>CM077023.1:17500000-20000000 GCA_039090855.1 Macrothele yani | reverse complement strand
AAGATAAACGTACTCATCTGTTATCTCCAGCTTTTCTCCATCAATCGATAAATCTTCATTTCTTGTAAAAGCATTGTACATCACTGTTGTCTTCTGAAAGTTCATTTTTAATCCCACTTCTTTACTCTTGTTAGCAAGTTCCTGGATCATACTCTGCAGCTCTGATGGGGTAGTTGCAAAAATGACTACGTCATCAGCAAAACGAAGGTGGGTTAGATAATCTCCATTAATCTTTATCCATTTGTTTTCCCAGTTCAGTGATTGACAGACATTTTCCAATGTGGCATTAAAGAGCTTCGGAGATATGGTGTCACCTTGTCTTACTCCCTTTCCAACTTTTATGTGTGTTGTATTCTCAAATAGCCGAATCTTTGCACTTGCATTTTCATAGATGTTATTAATGATATTAATGTATGCATCTTCAATACCGCAGGATTTCAAAGCCATTGTAACTGCTGATGGTTTCACTAAGTCAAAGGCCTTTTCATAATCGATAAAAGCCATGCACAATGGAAGTTCATATTCCTTCGCTCTTTCAATTAGTTCTCTCAGTACATGGATATGATCTATAGTGCTGTAACCACTCCTGAATCCAGCTTGTTCTCTTGGTTGAGCCATGTCCAGTGTCACCTTCAAGCGGTGTGAAAGAACTTTAGTGAAGATTTTATAAGCCACTGATAGGAGGCTGATAGGTCTGTAGTTCCTGAGATTTAGGTCTGTAGTTCCTATTGTTAATAATATTGCTTATTTTACATTTAGAAATGCTAATTCCATTATTTTCACAGCGTTTTTTAATTACAGAATACGAATATTCCTCTTCTTAAAGAGCAAAACCATAACCTTCTATCCACAGCTTGTTTACGTGCGCCATTTTCTTAGCAGACGATATTGAACTACAGCAGATGTTTCTTTCTTATTCATCTATCATGTTGTTGCCAGTTTCAATTCTTTGAAGCTCCTTTATTTTCTGTCATTTCTTATCAAAAACGTTCTAAAAATGTGTGAACATCCTCTATAGAAGTCAAGTTTTACCGTGCCCAGGTACTGCATGATGCCTTGTGAGAAACAGATCATGAATTAAGATAAATAATAAAAGAAATAATTTCCTAATTGGGTCATTTCGACCTCATAGCAATGTGTCCGAAATATGAAGGACTTTTGCGGAACAGTACGTATCTTGTAAAATCCGCTTATGAAAGTGACCATGCATTGAAACTTCTCTGAGGGATTTTGGTTACTATTGTGGGGATATTTTAACAACCGTTGTGAAAATCCTCCAAATATGTGGCATCAGTGAGTGAACAGAGACATCGCTCTTTCCACGTTTTAGCAACCCACAGCGACCAGATGGAGACGTCTCAGTAGCTGAGTCCATCTTATGGATTTATGATGCCAGAAGCTGACAGAAAAACGCACATAGCGCCGTGGATTGCTGGTCACCGTGGTGTAAGGCTAACGCGATCGACTAAATATCGAGAGATCTGGGATTCGATTCCCCGGCGGTGACCGAATAACAATTTTTTGGTCGCTGTGCGTTGCTAAAACGTGGAAAGAGCGATGTCTTTGTTCATTCACTGACGTATTTGGAGGATTTTCACTTTGGATCTCGCCCTTTTGATTTAACGGCTATAATTAATATACAGCCAGTGCCGTTAATGCCCACCAGATGGAGACGTCTCAGTAGCTGAGTCCATCTTACGGATTTATGATGTCAGAAGCTAACAGAAAAACGCACATAGCGCCGTGGATTGTTGGCCACCGTGGTGTAAGGCTAACGCGCTCGGCTAGATATCCGGAGATCCGGGATTCGATTCCCCGGCGGTAACCGATTAACAATTTTTCGGTCGCTGTGCGTTGCTAAAACGTGGAAAGAGCTATGTCTGCGTTCATTCAAGGACGTATTTGGAGGATTTTCACTTTGGATCTCGCCCTTTGGATTTAACGGCTATAATTAATATATAGCCAGTGCCGTTAATGCCCACCTGATGGAGACGTCTCAGTAGCTGAGCTCATCTTACGGATTTATGATGTCAGAAGCTGACAGAAATACGCACATAGCGCCGTGTGTTGTTGGCCACCGTGGTGTAAGGCTAACGCGTTCGGCTAGATATCGAGAGATCCGGGATTCGATTCCCCGGCGGTGACCGAATAACAAATTTCGGTCGCTGTGCGCTTTTAAAACGTAGAAAGAGCGATGTCTTTGTTCGTTCCTTAGCATCCGTTGTTATCATGATTTAATTTTTATATGTTAGTACAATATCACTGAAGTATTCATTAAGCGGTGGCTCATATTACTGTTCGCTGACAATGCTGAAAATGTAGAAAAGCGTACCCGAAATGTTAATAGCTTTGGAACATAAATTGGATATGAAATAGCCGCCTTAATACACGTGCTGCTAGTTTAGGCGAGTGCACTCTGCGAAGAATCAGAGATAGTGCTGAAGAGGCAAAAAAGCACTATTGAAAACAGGAGCGCCTTTGTGTTCACAAAAAACATCAAATCACTAGGGATGGACAATGAAAAAAACCTGGCGACATGCCTGGAAAATTATTAATCTGACGCCTTTTGTATCTTATCTTCTTTCAGTGTCATCGGAATGTGATTAACCCTACCCCCTCCCATTGAAGATTTATTTTCAGGTTCATTTTTCCTTTCTGAAGTGAGAGAGATATGTGAAGTTCAAACATCGCGGCTGCAATGCAATTTAATGAAATGTTATTTTTGATTTTATTAATTTATTTAATTTTTTTCAGGAAGCTTATTACATTAACTAATAAAATTTTCATCGGATTGACTTTCATAGTTTATTTATTTTTATGCTATTTTTATGTGCTGAAAGAAGTAAGTTTAAAAGCAAAGATATGCAATAGTGGTTGTAGATTTATGCACCCCGAAAAAGAGAGAAAACGCTTTCCCCTATTTCTCATTTATTCCTATGGAAACATTTCTCAGTCTTTTGTGAAAACACAAGTTT
The DNA here is from genome assembly GCA_039090855.1 of Macrothele yani. NCBI lineage: Eukaryota > Metazoa > Arthropoda > Arachnida > Araneae > Macrothelidae > Macrothele > Macrothele yani. Next base: position 19,997,025 of record CM077023.1, on the reverse strand, counting down.
GTCCGCGCCCCCTCATTCCAGAGTAAGTTGCTCTCCCAACTAAGTTACACGGACGGAATGTACCTCTGCAGATTTGTAGATTTGTCGTCTTGACACGTGATTCGCCTCTGTAGGGCGTCACATCATCTCCCTCTCACCTTTTTTTTTTTTTTTTTGTTGCTGTTGTTGTTGAAGCGAAGTAGGAATATTTCATTAATTCCAGACGATGAGTGGAACAAACATCATGCATATTTCGAAGAACCCAAAGGCCAGTAAATCCATTCTTTAAAGTAAAACACAAGGCAGCTCACCTTGGTTCACAATACGTCAATAAAATCAATCCATGGTTTAAAACCTGAGTTGATGAACCATAACTTTAATTATGCTCAAGATACAAGTTAAAACCTGATGATAATTAAAAACACTTAACAAGAACTTTTGGGTCCACCCTGGATCCCGTTTTCAGATAAGAAATACAGATGCAAATATAAGACAGTAACACGTTAATTTATAGGTCTCGACAATGACGTATGTGTAGTGATCCCCTAGCGGCCACCAGGATATCTACATCGTTAACTGATATCAAAGTTAGACAAATAGGTTGACAGGAAAGGGGGTATATGTAGGAAAGGTAGAATAAGTACGAAAACCAGTTAAAAGATACCTGGGGGAAAAGGTTGTAGGGGAGGGGAAGGGCGGGGGTAATAGAGATGGAATATGTCAAGACCTATAAGTTAATGTGTTACTTTGTCTTATGTTTGCATTTGTATTTCTCATCTGAAGACGGAATCCAGGGTGAACCCCAAAGTTCTTATGAAGGGTTTTTAATTACACTGGCGTGCAAAAATTAAGGACGAGACGGTTTTTCGAATGTAACGTCGTGAAGAAGTGCTCCAGATCGGCTCAAATCATACCAAAAGATCCCCAAGATGTAAGAATATGGGACAAGTGAGCAAAACCGTCCAAACAAGGAATCCAAAGGATACAAAGGCACTTTATTGAAAAGGTAGCTTCGAGCACAACTGGACAGAAGACAGAAACGTCCATGTGACAGGCGGCTACCAAGAAAACTCCAGTCTTTAGTAGGGGATATGATCACCCCTGACTGCGTTGAAGGATTTACAGAGTCTGTCCATGCTGAGGAGGAGGTTGTCAAGGAGCTGTTGAGGCATCGCGGCCCATTCCTCTTGTAGCGCCAATCGCAGCAGCGGAATCGTTGCTGGCTGCTGGGGACGTGATGCCAAGCGTCTTCCGAGAAGGTCCCACACGTTTTCGATTGGATTTAGGTTCGGGGACCTTGCGGGCCAGTCCATCCGTTGAATATCTTTACTCTCCAACAGCTCTGCGACAGCGACTGTACGATGAGGTGTAGCGTTGTCGTCCATGAAGAGGAACTCAGGACCCACAGCACCTCTAAACAGACACATGTGAGGCAGGAGAACCTCGGTACAATAGCGGACACCAGTGACTGAACCCCCTTGGAAGATGTGGAGGTCATTACGGCTACCAAGCATGATACCGCCCCAAACGAGAACTCCGCCACCTCCAAACCGGTCCCTTTCGATGATGTTGGAGGTGTGATTGCGTGTTCCCCGCTCTCTCCAGATGTGTATACGTCCAGAATCGCTCGTCAGACTAAATCTGCTCTCATCTGTAAAGAGAACTCGACCCCATTGCTGATGTGTCCAGTTCTTGTGTTCCTGGCACCACAGCAACCGCAGTCTTCGATGAGCAGGCGTTAATGACCCACATCGTACTGGTCGTCGTGCAAATAGACCACCTTTGTGCAGCCTCCTGGCCACGGTAAAACGCGATAACGGACGTCCAGTTGTCTGTTGTATGTGCCTTGCGATTTCTCCCGCTGTCTGCCGTCTGTCTCTTCTCGCTTGTAGGACAATATACCAGTCGTCCGCCGCCGTGGTTGCTCGTGGACGACCACTGCTAAGCCCTCGGACAGCTATTCCTGTCGTTTGAAATGCTCTCCAAGCTCGTGAAACGATTCTGTGAGCGATCCCGAACTCCTCGGCCACACTAGTTACACTTCGACCTGTTTCCAACTTATCAATTACGCGACCTCGGGTAAAGTCATCCAGATGTCGTCTACTGGATTGCCTGTTGGCCATATCACACGGTGGCAGCAACTCGACGTCGTTCAAACCGATGTGCACAGCACAGTGCAATAGCTTTCACCGAATTGCTGAGTGTACACCGCCTGTGTGCTTTATACCCTTCCGACACCCCCCGCCCCCTACGGCATACTGCATATATGCGCATGCCCTACCGTACCGGACCCTAGTCTATCTCCTGAGTGGTCTTTCGGTCCGTTCTGCCTGCTGGTTCCGCTGTTATGCTAATTTCTCCTCTTCGTCCTTAATTTTTGCACACCAGTGTATCATCAGGTTTTAACTTGTATCTTGAGCATAATTAAAGTTATGGTTCATCAACTCAGGTTTTAAACCATGGATTGATTTTATTGACGTATCGTGCATCACGGTGAGACGCCTTGTGTTTTACTTAAATGTTTCAGTTGCACGAAAGTATTTATAGAGATCCCTTCTTACGTTCGAGTTCCAATGTGAAAACACAATTTTTCCGTGACAGTGATCGAACCCTCACTCCGGAGTAAGTTGCTCACCCAATTAAGCTGCAGATTTGTCGTCTTGACACGTGATTCCCTTCTGTAGTACGTCACACTTTAACTTGTGAAGTACTTCAGAGGTGAAGCACATCTCAAGATGGCAAAGTAGCAGCGATAAACTTCGCCGGTGTAACTTAATTGGGAAAGCAATCGGCTCCGGAGCAGCGGGATGCGACTTTGAAGTCCACCACCGGCAAATATGTGTTTTCACATTTGCACCGGAACGCAAAAATGAACCTCCTGACCTTTGGGTTCTTCAAAAAGTGTTTAATGTTCCTTCCACACATCGTCTGAAATTAGTAAGAATTCCTTCTTCAACGCTTCGAAAAATGTGTGATGCTTCTTTCACACATCGTCTGAAATTAATGAGAATTCCTTCTTCAACGCTTCGAAAAATGTGTGATGCTTCTACACACATCGTTTGGAATTAATGAGAATTCCTTCTTCAACGCTTCGAAAAATGTGTGATAATTCTTTCACACATCGTCTGGAATTAATGAGAATTCCTTCTTCAACGCTTCGAGAAATGTGTGATGTTTCTTCCACACATCGTCTGGAATTAATGAGAATTCCTTCTTCAACGCTTCGAGAAATGTGTGATGTTTCTTCCACACATCGTCTGGAAATTAATGATAATTCCTTCTTCAACGCTTCGAAAAATGTGTGATAATTCTTTCACACATCGTCTGGAATTAATGAGAATTCCTTCTTCAACGCTTCGAGAAATGTGTGATGTTTCTTCCACACATCGTCTGGAATTAATAAGAATTCCTTCTTCAACGCTTCGAAAAATGTGTGATGCTTCTTCCACGCGTCGTCTGGAATTAATGAGAATTCCTTCTTCAACGCTTCGAAAAATGTGTGATGCTTCTTCCACACGTCGTCTGGAATTAAAGAGAATTCCTTCTTCAACGCTTCGAAAAATGTGTGATGCTTCTTCCACACCTCGCTGGGAATTAATGATAATTCCTTCTTCAACGCTTCGAAAAATGTGTGATGCTTCTTTCATACATCGTCTGGAATTAATGAGAATTCCTTCTTCAACTCTTCGAAAAATGTGTGATGCTTCTTCCACACGTCGTCTGAAATTAAGGAGAATTCCTTCTTCAACGCTTCGAAAAATGTGTGATGCTTCTTCCACACATCGTTTGGAATTAATGAGAATTCCTTCTTCAACGCTTCGAAAACTGTGTGATGCTTCTTCCACACATCGTCTAGAATTAATGAGAACTCCTTCTTCAACGCTTCGAAAAATGTGTGATGCTTCTTCCACACATCGTTTGGAATTAATGAGAATTCCTTCTTCAACGCTTCGAAAAATGTGTGATGCTTCTTCCACACATCGTCTAGAATTAATGAGAACTCCTTCTTCAACGCTTCGAAAAATGTGTGATGCTTCTTCCACACATCGTCTGGAATTAATAAGAATTCATTCTTCAACGCTTCGAAAAATGTGTGATGCTTCTTCCACACATCGTCTGGAATTAATGAGAATTCCTTCTTCAACGCTTCGAAAAATGTGTTATGCTTCTTCCACACATCGTTTGGAATTAATGAGAATTCATTCTTCAACGCTTCGAAAAATGTGTGATGCTTCTTCCACATATCGTCGGGAATTAGTTAGAATTCCTTCTGTAAAGAGTTACTTTAGGCATGGTTTGCGGGGGTCCCGAAACCTGCGATTTCGTGCCCCCGCCTCTCTTAAGTGGGGGATATACACTGTAAAAATATTGCAGGGTCAAATTACGGTAGATACACCGGCAGCTGAGTTGCCAGTCAATAAACCGTAATTTTACAGTACCATACCCTAATGTTCATTAATATGTCTAATGACCGGGAAATAAGAACGTCTATTGACCATAATGTTCATTAACATGTCCAATGGCAAATAAATAATAATACATGCTATGTTCATTAACATGTCTAATGGGAAATAAAAACGTCTAATGCCGTAATGTTCATTAACATGTCTAATGACCTGGAATAAAAAATATGTCTACTGACCGGGAAATAAAAACGTGTTGCCCACAGAAGTGTCGCCAGTCGACTGATTGCACATGAAACAAGAAAGATGACACCGAATTTTCGGGTGTAATAAGCACGTCTTTTGAATCTGTTCTGACGCAAATTAAATTTATCAAAGCTATTCAAAGTCAATGGAACCGTCATGGAAAACAATACTATCTGACGGAAGAAAGAAGATTTTCAATCGGGTTTTTAATCCCTCAGATATTGCTGTAAACGTAATCGTGAGCTTACGAACTCTTAAAAACAGAGTTATCGACAAAAATAAGATGTGACTTTACGTCCCTTGGTGGGAAAACCATGCATTATTTTAGGAAGAAAGTATTCACAAAAGGTTTATCCATATGAGCGGTATCGGTCCAAGAAAAAGAATTTTAGTCGAGTTTTCAGGAGCCCAGATTTTCCTACAAATACATCAGAAGTAGAAATTAACACTTATGACCCCTGGTGGCCAAACGATTCTTTGCCAAACATTAGAAATTACGTGAAAGCAGAAAACGCAATTTACCATTGTGCGCCCTAGCGGAAAGTCTATGATTTACTTGAAAATTTTTAATTTATAGGGAAAACATTTCGCATCGCAAATACTATCCAACAAAGAAGGAATTTTTCAAATTGTACTTTTAGAAGTAGAGATATTGACAAAAATAAGATGTACATCTATGCCCCTGGCGTAGAAACCATGCATTATTTCAAGAAGAAAATGTTCTTAAATTGTTTGTCGACATGAGTAGTATCGGTCCACAAAAGACTTTTTTTCAATCGAGATTTTAGGAGCTCATATTTTGCTGCAAATACATCAGAAGCGGAAATTAAGACTTACTCCTCCTGGTGGCCGAACAACTTTATACAAAAATTTGAAATTACGTGCAAACGATTTCCCATCAGGAGCTGTATCCGGTGCAGAAAGAATTTTTCAGATCGGAGATTTAGAAGCTGAGATATAAGGAAAAACGCAATTTACCTTTATGCCCCCTAGCGGAAAGTCTATGAATTACTTAAAAATTATGAATTTAGAGGGAAAACATGTCACACTAGAAACACTATCCAACAAGGAAACGATTTTTTAAATCGGACTCTTAGAAGTCGAGATATTGACAAAAAATAAGATATACCCCTACACCCCTGGCGTAGAAACCGTGCACTATTTTAAGAAGAAAATGTTTCTAAAAGGTTTGTCGACATGAGTAGTATCGGTCTACAAACGATGTTATTTTCATTCGAGATTTTGGAAGCTCATATTTTGCTGCAAATACGTCAGAAGCGGAAATTAAGACTTACGCCCCCTGGTGGCCAAACCATTTTTTTGCAAAAATTAGAAATTATGTGCAAGCGATTTCCCATCAGGAGCTGTATCCGGTGCAGAAAGAATTTTTCAGATCGGAGATTTAGAAGCAGAGATATAGGGGGAAACGCAATTTACCACTACGCCCCTAGCGGAAAGTCTATGAATTACTTAAAAATTTTGAAACTATATGAAAAACATGTCACACGGAAAACACTATCCAACAGAGACGGAATTTTTCGAATCGGACTCCTAGAAGTCGAGATTTTGACAAAAATAAGATTAACATCTACGCCCCCTGGCGGAAAAACTGTGCAATATTTTAGGAAGAAAATATTCCGAAAAGGTTTATCGATGTGAGTGGCATCAGTCCACGAAATAATTTTTTTAATCGATATTTTAGAAGCTCAGATTTTATGGTAAATACATCAGAAGCGAAAATTAACACTTACGCCCCCTGGTGGCCAAAGTATTCTTTACCAAAAATTCGAAATTATATGGAAAAGATTGGGTATCAGGAGATGTATCCGCTGAAAAAAAAATTTCAAATCGGTATTTTAGAAGAAGAGTTATCGGGAAAAATGTAGGAAAATGTAATTTACTTTACGCCTCCTAGCGGAAAATCTATGCGTAATTTGAAAAAGAAACTATATCCAAAATACTCTTCGACATAAATGGAATCGAAAGATAAAAGATTTTTTTCAATCGGATGTTTAGAAGCAAATATGTGGAATAAAACGTATTTTTGAATTCGACATTATCTGCATTTACGCCCTCTAGCGGCGAAATTGTTCATCGTAAAAAAACGAAATAAAGGATCATCATTTGCATATTTCAAGCTATCGAATGCAAAAAGAATTTTTCAAATCGGACTAATAGTTGCAGAGATACCGCGGTTACAGACGAACGGACGGACGGACAAACCGATAACATAAGCACGATCTTTTTTTACAAAAGACGTGCTAAAAACAAGTATATAACTACTTTAAGGAGAACGTTGCCAGATTGCCAAGGTTAAAATGCAGTAACAGTTCAAACAGTTTAAACGCCGTGAACATGTAGTTTATCTATCAAAAATTTATGGTTGACCGCCAGGTGGCGTGCTTACGATCTGTAAACCGTATTAATTCTGGTGAAACACTAACTATTCACGGCAATTTTTTACAGTGTATGTGACGTACTACACAGGTTAACTACATGTTAAGACGGCAAAGTTGCGGCGATAGACTTTATCGGTGTAGCTTAATTGAGAAAGCATTCGGCTCCGGAGCGGAAGGATGCTGGTTCGAACTTCGCCACCGGCAAATCTGTGTTTTCACAAACTGTGCGAAGAATTCAGAAAAGTGTCTCCAGCAAAAAATGCTGACAACCTGTATAACTATACAAACACATGGACAGAAACGTCAATATGGTGCCGTAAGAACAGCTACCAAAGGAGTTGATAGAACCTAACTAATCGAAGCCACACTCAGACTCAACCGTCCGCCACACAGCCGAAGCCAAGATTAAAATATAAATCATATTGATCACAGATTCTTTTCTTTTTCTTATTTATTGGGGGGTCTAACGACCAGAGTGAACAACTCGATTGGCTATGAGCAGTCGCCTGTCACTAATTTAGGGCCACTGATTCCAGAGAAGGGAGAGATCCAGTTCCGTAAGACAAACACAACATGCATGCCTCACCGGGTTTCGAACCCGGACCCATCTCGTACGAATGGTCAGGAGCCAGAGCTTAGACCCCTGCGCCACCGGGGCGTCGCTCACAAATTCAAGTTCCCAGAAATGAAGACAATCCGGTACGTGTGAGAGGCGTGCTCGACGACTGGTCTACCTTTCGTAGTAGCGTTCAATTTCTTTTCCCAAAAATTGAACGATACTGCAAAAGAATGTTTGTTTTATCACAAGGTATGTGTTAAGACAAAAACCAAGTGATATATTTACACCTTATTAACACAAGTGAATTGTTAGACTTTAGAAGAGGTACAAGAATATATCTGCAAAGTATATTTAAAAAATTCAACATTCTCTACATACATGCAGTCCCTTCATAGACGCGGAACACATTTTGGTAAGGTGTGATTTGCCACGGAAGTTGTATGTTCAACTGAACTCGTGATATGTACAATGCTATTCAAATTCAACTGCAACTCTAACGCGCTGAGGTATTCTCAACAAATTCATGGCCCTGGTGATATAAACAAAGTCTTAATTACACATAACATTCACTTTCGAATAACGGCCAGGATACTAAAGAGTACAAGATTCAGCTTACTATGCCCAATTCCTTTTTATTAGCATGGAAGCACGTGACCAGTAGGAATGAATCACTTGCTTGTAACACAATGAAGTAAACTTCAATCTACAAGGAGTGTTCAAATGAAAAGGTACGAAACGACACTGTGGGTATAAATGAAGACTTTATTCAAAGTATATACCATAGGCCGTAGCACAACGATCCCGTTGATTAACGAGCCGAAGGATTCCTTGTTCCCAGAATCCCTGTGGCCGTGACGAGACCCAGTCCTGCACAGCGTCCTTGAGTTCGTCGTCCGAGTGGAAGCGCTTCCCTTTCAGATGTTTTTTCAGGGGACCAAACACATGGAAATCGCAGGGCGACATGTCCGGGCTGTAGGGCGGATGGTCAAGCTGCTCCCACTGGAACTTAGCCAGTTCCGCGTGTGTGACCCTGGAGACGTGTGGACGCGCGTTATCATGGAGCAGAACCACACCCTCCGTGAGCAGCCCCGGTCTTTTGTTCTTGATGGACCTGCGTAGGCTTCGGAGTGTCTCGCAGTACACATCGGAGTTAATGGTTCGTCTGTGCTGGAGGAATTCAACAAGTAGTCAACCTTGGACGTCGAAAGAGCCTCTGCACTCTCCTGCGCATGCGGGCGCCCGCGCATGCTCCGATTCACGCCGGCGACTCCAATCGCATCCCTAGATGTGCCGCTACGTTCTCCCATAGCGGCATAGGCAAATATGTTAACGGTTACGTTCTTATGACGTTTCGTACCTTTTCATTTGAACACCCCTAGTACAACTTCCCACAATATACATGACACTGCTCACCCAATACAAGAATCTCGTCGACTATAAGTTGCTCTTACAAAGATCGTTGAACCAGGGCCGCCCCTAGGGTGTGCGGGACTCCGTGAATTTTTTTTCGGGGGGGGGGGGGGACCATGTGTATATAAGCAATTTGATTAAAAAATGTATGACAAAATTCATGGGCCCATGTGAGATATATTGATCTATCGATGAAGATTTTTAATAACGGGGAAGCCGCCCCGGTGGCGCAGTGGTCTAAGCGATGGCCTCTGATCATTCGCCCGAAAGAGGTCTGGGTTCGAATCCCGGTGAGGCAAGGATGTTGTGTTTGTCTTACGGCACTGGCTCTCTCCATTCCCTGTAACCCGTGACCCTAAATTAGAGACGGGCGACTGCTTATAGCCCATTGAGTTGCTCATGGTGGTCGTTAAACCTCCAATAAAAAAAAAAACAATGGGGAAGTATCATCATCGTCTAACACAGTGGTCGCCAACCTGGTCCCTACCGCCCACTAGTGGGCGATTCAAGCTTTCATGGTGGGCAGTGGGGCGTTTTGTCAGTTGTTACAAATTTTGTTCTTCCGCCATATATATAGAATACATTGCTAACAACTTCGCGACTTTGACTTTTTTAAATATGCTTTTGCAATTTACTTTTAAATTCCATCTCTAAACTTTGAATATAGATAATAATTAAAACAAGTTAATCCGTAAACACAAAATGTTGAGGATAACACAAAACACGTTTTGTTAATGATGTAGATCAGCAGCTACCGAACTAGTAGGTGCTGTATCGATGGGGATACAGAAATTCATTAAATTGAAATTATCTATGTGTAAACATATATAAAGTATAAATAAAACGATAAATTTAAGTACAAATTTTTTACTAACCCACCCCTCTAAAAATTACTTCGCACTTGCGCTAAATTTAGTTACTGCGGCACCGGTGGGCGGAAAGGAAATTTTACCATCAGCAAAGATACAAAAGTGGGCGGTAAGTATCAAAAGGTTGACGACCCTTGATCTAACAGGTCGGCCAAGGTTCCATTTGTTGCTTCAGAGATGTGAATTTGACGCGATAATTTCCTTTTTCATTCTCATTTGTAATTAAATCTTCATTTGCTGAAGATCACGAAGCTGCAGGAATTTCATCTTAATTATTCAAATGACAATGAGCTTTATTTTTATCTCTGTGATCAGTAATTAAGTCGCCACTGTCTACAAATTTTAGTTCATCTTCAACAGGAGCCTTCTCGCTTTCCTAAGACCTCCTCTTTGCAGATGTATTTCTTTTCTCAGCAGCATTTTTGTATTTTCTGTTTCTATCTCGATCTCGTCTTGTGCTCCTTCCCAGTTATCTAACGAATTAAACAAGAAACATGACACCGAATTTTCGGGTATAATAAGCACGTCTTTTGAATCCGTTCTGACGCAAATTAAATTTATCAAAGCTATTCAAAGTCAATGGAGCCGGTATGGAAAACACTTGCGCTAAATGCATATTTAGCGCAAGTATCTGACGGAAGAAAGAAGTATAGTATCTGACGGAAGAAAGAAGTTTTTCAATCGGGTTTTTAATCCCTCAGATATTGCTGTAAACGGATTTGAAAAATCCTCAGGTTGCAGACTTGTGCGTTAAGAAAAACATGAATTTATATATGAGAAACATTTCGCACCGGAAACGCTCTCCAACACCCAAAGAATTTTTTCAAATCGGACTCTTAGAACCAGAGATACCGACAAAAATAAGATGTGACTTTGTGTCCCCTGGTGGGAAAAACATGCATTATTTTAGGAAGAAAGTATTCTCAAAAGGTTTTTCCATATGAGCGGTATCGGTCCAAGAAAAAAATTTAGTCGAATTTTCAGGATCCCAGATTTCGCTGCAAAAACATCAGAAGCAGAAATTAACACTTATGCCCTCTGGTTGGTGGCCAAACTGTTCTTTACCAAACGTTAGAAATTTTGTGAAAAGTATTTTCCATCAGCTCTTGTATGCGATACAGGAAGAATTTTTCAAATCGGAGTTTTAGAAGCAGAAATAACGCAGAAAACGCAATTTAGCTTTGTGCCCCCTAACGAAAAGTCTAGGATTTACTTGAAAATTTTGAATTTATAGGAAAACATTTCGCATCGGGAACACTATCCAACAAAGAAGGAATTTTTCAAATCGGACTCCTAGAAGTAGAGATATTGACAAAAATAAGACATATATGTACGCCCCCTGGCGTAGAAACCATGCATTATTTCAAAAAGAAAATGTTCCTAAAAGGTTTTTCGACATGAGTAGTATCGGTCAACAAAGGATGTTTTTTGCAATCGAGATTTTAGAAGCTCATATTTTGCTGCTAATACATCAAAAGCGGAAATTAAGACTTACGCCACCTGGTGGCGAAACAATTTTACAAAAATTAGAAATTACATGCAAAGGATTTCCCATTAGGAGCTGTAACCGGTGCAGAAAGAATTTTTTAAATCGGAGATTTAGAAGCAGAGATATAGGAGGGAAAGCAATTTACATTTACGCCCCCTAGCGAAAAGTCAACGAATTAATTGAAAATTTTGAAATAATACGAAAAACATGTCACACTGAAAACACTATCCAACAAAGAAGGAATTTTTCAAATCGGACTCCTAGAAGTAGAGATATTGACAAAAATAAGAAAACTATGCATTATTTTAAGAAGAAAATGTTTCTAAAAGCTTTGTCGACATGAGTAGTATCGGTCTACAAATGACGTTTTTTTTCAGTCGAGAATTTATAAGCTCATATTTTGCTGCAAATACATCAGAAGCGGAAATTAAGACTTACGCCACCTGGTGGCCAAAACAGTTTTTACAAGAATTAGAAATTACGTGCAAATGATTTCCCATTAGGAGCTGTAACCGGTGTAGAAAGAATTTTTCAAATCGGAGATTTAGAAGCAGAGATATAAGGGGAAACGCAACTTACCACCACGCCCCCTGGCAGAAACTCTATAAATTACTTGAAATTTTTGAAATTATATGAAAAACATGTCACGCTGAAAATACTATCCAACAAAGAAGGATTTTCTCAAATCGGACTCCTAGAAGTAGAGATATTGACAAAAATAAAGTATACATCTACGCCCCCTGGCGGAGAAACTGTGGAATATTTTAAGAAGAAAATATTCCGAAAAGGTTTATCGATATGAGTGGCATCAGTCCACGAAAGAATTTTTTCAATCGATACTTTACAAGCTCAGATTTTATGGCAAATAATCAAAAGCAAAAATCAACACTTACTTCCCTTGCTGGCCAAAGTATTCTTTACCAAAAATTTGAAATTATATGCAAAACTTTTCCATCAGGAGGTGTATCCGCTGAAGAAAATATTTTTGAAATCGGAGTTTTAAAAGAAGAGTTATCGGAAAAAATGTAATTTACTTTTACGACCCCTAGCGGAAAATCTATGCGTAATTTGAAAAAAAGTAACTATATCTAAAATATTCTTCGACATAAATGGAATCGAAAGACACAAGATTTTTTTCAATCGGATGTTTAGAAGCAAATATGTGGAACAAAACGTATTTTTGAATTCGACATCATCTGAATTTACGCCCTCTAGCTGCGAAATTGTACATCGTAAAAAAAAACGAAATGAAGGATCATTATTCGCATATTTCAAGCTTCCCAATGCAAAAAGAGTTTTTCAAATCGGATTAAGAGTTGCAGAGATATCGTGGGTACAAACGGACAGACGGTCGGACAAACCGGTAACATAAGCACAATCTTTTTTTACAAAAGACGTGCTAAAAAGTACGTAAAAATTATACACTGCTGGCTACCCAAAATGCAACACCAAGAAGGACACGAGATAGCAAAGCCAGATTTACTGGTCACATAACAACAGATATAAAAAATTAAACGATTGATCTTACAGGCCCGTGCAACTTGCGGAACACGCAGACATCAGTAGTTCGTGTGGCTCCCACGGCTGGCATTAACGGCCGCTACACGCCGCGGCATCGAACGAAAGAGGCTTTGGATGTGGGCTTGGGGTATGTCGGTTCAGGCTGCTTCCACACGTTGCCACAGTTCATCAGGCGTAGCCACGGGTGGTGTTTGCCGGGCCACTCGGTTGCCGATCAGCGACCAGACGTGTTCGATGGGCGACATATCGGGAGAACAAGCGGGCCACGGTAGCAGTGACACCTGGTGGGCCGTGAAGAATTGTGGCATGATACATGCCACGTGCGGGCGCGCATTGTCCTGTTGAAACGTGGCCGCTGGCAGGTCCTGCAGGTAAAGGAGGACTACAGGCTACAAAACGTCGGAGATGTAGCAGTGGCTGCTGAGTGTACTAACGATGCGTACCAGACGGGTGCGGGTGTCATATCCAATTGCGCCCCAAACCATAACGCCAGGCGACGGACCGATATGGCGATGCATAATGCAGGCGTCATACAGTCTCTCGCCGCAGTGCCGCCACACGTGGATCCGACCATCGTGGTGTTGTAGGCAGAAGCGGTATTCATCGGAGAAGACAATGTCATGCCATTCCGTAGTCCAGGTGCGGCGTTCAACGGCCCACTGCCGCCGCACTCGCCGGTGGTGTTACGTCAATGGTAATCGGAGCAATAGGCGCCGTGCAACAAGTCCCCAATCCTGCAGACGACGTCGAACGGTACGTGCTGACACAGGTTTTTGCGCAACACACCCTAATTCCTGCGCTAACGTTCGTGATGTGGCGGTGTGAGCTGTCAATACCCGCCGCACAACATGCCGGTCTACTAGTTCGGTGGTGTGCCGCGGCTGCGGCAATCGCACACGTCGGTCCATCCGTCCCTCCTGCACCCACCGAATCCATACTCGCCTGACTGTGGCTGGATGTCGTCCCACAAGGGCGCCGATGTCCCGGTACGATAAGCCACTGTCGCGATAAGACACTGTTCATCCTCTGTCGAACTCCGAAACGTGCTGGAATGACTGCCGTATTCTGCGACGAGGCATCAGGAAGCTTTTCACGCACAGGTCCGGCAGCACAACACACTTACCCTACTTACACCCCGCCTTCTGTGCACCCTTCTTATATTGCTTCTCGGTGGTGGGCCGGGCGCACATGATTTGCATGTGCCCTGCAATGCTAATCGTTTGCATGTCCTTTCGCGGGCGACGCATGCTGCGAATTTCAGGCCAATCGGATGCTTCCTTCATGGTGTTGCATTTTAGGTGGCCAGCAGGGTAGTTTTAGAAAATGAAATCACGAGGAACTTATTTTTCAATTTTCGATACAAACTTATAACAATATTTTCGTACTAAACATTGCGCTGAATCTTGTTGTTTTACGACAGTTTGAACACACATAAACACAAACATACGGTTATCCGGGTCTATCGGAATCCGTAAGTATCTTGTCTAATCCAGGACAATTTTGGTGTCTATCGGAATGCGTAAGTATCTTGTCTAATCCAGGACAAGGCTGGTTTAATTTTGGTGTATTTAGACGCTTCTGTATCCCATAGAAATAAAGCAACATTATCTTAGTTGTACAGGTCATTGACAATTTTTTTTATTTAGTATATTGCATTTTTTATCAAAACATTTGTGCCCATGATGAGCAAGGCCCTTTGAGGCGCGGGGCACGGAGCAGATGTCGCTTGCCCGGGTCAAAGAATGGACCTCCGTTCAATATCTGAACATTTGTGAATCTCTCTCTCAACATGAACACAGCTCGTTTAACATTTCGCTTTGGTGAATCGCTCATCTAACATTGCGTATTGAGTTCTCATCTCATAAGTCTTTATCTACCTTGCTTGCCCTCTGACCCCTCGGTCAGGGCTACCTACTTCAAATTCGTCGGGAGAAAAACTGTGGCGTTAAGTTTAGAAAATTCTTAACGAGAAGAAACAAAACATACATAAGAAGAAAGGAACTGAAAAGGAAGGTTAAATTAGAGATATACACTGTATTGACAAAAGTCACCGGACACCCATTCAAAAGCAAATGAACGAATCCGCTGCGTTGTTAAGATGCGCGATACAGCTCCAAACGGTGTAAAAACGAATCTGCAGCGCACTGTGAGGTTGAGTGAAACTGTCGCGGCGGGAGAGAACTGGCTTTGAGAAAGGAAAGATTGTTGGGTGCTATATTAGTGGGTTGTCCATAAGAGAACTCGAGAGGCATTTAAACACACCCACGTCAACTGTTTTGGATGTACTGAATAAGTGGAAGACACACGGCGTGCCTGAAGTGGCAAAACGTACCGGCTGACCAAAGAAAATCAGTGATAGAGGACGTCGAAGCATCAGAAGAGTCGTTACAGCTAATCGACGGAGTACTGCACAAGACCTCAGTGTACAGGTGAGTAAAAATGCTGGAAACTCGATATGTATGTGTACGTACCATTCGTAGAGAACTTCACTCCATGGGTTACCGTGGTCGTGCGGCTGCTCATAAGCCTTTCATCCCCACTCGGGATGCTACTCGTCGTTTAGCATAATGAAAAGAACATTTATCGTGGGCCGTAGATTAGTGAAAACGGGTCCTATAAACTGATGAATCCAGATACACGATCCATCAGTCTGATGGCCGTGTGTGGGCATGGAAGCTGCCGGGGGAACGCTATTTACCACAGTGTACTGTTCCTACGGTCAAGTTTGGAGCTGGCAGTGTACTCGTGTGGGGGTGTTTTTCGTGGTATGGTCCAGCTCATTGGTTATTGTGGATAAACTTGTTAACCAGCACGTCTTCCTCGATATTCTGGACAATTATGCCCTACCAATTCTGTGGCAATGCTATGGAATTGAGCCTTGTTGGTACCAGCAGGATAATGCACCGAGCCATAAAACAAGGACTGTTACTGCGTGGTTTGACGATAATTCCGTATCGTGTGTGGACTGGCTAGAACAGGGCCCTGATCTAAATCCCATAGAGCACCTATGGGGTGAGTTAGAGCGCCGCATAAGAAGTTTAGAACCAAGGCCTACTACTTTGCAACAGTTAGCGGCATCATTATGTACTGAATAGAAGCGCATACCTATCGCTGTGTTCCAAAGCCTTGTCGAAAGCATGTCTCGAAGGGTCAGCGCATACATTAAGGCCAAAAGTGGACCGACACCGTACTAATATATGTCAATAAATGCTATGTTGTTTTTCTCATCTAGGTGTCCGGTTACTTTTGTCGATATAGTGTATATCGCATGAAGCTGTGAAACATTCCTCTACTGATTTTTGCAAACTTATGAACCTGTGGCTTTTCTGGAGTTTCCGCCTGCCTTGCCACTCTTCGAAAATGCATTATCGACCGCCTAAGACTTCATTCTGAATGTCGTTTAAGAACACAATTCAATTCAATTATGTCTATTTTTGGTCCTCTAATTTTGGTGGAGCATAAACTCAGTTATGTACGGGCTGATATCTACCTTAGGGAAATTCTGTTGTGGAATACTCGGCCGCTGAGGAAAGTGAGGCTGTAGTTATTAAGAGCGGCTTGTCTGAAATCAACTCGGCCTCCATCATCTCACACATGCTCCAATAGGTCTCCGTTATGATTAGCTCTAATTCTTGCATTTGCAGATTCACTCGTTTTACACTAGGCGTGCTTCTCGAACATCACATCCAGTTAGGAACACTTTTCATTGCATTCATTCCGTTTCTGCGCTCAAAAACACCCTGAGAATGCCGGATAATTAATTACACTCCACAATCAACTAAAGAGCCTGATCAATTTTTTTGGCGCATTAGCGATGAAGACCGTTCTATCGATAAGACTGATATGACAGATTCCATCTTTTTTAATTTCCTGATTTATCCACAACCTTGGGTGGATGTCGACTTATCTTTAGTTTATCCATGTCTTGTGTTTTTTTATTCAAGGAATGGTAATAAAATTTCACTGGTGTGGTTAAACTATCGCACGGTTAATTTTCCGTTCCGTATCTTGACCATTGTTTCATCCCTATTTTCAACAGCCGCCATCATTTTTCCGGCTGTCCCGGTGGCGCAGTGGTCTAAGCGCTGGCTTAACTCGTCCGAGAAGGGTCCGGATTCGAATCCCGGCGAGACATGGGCGTTGTGTTCGTCTTACGGCTCTGGCTCAATCCCTTCCCTGGAGTCAGTAACCGTAAATCAAGGACGGGCGACTGCTTATGGCCCATTGAGTTGCTCACGGTGGTTGTTAAGACTCCAATAAAAAAAAAAAGAAAAAAAACTCATTTCTCCGCGGGTTGGAATTTCATCTCAGTCTAATTATTTTCTCATCTCCTTTGAGTTCGATGTCGTTACACGGCTCGACACCGTAATTATTCATACGGCTATTTCCAATAATCTGAAAACCTGGCTGAAATTTCTTCACCTTTTCGCGATGAAATTTGTTGTTAAGTATAGCTTGCTTCCATTCTGTGCCCGATAAGAAAATTTGTGTATGTTTGTTTCATAATTTAACCGCCTCTATGAGCATCTGAGGTTACAATTATTCGCCCATCCCTAATTTAGGGTCATTGC
This sequence comes from Macrothele yani, assembly GCA_039090855.1. NCBI lineage: Eukaryota > Metazoa > Arthropoda > Arachnida > Araneae > Macrothelidae > Macrothele > Macrothele yani. Next base: position 19,979,579 of record CM077023.1, on the reverse strand, counting down.
TTCCAAAAAAAGGGAGAGTACCACAGGATGTAGGAGAGAGGCAACATCCACGTCGTGTTCTCGAACCCCACCCAATGTTTTTAGAATTCAGAAAATTCCACTCGAAACTATTGAACAACAAGATATAATTTTATTACTATCATACTTTATTTCTGCCCTCAATAACCACATCCATGAGGCCCACATATTCAGACTACCAATACAAGATCCTCATGTTCGTTCCTGGGCTGATCTTGCGGAGGTGGTGTGAATTGCTAACAATCACTGAATATTCGCCGTGCATCGGACGAGCACGTTAAGTGACCAACCCCAGGTTGGACCCACTGGTTAAATGGGTATCCTTTCCTATGCCCCCCCCTGCAATTCTTTCACCCCTCTATGTGCAACATCGTACTTGTACGGTGGCGCCATCTACTGTACTCTAATCTCACTACAAACTGTTCTGTCAAAGTCGCTAGACTTACTCTCATTACTTCTGTTTTTGTGTCCTGCCCAAAAGGCGAACTCGCTGTAGGTGGCTGGGACCTAAAATCTACTCAATGTGGACGGAAGTCCTACAAAAACAATGACTCATACTTAATAAAAAATATCGCGGACTAAATTCGCAAGAGAAGGGGCAGGTATATTTTTGTATAACTAAGAGTCTCTACCTCGGGGCCAATTGCTTAAATTAATTTCCCAATCACTGTTGCGGGACACGAACTGGAAACCCTCTAGTCCCAAAACGTGCTCTCTAAAAACTTACTCGCCATATTCTAACGTAGTGTTACCTGAGTCTCAAATTTATTTAAATATAATAAGTTTACACGTTGTTTAAAAGCTGTGGTTTCTCTATCTTTTAATCTGAAAGTATAGTCTTATTTAATTCAGCTTTCTAGATTAATCAAACATTTGCTTACAGTGTTAATTTAACCAACACCATGAACAATTAAAACTAGGAGTCACTAAACCTTAAATCTGAGTCACTGAAACCAGAACCGGAAAGAAAAAAATCGCATAATATGCACAATACCAATGTCATATCCAAGAGCCGAACTTGTGCCTTCAGTGAGAGAAGCCCCCGTAACCGCTCTGTTGAGAATCGACATTAAACTGTTTTGGGACCGTACTTTGTCTTGTAGTCTGTTCAAGAAATACATGGAAGGTGGAACTCCGATTAAAATAATTTCCCCTAGCTTCTCATAATTATTATATTCCTCTCCCATTTTAATCGATTAATTCTCGGCTTCTCATGATTATTTTTCACTTTTAATCGCTTGAATATATTATTTGAGACGGATAGAGGAAAATACAGTGCAAAGAGTGCTGAGAACAATTTTAGACCTTCTTAGGAGTACTTTTTCGGTTTAAAAATTTCCATAAAATGTAATAAATATATTTCTGTAATTTTAGCATATATCTAAAAGAAATGCTTGCATATACGTAGTAGCACTGTAAATTTCTGTACGTCTGCAGACGCGATATCTGCTCAATCCGATATATTATTTTTGCGTTCCATAATTGTGACCATGAAAATAATGATCCTTGAAATTTCCATTTTTCCGAAGTATGATCTCTCCGTTAGGCCGCGAAACTTATTTCTGTATTTTGTCCGATAAACCTCCATTCAAATGTCGGATTAGTAAACTTCTTTGGTAATGTCAGAAGACATGATTCGCATCTTCGATTGAATCAGTGTCTTTAACATTAAGTATTCAGAGTTGAAGAAATATTCTTCTCTTAATACGTGGTAAATACGTCATGTTAATTAACACAGCTGTAAGGGTCGCCCGCAATCAAACTGTCAATTATGAATTTATGTACTTTTAATATTGTGATGAACATGTGCGGACGGACGTTTCATTCCGCCATTTTGTTGTTTCAGATAAAAACTGATATTCTTCACCACCCACGTGGTGCAATTTTAATCCTATGGGGGATTAAGAGAGGGGTGCATGAACACCTGGGGCATCTGACCTTGAAGAGTCAGCTGCTCGAGTGCTTCTGTTAAACCAGTTGTCATTCTGCTTTTGTATACGTGCAAGGTTGTAATCCCCTGCGGGTATCCGACGACATTCCTGAGTACAGGTATTTCACGTGCTGACCGGGAAAACCAGTTTTTCTTGCGCATGCGTGATAGAGGACAGAAAGGGCGAGGAGGATTAAGTGAGACAGTTGAGCTTCGGTCGTCAAGGAGAGAGGGTCCTGGTTTGGACACCAGTTTCTGACGGAAGGACTGCGGTTATCGCAGACGTGCAGCGTGGTGAACGGGAAGGAGGATTCCTTCGTCCACCGGGTATCGCGGAAAGAATTGTGGAAAGGTAGCACGTGGTCAGCACGGGAACCTGAGCGGAAAATCATCGGAAACCCGTGAAGCAAATGTTATCGGAATAATAAAGTCTTGTTGTTGTTTTTATTTCCGTGTACTGGACTGAGTTTGTCGAGGTAATTATTCTTCTACACAAGGACGCCTTCAGCCGCCTTGATAGCCAGATCGTATAGTAAAGGCGAGGCGGTAGCTCGCTATACGGCGGGAAACAAAAGTTATTATCTAAGAATTGATATGTCTGGCCCTACAGCCAGATAAAGTGGCGCAGTCGGTAGGATCAGCCTGAAAGCGAGCTCATGAATGACGTGAATGGCGACACGTGTGAAGAAGGAACAACGGACTTTTTGTGAAACTTCCAGTGACCGAATGACAGAACTCTGACGACGTGCCGACCGGAAGAAAGAGACACCAGCGTGCTAGCCGAGATAAGGTATCCATCGTGTCGACTAAGACAAAGACAGTGTGCACCTCAGCGTACGGAAATCCCAAGCAGGACGACGACTTACAAGCAAGAGAAGAAGCCTGAGTGCTCCGGTAACGTACCACATTTTTTTTCTGAGATTATTTCTGTGTCTTCGCCTGTGCATTTGGTATAATTTAGGGTTAAGAGTAGAAGTTCTCATCATGGTACTAGAAAGGAAAGGGAAAGCTAATAATTAGATATTCTCAGAGTAAAGCATTGTAAAGTAAAATTTTGTAACAGTTAATTTTATGTCAGTTGCTAGAGAATGTGAAGTGTCAAAATATTTTCATTAAGTAATAAGTGTGTTTAAATAAGTCGAGTTTTCATGTTTACGATTTAAGAAATTTGAAGCTAGAATAGCATAGTGATTTTTTTTTTACGTGTAGCGAAAGAGGCAGATGGAATATAAGTATTCTGAGTAAATCAGGATAATAGATGTTCGGGTAATGCATGAAGGTAGAGATAGGTTAGAAACAAAACAAGAAGCAGATTAACCTTCGATGATTTAAGGCGGAAGTTTGCATGATTTCTTTTCTTATTTCTTTGCATGAGTGTATTTTTTGAATGTGTATTGTAGTGTATTATCATGACTGAGCTTTTGGAAGGGAAAGTTGAGGATAATTTAGACGCGGACAACGAAGATAATAGTATTCTTAACGATTCAGAATTAGATTCTAGTAAAGAAGTAAGCATTAATATGGAAGACAAGAAAAATAATCCAGCTAGAATGGAATGGGAACTTCAATTTAAAATGCTTGAGATGGAAGAGAGAAAGGCTGAGAGGGAACAAAGAATGCTAGAATTACAATTAGCGGATAGGAAAGAAGAAAGGAAATTTGAGTTAAGAAAATTAGAATTAATTAATGAGAAAGAGAAGGAGTCTATTAAAAGTAAAAAATGAGATTAAGTTGGCCGACTACATGAGAATCTTAGAAAGAACTTTACCCAGAAGTCCCAGTAAGCCGGAAGAAATTCTGGACTTCTTTGATTCGTTAGAAAGGGCATTTGTATTACACTCAGTACCGGAAGAAATGAAAGGTCGTTTGGTGATAGCCTTATTCAATTCAGAATGTGTGAACCACTTATTTCGTCGTTTGACTATAGAGCAGTACGATAAGTACGAAATAGTTAAGGAGGCAATTTTGATGGAATGCCATTTGACTCCGGATATTTATTTGAAACAGTTTGAGAATATTAGTAAGAACAAAGGGGAAAGCTACTTGCAGTTAGCGGGACGTATTAAGAGGACCCTAACCTACTACATCAACAGTAGTGAACTGAAAGAATTCGATCAGTTGGTCAATTTGTTGGTATGCGACAAATTCAAAACTTTGTTGTCCCAAGAACTGAAGACCTACATTCTTCAAAGAGGTTCCGTAGGGAAGTTAGTTCCTTCGACAGAATTAGGAGAACTTTGTGATTTATACGAAAGTCACGTGGGAGCTATGGGAATAGAAGTAGGAAGATGTAAACCCAGTCATCCCTTGGTAACGTATTTCAAAGGAGGTCAATCAGAAGCCTGGAAGAAGGGAAGTTTTCAGACAGGCGGAAATCAATTGAAAGGAAAGTTTTCCGGGACAGATCAGAGCGTCGGACATAAGCCAGGTTATTCAGCAGCGAGGTCTATGGTAGGGAATCCTAGTTTGGATAAGGGAATTATATGCTTTAGATGTGGAGTAGTGGGGCACCGTAAAGCAAATTGTAACCAGAAGGCATCCCAGAGTACTCCCAGCTCTTACTCTCAGAATTGGAGGAAAGATCCCCCAAATAAGGTAAACAGAGTAGCGATGGGACAAAAGAGAGCCGAAGATGTTTCAGAGAGAAGGATAGAGCCGGTAGAGATAAGTGATGATAAAAGAATGACAGCTAAGGTAGATAGAGTTTTAGGCCAAGAAGGAAGTCAGAACGAGGTAATAGAAATTCCGGTAGGAGAAGTGAAGAGGGTTAAGTCGGAATGCGGAAAGAGCACCGAAATCCTTATTGACTCAGGCGCGGAGGTGAGTTGTGTAAGAGGAGGGTTACTTGGCGAAGAGCTGTTGGAACCAAAGGGTAGAATAATTTTAAGAGGCTTCGATGGTAGTAAGGGAGAGTTTGTCATTAAACAATTGAATCTCCGATTAGATGAAGAGGGATTAGAAACAGGAGAAGCGCCAGAAAGTTCTTGTGAAGTGATGTGTGCAATTGTTCCTAATCTGGTAAACAGGGTAATTATAGCAGCGGAGGATTACCAGCGCATGAAAAGTTTAAGGGAAGCTACTCCGATGTGGGCAACCTCGTGTGAAAAGGCGTTAGAGTTAGGGAATAGGCCGGATGTGCATCCAGAAACTGAGACTGGCGAAGCGCTAATCGAAGAGGAGGATATTCTAGGAATGGAAAGCCCGGCGATAACAGATACTTCAGCGGAGGAGGAGCAAGCGCGCTTGGTAGGTAAAGCGTGGCTTGAAGGGCAAAATAGCCCCAGGATATTAGCGCTCAGTGCTGGAGGCGGCGAGAAGAATCAGCGAGGGCAACAGCAGGTCGACCAATCAAGAGAGGCAAAGAGAGCTAGCGAGGGAATAGGAGATAGCGTTACGGATTTGGATACGAGTGAAGCTCAGGAGAATTCAGACAGACGCTTGTTTACAGAGCAACAAAAGAGGTGTGTGACGTTAGCAGCCGCTAGGAATGAGGCGGAAAATGGCAGAGGTGGTTATCTCTATACGGATGGAATGTTGTATCATCGGGAGCAAGTGTTGGGACAGGTTACGTTACAGTTGGTAGAACCTGAGGAAATCAGGATAGATAGGGAGAGGATAACTCGGGAGCAACTTAGGGAGTTACAGGAGCTGGTGAACAGCTCGAAGAAGTTCTTTTCGGGAGAAGTGGGAGAGACGTCAGTGGGGAAGCACGCAATTACACTCAAGCCGGAAAGCGTACTTCGTACCCAGCACAGGTACAAGGTGCCACAATCGATGCAGAGAGCAGTGGAGAGCCAGATCCAGGAGTTGTGGGATCGTGGGATGATTGAAGAATCAAGAGAAGAGTATAGTCATCCGGTAGTATGCGTGGCTAAGAAAAATGGAGAGGTTCGGATGTGTGTAGATTACAGAATGCTAAATTCTCACACTGTTCCGGACGCATTTCCGATGTCTCATATCCCAGATTTGTTAGCGAAGGTGGGGACAGCCCGGTATATTACTACGCTTGATATGTTAAAGCGGTACTATCAAATCCCAATGGACCCCGACAGTAGAAAGTATACCACTTTTGCAACGCATAAGGGGCTCTATCAATGGAAAGTAATGCCCTTTGGGTTATCAGGAGCGGCGGCTACTTTTCAGAGAGCCATGAATAAGGTTTTGACCCCGCACCAAGACTATGCGATAGCGTACCTGGACGACGTGGCTATTTTTTCTGGCTCATGGGAGGAGCATTTGAAACATTTGAAAGGAGTAATTGAAAGTTTGGAGGCGGCAGGCTTTACGGGAAATTTGAACAAATGCTGTTTCGCCCGTACGGAGGTGAATTACTTAGGGCACGTGGTCGGCTCGGGTCATCACCGGCCGGACCCCGAGAAATTGCAGGCCATCAGGGACCTTTTGCCCCCTCAGACAAAAAAGGAAATACGTAGCTTTTTGGGATTATGTGGGTATTACCGTGATTACGTACCTAACTTCGCAAAGATAGCTAAACCTTTAACAGATTGTACAGGGAAAAGGGCGGCAGATAGGGTAGTTTGGTCGGAAAAGTTGGAGGAATCATTCAGGACTCTGAAGGAAAATTTGTGTAAGGCACCGGTATTAAACACCCCGGATTTCAGTAAGCATTTTATCTTACACACGGATGCGAGTTCCTTTGCGGTGGCATGTTGTTTGAGTCAGAGGGATGAGGAAGGCAACATTAGGCCAGTGGCCTATGCTAGCAAAAAATTAAATGGGACACAAGCCAGATGGGCGGTCAGCCATCAGGAGGCGTATGGGGTTTGAAGGGTGGATTTTCGGTAACCGGGTCGAAGTTATGTCCGATCACAACCCCCTTACTTTTCTCACCCGTTCCGCATCGCAAAGTTCAAAATTACAGCGTTGGAGTTTGGCTATTTCCCAATTTAATTTATCCATATCTCATGTCGCGGGCAAATTAATTCCTCACGCCGATGCGTTGTCAAGACTCAGTTTTAAAAGAGTAGGGCAGCGCCATGGTGAGAATGTTTCACGGAACAGGTGATCCACAGAAGGTCTCAGGGTGGTACAAGTGTATATGTTACATAACGTGCGAGAAGTGAAAAAGTGTATTATGTTGTGTCACCCAAGATCAGCAGGCAAGGAAGAGACTGACTCGAGAATACGGCAAAAGACCGTATCTCTCGTTCATTTGGTGGGGGCCTGTAAGGGTCGCCCGCAATCAAACTGTCAATTATGAATTTATGTACTTTTAATATTGTGATGAACATGTGCGGACGGACGTTTCATTCCGCCATTTTGTTGTTTCAGATAAAAACTGATATTCTTCACCACCCACGTGGTGCAATTTTAATCCTATGGGGGATTAAGAGAGGGGTGCATGAACACCTGGGGCATCTGACCTTGAAGAGTCAGCTGCTCGAGTGCTTCTGTTAAACCAGTTGTCATTCTGCTTTTGTATACGTGCAAGGTTGTAATCCCCTGCGGGTATCCGACGACATTCCTGAGTACAGGTATTTCACGTGCTGACCGGGAAAACCAGTTTTTCTTGCGCATGCGTGATAGAGGACAGAAAGGGCGAGGAGGATTAAGTGAGACAGTTGAGCTTCGGTCGTCAAGGAGAGAGGGTCCTGGTTTGGACACCAGTTTCTGACGGAAGGACTGCGGTTATCGCAGACGTGCAGCGTGGTGAACGGGAAGGAGGATTCCTTCGTCCACCGGGTATCGCGGAAAGAATTGTGGAAAGGTAGCACGTGGTCAGCACGGGAACCTGAGCGGAAAATCATCGGAAACCCGTGAAGCAAATGTTATCGGAATAATAAAGTCTTGTTGTTGTTTTTATTTCCGTGTACTGGACTGAGTTTGTCGAGGTAATTATTCTTCTACACAAGGACGCCTTCAGCCGCCTTGATAGCCAGATCGTATAGTAAAGGCGAGGCGGTAGCTCGCTATACGGCGGGAAACAAAAGTTATTATCTAAGAATTGATATGTCTGGCCCTACAACAGCAATCGGACGTTGCCGAATTGACTGTAATTACTGTTTCACACGTGAATTAAATCACAACAGAAAACTTGAAAATTCCGTCCCCGTGGAGCGGGAATCGAGCGCGCTATCCGTTGCACCACCCACGACGGCAAATTCACAAGTCTCTGTGTGTTAAGAATTCCGGAATATTCTCTGACCGCAGTCGGAGAATGTTATTAAGGTTCGCCACAAGTGAATCATGTTCTAAAAGCGGGAAGAGAATTCTCAGACAGCTTGGAAGTGGCGGTACAGCAAATATATTTTGTGTTGGAAAATGCAGATTGGCGCAGTAATATTCATTGGCGGTTGGCGGATGCCAAAGGTGTGGCGGCATATCAAGGGATCAAAGGATGTTTACACACGTTTGTTCAGACCCAAGTAGTGGCGGCATATCAAGGGATCAAAGGATGTTTATACACGTTTGTTCAGACCCAAGTAGTGGCGTTATGAAGTTATGCAAGGTTATACATACATACATACATACATGCATACATGTAGTCGAGAGATGCAAGGTAAGATGATGCGGGGCCGCGGGTGACCTAGTGGGCAACGTTCGTGAGTGCCACGGAAAGGACCTCAGGTTCGATCCCAGGCAGGTACAAACGCTCGATCCCACTAAATATCCGCCGTGCGTCGGATTGGCACGTTAAGCCGTCGGACCGCCGGTACTGGCCCCCGGTAATAAATAAGGGCGTCTTCCTCCTCCTTTCTACTTCACTTCCGTGTCACTTTCCTATCGGGCACTCTAGTCCAAATCACCTAGCTTTCTATTTCTAAGGGTTGTTTAAAACCTGGGGTCAGACACTCCTCCTTTCCTAAAATCCTGTACATGTGATCATGGTAAGGTGATGCGCAAACATATCATAGCCTCTTCCTGAAAAATATCAACCCCGCCTTCACGTGGTGCATCCTATTCCCACTAAAGAAGCTCTGACGACCGCTTCATAGCGGTATAAATATACCACCGGGATTAGAGGAAATGCTATCTCACACTCACCAATCCGCTTGGCCAACGTGGTGAGTTATGGCCAACACCGCCCCAATGATATCAAAACTGAAAACTTGGCCCTCAGTCTCCGGCATGGGCATGGGTCAACCGATAGAACAAGCTGAATTCAGGAGTTTCTACAGCACCATAGTTCATATCAATGTACTGAGAGAACTAATTGAAAGAACGAGGGAATATGAACTCCCATCATACATGGCTTTTATTGATTGTGAAAAGGCCTTTGATACCGTGAAACCATCAGCAGTTGCGATAGCTTTGAAACCATGCGGTATTGAATATGCTTACATTAGCATTATTAGTAACATCTATAAAAGTGCAAGTGCAAAGGTTCGGCTGTCTGAGGATATAGCACCAATAAAAATTGGAAAGACAGTAAGACAAGGTGGCACCATATCTCCCAGACTCTTTAATGCCACATTGCAAAGTGTCTTTCAATCATTCAACTTAGAAAACAAGGGAATAAAGATTAATGGAGATTATTTAACTCACCTACGTTTTCCTGATGACGCAATCATTTTTGCAACTACCCCTCCAGATCTGCAGAATATGATCCAGAATTTGCTGACAAGAGTAAAAAAGTGGGATTAAAAATAAACTTTCAGAAGACAAAACTGATGGACAATGCTTTTTCAAGAAATGAAGATCTTGCGATTGATGGGGAAAAACTGGAGATAACCGATACCTACATTTACCTTGGACAGCAGACATCAAGCGAAGGTCACATTGATGATGAAATTCACCGACATATAAAACTTAGCTGGAGAGCTTTTGGAAGAAAGTACAATTTTCAAAAGCAATATGCCATTATGTCTTAAAAGAAAAGTGTTTAATCAATGCATCTTTCCAGTTCTTACATACGGAGCAGAGACATGGACCTTAAGTATTAATAAAAAAGACAAAGGCTGCAGACAAGTGAAAGAAGCATGGAGAGATGCATATTTGGTTTAACCAGGAAAGATAAGAAGAGGAACTCGTGGATAAAGAAAATGACAAGAGTAGAAGACATCATAATCAGAGTAGAATACCATGGGATGGACATATTGCCATAGGAACAGACCACTGATTGACAACCAAAATTCTAGACTGGATTCCAAGGGACAGAAAATGACCGAGAAAAAGACCTCATGAGAGATCGATGGATGAAATTCGAAAGCATGCAGGAGTGACATGGAGAAGACTGGCGCAAGGCAGACCGTAGTGGAAGAAATTTGGGGAGACCATCCAGCAGTATATTGATAATGGTTGACATTTGTAATGATGATGATAATATAGTCGAACTCACATATAACGAGTTCGCAAGATACGAAGTTCTGCATAAATCGAAGTTTTTATAGACCCTTGAACTTCGTAATATTCTCCCTTGTTGTTGCTATTTTAACTGCGTATTGCTAAAAATATTTTTTAGAGAAACCGCATACCTTAAAGTTCAGCACGGTTGTGAGCAAACAAAATAAGGGGTCCTACGTAATACACAATGCATTGGCCCTACGTGAAACACAAAACGTTGGCAAAACGTTCGGATACTACGATGGGCCTCCCTCCAAATGTCTAGGCGGCCACTTGCTAGCCTCCGGTAAGCTTAGTGTACTAGCCAGTGCTGATCCAACGTAAAGATGAACGTTTATATAACATTGTGCCAGCATTAAACCGGTGTTTTGTACAACATAAAGCCATCAATCCTTCAACATTGAGTCACTCTTACAATATTGAGCCATCGTTGGAATAACGTTACGCCAACACAGCACACAATGTGAAACCATCGTTCGGACAACCTTGTGTCAACATCATTTACAACATTAAGCCATCTCTCATATAACATTGTGCCACTGTCGCAACGACGAGCCAACGTCTTTATAACATTGAGCCAGCGTATAATACACCGTTAAACCATCATTTGGACAGCATTGTACCAACATCTTTTACATAATTAAGCCATCACTCCCACAACTTGGAGCCACTGTTACAACGTTGAGCCATCAGTTTCATGACGTTGTGCCAATGTATTACACAACATTCAGCCATCACTCCGATAACAATGAGCCAACCTTTTTAATGCAAGAATAGTACGTGTCCAGTGTTATCAGCAGCTTTTTATGTTACATCCTTTATGTTTGTAGCTCTACATTTTTACGTGAAAGTCTAGCAATGTAGTCTTTTGCCCCATACTATATATGTTCCAGTGTATGTATGAAAACGCATTATTGTATAAAAACAGGTGAGTCGGATATTAGCTATGTACAGTTTACATAATTTTTTACTTCCATGTATGTACAGCAAGAAATGTTACACATTCTTGTGCACATGGATGTAGCAAATTTTTTAATGATGCACGTGGAGGGGATATTTTGCTACGTAGCATACTGCGATGATTGCAAATATGATAAAACCATGCTATAGCAAATTATGTTTATAACAATTCCTTGACTACTTACCATCTATTTTTCTGGTTTAAAAAAATACACTTCTGGAAATAATTATCGGCAGGTTATAAGGAAACCTGAATATAACAAAGCATAATTCACACACACACTTACACTAAATTGATGTACAGGTTTCACTGTACTTTCAAGCATTTTAAAGTACCGAAAAAAGGGGGAAAGTAATGGGTTTCGTTCATGCAGTTTGTAAGCCTACCCTTCTCCCTCTTTATTCTTTTGGCTCTGAGTCTAAAAATGAAAGGACGGGAAGTCTCATTAAGAAAAACGTGGCTAAATATGACATACTTCAATGGTACAATAATAACAGTGTTAATGCTACAGGTGCTTGTATTGATGCAGTGCTTTAGGATGAAAGTTTCTCAGTCAAGTATTAATTCAGGTAATATATATTCAGTTCATTCATGAAAAATAATGTACGTCATCACTACTAGCTTAGACCAGTGGTGTGAAAGCAGTGATATTATCAGTAAAATAGTTTTCGAATCACACACACAAACACATTTTTTTCGAGTTTTATATTAAACTCTCGTTGTATTGTGATATCCGGGTAGCTTTATAACCTGCAATAAAAAAAACTTGGTACATGACATTTTGAGAATGAGGGTTTACCTTTTAACACTACTGAAAGGCAAAACTGCACACATGCAATTAAATAAACTTCAACCCATACCCATATGTCAAATAAAATTTTTGAAATTGCACTGCTAAATACAACGCAACAATCAAAATTGATAAAACCTGAAAAAAAAAACTTTTCTGAAATTCTGATTTACATTTATTAAGCTAAAATAATTATCAATGACATATTCCATAGTAAAACACACATGAAAAGTAAAAACTGCTGGAAAATAATGTTATATTCTCTAAAAGCACAGTATTCATCTAAGTGTTATGGTGAGATGGTGATCAAGGGCTGTATGCGCTCCTACACCTGCCAGTCTAACTGCTAGATACAGTTGGATTTTCACAACGGCCGCTAAAGTTGAAACACAAGAAGGAAGGGAAAATCATAACATATGATTCCTTAATGCACAAAACCACAAATATATATACTGTACTTAAATATTGCCCATTTAATACAGTAGCAGGATACACAAATATAAAACACTTACATTAACTCTCCAATGCAGTTTGTGAAACATGATATACCTCATAAATATTAAAAACCGATAAACAATATGAAAAAAAGAACTGTCTAAATTCTATTATTTTTATTAGATAGTTTATATACTTTCTTGGATGAATAAACATTGAAAGAAATTTCCACTGTTCCAGGAGAAAATGAAATGCAGAATTTAAGAAATACCTCTGTGAACCAATTAGTACAAAGCATCTCTCAAATAAATACCAGCTATACAGGAAATTTAGTAGAAAATTGGATTGAGTTTCCTGAGATCAATTATGATCAGAAAAATGTGAAAAAAAACCCTTGAAAAACAGTGAAGGGCAGAGACTGTTTTCTTCAAGTGATCTGAAGCAGGAGAACATGTGCAATTGTGCTACGAGATTTCTTGAGATTTTAGTTTGTAAGTTTTTGATAATTTGTTTAATTTTCGTAAGAAACATAATCATGCAATTTTCTAATTAAAAGTTAAGAAATTCAGAGGCCCTTACATTGAGCATTCACTGTTCTTTTTGAAGGATCTTCATTGTTTTAAATGCTTCACACAGCTGTTATATATTTTACTTACATCAGTGTACTCGGCATTCTCATTTTGGTCATGACAAATCTGGACCACTGTTTGGTATAAACATTTTTAGCAGGAAAAAAATTAATATTTCACAAATGAAGATATTCTGGCTACATCCAGTTGCAAAATTGTGCTGTTTTCATATAACTTTTGATGATAATTACTATCAAAAATATTATTTTGACAATATATATCCAGACCACCTCAGAAAAAAAAAAAGCTAGTGTAACCATTTGACCAAACGTAGTATAAGTCTAGGCCCTTTAAAAAAATTTGACAGCAAAAGTCAGTGTAAAAAATCATAAAATACCAAAATCAGTTTTCATTCAACGGTGTTGATATTGTGCCCTGTTGTCTTAGTGACAACACAGAAAATTAAATATCCAGATTTATACTATCGTTAACAGTATAAAAGTATGCAACTTTCATTGAGGTAATGTTACAAGAAATCTTTCCGAAGAAAACATTGTGAAATCAGTTTGCAGCATAACCTACAATTTACTGCAATGTTTATGTTTGCAGTTTTTACTGAACCGACATCATATTTTGAGATAACAGTGCTGAAATTCTGGAATATTGAATTTTGAATTATGGAAATAATCGTCTTTTCTTTGCACAAACTCACATGCTCATATCATATCTAAATGGATAACCTAGTTAATTTGTCATTTGTAATTAGCCAGTAGTTTAAACACACTTCCTTGTCGCTAAGAAATTATATTGTAACAAACTTACCTATTTACATTTCCCTCTCTGATATCACTGAACAAATAGCCCAAACAACTCTCATCCATCACATTCATCGGTTTTTAACTTCGTGTACGTAACAGAAAATATCCGTAGGATGACAACAGCAGATTTTTTAATTATTTTAGCAACGATGTACTTAGCTTCCAAAATTCAGTTCGATGGGCAGAAATAAAGCAGCATCAAAAATGCAACATCTATAAAAAAATATGCTATCGCAATTTAGCAAGAGCTATTCTAAAATGATTTTATGTGTGATAAAACATGCAGAAAATCTAACAATTAGATTTATTCTACTTACATGAAAGTTCCAGTTAGCACGTGTTCTGTGAACGAACAATGTTGCTTCAGGCGTAGCCTCCCTTCATGTTGATGACTCACAGGGGCACTGCTTGGAGCTTAGGTGGCGCTTGACTGTTATCGGATTACCCAAACCTTCCCCTCAGTAGCTCATCAGTTGGAAAATTGTTGGCTTTACGACACCATTCAACGATAACGTCTTGTCTACAAGATTGGGAATAGAATACGGTGGCACAGCGTCGCGCCTACGTTAATTTGCAAGGGTGTGCTGCCTGGATGTATTCTGGAAATCTGTAAAATCATCTCTGTGCCAAACATCTGCAAAATCGGTCCGTCTAGGGGGAGGGGGGAATTACAAACACAGACACTTCACCAATGGAATACTTCACAAAACGTTACTTCACCAATGGAATTTATTACATCTGGGGTGCCCCAGGGCTCTTCTCTGGGCCCTGTACTGCTTAATATACAGTATATGTATATTAATGATGTTTTGATATCTTATTTAACACTACTATAACACAATATGCAGATGATACTACATTGCTATTTTCTGGTTATGATATACATGAAATTGTAACACATGCTACTGAGCAACTTAGCATCTATTCAAATTGGCTCTCTGTAAATGATCTTGTGATTAATACTAACAAATCTAAGACATTGATATTCTCTACACAGGCAATTGAAATATCGACTGTGTTACCAATAAAAATTGACAACAGAATTATTGAATATGTGGACAATATTAAATATCTTGGAATTATGCTTCAAAATCATTTAAAATGGAACCTACATATTGACCATCTTTTTGTTAAACTCTCGAGAAACTTAAGTATAATTGGTTCGATAGTCTCTGGTTTGTCGCTTAGGGTTCTAAAGTTATTATAGTACTCATTACTACAGTCTCACCTTGATTATTACATTCTGACATGGAGGCAGACTACTTTAACGAATATTTCGAGACTCCAAATATTACAAAATAAATTTGTTAGACTTTTGGAATTAAAAAATAATTTTAGACCTACAAATGCAGCACAATTCAGTTTTCGATATTTTGCTAGGTTATTCCCTGGGAAATATGTTTTTTAACTATTAGCCAGTTATATGATTTTCACTTAGGTAAGATAATGTACAAAAGGATTAAAAATAATATAAATAATGAATTTTGACTTGTTTCTAAATCTGTGTACAGCTCTATACCAGGAATCGGGTGTTACTGAAACCGGTCTTTCCCAGAACTAATTATATAATGCAAATTATAAATTACATGGGACCACAATACTGTAACTCATTACCTCATGAGATTACTGATTTGAACAATTTGAATATTTTTAAGAGGAAATTAAAACTTTACCTATTACATAAAAATTAGTAATGAGGATGAGGTTAATTTGTTAATAATTAGAAGGGGATGGGGTTAATTTGTTAATTTGTGAGGGTAGAGACATTGTGAGCGATAAGGTGAACGTTATGGGTGCTAGAGGCGACAGACCTCTGTATTTACATCTTTTTTTCCTTAATTACTTTAACATGTAGGTTACATTTCATAATTTGTGATTGCTGTCTCTATGGTGCTTGACTAACTGTGTGCATATAGGGAGACGGGCTATGTCAGGTCTTTGTTTGGTCTTTTCCCCTATCTTCCTAGCTGTTTGTATTAATAAATGTAATAATGTCAATTACTTTAATGCATTTGTATTAAAACAGCTGAAATAAAATAAATAATAATAATAAATAACATACACATACACTTATCCCATAGTTAATTCCTACAATTTTACACATAAATTCTTCCCCGAATTTAATGTAATAAGTTTCATAAAAATCTGTTTAGTGTCTTCAAGGTATGTGAAAAGACGAATTTTTCGGCACTTAAAAATAGGGTCTTGCACATTGCTGCACAGTATTTTCAGTGCGTGTGTGTGTGTGTGTGTGTGTGTGTGTGTGTACTGTTTCTAGGCGTCTGCGATGGAAACTTTTTGAAGAGGCTCCCAATTCGGAATTTATGTAGCACGTATTTTACGTAATTTTTGCCACGCGTATTAAAAAATTAGCATTAAAAAATTATCGTTGACATTGGTACACAAAATGCGATATTTTCTTGGAGCTCAGCGGCCCCGCGTTAGCATAAAAGTCTTCGAAAAGTCGATCGTCCCAAATTTATGACCATTGCCGCTGCAGAACAGAGGCAGTCAACGCTCTGAGAATGAACAGGATATCAGTGTCTAACCCCGAGATACGAACCCAGACATAGATACAAGCAACGGAAAAAGCTAAAGGGAAGGTCATATTTGCTTTGATTAGAGACACTGGTATTGCTTTCGTATCTTGAAATCAAATTTTGTCTCCTTTCAGGAATCAGGAATCTCTGATTAGGAGTGGCAGCTTCCTGTTAAAATTTCGATGCTCATGGGAATCTTCAGTAAAAAAATCAATTTCAAGCCTCAAAAAACATTTTATGTCATCTTTAAAAATGTGTATCACACGATTTCAAATATCCTCCATTTATGATTAAAAGATGTGACCTTTCTTCATCTCCAACAAATCCGTCCATTTTGTAAAAATTAAATGGCACTGACGGACAAAGTAAATATGCGCCAACACATTTTTTTCCTCGTTTATTTACAAAAGGCTCTCGGGTATGGCTTTGAAATTCTTGCATCAGCTCTACTAACTTCTTACGGGGTGAAAAAAAAGAATTCACCAAACTGAATTTCTGAAAAGAATGAGCATGTATCCAGAGAAAGAAGCAAGAAGCAAATTCATCTCCAATCTCTGATACCATCAAAAGAATCAGTCTTCTTTCAACTAGTACGCCTTAGATATTCTTTGTCAAGTACTATTTACCGAGACGAGTTTGCGCTTTCGTCGGTAATGTAAAAAGTGGAAAACTACTTATGTTTTTTTTTGTTTGTTTCTTTTTTTGCGTCTCACCTTTTTTTTCATGAGATACCTGATCTCACAGGAGCTTAGACACGTTGTAGTTCTAGCGAATCGAGCCTTATCTGTTTTTTCTGTGACGTCTTTTATCAACATAACCGATTCACTTTCCTTTTATGTTTGTTTTCTCTCTGTCTCCCTTCTCATCTTCCTAAAGCATGAGTTCTGTTTGTTATGTAGGAAGCATGCAACTGCTACATTCTTGTTTTGGTGGAAACCATTTCATCGATCACTTTCATTTATGCAACACATCAAAACTGGGATTTTCAACTACAATGACAGTCAATGACTTTATAACTTCACAGACACCGTTCTGTCCTGTTTAACAGTAGCTAGCTAGCCCTTTTATAATAGGAGGAAATGTATCGAATATTCTGGAGAATGAAATGTAGGTTACTAAAATGATATGCATGGTGTTCAAAGAAAATCAGAGGCATAGCGAAGGGGGAACACACACACACACACACACACACACACACACACACACACAGCAAAAAAGGTTATTTTCGCCGGGCCGTGCTTAAAAGATTGCTGTGATACTGTTGATAAAATTGAAAAATACAGTATGACGCGTGTTATTTCTTCTGTGACGTACTACAGAAGTGAAAACATGTATCAAAACGACAAATCTGTAGGGAGACATTCTGTCTGCGTAGCTCAGTTGGGAGAGCGACTTACTCCAGAGTGAGGGGACACGGCTCGTTTTCCGTCTCGGACAAACTTGTGTTTTCACACTTCCCACAGTAATCTCAGCATTTTCTGAGATTAATATATTATTCTTTTGTTAGCTAATACTTTTACAGTGTTCGAAACGGAACTGTTCAGCTTTTTCACGCTTTCCAACCGTAGTTTGAAGAAGCGTATGTGCACCAGCTTTGTCCGTCTGTCTGTCTGTTCGATAACTCGCGTAAAAATGGTTCGATTTCGATTAAATTTTAGTATGTGGTAGGGGACAACCTGGGGACGTACCCTTTTGAAAATGGGCGAAATGGGGTCAAAGGTCAGGACATAGGAGCGGGATCCATTCCATCGCCCTTATGCGTCATAACTTACGTAAAAATGCTTCGATTGCGACAAAACATTAATATGTTGCTCCAGAGGTATACTGAACCAATTCTGTGTAATATCATTGAAATGGGGTCAAGTGTCAGGGCACAGGAGCGAGATATATTCCACAGCCGTTATCCTCATAATTTGACAAAAAACGCTTCTATTGCGACAAAACTTTAGTATGTTGTTCCGGAGGTACACTGAACCAACTCTGTTTAATATCATCGAAATGGGGTCAAAGGTCGCGGCACAAGAGCGAGATTTATTCCACAGTTATTATCCTCATAACTTGAGTAATGATTTCTGGCATGTTGGAAAGCGTATCATAATCAATGCATTCCATGATTTGACTAACTTGTTCAGGAAGTTTCTTCTTCTAGATTTTCGTTTTTCAGTTTGTTTGCTCATGCAGGTTTAGTGTGCGATTATTTAAGGGTCGCTAAACGATTTCAGAAAATTAAAATTCTGTTTGGGTAGCCTTTTGAAATTGTGCTGAAAGATATTACAGTGGAACCCCGGCTATCCGTTTTTCACTTTTTTACGGAAAACTGCGTTAATCCCGATATTTTACTGATAGTTTCTATCGCTTTTTCAATTCGGTTATCGCAACTCCTTATTAATATGCTCTTTGTGATTATACGTTAAAACTGGGATTTCGGATTATCCACAGAGCACAGTTCTTTCATTCTTTCATAAGCAGACCGGTATGTCACAACTTTGAGAGAATCGAGAGAGCGTTGCTGTGTTCCTTCTTGGTTCAGCCGAAGTTGAACCTTGATCCCATCAGAGAATGATATGTTGTTTACTTTCGGTTTGGACGAAAAATTGGTTCCGTATTTAACGACTCGCACACATATACACGGTCGTATCAGAATAATATGACCACCTACCTAATAATATGCATAACCACCCTTGGCCCGGATGACAGCGGCGAGACGGCGTGGCATGAACGCAATGAGGCCTGGAAGGTTGCCCAAGGCACACGTGCCCATTCGGACTGCAACAGAGCACGGAGGTCCTGGAGATGACGTAATTGCAGGTCGGTACGTCAAACCTCTCGATCCAAATAGTCCCAAAAGTGTTCTATGGGATTTAGGTCGGGCGATTTTGCAGGCCAATGGAGAACGGATCGTGTTCTTTGAACCAGTCACGCACCCCCTTAGCGACATGGCAGGGCGCATTCTCCTGTTGGTATACACCATCACCACATGGGTAAACGTCCGATGCATGTGGTCAGCGAGAATGGACAGGTAGCCATTGGTGTTCAGGGACCCATCAAGTGGTACCGGCGGTCCCAGGGCATACCAGGAAAACATCCTTCAGACATGCACCCTGCCACCACTAGCCTGTACCTGACCGACAAGTGTGTTTGGATGTTGGTTCTCCAGTGTCTGACGCAGTATCCGCCACCGCCCATCACTTCTGTGGAGTAGAAACCTCGATTTCTCGAAGAAGGCACTACACATGGCACTACCAATGACGGTAGTGCCATGCGAACTGCAGGTGTCGTTGCCGATGGACCTGGGTTAACATGGGCACCTTGACGCAGGATTGACTCCGGATACCCATGCGTAACATGGTTCGCTCTACTGGGACACCTACCTGGGTGCCTCAATTTTCATTTGCGTGGTCAATTGCTGCACTGTTGCGCGTCGATTACCCTTTACCAGTCAACGGACGCAACGTTCTTCTCTGGATCGATAGCCTTTGGGGCTCCCCAAATGTGACGTCGGGCGGTACTCGGTGTGCCAGTGGTCCATTCTTGGTGCACCCTTACTACAGCACCTCGCGAACAGCCCACGAAGTCTGCTATTTCTGAGATGCTCCCACCTTTGGCGCGATAGCCGATGATCATTTCTTTTTGCACGTCGGTCAAATCACTGCCTCTGCCCATTGTGCTCACGTTACGCACTATGGCTCATCTGTCCTGGCCGGCAGTTTATAACTCTGGGTGGTCGACCTTGTCACGTGCACTCTGTGACGCGCCTGGGCAGGTGCACTGTGATTCTGGGGGTGGTCATATTATTCTGATAGGAGTGTGTACACTATGTAAAAAATGAAAAATGTTTGGGACATAACTTTGTGGCTTTCGTGGCGTAGTAGAATAGAATTCTAGCTGGATGTAATACTAACTTTGGATTTCGTGGCGTAGTACAATAGAATACTAGCCGGATATAATACTAACTTTGGATTTCGTGGCGGAATAGAATAGAATACTAGCCGGATGTAATACTAACTTTGGATTTCGTGGCGTAGTGGAATAGAATACTAGCCGGATATAATACTAACTTTGGATTTCGTGGCGTAGTAGAATAGAATACTAGTCGGATATAATACTAATTTTGGATTTCGTGGCGTAGTAGAAAAGAATACTAGTCGTCTCTAACGAACTTATTGTAAACGCAGTTAAAACTAAGGCTATGTTTTTTACAAAACGGAATCTAAAGCAATATCGAGATATAACTGTTTACTAAAGTAATAATAAAATTGGCATAATGAATTACATCACCTATTTAGGAGTAACACTACAGCTTAACTTAAAATGGGATCGACATATAGAACAAACTATTAATAAAATCTCTAGAAACATAGGAGTAGTTAGCCGAGTACTTAATAATCTTACTAATAAAACCCTTAAATCGTTGTACTACACTCTTGAGCATACACACTTTAACTATTGTCTATCCTGTTGGGGATAAACAACACAAACTAATATCAGGAAACTCCAAGTGCTCCAGAATAAATTTATTAGATTATTAGAACTTCAACTAAATATTAATACTAATAATACGCCATATCCAAATATTTATAAGCCGCCCCGGTGGCGCAGTGGTATAAGCGATGGCCTCTGATCATTCGTCCGAACGGGGTCCGGTTTCGAATCCCGGTGAGGCATGGATGTTGTGTTTGTCTTACGGCACTGGCTCTCTCCCTTCCCTGGAACCAGTGACCCTAAATTAGGGACGGGCGACTGCTTATAGCCCATTGAGTTGCTCACGGTGGTCGTTAAACCTCCAATCAAAAAAAAAAAATTTATAATTACATGCAAGTGAATGTTAATAAACATAACATTTTGAATATAAAACAATTATATCAATATACTTTGGGATCGAATATGTTTAAAAGGATTAAACAAAATATAAATATAGATATTATAGATATAAATTTTGATATCCATAATTATGAAACTAGAAATAGATTTAAGATAAAGCTATGCATGCTTAGAACACAACAAATGAAACAAAGTATCAACTATCAGGGACAAACTTTTTGGAATCTTTTTACCTGAAGAACTAAGACACATTAACAATTATAACTTGTTTAAAAAAAGAATAAAAAATATACTTTCTTAACTTATAAAAAAAACCTCATTTTAGTATATAACTTTCCAATCTCTTTCTAATTGCTACTAATATCTACTAACAACTGTTGATCTACTGCATGACCTACCTACTATTTATTTACCTTCACTCTTTGACAAATTTTATATGACTTGTTTCTATTAAATAGGGAGATCATGGTTTTAGTCAGGTCTTTAGAGACCTTTTCCCTTATTTCCCTGGCTGTTATAATAATTACTTTTGTTACACTCAAATGTAAATACAAACTTGATGTAAGGTATAATGTAACAGCTAAAACAGTAAAATTATTATTATTATACATCTTACTAAACTATCGCCGAACATTATTTCATCACGTTTTACATAAGTGTAACAATATCTCAATACAATCTGCGTAAATTACCAAGACCTCGTGCTAAATGTGATAAAAGTGCAACTTGGGCATCAATGTTTGTCAGAAGGGAACTTAGGTAACCATTTTAAGGATAGTGAATTGGAATCATCTACCCTCTCATTAGTACCTTTGTCGCCATTTCGATGCGCTGGTCAGTGGGCACGGCTCTGACTTTCTCAGCGTCCCATCCGAGAGAAAGAGAGATTTATGGGTTTCGATGGTGTGAAAGTGAGGAGGACCTGGATAATGATCTCTGAGGGCGTCACAGGCGAAGGCAATTAAGGAGCATCTGCGCCTTCTAGGAAGGGGACGCTTTTTGGGGTTTTCTTTGCCGTGGATAAGATTTCTCTTTTGGAAGAGGAGTCTGTTGAAAGTGAGCATAGAGAGAGGATCTGAGGATCTTGCTGGTCGGTGTGAAACCGAGATAAGAGGTAAAGGAATGAACTCTGATGATTAGGGAAAGCGAATACTGGCCGCGAGAGAAGGAAATCAACGTATTAATAATAATATAGAGAATGAATGGAAAGCATGGATAATGCTATGAGACCTTCCCCATATCAACTGAATTAACACTTTCCTCAGTGCAAGAGCGAGTTATAACTTTAGTCGATATTTTATTTGTATTTTATTTATCTGCTTAAGTCGAGTAAAATACCAGTTAAACTCCCGATACAAAAACTCTCAGCGAGCGAAGCATTACGAACCCTTCACACAGGGCACTGATATATAAGTCAGTACCAAGCCCTGTTACATTTATTTATGGCGCCCGAACAGGGACTCGAGCATCGTACACGAAGCACAGTGGAACCTTTGCATTTTCAATTCACCAGTGTGTTCAGTACCAAGCCCTGTAACAAAAGCCATTGCCAAAAGTGCATTTTTGATGCTATGAGAACGGTGCGTCATAGCAAAGTTTGGCTTCCTCTCAATCCCGGCTCCCCAAAAGAGAGTTACCTGCTATTGATGAGAGTCCTAAAATGATGTACAGGGAAACCTCCATTAACGGACATCTCCGAACAACGGTAACCTCCGAGCAACGGTAAGTTTTTGTTGGATTAACATTAACGATAATTTCCGAACAACGAAACCCGTTAACAGTGGTCAGCGGACACCCCAGAGGTAGATTTAACGGTCACACTGTCTATTGGATTTTACGTAGTTCCTTCGGTACTTCAGAAAGAGGAAAAGATAGGGACAAAGAATATTTATTGATAAGGGCATAATGGGTTGGATTACGACTGGCATATGGGTATGCTTAAGTGAAAAGAAAGGAGTTAAATGTTTACTTCTACATGAGACGAGCTGCAACTTTCACGTATGTTTTAATCATTCACGGGGGCTGAAGGGTGGTTGATAGGGCCTGTAATTTTGCCCGTTCTGGGCGGTGTTTCTTGGTTTGGTCCCTGTGGGCTCTGTCCCTGCTTCACGGCGCCCGGACAGCTAGCTTTGTACTGTAGTTACGCTTTACTACCTGACATTTTTCTTTTCTTTTTTTTGTCTCTCCTATAGCGTACCCTAAGCCTGATCTCCTAGCTTGCTATTCTCTTAGAGCTGTTTAACATAGTTTTATTCAGCAGTCAGCTTTTGAAACAAGTTAGTAAAATCATGCAATGCATTGATTATGATACGCTTTGCAACATACCAGAAATCATTACTCAAGTTATGAAGATAATGGCTGTTAAATAAATCTCGCTCCTGTGCCCTGACCTTTGACCCCATTTCGATGATATTCAAAAGAACCGGTTCAGTGTACTTCCGGAACAACATGATGAAATTCTGTCGCAATCGAAGCATTTTTAGTCAAGTTATGAGGATAATGGCTGTGGAATAAATATCGCTCTTGTGCCCTGACCTTTGACCCCATTACGATTATATTCAACAGAACCGGTTCAGTATACCTCCGTAACAACATACTAAAGCTTTGTCGCATTCGAAGCATTTTTACGTAAGTTATGACGCATAAGGGCGATGGAATGGATCCCGATCCTATGTCCTGACCTTTGACCCCATTTCACCCATTTTCAATAGGATTCGTTTCCAGTTGTTCCCTACCACAAACTGAAATTTCATCGAAATAGAACCATTTTTGTGCAAGTTATGACGCATAAGGGCAATGGAATGGATCCCGCTCCTATGTTACCTTTGATCCCATTTCGCCCATTTTTAATAGGGTTCGTCCCCAGGTGGTCCCCTACCACATACCGAGATTTCATCGAAATCGAACCATTTTTACGCGAGTTATCGTGAGGATAGACAGACGGACGGACAAAGCTGGAGCATATACGCTTCTTCAAGCTACAGTTGGAAAGGGTAAAAAAGCAATGCAACGTTTTCTTTATCGTGCATAATATTCATATATTTTTTCTGCTTTTGCACAAACGCAATGGACTAGCGATGTTAACTGAAGCCTAACTTCCAAGCAACGACTACCTCCAAACAACGGCCACTTTCTCCAGATACGAGAAGTGACCGTTATTCGGAGGTTTTACTGTATAACACGATGGGGTGCAACCTGTAGATATCCTAGAAAAAAGTTACCAATTCCCCCTCACTAACACACTTGCGATTCTATTCATCTTTTTTCTATCTTGAGGTCAGATTTTATCTTGCGCATGCGCAGATGGGCTTTCGTAGCTACATCACATTTCATCGGTGTCAGGGTCGTTCCTTACGTTCGTCTAAATGTGAATAATATGCCAAAACAGTAATATATATAAATATTGCTTTTGAAAACTAAGTAGTCGAAATACTTATTGTTGCCGCCACCATAGTTTAGTAAATACTTTCTTTTATGACTCACATGTCTTCTTTCATTGGTTTTACGACAATAACATTCATTAATTCACCTACGTATCGCTCAATATCAAGAATTAATAAAACTTATTGTTTGTTGTTATGATTTAATTCCCCTTAGTATGTACCAGATTGTGGTTCAGTGTGGTCATGAGTGAGGCGAATAAATGCAATGTGTTGTACGTAAATCAATGCACACTCTCGAGTCACTCGATTTCTTTTACACCCACAAAGATCTTGGCATGCCAAAGATGCATAGCACAAATTATAATACCTACAAAGAGTGCCAGGGCACTCTCTCGATTTTTTTTCATTTGAGCAAAGTGTTTCAGAAGAGCAAAAGAGGATTCTCCATCATGCCACCTTTGTTGCCCTGGAAGTCGGAAGTCCAGACACGTGAGATGACGAATAAGTAACTTTGGCGGCAAACTGCTGATATCATTACACTTTTCCTGACTAGAGGGCGTTGCTTATCACAGGAATCTGAATAAAAGTGTAGCGTGCTGGAAAACCGTTTCAAAGGAGCCGCGGATGGCTTAGTGGTTAGCGGGTCAGACTATCAATGCAAGGTTCTCAGGTTCGAACCTGGACTGATCTTTCAGAGATGGTGTGATTTACTAACAATCGCTGAATATCCGCCGTGCATCGGACGAGCACGTTAAGTGACGGCCCCCAGGCTGGACCCACTGGTTAAATGGGTATCCTTTCCTATGCCCTCTCTGAAATTCTCTCACCCCTCTATGTGCAGCATCGTACTTGTACGGTGGCGCCATCTACTGTACTCTAATCTCACTACAAACTGTTCTGTCAAAGTCGCTAGACTTGCTCTCATTCCTTCCGTTTCTGTGTCCTGCCCAAAAGGCGATCTCGCTGTAGGTGGCTGGGACCTAAACTCTACTCACTGTGGACGGAAGTCCTACAAGAAAATGACAAAAATTGTGAAACCGTTTCAAATGAAAATATGGTCTTCCTCGGCGGTACGCAAGTTAATTAAGTAAGAAGATGTAGCGCGCGGTACCAAAAGAAACATTTGCGTTTTCAACAATCTGTCACAAAGTCACCCATCTGTCTTCCTACACCATCTACTCCACACACGTCATGTTGTTGCCTGATGTTGAAAGCCTGTCGCTGCGTTTTTCATCCCTCGACGCACTGCGCCCGTGTACGAATTTTTAACGCCATTCGAACCCTCTCCGAACACTCATGATTTGAGGATCAGAAACGTCTTGCAGTTGGCGACGGATCTCAGCTACCGGCATATTCCGTGCCTAGAGAAACCTAATCTCCGCGATCCCTTCCAGTGAGAACCTGTTTTCCAGGCGGGCCGTCATTTTCACTACAATTTGTTCTCAAGCAGGTTGCCCTTTTATTCAAACTCCTGTGCCTAACAACGCCTTCTACTCAGGTGAGTGTAATGACTTCGGGATATACTGATTCACACGTCCCTAAATCCGCCGCCGAAGATCTTCTGAAGTTTCATACTGATCAGACTACGTAAATAAAAGCGTGCAAATCTGGGAACGAGATTTGCACGTGAGCATTTCTTACAGCTCGGTAGAAAATTTTAGGAGATTGGACCTTAATTCATTGGTTTCTAAGCCAACTTTCATCACATGTGGCCGGTGGCCAACAAGTCAGAGGCTCGGGCTTCTGAGATTCGAGCCAGTCTCGGAGAACACGAGGGCCGCACACCATACCCAAGTGCCGGCGCCGCCCTCCAATCCGGAAACGCCGATCTTTAAGTCAAACACAGGTGACCCTCTACTCTGAGTTGGCTTTGCATTAGGAACACCTACCTAATAACGTTGGTCCGCCTTTCTGTGCAGTCGCGGCTCGCAGACGCCTAGGAACAGATTCTACAAGGTGTTGAACACCCTCATGCGTAACTTGACATATGTCCGCTGTAGCAGCTCTGTCAGTTTACGCTCAGTCCATGGATGAGAATCAGCAGTTTTCACTCTCCGCTTTAGCATATCCCACAAATGTTCAATGGGGTTACAATCAGGAGAGTTTGGTGTGCAAGGCAATGTGGCAAATTTTTTGTCGTGTTCCTCCAACAACACAGTAGTTATATGAGCCCAATGACACGGTGCATTTTCCTGTTGATAGATGGCGCTGTGGTCCGGGCAAACCTCTCGTACCTATGGGTAGAGATGTCGGTTAACAGGTCCCTGTAGCCTTCACCATTCGGTTTTTCAGGGATGGTAACCAGCGGACCTAGGCTTGGCAAGGAAAAGGTCTCCAGACCAAAACAACACCTCCACGGCCTGTTGAACTCCAACTGTGCAACCAGGGTATAGGGCTTCAAGCTGTTTACGCCATGATTGAACCTGGCCCTCAGCATGGTGCAGCAGGAAATTAGACTCATCACTGCAGACGACCCCTTTCATCTGTCGGGGGTCCATTGCCGACGTTCCTTCGCCTATGCGAGGCGTTATTTGCGATGACTGGGCGTAATCATGGGTACCCTCGTTGGTCACAGGCTGTGGAGCACCAAGCGACTTTCCCGTATAGACGTGCGACTGCCAATACCGATCCTGTTAAATTCCCTGCATATAGTTTGCTGAGATATACACTGAAGTGCCATAAAAACTGGTACATCAGTCTAATACTTGGTAGGTCCTCCACGGGAGCGCAGGACTGCAGAAATACGATGGGGCATGGACTCCACTAGCTTCTGGAAATATGCTGTAGGCAATGCACACTATACTTCCTGCAGAGCATTCCACAATTCGGGTGTATTCCGAGGTCTCAGATTCCTGTGTTCCATAGCGCGTTGCATATCATCCCAAATGTGTTCTATCATGTTCAGATCTGGGGACTTTGGTGGGAATGGCAACACCCCAAACTCAGATGAATGCTCCTCGAACCGTAATGGGGTGTCCCAACACTTGTGTGGAGGTGCATTGTGCTGTTGGAACAGGCCCAACCCATCAGCATGAATGCAGGACATGAATGGGTGTACCTCGTCAGAAAGGATGCACACATAGCGTTGGCCGGTCACAGACGTTTGTAGAAGTACCAGGCGTCCCAGTGAAGTCCAGCTAAACCCACCCCATACCATTACGGACACCCCCACCAGCCGGTACAGTTCCCTGTTGACAGGTGGGATCCATAGCTTCATGGGGTTTGCGCCACACACGAATCCTTCCATCTGCCCGATACAGTTGGAAACGCGACTCGTCAGACCAGGCTACTTGTTTCCAGTCATCAAGTGTCCAGTGGCGGTGTTGCCGTGCCCAAGTGAGGCTCATAGCTCTGTGTCGTGCACCCATCAAGGAGACTCGAGTTGGGCGTCGGCTCCCAAAGTCCATATCGTGCAAGGTACGTTGCACCGTCCGGACGCTGATGCTTGTTGATGCTCCAGCATTGAATTCCGATGTGACCTGCGAGAGTGACGCGTGAAACGATTCTTGACAGCCGACGATGGTCGCGTTCACCCAATGTCTTTTTACGGCCACACTGGTATCGTAGGTTGGAGGTTTTGCCGAAATTCTTGTAGTCACGGTACACCCTTGCAATGGTCATCCGTGAAAATTCGAGCTTCGTTTCTACCTCCGAAATACTATGGCCCATCTCACGAACGCCAACTATGACACCGCGTTGAATATCGCTTAAATCGTTATTACTTGTCATTCTCATGCCGAAAACAGCTCTGACAGCTGGCAAGGATGTCTATTGCTTTATATACGCACTGGCGGACGCAACCGAGTAGGCGCATAGGTGACGTTGCTATGTATTTTGCATAAGCTCGTCTGTACCAGTTTTTCTGGCACTTCAATGTACGTCGTGAACAGACTTCACTGAATGTTGCAGGCAACTTCTGCACACAGTAAGTCCTGTTTCTTCTTGTAGACCTTCTCAGACGACGGCGATCTCATTCCTGATAGACTGTCGTTTTGCCACAGTTACGCTTCTTAGACAAGCAATGAGAGTTATTTTCCAATGGTTAAAGATCCGATATATCTCATCTTTTGAGAAACCAGTCAGTTCTGATATTTTCAAAATTGTCGCTCCAATCAGACGGGCACGCACAAAAAGCCCTTTATGGAACTCCAAAATATCCTTTGTTTTTCCCAATGTGATCAATACTACTGACGATTTCTGACGAGCAGCAGTCTTAAATAGTTACCTAGATCATGTGGTAATGCACGTGACCACGTATTCTGCATATACGCTGTGTGAGTGATGTTTTCGTACATCTGCGTAAAGGTTTTTAATTCAGTGGTCGATATTGTGTAGAAGTGTAGATATCGTGTCAAATATAAAAACCCATTTTGGCCACAACACTGTAAATTCTGGTCAAAAACTATTTTTCGCATACATCTTATAGAACCGGAATTACAGTCTGTCTACATAGGTGCGGATAAAGTGATATCTGATATACTGAACATTAAGATATAAAAGCCTCACACACACACACACACACACACACACACACACACACACACACACACACACACACACACACAGAGTGCTCATTGAATTACGAATACCTACTTCATAATTCCCGGGCCTTCCTTTCTCCAGCAGAACGGCGCCCGGAGTGGCATCGAGTGCACGAGGTGTGTGCACAGTTGTATAGGGATCTGCAACCAAGTCTTTTGCGATGCTGTCTACGAATCCGGTATGTCCAACTGCCTTTCCTGGCGTTCCACAACATTACACACATGTTCAATAGGGTAGAGATCTGACGAGTTTGAAGGCCATTCGAGATGCCTCATATAAACACTGTGTTCGTCGAACCATTCCTACATGAGGTGGAACCAATGACACGGTGCACTCTCGTCCTAGAAGAAAGAACCCATCCTCCTCTGGGTGGAGGTACAACATTGTGAGGTGTGTATGGTCCGCAAACAGTCATTGGTAGTAATCGGCTTCCATACACTGTCCACACACGCCAAGGGTCCCAGTTCATGCCAGTTGAACATATCCCATATATCACAACACCCCTTACCGGCCTGGATAGTCAATACCATGTATGAGGGATCCATAGCCTCATAGTACTGACGCCAAATACGGACTCGACTGTCAGCAGAATGGAGTACATATCGAGATTCATCGGACCAGCACACCTGCTTGCAATCTTCTACCGTTCAATCCCATGCTGTTGCCCCCAGGAGAGTCATTTACGTCAGTGGACTGTTGTTACGAGAGAGCGGCGTATAGGTCGTCTGTTCTTGCAACCCATCCGTGCCAGCGTGCGAGGTATAGTAGCCCGGAATATTGTTTCTGGTTGATCCATATTGTATTATGGCCGTCTACTGCGAAACTGTTCTCCGCCGATTGCCCTATACTGCGCAATCAAATCCGTTGGTTGAGTGCTGGAAAATGATTAGTGCAATTTCTTTCTAACTTCGGAAAGACCCTTACTTCCTTAATCGGAAGAAATACATAAAATGTAATACTGATCTAACTAAAAGTCTGAATGATAGCGCTTTTTTTCGATCACTAGCTACCCTAGTAGTCCGGTCAAAATAGGGTTTTCAGATGAAATAAATATGAAAGTTTTGAAACTTGGCATACTTGTTTATAGGTATCTAGTGAAGATTATATCAAACGTCCTGACGAATCAGAGGTGAGCTCTAGCCGCCATCTTGAAAAATAGGTACTTTTTTTTTTTTTTTCGTGAATATCTCGAAAACCGTTGGTCGTAGCCAAAAATACTATTTACAAAATTGAAGCTTACAAAATTTCCTACAAAAAAGGTTCTATTCACTTTTTTTGTATCTCTAATGAGATAATCGGGTGCCAATGTTGTACTGCTTCGCTGATCTCTACAGTTTTTCATACAAATAAGCTAGTGATAACGTAGCGATCAACGAAACAATACAGCATTGACACCCGATTATCTCAGAAACTATTAGAGATACAAAAAAAATGAATGGAGCCTTTTTTGTAGGAAATTTTGTCACTAGTATGTTTGGGCTTCGACCAGCCGTTTTCGAGATATTCACGAAAAACCAAAATAAATACCTATTTTTCAAGGTGGCGGCTAGAGCTCACCTCTGATTCGTCAGGACTTTTGATATAACCTTCATTAGATACCTATAAACAAGTGTGCCAAGTTTCAAAACTTTCATATTTATTTCTTATATTTGTCCATTTTCAGCCTTCGTTGACTTTACTATATATAACTGATATCACGCAGAATTTAAAGGGGCTAAATATTGCCCTGCAAAGGAAAGACCAGAACCTCCGTATTCTTTTACAGTCATGTAGCTGATTTTCGTAAAAAGATGTCATTGTTAAATTGATATCTAGAAAGAGACAGTTTCACTCACTTCAAATCCCGCAGGGATGAAATGACAATACTTTCCGAAACTAAAGGTTTTAAAGTATTAGTTTCTCAGCGTCACTCTTATTATGAATTTTAATGACAGGTATAAACAATTTGATGAACTCCAACTAAGCATACGTCTGTTCAGCAATCCATTGAATGTTGGCATTGAAAGCAAAAACCGTGTTTGTCAAATGGAATTATGTGAACTTCAAAAAGGTTACTTTATTCGAAGTCGATTAGAGATTGACACAGAATTGTTTAAACTTTTTTTCACTGAAAAATATCCAAACATAAGGGACTTGGGATTAAAAAAATTTCAATGTTTGGAAGTGTTTACCTGTGAGAGGGTGGCATTTTCTGACATAAAATACATAGGCAAAACACAGGAACAGTGTGAACTGAATGACTTGTGACGTACTACAGAGGTAAAGCACGTGTCAAGACGACAAATCTGCAGCGATACATTATGTCCGTGTAGCTTAGTTGGGAGAGCAACTTACTCCGGAGTGAGGGGAATTCGATCTCCGTCACGGACAAATTTGTGCTCTTCCATTGGCTTCCGAACGTAAAAATGGACGTACTGGTCGTTGGGTTCTTCGAAAAATGTGTGATGTTTGTTGATAGAGATGAGCTCGGGCCCGGGCTCGTCTACGGAAACCGGGCCCGGGCTTGGCATTACACATGTTGAATTTCATTACTGAATTCTTTATATATATATATCATATCCTTCATTGTTGAAAAGTTACCTTCACGAAAAACTGTAATTAAAACACAGTTCCCCGGATGTTATTGTTATAAACTGGTTACCAAAAATTAAAGGATTTCTAGTGTTAAGTACACAGATGGTGCCACTTCTAGATCTGTAGCTTGATTTTTTCAACAATGATTTTTTTGTTTTCATTTTTCTGATTTTTTTTCTGGAAAAAAAATCATCAAGCTTATTTGAAGATTTGGAAGATGAGTTTGAAATTCATGATCCTGATCCAGATGAAATTTGTAAGTATGTGGAATCGCACAAGGGAGAAACACACTTTGAAGCTGCGGATTTGTTACCGTGGTGGAAGAATTCTCAATTTCCTAAGCTAGCTGCCATTTGCGAGACGTGTACTATGTACACTGAAGAGCAATTGAATTAGAGATACCTGTCTAATAACGTGTAGCACCACATTTCGTCCTGATGACGGCGGTGATTCGTCTCGGCATGGACTCGACAAGACACCGGAAGCGTTGGGAAGCCATACGGATTCACGACCCCTGAACAAGCTCCCACAGTTCACGAAGATTTGATGGAGGGAGGTCATCTCTTTCGATGGCATCACGGATGTGCTCGATGGGATTGAGGTCACGTGACCTAGCTGGCCAAGGAAGCGAGGTCACGTCGGTGGAGTGTTCATTCAACCATTCGGATAATATTCGGGAGCGATGGCACGGTGCATTGTCTTGCTGCAGGATGAGGTCCTCAGTGGGATGTTGAAGACGCACAAACGGAGCAAATGGTCGTCCAGGATATCCCGGTAACGTTGACCTGTGAGGGACGATGTCCCACGTACCAGGGGTCCCATTTCAGTCCACGTAAACAGTCCCCAGACGAGAATGCCACCTCCACCAGCTTGAAGAGTACCCTGCTGGCAAGAAGGATCCATTGCTTCATGTGGTTTGCACTGTATACTCGTATCCTGCCATCCGCATGTACTCACGTGAATCTCGACTCATCAGTCCAGGCAACATTTTTCTACATGTCTAGGGTCCAGTGGCGATGTTCCCGCGCCCATGCTAATCTTTACACCCTGTGATATGCGGTCAGCAGCAGTACCCTCGTGGGACGATGGCTTCTGTACCCCATAGCGAGGAAATGGTTCTGGATGGTGTGGCTGCTTACACGTTTTTGTGCACCAGCGTTATATCGCAGAGTGATTTCTTGCACTGTGGCCAGTCTATTCGCTGTTACAATGCGAGCTAGCCGACGATGACCCCGCTCATCCACACGCTGTTGTCCACGGCAGTTGGCCCTTTCAGGGATGGTTTTACCGGATTCGATGTACTCACGGTGCAGCCGTGACACAGTGGCTCGTGAAGATCCCAGTGCCTGCACGACTTCCGAGATGGAGTGACCCATTCGTCGGCCCCGACAATTTTCCCACGATCAAATGCGCTTAGATCCTTCGTCTTACCCATACTGCGTCCGACTCTTACTGATTCCCGTCGCATCACTCCTTATAATGTCGGATCGCTGCATACGTCATGTCGTTTCCGTTTACAGGGCCGCCCACAGCGCCATATTTGCATAACGCCAGCTGTCTCTAATTCAATTGCTTTTTAGTGTATAGCAGCCAGTAGCTCTGCTAGCGAGAGAGTGTTTAGTGCAGCAGGTCAAGTTTCAGAGGAAAGAAGATCAAGGTTAAGTGCTGAACCATTAGATGTGATTCTTATTTTGAGGAGTTCCGAGAGGCTTAAACGGTAAACAATTTTCATGGCGAACTTGCTGAAAACTGCACACACATAGAATAATATCGTGGTTATTACCTTATTAAGTGCAAAGCTTTGTTAATGTTACAAAATGCATTATATTCTAATCTGGAATGCTCATACGTCTTTTTTTTTTTTTTTTTTGGTTTTGTTTTTTATCTTTTGGAAATTTTCTTACATGCTAGTTTTATACTCTACTACATCACTGTAAACTATCTTTACCAGTTAGCATATATGTAAATTATATTGCAACATTTAGCATTCTAGAGTCACTATTTAAAACACGTGCGACTGTCTGTAAAGAGTTGTATGTTTTGTAATGCAATTTATCCAAAATAAAAGTAAATTTGGAAATCCAAAAGAAATAACGAATATGTTGTGTTTCTAAAAGATTTTCTTACCTTCATCTTTTGGCAAAATCACTGATTTCCTTGGTATAGTCGAACGGCATGTCCATCGATTATTTATTTATTTTCTAGTCCACAGTTTAGAACACGTGCTTTTATGCATAGTGTTTCGAAGAACATATTAATATTATGAAGTGGATTAACTGAAGTAAACTTTTTAAACTAATGATTTTTAAACTAATCCTTGATTGGGCCATCGCTTTGACCTATGGGTAATGCAAGCCTTGCTAAGCAAAATTTTCTGAGAACCAGGGCCCGGGCGGGCCCGGGCTCCAGACCTTTGGACCTGGGCTCCTAAAATTGAGCCCGAACTCATCTCTAGTTTGTTTTTTTTTTGTTTGTTTTTTTTTATTGGAGGTTTAACGACCACCGTGAGCAACTCAATGGGCTATAAGCAGTCGCCCGTCCCTAATTTAGGGTCACTGGTTCCAGGGAAGGGAGAGAGCCAGTGCCGTAAGACAAACACAACATCCATGCCTCACCGGGATTCGAACCCGGACCCCTTACGGACGAATGATCAGAGGCCATCGCTTAGACCACTGCGCCACCGGGGCGGCCATCTCTAGTTTGTTCCACACGTCGTCTAGAAGTAATGAAAAATTTGTATAATACAAATTTGGAAGATGTGAATCCGTTTATTGGTGTAAATATAACATGGATGTTAAGTCAGATAATATCCGAAAACTTGAAAATTTTCGTCGTCCTGGAGCGGGAATCGAATCCTCGTCTCCCGGATAGCACCCGAGTATGCTAGCCACTACGCCACCAGAACGACCAAGTTTCCAGTTTCCGATTAATTTAATTATAGTCATCACAGGATTCACTAGTCGGAACAGCCGGCATTACAATGGTGTAATCCCGTACTTCACTCATTGGAAAATTCGTTCTTTGCTTAAAAAATATTGAGAGGGAGATGTGACGTACTACGGAGTACGTGTCAAGACGACAAATCTTCAGCTGTATATTCTGTCCGTGTAGCTTAGTTGGGAGAGCAACTTAGTCCGGAGTGAGGGGGCACGGACAAACTTGTGTTTTCACAGACTACTCTTGAACAATTACTTTTACTTTCAACGACAAGCATAGAAGTGGACATGCAATAACTTTTAGTGGAGTTTAGTCGTCCACAGTGTTATGCAAGTTTGTTTGTTGTTATTGTTCTTTTCATATTTTGAATTTCTAGTGTTTTGATATTAATTAAAAGAGCTTAAAGGTTTAATAAATTAAGTAAGACTCTATATACACCGAAGAGCTAAAACATTATGGCCACCTGCGTAATATGATGTTGATCCTCCACGTGCCGCCAAAACAGCTCTTACCAGGCAAGGCATTGACGCTACAAGATTTCTGAAGGTGTCTTGTGATATCTGGTAATAACACGTTACCAGAAGATCCTTTAACTCTTGTAAGTTACGTGGCAAATCCGCCGCAAATCTAATTTGATGTTCCAACACAAACCACAGATCCTCGATTGGAATTATGTCTGGAGAATTTGGAGATCAGGGTAATTACCTGGAAGTCTTCCTCATGTTCAGCGAACCTTTCTCCAACAATCCGGACAGTGTGGCATGGTGCATTAACCTTCTGAAAGAAGGCACTGCTAGTTGATAATGCCGTTGCCATGACAGGATGTAACTGGCCTGCAATGATGTTTAAGTAGGTCGTAGACGTCATAGTGTCCTGCACATGAATGACTGCACCCAGGGTCTCCCCGCAGAATATTGCCCAAAGCGTTCCACGGTGTATCCTGGTGCCAACACTTCCCCAGGTAAACGACGCACACGTACCCAGCCCTCCATGTGGTGCAACAGGGAACGAGAAACAATCTTCTTCCAATGATTCAAGGTCCAGTTTTTGATGTTCGTGTGCCACTGTATGCGCTTTCAAGTGTGAACTGAGGTTAGCATGGGCACTCGGAGCGGCCTGAGGCTATGCACCTTCATAGGGTTCGATGTACTGTGTTGTGACACATTACTTCCGTTAACAACTTTCAAATTACCTGCGAATTGCGGTGATTGAACGCTGGATACCCTTTGCTCACCTCTAGCATCGATGAGCCGTGGTCGACCCGCACCTTGCCGGTGGTTCATGGGTTTTCCTTGCTCGGACAACTTTTTGAACGTACTAACCACGACTGGCCGTTAGCACAGCACAAGCCTTGCCGTCTCCGAAGTGCTCTGACCCAGTCGCCTGAACATTACAATTTGGCCTTTGTCAAACTCTCTTAAGTCCGCTGTCTTTCCCATCTGAAGAACAAGAATACCACTGATTAACATAGCTCGGTATCCAGTGTTATTTATATCGTTTCATGACTTTCACACGCGCCGTCGTTTACCTACAATTGTTTTGATTTGCATAAAGACGCGCTCGTCATAATGTTTTCGCTCTTCGCTGTATTTGCGTGTTTTCGTATATATTTAAATAAAATGTGGCCCACCATCGAGTTCTTTTTAAACTACTGGCTCTCGGCTGTACAGAATTTGGACAGTAGTGTGATATTTGAAACACGTGGGCCAATATTGCCCAGAAGCATTTTAATCTTTAGAAGTTTTGCCAATGCATATTATTAGGTGTACAAATAAATTTTAAAGCGTTTTTTGTGTGACGTACACCGCTAATTTACATATCCAACATTCCCCCGCGTTGTTGTCATGTGACCGTAACTAGTCCAGAGTATAAAATGTGACACAGAAGTTTGCCCAACAGTCAGTGTCGAATATATGCAAGCGACACTGCATTTATTCGACACTGCATTCGTTACGAATTTCATCAAGGAAAAATGCATATGCATCAATCTGTTCTGTTCTAGGGGAGAATATTGTATCGAAAAGCACGTGTGAGTTTTGATTTAGACGGTTTAAAGCAGGTGATTTTGGTGTTAGCGATCGAGAACGTAGCGGCGTCGCTCAGAAGGTTGCATATGAGGAACTGCAAGCATTACTGGGTGAAGATTCGTCTCAAACGCAAAAAGAACTAGCTGAACAACTGGGGGTAACTCAACAAACCATTTCCAATCGTTTACGTGCAATGGGAAAGATTAAGGAGGAAGGAAAATGGATGCCACATGACCTGAGCCAGAGGAACAAGGATGAACGTGCTATGAAGTATTTCAATCTGTTGAATAAACAACACAGAAAGTCTTTCCTGTGGAAAATCGTTAAGGGTGATGAAAAGTGCGTATGGTACGACAATCCCAAACGCAAAAAACACTGGGTAGACCCCGGTGAAGCAACGACTTCGACACCGAAACGCAATATTCACTCCAAGAAAGTTTTGCTGTGCATTTGGTGGGATATGAAGGGACTATTGGAACAGGGTCAAACTGTTGCTGCTGATCGCTACAAGCAACAATTGCTGCGACTGAACCAGGAAATCTGTCGGAAACGTCCATTCACAGGCAAAGGATTGCGTCCCATGAAATTACTGCATGACAACGCTAGGCCGCATGTCGCAAAAACGGTCAAGGAAACTTTATTAACGCTTGGTTGGGAAGTTTTGGAGCACCCAGCGTATATTCCCGACATAGCCCCTTCAGACTATCATTTGTTCCGATCGATGCAACACGGTTTGTCTGCTGTACGGTTCCGGACATGTGACGAAGTGCAAAAATGGGTTGACGACTTCATCGCGTCGCACGACGAAGTATTCTTCATGGCTGGAATCCGTCAGCTGCTCGACCGATGGCAGAAGGTGATAGATAATGACGGCGCATATTTTGATTCGTGAAGGTATTGTTGGTTTCTCTCAAATTACATGTTGCGTTGCCTTAAAACGCTTTAAAACTTATTTATACACCTAATACAAGACACTCGTAACTCAACAATGATGTAACTTCCTCTATCTTTTCTGAAGTGCGTAGGAACAGCTATCAAAAATTCATTACGGACAGAATGCAAATACACCAACTGCAGTGTTGCAATGCTGTCTTAAAAAAAGTGGGGCGGTATTATTTATAGGTGTTTTTTTTTTTTTTTTTTTTTTTTTTTTGATTGGAGGTTTAACGACCACCGTGAGCAACTCAATCGGCCGTCCCTAATTTAGGGTCATTGATTCCAGGGAAGGGAGAGAGCCAGTGCCATAAGACAAACACGACATCCATGCCTCACCGGGATTCGAACCCGAACTCCTTTTGGACGAATGATCAGAGGCCATCGCTCAGACCACTGCGCTACCCGGCTTATAGGCGTTTCAGGAACAGTATTTCTCTGTTAAACGCACAGTTACACAATTCAGGGAAGACATACCGCTCTGGGATTTTGTTTATGGGAGTCTTCAAAATCCTTACATCTTCCTTAAGATAAACTGAATATGCTTTGAGTTCTGCAAAAAAGGTAATTGCGAAAGGAAAAGAACGCATTAGAGATGAGACGCGTCACTTATTTATAAAAGTAGAGGGGGCGGCGTCCCACCGCGCTTCTTCCCGAATGCAGCTCTGATCAACTGCTTGCTGAAGCACAGCTATATACACAACGAAACTTCAAAGTTTTGCTTAAAATGTTAAAAGGTTTACTCTAATTCAAACTTCACAAAGCTGTTGTGACGTATATCTCAATCTTAACCTTCCTTTTGAGTTTCTATTCTAATGTAAAATTTGAACTTCGTTTGATTTTCCTTCTGAACGGTTCATTACTTCCCGAATTTCCTTTTACGTTTTGATAACACTAATAGTGAGTCAAAGAGTACATAAAACGACGTCTAGAGAAAACAGTGTAGAGACGGTAAAGGATGTGTTGATACTATCGTCAGGGATTTCTTAATTGCCATGATTGACCGAATACTTGGAAAGTGTAAAGAGTATATGTGATTGGTGCTGCTGCATACTATTGATATTATAGCAAGGACCACAATCGTGCAACTCCTACGTTTGGAAAGAATAAATCACTTGGACTTTGATGTAAGTTGTTCTTGTTCATACGAAACTTGGAAGTTCTTTATGTTATTGGGCCTAAGATATTTGTTCAACAAGTAGTTTGGTAAAGACACAGAATACTCTTCAAAACACTAGAACACTACACTACAATCAATTAATTTTTATGAAACACATACTACTTTCCGAAAGACGAGCTAAAAGCAAATTTAATTACGAAGAGTTGCAGTTTAAACTTCTTGGATGTAAAAATATTCTATAACAGACCTCCAGGCTTTTTAGGGGTCAAAGGAATGTCGTAAGAGTCATAAAATATTTGGCACTCTACTTTTTTGTCACTTTTCTCCACTTCCAAGACTTGAAACACAAGCCGCTTTCTAAGCGGCCAGATATTTATTCCTTCTAATTTCTCATCTGATGAAGTTATCATGAAAGATCTGAAGTCACTTTCTTCAGAGAACATGCCACGCATGAGTAGCCCGCCAAGGGGCTTCTCATTTCTTTTAAGAAACTTCAGCAAAGAGAGATCAGAAATGAGAGGCTGTGAGAAGAGGAACGTAATCTATTCGCTGCGCAAGCTGTAATCTCATTGAAAGGCAATGACTGCTATTCAACTCAAAGCAGCTCTACCTTAGCGGAAACGGGAAACACAAGCTGGCTATTAAATTTTTTCAAGATATCATTCCGGTTAAATTAGCTGTCGGTATAATGGGAACCTATTTCTATGAGAAAACTAAATGGAATTTCTTTTTATGACTGATTGGAATTCAAATTCTCCATTACAAATCTCAAAATTTCGATATGAATACTTTCTAATTCGTTCAGACTTTTCAAAGTGACATAACAAGTTAAAGCAGTGGTTTTATCTGTCGAGAAATGTTCTCAGGGTCATGTAACAAGGCGAACTGTGATAATAGTACAGCTGAGTTGCACCAACTATAAATGCTGCAGAAAATTAGCTCGAAACGGAATCGAATCCTTTGAATTAGAACGAAAACGAATTTTGTCAGAGCACTAGATCGGAATTTATGCCGACGGAATAAAAATCAGTCCGTAGACTGACGCCGACGGGGCTGGAAATCATGTTGTGCGTACCATGCGAATACTGAAATTACGGCTGTTCTCTCTCTCTCTCTCTCTTTCTCTCTTGTCCGCCCCAGATTTGGAAACGGGTCAAACTTTTGAACCCGGATTCGGCCGTCACATAATTGGGCCCGACCCGGACAAATCTGCTTCGAGCTATTAACTCGAATATATCATCATCATCATTACCAATCATTGTCAATCCACTGCTGGATGAAGGTCTCCCCAAGTTTCTTCCACAACGGACTGTCTCTGGCCAGTCTCCTCGATCTACCCATCTCCCACGTGGTCTTTTTCTGGGTTTTTCCTGTTCCTTAGAATCCACTCTAAAAATTCGGTTGTTCATTGATGGTCCGTTCTCCTGATAATATGTCCAGTCCATTGCCATTTCAAGGATTTTACTCTGATCGTGATGTCTTCCACTCTTGTTATTTTCCTTATCCCCGAGTTCCTCTTTTTACCTTGCTTGGTACCAAGCATGCATCTATCCATGCTTCTTTCAGTTGCGTGCAGTCTTTTTATGTCCTTTTTAGTTAAGATCTACGTCTCTGCTGCGTACGTAAGCACTGGAAGGATGCATTGATTAAGCACTTTTCTTTTAAGACATAATGGCATATTGCTCTTAAATATTGTTCTGTGTGACGTGCCTGCCCAGCAGGACGCACACGACATAAAGGCAGATAGCAGCGATAACGTACGTTCGCGTAGCTCAATTGGTAGAGCGACTTATTCCGGAATGAGGGGACCCGGGTTCGAGCCCCGGTGTGGACAAAAATGACGGAGAAATTTACTTAGTTATAATGGCGCCCGAACTTTTCGGAGGACCCGGCCGTTCATGATCTCGCAATGGTGTGATGTTCTTTCCACACCGCGAGAGAGGAAAAATAAGAGAATCCCTTCTTCAGCGCTTCGAAAAGTAAAAAAAATGTGTGTGACGTTGCGTTCCACACACTGGATTGACTGGGAATTCTCAAGTACGTTCTACAGCGGGTGGCTGCCTGCAACGATTCATGGGCACGACTGACCCGTGGGCCATGCCCCCGGCCCCCTTTCGGGGGGGTAGATGTGACGTGCCTGCCCAGCAGGACGTACACGACATAAAGACAGATAGCAGCGATAACGAACGTCTGCGTATCTCAATTGGTAGAGCGACTTATTCCGGAATGATGGGACCCGGGTTCGTGGACAAAAATGACGGAGAAATTTACTTCGTTATAACTGTTTCCTCCAAAAGCTCTCCAACCAAGTTGTATACTCCAATTATTTTCTTCATCAATGTGATCCTTGCTTAATATCTGCTGCTCAAGGTAAATGTAGGAATTGGTTAACTCCAGCTTTGCCGCCCCGGTGGCACAGTGGTCTAAGCGATGGCCTCTGATCATTCGTCCGAACGGGGTCCGGGTTCGAATCCCGGGGAGGCATGGATGTTGTGTTTGTCTTACGGCACTGGCTCTCTCCCTTCCCTGGAACCAGTGACCCTAAATTAGGGACGGGCGACTGCTTATAGCCCATTGAGTTTGTAACGTACCAGGAGATGTGACGTACCTGCCAGAAGGACGCACACGACATAAAGGCAGATAGGAATCAGAATAAAATGTCCGCGTAGCTCAACTGGTAGAGCAACTTATTCCGGAATGAGTGGACCCGGGTTCGAATCCTGGCGCGGATAGAAATGACGGAGAAATTCACTTCGTTATAATGGCGCCCGAACTATCCGGATGACCCGACCGTTCACAATCTCGCAATGGTGTGATGTTATTTCCACACCGCGAGATAGGAAAAATAAGAGCAGCACTTCGAAAAAAAAAAAAAATAATAAGAGGGAGATGATGTAACGTACCAGGAGATGTGACGTACCTGCCAGAAGGACGCACACGACATAAAGGCAGATAGGAATCAGAATAAAATGTCCGCGTAGCTCAACTGGTAGAGCAACTTATTCCGGAATGAGTGGACCCGGGTTCGAATCCTGGCGCGGATAGAAATGACGGAGAAATTCACTTCGTTATAAGTTGCTCACGGTGGTCGTTAAACCTCCAATCAAAAAAAAAAAAAATAACTCCAGCTTTTCCCCATCAACTGATAAATCTTTATTCCTTATAAAAAAAAAAGCATTATACATTAGTTTTGTCTTCTGAAAGTTCATTTTTAATCCCAATTTCTTTACCCTTCTCAGCAAGTTCTTGGATCATGCTTTGCTCTGAAGGGTTCTTTGAAATATTTTTTTTTCGATTCAAAGATAAAACGGAAATAGAACCGGGTCGAAATCGGATCAGGAACACCTTCACTTGACCCGTCTGACCCTTAAAAATTGTCTACTCGGTGACCCGTTTCCATCTCTGGTTCGCCCACGGCAGGTTGAGGTCCCCAAAGTCGACAATGCGCCCTTGAAGATGACTGGAAAATTAATGCAGCCGTCTTGCCATTCTTATGTTGCATACGGGTAAGGGACAAAATGTGTCCGGAGTCGACTTCATCGGAAACCATCTGCGCATTCGCATCCCCAATCACAGAGAGTCTGCGGGAAAAAAACGGAAAACCCGCAAACTAGATGGCCGGCAGGACCGGTATTCGAACACCCGTCAGAAACGTCCGCCTCCCGACTTAACCAACTACGATATGCCGGTGGTGTTACAGCGGTTATCATTTCGAATTGAATGTTATAATAATTCGTATTTCGCAAAATGAGTGACAGTAGCGATGGAGAGAAAGCAATGGCTGTGCGTTGGCACTTGGTGTGGATGTTATGTCATTAACAAGTTGCGAAGAATTCTGATATATATGGAAAGCTTCCAAAGTATCAAGTTTGGTGGTTGTATAATGAATTAAATTCTCCGGCTGGACGTGTAGTGCAGGAAAGCTTACGTTAAGTCACGTTAGGGTTATTGAAAGGTTACTTGACGTAGCTAAAGTGTGCTTAATCTTCAAAGTGCTAGAGTTTGTTTAGGTAAGACACGCACGTGCAATAAATTCCAAGAATATGGAATTTATTTTTACTCAGCGTTCCTCATTATCTTGAATATCAGTAATATAACTTCGGTTTTAGTACATTAGTACCTTGAACGCTCCTTATTAGAGCGGTAAACACAATATTCCCTGAACTTAACGTAAACACTCAATGAAATAGACTTAACGGCCAGACAGAGGTCTGACAATAAAATGAACTAAGAAAACGTACTCACTTTTAACCTTTTATTGGGGAGCTCCTGGTATTACTCAAATACACACTCCAAAATAACACAACTACTGATAGCCCGAACTTTCGTACTATCGTAATATCGTAGAAAAGTAGGTAAATCGCATATCAATAATCAGGAAGAACCTATCACATATAAAACGAAGCTCTTTGGTATACTTGAGCGCGCCTATATATATACTGCATACCACCACATCATGACTTACACTCGTTGCCACATATAATTCAGCGGGAGAAACAACATCTCGTTAAGTGAGAAGATAATTTGCATAGGAAAATAAAATAACAAGAGATAGTAAAATCAAAAAGAAACTGAATCTAGAGTATACGTTAACAGTGTTTTATTTCATTTTCTTCGCATTGCAGAGTAATTTCGTAAAAAGGAATCAGCATTATTATAAAAATTTCAGTCACAGCTTTTTCACCCGTGCATGGCACGGGGTATGAGCTAGTATTTTAATATCAGAAAACATTTACTTTACAACACATTTTGCTGTGTTCATCATTCGTCAGTATTCGCAATCAAGTCAGCCATTCCACTCTTTTGTTTCCGTCAAAGTGCAGTGTTTTTTAATACCCAGTAAATTAAAGAAACTCCAAATCGTGTATTATCAATATCACAATGCATACTCTTGTGTATTAAACGATCAGTAGCTGCGCAAATAGGCTAGAATAAATAAGTCAGAACACTTTCATGACCCACGTTTTTCAGCAGAAATCTTTTTGTAGACCGCTGTGTTGTCATTTACATTCTATCCTTTATTTCGAGTAGTTTTTTCTGATTTCATTTAACTGAATCCAAAGCTGGTATAACAACAGGCATATTTTTTTATTATGTGGCAAAATGTCTTTAGTCCAATATTAAAAAGGTCATTATGCTCAGAATATGGCGTGAACTGAAAGTTATATAACACAAAAATGAGGTGTTATGAGAAAAAAGTATATTACTTTTAATACGGTTAGCTGAAATCCTCAACAAACTCTCGTATTACCATTCTACCCGCTTTTTTCCCCTTCGTGTGACCCTTAAAATTATACATAGTTTTATACAGCAGAAACATGCGTGTATAAACAATGCAACATATGTATATGAACAACAAAGCTGTTCTCTAAGTGAATTAAACAGAAAATACGTATTGCGTTGCTGTAATTTTGTTCTTAGGTTCAAGAAGTCGTCAGATTTCTTGAATTACTTGTCAAGAAGTTTCTGAATATTTTAAATTTAGTTCCCTAAGCAACTGGGGTGTCATTCACTCAGTTTATTTGACGAAAAGAAACGGTAACTTATTCCTTAAAGTATCTAATATTTATATTATACTTAATTTTTCATTACACGCCCGAAATTCAGATTTTATTTCATTACTTAAAGTTAAGTCGTCTAGCTGTCGTTTAGACAAAAATCACGAATTAACTTTTTCACCTTT
Source organism: Macrothele yani (assembly GCA_039090855.1). Lineage (NCBI taxonomy): Eukaryota > Metazoa > Arthropoda > Arachnida > Araneae > Macrothelidae > Macrothele > Macrothele yani. Next base: position 19,935,194 of record CM077023.1, on the reverse strand, counting down.
AAATTTCTTCCTTCTCGCTCTCATTAACGACAGGACATATAATCGTTTGCGTCATTGTACTTTTCAGAAGACTATCGATAAAATTTTCAAAGGTTTCACTTTTCGCTTGCAACAGTGAGCGAAAAGTGTGTTGGAAGGGGCCGCGAATTAATCCGGAAGTTCAGTTACAAACTGGTAGTAAATAGTGACAAGAAAAATTGCACCGAATTTTCGGTTGTAATGAGTACATCTTTTTAATCCTTTCCGTCACGAAAAAATTGTTTTCAAAATTATTCATAGTCAGTGGAACCGGTCAAAAAAAAAAAAAAAAGGAATACAGGTAGGCTCAGTTCTGATTGAGCCGTCACTTTGGAACGTATGACTACGACTTGCAGATCGGAGAGTTGAAATGAGCTAGTCGAGTATGGTTTCAAAGCGTTTATTTAATTTGTTATAGCCAACACAGGTCTATGATGTGAAAAGAAGCTTACATAATTTTTAGCACGTCTTTTGTAAAGAAAGATCGTGCTTATGTTACCGGTTTGTCCGTCCGTCCGTCCGTCTGTACCCACGATATCTCTGCAACTATTAGTCCGATTTGAAAAAGTCTTTTTGCATTGGGAAGTGTTACACGGCACTAGCAGTGTTCCTGACGAGTCTGCCGGTAACGGTGCTTGAGACCTGAAGTACAATTTAGTTGGCCGCGGCACCAGGTGAGAATCTCAGGTGCACTGCTGCACTCAAAGATTCACACCAGAACATAAAAAATGAAAAGTTGAAGAATGACCCGAAGCATAAGGCTTGGGTGAATCCACCTTGTGAACGAAATAACAACAACAAATAAAAAATAAAATAATCTAAAAAAAAATGATACTTTGGGATCAGAGTTGTGATGAGGTTCACCCGCAATCACCAATTCGTGACTGAGTGTAGTGGTCCGGATCTTACTCCGGTACATTCAATCCCCAACCAGCCAGTACAACACTCACTTTCGCAAATAACACATGATTCTCAAATACACAACACGACATTTAAATACGTTCTGCGAGATTTAAACAGATACGGCGCTCTCTAGGCGCATAGACAATTGCCCCTCATACGTGGGCAGCATACGGTGTCACACTTTACTGTCGGAAGACGCAGCCGACTGAGTCTCCACCGGACTATCTGAACAAGAGATACTACTCGTTTACACACTAAATAGAGCTGCAGGTGATATTCATATACAATTGCTTAGAGAATGAAAAAAAAAATTATATACAAACGATCACATTAAAAATACTCGCGACACAAAATACACAAGCACGTTAATTTGCGGTATACGATTATAGGTGCGAAATACTGCCAAAGTTAATTAACTAAATCTAATAAGCATGCACATGCAGATCCCTTCCCCGCTCGCTTTGGCCCTGAACCAAAGTTAAAAGAAACTGTCCCGCCCAGCGGAATTTGTGGCCACACCTTCTCCCTTATTCATGTAAAAAAAATAATCAGGAAATGGGCCCGGTAAGAAATTGAAATCTGTATGTGCAGGTATTTCCTCTGAGGCTCAGTCACTCAGCATTACTGCATCTATATCCATGCAGCTTTGGGTGTCGGGATGGCACAAGTTCGCAGATGTGCGAAGAAAGAAAAAGGAAATATTCATCTACTTACAGTTTCGTGACTTTGCTGTGCAAATCCAGTGTGCATCACATAATATCACACGACAAAAAAAAACACGCACACACACACAGAGACACTTGCGCCATGTGGCAGCACCGATGATTCAACACTTCACTTTGACGCTTGATGTAAATGAAGCACACAATTAAAATGGTGATATCACGCCGCACTTTGTTGCGCTGATGCGAGTATACACGGATCCACTCTTGTGAAGATTTAAAGGTGGCCGTTAAACAAAATAGCCCCTCTCACATCTGCTGTTGCAGTTTCCGAGACTGATTTTCTGTGTTCCTGGGAAATGATTTCTGTTGTCGTGAAGAAATAATTCTGACCATCAACTGTTTGGAGAGTGGGACACATTCAATTCCGCTGCTGCTATAGTAGATTCCGTCCGTCGCTACCTTCCGTCCTTTTTGACCGTTCATTCCCAATTCAGTCAGTTCCTTTCCGTTCGCATAACATCTACCCTGCCTGAGTACGCAGTTCAAATATGTCCCTCGCAGGTTTTGTTTCCATTTTTTTATCGAGTTGCGACCGCCAGCCCTGAGATTAATTTTCTCGGCCGAGCGAAATCAGACGTGCTTTTACCTTAAGCGTATATCAGCAACTCAACATTTCACCTGTATATTTGTTAGGTATCGAAGCCACCGCTCTTACGCTCATATTTTTCTTTCGCCATGTTTTTATCCCGTCGCACTTACACGTAGTGACTTCGCTGCTTACGTGACCACACACACGCACACATGGGGCCTCGCTTCGCCCCGTAAGACAAGCGCATCTCTTCACTTCCTCCACAGTAGGGGATGAATGGGGGTGACGATTCCACACTGCAGTGGTTGGCATCCGAACCCGACTTTGCTTGGCTTCGCTTCTCATTGGAATGACCACTGTCCACTCGCAGACTTCTTAATTCCCCTGTAACTTGGCTTTCATTAGGCCAAACAGTCGCTGATTTCCATTACGCTCCAGCCTAGAAATTGCAGCTTTATCACGCGGATTTAGGCATTCCGCTGTCTTTATGGCAAACTGGCATCTCCATCAGCCGCCTCGAGTTGTCTCCATTTCTTACCAAATGCGGGGAGGTTTGCTGCTTCATTTTTCCCAATTCATTTTTTTGCAGATCCAAGGCATCCAGCCTTTCACATCGGAGAGCATACAGACAACTAAACTTTCTTCCTTATTTTCACGCTAAGTGCGAAATCTTATTTTTCTGCACGGACCACACAGAGAGCAATTGTTCTCGAAAATGCCCCAAACAATCGACGAATTTACGATTATTCGCTAAACCTTTTGTCCCCATCTTCATTCATTTACTCAAGTGGACCCCTCTTCGAAATGTACCTCTTTCCCTTTCCGTGTTGCTTAGGCTTCCTGTCAGCTGCGCCCTGATATTTATGACCTAACAGAGCTATTCTGAGACCACCCAGCCAGAGAGAGAATTCTTCGTTTCTTTTCTTTCCAAACCCCCAGATAAAACTTTATCTGCTGTTTACACTTTTAAACTCCAATCAAGCCTCGAACATAATTAATACTTAATTAATTTCACACATCAACCACGCCCATTAATTACTAAATTAATGGCGGGGGTGGGTCGTAACATCGGCCCCTCCTCAAGAAATCCAGAAGTCCTCTTCTGGGCCTATCGCTTTGCTCTTATCAATTTCCAGAGCAACCATTGAGTGCTACCTTTTCCCACAGGTAGAAACAATTCAAAATGGCAAAAATATTGCGTTTCTTGCCTTCAAGAGCATTGGAGCGACTTCCTAATTATCCCGCAATTTTGTTAATTAATTTTAGAGAACATCCGAAAGAAAAAACAACGTAAATGAGAAATAAATAAAAAAACTGAACTGTAAAAGAACATGTGAGCCTGCCGAACTGTGATTCCTAGCTGCCTCATACAATACGCGACATGGCGGACAAATTTTAAAGTTTTCTTCAGGGTTTAGGTTGGGAGGGGGGGTGCACTGTAACAGAAGCTTGAAATATGCGAATGATGAAATATGAAATATGCGAATGTTCCTTTCGTGCGAAACACAGTTTTTATCGGATGATCCTTCATTTCGCATTTTTTTTTACGATGTACAATTTCGCCGCTAGAGGGCGTAAATGCAAATGATGTCAAATTCAAAAATACGTTTTATTCCACATATTTGCTTCTAAACATCCGATTGAAAAAATTATTTTATCTTTCAATTCCATTTATGTCGAAGAGTATTTTAGATATACTGTAGTTACTTTTTCAAATTACGCATAGATTTTCCGCTTGGGGGCGTAAAAGTAATTTACATTTTTCCTGATAACTCTTCTAAAACACCCATTGAAGAAAAAATTTTCAGCGCATAAAAACTCCGATTTGAAATTTTTTTCTTCAGCGGATACACCTCCTGGTGGAAAATCTTTTGCATATAATTTCCAATTTTGGGCAAAGAATACTTTGGCCACCAGGGGGCGTAAATGTTAATTTTTTGCTTCTGATGTATTTGCCATAAAATCTGAGCTTCTAATATATCGATTGAAAACATCTTTCGCGGACTGATGCCACTCTCATCGATAAACCTTTTCGTAATACTTTCTTTTTAAAATATCCCACAGTTTCTCCGCAAGGGGGCGTAGATGTATATCTTATTTTTGTCAATATCTCTACTTCTAGGAGTCCGATTTGAAAAATTCCTTCTTTGTTGGATAGTGTTTCCCGTGTGACATGTTTTTCATATATTTTCAAAATTTTCAAGTAATTCGTAGACTTTCCGCTAGGGGCGTATGGGTAAATTCCTCCCCCCCCCCCTATATCTCTGCTTCTAAATCTCCGATTTGAAAAATTACTTCTGCACCGGATACAGCTCCTGATGGGAAATCCTTTGCACATAATTTCTAATTTTTCTAAAAAATGGTTTGGCCACCAGGTGGCGTAAGTCTTAATTTCCGCTTTTTATGTATTTGCAGCAAAATATGAGCTTCAAAAATCTCGATTGCAAAAAAAGTCGTTTCTTGACCGATACTACTCATGTCGACAAACCTTTTAGGAACATTTTCTTCTTGACATAATGCATGATTTCTATGCCAAGAGGCGAAGATGTATATCTTATTTTTGTCAATATCTCTACTTCTAGGAGTCCGATTTGAAAAATTCCTTCTTTATTGATTAGTGTTTCCGATGCGAAATGTTTTTCCTATAAATTCAAAATTTTCAAGTAAATCATTGACTTTCCGCTAGGGGGCACAAAGGTAAATTGCGTTTTGTGCGTTATTTCTGGTTCTAAAACTCCGATTTGAAACATTCTTCCTGTATTGCATGCAAGACCTGATGGAAAATATTTTTCACATAATTTCTAATGTTTGGTAATGAATGGTTTGGCCACCAGGAGGCATAAGTGTTAATTTTTGCTTCTGATGTATTTGTAGCAAAATCTGGGCTCCTGAAAACTCAATTTTTTTTATTTTTTTTCTTGGACCGATAGTGCTCATATGGAAAAACCTTTTGAGAATACCTTCTTCCTAAAATAATGCATGGTTTTTCCACCAGGGGACATAAAGTGACATACTATTTTTGTCGATATCTCTGTTTCTAAGAGTCCGATTTGAAAAAATTCTTTCTGTGTTGGAGAGCGTTTCCGGTGCGAAATGTTTCTCATATAAATTCATGTTTTTCTTAACACAAGTCTGCAACCAGAGGGCGTAAGCTCACGATTCCGTTTACAGCAATATCTGAGGGATTAAAAACCCGATTGAAAAACTTCTTTCTTCCGTCAGATACTATTGTTTTCCATACCGGTTCCATTGACTTTGAACACCTTCGATGAATTTAATTTGCGTCAGAACGGACTCAAAAGACGTGCTTATTACATCCGAAAATTCGGTGTCATCTTTCTTGTTACAAATAATGCTGGAGACATTGCGAACACCAACAGCTCGATACACGAATTACTCAACGTGGTGCTCCATCTTCTTGGGCTTCTTACATTCCTCATCACTTGCTCTTGCCTCTCGTTTCGATTTTCTCCACTTTTGCTTACGTTCATTCTGCGAATTTGCCGGCGTTGTCGAAAATCTTAACCCGTTCCCACGAAAACATTTTTTTTTTCATTTTAGTTTAAACCACTGCGATATGTTCTTTATGTTTATGAATAGATCTCGTTGAGAGCTTTAAAACGATACAAGGCACAGTCGTTTTGCACTCACGGTTGTCCAGATAAACCGCGATATTGTCAAAAGTGTTCACCGGTTCACAAGAAAACAATTTTTAAATGTTCAATTCAAACCCCTGAGAAATGTTTTTCGTATATATAATAGATCTCGTTGCGAGCTTTAAAACGATACCACGCACAGTCGTGTTGCGATCACGGTTGCCGAGATACAGTAGTGTGCGGCACGTATTTTTAACGCTATAATGATTTCAATTGGGACTTATTTTTGTCACAGGCAGTCGGCCGTAAGTCGCCCCATACTATTCACGGAGTTAGACGTAATCCTTCGTCAAAAAAAAAAGTCAACCGGATTTCTACAATCGATAAAGCATCCCGAAATTGCTTCTTGCTTCCACTATCGGCTGAAAAGTATGTTACGAAAATTAACAAATTGTGCAAAAAAATGTCTCATAGCAGAAGAAAGATATCAGAGACGAAACGATTTTCAATCTGAATAATTTACAACTCCTAGCGGAAAAATTTTGCATAATGAAAAAGGAAAATATCTGAAAAAGGCATTCTTCATATATGCTAAGGAAAAAGAATTTTTGAAATGCGTCTCCTGGGAGCAAAGACATCGAGAAAAGGGTTTCGACATTTACGCCCTCTAGCAGAAAAACTTTGCATCACATAAAGAGGATAATGTTCCCCATCTTTATCGTTGCGAATGACATAAATTAAAAAAAAAAATTCAATAGGACGGATGCAGCTACAAATAGAAATACACAAACACCACCTAGCGACAGAGTTGTGAACTACAAAAAAATCCACAAGTACAAGCAAAGTGTTCCACAACATTAATGGTGTCCGGTGTTAAAAGAATATTTTAATCAGACATTCAGACGCAAAGATATTGACAAAAACAAATTAAAAGTTTGCACCTCCTAGTGGGGAAATTGTGCGTTATTTTGTGCAGGAAATGCATAAAAAGTGTTTTCGTAGTTATCAGTATCTGATTGAGAAAGGAATTTTTCAGTCGGGTTTTTCGACGCGGTGATGTTGCTGTAAATATGTTGTAAACGGAAACGTGCATTTACCTCCTCTAGTGGCACATTTGTTCGTTAAGAAAACACTGAAATTTTATGCGGAACCTTTTTCACCAGAAACACTCTCTGACAAAGAAAGAATTTTTCAAATCGGACTGTTAGAAGCAGAGACATCGGCAAAAATATGATGTACATCTGCGCCCCCTGGCGTAAAAACTATGCGATATATTGAGAAGAAAGTATTCTCAAAAGCTCTTTACCAAAAATTATAACTTATATGCACAACACTTTCTATTAAGAGCTCTACCCGATGCAAAAAGAAATTTTCAAATCAGACTTTCACAAGCAGAGATATCTGGGAAATTGCCGTTTAACTTTACGCCCCTAGCAGAAAAACTATACATTATTTGAAAAGAAACTGTACCCAAAATAGTCTTCGGTATAAATGGCATCGAATGGAAGAAGAAATTTCTGCAATCGGTTATTTAGAAGCAATCATATGGAATAAAATGTACAGGGTGATTCGTAAGTCTGGAACTACCCAGATATTTTTTAGACATTTAACAGCACATGAAAGTAACCATGTACAATATACATTGGACCAAGTATTGCACCTCTGACACATGGTACCCCACCCATCCGCCATCTTGGAAACCGCCATAGTGAATTCAACTTCATTTTTTTTAATGGCAATAGGGTCATGTGACCACTCACAGTTATGTGAAAGTTTCTCAGAAAAACAGTGGTACCATTATTTTTTGCATATCTTTATTAGTTTTCAAGTTATTGCGCCTAACATGTTCACTTGAGGTACGTACCGAACCACAAAATATTATGCCCTTGTCCAGCTACACACACAGGCAAATCTCACAACAGGTGCTCAATATGTTGTCCTTGTCCAGCTACACACACGGGCAAACCTCACAGCAGATGCTCAATATGCTGTCCTTGTCCAGCTACACACACGGGCAAACCTCACAGCAGATGCTCAATATGCTGTCCTTGTCCAGCTACACACATGTGTAAACGGCGTTCCCATTCCATACGAACACGGTTCAGCATGTCTGGTGCAATACTGTTACACGCATCAGTAATGCGCGCCCTCAACTGTCGTAAATGTTGCAGATCTCTGACGTTGACGCATACGCCACACTTGCACATACCCCCACAGAAAGAAGCCCAACGGACTTAAATCGGGGGAGCGTGCTGGCCACTCTACAGGCCCACGCCGCCCAATCCAAAAATTAGAGAATTGCTTATCCAGATACGCACGAACCGCTGCAGCGTAATGAGGAGAAGCCCATCCTGTTGGAAGAAGCAGAGAAAATCGCCATCTTCATCTAACAATGTTGGGGGCATGGACTCTTGCAGAATGTGGAGGTACCTGTGGCCAGTCAAATTGCCGTCAATAAACAGTGGACTGACCATGCGTGTCTTCCATATTCTACACCACACCATGACCATTTGTGCATCTTGCATTTTAGACGGGTTTATCCATGTGAATTGGGTTCTGACCAATACCAGGTATTATGGTGATTAACCTCTTCATTGAGGTAGAAAGTGGCCTCATCACTGAAGAGAATCTTTGATGCAAATATTGGGTCAGACTGAATTTGCTGCAGGGCCCACTCGCAAAATTGAAGACGACGATCAGGATCATCCTCACTCAAATGGTGTAACAGTTGCAGTTTATAAGAATGTCATTTGTTTTTTTGAAAGGACACGCACAATGGAGCTTTGACTGGTGCCACATTCCTCTGCTAAACGCTGCGTGCTCTTCTTTGGGCTTTTAGCAAGCACGGCCAAAATCATGGTTGTTGACTCCTCATTTATTGTTGTTTTGTGCCGACCGCTTTTTGGCTTCTCACACACACTGCCAGTTTGCCTAAATTTCTGCATTAGCTTCACCACTGCACTATGCGTGATTGGCCGTCTTTCGAGGTGTCTGCGGTTAAAGTCAGCTGCAACCGCCCTTGAACTCCGTCCGCCATAATGCAGGATTATGTCAATACGCTTCTCTTTGGTCAATTCCATCCCGTTTCACTGCAACACAAAGTCGAAGCATTCATACGTAACATGCAAGAGAAACACCAAACATGGATTAATAATATGCAATACCTTGAAAACTAATTAAGATATGTAAAAATAAATGATACCACTGTTTTTCTGAGAAAATTCCACATAACTTTGAGTAGTCACATGATACTATTGCCATTTGAAAAAAATTGAAGTTGAATCCAATATGACGAATTTCAAGATGATGGATGGGTGGGGTAACATGTGTCAGAGGTGCAATATTTGGTCCAATGTATATTGCACATGGTTGCTTTCATGTGCTTTTAAATGTCTGGAAAATATTTGGGTGGTTCCAGACTTATAAATCACCCTGTATTTTGGATTCAGTAGCATCTGTATTTACGCCACCTAGCGGCAAAGTTGTGCACCGTGAAAAGAAAACCGAAAGTGAAAATCATGGTTCTCATATTTCAGGATCTCTAATGCAAAAGCATTTTTCAAATCGCGGATGGCCTAGTGGTCAACGTTCGTGACTGCCACGGAGAAGACCTCGGGTTCTATCCCAGGCAGGTACGAACGCTCAAACCACTAAATATCCGCCGTGCGTCGGATGGGCACGTTAAGCCGTCGGGCCCCGGGTATTGCCCCCCCTCCTCCCGGTAATAAATGAGAGCTTCTTTCTCCTCCTTTCCACTTCGCTTCCGTGTCACCTCCCTATCGGGCACTCTAGCCCATATCTCCTAGCTTCCTATTTCTAAGGGTTGTTTAAGACCTGGGGTCAGACATTCCCTTCCTAAAATCCTCTACATATGATCTGATCAAATCGGACGAACAGCTGCAGAGATATGGTATGCACAGATGGACGGACAGACGGACGGACGAGCGGACGGACCAAGTGATACCATAAGTACGTTCTTATTTTACAAAAGACGTGCTAAAAATTTATTTTGCTAGTGAAAGTTATACAACTCTAATAAGCACTATCCAGTGCATTATGCGAAACTGTGTTTAGTGTGAATGTGTTCTTCATTTCATTGCCACGTTTTTAAAAAGTATTTTGGAAAAAAGTACGTGCTTAATACTGGTCTACAAAATGCACTGAGAAAAACGTTTTGTTAATTCAGCACAAAAATTGTTGAATCAACCAAAAATTGTTGTCGATATGCAGTCAACAAAAATGTTTGCTGAATTTACAAATGTATTTTGCTGAAAATTATTGTTGATTCAACAAAATTAACTGTTATCATGACAAAACGTTTTGTTAATTTAACAAAATGTTTTGTTAATTTAACAAAATGCCTAGCCCGATTTTGGGGAATTTGTTTGATCCAACAGTATGTATTGTTATCGTGATAAAACGTTTAGTTGAATTAACAAAATATAGCCAACGAAATAATTTTGTGTTGCAAATAAAACAATTCCGATGGAGTTTGGCTAAAGCAACAAAATAAATCGACAAAACAGCTCAACAAAACTATTTTGTTGTTTCAAACAAACTTTTTTTCTCAGTGTTGCATATTAAAGGTTGTTCGAGTTATTTTGGCAGATATTGGACATATCTGAAGTGCTGATAGCAAACGCGATTTTAGTTTTGCTTTATCACGTAAGATTTATTCGCAAAATGATGTAGCACTTTGGCAGAGTATGTTTAACATAATTATGTATCAAATAGGAAAAATTCACAAAAAATTATTAATAATAATAATTGAAGGTGCGCGCATCATATTAAAATTTTATGTATGTCTTTTGTTTTCACATCTAATGTGTTTCAGATTCCTTCTTGTAAAATCTTTGTCTTTTCCCTTGTACGCTTCTGTTTGTGCATTTCTCGTGGTGTCTATCTGTGTAACTTCGAGGCGCAGTCACCAATCATGTTGACACTCCATTTGCCTTGATGCCTTCTCTCCATCTCCTTTATGTCTTGGTGAAAGCTTTAACCTTGCTCTTCTTTCTAAGCTCGCAGTTTTTTCTGTAAGGTAGTTCAAATGAGCATCCAAGAAACGCACTTTGTAAGGCTCTTATTACATTCTAATGTCATGAACTTCTTCTACATCGTACTTACGATTTCTTTGTAATTTTGGTCCTCGTAGTTACATAAGAATTTTTCTATGACATCTGTGAAACAAATTCATGCTACTTTGTTAATGCCAAACAGTGAGTTTTTCAGAATTCTATTTTTTTGTTTTGTTTTTTATTGGAGGTTTAACCACCACCGTGAGCAACTCAATGGGCTATAAGCAGTCGCCCGTCCCTAATTTAGAGTCACTGCTTCCAGGGAAGGGAGAGAGCCAGAGCCGTAAGACAAACACAATATCCATGCCTCACCGGGATTCGAACCTGGACCCTTCAAGGGCGAGTGGTCATAAGCCAGCGCTTAGACCACTGCGCCACCGGGGAGTGGCGGCTTTTCAAAATGATCATCCTGGACTAGTTTTCTTAAGTCTGGTCACACAAATATGCCTTCTTTCAGCATACCATCCAACAATTCTAGAGATATTTTGCGCAAAAACTTAAAGCACTCTCCATCTCGTGATGAAGCTTTCAACCAAACTCTTTGTAGGACATTTTTTGTCCCTCTCGACAGCTTTTCGGGGAAGTAATGTGCCGTTCAGTGAGAAAATATTTAACAAGAAGTAACTAAATTTACCTAAGAGAACTGAAACTCAAAAGTAATCGAAGTGTAAGTCACTCCATTTTATCTCTGTAACACTTTCTGACTTTATAACAATCACTTTTTGCGTGAGTTAGACATTCAACTGATGCCGACTTTGACTAACATTACTTTTCAGTAAGTAATTCTTCGTAATAAATAATAAAACAAATAATCTCTAAGTTCTGGTCTGTTCCTTTGTATCACATGAGTCAAATGAAAACCTTACAAGTGCGATAAAAATTTCAAAATGTAATGGCATTGTCCTGTAACTTGGCGATGTTGTTACCAATGACTAAACAATTTTCTTACAGGTGGTAGCACGATGCAGACAAACTCAGTGACGTCACAGTAGCAATGTAAAATGGCCGCCCCACTTCAGATATGCACCAAAGAAGAGCAAGTCATCCGTTTTTTGAGTAGTGAAGGCGTGAAACCTATTGAAATTCATCGTCGAATGAAGTTCCAGTATAGTGATTCGTGTCTATCACTCCAGAAAGTGGACTAGGAAGTTCGAAACTTCGTGAATTCTGCGGCAGGTTCTTCTCGACCGGGTCAGGCACACAGAGTGGTGACACCAGAGTCCATTACGGCAGTTGAAGATATCGTGATGAGAAATCGCCGAGCGACGGTGGATGAAATAGCCGCACTTTTGAACATCAGTCATGGTTCAGCGCACCACGTCATCCATGATGTGTTTCAGTTCAACAAAGTGTCTGCAAGGTATGTGCCACACCAGCTGACTCCAGAATTGAAACAACGTCGTGCTGATTATTGTCAACAACTTTTACCGTGCTTTGAAGCTGAAGGTGATGGTTTCCTACAGAGAGTTGCTACTGGAGATGAAACCTGAGTTCACTATCGTCAGCTAGAAACCAAGAGAGAAAGCGAGCAAGCAATGACGCCATCCCTCCTCACGAAAACCGAAGGAGTTCCGCACGTATATAGTGAACGTCTAGGAAGGTTATGCTGACCCTCTTTTGAGATGAACGAAGGATAATTTTGGAGTACTACATGCCCAGGGGGAACATTGTAACTAGTGACACGTATGCAGATCTCATCAGGAATCATCTTTGACCTGCCATCACATCGACGTGGACTTCTGAGTATTCACTGAGAAAAAAGTTTGTTTGAAACAGCAAAATAGTTTTGTTGAGCTGTTTTGTCGATTTATTTTGTTGCTTTAGCCAAACTCCATCGGAATTATTTTGTTGGCAACACAAAATTATTTCGTTGGCTATATTTTGTTAATTCAACTATATGGGGGTGGCATCGACCTTACGTCAAAGCGCACGTGATTACTAGCTACTCCATACGGGCACTACCAGACTACCACTGACCAGAAGAATCTCGTTTTGCGCTTAAGATTTCGTTTTGAATTATGGCTGACTGCGAATTTTTATTTGCGATCGGTTCCTGATCGCAAATAAAAATTTGCGCATGAGGTAATGGGTAAAAGTTGTAATTTATGTATAGCGCTTGATTTCATGTATAGGCTATATAAACAGGGTGTTTCAAAATTCGTGCAGCAACCAAAGATTGCATGGTGATATTACCCTGGAATATATAGAACGTTAAGAAAAATATTACGATTTTTTTTTTCTAACCAAGAATGTCAGTAATTTGTTTCATCAAAAAACTTAGGAAAACATTTAAAAAGAAATCAGATTTAGAAACACGCACCAAAATAGTGCCAATACGTCGTTATGTCAAGTATAAATCGTCCGTGAACATTCCAGAAGGTAATAAACCGACCTTCAAATGCTGAATACGCAGGTAAGGACTTCTTTGTAGGAACAGGTATAATCGCTTGGTTAGCACGCCTAGTTTCTAAATTGAAGATCTCAGGTTCGAATACGCTCGGTGAGAGATTTTTCGCTGGCTCTGAAAAAACTTTCTCGTGACATAACACCGTCCAAATTCATTTAAACATTACTAGAAAATAAATACGGCGGGGGAAAAAATAAAAAAATGGCGGACCCCCAGGGTCGAAGGGCACCGCCTAAAATTACTGCACCGGCGAAGTGTTGCCATCGGAAAAAAGTTTAAAGACAACGTGGCCCAGCTACATAACTCTAAATTATGTTGGAGCAAGAAATTACTGTGTCACGATAACAATATGTTCGGCTGCAGCAAAAAAACGTTTTATTACGATAACAATACATGTTGTTGGATCAAACAAATTCCCAAAAATCGACCTAGGCATTTTGTTAAATGAACAAAACGTTTTATCATGATAACAATAAATTTTGTAGAATCAACAATAATTTTCAGCAAAATACTTTTGTAAATTCAACAAACATTTTTGTTGACTGTATATCGACAAAAATTTTTGGTTGATTCAACATTTTTTTTTATGAATTAACAAAATTGTTTACTCGGTGCTGGTGTTCTGTTGCAACATGACAACGCCCGGCCCCATACTGCTCGTGCAACAGTTGCAACCATACAAGACCTGCACACTTCGAGCGTCTTCCACATCCGCCGTATTCACCAGAACTTATCCCAGGTGATTACCACATCTTTAGACTACTCAAAGACGCGATGGGAGGAAAAACTTTCAGGTCCGATGAAGAGGTGCAGTAGATGGTGCTTCAGTGGCTGCATACGCGACCGAAAGAATTTTTTTCTACAGTATATAACGAAGTGAATTTCTCCGTCATTTCTGTCCACGCCAGGATTCGAACCCGAGGCCGCTTATTCCGGAACAAGTTGCTCTACCAATTAAGCTACGCGGACATTTGTTCTGATTCCTATCTGCCTTTATGTCGTGTGCGTCCTTCTGGCAGGTACGTCACATCTCCTGGTACGTTACAAGTAATCTGTGCACTTTGTAAGCGCTGAAGGACTTGTATTGCACAAAATGGAGATTATATTGAAAAATGATACAGGTTGGTACCACTTTTGTTTAATAAATTGTGAGAAAGAAATTATTTAAGATTTTCATTTGACTCTCCCTTGTCTATACGGACGTTTTGTGCCGCTGGATGATTATCGGGGTTCGTTGGCAATGTTAATCTGATTATCTTGTTCCAGAAGGTTTTTGAAATGTGTTCATTAATTGTTGCCAGATTTCTCTGAAACTTAAAGAAACAGCCCAGAACTTAGAGAATATTTGGTTTATTATTTCTTATAAAGAATTACAAAGGGCGTCCTGAAAGTAATGCTTCGTCGCTCATAAGAGATTTTTATGTGCAGCAGCAAAAATGTGAAACATGGTGGCAAAATACTTGGACATATTGTTAATAATGCTAGCCTATTCAAAGTATTGTCCACTACTTTATATACATTTCCGCCATCTTTGAACCCATTGGTAAAATCCACTGTGGAAAAATTCCTGAGGCTGCCGTTTCACTCATGAGTTCACGGCCAGTTTAACGTCTGCCACATCGTCGAAACGTTACTCACGAAGGGTGTTTTTCAAAGGGGCAAACAGAAAAAGTCTGAGGGAGCCAAATCAGGACTGTAGGGGTTGCGGCATCACCGTCCACCCCGTTTTTTGCAATAGCCTGTGAAGTCTCCATTGAGGTGTGGGGACCAGAGATGGAAACGGGTCAACGGGTCAACGATTTCTTGCGGATCCAACGGGTCGGGTCAAGGTGTTCTTGACCAGGTTTTATTCCCGTTTTATTTTTGAAAAGAGAAAAATATATTCCAAAGAGAAATGCGCTTTGTGAAATTCCGTAGTCGATACTGGTGCCCACGGAGTGAATAATGATTTGCCATGCAAAAATATTGTCTTTCTTAAAGCAGAGAAGATTTCCACCGAACGACGTCAGACAACACACCGACGATCAGCTGTGATGAGGTATTTCCCTCGTTACCTGTTGGTATCTATCACTGCAGTTGCGGGTCGTCCACTCCGTTGTTTGTCCCTCTCGGAACTTCTTCATCCATCTTTGGACATTACTGATATCGATGTGGCAGGTCCATATATCGCCAGGAGTCTTCTGTGGATTTCTGGAGCCGCACATTCCTCTTTTTTCAGGAATTCAATTACGGTTCTCTGCTTTTCTCTGTCATTCATGATCTTTACTTCTGATTCTGAAAAGCCTTTGTTCCCACATTGGTAACATATCATAGTACATGTCAGTGCAGTTTCATCAAAATCACTTCAAAATTTCAAAAGTTATTGAGGAGAATTCATTACTTTCAGGATGCCCCTTGTAATTACTGTCTATTCTGGGTAAGCTAACTAAAGTACCTGGCTTTTATACTCTGGGTAACTAGTTTTTATAAATTTTCAATATTTTTCTAATATAATTTTTAACTCATTTGGGAGGTGTTCATAATTTCCAAAATATTTGTTTGAGAAACAATCGCTACTAAGCATTTAGATTTAATATATATCAAATACGTGGAGATATTGTAAATGGACGATGTCATCGCTCTGTCCACGTTATTTTATAAACAACGCATAGCGACTGAAAAATTGTGTTCAGACACCGCTGGGATCGAACCCCAGATCTCTCGATAACTAGTCGAGTGCATTCGCATTTACGCTACGGCGCCAACAGTTTTCAGCGCCATGCGTGGTTTATCGCATGGCGCTGAGAATTGTTGGCGCCGTTGCGTAAATGCGAATGCACTCGACTAGTTATCGAGAGATCTGGGGTTCGATCCCAGCGGTGTCTGAACACAATTTTTCAGTCGCTATGCGTTGTTTATAAAATAACGTGGACAGAGCGATGACATCGTCCATTTAAGCATTTAGATTTTTCGAATTCATATTTCAATGACATTGCCTCTGTCATTTTTCGTGTTTATTAGTGAAAAGTATTATTTTTTTCAGTCGTTCTGGAATATCTGCGCACAGCTGACTAACAGGAACAGAGCTGTCATATCAAAGAGGAGAGGGGGGGGGGTAGGCACACCTCACAACAGTGTTCAGCTGCTCAGTTAATCCGTAAGAGTTCCTGTTCAAAAAAATTTCTAATTTTTGTTTTTCTCACACCAAACTGACTATCAGTTTTCAACACTTGAATGTTCCCGAGCTTGCTACTTCCATCAGAAGTAGACAGCATTCAGTTGTTTTGTTGTTTATTTATCTGTTTGTTTGCATTTATCTATGGCTGATTTTTAAATTGCTTTGCTCAACATCACTACAGCAATAATTCGTTAAAACTGTAGTGCCCTTTCATCATTGTTGCTTTAGAATACATAAAGGGGTGTATATACAGTGGCGGATTTCCGACTAGGCGCACTAGGCGCGCGCCTAGGGCCCCAGAGCTTGAGGGCCCCTGAAAACATATAATTGGATTGCCAGTATTGTTTTGGTTTCACAGACCGAAACAAAAAAAAATCAGACTTGCACAATTTTCCGATGAAAATAATAAAAAACAAGCTAGTAAAATCATGCAATGCATTGATTATGATGCGCTTTCCAACATACCAGAAATAATTGCTCAAGTTATGAGGATAATGGCTGTGGAATAAATCTCGTTCCTGTGTCCTTACCTTTGACCCCATTTCAATGATATTCAACAGAACCGGTTCAGTGTACCTCTGGAACAACATGATAAAGTGTTGTCGCAATCAAAGCATTATTACGCAAGTTATGGCGCATAAGGGCAGTGGAATGTATCCCGCTCCTATGGCCTGACCTTTGACCTCATTTCACCCATTTTCAAAAGGGTTTGTTCCCAGGCGATTCTCTACCACATACTAAAATTTCATTGAAATCGAACCATTTTTACATTAGTTATCGTGCGGACAGACGAACAAAGCTGGAGCATATACGCTTCTTCAACCTACGGTTGGAAAGCGTAAAAAGCCGCCCCGGTGGCGCAGTGGTCTAAGGCGTTGGCCTCTGATCATTCGTCCGTAAGGGGTCCGGGTTCGAATCCCGGTCAGGCATGGGTGTTGTGTTTGTCTTACGGCACTGGCTCTCTCCCTTCCCTGGAACCAGTGACCCTAAATTAGGGACGGGCGACTGCGACTCACGGTGGTCGTTAAACTTCCAATCAAAAAAAAAAAAAAAAGCGTAAAAAATGCTTTTAAGAAATTCTTCACTTTCTCGCTTTCCTGCAGTGACTGATGAAATTGTTATAGTCTATGCCAAAAGTCATCCACCCTTTTCAAGGGTGGATGACTTTTCGAAAATGCAATTTATGCACTGTGCATAAATTGCATTTTACCCGTATTTTCTAATGTCGAGAACTTTTCTGGTTGCCAAGGTCTTCAACTATCTTGTTTTTGCTTGATACGATGCTCATTTCCGACTAATTTGCTCAAAATGTGTGTAAAAAACAAGATAATTTTCCAAAGCTGAAGCAATGGAAAGAGCACGTTTTATAATTGAAATGCATTCCAATTTTATGACAATTTACCCGCGATGTACGAAATTTCATTTTCAGCGCCATTAGCGTTAAATTTGCCAAGAAACTTGAAACTGGAAAAGTGTTAATGTAATCAGATTTGCCGAACAGAACGAACTCCAAACGAATTTTTGCTGTAACTGAAATCATCCCTTCGTAGCGTAAAGCTAAAATTTACGAAATTTCCACTTTGAGAACTCCTAGCGCGGAAATTTATGAACTAGTAGTGAAATTTAAAATGGGAAAAATTTAATTAATTTTAATGTCTGATCGTTCGCAAGAATAATTTTTGGAAAATCTGTGAAAACCAAATTGTTTTGGCGTTTAGCGCCTTTAGCAGGAAATTAACGAACTAATTGAAAATTTTAAATATTTGAGAAGGAACAGTTAAGCCTAATCTGTGAGACACAAAATTTGAATAGTTTCTTCACAACAGAACTTTAACTTTTAGAATTTTTGACTGGACAGCCCTTAGCGGTATTTAAAGTGCCGAACTTAAAATCCCTAGATTTCCTATTAGCCGCAAAAATAATCTTTGAAATATCTAAAAATAAAAAATTCGATGCTCACGGGCAGACAAAATGATTATATTAACACTGTTTCTTACAAAACGTTTTAATAATGGGAAGATAAAATGGAATTTTAAAAAGCGTAAAAACTTTCTCTCGACTTCTTTTTTTTTTTTTTTTGCTAGTCTGATGGATGAAAATTTATGAGGTGATAAGCAGGAGGGGGGGGGCTGAATCTTTTAGCGCGCCTCGGGCCCCAAAAGATCTAAAGTCGTCTCTGTGTATATACGTTATTCAGGAAGACTTAATATAAATTAAATACAAACTAAACACAGGTAAGATAATAAACGACATAAACGGGACTGTAATTTTTTTTAACTATAGAGTACGTGGTGTGCTCTATAGTTAAAAAGATTATAGCAGATGGTTCGGTTTCCTTTGCGGGAAAGCAAACGAGAGTTTGGTTCCAATCCCCTGAACCAAACAAGAAACGAAAATGTTGCACGGTTGCGAAGCGCGATGTCCCACGTGATCGTTACGGTAAATAAGAACGGGGTTTTCTCATCGGCAGATAGCATACAGAAAAGTAATGAAGTGTCTGCTGCGCGTGCGCGTCGGGAAGGATAATTAATTTCTGCTCAGTTGATGGTAAGAGAAAGAAAGAAAAGGACAAGAAAAGCTGGAGGTTGACTTCACATCCTGTAAAGAAGTGCGAATTCATTTTCGCGAGGGTGTTTTCAAGTTTTTTTTTTTGGTTTTTTTTTTTTTTTTTTTTTTTGTCTTTTTGGAAAAAACAGGGATTAAGTTTGTGCTGCTACCCAGTTTTATCCTACCCCTCGGGGACAGGACGGGTGCATTCCTTCATTAATTGAATAACTATAACAACAAATTTCTGCTTTTAGGTGGGGGGAGCAAGGGCTTGATTTCAACCCTGAGCTAGTCTAAGAATTATAGGCAGTCCCCGTCGCTAATTTGGGACGGACTACTGCTAAAATTTAAGGAAGGAAAGGAGCAAGCTCGGTGCAAACCACCCATGCCTATCCTGGAATCGAACCCGAACCTGAGCCCTGCTTGCACAACTAGCCAGAAACCTTGCTTCTGACCACTAGACCATTGGGAAGGTATCTGCTTGTTTGGCTTGAGGTTGAACAACCCCAGTGTAGCATCGAAGGGTAGGAGGTATCTGCCGTTCCCATTTTAGGGCCACTCCCTACATGAAAGTGAACCCGAGATTCCACAATTTGTCCAGCGCCGTAAAGATATTCACCATAATTTACCAGAATTCGAACCCAATCCCAGCACTAGCATCCCAATTTCAGTAAACCGGTTTAGTCGCAACTTTTCTTTTTTGCTTGGAAAAGTTTCACTATGAGGAACGTTTTGCGCATATTTTGTAGTTTAAATAATAGCTTTCTTACTAGGAGGTAAATGCATGTTTTATTTTTTCATTTGAAAAGCACGCCCTGCGTCAGATAGTCTCCACTATGATCAACATTTTTCTAACATTTCCCTACTTTTTCATAATGCTCAGTTTTTCCGTTATGGAACGGAAATGAAAATTTCTATTTGGTGCTATATCTCGGTTTCTAAACAGGTTAAACTAAAAACCCATTTACTATGGCAAAAGTTTACGTGCCTTTTCTACTTCTAATGGGGCATAGTTTAACACTAGCGTGATGCAGTTGGCTAATCGCCCGCGCACGTGTCTGTATGGTGGTTGTGGGCTCGATTCCCCGTTACTGCCATACCAGTTTTTCTGGGGTTCTCCACGAATGTCTGGATAGCTTCCTGAAAAATCGCCCGCTGCCTCCCCGTGTCTCTTCCCCCAGTATTGGAGCAGCCACCCAATGCGAAGCATTCCCTGTTGAGAGTCCTAATGGGGGACCCAGTTCCATTCGGCGGCAAGAGATCTTGATGAACTGTAAATGCCTTATGAAGAGAGGTGCACATCTCTCCCGCTAGCGGGTGCAGATATTCGTGTCCTCTTGCCACCATATCTCCGCTTCGAAACAACGTTAGCAGTACACAAATTAGATGACTTCCCACATGCGCTGTTTCGCCTCTACGCATCGTGACGGTGGGATAGAATAAAGAACGACATCAGGGTGCGCCAAACGTTTGTTGCGTTTGGAGCTCCACATAATGTTGGGCCTCCATTCCTGTGAGAAACGCGCGTCAGAATCAACTAGTTACTGCGATGACGTGGTACACACGAGGCTCATGACGCGCACTTGACACGGAGTCACAGTGCGTTATCAGGTGAGCTGAGGGAAAAGGTCGATAAAAGTGCTGTTCGGGTGTTCCTACGCAATTATTGAAAAAGAAGGTTGAATGTAACGACAGCAGCGAGAGAAAAGGCGATGAAACAGTGGACACTAACACTGCACAAAAATAGCTCCGAAGTTTTAATGCTGGGGACAGCAGCCTCGATGACAAGCAGAGATCAGGACCAGTGGCGTGCGATCGTTGTATGCAACGCATGCATTGCATGCCTTAATTACACTGCTGCCCACCCGAAATGCAACACCAAGAAGGACACGAGATAGCAAAGCCAGATTTACTGGGCACATAACAACAGATACAAAGATGAAACGATTGAGCTTACAGGGCCATGAGACTTGCGGAACACGCAGGCATCAATAGTTCGTGTGGCCCCCATGGCTGGCAATAACGGCCGCTACACGCCGCGGCATCGAACGAAAGAGGCTTTGGATGTCGGCTTGGGGTATGTCGGTCCAGGCTGCTTCCACATGTTGCCATAGTTCATCCGGCGTAGCCGCGGGTACTGCTTGCCGGGCCACTTGGTTGCCGATCAGCGACCAGACGTGTTCGATGGGCGACATATCGGGAAAACAGGCGGGCCACGGCAGCAGTGACACCTGGTGGGCCGTGAAGAATTGTTGCACGATGCGTGCCACGTGCGGGCGCGCATTGTCCTGTAAAAACGTGGCCGCTGGCAGGTCCTGCAGGTAAGGGAGGACCAAAGGCTCCAAAACGTCTGAGCTGCAGCGGTGGCTGTTGAATGTACCGGCGATGCGTACCAGAGGGGTACGGGTGTCATATCCAATTGCACCCCCAAACCATAATGCCAGGCGACGGACCGGTATGGCGATGCATAGGGCAGGCGTCATACAGTCTCTAGCCGCGGAGCCGCCACACGCGGATCCGACCATCGTGGTTTTGCAGGCAAAAGCGGGATTCGTCGGAGAAGACAATGTCGTGTCATTCCGTAGTCCACGTGTGGCGTTCAACGGCCCACTGCCGCCGCACTCGCCGGTTGTGTAATGTCAATCGTAATCGGAGCAATGGGCGCCTTGCGACAAGTCCCCGCTCCTGCAAACGACGTCGAACGGTATGTGCTGACACAGGTTGTTGCGCAACACACCCTAATTCCTGCGCTAACGTTCGTGATGTGGCGGTGTGAGCCGTCAATGCCCGCCGCACAACATGCCGGTCCTCTCGTTCGGCGGTGTGCCGCGGCTGCGGCAATTGCTCACATCCACCCGTCCGTCCCTTCTGCACCCACCGAATCCATACCCGCCTCACTGTGGCTGGATGTCGTCCCACACGGGCGCCGATGTCTCGGTAAGATAAACCGCTGTTGCGATAAGCCACTATTCGTCCTCTGTCGAACTCCGAAACGTGCTGGAATGACTACCGTATTCTGCGACAAGGCATCAGGAAGCTTCCACGCACAGGTCCGGCAGCACAACACACTTCCACTACTTACACCACGCCTTCTGTGCACCCTTCTTATAGTGCTTCTCGGTGGCGTGCCGGGCGCACATGATTTGCATATGCCCTGCAATGCTAATCGTTTGCATGTCCTCTCGCGGGCGACGCATGCTGCGAATTTCAGGCCAATCGGATGCTTCCTTCTTTGTGTTGCATTTTGGGTGGCCAGCAGTGTATATGAAAAAATTTACTCTCCGAAAGAAAGAAAAAAAAAAAAGAAAAAATTATTATACGCAGAAAAGCTTTGTCTGCAGTACTCTTCCCCCTGGATTAAGGGGGAAGTTACATACTTAAGTTTGTTTTACTCTTCCCCCTGGATTAAGCACTAAAGCAATCTACAAATTGTTCAAAGCTTTGCACGAACTTAGTTTGCATACATGCTTGAGGGAACTAATATCTTGCGTCATTAAATTGAGCCCATAAAAACTTATTCATGTAATATACGCAAAGGCAAGACATATTATCTAAAAAATGTTTAATAACAATTTAAAAAGTTCCACTAATGATTTATTTCGGAACAACATACTGAAGTTTTGTCGCAATACAAGCATTTTTAGTCAAGTTATGAGGATAATGGCTGTGGAATAAATCTTACTCCTGTGCCCTGACCTTTGACCCCATTTCGATTATATTCAACAAAACCGGTTCAGTGTAACTCCGCGCCGCCCCGGTGGCCCAGTGGTCTAAGGCGCTGGCCTCTGATCATTCGTCCGTAAGGGGTTCGGGTTCGAATCCCGGTCAAGCATGGATGTTGTGTTTGTCTTACGGCACTGGCTCTCTCCCTTCCCTGGAACCAGTGACCCTAAATTAGGGACGGGCGACTGCTTATAGCCCATTGAGTTGCTCTCGGTGGTCGTTAAACCTCCAATCAAAAAAAAGAAAAGTGTACCTCCGGAACAACATGATAAAGTTTTGTCGCAATCGAAGCATTTTTAAGTAAGTTATGACGCATAAGGGCGATGGAATGGATCTCGCTCGTATGTCCTGACCTTTGTTCCTATTTCGCCCATTTTCATAGGGTTCTTTTCTCGGTTGTCCCCTACCACATACTAAAATTTCGTCGAAATCGAACCATTTTTATGTGAGCTATCGTGCGGACGAACGGACAGACAGACGGACAAAGCTGGAGCATATGCGCTTCTTCAACCTACGGTTGGAAAGCCTAAAAAAGTGGATATTCCTAGTTTCTACGTTATCCTACCGCTGGGAACAAGTTTCTGTGGCCACAACAGGAAGCACCGCCAGTAGTACAAAGAAAGCGGTTAGAGAGGAAAGTCATACTATGCGTTTGATCGAATTGTGCACTTGGAACTTGTGCTAGATGTTCAGGCTGAGAACAAGAACCTTTAT
Source organism: Macrothele yani (assembly GCA_039090855.1). Classification (NCBI taxonomy): domain Eukaryota; kingdom Metazoa; phylum Arthropoda; class Arachnida; order Araneae; family Macrothelidae; genus Macrothele; species Macrothele yani. Next base: position 19,911,800 of record CM077023.1, on the reverse strand, counting down.
GCCGAACAATTGCGTCGGGTCCATGATGCTCTGCGCAATGCTGCCCAGCGCTCCTCGAGAATAGGAAGCGGGCATTGCTGCGAGTGAATAATGCCCCAAGTCACACCTCCAGAGTGGTCCGCCGAAATTTTCAGGAATTGGAAAGGGCTGAAATTCTACCCCATCCTCCATACAGTCCTTGCTTATGCAACACTCGTGTAATTGTTTTCAATATTGTGTAAGTCTGCATTTGTTATCTGTTGTATGTGTACGTACCTGTACAACCTGTCAGCTAAAAGCCACACAACAGCCCAGATTTTGTAACCGAATAAATATTGCGTACACATCAGAAAAACATTTTTGCAATTTGCTGTTGGGAGGGACATTTTTTTCTTTGCTTAGAACATTTGTTTTGACACAAAAAAAACCTGTACAAAATGATGAGTTTGGGTGGTCACCGGACCACTGCTGTGTCCGCGCTTGTAACCACGTTGAAATTTCGAGCCTCCCGTCGGAGACGGATTTAGGGCTTTGCCGCCCCTTCTCTCCTTTAAAATAAATATTTTGATGGCAACAATTTGGTGTGCCGCCCCGGTGGCTCAGTGGTCTAAGTGATGGCTTCTGATAACTCCTCCGGCCGCCCCGGTGGCGCAGTGGTCTAAGCGATGGCCTCTGATCATTCGTCCGAACGGGGTCCGGGTTCGAATCCCGGTGAGGCATGGATGTTGTGTTTGTCTTACGGCACTGGCTCTCTCCCTTCCCTGGAACCAGTTACCCTCAAATTAGGGACGGGCGATAGCCCATTGAGTTGCTCACGGTGTTCGTTAAACCTTCAATCAATGAAAAAGCCGCCCCAGTGGCGCAGTGGTCTAAGGCGCTGGCTTATTACCATTCGCCTTAGATTGGTCTGGGTTCGAAACCCGTGAGGCATGGATGTTTGTTTGTCTTTCGGCACTGGGTCTCAATATGTTACTTGCTTTTTTGATTGGAGGTTTAACGACCACCGTGAGCAACTCAATGGGCTATAAGCAGTCGCCCGTCCCTAATTTAGGGTCACTGGTTCCAGGGAAGGGAGAGAGCCAGTGCCGTAAGACAAACACAACATCCATGCCTCGCCGGGATTCGAACCCGGACCCCTTTCGGACGAATGATCAGAGGCCATTGCCTTAGACCACTGCGCCACCGGGGCGGCATATGTTACTTGTCCAACACTGGTTATCTGTGTACATTGGTAATTTAGCATACTTTAAAATCCATGTTTGATACATACTTGTTCACAATGTGTTACATGATCAACACTGTCTGTGTACATTTGGCATGCTGTCAACCATGTATGATTTGTACTTATTTCTGTCTCCTGTTTATGTCTTTGTACCACCAGGTCCAATAAATCATTTAAATCACAAAAAAAAAAACAAAAAAAAAACCAGTTTCATGTAACTCATTCGGATCCGATCGAGGAACAAAACGAAATGTTAGGAGAGGACTGTAGCCTATCCCAAATAAAAATAATAATTTAAAGCTTATATGTGGGGAAACTGCGTACAAAAAAATTTTTCTTGTGACAATTAATAACAAAATTTGTCTACCCTTGACAAAAATTCATTACTTTTGAATTCCATCATCAATTCCTAAATTGATTAAATATTTATAATTAATCACTTGTTTTGGTATAAGTTTCTGTCTCTTCCTGCTTTTCTTTCTTTCCCTTTTTTTGTTTCTTAACAATTTCTAATGTTTTGATACACGGCAGAAAAAAGCCTTTCAAGCACAGTAGGACGTACACTTCTCCATAGTTTTCGCCCGTCAGCTAAGGACACCAGTTGGCCGAAAACTAATTGACGCTTTATCTCTTGAACACTAATTTTGTTTGCAATTTTAATGCATACAATTCGTTGTGTCATGTTTCTTTTGATGCAGTGAAATAATAAGTAAATTTTGAATTTGAAATAAAAGCGAATTTTAGAATTCCTGCTCATGTGCTTCATTATTTAAAATTTTAACAGCATCGGAATTTTGAAAAGTGACAAGTTTCAAGAAAGTTCTTAAAAGATAAACGTATGTTTGTTTATAGTTTCTCAAGTTGAAGAGCAAGGGGATTATAGGAATTCGGAAACAAAATCTTGTATACAGCACTTTTTGGAATAAATGTTAGTTTCTACTTTTATTTAAAGTTTAAATTTTTCTTTCATTATTTTTATGGGCTTTTAAAAATTATTGATTTTCACTACCACTGAAATTTACTTACCGCCCCTAAATTTTGCCGCCCTAGGCCCGGGCCTAGTCGGCATATTGGAAAATCCGTCTCTGTCTCCCGTGAAGAATTTCTAGATCCGCCAGTGTTTAGTAAAGGGAACGAATTGGGGAAGGTAATAGTTTCCAGCATTACAACTCCATTTTTGAAAAAAAAAATAAACCTTCCATAAATATCTTTTTTTTTTTTCTTTTTTTTAAATGTTGAGGCAATGTTTCCAAATATTTTAGATAGCAGCAATAAAGTTCCAATCCCCCGCCCCTCCCTATTCATAAATACAATCAGTGATGTATTCAGGCATCTATTCGGGGGACCCCCCCTAAATTTCATGACCCCCGGTAGATTTTTGGACGATCTACCCTTGTTTTTAATATAATTGTCTTCGTTTATAGCTGTATATTTGGAGAATGGAGAAATTAATTAAAAGGAAAAACTTATTGCATTTAAGCGTCATAACTTGCGTAAAAATGATTCGATTTCGATGAAATTTTAGTTTGATGGTAGGGGCCAACTGGGGACAACCCTATTAAAAATGGACGAAATGGGGTCAAAGGTCAGGACATAGGAGCGGGATCCATTCCATTTCCCTTATGCGTCATCATAACTTGCGTAAAAATGGTTCGATTTCGATGAAATTTTAGTATGTGGTAGGGGACCACCTGGGGACGAGCCCTATGGAAAATGGGAAAAATGAAGTCAAAGGTCAGGACATAGGAGAGGGATCCATTCTATTGCATTTAAGCGTCATAACTTGCGTAAAAATGATTCGATTTCGATGAAATTTTAGTTTGATGGTAGGGGGCCAACTGGGGACGAATCCTATTAAAAATGGACGAAATGGGCTCAGAGATCAGGACATAGGAGCGGGATCCATTCGATTGTCCTTATGCATCATAACTTGCGTAAAAGAGGTTCGATTACGATGAAATTTTAGTATGTGGTAAGGGACTACCTGGGGACGAGTCCTATTGAGAATGGGCGAAATGGGGTCAAAGGTCAGGATATAGGAGAGGGATTCATTTCATCGCTCTTATGCGTCATAACTTACGTAAAAATACTTCAATTGCAACAAAACTTTATCACGTTGTTCCGGAGGCATACTGAACCAATTCTGCTTAATATCATCGAAATGGGGTGAAAGGTCAGGACACAGGATCGAGGTTTATGCCACAGCCATTGTCGTCATAACTTGAGTAATAAGTTGAGTAATGATTTCTGGTATGTGGGAAAGCGTAACATAATCAATGCATTGCATGATTTAACTAACTTGTTTTCCATGGCGGTGGGTGATTTACGCTCGGTGAAAAAAATAATATCAAAGCACCTCAAACTGTCATCCGCACACACAAAGGGTTAGTTAGTTAGTTTGTTTTTTTTTTTTTTGTTGTTTTTTTTTACTATCTGCTGAGCTAAATAATCTAAAGGTGCTGAATCCAAATGGCAGAGGAATGGTTTGCACCATATGTTTTCAGGTAACGCTGTAATAATTCCTTAGTAATCAGAAACACGCTTGTAGTAAGTTGAGGACATTTTTACCACTCCTAATGTTGGGAGTGGGGGATTTTCTCCAGCAAAGCATTATCTTACGAGCATCCTCAATATTTTACACCACCCCATGGTGAAATCCGTGGTGCGTTACTAAATTAAAGCAAAGGTATAACATTTTTACATTTTTTATCATTTGTATGTGTAGATTTCTCCGAATTCGCATTTGCGATGTACGAGCATAAGAAAATTTTATACTCTATTTAAAAATTTTATACTCTAATTAAAATTTTGATATGAGTTAATGTATACATAAATAACAAAATGTGATTATATGTATATAAATCAGACAACAAGTTTCAGTCCCCAACCCAAGAAAAAGCTCTCTGAATACAATTCATATTGAGTAGCAGAACGGTGCTTACTGTGACAAGACATGACTAACACTTTTATGAAAAATGTTCGCACTAGATGGCAGCAGAAGACGAATAGAATAATTACGAAGATGTAAAATAGTTAGACTGATGGTTTCCGTTCGTCGATCATAAGACATTCAGGCGTTATCTTTTTCTTTCATTATTTTAATGTAATGAAATATAAGGTATATAATAAATTGATGATTCAATTGTTCAAAAAACTTTCCCGTGCACGTAGAGGAATAGTTAATTTTGGTTGAACTACAGAACCGTAAGGACTTCGCAGGAGCTGCCAATCATAACAGTTATTATTAGTACACTATTATTAATAATCTATTATTTTTCATTACTTTTTTTTCATTTTATTATTATCATGTTGAGGAAGCAAAAGCCGTGGCAGCTGAAGAACAGTGGAACTTAATTGGGGCAAGTAGAGTACTGTCATCTATCGGCGACTCCCGTAACTACGACAAAATTTGAGTATCTGCCTTATACACAGCATATTAAATAGTGTATATTAGAATATATACAGTATCAGTGGCGGCTCGTGATAAGCTGAGATGGGGGGGGGGGGGGCTGCATCTCAATTTTGAAGATATCACTTAGAATAAGCTAAGTTACTGAGTCTGTGCTGATGCTGTCCGTTTAATAATAATAATAATAATAATAATAATAATGTATATATATATACACTGCTGGCCACCCAAAATGCAACACCAAGAAGGTCACGAGATATCAAAGCCAGATTTATTGTACCCATAAAAACAGATACAAAGATGACACGATTGAGCTTACAGGCCCGTGCGACTTGCGGAACACGCAGACATCAATAGTTCGTGTGGCCCCCATTGCTGGCTATAACGGCCGCTACACGCCGCGGCATCGAACGAAAAAGGCTTTGGATGTGCGCTTGGGGTATGTCGGTTCAGGCAGCTTCCACACGTTGCCGCAGTTCATCAGGCGTAGCCGCGGGTGGTGCTTGCCGGGCCACTCGGTTGCCGATCAGCGACCAGACGTGTTCGATGGCGGGCCACGGCAGCAGTGACACCTGGTAGGCCGTGAAGAATTGTTGCACGATGCGTGCCACGTGCGGGCGCGCATTGTCCTGTTGAAACGTGGCCACTGGCAGGTCCTGCAGGTAAAGGAGGACTACAGGCTCCAAAACGTCGGAGATGTAGCGGTGGTTGTTGAGTGTGTCGGCAATGCGTACCAGAGGGGTGCGGGTGTCTTATCCAATTGCGCCTCAAACCATAACGCCAGGCAACGGACCGGTATGGCGATGCATAATGCAGGCGTTATACAGTCTCTCGCTCCGGTGCCGCCACACACGGATCCGACCATCGTGGTGTTGCAGGCAAAAGCGGAATTCGTCGGAGAAGACAATGTCGCGCCATTCCGTAGTCCACGTGCGGCGTTCAACGGCCCACTGCCGCCGCACTCGCCGGTGGTGTAACGCCAATGGTAATCGGAGCAATGGGCGCCGTGCGACAAGTCCCCGCTCCTGCAGACGACGTCGAACGGTACGTGCTGACACAGGTTGTTGCGCAACACACCCTAATTCTGGCGCTAACTTTCGTGATGTGGCGGTGCGAGCCGTCAATGCCCGCCGCACAACACGCCGGTCCTCTCGTTCGGTGGTGTGCCGCGGCGGCGGCAATCGCTCACGTCGGTCCGTCCGTCCCTCCTGCACCCACCGAATCCCTACTCGCCTCACTGTGGCTGGACGTCTTCCCACACGGGCGCCGATGTCTCGGGACGATAAACCGCTGTCGCGAGAAGCCACTATTCGTCCTCTGTCGAACTCCGGAACGTGCTGGAATGATTGCCATATATGTATTTTTTTGCTTAGGTCTCTTCTTAATAGAATGCATATACGTATATATATATATATATATATATATATATATATATATATATATTCTATTAAGAAGATACCTAATCAAAAAAATACATAAATAATTTTTGACTCACACCAAGTACGACATAGAAAAGGTTATGTATCTACCGGTGTGAATAAAAGGAGGAAAGATAAAAAAATAATAAAATAAAACAACTGAATGTAGAAGGTGTCGAGAATACTGAGCCTTGGCTTTATCAAGGACCAGCAAAAACTCTGCATTTTCTCACTTCCACAAAGACCTAGTTGGAAATGGGTTTCTGCAAGGCCATGGATGCAAGTAACATTCCCACCTAAAATTGTTTTAAAAAATATATATATGTCATGTCCTCCGCAGAGTTGTATGACCTAGCACTAGTTAACAATTTCGCTTGCATCCATTGACCTTCCTGGCCCGACCCATGCTCTTCATCTGTTACTATTAAACAGAGAGAAGAAGATTAAAGAGAACTCAAGCTGTGAGAGTGACATAATAATTAGAAATAATTTTCAGCTATAACGAAATGCCAAGTTCGTTTGAGAGAGAATTTAAACCTGAAAAACAATGCAAAAGAAATCCGAATATTTACATTGCAATTAAAAAAGGAGATATTAATTTATAAAACAGATTTTTGAAAGAAAACTTGAGTCTAAAACCCCCTACTCTACACCTTATGACCGCACGAAAACGAGAATAATTTAAAGACAAAAATTAACTAAAGAAAACTTTGTGAAAGTTATATGACTTAAACAGTTAGTTGCAATATGTACAAAGTTTTTCAGCAGTGCTTTAAGTGCATAATTATTTTAGTTATTAAGAACTTAACTACTTTGAAAATACAGCGCAAAGAAAAGGAACACGCTTAGCCATCTGCTGTTCCTAGGTACCCCAAAGACGCGCAAAGTTACCAGGAAAAGAAAGAGTTAAAACCCGCAAAATGTTAACAGACAAGCCAGTGCCTAAAAGCTGAAAAGCAAAATATCAACAGAGAAAAAGAACATGAATTACAAACATTGAACTTATAAAACCTAAAATCCAAAACACAAGGAAGAGAGCTTACCTCTTGTGTGACTAAACAATCATCTCACAAGAGTAAAACATGGCTGACCTCTTCCCTAACGCTTCTGCCCCTCCCTAGAGGCTGGGGGGCAGTGTGGGTGGGGCTGATGGCCTCCTCATACGGAAAGAAACCAACACGCGGAGATTTTAGCCAGAGAAAAAAATATATAAACTTAAGACTGTGGACCTGTATGATCAGAAAGAGCAGAATTAACTCTCCAGAATACATGAGAAATATTATAAAATACACGAGTAGTGTATTTAATAATCTTTGCATGTATTAAATCACCTTAGTGAGCTTCTATAGATTAATCAGAATCTTATTAATTTTAATGTTGGTTTTACTATTTTTAGTATAGCTATCCTAGTGATGAATAACTAGTTTTCTTTTTTATTTGTTTTTATTTTCTTTTATAAACAGATTTTTAAGCTTTTTTTGTGATTTTGTTTATATTATTTAATTTTTTGTTTTAATAGGACCTTCATATCCATAGCACTAAGGTTCCTTTTAGTAGTTAATAGGCATCCTCTAGCCAACTTCCTTACGGCTTTGATTGGTCAGAATCATATTATTAACTGTGTAGAAAATTAAAGCAGATCTGCCAACCTTACTCTATTATTCAGAATAATTTTTCTTAAAGTTCTTTTGATGAAAGAAGAAGGCCAAAGTAAAAATCCTCTTCATCTTAGGATTAATGGTCACAGGTCTCTAGTTAACAAGTTCTCTAATTCAGGAGTGAACCCCTCCACAAACGCCAACCAGTACTCTACCTTTGAATTAGAGCATTTCCATACTCATGGTTTTGACAAAGTGAAAATAGAGGTACTACATATTATCCCTGACCTCTATGCTCGGCTAGAAACTGAATCCCTTGAAATTTTGCAGCATCAGTCTCTTTATCCCTATGGTCTTAATTCCACTCTATCTGACAATAAGCATAATCAGCATAAATTTTCAATTTGTGAACTCTTCTTTCTTGTTAATAATAAGAGCTGCACTAGAGGTAATAGAGGACAGAGGTTATTTCGCATATCAGGCAAAGTTGATTTTGCTAACTTGCTAATAACTCTGAAAAGCTTTAAAACTGGCACTAATTTTGTTAAAAATACTTACAAAATTCTCAAGTCCTTCAAGCACTCTGTCCTTAAAAGTTTTTTCAAATTCTGGAATGAAACTGCTGACCATGTTGATAAGCATGTTTTTGCTTTGGTTCTGGACATTCTTAAACATATTCTTAAAGATAAAATTTCTCTTAAAGAATTTTCTAGTAATTTTGTAACCATCAGGTTTCTAAATAAAGCCTACGATAAGCTCAATGTAAGGAAGCTGTTCTACAATAATGCAATTTTTTTTCCCATCCACAGGCACCAGTCTATTGTAAGTTTTAAATATGTTAAGACCTTAGGGTCAATAGTTAAAAACTACAAACTTAACTCTTCGAGCTACATTCCTGTAATTACTACATGTTCTTGTGATGAACATAAAGAAACAGTTCACTATAATAAGAATTACAACCATATTATTACCGGAAACTTGAGTTTTGTTGAAAATGAAAAGCTTAGGAATTTATTAGAGTATGGCTCTAAATTCAGACCTTCCTTCTCAATTTCCAAAGAAAGGATTCTTGAGAGCTTCACTCAAGATGTTAATAGGTACATCATAAAAACCAGTTTAGCGTACAATCAGCCTATTGAGGCCTTCGCAGAATGGAAATATAATATAATCAATAGCTTCACCGGTGAGTTGGCAGGTCTGAACTTTTGTTTCGACAGAAACCTCTTTTTCTCTGAAGAAGCTAAAAGGTCACTCTCCAAACTACAAGACCTATTTATTTTTACCACTACGGATAAAGCTAGCAATAATTTTGCAATTATCTGTAAGAAGTTCTATTTTGAATTGTTAACTATGGAACTCAATAATAGAGTAACATACGAGCCAGTAAGTTATTCTACCAAGCAGTTAGAAAATCGGTTTAAGGCATTCTTCAAGAAACTCAAAATTCCACAAACTAGAAGATATGAGCCTGAATTTCCATTTCTTTTTGCAACGGTTAAGTTTCATAAGGATCCTGTGAAGTTCAGGTTCATAGCTAGTGGAGTAAGGAGTCATAAAAAGAAAATAGATCTTGCTTTTGAAGATGTCTTAAAGAAGGTTTTGAAACACATTAGAAACTGTACTAACTTGATGTACAGAGATTTTTGGATAATTAATAATAATGCAGAAGTAATTTCTACTATACTCAAAGTTTGTCCCCTAGATATTAATAGTTATGATTTTGAAAACCTATATACTAATCTGCCTCTATCTGATATAATCACTACCTTTAAAGAGCTGTATGCAGAATTTAAACTTAACCAATTTGTTAACGTAGGAACTTGGAACTCTTATCTCAATTGCTGCATAAAAAATAACCATATCTTATATAATAATACTCTCTATAAGCAGGTGAACGGTATTCCCATGGGAACATCAACGTCCACGAATATCGCTAATCTATTCCTGTTCTTTAAGGAATATAAATTCATTAAAAATCACCCCACCTGCTCAGATAACTACCTATACACTTTTAGATATATTGATGATCTGCTGTGTATCAATAATTCAGAAGTTATAGAGAGTGATTTTGATAATATCTATCCTAGCTCCCTTAACTTATGTAAAACCAACCACAGTAATCAGGAACTTGAGTTCCTAGACTTAAGCATTAAGCTCAACAGAGGTAACCCATCTATTAGCCTCTTTGATAAAAGAGTTAATTTTCCTTTCAAAACAATTAAATATCTACACTGGAATAATAACATATCAACCAAAGTAATTGAGAATGTACTAATTTCTCAGGTCCTAAGAATTTCAAGAATTTGCAGCAACAATTTGGACTTCAATTACCACATTAATATACTATTAGATAGTTTTCTAGAGAACGAAATTCCTTCTTCTTTCATCAAAAGAACTTTAAGAAAAATTATTCTGAATAATAGAGTAAGGTTGGCAGATCTGCTTTAATTTTCTACACAGTTAATAATATGATTCTGACCAATCAAAGCCGTAAGGAAGTTGGCTAGAGGATGCCTATTAACTACTAAAAGGAACCTTAGTGCTATGGATATGAAGGTCCTATTAAAACAAAAAATTAAATAATATAAACAAAATCACAAAAAAAAGCTTAAAAATCTGTTTATAAAAGAAAATAAAAACAAATAAAAAAGAAAACTAGTTATTCATCACTAGGATAGCTATACTAAAAATAGTAAAACCAACATTAAAATTAATAAGATTCTGATTAATCTATAGAAGCTCACTAAGGTGATTTAATACATGCAAAGATTATTAAATACACTACTCGTGTATTTTATAATATTTCTCATGTATTCTGGAGAGTTAATTCTGCTCTTTCTGATCATACAGGTCCACAGTCTTAAGTTTATATATTTTTTTCTCTGGCTAAAATCTCCGCGTGTTGGTTTCTTTCCGTATGAGGAGGCCATCAGCCCCACCCACACTGTCCCCCAGCGTCTAGGGAGGGGCAGAAGCGTTAGGGAAGAGGTCAGCCATGTTTTACTCTTGTGAGATGATTGTTTAGTCACACAAGAGGTAAGCTCTCTTCCTTGTGTTTTGGATTTTAGGTTTTATAAGTTCAATGTTTGTAATTCATGTTCTTTTTCTCTGTTGATTTTTTGCTTTTCAGCTTTTAGGCACTGGCTTGTCTGTTAACATTTTGCGGGTTTTAACTCTTTCTTTTCCTGGTAACTTTGCGCGTCTTTGGGGTACCTAGGAACAGCAGATGGCTAAGCGTGTTCCTTTTCTTTGCGCTGTATTTTCAAAGTAGTTAAGTTCTTAATAACTAAAATAATTATGCACTTAAAGCACTGCTGAAAAACTTTGTACATATTGCAACTAACTGTTTAAGTCATATAACTTTCACAAAGTTTTCTTTAGTTAATTTTTGTCTTTAAATTATTCTCGTTTTCGTGCTGTCATAAGGTGTAGAGTAGGGGTTTTAGACTCAAGTTTTCTTTCAAAAATCTGTTTTATAAATTAATATCTCCTTTTTTAATTGCAATGTAAATATTCGGACTTCTTTTGCATTGTTTTTCAGGTTTAAATTCTCTCTCAAACGAACTTGGCATTTCGTTATAGCTGAAAATTATTTCTAATTATTATGTCACTCTCACAGCTTGAGTTCTCTTTAATCTTCTTCTCTCTGTTTAATAGTAACAGATGAAGAGCATGGGTCGGGCCAGGAAGGTCAATGGATGCAAGCGAAATTGTTAACTAGTGCTAGGTCATACAACTCTGCGGAGGACATGACATATATATATTTTTTAAAACAATTTTAGGTGGGAATGTTACTTGCATCCATGGCCTTGCAGAAACCCATTTCCAACTAGGTCTTTGTGGAAGTGAGAAAATGCAGAGTTTTTGCTGGTCCTTGATAAAGCCAAGGCTCAGTATTCTCGACACCTTCTACATTCAGTTGTTTTATTTTATTATTTTTTATCTTTCCTCCTTTTACTCACACCGGTAGATACATAACCTTTTCTATGTCGTACTTGGTGTGAGTCAAAAATTATTTATGTATTTTTTTGATTAGGTATCTTCTTAATAGAATGTGAATTCTGAATTTTCAAAACTGCTGCGTTGCGCGTTTTGATCTTCAGGTTATTTAGCAACTTTCGTTTTAAATTCTAAAGTTTTTCCTTAGTCTTCAGTTTTGCTCTTCAGTATATATATATATATATATATATATATATATCATCATCATTGTCAACCATTATCAATCCACTGCTGGACGAAGGTCTCCCCTAGTTTCCTCCACAACGGTCTGTCTTGTGCCAGTCTCCTCCATCCCGCATACTTTCGAATTTCATATACCCATCTTCCACGTGGTCTTCTTCTGGGTCTTTTCCTGTCCCTTGGAATCCAATCTAAAATTTCGGCTGTTCATCGATGGTCTGTCCTTCTGGCAGTATGTCCAGCCCATTGCCATTTCATGGATTTTACTCTGATCATGATGTCTTCCACTCTTGTCATTTTTCTGAACCACGAGTTCCTCTTCTTATCTCTCCTGGTTACACCAAGCATGCCTTTGCCCATGCTGCTTTGAGTTGTCTGCAGCCTTTGTATGTCTCTTTTAGTTAAGGTCCACGTCTCTGCACCATACGTAAGCACTGGAAGGATGCATTGATCAAACACTTTTCTTTTAAGGCATAATGGCATATTGCTCTTGAAAATTATGCTGTTTCTTCCAAAAGCTCCCCAGGCAAGTTTTGTACGCCGATTAATTTCTTCATCAATGAGACCCTCACTTGATATCTGCTGTCCAAGAAAAACGTACGTGTCTGTTACCTCCAGCTTTTCTCTATCAATCGATAAATCTTCATTTCTTGTAAAAGCATTGAAAATCACTTTTGTCTTCTGAAAGTTCATTTTTAATCCCACTTCTTTACTCTTGTCAGCAAGTTCCTGTATTATACTCTGCAGCTCTGATGGGGTAGTTGCAAAAATGACTACGTCATCAGCAAAACGAAGGTGGGTTAGATAATCTCCATTAATCTTTATCCCTTTGTTTTACCAGTTCAGTAATTGAAAGACATTTTCCAATGTGGCATTAAAGAGCTTCGGAGATATGGTGTCACCTTGTCTCACTCCCTTTCCAATTTTTATGTGTGTTGTATTTTCAAACAGCCGAATCTTTGCACTTGCATTTTCATAGATGTTATTAATAATATTAATGTACGCATCTTCAACACCGCAGGATTTCAAGGCCATTGTACCTGCTGATGGTTTAACTGAATCAAAGGCTTTTTCATAATCGATAAAAGCCATGCACAATGGAAGTTCATATTCCCTCGCTCTTTCAATTAGTTCTCTCAGTACGTGGATATGATCTATTGCGCTGTAGCCACTCCTGAATCGAGCTTGTTCTCTCGGTTGAGCCATGTCCAGTGTTACCTTCAATATGTATATATATATACAAGTATATATAAGGACAAAAAATGTAAAAATTAATGCGTGTGGCAGCGGAGACACACATTTAAGGTCATGTACGCTTTCTCAAGTGTCTCATTGTGACCCCTAGAAATACGACAATAAATATTTTTTCTTCTGATACACTCCCTTTGAAACTTCGACTTGATGCCGACCACTGAAACTTGGACGGCGATGAAAAACATTTTGTAGAATTTTGAAGGGTCAACCAGAATTTCGCGATGAGTTGTTATTGCGATACTCACACACCGGCATTCTCTTTTAATAAAAACGGATTGGAAACATATTCAGTCCAGTTTTCATTTTGAAGCCATGATAACAATTTAGTGTAGAAAAATTTGTTTTCCAAAATTTACCAACTTCGTAAATTTTCTAAACAATGATATCTGATTAAATGTTCTTTTCAACGTAATTAAGTATAACGCACTACCTCAATTGAAATGCGCAGCTTATTTTTGGGAGGGAGGGGTGATGCAGCAGAAAAAAAAAATTGTACCCACTGGAGTGACTTTAATGATTTTTGGTGCACAAAAATTTACGTGAGTTTAAAAGCGCAAATTTCGTTGTGCTTGGTAAGTGAAGAAATCAATTTTGTGCAAGTATTTCGCTGCAGAAATTAATCTCTCTCCCTTTTTTTTTTTTTTTTTTTTCAATTTATACAATACTGAATTCTATTCTTAATCACAATTTGTTCACATGCCTATTTTGGCCAGAAGAGAAAATACAAGTAAAACTTTTTTGCAAAAGTCCCGGCAACTGAGTATTTGTCATTAGCAAACACAAATATTCTACAGTTCGATGGAATTATTACGTTGAATAAAAAGCAGGAACAAACCAAAAATTGGAAGGAAAAAAACAGGTTGAGTAATGCATTCAAACATACCTTATTTAATACTTTATTTCAACATTCGTCATTATTTTAATTCATTCCCTTATTTTATTTTTTATTCGGAAGCACAAGAACCGTATTAATCAACAAAGCACACAGGCCCTGCGATGCATTCTCACCCAACGAGAGACGGCATTCGTGAGCAACCCGTGCTAGCGATACTGCCATCAATGCAGTCCCCAGGGAAGTTTTATTCAAAGGAAACGAACTGATGTGGGAATAGGCAGAGTTTCCCACATGAGTTAGTTTCAATACTCGTCAGGGCTGCAAGCAGCGCAGGTCCCCCAACATTCCTTCCGCTCCCAGTGGTGTTATGCAGGGAAAACTTCCAGTTGAGTTCAGAAAACTTCTCTCTCTTGGTACGGCATGAAAATAAAACTGCTTTGGGTAGGGAGTGGTGGGGGATGCAGCCCACAGCCCCATAGCAGGAGCCGCCCCTGCTAGCAGGCCAGAATAACAGAGCTCGTGAATTCGCTGGAGTCCAACGACAATATTTGTTTACATTCTGCTACTCACAAGCCCAGATCTCCGAACAAGTTTTCCGAGCACCGAGCCGAAAGAAACGCGAACGTATGGTATGACGTCACGATGCCTGAACGCCATCCAGTTTAACGTCGACCGTAGGGGCTGCAAAGAGGAGTGAGACAGCCATCTTTGAGCGCGCGCCACACCAGGGAAGGACGTGACCACCGAAAGGAGGGAGGAAGGAAGGAGCCAATGGGGTGCGATGAAGTTGTATCTTCGAGAATTTTACGTCGGAGAAGAGGAATTGGCGTTGAGTGCTCGTGGGAGCAGGACGTGTTTTTCGGAGGCGTAGAGTCCGGGAGATGGACTCGGCGAAGTCCACGTGTGCTGCGATGAGGCATTAATCTTTTTCTTTTTCGTTGGAGAGAAGAGTGCTGCGTGTACAAAACGATTTATGCCGGCAAGAGCTGTCGTTTACGAGTGAGGGCCACGTGCGCGGAAAGGAAGCATTAAGCCTTTCTTGTATTGTTAGAGAGAGAGAAAGCGTGTAACGTGTACGAAACGAAGCAGGCCGGTGAAGGCTCTCGTTTACGTGATAGGATAAGCGTTTAGAGAACGAACTGACTTTTATGTAAGGCCCGAAGACGGAAGACGAATTTCCGAAGTACTGAGTAGGTAGCAACTGAAGTAGCCCATGCTAGAGAACAATGGCGGCCGAACCCTAAGACAATAAAGTTGTTAAGTTTAGTACTTGGGCCTAATGAATATTTTATGCCTCAATGTTTGTCTACTATTCTACCCTCCCCTCTCTTGAATAGCAGATACATTTATAAAAACCTGAGAGAGAAAGAACGCCGCGCTATCATCAGCATTTGCTGATAAATAGTTTTATTTGTAAAAAAAACCTTATTTTATTTCGCATGCTGTGGGACAATCTTCTCAACACGTGGGAGCAAGGTAGGCATAAGCATATGCTAATAAACATACGAAGCTCCGTCCCTACACCAGTGTTTCGAGGCTCCTGTGACCAGTGATGTATTCAGGCCGCGTAGCCTCACTTCCATTAATCCGTTTCCCCTAATTCTCGTTTGCGCTAAACACATTTACCCTAATCATATTTCCCCGAAATCGCTTTTACCCGAATTCCCATTTCCCCTAATTTCGTTCGCCCTAATCTCGTTTCCCCTGAATCTCGTATCCCCTGAATCTCGTATCCCCTAAATCTCGATTCCCCTAATTCTCGTTTGCCCTAAACACGTTTACCCCAATTGCGTTTCCCCGAAATCGCTTTTACCCGAATTCCTATTTCCCCTAATTTCGTTTGGCCTAATCTCGTTTCCCCTAAATCGCGTTTTCCCTAAATCGCGTTTCCCCTTATTCACGTTTGCCCTAAACACGTTAACCCCAATCGCGTTTCCCAGAAATCGCTTTTACCCGAATTCCCATTTCCCCTAATTTCGTTTGCCCTAAATCTCGTTCCCCCTAATCACGTTTGCTCGTATCAAGTTTTCCCTAATTCGCGTTTGCCTAATTTTTTGTTAACCGAAATAAAACGGTGGGTCTTGATATCTCAAAAGAATTATTCTTTCCCTTCCTGTTGATGATGTCGACCACCATGCGAGCAAAAGTGTAAAAAAGTGCACATGGTTATTACCATTATTCAGATAGTCCTTCACGCAGCCATTGTATCCGTCACCCCCCCCCCTCTGATAAGGTATTACATCGCGCTAAACTTTTATTAAAGCAAGAAATAGTATTGCAATGCATTCGCTAGAATTGTGAACGCAGAAGGCCAACTTTTTAAGAGTTCTTAGTGTACCCCCCCCCTCTGTACGAGACAAAGCATGAGCAGTGGAAATGCCTTTTGCTAATTCAGTACCACCTTAATAGTAGACATTAGTCTGTCCGGCTTGAATGTTTTCCCACTTACCACCATCACTGATTGGGTGTTGGAGAACTGGCCACAAAAATTTTAAGGGGCCGTATAAAAACGCCCGATTCGTTCCCTCGTCCCCAGAGGTTGGTTATCTGAATCACATAGTTTCCGTAATGTATTTTCCTAGCTGCTATATTTAATGTAATTCTTCATAAAAAATGTTTATAATCTACAACTCAAAAGAAGAATTTCACGGTTTGCAGCTCAATAAATTATCTGTAAACGCAGGAAGTATGTCCGGACAAGGGGGGGTATACCAATAATATAAAATACAAAGGATTTCTGGTCCGATCCGGAGATTTCAACGTTTGCAAACTACAATTCCACAAATTATCTGAGGACACGTGCAAACGCATGAAACCTGTCAGAGGAGGGGGGGGGCTTAATCCAGAAAAAATAAAATGTAAAGAGTTTGTAGCCCAAGCGGGAGATTTTCGGCGCTTACACACAAGTCAACAAATTCCTTGCGCGGGCATGTAATAACGCAGGAAACCTAAAGGGGGAGGGGGTTAATACCAAAAATATAAGAATTTGCATTTCTTTATTTCATGCAAAAATTGGGAGATTCTCGGCTTTAACACAGTACAGCTCAACAAATTTTCTCCGGGCATGTGCTTACGTCCCCCGACAGGTTTTAAAACAGAAATTCTTTATATTTAATATTTTCGGCATCCCCCTCCCCCCGACAGTTTTGCTGCGTCAGCATATGGCCGCAGAATGTTTCTCGCACGGACAGCTGTGCGTCGGCTTATCGAGAACCGGCAGTTCAGACAATCAATTTCTTTTGATAACGACTGGAAACGGGACAAAGAATGTTTATTGCGCATCATGAATTACTTTCAAAAAATAAAATAAAAATTGTGTATTTAAATCTATGTAAAAATTAGTTATAATTTTCGTTCACTTGAAAAACTAACTGCCGACCATTTAATCTTTCGGCCAATTTCCTCCATGGGTTGTTATGAAATTCAACTACAGTTGTTTTGGATGGATCGTATTACACGTGTCATCATAGCCCTGTTTTTCAGTGATATCTTCACCGCGAGCGAAGCCGTGGGCACATCTGGTATATATATGTAACAATTGCCCCCTCCAAGAAAGAAGCTGTAATATGTCCATAATCGTACATGACAAAACTTTTTTTTTTTTTACCGGTAAAGCGGACTTGTGTAAATTCACAGAGAGGAAGCTGACTTCTTGGTTTATACAAAGCGTCAACTGAACTAGTGCTTCACAGATTTTTTTTTCTTTTAGTTTTACATAAGACTCGTGTTTTACGAAAATTTTAATTTATGAGAAATAGAAAATGATGCTGCTAAAGGTACTTATTTCATGTAAAAATGAACAGAAATTGAAAAATATTCTCGTACAATGGGCGGCAAATACCCCTGGAGCGCCCCTGTTTGGATGGAGAGCTTTTGGAAAAAACAATACAATTTTCAAAATCAATATGTCATTATGTCTCAAAAAGAAAAGTGTTTAATCAATGCATCCTTCCAGTGATTACGTACGGAGCAAAGATGTGGACCTTAAAGATATACGAAGACTGCAGATAACTGAAAGAAGCATGGAGGATGCATGCTTGGTGTAACCAGGAGAGGTGATTAGAGGAACTCATGGATAAAGAAAATGACAAGAGTGGAGGATATCATGATCAGAGCGAAATTCCTGAAAAGACAATCGGATGGACATGTTGCCTGAGGAACTGACCGCCGATGGACAACCGAAATTCTAGACTGGATTACAAGGGACCCAACAAGACCCAGAACACCACAAGAGAGATGGGTGGATGAAATTCGAAAGCATGCGATAGTGATATGGAAGAGATTGGGTCAAGATACACCGTTGTGGAAGAAACTTAGTGAGATCTTCATCCAGCAGTGCATCGATAATGGTTGATGATGATGATTAAATATATATATATATATATATATTCCTGAATTTGACGATAAAAAAATTATACATGTTACACAACGATTTTTTTTTTCCTGAATTTTGACGATAAAAGAAACGTTTTATTTCGCTTAACGAGAATCAGGACAAACCTGAATTATAGGGAAAACATAAATTTAGGAAAACGCGAATCAAGGCAAAGGAGAATTAGAGCAAACTTGATACAGGAAACGTTTTTAGGAGAAACTTTGATACAGACAAACGTGCTTAGGGTAAACTTGAATTAGGGAAAACAAGATTTAAGGGAAGCGAGATTAGGGCAAACGAAATTAGGAGAAATGGGAATTCGGGTAAAAGCGAATTCGGGGAAATGCGATTGGGGTAAGCGTGTTTAGGGCAAACGTGAATTAGGGGAAACGAGATTAGGGCAAACGAAATTAGGGGAAATGGGAATTCGGGTAAAAGCGAATTCGGGGAAATGCGATTGGGGTAAGCGTGTTTAGGGCAAACGTGAATTAGGGGAAACGAGATTAGGGCAAACGAAATTAGGGGAAATGGGAATTCGGGTAAAAGCGAATTCGGGGAAATGCGATTGGGGTAAGCGTGTTTAGGGCAAACGTGAATTAGGGGAAACGAGATTAGGGCAAACGAAATTAGGGGAAATGGGAATTCGGGTAAAAGCGAATTCGGGGAAATGCGATTGGGGTAAGCGTGTTTAGGGCAAACGTGAATTAGGGGAAACGAGATTAGGGCAAACGAAATTAGGGGAAATGGGAATTCGGGTAAAAGCGAATTCGGGGAAATGCGATTGGGGTAAGCGTGTTTAGGGCAAACGTGAATTAGGGGAAACGAGATTAGGGCAAACGAAATTAGGGGGAATGGGAATTCGGGTAAAAGCGAATTCGGGGAAATGCGATTGGGGTAAGCGTGTTTAGGGCAAACGTGAATTAGGGGAAACGAGATTAGGGCAAACGAAATTAGGGGAAATGGGAATTCGGGTAAAAGCGAATTCGGGGAAATGCGATTGGGGTAAGCGTGTTTAGGGCAAACGTGAATTAGGGAAACGAGATTAGGGCAAACGAAATTAGGGGAAATGGGAATTCGGGTAAAAGCGAATTCGGGGAAATGCGATTGGGGTAAGCGTGTTTAGGGCAAACGTGAATTAGGGGAAACGAGATTAAGGGAAACGAGATTAGGGCAAACGAAATTAGGGGAAATGGGAATTCGGGTAAAAGCGAATTCGTAATTCTCTGCTGTTGTCAGAGGTCATTAGTAATTGCTATCCTTTTGTCAGAGCTCATCAGCAATTGCTCTACTGTTGTCAGAAGTCTTCCTTAATATTATGTTCTGGGCCGCTGGAGTCTGCCAGTGTATCCAGGAAGTTCCCCTTGAAGTGTCCGCGAGGTCCATGAGCTTGGGGGGGGAGCTTTCCCCAAAATGTTAAAATGGACGTTGAGCTGTAAACATTAGTACCATGCCTTATATAATGATTCTGTCTGTACACGACCACGAATTTTCAGGAAGGTAGGGTAACCCCCCCCCTTGTTTCTAAGAGCTATTCGGGGGTAACATCGAGGATACACTGACCGACTCTAGAGGTCCAGAATGCAAAATTACGGAATTTGGGGGCCATCGAAACCAAGCAACTCGTATGCCTTTCACAGGCTTCACCAAATTTCTGAGGGAGGGGGGAAGGGCATACATAGTTTGCCACTAAACACAACATGAAGCATAGAAATTGCCAGCAAATCCTTTACCTTAAACACTTGTCTGCGCTCTTAGAAACTTCGGGGAGGATGAATTCACCCCACCCTCCTGAAAATTCGTGGTCGTGTACAGAATCATTACGTAAAGCATGGTTCTAATGTTTACAGCTCTACGTCTATTTCAACATTTTGGGGGAATCCCCCCAAAGCCCACAGACCTCGCGGGCGCTTCAAGGGGAACAGCCTGGATACACTGACAGACTCCAGCGGCCCAGAATCTAATATTACGGAAGTTGGGGCTTGAGCCCTTCCCCCAGTGTACCTCGGATCCTCGGCAATTTATTTCTTCAAATTAAAGTACAATTCTCGCTTGGCTTACATGGAACGTTTTCGCGAAATTCGTTTGGAGTTCTCAATATAGGCCCAGAAACGGCAATCTTTATAGCCCCCCCCCCCCCCTGAACTTTTGTGGCCAAGTTGCTGAAAGATGTGTGGCAGGGTTGCCGGTAAATTGCCACACCGGAACACTGCCACACATCAGTGTTCCTGTGTGGCAGTTTACCGTGAACCGTTTGTTCTGGGGGTATTTCTTCCGGGGACATTTTTTCCGCTTTTCAGTTTTCAGGGGTATTTTTCCGTTTACCGTAGATTTCTTGGAATTTGCATTTGCGATATAAGAAAATTCTTGTACTCTATTTAAAATTTATATAATAATATATATATATATATATATATATATAACAAAACTGATTATATGTATATAATCAGTCAACAAGTTTTATCCCCCTCGAAATTTGTAATTCCCCCCCCCGAAAAAACTCTCTGAATGCAACACTGTCTGTGACATCATTTGCAGGATATCTTGCTTGCCATAATTCTGACGCTAGTTAAAAATAGTATACTGTATTAACGTTGCTTAATTTTCCAAAATATACTTTCTCCTTTTCTTATATCGTAACCTTTTAATTTGCGCAATAAGCCATTTCCAAATAAAGAAGAGAAAGAAACTTCCTTTAAAAACCTACATATATTTTTGGAATCTAGGAAAAAAAATCCAAGGTAAAAAGATCCACGGAAAAAAAGCCAGGAAAAAAAAGCCATCGGAAAAAAAAGCCAGCGGAAAAAAAAGCCATGGAAAAAAAGCCAACGGAAAAAAAAGCCAGGGAAATAAAATCCAACTGTAACGAAACAGTTATCCATTTACATGATCGACCCAGGGCCGGATTAAGGAGGGGGGGGGTCTAGCCACATGGTTTTCATTAAGGGGCCGGGCACCAATTGCTGTCCCTCCGAAGAACACATTTGAATGTGTGACAATTTTTTCAGCATTGCAGTTTTCGAAGGTGCCTAACGAGGGGAAAGAACTCTTTTGTTTGTCTGAATTTTCATGCCGGTTCATTTGAGTTTAGGGCAACTGGCCACAAACGTTAAAGGGGGTGGGGCTATAAAGATTGCCGTTTCTGGGTCTATATTGACAATTGAATTGGGAATTCCAAACAAACGAATTTCGAGAAAACGTTCCATGTAAGCCAAGCCAAGCGAGAATTGTACTTTAATTCGAAGAAATAAATTGCCGAGGATCCGAGGTACACTTGGGAGGGGGGGGGCTCTACCTCCAACTTCCGTAATATTATATTCTGGGCCGCTGGAGTCTGTCAGTGTATCCAGGATGTTCCCCTTGAAGCGTCCGCGAAGTCCGTGAGCTGGGGGGGCTTCCTCCAAAATTTTAAAATGGACGTAGAGCTGTCTGTAAACATTAGTATCATGCTTTATATAATGATTCTGTGCACAACCACGAATTATCAGGAGGGTGGGGTGAACCCCCCACACACACACACGTTTCTAAGAGCTTTTCAGGGGTAACATTGAGGATACACTGACCGACTCTAGAGGTCCAGAATATAAAATTACGGAAGTTGGGGTTAGAGCCCTCGAAACCAAGCACCTCGTATCCCTTTTACAGACTTCACCAAATTTCTGGGGGACGGGGGATCAAAAGCGCAATTTTTGAACGACCCCTAAATTTCCTACAAGGTCACCCAACATGGAAGTGGACACAAGAAAATCCAAAGTGCAATTTTTGTACGCCCCCCAATTGCTCGAACCTCCATGGAAACAAATCATGGTGTCCTTGTAATCTTTGAGAAGTGAGAACTTTTTTTTTTTCATGTACATTTTTATATGACTCCCTAAGTTTCTTACTGGTTTAACCTACATGAAAGAAGCCGTTGGATTTTATTTCCATGGACGTTTTTTCCTTGGCTTTTTTTTTCCTTTGGTTTTTTTTTCCCTGGATCATTTTTCCGTTGGATTTTTTTTCCTGGCTTTTTTTTCCGTGGATCTTTTTTCCTTGGATTTTTTTCCGGTAACCATATTTTTGTTTTGTAATATCGTTGCAAGATATTAAATAACAGTTTAAAACAAATAAGACCAAAATTTTGAAGGTTATTTGGCATGATTTTTTTAATTCGATACAAATGTTCCAATACAGGGGTGGCAAAAAGGGGGCGCGCGGGGATGCGATCGCACACCCAAATATTTGTGGTTTAAATTATTTTAGCAATTGCATTTATAAATATGTCTCATAAAACATTGTTTTTCAAATACAATAAAAGAAAAGTACAACAACATTTTTTTACTTTAAAAATGCACGTAAGTAAAAAAAGTGTTGTTGTCCTTTCCTTTTACTGTATTACTGCCATCTGCCACTTGCATGATATTGCTATGAAACTTTCATTGATTTTCAAAATTTCCTGTCGTGCCCACCCACAATGGCTATTGTCCAGTACATTTCCTCCTCTCTAAGACCTTCGACCAGCAGTCCTGTTCGACCAGTTTATATGGTGGATGCCTAAAGACGGAAGATGCTATCTCTCTAGTTTTTATCCAGGGCTGTTAGAGCCCTGTTTTTTATCACCTCAACCCCTCCCCCTCGTTAAATTCCGCTTGTCACTTAACTTATGTCCTTTGTTATGTCAAACTGGTCCTGACCTTGATCATAGTTCCTCGTCAGGGCTGGTTCCTCGTTGTGATTAAGCACATTAGGCCGGGACTGGCCGTGTGGGGTGAGCCATGGGGTGATGGGTGAGCAGGGTGAGTCATCACTCATCACCCCCTTATGGTTGAGTTCGCCAATAACCACACGTGTTCAAAAAGGTATTCCCGGCGCGAAGTGGAAAAGCCGGTGAAGCCCCAGTGCCCCAATCTATTACCATTAGCAACAAAAGTTACAGAACACATTTCACTTTGATTTCAACTTCGGCATATAGCTCAGGAGTCATGAATCTTTGGCGGAAGACCGCCACGCAGGAAAACTGCCACACGCTTTTCATTAAGAGGCCGGGCATAAATTGCTATTCCTCCGAGGAACACTTTGAATGTGTGGCAGTTTTCTGGTGTGGCTGTTTTCCGAATTATGTCTGGCAGTTTCCCAAGGTGCCTAACGATGGGAAGGAGTTCTTTTGTTTGTCGGAATTTTCATGTCGGTTCATACTTAAGGCAATTGGCCGCAGAAGTTCGGAGGGGGGAGGGGGATAGAGATTGCCGTTTCCTGGCCTATATTGAGAACTGAATTGGGAACTCCAAACAAATTTCGAGAAAAAATTGTTGTGTTCAGGAAAGATCAATAAGGTGGGATTTTTTAATAACGCTGCACTTTTACTTAGGCATTAAATATCATAACATGTCAAATTTGTAGTATTTTTCTTTTACTTAATTAATTCATAGGCCCTACACTTCGGCCTTTTTACCAGCTTTTAATCCGCCGAATTTATATTCATAACGCTTACGTATCAAATCAAGTCAATAGCATTGCGCTTTTACTTAGGCACTGAATATTAAAGTCATAGGCCAATGATAAAGTAAAAACTATTTAAAAGTTCTTGGCCTAGGTCCTATGAATTAATATTTCGTGCCTAAGAAAACGCTCAATATTATTAACTTGATTTTTTGTGTAAACGTTGTGAATATGACACTGGTAAAATAAAAATTGTTAAAAAGGTCTATGCCTGTGGCCTATGATTTCAATATTTAGTTTCAAAGTAAAAGCGCAATGCTATTGTCTTGATTTGATGCGTAAGCGTTATGAATATAAAGTCGGCGGATTAAAAGCTGGTAAAAAGGCCGAGGTGTAGGGCCTATGAATTAATTAAGTAAAAGAAAAATATTACAAATTTGACATGTTATGTAAATATTTAGTGCCTAAGTAAAAGTGCAGCGTTATTAAAAAATCCCACCTTATTGTCCTTTCCTGAACACAGCAATTTTCGCCTGGCTTACACAGAACGTTTTCTCGAATCTCGAAATTTGTTTGGAGTTCCCAATTCAATTCTCAATATAGGCCAGGAAACGGCAATCTTACCTCCCCCTCCCCCATCGAACTTCTGCGGACAGTTGCCCTAAGTATGAACCGACATGAAAATTCAGACAAACAAAATAGCTCCTTCCCATCGTTAGGCACCTTGGGAAACTGCCACACATAATTCGGAAACTTGGAAAACTGCCACACCAGAAAACCGCCACACATTCAAAGAGTTCCTCGGAGGAATAGCAATTTCTACCCTGCCCCTTAATAAAAAGCGTGTGGCAGTTTTCCTGTGTGGCAATCTTCCGGTGTGGCAGTTGTCCTGTGTGGCAATCTTCCGGTGTGGCAGTTTTCCTGTGGGGCAATCTTCCGGTGTGGCAGTTTTCCTGTGGGGCGGTTTACAGTGAACCGTCATGAACATGAGCATGAGTTCAAAAAAGCGTCGCCTGAGTAGGAACATTGATGAGTTTTTTGTAAAAATTCCAAAAATAGTTCGAAGTATGCCTACAGATAAAAACCACGATAATGATAATGCCCTCTATCAAGAAGTCCAAGGTACAAATGGATTTAAAATTACGCCATCAGAAAATCTGATTGAAGCAGATGGTAAAACTCTTGTAAAGTCAATAAATTTCCCTGTTATTTACGAAAGATACCCTGCTAATGGTCCTCAAAGTGCCAAAGAAAATATAACTGTAGGTACATATCAACCTGAACTTTCTGTTTTCCCATCCGATAAAAGAAATTGGAATTTTAGAAAAGAGTGGTACAATGTGTACAAATGGATAGAATACAGTCCTTTTGTAAATAAAGTGTTTAATTTTTATTGCATAGCGTTTTCGGAACCTATTAAAGGATACACTGAATGAGCCTTTACTGTTAATGGGTTCAGTAACCGGTCGAAAACGGTTGAAAAATTTAAGGCTCATGGCACATGTGGTTCTCACAAAAAATCGGAAAGTTGTCTGCTAAATTTAACCGAAACTTTATCATCGGGTTCCATTGGCGCCAAACTTGATAAGCAATATTCAAAAGAAATTGATGAAAATCGCAAATATATGAGTAAGGTGTGCGAAACTGTTGTTTTTTGTGCATATCAAGGAAGTGCTTTGAGAGGACACAATGAAAAAATAACTTCCAATAATAGAGGATTTTTTTTAGAATTGATGAAATTGAGGGCTAAAGACTGTCCTTTAACTGAAAAAATGTTTATAAATAAGGAAAAATCTTTTTCTTATATACAGTGTACACAAGGATCATCAGAATGATATTCTTAATTTATGCAAATCGCAAAGCAGTAACTACGTTCAAAATAAAGTAAAAGAGGCGTGCTATTATTGTGTAATGATTGATGAAACTCAAGACATTTTCCGCCATGATCAAGTGGCTGTAATTTTCCGATATGTAGATGATGAATGGCAAATCCATGAGTCTTTTGCCGGATTTTTTAGGACTAAAAAACCGACGGAGAATCTCTGTATAAATTATTAAAAGAAGAAATTTCTTCATTTGGGCTAAATCTTTCAGATTTACGAGCCCAGTGTTACGACGGAGCGGCCAACATGAGAAGTCCTTATAGAGATCTAACCTCACTAATTTTACAGGAGAATTCAGTGGCAATTTATGTTCATTGCTATGCGCATATTTTAAATTTGTCTATAGTTAGTATATACATGTTCATCCATTCTTTCAGTTAGAAATGCATTTCACCAGCTCAACGCACTATACGTTTTTGTACAAGCTTCATCGAAACGACATGCCGTTTTTGAAAAGATACATTCATCCACAAAACCATTTTCTGAAGGCTCTTCAACTTCAAAATCACTAAGTGATACGAGATGTACTTGCAGAGTTGAAGCTATAAAGGCACTGTTTGATAATTTTGAAGCTGTGATTTTAACACTTAAAGAGTTACCTGAAAATGATGCTCTGAACGGTGGAAAAGTCAATGCCCTTTTAATGGCATGGCATCGTTCGAGTTTTTGTTTACTCTTTTTGTTTTAAGCAGAGTTCTTGACCAATGCAATAGTCTTTCAAAGTACCTTCAGCCACCTGATCTCAGTTTTGAAACCGTGCAAATTTTAGCTAAAGCTTGTGAAAATACAAGTTTGTCCGCAACGGACATCGAATCCATGTCCCCTCACTCCGGAGTAAGTTGCTCTCCCAACTGAGCTACGCGGACAGAATGTCTTGCTGCACTGCTGCACATTTTTCGTCTTGACACATGTTTTCACCTCTATAGTACTTCACAAGCTACTATTGAAACTCTTTATTCTTTTCGCAGTGACGTGTTTTTTAATCAAGTATGGAGTTTCGTAGTAGAACTATGTGAAAAGAATTCTTATCCTGGACCAAAAATAATGAGGCAAAAAAAAATCCCAAGCAAATTGGGAGGTGGTGAAAAATATCCTTACAATGATGTTAATCGCATTATAGAACAATTCTAAATGAAATTATAGATTCGGCATCTAACGAAATTCAAGCAATATTTAAAGAGAACGACATATCTGTTTTGATTGCCCTTAATTCTATATTGTGCTCGACTGCGTTAGATGTAGAGCCAAATCGAAACATTTTGAGGAACAAAATGTTTCAATTATATGTAATTTGTATACCTTTCAAAAAGAAGATTTGCTATGTGAGCTACGACTATTTTATGCAGTGATAAAATCTGCAAACATGAAAAATTCCAATTTTAAAAATCGCTAAAAAAATTTAAAGAGAAAAATCTAAAAAATGCATTCCCTGTAACAGCATTGCAGTTTAAATTTTTTTTGACTGTACCAATGAGTTCCGCCAGCTGTGAACGATCTTTTTCGTGTCTGAAAAGATTGAAAAATTATCTTCGAAGTACAATGGGAGAAGAAAGACTTTAATCATTAGCTGTCTTGGAATTTGAAAGAGACATACATACCTCTTGACTACGATGATATGGTTATAAAATTTTCTCTTCTCCAGACACTGGCAGCCGGCGCTTACGACTCAAATAGATGGTTGGTAATTAGCTGTATTTTGTTAAGGGGGGATACACTGAAAATGCTTTCTGCAGTTCTGCTCATTTAATCAAACTAAGAAGTCAATTTCAAGAAGAAATCATGAACATATCAAGTAGAAGTGTAGAACCAAGGTAAATGCGAAATTTAAAAATGATGTGCATGTTTTATATTTTTTGAATTTCAATTGTTGAAATTTTAAAATATTTAAAAACGCTACTCCATCTTTAATAATTGAGATATGCTGATGATTTTTTGTCTGTACAATCCTACATTATAGTGAACAAATGTTACTTTTTTTTTCAGAGCACTTACTTCTCAATTTAAATGTTACTATTTTTTTTTTTTCAGGGCGCTTAGATTTTTTTTTAAATTCTTTTGATATATGTATTACAAAATGTGGGAACAAAAAGTGCACTGTAGCATATAAAAAGTAACAAAAATATTTTAACCCTAAATTAAAAAAAAAAAAAATTGTAAATTTTGTGAAACACACAGCATAAGTTATGTAAGTTGCTTTTTTTATTTTCGCTTTCGTACTAATAAAAAGCAAAATTCTGAGATGAGAAAATAAAAAAGAACTTACATAATTGGTGCCTGCCTGTCTGTGACAGCGGACAACGGTAATTCTTGTTATATTCCTAATTCATTTCCCAAACTCTGACATTTTTTTAAGAACAGTGGCCTTTATAAAAATTTTGATTAATAAAATTTTATAAAGGTCACTGTCCAATGTTCTTTAAAAAGTGTCAGAATTTGGGAAATGAGTTAGGAATATAAGGTATAACACTACTGTGTTTTCCCGCGTATAGTCCGCGGACTATCTGTGTTTTTTCCCACGAAACTGTTGGGTGGGTGCGGGCTATACGAGGGTGCGAACAATCTGGTATTTTTTTATTTATTTTTTTAAGTATTGCAAGCAAATATCCTTTTCTTTTTACTTTTGTTTGTTTTTTAACGGCGTCGTAAATAAATACCGCAACAACTAACGATATTAATCTCCTCCATTTTGTTTTTGTTTATTTTTATAATTTTTAACTGCGTCGTCGTAAATACATACCATAACTAACGACGATATTAATTTCTACCTGCCCTCTTAATTTTGTTTATCTTTCTGTCTTTTGAACAGCGTAAATAAATACCGTAACAACTAACGATGTTTATCTCTGCCCCCGGCGCCTCCCGTTTTTTCCCCGAAATGCTACTATTTGATATTTTTTTCTTTTTTGGTGGGCGAAAATTGTTTTGTGTGTGCAGATTATACGTGGGAAAATACAGTATATTCTGACACTTATATATATATATATATTTTTTTTTTTTGAGGGGGTGGGGGTAAATTATTGATGTACGTTAATTTAAGGAAATTTGGGTTTGGTTTCAGGAAATTTGATTTCACAGAATAAGCCCTCCTGAAAACATCTGTGAAAATAAATAACCAAAAAATCAAGATCAGTGCAATTTTAAAAAAGCCTTAGTAATTCAAACACAGACAGAACTATACTAAAAAACTGGAAGGCCCAAAAAAGAAAGAAATGTAGCCGGCATGCAATTTCCTACAAACTGCGGATTTATCAAATGGTCGTCATCGCTAAAACAGCTGTTTATAGTAGCGGGAGAGTCTGGGAGTTTACCGGAATATATATATATATATTTTTTTTTTTTGATTGTAGGTTTAACGACCACCGTGAGCAACTCAATGGGATATACGCAGTCACCCGTCCCTAATTTAGGGCCACTGGCTCCAGGGAAGGGAGAGAGCCAGCACCGTAAGACAAACACAACATCCATACCTGACCGGGATTCGAACCCGGACCCCTTACGGACGAATGATCAGAGGCCAGCGCCTTAGACCACTGCGCCACCGGGGCGGCCCGAAATATTCAGAAGATCAGGAACTACTTTTTAGTGGCAAAATAGGAAAATTGAAAATTTTGCCGAAATTCCAGAGTTTAACCTCTCCCCCCCGCCTTAAATTACGTAATGCAAAATTGTATGGTAAACTATGTTTTGAAAATTTGAAAATCACAAAAATTACTAAATTATTTTTTGCAATCATTTTTTTTTTCACTTTAAAACACAATCTAGAATTTGCCAACGAATAATGACTCTCGTGGTTTTCGTCTTGTAGCCTTACGTATTTCCCCCTGGGAAGTGCGTTTTTCCTTCTCCGCAGAAAAGTTATCAAAGTAACAGACACAGGACCATGAAAATTCAGTTGTTCTCCACTCGTCCAAATCTTCAATTTAAGCTTTTTTTCAAGTTAGTATAATTAAGGACGAAGGAAGAGGGTGAATAAGAATTCACTGAGGTCATTAGTAATTTCTCTGCTGTTGTCAGAGGTCATTAGTAATTGCTTTACTGTTGTCAGAGGGCATTAGTAATTGCTATCCTTTTGTCAGAGCTCATCAGCAATTGCTCTACTGTTGTCAGAAGTCATTAGTAATTGCTCTGCTGTTGTCAGAGGTCATTAGCAATTGCTCTGCTGTTGTCAGAAGTCATTAGTAATTGCTATCCTTTTGTCAGAGCTCATCAGCAATTGCTCTACTGTTGTCAGAAGTCATTAGTAATTGCTCTGCTGTTGTCAGAAGTCATTAGTAATTGCTCTGCTGTTGTCAGAGGTCATTAGCAATTGCTCTGCTGTTGTCAGAAGTCATTAGTAATTGCTCAGCTGTTGTCAGAGGTCATTAGCCATTTTACTGAGCGTCTTCGTAATTGCTCTGCTGTTGTCGTTAGTAATTTCTGTGTTGTTGTCAGAGGTCTGCCCAGCCATTTTCCCGAGCTTCTTCGTCATCTTCTTATCCTAGTGATCTTTCTTCGACTGTTCGTACATCCAACCACGTTCTTGGCACTTACGAGTCCATGCACCTGATGATGATATGGAGACTTTTGCTGATTCAAGTGATGCAGTCCCTGTTGCGGTAAACCTCCAGTCAAAAAAAGAAATAATCCATCCGGACCAAACTTATACTGTCCCGCGTAGCCCTATCACTTCTAACATCCTAACTATTCGCAATCTCTATTTTCTCGCTTCTCAGCTCTCGGGACCTGTTGCTATTTTTAATCTTGATCGGCGACAAACTTTTGACTCCATTAACTATTCCTATCTCTT
Source organism: Macrothele yani (assembly GCA_039090855.1). Classification (NCBI taxonomy): domain Eukaryota; kingdom Metazoa; phylum Arthropoda; class Arachnida; order Araneae; family Macrothelidae; genus Macrothele; species Macrothele yani. Next base: position 19,881,447 of record CM077023.1, on the reverse strand, counting down.
CTCTGTTCTTCGCCACTTTGGCTTCCAGCCCACTTTCTGCTCTGCTCTGTCTAACCTCTATACCAACTCTTTTTTCCGTGCTCGAACTTTTGCCTTTCTCACTTCCGCTATTCCATTTGCTAACGGGATCGGGCAGGGTTGCCTGCTGTCGGGTCAACTTTTCTCTCTTTCTTTTGGGCCTCTGTTGATCTGACTCCGCGCTCATTCTTCCTTTCCTCGTTGCATCGCACGCACCCATCATTGTACTATCGTCCTTTCCGCATATGCTGACGACTTTATTGTATTTCTTCACACCGAAGCGGCTTTTGGAACCCTACGATCCACCTGTCAAGAATATGCTGCTGTTTCCGGCTCCTCTTTCATCGTCGACAAGTGTACTGGCTTATCGGCCGGGCCGTGGGCGACCCGCGGTGGTCAAGCTCCTAGGTGTGCATATTAGTATTCCCGCAGCAATTGCTGCTGCTACATGGACGCTTGCTGTTCATAAGGTCAACCGTCGTCTAGCACCATTTCGTCAACTTAAGCCTTTTTCGTCGTTTTTTGCCCGTGCTTATCTTCTCAACACATTTATTCTGCCTACGGGTTTTCATTCGTGGATTGCGCATCCTCCTCCTACCATCTTCCTCCGATACATGCAATGCATCTTCAGTGATTTTGTGTAGAATGTCATCCCCTGGGTACATCGCTCCACGCTGGTTATTCCGCTTTTTTATGGTAGTCTCTCTCTCGCCGATGTCTCACTCAAGTACAAAGCTTTCCACCTTCTCCACTTTCTCCGCGAATTCACTCTTCCGCTGTCTCCTGCTCGCACTGTTATCGACTCTCTTCTTTACCCGCAGTCCCTACCTCACTGTCTCAACTTTTCTGCGAATCGATCTTTTCCCCGTTATTTTTGGCAGCTTTCCCAACACTTACAAATCCGCATTCTCCCTCTGGCGTTCCTTGATTCTGGTCTTACGATCTTCTCGCAGAACCACTCTGCTTTTTCTCCTTCGTCTTCCTAACTTCACATCTCTTCCAGCTTACCGTTTGTCATGCATCTGAATGATGTCCCCTATCTGCCTCATATGATCACCAATCGGTTGCTTTACAAACACTTCTTAACCAACTTCGTCGTACCATTTTCGATTTCATCTGTGCCTCCAGCTGAACTGTGTGCTGCTTGGACTGATCCCTGTACCCCTTGGCCTCCCCGAAGGCTAGGGACGTACATTGGTTGCGCTTGCATGGACGCCTGCTTACTTCACGTATCCTCTAGAGATTCCGCCACCTGCTTTCTCCGAACTGCTACTTCTGTGCCACCATTAGTGACGTCCATCATGCATACACCATGTGCCCTGTTCTTCAGCCTTTATTTTCTCGCATGTTCTCCATCTTACAGGAAGTTTGCTCACATGTTTCACTTCAACTATTTCCGTCTCTATCATCCTGGTGTTCCACCTCATAGCTCAGTGTATTCCTTCCTCATTCTACAAGCCAAGCTCACCATCTACCTTTATTATCATAGCAGCATTGATCATCCTACCTTCTGCACCTATAATGTTGCATGTCGTTTCTTGGCCGACATTACCGCTTCTCCCTCGCGTTACCTCAGGTGGAATACGACACTGCTAAGGCCAAGGCTGCTCTATCTGAGTTCTGCTCGACTTTGATGCAGCGGTCACCCTGGTTTCGGGTGATTAATGTTGTGGTCGCACTAGGAAACTAGCTATTTGTCCACCTGTGTTCAGGCCCGGTCTGAAGGGGTGACTAATCCCCCCTCCTCAAAATTGAAGTCGGAAAATTTATGAGATCATGTACAAATAAAATCGGGAAATATTGCATGTTAAGACACAAGGAAATAACAGGAAGTTGGCATACGACAACCAGACCCGACGTTTTTCTTATTCAGGGGAAGGACAGATTAAACATTTATGGCCTATGCATGTTGGAAAAAACAGGAAAAAGAGTTATTTGTAAAGCACAGGAAAACGGCGATGTGGAAGTGTCGCTCATTTTGAAACCAGAAGCAATATGTATGCGTATATTTAAGTCATACGTTTTCAGCCTCCACCATTGTGAGTTTAGTTATTCTTTGAGAAAAATTAGTCGTCACCGTGGTGGTGACCCTGGAAAGCGAGTACAGGCAGACTTCGAAGTAAGAAATGTGTTTTGGGGTTTACAACCATGTTCCTTTCTTTTATAAAAAGCATATTATAGCTCACCCTTGCAAGACACAAGCTAAGGCATGCTGTCTGGGGTGTGCAATTAACATTTTCCATCCATGTGTTTCATACTGACGAATCAAACGTTTCAGGTTTAAGGTTTTATGGCAACTTAAAGATGGAAACAGCAGATAAGACTGGAAAGTGCTGTACTGCAATTTGTTCTATCATTTATTATACGCATATATCCTCAGTTGTACTTCATACAGAGAGCATATATCCTCAGCTGTACATCATACAGCGTCACCATGGTGTAACAGAAACGGGATTCGTCTGACAATGAGACCCTCTTCCAGTCTTCTATGGTCCAATGTCGATGATTTCGTGCCCACTGCAGACTTTGACGAAGGTGAACGGCTGTGATATAGGCATACGAATGGGTCTGCGGTTGCGGAAATCCAAACCCAAGAGCGTACGATGAACCGGGTGTTTGGACACATTGGGCCCTTCACCACAGTTATTATGGGTAATGTCAGCCACGGTAGCCTTCCTGTTGCGGCGGAGAAGACGAGATAGCCAACGATGACGTCTTGCATCAATGGGGCGTGGCCTACCCTCGTCTTGTCGACAATTCGAAGGGTCACCTGTTTCGGACCATTTTTGATAGGTACTAATTACTTACTGCATGGTGTGAGTAGCCTACCAGCGTCGCTGTTTCGGAGATGTTCTTACCAAGGCGTCTTGCCTTAACGATCTGGCCTTTGTCGAAATCAGATAAATCCTTTGCTTTTCCCATGTTGAGACGAAACGAAAAACTGATTGAGAGAGCTCCAACCCAGGTACTATATATACCCAGCAAAAACACAAGTGCTGGGAAACTGCTGGCCACCAGCTGGCAGTGATGGGTCACTGCTGGCTGAAATCTGCCGCTCACGGCCCGGTAGTGGTCCGTTGGTGGCAGCGCTATCAGTTGGCGAGCCATTGATGGCCCTGCAGCATCGCCGTGAATTGTGGGCCTCCAAGCAAGTGCCACTAGTGGCCCGTTGCTGGCAACCAATGCAACCCCCAACAGCAGGTGGAAGCATCGGGACTGCGCATGCGCGGAAGCAACACTTGCTGTGTCTCTCATGGTACCAGTTAGTTGAAGACGACGCTATCGCCATCGTGTTATATTAGTGGATGTTAAGAAAAAAATCCATATGTGGAGAGGCGAATTAATTTCCTAATGAAATTTTACGTCGACAAAGATATCAGATTAATAAGCCGTGAAATACTAGATTACAGCCATGAAATACACCCACTCCATTTCCATGAATAACAATTCATGGAATGGAATGGATAAATAACAAGAAAAAATTTGAAACCGCTTGAAACACATATCCTGGAAAACCATTAAAATAGCGTTTGTTGGGAAAAAAAAGAATTATACGCGTACAAAATTTATTAATTATTTGAAAGAAAAAAAAAGCAACGGTATGTGGTGTACTCATCCATGGGTTGAATACACAAGACTGGGAGGAATTCGCTTCTAAAAATAACGAGAAGTAAAATAAAATATCTTTTACTCTTTAAAACAAATGTAGCTTCGGACAACGGAAAGGAAAGACACAACGTTAAAAATGTAACAAAATGTGACATGAACCCGGGTAAATATATATTTATTCAACAATCTTTTCAAGACGGCAAGGACAGTACAAAACTTTGGAATGCGACTCTAAGTATGTACACGCCTTGAAAATGAGTGAAGTCCCCTTAAGGCGAAAAAAAAAACCTATCGTTACGTTGAAAAATTAATTTATCAATTATATGAAACTGACTTTTATGAAAAATACCTCGCAATATTATAAAATGAAAGAGGGAAGCATTCCGATTACAATATACATACCAAACAGATAACTTCCAGCACGTACCTGAGCGTCGTGAATTAGTCCGGTCAGTAGCGAGCGCGGCTTCCATGTAAACGGCCCAGGATCGAATCTAGTCAAATGCAAACGTGGTTTTTTCGGTCTGTCGAGAAAATTTCCCCATCGCAGTGCGTTAATTCACAAGCTTCGTAAGGGTAGAAAAAAAATTGTAGCTTTAGGAAACTGCGGTTATCCTTGCTTTTTTTTTTTAATTATTGCTACTACTGGGAAATTGGCGGACAAGATTCGGCAAGCCACCAGTTACGTCACGTGGTTGCTCGCTGCCACTAACGGACCACATTAGGCTAGCCATCATTTCTGGCAAGTACTTGCAGGGCCACTGAAGGGCCGCTTGTGGCAGCAACTGCCTGTGATGGACCACTGATGGCCCTGTCGTGGCATATGACAACTGATGGGGTGCCAACCGTTGGCCAGCTGTTGGCCTGAACTGCTGGCCCTTCTGTTGGCCGCCCGGACATTTTATTGACGGTTCGGCAGCGGCAACATAGTGCTGGGCCATTGCTGGCAGTGCTGGCTGCCAGCAATGGCCCACTGTTGGCCCAGCAATACTGTTTTTGCTGGGTACCATTAGCGACCTTGGCACGTCAAGTTGATTGGCTACACCTGCGCTTATTTGCATAACGCAGAGGTGGTTTTATTGATTTGGCTGACTAGTGTAGAGTCACGTCAAATAAACTAGTTTCACTGAAAGACGACCAATAAAATATTTATTCCAAAAATTTTATGGGTCGTATTTTCGAATTTCGAGTTGTCTCAGAGTTAAGGTTATGGGCACCATTATTTTGCGAATTTTAAAAATCTGAATTGCATCCCTCAGTTACGTGCACCAGCTTTAGGCATTGTTCTACTCCCTGTCGCAAATGATTTTGCATCGCAACAGTTGCAGTTCATTTTCACCAAGAAGGTTAGAATAGATATCTTTTTTTTTTGATTGAAGGTTTAACGACAACCGTGAGCAACTCAATGGGCTATAAGCAGTCGCCCGTCCCTAATTTAGGGTCGATGGTTCCAGGGAAATGAGAGAGCCAGTGCCGTAAGACAAATACAACATCCATGCCTCACCGGGATTCGAACCCGGACCCCTTTCGGATGAATGATCAGAGGCCAGATATCTTATATTTGTGCCACCGGGCGGCAAATATAAGATATCTGGAGATGCCCTTGGTAACTGAGCAAGCCGCCCCGGTGGCGCAGTGGTCTAAGCGATGGCCTCTGATCATTCGTCCGAACGGGGTCCGGGTTCGAATCCCGGTGAGGCATGGATGTTGTGTTTGTCTTACGGCACTGGCTCTCTCCCTTCCCTGGAACCAGTGACCCTAAATTAGGGACGGGCGACTGCTTATAGCCCATTGAGTTGCTCACGGTGGTCGTTAAACCTCCAATAAAAAAAAAAAAAAAAAGTAACTGAGCAATACCACTTTGCATGAAGCCTATAACCGCGAGCGACGACCGTTAAAGTGTGGTAAAGCTGGTGATTTTCAAGGCTATTACAAAGCATTTTGTGTTGGCCGAATCGCATTCTTTCGTTGCAAATGTTTTTAATTTTGCTTAACTTGCTGCCGATGTGTGAGAAAATGCTGGATTTACAATTTTTTAAATTATTTTGAGGCTCCTTCCTACTTTTATTTTAAATTAAATTACATGAGCGTTAGTGCGAATTAAAAACAAAACATAGCGTTAAAATTGAAAACTTTACTCGTGTATGATGTATACTTCATTCCGGTTTGATATTAATATTAACACGATTTCTGCAACCCAAAACCATGCAATTTAAAACCACACACAGCTGAAACTGCATGGGTATCATGTAAACAAATCAAAATTCCCACACTTTGTGGCTTCATGGTTAATAGACTAGGGCATCTCCAAATCTCTTATTCTAACCTCCTTGATTTTCAAACTTGAGGAAAGGTAAAAATTGCTAAATTGTGCAATTACTGAAATTCAAAACAAAACAGAGACGTCTCATGTGCAAACACGACATACCTTTTCCGTTTATTTCTATGAAGATGCTGATTCTTCAAAGTAGTGCCAGCTATTTCCATCTTTGGTATCATCAGCTAAAGCCAGTGAAATCAAAGATTTTAACACTGCTGTAAAAGAAGTCATCCAAGAAATATGTGAAACTAACGAAATATCGTCCAATGAGACTTCAAGTGCACCAACACCATCGGTAGATGGGGTTGGTGCACTTGGAGTCTCATTGTGGAGATAGTTTTAAGCAAAGCAATTTAAGCGCACAAGATGAAGAAAGTGATAACGAAGTAAATGCCACAAATTTTGGAGGTAACAATCACCCTGACAATGTTGGGGGTATGGAGAACACTTGGATAACGTGCGCTGGACAAATTTCAACACTTGTAAATGATTTTGAAGACTGTAAATCAATTTTACTTAAGGTTAGAAACGATGAAGTTCCGAATCCATTTTTTCCTTGATGGATGCTATTTAAGTTATGAAAATCCTTCGAGATAAAAGCAAGCAGTTCTTAAAAAATTCTACACGGGCTCTAGAAGAAATGTCGAATGAACGAATGCTTAAATCATGTGACAAAAGTAGTGGAAATGGAAGTGATGATTTGGCACAGCGTGATCCCGGAAAGCGATCTAAAATTTACTCAGCTAACCAACGAAATTATTTGATATCTCTTGACCCTTACAAGCCTAAAGTCGCGAGAATTTCAGCAAATGAAAGTATTCCGAAACACAAATAAACACATTTCAACACGCTCTGACTAAAGAGTTTCCTCACGTCGAATATAGCATTCCAAAAGATGATGCCTTTTGTTTTGTTTGCAGTTTATTTCCTGAAGGAAAAAACAGAGAAATGCAGATCCAGCTTGGATTCGTCTAGGTGTAAAGCAATGGCATAAAATGAAAAGTTAGTCGGCACTTTCGTTTCATCATCCCCCCCCTCCCCACACACACACACCAATTTTTCACTTTGGACCGCCTGCCTGTGATATTGCTGTGGACGCCTGCGAGCGTTTCTCCTGCCCTGCGACTGTTTCTAATTCGTCCCGCTGTTGGACTTATTTATTTTTCTTCCTGGCCCAATGGCCTTGCGGTACGTCACACTGGTTATGTCTCATTGTTTTTGGCTGCCTGTATGCACTTTACTTTTTTTTTCTTTTTGATTGAAGGTTTAACGACCACCGTGAACAACTCAATGGGATATAAGGGCTATAAGCAGTAGCCCGTCCCTAATTTAGGGCCACTAGTTCCAGGGAAGGGAAAGAGCCAGTGCCGTAAGACAAGCACAACATCCATGCCTCACCGGGACACGAACCTGGACCCTTCACGGACGAATGGTCATAAACCACCGCTTAGACCACTGCGCCACCAGCCACCTGCATCTTTCTCACCGGTGATTTTACATAATGTATATCTTTGTACCGGGGTTATACCCTTTGTTTATCTTCCAATAAATACCCTCTGATATTCTGACCATTCGTCCCCGATGGGGTCCGAGTACGAATCTCGATAAGGAATTGATGTTGTGTTTGTCTTACGGCGCTGTGGTGCTCTTCCTTCACCGGAACCAGCGGCCCTAAATTAGGGACGAACCACTACTTGTAGCCCATTAACTTGCTCACTGTAGTTGTTAACCCCTTCCTCCTTCAAAAAGAAAAAAAAATGAGGAAGCTGAAACTCTCCAGAAGCTGGAGAAACTGCTTTCTCGCAGCAAATGGAGATGCTAGTCGTCTACTGGCATGTCCTTGGTGCTTTTTGGGGAGAAGGGATTGATAGATCAAAATTGTTAGTAGTTTGTTTTTTTCCAATTTTTTTTTTTTTTTTCGTGTCGAGTTTTCACTTTTTTTTTACTTTTTTTTTTTTTGTATTTATGGTGTACAGAAAATTTGAGCTAGCGCCTTTCTTGAGCCCGCCATTTTTATTTTATTTATTTATTTATTTATTTATTTATTTTTGCCGAATTTTAATGTTTTTATGAATAGGTAAGTGCTAGGAGAATTTTCTCTTTTTTTTATTTTTAAAGTTCCTCCCTAACATTACATTGCCGCCCCGGTGACGCAGTGGTCTAAGGCGCTGGCTTCTGATCATTCGTCCGTAAGGGGTCCGGGTTCGAATCCCGGTCAGGCATGGATGTTGTGTTTGTCTTACGGCCCTGGCTCTCTCCCTTCCCTGGAACCAGTTACCCTAAATTAGGGACGGGCGACTGCTTATAGCCCATTGAGTTGCTCACGGTGGTCGTTAAACCTCCAATAAAAAAAAAAAAAAAAAAAAAAACATTACATTCCATAGAAATTGTTGCCAATTTAGGTGATTTTCAACCAGATTTAGTTGATTTTACCCAGCATTTGGTTGGAAAATTTCTGATTTAGTTGATAGTTGAAAAATCTAGTTGACTGCCGAAAAATTTAGTTGATTTCTAGTTGTTTTCATTATTCTTGTTTGTTACTGTCATTTTTTATTGTTTTCTATTTTTAAGTCGTAATCAACCGTAACTACGTCACCAGAAACAAAGTTTTTTCTGTTTTTTTCCTATGTTGATACAATGTTTACTGTTAGGCCAAATTTCCTCGCAAGTCGCAACAAGTGGTGATAACATTTACTTCGTGGAAATTTCGTATGGGAGAGTTGCATGCAGAACTTTTGTTATGTGAAGTACTACACAGGAAAGAAATATACATGACTGCTGGCAGTGTTGCTTTTTAGTTTACTTTCAGAAAGAATGTGGAAAGTAAAGTAATTACTTAGTTGACTGTTGATCCGTTTTGTTGATCGACAAGAAACAATAGTTGATTATTTCCTTTTTTCATTGGACCTTCTTTTTATTATAAATACATCTATGTATCGTCGTTAAATTTGAAAGTGCGCATATGGTGCAAATTCTTTTTAGTGCACACAAAGACACAAGACTTTAAATCCAATATGTTTCATATTTTATATTATCATCGACGGAAATTCTCAGAAGTAAACTTTATTATCGTCCTAAAGTTAAAGTTTTAGACAGTATCATCTGCGTTCCTCTGCAACATGATGATAAATATGAAGTACAGAAGTGAAGACATCTTAATTTTGAGCCATCAAAATGAATATAGATCATACCTGTGAAGATTTGAATTGTACAATATTCTCTATCTTGTGTAATTGTTGATTATGAATGCAAACTGCAGCAGTTCTTAAAAGTTTCAAGTATGTATCTGAGTGCTTAGAGCGCAGCGCACCACTCAAAAGAAAGATTACAGTGCAAGCAAAAAAAGTGCAGGACTGTGATCTTCATTTTTGGATTTACTTTTCTTTCTTACCTGCAGCATCTAAACTTGGTGGCTACATTTGCATAAAACGATCAAAGACACACCACCGGCGGAGTAGCAAAAGACGCTAGTTTCTCGCCAGCACCTGGATAAGGCATGAGTGGTACTCCAGCCGTACGACGCCAGCTTTCTGCCACAGCGGATTATAGAAGATGATTGAAGACATCGTCAGCTAAGTGTTCAGAGATGCTGGTTTCCGGCCAACTTCCCAATAAAGCAAGCATATATATAGTGCATCCGCCCTACGTTGCTGGTTCTCTGCCCCAAACGCGCAACTGCTTATAGCCCAAAGAGCAGCTTATGGTGGGAATTAAATGAATCTAGGTAAAAAAGTCCGAGGAAAAAAAGTCCAGGTAAAAAAGTCCGAGGAAAAAAGTCCGAGACTGTTGATAAACGCGAAAAAAAAGGCCAGGAAAAAAAAGTCCGAGATGGGCGTTTTGATTGTCATCATGGGCATACTAATAAGTCGATTTGACATATTGTTTGAATGTTGGAGGTGGGAATGGAGGACATACTTTCATTATTTACCTAGTGTGGTAAGGTTACCGGAAAACCGCCACACAGGAAAACTGCCACACGTTTTTCATTAAGGGACCGGGCACAAAGTGCTATTCCTCCGAGGAACACTTTGAATGTGTGGCAGTTTTCCAAGTTTCCTGATTATTTGTGGCAGTATTCCAAGGCGCTTAACGACGGGAAGGAGTTCCTTTGTCTGAATGTTCACGCCGGTTCATACCAGTTTAGGGTGACTGGCCACAAAAGTTCAACTGGAGGGAGAGGGTATAAAGATCGCGTACATTTCTTAAAACTACAGTGTTCGACGAAACAACATAATTACACATGACTCATGCTGTGTTCAGAAAGGAACGATAAGGTGGGATTTTTTAATGTGCTTAGGCACTAAATATTTACATAACATGTCAAGATTGTAATACTTTTCTTTTACTTAATTAATTCATAAGGCCTATATTTTGGCCTTTTTTACAGCTTTTTATCCGCCGACTTCATATTTATAACGTTTACGTATAAAGTAAAATCAATAGCATTGCGCTTTTGCTTAGGCACTAAATATTAATTTATAGGCCCTAGGCCTAGGCCTTTTTAACAGTTTTTATTCTACCAATGTAATATTGACAGCGTTTACACGTCAAATCAAGTTAATAATAACGCGCCTTTACTTAAGCACGAAATATTAATTCAAGGGCCTAGGCCTAGGCTCTTTTACTAGTTCCTTATTTAACCTATGTCATATTCATAGCGTTTACACAGCAAATCAAGTTAATAATCTTGGGTATTTACTTAGGCACGAAATATTAATTCATAGACCTTACCTACGACTAGGCCTTTTTAACAGTTTTTATTCTATCGATGTCATATTCAAAATGTTTACATACCAAGTCAACTCAATAGTATTGCGCTTTAACTTATAGGTACCAAATATTAATTCATAGGCCCTACGCCTAGGCCCTGTTAACAGTTTTTATTCTACCGATATCATATTCATAACGGTTACATACCAAGCCAAATTAATAATATTGCGCTTTTACTTAGGCGCCAAATAGTAATTCATAGTCGTCAGGTCTAGGCCCAGACCTAGACCTTTTAAACAATTTTTATTCTGCCTATGTCACATTCATAACGTTTACGTATCAACTCACGTTAATAATATTGCGCTTTTACTTAGGCACTAAATATCAATTCATAGGCCCTAGGCCTAGGCCTTTTAAACAGTTTTTGTTCTACCAATGTCACATTCACAACGTTTACGTATCAACTCATGTTAAAAACGTTGCCGTTTTACTTAACCACTAAATATTAATTCACAGGCCCTAGGCCTTTTAAACAGTTTTTATTCTACCAAGTTTTATTGAAAATTCTTAGAAAGGCCTAGGCATAAGGCCTTGCAATTAATGTTTTGTGACCAAGTAAAGGAGAAACATTGTTTACTTGATTTGTAATGTAAATCCTTTTACTCTGAGCTCTGTGGATTATAAATTGCAAAAAAGGCCTATGCTTAGGGTCTATTAATTAATGTTTTGTGCCTAAGTAAAAGCGCAATCCTATTAACTTTATTTGATGTGTAAACATTGTGATTATGACATTGGTAGAGTAAAAACTACAAAAAACGCCTAGGCCTAGGGCCTATGAATTAATATTTCGTGCCTAAGTTAATGCCCAATATTATTACTTGATTTGCTCTGTAAACGTTGTGAATATGACATTGGTTAAATAAGGAACTAGTAAAAGGCCCAGGCCCTTGAATTAATATTTCGTGCTTAAGTAAAGGCGCATTATTATTAACTTGATTTGACGTGTAAACGCTGTCAATATTACATTGGTAGAATAAAAACTGTTAAAAAGGCCTAGGGCCTATAAATTAATATTTAGTGCCTAAGCAAAAGCGCAATGCTATTGATTTTATTTAATACGTAAACGTTATGAATATGAAGTTGGCGGATTAAAAGCTGTTAAAAAGGCCAAGGTATAGGCTCTATGAATTAATTAAGCAAAAGAAAAGTATTACAAACTTGACATGTCAAGGCTGAACTGGATGAAGATAATAGACTTTTGGTGATTGGCCAGTGGGCGTTAGGGACGATTTCAGCCGTTAGATGGCACTGCATCCCAAGGTATAAACATCTCCGTTTTCACGTTGTTCGAATTGCTGGATTGTATATGTTCGTCGTTTTTTCTTGTTGCTTTAAAAAAATCTTACAGTTTTAAAACCAAACTATTGTTTTCACAACAAAATCTAACCCATTTTAAAAATGGTTTACTGTTGTGTGCCGATATGCACATCTTCTGAGAAGAAAAACGTGGGATTTTCATTCCATGAGTTTCCCTCAAATCAGAACCTAAAGCAACTGTTGCTGAAAGAAATATCTCATCAGGATTTTGCTCCAAATGACAAGTTACCTTCAACTGTTGTTTGTGGTAAGCATTTTCACTCTGATAATTACGTACCTAATTCAATTTTAGAAAAAACCTCAGCTATATAAACTCATATTAAGTAAAATAGTAGGTATATAAATGTGTAGATTTGCGTTTTAAATAATTTCGTCGGAAAAATATTAGTACTTGGGAAAAGTGCGACGTACAGGTTTTAGATTGTGAAGATTAATGGCAAATGGTGCAGAAATTTTCTGTTTCAAATGTCTTTTAAAGATTTTTATCGTAACATTTACCTGTACGTTCGATACGTTAGGCCTATGGCAGCGTCTCTTCACAACATCGAACTTGTAGGTAAATGTTACGATAAAAATCTTTAAAAGACATTTAAAATACGAAATTTCGGCACCATTTACCAATAATTTGCATACTCTAAAATCTGTACGTCGCACTTTTCCCAGGTACTAACATTTTTCCGACGAAATAATTTAAGATGCTAATCTACACATTTACCAAACTCTCAGCCCTAGATCGTTGAAGAATAAAGGAGGAATGAGATTTACACATGAATTACACCAGTTCCTACAGAAAAATTCTCTTGCCCGAGTACTACGAATTCAGAATATAAATATCCATCTGTTAATGTGAAAGTGAATATAAATAAAATCTCAAATGTAAATAATGATACGGAATCAGTTTGTTAATGCGCACAACGTCAATAGACACCGCTGCGTCCCAACTAATCTTTTCTGTCCTCGCTGTTTTTGCTTAATGTTACAGCCTGATAGGATCGAGTTCAGCCTTGGTTATGTGAATATTTAGTGCTTAAGCACAAGTGCAGTGTTATGAAAAAATCCCACCTTATCGTCATTTTCTGAACACAGCATGAGTCATGTGTAATTCTGTTGTTTCGTCGAACACTGTAGTTTTAAGAAATGCACGGCGATCTTTAAACCCCCTCCATCCAGTTGAATTTTTGTGGCCAGTCACCCTAAACTGGTATGAACCGACGTGCAAATTCAGACAAAAGAGCTCCTTCCCGTCATTAGGCGCCTTGGAAAACTGCCACACATAATTAGGAAACTTGGAAAACTGCTACACATAATTAGGAAACTTGGAAAACTGCCACACATTCAAAGTGTTCCTCGGAGGAATAGCACTTTGTGCCCGGCCCCTTAATGAACAAGTGTGGCAGTTTTCCTGTGTGGCGGTTTTCCGGCAACCCCACCGCACTAGGTAAATAATGAAAGTATGTCGCCCCCATATTTGACATACTGTTTGAATGTATGTACCCCCAACATTCAAACAGTATGTCAAATCGACTTATTAGTATACCCATGATGACAATCAAAACGGCTGCCCCGGTGGCGCAGTGGTCTAAGCGATGACCTCTGATCATTCGTCCGAAAGGGGTCCGGGTTCGAATCCCGGTGAGGCATGGATGTTGTATTTGTCTTACGGCACTGGCTCTTTCCCTTCCCTGGAACCAGTGACCCTAAATTAGGGACGGGCGACTGCTTATAGCCCATTGAGTTGCTCACGGTGGTCGTTAAACCTCCAATAAAAAAAACCAAAAAAAAAACCAATCAAGACGCCCATATCGGACTTTTTTTCCTGTCCTTTTTCCCTCGGACTTTTTTTCCGCGTTTATCAACAGACTCGGACTTTTTTTCCTAGGACTTTTTTACCTGGACTTTTATTCCTCGGACTTTTTTACCGATCACCGAATTAAATATACCCAACCATCTCAAAAGTACCGAATATTCATTAAAGCTGGAATGCAGGGGGAAAGGAATAGAAAGAAAAAACGTTAAAAAAGGGGAAACAAAGTTAAGAAAGACTTCCGTGTCCCCATTTGGTTGAATTTAGTTGATTTTCCTGTTAGAATTAGAGGATATGTGGTTCTGGAGTTGACAATACCGATTAGGAATACCTTATGTGGATGTTTAGTAGATTTTTTATTGAGTTAGTTTATTTTTGGTTATGGGAGTTGGCAACCCTTATTCGCGGAATGGCGTCGTCTTGACTGCTGGCTGTCAACCTTTTGTGTTAGTCGATAGCTGACTAGTTGTATGCGAACTTTAAAACTGTGAAGTTGTCTTTGTCAAAACTTCCTCCCGATTCTGTCGTCTAGGGCAACACAGTATTTCATAGGGTGGCATTTTTATTTCGTGTTCCTGAGTAAGTTAGATAGGGAAAGGTATTTAATGTAAAATTTTATTGTGCACTGTCACTGTCAGCACCTGTTAGTTGTGGCTGTATGAATGTGATGTTTAGTTGTGTGTTATGGTATACAAGTGATTTAACATAATCGTACATGAAATGCATTTTGAACAGTGGCGTGCCCATGTGAGGCTCCGCCAGCAGTCTCTTAGTTGTAAACGTTTGGTTAGTTTTCGTATTTAATGTAGTGCACGAGTTTTAAAGCAGGCCCTTGACCTCTGATGCTTTATCTACACTAAAATAATTGGTTTTTCGAAAATATATCTAGCGTAACGTATTGTGCGGATAATCTTTGAAACACATAAATTACATTGACTGGCATATATATATTACTGTGGGCGACCCGATTTTCAGTTTTCTTTATGATAAACTAAAATTAGTTTATCAGTAATTTTACTAGCCTGATTAAGCATAAAGGAAGCCCATCTTTGAAGCTGTTGTGCTTAGTGAAGAGTTACTGATTAGGCCAGCCTGTCTATAATAAATCCATGGTATTTCTGTGATGAAGTATAGTGTTTTACAGTCTGAAATTATTTCTTCAACATCTAAGAAATTTCAGTACAAATTATGTTGTGTATTTCAAACTAATTTCTTAAACCTTATCCATGTTTTATGTAGTAGGATCATTCCACAAATATGAAATCAACCAACTTAATGGTTCCATAACTAACATATATTTGGCACAAATATTTTAATTGTATTTCAGAATTACTGTTACATTATTCTTATTCTCGTTAATTTCTAGGCTAGGGCCATTTTTTTTTATTTGTGTGTGTTTGTGCACGCAAATGAAGGTTACATTATCTTCAATATCTTATAGCATATTTAATTTTGAGAGAAAAACTATTCTTTTGTTCATGCAATGGGGTACATTTTACCTCAAGTGTTTTTACATCTAAATGTCTGAATGCCAGGAAATGAACTGTAGAACATGTGTTTGAAAAAGGGAAAGGCCTATTTTTGCACCAAAAAGTACCAAAAGTAACAAAATTATTACAAGGAATCCAAATCCTACAGACCCCTCACTTCATTATGATCTACTTAGATTGTCTGTTCATGCAGTTTTAGGACTGAAAACTGAATTTATTTTTATTAAAAAGTGGTAAACCTTCAGCGTTCAGCTCAAAAATAGTTACATGAAACGACTATAGATGGCGACATGTTATCGCTACATCGTGAAGCGTTACGTTGTGAAAGTGGCAAACGAAGTGAATAATATTGATTAAAGATGGCCTTTAAAAGGACCTTTTTGAATATACAATTTGGCATAGGAGAGAAATATTAAGGTGGAAGAACAGTTTTTCCTCAGGAATAGGATACTATCTAGATAGCAGAAAAAAAAAAGCAATTAAATTTTTATCTGCCAGGGAAGAACTGTCTGATCGCACAAATCACGACTTCAAAACAGTGCTCAGAGGAAAGACTGCAATTCCGTCGGAATAAATATTCCAGAATATGGTCTACCAAGTACATCTTGTGGTTCCCCTGTGTTAATTTGTTTCAGGGGATGCCACTTGCTCTCTACTCCTTGTGTATGGGCGCCTGTGATGGGATCAATTAAGTTGAGGGAGTGGTTGACAGTCAAATGAGTGTAGCCAGAGCTTGGCAGATTCCGATATGCAGCCCACTGGTCCGTAATAATGGTTGTTCCTGGCTGTACGTGTTTCATGATGAGGGGCAGTAATGTGTATGTACCGATCTGTTATCAGGGCAAATTTTGACCCTGAAACGCTTGGTATCTCGTTCAAAGATACCAAGAATCCAGGTGCCCTCTACAAGACGACCGTAGTTGTACTTCCGTTTGCCCACTTTGGCTTCGTCCACTTCAACGATGATTCCATCGCCACCAAGCCTTCCTCACATTGTGAGGCTACCATAAACTCTGAGACTAGTTGTCTGCAATACAAATACCAGTTGCTAACTGTCTCAGTGGATGTGGTTACATCGCCATGTGAGGTTTCTTCAATCGCCTCATCGTAAGACAATCCTTTAGGGAAACAATACAGCAGAATCATCACTCTATCAATCGGAATCTGAGCATAAAAAAAGCAAAAAAAAAAAACCCCACGTACCAATTGTACGGAAAGAGTACTCTGCATTCCCTGAAGGGTGCTTCTTCAGACACCTGAATTGTCCTAAACGATGAGACGCATCGGCACGTAGAGTAATGAGATGGCCCTCAGAACATCTTTTAGAGGTGGGAAATAAAGCTTGTTGTTGACACTATGAAATAAGTTTCCTCATCCTTCCCAACTTCATTAAAGAACCTTTTCCAATTCCACAGGAGCAGAGATCGAAAAGAAAACTTACGTAACACAGGAGCAGAGACGGAAAACTAAGTGACGTAAGTAGCTATAATGCATTTCACGTGAAAGTGCAAGTACAGCAGAGAAGAGGTTGGAAGTGCTACTGTGGCGCCATCTGTTATTGCTTTCGGAACTAGCTGAGTGCCGAACACGGAAGTTTAGCCTAAAAAGGCTTTATACCTGGCTCTTTACTCTGAGTGGGCTGATTTTAAGCTTCAATATCTCTGATAGTGTACCTCCTGAAATACTGAAATTTTCACCGAACATACTAAAATTTGGAGCATAATATTTGCATGATGATAGAGATGGCACCAATATATACACTGATAAATAAATTTAAAAAAAATTGTGTAGCAGATTTTCTGTACTGCAGTCTATTTGTATTTGATTGATTGTAGTAGTTTGGGAGTTATGAATTGTCGTTACACAAATTTCGTCCATAATGTTGTGAAAACATCCTGAAGCTGTTGTAAATTCTAGCTAACTCTTTTGAAGCAGGCATGTTGGTTGATAGCTTGGTGACAATTTCAAATCCAGCAGAGTGAAAGAATTTTAGCATCACGTTTTCAAGATTGATATCCTGAGCTTCAATGAGCCAGTGCTGCTATGTGGTTATTTTTTTGAAGTGTTTAAGTCTGCATGGAATTTTATAACTATTACTAGTAATTCTTAATAGCTGATATTGAAGTTTTGTGGTGTCAGATATTTTGATTAGTTGGTGAAAATCAGTTTTTCTCTAGTTTAACATCTACAAACTTTGATTTAGGCTTTGCAGTTTACAAACTTTCAGCTTAATTCATTATCTAGTACTTACTGTGATGGTATATATTTGTTAGTAATTCCCTGTGTTTCCTTCATGCAATACTTAAGACTCGTTTGGAGACGAAATTTGGTCCATCTCTGCAAACTTGCCTTGACTTGGTTGTACCTCTGTCACCACATGCCTTTTTCCCCCATGAGTCATTCCACATGAAATCACCAGATTTTAAAAAAAATGTAGCTGTAGGTTTTTTTTATTCTTTTTTTTTTTGTTACAGTACAACATAAAAGTACCCTGAAAACAGGGATTTATTTACCCAACCCCTTTGGAGATATGGGTCCTCAAACCCCAAAATGAGCTAAAATAAGTTATAATTAACACAAATTGAGTAATTGTGTAGATAATGATGCTTAACGGGTGCCTAAATAGATGTAATAACCTGTACATTCATATGTAATAACCTCATTTCCATTGTATAATAATTCATCTGTTGTAGGGGGTGTGTGTCAAAAGTTCAAGGTCACTGCCGATTTCGCCACTTTTCGGCAGTATTTTTATACCAGAAGAGTACTTAAACACAAAGTGAATATTTTTTCAGGCAATCCTAATATGTTGCTACAGCATATTTTCAACTTGTGTTATGTTTCCCTTTTTTAATCAGAAAATATTTTATAACTGCAACATTGCCAAAATTTCCATTTTTGAGATACAATAAATCAAAAGGTGTAGCAAATAAACACCTTATTTTTTCTGAGGATTATTTCCTATCTCATATCTAAATATTAAAGTTTTGTGTTTCCAATAGTTTCCAAAATAATAATGCAAATTTGTCTTTCATGATATGCAATATGGGTGTACTTTTAGCATTTAATCTAAGATGAAGTAATACATGCATGTAAAAAATGTTTAATACATTAAAAATGTATATAATTGTTTTGCAAAGTAATAAGGCCGGTCATTGTTACTTTGCAACTGCACCCCCCACACACACACACTTGTTTCCAAAAAATGTTCGAAACAAATTATTTGCATTCATGTCCAGTCTTTTTGCTAATATATGTTCTTGCCAAGTTTTAAGGGTTTTAACTAACGTCATCGTTCATGGCAGTCTGATATGTCCATTTGAAGGACTTTGTGTTGGATGATGCAATACAATCAGATGGTGCATCATCCACCTCAAATAGCAGAACTCAACTCCACTGTCAATTCAGTCAGCTTAGAACTTTTGAGGGTGAAACATCCAAGTCTCTTTGCTTTGTTTCAAATTTATAATGTCAGTGTTGTAAATATGTATAATTTCTATGCAAATCAGATTTGCTGAATTAGTTTTAAAGTTGTGTAATCCAATTTTTTTGATTAATACTACAAATTCAGAAATTATTTGTATCATAAGTGTATTCTGTAATGCAGTGTTGCGTTGGTGACTTGTCTGAGGAAGACTACTAATGCATCATACAGCTCTTTAAGAAAAGTGACTAAAATTTGTGAGTATTCACCGGAGCAACAGAAATTATTAAAAATGAGAAAGACAATATTCAAAGTGTATGTGAGCACCATAAAATTAAATATTTGGATAAATACCATCACTTATATTTAAATACATGTTGTGATCCATACAGTATCCATAAAATAATAAAAAAATCATTGTATGAGATAACTGTCAGCTTTGCTGAAGAACACTTACATCTGGAACTACAGCTTGTGCCTGGGAAATCTCTGTTCTAACTGTCAAAAAGTGGTCACTAAGAGTGACAACTCATCATAGAATAGGAAAATGCAAGAAAGTAATTACAAGGAATAATTACTGTTGAGAATAGATTGAGAAGTAATTACAAGGAATAATTACTGATGAGAACAAGGAATAATGCTGAAACTGATGAGAATAGATTGTATGAACCAAAAGATGTTTAATTGGAATCAGTTAATCAGCATGTAGCATTTTAGGAATTTCTTTAGTGAAAGCTAAAACTTTGCTAGCACAAGGGAGATATGCTGCCATAGAAAAAAGTTACCCAAATATCTGGTTCTGTTTCACATAAACTGCACGATTCGTTTGAGGTTTATAATGACAGGGTTCCCACTCAACCTGGAAAACAGGGAAAACCTGGAATTCTCAGGGAATTTGAAAATAATTCCAAAAATCAGGGAAAACTTGGGGAAAATTACCCTTTTTTGTTAAAATCAATGCATACTTTATTTTGCCAAAAAAAAAAAAAAAACTTATTTTTCAAGATTTCAAACTTTTGCTTGCAAGTATTGCCTGCTTAGAATTTGGTAGATCTTACTTTCAGTTATATTAAGTACTTCCTTTATTCTCTAAAAAAAAGATGCAAAATTGAAATTTTTAAATTGCCAGTTATTAAGCTTTTGTTCAGTTTCTGCAGACAGTTATAACATGAAACAATTAGGCACAATGGCTTCTGCTTGAAGAAACACTTCACAAAAGAACCAACCAAATGATGGATCAAAGTCCTTTGTGAAACAATGTTTCTTTGAACAGAGCTATTCCATCAATTAAGCTTAGCTGCATTGTGTTATAGAAAATCTGAAACTATTGAACTGACAGATTTTTTCTTACATGTGACCTGTTTCCATGGGAATCTATTTAACAAATTCCATGTGGGTAGTATTCACAAAAGTTCACAGAACTTTGGTACAGAAAATATGCACAGTTAGTTGTTTTTAAATCTAGTCGGGCAACTAGATTTCATTTTTACTTGCCCAGGCCAATAATTTGCATGCCCCTGGCATCTCGGGCATGGTATTTTTCAAGCCCTGATATGTATATATCAGAATCATTGTCAACCATTATCAATCTACTGCTGGACGAAGGTCTCCCCAAGTTTCTTCCACTACGGTCTGTCTTGTGCCAGTCTCCTCCATGTTACTCCTGCATACTTTTAAATTTCATCCACCCATCTCCCATGTGGTCTTCTTCTGGGTCTTTTCCTGTCCCTTGAAATCCAATCTAAAATTTCGGCTGTCCATCGATGGTCTGTCCTTCTGGCAGTATGTCCAGCCCATTGCCATTTCAGGGATTTAACTCTGATCATGATGTCTTCCACTCTTGTCGTTTTCGGATCCACGAGTTCCTCTTCTTATCTCTCCTGGTTACACAAAGCATGCACCTCTCCATGCTTGTTTGAGTTGTCTGCAGCCTTTGTATGTCTCTTTTAGTTAAGGTCCATGTCTCTGCACCATACGGTAAGCACTAGAAGGATGCATTGATCAAACACTTTTCTTTTAAGACATAACTACATATTGCTCTTGAAAATTATGCTGTTTCTTCCAAAAGCTCTCCAGGCAAGTTTTGTATGCTGATTAATTTCTTCATCAATGTGACCCTCACTTGATATCTGCTGTCCAAGATAAACGTACGTGTCTGTTATCCAGCTTTTCTCCATCAATCGATAAATCTTCATTTCTTGTAAAAGTATTGAACATCACTTTTGTCTTCTGCAAGTTCATTTTTAATCCCACTTCTTTACTCTTGTCACCAAGTTCCTGGATCATACCCTGCAGCTCTGATGGGGTAGCTGCAAAAATGACTACGTCATCAGCAAAACGAAGGTGGGTTAGATAATCTCCATTAATCTGTATCCCTTTGTTTTCCCAGTTCAGTTATTGAAAGACATTTTCCAATGTGGCATTAAAGAGCTTTGGAAATATGGTGTCACCTTGTCTCACTCCCTTTCCAATTTTTGTGTGTGTTGTATTTTCAAACAGCCGAATCTTTGCACTTTGCATTTTCATAGATGTCATTAATAATATTAATGTATGCATCTTCAATACCGCAGGATTTCAGAGCTACTGTAACTGCTGATAGTTTCACCGAATCAAAGGCTTTTTCATAATCGATAAAAGCCATGCATAATGGAAGTTCATATTCCCTCGCTCCTTCAATTAGTTCTCTCAGTACGTGGATATGATCTATTGTGCTGTAGCCACTCCTGAATCCAGCTTGTTCTCTCGGTTGAGCCATTTCCAGTGTTACCTTCAAGCGGTGTGAAAGAACTCTAGTGAAGATTTTATAAATCACTGGTAGGAGGTTGATAGGTCTGTAGTTTCCGAGATCCTCTGTCACCTTTTTTATGTAGTAGGATCATTGTAGCGTTGTTCCAATCCTCAGGAATCTTCCCTTCATTAAGGCATAGAGTGAAAATTTGGGCGAGTACTGTTTCGATTTTTCCACTTGCATCTTGTATGATGTCTACAGTAATTCCATCTTCTCCTGGAGCTTTTCCCCCTTTCATGTTCTTGATTGCATGTGCAACTTCTGCTGGGAGGACTGGAAGAACTCTGGTACCTTTCATGATGTCTGAAGTAACATGTATCATCCCGTTCATATAATTTGAAGTAGTAATCTTTCACTTTTGTCAAAATTTCGCCTCTATTTCTTTGTTACAGAACTATCTTCTTTTCTCAGTGCCATAATCTGTTTTCTTCCTTACTGAGATGTCACTTTGCTATCTTTAGGCTTTGGTTGTTTTCAATTGCTTTCCTCACTAGTTCACAGTTGAATTTCCTTACGTCTTCAGTGATACTTTTTCGTACTGTCTTGCATAGCTCTATGTATTCCACTATGGAAGTCACATCTTCTTTAGTTGTCCTCATCTCTCTTCTTTTTTGCATCAACATTTAGGTTTATCCTGATAATTTGTTCACATGCAACATGTTCTTAGACCCAGCTAATTTTTTTGCTGTTTCCATAAGAGCTTTGGTTACTTTTTGTTAACTTCAGAAATATTCACTTCTTCCGATGTTAGGCCTTCTAAAGCAGAGAATCTGTTCTTCAGTACCAACTTGAAGGTATTATGGTGTATGTTAAGATTGGTTATGTCAATGCATTTTGTTTGTCTTATAAGCTTGCCACATTCGAGTTAGTTGTTGAGGTGCATCTCACCAATCTATGGTCGCTACCTGTGTTGAACTTGTTTTAGCACACTGCAGTCTTGTATGACGAATTTTTGGTTACGCATAATAAAATCAATTTCACTTGTCCCATTTAGATGTCTCCATGTCCATTTCCTGTGTGACTTTTTCTTGAAAAAGGAGTTCAAGATGAAAAACCCTTCTGCCTCTGCAAACTCAACGAGAGTATTTCCACGCTGGTTTCTGTTGCAGTGACCGAATTTACCTACTGAAGTTTCATTCAGTTGCCGTTGCCCTATTTTTCCATTGAAATATCCCGTTATTATCTTCAAGTGTTGCATGAAACGATTGAGCTTACAGGCCCGTGCGACTTGCGGAACACGCAGACGTCAATAGTTTGTGTGGCCCCCATGGCTGGCAATAACGGCAGCTACACGCTGCGCCATCGAACGAAAGAGGCTTTGGATGTGGGCTTGGGGTATGTCGGTTCAGGCTGCTTCCACACGTTGCCACAGTTCATTAGGCGTGGCCGCAGGTGGTGCTTGCCGGGCCACTCGGTTGCCTATCAGTGACCAGACATGTTCGATGGGCGACATATCAGGAGAACAGGCGGGCCACGGCAGCAGTGACATCGTAAAGAATTGTTGCACGTTGCGTGCCACGTGCGGGCGCACATTGTCCTGTTGAAACGTGGCTGCTGGCAGGTCCTGCAGGTAAGGGAGGACTACAGGCTCCAAAACGTTGGAGGTGGTGCGGTGGCTGTTGAGTGTACCGGCGATGCGTACCAGAGGGATGCGGGTGTCATATCCAATTGCGGCCCAAACCATGACTGCAGGCAACGGGCCGGTATGGCGATGCATAATGCAGGTGTCAATACAGTCTCTCGCTTTCGTCTGAACGGGGTCCGGGTTCGAATCCCGGTGATTCATGGATGTTGTTTGTCTTACGGCACTGGCTCTCTCCCTTCCCTGGAACCAGTGACCCTAAATTAGGGACGGGCGACTGCTTATAGCCCAGTGAGTTGCTCACGGTGGTCGTTAAACCTCCAATAAAAAAAAAAAAAAAAAGTCTCGCAGCGGTGCCACCACATACAGATCTGACCATCGTGGTCTTTGCAGGCAGAAGCGGGATTCGTCAGAGAAAACTGTCGTGCCATTCCGTAGTCCAGGTGCGGCGTTCAACGGCCCACTGCTGCTGCCCTCGCCAGTGGTGTAACATCAATGGTAATCAGAGCAATGGGTGCTGCGCGACTAGTCCCCGCTCCTGAAGATGTCAAACGGTACGTGCTGACACAGGTTGTTGCACAACACACCCTAATTCCTGCACTAACGTTCGTGATGTGGCGGTGCGAGTAGTCATTGCCCGTCGCACAACATGCCGGTCCTCTTGTTTGGTGGTGTGCCGTGGCTGCAGCAGTCGCTCACGTCGGTCCATCCGTCTCTCCTGCACCCACCGAATCGATAGTCACCTCACTGTGGCTGGATGTCCCACACGGGCGGCGATGTCTCAGTAAGATAAACCGCTGTCGCGATAAGCCACTTCGTCCTCTGTTGAACTCCGAAATGTGCTAAAATGACTGCCGTATTCTGCGACGAGCCGTCATGAAGCTTCCCACGCACAGGTCCGGCAGCACAACACACTTCCCTACGTACACCCCGCATTCTCTGCACCCTTATTATAGTGCTTCTCGGTGGCGTGCCGGGCGCACATGATTTGCATATGCCCTGCAATGCTAATCATTTGCATGTCCTCTCGCGGGCGAAGCATGCTGCGGATTTCAGGCCAATCAAACGCTTCCTTCTTGGTGTTGCATTTTGGGTGGCCAACATTGTATATATATATACACTGAAGAGCAATTGAATTAGAGATACCTCTCTAGTAACGTGTAGCACCACCTTCCGACCTGATGACGGCGGTGATTCGTCTCTGCATGTACTCGACAAGACACCGGAAGCGTTGGAAAGCTATACGGATCCACGACCCCTGAACAAGCTCCCACAATACACGAAGATTTGATGGAGAAGGCTCAGAGCCTCGAACATCTCTCTCGATGGCATCCCAGATGGGATTGAGATCAGGTGACCTAGCTGGCAAAGGAAGCAAGGTCACGTCGGTGGAAGTGTTCATCCAACCATTCGGATACAATTCGGGAGTGATGGCACGGTGCATTGTCTTGTTGCAGGATGAAGTCCCCAGTGGGATGTTGAAGATGCACAAACGGGAGCAAATGGCCGTCCAGTATATCCTGGTAACGTTGACCTGTGAGGGACGATGTCGCATGTACCAGGGGTCCGATTTCAGTCCATGTAAACAGTCCCCAGACGAGAATGCCAACCCAACCAGCTTTAAGAGTACTCTGCTAGCAAGGAGGATCCATCGCTTCATGTGGTTTGCGCCATACTCGTATCCTGCCATCCGCATGTACCAACGTGAATTTCGACTCGTCAGTCCAGGCAACATTTTTCTACATGTCTAGGGTCCAGTGGCGATGTTCCCACGCCCATGCTAATCTTTGCACCCTGTGATATGCGGTCAGCAGCGATACCATCGTGGGATGATGTCTTCTGTACCCCATAGCAAGGAGATGGTGTGACTGCTTACACGTTTTTGTGCACCAGCGTTAAATTGCAGTGATTTCTTGCACTGTGGCCAGTCTATCCGCTGTTACAATGCGAGCTAGCCGACAATGACCCCGCTCATCCACACGCTGTTGTACATGGCAGTTGGCCATTGCCGGGATGGTTTTACCAGATTCGATGTACTCACTGTGCACCAGTGACACAGTGGCTCGTGAAAATCCCAGTGCCTGCACGACTTCCGAGCTGGAGTGACCCATTCGTCGGGCCCCGACAATTTGCCCACGATCAAATGTGCTTAGATCAAATACTGTGTCCGACTCTTACTGATTCCCGTCACATCACTCCTTATATTGTCGGATCGCTGCATACGTCATGCCGTTTCCGTTTACAGGGCTGCCCACGGCGCCATATTTGCATAACGCCAGCTGTCTCTAATTTAATTGCTCTTCAGTGTATACACGTGTACACACACACACCTACATATACATCTAGCCCCCCCCAACAGGAATTCCTTGGTGCGCCATGCTTGCATATACAGCTTTTGATTAAGGAAAGTAAATGTATTCAGAATTTCTGAGCAAAAACTGAGAAAAATAGACAATCCAACTTATTGCTATTAATTTTCCCAGCACTTGTTAATACTGAAATAGAGAACATGGTAGCTTTTTTTATTAAGTTTCAAGAAATAACAGTTACTGATGAAGGTAAATTACAGAGAATTTTTGCATTACACATGATGATTGAAAAGTGTTAGGCTGTTGGTAAGAAAGTTTTCGTTGCCTTCATAGATTTAGAGAAAGCTTATGACAGAGTAAATAGGGCACTTTTGTAGAAGGTTTTGACTGAATATGGTGTTACTTGGAATCTACTTAATAGTGTAAAAGCTGTGTATGCTGGCAGTAGAGCTTGTGTATGAGTGACTGGTGTTTTATCAAAATGGTTTTTCTATTAGTGCTGGAGTCGGACAAGGTTGTGTAATGTTACCATGGCTGTTCAATATATTTATGGATGCGTGCGTGATGCCAAAATAGATAATACTGGTTTATGTCTTGGTGACATCATTGTGTTCAGATTGCTGTATGCTGATGAAACTGTCCTGTTGTCAGAGAGCAAAATTGACTTGCAGAGTATGTTGTCCTGGGTGTATGAAGTTTGCAGGAAATTCAAACAGTATAAATAAGGGAAAAACCAAAGTTATGATGCTTGAGAGAGGAACTGGTAGTACTGAATGTAATATAAGTCTAAATTGCACAGTGATTGACCAGGTGAATGAGTTTGTGTATTTAGGAAGCATGTTTGACAGAGAGAACAAATTGGATGGTGAAATTAGTAGGCGAGTGAATTTTTCATTGAAAGTCATAGCGGCTTTGGGAGGTTTTCACAGAAATGATGGGTTCTCAAGAGCCCCGCATGGCTGTGTATGAGAGTGTAATTGTTCCTACTCTGATGTATGGCAGTAAGACCTGGGTGCCTGCAAAGGAAACATAGAAGTAATTTGTGTGCTGGAGAAATGTGTTGCTTACGGGGGGTTTGTGGCAAGACACGTTCTGATTGTGTGAGGAATGAAGATGTGTTGCAGTTATTGTAATGTGAAGCAAAATGTTGCTAGCAAGGTGCACACTAATATGCTTCGGTGGTTTTACCATGTTGGAAGAATGAGTGATGAGATGCTTACTAAGAAAATCCTTTTAGCCCAAGTAGCAGGAAGGAAAGGCAGAGGAAGGCCAAGGAAGTCATGGGAGGATCAGATTCAGGATTGTCTGCATGAGAAAAAGATTAAGTATGAAGTACAGTGTTCGAATTATCAGGTGGTCCGCTGGCCATTGGCTAGTAAAAATTCCATCGGACCACTAAAAAATTTCCATTACTGACTGGCCTTGGTGGTCAGTAACTTTTTATTTTTGCAGTCTGTGTTTGGAATTTGTAAGTTTCTTAATAACTGAACCAGATTTCAAAATATCCAGGTTTCGCTATGGCAGTTTTTTGGAATAATGCAGGTTTCGACTACGGATTTTTGAAATTCAGGTATTTACTATTAAAATAATATCGGATTTACACACCGTATTAAAGTTTTATTAAAATTTTGGACTGTTGGAAATCGAGGTCTCCGACCAAAATATTCAGATTAAGACCACCATTGTTTTGGCACAATTAGTGACCATAGAGTATGGATCTTTTATGTTTTCCAACTGGAGGTTGAAGAACCAATTATTCTATGGCTTGGCCCATTTGTCTTTCTGTTCCACATAGGGAAAACTTTCTGCTTTTCACACTGAAGCAAGGTATTTCATGAAGGTGGCTCTTGGTATGTTGCAAAGTACTTAATCCGTGCATTGTATGAAGTGCACAGTACTTTAGATCAGTGTCCTTATATAACCAGTGTATTATCCTAGATACTAGCATCATGTGCATATAAAATGTATTAATATTTGTGCCATTTCTGGACCAGTAAAAATGAGTAAACTATACCAACTTTTGGTATTCACTAGTCCTGCAGACTAGTGAAGTTTTTTTTTTTTTTCAAATTTCAACCTTTGTGTACATGTTTTGTTTTATTTATTAGTACTATTTGAATGAGTGCATGTGCACATTGTTCTAAATTTGCGATATACAGCTCCAGTGAAATTATACAATATTTTATAAATACACTGTAAATGTGTAAGTTTTTTCATGGGCACTGACCATTGGGTATTTTGGCGGACCAGTAAATTTATTCAAGTGGTCCGCCGGGCCTGTAGAAGATTTATTTCTAATTCTAACACTGAAGTATAGAAGGTCTTGTGTACAACGTGTGATGGATGTCAATAAAGCCGGGGTTGTGTGTCATGATCACTGTAAATGCAGAAGTTTGATATGGCAACAGTAAGTACAAATTATGTGGTATTAGATTGTTCATAATGAAATGTCCGATTTGTACACTGTTCGTCAATCTCGCATATCTCTGCTCAGAATGAATGATTAATCGAAATAAGAACTATTCGATTCAACACATTTTTGCCAACGAGAAACAAGGTTATGTATTCCGGTAGCATAACAATCAGGAGTTCTGAAAGCGACTAAAATTTGAAAGGCATTTTTAGCATCAGCTTGGTTGTGGAAAATTTTCCCCTGCAAAAATTGGTCCAGATGCATGAAAAAATGGTCGGTTGGCGAAAGATCTTGTGAATATGGTGAATGAGGTTGTCTCATAGCCCAATTCGTTTCACTTTTGCAGAGTGATACGCGCGAAGTGTGGTCTCGCGTTGTTGTGCAGAAGTATCGGGCCCTTTCTGTTAACTGATGATGGGCGAATGAGTTGCAGTTTGCAGTGCATTTCGTCTATTTCCTGACAATACTCTGCCGACGCGGAACGTCGACGATTGTCGTACAAGATTCACTTTCCATCGCATGTCACAATACGATCGAGAAAAGGATCGGTTTTGCTGCACAAAAGCAGCCCCGATGAGACTTCCAAACTGCTATTTTGCTGATTTTTGTTCTATTCATGTGGCACCCATTTGTCAAGCTTATTGGACTTATCAATTTGGTTGAGGTGCACAGAAACAGTTGATTTGCTTACTCCCAGTTCTCTCGCAAGCTCACGAACAGTTGTGTGTGGATCTGCTTCAACAAGCACCTTATGCGTCGTCATCGATTACAGTACTCAGTCGTCCACGCTATCCATTGTAGAAGTTCGTGTCGCCAGCCTTGGATTTTGCGAGCCATCTTCGCAACGTACGCTCGTTAGCCGCATCCTCCCCAAAGGCACCAACAATGTTTCGCTTGCGCTGTGGTTGTGGCCCAGTTTGAACTCGTAGAGGAAAATTGTCTGAAAATCTTTATTATTCATCTTTCACTGAAACAGAAATATAGAGTTGGAAATATTGTGTGTTAATAAAGTGAACCAAAAGGTTACAGTCTGCAGATTTCAAGCTTTCCAAATGATATATTACACTTGCATACATATATTCACTGTATTGAACAAAACACTAGATCAAAAATCGGACATTTCATTATGGACAACCTAATAGTTTGTATTTATTTGTGGAGCTAACCTCTGAATCTGAGAACAGCTTAGTGACATGTATGTATGTGTGACAAAAGTTATGAATTTAAAACAAAAAATAAGGTTTCTGAACTCTTAGATTCTTGGAGTTTTAAATTTACTTCAAAGCAGAGCTTCACTGCTTACCTACCAACTGTCACCAGACCTGATGTAGTTGCAATGGTTGCAGTTCTGAATAGGCGGTTGGAAATCCACCAATGAAATGCCTTTTTTATTCACATTAACTTTGTTATAAGGGTCATTCCGTGAATAAGTGGACATTAGATTATTTTTTGCAAGGTATTCAGCATTGTTTTCAGAAATAATTGAACATTTGAGATATGGGTAGAATCAGATTGTGGATATTTAAGAAATATTTATTAAAATTGATAGAAAAGTGAATTTGTCAAAAAAAAATCTGCCATTCAGCAACCTTAGCAGTTTTTTTCATACAAGAGATTCTTCCGCGGATTCGCGGAATTCCGCTTTTTCGTAATCGATTGGGTCATTCTCGAGATCGATTCAAAACTGAAGAGAAATTTCATGGGGTATTAGTTGGGAGAGAGATTCGTTTCCCCTTCAGGAAACGATATTTCATCTTTTAAAACTTTCGAAAATAAAACTTAAACGGAGAAAAGATTCCCCCGTTATCGTAATGCCATTTTCTCGCGATGTCTCTTCTGCCCACAGTTTTGTTGTTCAATAACATTTTGTTCCATAAGTATTTGTATTTCAGCTTGAAAAAGGAAATTTTTTTCCGAAAACGAAATTTAGACGTCGCAGAAATTTCCCTGCGATATATAGGCATAAGATTTTTCGGCCGATTAGAGGTATTTCGTTGTTTTCATCATTTGTGTGGTTCTCGAGATCTATACATAACTGAACAGAATTTGGGGAAGGTTCATTTTCCGTCGGAGGACGGAATTACGACTTTCGAAATCGGAAGTTAGGTGAAGTGAAGATTTCTCCCGTAGCGTTTTTTTTTCTTGCATACATACATACACATCACTAAGCTGTTTTCTCTGAGATTCAGAGGTTAGCTCCAAAAAGAAATGCAAACTTCCAGATATTTTTACTTGTTGTCGTATCAAACTTCGCCATTTACAGCGATCTTGACATACAACTCGTGCTTCACTGATATCCATTACACGCCGTACACAAGACCTTTTATACTTCATACTCATAATCTTTTTCTCATGCAGACACTCCTGAATCTGATCCACCCATGTCTTCCTTGGCCTTCCTCTGCCTTTCCTTCCTGCCACTTGGGCTGAAAATATTTTCTTAGTAAGCATTTTATCACTCATTCTTTCAACATGGCCAAACCACCGAAGCATATTGGTCTCCACCAGGGTGCGATTTCACCGATTAGCAAATAGCTAGTGAAAAATCAAATTTGCTAGTGAAAAAAAATCGCAGTAGCAAATATTGCTAGTAAGGTAATTTCTTTATTTAAAGTAACCAAAAATCATTATTAATCCACAAAGTTTACACAAGTTTCTATTATCACTTATTAAAACAGTGACGATCAGCGATTCTCTTTCGCCAATTTCCTTTCGACACGTAATACCCATCCTCACCATATCTTTCATCCCTTCCAGTGGAAACTGTCATAGAAGCGCATTGAAACTCCTCTCCATCGTGCCCTCATTGGTCTATTACAGAAACTGAACGTGACGTCGGCAATGGTTGCTGTGGCAACCCAGAGCTCTGGGTTGGATCTGTTGTTTGACCACCTGCTCTGCCACCCTCCCTTCTTTTGCCCCACGAACTTTGTCCTCGACTCCTGTCGTACCCTAAGCCAAGCGATCGCCTACTTCCACAAGTCTTGATAGTCGTGCATACATCAAATACTGCGTTCTAATGATCAGTGATGAATAAGCAAGAATAATTACACTTATTCGGATGGTAGACAAAACCGAAAGAAGCAAACCAAAATGTTACTGGAAAATAGCCTGCCAACACTGGCAAAAGTCTTATCCATAGTAACTAGCCTTATTGCGTGGCATAGATAGAAGTTTTTTTACGAAACATGTTGGTTCGTGGAGAGGGTAAACGATTACGGAAGAAACTTTTGCTTCGTCTGACTTCTGGTTTTGGAAATTTTCCTTGTATTTTCAAGCTGAAATACAAATATTTATCCAGTAAAATGTTAATGAGCAATAATACTTGACAGAGGCAACATCGTGAGAAAAAAAAATTATGATTACGGAAAAAATCCGAATTCCGTCGACCTTTCGTTTTCTAGTTTCGTAAAGACGGAATTCCAATAATAACGAAAAAAGCCGGAATTCCTTGAATTCGCGGAAGAATCTCATGCCTGAAGATTACAGAAAAATTTTGCAGCAGCCAACTTTCGTTTTTGCAAATTGTTCTCCACAGTTTCAAGCTAAAATGCAAACATTTATGCAATAAAATGATATTTAACAAGAAAAGCGGACACAAAGACAACATTGGGAGAAAAATTTGCGATTACAGCAAAATTTTCTTACTCCATTTCACTACTGTGTTTGAAAGTTTTGAAGCACTAAATTTAGTCTCCAGGTGGAAAACGACCCCCCCCCAAATATCGATCTTCAGAATGATCTGATGACAAAAAAAAGCGGGATTCCGCGAATCCCTGTAAGAATCTCATGTATATCATAAAAATAATAGCAAAAGAAAAATTTGGAACAAAATGAAAATTTGTAGAATCCGTAGTCTTGATAGTGAGTTCTGTAGTCAGATAACTAATTCCGTAGAAACTACGGCATTGTGTGGTAGTTGGCAGATATGAAGTGTGTAGAAGTTTAGCAGAAATTTGTGCGATACTTCCACTTAGTACTGCATGTTGTGAGGTGGAATTGAGTTTTTTAAAAAGAATGCAAGGGGATTGGAGGAACAATTTGTCTGTTGAAACTTTAAATGCTCTGATGACAATTGAAATAGAAGGGCCACAAGAAGAGATTTTTAATCCACGGTCAGCAGTTATAAAGTGGTATGATGACAAAGTCAGACACCCTGAGCGTAAACCATATGGGAAGAAATCTGAATTAGAATGTCAGTGAAATATATTCTGTGGTATGAGAATTTCTTAGAAATTAATAATAAAGATAGTCACTAAACTTATCTAAGATTCTATTCATTATTCAAAAAGGTAAGTCAAAATATTTATACACATTTAAATTTTTGTGTAACTTTATTAGAAAATAAGTTATGATGTGATTTAGTTTTTACTTGCTAGTCATGCAAATGTGGTCACTAGCAAAATTTGCTAGTGAGCAAAAAAGATGAAATCTTGCCCTGGCGATCACGGAAAAAAAAAATTAAGTTTTGAACTGAATACTGTTCCCCGACGAGGAAACGACCCCCGCATACACACACACATTAATCTCCTGCCCCCCAAATTCTCTTCAGTTTTGTATTTATCCCAAATAATAAAAAACACAGAATTCTGTGAAAGAATTTTATACCTGATTTGTAACAGTTGGTGACATGCAAAAGGAATTGTCCAGGCCGCTACATATGGAAGCAGATTGACATGTCCATAAAATTAATTATTCCTGGTGTATCCGACCGTAATATTCGTAACTCAGAGAAGGATACGTTTTTAAAGCTCGAATTTTGTGAGTGGTCAAAATACAGACCCAGATTTTATATATACGTATATAAATATTTTATAAATATTTTTTTTTTCCTTAAAATTTTCTAAGGAGGAAGACTTCTTTCTAGCAACTTTACTTCAGCGGGAGTTTAAAACTTTGGGCAGGAATCCTGCAATCCCGTGTGTTCTGCTGTTGTTGACTTGCTGATTTTTTCCAAGATGTACACCTAGCACTCTCCCCAGCAATATGTGGTTTAACATGGCTTGGCGCCTCCCACTTTCACAACACCTAGCGGGGAGAAGGGAAAAGGGTCCTTCAAAAAGCGCAGGGAGAAACAATCTGCTACCATCCCAAATGGTGTGGGTGGGTGGGTGGATGGATGTGTGTGGGGGGGGGGGGAGGGCGAGGGATTGTTTGGTGCTCTGGGGAGAAGGGCGGGAAGTGTTAAAGAGCAGTTATCGGCAGATCCGGAACTCGAAGGAAAGCTGCGATCGCAAATTTAAGATAAAGTGTTCTGCAAGGGATTGAAATTTAAGATTTAACAAAATATGTTCTACAAATAAAAACATCCTACAAGAAAACTGAAATCTAAGATAAAAAATATATATATATATAATATTCTGTAAGGCATTGAAATCCAAGATTAAAAAGAAAATGTTCTGCAGGGGGCGACTTTGTTCTGCGACGTACGTCGCAGTTTTAAGTACTTTCTGCTCCTGGGTCTCTGCCCTATATGGTCATTAAATATCATTTATTAGGTAAATGTTTGTATTTAAAATTGAAAATGGAGGAAAATTTTCTGAAAACCAAAGTTGTACGGAGCGAAAATTTCTCCCTCTAAACCCTCACCCGCTGTGCTTCTGTATTATTGTTTAATCGTCATTTAATTACATAAATGTTTGCATTTGAGATAGGAAATGGAGAAAAATGTTCCAAGAAAGGAAGTAGAACGGAGCGAAGTTTTCTCCTCTTATGACAATTTTTTCTTAGTGATGCCTCTGCACTTTATTGTTGTTAAATATCATTTTATTCCATAAACCTTTTTGTTTCTGCTTTAAAAATAATAGTAAAATTCCAGGTACAGAAGACCAGAATGTTCTTGATCCTAATTAACATTGCAATTGCTGTAGTACTTAGGTTAGACAATTTTTTAGGTAGAAAAATGTCTCTGCAATTTTTGTTTTTCGCATCTAGTAGTTAGTTTGCTTAGTGACCACTCGCAGATTATTTTGTGGCACAATGATATGTCGCAGACTGATCAGGAACTTTCTGCTATGGGGGGGCGGTGGGGGTGTAAATTAATTTGGTATTTTTATGGCTTCAGTGGGCAATAAATTTTGAAATTTTATGTAGGTAACGAAATGACTAAAATGGTAACGGAATGACACTGCAAATATACATTATTAGTTAGCATCACAGAACACATTCTTGTGGCTTGAATAATGTGAGTAAATAATAGCAGCAGTCTTTTTTTCTTTCCTTAACCAATTATTACTTACAGGTTTCAAGTTCTAAAACTTTTTCTAACCAAAACCATAAAATCATTTGTTGCTTAATGTGTTAATTGTGTAACCATATGGCAATTGATTTTATAAAACATATGGCTGCTTGGAGTTCTTTCCTTGGAGTTACTTTCAAAAGCATCCATATACATTATTTTTATAAACTGATGTTGAAATCTGCATATGTTGCACCTCTAGTGATATTTTAAGATTTTAGTCTTCACCAAATATTTAGATATTTGTATGAAATTCATTTGGAAAGTTATTGTTTTAAATTACATGACTAAAAAAATGGCTGACTGCTGCGGAGAAACAAAGACTGTAAAAAACATTTGAAAGCAAAAGGTTTGGCTGACAAAGTGAAAAGAAAAGGATGAATGAAAAGTGTAAATCATTGAACACCAAAGACTTAAAAAGAAACTGAGGCTAAGGCAGAAAATCCTCCAACAAAGATGCAGGTTGTCTAAAAAGAATATTTTGAAGCCATGAACATCTAAAAATTCTGAGAATCCATATAAGTTTCCTCAAACATTACCAAAAGCTATCTGCAGGATATCACGGGTGTTGCCTTCAAGTCTACAAAAACATACCACAGTTGTTCAAGAAATTGTGAATAGATAGATATGCCATCTCTCTCAAACCACATACATTAGTTGGCAAAAATATGCTTAGTGAGGAAGTGAAAGCTAGTGTTTTACGATTATTGCCCCCCAAAAAATAAAAAAAAATTGGCAAACACCCAATGAAAATTTTTTTATTGTGCATGAAAATGGTACAAAAAGAAATCAAAATCATTATTAGTTGTTGACTTTAAAAGAAGTGTGTGCACTCTTCCAGAAAGAATTAACAATGCAAGTGGCCTTTTCAAAGTTCTGCAAATTTCGTCCACCGCTAGTGCTACTGCAGAAATACGTTCCCCACAATGTATGTATGCGCGTGCATCACGAGAATGTTAGATTGAAATTAAAAAGTTCTGTTTTGAGCGATTCCAAAAACATCCAGTGACTTTTATACCCACATTGGTATGTAGTGAAGAAAATAACTTTCGAAAAGTATCAGTTCAATAGATTGGATAATGCACATGAAAAAACACATTTTTCTTAAACCTATAGACAAATATGTAATTGTGTAATGTAAATACTAGTTTTCAGATAAAAAGAATATCTTCAATTTTAAGTTGGGAAAAGGAATTCACACTGATCCTTTGTGGAATAACATGAGTTATAATTCTCCACTTTTGGAACAAGTGGGAACTTTGAATGTTGGAAACTAAGTTCTCATACAGTGGAAAGGGAAAAAGTCTGTTTAGCATTATGTTGAATAAGTGTTAACATTAGATGATGATGATATCAAAGTTTTGTGTATGTGTGAACAAGACTGTTCAAGGCAAATTTTTTTATGCGTTGCTTGATAAACAAGTTAGTAAAATCCTGCAATACATTGATTATGATACTTTCCAACATACCAGAAATCATAGGAAAATAAATGTCTTGGTGTTTTGAGGGGACTAAACTATGGTATAATGTTTGAGGTTCACATATATCAAAATTAAATTTTGTGCCTGTGTTACCTTTTTCTACGGCTACCACACATAAGCATTTTTATAATTAAAAATCCCATCTAAATCGGGCAATTTTCATGCTGACAAAAAAACCATTTTTGGCAAAACTGCTTCCAAAGTCGTTACGGAACAACATATTGTATTTCGTCACAATAGAAGCATTTTTACTCAAATTTTTACTCAAATTATTACTCAAATTATTAGGATAATGGTTGTGGAATAAATCTTGCTCCTGTGCCCTGACCTTTGACCCCATTTCAATGATATTCAACAGAACCTGTTCAGTATACCTCCGGAACAACAAAATTAGTTTTGTCGCAATCGAAGAATTTTTATATAAGTTATGACGCATAAGGGCAATGGAATGGATCCTACTCCTATGTCCTGGTCTTTGACCCGATTTTCAATAGGGTTCGTCCCCAGGTTGTCCTCTACCACATACTAAAATTTCATTGAAATCGATCCATTTTTACGCGAGTTATTGTGCAAACGGACAAAGCTGGAGCCTATACGCTTCAACCTACAGTTGGAAAGCGTAAAAAGACAAATGTTGGGTCCCCAAAAATCAAATAAAACAAAAGCTTAAAGAACCATGAATTGTAACTGATGGGTCTTTAACTTGAATTTGTAGCAAATTTGTATTTGAAAATTTATTTGCAGAGTAATTTTAGTTCATGTAAAAATACTGTTTCTCACAGATTAATGTAATTAACCAGAATTTTTGTTAATTAATTACATCAAAACCATACCTGTCAACATTTTGAGGTGATAACCTGTACACTGGACCAATAAAAATCTTAAAGACTAAATCCCTTACACAAAAAATGTCTCATAAAAAAGCTCAATAGTTTTATAACAAACTGATGTATGTGTATTAATTTTTTGCATATTTAAGCAATTTAATCTTAGAGTGTTGTATTATATTCAACACGCATGTTTTGCTTTTTTTTTCAAAATGTAATCAGTGGGTTTAAATCCAATGAAACAAGTGTTAATGTTTATTTTACAATGCAAAAATGTTTTCAGTGTATCTGCATTCAGGGACTTCCCTACAGCCTCTATGGATTTTCTTCATCATGGAGAAAGATCTTTTGCAGTTAGCATTACTGTGAGGTAAAGTAAGTAGTCACTGAATACTCACTTAAGATTTGGGAAGCAGATGCCACCAGTTCTTGTTCGCCGCCCCGGTGGCGCAGTGGTCTAAGCGATGGCCTCTGATCATTCGTCCGAAAGGGGTCCGGGTTCGAATCCCGGTGAGGCATGGATGTTGTGTTTGTCTTACGGCACTGGCTCTCTCCCTTCCCTGGAACCAGTGACCCTAAATTAGGGACGGGCGACTGCTTATAGCCCATTGGGTTGCTCCCGGTGGTCGTTAAACCTCCAATTAAAAAAAAAAAAAAAAGTTCTTGTTCCCAGGCATTATAATATCCAGCTAGTAGCTACAAAAACTTTTTCTGGCTGCTGTCTATCTGTACAGGAACACAGTCATCACAGATCATATAGTAGTCACCAAACTCTTCCTTTAGAGCTTCCTGACCAAGGTGTGGAGCAAAGATGTCTGCTAATTTACAAATATGTGTGCACTTCAGGCTGTTTTTGAGGGTGGAATCAAGTACTTCAGGTCTTTCAGCACCTGATTTTCAAATGGAAATTTATTCACTATCTTTCTCGCAACTGCTACATAAGTTTCTCACATCTGCAAAAAATAACTTTTTATCTGCACCATTAAGTTCTATTTCTTCCATTAATGCTCTGTTGGAGAGGCCTTGCTAGTGTGATGTCATCGTGCTGCACCTCATGATTATTGAATTTGATTGCCTCAAACCAGGCACTTGTTTGATTGTGGAATATAATTATGTTAAAAGATTTATGGAATAAAATTTTATTTAAAAATACAGGAAAAAAAACATTGCAAGTAAAAAAAAAAACTGATAAGAAAAATCTTTCATTCTGTCCTTCATTTACGGGAAATTTTTCTTCATCTTCGATCTTATATATTAAATGATATTTAAACAATAATGCAGTGCAGGGTAAACACCGCATTAAAAAAAACTAATTCGGGAGAACTCTCCGCTGCTTTTAGCTTCCTTTGTCGAAATTTTTTTGTGCTTCCAAATTACGATTGTGCGATACATTTCTGTTCCGTCCAACTTCCGTTTTCAGTCTTAAATACAAACATTTATGTAACAAAATGATACTTAACCATACGGAGCAGAGGGAACATCGGAAAAGGAATTTCAGATTACGAGGCTGTGTCTCTTCCGTTTTCAGACAGACTGAAAGACAACGGAATAAAATATTTAGCAATATCGGAAAAGAAAACAAACAAAAAAACATTATGGGAGAAATCTTCACCTTGTCTCCGGAAAGTTTTGAAGACAGAATTTCGTCCGAAGACGAAAAACTTGCATCAGCAGACCTGCCAACTTCTCAGAAAAATCGTAACACGACTTGTGCTGATAATTTTTGAAGCCTTATTTCAGCTATATAAATTCTTGATGAGAATGTAGATGTTTTTCCCTACATCAAAATTTTATTGAGAAACTAATTAAATTAATCAACACTTTTTTGTTGTTAATTATTAGAAAAAAAATTACGATTACGGAAGAAACCCTCACTCCGCCTAACTTCCGTTTTCGGAAATTTTGAGAGGCGAGAAACTTGTATCTTAGGAGGCCTGCAAGTGCAAAATAAATCTGCGATGTGCGTCGGCCGTTGCCACGATTCTGCTACGAGGATTAGTAGAAAATGAATCTGCGATGTTCGTCGGCCATCGCCGCTATTCTGCTACGGGAATGAATATGAAATAAACCTACGGTGTACGTCGCCCGTTGCAGCAATTCTGCTACGGGGAGGAGTACAAAATAAACCTGCGATGTACGTCACCACGATTTTTCTACGGGGATAAGTACAAAATAAATCTGCAATGTAAGTCGGCAGTCGCCATGATTTTTCTACAGGAATGAGTAAAAAAAATTCTGCGACCATCGTCCTTCGCGAGAAAAAATGCGATTACGGAAGAAATCCTCACTACGCCTAACTTCAGTTTTCTGAAATTTTGGAAGGCAGAAAACTTGCATCTCTGATAGGGAGTCTGCGAGATGGTTTAATAATAGGGTTCTGGGGGTGTCGTTTTTGTCTGCAGGACCAAAATAAATCTAAGTACGTCGCCCGTCGCCGCGATTCTACTACAAGGCTTCTGTCTGAAAATGAAAAAATGGGGGAAACATGACTATTTAAAAATAAATGTTACTTTTGGCTGCAAAATCGTATTAGCATACTGCAGCATGATTTATCGTACTAAATACGATAAAATCGTAATGGCAGGTCTGCATCCATGATCACGAGTCCGCCAGAGAAGCTTGAATTGGGTTCTGGGGCTATAATTTTTGTCACCAGAACAAAATCTGCGATGCCAGTCACCGCGATTGTTCCGTGTTGGCGCGAGCCATGGAATGAACCTAAAATGTTTGGTGTTATATCTGTAAAACTGTTTTAGAATAGGGCCAGTTAATGTAAATAATTAACAAAAAAGCTTTTCAGGGATAAAAAACAACGTACAAAACGTTTGTATGGCCGCACACGAACAAAAATGTAAACAAGCCGTACAAAGTACGGACAAACTGTACAGATCGACAGGTATGCAAAATTACATTAGATGTTTAGAGATATTTTGATGAACTTTTTGTCATTCTGTTACTGAGTTAATGCAATGAAAAATACCAAAGTTTGCTTTATAAAGTAATTTTTTTGTTTGAAATTTGGTGGAAAACCGTTGTGCAGTATCTAACCTTAATATTGATACCAGTTTCATATTTTTTTAATGAACCACTTAGCTGACTTCATTAAAGATATACATGTCTAAAAAATGTCATTCCATTACAATGACATAAATTGCAATTTTACTAATTGTGGTAAATAAAAAATTTGAACAAATACGATTTCTAATATCAGGTTAGTTTGAGGTGCAGAAAGTTGGCAGGTTTTTGTTTTCATGATTTGAATTAACTTTGCAGAGACCATAATAATATGTTGCAATATTTGTCAAACATGTCTAGCAGTCCAAGGATGCTCAGCATGAAATCCAACATCCAGTTTGCTTGCAGTTATGATCCACAGCTGCTGGGGTGGGACAGCTATGGATAACTCCCCATGTGGTAGTCTGTGGTTTTGATAGTCATACAAACATAAACTGGATGTTGGCCTTTCTGCTGAGCATATTGCATTTCATCGACATTTGTGTAACAGATTCATATGAATAATAAACAAAAAACAGCAAACACACACATGAAGTATTTCCATCATCTGAAATGGAGAGAAATCATTGTCATAAAAAAAAAACTGCATCATACAATTGTCAACACCTATTTCCTAATAGGAGTGACAGCCATATGAAAATGAGCTGTGCTTTTTTCTTTGAGCTAAAATATCTGCAATGTAGAACAACTATTCAGCTATGTATAAAGGAAATTTAGCTGGTCAAGATAGTGTCTTGCTACTTACCTCTATAGTACCTGTGATACAACCAGGCCTCGCGAATGTCAGTTGCCGAATGGCGACCAGATATTTCATAGTGGCTAGTGTTAATTTTTAAGTATAGTAGCCAATGATGGCAAGTAGATTTCTCCCCAAGTGAGCAACTATTTTGTCCAACTCCCCCCACTAGGACTCGGCAATGTATCGATACATTGCGAAAAACCGGTGTGAATTTAACATCAATGTTAGTGTTTCGGCTGACGAAGCTACGATTCATCACCACTGTGATGAAAATGCTCGCGATTTAATCACCATTGCGCACCACCACGATGTGACCAAGCACTGTTCAAACCAGTATTACCAGTCCGAGACACATGAATATCGGCTAATCCACGCAAAGCGTTGATATTCTTTGGCTAATCCTCATGCACGCGTGCGTTTGATGTAGTTTTTCGTGGTATCTCGTTCCAGACGCTACATAGGGGTATTGCTCATCGGAAATTCTCCTGCCAGGCGAGTGAACGTGAATATCGTAGGGGTACCATTACGATGTAGACACGATGTTCCAACAGGTTTCTTATCGGGCCTCCATGCACTGACTGTGCTATTAAGAGGCCGCGTGTTCCATGCGTTGGATTTCGAAAATTCACCACAGTGTAGCAACAATTGGAAGTGTGTGGCATGGGTTTTTTTTTATGTGAATACGTCTTTAAAATCAGACCAGTACGGAAAATTGAGCGTTACGAAAAAATGGGCATAGAGTTCGGTGTAATAATTTCTATAATATCAACACGAACTAAACCAACCTAGTGTCATTCGATAGCTAAGGGAACAAAGCCTTGTTAGTGATCTTAAGTTACTACGCAGCGATAAGCGGAATGGGGGGGGCTTTGCACTGCACAAACTTCTAATCAGTATAACTTGGCATTGCAAAGCGCTACGATGTCTAAATTGGTCTCAAATGAAAGCTAACGTCGAGATCTGTCTATTTAAAACACTAGAAGTGAAATCAAAAACAGTGTTGGTTGTGAAACTTAAGATCGCAGTTGAAAAATTTAAAATTTTTCACAGTCTGCATATACTCATTGAAAAGCCGAGCAGAAATACATCGAACATAGTCTATGCGGAAGAGCGACTCGTCAGCTTTCGATAAACACAGCAATGTCCGCGGCAGGACGCATGAGAAAGTATCGGGAGCAAAAGAAAATGTCTGCGGTGCAGCGAGTGAGAACTTCGGCGGCAGCGACGCACGAGCCCATTGACATGGAGCATCAGCAATAAACCTCATAAAAACCAGTAATTGGGCATGTCTTGAATAGTGACACTTTAATGACTTAATGATTAAATGCAATGGCACTTCAGTTGAAGATTTTGATCCTCAAAATGCTATTCAATTGTGGTGGGCAGATACCTTTGATGGAAAGATCAGACACAGTAGGCATCAGTGGTAAACTGTATCAACATTATTAGTGCCACTTTATATATATCCTAGCTTTTGTCCCTATGTTTTAAATATTATTAAAAGAAATGAGACATTTAAATTCAATGGCCTCTCAAAAATAAAGTGTGTAAATTAAGATAGAGTAATGATATTACTGCACTGAAAATAAATTATCAAAAAATCAATCATTTTGGAACAAAAGCTTATGCAATATTTGCAGTCAATCTGATGATCCTATGCAGTAACTGCTCTGTGTCTGCTTTTATGAAGTTAATGTGAGAGGTGTCTCATTAGAAAAAAAAAAACATGCACCCATTTAATTTCATAGAAACATAAGTAGCAAAGTTACTGAGTTATTATTTTTTAAATTTCGTATGGCCAGTAGATTTTGCCATTTGGCTAGTAAAAATTTTCTTCCACTAGCCCATTGGATTGTAGAAATTTCAGCAGTTTCGCAAGGGTTGGTTACAACGATCCCCATGATATTGTACACAATATCCGTGATACAACAGTGAGCATTGAACAGGTTAGGGGAAGTAATTTCTTATAGCTTTGCTTTGTAAGAGATCATGGGCAATCCTTTAATGTAGTGGTGAATTCACGAGGGATGGCAAGGGACAGGAAATGGAATTGTACTCTGCTTGGTTCACTTCTTGTGACCCAGCTTGTTTAGAAATTGTAATAGGCAGATCCAGTCTGTTCTAATGTAGACAGTTCTTGATAGATAAGCAAAGTGATCTGTGAAAGATTAAATTGCCTGCTGTTGAAAGCCTTTAGTTAATCTGTCTGAAATAATTGTGCAACTGCTGATGAAATGTTTTGCTCTTTTAAACTGAAAAAAATTGCAAATCTGGAAAATGTCAGTCCTGGAAAGTCCTTAGTCACTGGAAAAACTTTAAATAGTCCTGGAAAAAGTTCTGGACCCTGCTGTACAAACCCTGATACTTCTGTGCTAGCCCTGGAAAAAAAAATGAGTGTGAAGTGAGGCTGTCAGCGGTGAAAAAAATGCTTCCATAATGCGTTGGGCTTCTTTTCAGTTAGCGGTGCCTCAATTTGATGACACAGTGAGATTGATAGGCATCTGTCACAGACTGTTTTACTAAAAAAATTCATAATGATGAAAACAGAATCGCATTTGTTAAACACTATTTAAGATTATAGATGCAGACTGGAATTTTACTAAGTGGCGAGTGGTTGGTAAGTCAACAAAAGTTAGTGGCCCCAAAAAATAAATAAAAATAAACTGCCTGGTAAGTTAACAAATCTTAGTGGCCAAATTGAAGTTGCCAGCATAAAAGATGGGGAGTTAATAGGAACTTGAATGTAACTATTTTTTTTACACTAGCACTACTATGCGCTTGTAATTCAAGTCAATCAGGATTAAAGAGGGGCACATCAGTGGTTACTCAGTCCAAAAACATAGATAGTATCGGTGGAAATTTTCAATATATCTGTGAAAACCTCGATGTTTTGATGTCTTTGCTAATAAGCCGAAAAATTGGTACTTTTCCATCTGCAGCAGTAAATGGACACGTCGGTGGGCAAAATCTCTGCTCAATATAACTGTGATTACTCACTAATTCAAATCAAGTAACGATGTATGGTTACTCAATTTGAATTTCAGTTTGTAGCATTGAGAAAAAAATTAGATTTCTCCGAAACATCGACCAAAACAGCCAATTCACGGCATAACAATTATATTCCTTTCATCTTTACAAGAATGCAACAAGAAGAAATTCATTTACTTTATGTAGAAAATATTTTTTACCAGTTTCAAAAACCTCGACCCCCCCCCCCCCCCCCATGTATCGACTTCTGCAACATTAAGGTTTAAACATCGATTAATCAATTGTTGGTGACAAAATATAGAGGGTTTTTTTTTTTACTTTTTGATCAAAAGTTTAAGGACCACCGTGAGAAACTGTGGGTTCTTTTACTTCTGAATTATTATACCTTTGTATATTGGCTCTAAAAATGGCTGAACTGGTGACCACTAAAATAAATTTAATTGCCAAGGTTGCCAGTTAATTG
This sequence comes from Macrothele yani, assembly GCA_039090855.1. Classification (NCBI taxonomy): domain Eukaryota; kingdom Metazoa; phylum Arthropoda; class Arachnida; order Araneae; family Macrothelidae; genus Macrothele; species Macrothele yani. Next base: position 19,837,852 of record CM077023.1, on the reverse strand, counting down.
CCATCTGGCAAGTGCTAATCTGCACCTATATTCAAGATGCTTCTTACAGTAAAATATTTTTGTTAAAATTTTTCTGATAGTGAAGATACACCACAGTTCAAAATATTTTTATGAAGATACTGCCAAATGGTGTATCAAATGCCACCTGGATCGACCCCTGATTAAGCACCCACATATATCTGTGCTGTGTGTGTTGTGTGTCTTTTCTAAAATGCATTGACAATGGTTGTTAAAAAGTAGTTCACCATGTGAGTTAATTTATGCCAGGCATGTTTGTCGTCCGAGTGTGGCAGGGAATTCCGGGTTTTCGTAATTTTCCAAACCCGGAAATCCGGGTTTTCAAGTTTTATGTAGGGATTTTGGGAATCCTCAATTATATCATTTCTGAAAATGCTATCAAGTGGTAATTAAGTGCCTTATCAGATTCAAAACTATTGTGCATGCTGACAGGAAAGCTAAATTTTTATAATTTTGGCAACTCTATCTACAGTATATAAAATAATTTTTGTTACACAAGATTCAATGAATCCAATGAGCTAAATGCAGAATTGACAAAAACCACTGTAGGATGTTATCGAAGCTGAACTTTTTAAAGCATCCAGAGCTGAACTTAAAGGCATAGTTTGAAGTGCAAAATTTGGCTTCAAAACTGCAATTTTTTGAAGTCTAATTTCAGTTTTTGAGAGATCTCTATCACTGACATCACATATAAAATTCAAAAATGCAATTCTCGAAAGATTTCTAACATGCTGGAGAAAAAAATTGGTACTAAAAAAGCTGTTCGAGGTTAATTGTTATGTAGTTAGTTAATATAATGTACAGTATGTGTAGTATAATATATAAACAATGTGTGTAGCTGTATTATACATAACATTCAATATATGTATAAATTATATGCATAATTTTCAGGGTTTTTTGTTCTCACAATCGTCCCTGTTATGTGGTTATCACTTATTTTTTGTTACATGCCTTTTTTTTTTGGCAGCTAAAAAACTTTACTAATTAAAACTTTATTTTTTTCTAGGAAAACGAAATGTTGCCAGTTATCTTTTGTGATCTACATTTGACTGTGTTCTGAGATGTGCAAGCTTATATTTTTACTGGCAATATTGTGCACTAGAAGAAAATGACACACCTTTGATATTGTATCAACTACCACTCTTGAGCACTCCGCTCACATTTATTCATAGCTGATTATTATTTTTATGGTCACAAAAAGTTTTGAAATTATTAAACACCTTATAAGAATGCTTGATGCTCAGAATTTGAGACTACCAAAAACTAAAGCCTTTTCTCTGAGAGAAAGAAAAATATGGTAAAATATTGTTTTTCATCATTTCGAAATGAATGTGTATTTGAAGTGATAACCAAAGTGTCTTTCTTAGAAGTAAATAAATGAATTGTAAAAGGTATTCTTAGAGAACAGAAATGGAAAAAAATGTACCAGTGCTTTTTTTATTGAAAAATTGTTGACTGAAGGGAATATTAAGACAAGTGTCCTCATTCTTTGGAATTTATAAAATTGCTCATTCACTTTATCTTAATTCTGTGAAATACCATGCTTATTATTCTTTAAAAAACAACTAGAAAATTAATGAACTAAGCCTGAGATCAGGTTTTTAAAAAAAGTGAACTATAAGTTTTGCTGTGGAATGTGTGAAAGGAAGACTCATGGAATGTACTGCAAAGGAAAGTTTTGTGCAGTGTCCTGTTAAAGAGTCTCAGAAGTGCGTTATGTGCCTCGAATTTTTTGAGACCGAAGACGACCTCAAAATACATACATGTGTTCCATCAGACCAAGAAAAGTTATTTTTGTGCACCTTAGAAGAGCTATACCAATGTACCACATGCAAGAACACCTTTGAATCAGCAGAACAACTCAAAATGCATGCCTGTATTCCCTCATACCTAGAAAACTTCTTATCCTGCAGCTTAGAAGAGCTACACCAGTGTGCCACATGCACAAAAAGCTTTGAGTCAGCTGAACTACTCAAAATGCATGTCTGTATTCCCTCAGACCTAGATAAATTCTTATCCTGCACTTTAGAAGAGCTATACCACTGTGCCACATGCAAGCAAAGCTTCCAGAGTGCAGAGCAACTCAAAGAACATTCTTGCAAACCTCAAGAGCAAAAGCCTTTCCAGTGTGAAGTATGCTTTAAGCGATGTGCCACCCTAACTTCTTTCAAGCAGCATCTTGTTGTTCATACCCGGCAAAAGCCAGAACCTCACGAATGTACATGGTGCCAGAAGAAATTCACTGCAAAAAGCGATTTAAACAAACACATCCGTGTTCATACTAAAGAAAAACCATACCAATGCGAAATATGCAGTAGGAGGTTTTCTCAGGTTGGCCACCTTACTGTACATCGACATGTGCACTCCAATGGGAAACCATTCCAGTGTGAGGAGTGCAACAGGGGATTCTTGCAGAGAAAATATCTTGTTAGGCACATGCGTGTTCACACTAATAAAGTGCCTCATCAGTGTAACATTTGCTTTAAAGGATTTTTTTGTAAACAACATCTTAGTAATCATATGCTTACTCATACTAAAGAACGTCCACATCAATGTGAAGTTTGCCCTAAAAGCTTTTCAGAAAGGAGCAGCTTGCTTAAACATCTAGTGATCCACACGCAGGAAAAAATGCATAACTGTACGTTGTGTGGTAGGTGTTTTTCTCAACGTGGTCATTTAAAGTACCATGTTTTTACACATAAGAAAAACCTTTCCGAAGATCAGTTTGCTGAACTTCAGAAAAAGGTTCTTTGATGTAATAGAATAAATTGTAGCAAAACTTGGTGTGTGAATTACACAGCAAGTAATGCTGACTAATAATTTCTGGATACACACAGTCCATCAAAAATTTTGTGATAGGGTATAATTTGTTATGTTTTTCTGCTTTTCAATATGTGATAAAGTATTTAATGCAAGTTTTGGGGTACTCTATAAAGGTTGGGGGTTAGCCTTATGGGGAGAAAAAAGTTTTACAGTTTAAATTGTTTTCCCCTTCTTTTTTTCTAGTGTATGTGGTCATTTGTCCCTCTCCCTTCAGAATAAAGTTCAGGCAGCTTGGGATGGACTGCTATTACAAATCATGTTAAGCAAATGCTGCAAAATTTCCTCTCAGGAAGAACTTCTGTGGTTAAAAATAGACTATATTTCAAGTCACATGAAGTTAAATAGGAATTTAAGCAGAGTAGACTATAAATTATACCTGTGGGCAAAAAATTCTGGTTATGCTTCCCATTTGGCCCATGGCAGTGCTTCCCACACATTTTTAATTTGTGTGTTGCTTGCTGCATGATATTTTTTTAACCTCTCCAAATTTTAAGAGTTAAGAATTTTTGAAGGAGGGGGAGAATACAATTTATTCAATGTTCACACCCCTTCTTTTGACTTTTTAAAGCAGAATAGTGTAGTTTATAGTGCAGTCACATTGAATTGCACATACAAGTAAAAAAAATGCATCAGCTCACACATGTGAGCATATTTACTTTTTGGTTAGTATCCGATTGAATATTCATATTTTAGTATTTAAGTTTGTGTGCTAATTCAAACTTAGAGAAATACTATCATGTTTCAGAATTTGTTGTAACATCAGTTATAGAAACATTTACTTGACATAAATAACACGTTGAGGAGTAGTAATGTTGCTGCTTCACCAGGGCTCGACAAATCCCGGGCGCCCAGGCGCCTAATTTTCTTCTTAGTTGAGATTTCGCAATATATTGCAGTAAATACCGTAATTTCTGTTGTGTAATCCATAGATTATCTATTAAAAGGTTATAAATTTAGGTGCTGCGGACAACGGTAAAAAAAACAAAAAAACGGTGCGTCGTTTTAAAAAGTCCGCGAGGTAATTGTCAGGAGAGGTGGTGGTGTTGGGAAAGTACCGAAAATGCGATAACAGAAAAATGTAGCGTAACTGCGAGATAGAAGACTGCAAAGAGATTGTAAGAATATATATTTTTTCTTTTACTTAGAAATATTTTGATAGAAAATATGACGCACGGAAGGCATTACTATTTGCGCGTGCGGAAGCCTACGAGGTGTGAGAATCCGTGACTCTCGAGAATCGCGCAGAGCTATTCCGTAGCGTGTAGCTGCGAATCGCATCGCTTAGTTTTGGTGCGCTGATTGTATTAGTTAAGGTTTTTTCGGTATTCAGTTGAAACATATTCAGAAATAAGACAATGCTATGGACTGTCCGCAATTTCAACGGATTTTTTAGTCCAACTAATGAACTGCGATAATGCTGCAACAGCTAACGATTTTAGTTCTTTTTTACTTAAAAGTAAAACAAAAGTACTTCAAAATGACAGTTACTTTTTCAATAAGACGATCATTTTTTTCTTGCATCTTTGGATTTCTGAGTCTGTCCTGTGAATCACAGTTTTCTGTCTGAAATTACGATTCACGATTAGCATGATAGGTGCGGATCACATGGTGCCGATTATACGACTGTTATGCATGCCAATTATCACGGAATGTTTGTATTTTCTACCGATTTAGTTGTCTAACTACGGAATCTACGAATTTTTATTTTGTTTAAAAAAATATATTTTGCTATTATATGATATACATAATAAGATTGTTAAGCAGAATTGCGGAATTCTCCCCGTTTTTTGTTTTTTTTGTTTTTAGTTTTTTAGTCATCATTTAGATCGCTTCATGATTGATGCAAAACTGAAGAGAATTTGGGGGTTGGGTCATTTTCTGTCTGGGGACAGTATTTCGTGTTTCAAAGATTTCGAAAACAGTTGTTAAATGGAGTAAAAAGAATTTGTATGTGAGGTGGGGTGGGGATAGAAGTTCGTCGGAGGACGGAATTCCATCTTTACCAAACTTTCGAAAACAGAAAGTCGACGGAGTTCAGATTTTTTCCGTAATCGTAATTTCTTTTTTTCTCGTGATGTTGCCTGTGTCCAGTATTTTTAAGTAATATTTTACTACATATATTTTTGCATTTCACCTTGAAAATAGGAGAAAAATGTCCAAAACCGGAAGTCGGATGGAATTCCCGTAATTGCTATCCCCCCCTCCCTCCCTGTGATGTTCCCCCTCTCCAGTGTTGTTAAATATCCCCCGCCCCATAAGTTTTTGCATTTAATCTTGATAAGGGAAGAAGGAAATTCCTGAAAACGGAAGTGACGAAGTTGGAAAATTTGTAAAAATTGATGCATGGTGTTCAAAAGTATTAATATTCCCTAAGTTACACTATTTATCTGAAATAGTTGAAGCTTTGATATCATGCGCTCATGGTTCTCAGGCTGATGGTTGTTATCAGAGGGCACAAAAATCAAGAAAAGAAAGAAAAGCGACAATGAAGAAGTATGGAGAGAATGATAGCAGCAGAAAGAAAAATTAAACAATCGATGCTGTGCAGTTGCAGAGTCAACAAAAGACAGACTAACAGTAGTCTGCATTCTTGCTGTCTGTTTTGATTTTTCACCAGTTAAAATGTTCAGCTCCCCCCACCCCCTTCTATGGTCTGATCTTGTCTTAAACTGCAATTTTAGAGGCAGTGTAATCATATGGTAAGTGGAGGTTCATGCACTGCGCATTCACTTGCTTGGATTTCCCGTCTGTCAGGCATTGTGGAATTCTGAACACATCTTACTGATTTTTACTGGTGGAAGTTTCGAACTTAAATCTTGTGATCATGCCCTCGCAGGGGAATCAATTTTGTGTTTCTCACGTGCTAAGTTTGTTTCATTAGAGTCCTTGTTTGTTGTAACGTTTTGTTGGAATACGTATTTGTTTTTTACAAAGAGATGGATCGTTTCGTAAAATAGAGTATGTATGCCATGCAATACTAGTTATTAGTAACAAGGCTATTGCCAATGTTGGCAGGTATAGACTATTTTTTTTTTTTTTTAATATCATCTGAGACATGCCGCGGATTATGCGAAGGAAGAAATTGTTTTTCTCAGAATTTCCCGATCTATGAATCATATGCTGCTGGGGATTATGTGTAGGATTTTTTTATTTTTTTCACAGCCTTTGGATTACATGCCCTGTGGGTCTCATGAAGGAAAAAAATATGGTACTTTGAATTAATATGTACAAAATATGACATCCACAAGTAGTATTTTAATAAAATCGAAATCTGAAATTTTAATTTTTTTGAGATCATCTACTGAAAGAATGGAAAAAGAGAATTGTGAAGCAAATTGGAACTTTATTTTGGAATAAGTGGTTTGGGTAAAAAGAAAAAAAAATGACAACAAATATGGTTTACCACTTTTTGTTCCAGCGTCATAACCAAACATGTTTTTGTTCATGCGTTATTGACTTCGTTTCACCTGGCGCCTAAATTTTGGAGCTGGCTCCTAGATCTAGAACATATTTGTCAAGCCCTGTGTTTCACCAAGACAGTAGTAGATATTCTGTATGAACAGAAAGCCTAACATATTAGTGTCTTATCTGAAAGCCCTCAACCTCAGTATTTCATTTAGTGTTAGATTAATTTTATTTTACTTTACATGTATAGGAAGTGATCTGCATTTCATATTTTAAAATGTGTAATTTAATACCATGCTGTTGTATGTAATCTCATTTAAATTATGTGAAGATAGAGTATTTAAAATTGTTTCACAGCTTTGTGTACGTTTCATTCATCCTGCGAGGACAGCTGTGAATCATGAAGTACAAAGAAAAAAACTTTCAAATCCTCACAAAAATAGTAATAATTGCAAGCTTGCATGGCAACATTTCCTACTAAATTATGTTCCTGAAATTGAGCCTGTAAAAGATAGTTGTGCACATATGTATGTTTCCAGTTATAGGACAAAAGGGACAGGCTTTGGTTGTAACATAAATTCAACATATTCAACCATTTGATTAATACATTGAAAAAAATTTTTGCTGGAAGTACGAATAATATCGAAGTATTTCTCAGTTTTTTTTTGTTTTATTTCATTTGTGAAACTAATAGCTTTTGCTGCCATGATTTTTACATTTTCACAAGTCGTTTTTCATTTGATCACTTTTGCTAAGCAAAATGTGTAAAGAAACAATCTCGCACTAATATAAGTTACCCTTGAAAATCTACTTCATGTCGTTTTGTGACCCAATTTTCTTTCAAAAAAAAAATTCCAGTTTGGTCAGCATGCCTTTTTCAGAAACAACTTTTTCAGTTTCCTGGTTTGAAACCTTCATTGTGATAGAACTTCTTGGAAATTTTACAGTAGTTTCGGTACTCCATAGGAAAGCCAATATCTGTATTGTGTAGGTTATATTTTCAAACCATCTTCATTTTCTTTGCCCTCTGTTATCCTGCTCCCAAAGGAAAGTTGACTGTACTTGAGGTACTACCCTTTAAATTATTTTTTGCAGTACTTTTCATAAGTTGCTATTCAGTCAATCCAGAACTATTATATAAGATACTTCCATTATGGATCAACACAAAGCAACACCTTTCACAGCATTACACTTCATCTAGAAAACACTATCTTAATGCACTATCTTAATTATTCATAACACCAATATTCATTCTGCTCTATTTGTGATTTTACTCTCAAACTAGACATCAGTGGCATAACCATGTTTCAAAATCGGGGGGGGGTGGGGGTCCAATCACACATTATATATACATGCACATAATATATATCATCATCATTGTCAACCATTATCAATCCACTGCTGGACGAAGGTCTCCCCAAGTTTCCTCCACAACGGTCTGTCTTGTGCCAGTCTTAGGGATCGCATTCCTCCTAAAATTCCTAATATTTTGTGACCCTCCTTAAATTCCTAAAATTATACCTAAAATTTGCTATTCATCCTAAAATTTTCGTAAGCTTATTTATTAAAAACACAACCGTTATTAACGCCAATAAATTTACCATTACGCAGGGTGCGCACGCGTGCTTGAAAACCTGGAAAGTCCTGGAAAATCATGATTACGTTTTCAAGGCCTGGAATATCCTGGAAAAACGGTGTTTTTTTAATGCCGTCTTGAAAAGCCTTGAAATTTGAAATTAGTGCTTAAAAAATGCCCTTTTAGGAAATCGTGTTACTGTTACCCCTTCATTTTTTAAAGTTCCTTTTCTCTGTTCTCAAAGAAACCACCGGCAGCGGTTTCCCCTTCCGATGTGCACCAAATTCTAATTTGGCTGGGGGGAAAAAAAGAAAAAAAAAAGGCACTACTTCCAGTGCAATAAAATTGGATGATTATTAGTAGGTCGAAGGGGAGCTTGATGTCCGTCCCACAATTGAGAACAGAAGGGGAAAGAAGAGGCATTTAACATTTGCAGGGGGTCGCGTATGTACCAAGTCCATACGCGACCCCCTGCAAATGCTATTATGTACCATACTCCTCACTGGCATCCACCAGTGAGGAGTATGCCTGAACAACACATTCATCTTCTTGTTTATGTGCATGCCACCCTCCCTCCCCTCAAGAGACTTCCACTACTTATGATAAAAAATAAGAAAACTATCTTTGCGAATTTTTCACGAAAGTGGCTGAAATTTTTACATTCACTGTAATTGGATTACAGAAGCTCACTTCCAAAATTTCAGTTGAATCGGTTTAAAACTTTAAAAGTTAGCATTGGTAATTTTTATTATGGACAAGTATGTGTGCCTCTTTGGACAGAGTGAGCCTCCAGCAGAAAGGGTGTTACCATAGCAACGGTTGATTGACAGCTGGGAGCGCTGATCTGAAGCCCTTGGTTGGGAAGAAAGCAAACACCTGTTTATCACTTCCACAGCACAAAAGGACTAGGAGAATATTTTCAGAAATCCATTTTTCTGAATTTTGAAAATAACACAGTAAAATTTTTACAGTAGTTAAGATACATCACAATAAAGTTCTAGTGCAAATTTCGCCAAATTCCGTTAGGAACTTTAGCAGATGCAAAAAAAAAAAAAAAAACGTTGCATGTGGTGGAAGCAGAAAAAGATAGGCTAATCAGGAAAAGGTTAAAACAATAATATGAAAAAAGTAATTCAGTGAACAATTGTACATAGTTCTTGGTTTTCAATTATCTTTTTAGGATATTATAGTTTAATGTGAAACCTGAAAACTTTACTGTGAAAATCGTGAATTGCTTCTGGTTCAACAGCATATTAATGTTCAAAGTGAAACTTGAATGTGGTAAATATACTTGAATATGATAACACGTGAAAAGATAAGAACTGAACATTAGAAGTAAATCATACTTAAACTTTAGACATTAGACGTTATGCAAAAAATTTGGGTGTGAACTTCGACCATATATACTAATGGACTGCGCATTGGCAATAGCTGCATCAAAGCCGCCATGGCTCAAACATTGGGCACGTCATCATCAGACTCCAAATTTCGTGTACAAATGCTGTTATGATTACTAATTTACGCTGCAGAACTTCAGTGTTTTCGGTGTATTATGTGAATGCGCCTCATATATAATGAAAACTCTTCAGGTAAGTTTACTTATGAGCTATATACATGCATGATCGTGTTGTTTACATTTTGTGATTTATAATGTGATGAACATTTGCGAAGAATTTGGAACATGCATTCCATTTTTTTTTCTTAAGTTACTATATTTTTATATCAATAGCTGCAAGTTTCTGGTTAAGTAATTGAACTTTATTGACTTAGGTATTTAATTCGTTTCTTACCCATGAAAAATCATAGAACTTTCTTTACTATATCGGTCAGAGCCAACCATAAGCACAGCAGGTGTAACCCATCTTTTTGACTGTTGTCATGTGATTTTATGTTGGAGCCAGAAATTTTGATGTCATGCGCAGTCTATCAGTATATATGGTTGAAGGGTGTGAAGCAAACTCTTTACAATGTATACAAAGTTGTTTTACTAGATGTATACAAATATACATCTAGTTTTTATTGAAATATACACTCCTAAAATTTTTCTAAAAATTCCTAAAATTCCTAAAATTCTTACCTAAAATTTTCCAGAAGTATGCTATGATCCCTGCAGTCTCCTCCATGTCACCCCTGCATACTTTCGAATTTCATCCACCCATCTCCCATGTGGTCTTCTTCTGGGTCTTTTCCTGTCTCTTGGAATCCAATCTAAAATTTCGGCTGTCCATCGATGATCTGTCCTTCTGGCAGTATGTCCAGCCCATTGCCATTTCAGGGATTTAACTCTGATCATGATGTCTTCCACTCTTGTCATTTTTCGGATCCACGAGTTCCTCTTCTTATCTCTCCTGATTACACCAAGTATGCACCTCTCCATGCTTGTTTGAGTTGTCTGCAGCCTTTGTATGTCTCTTTTAGTTAAGGTCCACGTCTCTGCACCATACGTAAGCACTGGAAGGATGCATTGATCAAACACTTTTCTTTTAAGACATAAAATATATATATATATATATGAAGACACCAGACTCTGAATATCTGGGGGTAAGATAGGCATCAAGCAAGCATGCAAAAATGCGTGTGCGCATTGGTTTGGAAGCAAACTCTCATCTGCCCTCTTTTGCAGATTGTAGTGAAGAAAAACATTGATTTTTCATTTCATAATACGAAATAGAAATTGTTTTAAACAGGTTATTCATTTGAGTGAGGGCAAAGAACAGCACAGCACCTTGTCAGCATTCACAATCAGCAAACTAGAAACAAATTTAAGGATTTTAAGGGAATATGATATAAAAAGTGCAATTAACTACTGCATAAATAAACTTCAAGATAAGGAAGTTGTCATTTTTGCCATTGAGTTGCAAAAAAAATAAAAATAATAATGAGCGATTTGTTGCCTGCGCTTATGAAAAAGGATGCAAAATGACATGTGCATCTTACTCTTAAATTATCCTTTTATACCATTAAAACTAATAAACAAGTTTTTAAATGGTGGAAATTCACAAATAAATTGCAGAAAAATGTAGGTACAGCTAGGTTTGAATGAAAGTTTTAGAGGCAGCAATATGTTAACTGTTGGAAGCCATGTACTGGGTCAACTGCTAATGAGATTTCAGGATTTGATCTTTGAATGTTATCTTCAAGTTTTAGTATCCTTGTATTGATCTGGTAAATATGGTTTAAACTTCATTCTTAAATCAACAAAGAAATCAATATAGCAACAATGCAGGTTTGATTTCTGCTCCAGAACTACTGTCAAATTGCAATCTAACATTTCCTAGGTCTAACTATTTCCCACATCTAATGCTACATTTTGAAATATCCAAATTATATATATATAGATGTATTTCCTATATGCATCTATTTTCACATTTAAGTTTTTCGTATTTAATGTAAATTTTTGGTGTTTCCTCCAAAGACGTTAAATCGTGATTCAACTGTTTTCATATTTTCTAAGGAAGGGTCTAATGAAAAACATGCTGCTTTTGCACATCATAAAATAATGTGCTTTAATTCTTACATCAGTTTTGGTCAATACTCTCTGCAGAGCAGTTCATGTCCCCTCTATAGACATAACGTGAAATGTCTGTAGTAATTTTGATTAATATGAAAACCATACTTGAGTTAATGTACTAATAATCTGTTATCAATTTTTCATTTCCCAATTTAGGTTTAGTAAATCCAGTAGGTTAATTGCTAACTGGTGTTCTCTTTCTGGAAATTAATGAACTAAATTTATCCGAAAATTATCTTAGCAAAGTTAATTTAATTATGCTGTTTGCAGTAAAATATAAAATGAACTACTAAGCATTTATATAGTGTAATGTACTGGTAATTATTTTGAATTAGTCACAGGCAGCAGTACCCAACTTAGCCTATTTTCCACTAGATCTAGCTTATTGGAAGACAGTCTAGCAGGGAAAATTTGTGAGTTTAGTGGATAACAGGTAAACCTAGTGGAAAAAGATGGTAGTTCAGCCTTTTTTTTTGGCTTATTTGAATCTCCCCACACACACATTTTTCATATTACTAATTGATACCACAGCCAGTGTATCAACCGCAGCAGCATGGGTGTTACCGTGGTAAATGTTGTTTGCCTCTCTTCTCCTCTGCTTCCTGTTTGTTTACAATTCACCATAAAAATAGTATCGAGGCGGGGGCCAAGAAAACATCTTATTTTGTAGTCACCTGCTCATTAGTTGGCCTCTCGCAGTCATTCCCAAAGTCGAATGTTCACTGAGGGTGGTATATAGGTGGTATATGGGTTTATAGTTCTTGTACCAACTTCATGATATGGGTCCCTGCAGTGGTAGTTTATTATTATTATTATTATTATTATTGTTATTTGAGTGGTGATCCCTGCCATCTGTCCCTCATTCCAACTTTAACTTTTGTTGTCTTAAACTTTTACCTGCCAATGTTCCCATTTGGGAACATGAACTTCCTGATCAATAAAAAAAAAAAAAGTCGGAAAATTCAGTAATGAAATTTTTCTTTAAATCAGTGAATGTCCTTTATATTTTTTGCCTATTTTTATTCTGACCTCCACTCAAAAAATAAAAACCTGAAAATTTCTCAAAACTTCTGTTTTTCATAATTTTATGCATGTTCTGAACAACTTTGTATTTTAATCTGTAAACAGATTTTTTTTAATATTCACTGGAGAGGTGCAGAAGGGTTGAGTTCATCACGCGATAGCATACATTTTTATATTTCTTTATTCATTAGTGAGAATCAGTGTTTTTTTTTTTTTTTTCAATGTTCCCAAATGGGAACATTTGGGGGGGGGGGGTCTACTCCAGAAAACTAGTTTAAGAAGAAATAGCCTCTGAAAATCGTAAATTTCCAATGCAAGTCACTCTGTAGAGGGTAGTCAAAAGCGCGGAAGGATACCGCATTTGGACGGCTTCAAAAATTTGCCCTCAGATTGCTCCTGTAAATTCCTGCTGACATGCCTTCAGCCCTTCGACCATATACAGTGAAACTTCAGCCGCGGAAGTTAGAGTAAGATATCTGGAGATGCCCTTATCAATAGAACAGTACCACTTTGCATAAAGCCTATAACCGTGAGCACCGGCCATTAGATTGTGGGAAAGTTGGCTTTTCAAGGCTATTTGCAATGCATTTTGTGTTGGTCTCATCACATTATTTCGTCACAAATGTTTTTAATTTTGCATTTTAACTTGCTGATGTGTAAGAAATTGCTTTGTAGAATTAATTATTTTAAGGCACCTTTCCATTTTTATTTTAAATTGAAATTCGTGAAACGTTAGTGTAAATTCAAAACAAAACATTTAAATTAAAAACTTTACCCGTTTATGAAGCATAATTCATTCCAGTTTGATATTAACATGATTTCTGCAACCAAAAACTATGCAATTCCAAAATGCACACAGCTGAAACTGTGTGAAGCTCCGTAGGGTATCTTGTGGCATTTCCACACTTTGTGGCTTTGTGGTTAAAAGACCCAGGGCACCTCCAGAGGTCTTGTTCTAACCTCCTTGCCTTCAGCTCATGCTTCAGTCTTACGTAATTGTTATACGAAATCGATAATATGTATATAAATCAATAAAAACATGTAACCGTTTTACACATTGATTGTATTTTAATTTTTTTCCCTAAATCTGGCTTAAATCTAGCTTATTTGATTGCAGTTTTTAGCTTAGATTTTTTTAAAAAAAAGTTTTTTTTATCGTCCACAATTTTAGATCTACAATCCAAAATGGCAGCAGCAACGCAGGAAAATCTGATCCAGAAGACATCCTTGTTTTTTTTTTTTTTTTGGCTTTTTTAACTGCACAAAAGTGTCTATAAATAGCAGAGAGCTCTAACCTGTTTCATTTTAAGGAGCACATATCCATCTATAAAAGAGAATACAAATAGTTGCCCAAAATTAATATAAGAAAATAAAGCCTTAAATTCTAGATCAAAATTGACTTTTTTTAGTGTTTTAGAGCCTATTACCGTTGTATTCTTTTACCATTCTATAAAAGATTTAAAAAAAATTCTTAGTTGTGTTTTTAGTCTACAAGGAGTATTTTAATCTCTTCATATTTGAAAGAGGGGTCTGAAGTTCCAGATTTTTCAAAAATTGCAAAATTTGAAGCTGTCTAAAAAGGGGAAGGTATCTAAAAAACTTACAAAATACTCTTCAGTAGATCTATAGAGAGATGTAAGAAATCCCTATTTGCCTTTTTAAATACATTAGCAAAAAATTTTTGCCCGGCGCCAGATTTTTCAAATTCTGTTCTGAAAATGTTATTTTTCCAAATTTGGATGTGAAGCCTCCATCGCTTTAATAAAGTACAATATATGGATTTTTTTTCCGTTTGCAACTTTTTTTTTAGTAGACATCGTAAAATCAGAATAATGAAAATGCCATGTCAGTTTTTGATGCTTGCCAGCAGAGTTATGCATTCTGTAGCAATACTGGCATTGATCAAGCTGAAGTTCAGTGATGCAGCCACAAAAGAGATGGATGGCATATGCATGCCGATCAGAAATGTTCAAAGCCGTGACACTGATTTTGCGTGGGGTGCTTATAAGCGGGTTTTTTTTTCTTAGTGATTTTATTGAATGTTATAACCAGAAAGCAAAGCTCAACTTTTTGCTATGAAGACTTCTTTTGAAATGCAAACTAGGTATTAATACAAGTGTAAATATAATATGTTCTCTAGTAGTTTTAGTGGTGGATATTGCTCTTTATTATTTAATGATATCTAAAAAATGTTAATTTTGACTGGAAGATCTCAATTCTGTATGTGTAGTTTTTATTTAGATCTATTGTGGTTTTCTCATCCAACTCTCCAACAAAAAATGTGCTGGCTCCTGAGTAAAATGAGGTGGCACCTGAAAATGTTGGACTTTTGTCTATCTCTGATTATGTATGTCTTTCCATTAAAAACCAAGAATTGTGGTACGTGAAAAAAGTAGAATAACAGAAAAATAAATGTGTTTGCAGAACATGTGATTTCAAGTTCATGGTATTCACACTTTATTTTACACTTTGCTTAAGTAGGTAAACACAGCATGTGATGTGTTAGGTGTTTCACCAGTAAATATTCAGACTGTGCTCAGATAAAGCACTTAAAAAGAAGGCTGTATGGTTTCTGAAAAAGTAATTTAATGTTATACAAAGTTGAAGATCATGCCAGGCACAGAAATCTTAATCCATACCAGTTGGACAAATTAATGAAGAATTTCACTCATTGATACATTAACTAAAAGGCAAAATCAAATCTGTTACTAATGTGCAAGACAAAGTTGATAATTATAGTTTATTACCTCAGAGTTAGTTTAGCATATAGTACAGGAAAAATTTGAAGTTAGTGATTGTCTCATTAAAAAAAAATGTTGAAATTTATGGCATTTCATCAAAGATGGGGGGGTCAAAACTGATGTGTGAAGAAACTGTAGAGAAAGTTTCATTAAGCTAGTGTTGAAAGATGTTTTTCTTCTATTCTGATCATAGATAGATATATCAACACAATGAAAATATTGTATTTTACACTGTACATTGAGAAGAAAACATTTTTGTTTATGCACATCAGTTAACTTTCTTGATTAAAGTAACAAGTGTACTGATAATTTATGTTCTCATGCTTTCATCTGAAAGACTGACCAAATAACAAAAGAACTTTTTATATGGTAGAGTGAGGAGCACTGGTATGCTACAGAATTTCTGCTTTCCAGACATATGGTGTGTATGAATACATTAGCCAACCACTCACTATTCTTGGCAAGCTAAGCAAAGGTGTTTTAGCCTCCACAAAAGAGCAGAAGTACATGGTGAGTGCCCACATGCGAGGAGAAAGCTACGTTTCTTCTGCTTACTAAAATCAGCAACACCAGCAATGACAAGTAATGTGAGGAAAAAACGACAAGATGACACCAAAATTTTTGGGTGTAATGAGTGCATCCTTTGAATCTTTTCTGACACAAAAAAATATTTCAAAGCACATTTTTAAATGAAAATATTTAGTGAATAATAGACTGTATTTACACTTAGAGAAAAATATGCACATAATTTAAAAATGCGCAATGTAAACAGTTTTCTTCAATGTGTATTAAACCACTAACAAAAAAAAAAAAAGTGTATATCTCAGATTAGTTTGTAAAACATCCACAAGTAGTTGAAAATGTGCATTACAGAAAATCACTGTGCCCAAAACATTTCTCATAACAGAGCAAATCCAAGGCAAAAAAAGGATTTTTCAGATTGGATTCTTGGAAATGAAGATAGTTTTTTAGTGTGTGTGGTACAAAATTTGGCAAATATATGAAAAATATTTGTTGCCACAAATGCTATCGGAAGCAAAAGGAATTTTTAAAATTGGGACTTTTAGCAGCAGAGATTCTATTACAAAGATTTAGATTAAATGTCTTAACATAAAAACTAAACATTATTTCAAGAGAAAAAATTTGCATAATGTTTTCCATGGTGAGTAGCATTTTACTGAGAAAGATTTTTTTTTTGTTAGGTTTTTAGAAGTGAAAATATGATTGCAAACATATTAAAAACCAAATATCTGCTCTTACGTCCCCTAGTGGCTAAAAAGATTTTGCCACAAAATATTCATACAAGATTCTTTCGCGGATATCCACTTTTTTTCGTCATCATATGGGTCGTTCTCGAGATCAATGCAGAACTAAAGAGAAATAAGGGAGGGAGGTCATTTTCCGTCTGAGGACGATATCTCGTTTTTCCAAACTTGCGAAAACGGAAGTTAAACGCAGTGAAGATTTTCTCCTGTAATCATAATTTTTTTTACTTTTTTACTTACGACGTTGCCTGTGCCCAGTATTGTTAAATATTATTTTAGTGCATAAATGTTTGTATTCCATCATGAAATTGTGGGCAACGATTTCAAAAAAACGGAAGTACAGGGCAGCGAAAAAATTTATCTGTAGTCTTTTCAGGCATGAGTTTCTTCTGTGAATTCGAAGAATTCCGCCATTTGTGTTATATGATTTTGGGTATTCTTAAGATCAATGTACAACTGAACGGCTAGTGGGGGATTGAGATTCAATTTCCGTTTGAGGACGGAATTCCCCCTTCGAAACTTTGAAAACGGAAGTTAGACAAAGCGAAGATTTCTCCTGTAGTGTTTTTTTTTGGGGGGGGGGGATGTTCCTTTTGTCCAGTATTGTTCTTATACATGGTTTTATTCCAAAAATACTGCATTTCAGCTTAAAAATGGAGGGAGAAGTTTCCGAAATCGAAAGCCGTTCAAAGTGAATATTTCTCCCCGTAATGTTTTTTTTTTCTTTCCGTGATGTTCTTACTATCCAGTGTTGTTTTTAAATGTTACTTTTCTCCATAAATGTTTGCACTTAAGCTTGATAAGGGAGGGAAATTTTCCAAAAACAGAAGTGATGAAGTTTGAAAATTTGTTAGAATCGATGCATGGTGTCCGAAAGTATTCATATTCTGTAAATTACACCATTTATTTAAAGTAGTGAAAGCTTTGATATCGTGCATTCATGGTCCTCAGGCTGAAAGTTCTTTTAGCTTGATAGCTTAAATTATTGTCATCTGAGGGGAAAAAAATTATAAGAAAAGTGAAGAAATGGGAATGATATCAGCAGAAAGGAAAATTAAGCAAAGATTGCCGTGCAGCTGCAGTCAACAAAGGACAAATAAGGCCATGTAACTTAGAAGAAGGCAACACAAGAGGAAAATCGAGCTGATGTTCTAGCAAGTACAAAATAGAGAGAAAAAAAAACAAAAAAGTTGTGTGCTCTAAATATCTACATAAATAAATTAGAGTGAACAAAGCCATCTTGCTCATGCTGTTTTGTATACACTTTCTCGTTGCATGTTTTGATTTTTCACACAGTTAAAAAGTTCAGCTTTTTTGTTCTGTGGTCGGTCTCTTGTATGAATATTGTAAAATGCATGCCAAATATTCAGCGTCGTGGCCACTATGCACTGTAAAAAAATTTTAAATCCAATTTTTAGAAACTAAGATTTTGGGGAAAATATTGCATACCATTTAGGCCCCCTAGTGGTGACACCCTGGCATTATTTCAAATAGAAACTACATAAAATGGTTTTCATGGTAAAAGGTATTTGAAGATTAAAACATTTTGAATCTGTTTTATTCGGATCTGTTATTTTGAAAGTTGTTAAAAGTATATGTTGAATTTAATATGTGCATTTATGCCCTGTAGTGATGAAGTTATGCATTGTCCCCTACATTCTCAATGGGGTTCAGATTTGGGCTTATTGATGGCTAGGGAAGACGGTGGAAGTCGCTGTCTTGCTCGCTGAACAAATCTTGCACAGTAGGCTTGTTGTCCTTGAAACAGCTGTCACCTTCTGGATAAAATGTCAGCATTGCAGGTTGGACATGATCATCAACAATTTCAAATCATCCTTGGAGGACACTTGACCTTCCAGCAGTATTAGACCTTTCCCATACCAACAGAACATGCCCCACACAATGACACCACCAGAACCTTGAGTTGTGTTTACAAGGCTAGCTGGGTCTATTGCTTCATGTGACTCCCACCAAATTCTCTGCTTACAGTGTTTCTGACACTACTGTAGACAACACACTCCAGTTCACAGAAATAAGTGGTTTCTGTGTTGACATGCCACTGTCTGCAGATTCTTTTCAATTGGCTATACATAGTACACCGAGATGACTCGAGAATAGCCTTCGTTACATGCTTTTGTCAATTGCTGCGCACACACAGGAAGTCCCATTTCATACAAGCTTTCTCAGATGACAGCGATCCATTTCCTTACAGATTGTCATCATGCCACAGTTGTGTTACACCTCTTAGAGAAACAATGTTGTTTTTTTCTCCCACTAATTAAAGACCCAAGATATAGGACCTCTTGAGAAACCAATAAGCTTTGCCGATTTCAAAAACGTCGCTCCAGCCAGATAGGCATCCACAAACTTCAAAATTGTCGCTCCAGTTAGATGGGCCCTTTATTGAACTTCAGCAGATTGTTTTTTCCCCATTGTAATCAACAGTACTCGTGATTACTGACGAGCAGCAGTTTTAAAGGGTTGCCTAGATCGTGTAGTGATGCGCATGACCATGTATTTTGCATATACACTGCGTAAGATATGTTTATGTACATCTGCATAAAGGTTTCTAATTCACTGGCCAGTGTGCATAGTATTTTAAAAGCCATCCACACTGAAAAGCATTCTTTCTGCTGGAAGTTTTGCTGATGAACATGCTCTCTAGGCATTCCTCTTGTGATATTGCTACAAACTTTATTCTGTAAAATTTTTATGGACTTCCAATGACCATATACTGCAGAACCCCGTTTATGTTTTCACTTTGTTTTGCTCATTTGTATGTGAGAAATGTTTCTAGTTCAAAAATTTTGAATTGCTGTTAATATAAAATTTTATCAACTATATGTCAATCAAAATATCTCTTCGCATTCATACATTATATTGTGGTGTAATGGTGTCATGATTTAGAAACTCAAACCACACACATTCTGTTTGCCAAACTTTTCTCCTACCCTCCCCTTTTGCAGCAAATTCTGTTTCTCATTTTCTGATCTCCCCTTTTTTCATTTATCCTACTTCATTTTATCATGTACCTGCATATTATGACTCACTCTGCAAAAAGCATGCAGTCATCTTTAGTTACCACTGGTCATCTCAGATGGCACTCTTGCAGTCTGCACCTACTTTTGCTTGACATCATATCACTCTTTATATTTGCATTCACTGTTTTGCATTGGAGTCATGGCTTTATGATCTCATGAAGCCTTGTCTTTGAAAGACAATGTGTGTGTGTGTGTCAGGCATGAACTGCTTTAGCTGCAAAATTAAAAATTTCGATTCTACATCAATAATTTGCAAATGTAGAGGTCGAGGAGACAACACAATGTCTTCAGGTTAACTGCATCAAAAACATTACATATTCAAAGGCATATTTTTTTCTTTTGCCACACCGTAAGTTGCAACAGATCATGTGCTGTCATCTAGTGATGTAAACATGCCCCATTTCATTTATGTATTTTTTATTATGTTAATTTTACTTGGTCCCTTGAAAAACATATAAACAAGGTTCCACTGCATTATCATTTATTTGTGGAGCAACATGCTCCCTTATAAATGCTTGTAGAATCCATCAAACTGGTGTGATACAGAGAATTTGTGTGCATATTGTGCCATCTTATCAGCATACAGCAATTTTGAAGAATCTTGTATGTACTTCCTAAGCAGCAGATATCTGATGTAATGCATATGTATGGAAACTTTGTGTATATGTTTAATTAATGAGTAATACAAACATGGTATGAAAAAGAGTTAAAAAGAAAAAATGTTTCGGTTCTTTCATCATGTAATAGTGGTTTCAAATTGTTAGATGTATCTTGAAGTATTATGGGAATACATGTGAAGGGTTTTGTTCTTTCTAACAAACTATTTTCTCTTATTTTCATTGTGTAATAGTAGATGAAATTTCATTTTGTAAATGATATAATAAAATCCAAAGAAAAAAAAAAACTTCCAATGTAAAAAAAGTGTGTTAGTCATGATTTAATTTTTTTTAAGTCATCTGCCTTTTATGTTAAATAATCCAAAAATGGAATAATAAAAGATGGATTAAAACCAATGGTTTATGTGCTACTGACCAGTTGCTTGTACATACATATCACTAAGCTGTTCTCTGAGATTGAGGTTAGCTCCAAAAAGAAATGCAAACTACCAGATTTTTACTTACTGTTGTCGTATCAAACTTCTCCATTTACAGCGATCTTGACATACAACTCGGGCTTCACTGATATCCATTACATGCCGTACACAAGAATTTTTATACTTCATACTCATTCTCATGCAGACACTCCTGAATCTGATGCGCCCATGTCTTCCTTGGTATTCCTCTGCCTTTCCTTCCTGTCACTTGTGCTAAAAAGATTTTCTTAGTAAGCATCTCATCACTCATTCTTTCAACATGGCCAAACCACGGAAGCATATTGGTCTCCACCTTGCTAACAACATTTTGCTTCATCACCACAACTGCAACACATCTTCATTCTTCACACAATCGGACATCTTCATTCTTCACACAATCGGACAGTGTCTTGCCACAAACCCCCACGTAAGTAACTCATTTCTCCAGCACACATATGACTCCTATGTTTCTTCTGCAGTGCCCAGGTTTGTTTCACTGCCATACATCAGAGTAGGAACAATTACTGTTTCATACACAGCCCTGCAGGACTCTAGAGAACCCATCATTTCTGTGAAAACCTCCCAGAGCAGCTATGACTTTCAATGAAGAATTCATTCGCCCCTACTGATTTCACCATCCAATTTGTTCTCTGTCAAACATGCTTCCTAAATGCACAAACTCACTCACCTGGTCAATCACAGTGTCGTTTGCTTGTGAAATTTTAAAACGTTTTAAGAAAATTAATTACTTAATTTTACGATATTTTTGTAAAGTTACATGTGGCAGTCGTGAATATATTCTGGTTTGTAAACCTCCAGAACAAAACTAGGCAAGACTAACAAGTTGTCAGACCCAGAACTGAGCATAATGTAATATTAACCATTTGGCTAATATGACACATTATGGTATGTATGAGTATTTATGCATTTTGGTATTGCATCAAGCAATTAAGTTCTGGAATGTATCTGTTGATAAACTGCATAAAACTATTGATAAATGTATGCGGTTCTAGTTGAATTTCAGTTTCTTTAGTTGCTGACACATGCACATTTTTCTAGATGTACACAAAAATTAATGAGTATTTACATGCATATATTTTACTGCACCAATAACTATATGTATATTTATACATATAAAATGCTATGCATGTGCATATTTATATTTGCAAGTATTAAAAATGCATATGTATTCACTTATATGTGTAGTAAAACAATCGAGCACGAATATATGAGGTTGTATAGTTGTGTGTTCATACCAAAGTGAGCATGTGCGTTTGCATAAAGGCCTTTATCAATGTACTGACTATGTACATTTTTGTATGGACATTGTTTAGAAAAGAGAATCCTTCCACATGCACATAGTTCAGAAAATAATTATTTTGTACATTGATTGTTGTCCACCATCACAAAACTATTTCCCAAGATTTTAAAATTTTGTCACCTGTGTTGGCAGAGATGTTTATGAGAATACAGGGGGTGTTAATTTTTTTGAAAATTAAGTGAAAATTATTTTGTGCCATAGGTACAAGTAAAGATGCAAAATAAACTTTTCTACTCTCAGATCGTGCCGTTTCTTAGTACATAGTGTAACTTGTATGTTCACAAAATTTCATCTTTCATAAAGGGAAAATTTTATTACTGGAATTGATAACAAAGTATGCAGACCATGTGTAGAAAGCTATTTATGGTGGATGGTAAAAAGTGAAGACTACAGATTTTATTTCAAGTTTTAAACTCTTTGCATCTGAAAATAATAATTTAGACTTAATTAAAATAATTTTTTTTTAATTCTTGACTTCCTAAAGGAAAAGCAAAATGCTTCCATAATCAGTCTTAAATGCCACTTGTTGAAAATAAATGAAGTGAAAAACAAAATTAAAAATCTATCTGCATAGCTTTTACTTTACTGTAATCCTACAAAGAACACTTTTTTCGTGATTAATAGCATTTTTGTTGTGAAGTTAACTTGCATCAAAACTTAGCATATTTTTAAAACTTTATTTATAAAAAAGTGCTTCTTGTGGAGTAGAATTTAAAACTTGCAAGGTTTCTTGAAAGTTAAAACTTTTATTTACAAAAAACACTTCCCATTTTTCATAATTATATCAAATGAAATGAAAGGAGTTTCCATGGGCTATCCCGATGGTGTAGTAGTGGTCTAAGCATTGACTTGTGACCATTCGTCTATGACTGATCCGGGTTTGAATCCCGGTGAGGCATGGGTGTTGCTCGTCTTGCTGCACTGTCTGTCCTTTTCCTGGCCCCAAATTAAGGATGGCTGACTGCTTATAGCTTACAAAGTTGCTCCTGGTGGTAATTTATCCCAGAGGCAAAAAAACTAAAGGCCAAAAGAAAAGTTCCTATGGAATAAAAACTTGAAGCATTACAAATATTAGATAAAGGTGAAGTAATGCAAAAGAGTGATGCAAAATTTGGTGTTGGTAGTGTTACCATTGACAGCTGGAAATGTGGAATAGGAAAGTTATGTTCTTTCAGAGCTTCTGATTGTTTAATACAGTCAAACTTGTTTATATAAAATTATTTCCTTTGTCGAACTTCAAAGAGTCACTAAAAATTGCATTAAAAATATAGGTAGGAAAAGTTATTGAACAAAACATAGCAATCGTAATGTATGTCGAACATTTCGTGGCCTGAACATTTTATAGCATCATTCCCTCGAAACACTGACAGGATCAGGTCTTCACATGACCCGATACCTCAAAACGGTATTCCATGAGCTTATTCAAGGTCACGAACAAATTATTTAAAATATAGAACTTTTGAATAACAATGCAAGAGTAAAGTTAATCCTATTTGTGGCCAGAAAGAACCCCAAAACTACAAATGTGAGACTAGTCTATATTTGAATATGCTTTCTCTGGGTCACTGAGAGGTTCACCATATGACTGACAAGCACTTGATGCTGTGGCAGTATTCAGCTGTTGATTGATGGTAGTGGACAAAGTTTACACTGAAATTCAAGAAGTAGAAAGCATGATAATGCAAGCATCAAAAGGGAATTATATAGTAAATTGTCCCTGTTGTATGAAATTTGAACTGAGTTATAAATAAGGAGAAAAAAGAAGTTATGGTTTTTGAACCAGGAGCTATTAGCACTAAATGCAAGATCAGTCTAAATGGCAAGAGTTAGACTAAATCAAGGCTTAAAAAATATCTGAAAAGGTACGTACCCAGCTGGGCATGTACAGACATTATTTACCTGCCCATGTAGTAAAAGCTGGATGCCTAGGAAAATTCTAATATAACTTTTTTCACGTTTTGCATTTCCATTTTAAGGGTCTGTAGTTAAAAGTGTTCAATGCACAAAAGCACGTACCTCCAACAGGGATCGCATTCCTCCTAAAATTCCTAATATTGTGTGACCCTCCTTAAATTCCTAAAATTAGACCTAAAATTTGCTATTCATCCTAAAATTTTCGTAAGCTTATTTTTATTAAAAACACAACCGTTATTAACGCCAATAAATTTACCATTACGGTAAGGTAAAAAGACCTGTTATTGTAGAAACACAGCCTATATGCTGTGCTGCTGAAGGGAGGGAAAAATGACGCCATCGAGATGCACTTGCTTCGGGGCGGGCGTTCCATTTTTTTGCCTTCGAACAGTTTTCGAGAGTAACAAGAGATCTAAGGGAAAAGGGGAGGGGTCATTTTCACCCCTGGTTTGCGCTTTGCAGACGAACTCCGTGGCACGCAGAAGATCGTACTTTATTTTTGTACATGCCTTGTGGAACCTCCTCTTTCTGCTGATGTTTTGTTATTGTAAACCGCAGGTGGGTGGAAGCAAAGAGGAAACATGTGGTCTCCTTCCGTAACCTCCGGTAATGACGATGGGATGGTAGCTGAGTATTATCTTGGCAGGCAGTAGAGCACGTGATCATTGACCTTCGATCATGCGTCGGCGACAGCAACCTTCGATGTGCAATATATCTCGGCTCCGACTCGCTTTGACTGAACTTGCGTGAGATGCGTATGATAGTTTCTGGTTTTACGTCTTTTATGGTGTTCTCTGTGCTGTGTGCAGGTTCAGTTCTCTAGTGGTGACCTGCTTTTTTTTTTTTTTTCATATCTTCTGACATCCTCGCAGCCAAATTTCGGGAAGTTGTCTGGTTTTGCAATATTGGAACGTGTTTTTGTACTTCCCTTTCATTTTCTGGTTAGTAATACAAGTGTTTAAGATGCCTAAATCCAAAACGAAATTTCAAGATGCGTGGCTCGCCAAAGAATTGGACGGAGTGAAGTTGAAAGAATGGTGTTCTGCAACTGAAACAATATTTTCTGCTAAGTGTATATTGTGTTCAGAAATTTTCAACATTTCTAATAGTGGCTTTTCACAAGTAAAAGCGCATCATAAAGGAAAAAAACATTTGCAGAAATTTCAAAGTAAATTTCAAAATAAGTCCATCCTTGAAAGCCTTTGGAGGACGGGATCTTCAGCCCAAAACAAATATTAGTGAAGTACTGAGTCATGATTTACAGTTGGCTAAAGCCGAAGCATTATGGGCCATGAAAGTTGCTAAGGACAATATGTCTTTTGTTTCATGCACTGAAACAGTTGAACTTTTCAAAGAAATGTTTCCTGATTCTGCTATTGCAGCCAAAATGCAACTTAAAGAAAAAAAGTTGCTTATGTGATATCACATGGATTGTCAAAATATTTTGAAGAGGATTTGAAAAAGACATTGCATCTAGTAACCCAGGAAAGGTTACTATAGCATTTGATGAAACTACAAATACACAAGTGAAACGGCAGTTGGATGTGTATCTCAGGTACTGGTCTTCAGAAATAAATTCAGTTTCTTGCCGATACCTAACAAGCGTTTTTCTGGGTCATGCAACAGCAGATATTTTGCTAAAAGAAATTCTTGATGTGTTATCATCCTTCAATATTTCGTTGAACAGAATTATTTGTGTATCCATGGACAGCCCAAATGTAAATAAGTGCTTTTTACGCAAATTCAACGAAGTTGTAAAACAAGAAACAGGCCAGAAATCTTTGGAACTAGGTTTTTGCAACCTGCATGTTGTTAGTAATGCATTTAAAATTTTTTTGGCAAGCTTAAATATAGATTTTGACGAATGTGCTACTGATATGCATTACTTTTTAAAGAGTAGTGCTGCAAGACGAGAGGATTATAAATCTGTCGAGGATATAACATTGGTCACTGCCAAATTTCTTTTGCGTCATGTCAGCAACAGATGGTTAACCGTTGGTTCTGTAGCCCAGAGGCTCTTGGATCAATGGCTAAATATTACAGAATATTTTTTAAACTTCTTGCCATCTCAAAAAATATTTGAAAAACAACTGCGCAATTCGGCAAGGTATAAAAGAATTCACTGTTTCCTGAAAAATGAGCTTACTCCTCGCTATTTAGCATTAATTTCATTTTCACACCAAAATTTTGAAAAGTTTTCATTATGTTATCAGAGTGAAGAACCAAAAATACACCAGTTATATTCTGATTTAAATACTTTAATGAGGAATGTTATGGCTCAGTTTATCCAAGATGATGTTATAGCAGGGAAATTTGGAGAAGACCTAAAGAATGTAGATTTTGAAAACAAAAATTCATGGAAAAAACTAGGGGAGTTAGAAGTTGGTATGAAGACAAAAAATCTCCTCAGGAATGTTCAGGAGACCAGTCAGAAATTATTTCTCTTAGATGTAAGATCATCACTAATTGCAACCACAAAATATTTAAAGTCAAATTTGCCATTCTGCAATCAAAAGCTAAGAGACATAGAAGTTTTAAAGGTAAAAGAACCAAAGAAAGAGTCAACTCAACTTTCAGTCACTGAAGGACTTTCGGAAATAACCAGAATTTCAAGTGTTTTGCATCTTTCTGAGGAACAAATTGATAGAGTAAGAGAAGAGTGGAAACTTTTAAATTGCGATAAGCCAACTCTAGATGAACTAGTGAAATTTTCAGAGGAAGGGCATATTCCAGTGCCGATTGATCATTACTGGCGTAATATATTTAGTATTAAAGACTCTAGCGGAAAAGAAAAATACTCAAATCTTGCTAAACTCATAAAGTCAATTTTAGTTTTACCTCATGGTAATGCTGATGCAGAAAGGGGATTTTCGGTTAATACTGCTCTGTTAAGGAAGGACAAGGCTAACTTAAAAGACTCAACTATAACATCATTAAGAATAGTTAAAGGGGCCATTAAACACTATGGATATGTAAGTAAAGTTCCCATAACAAGAAATTTGTTAAATAGTGTTTGTGATTCACATAAATTTTATAAAGAGTATGTTGATAAGCTGAAGGAAGAAGAATCAAAAAAGGTAAAAGAAAGGAAGCAGAAAGAGAGGGAAAATAAGGAAAAGCAGCTAGAGAAAAAAAGAAAAGCTGAGTTTGATGACAAAATAAAAGAAAATGATGCAGAAATAAATAGACTTAAAAATGATAAAGAAGCCTCCCTAGCAATAATTCAAGAGGGAACAGAAAGAATGAGAAAAGCTGTAGAAAAACAAAATACTGTTGAAATAGCGGTTGCATCTAACTTGATCATACAAGGTTCAGCTGAAATAAAGAAAACTGAAAGTAAATTAGTTGTGGTAGAAGCAGAAAAAGATAGGCTGATCAGGAAAAGGTTAAAACAATAATATGAAAAAAGTAATTCAGTGAACAATTGTACATAGTTCTTGGTTTTCAATTACCTTTTTAGGATATTATAATTTAATGTGAAACCTGAAAACTTTACTGTGAAAATCGGGAATTGCTTCTGGTTCAACAGCATATTAATGTTCAAAGTGAAACTTGAATGTGGTAAATATACTTGAATATGATAATAACACGTGAAAAGATAAGAACTGAACATTAGAAGTAAATCATACTTAAACTTTAGACATTAGATGTTATGCAAAAAATTTGGGTGTTAACTTCAACCATATATTAGTATGGACTGCACATTGGCAATAGCTGCATCAAAGCCGCCATGGCTCAAACATTGGGCACGTCATCATCAGACTCCAAATTTCGTGTAAAAATGCTGTTATGATTACTAATTTACGCTGCAGAACTTCAGTGTTTTCGGTGTATTATGTGAATGCGCCTCATATATAATGAAAACTCTTCAGGTAAGTTTACTTATGAGCTATATACATGCATGATCGGGTTGTTTACATTTTGTGATTTATAATGTGATGAACATTTGCGAAGAATTTGGAACATGCATTCCATTTTTTTTTTCTTAAGTTACTATTTTTATATCAATAGCTGCAAGTTTCTGGTTAAGTAATTGAACTTTATTGACTTAGGTATTTAATTCGTTTCTTACTCATGAAAAATCATAGAACTTTCTTTACTATATCGCTCAGAGCAACCATAAGCACAGCAGGTGTAACCCATCTTTTTGACTGTTGTCATGTGATTTTATGTTGGAGCCAGAAATTTTGATGTCATGCGCAGTCTATCAGTATATATGGTTGAAGGGTGTGAAGCAAACTCTTTACAATGTATACAAAGTTGTTTTACTAGATGTATACAAATATACATCTAGTTTTTATTGAAATACACTCCTAAAATTTTCCTAAAATTTTTCTAAAAATTCCTAAAATTCCTACCTAAAATTTTCCAGAAGTATGCTATGATCCCTGCTCCAATTTTAAGATGATGAAATTGGTATTTTAGAAACTTGGGGATTCTGTCATGTTCCTTTCATTTAAGTTTTTACCCACTGTCACTAAACACCAGAGGCTAGTTCCATCGCTGACTACAAACGTTAGGAGCAAAACTACATATGGATACGTAATTAAAGGAGTGATATTCTTCTGTCCTTGGAACTATGTAACAGTAATATAATGTCAGGTGATTAGCAATGAAATGAAACACTACATGCAACAACTGTCTTTCTCTTGTAGTAGGACATTCTATTCTAAACTCTTATTTTTAAATTTAGTTGCCCGGACCAGGTAACTAGATTTTTTTTTACCTGCCCAGGCCAATAATTTACATGCCCCGGGCATCCCTGGCATGGTATTTTTCAAGCCCTGTAAATGAGGGAGTTCTTGTATTTAGGAAGCATGTTTGGTAGAGAAAACTGATTAGATGGGGAAATCTATTGTAGGTGTGTGCATTCAGCTTTGAATGTCATGCTACTGTATGAGGATTTCACAGAACTGTAATGGGCTCTGAAAAAGATCCCTAATGACTATGTATGAAAGTGTAAATGATCCTATTCAGATGTATGGTATTGAACCCTGGGTGGTGGTGTAGAAACGCACGACTCATTTGTGTGCTTTAGAGATAGAAGCATTGCTCATGAGGGGGTAGTGGTAAGACACGCTCTTATGGGAGGAATAAAGATGTGTAATGTGAGGCAACACACTGTTAGTAGGGTGGAAACTAATGTTCTTATGTGGTTTGATCATGTTAAAAGAACGAGTGATAATGTGCTTCCTAAGAGAATTTAGCCCAAGTGACAGGAAAGAAAGAGGAAGGCCAAGGAAATTGTGAGAGGACTGGATCATGCACAAGATTTTTCCACAGATTCACAAAATTCCATTTTTTTTTTTTAAATCTTCATTTGGGTCATTCCAGAGATCGACGCAAAACTGAAGAGTTTTTGTTTTAGACTAGGTGGGTCATTTTCCATCCACGGATGAAATTCCAACTTACAAAGCAAAGATTTCACCAGTGATCATAACTTACTTTTCCTCCATGATGTTCCCTTCATCCTGTGTTATTAAATATCAGAATTTTTTTTAATACAATGATGTGTTCCAGTTTAATATTTACATAAATTAATTTCAATCAACAATTCGGTCTTGCTCATGCTGCAATTATATTCATGCTGTTTCACCACGTGTTCTGGTTTTTCACCCAGTTAAAAAGTTCAGCTTTTTTTTTTTTTCTTTGTTCTTAGTCAGTCTCTTGTATTCTCAGAAATGTCTGCAAGAGAAAAGAAATGAAGTACAAAAAGTTCTTATGTGAAACATGTGATGGATGTTAGTTAAGCTTGAGTTGTGTGTCATGATTACTGTAAATAGACATTTGATACACCAACAGTAAGTAAAATCTACCATCAGTAAATTTTATTTGGGCTTCTGATCTTTTGAGGACCTAGCCTCTGAATCTCAGAGCTGCTTAGTGATATGTATGTATGTATTGGGATAAAATGTCTGGATTATTTATTGATCATGCACAGTCTCATTAAAAAAAAACAACTGCATTTATACTTTTGATGTTTATTCAGATGTTTCCGAACAGTGGCGTGCTGTAAACTTTGTATAGGCATGCAAAAAAAAAAAAAAAAAAAAAAAGGGGGCATACCTCGTTTGTGCAATTTTAGTTTTTAATTCTTTGATTACTTTGTCATAAAATGTAGGCTTTGACATCACTCTTCTATAAAACTCTTTCAATTCTCACTTTAAAAGTTGAGATAATCCTTATTTGCTATGTGAATAGATTTTTATTCTCACAATTCAATGGCACAATAGTTCCCTGGAGCATTTATCCAAACAAAGTTTGTGCAAAGCTTTCAACAATTTGCAGACTGCTTAATTCAGAGGAAGAGTAAAAAACACTTAATCCCCTTTTTAACATGGTGAAATCAAAGCCAGTGAGTAACATTTGACTGAATTCAAGAACTTCAGGAGATCTGCTGCTTTTTGTATATTTTTTAAACCTGTAAGCTTTCCATATAAGGATACTTATCAGGGCTGCAGTTGCGATAGGACACTGTGGGATGGCATCCTGCTGCTTTTTTTTTTTTTTTTATATTAAAGACCAGACACATCCTTAGTCTTTTCCTTTCACAATTATTTTGCACAGAACTCAAAGAACATTCAGTTGATTATAAAGATGTAAGGATAAGGCCTTTGAAAATAAGTGTAGATAAAATGAAGGAACAGTCTGGATTGTGTATCTGTGCATTTAATCGAGAAATACTGTTCTTGGAAATGCAGATCATTACTCACTATCCCATTTATTTTTCAGATACGACTGCATCACTAATACTTATGGGGGGGGGGGGGGATGATTATGATTTGGAAACTACCAGGATGGAGGGTTATAGAATAGGGAATATAGAAATGCACACACTTTAAGACAGTTACAGAAAAACTGAACATTACATATATTTTAACTATTTTTTGAGTATTATAGTTTCTTTCTTTAGAAAAGGGTAAATAATTTCTCATAATTTCATTACAAATAAACACAGCCAATAAAACAGCTTCTGGAGATTTAAACTTCTACAAATCCATTCAGTTTAGTAGATTGAAGCATTGAAATGTCATTCTTATATTTTATCTGCTTATCTAATTATAAACTCAGTTTTGAGGTTGGTTTTCATTCCTTACGCATGCAGATTTTTCTGTAAAACTTAAGAAATCAACGGACTTCTTATTAACTTTGCAACATCATCATGCACTTTCTTATTTTACTTTTGAGCTGGTAGTTTGCTTAAATTATCATGTTGTAAAGAAAGTATCCAGAAAATAGAGAAGCATGTATTTCAAGCTTAAAAACTCGTGCAAAACACTTAACCTAAGTGTCCAGGTAGTCCTCATTGGAACTGATTACCTTTTCCCACCGATCTAAGAGTTGGAATATCCCATTGCAATAGAAGTCTGGCGAGCGGGAGTTGAAGAATTCATCCATGCAACGTTTCGCATCATTAGCAAAAGTTTTCTCTGTAAGAAAATTCGACAAAGACCAGAAGAGATGAAAGTCAGACTGGGTAAGGTCCGGGAAATAAGCGGGGTGCAACAATATTTCCTATTCCAGCTCTTGCAATTATTGCTGTGTCTGTAAACTGACATGTGAACGTGCTTTATCATAGTGAAAAACAACTCCATGACAATCGATGCTGGGTGCTTTTTTTACAGTGCAGCATGTAGGCGGTCCAACTATTGGATATAAGCATCTGCCTTGATGGTATTGTTCTGTGGCGAGAGTTCATAGTGAATCGCACCACACAATTTCAGCAGCAATTTAGCATCACCTTCAGTCCGTGAAGGGAGTGGTTTAGCAACCTTCTGTAGGGGTTGTCCCTGCTTGGTCCATGCTCTTTATTGCGTAACATTCACATATGTGACCCATTTTAGTCACCTGCGACCAACCAATGCAAAAAGTCCTCCCATTTTTCTCTTTCACGCAGAACAGCAATAGAGTAGCGTTGCATCCGATTCTGGTCAGACAAAGTAGGGGGTACCCATTTGCACAGTTAACAAGAGTATCCCATCTTCCGAAGTTGGGTGCTGGTGATTGTATGGAAGGTCTTCAGTTTCTCTGCCAGTTTCCATAGTGCTGCATTAGGCTTGGACAAAAGCATGTGTTGCAGTATATAATCTTCAACTTTACTGGGTCTGCCACTTCTGGTTGTATCAGACAGATCCCATACACCAGTGTTTAATTTCCTGTACCAGTCATAGCAAGTACTCTGTCGGATAATATTGTCACCAAATGCAGTTTGCAATTTTCCAAGTGCTTCCGTAACTTTCACTCCATTCAAATATTCATAGAGCAATATTGCGTGCACTTTCCTTTGATATCGCTATCGTATTGTCGCCACGTACAATTAATCTTCACCACAACAGCATACCTTCTGCCCTTAGAATCTATTCTTTCACGCATTGCACTCTGGGATGTTTGTCACCACAGGCCTGCAGTATCTTGCATTGCAGACACCACATACAATTTTTTTGTGGAATTTTTCTTTACAATCTGATATCTTAGTGTTTTAGTGCTTAACACACAAAAAGCAAGGAATATACAATTTTGAACTACATAAAAAAAGATCCCACTGAAGGTTATGTATTGAACTATAAATCACAAAGTCATTGGCAAAAGAAATTCTGCTTTTCATTGTTGCAACATGCTATTTATTTCTGCATATTTTTTCACATTTGAAGTGGGAATGAACAGAGGACAGAACAAAACTATTCCTGTGTTGCTCTAATTGGTAGACTGCCCATGCTCTGAGCTTTGGGGGCCAAATACTAAGTGCAACAGGATATTTTGCATCATGGTACTTCCTATCTTATTGTTTTTTTCCACATGAAACAATCTATAGAAGCACATACGGGCTTGATGAATTAGAGACCGGTGTCGCATTCACACTTGTTTCATCAATTGAGACTAAAAATGCACACAAATATTATGAATTTTGTTTTAAATAAACACTTCTAAAATCATTGGTATATAGTTTAAATTCCAGTGTTGAAAAAAATCAGAACTAATGTTTATATAATTTATTTTCATAGAGCAAATTTTTGCACATAATGAGGCTTGTTGCATACAGTTGCACACTGCTGGTTCTGAATGATGTATAATGATCATTGCACTTATAAGCTATATGCTGCAATACTTGATAAAATTTATATATGCAATGAATGTAAACACTTTTACGGGGAGGGGGTCCTCCTGCAGGTTTTTTTTTTTTTTTTTTTTTTTTGCCATCTTCTGTGAGACATAGTAAATATGCAGCAGTAAATAATTGATCAGAAAGGTTTCATATTCCTTTAGATCAAGCTTTGGAAATTTGTCAGTAATGGTGTAGTGTTCTGAAAAATAGAAACATTGAAGAATGAACTGCTCCTGGAGTCCTGTATATTCAAATGCTTCCCTGACATGAACAATCCCCCCCCCTCTTTCCCCCATTTTAGAATGAATGCAACATCCCTCAATGGAAGCATTTTAGTAATGAGGCAAGGTAAAATCATCTGACTTCATGAAGTAACTGTCTTATATTATCGATTTTTACTTCTGCAGTTAGATCAGCTGTCAGTAAATTCTCTGGCTAATCTTTAGAATCTTCAGAGAAAGATCTGTAGCTCCCAAGAAATCATTCTTGAAATATTTTTGCTTAAAAACTTTAGTAAAGTATTGCCATACTATGTATGTAATAAGATATTTATAATTCCTCTTCTGCAAACATACAAAGTTTGTGCACAGGTTTTTGTCACTGTACCATCTCGCAAAGAAAAAAAAGGTGAAATGAAAAAATATAAAGTTTACAAGTTACTATATTTTTCTTCATATAATCAGCAGCAGCAGGATATAATCTGACATGTGAAATTCAGAGGGGGGGGTGTTTTTGTGTAATTCATACCCACAATGTTGATCCAAAGTCATAATTTTGTACAGAAAAGTCATGATTCACAGGATGACCTAGCATTCCAAAGAAATGGGGCAAGGGATCTTATTTAAAAGCTTTTTTTTTTTTGGGGGGGGGGGGGGGTTCTCTCAAATGAGTAATAGTGACTGGTGATGATCCTCTTAACCCTTTTGAGTCTGAGTTTTGTTTATCTGCAAGTTGGCAGAGGTGTTTTCATGTGTGAGTTGCAGGGAAGCAAACTGAGCAAAAATATATTTTGTTGAACAGAGTAAAAAATGATAGAAGTGGGACATATACAGTACATGTGCCATCAGTGCTTTTTAGCAGGACAGATATGTCCCACCAGGAGACTAAACACTACTCAAAAGTAATGAACAATTGCTTTGTTGTTTATTTACCTTGTAACTAAGTGTATTTATATGCTTGCTTGGCTACGAATATAAACAAAATGTTTTTAGACATTCAAGAATAAGGCTGAAAACAAACAAGGCAAAGTGACACATTGCACATCACACACATGGTAAGGGTGCAAGATTCTTTTTTGTCTTTTGTGCAATGAGCACACATCCTCCGTGGTGTTCCTTTTATTGGCAGATGATCACAGACATTTGCCATGTCCTTTGATGCTGTTGATGGGCAATCAGTGCCACGTTTTCGTTTGAAAGCAGCCTTCCTTTTGCCATGCACTAGCATTTGTTCAGCTAGTGGAACTAGAAATTTCAAAAATGTTCTTTTTTCATGACAGAGTTCTTGATAGATAATCCAAGCATTTACAGCAGAAGTCAACACCACTTTGCTGACTTGCAGTCTAGGTCATATAGACTGCCACTTTTTGCTCAGATAAGTCTACCCCACCCATAACAGTTATAAAATGATATTGCTTTCAGGCAATTGACCTGTTTGCAGGATCCTACCTGCATCCGACGTTGGACTGATGTTACTGATGGCGTATGGTAGTTGCTGAGCACGACCACTGTCTGCAGAGGATGCCTAAAGGTGTGGTGCGGAACTAGAAGCTGCCTCTCTCTTTTAGTTTGGCAGTAAAATTGGGAACACGTTTTTGAGTCTTCATACACATGCCGACGGCAGGAAGTGAAATTCGGGAGGTTTACGGACGTGAAAAACCTAACGCTAAAATCACCACCTTTTGTCCAGACCTAATGGTACTTGCTAGTTTCAACACAAGTCTTTTGCCGAGAGTTCCGTTGCACACGTGATCTTTTCCAGCATATATATTAATATTGTAAACAGATCCTGTTTTGGAATTGCACCTTTCCCACATTTTGATTCCTCATTTTACAGGCTTCAAGGGCATGTATTGTTTTATTGCCGACCTCCCCTTGAATTTCACCATAGACTCTTCTATACTCTGAAATGTGTTCGTGCTTTGGAAAAAGTGTGCTTGAAACATACCAGATCCTCTATGTAGTACAACTTTCTAGTGTCATCAGACTTCTCTGGTGGCAAAAAGTACATTTTTGATAACAGCTGAAATCTACCGCGAGATATTGCTGTCTTTATCATCACGTTGCCAGGAGAAAGTTCTTGTGACCACTGACCAATCATCACGGACACTTGAAAGTTTGTCGTAGTACATTACTGACAGCCAATAACCACCATAATATCTCCTGCATCAGTCCAAGGAATCAATTTTCCTATCTTTCTTTCGAGATGCTTGTTTGTACAGTCCGCAATGTACATCATCAAACTTTGCGGGAACAGTTGCTGCATGATTTGTAACTCACTTGATGACTGATCTCCATTTGCCAAAACAATAGGTGGTACTTTGTCCGAAATACCTTTCTTCGACTTGAAATTATACTCGGGGCAAAGCTATCCTGGCAATGAGGCCGAAGCTACGGTGACCTTTTCACTCCCAGTATTACTCCGCACTAATGGTGTGTAATTAACCTTCACTCGGAAAGCTTCTCCCACAAGCCCTCAGGGCTGGCTGTCTGTGACCGTGATCCCTTACCAAACCCCTCTATTTTAACCACCTCCCCACCCCCGCGCACTTTGGAGACCGGTAGACAAGCAGTTAGTTTATTTCCCTCTCTATCTTTTTTTTTTTTTTTTGAGATGTTACAGAACGTGTAACGTTTCTTTCTTTTAAAATGAAATTATCTTTGCTAAACACGGGAAGAAGTCTTAAGTGGCCTTATTTTGTTTTCACATATTTCTCTATTTTTTTTTTTTTTATATTTTTCATATATTTATACTAACGGCTTGAAGATTACCAACTGCGGGATTTAATTCAAAGTATTTTTATCATGTCATCAGTTATGAGTAAAATTTCGTTCGTTCCAAAATTTTGCCCTGATTAGATTTTTTTATAACAGATACCCGTTAAATGTGTATGCATTTTTAACTACCCTCTGTTGCCATAAGTACTGGACAAGAGCCGGTCTCTGTGATTAATGATATTTTAGGGTTCACTGTAAATTGCCACACATCTTTCAGCAACTTGGAAAATTGCCACACATTGGAAAATTGCCACATGTTTTTCCTTGAGGGGGCGGACACAAATTGCTTTTCCTCCGAGGAACACTTTGAATGTGTGGCAATTTTCCGAATTATGTGTGGCAGTTTTCCAAAATGCCTAACGACGGAAAGGAACTCTTTCATTTGTCTGAATTTTCATGCCGGTTCATACGCGTTTAAGGCAACTGCGCACAAAAGTTCAAAAGGAAAAGATAGCCGTTTCTTGGCCTATATTGAGAACTGAATTGGGAACTCCAAACTAATTTCGAGAAAACGTTCTATGTAAGCAAAGCGAGAATTGTATTTTAATTTGAAGAAATAAATTGCCGATGGATCCGAGGTACTTCAATACTAAATTCAACCTTCATTCTCCCAATTGTGCGACTTGAAACACCAGTGAGTTCTGCCGTAAGAACTGTTATTTCATTTTCCGATTTATTCGGCGAATGTTTTTCCATCAATTTAGTGAAAACATTCATAGCGATCACCTTAGCAGAGCTTCGTAAGGTTTCCCAGTTTTATACGGCTGAAATACACTCAAGTGACCGGCAGATGCCATTCGAAAAAAACGAAAAGACAGAAGAGTGTTTTAAAACAACAATCAAGAAGGAGAAACCAGGGAGAGAAACGCGAAATGCCCTCGGAAACACTTTTTTCGCCCTCATCCTTCCGCTAATGACCCCCCCAGCAATAAATATCCCCTGGGTTGTCAGCTGAACTTTGACCCAAACAAGAATGCTGTGACAGAGAACCATCAGTGACGTCACCAAAACACGAATATCTGTATTTTTAGAAATGCCGCTGAAACTGAGATCTGAATATTTTAAACGCACACACACACAGAACGTATTGAACATCTGTGTCCTTTTTAAGTGCCAGTTGAAGTTGGAGTACGAGCTTTTAGACCGGAACTATTTTATGCAGTGGAAGTATACACTCTGTAGCCTTCCTTCCAATGACAGGTTAGGTTTGCCCCGAGTATAGTTGCAGGTAGTGACCATATAACATTTTCTGAAGCACCCTTATCTGTTTCAACAGAAGATGCATTTTCTTCTCTTGTAGTACCTGCTGGGTCATCTACCTGTTGACCATCACTTTCACCAGAGCTCATCAGTATGCTGATATTGCTTTCAGAACAGCTGGAGTCTTAAAGAAATTTTGGATCCACGTCGTCATCATCAAAACTTGTCTTCAGAATTGAATCAGATTTTAAGTTTTATCATCATCATTGTCAACCATTATCAATCCACTGCTGGACAAAGGTCTCCCCAAGTTTCCTCCACAACGGTCTGTCTTGTGCCAGTCTCCTCCATGTCACTCCTGCATACTTTCGAATTTCATTTACCCATCTCCCATGTGGTCTTCTTCTGGATCTTTTCCTGTCTCTTGGAATCCAATCTGCCGCCCCGGTGGCGCAGTGGTCTAAGGCGTTGGCCTCTGATCATACGTCCGTAAGGGGTCCGGGTTCGAATCCCGGTCAGGCATGGATGTTGTTTGACTTACGGCACTGGTTCTCTCCCTTCCCTGGAACCAGTGACCCCAAATTAGGGACGGGCGACTGCTTATAGCCCATTTGAGTTGCTCACGGTGGTCGTTAAACCTCCAATCAAAAAAAAAAAAAAAAAAAAAATCCAATCTAAAATTTCGGCTGTCTATCGATGGTCTGTCCTTCTGGCAGTATGCCGAGCCCATTGCCATTTCGGGGATTTAACTCTGATCATGATGTCTTCCACTCTTGTCATTTTTCGGATCCACGAGTTCCTCTTCTTATCCCTCCTGGTTGCACCAAGCATGCACCTCTCCATGCTTGTTTGAGTTGTCTGCAGCCTTTGTATGTCTCTTTTAGTTAAGGTCCACGTCTCTGCACCATACGTAAGCACTGGAAGGATGCATTGATCAAACACTTTTCTTTTAAGACATAATGGCATATTGCTCATGAAAATTATGTTGTTTCTTCCAAAAGCTCTCCAGGCAAGTTTTGTACGACGATTAATTTCTTCATCAATGTGACCCCCCACTTGATATCTGCTGTCCAAGGTAAACGTATGTGTCTGTTATCTCCAGCTTTTCTCCATCAATCGATAAATCTTCATTTCTTGTAAAAGCATTGAACATCACTTTTGTCTTCTGAAAGTTCATTTTTAATCCCACTTCTTTACTCTTGTCACCAAGTTCTTGGATCATACTCTGCAGCTCTGATGGGGTAGTTGCAAAAATGACTATGTCATCATCAAAATGAAGGTGGGTTAGATATTCTCCATTAATCTTTATCCCTTTGTTTTCCCAGTTGAGTGATTGAAAGACATTTTCCAATGTGGCGTTAAAGAGCTTCGGAGATATGGTGTCACCTTGGCTCACTCCCTTTCCAATTTTTATGTGTGTTGTATTTTCAAACAGCCGAATCTTTGCACTCGCATTTTCATAATGTTATTAATAATATTAATGTATGCATCTTCAATACCGTAGGATTTCAGAGCCATTGTAACTGCTGATGGTTTCACCGAATCAAAGGCTTTTTCATAATCGATAAAAGCCATGCACAATAGAAGTTCATATTCCCTCGCTCTTTCAATTAGTTCTCTCAGTACGTGGATATGATCTATTGTGATGTAGCCACTCCTGAATCCAGCTTGTTCTCTCTGTTGAGCCATGTCCAGTGTTACCTTCAAGTGGTGTGAAAGAACTTTAGTGAAGATTTTATAAACCACTGATAGGTCTGTAGTTCCTGAGATCCTCAATGTCAGCTTTTTTATGTAGCAGGATCATTATAGCGTTGTTCCAATCCTCAGGAATCTTCCCTTCATTAAGGCATCGAGTGAAAATTTGGGCGAGTACTGTTTCGATTTCTCCACTTGCTTCTTGTATGATGTCTACAGTAATTCCATCTTCTCCTGGAGCTTTTCCACGCTTCATGTTCTTGATTGCATGTGCAACTTCTGCTGGGAAGACTGGAAGAACTCTGGTACTGACTGGTACCTTCCATGATGTCTGGAGTACATGCATTATCCCTTTCATATAACTTGGAGTAGAAATCTTTGACTCTTGTCAAAATTTCGCCTCTATTTCTTGTTACAGAACCATCTTCTTTTCTCAGTGCCATAATCTGTTTTCTTCTCTTACTGAGATGTCCTTTTGCTGTCTTTAGGCTTTGGTTGTTTTCAATTGCTTTCCTCACTAGTTCACAGTTGAATTTCCTTACGTCTTCAGTGATACTTTTTCGTACTGTCTTGCATAGCTCTATGTATTCCACTATGGAAGTCACATCTTCTTTAGTTGTCCTCATCTCTCTTCTTTTTGCATCAACATTTAGGTTTATCCTGATAATTTGTTCACATGCAATTTGTTCTTAGACCCAGATAATTTTGTTGCTGTTTCCATAAGAGCTTTGGTTACTTTTCTGTTAACTTCAGAAATATCCACTTCTTCCGATGTTAGGCCTTCTAAAGCGGAGAATCTGTTCTTCAGTTCCAACTTGAAGGTATCATGGTGTTTTTTAAGGTTGGTTATGTCAATACATTTTGTTTGTCTTATGAGCTTGCCACGTTCGAGTTTAGTGTTGAGGTGCATCTTACATTTCACCAATCTATGGTCACTACATGTGTTGAACTTGTTTAGTACACTGCAGTCTTCTATGACGAATTTTTTGTTACACATAATAAAATCAATTTCACTTGTCCCATTTGGATGTCTCCATGTCCATTTCCTGTGCGGCTTTTTCTTGAAAAAGGAGTTCAAGATGAAAAACCCTTCTGCCTCTGCAAACTCTACGAGAGTATTTCCACGCTGGTTTCTGTTGCAGTGACTGAATGTACCTACTGAAGTTTCATTCTGTTGCCGTTGCCCTATTTTTGCATTGAAATCTCCCATAATTATCTTCAAGTGCTGCTTACCTTTATTATTTAGATGACGAATTTCCTCATAAAATTCTTCAATTTGTTCTTCAGGATGACTTGTGGTGGGTGCATAAGTTTGAATAATCTGAGCCTGGTATCTTCTCGAGAGTTGGATAATGAGTCGTGCAGCTCTGTCAGAGGAACTTTCAACTTCTACAACTTTATCTTTCAGTTTCTTGTTTATTATAAATCCAACACCACTAGTTCTGCCAGTATCTGTCCCATGATAGTAGAAGAGATGTCCACTTTTCAGTTCAATGAGATTTTCTCCTTACCTCACTTAGCCCGACGATGTCCCACTTGATCCTTTGCAGTTCCTCTCCCAATTCAAGAAGCCTTGAATCAGAAGATAGGGAGCGTCCATTATATGTAGCCAAGGTCAGCATCAGATGGCAGCCTAGTCCGGTCCTCCGGGGATTCTTAGCACCCTCTGCCTTCATGTCGCACTGGCCGCTGCCTTGGCCAGGTACATTCCAGCTGCCGGAGACTGAGGGCCAAAATTTAAGTTGTGGAATCATTTTGGAGGGGTTTGACCGTAACTCACCACGCTGGCCAAACGGGTTGGTGAGTGTGGGATAGCATTTCCTCTAATCCCGATGGTATAGTTATACCGCTATTGGCGGTCGTCAGAGCCTCTTTAGTGGGAACAGGATGCACCACGAGAAGGCGGGGTTGACATTTGTCAAGGAGAGGCTGTGATGTTACGCATCACCTGACCTTACATCCCTTTTTCGCCAAGGTTTATACCACACTTTTAATACTGTTTGTTTGTCTTGTGTCTGGTGCTCTTTGGCCAAACATGGCCCTTGCGCCATAAAAATTAACCAACCAACCAACAAATCAGAATTGAATTCCTATATTTGTATCTCAAGTGA
The DNA here is from genome assembly GCA_039090855.1 of Macrothele yani. Classification (NCBI taxonomy): domain Eukaryota; kingdom Metazoa; phylum Arthropoda; class Arachnida; order Araneae; family Macrothelidae; genus Macrothele; species Macrothele yani. Next base: position 19,797,037 of record CM077023.1, on the reverse strand, counting down.
GACTTCTTTTGAAAGCACTTTTCGATGCTTACTCATAGTGACAATTCTATGAAAATAATGAAAGAAACCCCACGTCAGAACATCAAATTGATACTACATTGAATCATGTGAATGCGAAATAGTAGCAACAATTGATGTACTTATTAGCATTGCTCATAAAGACTAAAACTCACCAAATGAAAACACATTATTTGCATTGTTTCCGACCACCATAGCATTCTGATTTTTTAGCCCTGGTGGGACAGTATAGTACCACAACAGCGTACTGTTAGGACGCAATGTCGCATTGAAGTACGCATTTGCTTTCCCACCAGGAGTATTCAAAGATCAGTTGGTACATGTCTCTTTAGGACTCGAATGGTTCAATTGTACCCTTGTTCCACAGGATATTGTCTATGCTATGATATTGTAATCGCTTATTACCATCGTAATAAGTGATTATAATATCACTTATCTGTAATAAGTGATAATCACTTATTACAGATAAAGTTGCATTCGATTCCAACGGGCTCCTTCTTGGTGCATAATTTTTTTGGTCAACGAGTGTATAACACATTTTGAAAGACACGACGCTGTTTCGCAAATCGATGGTACACAAATAGGGTATGAATACCATTTTGTTTGCCCCCAGGGGCATATCATGAAAGACAAGTAATAAATACAAAGATTCAATGGTCTGAAGAATAATAATTCTTGTAGTGGCTGGACGTTTGCTTTCCTATAATTTTCAGTCATTGTGCTGGTAAAATATTTTTACAGGTATTCACCCCATCATGCAGCACACACATTCAAACCCATCAGGACTAAAAGGGTTAAACATTGGGTGGTGGATAAGTTCCTTAACCAACAATCGTCTTTATATTGAATGGGTAAAAAAAATAAATGGTGTTCCCATTATCAAAAGATTTTTCAGACAGTAACTTTTTTTTATTTTCACCCTTCCCTCCCCCTGCCCCCCTTAAAAATGTGAAGAAACAAGGAGGGTATGCATTCTGTGAATAACATTTTGAAGTAGACACTTAACCTGATCCCAATTGATATTGCCACTAATGGTAAATGATAACTTAAGATTTCATTATTAGCTACAGTTTCCAACTACTCTCCAAATTGCCAAGCCTTTTTCTGAATAATTTAATTTGTAATGACAATGTTTAGCATTTATTTGTTGTATCCATAATAAGAGGGCTTGGTATAGCTTATGTTCGACAATTTTTATTTTCTTTGTGGCATGTAATGATTTTTCCAAGCCCATCTACTTCCTTTTTTTTCATTTAGGATATCATCCACTGTCTGCCTCTGAATAGTATGTTTCTCAAATAGATTTGAAAAATGATTCTCAATAAATTGCTGGCTTGGAGGAAGAATTTTTTTTTTTTTTCTTTGTATACACAAGTTGGAAATTTTTCGTGGACACTAGTTTTCTATATTGCTGCAGAATTTAGTTGAAAACAAGACTGATATACACTGAAGAGCAATTGAATTAGAGATACCTGTCTAGTAATGTGTAGCACCTCCTTTCTTTCTGATGACGGCGGCGATTTGTCTCTGCATGAACTTGACAAGACACCGGAAACGTTGGGAAGCCATACGGATCCACGACCCCATAACAAGCTCCCACAGTTCACGAAGATTTGATGGGGAGGGGGGGGGTCAAAGCCTCGACCATCTCTCTCGATGGCATCCCAGATGTGCTCGATGGGATTGAGGTCAGGTGACCTAGCTGGACAAGGAAGCGAGGTCACGTCGGTGGAGTGTTCATCCAACCATTCAGATAAAATTCGGGAGCGATGGCACGGTGCATTGTCTTGTTGCAGGGTGAGGTCCCCAGTGAGATGTTGAAGACACGCAAATGGTCGTCCACGATATCCCAGTAACGTTGACCTGTGAGGGATGATATCACATGTACCAGGGGTCCCATTTCAGTCCACGTAAACAGTCCCCAGAATGCCACCCCCACCAGCTAGAAAAGTACCCTGCTAGCAAGAAGGATCCATCGCTTCATGTGGTTTGCGCCATATTCGTATCCTGCCATGCGCATGTACCAACGTGAATCTCGACTCATCAGTCCAGGCAACATTTTCCCACATGTCTAGGGTCCAGTGGCGATGTTCCCACGCCCATGCTAATCTTTGCACCCTGTGATGTGCGGTCAGCAGCAGCACCCTTGTGGGATGATGGCTTCTGTACCCCATAGCAAGGAGATGGTTCTGGATGATGTGGCTGCTTACATGTTTTTGTGCACCAGCGTTAAATTGCAGTGATTTCTTGCACTGTGGCCCGTCTATCCGCTGTTACAATGCGAGCTAGCCGACAATAACCCCGCTCGTCCACATGCTTTTGTCCACGGCAGTTTGCCTTTGCAGGGATGGTTTTACCGGATTCAATGTACTCACGGTGCACCCGTGACACAATGGCTCGTGAAAATCCCAGTGCCTGCACAACTTCCGAGATGCAGTGACCCATTCGTCGGACCCCCGATAATTTGCCCACAATCAAATGCACTTAGATCCTTCGTCTTACCCATATTGCGTCCGACTCTTGCTGATTCCCGTCGCATCACTCCTTATATTGTCTGATCGCTGCATACATCATGTCGTTTCCGTTTACAGGGCCGCCCACAGCGCCACATTTGCATAATGCCAGCTGTCTTTAATTCAGTTGCTCTTCAGTGTAATTGGTGGTCACATTTGCAACCATTCTCTAGCCATGCTGTAAACCATGTTGGATACAATAAATGCACTGAATGGTTAAAAGCTATTGTTCACTTGAAAAATGTGGAAGTGGGGCTGGCTTTATCTCTTTTATGAAGGTCAAATGCATAGGGCAATGCTCCATCCCATAACCCTCAAGGAGCTAATTGGTTCTCTCTCTCTCTCTCACACACACATGCATGTTAATAAGCCACAAAGCTTCAAATAATCCATATGCTTTGAAGGTGGTAATTTACCCAGGTAGCAAATGAAGTAGAGAACAACCCAACGGGCATAGTGATGGAAGGAATGAAAAAACATTTGTTGCCAAGTTTCATAGAAAATTCCATGAACTAGAAATAGCAAGAATTAGTTAGATTCTTTGAATGGCAAATGAAAGTTGCCTACCATAAGCTTCTTTATTTTTGGTGCACTTCGAAAATATTTGGTGCTTTTAGTGTGTGGGCAGTTGGCATTTCATCAAGGCAATTTTGAATGTGAAGATATTCAGGAAAATCTGTTCTCCAGGGTTGCAGAATGTGAAAAGCAAGTGTGGCAGTTTAAGGAGGTTCAACTGTGTGTTTGTGTATATATAATTTTCTTTTTTCTTGTATTTTATCTACCATCATCCACAGAGCTGTCCACTCTGAATGAACAGTAGATAAAATCATAAATGGTTCCTCCAATTAAAAACAAAAAAAAAAAATTTTTTTTTGGGGGGGGGGATAGATGTATCACAACATTTGCAGATGATTATTACAAATTCTCAATGCAATTAGATTTCCTTTAGGACCTCATAGTGCCTAAATTCAGTCACTTTTCTCTTTGAGAATGTGCCTAGTTTTGATTCGTATATAAGTAACACAAAATGTATAATGGTTTGGTTTAAAAATTGTTTAGTGAAAAACCTTGCTGTTTTTTATGTGAAGTATCAGTAAATTATGGGATTTTTTATGTGTTGCATTGAAGGTTTTATGTAACCAGTTCAAACTCAAACCACTTGTTAGAATTACAATGATTCAGATGAACCATTTGTCATACTCAACATTCAGATGAAAAGCACCAATGCAGCCACTGGTCAATTCAGTATTGATTTTCCTTGCATTGTTTTGTGGGGATGCAGTATTAATTTCTCCTGTGGGAGGCCAGGGGACTTAAGCCTATAAAAATGATTGAAATCAAATTAATATTTCAAACGTAGGAGAGAGATCTATTCACTTACATTTCTACAAACGGCTTCTATAATATTTTTTATGATGAAATTTGTTTTTTTAAGGACTTTCCAACTCATCAGACTTGTTGAAAATGGATAAGAGTGGCAGTTGGCCTGATCCTTAATCAAAACATAAGTTAAAAGATTTTTGAGATGCTCACATTAGTATTAACAAATAAACTAGTGTGTCAGAGTATGGTCGATAGTGAATGTATCATCTGACTGCCCCTGCTGTTCTTTGTTATTGTTTACATTCAGCATACAATGCATCATATTGGGCAGGGAATATTTCTTTTTACTTAGATCAGCAAACGTGACTGAACCTCCCTTACCCCCATGGCTAGTAAAGACCAGTTGTTTTATAGATGTGATATGTATGTATAACTTTTGTTATAATATTAATCCAAATTTATGTGGTATGTTATTTATCTCTTTTTTTAAAATACTGATATTTAATCATTTCAGTTCAATACTTAGCTATTCTTACAGCCCGTACTGCACATAGTTTTCATGCGATTCCTGATTCGTATTGAAACATGATAAACAGAATGCTATATGGTGTAGAGCATTGACCAATACCAATTATACCTCAATGGTTATCAATTTAGCATATCACCCCTGATTGTATTATGTATTGAATTTGTTTCAGAAATCCTTGTACTTTCATTGACATGACTGTTAAGCTTCTTGTTGGAATCAGTCATTTCTAAAAATTTGACCACCAATCATATTTCTGCTATTGGATCATGCATTTACAGCAAAGATTTATTGAGTCAGCCTCTAGCACATTTGAAGTTCAGTTAGTTTTCACGCTGTGAGGTTATGATTTTCATTTCCTTGATTTTACATTATGAGCAAAAAAGCATTGAGCGTATTCCAGAGGGCACAGCCTGTGACTTTACACGAAGAAGGATACTCTGAATGCAAAATAAGTACAAAGGTACACGTTACCCATGATGTGATCATGAAAATTAAAGATATTGAGACTTTTTAATGTTCAGAAGATGAGTAGCCACCCAAGAAAAACACTGCCCAGTGATAATCATGCCATATGACAAATTGTCATGCACTCCCTGAGGAGTTCCTGCAAGAAGATCAAAGATGTATGTCTTTGCATTCTGAGGGGGAAGAAGTTAGTCTCGACACTGTTTCAAGATCAAGATGGTTGAGAAAAGAACTTAAATTAAAGTCATTAAAAGCCTGCAGGGTGTCACATAGAAGTGATATTACTGAGGTGCTATAGAATGAGCTGGCACTTCATATGAACATTCATTCATGATAGTGTTCAATGCACAGATCCAAGACAATGAAGGACTTTCTGACTAAGATTAAGACTGCTGTATTCAAGTAGCCTGGTAACAGCTCAAACTTAAATCCCATGGAGAATCTTTGAATGCTTTGAAAGATAAGGTCGCAGTAAAACAGTTTTCAACTGCAAGCTTTGGATATTTCTTTACACCAAATTTGTTTGGTGTAATGAAATATCCAGTGAGTACTGTGAATCTTTAGTTTTCAGCATGCCACAGTCTGTTTAGATGAGAATTCTCAATAAAAAAAGGTCATACCAAGTATTAAATCTAAATAATTTTCAACCTTTTTTTCTTTTTTGTAATTTTGTTTAAAAAAAAGGTTGCGGTAAACACATTTGGAATATATTTTTGAAGTAGATCTCCCAGATAAATATATGTTTAAATATACAATGGTGGCCAAAAGTCAATTTTTGATGTTTAAAGTCAATTTATACAGCGTAATGGTAAAGTCGGGAATGCATATTATACACCATTTTAAAGGAAATTTTATGCTGAATTCAAATATTTTTACAGAATGTTATTACCAATAATAGAAGTGAAGTTACAAGCAAAAGTACAGCATCTAGTCATAAAAAGCAAAAAAATAGTGGAATTTGTGAAATTAGTGTACAAGTGCATTTAACGTAAAATTACTGTACAGTACATTATTGAAACTTATAGGACACTTGAAATAACTTACCAACAAGCAAAATGCGCTTTAATATTTAATTGGATAACCATGTTTCTTCGTAACAAAGTGCATTTCTAGTTGTCCATTGGTGATAACACGGTGCCATACAACCCTTACAGACTCAATTAATGCTGTTTTAGATGTGGGTCCTTGTTGATGGATCTTTTGCTTCAATCTCACCCACAGATTCTCAATGGGATTAAGATCCGATGTCTGTGCCGGCCACTGAAGTTTTCTTGTAACTTCTCGATTAAATCACTTGTCAACCAACTTTGACCAATGACATAGTGCGTTATCATCCTGAAAAATAAAATTCCGCAAACCCATGTCTTGTGCAGATGGTAGCAGTTTAGACTCCAAAATATCCACATATTTCGATCCATTCAATGTGCCATCAACAGTGTGCAGACGGCCAACACCACTACCACTGGCTGAAATACAGGACCATAACATCACTGAATGTGGGTGCTTGATTGTTTGCTGGGTGCAGCATGCCTTATATCTTTCACCAGCCCAACGACGTACATAATTATTTCCAAACAAGATTATTTTTAAACAAGATTTAAGTGAATATCATATGGCTAGTATGGATGTGAGAGCTCTTTTTCCTAGCACACCAGTACCTCAGGCAATAGAAATAATTATTGAAAAATTATGTGCTACAGACAATGAATGCAATACAAATAGAGGAGTTAAGAGAAATTTTATTGTACATATATGAAAATAACATTTTTAAGTTTAACAACAAGATGTACAAACAAAATCATGGTGGACCTATGGGGTCACCACTGTCAACTTTATTTGCTGAAATTATAATGAGTGACATTGAGGAAAAAATAATAAGTAAACTCGTGGATCCACCACTGATATACTGCAGATATGTTGATGACATTTTTCTGTTGTCCAGGCTAAAAAATGATGAACTTGAGGACTTGACAAAAAAGTATAGTGAAATTTATCCATCTATTGAACTGACAGTAGAACAAGAACATGACAATACTTTGGCATTTTTGGATGTTTTGATTGTTAAAACAAAGGAGAATATGCAATTCAGAGTGCATAGAAAATCTTCATATATCCCAGTACTTATACCATTTCAGTCATCGCATCCATTAACACATAAAAGAAATAGTGTTAAAACACTAATTAAAAGAAGTTTAACACACTCATCAATTGAACAGTATAGAAAAGAAGAAATTGAATATATTGAAAAAATTGCATATGATTTTGGATACCCTAAACAGGTATTAAAAAAATGGATTTATGAAGTAACTCAAGGTTACAATAAGGTCAAGACTGATAAAAAACTTGTAAAATATGTAGGAGCAATACCATATATAGAAAATGTTTCAGCAGAAATTAATAAAGTTTGTGGCAAGTATGACATACAGGTAGGAAATCAGGTACTTACTGTAAAAAATTTAGTGATTAAAAATGAAAAAATTAGCCAATTAGATAGAGCAGGAATTTATGAAATCCCTATAAACCAGCAACCACCTGTGTCATATATAGGCAGCACCAAGAATAAATTAAAGTGTAGATTGAACCAGCATATTAATAATTGGAATAAAAAAGAAGCTAAGACAGCATTGACCCAATACTGTATGGAAAATCAACAATGTCCAAGGTTTGAAGATATTAAAATTATTAAGAGCTGTAAAAACGAAAGGCAGTTAAGAATTGCAGAATCAGTGTTAATTGAAAAAACAGATCAAGATTATGCAACATTAATGAGCCAAGTAACTTAAACGAACAATGGAAAGCCCTAATAAAAACTGAACAGCAGCTTAGAAAGAAAGAGGGAAAAAAGAGCAGCAGGGACAATAGATGGCGCCAGAGACACAATGATTCAGAGATAGCGACTGGGGCCCGTGCCTCGATACCTCTGCTCACTTGAGCTGTGGTGGGCGGGTGAGACACACCTGCCTCCTGAAGACGACAGAGGCCTGTTGAAAGTACTAGAGGATTGGGTGTGAGGGGCTGAATGAGTGTGACACTTGCAGTGGGAGTGGCAGGGGTTGTGAAACAGAAGGAGCAGTTTGATAATTACAGTTGACAAAGGTTTAACCACCTAGGAATGTAAGGTTATGTACATAGTTTTTACTTGAATTGTATGAATGAGTAGTATGTGTGATTTTTTATGGAATTGACAAGCTTTATAGTAACATCTCATAAGGCTAAGGAAAAAAAAAAAATACGATGTTTCACACCCGGAAGTAAGAAGCGTAAGCAAGATGTCTGTAAACCTTGGAAGCCCAGTTACATCACGATGATTGACGTGTTGGAAGTGTGTTGTCATTGGAGGTTACCATGATCTTTAGGGTGAGTGATTGGTACTTTCTAATGGTTTTTCATAATTATTTCCATTATTAGCAGAAATAGTAACAGTTGTTTCATCACTGAAAATAAAATTTTTCCATTCATCAACAGTCTAATTCTTGTGTGCCTTGGCCCAAGCAATTCTTTTGAGCCATTGTTGTTCAGTAAGGAAAGGTTTTCTTGTAGCCTACCATGAACTGTACATGTAGATGCAATAATGCCTACTTTATTCTCTCACTCATTTCTTAAATCAGTGGCTGTTTTAAACCTTAATTTTAAGGAACGACAAATCAACATGCGATTATCTCGCTCAGTACACAACCTTGGCCGACCTGTTATTTTTCTGTTTCCCACACATCCAGTTTCTGCAACTCTTTTAACGGTGTGCAAGACAGTGGAATGATCACAGCCACATTTAACAGCAATTTTATGACATCTGAATCCAAGTTCATGCAATGTAAAATTTTTTGCCATGGTTTGAAGAGACAGGACCAATTTTTGGGTCTTTGACATTCTGAAATTCAAATATCGCCAGGAATTCTGCATAAACTTCCATCAACTGACTACAAGCAGCTGCTTTCTAAGTCAGCAGACATTTCTACATCCTTTTAGAGGGGTGCAAACACTTTTTCAGAACTGGATTTGTGTTTCCTTATTTGCACATTTTTGCTTGTAACTTCACTTTCATTACTGGTAATAGCATTCTGTAAAAATATTTGAATTCAGCATAAAATTTCCTTTAAAATGGTGTATAATATGTATTTCTAACTTTACCATTACACTGTATAAGTTGACTTCAAACATCAAAAATTGACTTTCAGTCTACTGTTGCAGGACTTTTAGCAACGACTGTATATGTAAAAATTGAAAAAAATGTTGGATAGTCTTAAACTTTCGCAAATGACTGTAAATCTTTCACAAAATGTCCTATAGTTCTATGAAATGTATATCAAGTCCAAATTATGTATTTATTATTTTTGGAAATACTCTAATCAAATTAGGAATGTTGTATGATATTCTACACTGTACTAATAAGACTCAGCCTTTTACTTCTTTTAAGTAATAGTATTTGTATTGTGATACACTGATTTCATCTCATCTGTGCACACCAACATGCATATTTTGATGACAACACAGGTAATATATAAAAGTATGACAATTTAGTTTAACAGTTGTTGCTTTGTTTAGAAAAGAAACCTAATGTTTTTTATGAGTATCAGCAGTTGTATGGTGTTTTGTAATTTATTTCATGTATTGGAAGCATTTTGTATATTGAATTGTTTTCATAAATCGCTGTGCTTTTTTGTTTCTGGTATAACAAAGATAAGTTTTTGTTTCAGTGTCTCATGAATTTTTTTATTCTTATTAACTGTTTTATAAAATGTACATTAAGTTCAAGTTATGTATTTCTTCTTTTTAGAGGTAAATTCTAAACCCCTGAATAAAGTTGTATGGTATCTACACTATCTTGAAAGAAACTTAGTATTTTGTCATTCTCTTTTTGAGTAAGTAGCATATGTATTTTAATTTAGGATGCAGTATGGTTTCACCATTTATATACCAACACTTTCAGGCACTTTCATAGTATCTAAAAGTTTCAGTTGTTTGAAAGAATGTGTGGTTTTGATGCTGACATTGGTAACACAAAAGTGTTACCAATTTTCGGTTTTGGTATTGTTAAAAATTTAGGTTTAGTAAAGAAATTTTTGTATTTTTATGTGAACTATCAATGAATCATGTTATTTGTAATTTATTCAGTTGTACCCATTTGCAGCAGTCATTTATAGTGAATTTACAGTTATAGTAAACTAACTGTCATTCCCCTTTGATTTAGGTTAAAAACTGCATGATAGACTTTTTACTTATAATGAAATCAAAATTCCCAGTTATTGGTATAATAGTAAAGAAATGAAACAGAAACTAAGGAATGTCTGAAAAATAAAGCTAGGAAAAGTGAGGAAAACAGATATCTGTGTTGTACACAGTACTCCAGACCCTGGTTGTACGTAATCCTGCTGATCCCAGGGAGGGATTTTATAGTTTAGATGTGTTTAGGTGGGAACAAAGAGAAGGAAATTAGGTAAGGTCAGTGGAATTCACTGATAGTCTCCTAAGTTTCGAAGGTCAAATTTACAGTTTTTTTTATTGTTTGTACTCCTAGAAATCAAACAATTGTGTTTTCTAGTCCCTTCAACTGTTCTATTATTTTTTGAAAGATTAAGCTAAGCTCTCTGGGTTAATTTCTTGCATGATTTTCATTCCAAACAATCCTCAGCAACATGTTAGTTGTGTGTGTAATTTTGCAATGCCTCAAGCATAGTGCTAAATTTGGAGGAAGAAAGGAGACCAAAAGAAGACTTTTGGTCTCCTTTCTTCCTCCAAATTTCTTCCTCCTGGCCTAAGATTGTCAGACTACACAGTTCTTTATACACAATTTAAAGAATAGACAACATATTTTAGCTGAGTTAGCTGCAAAATGGAAGAAGGTATGCTAAGCTCCCAACCTGATTATAGAAGATGCTATATTTCACTGGTTTACAAAAGAAAGGGCTCAAAACCTGTCAGTGAGTTGCCCAGTAATCCAAGAAAAACCTAGAATCTGGGCTTAGCATTTGGGTATGGTAATTTTGATCTGGAAACTGGCTGGTTACAAAGATTTAAAGATGACCAAACCAATACAGTAGATTACAGTTAACTGGGACACTTCAGGGCTTAAAACACTGTAGCTCAATTAGTGGGTGCCCAATTATGCAATGCTTTATCTCAAAGTGATAATGTTGGATGTTCTTCAAGAACTGTCCCAAACAAACTGCTGGCCCAATTAACCAGTTCTGCTGTACTTGCAAAGCTGTGATTCGACAGTCAGGAGAAGCAGACATAGCTGCAATGAATGACTGGACCACAGATGGGATGGATCCGCTTACTTGAGGATTGTTTCCAGTTGGACATTAACAGTGCTGGTAAAACAAGACTGTTTTGTCAGATGTTGCTGTCAGAGACAATGGACATTCATGGTAACAAGTGCAAAGGTGGAAAGGCGTGTAAACAATTAATTGCTTGCTGCTTTGTGTTAACATGGATGTTATCTGCAAATGGAAACCTTTGACTGTGGGCAAGTCAGTCAACCAGAGATCTTTTGAAGTAGTGGATATGGCATTACTTCCTATCACATATAGCAACAACAGGGAAGTTTGGATGGCCCAGATTCTTTTCTGCGAGTAGCTCGTGTTTGATAGAAAGATGGGTACAAAACATCAGAAAATTTGGCTGCTAGTGCACAGTTAGTTGTATTGCACACAATGTTGCACCTGCAGTGAAGCTGGTAGTTTTACTTCCCAGTACATCTGAATTGCAGCCTCTGGACAAAAGCATAATTGTGCATTTTAAAAGCTTTTAACAGGCTTGTCAAATGTCTCCTCTTAAGTTTGGAAAAAGGTTTCGATATGAAAATTGACATTCAAATGGCTACTGACTTGGTTCGCCAAGCATGGAATCTGGTGGCCCAACTCGTGGTGCAAAACTGTTTTCAAAAAGCGGGCATTTCCCCAAGAGCTAAGTATGCAGTAATGGCTGTTAAGGGAACAGAACCTGAACTCGTGTAAATGTGGGACAAAATTGTGCTGAACAAAATAAATGATGGAGAACGTTCCAATTGCCCACAACGACATTGTTGTAAGCCCACTTCGGAAAGATGCCGAGAACATGGATGAAGTCCAACAGAAGAGGACTGATACCAAGAAAGAGGATGCAACTATTGGGTTGTCGAAAAAGTCATGACTTATTTTAGCCACGTTTTGCAAAGGTCATTTATTGATAGAAAGAACAAAGATCAATCAATGATATAATGCCTGTTTTGTTCGATAACCTTTTGCCATCTTTCAGTGAGCTGCAGAATGCCTCGTTCATAGAAGGACCTGTCTTTTGTGGCGAAGAACTGTACAAGGTGCTGATTTACAGCCTCATCTGAATTGAACGTTATACCACGCAAGGACTGTTGAAGAGAGAGAAACAAGTGGAAGTCTGACGGCGCAAGGTCAGGCGAGTATGCTGGGTGTAGCAACACATCCCACCCAAGCTCCAATAATTTTTTGCAGGTGATCAAACTTGTGTGTGATGTCGTGATGGAACACAACACCTTTACGATGAATGAGCTCTGGACGTTTCTGGATGATGGATTCGTTCAAACTGTCCAATTGCCGACAGTACACATTCAAATTGATTGTTTGGTTCCGTGGTAGGAGATCGAAAAAAAAAACACCTTTAAAATCCCACCACACTGAGACCAGAACCTTCCGCCGACAAATGTCTGCTTTGGATGCCGTTTGAGGCAAAGCAGCATGTCGGGACCAAGACTGTTTGTGCAGCACATTGTTGTACACAATCCATGTTTCATCACCAGTTATCAGTCGCTTCAAAAAAGGATTGTTTTCCCTCACGTTTAATGAGCATATCGTAGATGTTTATACGTGTCGTCAATTGAGCTTCTTTGAGTTCATGAAGAACCCACACATCGAGCTTCCTTACGTATCCCAACTTCTTCAGGTGGTCGTGAACGCTTGAATGATGGATGTACAATGTGTCTGCAATCGCTCGTGTCGTGTAACGTGGAGTTGACTCAATCAATGCCTTGATTTGGTCGTCATCAACCTCGGTGGGCCTCCCCGACCGAGGAGCATCGTTAAGGTCAAAATCACCAGCACGGAATTTTGCAAACCACTGCTGGCACTGACGTTCTTGTAGAGCATTATCACCGTACACTTTACGCAACTTTTCACAAGCTTGACGCGCGTTCTTCCCTTTACGAAAGTAAAATATGGCGAAAATGCACAGTTTGGTCTTCCATCTTCAACTTGATGTCAAATAATACTTGTTAAAAAATTCGTACGTTTAGGAGATAATTACTTAGAGGCGTGCTGTCTCCGTACGATATCATCAAACCAACATCTCTGACTGTACAATAAAAAACTTTATTTACAATAAAAGACATGATTTTAAAATATTTAAAAAATGGCAAGATCTTTCGGGGCTACAATAGCACCCGTCCTCAGGCCACCCAACAGTGCCACAAAGCATAGGGAAGTGCTGCAATATATAACCAGTCTCCCCCGCGAGACCCACAATACATTTGTTCAAAACCGCAGGTGATGCCAATTGAGAAAAACAGCAGAACAAAAGTAATATGTACAAATGATATAATCGATTAAGTAAGGTCCTCTTCTTCAGTTTTTTGAATGGGAGAAGTAATTATTTTTCTCCATTGTCTAGGAACAAAAACAGGTAAGTCCAAGTTACAACAGGTATTACCATAAGAGATTATATACAGACTCTCGGTAAAAAAGACAGTTTGTTTGCTTACATTGGAGGAGAGTACTATTGTATTAGGCCAATCGGGAGAGTAACCTCCCTGGCGAACAGCTGTAGTAAATGAAGTAGAAATGCAGTCAGTTCGAAGTGCATATTTATGTTCAGACAATCTAATGTTCAGACTTCTAAGGGTAGAACCTATGTAGTATTTGATATCTTCGTTAGGAGCCGAGGGAAGCAATGGGATACGATATATTCCTGCTTTATTCAAAGTGGCAACTTGATCTCTGTCGTTACGTATGGTAGAAAAAATGTTTTTGGTGCAAATTCCAAATTTAATATTATATTTATTACATACCTTCCGCAATATAGAAACTACGGGAGGGATGAAATCAACTTTACCAACGTATATAGGGGGAACGACTTCCCTTGACAACGTCGTAAATCTTAGTCTTTCAAATTTCTGTAGAAGTTCCCGAAAGAAGCAGGCGGGATATCCAAATGATATGGCCATGTTCTGTATAAGAGCTAGTTCGTCCTGACGTATCTTACGGGTAGAGGAATGAGTAAATGCTCGTTTAATTAAAAAACGTAAGGCTGAAGCTTTGTGTTCCGGGGGTGCGAAGAGATAAAAGGTATAAGACAAGGTGTATATATATCATTTGTACATCGATTATATCATTTGTACATATTACTTTTGTTCTGCTGTTTTTTCTCAATTGGCATCACCTGCGGTTTTGAACAAATGTATTGTGGGTCTCGCGGGGGAGACTGGTTATATATTGCAGCACTTCCCTATGCTTTGTGGCACTGTTGGGTGGCCTGAGGACGGGTGCTATTGTAGCCCCGAAAGATCTTGCCATTTTTTAAATATTTTAAAATCATGTCTTTTATTGTAAATAAAGTTTTTTATTGTACAGTCAGAGATGTTGGTTTGATGATATCGTACGGAGACAGCACGCCTCTAAGTAATTATCTTGATGTCAAATCTCCGCAAATCAACCAAATCGCTCACTATTCCTTTTAGACTGCAGCTAGAACTGGCACCTGTCAAATGCCATAGTGATAACAGAGCTGTGCTTGCCTCTAGTACTTCCAAAACCGCCCAACCGCCATCGGGTGCCACAATACGCCATGACTTTTGTGACAAGCCAATACATTGCCGACATTATCGACTGCATCTGCAATATTTTCATTGTATACTGTAGCAGGATTTTTGGTGTCACACATGTATACTTCTAAGTGCAGAAGAAAAATTAGTAGTGGGTTGTGTGCAAAGAAGCAAGGTTCTTTAGAATCGTAGATGTTAAAGTGTCTAAAGTGAGATTTTCTGGCTATATGAACTATGTCCGTTTGTATATACATGGCACATACTACTGCATTCAGTTAATTTTTTTTATGGGAAAGTTACGGATATAACAAAATTTGCATCTGGTCCTGTGGAATTCATCATAAATGGGCATGACTGTATCATTTACTGGAAGCTTTCTGCATATTGAAATCACTACAAATGAATTTGTGACTATCTCTAGTGAAATTTTGTAAATTTTTATGCCTTTTTTTTCACACTAAAAAATTATCTATAGGTGAATTTTCAAAGGTAACTCATCTTCCTCAGACTTGCGTTGCTACAGCTCACCTTCACAGCAATATCAATAGGTTATTAAATATCTCATGTATTACTTTTATAAAAACATTGTGGGCTGTCAATTCATTAAGTAAAATAAATGTGACACACACACACACACAACTGAAAATTTTTGCAAAATACAAGTAGAAAAAATACCCCCCCCCAGGCTTCAATTCCAAAAATATTAATGGAAAAATTTACCAATTCAGCTAAACCTTTGTGGCAGTCACTTACCCCAGAGATTCAGAGATTTATTTGAGTTTGTTGCTTAGTTTAATTTTAATGGTGCAAGAACTATGTTTGGCTATAGTTCATCAGGTACAGACCAAATAAGTATTGCACAAAGGTTAGCTCAGGCCATGGGGATGCAAATCCTCTAATCAACATTCGCACATACCACATTATAGCAAGTTTTATATGTAAAGTTCCTTGTGTAAACTCGCATTTCTTGTGAACTCCGTATCCTTGAAAAGGGTTAATCCCTAGCGAACAGACGTATATCTACAACAGAACACTTCATCTTGGGATTTAATGACCCCCTGTTAGCATCTCAGGCTATAAGAAGTTATCTATCCCTAATTTAGGGCCACTGGTTCAAGGGTAGGCACTACCCAAGCCTCAGCCAGAAACATGTGCTTTCGACCAATCGGCCACTAATGTAGCCATAAAGTAGTAGTTACCTAAACTCTCTACATGCTTGGCTATTAAGTCCTAGGAAGCAGCATGTTTTCAAATTTCCTTGTTATCCCATTACCAAGGCAACTTTTCCACTGAACAAGGTGATGTATTTTGCCACTGTTTCCCCAGCAGGTTGAGAACTTCCATTAATGTTAGTCTTTGGTTTCACAGAAGATGAATCAGTTTCCAGGTTGACAGTGCTATATGACATATCCACAGGAATACAAACTGCCTGTTGCTGCCTACCTTTCTACACCTTAAGGCTTAAGTCTGTTCTGCAGTGGACAATAGGAACTTGCTTTTCACTTTTAGGTACACACTGATCATCTTGGCTATTAGATTCCGAATCTTGCTCCATACCTTGTGGTCAGAGCCGGGTTCAAAAATATCAGCTGCCCCAAGTAAACATATTTTAAAGTAAAAATTTTTCTTCCAATTTTAATTTTATATTTAAATCATACAATTTTTATATATTTGAAATAGGTGGAGATAATATAAATATACGATGTGATCGCTCTGTCCACATTATTTTTATAAACAACGAATAGCAACTGAAAAATTGTACACCGACACCGCTGGGATCGAACCCCAGATCTCTCGATAACTAGCAGAGTGCGTTCGCTTTACACTACGGTGCCAACAATTCACAGCGCTATTCGTGGTTTATCAGTCAGCATCTGACTGCACAAATCCATATGGATGGGCTCAGTAACTGATGTGTCGCCATCTAGTGGCATCCAACAAAGCAAGCTGTTTTTTAATTACAGCTGATAAAATCCAAAGGGTGATAGAAATGGTGAATATATTTGAAATACATGGAGATAATGTAAATATATGATGTGATCTGTGAATTGTTGGCACCGTAGCGTAAAGCGAACACACTCGGCTAGTTATCGAGAGATCTGGGGTTCGATCCCAGCGGTGTCGGTGTACAGTTTTTCAGTTGCTATTCGTTGTTTATAAAAATAACGTGGACAGAGCGATCACATCGTATATTTATAGAATTTTTAATTACAAAAAGAATCAACATATTCTTGAGAACACTTATATCAAATTTTTAGAATATGTATTATCAAACTGGGCATTGGAAGAACAATTTTAAATAGCGTTTCCTCACAAGTTTAATTCACAAAATTTTGAAACTTTCATTGTTGATTTTTATAGTTACAAGTGAAATTGCTTGATTTCAGCATATTTGTGAAAAATTTGTCTATCAAATTTTGCACTTATAAAGTATTAAGCAATACTATCTTTAAGGTTTCTTTTTTAATATAGTTCTGCTCCCATTGTTCATTGTAAATCGATTGAATGACTGAGAGAAAGAGAAACAAACATAAATTAGTTACGTTACTTATAACTAAAGATTTTTCTCTCTATTTCTTTGTGGTAAAATCCTCCTTTATATCATCAAATGCCAATGTTTGACATTTGTTCTGAGTGACTAAGCAGCAGATGCACTCATTCTTTCTTGAGAACTAAATATCCTCAAATAAAATTATGAATGGTTTCAAAAGAGGAAACATTAGCTTCTCATGGTGCATTACTGGTGGGTGTACATAGGTAAATCCTTAGGAAGCATCAGTGTTAGGAAAAGTTAAATCAATAATGTTGCAACATATTTGCAACAAGAATACTTGAATCTGTTGCTGGACTATTGAAATTATGCCAAAATGTTTGAAAATGCTGATATTCTTGCTTAAATGCAGATAAATAATTCAACTGGGAATGTGCATGCTGCGGAATATTATTTGTGTCCAATTCACTCTCATTCCCTATCACCCACACTATGCTCAGGGCCTTTATCTTGTAGAAATCTGCTTTATAGAGTAAACCATTCCAATTTCAGGCTTCCCATTATCACCCTCAATTTTTTTTAAGTGCCTTTTAAAAGCTATGCACTCCAGTCTAAATTGAAAGAATATTAATAAATTTATATTAAGTATTAACTGTATTACACTTCTGGGCTATATTTGCAGAAATGTAAAATGCTATTTCATTGAATAAAGATCATGTTGAAAATTGGCTTCCTAGTTTCTTAATTCAATTACTAATCAAAACTATTATGGAAATTTTTACTAGAAACATTTTTTATTTTAATTGCAAATTTTCAGAGAACTCTTCTCCTCCTTCAGGCTGTCTTTTGTTGTCACTTTTCCCCCATCACTATTGCTGTTATGGTTAACCTTGATGGTTACGATTGTTTTTCACCAAATCCTGCCAGATGTTAGGCAGGGATAATCCTCTGCACTCATTGATGACGGAATTCTGATTTTTCACAATTTCTATTCCTTCTTTTAGCTTTCTAAAGGAATTTTCAAAAAAGAAAGCTAAAAGAAGGAATAGAAATTGATAAAAATCAGAATTCCATCATCAATGACTGCAGAGGATTATCCCTGCCTAACATCTGGCAGGATTTGGTGAAAAACAACCATAACCATCAAGGTTAACAACCGCGATAGTAACGGGGGAAAAGTGACAACAAAGGCAGCCTGAGGAAGAAGAGTTTTCTCTGGAAATTTGCAATTAAAATTAAAATTTTCCTAGTAAATATTCCTATAATAATAGTTTTGATTAGTAAATGCTATTTCATTTAAAGTATTTTTTTCATTTGTTTCTGTAATTAACTAAAATGGCTTTTGTCATGTGAATTCCCAAAATTTTGGTGCCCCTTAATGTGCAACACCTTAGTTCATGTCCCAGGTTGTCCCAATGGTAAACCTGCCCATGCTTGTAGTATATACTAAATTTGTTTTGGCCAGACATAGGAGCTGGTTATCCTTGCAATCCTGCATGAACATGGCTTTGGAAGAATCTCCTTTATAACACAAGGGTGCAAAAGAAGCTGCTGCTTTGTCCCAGTTTGGCACTGCTTTGGAAAACTCTCAAAATTTTAGTATGTTATTCTTGCTTGATAACTTCCTGTCCACAAAAAAGTATGGCACTTCTTTCAGACATCACAGCACAAGTTTCCAACTTCAAAAATAAAAACTCCAGCACAAGAATATGATGCTCCCTTCACTATCAGCCCAACAATCTCTCCATAGGTCACCAGAGATCTGTGAATGGTAGAGCCATCAATTTTCATAGGTACAGCTTTATCGTAAAGTGCTTCCAAGGGCTACATTGTATGGCAAAAACTTCAGGTCAGACATCAACACCAAATCTGAAAAATCAGTTTGCAGCTGCTGGCTGACAAACCTTTCACTGATGAAGGCAGGGTCTAAAGCTATTCCCATTTCTACATACAGAACATGATGCCCATCCATCACTTCAACAAAAAAGTCTTCAAACATACCCACTAGTTGAACTAGGAAAATGCCAAACATAAATAGATCTTTGTCCTCTAAGTACAACTCTAGTTGAACAAGAGAGTCAGCGAGAGACAACTGACATTTTCTCTCTATGGCAGCCACTGATCAATTCTGCAAATGTCAACATAGATCCACATTTTATCTAAAGTAATAGTTCCTTTAAAAAAAATGGTTTCTCTCTAAAAAAACATACTGAGTTCAACGTAAGATTAGCACCAGGTCTTAAGAGTAAAATTAAAAATTTACAGTAAATGTTACTTAAACTAAATTATTTACAACACAGCAATAAAGTGTGGACTCTCATACATAGGAGAGAACAATCGATAACTCATTTGCAGAACATAAAGCAGCAATTTAGAACACCACTGATAAAACTGGATTGGGCAGATATACTAGGGGAACTGATCAAATTAACAACGATTTACTTAAAATTAATTATCAACAAGATAAATCGAGGACTCCTCCATCGTGAATGATAGCCCGAGTTGGTGGTCACTATGGGAAGAATAGTTCTGCATGGTCAGCTGTAATCATTGTAGTAAGAGTTGTGATGAAGATGAGGAGTTATCTCTCTAAACATCTGCTCTTAAATAGTATTTTAGTGTTGAAAAATGCAAATATAAAATACTGTTGTTTTTTTATCATCATTGTGATTTCTTCTCTATGCACTGAGATGCCTTAATCTAAAGATTAAGTTTTTGGCTTAAATAAGGGTTGACTAATATCAGTTATACTTACAAATTTATTGTTCTGTAAAATGCACACTAAATCCATAGTATATATTTATTATTTTTTAGATGTAGATTTCAATCAGCTGTATAAGTTTTATATGGATCCTATACAATCCTTATGCGGCCCAACATTTTTTTATGTTTTAAGCGGTATTATATGCATTTTGATGTGTAATATAGTATGATTTCATTGTCATCATTTCTATGTACCAGTATGTTCATACTATAAATTAGTCCCAGTTCTTTGTGAGAACATGTCTGATTTTGGTGCATATGTAAACTGAAAAATGTGTAGGTTTGGTTTAAAAATTGTGTTATTTAGTAAAGGAACACACTTTTAATGTAAAGTAAATTATACTGTTTTATAATTTGTCATGTATTTGAAAGCATTATCTGTAATAAATTCATTTCATTAATTTCCTTGTGTTTGCCAAGATTTTTTGTTTAGTTAAAGGTCCATGAAATTTCAGGCATGCATTTATTATTTTATAAAATGCACACTAAATCCAAATTATGTATTTTTTTATGAGTTTATTGTGATAAACTGCATTAATTTTTGAAATCCTATAGAATCCTAATGTGACCCAGATTTTTTTCTTTTAAGCGTGCAGTAGACTTCTCTCCATTTTCTGTTAATTATTTACATCAAACATAAGTTTGTATGAACTTGCCTGTGTTTTACTGGTCACCATATACATCTCCTCAGAACAATTGAAAATTATATACCCTGGTGAGATAATTGAACCTGTATCTCCCAATTTCTGTTTGAGCATGCTATCTGTTACACCACCCAGGACAATTAAGTTCCAAGGAAACAACTGCAGTAAAGCAATTATTGCTTAGGAATCTGAACAACCTCTGATTTTCTAGTCAAAACAATCTTATGCTTCCTCGTAGAATCAACAACTCTTTCAAATCCAAAGAACGGGTATACGTCGTCAATCACCAGTGCTTCAGACAGAAAATTTAAGGAAGAAATATTCCTCGTAAAAACATGGAACATTTACTAGATTATTTACAGCAGTCAGAATTCTGTATAGAATTGCCTGTAATTTACTGGTCACCATGTAACATCTCCTCAGAAAACTTGATAATTACATCAATGGTGTAAGAGATATAATAGCCTGCTCCAGTGGAAATTGGGAGATGCAGGTTTGGTTTCTGCTCGAGGGTGATGATCAGAAAAATAGGTTACATGTGCTATAAAGTAAATGTAGGATGTCATACGAGTGATATAGATGGCATGTACGTTCGAGAGATTGCATTAGTGCTCCCAGCACCTCGGTGAACTCCTGTGCCCAGCGTGAGATGCGCAATGACATTTTGAAATGGCTACGTGGTTGGAAACATGGTTTTAGGTCAAAGTGAGAGCAGTTATAAGGTTTATATGGGCTAAGAACGTGCCTGCAGTTAAAATTCATTGGCAGCTCGGCGAAGTTTATGGTGACAACATGTTTTGAAATGGTGCTGTTCATTTCAATCCGGCAATGATAATGTGGAGAGCTGACATCACACAAACAGTGGACATCCAAGTTTGTCAACAACAAAGATCAACACTGCATGTGTGGACAAAATGACTCAAGACGACCGAAGGGTAACCTTGTGCCATATTGTGTTCAAGCTGGGATTGAGCTATGGTGGTGTTCAACATCTTGTGGTAGATGTTTTGCCGTACTCTCCAAGGTTTGTGCCAGATGGGTGCCATGTTCATTAACTGTTGATCACAAAGCAGCATGAATGATGGCGTGTTTGACATTCCTGCAGCATTACACTGAAGACGGACAGAGTTTTCTGGACCATATTGTGACTGGGGATGGGACATGGCCCCACCCACCGCTTTGCTCCCACCAGCGAGAGGGCTTCCATGCAATGCAAACACGCTGCTTCACCACTGAGGAGGAAGTTTAAAGTCGCACCGTCTGCTGGAAAAATCATTGCACCCATTTTCGGGGATTCCTCGGGTGTGCTTTTGGTGGACTTAGAGCATGGACACACGATAAAAAAATTGCACAGCATCTGACGAAAATGACCAGGTCTGCTGAGTGATGGTGTCATTCTCCTTCACAATAACACAAGACTGCACATCGCACCGCCAACACCATGCAGTACTTGTTCCACAAATTCTGGTGGGAGGTGTGGAAGCACTTGGCCTACATCCCACACTATGCTCCTAGTGACATTCACCCCTTTCATGCCCTGAAACAGTACCTGTCTGGCACTCACTTCACGTGTGATGATGACGTGAAAACAGCTACAACAAACTGGCTAGCAGCGACATGAATTTTTTCGGCCAGGGATGGACAAGTTGGTTGTGTGGTCCGACAAATGTCTGAATCATCATGGTGATTTTGTCATAAAATAGTGCTTCATATCCTTTGTCACATCACGCAAACACTTGGTTGGTGAGTTTTCCTTTTTCCTACTCGAATGTGTAACCTTTTTTCTTATCAACCCTCGTAATTTCGATGTAATTGGTTCAAGTATCAATAGTAATAATATAATACAATGCTCAAAAATTTTCGATTATTACTACTGATATTTTAACCAACACCCCCCACCCTGCCAAACTATATTATTGTATTATTAATGCAAGTAACAGAATTTGCACAGGAAATTACTTTCCTGTCTTTAAACATTACATTATTTCTGCACATGTTTCAGACGACCATAGAGTACACTATCAGTACTCTTATTGATATGTATTATTTTTAAATAAGCCTACCACATTTAGGCCAAATTTTTCTAAATTCCTTTTGTGAATTGCACGTGTCTCCCCATTTAGTGTAGTTTGTTAGATTTTACCGTCCCAAGTGCCTAAGTCGGATAAAGGGTGTCTTTCCTATTGATTATCTGTACATCATGCACCCAAGCCTTCTTCCTTCATACTTACCTGGTAATTTTGTGGCTTTTCATGTAAATGGATTTATTGGGTTGTCGGAAAAGTTATGATGTATTTTAGCCATGTTTTGCAAAGGTCATTTATTGATAGAAAGAACAAAGATCAAACAATGATATAATGCCCATTTTGTTTGATAACCTTTTGCCATCTTTCAGTGAGCTGCAGAATGCCTCGTTCATAGAACCTGTCTTTCGTGGCGAAAAACTGTACAAGGTGCTTATTTACAGCCTTATCTGAATTGAACGTTATACCACGCAAGGACTGTTTAAGAGAGAGAAACAAGTGAAAGTCTGACGGCGCAAGGTCAGGCGAGTATGCTGGGTGTGGCAACACATCCCACCCAAGCTCCAATAATTTTTGGCGGGTGATCAAACTTGTGTGTGGTATCGCGTTGTCATGATGGAACACAACATCTTTAAGATGAATGAGCTCTGGACGTTTCTGGATGATGGATTCGTTCAAACTGTCCAATTGCCGACAGTACACATTCAAATTGATTGTTTGGTTCCATGGTAGGAGCTCGAAAAACACGACACCTTTAAAATCCCACCACACTGAGACTAGAACCTTCCGCTGATGAATGTCTGCTTTGGATGTCGTTTGAGGGGAAGCAGCATGTCGGTACCAAGATCGTTTGCGCAGCACATTGTTGTACACAATCCACTTTTCGTTATCAGTCACTTCAAAAAAGGATCGTTTTCCTCATGTTTAATGAGCATACCACAGATGTTTATACGCACCATCAATTGAGCTTCTTTGAGTTCATGAGGAACCCACATGTCGAGCTTGCTTACGTATCCCAGCTTCTTCAGGTGGTCTTGAACGCTTGAATGATGGATGTGCAACGTGTCTGCAATCTCTCGGGTCGTGTAACTTGGGTTTGACTTGATCAATGCCTTGATTTGGTCGTCATCAACCTCGGTGGGCCTCCCGGACCGAGGAGCATCGTTGAGGTCAAAATCACGAGCACAGAATTTTGCAAACCATCGCTGGCACTGACGTTCTTGTAGAGCATTATCACTGTATACTTTACGTAACTTTTCACAAGCTTGGCGCGCGTTCTTCCCTTTACGGAAGTAAAAGAGTAAAATATGGCGAAAATGCACAGTTTGGTCTTCCATCTTCAACTTGATGTTAAATCTCCGCAAATCAACCAAATAGCTCACTATTCCTTTTAGACTGCAGCTAGAACTGGCACCTGTCGAATGCCATAGCGACAACAGAGCTGCGCATGCCTCTAGTACTTCCAAAACCGCCACGGGTGCCAAAATACGTCATGACTTTTCCGACAACCCAATAATTTAAAATTTATTTTTATTACAAGTATATTATCATTGAGAAAAGTAAAGACCATAATCTGTTCAGCACCCAAGCAGATGGAAGACTGATTACTACCAAGATTTCATCAAATTTCCCAAAGAGATGGTTACTGTCACTGGCTCGGGTAATATTCATTTATGAGCACAGTGCTAGACACCTTAGCTTGGGCATGGTCCTATGCCATGTAAATGACATTGCCTAAATATATTCCAGACTGGCAATTTAGCATAATTGTCCAGAATATCGTGGTAGACTTGCTGGTTAACAGGTTTGTCCATGATAACCAATGGGCCGAGACCATACCACGAAAAACACTCCCACAAGAGTACACTGCCAGCTCCAAACTTGACTGTAGGAACAGTACACTGGTAAATATTGTTCCCCCGGCTGCCGCCATACCCACACACAGCCATCAGACTGATGGATCGTGTATCTGGATTCATCAGTCCATAGGACCCATTTCCATTGATCTACAATTCAGGATAAAAAATGTTCTTTACACCATGCTAAACGACGAGTAGCATTCTGAGTGGAGATGAAAGGCTTGTAAGCAGCCGCACGACCATGGTAACCCATGGAATGAAGATCTCTATGAATGGTACGTGTACATACCGATGCTCCAGCGTTTTTACTCACCTGTACACTGAGGTCTTGTGTAGTACTCCGTCGATTAGCTGTAACGACTCTCCTGAGGCTTCGACGTCCTCTATCACCGACTTTCTTTGGTCTGCTGGTACGTTTTGCTGCTTCAGGCACGCCATGCATCTTCCACTTATTCAGTTCGTTCATCCGAAACAGTTGACTTGGGTATGTTTAAATGCCCTTCGGTTTCTCTTATGGACAACCCACGAATAAAACATCCAACAATCTTTCCTTTCTCAAAAGTCAGTTCTCTCCCGCGTGACATTTTCACTCAACCTCACAGTGCGATATGATCGCTGTCAGCTGCAGGCTTGTTTTTATCCAATTTGCAACTGTACCGTGCATCTTAATAATGCAGCGGATTCGTTCATTTGCTTTTGAAGGGGTGTCCGGTGACTTGTCAATATAGTGTATAACTGCTATAGTAATGATCCAGAAAGCGTGCCTTTTGCATGGAAATATTTAATCAAACAGGAAAGAAACAAAATGCGAAAACAAAAAAGAAATAAGCATCATAAAAATCCCCTGCCGATACAACTTGAAAACAGATGCTGTTTACAATCAAGCTTAACACTTTGACCGAGACATGACTCGTCCAATCAGGTTTCAACACGTATGTGGTTAAACAACAGCCAAAAGATGCACAACACAATCTATGAAAGAATTTGCAGGGACATCTACTAATGTCGGACGTGAGTTATAGCTTTGAACTGCTGGAGTTAAGGCGGTATAACAACATGCATGCTGAGTTACATGAATATTCCCACTAAAGAGGACTAAATATTAGTCGAAACTAGTCTGGGTGATACCAATGGAGTGGGGAAATGGTGTTCTTGTGGATGTTCTTTGTCTGCCTTCTGGAAATAATGCTTCAACATCGTTGCACAATGGTAGTTGGCAACAACAGTTTGGAAGTGCCTAGGCCCGGGGAGTTCAGGTTTTGAATTGCATTCTTATTGTTCTCCAAAAGAGGTTTCTAACTTACATCCATTTCTCAATCGCATTGACTTTGAACTTTTTATTCAGCTTTTATTTTCAAAAACTTTTAATTCTTCAAGTTCATTTTTTAAAAAGTTTCATGTTGTTATTCACAACAAGTTAATACCACTGTTCAAAAACATCATCAGATAAAGGCAGTGATTGAAGAAAAGGAAATTTCCGATGACATTCCACACGCAGGATGAAGAATTACGGATTAACTAACAACCAAAGACAAAAGAGTAAGTTTGAAGCGGATATGATTTACATGTAAGTTTCGGAACATCGTTTTCCCGAATATCCTTAGAATTTTGTCTAACATGTGAAACAGTAAAAACTAATTCCATATATTGAATGAGTAATATATAGTGTGTAAAAGAATATAATCGTCACCATTATGAAATGTCTCATAGTGATAAATATAGTGGTACATTTGGTGAAGGACATTTGTGTTTGGTTAGTAATCTCAAATCAAAGCTTTGAACACTGAGAAATACATTCTTCAAATCAACACATATCCAAAAGTGTGGCATCAAATATACCTATAAGCATCTGATGAGGTATATTTGTTGATCTACATACATACCTCATAAGATAAGAATCACATGTCATTTAGGGGTGAAGAAATAGAGTAGAGTGCAATAAAAATTGCTAAATTATTTGGTGAAGCATAAGTTGTAAAAAGCTTTGAAACAATTTCACTTTCACATTGAATAGCCTCCAGAAGAATTTGTGAACTTAATGATCAACTTCACACACAACTATAGAGAGAAATTGGAAAATTATGTTTTTATTACATTGGATGAAAGTACAGACACTGGATGTTTGTCAGCTTTTAATTTTTTATAGACTAATGGATGAGACATTTCCTTTCAGAAAAGAAAGATTAATTCCTTTCAGAAAAGAAAGATTAATTGATGAGGCATGGGTGGCATGCTTGTTTTACAGCACTGGCTCTCCCCCTTCACTGGAACTATTGGCCCTAAATTAAATGCCCTTAGAGTTGCTTACAGTGGTTGTTAAACCCCAAAATAAAAAGGGAAAAAAACACTGGTTTAGTTATTTTGTCAAGAAAAAAATTCCATTGATACTCTTGTACTAGACTATGTTTCATCAGGAATCATTGTGTAGCAAATTTATCAAGATAAGTGGTCAATAAAGGATGTTACAAAAATAAGCAAATTTAATTAGAGGTACAAGGTGAGCCCCCAAGGCCATTTAGTATCATTACTAGAAGTAACTGGTGATATTCTGAAATTTGAAAAGTCAGGAAAAACTTAATACATCTTTCCAAATAAGAAATTTTCCAGTTTTGGAAGGAAAATAATAAACATGGCACTCACATGCATGAAAAACTGGTCAGTCAGGAATGACTTTGATATTAGCTTTCCTAACAGATATTGCAGAAAATCTCAACTATCTGGACTTGAAACTCTTTAAGGGAAGAAACAAAACATCACCCAGCTTATGGGCCAAGCTGAGGCTCATTGAAAATAAAAATCAATTTATCTGACCTGTGTGTAATCTGGATGCAGCCCAGAATTTCGGATTTTTATCTCATTCTAAACCCAAAAATCCAGGTTTTTAAGTTTTAGAATAATTTGAGATTCCTCAGTCATTTTTGATTGCAAAAATGCTATAAAATGATAGCTAAAAGTTCCTTTCAAGTTCTATTTTCTTTGGGAATTACAGTGTTTGAAAACACCACATTTCCGTGCAAATGGTGAATGTAGATGATTTGTGACACCTTGAGAGTTTTTGTTACCAAATAAGCTCTCAAGATAGCAGACTACTGAAACGAATTTTTTCATCGTTTTGGAAGTTGCATCTACAAATTGTATATCAAATAATTTTGTTATATTAGATTCAGTTAATCCAATGAGTTACATTTAGAAATTGAATGGAAACCACTGTAGGCTTCCACAACTGAAGTGATCTCCATAGACTGCCCAAGAAAGTTATATAATATGAAGTGTGAAATTTGACTTCAAAAATTCAATGTCTGACTGATTTCTAGCACATAAAAAGAAAATTTGGTACAGGAAAAAAAAATGTGAAATTAATCTGCATAGGCACAATTAAGATGTCGTGCATATACAATACATTGAAAAGCATACACAGTCTTTGCATGAAATATTTAATTTAAAACATGACAGATATTTACATATTTAAAAGATTAAAAATAAAAAACCCATTAGTACTTTCGAGGCAACAATCGACCCATCTTTAGATGGAGGAGAGCTGTTGCTGCCCGTGTGCTACCCTATATATGTCAGAATATGATGACGTACCAGGTATGGACTAGCGTCGCAAGGGTGTCACTCTGTTGCCATCATTTCATGGCTAAATCAAAAATCAGATGAGGTCCATGTGGGAATATGATAAACAGGGTGCAAAAATATACAAAATATATGCATTTTTTATAATTCACATATTTAACAAGAAATGTTATGTAAGTTCATAGCTGTAAGGAGTCTTTTCCAAATCCTGGGTAATTCAGTTGGGGAATTATCGTTACAGCAGCCATCCCCGAAAGCCTCTATGTATAAACTTTCAGTTATATGTAACGAGAATACAGAAGCGGGTGTATGTAGCAGCTTAATGTTTTTGCAATCTGGTTGGACAGTTCCTTGTGCTACATGTCTGGCCAGACATGCTACCATATATATATGTCCGAATATGATGACGTACAGTGCTACATGTCTGGCCAGACATGCTCCCATATATACACTGACGGAAAAAAAATCCCAACACCACGAAAAAATAGTTGTAGAGGAATGAAATGGCGGCAATACATTTGTATAGGTAACATATTTAATCGATTAAGGTTTCAAGATCACAGCTTAATGTAAGCACGAGCAGAGCCATTTTAAATGTAAAATGCTGGTACATTAATAACCGGTCTAACCGCCAGAATGTTGAATGCAAGCACGTGAACGTTCATGCATTGTGTCGTACAGGTGCTTTGGATGTCAGTTTGTGGGATGGAGTTCCATGCCTGTTGCACTTGGTCGGTCAATACAGGGACGGTTAATGCTGGTTGGGAGTGATGCTGGAGTTGTTGTCCAATGATGTCCCATACGTGCTCGATTGGTGAAAGATCTGGTAATCTAGCAGGCTACGGCAACATGTCGACACTCTGTAGAGCATGTTGGGTTACAACAGCGGTATGCGGGCGAGCGTTATCCTGTTGGAAAACACCCCTGGAATGCTGTTCATGAATGGCAGCACAACAGGTTGAATCACCAGACCGACGTACAACTGTGCCGTCAGGGTGCGTGGGATAACCACGAGAGTGCTCCTGCTGTCATAGGAAATTTCTCCCCAGACCATAACTCCAGGTGTAGGTCCAGTGTGTCTCGGCCGCAGACAGGTTGGTTGCAGGTGCTCACCTGGCCTCCTTCTAACCAACACACGGCCATCACTGGCACCCAGGCAGAACCGGCTTTCATCAGAAAACAGAACAGATCTCCACTCCGTCCTCCAATGAGCTCTAGCTTGACACCACTGACGTCACAAACGGCAGTGGTTTGGAGTAAGTGGAATGCACGCTACAGGGCGTCTGGCTCGGAGCTGTCCTTCAAGTAACCGATTTGTAACAGTTCGTTGTGTCACTGTGGTGGCAACTGCAGCTCAAATTGCTGCCGCAGATGCAGTACGATGCGCCACAGCTATACGCCGTACACGGCGGTCTTCCCTCTCAGTAGTGCCACGTGGCCGGCCGGAACCCGGTCTTCTTGAGGCAGTACCTTCCCTTGACCACCGCTGCCAACAATCATGCACGGTGGCTACATTCCTGCCAAGTCGTTCTGCAATATTGCGGAAAGAAAATCCACCTTCTCGTAGCCCTATTACACGACCTCGTTCAAACTCCATGAGCTGTTGATAATGGCTTCTTCGTCTTCTTAAAGGCATTCTTGACTAACATCAACACACTACGTCGAATCTAAACGATAACTAACACTCACAAACGTTACAGCGCGTATTTACAGCAAACCTGCTTTGCATGTTCCGAGGAGTTGCTACTAGCGCTGCACGTATGCGCCGAGCGCGAAATTTGCATAGACGTCATCTTACAGATGTACTCTCACTGCCTACCAACTGTCGTTTATCTAACACAACCCCTTCTTGGTGTTGGGATTTTTTTTCCGTCAGTGTATGTCCGAATATGATGACGTACAGTGCTACATGTCTGGCCAGACATGTAGCATAAGGAACTGTCCAACCAGATTGGAAAAACATTAAGCTGCTACATGCACCCGCTTCTGTATACTCGTTGCATATAACTGAAAGTTTATACATAGAGGCTTTCGGGGACGGCTGCTGTAACAATAATTCCCCAACTGAATTACCCAGGATTTGGAAAAGACTCATTACAGCTATGAACGTACATAACATTTCTTGTTAAATATGTGAATTATAAAAAATGCATATATTTCGTATATTTTTGCACCCTGTTTATCATATTCCCACATGGACCTCGTCTGATTTGTGATTTAGCCATGAAATGATGGCAACAGAGTGACACCCTTGCAACGCTAGTCCATAACTGGTACGTCATCATATTCGGACATATACATTGCTGGCCACCCAAAATGCAACAACGAGAAGGAAGCATCCGATTGGCCTGAAATTCGCAGCATGCGTCGCCTGCGAGAGGACATGCAAACGATTAGCATTGCAGGGTATATGCAAATCATGTGCGCCCGGCACACCACCGAGAAGCACTAAGAAGGGTGCACAGTAAGTAGTGGAAGTGTGTTGTGCTGCCGGACCTGTGCGTGGGAAGCTTCCTGATGCCTCGTCGCAGAATACGGCAGTCATTCCAGCACGTTTCGGAGTTCGACAGAGGACGAATAATGGCTTATCGCGACAGCGATTTATCGTACCGCGACATCGCCGCCCGTGTGGTACGACATCCAGCCACGGTGAGGTGAGTATGGATTCAGTGGGTGCAGGAGGGACGGACGAACCGATGTGAGCGATTGCCGCAGCCATGGCA
Source organism: Macrothele yani (assembly GCA_039090855.1). Taxonomy (NCBI): domain Eukaryota; kingdom Metazoa; phylum Arthropoda; class Arachnida; order Araneae; family Macrothelidae; genus Macrothele; species Macrothele yani. The sequence continues at coordinate 19,766,340 of CM077023.1, read as the reverse complement.
CACCACCGAACGAGAGGACTAGCATGTGGTGCGGCGGGCATCGACGGCTCGCACCGCCACATCACGAATGTTAGCGCAGGAATTAGGGTGTGTTGCACAACAATCTGTGTCAGCACATACCGTTCGACGTCGTCTGCAGGAGAGGGACACGGCGCCAATTGCTCCGATTACCAGTGACGTTACACCACCGGCAAGTGTGGCGGCAGTGGGCTGTTGAACGCCGCACCTGGACTACGGAATGGCATGACATTGCCTTCTCCGCCGAATCCCGTTTTTGCCTGCAACACCATGATGGTCGGATCCGCGTGTGGCGGCACCGTGGCGAGAGACTGTATGACGCCTGCATTATGCATCGCCATACCGGTCCGTCACCTGGCGTTATGGTTTGGGGCGCAATTGGATATGACACCCGCACCCTTCTGGTACGCATCGCCGGTACACTCAACAGCCACCGCTACATCTCCGACGTTTTGGAGCCTGTAGTCCTCCCTTACCTGCCAGCGGCCATGTTTCAACAGGACAACGCGCCCGCACGTGGCCCGCCTGTTCTCCCAATATGTCGCTCATCGAACACGTCTGGTCGCTGATGGGCAACCGAGTGGCCCGGCAAGCACCACACGCGGCTACGCCTGATGAACTGTGGCAACGCGTGGAAGCAGCCTGGACCAACATACCCCAAGCCCACATCCAAAGCCTCTTTCGTTCAATGCCGCGGCGTGTAGCGGCTGTTATTGCCAACCATGAGGGCCACACAAACTGTTGATGTCTGCATGTTCCGCAAGTCGCACGGGCCTGTAAGCTCAATCGTTTCATCTTTGTATCTGTTGTTATGTGTCCAGTAAATCTGGCTTTGCCATCTCGTGTCTTTCTTGGTGTTGCATTTTGGGTGGCCAGCAGTGTATATGGGAGCACATGGGCAGCAACAGCTCTCCTCCATCTGAAGATGGGTCAATTGTCGACCCGAATGTAGCAGAAGCATATCTGGCGCGTAACTGGAAGACCCTGGGTTCAACTCCTGGTGGCAGCCAGTGAGAATTTTTCTGTGACTCACTCATAAACATGGAAAGAGCGAAGATCTTTGTTTGATGTTCCTGGTCCACGTTCAATTTCTGTATTAATTATTCATTTGCCTTCTAATTATTTCTTCAGTTGCTGCTTACCATCTTTGGTGAATCCCCAGCATTGTGCGGGGCTCCAAGAAGCAACCTGCCAAATTGACTTGGCAGTTAGCGTGTGTGAGTCTGGAGGAATTAGAGGCCGCTGTGGTGTAGCGGAAGCATATCCGGCGCGTAACTGGAAGACCCTGGATTCGACTCCCGGTGGCGGCCAATGAGAATTTTTCCGTGACTCACTTATAAACGTGGAAAGAGCGAAGATCTTTGTTTGATGAAGTACTAATGGGTTTTTTAATCTTTTAAATATGTAAACATCTGTCATTTTTTAAATTAAATATATCATGCAAAGACGGTGTATGCTTTTCAATGTACAAGTAGTGCCTATTTGTTATGTAGCTAGTTAATACATGCATAATATATAAATAATATACATTATATACTCAAATATACATAATCGAGTCAGATTATTGTGACCACCTCCTACTTTTGACGTCAACAGCGCGTAGCCAATGAACGAAGGCACTTGTCATGAGCTGGCTTGGAGAGTATATAAGGTGTGTTGTAGGCATTCTGAAAACATCACTCATTGCTGTCATAGGTAAAAGGAGTGATTTGTCAGATTTGCAAAAAGGGATGATTATCGGCTTTCAGGCCAAGGGTTGCAGTATTTCTGAAATAGCGCAGTTTGTGAACTGTTCGCGTGCTGCTGTGGTTAAAGTGTATCGTTTTTGGAGAAATGGCACCATTGCAAATAAGCGATGTGAAAACTACTGAGCACCATGTGCCATTGATGTGAGAGGTGATCGTCGACTGAGAAGGTGCGTGAAGGCCGATCGACACACTACATTGGTGCAACTCACTGGCCGAATGAATCGGGGGGATACCGGAAGTGTGTCTAAAATGACAGTTCAGCAAACCCTGCTGCGTATGGGGCTCCGATGCAGACGGATGGCCACTGCACCTATGCTAGCGAAGGTGCATCAGCAGAAAAGACTTGCATTTGCACGGCAGTATCAGAATTGGACCTCCCTGATTGGCAAAAGATTGTCTTCTCTGAGGAGTCACATTTTCTGCTGGATGGACGTTGGCGTATCAGGCGAGAAACATCAAAGAACAAACACTCTTCAACCATTGCCGAAAGAACACAAGCTGGTGGGGGCAACGTTATGGTCTGGGAAGGTTTTTGTGGCATTCTCTGGGTCTACTCATACCTGTGGAAGGCACTATGGACCAAATTCGTTATGAATCCATCCTTGCAGACCACGTACACCCATACATGCTCATTGTCTTCCCTCGAGCAGATGGGATCTTCCAGAACAACAATGCGATGTGTCGCACAGCTAGAAATGTCAGAGTGGTGGAAGAGCACGATGAAGACTTCAAAGTACTTCCTTGGCCCCCTAATTCCCCAGACTTAAACCCAACTGAGCATCTGTGGGACCACATCGATCGTGTTGTTCGCTCTATGGATCCTCCCCAACAGCTGTCTGATGCACTGCAGTCAGCATGGCTTCACATACCTGTGAACATCTTCCAGCACCTTACTGAGTCACTCCCAGCCCGTCTAGCTGCTGTCTGTGCTGCACATGGCGGTTACTTTGGATATTAGCTGGTGGTCACAATAATGTGACTCGACCATGTATATTGGCTCTAAGCTCACAGTTTCCAGGTGTTTTGTTTCACCTCACAATCACTCCTAATTTATAAAGGTGTATCAAAAAAGGACCTTAGAAACTTCAAAGCCTGCACAGAAGAAGTGAAAAATTCTGACTTCACACAGTTTGCTGAATATTGTGCCAAGTTTAAAGAAATTTGGATCAAAGTTTTCATATTTTGAGAGCTTAAAATTAACATTCTAGTTTTTTTTTTTGTTAATACCCTTGGAGCAAGAAGATCTTGCATTACAGACTGAACTGTGTGAACTTCAGAGTGACTTCTTCCATTCATTCAAAATTAGTCTGAGGAGTTTTCGAAACTATTGGCAACTGAACAATAACCCAATCTTCATGGTTATATGCTTTAAATATAAGATCAATGTTTGGCAGCATATACATGTATGGGTGTACCTTCTCTAGAACAAAGATGCTAAAATCCAAGCATGGAAACAGGTTTGTGCGTGCACTGCGACCAAACCTCCATTTAGCAACAACAGAGTTAGGACATTGCGCATCTCATAAATGAACAAGAACTTAAAATTGGTACATTTTCACACCTTTATCTTTACTTCTGATAATTGTTTCTATAGCTAATGACAAATTTTATACTGTTGTATTAAAGAATTTCACTTCATAAATTTTTGGCCGAAGTGAGAAATCTAGTTGGACCATACTATAAACGATGCATGGGTCAACTGCAACATGATTTGCACAGCATATCACTTCACAACAGATGGTAGTCCTTAATGTGGTGCAAAAAATGTGGAAGTTTTTGCAGAAGGTTAATGACCATCATGAGATATTTACTCTGACAATGTAAGGTTAAGAGAAAAAAAAAATGTTGGCAATTTGACCAATGCTGCTCCAGTGGCATAGTGATGCTGGCTTCTGACCATTTGTCTCAGTGGACTGGGTTTGAGTCCCAGATTAGGCATGGGTGATGTGTTTGTCTTGCATCCAGGGGCGGGTTTAAGCATTACAGCGCCCTGGGCCCAGAAAAATTAGACTCCCTAAGTAAACTTATTGTAAGAAATTTGAGGCCGATTAGAATTTCATATTTAAATTACATATTACATATAGATTTTTTATCACACAAAGAATCAGCATATTCTCAAAAACAACCCAACCCTGTAAAATTTTTAGCACATGTATTATTTAAAACTGGGCACTGAAACAGAAATTTATAAACGTTGTTTTCTCACAAGTTTAATTCGCATAATTTTAAAACATCATTTCACAGTAAATTTTTATATCTACAAATGAAATTGTTTTTTTTAACACACTTCTGAAACATTTGCTTACAAAATTTTGGATTTAAATTTACAACGTATGCAATGTTAATTTTAGAATTTTTAAAAAATATAATGATACTGCTGCTACCAATGTTTATTGCAATGGTTTATTGTATATCGATTAAGTGACTGAGAGATAGAAAAAATGAATGAACATAACGTATATATAGTAAAATTACTCTTTGCTAAAAGATTTTTTTTTTCTCGATTTCTTTGTGGCGAAATCCTCTACTATATCATCAAATGTTAATGTTTATGCAATGTTCGAATTAAGTGACAAAGTTGCCAGTGCACTCGTTCTTTCTTGAGAACTAGATGTCCTCAAATAATTGTGAATGATTTTCAAAAGAGAGAAACTTCTTTCTCCAGAAGCATTAGTGATGGGTATGCATAGGTAAATCCTTAGGATACCGTCAATGTTCGGAAAAGTTGAATCAATTCTTTTTTTCTCTAATCAGTTTCAACATATCCTCAACAGGAACACTAACACTTGAGTCTGTCACTGCTTGTCTATATAAATTATTCTAAAATTCCTGGAAATGAAGACATTCATGTTCAAATTCTGGGCTTAAATCTTGAGAGTAAACTGTCAGTAGATTTTTTTGCCTTTTGAGATACTATTGTCACATCAACATCTATTAATTGCATTAGAAACCCAAACATGCTCTCCACATCGGAATATGCATCTTGTCCACGTTTCAACTGCTGCACCAAGTTATCAATGAGCACACGAAAAACACATATTCACATATGTTCCTTTCGAGTGAAAACAGTTTCTTTATTGCCATTCATCTCTTGAAATTGTAGTTTTATCCGACGGGTTCTAGTAACATTTTTCTTATATTCGTCGCACTGAGACAACAGTTTTCCATCTTCATACTTATCAAATTTATTCCGGAGAACACTTAAATATTTAATAAGTGAATCGTACAGTTCTACAGCAACTGAAAGGTCAATATTCACTTTCTGCAGTGTTTTATTGCAACTATCAATTCTTTGTAAAATATCACTCCAAAGCTCTAAGAGAATGCGCATTTCTAACAAATTCACCTTATTTAACAATCCCTCTGCTTCTAATTTTTCACCGGTGTTTTCTGCGAAGTCTTGAAGTGCATCTCTAATGCAGGAATAACTAGAGCGTAAAGCCTTGTATGCATCAACCCTTGCTGACCATCGGGTTTCACATAACCTTCTGGGTACAAGAAGTGGCGATTGCAATCCAGATTCACTGTGGAGCTTAGAACTATCTTGAAGACTTGTCTTCAAGATTTGCCACCTATGTGATGAAGATGACAAAAAGTTGTATATTTCCTATACAAACATAAAAAAAGATGTAGCTTCAAGGAAGCATCCGGCTGCAGATTTCCCAACCAAATTAAGAGAGTGTGCTGTGCATGGAATATAGTAGGCTAAACTGTTGACTTTTTAATCGAGCTTGAAGACCTAAATATTCACCAGACATATTTCTCGCATTGGCATAACTTTTGCCTCTGCAGTCTTTTCTTTAAGATCTATTTTTAAATCTTGTAACAACTTCAATATAGCCTTCTCCATGTCTTCTGCTTTATGACCAGTGTTGGGCAAGGAATAAATAAATCGTTCCACTGGTCAGAACATAACGAAAAATAACAGTCAACTGGTCAACTTTTGACAAATCTGGAGTGGAGTCTATAATAATAGAGTAATATTTGCTCGACTTCAACTCTTTAACTATTGCATCAGTGACTGATAAGGCCATTAATGAAATGAATTCTTCACATATATCCTTCGAAAGGTATGAAACATTTCCACTTCCCTTATTTCCAAAATTTTTCAAATGTTGCTGCAGAAAAGGGTCAAATTTTGAAGACCATTATAAAGTAATCATTTGAGGCAGTTCTAAATCGATCACTATAAGATCTTTTTGAAACTGCAAAATCTATTTCGTTTAAATTTTGATTCGGAGGATTTTTGTAATACACTGACGGGAAAAAAATCCCAACACCAAGAAGGGGTTGTGTTAGATAAACGACAGTTGGTAGGCGGTGAGAGTACATCTGTAAGATGACGTCTATGCAAATTTTGCGCTTGGCGCATACGTGTGGCGCTAGTAGCGCCCCTCGGAACATGCAAAGCAGGTTTGCTGTAAATATGCGCTGTAACGTTCGTGAGCGTTAGTTATCGTTGAGATTCAACTTAGGGTGTTGATGTTAGTCAAGAATGCCTTTAAGAAGACGAAGAAGCCATTATCAACAGCTCACGGAGTTTGAACGAGGTCGTGTAATAGGGCTACGAGAAGGTGGATTTTCTTTCCGCAATATTGCAGAATGACTTGGCAGGAATGTAGCCACTGTGCATGATTGTTGGCAGCGGTGGTCAAGGGAAGGTATTGCCTCAAGAAGACTGGATTCCAGCCGGCCACATGGCACTACTGAGAAGGAAGATGGCCGTGGCGCATCCTACCGCGTCTGCGGCAGCAATTCGAGCTGCAGTTGCTACCACAGTGACACAACGAACTGTTACAAATCGGTTACTTGAAGGACAGCTCCGAGCCAGACGCCCTGTAGCGTGCATTCCACTTACTCCAAACCACTGCCGTTTGCGACATCAGTGGTGTCAAGCTAGAGCTCATTGGAGGATGTAGTGAAGATCTGTTGTGTTTTCTGATGAAAGCCGGTTCTGCCTGGGTGCCAGTGATGGCCGTGTGTTGGTTAGAAGGAGGCCCGGTGAGCGCCTGCAACCAACCTGTCTGCGGCCGAGACACACTGGACCTACACCTGGAGTTATGGTCTGGGGAGCAATTTCCTATGACAGCAGGAGCACTCTCGTGGTTATCCCACGCACCCTGACGGCACAGTTGTACGTCGGTCTGGTGATTCAACCTGTTGTGCTGCCATTCATGAACAGCATTCCAGGGGGTGTTTTCCAACAGGATAACGCTCGCCCGCATACCTCTGTTGTAACCCAACATGCTCTACAGAGTGTCGACATGTTGCTGTGGCCTGCTAGATCACCAGATCTTTCGCCAATCGAGCACGTATGGGATATCATTGGGCGACAACTCCAGCGTCACCCCAACCAGCATTAACCGTCCCTGTATTGACCGACCAAGTGCAACAGGCATGGAACTCCATCCCACAAACTGACATCCAGCACCTGTACGACACAATGCATGAACGTTTGCGTGCTTCCATTCAACATTCTGGCGGTTACACCGGTTATTAATGTACCAGCATTTCACATTTAATATGGCTCTTCTCGCGCTTACAATAAGCTGTGATCTTGAAACCTTAATCGATTAAATATGTTACCTATACAAATGTATTGCCGCCATTTCATTCCTCTACAACTATTTTTTTGAGGTGTTGGGATTTTTTTCCGTCAGTGTATAATCAACAAAAGAATAGTCTACTTTCCATGTAGCAGGATCTAATATCATATGATGTAACAAAAGTTCATTTCCTTCAACAGATTAAAAATTTCCTCCAAGATTTGTGTTAGACTTACCTTCCTTATCCTCACCATCGGAAGATTCACAAATTTGATCTTCTCCCTGAGCCCTTAGTTCTTGTTCAGTTGGCTCCTTCACTTCTTCATTGGTAGATCTTGCAACTAAACACTGCATTTTCTTTTCACTTACTGTGTCATCTTCTGCCGGTTTAAAAAGTTTTTTTGTTTTGGTATTTTTTTTGTAAAGTTGCTCTTCTTTTTCAGTCTTTTTAAGCTTTCTTTTTCTATTTTCGCATCCTGAACACTTTGTAGTCGACATTTTCGCTGACAGTGATTATTAATAGTAATGATTTCCCCCAAAAGAACAAAGCGAGAATGAAAACACACATGTAAACTTATGAGGGGCGGAGGGGGAATCCCAAAGTAGGCAGCTGGTGTCATAAGCTGAATTGGAATGCATTCTAACCAGTCAATCTAGAGCCCTGCCAACCAGTACTTTGCCCTCTCTTGTCACCCACAATACCCTGGGGCCTTGACCTTGAATTCATGGAGTCCGATTCTGGTCTTTCAACCCACATCCCAGGGCTGTCCTCGCGCTCAGATTTTTCAAAGCCTTGTAAAAATTATGCGCCAGTGCAGTGCCCCTTTCCTAGTCTCCCACTCTTGTTCCCCGTTGTCTGCGAGCTCTGTAAAAGAAATGCTCCCCCTCTCCGCCCTCTTCTGAGTTTTGACCTTGCCAGGAAGTAGGAAGAAATAACTTCCTCGGAGGCTTCTGAATCTTACTGAACTCACTTTCAAAATGAATTAATATTTTTAATAATTAAGCATGTCGAATGTACTAACACCATGTAATATTTTCTTAAGAATTTAAGGTATTATTCTACTCAGTTTATAATGTGTAGAAATGAAAAATCCCATTTCATTCTCTTTTTTTGGGGGGGGGGGAGATGAGATAAAACGTCTTGTGCCACATGTATTCTCAAAATTTTGGCGCCCCTCTATGTGCAGCAACCTGGACCATGGCCCAGGTTGGCCCAATGGTAAACCCGCCCCTGCTTGCATCATTAGCTGGAAAGTGGCCCCAAATTTGGGACAGGTGACTGCTTATAGCCTCTTAAGGCTGTCTTTGAATGAGTGTTAGGGTTCATCTTCTGCAATAGATGGCACAAAAAATCACTCCTTGGGCATGGCTTTTACAACTTGAGTGACTGTTTCAGAAGTTGGCATCAGCAAATCACTGCAGACCTCACCATATTCAGAATGAAAGCAGTCTCTCATTAGTTCCACAAAGAAAAGACAAAATATATGCTGTTATGTTTTAACCAATGACATTATTTTGGGGGTGGAACTCAGTTAGTAGGTGGAGTTCTATAGTCAAATGCAGGGGTTCTCTGCTGATGTACACATTTTCTCTTCAAAAAATGAACGTACAGTAGGATTTAAGATGATCTATAGAAGACAAGATTTCTATCTCACTTTTGCCCCTATTCATTGATTTCTATTTGGCTCAGATAATTAGAAAAATCAAGCAAAAATAAGAGGCTTCATTGCTTCCAGACAGAAGCACTGCTATGCTGACTCATCACACCATCTACCCCCAAATTAGAATGCTTTTGAGTCAGATAAATTGAATTTAAAAAAATTCAAACAAATTTTTCGGAATAATAACTATGGCATATATTAACTATGGGTTGGGGTTTTTTTTTTTTTTGCGCTCAAAATTGCAAATGCTACAAAGTAATAGTCTGCAAAAAAATGTATAGAAAATAATTTACATTGCAGATATAGGGTAGAAGATGAACCCTAACACTCATTCAAAGACAGCCTTAAAGTTGCTTACAGTAGTTGTCAAACCCTAAAAAAAATGATCAAATAAATGTTCTGAACAAGACTTTTGGAGGTGGCCTGGGTCTCTAGATCTTGAAGCTAGGACTGCCATAAAAGTGTGAAATGGACCTTATTCGTATAATGTTGCAGGCAGGGCTTATGGGCCAACATTGCTAGTGATTCAATGTTATTGTTATTAGTTACCCTTTGCTGTTGAGTAACACTGAGAAATTTGTCGAGTATGCCAACAAATTAGTTGTACTGCTAGATGGAAATGTGAAATTAATTTCTTAAAAGAGCAGATCAAGAGAACTTCATACACTGGCGTGCAAAAATTAAGGACGAGACGGTTTTTCAAATGTAACGTCGTGCAGAAGTGCTCCACATCGACTCAAATCATACCATAAGATCCCCAAGATGTAAGAATATGGGACAAGTGAGCAAAACCGTCCAAACAAGGAATCCAAAGGATACAAAGGCACTTTATTGAAAAGGTAGCTTCGAGCACAACTGGACAGAAGACAGAAACGTCCATGTGACAGGCAGCTGCCAAGAAAAATCCAGTCTTTAGTATCACCCCTGACTGCTTTGCAGGATTTACAACGTCTGTTCATGCTGAGGACGAGGTTGTCAAGGAGCTGTTGAGGCATCGCGGCCCATTCCCCTTGTAGCGCCAATCGTTGCTGGCGGCTGGTGACGTGCTGCCAAGCGTCTCCCGAGAAGGTCCCACACGTGTTCGATTGGAATTAGGTCCGGCGACCTTGCGGGCCAATCCATGCGTTGAATATCTTCACTCTCCAATGGCTCTGCAACAGCCACTGTGCGATGAGGTGTAGCGTTGTCGTCCATGAAGAGGAACTCAGGACCCACAGCACCTCTAAACAGATGCACGTGATGCAGGAGAACCTCGGTACAATAGCGGACACCAGTGATTGAACCTCCTTGGAAGATTTGGAGGTCAGTACGGCTACCAAGCATGATACCGCCCCAAACGAGAACTCTGCCACCTCCAAACCGGTCCCTTTCGATAATGTTGGAGGTGTGATTGCGTGTTCCTTGCTCTCTCCAGATGTGTATACGTCCAGAATCGTTCGTCAGACTAAATCAGCTTTCATCCGTAAAGAGAACTCGACCCCATTGCTTATGTGTCCAGTTCTTGTGTTCCTGGTACCACAGAAACCGCTGTCTCCGATGAGCAGGCGTTAATGGCACACACCGTACTGGTCGTCATGCAAATAGACCACCTTTGTGCAGCCTTCTGGCCACGGTAAAATGCGATAACGGACGTCCAGTTGTCTGTTGCATGTGTCTTGTGATTTCTCTCGCTGTAGGACAATATACCGGTCGTCCGCTGCTGTGGTTGCTCGTGGACGACCACTGCTAAACTCTCGGACAGCTGTTCCTGTAGTTTGAAATGCTCTCCAAGCTCATGAAACGACGCTGTGAGCGATCCCGAACTCCTCGGCCACACTAGTCACACTTCGACCTTCTTCCAACTTCTCAATGACGCGACCTCGGGTAAAGTCATTCAGATGTCGTCTACTGGATTGCCTGTTGGCCATATCACACGGTGGCAGCAACTCAACGTCGTTCAAACCGATGTGCACCGTGCAATAGCTTTCACCGAATTGCTGAGCGTACACCGCCTGTGTGCTTTATACCCTTCCGACACTGCCCCCCTCCCTACGTCATGCTGCATATATGCGCATGCCCTACCGTACCGGACCCTAGTCTATCTCCTGAGTGGTCTTTCGGTCCGTTCTGCCTGTTCGTTCCGCTGTTATGCTAATTTCTCCTCTTCGTCCTTAACTTTTGCACACCAGTGTATATTCAGTGTTTGTTTATTTTTACATAAAGCATTTTGATATCTTTTGAATTAATATCTAAACTACATGAGTACAGCACAGTTAGGCACTGAGTTAAGGGGGTTTGTAAGGTCAATTGAAATCAATGTTAAATTTGCTATCTTTATGTACCTTTTCCTCAGAAACCACTTTTCAGAACTAAATAATTTTTTGGATATATATTTAGTGGCTCGTCTGACATATTTTTAAATGTTTTTTTTTATTTTGATTTAAAAAGTTGGAATTTTTTAACTTTAAAAAAATTGAAATTTTGACTTTAAAAATTCGTAAAAAACGAAAAGTTAGGATTAAAATCTCCTACTAAAGTATGTATCTTTATAAGACATATAACATTTTAAAATTTCAGAGCAATATTTTGTGTCGTTTCTGAGAAAAAGGTACAAAAGTTTAAACAATTTTGAGATAAATGGTGTTTAAATGTAAATTCACATTCATTACCTGGTTCAAGTCAGTTACACAATCCAGCACCTAAGACAGTTAGTTCATCATTCATGAAAGTTAATACATACAATTCAGCATTATAGGAAGGTCCATCTAGATCCTCTGACTCTTCAAAGTCAGTTTCTAATTGTCTGCTCAATTTTCAGTTTGCTGCAGTGATTCGCCGCATATCGAATTTGTTTATGGCACTCATGTTCCTGGAATCACACCAACACTTACAAAATACTACATTTAGTGAGATGCCCATCATTGAAAACAGCTTCCATGAACCCCATATTTTAGCACTACTAAAGAAACAAACACTGCTTTTGGTATATGTGCCCATATGACACTATTCACGCATTCATTTGGGTTTTGTGTCGCCTGTGAACAAATTTCTGTAAAACACTTGACTAAATATTACTGATAAACATTTACTGTTGCCACTACAAAAAAAGTCTATAAATAATAAGAACCAAGAGGAAGAACAATGACACCCTGAGATCAACCATGCCCCTTTGCAAATTTCAAGAGGTAGGATATTTTTTAAAAAAGAAAAAAAAATACTTGTAGTTGTTTGTTAATAATGGAAAGTATATTGTTTTAAAAAGGTAAGATTTTGAATTTTCATAGAAAATAAAAAAAACAAAAAATATTTACAAAAAATTTGGCCCTACAAAGTCCCTTAATATAAAATCGAAAGTCTGTGCATACTTGGCCATTGATATATTAAAATAAAGTTAGGTACTAGCTTAAAATTGCAGCTGTGTATTTATCTTGCATCACATGCTGACATATAAATTTCCGATGCATAAATTATGTAGTGTGGATCAGAAATGGGCATTTTCTCGAAGATATTTTTAATGTTATTGTTTAACACACGTGAAAAATAAATGTCAAGTTTATTTCACAAAAACCAAATTTTCAAATACACAGCATTAAAGCCAACCTGAATGGGGGGGGGCATAAGATTTCATTAAAAGAAATAAGAAATGTTTCACACCTTGGCAATAAATTGGTTTACAACAATCCAAATATAGTTTTGTGGTAACACTGCCAGGTTTCAACTGTTTTTTGTTTTGTTTTTTGTTATAGTGCATGGCATAGAAACTTTTCTCAGGAAGGTGGGAAGAACATATAGAAAAAACATATGGGCTCCCATTTTATTTCCTGCAGCCATTCCTTTAAAAGTTCTGGTCTTTTGACAGGAAACTTATCCCTTCCTCTATAGATTTTTAAGTTCCAGGATTTATTTGCATAACCTAAGCAAAAACTGTACATTATCTAGAATGATATAGTAAAAATTGTACAAATTTCCTGAATGACAACAGAACCCCTTGTTAAGCAATGCTAACATGCACAGAAACAAACTGTTGATGGTCTGCAAGCACCAAAATCTTCCTTCTCGTGATGCAACAAAGTGAATAAGGTCCACTCTGAAGGTGTTTACACATTATCCAATGAAATAATCTGCATTTTCTTAGTTTGTTGGATATAATTACATTGGATATGTGGCTTTTGGTCACAGAAATTATGTTAATGTCAAGCCAGAGATAATTATGTTCTATAGATGTGAAAGGTTTTTTTTTTTTACTTCTAATATTGTTTCATGTATGCAGTTTGAAACATTGGGTGTAGGCTTGTACACTGTTAAATGGTAAATAGGTATTGTAAGGTTAGTTTTACTGTTCATGTATGTGTAATACACTGATATGGTTAACTGAGAATTTATTACTTCATATAAATATAACTATTACTGGTAGTAGATATGCTTGTTATGTCAGTGTGCTCCTGGTCCTCAGTATAAAGTTAAAATTTCAAGAACCTTCCTGTCTGCAAAAATTCCAATTCAAAAATAGAAAAATGTAAAAACTTTGCAGTTATTTCATGATTTGTATTCATAGTTGTTTGCTTTAGGTCAAATGGTAAAATCTATTCCTTCTTCAGTGTCACATATATACACTGAAAAGCACAATTTATTATACATCCCCTCCATAATGTGTAGGCTCAAACCTTCCACCCTCACAAGGGCAGCAACACTTTGTAGCATAGACTCTACCCAGTGTTGAAAATGTTCACGACACAGCAGCCTGCAATTCCAGGACAGCCATTTGCAAAGTGCCAAAAGTTGCTGATGGTAGATTTCTTACTCAAATGCATCACTCCACTTGGTCCCACAGATGCCCAATGGGGTTCAGATCCCAACAGTGAAAGGGCTGTTCAAAGGTTGTGAACTTATTGGAATGTTCTTTCAACCGGCCCTTTACTAATGAGAGTGATGGAAGAAGGAATCCTGCTGTGGAAAATGGATAGCCATTAACAGCAGTGGGTACAAGAGGAACCCAAGGTATCCCATATAAACATGTGTCTGAACATTCCAGCTTGTAACACTCCAACTTGACAGTTGGAGTCCATGGTGGCCTTGTGTAGCCTACGCCAAACATGCACCCTCCCATCACTGTGTTTTTGTTAGAATCTGAATTCGTTGAAGAGTCCCATATTAGTTAAAGATGTGTGTAATGGTTTCTAAAACCACACTTGTTCCATTAACCAGCACATACGGTAGGATTCAATATCACTAGACATTCTTTTCTGATTTGCATTTCATATGTGAAACACTTCTTGTGTGAAAGTGAAATTTTATGAATGTGAATTTAGATACATTTGTAACAAATAGCTGAAACTTTAAACAAATAACTTTATTATGAACAACTACAAAAAATTTACGAACATAAGATGTTGCAATAAACTGAACACAGGCAACTTTACGTAAACCACATCATTACGTACAGTATAATAAATCAAAGAAATGCATTACACTGCATCACTCTTGTCAGTTTTCAGCAAAACATGTACCAGGGTATTTAAAAAATGGCACAATGAATCTTTGTCTTAAAAATGCTCAACAACAAAAAAAAAAAAGAAAAAAAAAGGGAAGAAAGAAAAAAACTATGTTGCTAAACATATCAATAACAGTAATACAACTTTATAATAACCTTCACTTGAACATTCAGATCTTTTTTAAAAGTTTAAAAATGGATGATTTTATGAGCCCAGTAAAAACTTAAACCACAAACAGGGTCAGGCACAGCAAAAAAAAAACTGGTATATATTTGGTAGGTAACCTCCTTCCAGGTTTTCAAGAAATATAGAGCAATTCATAAATTCAAATGTAAAAAAAAAAAGCAAGTACACTCACTCAGGAAGTATACTGATTATTTGTCAAAAAATTACAAACCCCATAAAACTCTTTGATTAGATAGTAAAAGAAAGAGATATTTCCTTATATTTTTTAATAAGTTACCAATTTTTCACATCATATTTTGTGAGGAGCTGGATTTAACAAGAAAAACGGGAACATCTGTTTGGAATATTAATTTAAGGCTAATTCAATCATTTTTTAGCATGCAAAATTTTAATGAACTCTCCAGATTTAATGAGGAACAGAAAAGCTGAGCTGATCATTTTTAACAATAAAATTTAGATAAATACTATAAATCATGAGAGAGAAAGAGAATCTGCTATATACTGACTTGGAGGAGTGCGACAGAAATAGGGGCAATGAAATTTGGAAAGAACAAAGGCAGTTTACCTTTATAGTTCAGTTTTCAAGACATTTCCTTTCCACTACAAGTGAGCATTAGGAGAACTGCACAAGCACAGTTGAAAATAAATTACCTGCTCCCATGTAGAACAGGTGGCTAGAATGCATGTACTTGCAAGCAATTTTTTTGTAATTATTGCTGAGAGCCTACGGATGGGATTAACTGAATGTTGATGTGACCTGATTGGGATTAAAAAATAGCTCCCAGAAAAAATTAAAGTCATGAATATAAAACTGAAACAAACTATTTTTCTGTAATGTTTCTACACAATGACTGCTTCAGGATTTGCTGCCAGCTGTGCAGTGCTTATAAGCTTATTAAATTTTAATTTGTAATGTACTTCAAAAAAAATATTTCAAATACAGTAAACTCTTGATATCTCAAAGTTCACAGGAACGGGGAGGGGGGATTCGACATAACTGAAGTTCGAGATATTGCATTAAATTAAAAAATATCGGGAAAAGAAATAATCTTTCATTTGTTAGTTTAATGATTAAATTATCAGGTATATATGTACGTATGACTAATGGTATGCAGCACCATAACAGAACTAACGTAATAAATTGAAATTATACATACGTACTGTGTCATAATCTGCAAAATTGGCTTGCATTTTTTATTTCAAATTTTCATTCATAACAAAATCAGTTTATTTAATAAATTAAACATTTCTAATGGCACATTTTTGCAACTTTCACTATAGCACTGGATAAAAGAAAATGCACTGTTTATTTCTGTGTCCGTCGATAATGGTTCTTGATTTGTCGATGATTTATGCTCGTCATGTCCTACAACTTCTGTGATTTCCTCATTGCTAGGCTCATCAGTTGCTATTAGTTTGTCATCAACATTGGCATATTCATAAAAACCTATGATGCTCTCATTAAACATTTCCAGTAATTCTGGTGTATCTAAAATTTCCAAATTTTCTTCCATTTGGAACTCATTTTTATCTGTTATTGAACTGTGTTGAAAAAATCCGCATTTATGAAAACAATGCACAAGCACAATAGTTGTTTGTGAAATGTTGTTATTCCAAGCATTAGAGATCAGCTAAATAGTATCTAAAACAGAGGCACAAGACACAGAGCTTTCAACATTGTCAATGTCGCTAATAAGTTTCCTAACGAGTCTTTCCTATAGTAAACTTGAAGATTGCAAATTATTCCTTGATTCGCTGGCTGGAATTTTGCTGTTGTGTTTTGCGGTAAAAATTCAAGTTTAATAGATTTTAAATTTCTCACTTTAGGGTGTGCTGGGCAGTTGCCAACAAAGACTAGCACTAACATTTTTTTCTTTTTTGAAACATTTTTAAAGTCAAAGTTACGCACATGCTGTTCATATTAAGTGCTAGTCATCCACACTTTTTTGTTGTTGTTGTTGTACTCCAAAGACAACAATTTAACATTTCTGAAGCAACAAGGATTTTGTTTACTTTCCTATAACAAAGGAAAGGTAATTTTTTGGATCCATCAGCATTAGCCCCAACAAAGATAGTTAAATGTTCTTTGCTCATTTTTTTGCCAGAACAAGTTTCTCCTTTAAACAACATTGTCTTGTTCGGAACACACTTATAGAATAATCCAGTTTCATTTACGTTATAAACATCTGATGCATTGTCACCCGAAATTAATCCGAGTCACATTGTTTCTTTCCATTCTACACTTTCAGGCACATCTTTAGCTTCCCCAAATAAGCCTCTAAAGCTGATGTGATGCTATAAAATCTCAATGGCCAAGCATTTTTGCGGTCTAAATCATTTTCTCAAAGTGAGGTGTCATTTATCGGAATTTTATTGTGAAAATTACAGTAGCTTTCAAACCACTTTAACAAAGCTTCTTTCTTCAACAACCAGAAAAGTACAGACTTTCATTTTCTTGCTTTGCATATTAAGTCCCAGCCTTCAAAAATTGCTCCAACATCTTTTCTTTGTTTGACATTATTGTGGAAAGTGTATTAGTCAGAATTCTGAACTCTAACACCAAGAATTCCTTCTTTACAGTATGAAACAGACTTTTTTTTTCAGTGGTTAAATTTTTCAGTTTTCTCTTAAGACATTTTTTCATTCTTAAATGAAGTGCTAAAAATGCACCAAACAGGTAACCAAGTAGCTAATGCAGCAATGTCGGTACATCTGGTTCGTTTGTGACCCCTGAACTTACCTAACTGTTATCATGACCCCAGATGATTGACAAGAGCACCAGAAGTGAAAGGGCAGGGCTCCGTGACTCCTCTCTCTTTCACATCCTGGGACATCAGTGCAAGAGTCTATAGCTTCCCATTTGGCATAAAGCTATGCAGTCTGTGTTATAGTCTCTGTTTTTTCAATGAAAGTATGAGGTAGAAGCTTGATTTAAGCAAGTATTAATCGAGATATTGAATGTTTTTCCTATTAAATTTGATTGGAAAAACTCAGGACTTTGCACAAACTTCGACATAAGCAGAAATTCGAGATATTGAGAGTTTACTGTATGTCCAATCATTATGAATTTATATGTATATTTTTAAATATTTGAAATTTTCACCCCAAAATAGATTTTGCAAGCATTTTCATCTTGCCCGAGTTTTTGTTAGAAGCAGGTTTTAGTGTACTAATTTGCTTTTCAACAGCAGCTGACACAACTGATTATGTTAAATAAAATGTCTAAATACCCACCAGTAATTTTCAGTTTTGTTGCTAGTGCAAAATTTATTTTGACCCTTGTTTCGAGATTAAGAAATATCTGATAAAAGAAAAAGCAGATCTTTACATTGATTATTAAAAAAGCAGTTCTTGTTTAGAGCCATCCATTTCGTTCAAGCAGATCTGTCATACATAAAAGAGACATGATTTTTCAGTTCCACACAATACTTGATACAAAAGCACACAGTACTAACTGAGAGTTTTGTGATAAGACAGAGAAACCATGCCATATCAATATGAAACTGGTGGAAATTCAGTCTTCTGATTATCACAAAAAGAAGCAAGTAAAAAGGTTTGGTAGGGCATTTCTGAAGATGTGAATTTTTCTAATTTGGTTAGACTTTAGTCTAAAGGAACAAAGTGCAGAATATGCACATGCAAATAAAAAATGCTGATAAAAAGTCTAAGCATTTAAGAGCCAAGGGACAGCTAAAAAGCACCTTCGTATTAAAAGGTCTACTGTTTAAAAAAAAAAATCTAAAAAGTTATACAGTAGATGTTTGCCAGAAGCTGTAAATAACATTTTGCCTATACTTACAGTCAATATTTGTTTGAGAAAATTGGCTGTAACTCACATATAAACATGTATTGATTATTGCTGTGCACTATTTTGATTAATGCATTACACATCATATACAACACAATAGACAGATATATGATAGAAACATATTAAATGCCATTAAATTGTTAACCTTTGTCTCTCTGCAAAACTCCAGTTACAAAGGTAAGACTAGTCATTTGAGAACAGTTTTTATATGATCTTTATCCAACTAGCAGTCTATAAAAACATGGGAACAGATGCCCCCCCCCCATTGCTGCTACTTTGATAGTTATCAAAGACTATATGCACTGCACAAATCCTTTTTTTTTTTTTTTCAAGACAATATTCGTTACATACAAAAAGTTATTAATATTTTATTTCATCATGTGAAAAATTTATTTTCCAGCAGAATTAGCTATTTTATGAAATTCGCAACAAATCACTATGCTTAAAAACAATTTGAGTGAATTTGTTTTATATACAACATAGTCAACAAAATCAAACTGGATAGCTTTACACAACACGAATATACAGTGCTTTCTTTTCTGCAGCATGTTAGACATCCAAATTAGTCCCAACACACTGTGAATATTCAGAAGATGTTTGGCAAAATTTCACTACAAAATTCCTGATGCTGGATATTGGGAGAATTTGTGAAAGAATAAATTGGTGCTCTTTATAGTTGCATTCTTAATTGTACATCACTAAAAAGCAGAATTTATCTAGGTCAGTAGTTCAGTCAGCTCAGCTGGAGATGGCTATGTTAAGAGATGCCCAGCCCCAGTTTTTTTAGAGCAGCATTTTAGTTCAAGTACTGCTGAATCCAAAAAAAGAAAGTTTTGCCCTTTAACCCTTAAGTGGCTCCAAGTTGAGCTCATCCATGTGCTAGTAATCCTTGTGGGAACAAAGGAGCTGAGCTTGCAGTACCTGGGTGACACTTTTCTGGCACAAAGGAGCCAAACTCGCAGCATGTATTGCCACTGCTATGGGTAATCCCGAGCCTAGCTCACATGAGAACTTAAGAGAAAATGCTTTGTGCAGAACAAATAAACTACTCTCATCTAACCAATTTGTTTCTGTTGGAACATCATAAAGGTTGTTAGTGATGTGAGCTTTCTTTCCATATTCTCCCCTTTTTCTCGTGCTTAAGGTAGTCTTCGTTTCGAATTTCCTTGTGTGTTCACTCATGAACAATAAATTCAAAGCGAGCTTATTCAGTGTGTTTTGGAGTATTGGATAGCTCTAATGATAAAACTGTTTCATATGATAATAGTTCTCATTTGGAGGAAGAAACCGATCATTTGCTTCCTCTCCAGGAATCATCAGAAGAGGAATTAGCAGGAACATTTTTAATCTGATTAAACTGATTTGGTATTTTATCAATTCTTACATGTATTGCATTACTTTGTTTTTCTTACCGATTTTGTTGTGAACATAGCAGCTATGTATACACTCTTCAGCAAAAAAAAAAAAAAAAAAAAAAAAATGAAGCACCTCGAGAAAGCCATTCAATCCTTATGAAACTCTGCATGCAAGTAACTCAGGCCGGATGTGCAAATGATTAAAAAATAACAACCAATGAAGAAATAGTGGCTCACTAAAGTGAATGAGAACTGAGAATCCAGGAGGGGTATACCAAGAGTAATGCTCGTATGCATGGACAATTGTGACAGCGGATTGCAGTTGCATTAACCTCCATGGACTGTGAGATGCCTTGACATCGGATCCTTGCGCAATACAAACAGCTGAGCGAGTCTGAGAGAGGACGTATGGTTGGGCTGGAGAGAGGCTGGTTGGTCAAGTTGCCATATTCTTTTCCTATACATGTACATCACACATACTCATTTTTATCTCAATTGGTTGATTCCTTCTGGGTGCTTCAGGGTTTTTTTCGGCAAAAAAGGTATAATTAAAGTAGGGCTACAAATGCAATAAAATTTTATCTCATTCCATTACTACCAAACATTACATGTTCCAATATTTACACTTGTCAGAATGCCTCATCCTATGGTGGAGAGTCAAATCCTTAAAGTACTGTTTCCTACCAAAGAAACCGGTTCTCTGTCTGCAGCTTCTCATAAGGTGGCTACAGGAGTGGGCGTGAATGCTTGATGGGTTATGCTTTTCGGCAGGCTAAAAAGCCTTCTTTGGAGGACCGAGACCTTACTAGATAATGGATGGATAACCCGTTTCTTCTGTAATAAATTGGTATTTTCTGCTTCATCCACAATCAATAAAAAAAAAGTTACCACGTTGACATCAACAAATAACTTTTTCTCTGCAATATTAAATATCTGTGGCAACTACTAAGATGCATCAGTTTATTTCTTTATATACTTTATTAGACACAGTGTCAACATATTAAAAAAAAACTTGTCAAATGTCTTCTAAAGAAGCCCACAAGACAGATATTTCATTCAATGAAAAATGAAGTTAAGCACTGTATACATCGATGTTATATGTAATAATAAAAAAATACGGTCCAGATAACATGGCAACAATAGTTATGTAGCACAAAGTACAAGTGTTCTACAAATATATAGGAATTCTTTGAATATTTCTATATGCAGACCAAACACGATGGGGAAAAAATAAAAATAATAATGTAGAAAACCCAAGATCCTTGTGTTTTACATAACACATTCAGATTTCTTGGTTAATTATCTGCTTATTACATAAAAAACACTCTACCCTGAAACTTTATGCAACCAACCCATCTGGCACCACCTTAAAATGTTCCTGGATGAGTTGATGCTACATATGAGCTTTTCCTATAAGAAATAATAGGAATATGATCACTAATGATATTTGTGTCCTCTCGGGTAAATAACTTAGCACCCAAATGACATTGATCATAAACAAGATCTTCATTTGTTTTTCAGCTTGCACAGAATAAAGAATATCAATGAGCACATAACAAAACAGCAAATAAATTTGTATATCAATATAACCTCTTCACTTTTGAGAAGCATTCAGCAGAGAATGTGGCAACATAAAAGTGTCACATGAACAGTACAAATATTTTTTTCAGTTTCGGTGCATTAAATAAATGTTTATGAATATTTACAGATAACTTACTTTTACATTTTAAAGCATACTTCTTCAGTAAAAAGTTTTGCTCATAATACACGGACAAATAAGATTTTCAACAAATGATAAACATATACTTCTAAAATCTTTATTTTCTACAGCTACAATCAATACAAAGAAGTGGTCAACACTGCAACCTAGTAGTGCCCAAATTCTTAATTACTACATCATTTGCTTCTTACAGATGATGTTATTTCGTATCAGTACGAATTTGTAGTATTTTAGTACTAGGCTAAAGGAAGCTATTGCTAATTTTCCTTTCAATTTTTATGTCTGATCATTTCTCTCAAGATTTTAGTTTTTCTTGTAACACTTTAATATATACTATAGCTAGGGTTCATACAATTTTCTAAAAAGTAAGAATAATAACTACTTTCCAGACAAAATCCAACTGGGTCTGATAATTTTCACTACAGTTTATTTTCCTAAGCACAAACAGGATATTGCAATAGATAAACACACCAAACGATGATAGTATAATTTATTACACAGTTTCACAGAAAGGCATGTATTAACATTGTAACGACTGCAAGCTGTGCATCTTTTGTAAAGCCTTGCAAAGACATATGTGCATGCATGAATCAAAGGTGAAAAAAACTGACAAGTACTGGCACACCCACAGGGGGCACTTTGGGGCTTACCCCCCCCCCCAGCCTCAAAAGAGATTAAAAACTGTCATACATTAACTTTTATCTATCTAACATATACACTATATATATATAAATATATAGTGTATATATACACACACATCCCTCCGCCCCCAAGCCACTAGGAATTCTTGGGTGTGCCACTGATGCCAATGCATGGTCAACAAACAGCCAATGTTTCCATATCTAGCTACTATTGCAAAAAATATACCTTGAGTTAAAAAAAAACAAAAAAAAAAACTTCAAATTAAAAAAAGAAAAGAGCAACTACATCACAACACAGGTATAAATAAATTACAGAAGTGATTCTCAACCTCTTCAAATTCCAAGGATTTTGTTACAGGAGTTCTTACAATATCTGCTACCCCCTGACCCTGTGAAACAACACAAATTCAAAAACATTTCATTATGCTGATTTCCTTAGAATTCAGTTGGTTATAAATAAAACAGATTCAACTTGTTCATTAAGTGTATCATATTTGCAAAAAAAAAAAAAACCTGCCAGATTTTCATTTGGAAAGAGGATCATGCTTGATAGAGGTGGGCTCAACAGTGATTTTCCTGACACGGTGACAGTTTCACAGAAGTAACAGTGGCTTTAAGTTGTGACAAAATTGCTGTTTAGAGTAGCGCTTACAGAGCTGTAAAGCAGTCGGAATTGCGAGTCACCGTCTTACTAGTATCAGTGACAAAGTCAGTGCTTATGACAGATACAATACAAAGCCGGAACAGAACAAAAACACTCTGAATCAGCTTAACTACTTTGAATTTATTGTTTACACGCAAACACACAGTGAAAGTCAAAACAAAAACTACATTGTGAGGGAAAAAGGGGAGAACAGAAAGAAAGCTTACATCACTAGCAACCTTTATGATGTTTGAACAGAAAATGAAACAAATAGTTTCAATGAGATTTGTCCTTTGCAAAGCATTTGTTCTTAATAAAATTCCCATACAAGCTAAACTTGGGACTGCCTGTAGCAGTGGCAGTAGGTGACATGAACTCGGCTGGTTTGTGCTCAAGAAACAGCACTGAGGCTATGATCTCAGCTCGTTTGTTCCCACGCGGGCTACCAGTATGTGGACGAGCTGAACTTCGGTTAGCTACAAAAGAGTTAAGATATAAAATGGAGACCTACTACAGGGTGCCCACTCTTTTCAAGGACCAATTTTTCAATGTCCTAAACTGCAATGTGTATGTATGTGTGTGTGTATATATATATAGCAAAAAACAACAAAAGGAAAATAAGCAAAAGCCAAGTACAAATTTGAAATTCCAAAGTGCCAGAGGCTGCATAGAAGAAAGATCAAATCTATCTATATATATATATATATATATAAGGTTCTTGGTGTTAGGTGTTGTAATGATCTTTGTGGTTTTACGTTACTTTTTGTGTTCATTCTTGCTTTCTTCGGTTATTTACGTTTCCGGCCTTCTTTGTCCAGGTAGGACTAATCATGATTGTACTTATCTTTTCTGGTTTGTTGTCTTTATTTCTGCTCTTTTGGTCTTGTGGCTTTGGGAGCACGACCAAGGGGACATTTGGATTTTGTCCGTCCCTTTCTTGGTTTCAGAAAAGCCACTTGCAAAAAAAAAAAACGGGTGCTTCCCCGATGACGACCGTTTTCATTTTGATTTTAGTGTCGTCTCAGTTCTTTGTTTGTTTTGTGTTTCACCTTTTAAAGTGAGGCGGCTGTGGTGCTGTTCTGTATTTGTTTCTTGTTTGTATTTTGGGTTCCATTTGGTACGTTAGCAGTGTAATGGGTTCGAGTACTTTTGGGTTCAGGGCTTTTTGAAAGTATGTGGGCATTGTTTGTTCCTTTGGTGGTATGTATTGTGTGTTTCGTTTGGGTGTTTCCTTGGTCTGTTTTAATTATTATTTGCCTATATAGCCTTTCCGCCCGGATTGCTGCTTTGTGCATCAGGGGGTTTGGGGCTTTTTATGATTTGTATTGAAGTGCTTTAGCTTTCTTATTCGTGTTCTTACATTATGTTTTCCATCTCTCCGTTGGGCTGCTTGCGTCTACAGGATGATCAACTATCATTAATAGATTCATCATTCATTTTTCACACATTATTTCTTATGGCAAAATTTCTTGAATGAATGAGGCTTAGATCCGGAAATGATACAGATATGCCACATCGGTAGTCTCGTGGTGATACAAGGACCGCGTACTGCCCTGAGGGTCGGGGGGACAGTTACGACAAATGAATTACCGCCTCCTACTCCGGGACTTGAGGCAGAGGGGTCTTCGAAGCTGAATGATTTACGGTCTCCATTACCTTTATGCAATTTTTGTCAGGTTTAATTGTTTCTGAAAATATTGAAAAATCCCAATTTTTTTTTTTTTTTTTTGAAGATTCCTTTGATACTATTCCGTTGTTACAATTCAGGTGCTGTCAAGATTCACGATGCCTGACCTGCAAACACATTCACAGTCTAAATGTTGGCAGCCAGATGGATCCTGTTTTTTGTAAAACGTCAAATGTAGTTTATTCCATTACTTGCCATGTCAGTAGACTTTGTTACATTGGACAAACGGGTAATCCTTTACACATACGATTAAACGGACACCGCTATGATATAAAAAAATTTAAGCATAAGAATGACATTGAACTGCTTTATTTTCAGCGTTATAGCTTTGATGAAATAGAAATTTGTATTTTGTTTATTGAGTCAGATTTGGAAAACAAATTATTATTGGAAAATCTGTGTATTTTGCAATTCAAGACATTATTCCCATATATGGACTCAATGATTTGTTTAACGGCATTAAGACTACAGCAAAGGATTTTTCTGGCTTGGTCTATAGATATTTCAAGGATAAACCTTTTACTACTTCAGGAAGTAATGCCACTCGACACAATAGAGGTAACAGATCTTGTGGTAGTACTTTCGTGAATTTTCGGAATTTGTTGCTGGAACTGGATGGCCTTACTTAACAATAATATGGTACGGATTTGTAAATCAAGAACTTTTTTGCTTAATTTGGCTAAAATTCGTTACCTAAAAATAATATATGCTAATTTTCATTTCAATAATTTACATATTAAAACATTACTCAATGATTTGCTTAATTTTAGATTATCTTCAAAGCTTAATAATTTTGGTTCTGATCATAGGGAAAAGTACTACTGTGTACTTCAATTTCCAGATCGAATGTTTGATAAAATTGGTGTTAAAAAGGATTTTTACTAACAATAATATACACTTTCCATTAAAGGACATGGTTAACACAGTCCCGTGTTATTGTTATGCTACAACTGTTGGTCGTTTAATTTATAACTATCGCCACATTGCTGAGCATTTGCAGGACTTATATGAAAACCAAATCCAGAATATGCTTGTTTTATTGATCCTTTTCATAAGCATATTCTCACAGGCGATACTAATCTTATTTCCTTTCCTGTTCTCAGGTCTGTTTTAAATGAGGTACAGGATTTTGTATTTCTACTAGATTAAATGTTAGTAAAGTCCTTAGGGATCTAAAAACTGATCTTATTAAATATATTCTTAAATTATCGTATAAGTTTGGAATTTCTTATGAAGAATTTATTATTTGGTTAGATTATGTTTTGAGTGATTTTTAAAGGGCTTTGAATTTGTTCTCCACAGTCTCAAGTCATAAAAATTATTTCAACAATCCACTTATCAAGAAGCATATCAGAGAATTACAGAAATATTTTGTCTTCACTCCTGTGGATAAGGCAAAAAACAATTTGGCTATTTTTTGCAAATGTCTTTGTTGAGATATTATTATTTGAATTACATCATGGTTCAACTTATAATCCTATCACAGTTGACATAAATATTATAAAGAAAAAAATTATTGCTTTGCATAAATGCTTAAGTCTCAATAACATTAACATGCAGTTACCTTTTTTGTATGCCATTCCAAAATTTCATAAGCTTCCTGTGTCTTTTAGATTCATTCAGAGTAATCGTCACTGTTATACTGGTCTTTCAGGGAAGATTTTTAAAAAATATCTTAACATTATTTATAAGGAAATACAGGATTCTTGGATAATTAATAACAATAAACCAGTATTGAATTATATTAGGTCTGTTTCTTCTATTCAACATATCGATGCATTTGATTTTAAGAATCTTTTTGCCTCAATACCGCTTTGTGGCCTGGTGGAGGTTTGTAGTGTGATGTACTTGAAATATGAAAAAGTGTTTGGGATTACTAGGACATATTGGAATGCACTGGTTGAATTGTGCCTCAAAAATAATTATATTTTGATGGGTAACAGATTATTTTTGCAAACTATAGGAATTGCCATGGGTAGTAATTTTTCTAGTATCCTGGCTAATCTTTATTTACACTCATTTGAAGCTACATTTGTGGAAAATAATCACTTTTCTGGTAGAATTTTTAGATAAGTGATGCGTAACATCACAGCCTCTCCTTGACAAATGTCAACCCCGCCTTCTCGTGGTGCATCCTGTTCCCACTAAAGGGGCTCTGACGACCGCCCATAGCGGTATAACTATACCATCGGGATTAGAGGAAATTCTATCCCACACTCACCAACCCGCTTGGCCAGCGTGGTGAGTTATGGCCAAACCCCTCCAAAATGATTCCACAACTTAAATCTTGGCCCTCAGTCTCCGACAGCTGGAATGTACCTGGCCAAGGCAGCGGCCAGTGCGACATGAGAAGGCAGAGGGTGCTAAGAATCCCCGGAGGACCGGACTAGGCTGCCATCTGATGCTGACCTTGGCAACGTACAATGGACGCTCCCTATCTTCTGATTCAAGGCTTCTTGAATTGGAAGAGGAATTACAAAGGATCAAGTGGGACATCGTGGGGCTAAGTGAGGTAAGGAGAAAAGGAGAAGATCTCATGGAACTGAAAAGTGGACATCTCTTCTACTATCGTGGGACAGATACTGGCAGAACTAGTGGTGTTGGATTTATAATAAACAAGAAACTGAAGGATAAAGTTGTAGAAGTTGAAAGTTCCTCTGACAGAGCTGCACGACTTGTTATCCAACTCTCGAAAAGATACCAGGCTCAGATTATTCAAACTTATGCACCCACCACAAGTCATCCTGAAGAAGAAATTGAAGAATTTTATGAGGAAATTTGTCATCTAAATAATAAAGGTAAGCAGCACTTGAAAATAATTATGGGAGATTTCAATGCAAAAATAGGGCAACGGCAACAGAATGAAACTTCAGTAGGTAAATTCGGTCACGGCAACAGAAACCAGCGTGGAAATACTCTCGTTGAGTTTGCAGAGGCAGAAGGGTTTTTCATCTTGAACTCCTTCTTCAAGAAAAAGCCACACAGGAAATGGACATGGAGACATCCAAATGGGACGACAAATGAAATTGATTTTATTATGTGTAACAAAAAATTTGTCATAGAAGACTGCAGTGTGCTAAACAAGTTCAACACAGGTAGTGACCATAGATTGGTGAGATGTAAGATGCACCTCAACGCTAAACTTGAACGTGGCAAGCTCATAAGACAAACAAAGTCTATTGACATAACCAACCTCAAAAACACCATAATACCTTCAAGTTAGAACTGAAGAACAGGTTCTCTGCTTTAGAAGGCCTAACATCGGAAGAAGTGGACATCTCTGAAGTTAACAGAAAAGTAACCAAAGCTCTTATGGAAACAGCAACAAAATTAGCTGGGTCTAAGAACAAGTTGCATGTGAACAAATTATCAGGAAAAACCAAAATGTTGATGCAAAAAGAAGAGAGATGAGGACAACTAAAGAAGATGTGACTTCCAAAGTGGAATATATAGAGCTATGCAAGACAGTAAGAAAAAGTATCACTGAAGACGTAAGGAAATTCAACTGTGAACTAGTGAGGAAAGCAATTGAAAACAACCAAAGCCTAAAGATAGCAAAGGGACATCTCAGTAAGGGAAGAAAACAGATTATGGCACTGAGAAAGAAGATGGTTCTGTAACAAGAAATAGAGGCGAAATTTTGACAAGAGTGAAAGATTTCTACTCCAAATTATATGAAAGGGATGATATATGCACTCAGACATCATGAAAGATACCAGTACCAGAGTTCCTCCAGTCCTTCCAGCAGAAGTTGCACATGCAATCAAGAACATGAAGCGAGGAAAAGCTCCAGGAGAAGATGGAATTACTGTAGACATCATACAAGAAGCAAGTGGAGAAATCGAAACAGTACTCGCCCAAATTTTCACTCGATGCCTTAATGAAGGAAAGATTCCTGAGGATTGGAACACCGCTACAATGATCCTGCTACATAAGAAAGGTGACATTGAGGATCTCGGAAACTACAGACCTATCAGCCTCCTATCAGTAGTTTATAAAATCTTCACTAAAGTTCTTTCACACCGCTTGAAGGTAACACTGGACACGGCTCAACCGAGAGAACAAGCTGGATTCAGGAGTGGCTACAGCACAATAGATCATATCCACGTGCTGAGAGAACTAATTGAAAGAGCGAGGGAATATGAACTTCCATTGTGCATGGCTTTTATCGATTATGAAAAAGCCTTTGATTCGGTGAAACCATCAGCAGTTACAATGGCTCTGAAAACCTGCGGTATTGAAGATGCATACATTAATATTATTAATAACATCTATGAAAATGCAAGTGCAAAGATTAGGCTGTTTGAAAATACAACACACGTAAAAATTGGAAAGGGAGTGAGACAAGGTGACAACATATCTCCGAAGCTCTTTAATGCCACATTGGAGGGTGTTTTTCAGTCGCTGAGCTGGGAAAACAAGGGGATAAAGATTAATGGAGATTATCTAACCCACCTTCGTTTTGCTGATGACGTAGTCATTTTTGCAACTACCCCATCAGAGCTGCAGAGTATGATCCAGGAACTTGCTGACAAGAGTAAAGAAGTGGGATTAAAAATGAACTTTCAGAAGACAAAAGTGATGTTCAATGCTTTTACAAGAAATGAAGATTTATCGATTGATGGAGAAAAGCTGGAGATAACAGACACGTACGTTTATCTTGGACAGCAGATATCAAGTGAGGGTCACATTGATGAAGAAATTAATCGGCGTACAAAACTTGCCTGGAGAGCTTTTGGAAGAAACAGCATAATTTTCAAGAGCAATATGCCATTATGTCTTAAAAGAAAAGTGTTTGATCAATGCATCCTTCCAGTGCTTACGTATGGTGCAGAGACGTGGACCTTAACTAAAAAAGAGACATACAAAGGCTGCAGACAACTCAAAGAAGCATGGAGAGGTGCATGCTTGGTGTAACCAGGAGAGATAAGAAGAGGAACTCGTGGATCCGAAAAATGACTAGAGTGGAAGACATCATGATCAGAGTTAAATCCCTGAAATGGCAATGGGCTGGACATACTGCCAGAAGGACAGATCATCGATGGACAGCCGAAATTTTAGATTGGATTCCAAGGGACAGGAAAAGACCCAGAAGACGACCACATGGGAGATGGGTGGATGAAATTCGAAAGTATGCAGGGGTGACATGGAGGAGACTGGCACAAGACAGACCGTTGTGGAGGAAACTTGGGGAGACCTTCGTCCAGCAGTGGATTGATAATGGTTGACAATGATGATGATGATGATATATGATGATTTAATTGCAATAGATTTTCCCAATTTTGATTATTCTGCTCATTTTATATATCCACCAAATTTGATCTTGGAAAAGACCAACTATCAACAAAATTTAATAGTTTACTTGGATTTGGAAATTACACTTTCTCAAACTGGGTTTCTTGGGGTCAACCTGTATGATAAAAGACGTTCCTTTAATTTTCAGGTACACTTCTTTGCTAACTGGCTTTCAAATGTCTCCATTTTAGTTCACAGAAACCTAATTTTTTCTCAGTTTTTCCGGTGTTTACGTATTTGTAGTACCTCTGATAATTTGATTTATAACTGTAAATTGTTTTTTGAACAATTAATTTCTAATCAATTTCCTTTACCTTTTATCAGAAAAATATTTTTTATAATTACTCAAAAATCACAAACTTCATTCTGCTGACACATTTAATTACAGTACTCTTATTAACAATTGGTCTGACAATATTAAATAGTTAGAATCTCTAAGTACCACTCGGTAGACCACTTGTGGCCACATAAACCCTTTGCTTTCTTCACACTAGCTTACACCTAGCCTATAAAAAGTAAACTACATTCCTCCATTTGGCAAACAGGTTTTGTTTAAACCATATACCATTACTTCCTTATCAGCTTAACCTTTGTCCTTGTGCAGCTTTGGCATTCTTGATTCTTTATCAGCGGTTCTTGGTGTTAGGTGTTGTAACGATCTTTGTGGTTTCACGTTACTTTTTGCATTCGTTCTTGCTTTCTTTGGTTATTTTTGTTTCCGGCCTTCTTTGTCCAGGTAGGACTAACCATGATTGTACTTATTCTTTTTGGTTTGTTGTCTTCATTTCTGTTCTTTTGGTCTTGTGGCTTTGGGAGCACGACCAAGGGGACATTTGGATTTTGTCCGTCCCTTTCTTGGTTTCAGAAAAGCCACTTACAAAAAACGGGTGCTTCCCTGATGGCGACCGTTTTAATTTGATTTTAGTGTCGTCTCGGTACTTTGTTTGTTTTGTGTTTCACCTTTTAAAGTGAGGCGGCTGTGGTGCTGTTCTGTATTTGTTTCTTGTTTGTATTTTGGGTTCCATTCGGTATGTTAGCAGTGTAATGGGTTTGAGTACTTTTGTGTTTTTGGGTTCAGGGCTTTTTGCAAGAATGTGGGAATTGTTTGTTCCTTTGGTGGTATGTATTGTGTGTTTTGTTTGGGTGTTTGCGGGTTTCCTTGGTCTGTTTTAATTATTATTTGCCCATATATATATATATATATATATATATATATATATATATATATATATATATATATATATATATATAAAGAATTATGTTGTTTATTATACTCATTATCTTTGTAAAACATCTATATGCATTGCATTAATTCTCTCTGTGAGTGAGTAATAAGAGTAATATAATACTCTTAATTCTTTCTGTGAGTATAAGAGTAATATAATACTCTTAATTCTTTCTGTGAGTATAAGAGTAATATAATACTCTTAATTCTTTCTGTGAGTGTAAGAGTAATATAATACTCTGTGGCCAGATCAAGAAAAGTCAATTCAAAGTTTCCCAAGCTTACAGATCAGAAACTTTTCCCCCAAATCAGCAATATTTTGAAAAAATCCCCACCCACACAACCATTGATTTTGCTCTTCCCGGCAATGAACCAATAGCATCGAATGAACCCGCTTTGAAGCAGATAAAGAAGAAACAAGAGGGAAATCCCTGCCTTGCACTAAGGAGAATGAAATAAACAATACGATAGTTTCCCCCTCGCAGAACAAGTGCTCTGGGGCTGCTTACGCAAGTTCAAACACTCGACTCCTCCTGCAGTAGATGCTAACTCCCCCGTCAGAGCATAGTGCACCCTTTCTCCCAGTGATGCAGCTGCTTTGAAGTTTACTCTTTTTGACTTTCAATGTCAATGGGGGGGGGGGCAGAAAATAAGTGAAAAATAACAAAAGGAAAAAGATCGGAAATTCTGATTGAAATTTTTTGGCTGTAGGATTTTAAAATTCAGGGACATTCCAGGCCTTGAACGCCCCCCCCGAAATTCAAGGACTTTCTCTGTTTTCAAGAATGCGTGGGCACCCTGCTACTACTTAATTTATTTATTTCTGCCTTGCTACTTTAATTGAAGCTGAGCACTAAACTGAAGAAAAAAATATTGTTCTTCTATTTGCCAAAACTAGACTAGCACTTGAACCATCTCAGTATCCATGCTCCCATCAACTGGAAAAAGAGTGATAATGATCTCACTTAGCTCATCTTGAGCAGTCTACAGCCCTAAGGGTAAAATTCCCCTGCAGAAGGGACATTTTTATCTTAGAACATGGTAATGAAACTGTAAATAGTAACAGTGATTTTGAAGCTCAAGCATCACGGTTAACTGTGACTGATTTTTCCCTTAACAGTGATTTTGGAATGATCACTGGTCGTAATGGTGACAATGATTTTTCAGTAACGGTGACAAAGTAACAGTGAAATGCTTTCCAATCCATCTCTAGTGCTTAACATGCTTGGATTTTCCATCCTGAACTTTTATTTCTCAGCTTTCCACTCTTACTTCTTGCTCTACAGCAGCAATACGGCTAGCATTTTAGAATCGTAACTGCAAAAAAAAAAAAAAAAAAAAAAAAACCTGATTCACATAAATATGGTATTTTGTAGGAAATCAGTATTTCTGCCTCTCTTTGCTCCCCAATTGTACACTAATCCGCAATTCAAGAGGAATTTCAATTTTTGAGAGAGCATCAGAAAAAAAAAATATATATATATATATATATGCAGGCTTGGTGTAATCAGGAAAGATAAGAAGAGGAACTTGTGGATAAGGGAAATGACAGGAGTGGACGACATCATGACCAGAGTGAAATCACTGAAATGGCAATGGGCTGGACATGTTGCCAGAAGAACGGATCACCGATGAACAACCAAAATTTTAGACTGGATTCTGAGGGACAGGAAAGGACCCAGAAGAAGACCCCATTGCAGATGGATGGAGGAAATTCGAAAGTTTGCTGGAGTGACATGGAGGAGACAGACAATTGTGGAAGAAACTTGGGGAGACCTTCATCCAGCAGTGGATTGATAATGGTTGATGATGATGATATATATAAATATATATTCATTCTGATGCTCAATATATACTTTTATATCAACAAAATGCTCTTTTATGGGAAATAGGGAAATACCCCCATAAAAGAAGAACCTCTCTCTCTCTCTTAGAAGAGGAAGGCTCTTCTAGTTTAAGTTTGGCATTTAGAGGTTGCCCATTATTTGCAGTGATAATTTTTAGATTGGAATAGCAACTCTCAAAGTGGGAATGCAATTTAAAAAATAATTTTACAGGTAACACAATCATTTAAAATCAGATATCACGAGTTTTGTGTCAATGACTTTTAGTTTTTAAATGGCATTTTGAGTAATATTGTGACTCCCTTTACACTTTTAAAGGGCATTTTTTGTAACTTTGTGGCTCCCTTTTGACTTTTAGTTTTAAAGGGCATTTTGAGTAACTTTGTGACTCTCTCCAAGATGTAAAGGTTTGGAACTACTGCTTACAGCTTCAAACAATGATTGCACTTAATTGACTGCAATTCTGAAAATAGTATATATTTATAAGTAACACCTTTCTTATGTAAATTTTAAAAACATACATAGTAACAAAAGTACTGTTCCCTAAACCGACCAAGTTAAGAAAAAAACCATACTGTGAGCTAAAAACAAATGCAAAAAGGTAATTAGAATACATATTTAAACAAACTCATTACCCACCAATAGAGTAATTGGGCAATCTCTGAAATGGTAAACAATCTGATTTATAAAACTTGGTATGATGCTTTTTGGTAGCCAAACTTATGATGAATTCATGGTTTTCAAACCAGGACATTGCTCTTCTCACTAATTATGCACAATCCAAACAATTTCACATACTAGAACATCACATTTTGTGATTTTTATCCCACACGAGAAAGATTCTGACTAATTGTCTAAATGCAAAAATTTTTCTAAAATATTTTGGGCCATATTTATGATACACAGCAGGCCGGACTTAAAGTTTAAGTTTTACTTTAGACAGCATAAAAATCAATCAACATGCCTCAATCAAGTTTCATTCTTTATAATGTTTAACTATTACATTCCAATAATTTATTTTTCATTAAAAAGACTTGCAAAAAAAAAATACTGAGGCCTGAATATTTCTACCTTTGTTACAACTCTGAAATCAGGAATGAATAAAAGTTTTGCATAAAGGTTTTCAATACTTACATTCTTTCTGCACCAAGCTTTATGTCGAAAATAGTTGATGTCATATTTCTTTGCTACTTTTGTGATTGTTTCACCTGCTTCCACAGTCGACTCAAAAACTGAATTTTTTGCTCCATCATTAAAACAACATACTTTGATTTAGTAGGTGTTACCTTACTAACAACTTAGCTTTCAATCTGATGCAAAGCTCCCTAACAGCAAGAATGAAGTAGACACAGATGGACCATGAATGGTCTAGTGGTTGGAGAAACTGTTTTCAAATCAGGTGATTGGGAGATCAGTCCCAGATAGGTTGAGTTATTCTGAACCTCTGAATACTTGCCATTCATCAGGTAGGCATGTTAAACTGTCCTCTGGGATCTTTCAATGCTGAAGTAATACACATTCTGTAAATCAATGTCCTAATTTTACTCTATCTTATCTGTGTTATCAGTGTAAACAACGGGTATTTAATTATTTATTTATTTTTTTTTAAATCATATGTAGCAATTTCTATTCCCATTCCGTATTTACATGCATTTTATTTTCTAGAATAGAAAAACAATTAGCGGAAAATATGCTCATTTGAAATTTACAGAACTTATCAATGAAAAAGATCATAAAAAAACACAGCAGCGATAAATCAGTTTCCAGGTTTTTATGTTATCATTTTTATGGACATAAAAAAAAATTGGGCACGGAGAACTGGCCATATTGCAATTTCAATGCCATAAAATTGTTCTGAATAAACAAATACCATGTGGCTATATTTTCCACTACTTGAGCAACTGTTGTTTACAAATTTTTTTTTTCAATATTTCATTTTCTATAAGAAGTGTAGACAATTCCATGATTTTTGGGCCAGCCAAAGACAAAGCAGAGAACTGGCCACAAAAATGTTAAGGGACCGTATAAAAATTACATTCTTGGCTGCTACGTGGCCACATCTCCAGAGATTGGTTGTCTGACTCACATAAAGTGTACATAATTTCATATCTTCTTAATTGAGAGATTTAATTTAATTCCTTATAGAAAATGTTTATAATCTACAACTAAACAAAAGAATCTTAAGGTTTATGAATTACAACTGAACAAATTCTGTGCAGGCATGTGCAAACACAGGAAACCTGTAGATAGGGAAAGAGAATTTGAACGACCTCTGTCAGTCACTAAAAAAATTATGATCACTTTTGCATTACTTTTGATACATCCCTTGTATATATTTCTTCTGATTACTAAAAACAGAAACATGTGTGTTTATTCTAAAAGTAATCCAATGGTTAAAAATATTTTGTCACAATTGCTTTCCACGTTTATTTATGCAAAATAATGTATGTGTGTAAATACTTTTTTGTCCACTGTATATATATATATATATATATATATATATATATACAGGCAAAGACCCTATATATTATGTATATACAGGAAAAGACCCAGAAGGCCACGGAGGAGATGGGTGGATGAAATTCGAAGGTGTGATGTAGGAGTGACTTTGATGAGTGGCTCACGACAGAGAGTTGTGGAAGAGACTTGGAGGAGCCCTTCGTTCAGCAGTGCATTGATAACGGTTGATGACGACGATGATGATATATCATATCTTACATAATCGATAATAATTATTCTACGAAAGAATGTGCACCACTCCGCAAAAACAGAAGTCGCCGCCCCTGACTCACCACTAAGTTGATTCACACAATGTTTGGCACTCCTGCTTCTACGACCTGTCCACCCTCTGTCCTATCTCAGCCTTTAGGTTCAATCTGTAAGTGGAAACTATACAAGATATTGAACTTGACACAGTGAGCTGAGGGTTTATCGGTTTCATCCTATCGTTTGCTTGTGTTTCTTACTTCTGGTTGATTGTTCCACAAATCTGAAGAGGGAGCTAAAGACATGAGAATGGTATGTGATCTTGATTTGCGACCTTGACACTTGACTCTTGTGAAGCACAGGCAAAAATTTAATGAAGGTTATATATATAATTATTTCTATTATAATAATAACTTATTGTAGTACCAAAAACTGTCATAAAAAATGAGACATTTAAAATCAAATGGAAAAATACTCTCTTCATGAAAATCTGTTTAACTGAGAGAATCCCAGAATGCTTTACCAGTATTAACACACACAGAGGTTATCTGCATCCTGTGCTCCCCAGCCAATGGTGACAAAAATATCTAGTTTTGTGATACTTCATCTGATACCTTAACTCCACATGTTGTAAAAAGAAACACAGGGGAAACATAACTGACAAACAACTGAAGAACAGGGTAAAAATCTTACATGCTGATGTAAGTCAACAAACAAAAATGGAAATATTTTTCCAGACTGTGAATCATAAAGTCAGCAAATGTCCAGAAAGGACAAGGAAGCAAGTGCCAAAAGATCTTACTTCTTCTGATCTGCAACTCAAGGAGGAGATTACCAGATGGCATAACATTTCAGTAATTTCACATAAAAAAAAATGTGAGAGATAGTTGCTGATAAATTGAGTAAAATTATTTCTATACATGGTTAAAGTTCAAAGAAATTCAAGCATGAGGTCTGTTCAAAAAGTTCCCTAACATTTATAATAGTGCCCCAACACAATGTCACATCGATGTGTGGTGGGTGACGCTGTCTAACAATGACAATGGCAACTAACCTCTCATTTACTGCACCTTTCTATTATGATTAGTAATCATGCTGTATCGCTTTGTTTAAGAGCTTGTTGTGCATGTTCTGTGATTTTCAAGATGGATAAATTTCACGAGCTGCATATTAACATCGAATTTTGCGCCAAAATTGGGAAAATGTTTATGGAGACTTGTGAAGTGATGAAACAAGTTTATGACGATCAGTGCTTAGGCCATACACACTGTTATGAATATTTAAAGCAATTAAAAACTGGTTGACAGTCAACTGATGATGATCCCTGTTCAGGCAGCCCTTGACGTCAGCTGATGACACTCACGTGGCCGAAGTTCGTGAAATGGTACATTCAAATCGCCGATTGACTGTTTGAGAAATCATGGACGATTGCAACATTTCAATTGGTTAGTGTCATTACATTCTGATTGAAAAATTGGAAATGCACAGAATTGCCACAAAGTTCATCCTACGTCTGCTAACTCAGGATCAGACAGACAATCATGTTGCAATCTGTCAGAAACTTTTGGATAGCTCAAACAAGGACAAACATTTCATGAAAAGAATTATCATCGGTGATGAGATGTGAGTTCTTAGCTGCAATATTGAGATGAAAATGCAGTCTTCACAGTGGGTGGAAATAAAGATTAAAAAAAAGTGTGAAAAGTCAGGTCAAAGATGAAAGTCATGTTGACTGTCTTTTTTGACATCAAGGGCATTGTCCATCAGGGATTTTTATCAGGTGGACAGTGAATCGGTGGTGTTATCTTGAAGTGCTGAAACGTTTGCAAGAAAATATCAAGGGGAAAAACGCTTGAGCTGTGGAGAAACAAACCCTGGTCCTTTCATCATGACAACGTGCCAGCACATGCATCACTGCTGATTTGTGACTTTTGTGCCAAAATTGAGACAACTGTGCTTCCCCACCCTCCCTACCTGCCTGCCATAGCCCCCTCAGTTTTTTTCTGCTTCCAAAGTTAAAATCCACTT
This sequence comes from Macrothele yani, assembly GCA_039090855.1. Lineage (NCBI taxonomy): Eukaryota > Metazoa > Arthropoda > Arachnida > Araneae > Macrothelidae > Macrothele > Macrothele yani. The sequence goes on along the minus strand of CM077023.1, from coordinate 19,728,758 downwards.
TTGAAAGGACAAAGATTCGACACAACTGATGACATCAAGGTGCAATCCTGAAAAAAGCCTGTCAGGATTCAAGAACTGGAAACAGCATTGTGGGCAATGAAGGAGGAGAGTACTTCGAGGGTGACAAGGCTGAATAAGTATGCCCAAAAAAATTATAATAAAAAAGTTAGGGAACTTTTCAAACAGACCTCATACACTGAAATAAATATCACAAACACTAGTCAGACACACACACACGAAAAAAATGCACTCTAAAATTTCAATAAATGCAAAAACAACAATAAAGAAAAGATCTGAGCACCTGCAACAGAACTGGTACCATAAAACTTTCTTTGGTGGGCATGAATATGTTAACATCCTCCGTTATAAAAACAGATACAAAAAAAGCACTGCCACATCAATCTTTTGTTATACTAATGTATACAAACATATATATATATATAGTGCCTATCCGTGTGAGATAAGAGTAGTAAAAATAAGATTAGTGGAAAAATACAATATCTTTTACAAGAATTCACCAAAAGAATACACACAGCTACATTGTGCAATGTTTCATGATAAATACAATCTATATTCAAAATAATGCTGCATTATGGGATAAATAAAAATGTATGGTTAATAACAACATTGGGTAAAATAGTGTTTATACATAAAACTGTCCATGTGCTAAAATCTCACAGCAAAATTTAAAAAGAATGCAAAGCTTCTAAAAGCTAATGTCTTAATACAATGAATAACTTAAAATAACAGCTGAATTAAATGATAACAAAATAAATGTTATTGCATTCATTATAAGCAATGTAAAACTGCTCGCAAGATTATACGCAATACTTTTGCCAACTTTTGTTCACCACAGAATTACTGACTCTGAGACCAATTTCTTAAGAATGCCTCTACCTTGTAATAGTATACAGAATAATTCCCTAATGCTTTCAAGCAAGATCCCTGGGTCTGAAATGAAAGGACCGTGAAATGGGTGTTCATAACACTGGGCAAGCAACCTGAACTAATTTTAAAAGCAAAATAAGAATAGAAGAATGGCGTATAGATTTCCACCAGCACTGCAACATAATGAGCATAGAGGCATATGTTTGTATGATGGCGCATTCTTTATACAGACCACACCAAGAGTAGCAGCTCTCAGATATGAAAATAAGCAGTCACACAATAAATACTGTGAGGAGCACCTCACATCTAAGACTTATGTGTGGAAGAAGACAGGCCAAAATAGCTCAAGTAACACTGCAAAGCAGTTGTACAATGACTAAATGAGGGTGGGGTTTTAGGATGGGGAGGTGACGTGACGTGCATCCAAAAAATACCACAGACAGGAAACATTCATCAAGGAAGTAACATGCAATTTTTCCTTTTCCACTGAAGCAGGCCTATTCCAGAAAATCTCATAACCCACCACTTTCTTGATAGTCTTTTGTTGTTTTGATGATTAAAGATGCTGCTATGGTTGCAGGAAGAAGTCCTCATGATCAATTATTATAATGAGAGGGATAGGAAGATATTCAGCTTTCCTATTTGACAACCCATCTACATTTAAATTCATTACTGCTAGAGTTTATTAAAATCTAATCTCTCACATTTAATGTGTGTGCTTGAGTTTGAGTACAGGTAACCCAGATTTTACACAATTTAAAAAAAAAAAAAAAAAAAACCCAGCAAACATGATAACTTATTTTTGTGGAGAAAATATATTCTGCCAACAGAAAACATGAGTTTTCTATAACATCAGTCAACAAACTGCATTTGTGATTTAGTAGTTAGAAAATATAATTTCTCATAGCTGTTAATACTTAAAACAGCTTCTCTCATGTAAATGGAAACATGGGAAATCCAAAATATCTGTTTGTGACAAAAATGTATATTTACTTCATAGCCTAAGTTTTGTTTGTTTGTTTTTTAATCCAAACCACTACGTGGGACAAGTTAATAAAATCTTTAAATAATTTACTTTAGAAATCTCCATTTTGCAATGGGCAAAACAGTAACTGCTCCGGAATGGATATATCTAACGACTATAAATATATTTGCACTCTTTTAACTCATATTTTAACAATATGATTAAACCTTATCATTACAATACAAGAAAATGTTTGAATTTGATCCTTCTTTTAGGAGAAAAAAAAAAAAAAAAACCTTTCCACTTGAACCTTTAGCAAAAATAACTCAATTGTGGGATATCAATTACAGTAACACATTTCAGCAACTGAGTTATTCTAAGATTATATTGAAAGTCTGCTCAAGAGTATATGTAGAACCATCCAAGACCATAATATCTCAGAATCAAAGAATGTTAATCAACTCACAGAATACAGCAAAAAGTGCACTTCTTTCATTTCATGAAGTTCTCCACAGCCAAGGTAAAGAGATGAACTTACCTAACAGCTCTTGGTGGTGTTGATTTTACCAGTGCTTAAAATATTATTAAAAAATGCATAGGAACATTTATAAGATTCTGTGGAGGTCAATGTTTCTCAGTCAACAATAGTTATAGCAGTGAACTTGAAATGAACTTCTATTGTAAGCACATGGATTATAAAAGCTTTGTGTCATTGACTAGCCATACACAAAAAACAACGGCAAACAGACTGGAATGGTTAGAAAATACAGGTTAAAATCACAGGTAACCAAAGTTACTGTGTACGTGAAAAAAGATCAATTCTTCTGTAAACAGATTTATCAGAAGATCCTTCAGGGATATATTCACAATAACAAAAATAGTTTTGTAATATATTCATGTAAGAAAATATATTTGATACTACTAGAATAACACTGACAAAGTAAAAGGTTATCACTTGTGATACACAACTTCTTTGCTTGGAAGCCATTTGACACTTCTATGGCATAAAACCTGTAATTTCAGAAAAAAAAAAAAAAATCTGAAGCAATGGTTGTGACTTAAACTTTTTGTTCACCAGATATGGAATTCAAAAGTTTTGGGGTGGCTCGTGACTTGCTTTTGTGATTACAGCACATTCTTAGGAAAATAGCTACAAATACAAGCACTACACCAATACCACCACACATACTAACACTGTGATTATAAATTATGCATGACAACAAAATAGCAAGAGCCTGTCTTACAGTCATCATTATCACAAAGATCACAGGCCCAAAACGATGGATTGTATAGAATATACACAACTGACCAATAGCTGAACATATTGATAACAGTATACAGTCACCAAAAAATGCAGAAAACTTAATAAGGAACACAATGGATTTGGAAAAGCTTCCTTGCTGCAGAAGAGACACAGAGGTGAAGACGCACGAAAAAAAGTTCACACCACACATCATCTGAACAGAAGACATGTTGTAATGCTTGAACAGAGCATCTTGCCAATTTGAAGTAAAACTGTCACTTACCATGTATAATATTAGAATTATTACACCTGAAACTGTTGTGCTAGAAACATATCCCTGGTTTTTCCCTTCAGACCATAGAAACAGGGTCATGCCAGCAGATATCACGACAGCTGTGGCATATTCATAATACTTATATGTTTTTCTTGAAATTAATTTTCCCATCAGCATGACAGGAATAATTTTGGAAGCTTTGGCAAGCACTTGAGTTGGGAAACTGACATACTTCAGAGCTTCATACTGACACCAGCTACTCATTATGTTGGAAAATGAACAATATGAATACTTATAAAGAGGAGCAGTATGAATGGGATGTTTAAAAATGATAATGCATGTTCCAGCAAAAATAAATGCAAGAACCCTGTTTACAAAGACTAAAAACTGGGAGTCAGAAAATTTTTGGACATCGCCATCAGCATTATGATATTCTTGGGTCATTATCTTTTCTTGTAGAATTCCCCATGTCAGATATGATGCCTGAAGACCACAGAAGCACAAAGACCACTCTATTGCTTTCCAAACTGATGATTGCTCAGGAGCATGACTTGTGGACACACTTTCACCAGATTCGGCATCTGATTTTTCTTCTTGGCCATAAACAAATATGCGTAAGTATTTCTTCAGGCAAACATAGTCTGGAAAACGTAAAATCAAAATGAACACATCAGCAATTGATTAAACATGTATCAAACTATTAAGAGAAAAGCAAAGGAGTTGACATTTCAAACTGGTAGTTCATAAATACTTGGGTTGCAAGCTAAAGAAAATACAGAAGCAGAAAAGAAAAATTAACTATACAATATACGTAAAGTGTAATGATGTCACAGCCCAGATTCAGATTTTCAGAATCTCATCCTGGCTGACCACTAGATTACACCCTACTGTGCCTTTCTAGTGTCACCTATTGGTATCCAGTGTCTTATAAGCGATCCCAAGATAGCTCTTACAACATCCATGGCTCACAATAGTTTTTTGACCAACTGCAGTCAGTTAACATTGAATGATATTTTTTTATTTGGACATACTATGCACACCCTCTCTTGGGCAACACATGACTATTTCCTATGAACCCTCAGTAAGTGATTGTAATTCTTTCGCCCAGTTTCACTTCAGCCATAGTGAGCAGTTTATGTGTTTTTCAAGCCGGAATTTTGACCTTTTCACACTTTAGAGGATGGAACACAGGGCCAACATTAAGTTCTGCTTTAAATGCTGCAGATCTGCGTAAGAAATGTACACATTGATAAAACAAGCATACGGAGATGAATGTTTATCTCAGTCCAGAGTGTACGGATAGTATGCCCCTTTCGGTGATTGTTGACAGTCATTGGAGGATGATGAAAGGAGCGGACGACCTTCAACAAGCAACACTGATGAAAATGTGCAGTCTGTTCGCAAACTGCTGGCTATGAATTGTCAATTAACATGTCGGATGATAGCAGGAGAACTGAATACTAGTAAGAGCATAGTGCACAGCATTATTTGCAATGTTCTTGGCAAGCAGAAGGTATATCATAAGTTTGTCCTACACTTTCTTACTCTGGAACAAAGAGAGCTGCAAGTGACTGCTTCACAAAACTTGGTAGAAATGGTGAATGATGACCAAGATTTTCTCAGCAAGATAATAACTGGTGATAAATCATGGTATTTTGAGTATGACCCATCCATGAAACGACGAACTAGCAAATGGTCAAATCTGGGAAAACCCAAACCAAAGAAGGTGAGAGCTGTGAAGTTGAAAATCAAAACGATGCCCATCATGTTCTTTGATGCTTGTCGGATTATCCACTGTGAATTTGTGCCTGGAGAACAAACAGTCAATGGCTTATTCTACAAGGAAGTCATGGATTGCCTTCTCAATAGAATTTAACAAGTTAGGACGGATTTGCATTGAAGTGGAGAATGGTTCCTCTTTCATTACAATGCTCCATTGCACACCTTAACCATTGCTACCCAGTTTCTGACTAAAAACCAGGTGACAAGGATAATGCATCCCTCCTGCTCACTGGATCTAGCCCCAGCAGACTTTTTTCAAAATTCCCAAAACTACAAGCACCCATAAAGAAAAGACAAAATGGGTCCATTCCAGACATTGAAAGGACACAGAAAATGACTTCCCAGGGCATTCAGAGACTTCTGGAACAATCCAACCTGTGTATTGAAAGAGGAAAGAACTATGTTGAAAATTAAATCAGCAAAATTGCTACAGGTAAGATATATATATATATATCATCATCATTGTCAACCATTATCAATCCACTGCTGGATGAAGGTCTCCCCAAGTTTCCTCCACAACAGTCTGTCTTGTGCCAGTCTCCTCCATGTCACGCCCGCATACTTTTGAATTTCATCCACCCATCTCCCATGTGGTCTTCTTCTGGGTCTTTTCCTGTCCCTTGGAATCCAATCTAAAATTTTGGCTGTCCATCGATCGTCTGTCCTTCTGGCAGTATGCCCAGCCCATTGCCATTTCAGGGATTTAACTCTGATCATGATGTCTTCCACTCTTGTCATTTTTCGGATCCACGAGTTCCTCTTCTTATCTCTCCTGGTTACACCAAGCATGCACCTCTTCATGCTTCTTTGAGTTGTCTGCAGCCTTTGTATGTCTCTTTTAGTTAAGGTCCATGCCTCTGCACCATACGTAAGCACTGGAAGGATGCATTGATCAAACACTTTTATTTTAAGACATAATGGCATATTGCTCTTGAAAATTATGCTGTTTCTTCCAAAAGCTCTCCAGGCAAGTTTTGTATGCCGATTAATTTCTTCATCAATGTGACCCTCACTTGATATCTGCTGTCCAAGATAAACGTACGTGTCTGTTATCTCTAGCTTTTCTCCATCAATCGATAAATCTTCATTTCTTGTAAAAGCATTGAACATCACTTTTGTCTTCTGAAAGTTAATTTTTAATCCCACTTCTTTACTCTTGTCAGCAAGTTCCTGGATCATACTCTGCAGCTCTGATGGGGTAGTTGCAAAAATGACGTCATCAGCAAAACGAAGGGGGTTAGATAATCTCCATTAATCTTTATCCCTTTGTTTTCCTAGTTCAGTGATTGAAAGACATTTTCCAATGTGGCATTAAAGAGCTTCGGAGATATGGTGTCACCTTGTCTCACTCCCTTTCCAATTTTTATGTGTGCTGTATTTTCAAACAGCCGAATCTTTGCACTTGCATTTTCATAGATGTTATTAATAATATTAATGTATGCATCATCAATACCGCAGGATTTCAGAGCCATTGTAACTGCTGATGGTTTCACCGAATCAAAGGCTTTTTCATAATCGATAAAAGCCATGCACAATGGAAGTTCATATTCCCTCGCTCTTTCAATTAGTTCTCTCAGTATGTGGATATGATCTATTGTGCTGTAGCCACTCCTGAATCCAGCTTGTTCTCTCGGTTGAGCCATGTCCAGTGTTACCTTCAAGCGGTGTGAAAGAACTTTAGTGAAGATTTTAAAAACCACTTCTAGGAGGCTGATAGGTCTGTAGTTCCTGAGATCCTCAATGTCACCTTTTTATGTAGCAGAATCATTGTAGCGTTGTTCCAATCCTCAGAAATCTTTCCTTCATTAAGGCATCGAGTGAAAATTTGGGCGAGTACTGTTTCGATTTCTCCACTTGCTTCTTGTATGATGTCTACAGTAATTCCATCTTCTCCTGGAGCTTTTCCCCATTTCATGTTATTGATTGCATGTGCAACTTCTGCTGGGAGGACTGGAAGAACTCTGGTACTGGTACCTTTCATGATGTCTGGAGTACATGTATCATCCCTTTCATATAATTTGGAGTAGAAATCTTTCACTCTTGTCAAAATTTTGCCTCTATTTCTTGTTACGGAACCATCTTCTTTTCTCAAGGCCATAATCTGTTTTCTTCCCTTACTAAGATGTCCCTTTGCTATCTTTAGGCTTTGGTTGTTTTCGATTGCTCTCCTCACTAGTTCACAGTTGAATTTCCTTACGTCTTCAGTGATACTTTTTCGTACTGTCTTGCATAGAGCTCTATATATTCCACTTTGGAAGTCACATCTTCTTTAGTTGTCCTCATCTCTCTTCTTTTTGCATCAACATTTTGGTTTTTCCTGATAATTTGTTCACATGCAACTTGTTCTTAGACCCAGCTAATTTTGTTGCTGTTTCCATAAGAGATTTGGTTACTTTTCTGTTAACTTCAGAAATATCCACTTCTTCTGATCTAAGGCTTTCTAAAGCAGAGAATCTGTTCTTCAGTTCCAACTTGAAGGTATTATGGTGTTTTTTAAGGTTCGTTATGTCAATACATTTTGTTTGTCCTATGAGCTTGCCACGTTCGAGTTTAGTGTTGAGGTGCATCTTACATCTCACCAATCTATGGTTACTACCTGTGTTGAACTTGTATAACACACTGCAGTCTTCTATGACACATTTTTTGTTACACATAATAAAATCAATTTCACTTGTTGTCCCATTTGGATGTCTCCATGTCCATTTCCTGTGCGGCTTTTTCTTGAAAAAGGAGTTCAAGATGAAAAACCCTTCTGCCTCTGCAAACTCAACGAGAGTATTTCCACGCTGGTTTCTGTTGCTGTGACCGAATTTACCCACTGAAGTTTCATTCTGTTGCTGTTGCCCTATTTTTGCATTGAAATCTCCCATAATTATCTTCAAGTGCTGCTTACCTTTATTATTTAGATGACGAATTTCCTCATAAAATTCTTCAATTTCTTCTTCAGGATGACTTGTGGTGGGTGCATAAGTTTGAATAATCTGAGCCTTGTATCTTCTCGAGAGTTGGATAACGAGTCGTGCAGCTCTGTCAGAGGAACTTTCAACTTCTACAACTTCATATATATATATTTTTTCACTGAATTATTCCTAGAACTTTCTGTACTGACTGAATGTAATTCTTTACATATACATGGAAGACAATATAAATGTTATTGCTGGCACAAATGTGCCACATTTTCCCTGTTTCAATGGAGCCACCACCTCTTTAGAAAGATTGAAAATTACTTTGCCCTGGAGTGGGAATTGAACCTACACCTCCCGATTTCCGTTCAAGCATCCTACCCGTTACAGCACCCAGGATGACAAAATCCCAAGCAACTGAAGCTAAGTAAGCAGATGTAGCTTAGAAATCTGAGAAACATTTAGATTTGCACTTGTCAAAGCAATCTAATACTTCCTCATAGTGTCAACATGACCTTTTCTCATATGTAACATGTTCTCTGAAACACTGAAACTTGTGACCTATATCCGTACCTGGATGTGAGAAAAGGTTGTGTTCACACTACAAAGAAGCATCAAGATTACTTCAATTAGCACAAATCTGATTGGTACTCAGATTTTTAAGCTACATCTGCCAAGCTTCAGTTACTTGGAACTCTATTCTCCTGGGTAGTTTAACGGATAGCATGCTTGAATGGAAATCAGGAGATGCAGGTTCATCCACTCCAGGGCGATATAATTTTCAAGTTTTCTGAAGAGGTAGATACATGGAAACAGTGAAAATGTGGCACATTTGTGCCAGCAAGGACAGCTGTCAGTTATATCCTCAGCTGGATAATGGATAACTAGTACCAAAGGTTAGTAAAGTGATAGTTTTTCTTACAGGAAATTGTTCTGTGATTTGCAAATCAGCAATGTGTGATACTAATGTTGTTATCTTACAGAAATGCTGCTCATTACATCAGCCAATGGTGTACATGTGCTGGAGGAGGAGATTGTGGAGTAACACCATCATCTACTAGCCTTACAGAATGGTTCAGGTGGTCATTCTCACCACATGGCTGATGTGATGCCATTGATTGGCATTCCATGCATAGATGCCAACCTCTAAAAGTAGTTTTCAGTAACCAACATGTTCATTTTTCAGTAATTTTCAGTAACAATTTTTTTTTTCAGTAATTTTCAGTAATCCAGTCTACAGCGGCAAATTTGGGTATTTAACACTGCAACAAATTTTAATCTGTCAGAACTATTAACAAAATAATAATAATAATAATAATAATACAATAAAAAATAATTTGCTAGTGGGAAAATTTAAAATACTGTCTACCAGAAAAATATAATAAATTACTTCCAGACATGAAGAAAAATTATTCCTTGGAATGTTGGCCAAATTTTTATGATAAATTGGCTGTAGTTGCCATTTTGGCCTTCCTTAGTTCAATTTGCGAAAACTTCTTCTGATAGCATAGTTCACTGTGTGCAATGCTGTTTATTTTTTCTACTAATAAAAGAAGACAGCGCATGAGTACTTAAATTAGGTCTGAATTCATTCATGGTTTTTTTCACAATACTGAAAATTCTTTCTGTACTTGCATTGCTATGAGGGACTATTAAAATCATTTTCATAATTTTGCTTAATGATTCATACTTCAACTGGCCACTTTCATTTTTCATTAAAGAAATTCTGTGCCACACTTCATCCATTCTCTCAGAAGTAACAGCACAGTTAAAATTTTCAAACTGGTAGTGAGCAAATTCAGATTCCACCTTGTCAGATTCTTCTGGTTTCAAAACTGGAAACAGGGAACACATATATTGGACTGATGCAAAAGAAACACTTTGCCTTAATGCTACATCTGCAATTTCAGCATGACTCAGAAATTTGTCATTAAGTGGAAATTTTCTTAAAATGTAATTGCAGCCTGCCTTGTAAAATTCCCTTACCTCAGAATAAAAAGTAGCCACTGTGTCTTCACTCAGATCTGCAGTTGTGCCTATATAAGATCTCGCTTTTGACCCAATTACGAGATCACAGTTTTCATTTTTGGTTTCTCCTTCTTTCAAAATTTTCATCTTCAAGAGATGTTGCTCTCACATCAAATGCCGATGGCTTGATAAATCATACAAGCAATTCAGATAACAGACTATGAAGTTTTCTTTTTAATACATGCACAAGCGGAGCTTCCTGCTGCAAGGACACGTTAACAGATGTAAACAAAGGAAGAGTAGCAGATAAAAAAAGACAATAATAAAGTTTAGATGAAGGATTTCCAATCATACTTGCAAGGTTCTTATACTGTGAGCTTCTTCATTGTCACTGAAATAATGTTCTAGAGCCTCCCACTGTTCTAAAATTATGTCAATGGATTCCAAAAGTGATAACCTGCGAGTATTGACATGCTTTAGAATTTTGTGTGGTTTAGTACCACAAACAGCTTGACTCAGTTTTAGATTGTGTTTCCTCTTTGAACTTTTTTCCAAAAAAAAAAAAAGTACAACTGTATCAGAAACTGCTCAACATTAAATCCTTTTAGTTGAGTAGCGGATTTCTGTGCAGCTAAATTTACTTAATGGCATGAACATTGCAGCACTATGATTGCAGGCTGAACCTTCTTTATGTGAGAAACAACAAACACCTTTTACTTGACCTATCATAGTGTTAGCATTGTCACAGGAAAATGACACACAGTTGCTCCATGAGATATTTTTTTTAACAAACTCATTGTTCAAAACATTGAATATTCCTTCACCTGTATTATTACTTGATTCAACCAATGATAACAAAACAGTTGAACTTTTCCTATTTTTTCGTTAAAATATGTTATTGTAATGGGACACAGTTTATTTGCTTGAGCATCATTACTTCCATCCGTAGATAGAGAAAAAGGATTTTTTTTAACTTCAGATACGATGTTACTTGTAGAAACACTGGCCATGTGCTGAATTAGTGCAGTAGCCTTGGTTTTTCCACACGAATATTTTCTTGAGATCGCTGAATTGGGAAACATGACTTGAAATAATGGTTTTTCAAGCCTTCAGTTTTCGGAAATTTATCCAACATTTTCAAGCTGAAATACAAATATTTATGGAATAAAATGATATCTAACAATGGAAATTTTCGGGCGGCCTAACTTCCGTTTTCGGAAATCGTTGCCTACAATTTCAAGCTGAAATTATGCAATGAAATTTTATTTAACAATACTGAACAGAAGCAACATCGCGCGAGAAAAAAATATGATTACGGGAAAAATCTGCACTTCGTTTAACTTCCGTTTCCGAACATTTAAAAAGACAAAACAACGTCTCCAGACGGAATACGACCCCCCCCCCCAACCAATATCCCCAAAAAAATTTAACTTTTGCATCAATCTCGAAAATGACAAAAAAAAAAAAAAAAACCGGAGGGGACTACGCGAATGAATCTCACGTACGAATTAACTGCTGAATCGATTTCGAATGCCGTAAGATAACGCTAAAATATCGATGACCGGTAAATTTTAACCTTAGGCGCAAAATTGCCGCAGATTTCGTCGAAATGGCTTTTTAGCAGAATGGCGCACAAACAACGTTTTGGCGCAGATCTGGCAGCCCTGAATGTAGCATTTAATTTTTTCCCCCAGAAAAACTTGAAGAGCAAACAAAAATTTTTAAGTTGATGAAAATTTGCTTTCTATCTCAGAAAATTAAATCAAATGGCGATTTTCCGTAATTTCAGCGGTGTTTCCGTACTTACGTAACAGCAACCAAAAATCCGTAAAATTACGGAAAATCCGTACTAGTTGGCATCTATGCCCATGGCATACAAACAATTTAAGCAATTGGGGTATAATTTAAAGTTTTACCCTCTTCTGTCTTTTGTTTTTTATAGTATTAATATAAAACAATTTGAAATTTACTGAATCGGATTTTCAAAGATTTTCCTGACTTTTATTAGAAAACAGCAAAAATTCATGAATATTCACAGCCTTAAAACAAAAAATTTTAATTCAAGGCTTTCCACAGTTCTCAAGGCTGCTTGCACAGCCTGAGACCAATTATCCAGTTGGGTAATAAAGTTTTCATGTCAGTCATGAATGAACATGTGAAAAGTGAAAATTTTGCAAGCCTTTAATGGCGTCATGATTTTTAAATTCACTTTTGCTTTTCATGAACTGCTCTTACTACTCACTCCATAGATAAAACCTCTAACTGTGCTGCACCACCACCATATACTCCTTCAATAACAGAATTTCATTTCTAAGCTTCCACCCCTACCACAACTGATATTTAGTTTTTCAAAATGACCCGAAAAATTAAAACTTAAAGGACAAAATCATTTGTAGGGTGGTAATCACACTGCTACACAAAGCAAGCAAGTGACCGAGGAGCAGTCTCTCTACATTTAATATTTGCCATGATTGCACCTCTGCACAATGCACTCTTGTTGTATTTTACAGTAAGATTATTTTGTATGGACCACCACTTACATAATATTTTCCATCATGGTGGTGTGACACTCAATTGTGTTACAGCTCTGACTCTGCAGAAAGTGGTTTCACCGCAAGTTATTGTTAGTCTATACCTATATGACAGATATATAAGGGGTGTCCAATAAGTATCCAGATTTTTATTCCTATCAATACAAAACCGTGTGTATGATCGCATGTATGCATGAAACTATTATGACTACTTTCAGTGAAGCGCCATAAAAGCAGAGTGGCTCGATACTAATGTTAAGTGGCACTGTCGATCAAAAAGCAATGGTGGCTACGTTAAGTGTTCAATTCGAGCAGTGAAATTTTAACGAAAGAAGGCAGAAAAGCTGTGGACGCTACAAGAAGACTTCGGACAGTGTATGGTGATGTGACTATGTCTCGTTCCAGTGTTCATAAGTTCAAAGCTGGCCATGAGAGCCTTGAAGATGAGGTACAGTCAGGTAGGCTTAACACAGTGGTGATTAATGAAACAATTAAAGGGTTGACGACTCGATTAAAGGTGACAGACGCATTTGTGTTCGGGATATTGCCCTGGAATTGGATATCAGTAAAGATTCTGTTGGACGAATTATTCATGAACATTTCAATTATAGGAAAATCTGTGCCAGATGGGTACCCCAAGTGCTTATAGAGGTGTATAAACACCAAAGGCTAAACATTTGCAACGAACTGGTACAGCGCTATGATGAGGAGGGTGATGCATTCCTGGGATGCATAATCACAGGTGATGAAATGTGGATTCATCAATTCGAGCCAGAGGCAAAACAGCAAAGTATGAAATAGTGTCATCCAAATTTGCCCCCATCAAAGAAGTTCAAAGTTGGTTCACTGGCGTCCAAGGTCATGGCTACTGTCTTCTGGGATAAACATGGTATCCTTTTGGTTGAGTACTTGGCAAAAAATGAAACAATAAATGCGAAGGCCTATGTGAAAACACTGAGGAAACTTGCGCAGTGTATCTGGACCAAACAGCCAACATTGAAAAACAATCAAGTGTTGCTTCATCATGATAACGCTCCTTCGCATGTAGCTAAACCAGTGGAAGCAGAAATTGCAAAACAGAGGTAGACCATTCTTCCGTACCCTGCTTACAGTCCGGACTTAGCACCTTTCGATTTTTATGTTTTCGGTCCCTTGAAGGAGTCTTCATGGCTACCACTATGGCAGCATGGACAATCTGTGAGTGGCTGTCCGTCAATGGATTTACAACACCACGGCTGATTTCTTCGCTACCGGAATGAGTCAACTTGTTGATCGGTGGAGAAAATGCATTGTGCTGAACAAAGAATACATGGGAAAGTGACTTTGACTGTTTGTACCACTATATTACATATGTGAGTATCATATTTATGCATCCTGTATTTTTTATTTCTCTTCTGTAATTGATAGGAATAAAAATCTGGATGTTTAACGAACACCCCTCATACATTTCATGCAAGAATATGGACTCGTAACGAAAGCCAAGGGGGAGGTTGCAATTAGCACGGTGTCAGAGTTCACACACAGACAAAAAAGGAAAGAGAAGCTCAGTAGGTATATTGAAGAACTGTGTGGGAGAGAAAGCAACAGTGCGGCACTGTTTAAAAATCATTGGTATTACGCAGTGCTGTAAGACAAAATCATTAGAAGGAGACTCCCTACATTCTTTCCAGAAAAAAAAAAAGTGCACTGTTGCTATCCTTTTGGATACCTGAACTACTCTAGGGAAGTAAAGTATCAACTGAATAAGCAAGCAGGCAATGATCATGGGAAGCAGACTAATCTTAACTGAATCATTACCACCCCCAGCATGGAAAAATAATTTATACGAAATTCGGCGCAAAAATTATACTTTAATATTTTTTTAATTTGTTTGTTAATTTAGAAAGAAAACTGACACAAGGGTCATATCTCACAGAAAGCACCTAACTACAGTATATTACAAAAATAATATATTAAGGTCAGCTTGGACCATGGGGACTTCAGCACTTTAATGACCACATATATTCCAATTTTCGGACTACAAGTAGCAGCTTTTGCACACTAAAAGGTAAGATTTAGCCTGTGGTACATGCTGATTTTATTTTCACAGACCTGCATTTTTTTTTTTTTCGACAACTCCTATTGTGAAAACAGTGTTTTTCAAGGGAACTCTATGTTTTACTGTAATTTTTGTCTACAGAAATGAAATTTATGTAGTTTTGAAGACTGTTTCACAATATTAATTTAAGATTCTTTGCTAGGGAAACCAACAATTTTGGGATACTCAAAACTTTGAACTACAAACAGTTCCATTTTGTTATTATGAAAGTTTTCAATGATTCAAGGCTTCAAATATTTCTGAAGTCACTGTAAATATCACCTTCAACTTATTAGTTGAAGGTAATATTTACAATGTGTTAAGTTATGCTTAACAGCAATTATGACAGTGTTTACTTACTGTGAATGTACAGGCAACTAAAATTCACACACTGATAATGTACCTCTCTTAAAACATGGCATTCTTAGTATCTATGATAGCTGCCTACAATAACCTAAGTTCAGAAAGTTTTTTTGATCACATGCAGATGTTTATTGCAGTGTTAAATATATTACACTGAAGCCCTACAAGGAACTCATAAACAAGTTTAGCGCTAAAAAGAAAATACTGTGATAAAAAAAAATTAGCTTAGTGTACTGTTACACAATGACAACTCAAAAGACCAGTATTCTTTACTGCTGAATGCTCACAGCTCCAAATATTTTCCCTTTCCATAATTTGCAAGCTTGTATCCACTTAGGTGTCATTCTCTCACCATTAAGTTAGATCTTGCACATCTAACTAACTATCTTTCTTGTTGAGCATATTTTAAATGTGGCCGAATCCCAAATAATTGCCTTATGTTTTATGTTCTCTGAATTTAAGTTTCTTTTTTTGTTGTTTACGCTTTCCAACCGTAGGTTAAAGAAGCGTATGTGCTTCAGCTTTGTCTGTCTGTCTGTCTGTCTGTCCATTAGTATGTGGTAGGGGACCACGTGGGGACAAACCCTATTGAAAATGGGCAAAATGGGGTCAAAGGTCAGGACATAGGAGCGGGATTCATTCCATCGCCCTTATGCCTTATAACTTATATAAAAATGCTTCGATTGCGACAACACTTTATCATGTTGTTTCGGAAGTATACTTAACCAGTTCTGTTGAATATCATCAAAATGGGGTCAAAGGTCAGGGCACAGGAGCGAGATTTATTCAACAGCCATTATCCTCATAATTTGAGTAATGATTTCTGGTATGTTGGAAAGCGCATCATAATCAATGCATTGCATGATTTTACTAACTTGTTGTTGTTCAATCTGCACGCCATTTGGAACAGTGCAGAAATTTTTATGCAATGCATCTTTTTCAACAGTAGTAAATTCCAAGTAAAAAATTTCGAGGTAATGAAAATTGTAAATGGAAATAGTCTAAAACAATTGCTGAAATCCGATTTTTGAAGCTGCCTGATGAAGTGGTGCAACAGTAAATTTCATTGTTACTCAACAATATATTTTACTAAACACCATCGCTACCATTATTTCATCACATTTTACAATAACATAACAATATCTCATTGCAATATCTGTGTAAATTATGATAACCTGATGATAAATGTTATGAAAGCCATTACAAAAATGCCTTTTTGATGCCATGAAAATGGAACATTGTAGCAAAATTTGGCTTGCTCTTGAACTCTAAAGGGGGTATTACCCGCAATTGATGAGAGCTTTAAAATAATGTATAACATGATTGGGTGTAACCTGCAGACATCCTAGACCAAAAGTTACCAATCCCCTTACTAACACACTTGCAATTCAGCTTTTTTTGTATCTTGAGGTCAGATTTTAGCTTGCACAGATGGACTTTTGTAGCTACAGCATATTTCATTGGTGTCAGGGTCATTCCTTACATTTGTCTAAATCTGAATGCATAATAATAATAAATATTGCTTTTGAAAAACTAAACAGTTGATATACTTACTTTTGCAGCTGTCATAGTTTAGTAAATATTTACTTTTATGACTTACATATACCTAAGTACTGTTCAATGCCAGGAATTAGTAAGCCTCTCTCTCTCTCTCTCTCTCTCTCTCTCTCTCTCTCTCTCTCTCTCACACACACACACACACACACACCAACAGTAAGTAAATTCTATCTGAAATTCGGAGGTTAGTGCCTCAAAGAAAGACAAACCACCAGATAAATGTTACACTAGAATTTACTTGCTGTTGGTGTATCAAAAGTCTCCATTTACAAAGATCTTGGCACACCGCTCGAGTTTTGCTGACGTCCATAACACAATGCACACAAGACCTTTTGTACTTCATACTCATAATCAAATGTAATCATTGGCACAAATGTGCCATATTTTTACTATTTCCATGTTGGCCACACCTTCAGAAAACTTGCAAATTTCACTGCCCTGGAGGGGGAATAGAACCCGCCCCTCTCGATTTCCAGTCGAGCATGCTCAAAAAAAAAAGGGGGTGCAGGTTCGATTCCCGCTCCAGGGGAGTGAAATTTGCAAGTTTTCTGAAGGAGTCACTACATGGAAACAGTGAAAATACGGCACATTTGTGCCAATGATTACATTTGTATTGCCTTCCATGTATTTGTGAAGAATTATTTCTTCAGGGAAATTCGTTTCCCACTTATAAATATGATACCCATAATCTTTTTCACATGCAGACACTCCTGACTCTGGTCCTCCCAAAATTTCCTGGGTCTTTTTCTACCTTTCTTTCCTGCCACTTGAGCTGAAAAAATTCTCTTAGTAAGCATCTCATCACTCATTCTTTCAATATGGCCAAACTACCTACGAATATTAGTCTCTACCTTACTAACAACATTTTGCCTCACATTACACAACTACAACACATCTTCATTCATCTCATGATCAGAGCGAGTCTTGCCACAAACCCTCCATAAGTAACGCATTGGTCCAGCACACACGACTCTTATGTCTCTTCTGCAGTACTAGAGTTTTGCTGCCGTACGTCAAGAGTAGGAACAATTACACTTTCATGCACAGCCATTCGAGACTGCCTTTGGGAATCAATCATTTCTGAGAAATCCTCCTAAAGCAGCTGACTTTCAATGAAGGGTTCACATGCCTAATAATTTCCCCATCTAATTTGTTTTCTCTGTCAAACATGCTTTCCAAATATATAAACTCATTCACCTGGTCAATCACTGTGCCATTTAGACTTATCTTGCATTCAGTACGAACAGTTCCTCACTCAAAAACCATAACTTTGGTTTTTTTCCTTATTTACACTCAGTGTGAATTTCATACAAAATTCGTACATCTGGGACAACATACGCTGCAACTCACTTTTTCTCTCTGCCAAACAGGATTGCGTCACCTGAGCATACAGCAATCTGCACACACAGATATTACCAAGACATAGTAAGCCTTATTTGTTTGTAGTTATGATTTAATTCCACTAAGTATGTACCGGACTGTAGCTCGGTGTGGTTGTGAGTGACATGAAGAGATGCAATGTGTTGTATGTAAATAAATGTATACTCTTGAATCACTTGTTTCATTGCACTCCCAACAAAGATTTTGGCATACGAAAGATGCATAGCATTAATTATCTCCAAAGGGCACCAGAGTACTCATGGGCGCCTATAGCTCAGTTCTCAGGAGGAGGCAAACAAAAATTGATGAGCTGGGTGGAACGACTTAAGGTGTGTTTAGCAGTTCTTTCATTTTTTATATAAATGTATTTTTATAACATAACTGTTATCTTTATGTGCCTGTAAATATGAGTATGAGCTCTCTAAAATCTTTAAAACTGAATTTCTCACAACCATGTTGTTGTGATTAAGTCATTGTTTCACCTAGCTCCTCAACTGTAAACCAATATACAAAAATACCACATGTCCCTTTTTGTTGTGTAACCATTTTTACCACACAAACCACACATAAACTTAACTGAAAATCAGAAGATCTGAAAGCTACATAACAGAGGTGGAAAAATTAAATTTAACAGCTTGTTGAAACAATAGTGAAATTTCTTTGCTATTTTTTTGAGGCTTGTGCCTTTTGGCTACTTGTGACCCATGTGCCACAAAATACCAACGATCACTCAATCGGTCAAGAAAGGGGGAAAAAAAAAAAAAAGGTTCTGGAAAAAATTTCAGATCTTTGCTGTCAAGCAGTGAATGTGGCCACTGCAGAGAATGATATCATATTTTTCATATCTACACTGTTGTCTAACATTCAATACAAAAATTTTATATGTATTATTACTTTCCATTGTAAATTCACAATGTTTTTCCTGCTTTTACTGCATACAAACACATTCAAAAGTTCAGCAGAAAAATTAGCAATCAGAAATAATGTCATTGCAATAATCTTTGTAGTACCTTCCAAGACCAGAAATTGTATAGTCAGATTTCCAGGAAAGGGCAAGTGCCTCCTCTTGCCCCTCCCTATGGGCACCAATGAGGATACTCTCTCAATTTTTATACGTAATGTTCCATGTACAAGACATCATCACCATAGTGTTCTCCCTAGATTTTTTCACAGCTGGGTGGCAAGAAATTTTAGCTGGATGGCACTTTTAACGCCCCCTCCAGACGAAGATAAAAAATAATTTTTATTTAATATTATTATACTTATTAAACATCTTTATAGCAGTGTGGTAGGCATTAAGGTAACTAACATGATAAATATTAGAAAATTGTACATAAATGATAAAAAAAATAGGTACTTACTAATAAATGAAATTTTGATGCAGATTTCAGCCAGTCTTCATCAGTATTTATGGTGTATGTGGAAATAAGTTTTCCACTCTTACAATTATGTGCACTTAATATGGAGCACAATTTTCCTGCTTTTACTGCATACAAACACATAAAGGAAATCATAACTTATTCAATTTTTTGAAATTTTACTGAATTAGCAATAAAACAATATTTTTTTCTTGCCTGCAGAGTTAAAAATGAAAACTGTTATTTAAGGTGCCAGCCAAAGTTTACATTATTCTTAATTTCACGTGTGATGTACATGTATAACCAGAGTATTCAGATATTAATTTTTTTTTTCTTCCCTGCCCAGTTATCAGCAGCTCGATCATAATCAAAAGTTGAAGGATCAGGACCTTCTAATGCTATCATCAATAAATTGTTTAGAGTTTTCTGGCTCATTCTGTTTCGTAGGCAAGTTTTAATTCTTTTCAAAGCAGAGAATCCCCTTTCACATTCTGCAGTTGACACTGGTAAAGAGAGACAAATTGTTGCTAATTTGGATAAATTAGGGAACGATTCTCTAAGTTCACGATTTGTTGATAGTTTTTTGAGACAGTTTCTTGTTGACATATCTTTATATGAGTCACTTCTTATCATCACTGAGGCCACACTCCATTCTGCTTTTGTGGCAGTATAATCAAGAGGTGGGGGATTTCCATTTTTTGAGTAGTGAATAAATAACTCTTCGCATAGCTCACTAACCCTCTCTGGTGATGTTTCTTTTACAGCAACAGGGTTAAATATGATAGAAAATGCTGACATTATTGGCATATCTGGGAATCTGCCTTCTAAATGAATTTGTATCACATCCAGATATTTATCATAAACATTTTTCTTGTACAGCTCTGCACTTTCCTCATCTACTTTAACAGCCAGGTCCATCCACTCATTTTCCAATAGCAAGGGTAGATTTCTGAAATTTTCTCCTGGGTCAGATTTCAGTAAAATTATTTTAGATTTGGTTGCCTCTAATATTGATTTAACAGTGGTTAAGTCTGTATCTTGCCGTAACCACGATCTAGATAGGTTGCTCAAAATTGGCAGTATATCACACATCATCATTAATGTAGCAAGAAATGAGTATGTTTTAATAAATTTACTTAAACCTTCTGCAGTGACATCATTTCGTTCAATGGCTTCTCTCTCCAGTGCAGCCACAACACTCATTAGTGTTTTACAAAGTGACTGAACAGCAGCTTCATGAGAAAGCCATCTAGTATCACTGGCCATTTTCAGTTTCATCTGAGGTATGTTGCAAATGTCTTGTATTTGGTGCAATCCAGCCATTCGAACACCAGAATTTTGAAAGAAAAAAATAACTGCCGCAGAATGTCATTGAATTTTACTAAATACTTAACTTCTTGTGCAGCCTGGGCACTAGCTAAAGCTAGACGGTGATTTACACAATGGCAATTAATTAAAAGATTTTGAGTTGCATCCTTCAGCAATTTTGCAACACCATTATTCTTGCCAATCATCACTGCGGCACCATCAGATCCCAAACCTACCAGTTTTTCAAGCTGTAAATTTAATTCACCTAATGTTTCAGTTAAATTCTTTGCAATTGTTGTAGCTTTTCCATCATTTATGCTTTTAGTGGTCAGGAAAGCAACTTTAACTTCTTTTGTTTTTGTGGACACAAATTTTGTATAAATTATTAACTGCTTTACAACTGAAATATCAGTTGTCTCATCACACAGCACACTAAAAAACTGACTTTTGGCTAACTCGCTTACTATATTAGAGCGAATTTCTGAAGCTAGCACCTCTAAGAGCTCTTGAACAATTCTCTCAGAAGTGTAATTAGCATTTTCTGCCACTTTCAAATTACTCAAGTAAGTGCATCCCATCAATTTGCAGTGCTCTAATAATTTTTCATATAAAGTTGTATGAGGCAATTCATTTTTGGCAAGCCAATATACACTTTTCAGTGCACCTAAAAAAGCATCACGTTGCAAATTATTTAAAGCTGAAACAGATCTTTCGATCTCTCCAACTCCAGTATTTTCCAGTAAAGCAGCAGATGAAGAACGTGAGCAGGCATCAGAGTGCATCTTACTTTTTTCATGATTTGAAAGGCTTTCTTTCCTCAGTCGAGCACAAGGAGTATCCACCCATGTTAATTCTCGATTAGCAGTTTTTGTAGCATATTTCAGGCATACGGTGCATAACATTCCATCTTCAGTCACAGTTAACCATTTGTACTTCTGAAACCATTCTTTGTTAATGCCACTAGAACGGTGCTTGGAATTAACAGTACTCACCTGCTGGCCTTGAGTTGGAAGTTGTTCAGTTTTTTCAGCACTTCCTGAAACAGAAGAATCATTCAACTGTTCACTGGCTGAGGGATGTTTTCTTTCAGTGGAACTTTTAGAGGACTTAGAAAAGTAGCAAAGTAGTGTTTTTTCCATTTTTATATTCACTGGACAAATGTAACACAGAACTGATAACTTCCTTATTTGCTACTACGGTTTACTGCCTTGTGTAGTTCACCACAGTCACAATGACAATGATCACTCAGGTGACTTCTCTGCATTCCTCTGTTAAAAAATGACTGAACTTGTCACCAACATCTCAGCCTTAGTCAGACAAACATGATTCATCAATAGAGATTAAGTCCCTACCTCCTGCTTACTTCTTTGAATAGATACCCCCCTCCCCTCTTCCACACTCATCTCTTTCTTAATCTAGGAGTGCCTGAGCAAGAATAGATTAACATTCTTGCAGCTGGATGCACTGGTTTAACATTCTTGCTGCTGGCTCAAAAAATGCTGTAGCAAAACTGCTAAAGTGGGGAAAGAAGTTGTAGCCAAAATGCTAAAAGTTAGCCGCTTTTATCTCTCGGAAAATCATAACACCAACTGAATTATTCACACCAATAATGCTTTGGACGTCAGTGGAAAACTACTGTTGATGGCCTTGGTGAAATGCCACAGACGTCAATGCTGACTCTGGTTTAAGCTTTGAATAGGGTGAAGGAGTCTAATCCCTGTGGCCTTTATAATCTTACCCCACCCATCCTTTATGGGGGTGCTCTAGAGTGTGTGGAGGAGGGGAGGGAGTGATTAAGCAAACAGATACTGTAGGAACATACTTTAAGGATTAAAAAAATAACATCAGCGGAGCGCGAGTCGCTGCCAGAATTTCAGAAATTTTTGTTTTCGCATAAATAGAAAAGCTGTAGCAGAATCTGCTGATGCGTTGATATTTAAATGGCTGGCGCCATTTTGCTACATACACTAATTTTTCTCTTGCATTTTGGATTAACTCATCGCATTTCGTGAAAATAGCGACCATAACTTAACCTCTGCGCACAGGGTTATGGGATTCAGAATATTTTCCTAAATTCAACATGGCCAATGGCACTGCAACAAGTTTGAGAAATTACACCGAGCTCCTCAATAATTCCGAAATAAAATTCTCAAGGAATTTTATAGACATGCAGGAAAAACAACAGTGATTTTTGCCGCAAATTTCTGAATATGGCTCACGATAAGCGCATTTATAATACAGGCGCAGAATTCAGGAAGTGGCGATCGATTCTGTGGGATTGCTCTAGGCGCAACATTTTGACACCCAACACTCCTTAGCTTGTAGTACCTGCCTGAATCATTTTAACTTGGTTAGAGGGGGGGTGATATTCATAATATATTACATGAAATGTTTGTACTTTTTTCTGGGCATCAGTTTTTACCTGTTCGTTGTATGCCATTAATCACGGTATTTTTCCTCTCCCCCATATGCAATTTTAAAAAGCATCACATAAAAAGCGCAAATTGAATAACACACAGTTCAGACAAAAAAAACAGATAAATGTCTATTTAGAACGTGCGATGATTATTTTATGCCATTATTTAGGTACATTTTATAACAATATATAGTCATAAAAGGGCTTCACTAGTTTGTGCAATTGTTGTATTTTTGGCATTTCAAAGTTCAGCGGCACAATGAAAATCTTACTACTTGTCCATATTTTTCAGTGACAGGTAATTGCGTCAAAGTTTTAAACAGCTTGGATATCTCTTTGGGGGAGAAAACAACAACATCTTTTACTTATACAGTGGAGGCATTTTGTTACAAAGATGGGGTCAGTCATAGCCTGGAAGTTCAAAAGCCAACGGGGCGATCAGTTCTGTCTGTCAATGAATCACGCGACTTCCGTGGTTCAGGCAAGTGCTCGATCTTACCCCAGCAACAGGACTGGGATAAAATTTTCTAAAGTAAAATTTCTCTAATTTTTAAAATGTCGGCATGCAATTTTCACGGAGACCAATACATGTTAAAATAACGTTCAGATTTAAATTTCATCAAAATCTGTTGAAAACTTTAAAAGTTACGCATTTTTTTAAAAATTTATTCCGTTCCGCTATTACAACTTAACGTTTTAATAATTTCAAAAGTAGTGAATAGATTTTTGCAAAATCAAAAAGAATATTTTAGCTTTGATAATCTTGATAATCTTTTTATTTAGAAACTTGGACATTTTTTTTCTGATACTTTCAAACAGTTTAAAACAAACGACAGTTTTTAACAGTTGAAAACCGCAGGTTGAAGATGCGTTTATTTGCTTTTCTGAAGAATCATGCAAACTTTTCGTAACTACAGTACATAAATTTTTCAGTTTATGGCATCAAGACATTTTTAAGGTTTTCGAACTTCAATGGTCTGTCCGTTCCATCCACATGCATTTTTTAGAAAAAGATGCAGTTTCGTTTGTCACAGAAATCAAAAAGCAAACGGAATCAAAATTGAGTACTATCAAATCACTCAGATACATGTATAATAACTCCTTCAAAATATTATACCAGATTAAAATTCCTAACTTTTTTTTAAAGCACTTGTGATCTAGAAATCTTTGATTTCAGTAGCAGTCTCCAAAATGCACGTGAACAGCAGCGACCGATCACATGACCATATGCATACCCTGATCCTCACTATCTGCTTTACGAGTCACACAGGCTTGAACAAATAGGACCACAAAAGAGGGGGGATGTTGAGATGATTAATCACCTGTCTTTCACGCGGGAGAGGGACTTCCCGCACCTGGTTTACCCCCCGCGCATTGACAGCACCCACTTTTCCCTCCGGCTTTCTTTTACTGCATTTGGGAAGGGAGTAAGCTACACTTTGTTTAACACTTTGTCTTCTTACATTTGGATCTTGAACAGCAGAGGAAGAAAAGTAGCGCTAACAGCCACTATGGTGAAGTGAAAAAAAAAAAAACGCTGAGTGTTGCTGGGGTCTTTTCCCTCTTCCCATAATTGCATCCGCAGCTGGGCGGCAGAAAAAATTAGCTGGGCGGGCCGCCCAGTAAAAAGGCTCTAGGGAGAACACTACACCAGCATTATTCAATAAAATCTGCCTGTACATTATTATTTGAGTAGTCGTCTGTCAAAATATGTTTCACATTTAAAGAAATTAAAAGCAAATCTGACAAATAAGCATGTCTTATTGTGTAGTTGAAAAAAACTATATGTTACAAAATGCATACATGAACTAGAATAAAACAGGAATAACAAATCACTTTCTTGTTCAATACATTATGCTCCAAGCCCATAAATTGTCTTTTTATGAAATCACATTGCATGATTAAAAAAAACAAAAAAAAAAACACTATGCTTACACAAAAATTATTTATTAAATCTTCCAGTTTTTAGAATTTTGTTCAAAAATCAATTTTCTTTATTATACACATATTTCATGAATTTTATAATTTACATTGCATTAACAGTGCAGAGTGAGTAGTGTTATATGAATTCGCACATATGATGAACATGCTGATGATTTATTTTCCCACTTTGCCAGTGCAACATTTATTTCTGAATAACAATTTTAATGGATATAAATGCTGTTGACCCAATTGTACACATTTACTTAAAAATCCTCCTTCAGCCATACTAGCTGTTCCTAAGCCTTACTACCCAACCTGCTAATAGTTGGTAAAATAGCAACACTAAAGTTTTGTGACATTATAAAAACCCAGATGACCAAAATACTTCATCAATTTAAGTTATCGGCATATGAAAATATCTTTATTACACAGGACATTCAAAGAACGTTCTGAGAAATGATATGGAAATATTTCACATGGGTTGAAAAATTTTCTATATTTTGTGCCTCAACAGGTTTTCATTACATTGAAAATGTTCAATATTTTGCATATTCAAAAGTTTATCAAAAACCATTTGTTGTTTCCTTATCCCCCACATGCAAAAACAAATCACCCACGGAAACAAAAAATCTGACTTCTACACATACGTATATATATCGTGCAATAAATATATGCTCAACTGAAGATTCCTTGCAGAAACAGCTTGATTGTCTTAAACGAATTGCAGTACACAGAGGATATACCCATTCCGTTACACAAAGCTGTCCAAAAACTTAGGAAACCGAAGCCTGTCTGCTTGCTCACGCCAACAGACCCCACAATACAACAGAATTGGGCAGTTATCCCATTTGCTCCTCAGATTTGTTTTGGAATTTCAAAAATTCTCAAGTTTTAATTTCAAAGTTATTTTCAAACCCATAAACAAGGTAAATTTTTATGGATCAAAAGACTACGTCGAAGACATAAATTCCTGGGAAATTTATCAGATACCTTGTGAATGTGGACTTTCATATATAAAACAAACTCGCAGGGCTTTAAGTTGTCATGTAAAGGAACGCATGAACTACATGTACATATGGAATTATGAACTGAAGAGGTCGTCTATAGCCCAACATTGTCATGAAAATAAACATAAATTTTTGTTTGGAAATGCTATGCTCATTGATAAGCCTGATTCAACTATCAAGCTTAATGTATTACAAGCTTTCCACATATACTGGAACTCTTCATGGCTTGCCAACGACATGACGTCGACTTCATTTCTTTCAAGCACGTGGAAACTCACCAAAAACTGTGACCATCAGAACTCTGATGATGTCACAATGATTTGAATGTTAACGCTCCATTCGTCCTGATGACGTCGAGCCAAATGCTCTGCAAAGCTATAGTCGATGTATAATAAACCTTGATTATGGTGAACGTTGGTATTTTTATTTTATATCATTAGATAGTTCATAGAGTCTTATTAATAACAAAAGAAGTTTCAACTCTCAACCCCTTAACCCTTCACTACAGTTAAGCTAAATTTTGCATGATTTCGTTTCACACCACGCCATTTTAAGGTTGATAACTAGTGAACAGAGAATGACAGCGATGGCCTCAGCCCCACATTCTGTAGCTGACAGTCAGAGCTAACGGACTTATGTGATAAACCAAAATAAAGTGGATTTCAAATTTATTTATTTTTTAGATTAAAAAAATGGTGACAAAAATTTAGAAATGCCGCAAAAATCCAGGGAAAATTACTATAAAAACCAACAAAAGTTGAAGAAACAGCTACAGAAGAACGACAGAAATTAGAAAAGGCCCACTAAGTCATCAACTGAAAGGTCGTGAGAATGTAGTTAACATCAGAAGTCAGCGCGCCACGATGCGTTTCACCCGAGTTCAACTCTAGAACCACAACCTCCCACTTCAACTAAAAAGCAAGAATAGATGGAGATTGATGTCATTGATCCAAATTTTCACACTGAGCATGGAATACCAATGTAAATCGCCAGTCTTCACAACTTGACAGATAACAAATGAATTACCAGTGTTTCTTTCAGGCATACATCGAGGGGGGAAGCCCTCCCGGAAATGACCATTCGCCTCCCCCCAGAGACATTTTATGTTACCAAACCAAATGTTAATAAATTCAGAATATAATGAAAAAGTAAGCTCTGTTTCTTTTGATGTTACAAATATTTCTCCAATTATATATTTTTTAAATATTTGTTCAAGTATAATTATAGTTTATTTTGCTAAAAAGTGTGTTAAAATGCATGCCATTCTTCAAAATATAATAAGTAGACTAATCATACCTCATAGTCAGGGAATCGCAATTTAGGATCAAGAGTGTGTTGAATTTTAATAGATAAAAATTTCAAGCCTGCCAAAACCAAGACCATTGACACCCCCCTCCCTTTACCCTTCCATTTAGCTGAAAAAGTTTGTTCTTTAAATGTTTGAAGAAGTAATTACTATATCAGGGGCATATATGGAATTTTTTTCGGGGAAGGACAACGAAAAATGGAAGTTTTTGAAATACACCAGAACAAAATTAAAAGTCAATGAAAAATAAAAAAGGAGAAAAATGAAAGCATTTTTTTTTCTAATGTAAGTTGATGCATTTTTATTAAATTAAGGCCTTTTTTTAAATGTAAGTCGCATTTTAACCAACAAAAAAACTGAAACACTTTCGGAGGGCCAAGGCCCTCCAAAATGTGTTTTTTTCGGAGGTGTGTTTCTTAAAAAAAAAGTGTTTCTTTCGAAGGGCCTTGGCCCTTCGAAAGACCTTGGCCCTCCCCCTCTAAGGTTCCATCCCCCTCATCAAAAAAGTCCTGAAAGAAACACGGTGTATTAGGTCTCTTAGGTCTCAAACCTATACACCGCCAACGCATTCTGTATCTAAACAAGAAAAAGATCAAGAAGAAGAGCACATTAGGCCCGAGACGTATCACCAAATTTATAACAAGGCAACTAAAGGAGTTTGAAAAATTGTTTCTGCAGAACCATTTCTTCAGAAACATTTTAGCAATAACTACTGACAACAATATTATGCCTTCTACTTCTGCTAACATTAATTTATAATCAGCATAAGTAAGTTCCTGTAAATTGTATATATTGGGTTGTCGGAAAAGTCACGACATATTTTTGCACCCGATGGCGGTTGGGCGGTTTTGGAAGTACTAGAGGCATGCGCAGCTCAGTTTATCGCTATGGCATTCGACAGGTGCCAGTTCTAGCTGCAGTCTAGAAGGAATAGTGAGCGATTTGGTTGATTCGCGGAGATTTGACATCAAGTTGAAGATAGAAGACCAAACTGTGCATTTTCGCCATATTTTACTGTTTTACTTCCGTAATGGGAAGAACGCGCGTCAAGCTAGTGAAAAGTTGCGTAAAGTGTACGATGATAATGCTCTACAAGAACGTCAATGCCAGCGATGGTTCGCAAAATTCCATGCTGGTGATTTTGACCTCAACGATGCTCCTTGGTCCGGGAGGCCAACCGAGGTTCATGACAACCAAATCAAGGCATTGATCAAGTCAAACCCATGTTACATGACACGAGAGATTGCAGACACATTGCACATCTATCATTCAAGCATTCACGACCACCTGAAGAAGCTGGGATACGTAAGGAAGCTCGATGTGTGGGTTCCTCATGAACTCAAAGAAGCTCAATTGACTACGCATATAAACATCTGCGATATGCTCATTAAACGTGAGGAAAATTATCCTTTTTAGAAGAGACTGATAATTGGTGACGAAAAGTGGATTGTGTACAACAATGTGGTGTGCAAACGGTCTTGGTCCCGACGTGTTGCTTCGCCTCAAACGACATCCAAAGCAGACATTCATCAGCGGAAGGTTCTGGTCTCAGTGTGGTGGGAGTTTAACGGTGTCGTGTTTTTCGAGCTCCTACCACGGAACCAGACAATCAATTTGAATGTGTACTGTCGGCAATTGGACAGTTTGAACGAATCCATCATCCAGAAACATCCAGAGCTCGTTCATCGTAAAGGTGTTGTGTTCCATCACGACAACGCGAGACCACACACAAGTCTGATCACCCGCCAAAAATTATTGGAGCTTGGGTGGGATGTGTTGCCACACCCAGCATACTCACCTGACCTTGTGCCGTCAGACTTCCACTTGTTTTGCTCTCTTCAACAGTCCTTGCATGGTATAACGTTCAATTCAGATGAGGCTGTAAATCAGTACCTTATACAGTTTTTCGCCACGAAAGACAGGTCCTTCTATGAACGAGGCATTCTGCAGCTTACTGAAAGATGGCAAAAGATTATCGAACAAAACGGGCATTATATCATTAATTGATCTTTGTTCTTTCTATCAATAAATGACCTTTGCAAAACAGGGCTAAAATACGTCATGACTTTTCCGACAACCCAATAGTATAAGTTGCTTTTAAGTAAATAAAGTAAAACATTTTTTTCATCTAATTTCTTAAAAATTTTATATCTGAAAAAGATCAAAGGGGCACAGTAGCAACTGTGCTGTTGTTATCTACAACGTGGGGCCACGTCAACTATCCTTTGCTGAATACTTTAAGGACATAGAACTAGTGAGATACTGCCATGAAATAGTGACAGTTGACATAGTTCTACATTGTGGCACAGTTGCTACTGTACCCCTTTGATTTTCTGATTTTTTTTTTTGCACAGAAACTCTTTTTCATAAGAAAATGCAGCTAATTTTTCCTTAAGAAAAGCTGCGTTTTCCTTAAGCAGCTAATTTTTTGTGCTTAGCCCAAAAATTACAGTAACTTTTTAAATTTTCCATTGTCCAAGAATGCATTAAAATACATAAGGTCATTTTAACTTTGATTACACTCACTATACCAATTTATATCCAGGAAAACTCCACAGTAAAGAATAAAAAGGGTAAAGGAGTACACAGTTTAACATATGTATCTTGGTCAGAAGTTCATTACTCAGGCATGACAACCAAAAATGTGCTTCACATGTAACTACACATTCATTCTGTGTGTATGCTCAAAATCCATGATTTTTTAATTTTCAATTCCTTAGAAAAACTTAATCCCAGTTATTATATACTACATGTGATGGGTACAATTTTTTTTCTATCAATTTGCTTCATATTTTAGCATTATGTTCTTTTCTGAAATTCAGAGGCTAGCTTCTTAAAACAAAAAAAGTTAGGCAGTCTACCAAAATTTAATTACTTCTGACATATCAAGCATCTGCACATGTAACGCTGCATCACACAACCCTCACATAACCTACGCTCAT
Organism: Macrothele yani; assembly: GCA_039090855.1. Taxonomy (NCBI): domain Eukaryota; kingdom Metazoa; phylum Arthropoda; class Arachnida; order Araneae; family Macrothelidae; genus Macrothele; species Macrothele yani. The sequence continues at coordinate 19,698,568 of CM077023.1, read as the reverse complement.
CACCCTTTTCTCTTTCAGACATTCTTGAATCAGATTCTCCTTAGTTTGATATGTAAATACAGAATTTTAAATTCCAAAGATATTGTGCCTGATTTTTATTTTATTTTCTTCCTCTTATTTACAGATTAGATATTTCAACTCACACAAGCATAAACATACATCATATTCTGTTTCCATTTATTGTAACTGTGTTTATGTTTGAATAATCTTTAGTATGTTCTCTCTTGCGGCCCTTTAGTTTGTTTATTCCTGAATTTATTCACTTTACATTAGGGATGTTCTGTTCAAAGCTGTTCTGCATGTTAAAGAAAAAATACCCTTAATTAACAGAATGGTATTTTAATAGCTAGTATGCTAAATATGATCAAAATTTAATGTGATGAATTATTTGTTTTTTTGTGAGAGTGTGTGAATGTGTCTTACATTTACCACAACATACCTAACTAATTATGTGTTGTGCAATACATGAAATAAGCTATACATATCACATTCAATCTCAACTGCATATAATCTTTTCATCTTGAAACACTGCAGCTTACATATTTATTCAGTAAACTGACAATTTTATGACAGAAAAAAAAATGCAACCTGTCATACAGGATGCAGTTAGTTAGTTACCTGTTGTGTGTGTTTCCAAGTATTTAGTTTTCTTTACATAGTGAATGATTAAAGCTCCAGGTATAGCTATTGTGGAATAGCTCAGTAAATTTTGCAACAGCCTGAACAGCCACCAGTCATTCCACTCATCTGTACTAGTAGGCAGCATGTCTTCATTGCCAAGGTGGCACAAGTTACAAAATACAATCAATGGCACTACAATGACAAGGAAAAAAATATATTATATCCACATGGAAACAGCATTTAAATAACAACGTAACCAAAGCTAATAAACTGGTTCTAAAAAAAAACTGAACATAGTGGAATCACTGCAAATTATAGAGGCTATTAATGTTAGTTCACATTTAGCAAAAAAAAAAATAAAAAAAATAAAAAAAAATCATGTTATAAAAATATACAGGATCACCCATTTATGCTGACAGTGTTCCCAGACAGAGGCAGGGTGTTCCAAAAGGACAAAGTGCTGCATTATAAACACTTTTTCTTTTCTTGAACCAGAACTAGACAAAATGGTCCTTATAAGGTTTGTACCATCCAGTACTGGTTCAAGGAACACAAGGATGACTTCCATGTTCACTCACATCTCCAAGCACGAACCTAATTGAACACTTTGTGATAGCTATCAACAATATAATTGTGACGCTCGTATTACCGTTTCACACGTTATTCATGAACATGTCAACCGCCCAATGCAGCATGAGTCAGGCTTCTCAACAACGGGCGTTCAACACCCATATACCCACAGATGATGGCTATGACGAGAGACAGCCGAAACTAGTATGGGTGCATTATCAGCGAGAGTATGAATAGTTTTTATTGAATATTTTAATTTCTTCATTCTGGTTTTGACTTTTTGATGTTATATCATACTTTCAGTAAGTGATTCAATTTTTTTGTAAATACATCTAATTTTAACGAAAGGTTTGCTTTTACAGTTGGCTGTCAGTCATGGGAATTCATCTTTCACTGATTTTACAAACATTTCTTATATGGCCTCGTTTTCATGGAAGTTTTCTCGTTTCGTGGAAGTTTTTTCGTTTCGCGGAAATATATGTTTGTTCCATGCTGCCCAAAGCGGCAACCTGTTCAAAGTTTTACTTCATGCTACTAATCATATCAATCTTCATATTTTGTGCAACCTTTGGCCAAAAAAAGGAAGACTAATCTCAAGCACTGCAATAATAAGCCTATTGGAATATACAGCTGAACTGAAGTCTGGTGAGTACAGCTTGATAACATTGAATAATACTATAATCTAATGAATATTGTTTCATATATTACATTGCATACAACATGCTCCCGTGGGTGGTTGACATGTTCATGAATAACGTGTGAAACAGTGATGCGAGCGTCACAATTCTATTGTTGATAGCTATCATAAAGTAATTGTAACGGGGGGTACAATTACCCAGCACCGCGACCTGAGGTCTATTGTGTAAGTCACGTAGTTAGGTTTTGATAAGCTCGTTATATGAACTATCAGAACATAAATTGTACTAATTAAACACATCTGGGATCATATGAATCAGCAGCTGTGGCATATGCACCCACCACCACAAACAAAGGACAAGCTACAGGCAGCACTTTTACGGATAAGTTACAGCACACAACAGGATTTGACTGAATATCAACAACCATACACAATTGGATAAAACATTTTGCTAATACCCTGGAAGCGTATCACTTTCATTTGAATTTTTAAACAGTGTGTGGTGGACTACTAGTTTAGTACCACAGTCAAAATCTGACCACTATCATTCCATTTTGGATAAACCTGAAATCTTAGCTCTACTAGAGGCATCCATAACAATCTTCTCCACCATTGCTAATGTTATTATTGGGTGGACTTCTGCATGACTGTGCCTTCACATAGTTTTGATCACAGCATGTACCTCTGCACTTCTTTACTTTAGGATGCTGCATTCTCTCAAATACGTGACGAAGATAGGACTATCACAACTAAAGAAAAAAACTTACATTTGCTCCATTTTCATTCAAAACTGTTACGTCTCATAATTTTTTCCCCCATTTACAAAGCGAAACATCAGTAAAGAACACTACCATTTATTTTTTCCATTCTGCATTTTTATTACATTTATCAATTCTTGAATGGATCTGGAATGTCCATGCAACATTTGCAGTAAAAAGAAGCTCTAGCAACCCGCAGCACGTTTTATTACCACCAAACAATTCAACGAAGAGTAATTATTACATATCCATCCAACTGTCTCAACGACAAAGAATCATCCGACACCCATCCTTGGAATGTCTGCAGTGAGGTGCGGAGGTCAAGTAATACCCCCACGCCCTCTCCCTCCCCCATAGCCAGATGATCAATCAAGATCATGCGGCGTCGAGAGGATGAGGAGTCGATATATTTAATGAAGCTACTCCACACTCCTTGGCAAAGTGTTTGTTTCTGCAGCCTGCTGGGCTTGGGGACGATAAGTTCGGGTTGCTCCTTCAGAAGACTTGTACGAGTATTTAGGGTGGAGTCGGAAGGAAAGTGTGTTTAATCGTTTTATTGAAGAGCAGCATGACGCAACTGCTATATTTTCTCCCCTGTTCTGTCTTCCCTTCAGGCAATTCAGCTGACTTTGGGGTATTGGCGAATTGTCCACACAAGTCCATCCCACCCTAAATACTGACAATATTGAAATGCCAGCCCCAACTGCAACTAATTCAGGGATGAGAGCAAGAACAAGAGAGAGAGGGAGAGTTTGTGTTTCATATATTTAAAATTAGACTGTCAATATTAGATGCTCAAAAATTTCGTGGGTGATCCGGACCGCCCCTCTCGCTACGTCACTGGTGGGTGCCCGCCGCACTTGCAGTATCCATGCTCGACAGTATAAAGAGTATATTGGGAATATTCCATTTCATGAATAATATCACATTGTGGAAACCAATGCAGAATGTGAAACCCGGTGGATGCATGTGGCTGTCGATGTCTGTCTTGCATAATTGCCACCAACCAGACACAACACAAATCCCCATTGACTTCAATGAGAGAGGTACCAGAACCACCAAGACCACCTGGCAATCATTAACTGCAATAGGTTATGGAAGCCATTGACCCACTAAAGTCATATTGCTAACATTACATCACTGGACTAAATGCTTTAACTGGGTGAAAAGAACATAGGCACTGGACCTTTGATGAATGGAAGTGGGTCTCCTGGTCTGATTAGTCCCGTTTCCAGTTATTTCATACAAACAGGAGGGTGCGGATTTGGCAGAAGTGATGGACCCCGAATGTCAACAAGGAACTGCTCAGACTGGTGGAGGCTTGGTTACAGTCTTGGGCACATTGGTACATCTAGATGCATCTCTGAATGGTTCGTGCTAAGTGCCCATGCCTACAAACCATTTGCATCTGCTCATGGTCATCATACACCCACAGGGTGATAAATTCTTCCAGCAGAATAATGTGCCTCCCAACAGAGCCAGGGTGATTTGAACATAATTAAAAGAGCATGCCACAGAAGTTCCCATCTTGGAATGTCCTTCCCGTTCACTGGATATGAAAATCTTTGGAATGCTGTGCAAAGGTTTAGTTGACCTTTGGATCTTCCACCCAGGTATGCAACAGAATTATGGACAGCAATGCAGCAAAAATGAGTGGATACACCTGTGAAACGCTTTTGAGAATTAGTGGACTTGATTCCTTGTCATGCGACTGCCCTTATCCAGGTGAACGGTGGGCCTACCCATTATTAGGTAGGTATCCCATGATTTCTGTACACACACAGTGTATATGCAGTTACAAAGGAAGTGAAGAGAATTGAGGAACATGTTTAAGTTTCACAAATACTATATTTTGTAAGGAAGATCCTCCTCAATGTAGTTATAATTTCTCAGCAATAAGAACACCAGTTTGAAATTGTTTTTGATAACACAGTACCTTCACCAAAAAAACTGAGCTTTGGGGGAATAGTAACTAACATAATTACTGTCTGTCACAAACCAATATGTTCTTAATATTACTTTCTGGAGGTAGGGAGGCAGTTTAGTTTTATCAAAACAGGTTTCTTTTGCCCATTTAAATGCTTTCTATAACAGAAACAACCCATGTATTTTGGCATATGCACTTTTATAAAGGGACATATCTAGCCCTTTTGAGTATTTTCTTGTTGTAGGAAGTAGGTCAAATACATGAGTTGAATACATTTAAGTATTATACAATTGCACTCTACAGCAAAAAACGAAAAAAATTGTGGATAAGATACAAATAGAAACAGAAATATGGCTGATGCAAAACAGAAAAAAATATATGTGTTTGAACCTGTCTATATACAGTCGAACCCATACATAATCAGCTCGGACAAACTGAAGTTTTTACAGATCTCTTAAATATGTAATACTTCCCTTTCTTACTTGAACCACATATTATGAACTTTTTTTTTTTTGAGGAACCACAGATACAGAAGTTCAGCAAGGTTATTTTTTTTTTTTTTTTTTTTGATTGGAGGTTTAACGACCACCGTGAGCAACTCAATGGGCTATAAGCAGTCGCCCGTCCCTAATTTAGGGTCACTGGTTCCAGGGAAGGGAGAGAGCCAGTGCCGTAAGACAAACACAACATCCATGCCTGACCGGGATTCGAACCCGGACCCCTTACGGACGAATGATCAGAGGCCAGCGCCTTAGACCACTGCGCCACCGGGGCGGCTCAGCAAGGTTATCAGAAGCAAAACAAGTGGCAGTCACTCAATTTTTATCCCTTCCTGTTTTGCCAGAAGTCTAGGGAATATCTGCTATTCACAATGCCTGTTGTTCCATTTACAGATAGGTAAGTTTTCATGAAAACAAAAATGTTTCAGAATTCCATTTTTTTACTTCCTCCTCTTTCCTGCACTTCCACATGCATATCTCCTGGATTAACGTAATCGATGAGGAAAAAGTGGAAGGTCCTTTTTAAAAACAACAACGGTTCATCATTTCCTCCCAAACACTAAAAGAAAGCTGCAGCCAATGGTTCAGGAAATACTAGAACATGTGAAAGTTTTTCACAGAAAAAATACACTTCAGAATGTTTTAATAAATTTAGAAAAAGATGAAGCAACAGTTATTGACTCTAGAACGACATGTGATATTCTAAGCTGAACTTGAAAAGTTGTTTCTAAGAAACAGTTCAAAACTGCTGGAAATACATGGTGTATGGTGGTTTTGGAAAAGTTTTCCAGGTGACCAATAAACATGTATTTGCAAATGAGATTGTACGTAGAGGAAATGAAAGTGATAAAGATGACAAAACTTGCCCCATAGCAGAAAGTTCCTGGCGAGTCTGCGACAGATAACATGGTGCCACAAAATGTTCTGTGGGTGGTCACTGGGCAAAATAAATACTAGATACAAAAAACAATAAAGATTTGCGCAGGTGGAAATTAAAAAAAGAGAGAAAAGAACTGACCACCTTTTACTACTTCTACCCAAAAAGAATATCTAATAAAAGTATATATAGCAACAATAAAGGACAGAGACATCCCTAGAAAAAAATTACAATTACAGGAGAAATCTTCGCTCCGTCATACTTCCGTTTTCGGAAAAAAATTCTGCATTTTCAATCCAAATACAAACATTTATTTAATTAAATGACGATTCAACGATGATACAGTTCAGGGAAAACCAGCGGATTTTTGCTGCCTTTAGCTTCCGTTATCTAAAGTTTTTGTCTCCATCTTAAGATTATAGGAGAAATTTTCACTACGTCTAACTTTCGTTTACGGAAAATTTTCCTCTATAACCAATCAAAAATACAAACACTTATCAAACAAAATAACACTTAACGACCATACAGGGCAAAGTAAACATTGCGAGAAAAAGAATTTAAGATTACAAAGCTCTGTCTAACTTCCGTTTTCGGAAAGTGTTGTCTCCATTTTCAAACTGAAACACCAAACATTAATGAAAGAAAATTATATTTAACAACAATATCAGATAATCCTCTCTTTGTGATATTGAGTGAACATCGCGTTAAAAAAATATATATATATATATATGATTACGGGAGAAATCTTCACTGAATTTAACTTTCGTTTTCAGAAATTTTGAAAGACGGAAACTTGCATCCATGATCAGGAGTGTGCAGGAAGATTTATAAGGTTCTGAGGATAGCATTTTAGTCTGCAGGACAAAAATTAATCTGCGACGTATCTCGCCCATCGCCGTGATTTTGCCACAGGGAAAACTTGGAGTCATCTGAGAGCAAAATGAGTCATCACATCTGATGTTTCTTTTCAAGTTTATCTGGACATTGATGAGCTCTCGGTAGAATCCTTAAACGCAGATGTGGTAGTGAAGAACATTCAGGGGAAGAATGATGATTAGTCAAGTGATGAAGACGAAATTACTGTAGAAAAGGAAACATTTTCAAGCAGACTTGTTATTGAAAAGTTCAGAAAATCTTAAAAAGTTTATTTTGCATCTAGAAACATTTCAACCACTGCATTAGAGGAAGTGGAAAAAATTTAACATCTGCTATCATAACAAGTGCACAAAACAATCAACAACTGACTCATAGTTTCAACGTACCATAACAGCAAATAAAAAGCATAACATACGAAATTTTAAAAATTCCACTCTGCTACAATTCTAAAGCATTAGAATGGTGGCAGATGTTAATTTTTTTTTTTATTTTAGCTTTGTTGCCTTTTCCTGTTCACATACCAAAACAGAAGGTACTTAAGAAAACTTTTGAAAAATATAAAATAAAATCATTTAAAACTAGAAAACATACAAATGAATGGATTTTTCCCTATTTTACATCAGTCACATCTCTGTTTCCACTTGAATCTCAAACTCAAACTTTTTGTCGTAGGATGCAACTACACCGGTGCTCAACATTAAAGGTTAATCTAGAAAAAACATATATAGTTGCCAATGTATGAAAAATAATGCACTGAAAATTGGTGGACATAGAAATTTGGCTACGCAGAAGACCATTCTGAAACATTTACTTTTGCTGCAAGTAAGCCGGAATATGCAAATTAGGACTGCATTTAAAAGACAAGGGTCTACTTGCATTATGTAGCTTTTCTAGGCAACTCTCTGTGTAGCTTGCAGCAGCTACAGCAATGACAATTTCAAGGCATACTGTTTGTAGAAGACTTTATGAGCAATGCCTTACGTAATGAGACCAATTATTTGTGTCCCTCTAACTTCTGCAGCCCAGCAAGCTTGTTTAAGTTTAACATAGAATTGCGCTAACACCATGCATGGACATATACTGTATAAAGGAATAAAGGCTACGCCAATAATATAAATAATAAAGAACTAATTCATTTAATCAGCATATATTACATAGATATATGCTAAACTAGCAAGCTTTCGCCATCTCAGATGGTTTCTTCAGGCTTAAAAGCAAGCATCTAATATTAAAACATACTGTTATACAAAACTACAATTATACAAACACCACTGGGCCAAGGTTCTTTTCACAGATGAATCACAATTCAGCTTAAGTACTAATTTGTAATGTACTTTCATCTGGAGAGAACCAGGGACCTGAAATAGTCCTTCTAACATCATAGAAAGAGAAAAGGTTCTGGTGGTGTGATCTAGACAAGAATCGTGACGAGTGGGTGCACAGACCTGCACATCTTTCAGAATCACTCTGTTACTGCCCTGAAATACAGAGACAAGATTCTAAACCAATACGTCAGGGCAGCCGTCAGTCCACATTTTGTTCTTATTTATGGTAATTGGCCAACATCATCGATCTCCTTTAAATAACAGTTTTCTCAAAAAAAAAAAAAAAAATGATATTTGTAAAATGGAATCCAGATACCCTGATCTCAATCTCATTGAGCACATATGGAATTGAGGTCTCTAGGGAGAAACATTGGAGCTCACCAGAGTCCTGGCAGAACACTTCAAGAACTCAGAACAGCTCTTGTTGAGAAGTGGTCATTAATTGCTCAAGACCTCATCATAAAAACTATAGGAGGAGTTACTGCTTGAGTTACATGGCTGTCAAGGATGTTTATACTAGAGACCTGTACAAGGTGGGCTGATAGGGTTAAACCCGAGACCGGCCAGATCTTGGGTAACTTGGGCCAAGCAACATAATTTGCTTCTTATATAACAAATTAGAGAAGCAATTACTAATGGCATTTTATTTTGCATAGATCATTTTTGAAATCATTAAGATTATATATTTATTTAAATGCCAATACAGGAAACTAGCACAGGACCATGGTATCAGCCACTAGGGCTCTCGTCAGCCATCAAATCGCACGTGTTGCTCCGTTCTTGATCAGTTTTTGAAATTCTCATTAAATGGCTGGATTCTGCTCAATTTTTGGAAAATTTTAATTGGTCATTTATATTTTGGGAAAATGTAAGAAAATTATCTCATAGTTTACTTTAATGGCATTTAAATAAATATAATCTTTATCATTTTAAAAACTATATATATTGCTTCTTCGGATCAGGCCAGCATTTCAATTATGCCATATAAAAACTAGGCCTTAACAACAGTTTGGTTTCTGTCACCATTTCCTATTTTTCTTTGTTGAGGTTCATTTTTAGAAATTTGGAAATAAATCTCTAAGACCAGCACTGATTACTGAGGACACAACTGAATTAAAGACCTGCACAAAAGACAGGCTTATTGCTTAAAAAAAAAAAAAGTGCTTGTTAAATTTGCTCATTACATGATTTTACCATGTGACAAAAGTTACACTGATTTGTTATCATGGTGGAAGTTAAATTCAAGCCAATGTCCACAACTAGCTACGGTCACTAAGCGGTTATCTTAATCTTTGCCTCAACTGCAAGCAGCAAAAGAAATTAGTACTGTAGGGAGGATATTCGAAGAAGGAAGAATTAAATTAAAGCCTGGGATTGTAGACAGCATTTTCTTATGATAATTTACCAAGATGAATGTTATGCTCATACTAATTTACATCTTTCTACACAATAATTCCCAAAAAATGTATTTCCTCTACATGTTATTCAACACTTTCTATAAACTTGTGGAATTTACATCACAAGTGAAAGTACGTCCATTATATTTTTTCTGCTGTCCAGGAGTCTTCATTATACATTGACAATGGAACTTTAAAATGACAACTGATATTGAATCAATGAAGGAAGAAATATTCTTCATAATACATGGGAAATCAATAGAAAATTCAAAGCAAACAGAATATAAATTCTGAATTTGCTTGTACCACTTACTGGCCATCCATGTAACACTTCTCAGAAAACTTGAAAATTTCATGGCCCTGGAGTGAGAATGGAACCCGCATCTCTCGATTTCCATTTGAGTATGATAACTGCTACATCACCCAGGACAGTAAAGTTCCAGGTAAATGACACTAAGCAAACTTAGCTTAGGAATCTGAACATCCTCAGATTTCTGCTAGTCGGAGCATTGTTGCTTCCTCGGAGTGTTTTGGCCCAACTCCCATCCAAAAACAAATGTAGGTTGGAAATCATTAGTACCACAGAAATCAACGAAGGAAGAAATATTCGTAATTCAAGGGTGAATCATAAGTTTGTAGCGTTCCGCAGTACAGATGGAGAAGTTTCACCGAACAGGTGGGACATGCGCAGTAAAGGTGGATGTGCCCCATGCCTCATTGGGTGACATGCTCCAACAGGTAGGCATGCTCCGGACCAAACACGTGTGGGCTGCTCATACGAGACAAGAGTGTCTGAGGAGAAACTTGTTGTTCGTGTGCTCCTATGCCATTATTGAAAAAAACGGTTGAACGTGACAGCTGCGGCAAAGGAAATTTGTAGTGTAGAATATGAGGGGACAGTACACCCTGCAACAGCAAGAAAATGGTTCCAATGCTTCAAGTCCGGAAACACAGAACTTGTTGACAAATTGAGTTACCACCAACACCAAAGCCCTGCATCTAGATGCTGAATAGCACCCAGGAACCAGAACCTGATTATCAGCAGAGGAGGTCCATGCATAACAAACCAGCTCGGTTTTCACTCAAGACGTAGACGTCACCGAATGGTTCCTTGTGAGTTGAGCCTATAGCAAGCTGAGGAGTGTGTCACTGTGTCGAGAATTGCTACAAAATCCACATGACGACAGGTTTTGGCAGAGAATTGTAACAAACGATAAGAAGTGGGTCTTACTATGTTATCCTGATACCAGGGTTGGCAAGGTAATTTACTTGTTACGTATTTTATGTACATTACGTGTAATATACAGGTAATTTACTTGGCGTAAAAAACTAATTTTCTTTCATGTGTGTGTGTAAATAATATAATTAAAAACCACTTTAATTATATTACATTTTAAACTTAAAATTTCTTGTATATTTCACTACGAAATCATTATTCTCTTAAGATTGTTCATACAGCTCAGCTACCTATTAACATATTTCTTTTTAGAAATTATAATGTATCTGTTCTTTCTTGTATATTAAAAATGGAGAAAATAATCTATCTCTTGCACTAGCATCGATAAAAATCACAATGTATATTGAATAGAATTCAAGATTTTGTTAACAGCTTCAAATTCGTAGAGTGTATTTTCATATTTATGTAATTCTATAAAATAAACATTATTTTATGTTCAGTTTGTTCACCAAAGATAATATTTTGACAAGAATGTCTATGGCATGTCCATGATGCAAAATATTGTACATTTTCATTTAATAATATTTGTGTTTGACATGTTATCAAGGTGTATACTTCAAAATTATAATTTTACCCTTTTAAAACTCTAAACATTTTTTCATATTGATTGTGCTATATCTTATACCCTTAAAGGAAAAAACTGTAGATTTGACAAAACATTAAACTACTTGTTTGAAATGTAATCTGTAAATGTTTATAATTGTCACTCTCAGTTCCACACACCCTTAATCACACTAATAATCCTCACTGCTATGATCTTGTAACTTAAGAATATAATATATTTGAACCAATTTCTTCGAACATTCAAAGCTGAGCCGGTTTCTTGTAGTATTATGGACAAAAGACCAATTAGAGAACAGTCTTTCAAGTTGGGCTGAAGATGCTGGGATGTTGATTATCTTCAAAGCAACTGCTGACAACTCCTTAGGTGCCGACTGGCGAAGCACCAGAATGTCCGTGGTGATTTAACCACCTTTTCAATAAATGCTCCAAACTTTCCAGATTTTTCTCGATACTGTTGAAAACTGGTTATCCCCGAGGGGTCGAGATTCTCTAAAATGAACTCCTCTACTTGTTCATGATGTTTCTCACTCATTTTCTGCCCCTGGTACACAGGATGGAGAACATAGGATGCAAGGCTGTATACATTTAGTGATTGGTTTCTCCTTTTTTCTACATGTGGCATGAGGTCCTTATGGTCCTCAGGTAGAAGTAAGTCCATCCACAATTCAACTGCATCTGCAGCAGTTGCTTCTTTTTTCTGGCATATATTTATTAGCTGACTTACTGGATTAAGCATTGCGATTGTATCGACAACTTCTTTGAGAAAGGCACTATCATAGAGGAGGGACTTAATTTGAGAAGACAATTTCTCAGCTTCATCAGAGGCAGTAACTTTCCACATTGCACTTAGATTGTTAGTCAAGGACAAACAGGCATCCCTCTGAGAACACCAGCGAGTGTCTGTAGCGAGACATACTTTAGAGCTCCACCATTTTCTGTCGGTTCATGTTCTCGATCAGGGTGCTTGAAAGTCCTCAACACCATGTTCACATGAGATACAAAGTTTTTGAGAGAAGATCCTTAGCTAGAAGATTTTTCAGTATGGGCATTGCAGGCAGAATGCCACAGGCCGTGATGTTTACCTATTTTAACCATGTTACTGGCATTGTCGGAAACTGTACAATAAATATTCACATTGTATCGTTCTTTAGGTAGCTTTTTTATTCACTGGCCACATCACAAAGTGTTTCACCTGTTTCTGGCGAACCAGACATGTCGCAAGCATCAAGAAAAACACTTTCAGCATTGCCACTACTTCTACAGGGATTGTGAAGAAGTGTTACAACACTTTTAGTGTTGTTCGATTCATTTTTCCAACAGTTTATGAGCAAAACGGAGTCTGTGTCTGCAGCACTGATGGTGATCTTAGTAACTTCATCATACACTTCTTCCAGAAGTTTATCAGAAAGGGCTTTTCTTGTTGGTGATTTATAGGCAGGCCGCATTTTTTGACAGAACTGTTTAAAATGCACCAACTCTACCACAATAAATGGGATGTTGCAACCATAGAAAATCTTGACAATAGCAAGATCTATTTTCTGCTTTGTGGAGGCATTCATCCTGTCCAAAAATCGATTATCTGTCGTTTAACCGTGGAAGGTTTAGAACTTACAGTAATGGGTGATTCAAGGTAGAAACTGTCTTCCTCTTCATGAGACTCGTCACCACGAACACGGTTGAGCAGGAACTGGGGCTGGGGCTTGCAACTGGAACCAGAGGATCGTCAATGTCTATAAACATTTCCGATTTGGATCGATGCAGGGTAGAACTGGAACTCGCCGGTGGTGGTGGCAGTGGTTCAGGAGCTTTGGCAGAAGTCCGAGAGCAGACCTTCCTGTGGGCTTTCAGATGCTCCCTTGCTGTATTCTTGACAGTTAATCCATATTCACAATACTTGGCACAGTTCTTGTGTTCCACTTTAAGTGGAATAAATCCGAGTTCCTCGTATACATTATGAAGAGGTAGACCGCCACTCATAGTGGGAAGAGTCTTCAATTAGAATGTTGAGCCTCCTTTAACGACTAGTGAGGATGGAAAAAAAATGGTGTTTATTAAGAACGCTTTCAGCTTTGAACTGAAGCCAACACTAAAACCTCCTGCATTTAAATAACAGAAAACATGTGTAGTTCGCATAGTTATAGTTTTACTGCCGAGTCAATGAGAAGATGCCGACGCTGTTGAACTTCTGCGTCTTCATAGCAGTGAATCACTGTAGAGACAGGAGTCGCTAGCTGGCAGACGCGCATGGATATCAAAGGCGAGCCGCGAGGCAACGTCTCATTTTGATTGTTCCTATCGTCTCGTTTCATTTTAAACCACACCAAAGCAGGGTTTCTGACTATATTTTAAAGTAGGCCCCACACTAATTAACATAAAGAAAAGGATTTCTCTGTGTGAATATGAAGGCTAGGAAAAAAACAATATGACAAGATACTTATGTGTATGTGGTATCCTGGTGGTATGTCATGTGGACGTGGCAGTTTGCACTGTTCCAATAAGATCATATAAAAATACCGAAGGGTATGTTGGTTTTTAAAGGATCTCTGTTTTTTTGTGGTATTAGTACATAGCAGGTTAATTAACAGCACAAAGCCATTTTTTTTTTTTACGTATTTTACGTTTTTACATATTTTATGCGTAATTTACGTGTCACATGAAAACCTTTTTTTACACGTAATTGCAACCCTACCTGGTACCGGAAACCAAGGGCTTCGGCCAGGGGATGAGGATCAAGCAATGCTTCAAAGAGGGTGTTTTGAAGTGAAGACAATGTTGTGTGTATAGTGGAATTTCGAGGGTCCTGTCCACTGGGAGCTTGTGCCACATAGTCAAGCCATCGATGGGAACCTGTATGCCAACCAGCTGCAACACGTATTAGGTGTGCAACTTAATTCTCGGCCACAAGCACGACCCGTTGACAGCAAATTATAGCAAATCGAATACGTACCTAATCAGGGAAATAATCCCCGTCATGTTGGATACATTTAAGCCATCAATCAGGGAGCTGCCGAATGCCACTGCGGAAAAAAGAGAGCTGTTTCGAGTTGATAAAGTCATCAATACTTGTGTGGACCTCCTCGACAGAAGTGAAGTGCGTATCACTCAGGCGATGTTGCAGGGAGCAAAAGAGATGATAATCCTACTGGGCGAAGTCTGGAGAATACGCCGGGTGGGACAAAATCTCCCATCCCAGGTCGGTGATCATGTTTAAAGTCATTTTCGCGGTGTGAGGATGCGCGTTATCCTGAAGCAATAAGACCGACCTTCTGCCCTTGCTAGTGTATGGCCTTTTCGCCTCCAGTGCATCACTCACATGAATGAGTTGCTGACAATAATGCTCAGCATCGACCATTTCACCAGGTTTGAGCAACTCATAGCGTACAACACCACGCTGATTCCACCATATGCACAGCAACAACTTCCTGGCATGGATATTCAGTTTGGCGGTACTGGTGGTAGGCTGACCTGGATAAACCCACGATTTGCGCCGCTTAGGATTATCATAGGGGATCCACTTCTCATCACAAGTCAAAATCTTGCGGAGGAAATCCTTCTTCTTGAATCTGGAGAGCAAGGACACAGCAACATCGTAGCGCCTAGACTTGTTTGCAGCTGTGAGTTGGTGGGGAACCCAACGGCCCTCCTTGTAAATCCGTCCAAACTTGTGCAGGTGCTTTGCAATGGTTTATCATGTTACTTCGAGTTCCTGGGCGAGCTCTGACTGTGTGCGACAGGGATCCGCACCCAACAGTTGTTCCAGTTCCTTATTGTCAACTTTTTGTGGCTGTCCCGGACGTTCTGCATCACGCAGATCGAAATTTCCCTGCTTAAATCGCTGGAATCACTTCTTACACGTACTGCAGGACACAGGAGCCTCACACAAAGCAGCACAGATCATTTGCTGGGCTTCCGCTGCACACTTTTTCAGCTGAAACGCGAACAGGAGACAGTGCCTCAAATGATGCTTCTCAAACGACACTGCTTTCACCATCAACTTTTGTCCCTTCTGTCACTACAGCTGTGAGCGGTTACGGTTGCCTGGAAAGCTGTTGGAAAGCGCTGCAATCAGCCATTATCGCACACAGCTATTTGCATTTGCTGACGTTCTATGATCGCTTGCGTTTAGGGGCCAAGAATTAAGTTGCACACCTAATATATGGCATTCTACACCAACGCTACCCCGCAATGGTGAGCTGAAAGGTCCTCCTACAATTCAGCAATGCCCCATGATGTAGGTCATGGATTGTCCGCCAGAAAATTCAGGATTTGGATGGCATTGAAATCCTACCACACGCAGCCTATAGCCCCTTCGGATTGCACCTGTTTTGTTCCATGGTGCACTTCTTGGCCAGCAGACAGTTCCATTCTTTGGAGGCTGTGAAAGATAGCATCACTGAGTTTTTTTGCATCCAAGCCAGCTGCCTGGTATCGCAACAGCATTGCGTCTTTGGCTGAACACTGGCAAAAGACCATAGACTCTGATAGACAGTATTTTGCCAAATAACCATATGTAGTCAACATGTGGTACTGGGCTGAACAGTGTACCCCAAGACACTACGAACTTATGACTCACCCTGGTACATGGGAAACTGGTAGAATATTCGAAGCAAACGGAATATAAATTCTGAATTTGCTTGTAACACTATTACTGGTCATCCGCGTAACACCCCTCAATTCGCACTCAAGGGCCATGAAATTTTAAAGTTTTCTGAGAGGTGTTACATGTATGACCAGGAAAGTGTTACAAGCAAATTCAGAATTTATATTCTGTTTGCTTTGAAAATTCTATGGATTTCCCATGTATTATGAAGAATATTTCTTCCTTCATTGACTTATCTGTGGTACTGGTGATTTCCAACCTACATCCGTTTCCAGATGGGAGTTGGGTCAAAACGCTATGAGGAAGCAACGATGCTCCAACTAGCTTCCCAGCTAAGTTTGCTTAGTCTCAGTTGCTTGGAACTTCACTGTCCTGGGTGGTGTAACAGCTAGCACACTCGAACAGAAATCGGGAGATGCGGGTTCGATTCCTGCTTCAGGGCGATGAAATTTTCAAGTTTTCTGAGAGGTGTGACATGGATGACCAGTAAGTGGTACAAGCAAATTCAGAATTTATATTCTGTTTGCTTTGAATATTGATACTGAATCACTTTACAACAAGGACTTTTTTTTTTTTTTTTTTAATTGGGGGTTTAATGCCCACTGTGAGCAACTCAATGGGTTATAAGCAGTCAACCATCCCTAATTTGGGGCCACTGGTTCCAGAGAAGAGAGCCAGTGCTGTAAGACGAAATACAACATCCATGCCTCACTGGGATTCGAACCCAGATTAGGGTACGAAACTAAAAAATTTGCCATGTGTTAAATGGCCCGTGCAGCTAAATATTTAGGAGCCATTCATAATTTTTTAGGAGCCAAAAATAAAAAAATTTACATACACAATTGAAGAGTAACTAAAATTCTGAACGGCGATTTCACCGAGCATAAACTTTTCAGCAAGTACCACAGCCACATTTGTCTTTTGTTGACTCTGCAGCCAAGCAGCATACAGTGCTTAAATTTTCATTTTGTTGATATCTTTGTTACATTTCCCATTTTTTTATTGTCACTTTTTTTTCTTTCTTTTGTGCCCTTGGATGACAATTTTATCCATCATGCTGAAAAACTTTCAGTCTGTGAGGACCATGAATGCATGATAGCTTTCACTATTTTTCATAAGATAAAGTGTAACTTTGAGGATATTAATACTTTTGAACACCATGCATCAATTCTAACAAACTTTTCAGCTTCGCCACTTTCATTTTTGGTCGCCCCCCCTTCCCTTATCAAGATGAAATGTAAACCTTTTTTGGAGGAATATTTAAGAACACAGGTTCAGAACATCATTGGGTAAAAAAATTACAGTTAAGGGAGATATTTGGCTACGTCTGATTTCTGTTTTCGAACATTTCCCCCTCCATTTTCAAGGTGAAATACAAATATTTATGAAATAAAATGATATTTAACAACAATTTTAGGAAGAGGAAACATCGCGTTATAAATAAAAAAAAAATCACTCTCAAGGACCAGCTCCATCATTCACTATCCCAAACCTCGACACAATATTCTAATAAATAAATTTTCACCCTCAAGGACCAGCTCCATCATTTTACTATCCCAAACCTTGACACGATATTCTGGATGTTTTGACTGAATACTCTTTTGCGAAAAGTAGAAACCTGCACAGCAACAGGAAGAATGTACGCACTTACACAAGAAGAAATGTCAGCTTCAACAGCTATTTTAGAGAAAAAGTTACAAGCAGTGTTTGCTCTAAACAACATTTTTTTCAATTCCAAGGCTGCTTCTATAAGCAAAGATGTGGGCTAGCAATGGGTTCTTCATTAGCACCTCTCCTAGCAAATTATTACGTACGTAAAATAGAAGAGGCCTTCCTATTGAAACCTTCAGTTTTCTGCATGTATACTAGATACATGGATGATAGATATCCTTTTCATCATAGATCAAGATTTGAGTAGATACTCATCAAAAATTCTAGAAAGTTCTAATTCCCAAGATGAATCCCTAAAATTCACTTTAAAAGAACAAAATGAAAATAAGCTAAATTGCCTAGATGTTACTTTGAAGTGGGAAGGAAAATACATGACCACAGAATTATACAAGAAGCCTACAAATACAGGAAAAAATTTAAATTATAAATCAGATTACCCTAATTATATAAAGAAAAATGTAGCCTTACAATTTAAAGAAAAAGTTGAAAAGTCGAATTCTTCTTCAGAAGCTAAGGAAAATCATAAAAATAAGTTCAAATCAATCTTATTAGAAAATGATTACCCTTCAAAAGAAATTCATGAACTACTGGAAGAAAATCCTACTAGGAACAGAACTGGCACTACAGACAAAAATAAAGAGAAAATTGAATATTTATTCACAAGAAAAGCCACTTACCACAAGGGACTGTTTGAAAAACTAAAGAAAATCAGCACTAAATATAAAATTAGGTTAGCTCCAGGTTTAAATAACAAAATTAAAAAATACTTACTATCCCTAAAACAAAAAGAAGAAAATATTTTACTCCAGGAAGGAGTCATTTATAAAATTGAGTGTTCATGTGGATTAGTATATATAGGAGAAACAGAACAAAGGTTAACCACCAGAATTAAAGAACACAAAACAGCAGTAATGAACATCTCAAATAAAACAGGATTAGACAGGCACATACAACAAACTGGCCACAAAATGGACTGAGATTCCTTAAAAGTGATCAAACATCAATCCCACGCAATTATCCGGAAATTAGAGGAATCCCTGAAAATTTACAAGACACAAGGTGGCAACATCAATGACCATGCTGGATGGAAAATCCATCAGGCTTGGTCGCCAGACCTGTGGAAGTAGTTAGACGCAAGAACTCCTTACGATGATCTAGTGCAGGGGTGCACAACCTTTTTATAAGTGGGGGCCAAGTTTATTTTTACATAATAAGTGGCGGGCCGCAAGTTACCTTTTCACATAGGCACTTGCCAAACCCTACCGCTAAAGCTAATTTTACTATTATCCGAATAACCTATTTTACCAGCAGACAAAAAATGTGTTTCAATACCATTTTTGTGTCCTCTAAATGGTTTAAATCCATTTTTGAAGTTTTTTGGCAAATTGCGTTATTAAGTTATCAAATTACTGATTTACAATCAACTTACTCCTAATTGGAAAAGGTTTAGGGGTATATAAAATAAAATAATACTATCACAAGGTTGTAAAATTTTTATTTTTACAAAAAACAGAATTCTTAACATCAAAGTATATAAAAAATTAAAATCAGTATATCGTCAAACTGACCATCAAATCAAGTAGTAGCCTAATGCTCCTAATGAGATGCTTGGCATTGTTTATTTTTCAATAGTCTGTCAATATCAGGTTCAATGTTAGAGATGGTAATGCGCAAGTTTCCCTCCAATAGTGTATCACTTAAACGGGAACGACACTTTGAATTTATTTGTTTCATCAAAGAAAACGATTGCTCGCATAAGTAGGTACTTCCAAACAACGTTGCCATTTTTAAAGCATGATCTTTGAGCAATTTCATTTCTTTCGGTAAGTAATTTTTGTAAAATTCTAGGAGAGAAACTTCAGAGTATTTTGTTTTTAACTCATTGTTACACTGAAGATCAATTAATTCCATCTGGAAATCTAGTGGCACTGACGCAACGTCAGTAGTGAATGGTAGAGAAAACATATCAAACAAAACCTCAAATGTTCTTATAACTTCAAATCGTCTTTTAAACTCATTGTGAAGGTCCACTACAAGAGATGCATATTTAGCCACATTTACATGGAATTCAGAACTTTCAACAAAACTTTTCATTGTTGGAAAATTTGCTAGTTAACGAAACATTTTTATAATTTTATTTCAACTAGGGCCTACAATAATGGGGAAAAATCTCATCATTCACAATATATATATTCACGTTTTCAATAGTATAAAATATTTATCCGCGGGCCGCGGGTTGTGCACCCCTGATCTAGCGTATAGCTCAAAAATTTGAGAGGTTATGTACCTTAATAAATTTATCCTCGATAATTCCCGTTAAATATTTATAATACTGAAAGCAAAGTAGATTCACATCAGCTTATTTAAAAGAGAGAACATAGAATTTGAAAATCTGTAACTTGTAAAATAGGAGTCTCATTAGTTAATAATTATTTACTATAACTATTTTTTGCTACTGGACTGCATGACCATAAATGATATGAACTGTATAAATAGTACAGAGTAAGGGCAAATGAAAACTGAAATATGTGAGTTTTAAAATGTTTAACTGCCACTCTGCTTCATTTTGAACAACTTCACTCAGATAATTTCGCTTATCAGGTAATAAGTTTTAATTTTAAATTACCACAGTTACTATATGTATCTGCCCGTTATTAAAATAGCTGCCATGTAGTGATGAGAAACTATCCATAGCCGATATTTCCAATAATTCAGCTGATACTTTAATAAATAGCTCAGTATATATATAAATACAGATTACTAGCAAGTGGAGAAATCGAAACAGTACTCGCCCAAATTTTCACTCGATGCCTTAATGAAGGGAAGATTCCTGAGGATTGGAACACTGCTACAATGATCTTGCTACATAAAAAAGGTGACATTGAGGATCTCAGGAACTACAGACCTATCAGTGGTTTATAAAATCTTCACTAAAGTTCTTTCACACCGCTTGAAGGTAACACTGGACATGGCTTAACCGAGAGAACAAGCTGGATTCAGGAGTGGCTACAGCGCAATAGATCATATCCACGTACTGAGAGAACTAATTGAAAGAGCGAGGGAATATGAACTTCCATTGTGCATGGCTTTTATCGATTATGAAAAAGCCTTTGATTCGGTCGAACCATCAGCAGTTACAATGGCTCTGAAATCCTGCGGTATTGAAGATGCATACATTAATATTATTAATAACATCTATGAAAATGCAAGTGCAAAGATTCTGCTGTTTGAAAATACAGCACACATAAAAGTTGGAAAGGGAGTAAGACAAGGTGACACCATATCTCCGAAGCTCTTTAATCCTACATTGGAGGGTGTCTTTCAGTCGTTGAGCTGGGAAAACAAGGGGATAAAGATTAATGGAGATTATCTAACTCACCTTCGTTTTGCTGGTGACGTAGTCATTTTTGCAACTACCCCATCAGAGCTGCAGAGTATGATCCAGGAACTTGCTGACAAGAGTAAAGAAGTGGGATTAAAAATGAACTTTCAGAAGACAAAAGTGATGTTCAATGCTTTTTCAAGAAATGAAGATTTATCGATTGATGGAGAAAAGCTGGAGATAACAGACACATGTTTATCTTGGACAGCAGATATCAAGTGAGGGTCACATTGATGAAGAAATTAATCAGTGTACAAAACTTGCCTGGAGAGCTTTTGGAAGAAACAGCATAATTTTCAAGAGCAATATGCTATTATGTCTTAAAAGAAAAGTGTTTGATCAATGCATCCTTCCAGTGCTTACATATGGTGCAGAGATGTGGACCTTAACTAAAAGAGACATACAAAGGCTGCAGACAACTCAAAGCAGCATGGAGAGGTGCATGCTTGGTGTAACCAGGAGAGATAAGAAGAGGAACTTGTGGATCCGAAAAATGACAAGAGTGGAAGACATCATGATCAGAGTTAAATCCCTGAAATGGCAATGGACTGGACATACTGCCAGAAGGACAGATCATCGATGGATAGCCGAAATTTTAGATTGGATTCCAAGGGACAGGAAAAGACCCAGAAGAAGACCACATAGGAGATGGGTGGATGAAATTCGAAAGTATGCAGGAGTGACATGGAGGAGACTGGTACAAGACAGACCGTTGTGGAGGAAACTTGGGGAGACCTTCGTCCAGCAGTGGATGGATAATGGTTGACGATGATGATGATGATGAAGATATACTACAGAAACATGAAAAATTTAAAACCAGAAATATTTCAGCTTTAATTAAAAAAGACAGTGATCTGACATAGTGTGACTATAAATGTGGTATCTACATTATTCCTCTACAAGCTATGGACACCAAAGAACCTCCTTAAGTATACCTAGGATCTACAAAACAGAACTTAAAGACAAGAATTAATGAACATGAGTATAATGTAAAGGCAGCCTCCATGTCTACTGCTCTTTCAAGACTCACCATTGATGGATCATACCTACTCCTATGGAAAGATTCACCTATTCTTGCAACACCTCGAAATAAAACTCTTACAGTTCACCAAAAGTCTATATATGTATCATTATGGTTCACTGTCTTGCAGCAACAATCATCCCTCCAATAATAATTCTGAACAGAAGTTATAGACTGACGTCATATGATGATGATGTATGTTATCTCCTTCATCATCACGACTTTCATCAAGCTATATAAACTCGTTACTGTCCACCTGTAATATAGTTCACATCTTAGCATGAACCCACCATGGCTTCAAAAGGTCACATGTTCATATGTATTTTAAACCTTTTAGTATTAAACTAAAATTTTAACTTGTGCAGTTTTAGGAATTCATCAAGTTTTTAAATTGTGTAAAGACGGTGTGTGTTCTATTCAGTCTATATTATTCAACAGATATATTACTCCTCAAAATTCGGTTTCTCAAAAAACCATCATTTTTCCATTTTCAAACTTTGCATATACCTCTAGCTAACATGTGTAAGATTAATGTGTATGTTTTGTTTGTTTTTTGAAAAAAATTCAAAAGGGGTGTTTTTGAGATTTTCAAAATTAAAAATTTTGAAAATTTGTCAAAAACATTTTGTGCTCCAAATTGGGATGAGTTGCATATCAAATTAAAGCCCATAAAAAGAGCTTTTTTTACCACCATGAGCAACTCAATGAGCTATAAGCAGTTGCCCGTCCCTAATTTAGGACCACTGGTTCCAGTGAAAGGGGAGAGCCAGTGCCGTAAGACAAACACAACATCCATGCCTCACCAGGATTCGAACCCGGACCTCTTTCGGAAGAATGATCAGAGGCCATCGCTTAGACCACTGCCCTACTGGGCGGAGGGGAATGCTTTGAAAAGAGCTATAGATGAGCCCTCTAGCATCACTATCTGCAGACTTATTATATTTGTTGTGAATGGCATTCTTAAAAAATTTGGCATTGTTAGCCGTTTGTGAAAATCAGAAATAAAAAAACCGCTGACCCAAACAATATGAAAATTTAGATTTTTCATATACTCTGTAGGTACAAACTATAAACCAAAAATCATTGAAATCTGAGACACAAAGGTCCAGACCCCTCGTTCATTTCACATGGAATGCGTATTTTCACACATATAATCGATCTACAGAATTTTTATGAAAATGTATTGTGCGTTTTATTATTATCACGAACTTACACATCTATCCTGTCGCTGATTTAAAACCACACATCTATCCTGTCGCTGATTTAAAAGCCAACTCACCAGCAATTTAACAGCAAAGTTGAATCCCTTTCGCATCATATTTATTGTGATGTCTCTTTTAGACCGTGAACAAACGAAAAATTCCCATGCCTTTAACTAAAACTTCAGCTAGGGGCAGACGAAACACATAACATTCCCTCAACTGCTATCACCTTTCAAACCACACAAATAATAGTTCAAGTCCCTTTTTTGGCATGAAACATATTTTCACGTCAACATTTTGAGATTTATCATACTTCCTATAATTATTCTTATTAGAATAAATTCAACATACAAAAACGATCATTAAAAGAATACAGCCTATACTTGCCTGCACTGCAGTTCCTACGATAATTTACCGAACAAAGCTATTAAATTGGCGTTCCAAATAACAAGACTAACTTTTCATGTACGTGTCATTTCCTATGAATAGTAATTCAAGTAAACAAAAATAATGATTACACATGGAATTTAAAAAATTCTGATGTGTAGCCTGTCTGCTTGCATCATTACGTGACGGATGTACAACGGTTACGATTAAGGGTCCTCCTTACCTCGTGAAAAATAGCTCAAAACACGCATTTGCAGAACCAAATTACATATATAAAAAAAAATTTTGAAATCCCGTTTTTTTTTTGGTTTTTTTTTCACATGTAGAATAAACATAGAACCATCTTTCTGTCTTTCTACATTAGCGTCACTTTGCCGAGTAATATTTTAATTATTATCCCAAAAGTGTGAAATAATGGGCAGATTGACAGTTATTTTTAAAAAGTTCTAATCTTGATATCTGCTAGGTTGAAAAGCAGAAAAGTAGTTTGATATTTTCTCCCGAAATATAAAACTTTTAGGAATACATACTAGTGATATGATATATTGATTTTTTCATCAGCATGATGCTGTATATTTGTTTCAATTTCGCATTCGGCGGAAGACACGGCATTTCCTTCCCCTCGGCAGGCAGGGATCAGATCACACAACCCCCACTGAAGGGGTAATGGTTTACGACTTGGGGTAGGCTGGCAAGTGGGCAAGGAAAGCCATCCTCCAGGAGGAAAGAAACTTGACAGCTCGGTTAGGGGGAGTGTCCACCAGAGGAGCTGATTCCAGCTGACCGTGCCGAAATCCTATCTTGCACGGGGTATGGAGGACTCTTAAGCCCAAACAATTGGGCTTGAGATGAAAAACATTTCGTCGCCCTGGTGGCGCAGAGCTCTAAGTGCTGGCTTATGACCATTCGTTCGGGAGGGATCCGGGTTCGAATCCCAGTGAGGCATAAATGTTTTGTTTGTTTTACGGCACTTGTTCACTCCTTTCCCTGGAACAAGTGGCCCTAAATTAGGGACGGGCGACTGCTTTATTGCCCATGGAGTTGCTCACGGTGGTCGTTAAACTTTCGATAAAGAAAAAAAGAGAGACCTTATTCACCTTACATTGCATCACGGGTAAGATGTTCGGCGGTTGTGGACCAGCAATGTTTTTCTTTACATACATTTTCTACTGCTTAAGGTGGATCCACCTAAAATCTTTGCCGCCCCGGTGGCGCAGTGGTCTAAGCGATGGCTTCTGATCATTCGTCCGAGATGGGTCTGGGTTCGAATCCCGGTGAGGTATGAATGTTGGGTTTGTCTAACGGCACTGGCTCTTTCTCTTCCCTGGAACCAGTGACCCTAAATTAGGGACGGGCGACTGCTTATAGCCACAGCTCCCTGAATGTTTCAACAGGCCCTGGTGATGGCAACGCAGGTGTAGTATGACGTCACGAGCGGCGGCGGTCAAAATTGAAATCTGCAAGAATCAGTAGTTGCTAGTTGGTTTGGTTGTACAAGTGACTGTGGATATTAATAATTTAAGTTACGTGCTGGATATTCTTACTGTGTCAGGTGAGGTGTTTTATCAATTCGTTTGGACAATTTTTTGTTTGTTTGGACAATTTATTTTATCAATTTGTTTTAACCATTCAATTCAATTTGGTTCAACAGAACTTTAGTAAATATCGAACACCTGGAGCTAGGAAAGCAAAATTTTGCATTTGAGACCTACAGAAATGTAATCATCTAACCAAATGTGAAGAAAAATTGTTTTAAGCGTGTTCGAATTAAACAGAACATATACCTTTTTTTTTTTTCGGTATTTAGGAATTATTAAAGAGTACTTGTCATACAGATTTTGAAATAAATAATTCACTGGGCTTAATTTAAAGGAAATCTGTCATAAATTACCTAATGTGTTTTCTCAAGAATCGCTTGCCTTGAAATTTGGGACATCCTACTGAAATATAAACATCTCTTTATGCAATTAATGTTTTCCTATGTGAATTAAAAATGGCAATGCATCGCTAATTTATATATGTTCCATTATCATTTATTTCAGTTTACGTTTGCTCAATTTCACATTAGTTAAAATCAAAATTACTGTTCACAACTTCAACGAAATTTTCGGTAATTTGTTTTTCCATTTTTATACAAGGCTAATAGTTGAAAATGAGACTCCACATATAATCTAAGGACAGTAGTGCTTCCACAGCTGCCATGGACTCCTCGCTCCTGATAACATTAATTGCAATCAATTTAATTTGGCTTGGGCTTTTTTAGCAGGTACACATACCAGCAAACACAATTGGCACACGTGTAAACATAATAAAATTCACACTACAGATGGTACATGAAAACCATGTAAACTTGATTGCCTATCTGGCAGTTTATGGAATGCGCTGGTAATTTATAGTATTAGTTCTCAGGATTTTAGATACAAATTTTACTTACCAACATATGTATGTTTTTCTGCAATAACAATATCTTTTAATCCTAGTTGTAAATGCATTTATGGCACCTCTATTCATAGTGATTGTGGAATAACTTTTTTTTACGGGTCTTTTAGAGGTTATTTTTAATGAAAGTTGGTTGTCAAATTTTCGAACTAAAGCCTAGTTCGTCATCAGGACTATGTCACTGGAGTAGTTGCTGCCACTCAATTGGAAGAGACCATCCGCAATTATCGTTAATTGTGGTACTTCTTCTTCTTGCTATTTCGATCCCCGGCTTAGTAAAGAGAAAACTAGAAGAAGGGATCGAAATAGCAAGAAGAAGAAGTACCACAATTAACGATAATTGCGGATGGTCTCTTCCAATTGAGTGGCAGCAACTACTCCAGTGACATAGTCCTGATGACGAACTAGGCTTTAGTTCGAAAATTTGACAACCAACTTTCATTAAAAATAACCTCTAAAAGACCCGTAAAAAAGTTATTCCACAATATCTTTTAGTCTTATAAGGGGAGTTATTTAGTTTTTTTTGTCGATGGCTCCCCCTTATAAGACTAACCGAAGTTGTTATTGCTGCATATGGAGGTAAGTAAATGTGTTATAAGCCCATTTTACTATTTGCAGTTATTCTAATGCCATCTATCCCCACATTGATATGAAATTAGTGCATGAGCATAATACCATTGATACCAGCAAACATTATTTTAGAAAAAAATCCCAACAACAAAATCCCGGTTAAGGCCAATTTATTATTTATGGTACAGATGATTGTGTTAAGCTTAATTTTTTTTTCTTTTTCGGTTGGAGGTTTAACGACCACCGTGAGCAACTCAATGGGCTATAAGCAGTCGCCCGTCCCAAATTTAGGGTCACTGGTTTCAGGGAAGGGAGAGAGCCAGTGCCGTAAGACAAACATAACATCCATGCCTTACCGGGATTCAAACCCGGACCCCGTTCGGACGAATGATCAGAGGCCACCGCTTAGACCACTGCGCCACCGGGGCGGCTAAGCTTAATTGCGACAGCAGTGATATGAATTATGGAGATACCAAGTTTATTTTAAGAATTTCACATTTTCTTAAATATACTTACTAATTTATTTTGTATTTTATTTTATTTGATTGGCATATGTTTGCTGTTTATATTAAGTTAGTAAAAGAAACAATGTAACACTTTCTTTCAAACCTGAAAACGTAGCAAAACACTTTTCCCCGAATGTCAACGGAATATTTAGGTATTTATTTTAAAGATCAATTACATTAATCAACTCATTTTTAGCGTATTTATAATCGCTTAACGGGAATTTTTTTTTGCTATATCGCGTCCTGGTATACGTAACCATTAAAAAAGTAAGTGCATTTTAATATAAAACTGCTGTTATTTTAAAACGACGTAAGCGGTCGATAATTTTATCTTTAAATATTCCGATGCCTGAGAAATATATTTGCAGTTTAAAACAAATGGTAATCAAATTGCGTCGCTTAAGTAACCGCGAGCTCTTTGCTCAAGCTGTGAAACGTTTTCGTCTGGAAAAAGTGGGATCCGCCGCCGTTCGCGATGGCTCAAAACGATCGCCCAGGCCTGCTCAGTATCTAGGAGGCTGTGTCATAGCCCATTGAGTTGCTCACGGTTGTCGTTAAATCTCCAATAAAAATAAAATAAAAAAATTTTGCCTTGTATTTCCAATGGCCAAATTTCTGTAGCCATTTTCTTCACAATTAATGCGTTCCCAAGGATAGAAATTTTAACACCGATGAAAATAATTTCATATTATAGCCTAGTATAATTAGTATTTTCTAAAATAAAACCATAATTAAGCAATCCAACATTGTTTGTCTACTGACGTCTCAATGTAAAATCGCGCCATCTATGTTCTATTCTCAACACCACCAAAGAAAAAGTTATTGATTATTAATATAATTATGGTTGAGTTTTTGAAAATGTTAAATATACTAGGATATGATCTGAAATTATTTTTATCGATGTCCAAGTTTTTGATCCATGGAAACGTAACAACTGTGAAAAAAATGGCTACAGAAGTTTGCCCAAGGAAATACAAGGCAAAGATTTTAGGTGGATCCACCTTTACAGGCAGTTCTGTTGCAGTGGCTTACGAAAAGCACAATTTTTCATATATTTATTAACGACATGCCTAATTTTAACTTCTTTTATTCATCATACGATTGTACTAACAAATTATGTCACCTAAAATGTAAGAGGAAGGGATAACTTTTCGTAAGTTTTCTCTGAAAAGACCGGAATTGCTAAAGAAATGGTTGCGTAAAATGAAATGGCATATTTCACAAGTGAATGTACGGAATTGCGATTAAGGCTATTTCCGCCACGCGATTGGTTCAGAGCTACTTTGGAGATTACGAGTAGGCGGGGCCTGGGAGGAGAGTTGCATAACAGGAACACTGTCTTTTATCCGGGGAAGTTCTGCTTGTTAAGAAATTCATCGTGAAGTTTTTTTTTGTTTTTTTTTTTTTTGATTGGGGGTTTAACGACCACCGTGAGCAACTCAATGGGCTATAAGCAGTCGCCCGTCCCTAATTTAGGGTCACTGGTTCCAGGGAAGGGAGAGAGCAAGTGCCGTAAGACAAACACAACATCCATGCCTGACCGGGATTCGAACCCGGACCCCTTACGGACGAATGATCAGAGGCCAGCGCCTTAGACCACTGCGCCACCGGGGCGGCCATTGTGAAGTTACATAACATATGTGACAAATAATCATATTGAATTACATCGTGGCAAGTTCTGCTTCCTAAGAAATTCACTGCGAGGTTACTTAACATATGTGACAAATAACCGCCCCGGTGGCGCAGTGGTCTAAGCGCTGACCTTTGATCATTCGTCCGAACGGGGTCCGGGTTCGAATCCCGGTGAGGCATGGATGTTGCATTTGTCTTACGGCACTGGCTCTCTCCTTTCCCTGGAACCAGTGACCCTAAATTAGGGACGGGCGACTGCTTATAGCCCATTGAGTTGCTCACGGTGGTCGTTAAACCACCAATAAAAAAATCATATTGAATAATAAGGTAAAGTAATTTTGTGCACGATGTTATAAGGAATATCTGCAGTTTCTCAGATGAATACAAATCAAAATCTACCTTAATGTTAAAATTGAGGAAGACTTCAATAATAGCTAGTTGATACCATACCAGTGGCGGCTCGTGAGTACATCTACAGGGGGTTCACAATTAATAATTTGCAGTTTTTGAGATACACTGTGTCACACACTTGTGTGTTACTTACAATATTCATATAATTTAGGCGCTGCTATACCTTAATGTAATGTATTAATTTTGAAACGAAATGTTATTATAGATATTACTGTACTTTAACTGTTTCACAACTTAATAATAAAGGATTACTTTATTGATCATACTTGTTATAATATGCTAATTGTTCTTTTTCACTAAAACAATTATTTTCATTTAATTTTGTAGTAAAATAAACGCAAAACAGAAAGTTTGTTTTAAGTGTTAAATATTTAGATAGTTAGTCATAAAGCCTCATGCTCTCAATTATTAGATTAGATTATTAAACACATAGAAAAAGGAAAATAATCAAAGCTGCTGCATATGATGGTAAGGTCTAGTATTTACTTACACAAATTTACTTGGATGGTAGCTTACACAAATATTTTCTTTAAGTACAGTTTTTGTAAACAAAGTCCATCCTTCTATCTGTTCTTGACACAAAAACATCAATAACTCTTTCATTGAAATTATGGGTGTAAGAAATCATTTCCTTCTCGATTGCCAGCATGCCTAAAGCTGTAAGCCTCTCTTGACACATCGTAGACCGCAAAAATGTCTTTATTCGTTTTAGGGTTGAAAAACACTTTTCAGCTTTTTTTTTTTTTTTTTTTGATTGGAGGTTTAACGACCACCGTGAGCAACTCAATGGGCTATAAGCAGTCGCCCGTCCCTAATTTAGGGTCACTGGTTCCAGGGAAGGGAGAGAACCAGTGCCGTAAGACAAACACAACATCCATGCCTCACCGGGATTCGAACCCGGACCCCGTTCGGGCGAATGATCAGAGGCCATCGCTTAGACCACTGCGCCACCGGGGTGGCCTTTTCAGCTTCAGTAGTCGTCATTGGTATTGTTGCAATAATTAATAACAGTTTATAACTTTCAGAAAATGATGACAATAAGTTGCTTTCAATAAAAAACTGTAAAAGACTAACAGCACCACG
This sequence comes from Macrothele yani, assembly GCA_039090855.1. Classification (NCBI taxonomy): domain Eukaryota; kingdom Metazoa; phylum Arthropoda; class Arachnida; order Araneae; family Macrothelidae; genus Macrothele; species Macrothele yani. Next base: position 19,668,375 of record CM077023.1, on the reverse strand, counting down.
CATGTTTCTGAAATCAGTTCTTTTGTAAATGATTTCAAGCTCTGTCTTGAGGCGATTTTTTTCAAGAAATGAATACACATTTACTGTATCTTCAAACAATTTCTCGGGGAATTTCTGTTCAAACTCTTCAAACTTTTGTGATTCAAAAAGAGATACAGCTGAGCAAGATGTTGTGAATGAAAATCTTGTCTTTATTTGCGTTGTAATAATGTCACAGGTTTCCTTGGCAGCCACTGTTCTACTTAAGTAAAAATCTTCTTCACGCCTCGATCGTTTAGGTGCATTTTCTGGGTACTGATTAACCAGCTCTGTCACTTTGTCCATGTTACCTCTTTCCTTATCAATGGCTTTGACGAAGTAGTCAACATTGGCTTTAGTTCTCACAGCATCAGTGTAAGTTAGCTGTAATTGGTTGTACAAAATATCCACATGTGGCATCAATTTGTGAAAAACAGAAAGCCAAAATGTAAACTTATTATCTCTAAGGAGACGAGCTAGAGCACCAGCTTTAATTATGGTGGTTGGTTGCTTAGAGGTTGATTGGATTTCCTCCATACATTCAATTAATTTCTCTCTGTACTCAAAAACAGTATTAACAGTTCTGCTCTTAAAATTCCGCCTTGTAGCTGACGCCCGAGGTATTCGTTTGCCAACTATCTTGTCCAAAACAGACACTCTCTGAGGGGAATTCGAAAAAAATTGTTATATCACTTAAATCCGAAAAAAAAATTCTGACATCTTGGTTTTGGCTTGTTGCTTGAGCTACAATCAAGTTCAACTGATGAGCGTAACAGTGAACGAAAAAAGCATGTTTATAGGTTTGTTGCACTATGGTCTGTACGCCAGCATGGTGCCCACTCATTACATTCGCACCGTCATAGCTTTGAGATACGAGTTTTTCTGGATTTTGCACAACATAATCTAAACTGGTACAAATACATTTGGCTATAGATTCTGCGTCGTGCCCTTCAGTGTTATCAAATTTCCAAAATCTTTCAACTGGTTGGCCATTAGCTAAAACATAGCGGAAAACTATAACTAACTGAAATACAGACGAGACGTCTGATGTTTCGTCCGCAATCAAGGAAACATACTGTGCAGCTTTTATTTCTTCTATTATGTTTTCTTGACATACAAAAAGCATACAATCTAACAATTCATTCTGAATTTCTTTCGAGATACCTTTAAAGACAGTAGCGGTACTCAAATGTTCTTTCAAAGACGAGTCAAGTTCTGCAGAAAAGTTTACAAGCCCTTTAAATATGCCAGGATTTAAGGAATCGTCATCCTCACGATGACCTCGAAGGGCCAACTCAAATGCACAGCAAAATTTAATACAGTCTATAAGCTTAAAAAGGACATACCTATTTTTAGTCACTTGTTCATTGTGCTTTTTAATATTTTGTCGATAAGCACTGTCAAGCTGCTGACAAACGTCAACCTTTCCCAGCAAATTGAAATCCAATGTAGCCCTTATATGTCCACGAGAACTTGCGTGTTTTTTAATTTTTTGTGTCGAATGAGCTAAGTCACAAACGCCGTTTTTCACCCAAGTAGGATCGCCCTTTTCACGGGAAAATAACAAACAAGGAAAGCAAAATATTTTTTTTGTTTGTTCACAACCACAAAGCCAAGGAATTTTTTCGTATAGCTCTTCTTTAAATTCTCTTTTAAAAGTTCTAGATTTTGATGTCGATGTTTGACTTATATAAAGTCGGGGCGTTGGCCTGCCACTCTCTTTTATTGCTATTTTAACTTCTATGGGTAAATTGCCAAACGCTACTTCCTTTAAATTACTAACTGAGTACTCACAGGCACTTTCCATTATTGTACAGTAAATAAAAACAACAGTTCACTAGCTACACTACAATAAATAAACTGTAATAAGTGTAATTTCAACTAAAACTTTATCACCAAAAAATAATCGAAACTGGAAACTCCAAAACACAAATGTAACACGCGCGCAAAGGTTAGGAGCATCTGACGTCAACTACAGCCGTGTAACAACTGAGCTGAGCCGCGTCACAGGCAGCTCATCGGTATTCTCCGTTAAGCCGCTTGTAGACATGTCCCCCCTACCGCGAGCAAATGGACTCGCCCGTCTGTCGCATATCCCGTGTGTCCAGTATCGAGAGCGGCACATTCAGTCCGCTCCTAGCCACAGGCGCGTCATTACACTTAACCTCACTTTACGCGTTCTACGCTGTTTTTCATTGTCCGTTCTTTTAAATTTACTGAAGATAAGCCATTTAGTACTGCGTCAATAAAGATGTATTATTTATATCGTATAATTATTTTTCTATTTTTTATAGGGTGTTCACGTGCTCTTGTGCTCTTATTGACGAGCCGCTACTGTACCATACTCCTTATCAGCAAATAGATGGCATCACGTCAAACTAGTACCCATCATGACTTATGTTGTTGTTGTGAATGTGCGTGTATAAGGATACTAAAAAGTACCCTTTTAAAGGTCCTTTTTATTGCCCTTAAAAGGACCTTTAACAATGAAAAGTATGTCTTCACACCGAAATATTTATTCTGACGATCAAGTTTTTTTTCCTCATGAATGTGAAGAGGTCTAGCTAGAAAAAAATCAAATAAAGTGATTTTGTATTAGCAAAGAACTACCTAATGACACGAAGTAAGACCCCAAAACAGTGTTCTGTTGAAATAATGCTCCAGAATGTTGTTTGCCATATATTGTGTCTGATAAAATAGTAAATGATCTGTCATATATATTTTTTTCTAATATTTAGAAAATTCCTCAAATTTTTGTCTCTCCAAACTTCATCAAAAGTGCCTTCAATTCCACACTTCAACCCTCTTTCTCCCCGAAAATAAAAAAAAAAACGTTAAACAACTCATGGGTTCTCCATACAAAACACATCAGTACTAATCTTGATCTAAAGGACGAGTGTGCGCTGACGTGCTGATATCTCTCGGCTGAGAAATGGTACTTCGGAAGATAAGTCACAAGTCTATGAAGTCATGTTGATATAAAAACTAAAAAGTTCCCCTACCAATAAAGTACACTCTCTATTTACCTCCTGTCGCATTCCGAATGTACGGGTAAAACAACTGAAAGTAACCATTGTCGCAAAGAAAACACCCGAACATTAAAATGGCTTATGATTGATTGATTGATTGTAGAGGATTTTAAGAAGGGAGTGTCTGACCATAGGTCTTAAACAACCCTTAGAAATAGGAAGCTTGGAGATTTGGGCTAGAGTGCCCGATAGGAAAGTGACACGGAAGCGAAGTAGAAAGGGGAGGAAGACCCCTTATTTATTACCGGAAGGCCAGTACCCGGGGTCCGACGGCTTAACGTGCCCATCCGACGCACGGCGGGTATTTAGTGGATCGAGCGTTCGTACCTGCCTGGGATCGAACCTGAGGTCTTTTCCGTGGCAGTCACGAACGTTGCCCACTAGGCCACCCTCGGCCAAAAATGGCTTATGGCGAGTGCAACAAAGCCTACATGTCTCCGTCACATGACTCTCCTCATAAGCCCCGCCTTCTCGCAATCTCCAAAGTAGCTCTGAACCAATCGCGTGGCGAAAATGCCCTTAATCGCAATTCCGTACATTCACTTGTGAAACACGCGCCCCGGTGGCGCAGTGGTCTAAGCGATGGCTTCTGATCATTCGTCCGAGATGGGTCCGAGTTCGAATCCCGGTGAGGCATGGATGGTGTGTTTGTCTTACGTCACTGGCTCTCTCCCTTCCCTAGAACCAGAGGCCCTAAATTAGGGACGGGCGACTGCTTATAGCCCATTGAGTTGCTCACGGTGGTCGTTAAACCTCCAATAAAAAAAAATTAATGTGGTGATTTACATACAAATGTGTATTACCGAATATGTTCTTAAGCCAAGGAGATTCTGATTATTATGGCACTAGGATTCGAAAGCAGCTGAAACATCGTAATGTTACCGATAGTTAATTTCCAAAAGGCGGGAGGAGATAGTGAGAAATGATTGCGTGTTCAGATCGGTAAGCTGCTAATTAAGTTCTACGTTCTTTTTCAAAAATACAAAACATATCTGTCAGGGTGTTCGGAAAATAATGCCCGATTTTCTGAGGTGCCACATTCAACTCGCCCACAATGCTTTCACACCAACCTGCTCGCAGCGTCATTCGTACGAGTTGAAGGGCGACTCAGACACGACATAATCGGTTGAGCTGCAGTCGTTGCTACGCGTGTGAGAGTGGTCTGTATCACATGTTAGGAAGGAGTGAGTTGCAGGTGATTATGTTTCATGAGTTTTTTTTTTTTTTTTTTTTGATGGGAGGTTTAACGACCACCGTGAGCAACTCAATGGGCTATAAGCAGTCGCCCGTCCCTAATTTAGGGTCACTGGTTCCAGGGAAGGGAGAGAGCCAATGCCGTAAGACAAACACAACATCCATGCCTCACCGGGATTCGAACCCGGACCCCTTACGGACGAATGATGAGAGGCCAGCGCCTTAGACCACTGCGCCACCGAGGCGGCATTTCATGAGTTCGAATTGGGTCTTAATGCTGCACAAACCTACCGTAGTATGGTCGAGGCATGTGTCGAGGAGGAGAAGAGGTATGATGTGTCGGTCTCACGAGGGCAGCAGATCACTGCAGGTCTCTGGACCGATCCTGTCCGGGAGAAGGACTGCCAGATCCTGGCAGGATAGCTGGCGCAACGCCGTCACTTTTAAGTTTTGAGAGAGTTTTTCATATCCCTGCGGAGTCCGCATTTGGACGGTGCAGATTATGGTCTTCAGTTAGCTTACATCTGAACGTACTGTTCGTCGGTGGCTCGAAAAGTTTCGTTCCGGTGACATGAGTCTGAGGACGACATTCAGTCATTGTTAATGACGCTCTGAAGATAAATGCGAAGGCAAATCTTCGCTTCTTAGTCAGAGAACTCGCCAAACAATACAATGTGTCGGTGTCAACCATTTTCGAACATCACCAAGATGGTAAGGTCAAGAAGCTCGATGCGTGGGTCCCACACGAACTGACAGATCATCAGAAACAACAACGGTTTGAAATGTGCACTGACCTCCTGCTTCGAAACGAAAACGAGCTCCTACTTGATCACATTGTAACCTGTGATGAAAAGTAGGTGCTATACAACAACCGTAAGTGATCTGGACAGTGGCTGAACCATGGTGAGCCACCGAAACAATATCCTAAAATAAGGTTGGCCGCACCGGTGCCGCAGTGGCCTAAGCGTTGGCCTCTGATCATTCGTCCGAAAAGGGTCCGGGTTCGAATCCCGGCGAGGCATGGATTTTGTGTTTGTCATACGGCACTGGCTCTCTCCCTTCCCTGGAACCAGTGACTCTAAGATAGGGACGGGCGACTGCTTATATCATATGGAGTTGCTCACGGTGGTCGTTAAACCTTCAATAAAAAAAAACAAAAGAAAAATACACTTTTGGGTCCAGCATGTGGGGTGTCGTCAATTATAGCGATATATATGTATATTTATATATATATATATATATTTGGGATGTGAGGTCAGGGGATGCGTAACATCACAGCCTCTCCTTGACAAATGCCAACCCCGCCTTCTCGTGGTGCATCCTGTTCCCACTAAAGGGGCTCTGACGACTGCCAATAACGGTATAACATCGGGATTAGAGGAAATGCTATCCCACACTCACCAACCCGCTTGGCCAGCGTGGTGAGTTATAACCAAACCCCTCCAAAATGACTCCATAACTTAAATCTTGGCCCTCAGTCTCCGGCAATTGGAATGTACCTGGCCAAGGCAGCGGCCAGTGCAACATGAAGGCAGAGGATACTAAGAATCCCCGGAGGACCGGACTAGGCTGCCATCTGATGCTGACCTTTGCTACGTATAATGGACGCTCCCTATCTTCAGATTCAAGGCTTCTTGAATTGGAAGAGGAACTACAAATGATCAAGTGGGACATCGTCGGGTTAAGTGAGGTAAGGAGATCTCATTGAACTGAAAAGTGGACATCTCTTCTACTATCGTGGGACAGATACTGGCAGAACTAGTGGTGTTGGATTTATAATAAACAAGAAACTGAAGGATAAAGTTGTAGAAGCTGAAAATTCCTCTGACAGAGCTGCACGACTCGTTATCCAACTCTCGAGAAGATATCAGGCTCAGATTATTCAAACTTATGCACCCACCACAAGTCATCCTGAAAAAGAAATTGAAGAATTTTATGAGGAAATTCTTTTTTTTTTTTTTTTTTTGATTGGAGGTTTAACGTGAGCAACTCAATGGGCTATAAGCAGTCGCCCGTCCCTAATTTAGGGTCACTGGTTCCAGGGAAGGGAGAGAGCCAGCGCCGTAAGACAAACACAACATCCATGCCAGACCGGGATTCGAACCCGCACCCCTTACGGACGAATGATCAGAGGCCAGCGCCTTAGACCACTGCGCCACCGGGGCGGCTTGAGGAAATTCGTTATCTAAATAATAAAGGTAAGCAGCACTTGAAGATAATTATGGGAGATTTCAATGCAAAAATGGGGCAACGGCAACAGAATGAAACTTCAGTAGGTAAATTCGGTCACGGCAACAGAAACCAGTGTGGAAATACTCTCGTTGAGTTAGCAGAGGCAGAAGGGTTTTTCATCTTGAACTCCTTTTTCAAGAAAAAGCCACACAGGAAATGGACATGGAGACATCCAAATGGGACAAGTGAAATTGATTTTATTATGTGTAACAAAACATTCGTCATAGAAGACTGCAGTGTGCTAAACAAGTTCAACAGAGGTAGTGACCATAGATTGGTGAGATGTAAGATGCACCTCAACACTAAACTGGAACGTGGCAAGCTCATAAGACAAACAAAATCTATTGACATAACCAACCTTAAAAAACACCGTAATACCTTCAAGTTGGAACTGAAGAACAGATTCTCTGCTTTAGAAGGCCTAACATTGGAAGAAGTGGATATTTCTGAAGTTAACAGAAAAGTAACCAAAGCTCTTTTGGAAACAGCAACAAAATTAGCTGGGTCTAAGAACAAATTGCATGTGAACAAATTATCAGGAAAAACCAAAATGTTGATGCAACAAAGAAGAAAGATGAGGACAACTAAAGAAGATGTGACTTTCAAAGAGGAATATATAGAGCTATGCAAGACAGTAAGAAAAAGTATCACTGAAGACGTAAGGAAATTCAACTGTGAACTAGTGAGGAAAGCAATTGAAAACAACCAAAGCCTAAAGATAGCAAAAGGACATCTCAGTAAGGGAAAAAAACAGATTATGCCACTGAGAAAAGAAGATGGTTCTGTAACAAGAAATAGAGGCCAAATTTTGACAAGAGTGAAAGATTTCTACTCAAAACTATATGAAAGGGATGATGCATGTACTCCAGATATCACGAAAGGTACCAGTACCAGAGTTCTTACAGTCCTCCCAGCAGAAGTTGCACATGCAATCAAGAACATGAAGCGGGGAAAAGCTCCTGGAGAAGATGGAATTACTGTAGAAATCATGCAAGAAGCAAGTGGAGAAATCGAAACAGTACTCGCCCAAATTTTCACTCGATGCCTTAATGAAGGGAAGATTCCTGAGGATTGGAACACCGCTACAATGATCCTGCTACATAAAAAAGGTGGCATAGAGGATCTCGGGAACTACAGACTTTTATCAGTGGTTTATAAAATCTTCACTAAAGTTCTTTCACACCGCTTGAAGGTAACACTGGACAGGGCTCAACCGAGAGCACAATAGATCTTATCCACGTACTGAGAGAACTAATTGAAAGAGCGAGGGAATATGAACTTCCATTGTGCATGGCTTTTATCGATTATGAAAAAGCCTTTGATTCGGCGAAACCATCAGCAGTTACAATGGCTCTGAAATCCTGAGGAATTGAAGATGCATACATTAATATTATTAATAACATCTATGAAAATGCAAGTGCAAAGATTCGGCTGTTTGAAAATACAACACACATAAAAATTGGAAAGGGAGTGAGACAAGGTGACACCATATCTCCGAAGCTCTTTAATGCCACATTGGAGGGTGTCTTTCAGTCGCTGAGCTGGGAAAACAAGGGGATAAAGATTATTGAAGATTATCTAACCAACCTTCGTTTTGCTGATGACGTAGTCATTTTTGCAACTACCCCATCAGAGCTGCAGAGTATGATCCAGGAACTTGCTTACAAGAGTAAAGAAGTGGGATTAAAAATGAACTTTCAGAAGACAAAAGTGATGTTCAATGCTTTTACACAAAATGAAGATTTATCGATTGATGGAGAAAAGCTGGAGATAACAGGTAGGTACGTTTATCTTGGACAGCAGATATCAAGTGAGGGTCACATTGATGAAGAAATTAATCGGCGTACAAAACTTGCCTGGAGAGCTTTTGGAAGAAACAGCATAATTTTCAAGAGCAATATGCCATTATGTCTTAAAAGAAAAGTGTTTGATCAATGCACCCTTCCAGTGCTTACGTAAGGTGCAGAGACGTGGACCTTAACTAAAAAACATACAAAGGCTGCAGACAACTCAAACAAGCATGGAGAGGTGCATGCTTGGTGTAACCAGGAGAGATAAGAAGAGGAACTTGTGGATCCGAAAAATGACAAGAGTGGAAGATATCATGATCAGAGTAAAATCCCTGAAATGGCAATGGGCTGGACATACTGCCAGAAGGATAGCCGAAATTTCAGATTGGATTCCAAGGGACAGGAAAAGACCCAGAAGAAGACCACCTGGGAGATGGGTGGATGAAATTCGAAAGTATGCAGGAGTATATATATCATCATTGTCAACCATTATCAATCCACTGCTGGACGAAGGTCTCCCCAAGTTTCCTCCACAACGGTCTGTCTTGTGCCAGTCTCCTCCATGTCACCCCTGCATACTTTCGAATTTCATCCACCCATCTTCCATGTGGTCTTCTTCTGGGTCTTTTCCTGTCCCTTGGAATCCAATCTAAAATTTCGGCTGTCCATCGATGATCTGTCCTTCTGGCAGTATGTCCAGCCCATTGCCATTTCAGGGATTTAACTCTGATCATGATGTCTTCCACTCTTGTCATTTTTCGGATCCACGAGTTCCTCTTCTTATCTCTCCTGGTTACACCAAGCATGCACCTCTCCATGCTTCTTTGAGTTGTCTGCAGCCTTTGTATGTCTCTTTTAGTTAAGGTCCACGTCTCTGCACCATACGTAAGCACTGGAAGGATGCATTGATCAAACACTTTTCTTTTAAGACATAATGGCATATTGCTCTTGAAAATTATGCTGTTTCTTCCAAAAGCTCTCCACGCAAGTTTTGTACGCCGATTAATTTCTTCATCAATATGACCCTCACTTGATATCTGCTGTCCAAGATAAACGTACGTATCTGTTATCTCCAACTTTTCTCCATCAATCGATAAATCTTCATTTCTTGTAAAAGCATTGAACATCACTTTTGTCTTCTGAAAGTTCATTTTTAATCCCACTTCTTTACTCTTGTCAGCAAGTTCCTGGATCATACTCTGCAGCTCTGATGGGCTAGTTGCAAAAATGACAACGTCATCAGCAAAACGAAGGTGGGTTAGATAATCTCCATTAATCTTTATCCCCTTGTTTTCCCAGCTCAGTGACTGAAAAACACCCTCCAATGTGGCATTAAAGAGCTTCGGAGATATGGTGTCACCTTGTCTCACTCCCTTTCCAATTTTTATGTGTGTTGTATTTTCAAACAGCCTAATCTTTGCACTTGCATTTTCATAGATGTTATTAATAATATTAATGTATGCATCTTCAATACCGCAGGTTTTCAGAGCCATTGTAACTGCTGATGGTTTCACCGAATCAAAGGCTTTTTCATAATCGATAAAAGCCATGCACAATGGAAGTTCATGTTCCCTCGCTCTTTCAATTAGTTCTCTCAGCACATGGATATGATCTATTGTGCTGTAGCCACTCCTGAATCCAGCTTGTTCTCTCGGTTGAGCCATGTCCAGTGTTACCTTCAAGCGGTGTGAAAGAACTTTAGTGAAGATTTTATAAACTACTGATAGGAGGCTGATAGGTCTGTAGTTTCCGAGATCCTCAATGTCACCTTTCTTATGTAGCAGGATCATTGTAGCGGTGTTCCAATCCTCAGGAATCTTTCCTTCATTAAGGCATCGAGTGAAAATTTGGGCGAGTACTGTTTCGATTTCTCCACTTGCTTCTTGTATGATGTCTACAGTAATTCCATCTTCTCCTGGAGCTTTCCCCCGCTTCATGTTCTTGATTGCATGTGCAACTTCTGCTGGAAGGACTGCAGGAACTCTGGTACTGGTATCTTTCATGATGTCTGGAGTGCATGTATCATCCCTTTCATATAATTTGGAGTAGAAATCTTTCACTCTTGTCAAAATTTCGCCTCTATTTCTTGTTACAGAACCATCTTCTTTTCTCAGTGCCATAATCTGTTTTCTTCCCTTACTGAGATGTCCCTTTGCTATCTTTAGGCTTTGGTTGTTTTAGATTGCTCTCCTCACTAGTTCACAGTTGAATTTCCTTACGTCTTCAGTGATACTTTTTCGTACTGTCTTGCATAGCTCTATATATTCCACTTTGGAAGTCACATCTTCTTTAGTTGTCCTCATCTCTCTTCTTTTTTGCATCAACATTTTCGTTTTTCCTGATAATTTATTTACATGCAACTTGTTCTTAGACCCAGCTAATTTTGTTGCTGTTTCCATAAAAACTTTGGTTACTTTTCTGTTAACTTCAGAGATGTCCACTTCTTCCGATGTTAGGCCTTCTAAAGCAGAGAACCTGTTCTTCAGTTCCAACTTGAAGGTATTATGGTGTTTTTTAAGGTTGGTTATGTCAATAGATTTTGTTTGTCTTATGAGCTTGCCACGTTCAAGTTTAGTGTTGAGGTGCATCTTACATCTCACCAATCTATGGTCACTACCTGTGTTGAACTTGTTTAGCACACTGCAGTCTTCTATGACGAATTTTTTGTTACACATAATAAAATCAATTTCACTTGTCGTCCCATTTGGATGTCTCCATGTCCATTTCCTGTGTGGTTTTTCTTGAAGAAGGAGTTCAAGATGAAAAACCCTTCTGCCTCTGCAAACTCAACGAGAGTATTTCCACGCTGGTTTCTGTTGCCGTGACCGAATTTACCTACTGAAGTTTCATTCTGTTGCCGTTGCCCTATTTTTGCATTGAAATCTCCCATAATTATTTTCAAGTGCTGCTTACCTTTATTATTTAGATGACAAATTTCCTTATAAAATTCTTCAATTTCTTCTTCAGGATGACTTGTGGTGGGTGCATAAGTTTGAATAATCTGAGCCTGGTATCTTCTCGATAGTTGGATAACGAGTCGTGCAGCTCTGTCAGAGGAACTTTCAACTTCTACCACTTTATCCTTCAGTTTCTTGTTTATTATAAATCCAACACCACTAGTTCTGCCCGTATCTGTCCCACGATAGTAGAAGAGATGTCCACTTTTCAGTTCGATGAGATCTTCTCCTTTTCTCCTTACCTCACTTAGTCCCACGATGTCCCACTTGATCCTTTGTAGTTCCTCTTCCAATTCAAGAAGCCTTGAATCAGAAGATAGGGAGCGTCCATTGTATGTTGCCAAGGTCAGCATCAGATGGCAGCCTAGTCCGGTCCTCCGGGGATTCTTAGCACCCTCTGCCTTCATGTCGCACTGGCCGCTGCCTTGGCCAGGTACATTCCAGCTGCCGGAGACTGAGGGCCAAGATTTAAGTTGTGGAGTCAGTTTGGAGGGGTTTGGCCATAACTCACCACGCTGGCCAAGCGGGTTGGTGAGTGTTGGATAGAATTTCCCCTAATCCCGATGGTATAGTTATACCGCTATTGGCGGTCGTCAGAGCCCCTTTAGTGGGAACAGGATGCACCACGAGAAGGCGGGGTTGACATTTGTCAAGGAGAGGCTGTGATGTTACGCATCACCTGACCTTACATCCCTATATATATCATCATCATCATCATTGTCAACCATTATCAATCCACTGCTGGACGAAGGTCTCCCCAAGTTTCCTCCAAAACGGTCTGTCTTGTGCCAGTCTCCTCCATGTCACCCCTGCATACTTTCGAATTTCATCCACCCATCTCCCATGTGGTCTTCTTCTGGGTCTTTTCCTGTCCCTTGGAATCCAATCTAAAATTTCGGCTGTCCATCGATGATCTGTCCTTCTGGCAGTATGTCCAGCCCATTGCCATTTCAGGGATTTAACTCTGATCATGATGTCTTCCACTCTTGTCATTTTTCGGATCCACGAGTTCCTCTTCTTATCTCTCCTGGTTACACCAAGCATGCACCTCTCCATGCTTCTTTGAGTTGTCTGCAGCCTTTGTATGTCTCTTTTAGTTAAGGTCCACGTCTCTGCACCATACGTAAGCACTGGAAGGATACATTGATCAAACACTTTTCTTTTAAGACATAATGGCATATTGCTCTTGAAAATTATGCTGTTTCTTCCAAAAGCTCTCCAGGCAAGTTTTGTACGCCGATTAATTTCTTCACCAATGTGACCCTCACTTGATATCTGCTGTCCAAGATAAACGTACGTGTCTGTTATCTCCAGCTTTTCTCCATCAATCGATAAATCTTCATTTCTTGTAAAAGCATTGAACATCACTTTTGTCTTCTGAAAGTTCATTTTTAATCCCACTTCTTTACTCTTGTCAGCAAGTTCCTGGATCATACTCTGCAGCTCTGATGGGCTAGTTGCAAAAATGACTACGTCATCAGCAAAACGAAGGTGGGTTAGATAATCTCCATTAATCTTTATCCCCTCGTTTTCCCAGCTCAGCGACTGAAAAACACCCTCCAATGTGGCATTAAAGAGCTTCGGAGATATGGTGTCACCTTGTCTCACTCCCTTTCAAATTTTTACGTGTGTTGTATTTTCAAACAGCCTAATCTTTGCACTTGCATTTTCATAGATGTTATTAATAATATTAATGTATGCATCTTCAATACCGCAGGTTTTCAGAGCCATTGTAACTGCTGATGGTTTCACCGAATCAAAGGCTTTTTCATAATCGATAAAAGCCATGCACAATGGAAGTTCATATTCCCTCGCTCTTTCAATTAGTTCTCTCAGCACGTGGATATGATCTATTGTGCTGTAGCCACTCCTGAATCCAGCTTGTTCTCTCGGTTGAGCCATGTCCAGTGTTACCTTCAAGCGGTGTGAAAGAACTTTAGTGAAGATTTTATAAACTACTGATAGGAGGCTGATAGGTCTGTAGTTTCCGAGATCCTCAATGTCACCTTTCTTATGTAGCAGGATCATTCTAGCGGTGTTCCAATCCTCAGGAATCTTTCCTTCATTAAGGCATCGAGTGAAAATTTGGGCGAGTACTGTTTCGATTTCTCCACTTGCTTCTTGTATGATGTCTACAGTAATTCCATCTTCTCCTGGAGCTTTTCCCCGCTTCATGTTCTTGATTGCATGTGCAACTTCTGCTGGAAGGACTGGAGGAACTCTGGTACTGGTATCTTTCATGATGTCTGGAGTGCATATATCATCCCTTTCATATAATTTGGAGTAGAAATCTCTCACTCTTGTCAAAATTTCGCCTCTATTTCTTGTTACAGAACCATCTTCTTTTCTCAGTGCCATAATCTGTTTTCTTCCCTTACTGAGATGTCCCTTTGCTATCTTTAGGCTTTGGTTGTTTTCAATTGCTTTCCTCACTAGTTCACAGTTGAATTTCCTTACGTCTTCAGTGATACTTTTTCTTACTGTCTTGCATAGCTCTATATATTCCACTTTGGAAGTCACATCTTCTTTAGTTGTCCTCATCTCTTTCCTTTTTTGCATCAACATTTTGGTTTTTCCTGATAATTTGTTCACATGCAACTTGTTCTTAGACCCAGCTAATTTTGTTGCTGTTTCCATAAGAGCTTTGGTTACTTTTCTGTTAACTTCAGAGATGTCCACTTCTTCCGATGTTAGGCCTTCTAAAGCAGAGAACCTGTTCTTCAGTTCTAACTTGAAGGTATTATGGTGTTTTTTAAGGTTGGTTATGTCAATAGATTTTGTTTGTCTTATGAGCTTGCCACGTTCAAGTTTAGTGTTGAGGTGCATCTTACATCTCACCAATCTATGGTCACTACCTGTGTTGAACTTGTTTAGCACACTGCAGTCTTCTATGACGAATTTTTTGTTACACATAATAAAATCAATTTCACTTGTCGTCCCATTTGGATGTCTCCATGTCCATTTCCTGTGTGGCTTTTTCTTGAAGAAGGAGTTCAAGATGAAAAACCCTTCTGCCTCTGCAAACTCAACGAGAGTATATCCACGCTGGTTTCTGTTGCCATGACCGAATTTACCTACTGAAGTTTCATTCTGTTGCTGTTGCCCTATTTTTGCATTGAAATCTCCCATAATTATTTTCAAGTGCTGCTTACCTTTATTATTTAGATGACAAATTTCCTCATAAAATTCTTCAATTTCTTCTTCAGGATGACTTGTGGTGGGTGCATAAGTTTGAATAATCTGAGCCTGGTATCTTTTCGAGAGTTGGATAACAAGTCGTGCAGCTCTGTCAGAGGAACTTTCAACTTCTACAACTTTATCCTTCAGTTTCTTGTTTATTATAAATCCAACACCACTAGTTCTGCCAGTATCTGTCCCACGATAGTAGAAGAGATGTCCACTTTTCAGTTCGATGAGATCTTCTCCTTTTCTCCTTACCTCACTTAGCCCCACGATGTCCCACTTGATCCTTTGTAGTTCCTCTTCCAATTCAAGAAGCCTTGAATCAGAAGATAGGGAGCGTCCATTGTAAGTAGCCAAGGTCAGCATCAGATGGCAGCCTAGTCCGGTCCTCCGGGGATTCTTAGCACCCTCTGCCTTCATGTCGCACTGGCCGCTGCCTTGGCCAGGTACATTCCAGCTGCCGGAGACTGAGGGCCAAGATTTAAGTTGTGGAATCATTTTGGAGGGGTTTGGCCATAACTCACCACGCTGGCCAAGCGGGTTGGTGAGTGTGGGATAGAATTTCCTCTAATCCCGATGGTATAGTTATACCGCTATGGGCGGTCGTCAGAGCCCCTTTAGTGGGAACAGGATGCACCACGAGAAGGCGGAGTTGACGTTTGTCAAGGAGAGGCTGTGATATATATATATATATATATATTATTATTATATATACACATCAACACTCCTTAAGAGGATCTTGCTGACAAGGACGTTTCAAATAAATCCTCCTTGATGTATTGGAATTTTTTACTAACAGTCCACAGTAAATTAGCTTTGTATGTGTAAGGACTTAAATAACTGGGAATTCCTGTATATCATGTCCGATAAGTGTTAACATTTCCTTCCACTAATGGAAAATAAATGAAGATAGCGAAACTGGAGAGATGCTCCTAGGGAAGAGAATTTCATCTGTGTTTTTTAAGATTGAACATGTATCTGACAAATTTACCTTGTGAATTTTATAGTTCTTTAAACTGATGATTAGAAACATATGTTCAGCTGATATTTTTATCCAGCTCAGATGTTAATGGTCACCTGTTCACATGTTGAACCACCTATTTCTAGGCATGTCAAAATGCAACAAACACAGATTGTATAAATTCTCTCTCTCTCTGTATATATACGACATATATCCTGACAAAGAAAATGTCACACCATGAAGGAATGCTCGAAAACAGACCTAACTGCACACACAGAAAGCCAAGTAGCTTTTGAACAAATAATTTAATTGTCACATACAGACTAGGCTCCAGTGGCCGAATATACAGGATGATCAATAAGGAGTGGGGCCCCCAATTTGTGCAACACAGCGTTGAATCCGACACGGCACCGAGAGTCCGAATAGAGTCCTGGGGTATCGTGGACCATGTGGTGTTGATTCTAGTCCACAGTTCATTTTGCGGGGGCGGGAAGGTACTCAACCGACGTCCAATCGTGTTCCACAGATGCTCGATGGGCGAGATGTCGGGGGATCGTGCTGGCCACAGAAGCATCTGCACACCGTGTAAAGCATTCAGGCTGATCCGAGCGGTATGCAGCCGGGCGCTATCCTGTTGAAAAATGACGTTTGTGATGCCCTGCAGATACGGTAGTGCCACGGGTCGCAGCACCTCATCAACATAGCGGCATGCTATCAATGTGCCCGTAAAGCGTAAAAGCGGTGAGTGGCTGTTGTCGCTGATAGCACCCCACACCATGATTCCACGTTGCCGAGCCGTGTGGCGCTCCACAATGGCAGAATAATCCGTCCGTTGGCTATGTCGCCTGCAGACTCTCACACGGCGATCATCCGTGGTGAGACTGAACCGTGATTCGTCGCTGAACACCACACTGTCCCATTCGGCACCACACGAAGCTCTGGATCGACACCACACCAAGCGGTGACGACGATTGCTCACTGTTAAGGGTAGCCTTCGCAACGGACAGCAAACCAGACGCAGCCGATCGGCGCAACACTGTCCGCTTCGATATCGGAGTATCCAAGCCTCCCTGTACACACCGCAAAATGTCGCCCGTTGTGGCCTGTGGGTGGGCTACGGCATGACGTTGGGTGCAACGATCGACACGCTCGGATGTCCGCCTCCGTGCTCCGGTTCTCCTACGACATTGCACAGATCCTTCCTGGGACCACTGTCTCCAAATTCGATCGATGGTTCTGACATCACGTTGCGTTTCTCATGCAATACGACACAAGGACCATCTGGCGGTACGAAGGCCTAAGATGACACCGCTCATGAACTCATCCATTTGACGAAATCGCGTACAACGGTGTCTTAACGGCATTAGAACCCTTTGTTAGTTGCCCAACAGCAGAAGCACTCACTTCTCATGGATGTGATGATGTCTTGACTAATGGCATCACAGGCTGGTTATCCGCTTATATCCCACGTGTTGTTCGTGCGATTGGCCTGCAAATGCAATCATTTGTATAACTTGTACATGTGCACCCACCCTGCAATTTGCATCGCACTGCGTTCACGTCTTCGTGGTGTGGCATTTCCTCTGTCAGGCAGTGCATATATACACTGGCGTGCAAAAATTAAGGACGAGACAGTTTTTCGAATGTAACGTCGTGCAGAAGTGCTCCAAATCAACTCAAATCATACCATAAGATTCCCAAGATGTAACAATATGGGACAAGTGAGAAAAACCGTCCAAACAAGGAATCCAAAAGATACAAAGGCACTTTTTTGAAAAGGTAGCTTCTAGCACAACTGGACAGAAGACAGAAACGTCCATGTGACATGCGGCTGCCAAGAAAAATCCAGTCTTTAGTAGGGGATATGATCACCCCTGACTGCGCTGCAGGACTTACAACGTCTGTTCATGCTGAGGACGAGGTTGTCTAGGAGCTGTTGAGGCATCGCGGCCCATTCCTCTTGTAGCGCCAATCGCAGCTGCGGAATCGTTGCTGGCTGCTGGGGACGTGCTGCCAAGCATCTCCCGAGAAGGTCCCACACGTGTTCGATTGGATTTAGGTCAGGGGACCTTGCGGGCCAATCCATGCGTTGAATATCTTTACTCTCCAACAGCTCTGCGACAGTCACTGTACGATGAGGTGTAGCGTTGTCGTCCATGAAGAGGAACTCAGGACCCACAGTACCTCTAAACAGACGCACGTGAGGCAGGAGAACCTCGGTACAATAGCGGACACCAGTGACTGAACCTCCTTGGAAGATGTGGAGGTCAGTACGGCTACCAAGCATGATACCGCCCCAAACGAGAATTCCGCCACTCCAAACCGGTCCCTTTCGATGATGTTGGAGGTATGATTGCGTGTTCCATTCTCTCTCCAGATGTGTATACGTCCAGAATCGCTCGTCAGATTAAATCGGCTCTCATCCGTAAAGAGAACTCGACCCCATTGCTGATGTGTCCAGTTCTTGTGTTCCTGGCACCGCAGAAACCGCCGTCTCCGATGAGCAGGCGTTAATGGCACACACCGTACTGATCGTCGTGGAAATAGACCACCTTTGTGCAGCCTCCTGGCCACGGTAAAACGCGATAATGGACGTCCAGTTGTCTGTTGCATGTGCCTTGCGATTTCTCCCGCTGTCTCTTCTCGCCTGTAGGACAATATACCGGTCGTCCGCCGCCGTGGTTGCTCGTGGACGACCACTGCTAAACTCTCGGACAGCTGTTCCTGTCGTTTGAAATGCTCTCCAAGCTCGTGAAACGATGCTGTGAGCGATCCCGAACTCCTCGGCCACACTACGACCTTCTTCCAACTTCCCAATGATGCGACCTCGGGTAAAGTCATCCAGATGTCGTCTACTGGATTGCCTGTTGGCCATATCACACGGTGGCAGCAACTCGACGTCGTTCAAACCGATGTACACCGTGCAATAGCTTTCACCGTATTGCTGAGCGTACACCGCCCGTGTGCTTTATATTGTTCCGACACTCCCCCCTACGTCATGCTGCATATATGCGCATGCCCTACCGTACCGGACCCTAGTCTATCTCCTGAGTGATCTTTCGGTCCGTTCTGCCTGCTCGTTCTGCTGTTATGCTAATTTCTCCTCTTCGTCCTTAATTTTTGCACCAGTGTATATATATGAAGTGCCAGAAAAACTGGTACAGACGAGCTTATGCAAAATACATAGCAACGTCACCTATGCGCGTACTCGGTTGCGTCCGCCAGTGCGTATATAAAGCGATAGACATCCTTGCCAGCTGTTTTCGGCATGAGAATGCCAAGTAATAACGATCTAAGCGATTTTCAACGCGGTGTCATAGTTGGCGCTCGTGAGATGGGCCATAGTATTTCGGAGGTAGAAACGAAGTTCGGATTTTCACGGACGACCATTGCCAGGATGTACCGTGACTACAAGAATTCCGGTAAAACCTCCAACCTACGATACCAGTGTGGCCGTAAAAAGAAATTGGGTGAACGTGACCATCGTTGGCTGTCAAAAATCATTTCACGCGATAGGAGTGCAACACTCTCGCAGGTATCATCGGAATTCAATGCTGGAGCTTCAACAAGCATCAGCGTCGGACTGTGCAACGTACCCTGCACGATATGGGCTTTGGGAGCCGACGCCTAACTCGAGTCTCCTTGATGGGTGCACAACACAGAGCTATGGGCCTTGCTTGGGCAGGGCAACACCACCACTCGACGACTGGAAACAAGTATCCTGGTCTGACGAGCCACGTTTCCAACTGTGTCGGGCAGATGGAATGATTCGTGTGTGGCGCAAACCCCATGAAGCCATGGATCCTGCCTGTCAATAAGGAACTGTACCGGCTGGTGGGGGATCCGTAATGATATGGGTTGTGTTTAGCTGGACTTTAGTTGGACCCGTGGTACTTCTACAAACGTCTGTGACCGATCAACGCTATGTGTGCATCCTTTCTGACGAGGTACACCCATTCATGTCCTGCATTCATGCTGATGGGTTGGGCCTGTTCCAACAGCACAATGCACCTCCACACAAGTGTTGGGACACCACATTACGGTTCGAGGAGCATTCATCTGAGTTTGGGTGTTGCCATTCCCACCAAAGTCCCCAGATCTGAACATGATAGAACACATTTGGGATGATATGCAACGCGCTATGGAACACAGGAATCTGAGACCTCGGAATACACCCGAATTGTGGAATGCTCTGCAGGAAGTATAGTGTGCATTGCCTACAGCATATTTCCAGAAGCTAGTGGAGTCCATGCCCAGTCGTATTTCTGCAGTCCTGCACTCCCGTGGGGTACTTACCAAGTATTAGACTGGTGTACCTGTTTTTCTGGCAGTTCAGTGTATATACACACATATATGGAACTAGCCATGGGTAGACAAATCTAAGGCCGCTAGTTGCCATGGAACCTGAGTTTCAAAATTCTATTCTACAAAATTTGGATTTCTATTATGAAGCTTCCACCTCTTTAATAAAGCAACAAGTACAGTATACGGATTTTTTTGTTTGTTTCCATATTTTTTTGTAGACAACTTGCCATAAAAACAGAAAAATGAAGATTCCATCTGGCTCTGCTGCCAGTGCAGGTATGAAGTCTGCAGCAATATCGGCAGGAGTGGCTCAAGTTCCATGGTACAACACAAGACAGATATGACACATGTGCAGAGTAAGCACCACAGATGTCCATATGGCATTGATTTCGTGTGGGGTGCTTATATGGGAATTTATTCATTAATGGTTTCATTGAATGTTATACACCAGAAGACAAAGTTGAACTTTCTGGAATGAAAACCTGTTTTGAAATGTAACTATTAATACAAATGCATAATATATTCCCAAGTTTTAGATGTGGATATTGCACTGAATTATTGAACAATGTCTAAGAACTAATACATTAATTTTGACTGTTGCAGTTTGTGTATGTGGTTTGTGTTCAGGTTTCATTTTGTATCTCTTAAAAAATGTGCTGGCTCCTGAAAATTTTGAGGTTTTGTGTACCCCTGGAAGAACACCTATTAAAAAAAATAGTCTTCAAGAAACAGCTGTTGAATAAGATATAACATGCAGTTTATAACACTTTCACCCTCTTTACTTTTTTTTTAGTTCAGGAGTTTGATGGCCGACATGAACACCAAAGGCTATAAGCAATCACCTGTCCCTAATTTAAGGATAAAGGTTACAGAGGGCGAGTTGAAAGTTTTGCAATTTTTTTTTTTTGATTGGAGGTTTAACGACCACGTGAGCAACTCAATGGGCTATAAGCAGTCGCCCGACCCTAATTTAGGGTCACTGGTTCCAGGGAAGGGAAAGAGCCAGAGCCGTAAGACAAACACAACATCCATGCCTGACCGGGATTTGAACCCGGACCCCTTACGGACGAATGATCAGAGGCCAGCGCTGCGATATTTGGATCACTTTATGTCTTGATACGTACCTTTACCACAAAAGCTGACTAGTATAGGCCACCATGTTGCACCGTTTTTAGCCATCTGCCTACCAGTTCTTGTCCTTCGAGGCAAAGAACTCCTTCACCCCAGCTGCCACCTCCTCCTGGTTCTTGAACTGCCGCCCATGAAGGAAGTGGGCCATGGATCAGAACAGGTAATAATCTGACGCGTCAAGGTCCAGACTACATGCTGGGTGTGGCATCAGTTCGATGCCCTCAAGTTTTGCCTGGGTCGTTCGTGCGGTATGAGGCAGAGTGTTGTCCTGCTATAGGAATGTGCGCTTTCTGTTCATGTGCCAGGTACTTCTCCAAAACGGCATACATCCACACCAGCTGTTCAGACTAGAGGTTGGAGTTGATGGTCCGACTGTCTGGAACAAATTTGTAACGGATTATCCCCTCGAAATTCCACCACGCACACAGAGCATCACCTTGTGCTCAAAGTGCCCATGTTTGGCAACAGGTTTAGGAAGCTGGCCCGGGCTCAACCACTGTCAATGTGAGTTAGGATTACAGAAATAGATCCACTTTTCATCACATGTAACAATTCTCTTGATGAAATGTACATAGCACGGGTTTTCTAGGAGTTTGGTGCACACTTTTACTCGGCGGTGCGTTTATGCGAATATTGCAAAACTTTTGACTCGCTCTCTGTGCATGGAAGATAGACAGCACTGTAGGACAAATACACTTTACCCACATGCCTCACCTGTGACTTGAACATGGGACCAACTCAAATGATTAGCTACTAGCCCAGGATGCCTTTGACTATTTGGACACAGGGGAGGCCACTTCTACATTAGAGGGCAGCTAGAGAACTTAACTTGTTAACAGTCTTAAGAGTTGGACAGCTTGACACTTATAAGCTGTCCAACTCTTAAGACTGTTACCACAAGTGTTTCCAGATCCAGAGTATTTTAAAATTTGGGCCCATACACTCCAAATTAAACACTTCATAACATTGTGCAGAGGATAGCCATTACTTGATAAACAGCTTCCCTTTTTCATAGTGGCAGCTACATGTGCAGTGGCAGCTACATGTGCATACCTTTTACATGTACCATCATTGACACAGTTCACAAGAGTTGTCAGCACTCTTCCCCATCTCCAGTAGCTTTTTATTGCACTACAAAGTCATGTAATATACTAATTTTGAAAAAAAAAAAAAAATGGTACATGGAGCATTAATCACAATAAAGATAGTTCATTTCTAAAAATAAAATAAAATTCTGGAATTCCCAATGTGGTTACCCTTACTCCAAACATCACAACTTTTAAGGCGAACAAACTACTTTTGAAAAGTTCTGTTTCGAAAAAGAGAGAAAAAAAAAAAAAAAAAAAGATCATTGTGCTATGTCTTCTGATCTGTCCTGCATGATCAATTCTCCATAAAATTATGACAGTACCAGCTGGGAAATCGAATTAAACATGTAACACTTCCATTCTTTAGTACACTTAGCATGACACATAGAGTAGCTTCTAATCTTAAGCCTATTCATACACAATGCAATTTTAGGCAAGATTAAAATAATTAAAAATTAACGCAAAGAAAGATTGTTAAATATTTTAATTTTTGTGATGAACTTCTTTAAGACATTACAATTTCATTTCACAACTATCATTAAAAAAAAAATAAACTTTTACATTTTGCTTTACATCACTGCATTTTGCTAGACAATCAAGAAATCTAGCACGATGACTGTTGATCTTTGCAGTCCAAACTTGTCACCGAAGTTGCATTAAGCCAGGGTCTATCCCAGACTTTTGCAGTGCAGACCCTATAATTCTAAATAAAACAAGTGTAAAAATTAATATTTTATAAACAAAACATATCTTTACAAACATACAATAATCAATGAATAATGACTAATGCTGGTCTAGAAACAAATGGGAAATTCACATGCATTACTTCTATTTTATGAGTCTTGGTTTTTGTCATCATCTATACTGTAAGGAGTAAAACCAAAAATACACATCAATGTGTTCTATTAAAAAATAAATAAATTGGAAGGCACACTTATTTCCAATTTCAAAGTACTGTATACTATGTTGCTCTGTGAATTTTACAAAAGGTTTTCCATGATACAGTAGTTATATTGGTTTTTGTTACAGTTATTTTAACATCATGAAAAACTGGCAAAGGTTGTTTTGGTTGGTGTGGTTTTTGTATAGCTGAGACCAAAGAAAATAAAACACAAAACCCTTTGATTTGAATATAATATTTCTGAACTAAAACTGGTAAGTCTTGAAACTTACTGTTCATTCAATTCCTTGTCTTAGTAAAATGGACTACAGACAAACATCATTGGCCTACTAGTGCTGGATAACTTATGTTGCAATATAAGTTGGTTTGAAGCCAATTTCTAGTTGTTCATCAATTACAAAACTACAGGTTTAAATTACCAACTATGTAAAGCTGTCCACAGTTCCCATATATACTAAATGGAATGGAAACTTCCTGAACAAGATGGTTTCCAATATTCTCACGAACATAAATCAAGCTGTTCTATGTAATGTAACCGCAGAAATTTCAAAATTTTAATTTTTTTTAAACGTTTGTTTCAACTAGTGCAGTGAAAGTTTGGCATCTCAGATAAGCCTCAGTTGTTTGGATTTCGTTGTCTTGGGTGGTGTAATGGTTAGCATACTAGAACGCAAATTGGGAAATGCGGGTTCAATTCCCGTTCCAGGACGATGAAAATTTAAAATTTCAGCAGTTATGTTACATAGAAGAACAGCTTGATTTATGTTCGTATTAATTATTCCATGCGTTTTCAACATGATATTTACCCAATATCCTCCTTTCAAACACTGTCATCTTCCTCTTAACATTTAGCGTTACACATGAAAGTTAAAGGGCAGTGTTTTGTAAGCAAAACAGAAATCACTCAGATGTGTCACACTGCATGTAACTGATGGGTAATTGTATATAAGTCTAAGTGTTTTCAATTTTCTTATTTTGGTGCTTGTGCAAGTGGTCATTTCCCTTGGATATACCTAGACAGTGAAACACATAAAAGGATTCACCATTTTTGAAGACCAAGACAGCCATAATTCAAACATCAAGTAAAAAAACCAAAACAAAAAAAACAATGCATGAGTAAAACAAACATATTTTTTTAACCTTTGAAGTAGTAGTAGTTTTTAATCTAACACATTATATACCAATAACAGACTTCATTATTTTTTAGAGATCTATATAACCTGTTCTCACTGGATGGGAAAACATGGATATATCCACAAAATAGTGAATACCAAGATCACAACTTCACTGTCCCAGTTGCAAAACTTAGTGGTGGAAATGAGATGGAGTGCAGGTATTTTTCATGATATGGTATTGGTCCACTGATTTTCTTCAGTACTACTGGGAGCACACAGTTCTATAACTTGACACCATGAACAATACATTACCTTACTCATACACATAATTCTATGATGAATAACAATGCACTTGAAATACAGCAAAGTCTACTGTAGTCTGGTTTTCACGTAACAATGTGCTTGCAACAGACTGGCCAATCCAGAGTTTCACCCTAAACCTAACTGAACATTTGAGGATGATTTGGTACAACATAGACAAAGAATAATTTGTGAAAGTAAATGATACTAGCAGAATTCAATATTATCTTCAGCAAAGAATGGAGACTAACTTCCCATTAGAACTTATCAGAAAGGCAAGGAACTTCAATAACTGAACAATTCTTAACAGAGGTCACATAGGCTTATAGCTTCTAAAATAACAATACCTTGATATCTGCCTGTATTTTTTGAGGAATTCAAAATTTTTTGCAAAATAATGTACAGTATGTATTCTGTACAAAGAGACTAGATAAACTTTTGCCATGCAATTGAGAATAATAGCACAAATGTTAAATGAAACACGACCTTATACTGTAATGTATTTGTTTATTAAAATAACCATGTCTTTTGGGACTCATCCAGGCTTCTGAATTTTTCCATTGGAAATTTTAACTATGCATTTAGTACACTGTACAAGACCTTTTCAAGTAGAGAATGAAATTAACTTCTCCAAGGCACTACATCAAGCATTCTTTGTAGCAACATTTTGAGCTCTCTAAGCACATGTAATAAAGGATATACATAAAATAGTAGTAAAAATGACTAGCTAACCTGGTGGCTAAATGGTCAGAGGTGCAGGATTCTGGCTAATTTACCAAGTGGGCCATGGGTGAAGCCTGCATGGTGTTTGTGCTAGCTGAATTCCTTCCTTGGAACCAGTGGCACTAAATTAGAGATGGGTACATCCTTGTAGCCTTAAATGTTCACAGTGGTCATTAACCCCCCCCCCCCCAAAGATGTTTCCAAAGTGGACAGAGATTAAAATACACTTCAGGAAAAAGGACTTCCCATTTTTATTCCACTTTTAATTTGATAGCTGAGCTAATAATTACAATAAATAAAGCTCACTTCAAAAATTGGTTTCCTAGTCATTAAATTAAAAACTCTGTTGAATGTTTATATGAGATTCTACTAGGAATTCAGTGTTAGAACATCTATAGCACAAGCCACAACTGTTTGTAATTTACGTGCATACAATTATAAGAGGTTGCTTACCTTTTGTACACATTTCCCTGCACGTTTTATTCCTTTGGTTGTCTTGCTTGGTTCAAGCCTCTGGTGCGGTGTTCCATTTTTGTCTTCAGGGCATTGAATGAACCTGAAGACGAAAATGGACCACCACACTAGAGGCTTGAACCAAGCAAGACAACCAAAGGAATAAAACGTGCAGGAAAATGTGTACAAAAGGTAAGCAACCTATAAAGTGTCAAATTTAAAAAATACTTTTCTTTATATGATGTACTAAACTTTGTTTCTTGAAAGAAACAAAATTAAAACACACATGTGTATATTCCATGACCTGCAGGACTGAAACACTTCTGAGTAAGATTTATAGAGGGGATCCTACTTGTTTCAGTTTTTCCTGTTTGTAATTATGTTCTACCAACATTATCATGCATAGTGTTTGTATGTTATTCTGTGGTGTTGCGAGTTGGAAGAAGCTAGGAAATCCATATGATAAACAATGTCAGCTCCTAGTGTGACAAAATGCCTTACAAAACAATTTACCCTAGA
The DNA here is from genome assembly GCA_039090855.1 of Macrothele yani. Classification (NCBI taxonomy): domain Eukaryota; kingdom Metazoa; phylum Arthropoda; class Arachnida; order Araneae; family Macrothelidae; genus Macrothele; species Macrothele yani. Next base: position 19,642,476 of record CM077023.1, on the reverse strand, counting down.
TGTTCTTTGGCCAATAAATGCAACTTGACCAACCAACTAATTTACCCTTAAATTAATATATTTGCAAAGAAAGAAATCCTCCTTTCCTGGAACTTTGTTCCAATAAGTTCATTCAATAACATTTAGAAAAATGAAATACCTCCAAGCAACAACACATTAGGCAACACAGAATTTGAATGAAATAAAGAACTGAATTATTTTAGCCGCTAACTTCACATCTAATGATTTTTTTTTTTTAGTGTCATGCAATTTCTATTTGAGTTTTTGAAAACTATTTAAATCATAAAAACAACAATGCATTTTCTCAAATGTCAGCAGTTTTAGTTTACATGAGAACCTTTAACAGTAACATGTTCAAAATATGGCAAAGACATCACAGTGAAGGTAAAGAAAGAAACGTGCTTCTGCTTATCAAAAAATACAATCTACCCTTAGCTCAGAGTTATTGGCAATCAGGTCCCACTGAACTTGAACCCAGTACCTTGTAAGGCACTAACACTGTTAAGTGTTCAGCTACCATGCAATAAATTAATTAACACAGCCAAAAAAATTACAGTGAAACTTAATTTATCTACTCAAGAAATGCATATAGCATATTAAATCCATTTATTTTTGTGGTGTAATAAGCACAAATATTCTTCGCCAAGCTTTCGCACTCCACTGGGAGGTTTTTTCAAGGCACTTGAGGGTTGGTGACTACAATGTTCATGTTACAGGAATTAAAGTTAAGGAGAAAAATTACTTTTTGTCCCACCTTTGTGCAGGAATTGTGTAGCTGCCAACCTTGAAGGGTAAAAAAATTGGGTAATTTTCTGAGCATCTTCTACATACAAAAAAGGTTAGAAATTATTAAGATACTTTTATGTGTAATTTGGGAAAACAACTGTACATGGGTGTTAGATTTTGTCATATAACTTATATTAAACATTTACAGTTACAACAAAATTAATCTTACATTTCATGAAGGAACCCAGTGCTATTTCTGCAACAGATGCGTATGATTTTGTTTTTGCAAATATTTGATTGTGAGCAGTTTTAAAGCACTTGATCAGTTTTTAAGGTCCTTGATCATGCAAATTTGTTAGCATGTCAGCCATTAACAATCTTAATTGTGTTCTGATTTTTTCAACTCTCACGCTCTGCATTTGTGTGAGAGTCACAATTGATAGCATTAGTCCTGATAGTTTTTCATATATAGGTACAGACTGGAATTTTAGCTAAGTGGCAAATAAGTCAACAAAATGGCCAAGAAAAAAAAAACTGGCTGGTAATTTAACAAATTTTAGTGGCCAAAAAGAAGTATCCACCATAAAAAAAGATGGGGGGGGGGGGGGGTAATAGGAACTTTAACGTAACTGTATTATTTACATGACTGACTTATTATTACATGGGACTTTAATGTAACTGCTATTATTTACACCTATGCACTCATAATTTAAGTCAGTTAGAACTAAGGAAGGGCACATTGATGTTGGACATTGGTGGTTACTCATTCCCAAAATATTCATCGTATCCGTGGGTAAAATCGCTGCTCAATATAACAGTGATTACTAACCAAATTTCAATGCAAAAATAGGGCAACGGCAACAGAATGAAACTTCAGTAGGTAAATTCGGTCACGGCAACAGAAACCAGCGTGGAAATACTCTCGTTGAGTTTGCAGAGGCAGAAGGATTTTTCATCTTGAACTCCTTTTTCAAGAAAAAGCCACACAGGAAATGGACATGGAGACATCCAATTGGGACGACAAGTGAAATTGATTTTATTATGTGTAACAAAAAATTCGTCATCGAAGACTGCAGTGTGCTGAACAAGTTCAACACAGGTAGTGACCATAGATTGGTGAGATGTAAGATGCACCTCAACACTAAACTGGAACGTGGCAAGCTCATAAGACAAACAAAATGTATTGACATAACCAACCTTAAAAAACACCATAATACTTTCAAGTTGGAACTGAAGAACAGATTCTCTGTTTTAGAAGGCCTAACATCGGAAGAAGTGGATATTTCGGAAGTTAACAGAAAAGTAACCAAAGCTCTAATGGAAACAGCAACAAAATTAGCTGGGTCTAAGAACAAGTTGCATGTGAACAAATTATCAGGAAAAACCAAAATGTTGATGCAAAAAAGAAGAGAGATGAGGACAACTAAAGTAGATGTGACTTCCAAAGTGGAATATATAGAGCTATGCAAGACAACACGAAAAAGTATCACTGAAGACGTAAGGAAATTCAACTGTGAGCTAGTGAGGAAAGCAATTGAAAACAACCAAAGCCTTAAGATAGCAAAGGGACATCTCAGTAAGGGAAGAAAACAGATTATGGCTCTGAGAAAAGAAGATGGTTCTATAACAAGAAATAGAGGTGAAATTTTGACAAGAGTGAAAGATTTCTACTCCAAATTATATGAAAGGGATGATACATGTACTCCAGACATCATGAAAGGTACCAGAGTTCTTTCAGTCCTCCCAGCAGAAGTTGCTCATGCAATCAAGAACATGAAGCGAGGGAAAGCTCCAGGAGAAGATGGAATTACTATAGACATCATACAAGAAGCAAGTGGAGAAATTGAAACAGTACTCGCCCAAATTTTCACTTGATGCCTTAATGAAGGGAAGATTCCTGAGGATTGGAACAATGCTACAATGATCCTGCTACATAAAAAGGTGACACTGAGGATCTCAGGAACTACAGACCTATCAGCCTCCTATCAGTGGTTTATAAAATCTTCACTAAAGTTCTTTCACACCGCTTGAAGGTAACACTGGACATGGCTCAACCGAGAGAACAAGCTGGATTCAGGTGTGGCTACAGCACAATAGATCATATCCACGTACTGAGAGAACTGATTGAAAGAGCGAGGGAATATGAACTTCCATTGTGCATGGCTTTTATCGATTATGAAAAAGCCTTTGATTCGGTGAAACCATCAGCAGTTACCACGGCTCTGAAATCCCGCGGTATTGAAGATGCATACATTAATATTATTAATAACATCTATGAAAATGCAAGTGCAAAGATTCGGCTGTTTGAAAATACAACACACATAAAAATTGGAAAAGGAGTGAGACAAGGTGACACCATATCTCCGAAGCTCTTTAATGCCACATTGGAAAATGTCTTTCAATCACTGAACTGGGAAAACAAAGGGATAAAGATTAATGGAGATTATCTAACCCACCTTCGTTTTGCTGATGACGTAGTCATTTTTGCAACTACCCCATCAGAGCTGCAGAGTATGATCCAGGAACTTGCTGACAAGAGTAAAGAAGTGGGATTAAAAATGAACTTTCAGAAGACAAAAGTGATGTTCAATGCTTTTACAAGAAATGAAGATTTATCGATTGATGGAGAAAAACTGGAGATAACAGATACGTATGTTTATCTTGGACAGCAGATATCAAGTGAGGGTCACATTGATGAAGAAATTAATCGGCGTACAAAACTTGCCTGGAGAGCTTTTGGAAGAAACAGCATAATTTTCAAGAGCAATATGCCATTATGTCTTAAAAGAAAAGTGTTTGATCAATGCATCCTTCCAGTGCTTACGTATGGTGCAGAGACGTGGACCTTAACTAAAAGAGACATACAAAAGCTGCAGACAACTCAAAGAAGCATGGAGAGGTGCATGCTTGGTATAACCAGGAGAGATAAGAAGAGGAACTCGTGGATCCGAAAAATGACGAGAGTGGAAGACATCATGATCAGAGTTAAATCCCTGAAATGGCAATGGGCTGGACATACTGCCAGAAGGACAGACCATAGATGGACAGCCGAAATTTTAGATTGGATTCCAAGGGACAGGAAAAGACCCAGAAAAAGACCACATGGGAGATGGGTGGATGAAATTCGTAAATATGCGGGAGTGACATGGAGGAGACTGGCACAAGACAGACCGTTGTGGAGGAAACTTGGGGAGACCTTCGTCCAGCAGTGGATTGATAATGGTTGACAATGATGATGATGATGACTAACCAACTCAAATCGAGTAACCAATAATATTTGTTAAAATGCTTGACGTATTAGTGGAAACCTCTATGTTTTTCCGATGAGGAGAAACATCTCTATTTTGCCGACGAAACATTGACCAAAACAGCCGATTCACGACATTAAAATATGATATTCTCTTCCCATTTACAAAAATGCAACAAAAAGAAATTCATTTGCTTTATGTAAAAAATGTTCTTTACCAGTTTCAAACATCGGTCATGAAACCTCGATGTTTTTTCAATGTATCGGCTTCTGCAACATCAAGGATTAAACATTGATTATCAGTGGCAAAACTTTTATGTTCAAAAACATAAGGGGCTTTTTGCCCATTCCTAGTTAGGACTGGTTTCACGTCCTTTTACTTCTGAATTATTATACCTTTGTATATTGGCTCTAAAAATGACAAATGGCCACACTGGCGACCACTAAAATAAATTTAATTGCCAAGGTTGCCAGTTAATCACCATCTGGTGAGCGCTAATCTGCACCTACATTCTCATAGCTAGCAAGCAAAACTAAATTTCAGAGAACTGGTACTAACCCCATCTGCGATAGAACTATTCCCATGACCTGTTGTATTGCTTCACAACAGAGTGAATGATAATGTCACATTTTGAAATTTAATTTCAGTCAAAATGTATGTTTTTCCACTCCTGTTACTTCTTGCTATATCAAGAAACAAAAAAAGCAAGAATGTTTCCTATTTGTTTGAAAAAAAAAAAAAGAGTGCTCAAAATTAGAACTCTCTATCCCAGTTTTCATTACCAGTAAAGTCATTTTCTCAGCAGAGTGGCAGAACTGCTTTTGAACTTCAATTTCACTCACAGCAAATGAGGAAGAAATGTTTGCTATATACACAACTTAAACCTTGGCCCTCAGTCTCAGGCAGTTGGAATGTATCTGGCCAAGGCAGCGGCCAGTGCGGCATGAAGGCAGAGGGTGCTAAGAAACCACTGGAGAACTGGACTAGGCTGCCATCTGATGCTGACCTTGGCTACTTACAATGGACGCTCCCTATCTTCTGATTCAAGGCTCCTTGAATTGGAAGAGGAACTATGAAGGATCAAGTGGGACATTGTCGGGCTAAGTACTAAGGCAAGGAGAAAAGGAGAAGATCTCATTGAAATGAAAAGTGAACATCTCTTCTACTATCGTGAGACAGATACTGGCAGAACTAGTGGTGTTGGATTTATAAAAAACAAGAAACTGAAGGATAAAGTTGTAGAAGTTGAAAGTTCCTCTGACAGAGCTGCACAACTCGTTATCCAACTCTCGAAAAGATACCAGGCTCAGATTATTCAAACTTATGCACCACCACAAGTCATCCTGAAGAAGAAATTGAAGAATTTTACGAGGAAATTCATCATCTAAATAATAAAGGTAAGCAGTACTTGAAGATAATTATGGGAGATTTCAATGCAAAAAAAAAAGGGCAACAGCAACAGAACAAAACTTCAGAAGGTAAATTCAGTCACAGTAACAGAAACCAGCGTGGAAATACTCTTGTAGAGTTTGCAGAAGCAGAAGGGCTTTTCATCATGAACTCCTTTTTAAAAACAAAAAGCCGCGAAGGAAATGGATATGGAGGCATCCCAATGGATTGACAAGTGAAATTTATTTTATTATGTGTAACAAGAAATTTGTCATGGAAGACTGCAGTGTGCTGAACAAGTTCAACACGGGTAGTGACCATAGAATGGTAAGATGCACCTCAACGCTAAACTTGAGCGTGGCAAGCTCATAAAACAAACAACGTGTATTGACATGACCAACCTTAAAAAACCATCATAATACGTTCAAATTGGAACTGAGGAACAGATTTTCTGATCTAGAAGGTCTAACGTTGGAAGAAGTGGACATCTCTGAAGTTAACAGAAAACTAACCAAGGCTCTTATGGAAACAGCAACAAAAATAGCTGGTACTAAGAACAAGTTACATATGAACAAATTACCAGGAAAAACCAAAATTCTGATGCAAAAAAGAAGAGAGATGAGGACAACTAAAGGAGATGTGACTTCCAAAGTGGAATATATAGATCTATGCAAGACAGTATGAAAAAGTATCACTGAAGATGTAAGGAAATTCAACTGTGAACTAGGGTGGAAAGCAATTGAAAACAATCTAACCCCAAAGAGAGCAAAGGGACATCTGAGTAAGGGAAGAAAACAGATTATAGCTCTGAAAAAAGATGGTTCTGTAACAAGAAATAGAGGCAAAATTTTGACAAGAGTGAAAGATTTCTACTCAAAACTATATGAAAGGAATGATACATGTACTTCAGACATTACGAAAGGTACCAGTAGTACCAGAGTTCTTCCAGTCCTCCCAGCAGAAGTTGCACATGCAATCAAGAACATAAAACAAGGGAAAAGTTTCAGGAGAAGATCGAATTATTGTAGACATCATACAAGAAGCAAGTGGAGAAACTGAAACCGTACTCGCCCAAGTTTTCACTCGGTGCCTTAACGAAGGGAAGATTCCTGAGGATTGGAACAATGCTACAATGGTTATGCTACATAAAAAAAGGTGACATTGAAGATCTCAGGAACTACTGACCTATCAGCCTCCTTCCTATCAGTGGTTTATAAAATCTTCACTAAAGTTCTTTCACACCGCTTGACATGGTTCAACCGAGAGAACAAGCTGGATTCAGGTGTGGCTACAACACTATAGATCATATCCACGTACTGACAGAACTAACTGAAAAAGCGAGGGAATATGAACTTCTGTTATGCATGGCTTTTATCGATTATGAAAAGGCCTTTGATTCAGTGAAACCATCAGCAGTTACAATGGCTTTGAAATCCCGCGGTATTGAAGATGCATACATTAATATTATTAATAACATCTATGAAAATGCAAGTGCAAAGATTTGGCTATTTGAGAATACAGCACCAATAAAAATTGGAAAGGGAGCGAGACAAGGTGACACTATATCTCCCAAACTCTTTAATGCCACTTTGGAAAATGTCTTTCAATCACTGAACTGGGAAAACAAAGGGATAAAGATTGATGTAGATTATCTAACTCACCTTCGTTTTGCTGATGACGTAGTCATTTTTGCAACTACCCCATCAGAGCTGCAGGGTATGATCCAGGAACTTGCTGACAAGAGTAAAGAAGTGGGATTAAAAATGAACTTTCAGAAGACAAAAGTGATGTTCAATGCTTTTACAAGAAATGAAGATTTATCGATTGATGGGGAAAGCTGGAGATAAACCAATACCTACATTTATCTTGGACAGCAGATATCAAGTGAAGGTCAGATTGATGAAGAAATTAATCAGTGTATATAACTTGCCTGGAGAGCTTTTGGAAGAAACAGTATAATTTTCAAGAGCAATATGCCATTATGTCTTAAAAGAAAAGTGTTTGATCAATGCATCCTTTTAGTGCTTACGTATGGTGTAGAGACGTGGACCTTAACTAAAAGAGACATACAAAGACTGCAGACAACTCAAACAAGCATGGAGAGGTGCATGCTTGGTGTAACTAGGAGAGATAAAAAGAGGAATTCGTGGATCAGAAAAATGACAAGAATGGAAGACAACATGATCAGAGTAATATCCTTGAAATGGCAGGTGGCTGGACATATTGCCAGAAGGACAGACCATCGATGGACAGCCGAAATTTTAGACTGGATTCCAAGGGACAGGAAAAGACCCAGAAAGAAGACCACATGGGAGATGGGTGGATGAAATCCGAAAGTATGCAGGAGTAACATGGAGGAGACTGGCACAAGACAGACCGTTGTGGAAAAAACTTGGGGAGACCTTCGTCCAGCAGTGGATTGATGATGGTTGACGATGGTGATGATATAGCAAGAAAGAACTACGAAATAAGAAAACATAAAAAAACAAACAAACTGCACAGCGTTGCTCACTCTGCTACGAAAATGATTTCATGGGTCACAAAACAGCACCAATTCCGTCACAGACAGATCTATATTGTAATTTCACTTAAAAAAAAGGGGGAAAGGGCAAAATTGCTTGCTTTTTGACTGAATTTGTTAGGATAGGAAAACACACATTTTCACTGAGAAAAATTCTTAAAAAACACAAAGATGCTCTCTTTAACTATTAACGAAAAAATATAAATTGATATGACCAGGAAAAATTAATAAGGAATATAATCAGGAAACAAAATAAAAAAGCAGAATTTGACCAGAAAATTGTTAAATGCGGAAAACCACGGAGATAACATTATCATCCCCGCTAGAACCGTAATCTACGACTTTAATTTCACATCCTTTCCACATCTTTCATTACTTCTTCGGCTTGGTAGGACACCCTATTGTGGCCTGAGAAAAAATAACAGAAAGGAACAAAACTATTTTTAATGAAAAATAAAAAAAAATAAATAAAAAAAATGTGAGGGTATTGGGCAGCAACACATAACTGCACTTAATTTATGTACATTAAGTTTAAGTACATAACTTAAGCATGTTCCTCTATTTCCTTCACATTGTAAAAAAAGAAAATACTTTTATTATCAGCACCTTGGGGATATTGTAAATGACACTAAAAACTGAGAAAAAATGGCAAGAAATTGGAAAAAGGTGCAAATTTTCTAATTAAATCAAGAGGTTGCCAGCTATGGAATTGATAAATAAATAGGTTTTGGAAGAGAAATTCAATATGCCTTCCCAAGATTTCCTCACCTATTTCTAGCCACAAAAACCTATCCCTATCTTTAATTGGTACACATTGCTAAAGTTTATGAAACAAAGCAATGATTATCAATGTAAATTGCCAAAGTTTACATATACTGCTTTTAGAAAAGGAAAATTGTTACATAACACCCTTTACAACACTAGATCAGTAAAAATAATAGTTTTTTTTTTCAGGTTTGGGGTGGGGTCAAGAGTATTTGGTCGAACAATATGAGATTCAAAATATGGACATTATCCATCCTGTGTTTAGACCAGCAAGCTACCAGCAAAAGAAAAAAACCAGCAGCTTAAACTCTGGCCCTCAGAGTGAGGTCAATAATTAAAGATTTAAAAGATCAGAATGGTGTCTTAAAGTATAGTCTTGCCAATTAATGCACAGAATTCTGATGTCACACAATGCTGCTGCTGATGAATGAGTTTTCAGCACCGTTTGAAAGAAACAGTGATTTTCATTCTAATTTGTCCATGCACACGTTGAAAGCCCAATTGGTGGAAAATCAAAATAGACTGCTAATAATCTGAGTAGCCACCAGCACTTTAGAAGTGAAATGTTGATTAAAGCCAAAAAAAAAACAACAGTTTTGGTTAAAAAAAAAGGACTAATAAATATAACACACACACACATCAGTGGCGTAGGGTGATTTCAGACAGTGGGTAATCTCACATTTTTCACACCCCCTCCCCCAAATAAGAAATCACAATTTATATATATAGTAGATATACATTAATTTCGTTAATAAAATTATTACATAATGAAAAGTTTCTTGTTTATGAATTCATGGTTTTTAAAACTATGTTCAAAGTTGAAATATAATTACTAATGCTTAACTTACTTCATTTAAATATAAAATCCATTCGTCTTGCCTGTAAACAAAATTTTTCTATTACCATTTCCGTAAAATTGTATTTGGGATTCTGTCCGAGTCTTTCTAAAAGGTGCTTTTCTATTGACAGCAGAGCAAGTCCAGTTAGTCTTTCCTGTCCCTGAGTAGATCTAGTGAAAGTCTTGATCTTCTTCAAAGTTGAAAATGTACGTTCTACTGTTGCAGTTGTTGCTGGTATTGTAAGAATAAGTAATAAGAGCCTATAAGTTTCAGGCATCACTAGATTCAGTTTTTTTTAATCATATACTTCAACATGAGATGAAGGGGTTTGTTGTTGCACATTTCGTTGTCAGGGGCTGAGTATAACACAATAAGTTCATTTCGTAGGCGTACTGAATCGAAATGTCTGTTATAAGTCTGTAAAAGGGAACTAAATGCTGTCTCAGGAAATTTTTCTTTCATCTGTGGAAACCTGTGCATCTCCAAAAGAGTTTTGAATTCAAGATTTTTGTAATTTCCAAATCGGTCTGTTAGTTGTACAATTAGATTGTCTAAGATTTCATGGAACAAACTTCTGTAAAATACTTCTGGGTCTTCATTTCTTCTTTTCCTGGGCTGTTCAGTGGAATTTTTCAAAACGCTTTTACTGAAATCATAAAAGGAATTATGGCATTTTTCTTTTATTACATTTTTCACATCTTCAATTTTTTTTGCAGCAATATGCTACATCCAAACTTTTGTTTTGCAGGACACCAAACAAAATATCTGTATGTGAAAAAATTGAGGAAAACACGTCCAACAAGAAATATGCTTTGAAACTATTCAAAAATGAAGCACATCCCCTAGCCTGTAGAATACTTTCAGAATCCCACTCATCTGAACTATCTACAATACTTTCAAAAGTCTGTCAAGTGGACTCTGTTTTCTCTCACAGTATTCACTAAGCGAGATGAAAAATTCCACCTGGTAGAGGCCAATTTAGGCAGCTTTTTATTCATAAAAAGATTCAGAGCATTTGTACTTTTAGGCGATTTGGAGAAAAATGAACTAATTCCAGATAGTGTAGTAAAAAATTTACCACATATTGCGCACAGATTGTTGGAGAACTAAATTCAAGACATGACTGTAGCAGTGGACAAATAAAGCCTCTGGATATTTTTCTTTAATTTTGGCCTGTAAACCTCCAACCTCTCCCGGCATGATAAGAGCTCTATCATAAGTTTGTCCTATGATTTTATTTGACACTTCATATTCACAAATATTTTGATCCACAAGCTGGAAAAGTGTCCCAGCAGTCTTATCGGCACTCATGTCAGTGAACTTCAAAAATCTCTCTTGTATATCGCCTTCCTCGTCAACATAACAGAAACAAGTCGATAATTGAGATTTGTTTGCTACATCAGATGTTTCATCCAAAAGGACAGAAAAAAGTCAGTTTTATTAATCTCCCCCGAACAACATCTTTCAAAACACTGCTGATTGCAGCAATTAGGTCGTTTTGTATTTAAGGAGATGTACCTCTGAAAACAGTTGATGTTTTTAAATGTTCTTCCAGCTGAGCGTCATATTGGGCTGTGTAGTTTAAAAATTCGACGTAATTTCCTTTATTTAGGGAATCATCTGCCGCACTGTGTCCACAGAAAGCCAGTTCTTGTTTTGCTAAAAAACGAACTGCTTTTATTAAACATGATAAAATGTGCCTGTTTTTCTTCACCTGTTCGTTGTGCCTGTTGATTTCTAGAGCTCTCTGAGGATCTAACTGAAGATCAATCCTGCTGCTTGAATCTCCAAAAGTTTGTAACTTAAAAAACAAGTTATGTGAGCTCTGGTTTTTTCATGTTTTCCCACAGCTTTGCACAAATTATTCAGGTCAAAGAATCCGCCATTTGACTACACAGACTTCTCGGTACTAAACAATAGGTAAGGCCAGCAAAATAATCTATTCAAATTTAAGCAGCCTGTTAACTACAATGTTTTCTCATAATTTGCTTCAGTGAAATGCCGCATGTAAGAATGGTTTTTGTCCTTGTATAATGCAGATAGATTTGGAAGTTTAGGAACTGGTCGCCCTCTTCTTATTAATGCCAATTTTTCTTGAAATGGTTTACTTCCAAAAGATGCTTTAACAATTCATCTATAACACACAGACATGCCATACAGGTGTTGATAAAGAAAAGTCATGAAACAAAAACAGACGAATAAATAAATTAACAGAATTAGTAACAAAACAGTCTCAAGCAAGCACTCTACAGTCTGTACTCTGTAACACGGTGAAATTTTGCACCCTCTCCCTGAAATGAGATGGCCTTCCTTGCCTGTACGGCGATTCAACCTTGAAATAGCGCATGAGCATTAATGCTTCTTTCTCTGCAGGGCAGGGAAACCACACATTGGGCGTTCAATCTAGAGCTGTGGAAGAACACGATTAACGAGGAATCTCACATCACGAAGGAAATGGGAGAGGGAGCACCATCCTGTTGGAAAATGTAGTTGTTGTAATCACTGTCCAATTGTGAAAACAACCAGATTTCTAACATGTCCTGGTAGGTGGAACTAGTCACTGTTGCTTTGGCAAAGAAAAAAGGCCCATACACTTTTCCACTTTTCTGTGCAAATCAGCACAAAAAACGTTAACTGTTGGGGAGTCATACTTGTACTTAATTCCTGCATGTGGAGGCTCTGTCTCCCTCCCACAGATATGGATGTTGTGCCTATTGACCTTTCCACTGAAGTGGAAAGTGACTTCATCACTGAAAATGAGATGCTCCAGGAAACCATCTTCTCATGTATGTCTTGGGCAAACACAGTTCTCAGTTCCTTGTCTGCTGCTTTCAGCAAATGCAGCAACCACAACTTGTATGGCTTCATTATCAACCACTTACATAACACCTTCCACAACATTGTTTTCAGCATTTGCAACTTTCTGCTTCCTCTCACCAGTGACCTCCTTGGACTCCACTGACACATCTCCCTCACTCTGCCAACATTGGCATTGGACATGCTTGAATGGCCTGAACTTTTGCCTTTACATAGGTATCTGGTTTTCACAAACTGCCTGTCCCACCTGTGAATGTTATTCTCATGTGGTGCGTCCTTCTGGAAATGTAAACGAAACTCATGTTGCACTGTCACGACAGATTTTGATACTTCAAATCAGAGCATGCAGAAAGCCTTTTCCACCTAGCTTACCAATTTTGGAGTAACTGCAGCCAAATGGGAATTCTTGGAGTATGCGCTGCCAAGTGAGCATAAAGAGAAACATGAACAGCCGAGTGACAAATCCATGCACACATTACATTTGGCCATTGGAAACTAACGGAGTAACATGTCTGTGAAATCCCACCATTCTTTTATGAACACGCTGTGTATATACACAGGGGTACACAAATTATAAGCCCCCCCCCGTCACCATGGCACATGAAAATTTTCATCTGGCACATAACTTTTTAAATTCTAGTCTGAAATTTTCATTTAAAAAATCTGGATTTCTATCATGAAGCTCCCATCTCTTTAATACAGCAACAAGTACAGCATATGCATTTTGTCTGTTTGTGTCATTTTTGAAGTCTACTTACCATAAAATCAGAATAATAAAGATGCCGATACCAATTTTTGGCACTATCGCCAGCAGAATTATGCATTCTGTGGTGATATTGGCAGTGAAGTTCTGTAGTGTGACCCAAGAGAGGTACATGATCAGAGAAGTTTGTAGCCATGGCATTAATTTTATGTGGGGTACTTATGAATATTTATTCCTACAAATACTTAGAAGTATTCCTATACTTATGAGTATTTATTCCTGTTTTTAATTAATGTGGTACACCAGAATGCAGAGCTGAACTTTCCAAAATGAAAATTCTGAAATGCAACTATTAATACTAATGCATATGTTTAGTTGTGGATTTTGCACTGAATATTTGAACAATATCTAAGGAACAATTTGACTGTTGAAGGTCACAATTCTGTATGTGTAGTTTTTGTTTATACACAATTTTGTATTGTACACAAACACAATTCTGCATGTGTAGTTATCAATCATGGTTTTCTCTTTGTATGTCTTGAAAAATTGTGCTGGTGCCTTTGAAAATTTTGGGGTTTTGCCTTTCCTTATAACATTATGGTAACAGATTATTGTGCAACTCTACAAGATTTTGGTTGTCCTAACCAGCTGAAAAGAACAAACAGAACTTTTGTATATTTCAAAGAAGCTGAACTGTGTTTGTCAACATCAAAGCAATGTTTATTCTACAAGTATGAAGATTAAGTAATTAACTCTGTCCTTTCTTATATCACATACATTGCTTTTGTACAAACACAACTGCATTTCGTTCACACGAAAAAATGCTCCCCTCAGGATGAGATGCTGCTCCTGAAAGCTCCATTTGAAAGTTGGCAATTGATTTAGTGAACATTACTACTAAATTTTAGTAGAAGTTCAATCTATACATACATACACCTGAACACCAAATTATGTGGGAGATAGGCAATGTATATTAGGACAAGGTCCTCTATAATACTGTTACACACATAGTATATGAGTTTCAAATAGACAAGTTGACTTCAATGATAATGGAATATTTATAGTTGAAATTAAGAATATTTATTTATGTACAGTATTTAAATGTTGAATCCTAACATAGGTTATATTTAGTGAGACATAAAAACGGCAATGAAGCAAATGGAGCAACACGTATTGCGCTCACCTTACTCCGGTTTCAATCCTTCTGGCTTGCAATCGATCATGCTTTTTGTCTGGTGTTGTACCACGTCATTGAAGATATTCCACGTTCAAACTTCAACACAAATACGAACATCAGCACAATTCTACAAGAAGGGGGTGATGAGTTAAAATAATTTTGAGATCACGTAATCTAGTCTTGACAGTGATCTCAAAATTATTTTAACTCATCACCCCCTTCTTGTAGAATTGTGCTGATGTTCGTATTTGTGTTGAAGTTTGAACGTGGAATATCTTCAATGACGTGGTACAACACCAGACAAAAAGCATGATCGATTGCAAGCCAGAAGGATTGAAACCGGAGTAAGGTGAGCGCAATACGTGTTGCTCCATTTGATTCATTGCCGTTTTTATGTCTCACTAAATATAACCTATGTTAGGATTCAACATTTAAATACTGTACATAAATAAATATTCTTAATTTCAACTATAAATATTCCATTATCATTGAAGTCAACTTGTCTATTCGAAACTCATATACTACATGTGTAACAGTATTATAGAGGACCTAGTCCTAATATACATTACTACTAAATGTTAACCACTTTCTTACAGGCTCCATTGGTTAAGCAGTATGGAGACTCTAGTGACACTGCACAGAGATAATGACATAGCTTCTAGAAGTGTTTTCAAATCATGTATTACTTAAACATATTCCCCGGACTTCAGCCCCCCCCCTCTCTGAACACCCGATTTATTTTTGTGAGGGCTTTCTTAAGCAAAATACGTAGAGGAGCAAACCAGAAACAACTGCCGTTCTCAGAATATGCAAGTCACATCATGAGTCGAAATGGACAACAATGCAACATATAGTGTTTTCAATGCAACAGTAAAAGAACACCTGGGAGCACATATACTTACCATACACAGTCATATCAGAATAATATGACCACCTACCTAACAATGGGAATAACCACCCTTGGCCTGGATGACAGCGGTGAGACGGCGTAGCATGGACACAATGAGGCCCTGGAATGTTGCCAGAAGCACACATGCCCATTCGGACTGCAGCAGGGCATGGAAGTCACAGAGATGACGTGGCTGTGGGTCAGCACATCGAACCTGTTGATTCAAATAGTCCCACAAATGCTCTATGGGATTGAGGTCGGGCAATTTTGCCGGCCAAAGGAGAACAGAGACATCACCGTCGTGTTCTTAGAACCAGTCACGTACCCCCCTTAGAGATGTGGCATGATGCATTGTCCTGTTGGTAGACACCATCACCACCAGGATAAATGTTCAACATAAAGGGATGCATGTGGTCAGCAAGGATGGACAGGTAGCCACTAGTACCAGTGGTCCCCTCCCAAGTCATACCAGAAAAACATCCCCCAGACATACACACTGCCACCACCTGCCTGCACTTGACCAACAAGTGTGTCCGGGTGTTGGTTCTCGTGTGTCTGACGACGTATCCACCATCACCTGTCACTTCTGTGGAGTAGAAACCTTGATTCGTCGGAGAAGGCAACCTTTTCCCACTCTTCCACTGTCCAATGACGGTAGTCCCATGCATAACAGGGTTCGCTCTACTGTTAACGGGGACACGTACCTGGGTGCCTCAGCGTTCATTTGCGTGGTCAATTGCTGCACTGTTGCATGTCGATTGCACTTTGCCAGTCGACGTTTTCTTCTGGGGTCGATGGCCTTTGGGGCTACACAGTTGTGACGCCGGGAGGTACTCGGTATGCGAGCGGTCCATTCTTGGTGCGCTCTTCCTACAGCATCTCGCGAACAGCCCACGAAGCCTGCTATTTCTGAGATGCTTCCACCCTTGGCGCAGTAGCTGATGGTCATTCCTTTCGAATGTTCGTCAAATCACCACCTCTGCCCATTGTGCTCACGTTACACACTATGGCTCATCTGTCCTGGCTGGCTGCTTATATCTCCACGTGGTCGACCTTATCATGTGCACTCTGTGACGCACCTGGGTACACTATTATTCTGGGGGTGACCATATTATTCTGATATGACTGTATATATTCAATGAATTTCTGTAAGAGTAATCATATCATTTAGTGTAAATGTACTTCTAATGTATGTAAACAACAACAACAACAACAATAATAATAATAATAATGGAGTTTTGGGATTACTCTGTGGATTTTCATAGCTTTCTACTTTAAAATCTGTTTCCTAATAAATATTTTTCTAAACCACAGAAAATTAACATTCTCCTAATTTGTAGTTCAACACAGTAATTTCTGTATTTATAGAACTAATTACATACAGCACACTCCTCGAAGGGGCATTCACTCATGGTGTCATAGCTCTTCCTGTTCTTCTTGCATGTAGTTGGGGCAACTTCAAAGGTGATCTTGTAGTTAGTGCCAGAAACCACCTAGAAGGAATGAATAATGGAACTTCTGTTAATGGTGAATAAAAACAAATAGAATTTTCTAATACAGTTTGAGAAGTAAAAGAAGTACAGAGAAACACAAGTTATAATGATCACTACAAGACTGGGCAAGTTCTGTTAATTATTATAGCTATTGCTTGTTATATTTGTGAATGCAAGATATCTACCTATGCATATGCAGGGTGTCTCAAAAATGTATATACATAATGAAAAAAGGAATGTCAGAAATTCATGTACCACAATAACTTTGAAAGATGTATTAAGGAGTATTTCAAATGAAACAATGCTAATAAAATAAATTATAAAAATTGAGATGTTTCATTAAGCCTTGCTAAATCTTCAAATCATATGGTAAAAGGGTTGCAGTTAAGCTTCTCTCCACAACTTATTAATTTTATTCTTAAAGACAGAGATTCAAACAAACTCCATGACTTACCTGGTGCTTATTCTATTCTGGTCAGCACCTGAGCAAGTGTTACTACAACACTGGAAGTATTTACAGTAATATCAAATGGCATCTGGTAGAACACATTTACAGTGCTAACTAAGAAAGGTAGCTCAACTACTTCTCTTTGGTTATTAATCATCAGTGATATATTTTTTTATGTTCCTTATTAGAAAAACACAAAATGCACTGCTCTGTTCATTTAGAGAAAATCTCTTAGGTATAATGAAAGCACAGAAATTTGCCTTTCTTCTATTGTCTATAATACAGACCCACCTCATCAAATTCCTATTTTTGGAAATAGATTTTAAAATCAGGCAACATCCAATCCACCCCGTGTAACCTTCGTTCATTCCATAGTTGAAGAAAGTAGAAGTTGCTCCTGAAACATCCTAATTTTTATCATTTATTTTATATACATAACTTAAGCACACTGTTTCTTTAGAATAATAGTTTGATATATCTTTCAATGTTTACACACCTTTGATGATCACTTATTTATACTTTATTTTTTTCAAGAAAATTACTAATATAAACATAGGGGATGCATGCATTATGTTCGGGCTATGAAATTAGAATTGAAATGCTACTGGAAATTTGAGAGAGTGAAGTCCATCAACAGTAGGTACATTAATTAAGAACATGAAAAAAAATTTTCAACATGAGAGACCATTTCAAGCGTCCATGCTAAGTTTGAGGTATATTGCAAGAAGTGCACTAACATCAATCTAAAGGCTCCAAGTCATTTACTGTACAAGTCCTGACACTTCTGTTGTAGTGCTGAAATGATTTACATGGTCACCAAGAAATTCTGTTACGTCAATGTGCTTATGAGACAGGAATCAGCAGGGGAAAGCATTCACTGGATTCAAAAGCACACAAATTAGAAATGTGCACCTCCAATTCTGCTACATGCTCTTAACGAACATGATCCTTATCACAGAACACTGAGCTCTGTGAATGGTTTCAGGTAAACACAGTTAACGACACACAGTTTGTCAGCAAGATTGTTTTGGTCTCATGAGGCTACATTTAAGCTGAATGGCAGTCAATCCTCAGAATTGCACAGATTGGTCTACTGATAATCCATAGTTTTGCATGGAAAGGGATATGAATTTACTAAGACTTACTGTATCACGTGGTTTGCCATCCAGGGGTTTGGTAGGACCATTCTTTTTTGATGGGACAGTAACTGGTACTCTGTATCTCAACATGCTAAATACTAACTGCCCTCCAAATTCATCAGATGTATGAAAATAAGGATATTTACAATCAATAAGATGAGTACTACCTTGATGAAACCTTTCCAAAATAGATGGATAGGATGAAAAGGGAGTGTTAAGTACCTTCTGTGTTCATCCGAACTTGACCCCACTTGACTTTTTACCCATGAGGATTACATGAAAGATAAAGTAATGGTATAAAATGCAAAACTTTCAGAGCAAAAGCAAACAAATCAAGAGATTTGTGGAATGATCTAAGCAGGTTTCTTGGTGGATGTTTGCAGAACACTTAATCAATGTCAACAGTGTATGGACAACAATGCTGAACAATTTGAACTCTCAAGATATGTCATGTATCACAAACACCTGCTTCTTTGTATACCAACGATGTATGTGTGTGTACCTGAATCATGATATTATAACATAGTATATAGCATGAAAAAAGATATGTAAAATTTAGCTGTAAACAAAGTGTGTATATTTTTTGGAGACACCCCATATGTGGAGGCTTTTAGCTGCTGCTGACAATGAAACAGCTGTAGTCAGAAAGCATGCATTTGTATTATCAATAGTGGGTGCCGTGGCCACCTGCTCAAACCAGATTTCACTCATGTGGTAGGAGAATGAAATACAGTTGATGTCATTTAGTGCTCTAAAATGAAGCTGTCAAGACATGATTTTCATGCAATGATTTCTGTGATTTTAAAGAAGGTTTAGATGCACAACACTGTTTTGAATCACTATCAAATATCTTTACAGAGTTGTCTGCTTTTCTTGCCATAGTTAGAGAAACTGATTTTGTGAATTTAAGAGGGGAAAACATTCTTTGGAAGATGACCTTTGATGTGGTCGACTCCATACCGATGTAATGACTGAAAACATCAATGCTGTAAGAAAACTTATGATGAAGATTTTCATGTGACATATCATGAAATAGAGATGGCCCTGGGCATTGAATCAACTGCTGCACAAACAATCATTCCTGATCATTTGCATGTCAGGAAGCGATGTGTCTGTTGGGTGCCTCATTCACTTACGGGCCAGCAGAAGACGAGCAGAGTTGAATGGAGCCAATTCATTCTGTTTAAATTTAGAGGAGGGCATAGTAAAGACACCTACAACATCATAACTAGTGATGAATCATGGATTTATCACTATAATCTGGAAACAAAGGAACAAACACAGGTCTGGTGCTTCAAAGGTGGCTCACTTCTAACCAAAGTCCAACAAATCTGAAGTGCAGCGAAGAAAATGGTAGTGTCCTGTAAAACAGGACATGTGACAACTATTGTTCTTGAAAATCAAAGAACTGTTACTGCTAATTGATATACCACTCAATGTCTGCCAAAGGTAATCACAGAATGGAAGAAAAAGCAACTAAGATTGAAAAATGAGCACCCATACTTTTGCACCATGACAATGCGTCGGCTCACTTTGCTGCTAAGACTGTTGATTTTTTGGTAACAGAAGGCGTGCGAATTTTGCATCATCCAGCCTATTCTCCTGACTTGGCAACTTGTGACTTGTTACTTCCCAAAAGCCAAGGAAACCCTATGCAGATGTTGATTTTTGCCCTAGCTGCTTATTTTGAGGCAACTGACAGTCTGCCAAAACAAAAATGGGAAGAAGCATTTGCAAAATGGTTTTATTGAGTGCAAAAGTATATTGATGTTCATGGAGATTACTTTGAAAAGTTGTAGTTATTCGTAAATAAAAATATATTTTTTTAAACAGATAAAAACTTTCGGCATGTCCCTCATACACATATGCACAAAAACAGTCAAGATATTTTACAATGACAACTACTGAGAAAGAACACAATTGTACCTTTAGCACATTCATGAACAAACAGAAATGTGCAAAAAATAAAGCATTTTTAAAAGCAGAAAAAAAAGTAGCTTTGAGATAATTTATCTCCCCTCTTTTCACACATGAAACTTACAAATTACGGCCTGCTGATTGATTTTACTTTGATGCCCTTAAAGTCATCCTTTTATTTCACTTACATCATAAAAACAACTATAGAAACTGCTACAGCTTTCAAAAAAATTATTTAAGACTTTCCTAGTGTATTGAGTTTATGTTCTGTTCTACCATTCACAACCGAACTGAACAGATGCAACTACCTATACAACAAGCAACCCCAACTATTGCAATGATAGGTTATGGGATCCAAGTCTAATATCCTCAGAGCTAACAGCATTCCTCCTCCCTTTCAGAACTTGTCGAAAATCTGGGAGGAAGAACACACCATAGGAACGGGGAGGGAGTTTAGAAACTGAAAAAAAGAATCTTATTTAAAAAATATATTAAAATGATATACATCAAACACACACTGATTTTTATCAAGTTTTATGATACAAAAACAAATTTCTAAACCCTCACAGTGATACCATTGAAATATTTATCATGCTATTTTGAAATCAGGAATAAATGTCTACATAAGCAAGTGCTACATAATCCTTTGAACACTGTTGATACCTGTTCGATATGTCTGAAACACATAAGTCATAAGGATAAAAAAAAAAAAAGGAACTTACACGGAACATTTCATGTTTGCATAACTTAGAATGTCAACTATGTTCTGCATATACCAGGGTTGGGTTTCTGCCGTACCAGTGGCAGAAACTGGATATAACCGGTTTAAACCGGCAAAAAATGGCAACAACTGGCAGAAACTAAAAAAAGTACTTAAACCATTTTTGTATCAATTAGTACATGGAATTAACAGTAAATCAGAGATGACCAATATTTTTTTTTATTACAATAATTTAGTATTATAGTAATTTGTAATAATTAATCCTTTCAATAATTAAAATATATTACATATATTTTTAGACATGCTTGATCCTTGGCTATAATATAAGAAGCAACATGATTGGCAGACTGGTGGTAAGGAAGAACCTCATTGGCTTATGACTATCTCAAGTGCATCAACCAGATAAGCTGTATTAAAGCCAATGAACCACAATTTTTTGAACCACCAATCATAGCTTGTCTTACATATTTCAGAAGTGGTTCCATGTTTAAGCAAGGGGAGCCATTTTGTCAAAAAGAAAGTTTGAATGTAGTTTGTTTTGTTGACTTCTGTTTATGCTATTATGTATACTTCTAGAGGTGGTAGGCCAGTAGAACCAATTTGGGGTTTTTATGTGCAGAAAAAAGTAAATAATAAGCTAATAGTTGAATGTATTAACTGCAAGAAAGTTGTTAGTGCTAAACCTTACAGAACGAAGGAGCACCAGGAAAAGTGCTGTGGTGACAACAGTAGTAAGCAGCAGGTAGGCCGACCTGTTGGCATGGAACTTATGGAAGTGAAAGTACCTAGTGGTTTAGAAGAGAATTCAGCTCTAGCTGCAAAGAAACAAAGACAAGGAGGAGAAAAAGAACCTGATGAAGACAGACATTCAACAAGTCAGGCCAGTAGGAAAAAAATTTGTCATTAAAACAAGTTCAAAGGACAAAGAGACTTTTGATGTGGCAATCGCAAATCTTTTTTTACAGTTGCAATATTCCATTCTTGGCTAGTGAGCATCCATCCTTTACAAGAATGATCAGTTTACTAAGACCAAATTACACACCTCTAAAAAGGAAACAACTGGCTGGAGACCAACTAAATAAAGTACATAATGAATTGTAGTCAGAAGTTGAAAAGAAAGTCAGTGGTGAAATAGTTACATTGATTCAAGATGGTTGGAGTAACATCCACAATGAACTGGTTATTGCTAATTGTATTCATTTCATACTGGTACTGAATGTATCTTCTTTAATTCTGTAAATACATGGTCCAAGAAAAAAAAACAAGTTACTGTGCTGATTTAGCCAAGGCAGCAATAACAGAAGTAGAAAAGGAATACAAATGTAAAGTGAAAACTCTTGTAACAGATAATGAAAATAAAATGGAAGCAATAAGAAAGATGATTAATGAAGAGAACCCATCAGTTACAACTTATGGGTGTTCAGCCCCTATCTTAACCTTCTTGGACAAGATATTACACCAGTCTGTTTTGAAGTATGTGGTATCTGTTCAGAACTCATCACAGGCAAGGTGCTTGGCTTAAGGAATATCTGAATGCTGTGAAGCCACAATTACCAGGCAATACAAGGTGGAACAGTCAGGTAATTGCTTGGAATCATTCATAAAGAATCGTCTATATTACTTACAAATACTTGAAGGTCATGAAGACAATATAGATGACAAAGGTGTTGTTCAAGTCATAAATAATTGGATGATAAATAAAGAAGTAAACACTTGTTGCAACTTTTCAAACCTATTGCTGCTGCCTTGGATAAGATCCAAAAAGAGGACTGTTCTATTGCAGATGCTTGTGAAATTTGGTCGACCCTAATGGATGATAATCTCATGAAAACTAATGAAAGCAAGGTTAAAAGTAGATTTAGTCAGGCAATAACTCAACATCATATGCTAGCTTATAAGCTTCATCCAAAGTATGTGGGATCTAAATTGTCACATGAGCAGGAAGAAAGTGCTAAGACATTACTTTATGACATCAACCCAAATTTTGTGCCTTACATCATAGCTTTTCAAGCTAAATCAGCTCCTTTCCCTGAAACATTACTCCAATGAAGTCTTAGAAAATGTGTCAGCTTCTACATGGTGGTCTAGTTTAAAGAGAACAACTGTAAATGAAGATTTCATAACTCTTGCTTGCACAATGATGATATTGCCTGCAAGTTCTGCTGGGCTTGAAAGAATATTCTCAAGCTTTTCGTTTATTCACAATAAAGAAATTGTTTGGGTTTAGAAACAGCAACAAAATTGGTCTTTCGCTATCAACTACTTTGTGGAAAAAGTGCAGCACTTGAGTGGTGAATTTATGTCGATGTAACCTTTGAATAAATACTGTAAACATTGCAACTGAACTTGTTTTACTTTAAAATGCATTTCGCTATGCTATTTGTGGCACTTCAGTAATTCATTATATGCTATTTGTGGTACTTCAGTAAGTTTTTATTAAAAGATAATTAATTTCTGGGGTTTTGCCAGTTATTGCCACTTTTATGGCACAAACTAGTTTCTGCCATGCCAGTTTTAACCGGTTACAACCTGCGCTTTTAATCACCTTGGCAGAAACTTGCCAACCCTGACATATACCCTCTAACATTTTCAACAGACTTCACTTAACATTATGATTTTGGGCACCAATTACTGCCATTTCTACACCACTTGTATTCACATAGACAAATTGTTTCATTAGTAAAGAGCTTATGACAAATAGTCTGGCCAAAATAGTAAAACTGGCTTAGTTCCTATCAAGTACTTGAAGCATTGTTAAATTCATTTTTGACCAAGTGCAGGTCATTTATGAGTAGTGCAGTTGATAATTTTTCTTGCTCTCCCCTTTAATGAATAGCATCTGTAAAACTAAGTAAGAAGTGCATAACATGAGAATGTGTTTTAGGTTGCAGTTTCAGTATGAATGCACTGGTGTAATCAAGTGTTAGGATACTACAAACTAAAAAATATCTAACAACTCATTAGTTAACTGCTTAATTTAATTAATTAGCTATGGATTCCAAGTGAATGAACATAATTGTAACAAGTAATTTAACCCTCATATTGTGTACCATAACTTCAGTTAGAAATAATAATAATAATAATAATAATAATAATAATAATAATAAAGGTTCTTTATTCATTGAGATGTCCAAAATAACTGGGAAAGTTTTAGTATATCATATATCACCAGAGAAAGTGAAAATGAAACGAAAAACACAAAGGCAACAAGGATTGAGGAAAAACATGGTACAATCACAGTTTGGGAATATTTATGGCAGTTGTTAAACAATGACAGATCATGCAAGTACAGGGTATATGATGAAAATCGAGTCTCAGCAATGGGAAAAGTAGATGAAAAGCCAAAATGGTCACTGTTTTTTGGGGATTTTACTGAATTAGGAATAACAACAAGCAAATTTAAGACATAATAGATAAATTTCAAGAAAATTAAGTGTCAAACATAAATGGAAAAAGGTAGATTCATGAACTTATGTTCAGGCAATAGCTCATTTGATTGTTTTTATGGTACAAGGGCCATATTTGGCAAAAGATTATCATGTCAGAATAGGGAAACAGCAAACTTGTACCATGGAGATTAGTACCCTTCAAACTCAACAGTGTTGCTGTGCCATTACAGGAGAGTGTACAAACTGCTTAAAGTTGCTGTGCCATTACAGGAGAGTGTACAAACTGCTTAAATGACAACTCACCTCTCTCTCAGGGAGCACCTAAACAAGTTTAGGGCAAGAGGCCACACACTTTAGTGGGCCATATAAAAATTGCACTCTCTTGGCTACCCTTACACATAACAAAATGCATTTTTGGTTAAATCTGACGTGCACAATAAATATCATTGCCATCTATAAAATACTTGCATTTGGGGAACATATTGTCATAAATTTGTAATCTGTTAAAGTTATGATGTTTGATGAAACAATGGAATTATAACATGGCTTATTTTAATTCAGAAAAAAGTGGTAAGGTGGGATTTTTTTTTTTTTTTTTTTGACAGGTGAAACTGCAGAGGTTTATTGCTAAATATTTCTTCTAGTAACAGTGCACATGACCTCACCCTGACTAAGAACAGCAGTTTTCGGAACAGTGAAATGTCACACTTAGGCACAAAACATTAATTATAAAACTCTATGCCACAGCATTTTCAGCAAACTTGAATCGACCAGGCTCATATTCATAAGGTGTACACAACAAAACAAGTTACTAATGCTGCCCTTATTAAAAATTTCTAAAAAAGGCCCACAGCCTAGGTACCTTATAAACAGCTGAAGAATGATCTCCTGAATTCCTTTTATTAGCTTTTTTTCTGCATATACATACCAAATATATTTGGGTTGTAACTTCAAATTTTCCAAAACAGTTTCCACATGCTGTTGTAAGTATCTGAAGGTGGATCTGTTGAGTACATTTTATCTTTTATTGCATATTATGATATCCCAAATATTAAAATCATAACTCAAGATTTAGGGAGTTGGAAAACTTCCACATATCCCTTTTTTTTTATTGGAGGTTTAACGACCACCGTGAGCAACTCAATGGGCTATAAGCAAGTTGCCCGTCCCTAATTTAGGATCACTGGTTCCAGGGAAGGGAGAGAGCCAGTGCCGTAAGACAAACACAACACCCATGCCTGACCGGGATTCAAACCCGGACCCCTTACGGACGAATGATCAGAGACCAGCACCTTATACCACTGCACTACCGGGGCAGCCATATATCCCTTTATGTCATTAGGATCATACACACTCTTTTATATCACAAGGAAAACCCCTACCTTTTGTTTTGTGTCACTAGACTTTGACAAAATCTCCATACGAAATGCATTTTGTATGTATTCCCTTATATGAGGTATAGGAGTTTTCTTAGCGGTGGAAGAAAGTGTACGAATTTACTAGCAAGGGAGTTTTTTGCCAAGCCGAGAATACAGCTATCCACATCGACAATCACCAAAGAGAAATTATCTTTCCTTAAATCAAGTAATATATGCTCCCTTAGCTGGACAGGTGGAAATTAGCTTGAAAAGTAGGAAACTCTTTGGATACGAGTTTTCTAAAATTGAATATATGCAAATGCAGCAATTGCTTTAACTTATAAAATAATTTACGAATTTGAAAGGGAAAAAATGTATCGGAATAGTTAGAAGGGGTAGAGATGATCCTAAAGCCTGAAATTCAGACATTAAAATTGAACAGAAGGGGAGAAACTGCATGGGTATGAGTTTGCTTGGTACCAATTTCCCAGGTACCAGTTCACTGGATAACAATCTCCCTGGGTCCATCTGAAAACATTATTTAAAAAGATTAGTTCAGACACTGTCTTAAAGCACAAAAGCATTCACAAGATGTATTTGGTGAGAAGAGGCTTGAAATGGGGAAAAATATGATTAAAAATGCTAGTTTTTAGAGATGATTTTTTTTTTTCTCATGCTAGCGACTAGTAAAGCTGTCAGAAAAAAGAAAAATGCTTGTTGGCGCAGTAGGGCATAGGCTAACAAGGAAGATTAAAAAAAGGGGCAAGGTGGTGTGTTAGGAAGACAACAACAAAGGCACAATAATATTTTGGGAATTATGAGAAAGAAAACTCTATAAAAATGTTATAAAAGTGTTTTGGAGTAGGAAAAATTATCCAAAGCACACAACTAGAATCAAGATCATTCCTTTGACACAAAAATGTCCTCACCATTTGTTAATGTTCAGGATGATGCAATTTCTGAAATTCCTGAGGAGCTGGTCACATGGAAAGCAATGGATTTCCTCATCCAAAGCATATTATATTCCACGATAATTAGCACAGCAATCGGACATCGCTGAATTGACTGTATTACTGTTTCACATGTAGTATCAGTTACATCAGAAAACTTGAAAATCTCATCACCCTGGTTTTTCTGATGTGATCGATACTACTTGTGAAACAGTAATTACAGTCAATTCAGAGATGTCCGATTGCTGTGTTATATTATGAGAAAAATATTTCTTCCACCCTATATTATATCCTCTACTTTGTTCCTCCAGTGCATTAAACTGCACTGTTTTAGGTCAAATGAAATAAATATACCAGTAAATAACATTAAGATGCTAGCTAACACTTTGATGAATATACAATAGAAATCTTTGACAAATTTCTATTTTGAAGGAATCTAGAATGTTTGTCTTATATCTCCAAATTATGGGTTTTTTCTAAGGAATAAAAGGAATTAATATGCTGAATTTTCAGGTAGCACCCCCCCATCCTTCCCCAGGACTACAGCTATAGTAGGTGTTGCCATTTGTGAGATAAATTCCAACCTTTCAAGCCATTTCTTGTAGTACCTTTTCTTCTATTTCCAGTCCTTCTGACAATTTTCTTTTGAAAAAGTGCTGTTGATGTTTTAAAAGAAAATTGTCAGGACTGGAAATAGAGAGAAGAGGTAAAACATTGAATGAATTGAAAGGTTGGAAGTTATCTCATGAATGGCAGCACCTACTATAGCTGTAGTCCTGAGGAAGGGTAGAGGGTGCTACCCAAAAATTTGACATATCAATTCTTTTTATTCCTTAGAAAAACCCATAATTTGAAGATATTTATAATGTATTAAGTCTAGGAATAGCCATGTCATCAATTATTACCATGTTTGTCTTTTTTTTTTTTTTTGACAGACTAGTCCCATGAGGCATGACCAAGGGACAGAGCCAGTGCTATTAGACAAACACAACACCCATGTCTCATTTGGGACATTAAGCCAGGCCCATCTTGGCCTAATAACCACTCTGCTACCAAAAGGCAGCTATGTCTGTCTATGTATTAACTCTATAAAATATAAATTCTTTTTGAAAATACAGAGCCTAAAGAGTTTCAGGAAGCTTTCATGTACAGTAGAATTTAGTCATGAGGACCTCACTTTAAACACCAACTATAAAATCTAAAAATCAACATATTTTAGTTTCAAGGAACTGCCATTAAAAAATACTATCTTCAGGGCAACCTCTAAGGTGTGAGGGGAACAGGGCAATTTTTTATTGCGGGGCACCTGTCAATATAAACAATTTGATTAAAAATGAATTGCAAAATTCAAGGGCCCATGTGAGGTACACCGATATCGAAGAACATTTTGAATTATGGGTAGAAAAGAGGTTGTTTTTGTTGTCCAATTAGTGCCCTCTTGAACTCTTTAGGATCACTGCATTCTTAGAAAGTGATCTCTCTCAATGTTGACCATGGTTTTTCTAGGGATTAATATAATAGCTATTACCACATGCATCTTCCATAGCACTCCACAATAAAACAAATGTTGAAAAGTAGGGCTTTTTCATCAGATGCTGTAGTGGAGATTCTATAAATTCATGCAGGGGAGTGACACATACCCCAATCTTTTTCTTCCTTTGGGGTTTTACTACCATGAGCAACTCTAAGGGCTATAAGAAGTTACCCACCCCTAATTTAGGGTTCTAGGAAAGGGAGAGAACCAGTGTTGCCAACATTTAAAAAAGGTTGTCAGGAACATTGTATTGCTTGCAGGGGTATTTATTCACGAAGAATGCTCATGTAGTTTTACTGATCAAGCTTAAGTGCAAACACTTATGCGGGGAAATAACATTTAACAACACATGAGAGTGGAAACATCGTGCAGGAAAAAAGATAAGATTACCAGAGAAATTCTTCTCTCCGTACTACTTCCATTTTGGGGCATCCCCTCCCCATTTTCAAGCTGAAATACAAATATTTATTTTGGAATAAAATAATACCTAACAACAATAGTGGGCAAAAGAAACATAGCAAGGGGGAAAATATGATTACGGGGAAAATCTTCTATTCGCCTACCTTCCGTTTTCGAAAGATGGAATTCCAACCTTCGTCGGAAGAAACGACTCCCCCCCCCACACACACCACCACCACCAATCTACAAAACATCTGTGCTCATTTGTTGATCGATTTCGTGAATTACCGAAATAATAACAGTAATGGCGGAATTCCTTGAATCCGAGGGGAAATCTCATGCCTGAAAATTACAGAGAAATTTTCGGAAATCGTTGCCAACAGTTTCAAGCTAAAATGCGAAGACTTATACAACAAAATGATATTTAAAAACAATACTGCACAGAGGCAACACCGCGAGAAAAAAAAATACGATTACGGGGGAAATTTTCTTCACTCCATTGAACTTCCGTTTTCGGAAGGCATGGACAGCGAAATACCATTTCCAGATGGAAAACTGCCCCCGCCCCAATTTTTTCTTCAGTCCTGCATTGATCTTAAGAAGGACCCAAACCATGAAAAAAAAAAAAAAAAAGGCGGAATTCAGCGAATCAGTGGAAAAATCTCGTGTTTGAATTAATCAACTTCTAACAACCGGAGTTTTAAAGCCTTGAGCGTAGTGTGCGGATTCAGCTGTCGATAACGGAGCAACTCCGCTTAAAGCGGAGCACTTGGCATGTCTGGAGAGAACCAGTGCTATAAGACTAACACACAATCCATGCCTTATCTGGTACTAGAACCCGAGCCAGCTTAGACCACTGCACCTCAGCAGCAGATACCCTACATTTCTCTACATAAAAATGATCCATTTAATTCCATGACAAGGAGTGATGATGACTGACAGTGGAACAGTCTGTCATATCAATGTTGATTGAACAGCAGCGTTCAAATTACCCAGTGGTCCGCTGGCCATTGGCCAGTAAAACTTCCATCGGACCACTGAACTATTGATTTTACTGGCCTAGATGGCCAGTAAGTTTTTTTATTTTTTAATTTGTCACAAGTTAAAAAATGAATTCCTATTTCTTTTACCTTGCTGTATGGTTTCCTTTTTAGGCTGAAAACTAATGATAGGTTTAAAAACAAATTAATATGGGGGATAATTCCACTGAAATGATACGTTATTGTAAACAGGGCTCGATTTCGACTATTAGTTAGTAGAAAATTGCTAGCAAGCAAATGCATTTTGCTAGTGATAAAAAGTGGTTCTTGCAAAATTTGCTAATGGAAAAATTTTGAATGTTTTAGTGTGAACTGTAAAGTGCCACTGCATTGCATGTGTGGAATATTTTAGACACATACAAAAATGAACAACTGCTTTCTGAAAACGAATGTTTCTTGAAAAGTACAAACATTATAAAAAGATTTTGGCACAAGTAGAAATATCCAGTATAGTTCCCTTATCTACTTCTGCATGTGAGGTTGGGTTCAGTTTAAACTTACAAACATTGAATGCTTTCATGAGCATTGAGGTTGAAGGTCCATCCAAAGACAAGTTTAAACCTAGGCCTGCTCTTTTACAGTAGTATGATGAAAAGACCCGGAACACAGATCGTAAACCATACGGAAAATAACTTACGATTTTGAATAGATTTTGTGAATAAAGTTAAATAAAAAACATGTTTTTTAAATATATGTGTTTGAATTAAATTGTTAGAATTAATCTATCAGGTCATGAAAAGGTTAGTTACATCTAAATATTTGTAATCTTTTCAGCATTACAACATGGCAGTTACAGGGATGAAATCAAAAATTGTCATGATTGACTAATAGAGGGGGACATGTTAAAGTTTCTTTTGTGTAATGTTAATAAACTTTTGCTAATACATAATGCAATTTGCTAGTAAAATATAAGGCCACTAGCATGTGTTGCTACTGCTAAAAAAAAAAAAAAAAACACAAAATCAAAGCCTGATTGTAAATGTCTTAATTTTTTTTACGGACCGGTGGACATTTTGGTGGACTTAATTTGCAAATTCTAGTGGTCTGCTGGGCCAGCAAAAGATTTATTTATAATTCTAACACTGGAACAGTGTTACATGGTTTTGTGGGACCACCATATCAACACTGAGAATTGGTGCATAAAAACTCACTTTTCCAATAGCAAATATATAAATTTCTTAGTCCCAACTACAAAAAATACCTAATATCATAAAAAAAGAATGATAATCAGTAAATTTCTTAACTTCAAAAAGATTATAGACTGTATAATGCAACATCCATGTATTGGGTTGTCGGAAAAGTCATGACATGTTTTGGCACCTGATGGCGGTTGGGCAGTTTTGGAAGTACTAGAGGCATGCACAGCTCTGTTATCGCTATGGCATTTGACAGGTGCCAGTTCTAGCTGCAGTCTAAAAGGAATAGTGAGTGATTTGGTTGATTTGCGGAGATTTGGCATCAAGTTGAAGTTAGAATACCAAACTGTGCATTTTCGCCATATTTTACTGTTTTACTTACGTAAAGGGAAGAACGTGCGTCAAGCTTGCAAAATGTTGCGTAAAGTGTATGGTGATAATGCTCTACAAGAACGTCAGTGCCAGCGGTGGTTCACAAAATTCCGTGCTGGTGATTTTGACCTCAACGATGCTCCTTGGTTGGGGAGGCCCACAGAGGTTGATGACGACCAAATCAAGGCATTGATCGAGTCAAACCCACGTTGCACGACACGAGAGATTGCAGACACATTGCACGTCCATCATTCAAGCATACACGACCACCTGAAGAAGCTTGGATACGTAAGCAAGCTTGATGTGCGAGTTCCTCATGAAGTCAAAGAAGCTCAATTGATGGCGCATATAAACATCTGCAATATCCTCATTAAACGTGAGGAAAATAATCCTTTTTTGAAGCGACTGATAACTGGCGACGAAAAGTGGATTGTGTACAACAATGTGCTGCGCAAACGGTCTTGGTCCTGACGTGCTGCTTCGCGTCAAACGACATCTAAAGCAGACATTCTTCAGTGGAAGGTTTTGGTCCCAGTGTGGTGGGATTTTAAAGGTGTCGTGTTTTTCGAGCTGCTACACCACGGAACCAAACAATCAATTTGAATGTTTACTGTCAGCAACTGGACAGTTTGAACGAATCCATCATCCAGAACTCATTCACTGTAAAGGTGTTGTGTTCCATCAGGACAACGCGAGACCACACACAAGTTTGATCACCCGCCAAAATTATTGGAGCTTGGGTGGGATGTGTTGCCACACCCAGCATACTCGCCTGACCTTATGCCGTCAGACTTCCACTTGTTTTGCTCTCTTCAACAGTCCTTGCGTGGTATAACGTTCAATTCAGATGAGGCTGTAAATCAGCACCTTGTACAGTTTTTCGCCACGAAAGACAGGTCCTTCTATGAACGAGGCATTCTGCAGCTCACTGAAAGATGGCAAAAGGTTATTGAACAAAACGGGCATTATATCATTGATTGATCTTTGTTCTTTCTATCAATAAATGACCTTTGCAAAACATGGTTAAAATAAGTCATGACTTTTCCGACAACCCAATAGGTTCAAATTCTACAAGCTGCACCATGTCATAAAATACAGTAGATTCCAGTTAATCGCAGTGGCGTTACCAGAAATATCTTACGGGGGTGTGTGTGTGTGGTTCATTGGTGAAAGCCTCATATATACATCACTTTAAATTGGTGCTAAATCTCCCCTGGCTACGCCTATGGTTAATCAGAACAGCAATGTAATTGGGACAATTCTTGAAGTACATATCAAATTAGCTCTTTGGGATAAAGCTTTGCATAATTGAAATAGCCGCTTAATTGGGCCAAAGTATTCTTTTAGCTCTGATGTGTCCCAATTAACCGGAACCTACTGCAATACAAAACAGTGAAAAGCATAAAGTTTTCTTGTGACAAGATATTGAAATCCAAAAAATAAGGGATGGGAACAATGAAATAACAAGGTGTCAAACAAAAATGTTTGAGAAACAACTGAAGCATAATTCTGGAAAAGACTCATCTGAGACTAATAACTCATGACAGTTCAATCATCTCCTGAAACACACTGCAACAGGGTTTTCCCATGTGAAAAAGTAAAACTGCACTACTTGCAGAAGTTAAGACATTTATGATGCCCTTCCTTATCACTTTCAGTAGCCCGATTCTAAAAGAACCAGTGACGAAGAAACAACTCTTATTTTTCTGTCAAGATGTTAGCTCATTTGGTGCATCATTTCACTAAATGGCTTATTTTCAATATAAGGAAACTGTTGGATTTAATTGCGGAACAAGGGATTAAATGTAACATGGCTGTTAGGAGTCAGTTTCTCCAATTCAGCATATCACTTAACAAAAGTGGGCTTACAAGTGAAAATACAAATGTTCCTGTGAAAAAAAAAAGGTTTTAATTAGGACATAATTGTTTCTGAAACATTCTTACTTGAAACCCTCTTGCAAATTCACCATGACTTTTCAATTTTTAATACTTTCTGTCCCACACACACAAAACACTATTATGCTTACTAGAATTTGGTTCTATTTAATTCTGAAACATCAGTAATGCCATACTATTTTTTTATTAATACCATTCAAACAAAACATAGTACTGACACAAGAGTACCAACTGATTATTAATAATTACAAGGCTAATACAATTTAGTGTGCAATTCAACATGCAGACTGTTGTGCCAAGTTTTAAGGCTTGAATACTGAATTACAAGTAAAACCATGGCATGTAAGACTATAAAATAGCTGTAATCTCCTCATACAACTTTAAAAAAAATTATGATAAATTTATGATTTTTTAAGATTTATAGTATCTATTTATTAGGACAAATGAATTAACCTTTGCAATGTAAACATTACCTCTCAAATACTTCGCATATAGATTTTGTTTCAGTAAAAAAAAAAAAAAAAGACTAATGTACAGTTGATTCTGGTTATTTGCAACACATCTGGGCTACAACACTTTGGCCCAATTAAGCAGCTGCCTCAATTATGCAAAGCTTCATTCCAAAGAGCTAATCGAGAATGCTTTTTTTTTACGATTGAAGGTTCAACGACCACTGTGAGCAAAATGATGGGCTATAAGCAGTCGTCCACCCCTAATTTAGAGCTACTGGCTCCAGGGAAAAGAGAGAACCAGTGCCGTAAGACAAACACAACATCCATGCCTCACAGAGGTATTGGACAAATAGACAAAAACCAGTGCTTAGACCACTGCACCATTGGGGTAGCTAATTTGGAATGTTCTCCAACAATTGTCCCAAATAAACAGATGTCCTAATTAACTGGAATCTACTGTATTCCTTTGCTTATATCAATATAAATAGAGGCTTCAAATAGAGACAAGAGCTCTATAATTTCAGGTTTTTTTAATAAGTTAGTTGGTTCAAATGATCATAAAATGAGAAATGTGGAAAGCCTCTCACAGAACAGCTTTTGAAAACTTCACATATATATTTTTTTATCATTTTACATGCCTATCTACTATTTTGATTCTCATGGAAGACTCAAGCAAATTTTGCTGGGCACTAAAATTTCTTCCTACGCATTTGACCTTTTCAAAATCCTAAAATCTGGCAACCACTTCAAGGAGTGAAACAAATACACAGGCAACTTTTGATATACAACAAACGTATTACGTTTAAAGCTGAAGAGAGACCCAGCCCATTTAGACATGCAACGCAAAATTTATGTGGTTGGGCCTAAACACGATAATTCTTACGTTCAGTACATGACGGCTCTCACGAAATTCATTCAAAATGTATTGAATGGAAATTAATAAAAATTATGAACATTGTAGAGTTAAAAAATAACCACCCACACAATCACAAAATTGCCAGTAAAACAATAAACATACCTGACTCTGTACTTTAATCAACTTTCGTAACTTCTCAAACGTAAGGGAGTTGGATGCTTGGGAAGCCTTGGCTGCAGCTAACTCAGCTATACGCTGGATATCATTGTCGTTGACATCTCTATCAGTAAATCCACCAACCATTACCGATTCTGCTACACCTACAAATAAGATGACGGAAAGAAGTAAAATCTGTTTCATTTTTCGTTCCTGTTACACTCTACAAGATACAAAGCTAGCAACAGCTTCCCTGTACAAAATCACCCTCTCTACTAACTTCAGCGCAAGTTTTTCCTTCTGACAATGGCTCGTAAAACACATCAACTATTAATCACGAAATAACCACAGCTGTGTTTGAGTTTTCGTTGAGTCAGCAGGAAGGCAGATGTATTACACAAGCATTCAAAAATCCCACACAGACGAATTCCTTCCTGACTGCTTGGTCAGAAGAGATTGCGAAACTCCTGCAATAATTGTAAAACATAAAGTTTCGTTACGTACGCCCTTTGGTCGGGGGTATAGAATCGAATCGTATTGTATCTAATCGTATATGGTTTTTTTTTTTTTTTGTTTTGATTGGAGGTTTAACGACCAC
The DNA here is from genome assembly GCA_039090855.1 of Macrothele yani. Lineage (NCBI taxonomy): Eukaryota > Metazoa > Arthropoda > Arachnida > Araneae > Macrothelidae > Macrothele > Macrothele yani. Next base: position 19,607,548 of record CM077023.1, on the reverse strand, counting down.
CGTGAGCAACTCAATGGGCTATAAGCAATCGCCCATCCCTAATTTAGGGTCACTGGTTCCAGGGAAGGGAGAGAGCCAGTGCCGTAAGACAATCACAAAATCCATGCCTCACGGGATTCGAACCTGGACACCTTTCGAACGAATGATCAGAGGCCATCGCTTAGACCACTGCGCCACCGGGGTGGCGTACATAGGGTTTCAGGCACTCATTCAGATTCAATTCTCAATGCAGGCGCTGCTGCTCCGGTGGCGCAGTGGTCTAAGGGATGGCCTATGACCATTCGTCCGGAAGGGGTCCGGGTTCGAATCCCGTGAGGCATGGATGTTGTGTTTGTCTTACGGCACTATCTCTTATTCTTCCCTGGAACAAGTGGCCCTAAATCAGAACGGGCAACTGCTTCTGGCCCATTGAGTTGCTCATGGTGGTCGTTCACCTCCCCCCCCCCAAAGCACGCACTTGTTTAGGAATTTCACATTGGGAAGTGCTGAAAACTGTGACGGGTGGGGTGTAAAAATTTTTTTGAAAGGGGTGTTCACTGAAAGGAAATGCCGCCCTGGTGGCGCAGTGGTCTAAGCGATGGCTTCTGATCATTCGTTCGCAAGGGGTATGGGTTCGAATGCCGGTGAGGCATGGATGTTGTGTTTGTCTTACGGCACTGGCTCTCTCCCTTCAATGGAACCAGTGACCCTAAATTAGGGACGGGCGACTGCTTATAGCCCCGGTGGTCGTTAAACCCCCAATATAAAAAAAAAACAAAAACAAAAAAAAAACTGAATCATCTCCTGAAACACACCTGCCGCCCCGGTGGCGCAGTGGTCTAAGGCGCTGGCCTCTGATCATTCGTCCGTAAGGGGTCCGGGTTCGAATCCCGGTGAGGCATGGATGTTGTGTTTGTCTTTCGGCACTGGCTCTCTCCCTTCCCTGGAACCAGTGACCCTAAATTAGGGACGGGCGACTGCTTATAGCTCATTGAGTTGCTCACGGTGGTCGTTAAACCTCCAATCAGAATCAGAAACACACCGTGGGCGGCTGTACTGTTTCTAGTTTTCTCTCTCATGTCTAAAGGCTTCCCAGTACCGCGGTGATCTAAGTGCTGGCTTCAGACCATTCGTCCTAGAAGGGCCTGGTTTCAAATCCCGTTAGCAGAGGCGTAACTAGGCGTTTTTGCGACCGGGGTAAACCATAAAATATTGCGCCTTCGTCTCTATGTATGTACACTATCTACCAACAAGTAATTGGACACCCCTGCAATCGACGATATCTGCGGTCCTGATACACGTGACGGCAGCCGCCGTTAAATATCGTGTGGGAAACAACAACGCAACCAGTCGCATGCAAGATGCCACGCAGTTTGGAGCTCTCTGATTTCGAGAAAGGTGTAATCGTCGGGTATCATAGAAATGGCCGATCCATACGTGACATATCCAGCTAGTTGAAGTACCCAAAATCGACAGTGGCCTACGTGATTGGCAAGTGGAAGATGATTAGGTGACTGTCGGAATGTGCCCCGACCCGGCAGACCCACAAAACTGGGAGTTAGAGACCGACGGGTGCTGGCCAGAGAAATTCGGAAGAATCGCACCAAATCGATGGGCCACATCCGCGAGAAGTTTCAACAGGCATCCGGGAGTGTTCTTTCGATGAATACCATTCGTAAGGAAGCCCATCTGCTCGGTTATCATGGACGTGCTGCCGCCCACAAGCCTTTGATCACCAAGTCCAATAGCGCTGCTCGGCTAACGTGGTGCAAAGAACGTCGACAGTGGACCGTTGAACAGTGGAAACAGATTCTCGGGAGCGACGAATCAAGGTTCACCCTCTACCGTTCGGATGACAGGGTCTGGGTTTGGCGTCTGCCTGGAGAACGCCTCCTGCCGGAATGTATTGTGCCAACTGTGAAGTTCGGCGGCGGTGGAATTATGCTATGGGGGTGTTTCTCCTGGTATGGCACGGGACCCTTGGTCGCAATTCCTGGTAGACTCAACGCCGAGACCTACTGCACCATTTTGGATGACCATGCACTTCCTACGTTGTGGCAATTTTACGGGGTGGACCCATGTTACTTTCAGGATGACAATGCCACCTGTCATGTTGCGAGGTCCACCATGGCTTGGTATGGTGACAATGGGGTTAATCGAATGGACTGGCCTGCGCAGAGCCCGGACCTTAACCCTATCGAGCACCTTTGGGACGAGTTGGAGCGTCGACTTAAGGGGTGCCCCCACCGTCCGAAATCGGTGAAGGAACTGACCTGTCTTCTCCAAGCCGAGTGGAAGAAAATACCGCTAGCCGTCGTACAACGCCTGGTTGAGAGTATGCCCCGGAGGGTCGCAGCTGTAATCGCCGCTCGTGGAGGCTCCACCAACTATTGAAGGTGAATAAACTTCGTTTTCCTTTGCTATCACAGGTGTCCAATTACTTGTTGGTAAATAGTGTATTTTCTGTTTTAGACAGGTTTCGTTTAATACTGCATAATAATTTAATGTTCGTGTTTTGCTGATGGTTTGTCTTAACAGCAGTCACTTTATATCATAAATAAACACGTGGCTTGAAGATACGCTCTTATTAAAATCCGGTTTAACAGGTATAAAATCAGACTGTAGAACTAACTGCCGGGCTCGTACTCGCACACTAACGGCTTCGTCAAGACACAAACAACATATTTACAAATCCTAAATAAAACCGAAAAAAAAACTTAAAAGGAACAGTGGGTACATTCGTGTAACGCAAACGCAATACAGCCTGATACAGTCCCTTAGGATACAATTAAATATAAAGACACCGGGCAAAAAATTATTCACCTGCAGCAGTATATGTAATTGTTTTCTATGATATATTTCTGAGGTTATAATTAGAATTTTTCTTTAAATATTTCTGGTATATACACAATCGAGTCACATTATTGTGACCACCTCCTACTTTTGACGTCAGCAGCGCGTAGCCAATGAAAGAAGGCGCGTGTCGTGAGCTGGCTTGGAGGGTATATAAGGTGTGCTGTAGGCATTCTGAAAACATATCACTCGTTGCTATCATGGAAAAATGGAGCGATTCATCAGATTTGCAAAAAAAAAAAAGGATGATTATCGGCTTTCGGGCCAAGGGTGGCAGTATTTCTGAAACAGCGCAGTTTTTTTTTTTTGATTGGAGGTTTAACGACCACCGTGAGCAACTCAATGGACTATAAGCAGTCGCCTGTCCCTAATTTAGGGTCACTGGTTCCAGGGAAGGGAGAGAGCCAGTGCCGTAAGACAAACACAACATCCATGCCTGACCGGGATTCAAACCCAGACCCCTTTCGGACGAATGATCAGAGGCCATTGCTTAGACCACTGCGCCACCGGGGCGGCCAGCGCAGTTTGGGAACTGTTCGCGTGCTGCTGTGGTTAGTGTATCGTGATTGGAGAAATGGCACCATTTCGAATAAGCGACGTGGAAACTGCGGAGCACCACGTGCCATTGATGTGAGAGCTGAATGTCGGCTGCGAAGGTGCGTGAGGGCCGATCGACAAGCTACAGTGGAGCAACTCACTGGCCGAAGGAACCTGGGGGCTACCGGAAGTGTGTCTAAAACGACAGTGCAGAGAACCCTGTTGCGTATGGGGCTCGGATGCAGACGGATGGTCACTGCACCTATGCTAACGAATGTGAAACGGCAGAAAAGGCTTATATTTGCTCCGCAGTATCGGAATTGGACCTCCGCTGATTGGCAAAGGATTGCCTTCTCCGATGAACGAAGTAAGTTGATATATATATATATATATATATATATATCATCATCATCATCATCAACCATTATCAATCCACTGCTGGACGAAGGTCTCCCCAAGTTTCCTCCACAACGGTCTGTCTTGTGCCAGTCTCCTCCATGTCACTCCCACATACTTTCGAATTTCATCCACCCATCTTCCATGTGGTCTTCTTCTGGGTCTTTTCCTGTCCCTTGGAATCCAATCTAAAATTTCGGCTGTCCATCGATGGTCTGTCCTATATATATATATATATATATATATGTCAACTTACTTCGTTATTATTATTTTTTTTTCGTTTTCTAATATTTTCTTTCATAAGCAGAAGTACGAGTACAAACACAAAATAACAAAAAAATCATTTTATGTAACAAAATTTCTGTGAATTCGAAAAATTCACGTACATTTATCCAAGTTACCTCAAATCTTAAGTGGTTGCATTTGCCATGTGTTCCAACTGTTTAAATATTGGGAGGACGGCAGGGGGTAGGCATCAAAAGGAAGTTGGGTGGGCTAGGATGAAAACCAGGTTAAAGACCACCCACCCGTAGCGTCGCGCCTGTCTAGAAGAAATATATTTTAGAAAATTCGTGCAAAAGGGCTTCTTGTTTATCAGTAGTGCAGTAAAAGGGATTCTTTCGTTCTTTTCAGAAGTATTACCTCCTTTTTCTTATTTTTTCGTGGTTTAACGATCACCAGGGACGTATGTAAATTTTTTCGGGAGGGGGGGGCGACAAAAAATGTAGGTTTTTGAAATCCACCAGAACATAATAAAAGTTAATGAAAAATAGAAGAAAAAAATTAAGGCATTTTATTAAATTAAGGTTGTTTTTTTTAAATGTAAGTCGCATTTTTAACCAAAAATCATAAAACAATGAAACACTTTCGGGGGCTAAGTCTCCCCGCCTCCCCGATGAATACGCCCCTGACGTTCGCCATCAACAACTCTGAGGACTATAAGCAGTTACCCGCCCTATTTTGGGTTACTGATACCAGGTAGAGAGACAAAGACAATATACATGTCTCGAGCCAGGGCCCATATTGGACAAATGGTCAGAGGCCAGCGCCTCAGACCATTCGCCCACCACGAAGTCGTACATGCTCTGCCCAGAGGTATAAGTAAAAACTTAATAGGCCAAATCAGGAGTTAATATTTGCGTCCAGGGCAAACCACAAAATATTGTGCACTCATCTGTCTTTCCATCTCATTTTGCCCTCATCTGTCTTTCCATCGTCTACTGAATGTATACTCAGTAGACAAAGCATTAGAGATAGGGGTGATGGGAAGTAGACATGAGCAGCCCCGCGCAGAGTGGAACAGACCCAAACAGAACGCAAGCGATAAATAGGCGGATAGCAGGTCTACCCCAGTAGCGTATAGCAATCGACCAACATGGTAAACGTGGTGATCTGAGTGACTTTGATCGTGGACGCATTGTCGGCGCAAGACAGATGAGCCATTCTATCACCAAAATATTAAGAACCCAACGGCAACCGAATCAAGGGCGTACCGCGAGTATACCGTCCATTGACGTACCAGCGCCCAGAGAGCAAGCTTTGGCTGACCACACGTTATTGATGACCGGAGTCGACGTAGATTATCTAGGCTCGTACAAGCCGATCGCTTGGCAACGGCGGCGAAAATCACATTCAGGTTAAATGTCGGAGGCCCAAACAGCGTCAGCGAGCGAACGGTATGCGCACGCTGAATACCCTACTCGTGTGCCACTGTGAACTGCTCGTCATCGAAAATTACGCCTCGCCTGGTGCCGGGAACATCAAAACTGGACCTCTGCAGTGTGGCGCCGCGTTGTGTGGTCAGAGGAATCCCGCTTTGAGCTGTACCTAGCTGACGGGAGGGTGCTGGTGTTGCATCAATAGCATGAAGCCATGTTCCAGTCGAGTCAGGTCAGCCCTGTTCAAGAAGGTGGTGTCTGTGTGAGGGTTTGAGGAGCATTCTCACGGGACACATTAGGTCCCTTAGTGTGTCTGGAGAGGTCTTTAACCGCTGCGCGTTACCAGCCTGTGCTGGCTAACCACCTGCACACTTTCACGGACTTCTTGCATCCTGCGGCCGATGGTCTCTACCGGGCCCGTCGGCCGTAGGGCCTCAACCACCCATCCATGGCTAGAGGAACACTCGTCTGAGTTTGGAACCATCCAGTGGCCTCCGAGGGTTCCCGGATTTAAACCCTGTGGAGGCTGTCTGGGATGCCGTGGAGCAGAACATCAGATGCATTGATCCTGGACCGACGACGTCACAGGTGGAGATGTGGATGATTCTGCAGTAGGCATGGCTGACTTTACAAACCCTCCGGCGTCGGGTGAAGTCGATGAGTCTGCGTGAACAGGCTATTACTCGCGCTAGAGGAGGACCAACACGCTTTTAGGTAGGTATCTCTAATGTTTTGTACATTGAGTGCATGTACGCTCATTTAATAGTATATGTATTGGTATCATATCCTCATTGTCAACCATTATCAATTCACTGCTGGACGAAGGTCTCTCCAAGCCTCTTCCAAACGGTCTGTCTTGTGCCAGTCTCCTCCATGTTAGTCCCGCATACTTTCGAATTTCATCCACCCATCCCCCATGTGGTCTTCTGGGTCTTCTCCTGTCCCTTGGAATCCAGTCTAAAATTTCAGCTGTCCGTCGATGGTCTGTCCTTCTGGCAATATGTCCAGTCCATTGCCATTTCAGGGATTTTACTCTGATCATGATGTCTTCCACTCTTGTAATTTTTCTGATCCACGAGTTCCTCTTCTTATCTCTCCTGGTTACACCAAGCATGCACCTCTCCATGCTTGTTTGAGTTGTCTGCAGCCTTTGTATATCTCTTTTAGTTAAGGTCCACGTCTCTGCACCATACGTAAGCACTGGAAGGATGCATTGATCAAACACTTTTCTTTTAAGACATAATGGCATATTGCTCCTGAAAATTATGCTGTTTCTTCCAAAATCTCTCCAGGCAAGTTTTGTACGCCGATTAACTTCTTCATCAATGTGACCCTCACTTGATATCTGCTGTCCAAGATAAACGTACGTGTCTGTTATCTCCAGCTTTTCTCCATCAATCGATAAATCTTCATTTCTTGTAAAAGCATTGAACATCACTTTTGTCTTCTGAAAGTTCATTTTTAATCCCACTTCTTTACTCTTGTCAGCAAGTTCCTGGATCATACTCTGTAGCTCTGATGGGGTAGTTGCAAAAATGACTACATCATCAGCAAAACGAAGGTGGGTTATATAATCTCCATTAATCTTTATCCCCTTGTTTTCCCAGCTCAGCGACTGAAAGACACCCTCCAATGTGGTATTAAAGAGCTTCGGAGATATGGTGTCACCTTGTCTCACTACCTTTCCAACTTTTATGTGTGCTGTATTCTCAAACAGCCGAATCTTTGCACTTGGATTTTCATAGATGTTATTAATAATATTAATGTATGCATCTTCAATACCGCAGGATTTCAGAGCCATTGTAACTGCTGATGGTTTCACCGAATCAAAGGCTCTTTCATAATCGATAAAAGCCATGCACAATGGAAGTTCATATTCCCTCGCTCCTTCAATTAGTTCTCTCAGTACGTGGATATGATCTATTGTGCTGTAGCCGCTCCTGAATCCAGCTTGTTCTCTCGGTTGAGCCATGTCCAGTGTTACCTTCAAACGGTGTGAAAGAACTTTAGTGAAGATTTTATAAACCACTGATAGGAGGCTGATAGGTCTGTAGTTCCTGAGATCCTCAATGCCACCTTTTTTATGTAGCAAGATCATTGTAGCGTTGTTCCAATCCTCAGGAATATTCCCGTCATTAAGGCATTGAGTGAAAAACTTGGGCGAGTACTGTTTCAATTTCTCCCTTGCTTCTTGTGTATCTACACATAAATACGTATACACTGCTCGATAAAATTGTCACATCGGTGGTGAAAGTCGATGATTCGCTGTGGGGGAACGCAGTGTTTAGTGTTTAAAGTCTGGCCGAACTTACACACACATACACACATTATATATATAAAAGAAAAAATAATATAATGAATAAAAAATAAATCCTATTAAGTTTGCAGTTCAGCTAAAAACATCTATATCACAAAGAGCAAGTAACTCGTCAGCTGAAGGAGTTTCGTTTTTCCTAATTAAGTAGCAGTAAAACAATGAAGAAATTTTTAGACTCCACTAACTGTTTTCTTGCCTAATAATTATAATTATTATAATAAATGAGCGTATTTAGTTCATTGACGTTATGCTGCATAAATACGACAAGAACTACATAGTCTCACGGGATCAGCTAGTCTTTCAGCTGATTGAGTGGTGATATCCACACGGCCGCCCCGGTGGCGCAGTGGTCCAAGACGTTGGCCTCTGATCATTCGTCCGTAAGGGGTCCGGGTTCGAATCCCGGTCAGGCATGGATGTTGTGTTTGTCTTTCGGCACTGGCTCTCTCCCTTCCCTGGAACCAGTGACCCTAAATTAGGAACGGGCGACTGCTTATAGCCCATTGAGTTGCTCACGGTGGTCGTTAAACCTCCAATCAGAATCAGAAACACACCGTGGGCGGCTGTACTGTTTTTAGTTTTCTCTCTCATGTCTAAAGGCTTCCCAGTACCGCGGTGATCTAAGTGCTGGCTTCAGACCATTCGTCCTAGAAGGGCCTGGTTTCAAATCCCGTTAGCAGAGGCGTAACTAGGCGTTTTTGCGACCGGGGTAAACCATAAAATATTGCGCCTTCGTCTCTATGTATGTACACTATCTACCAACAAGTAATTGGACACCCCTGCAATCGACGATATCTGCGGTCCTGATACACGTGACGGCAGCCGCCGTTAAATATCGTGTGGGAAACAACAACGCAACCAGTCGCATGCAAGATGCCACGCAGTTTGGAGCTCTCTGATTTCGAGAAAGGTGTAATCGTCGGGTATCATAGAAATGGCCGATCCATACGTGACATATCCAGCTAGTTGAAGTACCCAAAATCGACAGTGGCCTACGTGATTGGCAAGTGGAAGATGATTAGGTGACTGTCGGAATGTGCCCCGACCTGGCAGACCCACAAAACTGGGAGTTAGAGACCGACGGGTGCTGGCCAGAGAAATTCGGAAGAATCGCACCAAATCGATGGGCCACATCCGCGAGAAGTTTCAACAGGCATCCGGGAGTGTTCTTTCGATGAATACCATTCGTAAGGAAGCCCATCTGCTCGGTTATCATGGACGTGCTGCCGCCCACAAGCCTTTGATCACCAAGTCCAATAGCGCTGCTCGGCTAACGTGGTGCAAAGAACGTCGACAGTGGACCGTTGAACAGTGGAAACAGATTCTCGGGAGCGACGAATCAAGGTTCACCCTCTACCGTTCGGATGGCAGGGTCTGGGTTTGGCGTCTGCCTGGAGAACGCCTCCTGCCGGAATGTATTGTGCCAACTGTGAAGTTCGGCGGCGGTGGAATTATGCTATGGGGGTGTTTCTCCTGGTATGGCACGGGACCCTTGGTCGCAATTCCTGGTAGACTCAACGCCGAGACCTACTGCACCATTTTGGATGACCATGCACTTCCTACGTTGTGGCAGTTTTACGGGGTGGACCCATGTTACTTTCAGGATGCCAATGCCACCTGTCATGTTGCGAGGTCCACCATGGCTTGGTATGGTGACAATGGGGTTAATCGAATGGACTGGCCTGCGCAGAGCCCGGACCTTAACCCTATCGAACACCTCTGGGACGAGTTGGAGCGTCGACTTAAGGGGTGCCCCCACCGTCCGAAATCGGTGAAGGAACTGACCTGTCTTCTCCAAGCCGAGTGGAAGAAAATACCGCTAGCCGTCGTACAACGCCTGGTTGAGAGTATGCCCCGGAGGGTCGCAGCTGTAATCGCCGCTCGTGGAGGCTCCACCAACTATTGAAGGTGAATAAACTTCGTTTTCCTTTGCTATCACAGGTGTCCAATTACTTGTTGGTAAATAGTGTATTTTCTGTTTTAGACAGGTTTCGTTTAATACTGCATAATAATTTAATGTTGGTGTTTTGCTGATGGTTTGTCTTAACAGCAGTCACTTTATATCATAAATAAACACGTGGCTTGAAGATACGCTCTTATTAAAATCCGGTTTAACAGGTATAAAATCAGACTGTAGAACTAACTGCCGGGCTCGTACTCGCACACTAACGGCTTCGTCAAGACACAAACAACATATTTACAAATCCTAAATAAAACCGAAAAAAAAAACTTAAAAGGAACAGTGGGTACATTCGTGTAACGCAAACGCAATACAGCCTGATACAGTCCCTTAGGATACAATTAAATATAAAGACACCGGGCAAAAAAATATTCACCTGCAGCAGTATATGTAATTGTTTTGTATGATATATTTCTGAGGTTATAATTAGAATTTTTATTTAAATATTTCTGGTATATACACAATCGAGTCACATTATTGTGACCACCTCCTACTTTTGACGTCAGCAGCGCGTAGCCAATGAAAGAAGGCGCGTGTCGTGAGCTGGCTTGGAGGGTATATAAGGTGTGCTGTAGGCATTCTGAAAACATATCACTCGTTGCTATCATGGATAAAAGGAGCGATTCATCAGATTTGCAAAAAAAAAAAAAAGGATGATTATCGGCTTTCGGGCCAAGGGTGGCAGTATTTCTGAAACAGCGCAGTTTTTTTTTTTTTGATTGGAGGTTTAACGACCACCGTGAGCAACTCAATGGACTATAAGCAGTCGCCTGTCCCTAATTTAGGGTCACTGGTTCCAGGGAAGGGAGAGAGCCAGTGCCGTAAGACAAACACAACATCCATGCCTGACCGGGATTCGAACCCAGACCCCTTTCGGACGAATGATCAGAGGCCATTGCTTAGACCACTGCGCCACCGGGGCGGCCAGCGCAGTTTGGGAACTGTTCGCGTGCTGCTGTGGTTAGTGTATCGTGATTGGAGAAATGGCACCATTTCGAATAAGCGACGTGGAAACTGCGGAGCACCACGTGCCATTGATGTGAGAGGTGAATGTCGGCTGCGAAGGTGCGTGAGGGCCGATCGACAAGCTACAGTGGAGCAACTCACTGGCCGAAGGAACCTGGGGGCTACCGGAAGTGTGTCTAAAACGACAGTTCAGAGAACCCTGTTGCGTATGGGGCTCGGATGCAGACGGATGGTCACTGCACCTATGCTAACGAATGTGAAACGGCAGAAAAGGCTTATATTTGCTCGGCAGTATCGGAATTGGACCTCCGCTGATTGGCAAAGGATTTCCTTCTCCGATGAACGAAGTAAGTTGATATATATATATATATATATATATATATATATATATATATATATATCAGCATCATCATCATCATCAACCATTATCAATCCACTGCTGGACGAAGGTCTCCCCAAGTTTCCTCCACAACGGTCTGTCTTGTGCCAGTCTCCTCCATGTCACTCCCACATACTTTCGAATTTCATCCACCCATCTTCCATGTGGTCTTCTTCTGGGTCTTTTCCTGTCCCTTGGAATCCAATCTAAAATTTCGGCTGTCCATCGATGGTCTGTCCTATATATATATATGTCAACTTACTTCGTTATTATTATTTTTTTTCGTTTTCTAATATTTTCTTTCATAAGCAGAAGTACGAGTATAAACACAAAATAACAAAAAAATCATTTTATGTAACAAAATTTCTGTGAATTCGAAAAATTCACGTACATTTATCCAAGTTACCTCAAATCTTAAGTGGTTGCATTTGCCATGTGTTCCAACTGTTTAAATATTGGGAGGACGGCAGGGGGTAGGCATCAAAAGGAAGTTGGGTGGGCTAGGATGAAAACCAGGTTAAAGACCACCCACCCGTAGCGTCGCGCCTGTCTAGAAGAAATATATTTTAGAAAATTCGTGCAAAAGGGCTTCTTGTTTATCAGTAGTGCAGTAAAAGGGATTCTTTCGTTCTTTTCAGAAGTATTACCTCCTTTTTCTTATTTTTTCGTGGTTTAACGATCACCAGGGACGTATGTAAATTTTTTCGGGGGGGGGGGGCGACAAAAAATGTAGGTTTTTGAAATCCACCAGAACATAATAAAAGTTAATGAAAAATAGAAGAAAAAATTAAGGCATTTTATTAAATTAAGGTTGTTTTTTTTAATGTAAGTCGCATTTTTAACCAAAAATCATAAAACAATGAAACACTTTCGGGGGCTAAGTCTCCCCGCCTCCCCGATGAATACGCCCCTGACGTTCGCCATCAACAACTCTGAGGACTATAAGCAGTTACCCGCCCTATTTTGGGTTACTGATACCAGGTAGAGAGACAAAGACAATATACCTGTCTCGAGCCAGGGCCCATATTGGACAAATGGTCAGAGGCCAGCGCCTCAGACCATTCGCCCACCACGAAGTCGTACATGCTCTGCCCAGAGGTATAAGTAAAAACTTAATAGGCCAAATCAGGAGTTAATATTTGCGTCCAGGGCAAACCACAAAATATTGTGCACTCATCTGTCTTTCCATCTCATTTTGCCCTCATCTGTCTTTCCATCGTCTACTGAATGTATACTCAGTAGACAAAGCATTAGAGATAGGGGTGATGGGAAGTAGACATGAGCAGCCCCGCGCAGAGTGGAACAGACCCAAACAGAACGCAAGCGATAAATAGGCGGATAGCAGGTCTACCCCAGTAGCGTATAGCAATCGACCAACATGGTAAACGTGGTGATCTGAGTGACTTTGATCGTGGACGCATTGTCGGCGCAAGACAGATGAGCCATTCTATCACCAAAATATTAAGAACCCAACGGCAACCGAATCAAGGGCGTACCGCGAGTATACCGTCCATTGACGTACCAGCGCCCAGAGAGCAAGCTTTGGCTGACCACACGTTATTGATGACCGGAGTCGACGTAGATTATCTAGGCTCGTACAAGCCGATCGCTTGGCAACGGCGGCGAAAATCACATTCAGGTTAAATGTCGGAGGCCCAAACAGCGTCAGCGAGCGAACGGTATGAGCACGCTGAATACCCTACTCGTGTGCCACTGTGAACTGCTCGTCATCGAAAATTACGCCTCGCCTGGTGCCGGGAACATCAAAACTGGACCTCTGCAGTGTGGCGCAGCGTTGTGTGGTCAGAGGAATCCCGCTTTGAGCTGTACCTAGCTGACGGGAGGGTGCTGGTGTTGCATCAATAGCATGAAGCCATGTTCCAGTCGAGTCAGGTCAGCCCTGTTCAAGAAGGTGGTGTCTGTGTGAGGGTTTGAGGAGCATTCTCACGGGACACATTAGGCCCCTTAGTGTGTCTGGAGAGGTCTTTAACCGCTGCGCGTTACCAGCCTGTGCTGGCTAACCACCTGCACACTTTCACGGACTTCTTGCATCCTGCGGCCGATGGTCTCTACCGGGCCCGTCGGCCGTAGGGCCTCAACCACCCATCCATGGCTGGAGGAACACTCGTCTGAGTTTGGAACCATCCAGTGGCCTCCGAGGGTTCCCGGATTTAAACCCTGTGGAGGCTGTCTGGGATGCCGTGGAGCAGAACATCAGATGCATTGATCCTGGACCGACGACGTCACAGGTGGAGATGTGGATGATTCTGCAGTAGGCATGGCTGACTTTACAAACCCTCCGGCGTCGGGTGAAGTCGATGAGTCTGCGTGAACAGGCTATTACTCGCGCTAGAGGAGGACCAACACGCTTTTAGGTAGGTATCTCTAATGTTTTGTACATTGAGTGCATGTACGCTCATTTAATAGTATATGTATTGGTATCATATCCTCATTGTCAACCATTATCAATTCACTGCTGGACGAAGGTCTCTCCAAGCCTCTTCCAAACGGTCTGTCTTGTGCCAGTCTCCTCCATGTTACTCCCGCATACTTTCGAATTTCATCCACCCATCCCCCATGTGGTCTTCTGGGTCTTCTCCTGTCCCTTGGAATCCAGTCTAAAATTTCAGCTGTCCGTCGATGGTCTGTCCTTCTGGCAATATGTCCAGCCCATTGCCATTTCAGGGATTTTACTCTGATCATGATGTCTTCCACTCTTGTAATTTTTCTGATCCACGAGTTCCTCTTCTTATCTCTCCTGGTTACACCAAGCATGCACCTCTCCATGCTTGTTTGAGTTGTCTGCAGCCTTTGTATATCTCTTTTAGTTAAGGTCCACGTCTCTGCACCATACGTAAGCACTGGAAGGATGCATTGATCAAACACTTTTCTTTTAAGACATAATGGCATATTGCTCCTGAAAATTATGCTGTTTCTTCCAAAATCTCTCCAGGCAAGTTTTGTACGCCGATTAACTTCTTCATCAATGTGACCCTCACTTGATATCTGCTGTCCAAGATAAACGTACGTGTCTGTTATCTCCAGCTTTTCTCCATCAATCGATAAATCTTCATTTCTTGTAAAAGCATTGAACATCACTTTTGTCTTCTGAAAGTTCATTTTTAATCCCACTTCTTTACTCTTGTCAGCAAGTTCCTGGATCATACTCTGTAGCTCTGATGGGGTAGTTGCAAAAATGACTACATCATCAGCAAAACGAAGGTGGGTTATATAATCTCCATTAATCTTTATCCCCTTGTTTTCCCAGCTCAGCGACTGAAAGACACCCTCCAATGTGGTATTAAAGAGCTTCGGAGATATGGTGTCACCTTGTCTCACTACCTTTCCAACTTTTATGTGTGCTGTATTCTCAAACAGCCGAATCTTTGCACTTGTATTTTCATAGATGTTATTAATAATATTAATGTATGCATCTTCAATACCGCAGGATTTCAGAGCCATTGTAACTGCTGATGGTTTCACCTAATCAAAGGCTTTTTCATAATCGATAAAAGCCATGCACAATGGAAGTTCATATTCCCTCGCTCTTTCAATTAGTTCTCTCAGTACGTGGATATGATCTATTGTGCTGTAGCCGCTCCTGAATCCAGCTTGTTCTCTCGGTTGAGCCATGTCCAGTGTTACCTTCAAACGGTGTGAAAGAACTTTAGTGAAGATTTTATAAACCACTGATAGGAGGCTGATAGGTCTGTAGTTCCTGAGATCCTCAATGCCACCTTTTTTATGTAGCAAGATCATTGTAGCGTTGTTCCAATCCTCTGGAATATTCCCGTCATTAAGGCATTGAGTGAAAAACTTGGGCGAGTACTGTTTCAATTTCTCCCCTTGCTTCTTGTGTATCTGCACATAAATACGTATACACTGCTCGATAAAATTGTCACATCGGTGGTGAAAGTCGATGATTCGCTGTGGGGGAACGCAGTGTTTAGTGTTTAAAGTCTGGCCGAACTTACACACACATACACACATTATATATATAAAAGAAAAAATAATATAATGAATAAAAAATAAATCCTATTAAGTTTGCAGTTCAGCTAAAAACATCTATATCACAAAGAGCAAGTAACTCGTCAGCTGAAGGAGTTTCGTTTTTCCTAATTAAGTAGCAGTAAAACAATGAAGAAATTTTTAGACTCCACTAACTGTTTTCTTGCCTAATAATTATAATTATTATAATAAATGAGCGTATTTAGTTCATTGACGTTATGCTGCATAAATACGACAAGAACTACATAGTCTCACGGGATCAGCTAGTCTTTCAGCTGATTGAGTGGTGATATCCACACGGCCGCCCCGGTGGCGCAGTGGTCCAAGGCGTTGGCCTCTGATCATTCGTCCGTAAGGGGTCCGGGTTCGAATCCCGGTCAGGCATGGATGTTGTGTTTGTCTTACGGCACTGGCTCTCTCCCTTCCCTGGAACCAGTGACCCTAAATTAGGGACGGGCGACTGCTTATAGCCCATTGAGTTGCTCACGGTGGTCGTTAAACCTCCAACCAAAAAAAAAGATATCCACACAACCCGATCTGACAATTAACGCAGTAAAAAACAACCAAGAACTATGCAAAACTTCTATATATCTTTCAGCAATGACAACGTCACAGCCTCTCCTTGACAAATGTTAACCCCGCCTTCTCGTGGTGCATCCTGTTCCCACTAAAGGGGCTCTGACGACCGCCAATAGCGGTATAACTATACCATCGGGATTAGAGGAAATTCTATCCCACACTCACCAACCCGTTTGGCCAGCGTGGTGAGTTATGGCCAAACCCCTCCAAAATGACTCCACAACTTAAATCTTGGCCCTCAGTCTCCGGCAGCTGGAATGTACCTGGCCAAGGCAGCGGCCAGTGCGACATGAAGGCAGAGGGTGCTAAGAATCCCCGGAGGACCGGACTAGGCTGCCATCTGATGCTGACCTTGGCAACGTACAATGGACGCTCCCTATCTTCTGATTCAAGGCTTCTTGATTTGGAAGAGGAACTACAAAGGATCAAGTGGGACATCGTGGGGCTAAGTGAGGTAAGGAGAAAAGGAGAAGATCTCATCGAACTGTAAAGTGGACATCTCTTCTACTATCGTGGGACAGATACTGGCAGAACTAGTGGTGTTGGATTTATAATAAACAAGAAACTGAAGGATAAAGTGGTAGAAGTTGAAAGTTCCTCTGACAGAGCTGCGCGACTCGTTATCCAACTATCGAGAAGATACCAGGCTCAGATTATTCAAACTTATGCACCCACCACAAGTCATCCTGAAGAAGAAATTGAAGAATTTTATGAGGAAATTTGTCATCTAAATAATAAAGGTAAGCAGCACTTGAAAATAATTATGGGAGATTTCAATGCAAAAATAGGGCAACGGCAACAGAATGAAACTTCAGTAGGTAAATTCGGTCACGGCAACAGAAACCAGCGTGGAAATACTCTCGTTGAGTTTGCAGAGGCAGAAGGGTTTTTCATCTTGAACTCCTTCTTCAAGAAAAAGCCACACAGGAAAATGGACATGGAGACATCCAAATGGGACGACAAGTGAAATTGATTTTATTATGTGTAACAAAAAATTCGTCATAGAAGACTGCAGTGTGCTAAACAAGTTCAACACAGGTAGTGACCATAGATTGGTGAGATGTAAGATGCACCTCAACACTAAACTTTAACGTGGCAAGCTCATAAGACAAACAAAATCTATTGACATAACCAACCTTAAAAAACACCATAATACCTTCAAGTTGGAACTGAATAACAGGTTCTCTGCTTTAGAAGGCCTAACATCGGAAGAAGTGGACATCTCTGAAGTTAACAGAAAAGTAACCAAAGCTCTTATGGAAACAGCAACAAAATTAGCTGGGTCTATGAACAAGTTGCATGTAAATAAATTATCAGGAAAAACGAAAATGTTGATGCAAAAAAGAAGAGAGATGAGGACAACTAAAGAAGATGTGACTTCCAAAGTGGAATATATAGAGCTATGCAAGACAGTACGAAAAAGTATCACTGAAGACGTAAGAAAATTCAACTGTGAACTAGTGAGGAAAGCAATCGAAAACAACCAAAGCCTAAAGATAGCAAAGGGACATCTCAGTAAGGGAAGAAAACAGATTATGGCACTGAGAAAAGAAGATGGTTCTGTAACAAGAAATAGAGGCAAAATTTTGAGAAGAGTGAAAGATTTCTACTCCAAATTATATGAAAGGGATGATACATGCACTCCAGACATCATGAAATATACCAGTACCAGAGTTCCTCCAGTCCTTCCAGGAGAAGTTGCACATGCAATCAAGAACATTAAGCGGGGAAAAGCTCCAGGAGAAGATGGAATTACTGTAGACATCATACAAGAAGCAAGTGGAGAAATCGAAACAGTACTCGCCCAAATTTTCACTCGATGCCTTAATGAAGGAAAGATTCCTGAGGATTGGAACACCGCTACAATGATCCTGCTACATAAGAAAGGTGACATTGAGGATCTCGGAAACTACAGACCTATCAGCCTCCTATCAGTGGTTTATAAAATCTTCACTAAAGTTCTTTCACACCGCTTGAAGGTAACACTGGACATGGCTCAACCGAGAGAACAAGCTGGATTCAGGAGTGGCTACAGCACAATAGATCATATCCATGTGCTGAGAGAACTAATTGAAAGAGCGAGGGAATATGAACTTCCATTGTGCATGGCTTTTATCGATTATGAAAAAGCCTTTGATTCGGTGAAACCATCAGCAGTTACAATGGCTCTGAAAACCTGCGGTATTGAAGATGCATACATTAATATTATTAATAACATCTATGAAAATGCAAGTGCAAAGATTAGGCTGTTTGAAAATACAACACACATAAAAATTGGAAAGGGAGTGAGACAAGGTGACACCATATCTCCGAAGCTCTTTAATGCCACATTGGAGGGTGTTTTTCAGTCACTGAGCTGGGAAAACAAGGGGATAAAGATTAATGGAGATTATCTAACCCACCTTCGTTTTGCTGATGACGTAGTCATTTTTGCAACTAGCCCATCAGAGCTGCAGAGTATGATCCAGGAACTTGCTGACAAGAGTAAAGAAGTATGATTAAAAATGAACTTTTCAGAAGACAAAAGTGATGTTCAATGCTTTTACAAGAAATGAAGATTTATCGATTGATGGAGAAAAGCTGGAGATAACAGACACATACGTTTATCTTGGACAGCAGATATCAAGTGAGGGTCACATTGATGAAGAAATTAAACGGCGTACAAAACTTGCCTGGAGAGCTTTTGGAAGAAACAGCATAATTTTCAAGAGCAATATGCCATTATGTCTTAAAATAAAAGTGTTTGATCAATGCATCCTTCCAGTGCTTACGTATGGTGCAGAGACGTGGACCTTAACTAAAAGAGACATACAAAGGCTGCAGACAACTCAAACAAGCATGGAGAGGTGCATACTTGGTGTAACCAGGAGAGATAAGAAGAGGAACTCGTGGATCCGAAAAATGACAAGAGTGGAAGACATCATGATCAGAGTTAAATCCCTGAAATGGCAATGGGCTGGATGGACATACTGCCAGAAGGACAGATCATCGATGGACAGCCGAAAGTTTAGATTGGATTCCAAGGGACAGGAAAAGACCCAGAAGAAGACCACATGGGAGATGGGTGGATGAAATTCGAAAGTATGCAGGGGTGACATGGATAAGACTGGCACAAGACAGACCGTTGTGGAGGAAACTTGGGGAGACCTTCGTCCAGCAGTGGATTGATAATGGTTGACAATGATGATGATGATGAATGACAAATTTTTTCGTATTTATAATACGTCTATTATTTCTGAAATTGTGCAATTCTGCACGCAACTAATCATAACTTAACTTTTTCCCCGATTTATGAAATTTGCATGTGAGAGCTGCTATTTTGAAAATTTTCGACATTCCAATTATGATTATTGGATCCATGGTTTCCGGAAAACCGGTACCCTGCAAACCTCGTACACGGAAGGCTATTACATGCGCTGTTTTACCCCTTCTGTAAAATTTTAATGTCTGAATTTCTGACTTGAGCATCAACTTCATCGCTTGTACTTATTCCGATACATTTGTAAAATTAATTTTAGGTAGGTATCTCTAATGGTAGGTATCTCTAAGTTTTTTTTTTTTTTTTTTTTTTTGTTTCGATACATTTGTACCCAATTCGTAAAGTATTTCATATTTTGAAGCATTCACGGCATTTGCGTGAAATTAACTTTCCGGAAAACTCTTACCAGGAAGATTGGCACCCGGCAAACTGATACGCACGGGCGGATGGTTGCCGTATAAACTCGTAGGAGATTGGTACCCAAAGAATTCTTGCTTGTCGTGTTAATTTTCATCTCTCTAGCCGAAACAGGGAGTACCAATTGCATTAAAGGAAGATCGTTACTAGGTTACTGTCGCTGATGATAGCTTTATTTTAGACCAAAAATATTGGTTTCTAAACTTACCAACTTTACTGATTTTTTCTCTGGTGCTAAATTTGTGTTTTCGAGGGTATTTTCTGCTGCTCGATTTGGTTGCAGGCACGTAGCTCTAGGTCACAGAACCAGGCAGTAGTGGCCAGTTATCAAAATTACTGGGAAGACAAACTGTTTTTCAGCCTGGATTCAAATATGTTAGAAGTATACAGTTTCAACGCACTATTAAGCAAGAACAATGTAAGATATTTTATGTTACCTGTAACAGAATTGTAGGGGAATGCTGTTTCAAGTTTTTTTAGAGACAGTCACAGATGTTCTATGTGTGCACCCTTAGTCACACGACACACATCGAGCCGGTAATCCATTTCCGCCCAAACGCGAGGTAAAATATCTGAATCAAGTGCAGTGATAGTGGCTGTGATACGCTGTTTCAGCTCCGCTAGATCAACAGGAAGGGGAGGGGCGAATACTTAATGCTTTACGTACCCCCACAGGAAAAAGTCACAAGTCACAAGTCAAGACTTCTGGGTGGCCATTGGGTCAGTGACATGTTGCAGTCCGCGGCGCACGTGGACAACGAGAAGGGAAAATACGACAAATTACCTGGGCAAAATAATCCCTCTCGGCATCGACACATAGTTACTACCTGTCCGGCAAGGTCATTATCCCGGAACGAAACAAAAAGTCTTGTGGCTGGGACCCGAAGAAGTCATCAACTGCACGTTGAACCTCGTTGTCTGTCGTGAATTCTTTCCCAGGCAGGAAGTGACCCAGGCAACGAAGCAGATGATAGTCTGTCGGAGACAAGTCCGGGTAATAGGCAGGATGAGGCAGTGCTACATAGTTCAAGGCACTTAGTGTCACCATCGTTCGTTGTGCGACATGAGGGCAAGCGTTGTCCTGGAGCAGAAGAACACCATGTCTGTTGAACAAAGCCGGTAGTTTCTGCAGCAATTTCCGGTGCATCTGGTGTAATTCAGCACAATAACGTTCTGCAGTGATGGTTTGGCCTCTTGCCAAGAAACTCCGATGAATTATCCCGGCTGTGGACCACCAGACAAGGAGCATCATCTTCTCGGTGTGTAGGGGTGGCTTAGAATGCCGTCCAGCAGGCTGTGTCTTGCTTAACCATCGTGCAGATCGTTTCCTGTTATCATAAAGGACCCACTTCTCGTCTCAGGTGACGATTCGATGTAGTAGAGGTTCCTGTTTATTCCTGGCAAGCAGCGACGTGCAGACATCCAAACGCCTAGTCTTGTTGGCAGTTGTCAACTCATGCGGCAGCCACATGTCCAGCTTTTTGACCTTACCCAGGGAAACCAGACGCAGAACAACTGTCGTGTGGTGGACACCTACCTCTGCCGCTATCTCACGACACGTTTTTCGGGGATCCGCTTCAACCACACGTAACAGAGCATCGTCAGAAACAGTAACAGGTCGGTGACCACGTTTTTCGTTTTGCAGGTCCGGATCTCCGTTTCGGAACTTCACAAACCATCGCCGAATGGTTCGTTCATTGGCTGTACTCTCCCCAGAGGCTTTGTTAACGTTTCGAGAGGCAATTCCTGCAGAATGGTCCAGTTTGAATTCATACAGGAAGATGACTTTCAAATCCAGCGTCTGCATGTTTCTTTTTCAAGCCACGTTACGTCTAAACACACCACACCTGAACCTTGTTCTTCACACACGTGCTAGCTATTTATAGTAACTCTGTGACGTAATATCCACAACACCTGTGGATGGTTCCATGTTGCTGTGGTGGGGGCCTGTCTCCACTGCTAGTTCGCGCTGGCCGTTTCATCCGCACCAATCCAATACACTTCTGCATCTACTTTCAATTGAGTTGCGAGATCACGAATTTCTTTCTCTCCAAATTGAGGATTTTCTAGTTTATAATGAATAAAATTCTCCGGCTGGACGTGTAGTGCAGGAAAGCTTACGTTAAGTCACGTTAGGGTTATTAAAAGGTTACTTGACGTAGCTAAAGTGTGCTTAATCTTCAAAGTGCTAGAGTTTGTTTAGGTAAGACACGCACGTGCAATAAATTCCAAGAATATGGAATTTATTTTTACTCAGCGTTCCTCATTATCTTGAATATCAGTAATATAACTTCGGTTTTAGTACATTAGTACCTTGAAGGCTCCTTATTAGAGCGGTAAACACAATATACCCTGAACTTAACGCAAACACTCAATGAAATAGACTTAACGGCCAGACAGAGGTCTGACAATAAAATGAACTAAGAAAACGTACTCACTTTTAACCTTTTATTGGGAAACTCCTGGTATTACTCAATACACACTCCAATATAACACAACTACTGTTAGACCGAACTTTCGTAGAATCGCATAACAATAATTACGAAGAACATATCATATATACAACACGAACCTCTCTGGTATACTTGAGCGCGCCTATATATACTGCATAGCACCACGTCATGACTTACACTCGTTGCCACATATAATTCAGCGGGAGAAACAATATCTCGTTAAGTGAGAAGATAATTTGCATAGGAAAATAAAATAACAAGAGATAGTAAAATCAAAAAGAAACTGAAGCTAGAGTATACGTTACAAGTTCATGGGGCTGTAAGTTAGGTTTTAGAAATGACATGTTTTTTTTATTAAGACGTTGTATTCTGTTATTCTCTCTTCTGTTTCATTTTGATCTGACTTGTTTGAGACACATGTAAATAGATTTCACTGTAAAACAGTTTCTGAAATTCACGAGCCACTTTCCGTCATTTCCTTCGTGAACTAACGAAGCATATTTCTGATACAACCTTTTCCTTGAAATGACGAAAAGAAACCTGAATTTCACAGATTTTTCGTACCACGGGAAAATTCTGAATTTTCAGAAACCTTTCCACAGTTTATTTCTTATATTGACGGTAAGTTACCGTTTTAGAGATGTTTTAACGGAAAATTCTGAATTTTCAGAAACCTTTCTGCAATTCCTTTTGTATGTTAACGGAAAAACTCCGTTCTCACTTTTTCCGTATCCGTACGACTAGAAATTACCGGCAATAGGAGCGAGTAGTGAAAATACTTGAGGTTTGATTAACTTTAAAAATTCAATCGTCTGACGAATTTTGAAGTTTCGTAGCGAGATCGGATATTGTGGATAGCATATCGCATGTATTTTGTTTATTGTGGCTCAGGACATTTCTTCCCCTCTCTTCTTTTTTGGGCACCAGCGATTTATTACATATTGTGTTATTGTAAGAAACCGGGTACTTAACTTATTTTCAGATGATTATACGATGTCTATGTATCAGTCTTTGGACAACTTAAGACATAACTTATTATAGCTATCAAGAGTAGATTTTATAATTAGGAGGTTCCTTTTTGTGAAATATTGCTATAAAGGAGCACATTTCACCTTTTTCACAGCTAACTGAAAGTCTTGCCACTTAAAAAAAATCAAGTTGCAAAGCATTTTGTTGCTTCGAAAAATCAGGAGGAAAAATGCCTAATTCGGAAAAAAGTCTTACAGAAAAAAAAATATTACAAACCTATTCAGAAAAATAATAAGCTCCAAAAGAAAAGAAAATGACTAAATCACTCATATTAAAGAGAAAAAAATTCATTGTCGCGCAATGTATTTTACGCTGTAAGTGATTCAAATTTCCGAGTGTCTGTGGCTCGGTAGTTAAACACGTGCGTTACCTGTTCAACCAGACCAAGCGGCGCGGGTTCAATCCTGACTGGAACGGAAGAATTAACTGAGGAAAGGGCTGAAAAATGCAGGAGGGTTCTAGGTTTTGCGGAACTTCAGTTTAAATAAGGAAAAACTTGAAATGGATTTTTCTGAAATCAACGGAATTTCTGACTAAGGAAAATCTGTGAAAATACGGGTTAAAGTAGACGGGCACTTTTAAAAACGGAAATTTCTGCAAAACATCGATACCTACCGACACATTTTTTACGTTATTTTCAGAAATTTTCCGTGAATTCACAGCACTTATTTTTTACAGTGTTGTTCGTACATTGTCAGCGACAGCTTGAATGAACTGGAGTCCATTTATACGTGGTGGTCTATCACTCTTTTCCATGGGAACAGTTTTGAAGCAAGCATTAGTTTCAGCTTCAGAGTGCACTCGTTTAAATTCTTTCAAACTCTCAATCTTTTGAGTATATGATCTGCCCCCCCTAGTGATTTCTCTGCCTTGTAATATTTGTGACACATTTTTTAAGTTCTGTCAAAACATCCATCATCAGTACAAGGTTCACAACAAAGTTAATTGAGCACAATTTGGAATGAAGATCTGGATAATTTGACCTTCTCGACTACCTCTGGAAGGATATGGCCTGTCGTGGGTTGTATCACACACCACCAAGTCCCAAAATGTCTTTTGAAGCAACGCCAGCACCATAGCGGTTCGTTGAGAGCTGAAGAGAATGTGCTTCCTTCACTGGGCAGCCTCACGCAAGCCTAACATCAGCAAGATCAACACTAAGCGTCACTTAGAGTGGCAGTGGACTCTGGAGCAGTGAAAACGCTTTTTCTGGAATGATGGATCACGCAGTCCGACGAAGCAAAGTGGAGGATGCCAGATGAACAGTACCTGCCGGACTGTGTCGTGCCAACTGTGAAGTCTGGTGTAGAAAGCATCTTGCTCTGCGACTGTTTTTCGAAGTTAAAGCCGGAACTCCAGTGCCCAGGAATCTAAACGCTACAGCATGTAATGATATTCTCGACAATGCTGTGTTCATAATATTATGGGAACAGTTCGGTGAAGACACTTTCTTTTGCCAACAGAAAAATGTCCCGTCCACAAAGCGAGCTCCGTGCGGCAATCGTTTGATGAGATGGGTGTGGTAAAAACTTGACTGACTTGCACAGACCCCAGATCTCAACCCCATGGAACGCCGACTGAAAGCCAGGCCGAGCCACCCGACGTCGGTGGCCGATCAAACTAATGTTCTTGTGGCAGAATGACAGGCAATTCCCACAGCAACGTACCAAAATCTAATGGAAAGCTTTCTTAGCAGAGTGGAGGCTGTGGTAGAATCAAAGGGTGGACAAACCTGATATTAATTCTTTTCCAATTACAGGGAGTTTTTGTGGATAGGCAAATGTCCAAATGCTTTTCGGATAGTCTATTTCCTCTAATATAGGCATACAGTCTGGACACAA
Source organism: Macrothele yani (assembly GCA_039090855.1). Lineage (NCBI taxonomy): Eukaryota > Metazoa > Arthropoda > Arachnida > Araneae > Macrothelidae > Macrothele > Macrothele yani. The sequence goes on along the minus strand of CM077023.1, from coordinate 19,582,917 downwards.
ATGTTATCTGTGTACGTACGTTAAAAGTGTTTGCATAGCGGAGGAAACTGTGCAGAAAACTAATGTGTATGTAGTCGAGAAATTAAATTTACCCACAACTGAAAATTCCTTTCATTTGTACATCGGCTATGGTAGTATTTAAAAACTTTTCTTATGTCAGCTGACTAAGAAAGTACACTGCTGGCCACCCAAAATGCAACACCAAGAAGGACACGAGATAGAAAAGCCAGATTTACTGGACACATAACAACAGTTACAAAGATGAAACGATTGAGCTTACAGGCCTGTGCGACATGCGGAACACGCAGTCGCACGGGCCTGTAAGCTCAATCAATCTGTAAGCCCCCATGCTGGCAATAACGACCGCTACACGCCGCGGCATCGAACGAAAGTGGCTTTGGATGTGGGCTTGGGGTATGTCGGTTCAGGCTGCTTCCACACGTTGCCACAGTTCATCAGGCGTAGCCGCGGGTGGTGCTTGCCGGGCCACTCACTCGGTTGCCGATCACCGACCAGACGTGCTCGATGGGTGACATATCAGGAGAACAGGCGGGCCACGGCAGCAGGGACACCTGGTGAGCTGTGAAGAATTGTTGCACGATGCGTACCACGTGCGGGCGCGCATTGTCCTGTTGAAACGTGGCCGCTGGCAGGTCCTGCAAGTAAGGGAGGACTACAGGCTCCAAAATGTCGGAGATGTAGCTGGGCTGTTAAGTGTACCGGCGATGCGTACCAGAGGGGTGCGGGTGTCATATCCAATTGTGCCCCAAACCACAACGCCAGGCGACGGATCGGTATGGCGATGCATAATGCAGGCGTCATATAGTCTTTCGCCGCGGTGCCGCCACACGCGGATCCGACCATCGTCGTGTTGCTGGCTTCTGCCGGCTTCTGCCAGCGGGATTCGTCGGAGAAGACAATTTCGTGACATTCCGTAGTCCAGGTGCGGCGTTCAACGGCCCACTGCCGCCGCACTCGCTGGTGGTGTAACATCAATGGTAATCGGAGCAATGGGCGCCGTGCGACAAGTCCCCGCTCCTGCAGACGACGTCGAACGACGTGCTGACACAAGTTGTTGCGCAACACATCCTAATTCCGGCGCTAACGTTCGTGATGTGGCGGTGCGAGCCGTCAATGCCCGCTGAACAACACGCCGGTCCTCTCGTTCGGGGGTGTGCTGCGGCTGCGGCAATCGCTCACGTCGGTCCGTCCGTCTCTCCTGCACTCACCGAATCCATACTCGCCTCACTGTGGCTGGATGTCGTCCCACACGGGCACCGATGTCTCGGTACGATAAACCGCTGCCGCGATAAGCCACTATTCGTCCTCTGTCGAACTCCGAAACGTGGTGGAATGACTGGCGTATTCTGCAACGAGACATCAGGAAGCTTCCCACGCACAGGTCCGGCAGCACAGCACACTTCCACTACTTACACCCCGCCTTCTATGCATTCTTCTTTTAGTGCTATTCGGTGGCGTGCCGGGCCCACATTGATTTGAATATGCCCTGCAATGCTAATCGTTTGCATGTCCTCTCGTGGGCGACGCATGCTGCGAATTTCAGGCCAATCGGATACTTCCTTCTTGGTGTTGCATTTTTGGTGGCCAGCAGCGTAGCAATTCACATGATCACTCAAAATAACCCTGTACAAAGACTTAATGCTCTGTAATTTAGTTTTATTCCAAGAATCTGTTTTTAATTCTACAATTTTAAAAATACATAGGCTTCTCTCAGCTGTGCCAGGCAAGAAAGTTCGCACTTAACTTGAATACTATGGCATTTCAGGTATTTTACTCCTTCTTGTGATATCCCAGATAACCTCCAGAGCCGCACGTAACTTCAATACTACGGCAGTTCAGGTATTTTACTCCTTCTTCTGATGTCTCAGGTATACTCCAGACATGTACATGACAGATGCCATGCGTCTAAAGTAAAAAGGAACAAAATCAACATTGCATTAACAAAGCAACATACTGTATGTGATAAAAGCACTCTATTGAGCTCTGCGTTAAAATTTTACTAGAACTATTTTTCTTTTGTACTTCAGAAAATAGGTTACGCACAATAAAGGCCACAGTACACATTGAGATATACACCGATGAGATATTACAGATCAGATGTAGAGGATTTTAGGAAGGGAGTGTCTGACCCCAGGTCTTAAACAACCCTTAGAAATAGGAAGCTAGGAGATTTGGACTAGAGTGCCCGATAGGAAAGTCACACGGAAGCGAACTAGAAGACGCCCTTATTTACTACCGCGGGGTCAGTACCTGGGGTCCGACGCTTAACGTGCCCATTCAATGCTCTAGTGGATCAGATCAGATCATATGTAGAGGATTTTAAGAAGAGAGTGTCTGGCCTCAGGTCTTAAACAACCCTTAGAAATAGGAAGCTAGGAGATTTGGACTAGAGTGCCCGATAGGAAAGTCACACGGAAGCGAACTAGAAGACGCCCTTATTTACTACCGCGGGGTCAGTACCTGGGGTCCGACGCTTAACGTGCCCATTCAATGCTCTAGTGAGATCAGATCAGATCATATGTAGAGGATTTTAAGAAGAGAGTGTCTGGCCTCAGGTCTTAAACAACCCTTAGAAATAGGAAGCTAGGAGATTTGGACTAGAGTGCCCGATAGGAAAGTCACACGGAAGCGAACTAGAAGACGCCCTTATTTACTACCGCGGGGTCAGTACCTGGGGTCCGACGCTTAACGTGCCCATTCAATGCTCTAGTGGATCAGATCAGATCATATGTAGAGGATTTTAAGAAGAGAGTGTCTGGCCTCAGGTCTTAAACAACCCTTAGAAATAGGAAGCTAGGAGATTTGGACTAGAGTGCCCGATAGGAAAGTCACACGGAAGCGAACTAGAAGACGCCCTTATTTACTACCGCGGGGTCAGTACCTGGGGTCCGACGCTTAACGTGCCCATTCAATGCTCTAGTGGATCAGATCAGATCATATGTAGAGGATTTTAAGAAGAGAGTGTCTGGCCTCAGGTCTTAAACAACCCTTAGAAATAGGAAGCTAGGAGATTTGGACTAGAGTGCCCGATAGGAAAGTCACACGGAAGCGAACTAGAAGACGCCCTTATTTACTACCGCGGGGTCAGTACCTGGGGTCCGACGCTTAACGTGCCCATTCAATGCTCTAGTGGATCAGATCAGATCATATGTAGAGGATTTTAAGAAGAGAGTGTCTGGCCTCAGGTCTTAAACAACCCTTAGAAATAGGAAGCTAGGAGATTTGGACTAGAGTGCCCGATAGGAAAGTCACACGGAAGCGAACTAGAAGACGCCCTTATTTACTACCGCGGGGTCAGTACCTGGGGTCCGACGCTTAACGTGCCCATTCAATGCTCTAGTGGATCAGATCAGATCATATGTAGAGGATTTTAAGAAGAGAGTGTCTGGCCTCAGGTCTTAAACAACCCTTAGAAATAGGAAGCTAGGAGATTTGGACTAGAGTGCCCGATAGGAAAGTCACACGGAAGCGAACTAGAAGACGCCCTTATTTACTACCGCGGGGTCAGTACCTGGGGTCCGACGCTTAACGTGCCCATTCAATGCTCTAGTGGATCAGATCAGATCATATGTAGAGGATTTTAAGAAGAGAGTGCCTGGCCTCAGGTCTTAAACAACCCTTAGAAATAGGAAGCTAGGAGATTTGGACTAGAGTGCCCGATAGGAAAGTCACACGGAAGCGAACTAGAAGACGCCCTTATTTACTACCGCGGGGTCAGTACCTGGGGTCCGACGCTTAACGTGCCCATTCAATGCTCTAGTGGATCAGATCAGATCATATGTAGAGGATTTTAAGAAGAGAGTGTCTGGCCTCAGGTCTTAAACAACCCTTAGAAATAGGAAGCTAGGAGATTTGGACTAGAGTACCCGATAGGAAAGTCACACGGAAGCGAACTAGAAGACGCCCTTATTTACTACCGCGGGGTCAGTACCTGGGGTCCGACGCTTAACGTGCCCATTCAATGCTCTAGTGGATCAGATCAGATCATATGTAGAGGATTTTACGAAGAGAGTGTCTGGCCTCAGGTCTTAAACAACCCTTAGAAATAGGAAGCTAGGAGATTTGGGCTAGAGTGCCCGATAGGAAAGTCACACGGAAGTGAGGTAGAAGACGCCCTTATTTACTTCCGGGGGGCCAGTACCCGGGGTCTGACGCTTAACGTGCCCATTCAATGCTCTAGTGGATCAGATCAGATCATATGTAGAGGATTTTAAGAAGAGAGTGTCTGGCCTCAGGTCTTAAACAACCCTTAGAAATAGGAAGCTAGGAGATTTGGGCTAGAGTGCCCGATAGGAAAGTCACACGGAAGCGAGGTAGAAGATGCCCTTATTTACTACCGGGGTGCCAGTACCCGGGGTCCGACGGCTTAACGTGCCCATTCAATGCTCTAGTAAATCAGATCAGATCATATGTAGAGGATTTTAAGAAGAGAGTGTCTGGCCTCAGGTCTTAAACAACCCTTAGAAATAGGAAGCTAGGAGATTTGGGCTAGAGTGCCCGATAGGAAAGTCACACGGAAGCGAGGTAGAAGATGCCCTTATTTACTACCGGGGTGCCAGTACCCGGGGTCCGACGGCTTAACGTGCCCATTCAATGCTCTAGTAGATCAGATCAGATCACACGTAGAGGATTTTAGGAAGGGAGTGTCTGACCCCAGTTCTTAAACAACCCTTAGAAATAGGAAGCTAGGATATTTGGGCTAGAGTGCCCGATAGGAAAGTCACACTGAAGCGAGGTAGAAGACCCCCTTATTTACTACCGGGGGGCCAGTACCCGGGGTCTGACGGCTTAATGTGCCCATCAGATCAGATCAGATCATATGTAGAGGATTTTAGGAAGGGAGTGTCTGACCCCAGGTCTTAAACAACCCTTGGAAATAGAAAGCTAGGAGATTTGGGCTAGAGTACCCGATAGGAAAGTCACACGGAAGCGAGGTAGAAGATGCCCTTATTTACTACCGGGGTGCCAGTACCCGGGGTCCGACGGCTTAACGTGCCCATTCAATGCTCTAGTAGATCAGATCAGATCATATGTAGAGGATTTTAAGAAGAGAATGTCTGTCCCCAGGCCTTAAACAACCCTTAGAAATAGGAAGCTAGGAGATTTGGACTAGAGTGCCCGATAGGAAAGTCACACGGAAGCGAGGTACAAGACGCCCTTATTTACTACCGGGGGCCAGTATCCTGGGTCCGACGGCTTAACGTGCCCATCCGGCGCACGGCGGATATTTAGTGGATCGAGCGTACGTACCTGCCTGGGCCACCTACCTAATAAACTATAGGATTCCCTTTAGCCCGCAAATCAGCGGCCACTCAGCGAGGCATCGATTCGATGAGGTAGCGATAGGTATCCTGGGGTATCTGGTACCATAATGTCAACGTGAAAATCTTCCAAATACGTGGTGTCAGTGAATAAACAAAGACATCGCCCTTTCCACGTTTTATCAACACACGGCAACCGAGAAATTGTTATTCGGTCACCACTGGGGATCCGAATCACAGATCTCCCGATATCTAGCCGAGCGCGTTAGCCTTACACCATGGTGGCCAACAATCCACAGTGCTATGTGTGTTTTTCTGTCACGCGCTCGGCTAGATATCGGGAGATCTGTGATTCGGATCTCCAGCGGTGATCGAATAACAATTTTTCGGTTGCTATGTGTTGCTAAAACGTGGGAAGAGGGATGTGTTTGTTTATTCATAATGTCAACAGCAGATTCCCCAGTTCCTGTACATTTCGGGGTGGTAGTGATTTGGGCCGAACCCGCTTTTCCAAGTCGAACCACAAATGTTCGATTGGGTTCATGTCAGGTGAATTTGGAGGCCAGGCCATTAACAGAAAGTCACCAGAATGTTCTTCGAACCACTCCTTGACGATTCTGGCAGTGTGGCATGGCGCATTATCCTGTTGGTAATGGTCATCACCGGCAGGGAACGCAGTTGCCATGAATGAGTGAACTTGGTCCGCAACGATGTTCAGATACCTGGCAGCTGTCAGGGATTGTGCTATTGGGATAATGGGGCCTAAAGTGTCCCAAGAAAACATCGCCCACAGCATAACACTGCCGTCACCGGACTGTTTCCGCCCGACAATGCATCCAGGTGCCATAGTCTCCGTTGGTAATCGACGTATCCACGCTCGGTCGTCTACGTGATGCACCAGGAATCATGATTCGTCAGACACTTTCTTCCAATAATTCACGGACCAATCTCGATTATCTTGGGTCCATTTCATGCGTTGTTGGCGATGACGTGCAGTGAACATAGGGACCCGGCGGCTGGGTCATCAGCTACGTAGGCCCATGCGCAGAAGGCTGCGGCGAACTGTGTGCTGTGACACATTGTTCTAATCACAATTGGTGTAGCAGCGGGTGATTTGTCGCACTGTTGCCCTGCGGTCACAATGCGCGGCAGTCTTCGCTACCCTCTGGCATCAACGAGCTGCGGACGGCACACGGCTGTAATGTGGCTCGTCGTTTGGCCATATGTGCACCACTTTTGATACGTACTCACCACAGCGGCACATGAACAACCCACAAGGTGCGCCGTTTCCGAGATCGTAGTTCCGAGACGCTGTGGCATCACAATTTGTCCTTTATCAAACTCTGATAAAGTTCCGAGACGCTGTGGCATCACAATTTGTCCTTTATCAAACTCTGATAAAGTTCCGAGACGCTGTGGCATCACAATTTGTCCTTTATCAAACTCTGATAAAGTTCCGAGACGCTGTGGCATCACAATTTGTCCTTTATCAAACTCTGATAAATCGGCAGCTTTTCCCATTCTGACTCCGAACACCCTACTAACCGAAAGCCGGTGCTCGGGTTGTATATATACTTTTCTGTGAACTTCTCCTGCGCCACTGTTCGGTCTCCAGGCGCGCTCATTTCTCTAGGCTGGGGGTGGTCATAATGTAATGGCTCAGCGGTGTACAGTGCTTAATATGAAAATATCAAAACGGAGAAGTACCTGACGTAGAGATGTGTAAATGATCGAAGTTTCATCGCAATCGTTCATGTGGACGCCAGACGAACAGGCTTTAGAACACAAAAGGAAATATACAGAGGTACAACTCGTGATTTTTACTGGAGCACCAGTGGTCCGACACGAAACTACGTTACCGCCTGTTACATGGTGCGAAACTAGAAGTTATATAATAAGCAGCGTCACGGAGAGTGTTGTTACGTTTGAAAAAGTAATAAAAAAGCTAGACTTTCACCGCTACGGTTACGGGGCATTAGTTCCATGTTTATTCATTGGCTCGCTGTTCTTTTTTTTTTTTTTTTTGATTGGAGGTTTAACGACCACCGTGAGCAACTCAATGGGCTATAAGCAGTCGCCCGTCCCTAATTTAGGATCACTGGTTCCAGGGAAGGGAGAGAGCCAGTGCCGTAAGACAAACACAACATCCATGCCTGACCGGGATTCAAACCCGGACCCCTTACGGACGAATGATCAGAGACCAGCACCTTATACCACTGCGCCACCGGGGCGGCCTCGCTGTTCTATTAAAATCCTCAGGGTCAACAAGTTTCCACTAGTTAGGGCCGCGGGTGGCCGAGTGGGCAACGTTCGTGACTGCCACGGGAAGGGCCTCAGGTTCGATCCCAGGCAGGTACGAACGCTCGATCCACTAAATACCCGCCGTGCGTCGGATGGGCACGTTAAGCCGTCGGACCCCGTTTACTGCCCCCCCCGATAGTAAATAATGGCGTCTTCTAGCTCGCTTCCGTGTGACTTTCCTATCGGGCACTCTAGCACAAATCTCCTAGCTTTCTATTTCTAAGGGTTGTTTAAGACCTGGGGTCAGACACTCTCTTCTTAAAATCCTCTACATATGATCATGATCATCAAGTTTCCACTAGCATCAATGGGAGATTTTCCTTTAGATCTCCTCCTGTAAGGTTTAGGAGAAGCACTTTCGTAAGGCAGACGTTTGGGATCAAGAGTGTTTTCATTGAAAGCGTTCCGAATGTACAGCGGGTACACAAACGAGACACTTATGTCCATTGGCTGACAGAGCCGTAAAAGATAATCAATATTCAAGAGATGGGACTCGGCTTAATAGCAGTTTTTGCATGGGTGCGGCGCAACGTGATCTCAGTGCAACGTTGCTTGCTACGCTATGCCACAGAGCAGCGAATAACGCGATGGGAAGAAAGTGCAATAAGATTCCTAATCGCAACATTTGAGATCACCTATTCCGTACTGGGGCTATTCATGACCAGTTCACCACGGAGACAGCACTTCACGGGTACAGAAATGTACTCCCAAATAATAAAATGACGTTTGCATGACGTGGGACAATGGGCAAGACGCTCGTTCCAGAACTGCTGCATAAGGAGCCTGTTTTTGGAAATGGTGCAGAGAGAGAAGATACTGGACTGTGGAATGGAGGAACGTGCTGTTCACGGGCAAGTCCAGGTTCTGCTTCGGCGTGCCAGATGGGTACACATCCGTATTTTACCATCCTCCTCAACGACTTGCGGAGGAATTCACAATCAGCCGCCACAGAATGCCCCAACATGGTACACTAGATACACGATTGTTGCTGCAGATGTTTCTGCCGTCCCCATTAGTGACTTACCACTCGTGAATGCTTTTTCACAACGAATAACTCTTCACAGCGAGTGGTTCGCTCACACTGCTATAAATGATTATTCAATCACACATACAGAAGTCCCAGCACATTAATAATCTTCAGCCCTCAAGAGTTTGGAAACGAATTCCTAACAAGAAAAGTAATGACACGAATTAATTAATAAGTGTCAACCGTTATGTGAGTAAGCCAGCTAGGAAATATTGTGAATCTTAAGAATGGGAGTGAAACATAAATATCATTAATTTGAATGGTGTGTTCGCGACGATCGCTCGTATATGGCGAATGGGTCAACGAAGCTCCTGCTCGTTTGGCCAGTTCGCCAATTTCCGATTTGAAGCATAGAATTATTTACTCAGTGAGGTCGGAAGACAACCAAGAGTGGAAAGTGAATGACAATTTTTATTTTTTATTTGGGGAAGGGGATGGGGGCTAACGATTCCCGCGTGAGCAACTTATTGGGCTATAAGCAGTAGCCCGTCCCTAATTTGGGCCCACTGATTCCAGCGAAGGGCGAGAGCCAGTCCCTTAAGACAAACACAATATCCATGCCTCACTGGAATTCGAACCCGGACCCATCACGGACGAATGGTCAGAAGCCAGCGCTTAGACCACTACGCCACCGGGTCGGCTTAATGATCGTTCGTGAATGAACCTTTTGCGTGAGTGATGAATGATGAATGAGCTCCCAAAATGGAATTACTTATATCATCACTTGTCTCCAGCCAACGCAAGTGATATATGCAGGGCCCGGGCCTTGGGCCCCAATTTAGATAACTGTTTCTGGAAATGACCAAATCGTTACTGAATTACTTTTCATTATTATCATCATCATTATTATCACAATTACTATTATTATTATTACTGAGAAAGTAATATTTCACGAGGCTTTTTGTTGCACCAGTGTTTTCCTCTGGCACATCAATATTTCTCGAAAAAAAAATCAGATAAGGTGCAGGGATTGTGGAGGGCATACGCATTTTGAAATCATGCACTCTTCAAAACTCACTGCGATCTGTTGCATTACCCTAATGATGAATTTTGTTCCTGCAGAATAAAATGCTTCCAGCTACATCAAACCCTTTTGTTCCTGCAAAACAAAATGCTTCCAGCTACATCAAACCCTTATGTGTTATTCACCTTCTAATCGGTCCATCTCTTCGACAATATACGTATAGTGATAGAGCGCGTACTGGTAGTGGTTGCCACTGAGCTACCGTGGTCCCAACATGAGAGCCGTCAGATCACGTGACATTAGGCTGAAGTGATTTCGTGCAATACAGTTTCAATGCTTTCTTATGACCTAACATGCTACTTTTAAATATCCCCATTTAGTAAATCATGTTGGTAAGAAGTGCGTTTTTCAGGAATAATAAACCTAAGAATATATTCATCAAGAAATTGTCATTTATAGAAATTTCATTGCAACCATTTCGGAGTTACAAGATGAGTCGTTATGACAAAGGAGGTCATTTGTTTAGTGTCTTCTTGTATGAACCGGCTACGTTTGTAATTTACGTAAAGTGGTGTTCCCATTAATTACACTGGCGGAAAGTGAAAAAAGAACACCAAGAAGGAGACGTCTGATACCAACTAAATTCATACAGCATAATAACGGAATACAGAGGATAACGTGATCAAAACATTATGGCAAAATACAGCTGTATTTGCTGGTAAACTGAAAAATAACATTTCCATGTAACATGGTTAGTACGCGGTTGAACCGCCATGAACTGCGTCACACTGTGCAATTCTGGCATGGAGTCAGTCGTACAGATGTTGGATGTAAGTTTGGGGTATTGAGTTCCAAGCATCCTCAGCCTGGACGCGTAAATCGGGGATGGTCGTGGCTGGCCGTGGAGACCGGATAAGTCGTTGTCCCATAAAATCCCACACGTGCTCAATGGGGGACAAATCCGGTGAACGTGCAGGCAATGAAAGTTGTCTCACACCCTGAAGTGCATGTTACGTTGCATGTGCCGTGTGTGGACGTGCGTTATCTTGCTGGAAAACGCCACGATGGACCGACCTTACAAATGGCACAACAACGGGCTGAATTCTGTTGTTGATGTAGGAGGTGCTGTTTAACGTACCCGGTACAAACACTTGTTGTGTACGGGAGTGATAGCTGGTCGCTCCCCACACCAGGAGACCAGGTGTAGGCCCTGTGTGTCGCTTGCGGATGCAAGAAGGGTGGAAACGCTCCTCTGTGCGTCTGCGAACACGCATACGGCCATCGGAGGCTCCCAAGAAGAATGTGCTTTCATCGCTGAACACGACAGTTCGCCATTGCGTTCTCCAGTGCAGACATTGGCGACACCACTGCAGCCGTTCCTGACGGTGGGCTGGAGTCAGAGGTACACATGTCAGAGGCCCACGTGCACATAGTCCTGCATCCAGTAGACGGTTGCGGATTGTTCGCACAGTCACCTCAGGTGCAACGGCAGCTCGGATTTGCGTCGCAGTAGATGTTATGCTTGACAACGCCGCTCTTCTTATGCGTCGATCGGTCCGCTCATCAGTCCGTCCGTGACTCCCGGTTCCACGTCTTCTCGTGTCGGAATGTTCCTCGGACCATCTACGTCACCATCGTACCACCACCGATACTTCCCGTCAAATTCGCTCCGCAATACGAAGATACGACCACCCGGCCTCGCGGAGTCCGACTAGACAACCTCGCTCAAAGTTCGATAACTGCTGAAATCGTACATGTCTTCCATGTCCAGGCATTGCAGCTTCTTCAGGGTCTTCGCACGTGTCCGTACGCCGACGACTGATTACATTCACTTCGCCGTACTCCTTAAATACCACCGACGATAATTAGCATATTATGCCGTGCTGCGGTGTAAGCGCTCACCGGTTGGTCCCGAAATTAACATCACACCTACGTAAACTTGACCCCATTAACATATATAAATTTCATGATCGTCCGCCAATTCCTTCTTGGTGTTCTTTTTTCACTTTCCGCCAGTGTATTTATAATACAGACCTACAGTATATGATAATGTGAAAAATACAGAAGTATTCAGTTAAATACTATGCACAATATACGGAAATGACGTTGCCGTACTCAGAGTAAATTTCTTTTGTAAAATGTGTACCTATGTGCATAGGTAGGCTTGATTATAGGCCATGATTAGAATATTGCGATGAATATTTGTGAAAAATTTAAAACACGTAGATTCATTTTTTAACGCGAATGACTATACAGTCAAACCTCGATTTAACGAACTTCAAGGGACTAACAGTCTTGTACGTGAAATCGAGGAATTCCCTAAATCGAGGAAGCCTTAAGCTAGTGTTCATAGCAGAGTTATGAACACTAGCTTAATATTCAAATTAAGCTAGTGTTCATAACAGAATATATAAGTAGCTCAGTTCTTTTTTTCAGTGAAATTTAAATTATGTATAGTACTTTCAATTACGAAATTTATTATCAAAAATGTTATAATACGTACACATTTACCTTGCATATTAAATTACACAAAATTCGTAGATATTAGACATCAATATGTAGCATCAAAATTTAAGTGTACTTTAGAATTGCGAGAAAAATATTATAGTTGTTTTTTTTACGAGCATTTTGCTTCTTAAATAACGACTTCAGTGTTTATTTTTCCACGTTTGTGCCGTCACGGAATCAACACTTTTACTTTCGCCGGATAGAGCTCTATACACTATGTTATGTCTTTGCTTAAAATGATCAATCCATCCATTGATGCAGTGAATTCCTTTATTTGGAGTCGCTGGGCACGATGAACTGCTTTTTCCTTTAGAAGTGATCCACTAGTAGGCAAGTTACTTGCCCGTGTTTATTGGAACCAAGTGACAGGAGCATTTTCCTTCAAAGGTGCGATGCTTTCATAGATTTCCTCTTACTCCAAAATTGCACACACTTTGATGCACAGCTTTCAATTTCTTTTCTATTTTTTGCTATGGTACACAACGTTGACTTGGAAATTCCGAGTTGCTGTGCTACAGCAGTCTGTGATCCTGGGTTCGCATCAAGCTGCGACAAAATGTCCATTTTTTCACTGACTGAAAATCTTTTCCGCTTTTTTTTTTCTGCAGTCATTTTCTTTTTCAATGTTGTCATGAAATGCACTTTTGCAAATTACAGTGATTAGTAAATTTCACTTCTAACTTTTCTAGTTCTATCTGTGATCATCAAAACTTTATCCGTAAAACAGTTGTGTTCTTTAATTTGACCTGTACATTAACACTGAGAAGAAAAGAAGAAGCGCAATTTGGGCAAGAATTGCAGAAGTTCAGTCATGGGTACGTACAACGTGTGTCCCCCGACTTCCAAGAAAGCTATCGTTATGTCTGTAACTGAAAAAAGGATCCCCAGGGTACTCTAGATTTCCTCCCCCACACCGCCATTCCTTTTCCTGCTTCCCACTCATGCAAGAAAACGTTGCACTCCTTTGGAACTTGCTGGTCATTTGCTTCCTCCTGTAAGAGGCTTACGCTTGCTAGTTGGAGGAAAGGCGAACTGATTTATGATTCCGTCAAGCTGTGTCGTAGGTGGTGTTCTTTGAAACGCTTGTTAACTGCATGCGTAAAATCTTCGTGTTACGCGAGGCCATCTTTCAGGTTAACTTTTAACATGAAAATGCTGGTTAACATAGTTTGGTGGTTTAAAAAATAAATAAAAATGTTCTCTAAATTGAGGAAACGTGTTCGTTAAATCGGGAAACGCCAAGCATTAATTTCAATGCGGTTCCGTCCGGACCATAAGAAATGTCAGTAAAATCGCGGATTTCTTTAAATCGCAGTCCGTTAAATAGGGGTTTGACTGTATTATTACTTTAATAGGCACACGTTTTCCAGATTGGAAATTGAACCTCAATATTGATTATTTCTTTCCGTATATTATAATCATTACTGAAAATATGGAAAACTCAGATAAAATGGTGGCTCATACTAGCCGTAATAAAAATTTACTGTAGATTGGAATCACGTTATTACCATAGAGGCATAGAATCTGCTTAATAAAATCATTCGTTTCTCACTGGTAACAAGTTGTAGAATTTTTTAAACATTTTTGACTAAGATCACGTGATATTTCCCTTTCTGATGTTGGAGCCATAAATTGTGACGTTATTCGCAGTCTACCTATATGTTAGGTCGGTGGTGCATCTCCAATTCTTTCATTTTGAATTTGAATTTGAATTTGAATTTAATGAAAATTCTGCCACACAACACAGTACATCAAATTTAACAAAATACAAGCATCAAAACTGTCATATGTACTAAACTAAAATTAAATATTAACACAATGTTAGCACAATGCAATGAAAACATGGAATCACAGTAATATCACAAAGTTCAATATAAATTAATAACATTTAGTACTAACTACTTACTCCAAGAGTAAACAAGAGCTCAAACCACCTCAGATATATCTAGCATAATAATCGTAAACATACAAGCACTAAAACTCATTTATAATTGGCCAAAAAATCAATACAAAGTAATTCATCAAAAAAACAAAGATAGCGTAATGTACTATGGAACTGTAGCATGGAGCCAGGGAAAAACGCTTAAATTTAAGCCTGACGAGCCCCTGATCTCCAAAGGTAGATGGCCGCCCCGGTGGCGCAGTGGCCTCTGATCATTCGTCCGAACAGGGTCCGGGTTCGAATCCCGGTGAGACATGGATGTTGTGTTTGTCTTACGGCACTGGCTCTCTCCCTTCCCTGGAACCAGTGACCCTAAATTAGGGACGGGCGACTGCTTATAGCCCATTGAGTTGCTCACGGTGGTCGTTAAACCTCCAACCAAAAAAAAAAAAAAAAAAAAAAAAGGTAGATGAGTCAGGTCAAAACAATAAAAATAGCAACATTAGAAATACGACCGGTATTGACATACCGTGAAAGAAAGAATTCAATTTTCTCCAAACCCTTTATTCTTCTCCGAAATTGCTGCCTTACTTCAAGATCATAATCAATTTTGCTTTAAAATTTATTACAAATTCTAAAATTATTAAAACTAAAACACTAAAAATATGACCGGATGGACGAGCTACTTAAGCTTCCGGAACCATCACGACTTCTGACTCCAAATTCTTATCTGATATAAATCCAGGAGGCAAGACGAACCGGTGGATTAGCGCACCGCTCCCTACTTCAAGGTAATTCTGCAGCCAACACTAAACATGCAGAAAAGGATGCCAATTCTATATCATCATCATCATCATCATTGTCAACCATTATCAATCCACTGCCAGACGAAGGTATCTCCGAGCCTCTTCCACAACGGTCTGTCTATATACAACGGTTTATTTACAAAGGTAGTAGAGGTTTATGTATATTGCTGTTTACACGTAGGGCCTTACATGCGCCCATCAGTTTGCAAAGTCTTTCCTGCCCAGAAATAGGAATAAGCGAAAGTCTACTTACATAGTCCTAGGGGAAACATCATCCAAGAGGGAAAAATAAGTACAAATGAAGTAAAACCTACGCCCGAAAAGGTTCAGGACTGATGCAATAAAGAATATGAAAAAGTACCATATTCACAATTAATGCTGGTCACCTTCAAAATACTGCCCTTCTGAATCAATACACAGTTTCCAGCGTTTCTGAAGACGCTGAAAACAGTCCTGGAAGACATTTTACGGGATGTCCTCAAGTTGTTTTGTAACGGCTGTTTGTATAGATGAAAAGTCTGCATGATACTGTGAGTAGGCACCTCTCCATTCAGTGCTTTGTTGTTCGGTTTATAGATTATACTGCAGGCACCATGTTTCATCTCCTGTAAGAATTCTGGAGCAAACATCAAGATCCTCAGCTGCAGTGCCCAGCAGATCGGAACAGGTCGATGAACGAGCCTCCCTTTGGCCATCATTTAGAATGCGGAACACTAATCTGACATGAAGTTTTCGTTTTTCCAGATCCTCGCGTAGAATCCCAAGTCAGATAGACTTACTGAGGGGCACCGACTCAGCCAAAAGTCTCACTGTAACTCGGCGATCTTTCTTTAACTGATTTCGCACCTCTTCGATTTTTCAGCTGTCCACACACTCGAAGATTTCGAATTATCATCAAAGGATTTCCGTCCGTCGCGAAACCGTGCATACCATTCGAAAACTCTGTTGTGGGATAATGCTGTGTCTCCATACGCTTCTTTTAACATTCTGTAAGTTTCAGTAAATGATTTACCAAGTTTCCAACAAGAAAGGATGTTTATTCTCTGCTATTCCATGGCTAAAATGAAATGGAACGAGAACCCTTGCTACGACTTCCTTAATGCTCGCCTGCCGCCTGTCAGTACCGGTATAAAATGGTTTGCAGCTGTTCGCTGATTGGCCAAGAACTGCTGTCTTCTGGCATATATGTGATATTTTTATCCCACTACTGTTACGTTTATTGGACGTAGGTTGCATAATCCAAAACGCCACAATATAGAATCCCCACAGCGTCCACAGAAGCACTTCTGAATCACACAGGGTGATGGTTATTTTAGCTAGAGGGGGAGGGGGTGGCACTTACACACGCTGGCCGCAGAAAAATTCTCCAGCCCAAGGGGAGGTCTCTCTTTCGGTGTCCAAACAACTTTCCTGAAAAAAGGTCAGTTTTCTTCCGAAGATTTTTGACAACTACTTCACAGTTCCTTTCCAGAATTCAACGCTTTTTTAGTCCATCATAAAATCTCTTGTTGGCGTGTTATTTCTTTCTCACCCGTGGTCGAGGTGCGACAGACTGTATTCCTCCTAGCCGCTTTTTCGCATTTCGCCCTTCAGTTTTAAAGTGCCGGCTGTTTACTTCCTCATAAACATGTCGCTCCATTCCCGGTCACCTAAACTAAAGGAATGCGGCGTCCCCTTAAGAGAGCCTCTGTGTTTTCATGAAAGTGAAACGTTTTGCTTCAATTTTTGCACCCCAAAAGCCGCAGCAATATTTTAACAAGTTAGTAAAATCATGCAATGCATTGATTATGATACGCTTTCCAACATACCAGAAATCATTACTCAAGTTACTACTCTAGTTATGAGGATAATGGCTGTGGAATAAATCTTGCTCCTGTGCCCTGACCTTTGACCCTATTACGATGATATTCAACAGAACCGGTTCAGCATACCTCCGGAACAACATGATAAAGTTTTGTCGCAGTAGAAGCATTTTTAGTCACGTTATGACGCACAAGGGCGATGGAATGGATCCCACTCCCGTGTCCTGACCTTGACCCCATTTCGTTGATGTTAAGCAGAATTAGTTCTGTATATCTCCGGAACAACATACTAAAGTTTTGTCGCAATAGAAGCAATTTTAATCAAGTTATGAGAATAATGGCTGTGGAATAAATCTCGCTCCTGTGCCCTGACCTTTGTTCCCATTTCGATGATATTCAACAGATCGTGTTCAGTAAAGCTCCGGAAAAACATGATAAAATTTTGTCGCAATAGAAGCATTTTTACTTAAGTTATGACGCATAAGGGCGATGGAATGGATCCCGCTTCTATGTCCTGACCTTTGATCCCATTTCGTCCATTTTCAATAGAGTTCGTCCCCATGCAGTTCTTCCCTACCACATACTAAAATTTCATCGAAATCGAACCATTTTTACACGAGTTTTCGTGCGGACAGACAGACAGACAAAGCTGAAGCATATACGCTTATTCAACCTACGGTCGGAAAGCGTAAACAAGAAATCAAAAATACCCTATATTTTACGTAGGACCAAAAATTCACTTCAGTCAGTGATTCACGTGCGTTTACTGTAGAATCATCAACCATTCTCAATCCACTCTTGGAAGAAGGTCTTTCTAAGTTTCTTCCACAGCTGTCCGTCTTGGGCCAGTCTTCTACCTACATGCGACTCCGACGTGCTTCCGAATTTCATCCACCAAAACCCCACATGGTATTCTTCTGGGGCTTTTCTTGTCCCTTGTAAACCGGTTTAGAACGTACTTTGTGACGTACTACAGGGGTGAAAATATATGTCAAGATGTAACGTATACTCTAGATTCACTTTCCTTTTGATTTTTACTATCTCTGGTTATTTTATTTTACTATGTAAATTATCTTCTTACTGAACGAGATATTATTTCACCCGCTGAATGAGATCTGGCAATGAGTGTAAGTCATGACGTGGTGGTAGCCAGTATAAATAGGCGCGTTCAACGATACCTAAGGAGAGCGTTTGTTGTTGTACGGAGAGCGTTTGTTTATGTGAAAGAGAGCGTTTGTTTATGAGTATAGAGCTCCGTTCATGTGCAAGGAGCTACGTGTTATTTGAGTAGCTGTGTGTGATGATACCAGTAGAAGTTCATAATAAAAGGTTTTACGTAAGTACGTCTTTCTCAGTTCATAGTACTGTCAGACCTCTGTCTGGCTGTTAGGTTTATTTCAATTAATATTACTAGTAACAACCAGCATAAGACTTTATTCATCTTAATTACTGCTACAACATTACTACCAGTTATAAGTTTGTTTATTACTATTACTACACTACTAGCAGGTGACTTTATTCATGATCTTAATTAACTAGTAACAACAACCATTTGAATTCACTATTTGAAGCTTAGTACAAGCATATAATTCAGTAGCAGAAGCATTATACTTAGCTTAGTTGAAAGCTTTGTTCATTATAATTAGCTTAGCTGGTAGAAAGAAGGATATTCATTATAAAGACGACAAATCTGCAGCGAGACATATTATCCGCGTAGCTCAGTTGGGAGAGGGAATTACTCCGGAGTGAGGGGACACTGTTTCGATGACCGTCGCGGACGAACTTGTGTTTTCACAGTTTCAGTTGTCTTACGGTGGTCAGATCTTCTAGCAATATGCCCAGCCAATTGCCATTTCAGGGGATTTACCTTGATCATGATGTCCTTAACTCTTGTCATTTTCCTGATACATGAGTTCCTCCTCCAATCTTTCACGGTTATACCAAGCATGCATTTCTCTATGCTTCTTTGATTTGTTCGCAGCTACTGCATGACCTTTTTAGTTAAGGCCCATGTCTCTGATCCATAAGCAAGAAGTGGAAGTATGCACTGATTAAACACATTTCTTTTAAGACATAATTGCAAAATTAGTCTTGAAAATTCTCTGTTTCTTCCGAATGCTATCCAGCCAAGTTCTATATGTCTAATAAATTTTTCTTCGATGTAACCCTCGCTTGACATCAAGGTAAATGAAGACATTGGTTGTCTCTAAATTTCCTCTATCAATTTCTAAATCTTTAGTTCTCGTGAAAGTATTAAACATAATTTTTGTTTTCTGTAAGTTCATTTTCAAGCCCACTTCTTCACTCTTGTCGGACAATTCCTGAACGGTACTCTGAAGAAGCACATAGCATTGTGGCGTGGCTTTGATCAGAGCTTTCAGGCGACACAGAACCGCTGCCGGACGTCTTGCTGGAGGTCATCCCTACTGTAAGAAGCAGCGAGATGACGGTTATCTGGCGTTCATGGTAAAACGGAGTAGAAAAAGTACTGCAATCCAATTGGTAAATAGTTTTCAAGTGAGTACAGATGAGCGCTTTTCGTTCCCAAATGTGTCAAAACGTCTAAATGCAGCATGACTTATGCTCGGAAACCCATACTGTGTCTACCATTATCTAGAGCGTTGCGCACAGCCCTCCATCAGTGCTGTATGTCTTACGTTAACTAGTCTTCAGATCAACGGGCCAAGGTAATGAAGGTAATGTTCACAGATGAAAGCCGCTTTGTCCTTTCGTCGGATTCCAAGCGACAGTTGGTCTGGAGGGAAAGTGGGACTGCGTATGATGCCAGGACCATCGTTGAACGGCACAGGAATGGCTGGGGGGCGTCATGATGTGGGCCGGTATCATGGTCAATAGACGTCCCGAAATGCAGGTAATAGGTCAAGGAACAATCACTCGGGAGCGGTACTATATTGATATGATTTTCCCCCACGTACGTCTGCTCCCTGGTGTTGTTGGCGCAGATTTCATTTTCATGAAAGATAACGCCCATCATCACCTGCAAATGAAGTATTGGCTAGCGAGGATATCCGTCGGATGGAATAGCCAATGCTCTTCCATCATCTCAGTCCACTCGAATATACATGGAACGCTCTAAGGAGACGTGTTTCGCCATGGAATTTTCCACCAGGAACCATTCCAGTACTTGTCAAGGCTCTCCATCAGGAATGAGAAAATTTACCCCAAAAGCTCCTAAACCACATGAAAATTTCCCCAAAGCTCCTAAACCAATTTACCGCAAAAGCTCCTAAACCACATGACATATATATATATATATATATTGATTGGAGGTTTAACGACCACCGTGAGCAACTCAATGGGCTATAAGCAGTCGCCCGTCCCTAATTTAGGGTCACTGGTTACAGGGAAGGGAGAGAGCCAGTGCCATAAGACAAACACAACATCCATTCCTCACCGGGATTCGATCCCGGACCCTTTTCGGACGAATGATCAGAGGCCATCGCTTAGACCACTTCGCCACAGGGGCGGCACACATTTATATCAAACATGAACTGATGTGAGGGGTGGACATACTCTTTACTGAGGACTTCGCTCTGTAGTGTGTTACGCAGTTCTGATGGAAGAATGTTTCTTGTTGACAGGTGAACCTGTCCTCTTATAACAGTTTGTGTTGTTTCGATCTCTATTACATGTTTCATCATTTTTGATGTAGTGCGTTTTATTTTGTTGTTGCTATTACCATCGATACCACTACAGCTGTAAAACAGCTTTGTCCGATTTTGACTGGTCAAAATGTATCTTTAGTTTTGGACGACAGTGTACTATATGTGAACATTTTTTAGAAGAGTCGTACTTAGCTTTGAAGGTAACAAAGAACACGTATGCGGACAATACATGTATGCCTATCTGAAGGGAACCAGTTTCATGAAAAAGTTATATTCCACACGGAATTTACTGCACTGGTTCAAACGATGATGTCATTTCTTCTCCACGTGAAAGGCCGCACCATAGGTGCAGATGACCCTGCGTATGCAGTTCATTTTGAAGGATTATGTTTAAAACATTTGCCATCAGCTTAAACAGCAACTTTCAACGTATTAAAATTGTTAGTCATGAGTTTTAAGTATGATTACACAAAATTGTCTAGGTATCTTAAATCAATGTAACGTAATTAACCTGCTTTCATCATCCAGAAAAGAAACGACGGTGTTTTTTTTTTTTTTTTGATTGGAGGTTTAACGACCACCGTGAGCAATTAAATGGGCTATAAGCAGTCGCCCGTCCCTAATTTAGGTCAGTGGTTCCAGGGAAGGGAGAGAGCCAGTGCCGTAAGACAAACACAACATCCATGCCTGACCGGGATTCGAACCCGGACCCCTTTCGGACGAATGATCAGAGGCCATCGCTTAGACTACTGCGCCACCGGGGCGGCAACGGTGTTTTGATAATCGATTATGATTGCTATTGTCCCTTCAAACTTTTTTTTTCATTTGAGGGTTTAACGTACACCATGACTCGATTTGCTATTAGCAGTCGCCCGTCCCTAACTTAGAGTTATTGGTTCTAGGGAAGGTAGAGATCCAGTACGACAAGTAAAACACAGCATTCATTTCTCACTCGGATTCGAACCCGGACCCATCTCGGACCAACGGTCCGTAGCCAGGGCTTAGATCAATCACTGCGCCACTTGGGCGGCTGTCCTTGAGGTAGAAGGTCTTGCAAGTCCCTTACGCCGTCCCGGTGGCGCAGTGGTCGTTGAACAGACAAGTCGCATTTTTTTCGACTCCTGCGTAGAAGTCAACGTTCGTTGGTTTACTTGTTCTTTTTGTGGTATTCCGTCGTTTTGTGTTTTGGTTGCAGTGTTTCGTACCCTCGCTTCACGAGCAGTGAGGCTGAGTGCCGAGTGGGTGCTCATTTTTTGTTTTTTTTTTAATTTTCGTGTGTCGTCAGTCAGTTACGACGCATGAGTTTTGGTGGGCCAGTGGTCGAGAATGTCCACTACCACTGTGAATAAGTCACTGTCGTCTACAGCTGCTTCGTCGATTGCTGATATGTCTTCGCTTCATAGTTCTGTGTCTTCTTCGGGTAATGTTGCGTCGACTAGTGCTGCTGGACTTCCAGAGACTGTGATTCTGGCCACCCGTGTGCCGACTGCGTCTAATATTCCTGGTTCTGCTAGTTCTACTTCAACGTCGTTCGCACAAGCTGTGGGAAGTACCTCATATATTTCTAGTGATTCTGCACCACATTTCAAACGTGTAGCTTCGGCGTTGAAAATTATTCTTCCAAGTGATTCACCGCAAGGTAAGCAATTGTCGTCTGCCTTATTAAGTGTTTTCATTCCTGCTTTGCGTGACACCCCCTCCCCCAGTATCTGCATGCTGTGTCGAAGGTCGTTCCAGCCGAAAGCATTGTGTCCGTTATTCGCTTGGGTGGAGGGGTGGTTGTTCACTTCACCCACCAGCAAGCAGTAGATTTTATTATAGTTCATAGGGTTGATATTGGGTCCTTTCATCTACAACCTGTCGCTGCAGCCCAAAGACCAGTTACGGTGACCCTCTCTCCTGTACCAACGGCTGTTCTTGTTTCTCTGTTGATTGACGCCCTCAACGCGATGGGTCGTGTTGTGGGAGTGATCAAGATTCTTCCAGCTACAGCCCGTGATTCCCCCTGAAACATGCGCAGGGTGGGCGCCGCCAGTACCGGGTTATTTTTCCAACTTCTCAGTCAATTGCGGAACGCCCTGCAACTCTGGAATTAGTGACTGATACCCGGACGTACATTTTTAATCTTTTTGCAGGGGTTCAGTGCTTCCGCTGTAAAGGGGAAGATCATCTCGCTTCTGCTTGTCCTCATGCTACTCCTGGTGCTAGATCTGATTCCTCATTAGCTACTACAGTTCCGGTGGCCGCTGCCCCTGCGGATGTTGTGCAGACCGCTGAGGCACCTGCTCACATTCTACCTTCATCAATTTTGCCTGCTGTTTCTCCAGTCGTTCCTTCCCTCCCGGTTCCTGTCGTCGTACTGGATGATTTGGAGCCCTCCAATGAGGATTTTCCATCGCTGGAAGTGTCTGCACCTAAATCACAGCGTAAACGCCCCAGCTCACCTGGTGTTTCTACTCGCTCTTCTCGTTCGTCTCAACGTCTCCGGTCCAAGAAAACAGCCCATTCTACCTCGGGTTCACCTAGCCATCATGAGCCAATTTCTGAATTACTAGTTTCGAACCGATTCGCATGTCTTCAGGATGATGAGGTTATGGACACGGTCACCCCTGATCTTGATGACACTGCAGTGGTTGACTGTGACGATGATTCTCCTTCTCCTACACTTCTTGACATTTCTACTATGTTTGAAGAACTTGCGGTGCCTTTGCACCCTCTTACCTTATCTGATCTGTATGCATTAACCACTCGCCCGCGTAAGGCGAAGTTGATCACACTACCTTGCATTAAGAGTAAGCTTCACTTGCTGCCTGAAATGATTGCACAGCTAAACCAGTTCCATGCATTTATAACTAATGTTACTTTGCCTGGCGGGACTGAGCAATATGCTCGCCGTCTGGGCTATCTACTCAAGATTTTGAGGGCTGAACTGGAAGGCTGGATGCAACCTACCAATGATGTCCTTGTTACCACTACTTAGCTTTAATTGTAGAGGGCTTGCGTCTTCTGCGGCGAATGCTCTGGTTTTCGAGGACGTTCGTTACCTGGGGGCTAATATCCTCCTCCTCCAGGAGACGAACTGTTCCTTGGATGCCGGGTGTTCCCGCTGGAGACGCTGACCGTACATTTTTTATCATAATTACCGGACCCATCTCAGGTCTGGTACCGCTATAGCATTTCATGTACGTTTTCATTCTTCCCTTTCTGATCTTGTTGAGTCACAGAGTCTGCTGGGTTCTTTTCAACATATTTCTTTTTGTTTTTGTTCTAAACGTATTCATGTTTTCAATATCCATATTCCGCAATCTGCTACGGATGCAGAAACTCTCCTCCAACATCTTTCTTCTATCCTTTCGACCCTCCATCCAAATGATACAGTCATTGTTGCAGGCGATTTCAATTGCACTTTGCAACCCGGTTTTGACCGAGATGGCTCAACCGAAAGCCGTTCCGACCTTGTTTCCAATCTCACTCAACTCGTTAATTTTGATTTGATTGATGCATTCCGTTCCCTCCATCCCCGGTCCAAGGAATTTTCCTGGTTCCCCCGGCTGCTTCACGCTGTGTCGCAGCACGCCTAGATAGATTCTATGTTTCCAGTTTTCTCCATTCCTCTCTAGTTGATGTTACTCATCATCCTTCCGTTTCGTCAGATCATCGCCCCGTTCTTTTAAAACTTTTTTTGCATTCTTCCTCTGTTCCCCCTTCCCCAGTCTGGTCGCTCGACGATTCAGTTTTAACTGATCCTGTTTTCTGTGCTGAAATTCGCTCTATGATCTCGTCTTCTGTGCAACAACTTTCTTCGTCTGACGACCCAGTGGCTCTGTGGCTTTCCACGAAAATTTCGATTATTTCTTTCGCACGTCAGTTTTCTTTCTCTTCCCGTACTTCTCGCTTTCAAGATATTGATGTTCTCCGTCGTAAATTGCAAACTATTTCTCCTTCTGATCCTTCTTTTCTCGCGTTTCAAGCTCAACTTCGTCGTATTCTGTTTACTTTTGCTTCATCAGCCCTTACTCGTCTGAAATTCACTCACTTGCGGTTTCACGACGACCCCTTTTCTAGTTTGAAGTCCCTTGAGGAGTATCATGTTAAAAGCAACACAATTTCCTTTCTTTCACTACCTGACGGATCTACAGTTACCGACCCTTATCGTATCTGTGAACTTACTTTTTCCCATTATTCTGATCGTTTTCAACACCGACTCCTTTCTCCTGCAGATACCTCCCCTCTTCTTCATGTCCTCCCTCAGGTTCCACATTGTTTTTTTGATTCTCTTGTTTCTCCTATCTCTCCTTCTGAAGTCCGCTCTGCAATTTCCAGTCTGAATGACCGTTCTTCCCCTGGCGCGGACGGTTTTCCGCTCTCATTTTATAAGAAGTATCTTCCTTCTCTCCTCCCGCTTCTGGTTGTATGTTTTAATGCCGTTTTTACTTCTTCAAATTTTCAGTCTTCTGATTTCACTTTTGCTATTCTCCGTCTCATCCCCAAAACCGGAAACCTTGGTCTTTTTTTCTAACTGGCGTCCTATCTCTATTCTTAATACTGACTACAAAACCTTTGCTAAAATTCTCGCTTTTCGCCTCAATCCCGTCTTGCAGCATTTAATCCACCCCGATCAAACTTACACTATTCCCTCCCGTTCGATTACTACCAACATTTCCACCATTCACAACTTATATTTTCTTGCTTCCCATCTTTCCGAACCTCTCGCAATTTTTAATATTGATCAGAAACAAGCTTTTGACTCCATTAATCATTCTTATCTCTTTGCCGTTCTTCGTCATTTTGGCTTTCCTACTCTTTTCTGTCAAGCTCTTATTAATCTTTACTCTCACTCTTCTTTCCGTATTCGCACTTCCACATTCATGACAGCTACCATCCCCTTTGACAACGGGATCCGGCAGGGTTGTCCCCTTTCGGGTCAACTTTTTACGCTTGCATTTGAACCTCTCTTAATTTGTCTGCGTTCTCGTTTGTTTTCTGTGATTCCTCGCAGTATTACTCCTACTCGTCACCACCGCATAGTGTTGTCTGCATATGCTGATGACCTCACTCTCTTTCTTCGCACTGAACGTTCTTTCGGTGTTGTCCTTTCTGCTTATCGTGAGTATGCTTCAATTTCCGGTTCCGAACTTAATCTGTCTAAATCTCTCGGTCTGTGGGCCGGATCGTGGGTGGCACACGGTGATCGCCCTTGGGGTGCCCGTTGGTCATCCTCGGTCATTAAACTTCTTGGTGTGTACGTTGGAAATCCCGTGGCGGTTGCTGATGCCACATGGATTCCTTTGGTTCAGCAGCTCAATCGCCGTCTTGCTCCCTTTTGCCGGTTCAAACCTTTTTTGTCCTTTTTTAGCAGAGCTCATCTGGTTTCTTCCTTTCTTCTTCCCATTCTGACACATTCGTGGTTCACTTATTTTCCCTCGCCCATTTTTCTCCAATCCGCTCAACGTTTGATTACTGATTTCATCTGGAATAAAGTTCACTGGGTTCATCGTTCTACTCTCGTCCTTCCTCTGTCCTTTGGAGGTCTTGCCCTCCCAGATCTTTATCAAAAATCTAATGCTATTCATCTTCAGACCTTTCTCCTTTCTTTTTCTCATCCTCAGATTTCATCGCTTACTATTGTTGATACTTTACTTTTCCCTCTCAGTCCGTTTCTCACTCTAGCTACTTTCCTCCGTATGGATCTGTTCCCCCTCATTCCAGATCACTTTCCCGATACTTATCGCACCGTTTTTTCCCTCTGGCATTCCTTATGTCCCGTCCGTCTCCCACCTACCTCAACTAATGATCTGCTTGCGGAACCTCTCTTTTACTCTTCTGCACTCCGTTCTCCCTCTTCACCGTACTTGTGCTTCTCCACCTGGTTCGCCAGTGGCGTGGTACAGGTATCCCAACTTGTAGATGCTTCTCTCCGCTGGAAGTCTCTTTCCCAAATCGACCCCCTCTTGCTGACAATCCCTTACATCGCGCCCAACTCCGGTTGCTTCATTTTCAGCTTCAACGCCTTTACCCGTCACTCGTGAATTCTTTTGGGTTAATTGTTTCTTCTTCAGCGTCCCCTTGTTTTCCTTTTCTGGTTTATTTGAATGATGTCCTCTTTCTGGTGCATCAAGTTACTGCAAAACTCTTGTACCGCCACTTTCTTACTTATTTTAGAGCACCTCTCGCTATTCCTTTTGTGCCTCCTGATGAAACCTCTCAGACATGGACCGATTCACACACTTCTCTGGCTTCCCCCAAAGCAACTGATATTCATTGGCTACATCTTCATCGTCGCTTGCTCACACCACGAACTCTTCATCGTTTTGGTCGCCTGTCTTCTCCCTTGTGTTTTTTCTGTTCAACGCTCGGTGATGTTCATCACGCATATGACCCCTGTTTAGTTTTACAGCCTCTTTTTTCATCGATGTTTGCTCTTCTCTCCAAGGTCTGTCCTTCCTTTCACTCTGTTTCACATTACTATTTTCTTCGCCGTCATCATCCTTCCGCTGCTGTTCACAATCCAGTTTGCGCGTTTTTAATTTTGCAGGCCAAACTGACTATTTATTTATACTATCATACCAGTGTTGATCGGCCTGCTCTTCGTCGATATCATCCTGCGAGAGTTTTTCTGTGCCGTAGGTTTCGTTCCTCGATCAAGTATGTCATCCAACTTGAGTACGAGGTAGCTCTGGCCCGGCAAGCAGTTCCTGCTTTCTTCTCGATCTGGTCCCCTCACCTCCCATGGTTTCGGGTTGAGCATGGGTTGATTCAATTCGTTTGATCAGTTTTTATTCTTGTTTTTGTTTTGGTGTACTGCTTTCTTCACTTTGTTTGTTTTTGCTTTTCCGGGTTGTTGTCTTGTTCTGTTTTTGATTGAGCTGCAGGTTTTTTCCCCCTTGTATTCATTCTTTTCCTCTGATCCTGTAGTTTTTCCTTTTAATTTTTTACCGTTTTCCTTTTTTGTTTTTATGATGGCCTTTGGTAATGTTGTACTGTTTTGCTTCCTTGAGATTCCGGTCTTTTTGTTGTTTTTTCCCTTGTGCTTTGTTAGCTCATTCTACTGGTCGGTATATTCTTTCTTGGATAGTGCTTTTCTATACTTTTCCTCTTACTAGCGGCCTCGGCCTCTTTGTCTAAATTTTATTGCCGTTTTGCGCTGTGATTGGATGTTTTACAGCTAGTTGCTTTGACTTTTTTCTGTCCGGAGTCCGTGGGCATTTGTGTTCCTGTGTTCTGTGTGTATTTTTTTCTGGTTCTTGGTGGTGCTGTGCAATCGGTTATTGTTTTTTTGTGTCGGTATTTTTGTTGAGTTGTTTGTCTATGTATTATTGTGTGCTTGCTTTCTATGTTTTCGTCGGCCACAGTTGTTGGTCGACGCATTTCTTGTTGTGGTGTTTTGTTGTACTGGTTGGCCACAATTGTTTGTGATCAGTGTTATTGTTTGGTATAGTGTGATGCTTGTTGGGTGTTGTTGTTTTCCGTTGGGCTAGTCTGTGTTGTCTAATTTTGCAAAAATTTTTCGGCGTGTTATGTTTCTTTTGTGCTTGTTTCTTTGTTGTTATTCCTGATCTTCTTTTTTGTACTGTGTTTCCTGTATGTGATATTCCCGTGTTTTTGTAATTGCTCTTGCTTTTTGCACGTGTTTTGTTTAGTTGTTCGGATGGCGGCTGTCCTACTCGCTCTGCTCCTGTGTGAGTTTTTTAATACTGTGATTGTATTTTACCTATACTGCTAATGTGATAATCTTGTTTTTTACTTGTTTGTGTATGTTCTACTTTCGTGTTTCAGTTGGCTCCGCAGTTTAGGGAGCCTTTTTTTTTCTCATGCCCTGTGTTTGATGTTCACTTGTTTTGCTTTGTTTTTTTTATGAACTTTGAATTACTTAGTGTGGCCCTGCTGGTCTCTTTGTGCTTTTTCATTGAGTACTCAGCCTTATCTCTCGTTTTCTGTTCAGTGTGCTTCTCGTGCGTATCTTGTCTATTGGGTTACGTTGACCCAAGGAGTTGGTCAACGCACTATTTGCCTTGTGCCCATTTTTTTTACTGTGCCTCTTGTGTTTTTTTCTTGACTGTATGCGACTACATGTGTAGTGAAGTAGTCAGTTGAGGCAGTTTTGCCTTTGATTATGTTTTAAGTGCACTTTTTGTGTTTTCGTTTTTGTGTTTTCGTTTTTGTGTTTCTTTGCACTCAAGCTAGGGTTCTACGTCTTGCTTCATGTTTCTCCTGTCTGGGTTTTTCCTGTAATATTGTATTTTTTCTCGGCACAGCCTTCTGTTGCCGTGCACGACTGGACGTACTTTGTGTTTTTTTCAATGTGTTATGATGCTATGCGATCTTGTTTCCGCGTGATTCTCTCTATAGCGCCACGTCGGCTTCCGGGGTTTGTCAACGCGCGACTTCTTGTTTTGAGTATGAAATTTGAATTGAGTGCGTTTTTTTTGTGAACTTCGTGTGCCTGTTTGGCTACATTTATTTTGTGTGATGCAGCGGTTTTTCCCCTTATTATCATGTATTCTTCTGTACAGTGTTCCTTCTGACATACATGCGTCACTTCGTATTTCGTTTTTAGTTATAGCGGTTGGTTAACACCCCTCTTTATGTGCACGGTTTTTTGTTTTTTATGTTCTTCTTGTACTAATGTTTTGGCCGCTGTTGCATGTTTTCAGAAGTACAGTTTTGTTTCTCCTGTCACTGTCTTGCAGTGTCAGTCAATTTGTGTTGTGTTGTATTGTTGTTGTGTTTTTTACCTGTCACTTTTGTGTTCGCGCTGCTATGTACTAGTCTTTGGAATGTGTTTTATTCCCTCACTCTGGGGTTTGGGTTTTGTAATGTGCGTGTTTTTTGTTTTTGTTTTCTGTGTTCTTTTTTTATCAGTATATATTTTAATCTTGTTCTGATGTTATCAGTTTTCTTTCCTCCTTTCTTTTGTGTTGAGACTTCTTGGCCTCGTCTCTTTTAATACAGTCTCATGTGACTGAAGCGTATCACATGTACCTTGCTTTTAGACTAATAAAGTTTATTTTGAAGGCAGTGGTCTAAGCGCTGGCTTACGACCATTCGTCCGAGATGAGTCGGGGTTCGAATCCCGGTGACGTATGGATGTTGTGTTTTTCTTACGGCGACGGTGGTAGGGACGGGCGACTGCTTTTGCCCTATTGAGTTGCTCACGGTGGTCGTTAAACCCCCAATAAAAAAAGTCCCTTACGTAGTTTCTAAGACGAGGTTCGGTATTCATAAGAAGTGAACATTAATCTTAGTTTATACTCACATGATTCATAGTATTTTTAAATATTAAAAATTTCTACTAATGTATTTTCTTACAGTGCATGGCTTGAATCCGCAATCACTTATGGATTCTCTACAGCCTGTGTTGCATGTCGTTGGACCCTTTTCAAAAGATATATTATAGAAGATAGGAGACAGCCCCTAGAAGTAAAAAAAAAGTCAAATAAAGTTTATTATGGAAAAATAGAATAGGAAAATAATTGTACGATTAGAGTTATCTTACCAAGTACCAAGGTTTTTCATTTCGTGAAGGATATTTGTGTGGAAAGCTCATGTTCATCTTTTCACTTGAATTCAGCAACTTTGTGCTTCCGGGAGTTATCACCGGACGTACGAAATCGCACATTGTCGCTTATATTATTAATAACTGAAATATATCATAAAATAGATAAAAGGATTTTGCATTAATGCCAGATGCATCAAAACAGTACTCAAAAATGAGAATAAAGTCAATTTCTTCAAAACAACTGGGTACTCCAGTTAAAAATAACTACAAGGTTTGCCAATAAAGTTCAGTAAACGCTGTGGTAACTCGTACAAGGAAAGGTTGCGAAAAGTAAGGTAACTTATGATTTTTCGATCAGCGAAATCAAAAGGGTAGACAATGAATGCACGACGTAGTCAAGTACATGAGCAAACATGTTCGTAACGGTCAAGGAGCTGTAAGAAAGAGTGCGGCATAAAGCTTGTCGCGGCAGCTTATGTAGGTGCACACTGCTAGGGAACAAAAATAGAGCATAGATTGTGACGTATTTTCTATTTTAACTTTCACTTTTAGTTCCCTTTTCCTATGTATATTTGAGTTTGGTCTCTTCTGCACTTTCCAAACTTAACGTGATATCTTTTCTCTCACATGAAAGGAAGTTGGCAACACCATGAGGTCTGTACGTAAGTAACGTATGTATGTGATGAGAACAAGACAGGATATATAATGGCAACGTAGTAGCTGTAATAAGGGGGATTTTGAATGTGAATGTTAATACTCCTTTTTGATACGAGACTGCTTAATCGCCGTTAAAGTATTATTGAAGGCTGCGTATTCTAATTTAATGAAAGTGTTGTGTTTCGTAATTAAGTATTATTGTGGATATTAACTCAAGTTCCAGTGTTGTGTTTCACAGTAAATTATCATTGTGGATATTAACCCACGTTTAGTTGATCTCACTATGTTGAAGTGAACAGCAATAAAGGATTAGCTGTAAGTAAAACCTCTTGAACTTTATTTGAGTGACTCGCATTTCATTGTAGGCGAACTTTTGATTTATGTAGTGTTTTAGTAAGTCAGCTAAACACAAACGCTAAAAGATCCAATATCAATTTTTGCTTCAAATTGGGAAAATCCCTATCGGAAACGCATACAATGTGGAAGTTTACGGGGATAAAGCAGTAACCTTGAAGAGTATTTTCGACCGGTTCAAGTGTTTCCGTGAAGGAAGGGATTCCGTTGAAGACGCACACCAGACTGCAAGGCCGTAAGCTCCAAAAACCGTGAAGATACTGGAAATTGCGTATGATCATAGAGAATGATCGTCGATCGACTGTGTGAAAAATCACCGAGGAACTGGATTTTGATCATGAAACAGTTCAGTGCGTGCGATTTTGAGAAAGGATTCGAGGAAGGACAGTATCTGTTCAGTAGATTTGTCCCTCACTTTTTAATCACGAGCCGTTACTGCGCTGAATCACCCAACGTATTCGCCTGATTGGTCACCAGCTGACTACGTTTTGTTTCCCAGTCCCATATTCTCATATTAGTGCCGAAAGGGAAGATATTCGAGGTCATTTTTATATATATAGGATGCAAGGTCAGGTGATGCGCAACATGTCCCAGCCTCTCCTTGACAAATATCAACCCCGCCTTCTCGTGGAGCATCCTGTTCCCACTAAAGGGGCTCTGATGACCAATGGATAGCGGTATAACTATGCCATCGGGATTATTGGAAATGCTATCCCACACTCACCAACCCGCTTAGCTAGCATGGTGAGCTATGACCAAACCTCCCCAATGATGCTTACACATTATCAAACTTGGCCCTCAATCTCCAGCAGCTGGAATGTACCTGGCCAAGGCAGCGGCCAGTGCGACATAAAGGCACAGGGTACTAAGAATCACCGGAGGACCGGACTAGGCTGCCATCTGATGCTGACCTTGGGCTACGTTTAATGGACGTTCCCTATCTTCCGATTCAAGACTCCTTGAATTGGAGGAGGAACTCAAAAAGATCAACTGGGACACTGTGGGACTAAGCGAGATAAGAAGAAGAGGAGAGGAGCTCATTGAACTAAAAAGTGGACATCTCTTTTACTATCGTGGAACAGATACTGGCAGAACTAGTGGTGTTGGATTTGTAATAAATAAAAGACTGAAGGACAGTATTCTGGAAGTTGAAAGTTCCTCGGACAGGGCTGCGCGACTCCTAATCCAACTCTCAAAAAGATACCAGGCTCAGATAATTCAAGCTTATGCACCCACCACAAGTCATCCTGAAGAAGAAATATTGAAGAATTTTATAAGGAAATTCGGAATCTAAATAATAAAGCCAAACAGCACTTGAAAATAATTATGGGTGATATCAATGCAAAAGTAGGGCAACAGCAACAGAATGAAACTTCGGTTGGTAAATTTTGTTATGGGCACATAAATCAACGTGGAAACACTATCGCAGAGTTTGCAGAAGCAGAAAGGTTTTTCATCATTAACTCCTTTTTTAAGAAAAAGCCACACAGGAAATGAACATGGAGACATCCGAATGGGATGACAAATGCAATTGATTTTATTATGTGTAACAAAAAATTCGTCATCGAAGTCTACAGTGTACTAAACAAGTTCAAAGCAGGCAGTGACCATAGAATGGTGAGATGTAAGATGCACCTCAACACTAAATTCGAACGTGCAAGCTCATAAGTCAAACAAAATGTATTGACATAACCAACCTTAAAAAACCTCATAATACCTTCAAGTTGGAACTGAGGAACAGATTCTCTGCTTTAGAAGGCCTAACATCGGAAGAAGTGGATATTTCTGAAGTTAACAGAGAACTCACTAAGGCTGTTATGGAAACAGCAACAAAAATAGGTGGTACCAAGAACAAGTTACATATTAAGAAAATTTCAGGAAAAACAAAAATGTTGATGCGAAAGAGAAGGGAGATGAGGACAAATAAAGACGTAACTTCCAAAGTGGAATGTATAGAGCTATGCAAGACAGTGCGAAAAAGTATCATTGAAGACATAATGAAATTCAATTGTGAATCAGGGAGAAAAGCAATTGAAAACAACCAAAGCCTGAAGAGAGCAAAAGGACATCTAAGTAAGGGAAGAAAACAGATGATGACTCTGAGAAAAGAAGATGGAACTGTAAGAAGAAATAGAAGCAAAATTTTGACAAGGATGAAAGATTTCTATTCAAAATATATGAAATGGATGATACATCTGTTCCAGACATTACGACAGGGATCAGAACCAAAGACCCTCCAATCCTCCTTGCAGAAGTTACATATGCAATTAAGAACATGAAACGGGGAAGCGCCCCAGGAGAAAATGGAATTACCGTGGACACTCGCCCAAGTTTTCTCCAGATGCCTCAATGAAGGGAAGATTCCTGAGGATTGGAACAATGCTACAATGATCCTTCTACATAAAAAAGGTGACGTTGAGGATTTCAGGAACTACAGACCCATCAGCCTTCTTTTCAGTGGTTTATAAAATCTTCACTAAGGTTCTTTCACATCGTTTGAAGGTAGCACAAGACATGGCTCAACCAAGAGAACAAGCTGGATTCAGGAGTGGCTACAGCACTGTAGATCATATCCATGTACTAAAAGAACAAATTGAAAGAACAAGAGATTATGAACTATAATTATGCATGACTTTTATTGATTATGAAAAGGCCCTCGATTCCGTGAAACCATCAGCAGTAGCAATGGCTTTGAAATCCTGCGGTATTGAAGATGCATACATTAGCATTATTAATAACATCTATGAAAATGCAAGTGCGAAGGTTCGGATGATTGAGGATACAGCACAAATAAGAATTGGAAAGTAGTGAGACAAGGTGACAACGCCTCTCCCAAGCTCTTTAATGCCACATTGCAAAATGTCTTTCAATCATTGAACTGGGAAAACAAAGGGATAAAGATTAATGGAGATTATCTAACTCACCTTCGTTTTGTTGATGACGTAGTAATCTTTACAACTACCCCTTCAGAGCTGCAGAGTATGATACAAGAACTTGCTGTCAAGGGTAAAGGAGTGGGATTAAAAATAAACTCTCAGAAGACAAAAGTGATGTACAATGATTTAACAAGAAACGAAGATTTATCGCTTAATGGAGAAAAGCTTGAGACAACCGATACCTACATTTATCTTGGGCAGCAGATATCAAGGGGTGGTCACATTGATGAAGAAATTAATCGGCGTATTAAACTTCGATGGAGAGCTTTTGGAAGAAACGGTACAATTTTTAAGAGCAGTATTGCATTATATCTTAAAAGAAAAATGTTTAATCAATGCATCCTGCCAGTGCTTACGTATGGAGCACAGACATGGACCTTAGCTAAAAAAGACATACAAAGACTGCAGACAACTCAAAAAAACATGGAGAGAGCATGCTTGGTGTAACCAGGAAGGATAAGAAGAGGGACTTGTGGATAAGGAAAATGACAGGAGTGGATGCCATCATGACCAGAGTGAAATCACTGAAATGGCAATGGGCTGGGCATGTTGCTAGAAGAGCAGACCACCGATGGACAACCGAAATTTTAGACTGGATTCCGAAGCACAGGAAAAGACCCAGAAGAAGACTCCATGGGAGGTGAATGGTTGAAATTCGAAAGTATGCTGAAGTGACATGGAGGAGACAGGCTCAAAACAAACAATTATGGAAGAAACTTGTGGAGACCTTAATCTAGCAGTGGATTGATAATGGTTGATGATGATGATATATATATATATATATAATTTACGCAAATGTGGTCTGATTAATAATTTTCTACTATTAGATTTTATATTTTACTATGTTAGCAAGTATTTTTTTACTTGCTTTCTAAAATAATTCTAATTATTAATATGTGATAATTGACAAGGTAGGTTACTCCATAACCCTGGTAATCAATAAATCTTTGTTGGGTTTGAGTGTTAGGCATTGGTAGCAACAACGCATTTGTGTTTCTTGTTTGATAGTCGTGACCCACAATGTTCAGCTGAATTAAATGTTGATTCTCCTTTATTCTTTTATGCACAGATCCAAATATAGATCCTATTCTTCTTTATGTATTATGCATAAATCCTAATAATCCATATATCTATAATTTCTCAATATCTAAAAATCCATAAATATTAATCCGTACTCCCATATTCAAATTAATTCCCCTAAAATTATTTAAAATTTTGACTATCCTACATTGTAATGATTGTAATTTATATAAATAAGTCTTAGTAACTAGTTTGACCTCATACTAATAAACTATAAGTCAAACATTGATACCTCAGACTATAATGCAGCATTTTTAACGTTTTAATCGTTAAATTATTTGAAATTCTCGTAATTAAACCCATTGCCTCTGAAATTTTATTTACAATGTTTTGAATATTAATATTCCATTTTAAATTATCCTCAATTATTATTCCCAAATATTTAATACTATTGACTATTTCAGGGGTATAATTTTCCACAAAAATAGATGGTGGCTCAACAATCTGTCTATCTCCCTTTTTAAAAATCATAATTTTAATTTTTTCATTATTTAAACACAGAAAATAATGTATCTATCCATTACATCAATTTTTCAATAAATTTATTGCGTTTTATTTTGTCTCATTTATATCTGCACTCGTATTCATAACTGTGCCATCATGCGCAAATAAAATTAAATCCTTATTAGGTTCAATGTTAAAAATGTCATTAATATAAATTAAAAAAAGTAATGGTTCTGGAATTGAACACTGCGGTACTCCTATTTCATTAATTAACTTGTGCGATTTTGTTTTATTAATCTGTAATACTGTTTCCTATTATGTAAGTAGTCTTCCAGTAAATTGCAATACTGATTTTTTATTTCATTATTAAAGATCTTATCCAAAAGCATCCCATGATCGACCTATCAAATGCCTTTCTAAGGTCTAAAAATATTGCAATGGTTACTAATCTCTTTTTCTATTATTTAATATGATATTCTAAAATATTGAAATGGCTATTTCTGTTGATTTTTCCTTTTGAAACCCATACTGATTTTTATTAATAACATGATATTTCTCAAAAAATTGCCTAATCTTGTATATAATGTTTTTCCAAAACCTTAGCAAAAAATGATAAGTTACATATTGGTCTGTAATTATTTATATTATCCCTGGATCCAGTTTTATGTTTTGGAATTATTTTTTAATTTTTAATTCCTCAGGTATTCTTCCAAATTCTATAATCACATTAAATATATGACTGAGAGGCTTAAAAATTATTTTGCACACCCCTTTAATAGCCCTTGGTTGTATATCATCTGGTCCCACAGACGTTGATTTAATATTTGTTATGCATGACTCAATTTCTGCTGTTGTGAAATATTCAAAATAACACGAATTTTTTTATGCGTTTGCTGGTAAATAGTTTCCAGTTTTCTTTTATTATAAGTTTTAATTTCTTTAGAAACATTTATGAAATAGCCATTTAATTCATTTGCTGCAGATTGAGCATCAGAAAGCCTCTGACCACTTATACTCAACGTAATTGTTCCAGTTGTATTTTTTTCCCTCCCAACATCTCATTTATATTTTGCCAAATAATTTCAGTCAATTGAGTATTAAATAAATTGTTATAGTACAATTTTTTATATTTAATTCTTTTTTAACAAAATTTCTAATTTTTTTGATATTTAATAAATCAGTTGGTTGTCGAGTTGAAAGAAATTTTTTAAACAATTTTTTTATTAATTTTTCTAAATATTATTTTATTAGTCCAAGGTTTTCTTGCCCTTTTAGGCGTTGTAACAAATTATATTGGAAAACATTCATTACAGACAGCTGTAAATTGATCTAAAATATACTATACAATTTTTCTATATTGTAATACTATCCCAATTTATTTTTTGAATTGATTCATAAAATTTACCCATATTAGCCTCACTCATATCTCTGATTTCATATTTTATTTTGATTTGAAAAGATACTGATTTTTTTATTATGAATCAAATAAGTAGGTAAATGATCACTTATATCATTATTTAAGACACCAGCATTTATGTAATCAGCATCAATGTTAGTTATGCATAAACCCAAAGTAGAACTGGAAACGCCAGTGAGTCTAGTAGGCAAGTTTATATAATTCTTAAATCCATAGATCCATAGGTAATTATAAGTGTTAATAATTTTTGAGTATTTATATTTATTAAAGCAAGATCTATATTAAGATCCCCCATAATTATGGATTGTTTATTTGATAATGTTATGTTTTCAAGATAGTTAGTCAACAATTTTAAGAAACTGAAAACGTTTCCGCTAGGTGGTCTATAACAGACAGTAATAATGTAAATATCATTTTCAATAGTTAAATTTTCCATGTCATGGTTTATATAAGTGCATTCCTGTATTTCTGAGAAAAACCAATAATTATTTTTAAGATAAACAGCCACTCTATTCTCCCCCAACTCTATCAGATCTATTTATATTGTACAATCGATAGTTATTTAAATGTATTTGATATTGTTTAGATAAAAACCAAGTCTCAGTAACACAAAAAATGCCTATATTTGAATTTAATAATTTAATTACAATTTCTAACAATGTGAATTTATTTATCAAACTTCTAGCATTAACATGAATCAGTTTTAACCCACTATGTGAAAAATTTTGAAAACATGTATTCAAAGAATATATTTCAGTGTAAGTATGTAGGGTGTATGCATTTTCCTGCTCCTAGGTTACCACCAATAAATACTTTTTAAGGAGTAATATTATTAATTAGTTTCAAGACATCTTCATATGTTGAAATAAAATGTACTCTCTCAGAATCTGTTTTCTTAATAAGAATTTTTCCATAGGAAAACCTAACATATTTAAAGCAATGCTCAACTGCAAAATTTTTAACTCTCCAGAATAGTTCTCTGTTAAATGGAGACATGTTTTTATTAATGTAGACCCTGGACGAACTGTGAGATACTCCAATCGTTGAATTTGTAATAATTTATTTCCTTTCCATAAGCCACTTATCACGTTTCGTCCTTGTTGTGAATTGAATTATTATTTTCTTAAATTCTTTTCCTCCTGTTTCGATGGTATCCCATGAACAACATCAACATTTGAAGGTTGATAATCAATTATGTCCAATTTTTGTGCTAATATGGTAGCAATCTCTCTAAGTTTTCCTTCAGTTCTTTTGGGCTCCAAATCCAATCCATGTATTTCAATATTTCTATTATATTTATTTAACAGATTTTGATTTTGTACTATATCATTAATTTTGTGATGAAGTTCAGAGTTTACTTTTTCAACTTTCTCAATTTGAAAATTCAAAATTTTATTTTCATTTTCTAGCTCAGTATTTTTTTAATCAAGTCATCATATTTAGTACTTAAAAATTCCATAGCACATCTCAAGTCAGTTAATTCTTTTTTTATTTCTGGCATGATATCTAGTTTTTTATTTATTTGAATAAGTGCCATATTAATACCTTCATAGACAGTATTTCTTTTTATTTCCCTGTTATCTGGCTCAGGTCCAGAAAACTGCCAAATTTGATCTTTACCCATCTGCCTGATTTCATCTTTCTTATAATTATTATCAGATGTTTGAGTTTGCTTGTTTATACAGTTGAAACATCTGTATTTCTTTTTCTTAGCATTAGACATGAGTCTAAATTTTTTTTCTGGCACTCCAAGACATTGAGGATGATGTTTACTATCACATTC
The DNA here is from genome assembly GCA_039090855.1 of Macrothele yani. NCBI lineage: Eukaryota > Metazoa > Arthropoda > Arachnida > Araneae > Macrothelidae > Macrothele > Macrothele yani. The sequence continues at coordinate 19,544,549 of CM077023.1, read as the reverse complement.
AGAACATTTTAAACGCTCTGGGGTCATAAGCTGGGACTCAAGAATCTCTGAGGCACACACATCTCAATTACTTCTTGGAGACATATTATTTCTCTCCCTGTTTCAATGAGCAATATATTGTAATTCAAGTGAGGTAACCGAAATATACAATGCCCTACCAAGAAGAAGAAGAATTCACACGCTTCAAAAATTTCTTATCAATAACATATCCAAGCCATATTCAGCCAAAATGAATGATTCCTCGTCCTATAAATATTTAGTAAACAGTATATCCACTATACAAGAAATGAAGATTTATCGATTGATGGAGAAAAGCTGGAGATAACAGACACGTACGTTTATCTTGGACAGCAGATATCAAGTGAGGGTCACATTGATGAAGAAATTAATCGGCGTACAAAACTTGCCTGGAGAGCTTTTGGAAGAAACAGCATAATTTTCAAGAGCAATATGCCATTATGTCTTAAAAGAAAAGTGTTTGATCAATGCATCCTTCCAGTGCTTACATATGGTGCAGAGACGTGGACCTTAACTAAAAGAGACATACAAAGGCTGCAGACAACTCAAAGCAGCATGGAGAGGTGCATACTTGGTGTAACCAGGAGAGATAAGAAGAGGAACTCGTGGATCCGAAAAATGACAAGAGTGGAAGACATCATGATCAGAGTTAAATCCCTGAAATGGCAATGGGCTGGACATACTGCCAGAAGGACAGATCATCGATGGACAGCCGAAATTTTAGATTGGATTCCAAGAGACAGGAAAAGACCCAGAAGAAGACCACATGGGAGATGGGTGGATGAAATTCGAAAGTATGCAGGGGTGACATGGAGGAGACTGGCACAAGACAGACCGTTGTGGAGGAAACTTGGGGAGACCTTCGTTCAGCAGTGGATTGATAATGGTTGACAATGATGATGATGATGATGATATCCACTATGTATCATCCATAACCAACAGGCATGTAATATTATCACATACAATAAGTTCTCAAGGACAATTTTCATAATCACAGTCCATAATGAGTACAAGTCTAAGTGTTTACTTTGACATATTATCCTGTAGGGCAGTCATCTGTACAAACCCAACAAATATGTGACACTGTTCAAATCTGTATATGTGAAACACAGTTCTGTTAACACACAGTATACGCATGTCCGTTTACATCAGCTTGACCCATAGGAACGGTATCACGGTTATATTATCAGTACCACACATTAAGTCACAATTTGTCTTTTGATTTTTTGTCCCCTCTCTCCTTTCAAACACTAACTAGTCCGATACTCTTATAGATATTTACCATAGAGTATTTCCGAACTATATTCGAATTGATGCAGGTCAGATATGAATTTATTAAGACACACTAATGAGATGACAAATTTACAAGAGAGAAGATAAACAAACAACAACCATTTGCAACAGCTGGACTTGACTACACAGCGTGGCCAGAATGGAAGAAAATCAGCCGTTTTGATTGACTGCCACGTCATGCCGTCCCGATCCCCGATCTCTTGATATTAAAAGGTGTAGAGGACAAGCGTACGGCAACGCGGCAAATATACAGGGCTACAGACCAGAATAAGAAGCTATAGTCCTACTGCATTTTACATTTCTTGGGTAAGTTACTCACTAAATTTAATTGGAAGTTCGGCAGCCAATTCCTGCCCAAATGCAGTGAGATATTTCTACTATGTGGGCACCTTGTATACCTTCTTTTCAAAGTCAACACGACGCTGGAACACTCTAGATGCTTGTTTGACATCTGAGTCCTTATCATTGAAAAAGTTATGACATAAGGTGGTCAGCTAGAGCTGTTATACCACTGATATTAAAGAACAGTTTTGTGAACAGACAAAATGCGTGGAAAGAAATTTAATCATGCGAAGATAGAAAACCAGAATGTCGATTAAAAGGGAAAGGGCTACTAAAGCAATTCCAGGAGTATAAAACTGTTCTATTAAACATATTTTGGAATAGGGAGCTGCAAAGTTTAAATGCAACGAGCAAATATTTGCAGGATCCTAAAATCAACCTTTTAAGAGCTGTGATTCCCCAAAACTAATTAAAAACATTCATCATAAGTTTGAGGAGTAATTTTCAAATCCATAGAAGCCGATGTCAAAACTTTCACCGATAACCATAAATTTGAAGATGAAAAATGTCGACAGAAGAGAAGGGAAAAATGTTTTTTGATAGGACTACAGAAAACAAAGTTGTCCTGCTAGGTAACGAACATTTCATCACAGAAACTGCTTACATTTTAAATGACACGTTAATCTCTGAAATTCACCGCAGACTAGAATCCTATGAAGATGTATTAGGCATGTTTGCTGTTTAACATTCAGATAACAAATGACGAAGTGCGGGTATCTGCTTTAAAACTGACGAAGATATATAAAGAGCACATTGGTATGGACCAGTTTCAAGAAAAAAATTTTCAGTTTAAAAAAAAAAAAAATCATTTAGGGAGGTGTCAGCAATCCCTCGTTAGTCCTATATGTATCAATGCCTTAACGATGGACTGTGATCAACATTTCCAAATGTCGAAACAACATTGAACATTTTTTAGCTATGCCAGTAACGAATACCAGTGGCGAAAGGTCCTTTTCAGCTTTGAAGAAGGTAAAAAATATTACTTAAGAAATTCATTAGGGAAAGAAATGTCTCATCTATTTATGACATGCTCTAAATAGATGAAATAAGGTGCTCTTACTTATTAAAGAGCATTCGAACTTCAGCGAAAAGACGGAGGCTGTTTGCAGAGAATCATAGGGCAAAATATGAAGTTCCAAGATACTTACAGTGCTTTTTGCAGAAAATATCTTGACCACTCTCTCACAGGTGGTGGGGTTGTACAGGTAGTTTATTCTTCGAGAAGCAAGGTCGGCGATCTGGATTATTTTTGGATCTTCTACGCTTCTTTCGGTCCAATTTCCAGTTTGCTGGACGGGAACCAGAGCCAAAGCGATAAGAAGCAAAATTGCTAACATGATTACAAAGCAATGAGAGCTGATTACAAAGCAATGAGAGCTGAAGTACTTATCCAAAATATGTCTATAAGACAAATTACTTCTAACAGCTTTGAAAATCTACTTTCGAACCAAGATAGCTTCCTGCATGATACTGCTTACGAAATGTAGATGCGTCAATCGACTGATGTTCCAAGAAAAAGCAGTCATTTCTTGCGTCAAAATGGCTAAGTGAGGTAAGCTGACGTAAAATTCCAATAATCCTGCGCCTGATTGTCCTGTTGCCGATTCAAGTTAGAAGAAGAATTGACGTTGAGTGCAAAAAGTGCCTTTATATTTTTTAGAAAATTTTCCAAATGAAAAGCACATTTTGTCATTTTTATATTCTTGTATTCTTATATCAATTAATGGAGCAAGAAGATTTTTTTAAGGCGAAATTCAAATTGAAAATCGTTATTACTCTGTCTTTGTTAGAAATAGCTCCATTTCCATGACCCATGCAGTTATTTCCACGACAAGCCACATTATGACTTTAATTTCGCCAAAAATGCATGATTTCCCAATGTTAAAGGACTTCTTGTTATATCAAGAAACAAAAAGAGCTATCATTTTTCTTTTTGCATAAAAAGAAATTAAAATTCAAAATCGGAACTTCAGCTCTACGTATTCGCTTTCTTATGTTCTGTATTTTTGTATAAATTGGAAAAGGTCCTTAGACACTGTCAGACGGCAGTTACAATTTTTTATGTGTGTGACCGTGAGCCATTTCAAAGGGGATTTCCCTAAAAGAATAAAATTTGTATGTGATTAACTTTGGCTTAACTGTTACGTTGTATTTTGTTTTTGTATAAAACTACAACCATCATTTCATTTCAACTACAACCATCATTTCAACCATCATTTCATTCCTGGAATTTTAATTATTAAAAAGTCCATAAAACCTAGTTAAAAACACGAATTTAAAAATTTCAGTAATTGAAAGCTAATAGGTTTTCGCAAAAAGGGCCTCGAAATATTTTTTGCTGAAGTGCCCTGAGATTTTCCGGTATTACACTGATTTCTGTGCTGTAATTAAAAGTAAAGCTCCAGTGGCGCAGTGGTCTAAGCTCTGGCTCACGACCGCTTGTCCGAGAGGGTCTGGGTTCGAATCCCGGTGAGGCATGGATGTTGTGTTTGCCGTACGGCACTGGCTTTATCCCTCCTCTCGAAACAGTAACCCTAAATTAGGGACGGGCGACTGCTTATAGTCCATTGAGTTGCGCACAGTGGTCGTTAAACCCCCAAACAAACAAAAATCAAGAACTATGACACCGAATTTTCGTTTGTAATGAGCACGTCTTTTGAATCCATTCTGACGCAAATTAAATTTATCAGAGCTATTCAAAGTCAATAGAACCGGTTAGGAAAACGATCAACCGGTTTCTACAATCGATAAAAATGCACAAATAGAAACATATACTTGGTTCCACCAGCGGCTAAAAAGCATGTAACAAAAATTAACAAATGGCGCACAAAAAAGTTTCTCATAGCACAAGGAGGTATCAGAGACAGAGAAGGTTTTCAAATCGAGCAGTTAAAAGAAGAAATATAGGAAAGGAAACATGATATAAGTTTACGTCTGCTACAGAAAGAATTTTACATAATGGAAAAATTGAAATGAGGCGAATAATATTCTTCATGAAAAAAGCTATGCTAAAGAAAACGACTTTTCAAATACATCTCTCGGAAGCAGAGATAGAGAAAAAAAAAAGAGTTTCGATATTTATGCACCTGCCGAGAAGTATTTGCTTTACTTAACGAGGATAATGCTCCACATCTCTATTGTAGCGAATGGCATACAGTAACAAAGAAATTTCTCAATAGAGGTTTTAGAACAATGTTAAAAAAATCTACTTAAAAACGAGAACCTGAACCAACTCGTTTTTTTAAGTGCAATCGTATCGTAAACGAGTACATGACATGCTCAAATATAAATAACCGTACGTATTTACAAATAACTGCGTCAATAAATATAAATATAATCTCGTATTACTTCATTTTAGATATTATAGATTTCAAGAGAAATTGTTTAATAAATGTGTAAAGTGACACACATAAATAATTAGTACAACAAAGTCACTGATCACAAGTAATTCAATTATGCATAAAGTATCTTTGTGTACGTTTTCACATTAACTATATTTGTGTCAATCTCATAAATAATATATTGCCGCTTCATCACTATATTTGCCATAAAATTGTGCGGTCCATTTGCCCAGCATGTGACAACGAGTATATCTATTATCCTAGATGCGCCATCGAATATTATTCTTCCAGTTAATTCTATGAATAAATGAGCATGTACGGAGTACACGCATTCCAAATTTGAAATCGGGCAGCGCGTAGCCTAATGGTCAACGTTCGTGACTGCCACGGAGAAGACCTCAGGTTCGATCCCAGCAGGTACGAACGCTCGAACCGCTAAATGTGCGTCGGATGGGCACGTTAAGCCGTCGGGCCCCGGTAATAAATAAGGACGTCTTTCTCACCCTTTCTACCTCACTTCCGTGTCACTTTCCTATCGGGCACTCTAGCCCAAATCTCCTAGCTTCCTATTTCTAAGGGTTGTTTAAGACCTGGGATCACGCACTCCCTTCCTAAAATCCTCTGATCTGATCTGAAATTTGAAATCGAGCCACGGATGGCTTAGTGGTTAGAGATTCAGACTGCCGATGGAGGGACTCCAGATTCAAACCTAGCCTGATAGGCTTAAAGCTGGGGGCTCTCCGTGGTGGTGTTAAATTCCTAACAACCTCTGAATATCCGGTGTTGAATGAATTTTGAAATCGAACATGTGAAAGCAGAGATATTGATAAAAACAGATTACGTTTTGCGTCCCCTAACGACGAAATTGCGCATTATTTCGGGAGGAAGAAAATACGCACACAGAGTTTGTTTAGTTAGTAGTATCTGACCGAAGAAAAGTTTTTCGATCGGGATTTTTAGTCCCAACGATATTCCTGTAAACGCAAATGTGAACTTACGCCCTCTAATGGCAGACTTATGCGTTAAAAATTTTGAAATGATATGAGAAACATTTTTCAGCGGAAACGGTCTCCAGCAAAGAAAGAATTTTTCAAATCGGACTCTTAGAATTAGAAGCAGAACTATTGACCCAAATAAGCTATGCATTTACGCCCCCTGGCGGAAAAACATTCATTATTTTAAAAGAAAACATTTTCGGAAGGGTTTTCGATGTGAGCGGTATCGGTCTATGGAAGAATTTTTTCAATCGAGTTTTTAGGAGCACAGATTTTGCTTCAAATACATCAGAGGCAGAAATTAATACTTATGCCCCTGGTGGCCAAACCATTCTTTACCAAACATTCGAAATTATATGCAAAACATTTGCCATCAGAAGCTGCTTTTTTTTTGATTGGAGGTTTAACGACCACCGTGAGCAACTCAATGGGCTATAAGCAGTCGCCCCTCCCTAATTTAGGGTCACTGGTTCCAGGGAAGGGAGAGAGCCAGTGCCGTAAGACAAACACAACATCCATGCCTGACCGGGATTCGAACCCGGACCCCTTACGGACGAATGATCAGAGGCCAGCGCCTTAGACCACTGCGCCACCGGGGCGGCCCATCAGAAGCTGTATGCGATACAGGAAGAAATTTTCAAATCGAAATTTTAGAAGCAGAGATATCAAGAAAACTGCAATTTACCCCCCCCAGCGAAGAGTCTATAGATTACTTGAAAAATTTGGAATTATATGAAAAATATTTCCCACCGGAAACTCTATCTAACAACAACAACAACAACAAAAAAAAGAATTTCTCAAATCGGACTCTTAGAAGCATGGATAGTGACAAAGATAAGAGATATACATCTACACCCGCTGGCGGGAAAACCACACATTATTTTTGGAAGAAAATATTCCGAGAAGGTTTATCTATGTGAGTGGTATTGGTCTACTAAAGAATTTTTTCAACTGAGATTTTAGAAGCTCAGGTTTTGCTGCAAATGCATCAGATGCAAAAATAAGCACTTACGCACCCTGGTGGCCAAACAATTTTTACCCAAAAATTATAAAATATATGCAAACGATTTCCCATCAGGGGCTGTATCCGTTGCAGAAAGAATTTTTCAAATCCGAGTTTTAGAAGCAGAGATATCGGGGAAAACGTAATTTACTCTTACGCCCCCTAGGGGAAAATCTATGCGTAACTTGAAAAAGTGACTACACCTAAAACAGTACTCGGTATAAATGAAATCGAAAGGTAGAAGAATTTTTTCAATCGGATGTTTAGAAGCAAATACATGGAATGAAATGTATTTTGAATTCGATATCATCCACATTTACGCCCTCTAGCGGCGAAATTGTGTATGGTATAAAATATATATATATAAAGGATCATCATTCACACATTTCAAGCTTCCCAATGCAAAAAGACTTTTTGAAATCGGAATAGTAGTTGCCGATATGGTATCCACAGGCGGGCCGACAAACCGATAACGAGAGCACGATCTATAAAAAGTGAAGCAACGTGCTATAAAAAAGTGAAGCAACCGCTATCGTTTTGTGGGTTATGCTCTGAAAAATCCCAGTTTGTAAATCACGGCTGTTCCTCTTCGTCTGCCTTCTGGACTTGATCAGAATGACCTAAAACACTTTTCCCGGACGTCAAAACCATTGGCGTGCTGCATTTATTACGTTTTAGATTCCGATGACTAAACTTCTTACAGCTGCTTTCAACTGAGCTGTGTAATCACAACAAAGCAAATAAAGCGTCGTTGGGCTCTTTTGTGTTCATTATTGTCGCGAGAGGTAAATGACGTCACGCCCAGTAGAGATGACTTCTGCTCATAATACGTGTAATGCGCGCGGAGGCGCTAATTTACTTTTAAGCTTAATGGAATTTTCTTATCGTTTTCAAGGAACTTTTTTTACGCTTTGCGACCGTAGGTTGTAGAAGCGTATATGCTCCAGCTTAGTCCGTCTGTCTGTCAGCACGATAACTCCTGTGAAAATGCTTCAATTTCGATGAAATTTTAGTAAGTGGTAGGGGACAACCTGGGGACGAACCCCATTGAAAATGGAATAAATGGGGACAAAGGTCAGGACATAGGAGCGGGATCCATTCCATGCCCTTATGCTTCATACCTTAAGTAAAAATGCTTCTATTGCGACAAAACTTTATCATTTTGTTCCGGAGGTATACTGAACCGGTACTGCTGAATATCATCGAAATGTGGTCAAAGATCAGGGCACAGGAACGAGATATATTCCACAGCCATTAAACTCATAACTTGACTAAAAATGCTTCTATTGCGACAAAACTTTAGTATGTTGTTCCGGAGGTATACTGAACCGGTACTGTTGAATATCATCAAAATAGGGTCAAAGGCCAGGGCACAGGAGCGAGATTTATCACACAGCCATTATCCTCATAACTTGATTAAAAATGCTTCTAATGCGACAAAACTTTAGTATCTTGTTCCGGAGGTATACTGAACCGGTACTGCTGAATATCATCGAAATGTGGTCAAAGATCAGAGCACAGGAGCGAGACGCCGCCCCGGTGGCGCAGTGGTCTAAGGCGCTGGCCTCTGATCATTCGTCCGTAAGGGGTCCGGGTTCGAATCCCGGTCAGGCATGGATGTTGTGTTTGTCTTACGGCACTGGCTCTCTCCCTTCCCTGGAACCAGTGACCCTAAATTAGGGACGGAATCTTAACGACTACCGTGAGCAGCCCATTGAGTTGCTCACGGTGGTCGTTAAACCTCCAATACAAAAAAAAAACAACAACCTCCAATCAAAAAAAAAAAAAAACAGGAGCGAGATATATTCCACAGCCATTATCCTCATAACTTGACTAAAAATGCTTCTATTGCGACAAAACTTTAGTATGCTGTTCCGGAGGTATACTGAACCGGTTCTGTTTAATATCATCGAAATGGAGTCAAAGGTCAGGGCACAGGAACGAGATTTATTACACAGCCTCATAACTTGAGTAATGACTTCAGTAATGATTTCTGGTATGTTGGAAATCGTATCATAATCAATGCGTTGCATAATTTTACTAACTTGTTAATTTTTATTTTTGATTGAAGACTTAACGACTACCGTGAGCACCTCAATGGACCATAAGCCGTCTCCCATCCCTAATTTAGGGCCACTGGTTCCAGTGAAGGGAGAGAGCCAGTGCCGTAAGACAACACAACATCCATACTTCACTGAGATTCGAACCCGGACCCATCTTGGACGAATGGTCATAAGCCAGCGCTTGGACCACTGCGTCGCCGGAGTGGCCTTAAGAGTCTTCCGCATAGCTTTACGGAATGAAAACGTGTAACCGTACTTGGTGACGATAACATGCTGATCATGCTGTAGTATGGATGTTACGAGCTCCAGGAAGACAGCAGGTAACAATATTAGCCACGAGACGTTTCTCAGCATTTGTTTTGGGCAAAAACGTCTGCTATTAAATCGGATTTTAAGCACTTTATTTTTACACTTGCAGGCGTTAACCATGAGGATGACGATTTATCGATTTCCAGAGAGTGGCCCTACTATGAAATCGATGATGATGATTTATCGATTTGAGGCGTTAACCATGAGGATGACGATTTATCGATTTCATATAGAGTGGCCCGTTCCTAATTTAGGGACACTCGCACCAGCGCAGTAGTCTGAGTGCTGGCTTCTGACTATTCGTTCGAAATAGGTCTGGGTTCGAATCCCAGGTGAGGCATGGACGACGTGTTTGTCTTACGGCACTGGCTCTCTCCCTTCCCTGGAGCCAGTGGACCGAAATTAGAGACAGACAACTGCTTATAGCTCGTTGGGTTGCTCGCGGTGGTCGTTAAATTATCAGTAAAAAATGATAGAACCAACGCCGTAATGCACCACACATTCTTAAGCCAGAAGCCCGTGCATTTGACCGTTCAACCACCGGGAGGGAAGGGTGGTTTTATTACTTTGTTTTCATAGTATGGCACGATAAAAGCTGGACTGGAAAAATTCTTTTTGGGCTCGATGGGAAAAGTATGATCGGAGCCTTTGTGATTGTGATTGGAGGTTTAACGACAACCGTGAGCAACTCAATGGGCTATAAGCAGTCGCCCGTCCCTAATTTAGGGCCACTGGTTCCAGGGAAGGAAGAGAGCCAATGCCGAAAGACAAACACAACATCCATGCCTCACCGGAATTCGAACCTGGACCTCTTTGGGACGAATGATCAGAGGCCATCGCTTAGACCAAAGCCCAAGAAACAGACTTTTTTAATTTACAAATTTAATTGAAAAGGGGAAGGCTGGAGAGGTTGCTATTCAGAGGAGACTTTAGATCTTTTGGGGCCCTTGGCGCTAAAAGGTTCAGGGGCCCCCTCCCTCTTCTTGTCCCTTCAGAAATTTTCATCCGTCAGATTAACAAAAAAAAAAAAAAAAAAACGGGGGGTCAAGAAAAAGTTTTTACACTTTTTTAAAAGGCCATCGCTTCCTATTATTAGAACGTTCTGTAAGAAACAGTGCTAGTGCAATAATTTTGTCTGTCCGTGCACATCGAACTTTTTGATTTCAGAGATATTTCAAAAAATATTTTTGCGGCTAATATTAAGTTTGGCACTTTAATATCCCATATACTTCATGCACTTCCGTTATCATAAACAGAATTTTGAGGCTAATAGGGAATCAATGAATGTTAGGTTTGGCACTTTAAATACCAGTATCCCATTTATACCTGCACTGCAGTTATCAGAAGCAGAAGCATACAAATTAAATGCAGAAGATCCGGTTTGAAAAGGGAAAAGTGGGAACTGCAGGTTTTTGAGTAAGAGTATCATTGGAACTTTTTATTGCTTTTTCAAAAGCTAGTTTTAAGTCAATTTAAGGAATAGAAAAGGTGAAAATACTTGATAATTATCAGCATTAAACCAAGGGAGCAGAAAGTAATGAGAAATGTTGTTGCAATACTATATAAATTACTTTTAACACTATTAAATAAGATAGTGTGGTATTCTCAATTTTTTTATTTTTCCAGCCTAAGTATTAATAACTCTTTTCGTTTAAGATGGTTTAGTGGGATTAGGGCCGAGAAAAAACTTGATTGTCCTAAGAAAAGTTATCCTGTGAAGAATATTTCTCTCTTCATTGATTATCCTACCACGAAGAGGAAAAACTATTAACAGCAAACACGCCCGATCACAAGGAAATTTTTTACAAGTACTCCTCATCGTAAGTCGGGAAGAAGGTGGGAAGGTTCCAACACAGATGTGTTCCCTTGGCTGCAAGTACCATGAAAGCAATATATAGCACAGCAGGCTAGTTAAGAATTCACCTTAAACAATGAAAAGTTTGGGAAGCGTGAATACCTTCTTTACCAACCTCTAAAAGGAACTAAAAATTATTTATACCGTTCCTTTCAAAATAAGTACATCGATAAGAATTCGAAAATTCGGAATATCAGCAACAGTAAGAAAAAATATGTTATTATTAATATGAGAAAGTAAAATATCAATTGGCAATACAAAGTAGTCGCTTTAAGGATTGATTTGCTTCGGTCTGTGAAAACCAAAACTGAAAATCCAATTATATGTTTTCAAGGCCCCTGAAATAGCGAGGCCCTAGGCGTGCGCCTAGTGCGCCTAGCCGGAAATCCGCCCCTGTTGCTATTGATAAGGTACCAGGTTTTACATAAGAGAAAGTGTGGGATGTACAGAGTGGTTTTATGCCTGGTAAAGGCTGCACTAACCAAATTTTTGCATTACGCATGATGATTGAAAAATATCTGGCTGTTGCTAAGAAAGTTTTTGCTGCCTTCATAGATTTAGAGAAAGCTTATGATCGAGTAAATAGGACTCTTTTGTGGAAGGTACTGAATAAATATATAGTATCACTGGGAATCTACTCAATAGCGTGAAAGCCATGTATGCTGGCAGTAAAGCATGTTAGGAGTAAATGGATTTGTATGGAAATGGTTTTTTATTGGTGCAGGAGTCAGACAAGGTTGTGTAATGTCACCATGGCTGTTTAATATATTTATCGATGTGTGTATGCGTGATGCCAAACTGGGTAGTACTGGTTTATGTCTTGGTTAAGATCCATGTGTGCAGATTGCTCTATGCTGATGACACAGTCCTGCTGACAGAGAGCAAAAGTGTGTTGCTGAGTATGTTGGCCCGGATGTACGAAGTTTGTATGAAATTCAAACTGAGTATAAATCAGGGAAAAACCAAAGTCATGGTTTTTGAGCGAGGAACTGTTAGTACTGAATGCAGGATAAGTCTAAATGGCACAGTTATTGATCAGATGAAGGTGTTTGTATATTTGGGAACCATGTTTGACAGAGAGAACAAAGTAGAAGGCGAAATTAGTAGGAGATAGAGTTCTTCATTGAAAGTCATAGCTGCTTTAAAAGGATTTCACAGGAATGAAGGGTTCTCAGTAAAGTCTCGAATGGCTGTACATGAAAGTAACTGTTCCTACTCTGACAAACATCTCCTATGACTCTTCTGTAGTACCCAGGTTTTACTGAGTAACTGTTCCTACTCAGTAAAACCTGGGTACTACAGACGAGTCATAGGAGACGTTTGTGTACTGGAGAGATGCGTTACTTACGAGGGGTTTGTGGTAAGGCACATTCTGATCATAAGAGGAATGAAGATGTGTTGCAGATGTGTAATGTAAGACCAAATGTTATTAGTAAGGTGCAGACTGATGTTCGTAGGTGGTTTGGACATGTTGAAAAATGAGTGGTGAGGTGCTTACTAAAAGAATTTATTCCGCCCAAGTGGCAGGAAAGAAAGGTAGGGGAAGGCCAAGGAAATCATGGAAGGACCAGATTCAGGAATGTCTGCATGAGGAAAAGATAATGGGTATGAAGTAAAAAGGTCTTGCTTGTGTGAGTCGGGTGATAAATGTCAGTGAAGCTCGAGCTGTGTGCCGAGATCGCTGTAAATGGAGACGTTTGATAAGGCAACAGTAAGTTATTTCTTTGAGGAGCTAACCTCTGAATATCAGAGAACAGCTAAGTGGTATGTATACATGTAATTGAAAAAGTTTAGTTTTCAGAAGAAAAAGAATTAAGGTGCCTTCATTTTCCCATGTTCTAGCTGCCACTGGTAAGTATTTGAAACTTTGCCTTCTTTAAAAAATATTCGGGAAATAACACCAAATTAGAAAGCCAGTTATTTCGTTTTTTTTTCTACTACTGGAAATTCAGTTTATTTTCATAATTGAGTTATTCACAAGGAGCTACAAATAAGATGTAACATGAATTTTTTATAATTGGCGTCCTTGTATTAAATGAACTATTTTAGAGTACAGTAAAAACGAAGCGTTTGATCGACCAGTAGTATGAAAGCAATTTTCTTTTTCGTGCACACTATAAAAGTGTCTACATCCCAAGTACTCGATATCATTGATTGATTGGCATTAAAAACGGGGTAAATATTTATCACGATCATAATTACATTGCTGAATTTGTGCTTTCATAACAGGAGGGAGAGAGAATTCCTGGGTGGACATATGTCGAAGGTAGAACAAAGTCATGTCGAGCACATTTGAACCTGCTTCAAACATATCAAAATCCAAACCTCCCTGTTTCCAAAACCAAAATACTAACAGGTTGCCCGCAGTTTTTTTTTTCATTCACCTTGTTTTTTTGATTATTTTTTTATATTTCCTGGTGTTCTGTCTCATGTGTTACTGTTGGACCGTATGTTTTCTTTCCGGAAGGTACGCTACTGTGGAGATCTCTATAATCAATAATGTTCTCTGTCACCAAGGACAACTCATGCGGCCGATTGCCCCGATCACGTGGTTCACTCACTACCTGGTGCGTTGTCCCTTGGATATATTATTCGTCTGCGGGCTTCACCAGAAGACCACAACTAGCCACCTGCACGATAGAAGAGGTTGGATACGGGCATGCCTCTCCACCCATTCCGGTAAGTCAAATCAATTTTTCCCCCATTAAGTAACAAAATCGAAGACTGTTTAAAGCGCCATTGAAGCGTTAATGAAAGGTTAAATAAGCAAAGTGGTCTTCTTACCTCCTGACATGACTGGAAATGAGAAATCGGGGACGGAGAATAAAATTGTTTGTTAAAGAATCGAAGAGAGGATATACATAAACATTACGATCCTGCCTAATTGTATTCCACGTTAGAAGTCATGAGTACGTTTTTCGTTTATTTTTCAAACCTGTAGTAAACATCGAAATGTGCTTTTCTAATACTTGTAATGTCGTGAAAGTTTGGGTATTGACCTTGCTTAGTGCCTAATGGTAGGGTCCAATGAATGAGATAGTAATGAACACTTACTTTTATTCTTTACAACACATAAATTCAACACAACTTTTAAACTAGTAAGCTGGTTAGGCGAATACAACTTCCACAATATAGAACAGTCGTTAATTACGAATAATAATAAATGGCAGCGTAGCTCGTCAACCATAGCTCGCAAAGTTAATAAACGCAAGGTATTTAACAAACAACAAACCCATCAAAAATCCCTCAAACTCTTGTTGCAGTCGCTTTCATCACTTTCTTATCGTGACCTTTCACATGGAGTCCTGGATAACTGTCACCGATGCCAAACGTAATAAAGAAACTGGAGGTTCAGAACGTGACGTCCAGAAATTAAGAACGTAACCAACAAATAACACAACTTTTATAGGAAAGAAATTTTCACTATGAGGGGTGGTACAAAGAAAATTGCAGCTTACTAAAAGGTTCCAAAGTGCCTCACTTTTTATCGTTAGAAATCTCGTTCGAACAAAATGCCGTTTTGAAACAGCTTTGTCATTATGCTTTGCTATTAGTCTCATCACTACTGTGTTAGAATTTTCTCGAAGTTTTACTTCCTTTAATTTCTTCGTCTACTCGTGTTATCATTACTACCTAGAAATGCTGTAACAACATCATTTAGGTTTTTTTTTTCAAATTCACTGATTTTTTGTTGTTGTTGTTGAGGGTTTAACGACCACCGCGAGAAACTTCAGTGAGCTATAAGCAGTCGCCCGTCCGTAATTTAGGGCCACTGGTTCCAGGGAAGAGGGAGAGCCAGCGCCGTATGACAAACACAGCATCATGCCTCACCGGGATGCGAACCCGAACCCATCTCGGGCGAATGATCAGAAGCCATCGCTTAGACAACTGCACCACCGGGGCGGCCTCTAATTTTGGGCCACTGACTCCTGGGAAGGGAGAGAGCCAGTACCGCAAGACAAACACAACATCCAATTCGAACCCAGACCCATCTCGGGCGAATGGTCATAAGCCAGAGCTTAGACCACTACGCCACCTGGGCGAAAGAGAGAGTTCGATCTAGAAGTATATACGTCAGAAAATGATGTCGGAATACAGGATCAGTTATGATCTTCGGACATTTAAAATTCAGTAGACACTACCTACGAGTGGGAAAAACTTGGGTAGTCTTAGCAATAATTTTCTGGCCAAGTGGTCAGCGGTGCGCGTTTCTAGTTAATTACTTGAGTTGAACAATGTCTTTGTCCCTCGACACTGTTTCTGCTCCTCTGTGAAGAAAACAGGCTCATTTTGCCGTTTGTGGTATTCGAAATCATGCCTCCTCGCTCTGGAGCCAGTCATTCTCCCAACTAAACTACACCGACAAAGCTTATCGCTGCAACTTTGCCGTCATGACATGTGCGTCACCTCTGAGGTAGGTACGTCACAGCTCTCATGAAAACGGGGCCTCTAAATTAAGGACAGCCTGCTCCTATATGCTCATAGGGATCGTTAAATATCGAAACAATAACAAATTAATCAGAGCATTAATTTTCTGGGTAGAGTTGACGTATTTAGGTGTTGCCATGCAGCTGTCCCCTCAGAAAATGTACACTGTTGTAGAGCGGGAATTTGACCGGCACCTCTCGCTTGAGCATTAGGGGTCTTCATGGGCTTTAATTTGAAAAGCCCGGCCCGATCCGTTTCGAACTTTCTTGAAGTGTTCTCTGCCACTTATTGCAAATAACGCAAGACTTCCTTTAAAACAGGGTCTTCAACCCATGGTGGTGGCGCAGTGGTCTAAGGCGTTGGCCTCTGATCATTCGTCCGTAAGGGGTCCGGGTTCGAATCCCGGTGAGGCATGGATGTTGTGTTTGTCTTACGGCACTGGCTCTCTCCCTTCCCTGGAACCAGTGACCCTAAATTAGGGACGGGCGACTGCTTATAGCCCATTGAGTTGCTCACGGTGGTCGTTAAACCTCCAATCCAAAAAAAAAAAAAAAAAAAAAAACCCATGGTCCGCGGAGCACTTTTAATGGTCCGCGCGACATCCGAAAAGGAAATTCTAAATTGGTAAAATATATATCCAGGAACATTGGGTATGTGAACTTTAAATTCTAAAGTCTGCTATGTGCTACGCTGCGTTAATTATATAGTACTTAAATTAAATAAATTAATTAAAGAGTACTAAGAATGCAGGCATATCAGATACCTACTTCGAACTTCTTCGTAATACAGATACCATGTTAACTGCACCGTTTCTTTTTCCGAAAGTTATGTTTTAGGATTCACGTTAGTTTTAGGATTCAAGTTAAGTTTTAGGATTCCAGTTAGGTTTTAGGATTCAACTTAGTTTTAGGATTCAAGTTAAGTTTATTAACTTAGGATTCACATTAGTTTTAGGATTCAAGTTAAATTTTAAGATTCGACTACACCAAGAGCCACAATCCGGTACATACTAAGTGGCAGGGCCGGCTGGACCATAGGGGCAACCGGGGCCGTCGCCCCGGGCCTTCAATAAGGCCCCCGGGGTTTGGGAAAAAATCTTTTTCGGTAGAATTTTTTACAATTATTATTTTTTGTGTGCATGTTTTGGGGAGCAAGGGTAAAAAATATTTTTTAAGTTTTTTTGTTTGTTTCCAATCCCCCATTTTCGAATAGGTTATCGACCTTCGACGTACAAATACTGAGGTTTGCAGATTTCAAGTGATTATTGTAACCACCTGAATATTTTCCGCATTCATGAAATAGCAAATTAAATTTCATCACTTTGTGTCCCTTACTTTATGCATTTAACAATTTGCATGCAAACCGGGTACTTTACTTTAAAGAAATAAAAAATGCAATATCAAAGTTTGTTTCGGGCTGCATATGGTGGCTATTATTCAGTGACTTTAAAAACATTACTAGAAATTAAAACTAATTTCTCAATTACTCCATTTTGCATTAAAAATCAATCACTAAAACATGTATCACGGGAAAAAAACTATTAATACAGATTTATTTTAGAGGGATCCTTATTATTTTCTACACAAAAATATTCGCAATCCAAAAATGTTCGCTATGCAGGTATGTTTTTAGGAAGTTTTCATGAGTCATAATACAACCTTAACCCCATCTGTCCAGAAAGAAAATTTTAGATTTTAAGAGCTCTCTCTCTCTCTTAACTGTCAATCATATTATGGTCTTTTTGTTAAGCTTGAAGCAAATACTTCTTCTTCTTTCAGGTAATCATTTACGTTTCCAACCGTAGGTTGAAAAGCGTATATGCTCCAGCTTTGTCCATCTGTCTGTCTGTCTGTGCGTCTGCCTGTCCGAATGATAATACGCGTAAAAATGGTTCGATTTCGATGAAATTTTAGTATGTCGTAAAGGATCACCTGGGGACGAACCCTATTGAAAATGGGCGGAATGGGGTGAAAGGTCAGAACATAGGAGCGGGATCCATTCCGTCGCCCTTATGCGACATAACTTACGTAAAAATGGTTCAATTTAGATGAAAGTTTAGTAGGTAGTAGGGGGCAACCTGGAGACGAACTCTATTGAAAATGGGTGAAATGGGGTCAAAGGTGAGGACATAGGAGTGGGATCCATTCCATTGCCCTTATGCGTCATACCTTACGTAAAAATGCTTCTATTGCGACAAAACTTTAGTATGTTGTTCCGGAGTTATACTGAACCGGTTCTGTTTAATATCATCAAAATGGGGTCAAAGGTCAAGGCACAGGAGCGAGATTTATTCCACATCCATTATCTTCCTAACTTGAGTAATGATTTCTGGTATGTTGGGAAGCGTATTACATATAATCAATGCATTGCATGATTTTACTAACTTGTTTTGTCTTTATGATAGTTTTCGTTATGGTGTACTACAGAGGTAAAGCACATGTCAAGACGGAAAAGTTACAGCAATAAATTCCGTCGGTGTAGTTTAATTGGTAAAGCATCCGGCTCTACAGCAGAGTAATGCGAGTTCGTCTCGGCAAATTTCCGAATTTCATATCGTGTGTCTGTTTTACGTACATTTTCACGTAACGACTTTTTTACGCTTTCCAACCGTAGGTTGAAAAAGCGTATATGCTCCAGCTTTGTCTGTCTGTCTGCCTGTCCGCACGATAACTCGCGTAAAAATGGTTCGACTTCGATAAAATTTTAATATGTGGTAGGGGACAACCTGGGGATGAACCCTATTGAAAATGGACGAAATGGGGTCAAAGGTCAGGACATAGGAGCGGGATGCATTCCATCGCCCTTATGCGTCATAACGTACGTAAAATGCTTCGATTGCGACAAAACTTGATCACGTTGTTCCGGGGGTACACTGAACCGGTTCTGTTGAATATAACCGAAATGGAATCAAAGGTCAGGGCATAGGAGCGAGTTTTATTCCACAGCCATTATACTCATAACTTGACTAAAAATTCTTCGATTGCGACGAAATACAATACGTTGTTCCGTAACGACTTTGGAAGCAGTTCCGCCAAAAATATATTTTTTTCAGCAATTTCAGGCAATGCGCATGCGTGAGATTCGGTAGCTATTATTTTCGCACGATAACTTCCGTGAAAATTGCTCGATTTAGATGGGATTTTAATTATAAAACGGCTTATGTGTGGTAGCTCTTGATAATAGAAATCGGTAACACGGGCACAAAGAGATTTAATTTATATATATATGTGAACTTCAAAAGTTATACCATAGTTTAGTCCCCTCAAAACCAAGGCATGTCCCTATGATTTCTGTTATGCTGGAAAGCTTATCATAATCAATGCATTGCATGATTTTACTAACTTGTTTAAAATATGAGATTTATTTTCTAGTGCCAGCAATGAAATTTTGCTCCTGGGCCCCTCAATGAAATTTCGTCCCGGTCCCCGCAAAAGCTCCATCCTGCCCTGCTAAATGGAATAAAATAATAATAACAAACAGAAATTCCTGACATTGAACGGTACTTAGGTAGGTGGATTAATGAATGTTATTGTCGTAAAACCAACGAAGGAAGATATATGAGTCATAAAAGTAAATATTTACTAAACTATGGCGATGGCAATAGTAAGTATTTCGACTGTTTAGTTTTTCAAAAAAGATATTAATTTTTATTATTATGTATTATTCAGATTTAGACGAACGTAAGAAACGACCCTGACTAGATATATAGATAATGCCGTCCCTGCACGATACGAAACATAGTCATGGATCAAGTGAACGATGAAAAACACTTTAATTTGACTATGAAATGATAATAAAAATATAAATGTTTTGTGAAAACACACGGCCGCCCCGGTGGCGCAGTGGTCTAAGCGATGGCCTCTGATCATTCGTCCGAAGGGGTCCGGGTTCGAATCCCGGTGAGGCATGGATATTGTGTTTGTCTTACGGCACTGGCTCTCTCCCTTCCCTGGAACCAGTGACCCTAAATTAGGGACGGGCGACTGCTTATAGCCCATTGAGTTGCTCACGGTGGTCGTTAAACCTTCAATAAAAAAAAACAAAAAAAAAACACACGTTTATCCGTGTCCCCTCACTCCGGAGTAAGTCGCTCTCCCAACTGAGCTACGCGTACAGAATGTCTCGCGGCAGATTTGTCGTCTTGACACATGTTTTCATCTCTGTAGTACGTCAAAAAAAAAAAAAAAAAACGTTTTCTTTACCAAATATTTTACCGATATCTCTGCTTCTAAGAGTTCGATTTGAAAAATTCTTTCTTTGTTGGAGAGCGTTTCCGCAGAAAAAATGTTTCTCATATAATTTCAAATTTTTCTTAACGCACAAGTCTGCAAGCAGACTTCGTAAGTTCAGGATTCCGTTTACAGCAATATCTGCGGGATTGAAAACCCGATTGAAAAACTTATTTTTTCTGTCAGATACTACTGTTTTCCATGCCGTTTCCATTGACTTTGAATAGCTTTGATAAATTTAATTCGCTTCAGAGCGGAATCAAAAGACGTGCTCATTACATCCGAAAATTCGGTGTCATCTTTCTTGTTTACTTAAGTTTTACTTTACTACTGTTGCGAAAGATGCAATGGATCAAAAAGTTCTGCGAAAAAGAAAATGCATGTACGCCTCCTAGAGGAAATCTGCTCATAATTTGAAATGCACCATGTAAGCAGTGTTCTTCATAGCATATTGAACCGGTTACAAAAACAAAATAACACCCGGATTGTTACACAGCCGGTAAAACATCCACAAATACAAACTGATACTTTCGGCCACTAGCGACAGAATTGTGTGCTACGAAGAATCATAAATTGTGCGCAAAATATTTCGCATAACGGAAGATATCAAAGGCATAAGGGATTTTTCAAATCTGGTTTTTAGAAAGGAAGATATGGTTTCAAGTTGGATACAAATGGAAAAGGACAGTTACGCCCCTAATGGCAAAACCGTGTGGTACAGAAAATGGCAAATATACACAGTTCAATCAGAATAATATGACCACCTACCTAATAATGGCAATAACTACCCTTGGCCTGGATGACAGCGGTGAGACGGCGTGACAAGGACGCAATGAGGCCCTGGAAGGTTGCCCGAGGCACACTTGCCCTTCCGGACTGCAGAAGAGCACGGAGGTCTCGCAGGTGACGTGTTGTGGATCGGCACGTCGAACCTGTTGATCCAAATAGTCCCACAAGTGATCTGTGGGATTGAGGTCGGGCGATTTTGCGTGCCAAGGGAGAACGGATACATCGCTATCGTGTTCCTGGAACAACTCACGCCCCCCGTTAGCGACGTGGCACGGCTCATTGTTCTGTTGGTAGACACCATCACCACCAGGGTAAACGTCCACTACGAAGGGATGCATGTGGTCGGCTAGGATGGATGGGTAGCCATTGGAGTTCAGGGATCCAACTAGTGGTAACAGCGGTCCCATATCATACCAGGAAGACATCCCCCAGATATGCCCACTGCCACCGCCAGCCTGCACTTGACCGACAAGCGTGCCCGGTTGTTGGTTCTCGTGTGTCTAATGCCATATCCGTCATCACGCGTCACGTCTGTGGGGTAGAAACCTCGATCGCCGCCCCGGTGGCGCAGTGGTCTAAGCGATGGCTTCGATCATTTGCCCGAAAGGGGTCCGGGTTCGAATCCCGGTGAGGCATGGATGTTGTGTTTGTCTTACGGTACTGGCTCTCTCCCTTCCCTGGAACCAGTGACCCTAAATTAGGGACGGGCGACTGCTTATAGCCCATTGAGTTGCTCACGGTGGTCGTTAAACCTTCATTCAAAAAAACAAAAAAACAAAAAAACAAAAAAAACCTCGATTCGTCGGAGAAGGCAACCTTTCTCCATTCTTCCACTGTCCACCAATGACGGTAGTCCCATGCGAATTGCAGGCGTCGTTGCCGGTGGACATGCGTTAACACGGGTGCCTTGATGCAGCGTCGACTCCGGAGACCCATGCGTAACAGGGTTCTCTCTAGTGTTATCGGGAACACGTACCTGGGTGCCTCAGCGTTCATTTGCGTGGTCAATTGCTGTACTGTTGGGCGTCGATTACTCTTTACCAGTCGACGAAAGCGACGTTCTCCTCTGGGGTCGATGGCCTTTGGGGCTCTATAGTTATGACGTCGGGAGGTACTCGGTGTGCCAACGGTCCATTCTGGGTACACCCTTACTACAGCACCTCGCGAACAGCCCACGAAGTCTACTGTTTCTGATATGCTTCAACCCTTGGCGCGGTAGCCGATGATCATTCCTTTATGAACGTCCGTGAGATCACCACCTCTGCCCCTTGTGCTCACGTTACGCACTATGGCTCATGTGTCCTGTCCTGCCGCTTAAATCTCCGTGTGGTCAACCTTGTCACGTGCAGTCTGTGTCGTGCGTCAGCGGGTACACTGTGATTCTGGGGGTGGTCATGTTATTCTGATACGACCGTAGTGTGTTAAAAATATTCCGCAACACAAACGCTCAGAAGCAAAAAGAATTTTTAAAATTGTATTTTAAGAAGCGGAGATATCATAAACACAGGGATTTGCATTAACACCCCCTAGCGGAAAAGATATATATGTTGAGAAAAAAAGTGCATTTTAATGTTTTCTACAGTGAGTGGCGTATGAATGTTTTCAGTTCGATTTTTAGAAGCGAAGATACGATTGCAAACATGTTAAAAACAGAATTATGCGCTTACGCCCCCTAGTGGCGAAACGCTTTGTCAAAAAGTAGTGTAAGATGACATAAAAAATTTTAACCGTTGTGACTTCCGTCTAACGCAAAAGGCATTTTTTAAATCCGATTTGTAGCAACAGAGATTTTCGGGGAAAAAATACAATACGTATCTGCGCCCCCTTGCGGGGACACCATGCATTATTTCAAAAGAAAGCTGTACGCAAGAAGGCCTTTGAGGAAAAAGGTATGGGAAGGTAAAAAAAAGTTTTGAATGTTTTTTTTTTTTTTTTGAAGAAATTGTACAGAGTAAAATATATCTTTAATTTAATAGCATGTGCACTTACGCCCCCTAGCGGCGAGGTTATGAATCTAGAAAAGAGAAGCATGCATCATCGTTTTCGTAATTCAAGCTTTCGACTGCGAAAAGAATTTTTCAAATCGGATTCACAGTTGCAGAGATTTGGTGTCCACAGACGGATGGACGGACATTGTGACACCATAACCTCGAACTGTTTTTTCAAAAGACGTGCTTTTGAAACTATGGTGATACCTGAATTACAACCGTTGGTGGATTATGATGATCGTCACTACGAGGAGTCATTGGATGCTTCGATTAGCACAAATCCGATGTTTCATATTGGAAGACGAATTAAAACAACTTTCACTGCGTGAGCGGTAATAGCTTCTGGATTTGGACACTTGGTAAGACATGGGTCTTTTGTTGGTTCTTCGATTCTGGCTTTTCCCCTTACTTGGAGCCAGTAGCTCCAAATCAAAGATGTGCATCTCCTCCTAACTTTCGATGTTCACAGAAACCTTTAAATTACCCTGAAGAAGAAATTTTATTTGATCATGTTGCCCTCTTCTAACTCATATTTATCAAGATATTTGCCGTTGGGATGTTTCGGATTACATTACACACTATATCTTTACAATACATGCTTAGTCACAGATTACAGGAGAAACTTCTGAAATATTCTTTAAGATCGCAAAGGAATTTGAGGCTTCATATTCTAGTACTATGATTAAATCGGAAAATTTTGAAATTAAACATCTGCAAAATAAAATGCGTCTTCTTAATGCATTTTGGTTCACCACTCATTATGTAGTGAGACAGCACTTCGTCAGTTAAGTAATACTGAAGTTTTTGAGATTCTAGGAATTAAATGGAATATGTTACGCAATATACAGCTTTTCATAATTAAAAGAAGTTAAACAAAAAGAAGTTGAACAAAAATTGAAATAACTCAAACAATTCGGTTTCGAATTTAACGAAAGTTTCAGAGGATATTTCACATCACAAATATTAACATTTTCATTTGAAAGAAAGGACATGTCGGAATGCTTTTCCGAATTGCAGATTACCGCATGAGTTGGTATGTTTTTTTTTTAATTTTTAACCGTCTTCACTTTTTTTTTTTTTGATTGGAGGTTTAACGACCACCGTGAGCAACTCAATGGGCAGTCGCCCGTCCCTAATTTAGAGTCACTAGTTCCAGGGAAGGGAGAGAGCCAGTGCCATAAGACAAACACAACATCCATGCCTGACCGGGATTCGAACCCGGACCCCTTACGGACGAATGATCAGAGGCCAGCACCTTAGACCACTGCGCCACCGGGGCGGCCGTCTTTACTTCACTTAAAACATTACTATCGTTCAGTGTTTCTCGTAGCACTGAAGCTTCTTAGTGTTATGCTGGTTTGCACGCAAAATCTTTAATTATACACTGAGATAAATTAGGCGACCTACCAGCCAGAAAATACTTTTTAGCTTACGAAATAAATCTTTTATTGGCATCCACGCAAGACCGGAGGAGGGGAGGGGCAGGCAGGGCGGTTGCCCTCTCAAAATGGTCATTACAGAGACATAAGTTCATGCTGTGGGGGATGTAAAAAATAGAAATTGTAACTGAGGAAGAAGGTTACGCCCTTCGATATTTTGTTTTTAAAGACTTGACTTATTCTCATACAGTTATTCCATGCAGTTAACTAGGGTAGAAAGTAACTTACAATATGAGGTGTGAACATTTCATATCCATGAAGGGGATTTTCCAAAACAGTGGAGGCATCTAAAACAAAATGTTGATATGCTTAACCTCCATGACCTTTCCGAACATGTCGTTGGGATGAAGAGCTAATTAATCATTTTTGTTTTGTCGCAAGAAGTCTCTCTGAGCGTTTAACCTTTAACATAATGTTTCCAAGCCCTACCTCTAAATCTCCTTCCTATCGTTACGTTCACTATCCGATACTCATTCGTTCTGCGCTGGTTTGTTTACGCTTTCCAACCGTAGGTTGAAGAAGCGTATATGCTCCAGCTTTGTCCGTCTGTCTGTCCGTCCGTCTGCACGATAACTCGCGTAAAAGGGGTTCGATTTCGATGAAATTTTAGTATGTGGTAGGGGACCACCGGGTGACGAACTCTATTGAAAATGGCCGAAATGGGGTCAAAGGTTAGGATATAGGAGCGGGATCCATTCCATCGCTCTTATGCGTCATAACTTACGTAAAAATGCTTTGATTGAGACAAGACTTTATCATGTTGTTCCGGAAGTATACTTAACCGGTTCTGTTGAATATCAACAAAATGGAATCAAAGGACAGGGTATAGGAGTGCAATTGATTCTACAGCCATTATCCTCATAACTTGAGTAATGATTTCTGGTATGCTGGAAAGCGCATGCATTGCATGATTTTACTAACTTGTTTTTCGTTTTGCATTTATGTTGTTGGTGTTCATATGGCATTTACGCTTTACTTGGTATTTACAACCTGCGGTTTTTAGGTATTTACCTAGTTTTTACATGTTTAATAAACTTATGTCAAAAACCCGAAGTGCGATTTTTGAACGATCATAATACTTTCCTATAACGGCGGTGTGTGAGAAAGTAAAAACCACGTCAAGTCGAAGGGGCGTGATTTTGAACTCGAAGGAGTGTAATTTCAAGTCTCACCCTCCCAGATAAAAAAAAAAAAAACTGCTACGGCTCTGCATCTAGGTACTTCAGTTCAACAATGCATCAAAGATAATTATCAGCAGAATAATAAATAATTAGCAGCTCTGCTTTTCAGTGAAAGCCACAAAATGAACCTCTATAACTTGCGACTACAAAATCTCAGAACAAATACTACTTTTTTACACATAGCGTGAAAAATACAACGTAAAGCAAAGCAAATCTACCCACACCACACCACACTTTACACCACTCACTCCACACATTATATATATACATCGTCCTTATTTTGTCAACACGCACTCGTCATTCCCCCAGTCCTCAAGACTGCTGCCACAAACATTCATTGAGTGAGAAAAATATAACGTTCATGTTGAAACGTTTAAAGAGAATGAACTCAAAATTTCCATAGGGAAAGGAACTAAAAATGAAAGTTAAATTAGAGTATACGTTACAGAATATTGAAGTTAACGTGATTTTGTAAGAAGTATGATTACCTCTAACAGCAGAACAGTTTTCTCAACGAGCTCTCACGCTTCTAATGAAGTTGTACAAGAGGGCAGAAAATCCCACTACTGTATAAGAAGAGAATTTTCTAGCTCATGAAAAATCCTTGGAAGGATCAGACGACTTGTAACTCGCCCCTCCAAAGCATCCCATACATGTTCAATGGGATTTAGCTCTGCGGAGCTCACTCGCTACTCCGTTTTCTGGGTATTTTCAGTCTCAAGGTAATCCTCCACTATCTGAGCTCTATATTTACCAGCCTTTTTCTTTTCCTTTCTTTTTTTTTTCTTTTTTTTTTTTTTTTGATTGAGAGTTTAACGACCACCGTGAGCAACTCAATGGACTATAAGCAATCTCCCGTCCCTAATTTAGGGCCACTGATACCAGGGAAGCAAGAGAGCCAATGCAGTAAGACAAACACACAACATCCATGCCATCAATGCCGGGATTCGAACCCGGCCCCATCTCGGACGAATGATCAGAAGCCATCGTTTAGGCAACAGCGCCACCGCGGCAAGCCTTATCATTCATAAAAATGAATTTTTTTATTGAATGTTCAACGACCACCATGAGCAACTCGGTGGGCTATAAGCATTCGCCCGTCCCTAATTTAGGGCCACTAGTTCCAGCAAGGAAGGGAGAGAACCAGTGCCGTAAGACAGGCACAACATCCATGCCTCACGGAATTCGTACCCAGGCCCTTCTCGGACGAATGGTCATATGCCAGCGCTTATATCACTCGCCATCGGGGCGTCCTTTGGGGGGGGGGGTATAACGAGCATCACGAACACCTCAATGGGCTATAAGCAGTGGCTTGTCCCTAATTTGGGGCCACCGGTTCCAGGGAAAGAAGAAAGCCAATACCGTAAGACAAGTACACCGTTTATGAGTTCGAACCGGGACCGATCTGCGACGAGAGATTAGAAGCAACGCTTCGGACCACTCGGCCACTGGGCAGCTAAAAATGAATTCTGACCTATGGCCCTTTTAAATGGTTTCACATAAGGATCTAAAATTCGTCTCTATCTTAGGGCAGCTGGTGTCCCTCCTGGGAAGACACGAAAGTCAGTGCGGCCACTTTGACAATGATAATTTCCCAGACTAATAAGTCATTCAAACCCAAAAGGTAGCTGTTCATGATATTCAGGGGTGATAACGCGTCCCACTCTCTTCCCAGATGTGTTGACACTAAGAGTAAGTACACTGAACTGCCAAAAGTCATGGGGTAGCAGTATGCAAATATTTGACTGGCTTTGCCGTCGTATAAATGTTTCGACGCACACCACAATTTTTATCACTTGCAAGGTGTAATCTCGTGAGTCAGGTTGAACAATCGCCAGTAGGATTATGGCAAGCCGACGTGAATTATCGGAGTTTGAACGAGGCATGGTAGTGGGAGCCAGACGGATGGGACATTCAATTTCCAAAGTTGCGCGAACATTAGAGATTCCTCGATCCACAGTGTCACGTGTGTACCGAGAACACCTCATGGAAGTAAGCTGACCAGAAGTCCCCAATTCGTGAGGACAGTCCTCGAATTTAGTTTACTGTCCCCAAAAATGTCTGAAGAATTTGATGACGCAAATTGTCCTCAAATGTCATCGAATTTACACTTCCTCATTAGCTTGTTAGATTTCTAATGAAAAATGTTCTTAAAAGTAGTTTTCATTGTACTAATTTTCCGATATGCTTCTTGTGAAAACAAATTTTGACTTTTTTCTTCTTCTTTCCGAGTTTAACGACCACCGCGAGCAACTATAACGACTATAAGCAGTCACCTGTCTCTAATTTAGAGACATTCGCTCTAGGGAAGAGAGAGAGCAAGTGCTGTAAGACAAACACACCTTCCATGTCTCAGTCGGGACTCGAACCCGTACCCACTTGTACGAATGGTCAGTGGCCAGCACTAGGACACTGAACTACTGGCACGGTCAAATTTCGACTGTACCTGATCTAAGTTTCTCCAAAAACTTTGGCAAAATGAAAAATTCGCCATGCAATTAGTTTGGTGTGCAGCTTGATTTTAATTCGGTACATATACAAGGTAAAGCATTTCACTTTTACTAATATGTTCTCGCCATCATAATTAAACTTTGTCAATACAAATTACCAACATTTTACAAGATATATCCTTTTAAGACACAAATTTTCATATGTAATATCACACTTATTGAAGCAATGTAGTTTTGTGACAAAAATATTTGCATATTTATTTTGAGTACGTATATGTCCCCAAATGAACTGCCGATTTGGATGTGCTCGATGGGATTGAGGTCAGGTGACCTAGCTGACCAAGGAAGCGAAGTCACGTCGGTCGGTGGAGTGTTCATCCAACTATTCGGATACAATTCGGGAGCGATGCACGGTGCATTGTCTTGTTGCAGGATGAAGTGCCCAGTGGGATGTTGAAGACGCACAAACGCAAGCAAATCGTTGTCCAGGATATCCCGGTAATGTTGACCTGTGAGGGACGATGTCACACGTACCAGGGGTCCCATTTCAGTCCACGCAAACAGTCCCCAGACGAGAATGCCACCCCCACCAGCTTGAAGAGTACCCTACTGGCAAGAAGGATCCATCGCTTCATGTGGTTTGCGCCATACTCGTATCCTGCCATCCGCATGTACCAACGTGAATCTCGACTCATCAGTCCAGGCAACATTTTCCACATGTCTAGGGTCTGGTGGCGATGCTCCCGCGCCCATGCTAGTCTTTGCACCCTGTGATGTGCGGTCAGCAGCGGTACCTTCGTGGGACGATGGCTTCTGTACCCCATAGCGAAGAGATGGTTCTGGATGGTGTGGCTGCTTACACGTTTTTGTGCACCAGCGTTAAATTGCCGAGTGATTTCTTGCACTGTGGTCCGTCTATCCGCTGTTACAATGAGAGCTAGCCGACGATGACCCCGTTCATCCACACGCTGTTGTCCACGGCAGTTAGCCCTTGAAGGGATGGTTTTACCGGATTCGATGTACTCACGGTGCACCCGTGACACAGTGGCTCGTGAAAATCCCAGTGCCTGCACGACTTCCGAGATGGAGTGACCCATTTGTCGGGCCCCGACAATTTGCCCACGATTAAATGCGCTTAGATCCTTTGTATACTGCGTCCTACTCTTACTGATTCCCGTCGCATCACTCCTTCTATTGTCGGATCGCTGCATACGTCATGTCGTTTCCGTTTACAGGGCCGCCCACAGCGCCAGATTTGCATAACGCCAGCTGTCTCTAATTCAGTTGCTCTTTAGTGTAAGACAATAACGCTTCTTGACAGACCCATGTAACGAGAAATCAGCTTCGTTCGTCCACAGCATTTTTAGCAAGCACTGAGAGTCCTCAGTGATCTTTGCCACAGCTCATTTGGCAAATTTCTTCTGTGGTATCCGCCGGTAACAGCTGGTGTAGTTTTCAGTTTGTATGAGTACTGATTTAACAGACCGTGAATGATACGATTTATTGAAGATCTTGGTATGCCCAAACTTCTTGCCATTTTACGCGCACTGTTTATTCCACTTATCATTTGAGGTGCTATTTCTTTCATTTGAGATACCGCAACATTCGAACGGGACTCCCTTTACCTTAGTCTATCGCGTCGAGGCGATCCAGCAAACTGTCAGTCTCCTCAAATCTTCCCACCCGACACCGCAAACTCGCAGAGATTATAGGACCTTTGCCCTTCTTTATTCCTTTCTGTGTTCGGAACGTGAGCAAAGTTTCTGTTGAAGATTCTCCGCTTCCATAAAAAAGCTTCACTAACAACAACACTTTATCCGGCAAAATTAGCGTCGTAGCAACACTTCTTTTCAGTACCGTTTTCAATAACGATAGAGATGAGAGCGATTCACAGATGATTAACAGCGGCAGCTTATCTCTTTGTGATTTTAAAGGCGCCACGTTTGCTCGTCTTTTACGGTTTGCATCAAGGAGCTTATATTACTGGAGACACCACTGGCTCTGCCGCCATAGGTCACAGCTAATCTGTGGTGTGACGTCACAAGCAGGCAAAAATGAACTAAATTATACCGTTGATGAAACAGTAAGCTTGTGTATCATTGATAAAGATTATTGAATTACTCATTTTTTTCTGTTTATACGCTTAGAAGCTTTTGTTCCATTGGTTTCCAAGCAGCTTCTCTTCTGCGGCTGCGTCGTGCCTGCTCATGACGTCATTTGCAGCACAGACGGTGACTTATGGCGGCCAATGCTGCGTGGATAGGAGTGGTGTCTCCAGTAATATAACCTCCTTGGTTTGCATGCGTGTAAAACGCCCCCTACCGTTGTATTTTCGATCTGAAAGTTTTTCCGTTGCCAAACAACTCCCTTTTAGCTGATGGTTTTCATGAAAACCGCCCTGTAATATACACAATTTTTTTTTCTTTTGTAATAAGTTTTGAAATTTTAACGGACTTTTAAGTCACCCTGTACTCAGTACGCCAAAATATAGTGACCAGGTACTAAATTTCTATTATGATTCCAAAGGAATGGGACAACCCAGCGGGAAGATACATGATGCGAGGAACATGAAAACAGAGGATGTGGAAGCGAAGCCCATTTAAGAGTGGGAGGGGGGGGGCTAAGAGGGCTACAGCCCTGTGCCCCGTATTTTCAAGAAGCCCCAAAATTATGCAGGATGCTTGAAGAATTAGTTTTTGTCTTTCCTTTTTTTTTTTCTTTTTTTTTTTTGCAGATAGCACAGCAAAAACTAAGAAACTGCCTTATGAAAAAAAAAATTCTATTTCTTTCCGATTTTTTAGCGTAAGTCTGCAAAAAGTATAGTTGCCCCCAGTTCATCCTCAAATCTTTCGAATGCATTGCAGATGTTTTTGTACACATGTGTAATTGGGGAAAGTTTCATACAT
Source organism: Macrothele yani (assembly GCA_039090855.1). Classification (NCBI taxonomy): domain Eukaryota; kingdom Metazoa; phylum Arthropoda; class Arachnida; order Araneae; family Macrothelidae; genus Macrothele; species Macrothele yani. The sequence continues at coordinate 19,513,920 of CM077023.1, read as the reverse complement.
TAGTAATTCGTTTGAATCATGATATTTGGATGATATTAATTTGCTCACTACTGAGATATACAGTTTCAACAAGCCGAACCCTGACGCGGGGGGGGGGGGGTTTAAATCAGAAATGAACTAGTATTCTTTTTTCAACCATGCATTTTTACATTTTCTTGCTACCACTGATTCGTTCATGAGTCATGAAATACACACTTCAATACGGAGGTGATATTTTTTTTTATGGCTTGTTCATCATATTCTGGGGGTGTTTTCTTCTGGGGATTTTTATTTATTCACCCATAGTGAAATTCTAGGCGTGCCACTAATGCTGGGGCCCCAAAATACTGTCCAGCCCCCGGGTCCCCTTTCTCCTTAAATATGCTCTGTGTGGTAGTGATGTCATTGATAATTTAATGCAGTACGTACATAAGGAAAAGTCAGTAAGAACCAGTTTCAACCCTGTGACATATATTCTATTTTAGCTTTCATTTTTAGTTCATTTTCTTATGTAAATTTGAGCTTTTTTGCACCTTCCAAACTTAAAGTGATATCTTCTCTCTCACATGAATGAGGTTTGGCAAGACTTTTGAGGTCAGTACGTAAGTGACGTATGCATGTTGATAAGAACGAGAATAGGATATATATATATATATTTTGCGACGTAGTTGTTTATGTGTGGAGTAGAGCTGAGTTCGGGCTCAATTTTCGGAGCCCGAGCCCACCCGAGCCCGAATTTTATATTGCAAGATAGATGCCTATAACGAAGTAAATTTCTCCGTCATTTTTATCCGCGCCGGGGTTCGAACCCGGATCCCCTCATTCCGGAATAAGTCACTCTACCAATTGAGCTACGCGGACATGTATTCTGATTCCTATCTGCCTTTGTGTCGTATGCGTCCTTCTGGCAGCTGGCAGGTACGTCACATCTCCTGGTACGTTACATCATCTCCCCCTTATTTTTTTTTTTTTTTTTTTTTCGAAGTGCTGGAGAAGGGATTCTCTTATTTTTCCTATCTCGCGGTGTGGAAATAACATCACACCATTGCGAGATTTTGAACGGTCGGGTCATCCGGATAGGTCGGGCGCCATTATAACGAAGTGAATTTCTCCGTCATTTTTATCCGCGCCGGGGTTCGAACCCGGATCCCCTCATTCCGGAATAAGTCACTCTACCAATTGAGCTACGCGGACATGTATTCTGATTCCTATCTGCCTTTGTGTCGTATGCGTCCTTCTGGCAGCTGGCAGGTACGTCACATCTCCTGGTACGTTACATGCCGGGCCCGAACGAGCCCGAAAACCGGCTAGCCTGTTCAACCATTAATAAAAAAAACATTTCCTTTTCCACACTTCCATTCTCTCCTCCTCCTGCAATTAACCAATGTATTTCTCAAATAGGGAGTGGGGAAGGAACCTCTATCTATTTTTACAGTGTAACTGTACGATTTGCTTTGACCGTTTGTTTCCACCTGAAGTGCTCCGGCCGGCCGGGTATCCAAAATGATCGGGCGGTGTTGCAATTGTACGTTGCTCAAATAATGCTAATATGATCGTGCCATATATGCGCTGCTATATGTACGTTGCTAAATAGAATTAGCAGAGAGCTACTGCGTGGGGATAGGGGGTAAATTATCGTTGGTAAGCTATCAACTATCCAATATCTATAGTTCTTGAAAAAACCTTTTTCTTCTCTGCAGAAGCACATTAATGCGCGGCCTATGGCATTTTCTACCCAAGCCAAGAATAAAAAGCTATCTCAATTGCCCGCTCCCCAACCAGAGCCAGTTGCCGAAGAATTCCCTTTATCAACTTAAAGTGTCCCATTTGCTAAATCATACTGTATAAAATCACATTTATGTATAAAAAAATATCTCTCGCTCTCTTTAAGAGCCCGAGCCCGAACAGCAGTAAATATTCTACAGCCTGTCTCAGCTCTGGTGTGGAGATGTTGAATCTTTGCTGAGAGTATTACGTTTGTGGATTTATATTCTTATTTGCGTCAGCATAACTATGTTATAAAGGTATGCGCGATATACTATTGATTGATTAATAGTGTTGGATTGACGACGTTGGAATATACCATGCTTTCTTGAAGTTGGATGGAAATAAAAGATTAGTAAGCACCAACCCTTGATATTATTTAGAGTGAACGCCTATTTCATTATTGGTGAACTTGACATTTAGCACATGTAGTGGTTAGCTAGCTAGAAACAATTGAGAATAGACATACACTACAGCACATGTGTCACAGAAGCAGAAGTAAACCTGTGTATACTTAGAACAAATGAAACACAGTACAAATCATAAACAGGAAAGTTGACACCGAATTTTCAGGTGTAATAAGCACGTCTTTGGTATCCGTTCTGACGCAAATTAAATTTATCAAAGCTATTCAAAGTCAATGGAACCGGTATGGAAAACAATAGATCTGACCAAAGAAAGAAGATTTTCAATCGGGTTTTTAATCCCACAGATATTGCTGTAAACGGAATCGTGAGCTTACGAACTCTTACAAACAGAGATATCGACAAAAATAAGATGTGACTTTACGCCCCCTGGTGGGAAAACCATGCATTATTTTAGGAAGAAAGTATTATTAAAAGGTTCATCCGTATAAGCGGTATCGGTCGAAGAAGAAAAAAATTAGTCGAGTTTTCAGGAGCCTAGATTTTGCAACAAATACTTCAGAAGCAGAAATTAACACATATGACCCCTGGTGGCTAAATCATTCTTTACCAAACATTAGAAATTATGTGAAAAATATTTTCCATCAGGTCTTGTATGCGATACAGGAAGAAGTTTTCAAATCAGAGCTTTAGGAGCAGAAATAACGCAGAAAACGCAATTTACCTTTGTGCCCCCTAGCGGAAAGTGTATGATTTACTTGAAAATTTTGAATTTATAGGAAAAACATTTCGCATCGGAAACACTATCGAACAAAGAAGGAATTTTTCAAATCGTACTCTTAGAAGTAGAGATATTGACAAAAATAAGATATACATCTACGCCCCCTGGCGTAGAAACCATGCATTTTTTCAAGAAGAAAATGTTCCTAAAAGGTTTGTCGACATGAGTAGTATCGGTCAACAAACGACGTTTTTTTCAATCGGGAATTTAGAAGCTCATATTTTGCTGCAAATACAACAGAAGCAGCAATTAAGATTTACGCCCCCTGGTGGCCAAACTATTTTTTTACAAAAATTAGAAATTATGTGCAAACGATTTCTCATCAGGAGCTGTATCCGGTGCGGAAAGATTTTTTCAAATCGGAGATTTGGAAGCAGAGATATAGGGGGAAACGCAATTTACCGCTACGCCCCCTAGAGGAAAGTCTATGAATTATTTGAAAAATTTGAAATTATATGAAAAACATGTCACACGGAAAACACTGTCCAACAAAGAAGGAATTTTTCAAATCGGACTCCTAGAAGTAGAGATATTGACAAAAAAAAGATGTACACCTACGCCCCCTGGCGGAGAAACTGTGGAATATTTTAAGAAGAAAATATTCCGAAAAGGTTTATCGATGTGAGTGGCATCAGTCCAAGAAAGATTTTTTTAATCGATATTTTAGAAGCTATGATTTTATGGCAAATACATCAAAAGCAAAAATTAACACTTACGCCCCCTGGTGGCCATAGTATTCTTTACCAAAAATTTGAAATTATATGCAAAAAATTTTCCATCACGAGATGTATCCGCTGAAGAAATTTTTTTTCAAATCGGAGTGTTAGAAGAAGAGTTATCGGGGAAAATGTAATTTACTTTTACGACCCCTAGCGGAAAATTTATGCGTAATTTAAAAAAGTGACTATATCTAAAATACTCTTCGACATAAATGGAATCGAAAGATATAAATGTTTTTTCAATCGGATGTTTAGAAGCAAATATGTGGAATAAAACGTATGTTTGAATTCGACATCATCTGCATTTACGCCCTCTAGCGGCGAAATTGTACATCGTAAAAAAAAAACGAAATAAAGGATCATCATTTGCATATTTCAAGCTTCCCAATGCAAAAAGAATTTTTCATATCGGACTAATAGTTGCTGAGATATCGTGGGTACAGACGGACGGACAAACCGATAACAGAAGCACGATCTTTTTTTACAAAAGGCGTGCTAAAAAAGCCGAACATGCAGAGGTGAATGGCAGTTAGTGAATAGTAAAGGGAGAAAACACGTCCTGAATTTTCATTGGCGAGTTACTTCATGCAAACCCCTGATAAAAAGGATTCATGCTGAGCTTCAACTACAGCACTGCTTAAATCTCAAAGGCTGTATTTCGTATGACTGAGAACGCGTCTTTGGGAGCGATGAATCTAGCTGCTGTCCACTTTCAAGAAAAACCTGGATCCAGTGTCATTCGGGCAAACTCTACAGAAAGGGCTGCACTGTCTCAACTGCAAGACAAAATGGTGGAAGTGCGGTGGTTTGTGTGCTTTCGTGGCACGGAATTAGTTTAATGGTTTCTATCAGGGTAAGATAACAAGGTTCCCCGCGGTATCCATTCGGATTCTTTAAGAAGGACCGCATTGTCCCAACCGAAAAAAGTAAGAAATGGAGGTTTGCGTATTTGCGAGATATGCAATTGGTCCAATGGTTTCTATCAGGGTAGGAAATTCTGGATCTAGAGGTATCCATTCAGACTCTTTGAGAAACACTACATTATACCAACTGCAAACCAAGAAGTTGATAGATATGTGGTGGTTTGGGTACTTTCGTGTCTCACAATTAGTTCAATGATGTTCAATGGTGCTATCGTGTGCGCGTAGTACGTAAATTGTAACGCTGCGCTTTCTGCACAAGGAATTCCACAATAAAGGCTCCTATCTGTTCCATGTGGCAAGCAAATCCTCCTGTCACACAACAAACTTTACCGTGGCTGGGACTATAACAACGTTTCTGTAATGCACTAGGCAGCATGAAGTCCCGCTGTAAACCCGAATGAACACTTGCGTGATGAATTCGAAGGCGTGGGGTGAATCCTTCTTTTATGGGACATGTTTGGCAGAATTCGAAAATTCTTTGTGAATACAAGAGGCTAATTTCCAATAAAACTTGTTACTAGAAAAGTTTACTGCGTAGACTAAATTCTGTGATCTAGGTCTATTGTGGGCGTGTACCGTATCAAAAAGTTAATACTTGGATTTTCGTATTTCTCTTGTGTATCTGTAGTATAACGAAGTAAATTTCTACGTCATTTTTGTTCACGCCGGGGCTCGAACCCGGTCCCCTCATTCTGGAATAAGTCACTCTACCAATTGAGCTACGCGGACGTTCGTTGTCGCTGCTATCTGCCTTTATGTCGTGTGCGTCCTGCTGGCAGGTACGTCACATCCCCCCCCGAAAGAGGGCCGGGGGCATGGCCCACGGGTCAGCCGTGACCATGAATCGTTGCAGGCAGCCATCCGCTGTAGAACGTGCACTTGAGAACTCCCAGTCAATCTGGTGTGTGGAATGCAACGTCACACACATTTATTTTTCGAAGCGCTGGAGAAGGGATTCTCTGTTTTTTTCCTCTCTTGCGGTGTGGAAAGAACATCACACCATTGCGAGATTTTGAACGGCCGGGTCATCCGTAAAGTTCGGGCGCCGTTATAACGAAGTAAATTTCTCCGTCATTTTTGTCCACGCTGGAGCTCGAACCCGGGTCCCCTCATTCCGGAATAAGTCACTCTACCAATTGAGCTACGCGGACGTTCGTTGTCGCTCCTATCTGCCTTTATGTCGTGTGCGTCCTGCTGGCAGGTAAATCACAGTAGCTTTATCAACATTTTCTAAAAGACGTTAAATTTTGATTGCAAGTTTGTGTGTGAATCCCAGAGTTTTTCACAGCCAAATCCTTATTTGACGCCATAATGTTTTGTTCATTCAAATGACCGTCATACCAAATTTTAACAAATTACTTGTGTTCCAGTTTATAAGAGCAGGTCACTGACGAACAAGTTTTTCACACAAACCTTTTTTTTTTTTTGTTATTGTCATTACTTCATAAAGAGCACACAATATTAATACAAAAGCCGTGACTTGCGTGTTTACTGCCATGTTTGTTGGTACTAGTAACTCAGTTATCAATTACTTTGGAGCACGTTCGAGGGAAATTAATTTCGCTTTTACTATAAATACGCTGAGAACTTAGCGAGAAAGGAAGGATTTTCAGATCGAGCATTTGATACACGACGGTTAACAGATTAATGGGGAATAAAGAGAATAGAAAAAAGGCTAAAGCATTTTATAACCGTATTTTCTTTCAAAGCGTGCGTTGCATCCTGCACGCCAATAATAACAGCTTATTTATCCCTTTGCAGGATAGCTACAAAAGGAATAAATACGCTATTATGTTACTTCGCCATTAATATTAAAAATGCCCCTTGTTTGTGGTTCTCTGATGACCGATCGTATTTATAACGAGAGTACTGTGTAATCTGAACTGAACGGACGCAGCATTGCGTAAAAATTAAAAAACTTTGTTCGACTCGTTTGTTTATTTGCTTTCAAGTATGGTTGCCATGGCCGCCTAACTTATGATCGATCAGACAAAATCCCTTTTCAAAAATCGAAACAGTTACACCCATTCTTATAGAACTCATTCGGGTGATCCAGACGCGGATTGTTTCATTTAAAGCATGCCGACAGCGAAAACAGGAAATATGACAGACTGTGTTTACATATTTTCGCTATTTATTTTTACGTCTCAGACCGTCAGATTCCTACAAGACGGAAATACTTAGACTAATTATGGAGTAAAGAGTTCTGTTTAGTCGATCAACAGGTGCAATTGCCGGCTGATGAATCAGAATGTTAACCGATATCTGTATTTATTTATGTAATTCTAAGAATGGATTAAGGAAGTTACATACACAGGGTGTCCGAAAAATAACTGTGCACTAAAAGTAACACTTACCATGCCGAACTGGTCCCTACATGAGGTGTTGGAAATGGGCCCTACCGAAGTTCAGACATGTCTGCACACGCTTCTGCATGTTGGTGAAGACCTTTCTCAGGGTATGTGTCGTGATTATGTTGGATGTGGGTCGTTATTGCAGCATGTAGCTCTTGAAGTGTATGCGGTAGCACTCCGCAGACGAGTGGTTTGGCTGTTGATGTACCCGGACAGGGAGAACCATGTCTCATCTGTAAAGAAAGTAACGTCCAGAATGTCCTCACCTTCTTCAGACAGGAACTCATGGAACCACCTGCAGTACTTGTCTCGTGGTGTGTTTCTTTCAGCTGATGCACGGTAGACACTTTGTACTGGTGGAAACGCAACTTCCTTTTCAGAATATCGTGAGCTGTACTCTTTGGCACATTAGCTTGTTGTGACAGCCGCCTCACGGACTTGTGTGGACTCCTCTGTACGCTGTCCTGGATATCCTATACAATCTCGTCGGCCGTGGATGGCATACTGGGGCGGGGCATCCAGAACACTGCCAGTTTCCCGAAACTTCGCTATGAGCTGACTACCGCATTACGGTGGGGGACCTCTGGATCGCGAAATTTCCTAGCGAACTGTTTTTTGCCCTTCGTCCGTGTACTTGTCGGCATGGCGAAAGACATGTTCCACCAGAGACACGCTCTGTTCAACCGTCAACACCATTGTCCTTGTGCCGAGACGAGTGACCAATCGACACGTCTACCTCCATCGACCAAGCGCTCGGAAATGACAGCTGCGCGCGCCTCGGATTGGGGAGACATGAAGGTTACCAAACACAGACCACTTCCACTTGGCGGATCACTTCTACTGTAATTCCATTCAACATTTTTTTTATTACGTTACTGCAATTCATACGTTCAGTGCACAGTCATTATTCGGACACCCTGTACTACATGGGCACCAGTGCTGCAGTCTTATCTGAAATATGAGTAAGGGCTGTAAATGTAAGATATTGTGGTGGACCCCTCCCCCACAGAGGGCAGACATGATATTGGATTTTCAGATATTCATACATCTAATAAACCTTTAGAGTTATATATGTTATCGTTAAAGTATGAAATCCGTTATTTCATGGAATACCTAGTTATTTCATGAAATAACTGATCAAGTCAGTTAAAGCTTAAAACTCACTTGTATTCTATGGCTTAACTAGTTATTTCATAGAATAACGATCTACATCCCGCTAAAGTGTAAAATAACCGAGTAAATAAATCCCAAATTCAAAAGGCTGCAAAGTGAGAACCACTGGTTAGAAATAGCACACCATTTTCAACCCGCTATAAAGTGTTATATAATAATAATGATATTTACTTTTATGTTTCGTTTCTGTTCGAAATGTAATAAGCCTGTCGACATGTCATGTTTAGGAGACTATGTTTTGGAAGACAAAGTTGTACAGAAGATCTGCAAATTGTGTTTTAACGAACTGAATGTTCAGAGGGAAAGAGAAAACTCTAAAGAATGTTTGGAAATTCAAGCTAAGAAGATGAAATTAATGTCAGATAAATCTCATTCTGAAGCCTCTGTGGGGCTTACAATCCGTATCCCAGTACCTGAAGTTGACAGAGGAAGGGGTGACGCCAGATCTATTTTAGCTGTTATCATGAAAATGACCGAAGAAGGATTTGTTCAATTGGGAACAAGAAACAGCCGCATAAAACAGCTATATTCCCGATCCCAGTTCAGCGTCTGTGAACAAAAACTAATTCAGATCGAAGAAGTGCCGGATATAGAGAAATCGCTTTGGTCGGTTGCTACAGCTCAAAGTTTAGGTACCGGTCAGGGATTTAAAAAATGTTCATGTAAAACGCAGTGTGTCAACAAAAAATGTATTTGTTTTAGAAATAATGTTCCATGCAATTCCAAATGCCATTTTAGTAATCCCTGTTTTAACAAATGATTTTATTGTGTCTTTATATAAATAACATTTTGTATGCTGTATAATTCAGTCAAATTGTTTATTTTACACTTTAACTGTCTATCATTAGTTAATTTATAGAATACCTAGTTATTTCATAGAATAACTAGTTAAAGTGTGGAATTATTAATTTATTACACGCTTTAACTAACTTGATTAGTTATTTCATGAAATAACTATGTATTCTATGAAATAACTGAATTATATATACACTTTAACGGTAACATATACACTGAGTGGCCAAATTATTATGACCATCTGGTTAGTGAGTTGTTGAGCCATCTTTTACATTTAATACTGCCTGAATTCTTCTTGGTATGTGACCTCTATTAAGTATCGGTAAGTGGCTTGAGGTATGTTACCCTAAATGCGATGAATTGCACCCTACAGCTCTTGAAGATTTGATGGTAGCAGATCCAGTTGTCTGACGTTCCTTTCTAATTCATTCCACAAATGCTCCATTGGTTAGAGATCCGGTGGTTGAGGAGGCCAATGTGGCAGGGAAAAGTCTGTGTGATGCTCCTCAAACTATTCCCGTACAATGTGAGCACTAGGATATGGAGCATTTTCCAGCTAGAAGTATCCATCTCCACTGGGATAAACCATTAACATAACTCAGTGGACTTGGTCGGCAACGATATTTAAATACTTTTGGGCGGTGAGACGTTGCTCCACATGAAACAAAGGGCCCAAACACTTACACGAAAGCATGTCCTAGACTATAACGTTGCCTCCGCCAGCTTGAAGAGTAGTGACGATGCAAGATGGGTCCATGCTTTCGGGCTGCAATCTCCAAATCCTCACCCTTCCGTCGGCATGATGTAGTTGAAAACGTTATTCGTCGGACCGCATTACGTTTTTCCATTCATTTACTGTCCAATTCTTGTGTTCCTGAGAGAACTGGAGGCGTTTCTTCTTGTTCGCTGCATATAGCAATGGCTTACAGACAAGGCATCTGCTTCTGCAGCCCATGCGATGTAATTTGCGGCGAATTGCACATTGAGAGGCCATAAGACTTGGTCCCTGATTCAGATTATTATCTGTAATCTGACGAAGTGTTGCCCGTCTGTTGGACTGAACAAGTCTGCCTTCTTTCCGCTCAGCTCGAGCATCCAGTAGTAGTTGACGACAACACGCTTTGTGACCAGACCCAGTTTTTTGACTGGTGGTCCACTCTCTGTAAACTTTAATTCCTTCGAACATTTCACAGGTGCAGCCCTTTTGCTGATGCTCGCACTAATGCTTCGAGCACCCACGATCATTCCATCGTCAGAGCGCGTCTTTTACCCGTTATTTCTTGCGCCATGCACTTCATTAGCTTCAGCGTTCCCTTTTTAAAACGATTCAGCCACCTTGCGTCAGTAGCATCTTTGGGGTAGCTACTTTGCGTAAAATGGTCTGGCGGTCATAACAATTTGCCCACTCAGCTATACCAGTTCATTAGGTACACCTATTTTCATCACATAAATGGCTCATTCCCAAGGTAAGACGGCACATGAGTGCAGTGTGTGGTATAAATCAGTCTCAGCAGCTCGTGGAGCTCCAGTTAGCTTTCTGCTGAGAGTCATAATGAGCAAAACGAGTGATCTGAACGACTTTGAACGTTGCGTGATATTTGGCGCCAGGCTTGCAGGTTTGAGAATTTCAGAAACGGCCTTCCTCCTGCGATTATCACGTACAATCGTCGCAAGGGTGTACTGTGACTGGAGTGACATGCAAAAAACTTCCCGTGATTGGCGATCCCGTGGTACGAAAACATCTAGTGGATCAGAGAAGTTAAAGGAGACTGGCAAGCAAACGGTGCACAACCTGGCAAATCTCTGTAGAATTCAACTCTGGTGTGCCGAGGTTCATCTGGAAACGCCCGCCGCATCAGACACGTCGAACAGTCGACGACCATGTTGACCCCCTGATCCATCAGGAGTGTTTGTCCGCTGGATCGCAGATTGCTGGAAGTTATTGACGTGGCGTACCTTCTCGGTACACCCTTGCTACGGTTGTGCGTCAAAAGTCCATAAGACTGCCGTTTTGGATGTGCTTGAATTGGCACGCCTTGCGCCAACTATCTTGTTAGATTCGATGTCCCTCTCTCAGACTACCCGTTTTACTACCCTCAATAGAACGTTAATTTGTGCTCGATGAGTTTATCAGCCTGATTCTTACCACACACCGCACTTCAGATAAAGTACCCGGCCGGTGTCCACCGCGCCCATCCCCGACTGTAGCTCTGCTGGGCAGTACTGCTCTCATAATGTGCGATTAGAGAGGCACATTTTAACCGGCTGGAACGAATTAACTTGGAATTAGCGAAATGGGCTGAAATCTGCTCGAACGAATATATCCGCTGTCTAAGAAGTGGGCAAAACGCGGCTGGAACGAGGGGCCACGGGTATAAGAAAGGTTTGCTTTCCCCTCAGCTTTGTTATTCGAAGTGGCGATTTAGGGAGATGACTGACACTAATCTTTCTGATTGATTACCTATTGAAAGTGCTACGACAATAGCGACGAACCCAAGAAACTGGAGACTTGTTTCTACCCAGTAGCATGATGTTCATGTCAGTGGGAGTAGCCCTTCACCCTTCGTGCTTTAATTACTCTAAAAATGCAAACTTTTAGAGTAATTAATATATGAATTTTAAATAAATCCTCTTAAAGTACTTAGAGAGAGCTCTTGTCACCATAGACAGGTTTATAGTCGCTACTGCTGAGATGAAAGGGGAAAGGAATTGTTTTGCCGTAGATTTTGCGAAACCCCGCAGCTGTGTTAACATTTCTGTTTAAGGGGGGGGCAGAAAACTTTGTTCATCACTTGGTTTAGATACATCGGTCGCTTAAAGTGTTAAGCACCGTAATTTTCGGACTAAGAGCCGGTCCTAACCAAAATCGCTATTTTGGAAACAAATTCGACGTAAGAGCCACACCGGTATTAGCGCCACACCCAAAAATTTTGTAATGTTTCAGCCAACGATGTAAGAGCTCATACAAATAACATCGTAATACATATAGATCACTATCTGAACTACCTGCAAATTTTTAAGGTCATATTTTTCTTCTAATTTAATTATAAGTTATTTTCGGCAATTCAATTAGCTAATATGAAATGAATGATAGCACTGAAAATTCCGCATGTTCTTTCCTTTAATATCTTCTTTATTTACTTGTGTTTAATAGCCGTTCTTAGAGGGTCATACTGATTATAAATTCCAGCGTGTAAATACAGTTTTCCCTGCATGAATTACAGATGTTATTTTAGTAGAAAAACCTGATTTGTGCTATCAGAAATGTCTGAATGGAAACAAAAGGAGGAATATTAAATTCTTATAGAAAAATGTTCATGAAAAAGTGTGCACGTATCAAGACGAAAAACCTGCAGAGATTTATTCCGTCGGTGTAGCTTAGTCTGTTAGAGAACTCACTCCGGAGCGAGGAGACGCGGTTTCGATAACCAACAAATTCCTGTTTCCACATTGGCGCCCGAATGTAAAAATGGATCTACTAGCCTTTGGGTTCTTCGAAAATGTGTGAGGATTGTTTCACACATCGTCTGGAATTCATGAAAATTCCTTCTTCGCTTCAAAAACATAAAAAACATGAAATAAGAGGGAGATGATGTGACGCACTACAGAGGTGAAGCACGTGTCAAGACGACAAATCTGCAGCGATATATTCCGTCGGTGTAGCTTAGTCGGTTAGAACAACTCACTCCAGAGCGAGGAATCGATCTGCGTCACCGACAAATACCTGTTTTCACAAAAGGTATCAATAAATCGATCAATGAAGCAGAAACGTACTGGAAAGAGGAAATAAAAATCGATTCTGTTCTTAATTTCAAGTACTTTTAAAACTGCTTATGTCAAATCCACAAATACTACTTTTGATAGCAATTTTAATTCTGTTTCCTGGAACAACACTTAATTCTCAGAAGTGCTGCAAGTTGTGATATGACAGAAACGTAGGATTTCTGTTACACTGGCGGAAAGTGAAAAAGAACACCAAGAAGGAATTGGTGGACGATCATGAAATTTACATATGTTAATGGGGTCGAGTTTACGTAGGTGTGATGTTAATTTCGGGACCAACCGGGGAGCACTTACGCCACAGCACGGCATAATATGCAAATTATCGTCGGTGGTATTTAAGGAGTACGGCGAAGTGAATGTAATCAGTCGTCGGCGTACGGACACGTGCGAAGACCCTGAAGAACCTGCAATGCCTGGACATGGAAGACGTGTACGATTTCAGCAGTTATCGGACTTTGAGCGAGGTCGTCTAGTCGGACTCCGCGAGGCCGGGTGGTCGTATCGTCGTATTGCGGAGCGAATTGGACGGGAAGTATCGGTGGTGACACGATGGTGGCGTAGATGGTCCAAGGAACATTCCCACACGAGAAGACGTGGAACCGGGAGTCACAGACGGACTGATGAACTTCACCCCCCCCCCCCCCCCACACACACCAAAAGACAAAAGTGCAAAAGTCTGCCACCAAAGTGATGCTCTCTGTTTTCTGGGATAAAAGAGGTATTATTTCAACAGAATACCTTCGGAAGGATCAAACTATTACCTCTGACTGCGATTGCAACCTACTGACCAAATTAAGAGAGCAAACTAAAAGCAAAAGAAGCGGAATGATCACAAAAAGGGTCCGTTTGTTGCACGCCAACGCACCAGCTCATTCAGCAGTCAACACCATCGTCACCGCGAGTCGTCTTAAATACAATATATTGCGTCATCCGCCATATTCTTCTGATATGGCTTCAAGGGACTTCTTTTTGTTCCCCGAGATGAAACGTCCACTACGTGGGAAGCGATTTGATGACACTGATGACGTCTTTTTTGAGGTAGGCCAGTGTTTTCAGGCACAATCTGAGGTGTTCTACGCTGAGGGAATAAAGGAGGTCAAGCAAAGGTGGGAGAAATGTGTATCACTGGGTGGTGCCTATGTAGAGAAGGCCCAAGTACCTGAATAAAAAGTTTTTTTTTCTAGCTTGTTTATTTCTTGGTGTTTGTACAAACTTTGTGATACCCCGTCGTATATGAAAGTCCACATTCACAAGGTATCTGATAAATTCCCCAGGAATTTATGTTTTCGACGTAGTCTTTTGTTCCGTAAAACTTCAGTGCAGTTTTGTCAGAAAAAGGGAAAAGGTAAGTCACTGGAAAAATGCCGATGACAGATTTTCCTCTTATTCTCATTAACCATGCACTGCTCCGTACGTAGGTCTTGTGTACGTAGGTTCTTGTTTCGTAGGGCTCGGGCCCGGCTCCACTCGCACAAAATCAAAGCTCGAAAGCCAGCACTTCTAAATGAGGGAGAAATTCATGGCTATTTATCATGAGAGGAATATCACAAACAAAATTACAATTGTTATTTACTGAGCAGTTCTTTAGAACAAACATTCAGGGATAGCGTCGCAGCGGTATAACAGTTGCAGAGCAGGCAAGCTGCACTTTAAGCATACGAGTAGCTACTCTATGTCCGAAAATTACGATAATTTGCATAAGAAAGGAAACCGCGAAAACGACATGAACTTGATGTAACCTATCTAAAACACCGAAATGTGATTGGTGAATTATGGCTTTGTGGAATAAAAGTCTTTAAAGTCCATAGATTATCAACTAAAAGTTTTAATTTATGCAACGGCCGTCCCATAAAAACTGAGAGTAAAATCCCGCAAAATGGAGAAATACAGGTACAGCATGTGACGTACCTGCCAGCAGGACGCACACGACATAAAGGCAGATAGTAGTCAGAACAAACGTCCGCGTAGCTCAATTGGTAGAGTGACTTATTCTGGAATGAGGGGATCCGGGTTCGAATCCTGGCGTGGACAGAAATGACGGAGAAATTTACTTCGTTATAAGCAAAATATATGTTTTTCTTTCTCAAAGTATCTTCCCTCGGATAATATGCAACGGTCCCATCGTTCAGTCCACTTTTCAAAGCATGTGGTGAAGGCATTTTTCGGAAGCTGCTTTAGCAACCCCTGTACAGCTTGAATAATGTCAGCATCTGTGTTGAATGTTTCGCCACGGAACATCTCCTTCATTGTTGGAAACAACCAGAAATCGCACGGGGCGAGGTCAGGACTGTAGGCAGGTTGTGGCATGATTTCAATACTGCATTTCGTAAGAAACTGTTGAACACAAGCAGCCACATGTGGACGGGTGTTATCATGGTGTAGGGTCCACTTGCTCATCAGTTCCGGTCTCTTAATCGATATGTGTCGTCGCAGACTCTTCAAGACTTTAATGTAATACTCAGCATTGATAGTAATTTGTTGAGGGACGGCATGCCGGTAGACTACACCTTTGTGATAAAAGAAAGTTATCATTATCCCCTTCCCAGCAGTTTTGTTTGGCAGACTTTTTTCGGAGGAGGCGATCCTGGGTGTGTTTCAGACACTTGTTGCGCGCTTCGTGATAGAGTCGGAATAGTGAACCCATGTTTCATCGGCAGTTATTACTGTGTTTAGAAAGTTTGGATCCTTAGCAATCATTTGTTTCCACTCATGACACACCTGAACTTTGGCTAACAATTGTTCTCTCGTCCGGTGATGAGGTACCCATCTGGAACACACACGATCCAGTAGTAATTTGCCGTGTAGAATGCGGAATGCCGATGTTTATGAAATATTAGTTGACGTCGCTATGTTTTCACACGTCATTCGTCGATCTTCTTGCAGGATTGCCCAAACAGTAATAACAATAAGCTCCGTAACAACGCTTTCACGTCGACCAGGCCTAGGAGCGAGTACTGCCGACAAACGCCCTTTTTTGAAATCATGGTGCCATCTAAAAATCGTTGAACGACCCAAACATTTATCTTTGTAAGTTTTTTTTTTCATTAAATCAACTGTTTCTGGGGCCGTGTTATCCAAACGACAGCAAAATTTTACAGCACAACGCATTTCACTTTTTAAATCAGAATCACTCACCTCCATAGCTGTATGGCGAAATGCAGACGTACCTTAAACAACTGCGCAATAGCAAAACCAGAATCGTCTGCCACGGCTAATAACTGTTGCTATAGATACTTCCTTAATTCAGTTAGTCGTCTGCGTGGTTATTTTTACCCTACGCACTGTTGCCAACTCGAAAAAAAAAATTACTCTCAGTTTTTATGGAACGGCTTTTGTAATAAAAAGAGTACAAAGGCTTCCCAATTAGTCAGCAAACTGTCTCCCGGTCATGTGTTTATATCAAATCCTTTCGTTACAATAGGTAATCTGGAACACTTTCGTTATTATGCAAAGTCACTTAGATTAACCGATTCTTCCTAAAAGAATCAACAATCAATTTTTCAAGTGAATACCATGAAATTTCGTTCGTAAAATGAAAATACCAAGAATAAAAAAGCAACAAGTTTAAAAGGGGAAGCTTTGTTTTCTACATTTGTAGGTGGTGACATACAGTGTATCTATAAACTAACCTTCCCTTTCGAGTTACAGTTGTCATGTAAATTATGTAACTTCTTCGTTATGTTTCTTTCTAAACGGCACATCTGAACCTTCAAGTTTCTTTAAATCTGTTGACAACGGCTGATAGTGAATTAGAATAAATAAAAAGCCACACCTTGCGTGCCAGCAAGACGAGATACCGATTCGAGTCAAACTGCATGTTACACTATCTGATCAAAAGTATTCGGACACTTGCCCACTCACAAACTCCCGGTAACAAGAAAGGAATTAATATCGAGTTGGTCCCCCTTTGCTGCTATCAAGCATTGTAATGTTTTTCGTTTGAAATGTCACTACTTAAAACATAACTATGGTACTATCTGCCAAGTGAACTCATAGCACTGTAACTTTGAAGTCTCAAGCACCGAACAGCTAGCACACAAAATTAATTATACACTCAGCTAAATTACACTGGCGGAAAGTGAAAAAGAACACCAAGAAGGAGACGTCTGATACCAACGAAATTTATACAGCATAATAACGGAATACAGAGGATAACGTGATCAAAACATTATGGCAAAATACAGCTGTATGTGCTGGTAAACTGAAAAATAACATTTCCATGTAACATGGTTAGTACGAGGTTGAACCGCCATGAACTGCATCACACTGTGCAATTCTGGCATGGAGTCTGTCGTACAGATGTTGGATGTAAGTTTGGGGTATTGAGTTCCAAGCATCCTCAACCTGGACGCGTAAATCGGGGATGGTCGTGGCTGGCCGTGGAGACCGGATAAGTCGTTGTCCCATAAAATCCCACACGTGCTCAATGGGGGACAAATCCGGTGAACGTGCAATCAATGGAAGTTGTCTCACACCCTGAAGTGCATGTTGCGTTGCACATGCCGTGTGTGGGCGTGCGTTATCTTGCTGGAAAACACCACGATGGACCGACCTTACAAATGGCACAACAACGGGCTGAATGATGTTGTTGATTCAGGAGGTGCTGTTTAACGTACCCGGTACAAACACTAGTTGTGTACGGGAGTGATAGCTGATCGCTCCCCACACCAGGAGACCAGGTGTAGGCCCTGTGTGTTGCTGGCGGATGCAAGAAGGGTGGAGACGCTCCCCTGTGCGTCTGCGAACACGCATACGGCCATCGGAGGCTCCCAAGCAGAATCTGCTTTCATCGCTGAACACGACAGATCGCCATTGCGTTCTCCAGTGCAGACGTTGGCGACACCACCGCAGCCGTTCCTGACGGTGGAATGGAGTCAGAGGTACACATGCCAGAGGCACACGTGCACGTAGTCCTGCATCCAGTAGACGGTTGCGCATTGTTCGCACATTCACCTCAGGTGCAACGGCAGCTCGGATTTGCGTCGCAGTGGATGTTCTGCTTGACAAAGCCGCTCTTCTTATGCGTCGATCGGTCCGCTCATCCGTCCGTCTGTGAATCCCGGTTCCACGTCTTCTCGTGTGGGAATGTTCCTCGGACCATCTACGCCACCATCGTACCATCACCGATACTTTCCGTCTAATTCGCTCCGCAATACGACGATACGACCACCCGGCCTCGCGGAGTCCGACTGGACGACCTCGCTCAAAGTCCGATAACTGCTGAAATCGTACACGTCTTCCATGCCCAGGCATTGCAGCTTCTTCAGGGTCTTCGCACGTGTCCGCACGCCGACGACTGATTACATTCACTTCGCCGTACTCCTTAAATACCACCGACGATAATTTGCATATTATGCCGTGCTGTGGCGTAAGCGCTCACCGGTTGGTCCCGAAATTAACATCACACCTACGTAAACTCGACCCCATTAACATATGTAAATTTCATGATCGTCCGCCAATTCCTTCTTGGTGTTCTTTTTTCACTTTCCACCAGTGTATATGACCCAACAGCCAGAAAAGAGTCGATTTCAAATTACGAAAATCACTATCCTTTATTATCCACATACTTCAGGTCACTAAGGCATCTACGATAATCATCAGACGCACAATAACGAGTACCTCTGTTTTTCAATGAAAATCACGTCTTTAGATATAGAAAGTCGTGAAAGTATAACTTAGCTCATCATTAATCTATACGCAACATGGCTACGCTGCCTGCTTCAACATTATATCTCTCGTTTGTATCTGTCAGCACTCATACAACGTCCACTTTGGCCTCAAGATTTTTGCCAACATCATCCCATGAGCGAGAAAATATAAAATTATGGTTGAAATGCTTAAAGAGAATGAACTCAAAATTTTACATAGAGAAATACAACTAGAAATGAAAGTTAAATTAAAGTACACGTCATAATGTTTGGGGTTCGTTTTCCTTAAAAAAAAAAATTATGGTAATCGTAATTGTTTTGTTTTTTTTCGAAGCGAAGAAGGAATTTTTATTAATTCCAGCCGATGTGTGGAACGAACATCACACAATATTCGAAGTGTCCAATCGCCAGTTGATCAATTTTTACGTTCGGGCGGTAATGTGAAAACAGGAATTTGTCGAAACCGCTTCTCCTTGCTCCGGGCTGAGTTACTCTAACGAACTAAACTACACCGACGGAATGTATCGCCGCAGATTTGTCGTCTAGACACGTGTTTCACTTATGTAGTACGTCACAGCATCCACTCTACTGGAAAGGCTTTAAAATAGAGTTTGGTAAGTTTCTGCGGGAATTGCCACCCTTTCTGCCACAAGAGCATTAGTCAGGTCAGTCATAGATGTCGGGCGGTTCGACCTGGCTCTCAGTAGAAGTTCCAATTCATCCCAAAGGTGTTCCAGAGATCATGGATCTGTGTAGACATCTCTAGCTCTTCCTCACTCATCTGATAAAAGCAATTCTGCAATGACCTCGCTTTGTGGATAAAGATTCCTAGGCACTGGAACTAGGAGCCCAGCCAAAACCATGAAAACCAGCCCCCAAAGTACAATGCCTCCTCCACCAAACTTCACAGGTGGCAGAAAACACTCGGGAAGGTGGTGTTCACCTGGCAACCTCCACACCCAGACTCGTTCGTCGGGCTGCCAGATGGTGAAGTGTGATTCGGCACTCCAAATAACGTGTTTTAACTGTTCCAGAGTCCAGTGGCGCAGAGCTTTACACCAGTCTAACTAAAACCTGGCGTTGATCTTGCTCGTGTTAGGCTTTTGTGGTGCTGCTTAGTCACGGGAACCTATTCCCTTCAGCGGTTATACGTCAATTCGTCGTGCCCAATTCGTTGGGCGTCAATTCGCCCCCTACTCATTTCGTCGGGTGCAAATTCGTCGCAGTTACCAATTCATCACATGCTCAATTCGTCTCGGGCAAATTCGTCGCGAGCAAATTCATCGCCTGCTCAATTCGTCGTATTTCGACCCCCATCAGTGAAATACTTTGGAGTTTGTAAGAGGTCTTTGAGCTCTCCAACCTGAACAAATCCTTCGGGAGGATGGTTGTGGGGAAGGCTGCCGTTACGATTTTGAATGTTGAATAACTTGTGGATATTTCATGTTCTATGTGACATGTCTCCTGCTTCCTGCGGCACCGGTAAAATCTTTTGAGGGATCCAGTGGTTCAGGAGGGTGGGAGCCCCTGCCCATCGGTTGCTCTTGCAGTGTTAAATTTAACTTTCGTACATTGCATTGATTTATTTTAGTATATTTTACATTGTGCTGCAGGTCCGTTGCATCTCGGGGAACCTCGGTATCTTCGAGCCCCTGGTGGATCTCAGGACGGAGATTTGTATAATGCCTAACGAAACTGATTTGTCCGCATTTTTCCTGTTTACTGTTGAATCGAATAGCAGACTCTACTTGTTAGCATGCTCTTTCCTCCCAGATCCTTGGTGAAGTCTGTAAGACGGATCTGAGATGATAGGGTTGTGGGGCTCTACCCCCAACTTCCGTAATTTTATACTCTGGACCGCTAGAGCCGATCAGTGTATACAGGATGTTCCCCCTGAAGCGTCTACGAGGTCTGCGAGCTTTCAGAGGCTTCTCCCCAAAATGTTAAAATGGACGTACAATAGAGCTGTAAACGTTAGTACCATGCTTTATATAATGATTCTGTAAACGACCACGAATTTTCAGGAGGGTGGGATGAATTCATCCCACCTTCCTGAAAATTCGCGGTCGTGTACAGAATCATTGCATAAAGCATGGTACCAATTTTTTTTTTTTGATTGGAGGTTTAACGACCACCGTGAGCAACTCCATGGGCTATAAGCAGTCGCCCGTCCCTAATTTAGGGTCACTGGTTCCAGGGAAGGGAGAGAGCCAGTGCCGTAAGACAAACACAATACCCATGCCTCACGGGATTCGAACCCGGACCCCAGACGGACGAATGATCAGAGGCCAGCGCCTTAGACCACTGCGCCACCGGGGCGGCCATGGTACCAATGCTTACAGCTCTACGTCCATTTTAAGGTTTTGGGGGAAACCCCCAAAAGCCTCGTGGAAGCTTTAAGGTTAACATCCCGTTTACAGTGACCGACTCTAGCCGTCCAGAGTATAATATTACGGGAGCTGAGGGTAGAGCCCCCAACCCAAGCATCTCAGATCCCTCTTACAGACTTCATCAAGGGTCGGGGGGGGGGGGGCATGCCCACAAGTAGAGTCTGCTACTCGATTCAACAGTAAACAGGAAAAATGCGGACAAATCAGTTTCGTTAGGCTTATACAAATCTCCATCCTGAGATCCACAAAGGGCCCGAAGATACCGAGGTCCCATGAGGTGCCATGGACCTGCAGCACAACGTAAAGTACACTGAGAATAAATCAATGCAATGTACAAGAGTTAAATTTAATACTGCAAGAGCAACCGAGGGACACGGGCGCCCATCCTCCTGAACCATTGGATCCCCCAAAAGACTTTACCGGTGCCCCGGGAAGCAGGAGGTATATCACATGGAACACGAAAGATCCACAAGTTACACAACATTCAAACTCGTAACGGCAGCCTACCTCCAACCATCCTCCCGAAGGATTTGTTCAGGTTGGAGAGCTCAAAGGCCTCTTACAAACTCCAAAGTATTTCACCGACAAATTGACGCGCGACGAATCTGCATTCGACGAATTGGGCACGACAAAGTGACGTGACACCCCCTTCATCTTTCGACGAACCGTTATGGTACATGCGTTACTTCTAGAGACATTTTGAATCTCGGCGGTAAGTGATGCAACCACGGAAAGTCAATTTTTGCAGCACCCGCTTCAGCACTCGGCACTCTGTCATTCTATAATACGTGACCTACCAGGTCGCGATTGCGCTGTTGTTGCTCTTAGGGCTTTCCACTTCACAATAACATCACTTACAGATGATCGGGGCAGCTGCAGCAGGGCAGAAATTTCCCGAACTGACTCGTTGCTAAGATGGCAGTGCTACGTTGAAAATCACTGCACTCTGTCTTATGACCTATTCTACTATTCAAGCTTATTGCGCTGTTGTTCCTCCTAGGCGTCTCTACTTCACAATAACATCTCTTACAGATGATAGGGGAAGCTGCAGCAGGGCAGAAATTCCACAAACTGACTTGTTGCTAAGATGGCGGTGCTACGTTGAAAATCACTGCACTCTGTCTTATGACCTATTCTACTATTCAAGCTTATTGCGCTGTTGTTCCTCCTAGGCGTCTCTACTTCACAATAACATCACTTATAACAAAGTAAATATCTCCGTCATTTTTGGTCTACGCCGGGATTCGAACCCGAGTCCACTTATTCCGAAACAAGTCACTCTACCAATTGAGCTAAGCGGACGTTTTATTCTGATTCCTATCTGCCTTTATGTCGTGTGCGTCCTTCTGGCAGGTACGTCACATCTCCTGGTACGTTACACACTTACAGATGATCGTGGCAGCTGCAGCAGGGCAGAAATTCCACAAACTGACTTGTTGCTAAGACGGCAGTGCCACGTTAAAAGTCACTGCACTCTGCCGTATGGACTATTCTGCTATTTATGCTTCTTGCGCTGTTGTTCCTCCTAGGCGTCTCTACTTCACAATAACATCACTTACAGATGATCGGGAAGCTGCAGCAGGGCAGAAATTCCACAAACTGACTTGTTGCTAAGATGGCGGTGCCACGTTGAAAGTCACTGCACTCTGCCGAATGGCCTATTCTACTATTCATGCTTATTGCGCTGTTGTTCCTCCTAGGCGTCTCTACTTCACAATAACATCACTTACAGATGATCGGGGCAGCTGCAGCAAGGCAGAAATTTCCCGAACTGACTCGTTGCTAAGATGGCAGTGCTACGTTGAAAGTCACTGCCCTCTGTCTCATGGCCTATTCTACTATTCATGCTTGACTTATTGCTACACACGTGACACCGTGGATCGAGAAATGTTGTACGCGACTAATCTCAAGAATGCAAGGGCAAACTTTGCTTGAACTTCCTGTATGCAACCTCTTTTGCCACGATGGTGCTCAAGCGGCTTGCAGAATTCAATGCCATTCTAGACCCTTTGGTATGATAAAAAGTAAGCGTAATTACTACTACGAATTCTGTAAGAACTGAGCAAAACATTTATTCAAATGTTACGCATAAACGTTTTCTACTTATGAAAGTGCTTAATCGCCTTGCATGATTTAGTTTTTTTTTTTTTTGATTGGAGGTTTAACGACCACCGTGAGCAACTCAGTGGGCTATAAGCAGTCGCCCGTCCCTAATTTAGGGTCACTGGTTCCAGGGAAGGAGAGAGCCAGTGCCGAAAGACAAACACAACATCCATGCCTCACCGGGATTCGAACCCGGACCCCTTTCGGACGAATGTTCAGAGGCCATCGCTTAGACCACTGCGCCACCGGGGCGGCTGATTTAGTTCCACCCTGATACCTTTGAGATACAAAGTAAGTGTCATTACTACTCCAGATTCTTCAAAAACTGAGCTGGTTTATATTATAGAAGCGCACTATCGCCCTTCAGGATTCAGTTTCATCCTGGATACTTCGATTAACAAAGTAAGTGTGATTTCTACGCCAGATTATGTGAGAACCAAATAAAACATTTACCTTAAATGCCACGTATACATTCTTTATACAGTTTGGTTGTTGCAGATGAGATGCCGGATTTTGCAGACCCGAATAATTGACAAAGAATTTAGGAATGAACACATTGCTCGATGTGGGTTGTGAAACATGCAGCCTATAAAACCACTGGTTATTTTGTCAGTGGCAACGATTCCAGGCAGATTGTGCTAAAGTGAAGCGGATGATGAACCAGAGCCAAAAAACATGTCATTTTCTTATAAGAGTTTATACTTGGACAATGTGCATCGGATGAAGCTCACACAATCATACAGCATTTGGAAAAGACACCGTTGGTGAACGCAAGACACAACTTTGGTTTGTTGGATTCAGGTGTGGCGATATGAACCTCGAAAATGTACCACGAGGTAGACCAGAAGTTGTTATCGATGATGACGAGCCGCAGGCCTTGATCGAATTGGATCCGCGTCAAACGGTACTTTTCGAGAAATTCTGAGTACCCTATGCAACCATTTATCCATCGGCTTCACTTTGCCTATAGTCAAGGTGAAGCAGATGGGTCCGACAAGCATTGACGAACAGCACAAAACACGGTGATTTCATATCTGCTCTTCTTTGCTTTTCAGCAACCAAACAAACAATATTTTGAGGCGCTTCGACACGTGTGATGTGAAATGAATGCCTTGTGACAATCACTGATGTTTGGAAAAATGGCTCAACTGCGGTGAAACTTCGAAGCACACCCTAAAGCAGGTACTTTATCTCAGGAAGACAATAGTTAGTGTTTAGTAGTCCGCCGCTGGTGTGATTCCCTCGTCCTTCCTAAAACCGGGTCAAATTATCACGACGGACCGTTATTGTCAAGAACGTGACACTATGAATAGAAAACAATATATCCACTAAACAGTTAGTAGTAGTCTATCTCCATGGACCCATACTTCTCCGTGATAGTGTGGAACTCCAGGTTGCACGCCAGACGAAGTAGAAGCTGTACCAGTTGAGGTGGTACGAAATCTTATCTTATTCGCCTTATTGACTTGAACTGTCTCCTATAGATTATCACTTCTTCAAGCACCCGGACACTTTTCTACAGGGCAAATCGTTTCCCAATCAAATAGCAGTTGAAACCGCATTCTGTGAGTTTGTAACATCACGAAGCTGAACGTTTTTTTTACAGAGGCATACAGAAGCTTGTATCTCGTTAGCAAAAGTGTGTTGCTGCTGACGGTGACTATTTCCATTAGTAAAGTTTATTTCGCACCGTATTTTGGGTGTTTCAAGTTTCTGTCAATATTCCGACATTTCATCTGAAACAACCTAATACACTATCTACCAACAAGTAATTGGACACCTGTGATAGCAAAGGAAAACGAAGTTTATTCACCTTTAATAAATGGTGGAGCCTCCACGAGCGGCGATTACAGCTGCGACTCTCCGGGGCATACTCTCAACCAGGCGTTGTACGACGGCTAGCGGTATTTTCTTTCACCCGGCTTGGAGAAGGCAGGTCAGTTCCTTCACCGATTTCGGACGGTGGGGGCACCCCTTAAGTCGACGCTCCAACTCGTCCCAGAGGTGCTCGATAGAGTTAAGGTCTGGGCTCTGCCCAGGCCAGTCCATTCGATTAACCCCATTGTCACCATACCAAGCCATGGTGGACCTCGCAACATGACAGGTGGCATTGTCATCCTGAAAGTAACATGGGTCCACTCCGTAAAACTGTCACAACGTAGGAAGCGCATGGTCATCCAAAATGGTGCAGTAGGTCTTGGCGTTGAGTCTACCAGGAATTGCGACCAAGGGTCCCGTGCCATACCAGGAGAAACACCCCCATAGCATAATTCCACCGCCGCCGAACTTCGCAGTTGGCACAATACATTCCGGAAGGAGGCGTTCTCCAGGCAGACGCGAAACCCAGACCCTGCCATCCGAACGGTAGAGGATGAACCTTGATTCGTCACTCCAGAGAACCTGTTTCCACTGTTCAACGGTCCATTGTCGACGTTGTTTGCACCACGTTAGCCGAGCAGCGCTATTGGACTTGGTGATCAAATGCCGGGTCGGGGCGCATTCCGACAGTCACCTAATCATCTTTCACTTGCCAATCACGTAGGCCACTGTCTATTTTGGGTACTTCAACTCGTTGGATATGTAACGTATGGATCGGCCATTTCTGTGATACCCGACGATTACACTTTTCTCGAAATCAGAGAGCTCCGAACTGCGTGGCATCTTGCATGCGACTGGTTGCGTTGTTGTTTCCTCACACGATATTTAACGGCGGCGGCCGTGACGTGTATCAGGACCGCAGATATCGTCGATTGCAGGGGTGTTCAATTACTTGCTGGTAGATAGCGTACAATGATTCTCAATCGTCTTGAGGGATTCAGTTTTATCCTGGACCCTTGATTTACAAAGTAAGTGTGATTGCAGCACTAGATTGCAAAACTCAGAAACACATTTTCCTTAAACGTCACGCATAAATTTTTGCTATGTCGATGGGGATAACACACGTTCTTGCAAAGATAACGTTATACACCTTGCACAACAGAGTTTATAACTAGTGGAGTGAACTGCATCTTCTCCGGACCTTAATCCCACTGAATATCTGAGGGATGCCTAAAGAGGACCATTCCTGCCCTCCAGCTCCTTCCTCCAATCCTCGGAAACCTGAAAAAGGCTTTCAATCGCCAGCGCCAATTATTGCCTTTCCACTCACTGAATCATCTTATTGAGGATTTGACCGTCGGTGTTACATTCCACATCGACTACGCGATTTGTATATAACAAACGCCCACCCTGATTTAGGGAAGAATTTTTGAGGCACGTGTTGGTCGGTTCAAGTGTATCTTTGTTGCTGTCCACTTGTGAGTATACAATCTATACATAACTGTATCGTGTAGCGAAGTTTAATATAAATTGGTTAATTGCTTTTCGAACTACGCCCATTTTCTTGTTTCGTGCTTAACTTTTGATGAGTAATGTAAATGATGTTTTCCTTGCCCTACTTTACTGCTGAAAACAGGAAAAGAGTTACGGTTAAAATATGTCCCATTAAGAACTTTGGAACGGAAGGCATACTTATATTTCAAAAGTTTCTTGTTTTATATTGGATTTGTAATTTCATAGCCAGGAAACATATTCTACAAATGGGAATGGTATACTGGATGTAATACAATCTGTAACACTGAAATCGCAATAGTCTGAAGGAACGATCTGAAGCGCATGCGAATCCGTAGGCTGCTAATTTGAGCTAATATATGCACATAATTAAAATATGGGACAAATCCCATTGCAGCGTTTGCCTATATAAGAGAGAGATCTACTCTATCGTAACGTTACAACTAACACTAGTTTCCTCGTGAGGAGAGTATTCCGGCTCGAGTTGCGAATTCTAGTAAGAAGCGAACTTCGTACAGAATGCCAAGGCACCAAATTCGTCGACCATACCGCCAGATGAATATGTTTGAGATGCGGAAGGTTTATTGGCCTCCGAGAGGGTGAATGGTCTACTAGACGTATTGCACTGTATTTGGGCTGTGTCAACGCAGCAGTGCATTATTGCTGGCAGGAGTTTTAGAGAGTAGGTACGACCTCTCCTCGAGCTGGAACTGGAGCATACCAGATGACCACACCACAGGACACCGTTCGATCCGGCGACAAACTTCTATCGCCCAGTACAGGTATTCTCACCACCATCAGGAGAGCAGTAAATACTGCTTTAAGTCGTCCCGTCTCGAGATAGACCCTAACTTTAAGAATGGTGGAGGCAGGACTTCACGCACGTGACCCATTGCATCGCTTGCCCCTATCCAATGATCAGTGTAGCTAGCGCCTGTAGTGGTGCTGCGCTCGAGTGAACTGGCAGACACAGTGGCATATATGATGTTCAGCGACGAATCTCGATTTTATTCGGAGTCCGATGATCGCAGGGTTCAATATTAATTGAACCAGTTCAAGAGTAATTGTCCAACGGCATACAGCGCAAACGGCAGGGGCCATGTACTAGGGAGCAATCGGCTAATACAGCCAAACATCACTAGTATTCCGTATAGGCAGTCTGACAGCTCGGTAGCTCGTGGAGAATATCCTAAATGACGTTGCTTCCTCTCTTGGAACGGCAGCACGTGTCAGCAAGAAGATGCGCGGCGGCGTACTGCTAAAATTTCCACGCGCTGTCAATGTCCTGGAATGGACAGCAAGATACACGGATCTGCCCCTTATAGAATATGTATGGGACATGATTGGACTTCACCGCAAAGCACACCCCGCAACAAGCGCAGATATCTACCTCCCTGCATGACCAGGTGCAGAAAGCAAAGCGGGTAGTGCTACAGGAGGGCATCGTATTTCTCTACTACTCAACAATGTCACGGTGCATTGCTGAATGTACTGCCAACAGAGGTGGTTGTACCTCTAACTGATGTGTCTTAGTTTTCAGGAAATAAAACTGTCATTTAATTTTGAAAACTTAATCCTTTCTTATTTGTCTTTCTTGTCTCCTATACTGCTATAAACGTGAACATCAATTGAATTTTCATAGCTTCTGTGTGCTGTAATTTCGTGTTTTGGGTAAATAAATGTAATGAAACGAAGACAATAGAAACAAGTTAGTAAAATCATGCAATGCATTGATTATGATACGCTTTCCAACAAACCAGGACTTCAAGTTACTACTCTAGTTATGAGGATAATGGCTGTGGAATAAATCTCGTTCCTGTGCCCTGACCTTTGATCCCATTTTGGTGATATTTAACAGAACCGGTTCGGTGTACCTCCGAAATATCATAGTAAAGTTTCGCAATAGAAGCATTTTTAGTCAAGTTATGAGGATAACGGCTGTTTAATAAATCTCGCTCCTGTGCCCTGACCTTTGACCCCATTTAAATTATATTCAACAGAACTAGTTCCGTATACCTCCAGAACAACATGACAACGTTTTGTCTCAATCGAAGCATTTTTACGTAAGTTATGACTCATAAGGGAGGTGGAATGGATCCCACTCCTATGTCCTGACCTTTGATCCCATTTCGTTTATTTTCAACAGGGTTCCTCCCCAGGTTACAACATGCCAAAATTTCATCGAAATTGAACCATTTTTACGACAGTTATCGTGCGGACGGACGGACAGACAGACGGACAAAGCTGGAGCTTCAACCTACGGTTGGAAAGCGTAAAGAGCGACTCACACCCTGTACAACTGAACTCTATTGGAAGCCCGTTCACTTATACACCAACCCAGGATTTGGAATTTAATTCGACGAACAAAAGGTTATTTAACGGCTTAACAATGCACAGTAAAGTGATGTTGGTTTTATAGAAACTCTCGTGAAGAGCAGAATCTCAAGGATGTAGCAAGTTGCATTAAAAACATCTCATATAGTACGCATCGTATTTATTTTAACTCGGTCCTTACCTAACTGACTGCCAGTGCTTTCGCTTTCGGCAGATTAGACATGACATTAAGAACGGAAAGTATAGCGAGAGGTCGCCAAAATTTCCGTAAGGGACAAACACAAGTATTTAAAACAAAGAACGCAAAACACAGACAAATCTTGTCGAGTTTACTCTGTATTTCAGAATGGAGAAGTCAAGTCCAGGTATGGATTTTCATTTAATTATGTTTTTTATGTGGTATCTATTTAGTAATTTTTTTCATTAAATTTGCAAATTTTCCAATCCAAACCTAGAACTTACCAAATATCTCTATCTTTTTTTTTATAATGATGGTGTAACAACTTTGTTGGGCTTTCAGGACATGAGTAGTGGACGATTTGTGTTTACTGATGTCTCAGCAGTTTCGTAACGCAAGGTGATATTGCCTCATCAAAGCTAGTTTCTGTTCATCATGGGATGCGGTGCCTCCCGTTCTGTGTCCACAGGAGATCCAGACGACAATGTAGTAACTCATGGCAATGTGTCGGCCACGCATATAAGAGACATTGCTCCGACGGAGGTGCGCGATACAGGAGGTAAGGCAGTATTTTACTTTAATTAAATATGTGCCAATTAATAAGTGGGTGGCCGAGTGGTCGGAGGCGCTGGCTTCTGACCACTCGTCCGAGATGAACCTGGATCAGGCATGAGTGGTGTGCTTATCTGATGGCTCTGTTCCTTCACTAGTTGTAAATTAGGGAAGGACGGCTGTCAATGGCTGTACGAGTAGCTTATGGTAGTCTAAAACTTCAAAAAAAATACAGGATGTGTTTAAAGTCTTTCCCTGATTACGATAAATCGTATAAAATGAACCACGCTCGTTAGACACATACGATTTTCCAATATAGCTTACCTGAAATCCAGGTTTTTTTCCCCGGGTCATCAGTGTACCTCAACGTGGGCTCCTTTTGTTACACGGAGGACATCCAGTCGGTATTCTGCCTCTTTCCATGCTTGCTGCAACATGTCACCAGTGATGGTCGCAAACGCTTCAGTTATTCTTCCCTTCAAAGTGTTAATATCTGCAACCGGAGTTGCATAAACTTGATCCTTAATGCAGCCCCATAAAAAGAAGTCAAGGGCCGTAATGTCTGGGGATCTTGGTGGACAGAGTATGGGACCATCTCTGCCTATCCATCTGTTAGGGAATTTGTCATTTACGAATTGACGGACAGGCACACCTTAGATGGCAAATGCTCTTCACATTAGGCAGAGCTCCATCATACTCACGCCTAAACTTCCGCTGCTCTGAAATGGCAGATTTGGTTTCATGAAACCAGAGAGCACAATTAGCCTTCTCCTGCATAGACGCCATTTTGCCGACTGACGCTTTCAACAACAAACTACGCTGCAGACGTACAACGTCACCTATTGTTCCAAACGTACAACGAACAAAAAACTTGAGAATATGACCCAATCAATGCAACAAACCACGTATGTCTAACTAGCTCGGTTCATTTTATACGATTTATTGTAATCAGGGAAAGACGTTAGACACACCCTGTATATTAAATGAACAATAAATCACCGAATTAAATAACTGTCTATGACCCGTAATGCTACAGGAATAATACAAAATATCAGTTAATCCCAAAGAGAATACTAAAGTAGCGCAAATTTACGATTCCACTGAAATAAGGCGATTATGAAGAGCTCATCAGCAGCCCAGGTGGCGCACTGCTCTAAGCTGGCTTATGATCATTCGTTCGAGATGGGTCCGGGTTCGAATCCCGGTGGGGCATGGATGTTGTGTTTGTCGTATGGGGCTGGCTCTCTCCCTTCCGTGGAACCAGTGGCCCTAAATTAGGAACGGGCGACTGCTTATAGCCCACTGACTTGCTCACTGTGGTCGTTAAGCCTCCAATAAAAAAATAGAGCTTATTCCACAGTCCTGTAGTATTTTGTGCATTACTAACACTTTGTTTTATCATTTGGTCAACGCAAAAGCTAAAATTAGCCTTTAATAGTACCAGGGTAAGACAAAAGTTGGTCTCGTTTTGAGCAACACACAATGTTGGGTTCCATTCTTGTGCGCAACGCGTGCCAGCGCGACTGGGTACCGCGATGACTTGAAACATGCAAGCTTGATGAGGAGGTGCAGTTGGCACGGAGCTAAATCGCGTTATCAGGTGAGTAAAGGATGAAAGTCGATAAACGTGCTGTTCGAGTGTTCCCATTATCGGAAAAAGTGTTAAACGCTGCAGCAACATCGAGAGAAATTAGTGCAGTTGAAGGCGAGGAAACAATGGACAGCAGCACTGCACGAAAATTATTCCGGCGTTTCAATACTGGAGACACCAGTCTCGAAGACAAGCCAAGGTTAGGACGTCCAATGACTACTAACGCTGGCACCTTGGGCGAAGCTGTTATAGAGAACCCCGGTACCAGTACACGACAATTTGCAGCTGAGACGGGTCTTCCCAATTCACCATCACTCGTCACTTGCACCAGCTTGGTTTATCCTTCAGGTGCCATCGAATGGTATTAACACTTCAGCAGGCGGAGTAACGTGTTGCTCTATGTCGTAGATTACTGTCAAACCCACAGGACAATAGGCTTTGGTGTCATGTCGTCACAAGTGATGAAAAATGGATATTTCAACGCTTTCCTACCACTGGGAACCAGTGTCTGATGCCACACCAGGAAGCTCAGCTAGTAGTGCAAAGAGGGAGGTCGAGAGAAATGCCATTCTGCGCATTTCGTGGAATTGTGAGGGTCCTGTGCACTGGGAACTCGTGCCAGATGGTCAGGCTGTGGACAGAAATCTCTATGCAGGACAAGTGCTGCGGGTCCACGATGCTATGCACCAACGGTACCCAGCGCTCATTAATAGGAAGTGAGTGTTGCCTCAAACAGATAATATCGCAAGTCACACCTCCACAGTGGTCAGCCAAAAACTACAGGAATTGAAAGGGGTTGAGATTCTATCCCGTCCTCCATACAGTATGGCACTTGCCTCATCCGACTGTTTCGGTCCATTGCCCATTCCCTACAAGGACAGACGTATACATTAATTGAGGTGGAATCTCGCATTAGAGAGTTTCTGTCCTCGAAATCTGCCGAGTGGTACAGCCCTGGGAGCGTGGCTCTGATGAACCATTGGCAAAAGACTATAGAAAACAACGGCCTATACTTTGCCGAATGAGATGAACGAATATGGCTTCCTTGCATTATTAAACGTCTTAACTGCAAACGGACGAACTTTTTTTCTTTTAGTACACTGGTTTCCATAAATTGAAGGAAAACAGAAAAATCTCGATTATTTCAGAAAGAAGAGTTGCAAATGTACGAAACTTGAGTACATGATGGGAAATGTAATGCGGAGTCAGGGTATCGTTTGCAAACAAGTGGAGATGGCATCGGTTTACGCAAACGAGCAGCATGATAAAATGGGCTGTTACGGAGGTGTGTGTCGTATCGTTTGGGGAGTGTAAAGAAAGGATTTCGAGATAGTAGATTTGTTGTAATGGCTGCAAGACATCCTTTAACAGTTGGACTGAGGTGGAGAACGATCGGAAGACTAGACACAGGCCAAAGTCAAGTAGAAATTGCAAGATGGCTGCATGTGAGTCCTTCTGTGGTCCACTGACTGTGGAACCAATTTCACGAGGCGTAATCAGCTTCCTGAAGGTACAGCAAAGGAAGTCATAGGGCTACAACGTCCGTGGATGACCGATATCTCCGATTAACTGCTTGGAGGAACAGGACGTCTAGCCCTGACACAAATGCGATCTACGCTTGCTGCGATTACAGGAACGGTGGTATCTGCTTCCACTATGCGCAGAAGGCTTCACGAAAAAGGTCTTTAATGCTAGGCAACCAGCACTCTGCGTGCCCCTTAGCCCCTATCACAGAGAGAACGTTGGAATTGGGCAAGGCTTCACGTCAATTGGACTGAAAACCAACGGAGGTCAGTACTCTTCACAGATGAATCTAGATTTGCTTTCCAGAGCGATTCCAGGCGTCTCTGATCTGGAGAGAATGAGAAACACGTTGTCACCCCTTTATAGCCCATGAAAGGAACACGTATGGTGGTGGTAATGTACTGGTTTTCGGGTGACATCTCGTTAGGTGGACGCACAGACCTCAATGTGCTTTCAAGAAGAACCATGGATGA
This sequence comes from Macrothele yani, assembly GCA_039090855.1. Taxonomy (NCBI): domain Eukaryota; kingdom Metazoa; phylum Arthropoda; class Arachnida; order Araneae; family Macrothelidae; genus Macrothele; species Macrothele yani. Next base: position 19,481,161 of record CM077023.1, on the reverse strand, counting down.
TGTTCTGAACATCATGTTAGCTCTTATGCAGGTACCATAGGAGATACATTTCTCCTACAAGACGACAACGCTCTTCCATACCGAACGATGCTGGTAGAACAATATCTTCAAGAGGAGACCATTGTTCGTATGGATTGGCCAGCCAGGTCTCCCGACCTCAGTCTGATCGAGCATGTCTGGGGGGCTCTTCGGAGACGTGCTGCTGCCTTCAGGTCTCCCAACCATAATCTGATCGAGCAGGTCTGGAGGGGCTCATGGGAGACGTGCTGATGCCTTCAACCCTCCTCCGCAAGACCTAGAGAGGTTTAGACATGCTTTGCACGAACATTGCTCGTTGCTACATATTGAGCTACTAGACACCATCACCAACAGCATGAAACATCGCTATTGCTGTGACAGGTGACCAAAATCCTAATTGAGGTACGTCGGCTGTTTCATTTCGACACTATATTTTTCACCTGGTTGTTGTCATTTTTGTCGAAATGAAGTATTTCTTACGAAATATTTTTGGGTCTTTCTCTAACGTACGATATGATACAGGTTTTCAGCAAATTTCTCAACATTTTATCACATATGTTTTGAATCACCGCGACCCCCCCCTCAATTTATGAAAACCAGTGTAGTTGGATTTGGGCCCGAATCGAGTCCCAGATAAGAGCAGTGTGGTGTGTATGTCCCACTGCGATGGCTATCCCACCGCTCCGGTACCAGTGACCCCAAATTATGGACTGCAGACCACTTATTGTAAATAGAGTTGATAATGGTGCTGGTTAAAGATTCCTCCAAAGAAACAGGTAGGCTCAGTTCTGATTGAGCCGTTAGTTTGGAACGTGGAACTACAACTTGCAGATCGGAGAGTTGAAATGAGCTACATTTTGAAATGATTCTAGATACTCTCTAGTTCGTTGGGCTGTAGTCTTCTTGAGCTTCTTACATTCCTCGTCACTAGCTCTTCCCTCTCGTTTTGATTTTCTCCACTTTTGCTTGCGTTCATTCTGCAAATTCCGCGGCATTATCCAAAATGTTAACCCATTCACACGAAAACATTTTTTTTTTAATTTTAGTTTAAACCACTGCGATATGTTCTTTATATATTTGAATAGATCTCGTTGAGAGCTTTAAAACGATACCACGCACAGTCGCATTTCACTCACGGTTGTCCATATAAACCGCGATACTGTCAAAAGTGTTCACCGGTTCACAAGAAAACAGTTTTTTAAATGTTCAGTTCAAACCACTGTGAAATGTTCTTCGTATATTTGAATAGATCTCGTCGAGAACTTTAAAACGATACCACGCACAGTCGTGTTGCGCTCACGGTTGCCGAGATAGACGGAGTCAAACGCGGCGGCACACCCAGAAATATTGCATCATCTCCCCCGCAAAAAATGGGGGGGGGAGCGTCGCGCGCTCTATGTATTGCGCAGTACGCGAATTGGACTTCATGCTGTTTATACGCATATGCTAACACTATTAGTGTGAGGAACGTATTTTTAACGCTGTAATGATTTCAATTGGGGTCCTATTTTTGTCACGGGCGGTCAGCCGTAAGTCGCCCCATACCATCCGCGGAGTTAGACGTAGTCCTACGCCAAAACAGAGAGAGAGAGACCGATGTAGCTTTTACATCTTACCACTTTAACCTTCAAATTTTATTCCTACCAACTTTCTTCTTAGATAATTTATATGGTTCCATACCGTGTGTTTCCCCCTTCGCTTTTCATTGGGTGCGTTCGCTAGAAGTGACAATGCTTGCTTGCATCACGGTATCTAATAAGTAAGCACGCAATAAGGGTCGACCTTAACATGTAATGTTTGAAAAGATTCAAATTTCCTATTCGTGCAGCTGCTGAGAGCGTGACGTTGCAAGGTGAACTGCACCCTCTATTTTAGTTTTTGTCGTCGCCAAGTGATATAACCCTGGGTTACTGTCGGCCAGAATTTACAAACACGCCCTTTCCGTGGAAGAGCCACCGCATAATTCTTCCTAATCATGGAAGTCGTCCTATTTGTCTCAGTGCAATCATTTTTATGCAAATTATCTTTATTCCCGGGAAGCAGAATAAACGAGGAAAAACAAAACGAAGTACCCTGATCCCTTCAAATTACACATAGCAGTGGCAGCAACGAACTTACAAGTCCTACGCATATCACTTGAGATGCGGATATATACAGGGGTTGTCCAAAATAATAGAAACACCTTGAAACAATAGGTGTTACGCAACTAATATGGCGTGGGAACACCCTTGGCATTTAAAACTGCTTGAATTCTCCTTGGAATGGACGCATAGAAGTCCTGGATGATGGTAAGTGGTATGTTGTACCATTCTTCCTGCAAAAATCACTCCAATTCCTTGAGAGACGCCGGAGGAGGATAACGAGATCGTACTCTGTTTTCCAACACGGACCACAGGGGCTCAATGATGTGTAAGTCCGGTGATTGTGCAGGCCAGGGAAGGTGTGCAACTTCATCCTCATGTTCCTCAAAGCATGGTTGAACAGTTCGACTTTTGTGAGTTGGGGCATTATCATCTTGAAAGGTGCAATCCTCTGACGGAAACAATGTTTGCGCCATTGAATGCACATGGTCGGCCAAAATGGTGACATAGTCACCGCTAGTGATCCGTACGTGTAAGGTAATAATGGGACCTGCTGCAAAACAAGAGATCATGGCCCAAACCATTTCGGAACCGCCCCCATGCTTCACTATAGGAAGGAGACAGTCTGGGCTGCAGGCTTCTGCGGGGGTTCTCCACACGTCAACACGTCCCGTGGTGGCGAATAGTGAGAAACTTGATTCATCGGAAAGCAAGACATGTTTCCATTGATCCGTAGTCCACGTTTTGTGTTCCTGGCACCACTGTAGTCTTCGTTTCATATCCACCTGTGACACCAGGGCTTTTGCAATCGCAGCTCTGCCGTAAAAATTGTGCTTATGCAATTCCCTTCGCACGGTATGGGTCGACACTGGGTTTTGGAGATGTGCATTATGCTCAGCAGTCAATTTCGTCGCCGTGTTCTTCCTCCTTGCGGTCACAATTTTCTTCAATGTCCTCCTGTCTCTCGCAGTGAGTTTGGTTTTCCTTCCGCAGTTGCGTCTCGCAGATGATGTTGTGCCGTGAACATTGTATGCTGTCATGACCTTCGACACGGTACCTCTCGATACCCCCAATACCTGTGCCACTGTGGTTCCACACACACCAACCAGACGGGCTCCTGCAATCTGCCCTCTTTGGAACTCCGACATGTCACTCATTGTGCCTTCACCTGGAACGAAATTATGCAAACACCGATTTACAACGCAATCATACAGGCCCTTGAGACTATAAGCAACACTTTCTTACAAAAAAATTTTAGCTGCATGTTCGTTTTAATTAAAAAGCAGCACATACCAAAGTCACTGTTTTCAGCAAAGTGTTTCCATTATTTTAGACAACCCCTTTACCGATAGCATTCGTCAAAGCAAAGATCATACTGCAAAATAAAAGATCTTCTGGGAAGATTTAATTGGATTTAAAAATTGTAAGTTTACTTGTAACTGTAGCTTAAATGCAAACACCACTTAAGCTATAAACTTTGTCTCTGAACTCGTAAACATAAATACGAAATACTAGTAAATATGGAAATAACTAACTGGACAAGGTAAGGAATCAGCTGAAACAACTTACATACACTGAAGAGCAATTGAATTAGAGACAGCTGGCGTTATGCAAATATGGCGCTATGGGCGGCCCTGTAAACGGAAACGACATGACGTATGCAGCGATCCGACAATATAAGGAATGATGCGACGGGAATCAGTAAGAGTAGGACGCAGTATACGAAGGATCTAAGCGCATTTGATCGTGGGCAAATTGTTGGGGCCCGACGAATGGGTCACTCCATCTCGGAAGTCGTGCAAGCACTGGGGTTTTCACGAGCCACTGTGTCACGGGTGCACCGTGAGTACATCGAATCCGGTAAAATCATCCCTGCAAGGGCCAACTGCAGTTGACAACAGCGTGTGGATGAGCGGGGTCATCGTAGCCTAGCTCGCATTGTAACAGCGGATAGACAAGCCACAGTGCAAGAAATCACTCTTAACGCTGGTGCACAAAAACGTGTAAGCAGCCACACCATCCAGAACCATCTCCTCGCTATGGGGTACAGAAGCCATCGTCCCACGAGGGTACCGCTGCTGGCCGCACATCACAGGGTGCAAAGATTAGCATGGGCGCGGGAACATCGCCACTGGAACCTTGACATGTGGGGAAATGTTGCCTGGCTTGATGAGTCGAGATTCACGTTGGTACATGCGGATGGCAGGATACGAGTACGGCGCAATGTATTGAGCACAAAAAGTTCCTTAACGTAAAATAATATTAATCCATTCAGAAAAATATTTTGAGCGTACGCAACCATTCCCTACAGATCAGTAGGTGACAAATGTTGCTTCGGAAATGTTGGGGCGCTCATGGCAAGGACTGATTTGTATCTTATATACCCCGATGAGCCATCACATTATGACCACCTACCTAATAAGCTCTAGGACCCCTTTTAGCCCGCAAAACAGCGGCCACTCGGCGAGGCATCGATTCGATGAGGTGGCGATAGGTATCCTGGAGTATCTGGTACCATAATGCCAACAGCAGGTCTCCCATCTCCCGTACATTTCGGGGTGGTGGTGATTTAGCCCGAACCCGCTTTTCCAAGTCGAACCACAAATGTTAGATTGGGCTCATGTCAGGTGAGTTTGGAGGCCAGGGCATTAACAGAAAGTCCCCAGCATCTTCCTGGAACCACTCCTTGACGATTCTGTCAGTGTGGCATGGCGCATGATCCTGTTGGTAATGGCTATCACCAGCAGGGAACACAGTTGCCATGAATGGGTGAACTTGGTCCGCAACGATGATCAGATACCTGACAGCTGTTAGAGATTGTGCTATTGGGATAATCTGGCCTAAAGTGTCCCAAGAAAACACCGTCCACAGCATAACACCGAACCCGCTGGCTTGTTCCGCACAATAGTGCATCCAGGTACCATAGCCTCCGTTGGTAATCGGCGTATCCGCGCTCGGACGTCTACGTGATGCACCAGGAATCTTGATTTGTCAGACCAGGCCACTTTCTTCCAATCATCCAAGGTCCAATCTTGATGATCTTGGGCTTATTTGTTGCGTGTTGGCGATGACGTGCAGTGAGCATGGGGACCCGGCTGGATCTTCGGCTACTCAAGCTCATGCGCAGAAGGCTGCGATGAACTGTGTGCTGTGACACATTGCCCTGATCACCACTGTTGTAGCTGCGGGTGATTTGTCGCACTCTGGCCCTGCGGTCTCTGTGCACAATGCGCGACAGTCTCAGCTCAGCTCTGGCATCAATGAGCTGCGGACGAGACACGGCTGGACGGCGGCGTAGTTTGGCCAAATTTTCTCAGGCAATGAAAGATTGAATAAATCAAAAAGCACGAAGAGTAATAATCAATGGCGAACCCACGGGGGGTCCAGGGCCACCCTTGGCCTACAGAGCGGAAAATTTTTACGTTAAAGTTTGAAACCAAAAATCACGCTACGCGATCTACATATATTTCTTAATCATGTACCGTATAATTTTAAGGGAGTTGTTCTGATAGATAAATTTAGAAAAATCTAACCAGAAAAAGAATTTCATCTAATCATTTAACTTTCTTGTTCTGTAGCATTACTATTAACTGTATAAAAATAAAAGTACAAAAGTAAACTTTCTTCTTAATTGTTATGGCACCTGACTATTTTCCCGGTAAATTTAGGGGGTTCACCCTCCACCTTGGAAAAATTCTGTGCGCAACGCCCCCCCCCCCTCCTCTTTGAGAAATTTCTGGGTGCACTACTGGTAATAATAATAACGAAAATGAATCCTGCATGAACTGACTGTTTAGATATAATAAAAAAATACTCCTTGTATGTTTTCCTGAGTATCAAAAACTGGTTTAAAATGAAAAAAAAATTAGTTTAAAGAAGAAAAGAAAGGTTAATTAAATCCAGTCTGTTCAACCGCACTGAACCTTCTATCCACTACGTTCTGTATCTTTTAGCGCAAATTCGAAGTATTTTTTTTTTCCTGCTCTCACCCTGATATTTGGTTATCATTGTTGCTCCCAACAAAAGGAGGTAGTTGACTTTTGTTTCTTGCATGAAGCATGAGGTATGTACACACCCCGGCCACTGAATTGGAAACTTTTATGTAAGTGTACGTAAACGTCACTTATGCAGCGTATATGAAAAATACGTAGCCACGTGCGTCATCACGTGATCCATGCAAATATTTAAGACTGCTGCTCGTCAGTGGTGTTGATCACAATGAGAAAACAAAAGATCTTTCGGAGTTCGATAAAGGGCTTATTGTGGCTGCCCATCAGAGCGATAATTTAAACAAGTTAGTAAAATCATGCAATGCATTGATTATAATACGCTTTCCAACATACCAGAAATCATTACTCAAGTTATGAGGGTAATGGCTGTGGAATAAATCTCGGTCCTGTGCCCTGACCTTTAATCCCATTTCGATTATATTTAACAAAACCGGTTCAGTGTACCTCCGAAATAACATGATAAAGTTTTGTCGCAATGGAAGCATTTTTACGTAAGTTATGATGCATAAAAGCTATGGAATAGATACCGCTCCTGTGTTCTAACCTTAGACCCCATTTCGCCCATTTTCAACAGGATTCGTCCCCAAGCAAGCCCCTACAACATACTAACATTTCATCCAAATCGAAGAATTTTTACGTAAGTTATGACGCATAATGGCGATGGAAGTGATTCCGCTCTTCTATCCTGACCTTTGACCCCATTTCGCCAATTTTCAGTAGGGTTTGTTCCCAGGTAGTCCCCTACCAAATACTAAAATTTATTCGAAATCGAACCTTTTTTACGTTAGTTATGACGCATAAGAGCAATGGAATGGATCCCGCTCCTACGTCGTGACCTTTGACCCCATTTGTCCCATTTTCAATAAGAATCGTTCCCAGGTCCCCTTCCACATACTAGAAGTTCATCGAAATCGAACGATTTTTACGCGAGTTATCGTGCGGACGGACATACGCACACAACGCATGACGTAATGAGGCAGATGGGAATCGCGACCATCTGCTCGCAAGAGTGTGACGTCATAAAACTTTAATAGGATCCACACACAATGCGTGACGTAATGAGACAGATGGCGTGACCGCACGCCAACATTTCAAGCGCGAGATTATGACGTCATAAGATCGTCCCCAGGTGGTCCCCTAACAAATAATAAAATTTCATCGAAATCGAACCATTTTTACGCACGTTATGACGCATAAAGGCAATGGAATGCATTCCGCTCCTATGTCCTGACCTTTGACCCCACATCACCGATTTTCAATAAGGTTAATTCCCAGGTCGTCCCCTGCATTATACTAAAATTTCATCGACATCGAACCATATTTACGCAAGTTATGACGCATAAAAGCAATGGAATGGATCCCGCTGCTATGCCGTGACCTTTGACGCCCCTCTTTACCTATTTTCAATAGGTTTCATCCCCAGATGATCCCCTACAATATGCTAAAATTTCATCGACATCGAACCATATTTACACAAGTTATGAGGATAAGAGCAATGGAATGGATCCTGCTTCTATGCCGTGACCGTTGACCACATTTCGTCCATTTTCAATAGGGTTCGTCCCCAGGTGGTCCCCTACCACATACTAAATTTTCATCGAAATCGAACCATTTTTACGCGAGTTATCGTGCCGACAGACGGACGGACGGACAGACGGACGGACAAAGCTGGAGCATATACGTTTCTTCAACCTACGGTTGAAAAGCGTAAAAAAGAGCAGAGATGACCCATTTGTCAAATGGGTGAGGTATCCCGAGTCTTTAATCAGTGAAAACATAAACTACATTGCAGTCTCCCGTCTCTAATTTAGGGCCACTGACTCCAGGAAAGGGAGAGAGCCAGTGCTGTTAGACAAACACAACATCCATATGCCTCAGCGGGATTAGAACCCTGACCCATCACGGACGAATGATCAAAAGCCACTGCTTAGACCAATGCGCCACCGGGGTGGCTCATTGTTTGTCTAAGAGGCGTAATTTTCTTAAGCTTTTCTCCATCTATCGATAAATCTTTGTTCCTTGTAAAAGCATTGTACATCACTTTTGTCTTCTGAAAGTTCATTTTTAATCCCACTTCTTCACTCTTGTCAGCAAGTTCTTGGATCATATTCTGCAGCTCTAAAGGGGTAGTTGCAAACGCACACTACGATTACGAAGAATTGGGAATGTTATACGAATTGAGGCTAGCAAGTTCATATTCTAGATAGTGTGGATCTATCTGTTCTGAAGTGCCAGTCAGAGAGAATAAATGTGGACTTACATCGATGAGCCATCACCAGCAGGGAACACAGTTGCCATGAATGGGTGAACTTGGTCCGCAACGATGTTCAGATACCTGAAAGCTGTCAGGGATTGTGCTTTTGGGATAATGGGGTCTAAAGTGTCCCAACAAAACATCGCCCACAGCATAGCACCGCCACGACTGGCCTGTTTCCGCCCAACAGGGCATCCAGTAGCCCTAGCCTCCGTTGGTAATCGGCGTATCCGCGTTCGGACGTCTACGTGATACACCAGGAATCTTGATTCGTCAGATCATGCTACGTTCTTCCAATCATCCACGGTCCAATCTCGATTATCTTGGGCCCATTACATGCGTTGTTGGCGATGACGTACAGTGAGCATGGGGACACTGGCTGGGTCTGGAATCAGATCGCCGTCTTCTGAGAAGGCTTGTACGGAGAAAAAGGACTTCCTCTGTGCAACAATTGACCGAACAATTCAATGAAGGATGTTCCCGACCCATATCTCAGCACATTATGCGCAGGCAATTGAAGACGATCAGTCTGTATTGGCAGTCACATGCATATACGGAAAGTTCGTCTGCAGTGGTGTCAGGAATCCCGTGACTGGACACTGGAAGACTGGGAAAAAGTTATGTGGTCCTACTGGTCGCGGTACACCTTGTTCTGTACCGATGGTAGGCAAAGAGTTTGGTTGGAGCCTCATGAAGCAATGGACCCACCTTGCTTTGTGAACTCAACTCAAGGTTCTGTAGGTGATATCACGGTGCTGGACACGTTCTGTTGGTACAGAACAGGTCCTCTGATATTGCTGGGAGGTCGGGGTCCTCCAAGAATTATCAGAACATCGTTGTCGATACAGTCCATTCTGCAACTTTGACCTTTTACCCAGCAGGTGACGGCTGTTCCATGGACGACAATGCTACTTGTGATGTACCTGCCAGCAGGACGCACACGACATAAAGGCAGATAGTAGTCAGAACAAAAACGTCTGCGTAGCTCAGTTGGTAGAGCGACTTGTTCCGGAATAAGCGGCCTCGGGTTCGAATCCCGGCGTAGACCAAAAATGACGGAGAAATTTACTTCGTTATAATACCGTTCAAAATCTCGCAATGGTGTGATGTTATTTCCACACCGCGAGATAGGAAAAATCAGAGAATCCCTTCTCCAGCGCTTCGAAAAATATATGTGTGTGACGTTGCATTCCACACACCAGATTGACTGGGAGTTCTCAAGTGCACGTTCTGCAGTGGATGGCTGCCTGCAACGATTCATGGTCACGGCTGACCCGTGGGCCATGCCCCGGCCCTCTTTCGGGGGGAGATGTGACGTACCTGCCAGCAGGACGCACACGACATAAAGGCAGATAGTAGTCAGAACAAAAACGTCTGCGTAGCTCAGTTGGTAGAGCGACTTGTTCCGGAATAAGCGGACTCGGGTTCGAATCCCGGCGTAGACCAAAAATAATGGAGAAATTTACTTCGTTATATACTGTCCGTCCATCACACAAGATTTATTCAGCAGTGGCTCAGCGAGCATGACAGTAATTTTCACGATCTCCTCTGGATTATACAAGGCCCGGATCTGAACCCATGGAGAACGTATAGGACATGTTATAAAAACAAATCCGGGAGCAAAGTCTTTTTCCTTAAAATCTGAGCCAGTTAAGGTGGTTCCACCAAAAAATCTCTGCCTTATGTTTCCAATGGTAAAACTTCTTTACATATTTTCTTCGCAATTGACGCATTCCCAAGGATGAAACTTTGCACATCGATAAAACTAACTTTAAGTTATAGCATGGGATGCTCAATACTTGCTAAAACATAACCATAATTAAGCAAGGAGGTTAGAAGAAGAGGAGGTGAAAGGATCCGTTTTGAGTGAAGCCAAAACAGATCAGCTGTTGCGATGCTCTCTGTGAAGTGGTGGGAGTTCGGAAACGTGACGTCACTTCCTGGGAGCTTAGTGCATGCAAACCAAGGATGTAAACAAGGAATACTTCGGACTTCATATTTCTCAACATTAGGGTTTTGGGTATATTTTAAACACGGTTATTTGCACATGCGCAGTATGCAAGTAATCATGCACAGTATGTACTTCCGCTCAAAAAATCATTATCTTGTTCATTTTTTTAAAGAAATACTAACGCATGTTGTCTTTTTTTTTTCTGGATTTTTTTAATTATAGGAATGAATATTTCAGCCCCAATTTTTTTCATGATTGTATGGGTAGATTAAGGTTCCGAAAAACCCGTTCAAAATCCCGATTTCGCCATAGAGATATACAGGAGATTTTCTAGTTGGGCGCATTGGTGTAGTCAGCTGATAAAAAGTGGCGTCACGCCAGTAGCACAGGGAGAGGGGCTGTTGTCAGCTCCTCCTTCTTCTAACTTCCTTGTAATTAAGCAATCCAAACATTTTTGTCTACTGACGTCATCAATGTTCTAGTCGCGCCATCTGTTAACAGGTCTGAACATTACTCGAAGAAAAATGCTTGATTTTTAATGTAATTATGGTTATGTTACATGTTTTTTAATGTAATTATGGCTATGTTACATGATTTTTAATGTAATTATGGTTATGTTACATATGTTGCAAGTATTAAGTATCCCATGCTATAACGTAAAGTTAGTTTTATCGATGTGCAAATTTTCATCCTTGGGAATACATTAATTGCGAAGAAAATACACTATCTACCAACAAGTGATTGGACACCTGTGATAGCAAAGGAAAACGAAGTTTATTCACCTTCAATAGTTGGTGGAGCCTCCACGAGCGGCGATTACAGCTGCAACCCTCCGGGGCATACTCTCAACCAGGCGTTGTACGACGGCTAGCAGTATTTTCTTCCACTCGGTTTGGAAAGGACAGGTCAGTTCCTTCACCGATTTCGGACGGTGGGGGCACCCCTTTAGTCAACGCTCCAACTCGTCCCAGAGGTGGACGATAGGGTTAAGGTCCGGGCTCTGCCCAGGCCAGTCCATTCGATTAACCCCATTGTCACCATACCAAGCCATGGTGGACCTCGCAACGTGACAGGTGGCATTGTCATCCTGAAAGTAACATGGGTCCACCCCGTAAAACTGTCACAACGTAGGAAGCGCATGGTCATCCAAAATGGTGCAGTAGGTCTCGGCGTTGAGTCTACCAGGAATTGCGACCAAGGGTCCCGTGCCATACAAGGATAAACACCCCCATAGCATAATTCCACCGCCGCCGAACTTCACAGTTGGCACAATACATTCCAGCAGGAGGCTTCCTCCAGGCAGACGCCAAAACCAGACCCTGCCATCCGAACGGTAGAGTGTGAACTTTGATTCGTCGCTCCAGAGAACCTGTTTCCACTGTTCAACGGTCCACTGTTGACGTTCTTTGCACCCCGTTTGCCGAGCAGCGCTATTGGACTTGGTGATCAAAGGCTTGTGGGCGGCAGCACGTCCATGATAACCGAGCAGATGGGCTTCCTTACGGATGGTATTCATCGAAAGAACACTCCCGGATGCCTGTTGAAACTCTTCGCGGATGTGGCCAATCGATTTGGTGCGGTTCTTCCGAATTTCTCTGGCCAGCACCCGTCGGTCTCTAACTCCCCGTTTTGTGGGTCTGCCGGGTCGGGGCACATTCCGACAGTCACCACTCATCTTTCACTTGCTAATCCCGTAGGTCACTGTCGATTTTGGGTACATCAACTCGCTTGATGTGTCACGTATGGATCGGCCATTTCTGTGATACCCGACGATTACACCTTTCTCGAAATCAGAGAGCTCCGAAATGCGTGGCATCTTGCATGCGACTGGTTGCGTTGTTGTTTCCCACACGATATTTAACGGCGGCGGCTGTGACGTGTATCAAGACCGCAGATATCGTCGATTGCAGGGGAGTCCAATTACTTGTTGGTAGATAGTGCATGTAAAGAAGTGTTACCATTGGAAACATCAAGCAGAGAGTTAAGGTGGAACCACATTAAAGGATTGTATGGTGACCTCCTGGTAGACGTAGATGCACTCTAACACCTTGTGGGAACTATGCCAAACAGCATACGTGCTGTAATTGGAGCTAAAGGATGTCCAACCAGGTAGTCTCTAATTATGTGTATTTCTCTAATTATGTGTATGTGTATTTCAATTGTGGAAGAAACGTGCAGTAAATAAAATCAGGAAATTGCAAATCAAAATTTGGGGAAGATTGAAACTTTAAACATGTCCTTATTTATATGCTCTTAGAGAAAGTAGGAAAATGTTCAGGGCGAAGCACACGTAACCCTACGATAGGTTTTGTGCATCCAAGTTGCCGCCTATTTGTTCCAGAAATGTTTTTCTTAGCACAGGAATGACTAAACAGGCTTTTAATAACGATCGCGAAAAACTCTGAGAGAGTTACCTACGGCATGAGTAATGCCTTTTCTGCAACACGTACCCAAGCAGAAAGGCTAGAGACATTCACAATGACTACGAAAATTCACGACAAGGTCAGCACCTCCTCCGTAGTGAGGAAAGAAACATGACATGTTTAATAACTCCAAAAAAGAAACACTGGAATGTGCAAAGATAATTTGAAAGGATTGAGAAAGAGGCACGGCAGGCTAACACTTCAGGACGGTGAAAGTGCAAAATTTTTTCTTGCAATATTTGTTTCAGAAGGTTTCTTGCAAAACTCGACTCCACCCCAAGTGATATTACGAATTCCAACGCGATTTGATTATACTAGAGGTTTCCTCAAAGGTATAACTTAATGCTTCCTATCAGCATTTTAGGCTAGATCTCCTGTTCAAATTACCGTATTTTCCGTGTATAAGACGATATTATTTCCCAAAGCATTTAGACCAAAAATTGGGGGTCGTCTTATACACGGGGGGTAACCGCTTGAGAGAACCCTGCGGTTACCTCTGCAAAGCTGCCTGTACATCTTATCCCCTCTCCCCACTACGACTTACAAATCTACTCGCGCAATGAGTCACAGCTATTTTTGTTAAGCCTCCTGAAAGTGATGCATAATTTCATAGTCTGTAACTTAAAAATATTACCTAATTTCTAAATTATATATAAATTTCCAAACTTCTTTTTACGCTTTCCAACCGTAGGTTGAAGAAGCGTATATGCTCCATCTTTTTTCGTCCGTCTGTCCGTCCGTCCGTCTGTCGGCACGATAACTCACGTAAAAATGGTTAGATGTCGATGAAATTTTAGTATGTGGTAGGGGACCACCAGGGGACAAACCCTATTGAAAATGGGTGAAGTCGGGTCAAAGGTCACGCCATAAGAGCTGGATCCATTTCATTGCCTTTATGTGTCCTAACATGCGTAAATATGGTTCGATTTCGATGAAATTTCAGTATGTGGTAGGGAACTACTGGGCACGAACCCTATTGAAAATTGGAAAATTGGGGTCAAAGGTCAGGCAGGGCATAAGAGCGGGATTTATTCCATTGCCCTTATGCGTCATAACTTGCGTAAAAATGGTTCGATTACGATGAAATTTTGGTATGTGGTAAGGAACCACCATGGAACGAAACCTATTGAAAATGGGTGGGATGGGGTCAAAGGTCAGGACATAAAAGCGGGATCCATTTCATTGCCTTTATGCGTCATAATATGAGTAAATATGGTTCGATTTCGATGAAATTTTAGTATGTGGTAGGGAACCACCTGGGCACGAACCCTATTATAAATGGGCGAAATGGGGTCAAAGGTCAGGCAGGACATAAGAGCGGGATTTGTTCCATTGCCCTTATGTGTCATAACTTGCGTAAAAATGGTTCGATTTCGATGAAATTTTAGTATGTGGTAGGGAGCCACTGGGGACGAACCCTATTGAAAATGGGCGAAATGGGGTCAAAGGTCAGGACACTGGAGTGGGATCCATTCCATTGCCCTTGTGCATCATAACTTACCAAAAAATGTTTCGATTGCGACAAAACGTTATCATGTTGTTCCTGAGGTATAGTGAACCGGTTCTGTCGAATATCAACGAAATGGGGTCAAAGGTCATTGCACAAAAGCAAGATATATTCCACAGCCATTATTCTCATAACTTGCGTAAAACTGCTTCTATTGAGACAAAACTTTAGTATGCTATTCTTGAGGTAGACTGAATCGGTTCTGTTGAATATCATCAAAATGGGGTCAAAGGTCAGGACACAGGAGCGAGATTTATTCCACAGCCATTATCCTCATAATTTGCGTAATAATTTCTGGTATGTTGGAAAGCGTATCATAATCAATGCATTGCATGATTTTACTAACTTGTTTTTATATATTACCACAGACTTTGTCTGTGATGTTATCTAATTTCTAAATGTACTTCAATGATATTGCCCAATTTCTAAAAAATATCAAATGTGTCCTTTTTTGTGATAAAAATATCGATTTCTTAATTTTCGCTTCGAAAAAGTAGGGGTCGTCTTATACACTGAAAAATACGGTATGTTGCACTGAACAGAGGGAGAATAGAGGGCTGCCTCCGTAAGAATGATTATAACTTTCATGTCTAACCTGGATTCGAATTCATTCCTCCCATACAGGAAGAATTTCAGGCAGCGAGAATTCGATTGTAATCTGTTCATCGTAGGGATAATATTTATCTACAACGGCCGTTCCATAAAAACTGAGAGTAAAATCACACAAAATGAGGAAATATAGGTACAGCAAAATATATGCTATTCTTTCTCAAAGTACCTTCCCTCGGAAGATATGCAACGGTCCCATCGTTCAGTCCACTTTTCAAAGCATGTGGCGAACGCATTTTGCGGAAGCTGCTTTAGCGACCCCTGTACAGCTTGAATAACCTCAGCATCTGTGTTGAATGTTGCGCCACGGAACTTCTCCTTCATTGTTGGAAACAACCAGAAATCGCACGGGGCGAGATCAGGACTGTAGGCAGGCTGTGGCGTGACTTCAATACTGCATTTCGTAAGAAACTGTTGAACACCAGCAGCCACATGTGGGGATGGCGTTATCATGGTGTAGGGTCCCCTTGCCCACCAGTTCCGGTCGCTTAATCGATATGTGTCGTCGTAGAACGTCCAAGACTGAAATATAATACTCAGCATTGACAGTAATTTGTGGAGGAACGGCATGCTAGTAGACTACATCTTTATGATCAAAGAAAATTATCATCATCACCTTCCCAGCTAATTTGTTTTGTTTCGGTCTTTTTTCGGAGGAGGCGAGCCTGTGTGTTACCAGACACTCGTTGCGCGCTTCGTGATAGGGTCGAAATAGTGGACCCATGTTTCATCGGCAGTTATTACTGTATTTAGAAAGTTTGGATCCTTAGCAATCATTTGTTTCCACTCATGACACACCTGAACTTTGGCTAACAATTGTTCTCTCGTCCGGTGATGAGGTACCCATCTGGAACACACACGATCCAGTAGTAATTTGCCGTGTAGAATGCGGAATGCCGATGTTTATGAAATATTAGTTGACGTCGCTATGTTTTCACACGTCATTCGTCGATCTTCTTGCAGAATTGCCCAAACAGTAATAACAATCAGCTCCGTAACAACCCTTTCAGGTCGACCAGGCCTAGGAGCGAGTACTGCCGACAAACGCCCTTTTTTGAAATCATGGTGCCATCTAAAAATCGTTGAATGACCCAAACATTTATCTTTGTAAGTTTTTTCATTAAATCAACTGTTTCTGGGGCCGTGTTATCCAAACGACAGCAAAATTTTATAGCACAACGCATTTCACTTCTTAAATCAGAATCACTCACCTCCATAGCTGTATAGCAAAATGCAGACGTACCTTAAACAACTGCGCAATAACAAAACCAGAATCATCTTCCGCGGCTAAGAACTGTTGCTATACACTGAAGAGCAATTGAATTAGAGATACCTGTCTAGTAACGTGTAGCACCACCTTTCGCCCTGATGATGGCGGCGATTCGTCTCGGCATGGACTCGACAAGACACCGGAAGCGTTGGGAAGCCATACGGATCCACGACCCCTGAACAAGCTCCCACAGTTCACGAAGATTTGATGGAGGGGGGTCATCTCTCTCGATGGCATCACAGATGTGCTCGATGGGATTGAGGTCAGGTGACCTAGCTGGCCAAGGAAGCGAGGTCACGTCGGTGGAGTATTTATCCAACCATTCGGATACAATTCGGGAGCGATGGCACGGCGCATTGTCTTGTTGCAGGATGAGGTCCCCAGTGGGATGTTGAAGACGCACAAACGGGAGCAAATGGTCGTCCAGGATATCACGGTAACGTTGACCTGTGAGGGACGATGTCACACGTTCCAGGGGTCTCATTTCAGTCCATGTAAACATTCCCCAGACGAGAATGCCACCCCCACCAGCTTGAAGAGTACCCTGCTGGCAAGAAGGATCCATCGCTTCATGTGGTTTGCGCCGTACTCGTATCCTACCATCCGCATGTACCAACGTGAATCTCGACTCATCAGTCCAGGAAACATTTTCCCACATGTCTAGGGTCCCATGCTAATCTTTGCACCCTGTGACCTGCGGTCAGCGGCGGTACCCTCGTGGGACGATGGCGTCTGTACCCCATAGCGAGGAGATGGTTCTGGATGGTGTGGCTGCTTACATGTTTTTGTGCACCAGCGTTAAATTGCCGAGTGATTTCTTGCACTGTGGCCCGTCTATCCGCTGTTACAATGCGAGCTAGCCGACAATGACCCCGTTCATCCACACGCTGTTGTCCACGGGAGTTAGCCCTTGCAGGGATGGTTTTACCGGATTCGATGTACTCACGGTGCACCCGTGACACAGTGGCTCGTGAAAATCCCAGTGCCTGCACGACTTCCGAGATGGAGTGACCCATTCGTCGGGCCCCGACAATTTTCCCACGATCAAATGCGCTTAGATCCTTCGTATACTGCGTCCGACTCTTACTGATTCTCGTCGCATCACTCCTTATATTGTCGGATCGCTGCATACGTCATGTCGTTTCCGTTTACAGGGCCGCCAACAGAGCCACATTTGCATAACGCCAGCTGTCTCTAATTCAATTGCTCTTCAGTGTAGATACTTCCTTAATACAGTTAGTCGTCTGCGTAATTCAGTAAATCGTCCGTCTTTGCACTGTTGCCAACTCAAAAAAAAAATTGCTCTCAGTTTTTATGGAACGGCTTTTGTGTATGCAGTTTTAAAGGGAAAACAGATTTGTACCAAATTAAAAGAAATCTAGGATAAAAGCAGTTTGTTGGTTCTGAGTATAAAAGAATGTTCGAGAGATTCTACAGGGTGTGATTCATCTAATAAGTGTTAAATGTTTAAACTTTAGCACTTGTTTTCTTGTAAACAGGTGATTGTGTGCCGTACATGTTACAACTTGTTGCAAACAGGGGTGTCCGGGAATATGGGTTCATAGAAAAAAAGAACCAGGGCCACAAAGCAAAGGCAACTTATTTGGTATTCAAATCTAAACGGAAGTACCAAAGTTAAGCAATTGTAATTGCTCAGTTACAGGGTGACATCAAGATCTATTTATATATAAAGTTGCAAGTGCCAACGGCTCACCGGCGTCACGCAAGTAATTCTGTAAAAGTTCGCCAAATAATTGAATAGACAAGTTCGTCATTCCGTCACGACAATCCTTGGTTTAAACGAACAGCTGTCTAGTGATCAAACAAAAAATGGGGAAGTGCTCTTGATTTAATGCGAAGACAAGGGAATTAGATAAAAAATTAATCAATGGTTCGCGAAGATAAGGAATTAACAACGTGATCAACTTCCTAACTACAATTAACATGAAATACGATTAACTTATCGCAGTTCCTGCGAAAAAAATTAGTTAGTCAAACATAGCGTTACATAAGGGAATTAAATCTTAATAATAGGTCCAAAAGACAACATATACATCCTAAGAAATGAAAAGAAAATGAAGTCTCATAAATCGGCAGTTGGTGTAGTAATAAAAGATATCTTAATTTCTCGATCTTCTGCCTTCCAACGGGAGGCTTTATCAAGATAAGTTACATTACATGAATACAATCCACCTGGAGTTTAAAACAGATACAGCTCCAAACATTCATTTAATGTAACTTGTCTAGATAAAGATTCATGTTGCAGGATTAAGC
The DNA here is from genome assembly GCA_039090855.1 of Macrothele yani. Lineage (NCBI taxonomy): Eukaryota > Metazoa > Arthropoda > Arachnida > Araneae > Macrothelidae > Macrothele > Macrothele yani. The sequence continues at coordinate 19,462,764 of CM077023.1, read as the reverse complement.
TTGGGAAATTAAAATATATTTGTTACTACATTAATTGCTGATTTATGAGACTTCATTTTTTTTCAAATAGCATTATATACATGTTCTCACTTAATGATTCTATATTGATTTAATAAGATACAGTAGTCCTTTGGCAGCCCATGCATCCGAGTGGTCAGAGCTTAGGTTTTGTGGCTAATCGTCCAAACTGGGCTCGGTTTCGTTTGTCCTACTTTTATTTCGGTTCGTTTCTTGACGCCAGTGGCCCTAAATTAGGGACGGGCGTCTTCTAATAGCTTTAGATAGCCCCCAACGTCTTGAATTCATGCTGATCGACGGCCATGATGCAACCTCTGCCCTAGCCTTTAAACGCCAATTCAAGATCCACCTAAGTAACTGTTGCTGACGGATTTAATCGTGGGATATTTTATTTCCCCATACAAATTATCTTGTGTTTCTTTTACTATTTATGATAAAACAGTCGAATAAAAAGCTCATTATGATCAGTTCTTTGGAGAATAACCGGAACGTGAAGTATGTAGCAGTAGAAAATAAAAAAGATATGGAGATCTGGTATATGTCTATACTTTAGCAAACAGAATCTAGTTAGTAAGCTTTTTCTAGTATTTTTTAAACTTACTTATTGCGTAATAACTTAAACAATTCCAGTGACTACACGTGTACATTTATTTCTGTGCGGTACTGCTAGAAGCATCGAACTATATTAATACCCAATACGGTGAATGTTTCAGCAACTAACTTAAAAGCAATCTATGTAGTATGATTTTCAAAAGGTGTGTATTATCTTAGTGTGATGTTGTTCTGCTTTCTTATAGATATGGTGTTTTAGTATTTTAAGGTTCGTGTTTTTAGCAAATTGCTTGTTAAACAAACAACACGGTCAGTTAACAAAATGAAAAACGCCCAAGGTTCATGTGAATTTGCAACTTACGCAAAATCCAAGTGTTTTATTTCTTTCAAATGTAGAAGTCACACGATTGTAGAAACTTTCCTATAATATCAATTATATGCATGAGCAATCACATATAGCTTTGCACTTTCGTAGTATCAAGTTAACATGCCAATATATTAGGTGCACAAATAAGTTTTAAAGGACGTATACCGCTAATTTACATATCCGACATTCCCCCGCGTTGTTGTCATATGACCGTGACCGGTCCTGAGTATGAAATATGACACAGAAGTTTGCTCAACAGTCAAACGCACTTGCACATCGGTAGCTGAAAGATGGCAAGCGATACTGCATTTATTCGACACTGCATTCGCTACAACTTTCATCAAGGAAAAAGTGCTGCAAAAGCATGTTCATCGATCTGTTCTGTTCTGGGGGAAGAATATTGTATCGAAAAGCATGTGTGAGTTTTAATTTAGACGGTTTAAAGTAGGTGATTTTGATGTTAGCGATCGAGAACGTAGCATCGCTCCGCAGAAGGTTGCACATGAGTAACTGCAAGCACTGCTGGATGAAGATTAATCTCAAACGCAATAAGAACTAGCTGAACAACTGGGGCAATTCAACAAGTCATTTCCAATCGTTTACGCGCAATGGGAAAGATTCAGAAGGAAGGAAAATGGGTGGCACATGACTTCAGCCAGAGGAACAAGGATGAGCGTGTCATGAAGTGTTTGAATCTGTTGAATAAACAACACAGAAAGTCTTTCCTGTGGAAAATCAATACGGGTGATGAGAATTGGATACGGTACGACAATCCCAAACGCAAAAAAAACACTGGGTAGACCCCGGTGAAGCAGCGACTTCGACACCGAAACGCAATATTCACTCCAAGAAAGTTCTGCTGTGCATCTGGTGGGACATAAAAGGTGTGCTCTATTATGAAATATTGGAACAGGGTCAAACTGTTACTCCTGATCGCTACAAGCAACAGTTGCTGCGATTGAACCAAGAAATCTGTCGGAAACGTCCATTCACAGGCAAAGGTTTGCGTCCCGTGAAATTACTGCATGACAACGCTAGGCCGCATGTCGCGAAATCGGTCAAGGAAACGTTGTTGACGCTTGGCTGGGAGGTTTTGGAGCACCCGGAGTATAGTCCCAACGCGTCACACGATTACTTCATCGCGTCACACGACGAAGTATTCTTCATGGCTGGAATCCGTCAGCTGTCCAACCGATGGCGGAAGGTGATAGATAATGACGGCGCATATTTTGATTCGTAAAGGTGTTATTGTTTTCTCTCAAATTACATGTTGCGTTGTCTTAAAACGCTTTAAAACTTATTTGTACACCTAATATCAATCAGGATGTTTGTCTTTTTTTTCAATGACTGTAGCAGGGCGTTTGACTTTGTGAACCATGCAATATTGTGGAATGTTTTGAGATTCCTGGGAATGCCAGAGCACCTGATCATTCGTTTGAGCAATCATTAGGATGAGCAAGATGTTACTGTGAGAAGTGAATTTGGGGATACTAAGTGGTTTAGATTCAGAAAGAGAGCACGAGAAGATTGTATTATGTCTCCATATCTGTTTAACTCTACTACAGTGAGTATACTCTCTTTGCCAGAAAAAAAAACCCGACGCATCCAGAAGGAATCATCCGATGGAGATCAAAACTGTGTACAATGAGCATGTGTAGGACAGGAAATGATTGCAATTCCAGAGCAGTTGGGCCATTTATTCGGATAAAACAGCTACACGAATGGAACAAGTCACTACGTTGTAGCGCCACCTCTGGCTCGGATACAAACGGTTACCTGGCGTCGCATAGGCGCATACGATTTGCTGATACTGTCCTGAAGTATAACATGCCAGATAGTGACCAAATTTGCGGGCCAGTTTGCCGACATTCCGGGATGGGCATAGGTGTCGTCCCTCATGTCCCAAACATGTTTATCCAGTGAGAGGTCTGATGACCAGGCTGGCCATGCAAGGTTGTCGACATTACGGAGGCATCCTCTGGATAGTCACGCCGTGTGTGGCCAGGCATTATCCCGTAGAAAATTGCTCGGTGATGCTGCGACAGGAATGGCAACACAGCAGGTCGTAGAATGTCGTCGACCTACCGTTGAGCCGTGAGGATGGTACGGAGGACTACCAAGGGTGTCCGGTTTTTGTAGGAAATGACTTTCCAGATAGTCACTCCCGGTGTGCCGTTCCACGGTAAAGGCCGGATCCGTACGCTGGCGGAAAGTCTCCAGACCCGTAAGTCCAGTGGCCATCCGGCAACGGTCCGGATGGCCACTTCCGTACCTGTAGACGACGCAACATGGTCATGGATGGTTGAGAGGAGGCGAATTCGGTTCTGTTCGTGTGGCTCTCACAATCGCTTGATTTTCGCGTTCTGTCGTTGCCCTCGGCCTTTCACTGACGGTACCCTTCTCGACCCACTGGCGCCAACGTCGTCCGATTGCCGCGTCGCTCCGGCTCAAATGCTTGGCGATACGGCAACTTGACCAATGGCCGCGCTTAGCCCAATAATACGTCCTCTCTCAAACTCTCTCAACTGCTCATAGTGTGCACGGATCCAACGTCAAGGCATTACAGTTGCGTTAATTTCCAGAGTCTGCATCGAAGAGGGTGTATCAAGAGCAAAGCTGCGTGCGAGCTATGCTCTTGATATACCCTCTTTGCATATCATATTTGATCGGGCGAGTTGCCCTCGCCCGATGAAATCACCAATGACTACCTTTAAATTTCATTTTCGCAACACTTTCATCACTATCGTCGAGTGCTTCCTGTTTCAGCTTATTGAAAAAACTGACTGATTTATCCTTCAATGCAAGACAACTTAGCGGAACACCACGCTTTTTTACATCCATTAATTCACTCAAGCAATAGACTTTCCATTTTATCCATTACTGGATACCGACTGAACGTGACCACTACGCTACTAACAGAACCAATACAGACTTCGAGAGCTTTCAAAATTCTTTCTCTCTGCGTGTAAACAGTACGAATGGTGGACACAGGCAAGTTCGACGCACGCACAATGTCATTATTTCGGTCACCACGATCGTAAAGCTTAATTAGGTCCAATTTTACGTTAAGCGTAACACACTTACGAGCTCTCTTTGGCTTTTCTGATACCTTAGACACATCTTGCTAACGGATGCACAAAATAAATCGAGATAAAGCATACATGCTCACAGACACAGTTCAAAGCTATGGCGGCTTGATGTTGAGTGTAGTTCCTGGGGAAGGAACTTGGCAGCGCCACTCTCGCTGCTCGGGCTGTGGGCTGCCTCTATTATGGCTCGCTGCAAGATAAACGCTGAATGCTATTTTTGCTTTTTTCGTAAAAGCGAAATTCCTCTTCGGATTTCTTTTGGATTGCGAAAACAGGTACTAATTTAGGTCCTTCGTAAAAGTTAAAAGCGGGGATACCTGTGTGTATTTGATTTTGACGTAGATATCTAATTTTATGCATTGAACTAAATAAGTTTTCGCATGTATGAAGTTTATACCTCTGTGTATGCACCTTGGAATTCGAGTGCTCGATATTTACGTTCAAGGATATGTACCGCACATTTATACATCCAAAAGGACATTGTAAAAGTAACTAACCATAAAGCCAATTTCGAAAGGTGTAGTTTGGCTAATTATATAGTTGTCTGTCATTTTTCGAAAGCCATTAGTGCGAATTTCTAATCACAAGCAGGAAAGCCAACAGGTCAAAATTCGTTTCGATGGCAAAGACTTTTGGCGCCGTGGGAACTTGCAGCTGAATCTGGCTTACGAAGGACAATTAATTTCCAGGAAATTAGTAGAAACACGCACGAACACACATGTCATGATATCTCATATAGTTACCCCCCTCCCTTATTGAAACCTTGGCATAAAAGTTTATTTAGGTCCGCCTTGCGTAAAATCCTGAGGGCGGAGTCACTTCACGTTGCGATGACTCAAACTGGGCCGAAATGAATAAAAATGAAGGAATTCAAGGTAAATTAACTAGTGTTTTATGAAAATCGTGACACCCGACAGAAGAAACACTTAACTCATCTCACCGGATCTAAAGTTATGACTGACACCTGACTTGATTCCTTGATTCGTGACTTCTGTGGTTGGTGTGTGAGGTGGATTAATGAGGACACCGACAAGAGAAAGGTCTTGAAACTTGCATGAGCTTTCGATTGCGTTTCCAGGCATTTATTCTTGCCTTTTCCTTTATTCTTATTAGGTTGTTGTGACTTATTGCGTTCTCCGAGATTATGCCGTCGACAAAAGGGGTGGGGAGGGATTTCTTGGAAAAGGAAAGAGAGAGAGAAGTGCACTCCAAGTTATCGTTGGAGAAGTTGCATGTTAAGTATGTCCATGTTGAATACCTAAGTCACGCGATCAGGAATGCTCTACTTGTGTGGCGCAAGGTCAAGTTCTTTATCGATCGATCTCGTTAGTCGCAGTTTTCCATGATTTGGTGATCAGATAGAAGCGAAAATCGTGCTTTTTTTATATTGTTTCTACGTACTTACGTTTCTACCAAGACACAGCCCAGAATAGGAATGAAGAAGAAGAAGAAAGAGAGAGAGAGAGAGAGAGAGAGAGAGAGAGATCAGATGAACAACTACATCTATCTATCTATCTATCTATCTTTCAAGGCTATTTCAAACAATAAAGTAAAAATTAAAGACATTGTGATGATACAACAAGAAAAACATGTTCTGTAAGAAAGCTAAATATCTCTTCAAAACAAAAATTCGGAAATGACTCACGGGCAGTGTTGTGAAAACACAAATTTGTCCGCGTCCCCTCACTCCGGAGTAAGTTGATCTCCCAACTAAGCTACACGGACGGAATGTACCGCTGCAGATTTGTCGTTGACACGTGCTTTACCTCTGTAATACGTCACAGTGTGACATAAGCAGAATCCCATTTCACGAAGGGTCTAAGATCCTCTTGTCCTCTGTCTTTAATCAGCGATATCTTCATCAACCATTTTCAATTCAATGCTGAATGAAGGTTTCCCAAGACTCTTCCAGAACCCTATCTTGAGCCATTCTATTTTACGTCACTCCGACATACTTTCGACTTTTATCCACCAACATCCCACGTGGTCTTCTTCTTGGTCTTTTCTTGTCCCTCGGTATCCAGTCTAGTATTTCAGTTGTCCAACTGTGGTAAGTTCGTCTAGCAATATGTCCAGCCTGTTGCCACTTGAGGGTCTTTACTTTGTTCGTGATGCCATCAACTCTTATCATTTTTCGTGATCCATGAATTCCTGTTCCTATCTTTCTTGGTTGCAATAAAGTGCATGTACCTATGCTTCGTTCAGTCGTCCGTAGCCTCTGTATATCTTTTTGACGCTAAGTAAATCCAAAGTAAAAAAATTCAATGTAACGAAAATGGGTAACGGCGCGTTATTGTCAAAACCATTGGTGAAATCTAATTTTTGAGTGTTGTCCTATGAAGTGACGCAACAATAGTTAGTTTCATTGTTACTCAACAATGTATTTTACTAAACTAACGCCGATTCCATCACGTTTTAGATAAACCTAACAACATATCATTGCATTCTGCGAAAATTACGAGAATTTTATGATAAATGTGATAACAGTCATTACAAAAATGTATTTTCGATTCTACAAAAACTGCGTGTCGTAGCGAAATTTAGCTTCCTCTCGACGACTTCTCCCCATGAGGGGGCTACCTACTATTCACGAGAGCTTTAAAATGATGTATAACACGATGGGGTGCAACTTGTAGGTATCCTACACCAAAAGTTACCAATCCCTCTCACTAACACACTTGCAATTCAGCTTTTCTTTCTATCTTGAGGTCATATTTTGGCTTGCGCAAGCGCAGACGGACTTTCGTAGCTACATCACATTTTATCGGTGTCAGGGTCGTTTCTTACGATCGTCTAAATCTGAATAATATAATAATAATAATAATAATAATAATAATAATAAATATTGTTTTTGAAAAAGTGAACAGTCGAAATACTTATTATTGCCGCCGTCATAGTATAGCAAATATTTACTTTTATGACTCACATATCTTCTTTCATTGGTTTTACTACAATAACATTCATTAATCCATCTACCTAAGTACCACTTAATGTCAGGAATTTCTGTTTGTTATAATCTAATTCCACTTCGTAAGTACCAGACTGTGGCTCGCTGTGGCCGTGAGTGACGCGAATAAATGCAATGCGTTGTAGGTAAATAAATGTATACTCCCGTTCTTTTAAATGTATACTCCCGTGCTTAATAAATGTATACTCCCGTGCTTGTTTCATTTCACGCCCACAAAGATCTTGGCATGCGAAAGATGCTTAGGCCGCCCCGGTGGCGCAGTGGTCTAAGCGATGGCCTCTGATCATTCGTCCGAACGGGGTCCGGGTTCGAATCCCGGTGAGGCATGGATGTTGTGTTTGTCTTATGGCACTGGCTCCCTCCCTTCCCTGGAACCAGTGACCCTAAATTAGGGACGGGCGACTGCTTATAGCCCATTGAGTTGCTCACGGTGGTCGTTAAACCTTCAATAAAAAAAAAAAAAAAGATGCTTAGCATAAATATCATCTACAAAGAGTACTAGGGTACTCTCTCGATTTTTTTAGTTAAGGTGTATCCACCTAAACTCTTTGCTTTGTATTTTTTTTTTTTTTTTGATTGGAGATTTAACGACCACCGTGATCAACTCAATGGGCTATAAGCAGTCGCCCGTCCCTAATTTAGGGTCACTGGTTCCAGGGAAGGGAGAGAGCCAGTGCCGTAAGACAAACACAACATCCATGCCTCACCGGGATTCGAACCCGGACCCCTATCGGACGAATGACCAGAGGCCATCGCTTAGACCACTGCGCCACCGGGGCAGAGCCTTGTATTTCCAATGGGAACACTTCTGTAGCCATTTTCTTCACAATTAATGCGTTCCCAAGGATGAAAATTTGAACATCGATAAAAATAACTTCATATTATAGCCTAATATACTTAATATTTTCTAAAACGTAACCATAATTATATTAAAAATCAATAACGTTTCCTTTCGTGGTGTCGAGACCAGAAAATAGATCGCGCGACCTGCACATTGGTGACGTCAGTAGACGAACAAATGTTGGATTGCCTAATTATGGTTAAATTTTACAAAATATTAGGTATACTAGGCTATAATATGAAATTGTGTTTATCGATGTTCAAATTTTCATCCTTGAGAGCACATTAATTGTGAAGAAAATGGCCACAGAAGTTTGCCCATTGGAAATACAAGGCAAAGATTTTAGGTGGATCCACCTTAAGGGCCATGTTTATGATCCATAAGTAGGAACTAGAATGATACATTTTATTAAAAACTTTTAGACATAATGGTAAATTTCTGTTGAAAACTGTACTGTTTCTTCCAAATGCCAAGTTTTATACACTTATTAAATTATTTTTCAATATGGCCCTCGCTTGATATCTGTTGTCCATGGTAAGTATAGGCACAAGTTACTTCTAGATTTGTCCCATCATCCTCTAAATCTTCAGTTTTTCTAAAAGAATTCCATATCAGTTTTGTTTCCTGTAAATTCACCTTTCATCCCACTTGCCACCAAGTTCCTCTCAGTAAGTCTCTGCAGCTCTGAGGGGAAGTTGTGAAATTGGCTATGTCGTCAGCTAAACGAAGGCGTGTTAGACAATCTCCATTAATCTTTATCCCCTTGTCTTCCCAGTTAAAGGATTAAAAGACATTCTATAACGAAGTAAATTTCTCCGTCATTTTTATCCGCGCCAGGATTCGAACCCGGGTCCACTCATTCCGGAATAAGTTGCTCTACCATTTGAGCTACGCGGACATTTTATTCTGATTCCTATCTGCCTTTATGTCATGTGCGTCCTTCTGGCAGGTACGTCACATCTCCTGGTACGTTACAATTCTACAATGTGGCATTGAAAGTGAAAATATTGTCTTTTTGTATTAACTCCCTTTCCAGTTCTTATACATGCTGTGTCTTCCTTCCAACAGTTGAACTTTTGCACTTGCATTTTTGGAGATGTTATCAATAAGTTGGGCGTATCTTTTTTATTTTTTTTATTTGGCGTTTTAACGACCTCCGGTCGTTAAAACGCCAAATAAAAAATGTTTTAACGACCTCCGGTCGTTAAAACAGTAACTCAGTGGACTATAAGCAGTCCCTTTTCTCTAATTTAGGGCCGCTGATTCTAGGGAAGGGGAGAGCCAGTGCCGTAAGACCAGCACAACACCCATACCTCACCCGAGACTTGCTAGAAACCAGCGCATCTGACCACTCAGCTACAGGGGCGGCGGCTGGCCAATGGTCCCTAAAAGATCGGGATCCAACAGCTTCGCTGGGTATGGGGGAGTGATATTTGGATAGTCAATGTGTTCATGATAAATCTGGATGTTTGTAGTTTTCAAAATCAAAATATTAAATAATGCGTTAAATAAGCAGAAAAAGATAAGCACTATGAATTCAGTTGTTTCATTGCAACAAAATAAATCTTGTTGGTTTCTAGGAAACAAATTTCCAGTATCTTAGATTTTCCTAGTTGCTGTGGCAGAACGCTGATGTTCTCCCAGAAATAAAAATCAATAACAAAGTGCAGACAGTGCTTCTTTCCACCACACAGCAGTTAGTAGATGAAAACATCATTATGGAAAACTCCAGGGACAAAATTTACTCTTCCATCATCGTAATTTTTCCATGGAAATATTCTGCGAAACATGGGTTACATTTCGGCAAAACTGAAATCGATCGGATAATTGAGATCGGCAAAGCCATCATAAAACGTAAGGCTGATGTGGATACGCAAGGGAAATCACAGTAAACACTTTGGCTTCGAACGTATTAGAAAATTATCTGGGAACTGTATAAACTTTGCCCGAATTGAAGGCTGCACAAGTAAAATCAAACAGATGTGTTTCTTGGAGGATGCCATTAAATCGACTGTGGTGCCATCTAACAATAAGAATTTGATTTAATTCTAGACAAGTTTTAAATAATTGCGTGCTGCCATCTATGGACATAAATGTTTTCCTGCTAATAAAGGAATCCCAGACTGTTCTTAAGTTTCAAACATTAATGGTTACACAAAACTTTAATACGAAAGTTTTCTGAAATTTCATTTAGACAAAGTTTTAAAATGATACCACTTCTTCATCCTCTAGACGTGATGAATATGTGGTATACACTGAAAATTTATCCAAATTAAATAAAAAAAACCCAGTTATAGTAAGAAAGCATGTTAAAGAAATCATAAATGTTTTGTAATGAAACAGTACTCTGCTCTTCCCAAGTGTATCTCAACAATTTAAGATAATCACAATAGTTTGAGATAATTACGGTTATTTTTGAGCTTTGAGAAACATTGGAAAAAAATTGCCCTTTTTTTTTTTTTTTTTTATTTTACGTAAATCTTACAGTGGAATTTATCGAGAAAATTTGTCGTAAATTTTTAAAATGCTGCTCTGCGGCGACGTTTATCTAAGAAAAAATGTTCCGCAGCGGTGAATGCGTTAGGTAAAACAAACCCAGAAAGAAGGACTTCAACATTTTCAAAAGCAATTAAAAACTTGATTTGTTGCTTTTGTCAATTTTTATATTCTTATTATAGTTTTATTACCAATTATATTTAACAACTTTCATTAAACTTCTTAATTGGAGTAATTTTAACCAAAAGGAGAATGTTACGTGGGAGTCAGATGCTAAGAATATTAAGATTAAGTTTCTCTTTAAACACTGCCTTGTCATTCTATACCGTTTCAAATATTCAGTGTGAATAATACAAAGCAGTAACACCGATAGGGACGTCGCTAGACTTCGAAATCAAGGAGGGCGACGGGTGGCCGAACATAATTATTATTATTATTATTTTCAGATTGGAGGTTTAACGACCACCGTGAGCAACTCAATGGGCTATAAGCAGTCGCCCGTCCCTAATTTAGGGTCACTGGTTCCAGGGAAGGGAGAGAGCCAGTGCCGTAAGACAAACACAACATCCATGTCTCACCGGGATTCGAACCCGGACCCCTTTCGGACGAATGATCAGAGGCCATCGCTTAGACCACTGCGCCACCGGGGCGGTCACATTATTTTGGGTGGGGCAAGCTTGATAGCAACATTTTTTTTTGTTTACGAAACACTGAAAGAACTAATTTTTAGCGCTTTTCACTACCTGCTACAAAGGAATTTGTTCAATTCTCACCCCCTCCACCTGGATACACATAAATACACACGTACACTGATCTGACTAGTTACGCCACTGGTGTAAGATGCAAGAGTTACCGGAATGTCACCTTCAAATTTTTACTTCCTCTGAATGTATTGTCTTAAATTGCTTTTCAAAATTTTGCAGTTTGGCTTGCGAAAATAGTACTGTACTTGAGCAATTTAAAGTAAAATGTCGTTTTTGTTTGTCTAAATCAAATTTTAACGCCGTGCCACTAAGACACAATACCTTCCCCTCCCCCTTCTGTAACTTTCTTCCTTCAAGCCAGCGACTCTGCCTTGCACTCTTCTCCTACAAAGCAGTCTTCAGCCGCTTCCTGCACATTTACTCTCCCGGGGAAGTCTTAAGAGCGCTGGTGTAGTTTTAGGCTCCACTTTCCGTGCTGAATTTTTTTTTTTTTTTTTTTTTTTTATTGGAGGTTTAACGACCACCGTGAGCAACTCAATGGGCTATAAGCAGTCGCCCGTCCCTAATTTAGGGTCACTGGCTCCAGGGAAGGGAGAGAGCCAGTGCCGTCAGACAAACATAACATCCATGCCTAACCGGGATTCGAACCCGGACCCCTTACGGACGAATGATCAGAGGCCAGCGCCTTAGACCACTGCGCCACCGGGGCGGCTCCGTGCTGAAATCCTCGACTTTGTACAGAAAATGCACAGCAGAGCAATTAGTAGTGACTCTCTCAGTGAATCCCTATCCACCCCCACAGTAGTCCCCTGGCCACACAAACATAAAAAAGAGGCTTAAACTAAGGAATTGGAAGAGTAGAGAACAACTAAATTTTCATGGCCCTGCGGATGTTATTTTGACAGACTTTTTTTGGAGACGTAAACAACGCATTTCATGGGGGGGGGATGTAGGGGTATATGAAATAAAACACGAGACTTATTACTTTGCAAAGTATATTTGAAAGTTAAATATATTGAAAATGGCCTATTTTGAACTGGGTGGGTGGCAACGTGGGCAAGACTAATTTCAGGGTGGGCACAAGCCCACCTTCGCACCCCTTGGCGACGTCCCTGCACTCTGAATACATCTGACTTATACGCTGTTCTTGTTAAGATTATGGGGTGGCAGTACGGATATTTTTTTTTGCGTTGTTTTCTGTTGTTTTCCGGGTAAGAAGACCACCGTGATAATCTATGGCAATAGGCAGTCATCCTTGCTTGATTTGGAGCCATTGGTTTCGGGAAGGCCACCGCCGTGGGGCCGGCGTACAGCCCAGCCACATCCGGGCTCGAGTCCATTTTGAGAGTTTGGCCAGACACTAAGCGTCCTTTTAAGCCTCATCCATAAGGAACTGCAAAATGGGCTCAGGGAATAACTTTTGTTGGAGCCAATGGCAAGTTTAGCTGAAATGCTCTTCTCAACCATAAAACACTTGTCTCTCCTTCTTCGGTGGGTTTAAACGACCACCATGAGCAACTCTAAGGACTGCAAGCCGAGGCGTAACTAGGGCGGGGCGGCTGCCCCGGGCGCAGATCAAGAGTGGGCGCAAAAATCACTGTGCACAATCCAATTAAAATCGAAATTGAAACTTTTGCCCCAGTGGTACAGAATTTACTCATAATTTCCTTCGCCAGTTGCGGTAGCTTGGCGGCTAAAGATTCACATTTCTTCCTCAAAATGTGCAGGGGACGTAAGTTGCTCAAAATCAGAAATGACAGCGTGGTTGTTCGTACGTTACAAGGTAAGGACGTCGTTCATATTTTTGAAGGCTCTCTGGGCGAAATTCGATCACTAGTACTGCAAGCTACGTTCAGTCCGTTTAATGTGGTACCAAAGATTGGAACTCCGGAGCAGTTGGGATCTCACTGTGCCGCCCCGGTGTCGCAGTGGTCTAAACGATGGCCTCTGACCATTCGTCCGAACGGGGTCTGGGTTCGAATACCGGTGAGGCATGGATGTTGTGTTTGTCTTACGGCACTGGCTCTCTCCCTTCCCTGGAACCAGTGACCCTAAATTAGGGACGGGCGACTGCTTATAGCCCATTGAGTTGCTCACGGTGGTTGTTAAACCTACAATAAAAAAATCTCACTGCTATCTTCACGTTTTGTATTTTACTGCCCTAAACGGCATTCTGCGTCCACAGTTCAGCTTCATTACCTAGAACATCCTTGATGTAAGTAAGGTAAGAGAAATACACAAAACCCTTGTGTTGAGTGCTGTCCCCTATCTCCTAATTTTTTCTAACGCAATTTATGAGGGTAAAATGCCCTTCCCGTTTGGTAGAAATGATACCTAGCTCCCCTTATATCCTTTTTTTAACTCAATGGGCTGTAAGCAGTCACCAGTCCCTAATTTAGGGTCACTGGCTCCACGGAAGGAAGAAAGCCAGTGCCGTAAGACAAACACAACATCCATTCCTCACGGGATTCGAACTCGGACCCTTCACGGACGAATGGTCATAAGCCAGCCCTTAGACCACTGCGCCACCTGAGTTGCCCGCCAGAAAATGCAGTCGCCATAAAAGGGTATACTTGATCAGATACGATGTTCAGGTGCGTGACAGCTGTAGAAGTCCACTCTACATGGATAATAGGTCCAATTGCTCCCCAAGAAAATATTGCCCAGATCATCACACTCCTCCAGACTCCTGGATCCGTCCCATAGTGCATCCAGATGAGAAGGTTTCCTTGGGTAAACGTCGCACACGAGCTCGTCCATCGATATGATGTAACAGAAAACGAGATTCATTTGACCATGAAACCCACTTTCAGTCTTCTATGGTTGAATGTCGATGATTACGTGCCCACTGAAAGCGTTGATAATGGTGAACGGCTGGGAGTATAGGCAAACGAATCTGTCTGCGGTTGCGGAGACCCATATCCAAGAGGGTACGATGAACTATGTGTTCGTATATACACATTGGGCTTTTTTCCACAATTGAAATTATGGGTAATGTCAGCCACGGTAGCTCTCCTGTTGCTGCGGACAAGACGAGATAGCCTGCGCTGAACTCTGGCATTAATGGGGCGTGGCCTGCCCACGTCTTGTCGACGGCTCGATGTGTCACCTGTTTCGGACCATTTTTGATAGGTATAACTACTGCATAGCGTGAGCAGCCTACCAGCATATCTGTTTCGGAAATGCTCTTACCAAGGCGTCTTGCCATAACGATCTGGCCTTTGTCGAAATTAGATAAAGTCTTAAGACCCAGGTATTACAGTATATTGACACGTGATGCTGATTGGCTGCACGCACGCTTATTTGCATAGCGCAGAGGTGGTTTTAATGTTTTGTCTCATCAGTGCATAAATATGAAACAAACACTGGCAGAAAGAGCAACTCACGAATTTTTTTCTTTCGTGTCCTGAATGAGTTCAGCATGTGCACCTTTTGTAGAGCGGCAGACATCAAAATGGTATTGGGTCTCGTCCGAAACATTCTTCAGCAGGTCCAAATGAATTACGGCGATCGGTTTTGCTATGGGAACCTACTAGTCATCAATGATTGTAGGTAATGGCAAGGCACAAACTTTATCTTTAATGAAGCCTCACAAGAAGAATGGTTACTGCAAAGTTACCACTGATTGACACAAGCGGAATTCCAGCGCGCAGAATGTCTTTTCCCGCTGACTCGCTATTTTACTTCTGTGCTGCAAACTAGCGCCACCTGTCGGATCTACGTAACTACCACAGCGCTATAAAAATAAAAACTGTTTGAAATGTTCTTTCACATAAAATATCGTCAACTACGGTCAGCACCTAATTGGCGGTTCACAGTTACCTTTTTGTTTTCTGGTAGGGCGTTTGTAATCACCCTGTTTTTTTTAATGCTGTTTACCTGTACGGCCACTAGTTGGAAGAATCTGAAATGAAAAATATTTTAGCCAAGCATTAAATTATACAGTGTATAAAGAAGTAAATTTCTCCGTCATTTTTATCCGCGCCAGGATTCGAACCCGGATCCCCTCATTCCGTAATAAGTTGCTCTACCAATTGAGCTACGCGGACGTTTTATTCTGATTCCTATCTGCCTTTATGTCGTGTGCGTCCTTCTGGCAGGTACGTCACATCTCCTGGTACGTTACATCATCTCCCCCTTTTTTTTTTTTTTTTTTTTTTTTTTTTTTTTTTTCGAAGTGCTGGAGAAGGGATTTTCTTATTTTTCCTATCTCGCGGTGTGGAAATAATATCACACCATTGCGATATTTTGAACGGTCGGGTCATCCGGATAGTTCGGGCGCCATTATAACGAAGTAAATTTCTCCGTCATTTCTGTCCACGCCAGGATTCGAACCCGGATCCCCTCATTCCGGAATAAGTCACTCTACTAATTGAGCTACGCGGACGTTTTATTCTGATTCCTATCTGCTTTTATGTCGTATGCGTCCTTCGGGCAGGTACGTCACATCTCCTGGTACGTTACATCATCTCCCCTTTATTTATTTATTTATTTATTTTTTTTTTTTTGAAGTGCTGGAGAAGGGATTTTCTTATTTTTCCTATCTCGCGGTGTGGAAATAACATCACACCAATGCGAGATTTTGAGCGGTCGGGTCATCCGGATAGTTCGGGCGGCATTATAACGAAGTAAATTTCTCCGTCATTTCTGTCCACGCCAGGATTCGAACCCGGATCCCCTCATTCCGGAATAAGTCACTCTACCAATTGAGCTACGCGGACGTTTTATTCTGATTCCTGTCTGCCTTTATGTCGTGTGCGTCCTTCGGGCAGGTACGTCACATCTCCTGGTACGTTACAAGTGTGATATACCAAACGAATATTATTACGAAAAATCACATTTTAATTGCTGATTTCTTGCGGACAAAGCCAGGACAGGAGGAAGAAGACCCATTGCCTGGAATCCAAGCTAGAAAGAGGTTTTAGTTTTTTTACATAAGTTAGTTTTTAAGCAACAAGTTTCCCTTTAGAGGATTAGAGCATATTCAAAGAAAAAAGACTAAAAAAGAGTACGTAGATCTAAAAAATATTAACTTCTTTCTTGGCTTCTTGTTTTGTCTTCATGACTTCGGTTTTTCTTCTTGAGACAGACAATTAGGTGCTTACCCTATTTGACGATATGTCTGAGGGCATGGAACCTTCCCAAGACTGTTTAGCGATGGTCAAATTACAGAAATGGAGCAGAACCTGTGAGACGCAATTGTTTTAGTCTATTTATTATACTGTAGTTGGAATAAGTCTGTGACAAACTTATACCAATGAAACTTTCTTTGAGCAAGGTACCTCAAGATTGCAATGCTCTTGAGCCCGCAGTACATGAAACGAAATGGGAATTTGATGGCCAGGTTAGATGACATGGAACAAAATATACTGAAAAATTGAGAAATCTGTATTGGTTGCAACTACAAGAATACAGATTTCTCAGTCTTTGATTATATTGATAGGATATGCTTAATGTTTGTTTGTAGGTTTAACGACCACCGTGAGCAACTCAATGGGCTATAAGCAGTCGCCCGTCCCTAATTTAGGGTCACTGGTTCCAGGGAAGCCAGTGCCGTAAGACAAACACAACATCCATGCCTCACCGGGATTCGAACCCGGACCCCGTCCGTACGAATGATCAGAAGCCATCGCTTAGACCACTGCGCCACCGGGGCGGCGGATATGCGTAATGAAACATATGAGAGGAAGTTGCTGATAAATATGGCAGAAGACACCGCTAAATCACGCAAGCAATTATTCACGATTGAAGTTGCGTAGCCGCAACGGTGGCGCAATGGCCTCTGATCATTCGTCTGAAATTGGTCCGGGTTCGAATCCCGGTGAGGCATGGATGTTGTGTTTATCTTACGGCACTGGCTCTCTCCGTTCTCTGGAACCAGTGACCGTAAATTAGGGACGGGCGACTGCCCATTGAGTTGCTCACGGTGGTCGTTAAACCTCCAAAAAAATGTTGCGTAGTATTTTTAATTGTTTGTAGTGATTTTAGTTGAAAATTTTGCCTTAACTAAACTTGTTGAGCATAAATCATACTGGAAATAGCTAATTGAGAATAAACGGCCAAGGTAAAAAGAATCAGCAAATTTACGTAACATCAACCGTTTATTCTCCACGAAGTAAAATTTCGGTATCCCATACACTTCACTAGACTATTCTGAGGTAGACTATTCTGATTCATCAAAATGACTCTTAGTATCAATCACATGTATGCACATAGAAATCTCGACTATTATATATAGTTATAACACGTTTTTCATCTACAACATGCCGCCCCGGTGGCGCAGTGGTCTAAGCGATGGCCCCTGATCATTCGCCCGAAAGGGTCCGGGTTCGAATCTTCGTGAGGCTTGGATGTTGTGTTTGTCTTTCGGCACTGGCTCTCTCCCTTCCCTGGAACCAGTGACCCTAAATTAGGGACGCTCACGGTGGTCCATAAAAATCTACAACATACTTTTCATTTTCACCCCTCCATTACTCCACTATTCTATTTCACACATATCGCATTCGACGTAAACTGTTTAATTCCTTCAGATTCACTGTCAGCGTTGCTAAAAAGTACAAGCTGTTCAGAGAAGTAATGTGCCGTCCAGTAAGAAAATTTTAAATCGAGAAGAAACGAAATTTATATTAGAAAACAGAAACTCAAACGGAAGGTTAAATTAGAGGCACTTGTTACAGGTGTAACTAGTAAAACTGAAGAAAAAATTTGAAAATATTTGTTTGCCATCAGACCGACTTCAAAGACGATCAAATCTGCTTTGCGTTTGGAATGCACACCGCCGTTTTTCCTCTAAAAGAAAATCTCTGGAATAGTAAAACTTCACTTAATCTATAGTTTTCCTACGTCTCACGACCTTTTCAGTTTTTGAACTTGTAAATCAATGAAATAAAAATGCTGTGATGTCTAGACGATTTACAAATGAGAGTCAAGAATTCGACTCTTTCATTAATTCGGAATGATTGAAAGAGTTAATGTAGATGCTGAGTTTCGTAAAATATTATTTCCTCATGTAATACTGTAAAAGTCACTCACAAATTTAAATAATAAATTTTGCTTTTTATAAATGGCATAAGAGCCAAATGAAAACCGGTATTAACGGAGCACTAAAAAGCCTGGGAAATACTAATTGCATTGTCGCTGTGCTTATTAATAAAATCTGGGCTTTTAGGTTAATCCACCTAAAAATTCTGCACAATGTTTCCAACGGTAAAAACGTCTGTAGACATTTTCCTCGCAATTAATGTATTCACAAGGATAAAAATTTGCACATTGATAAAACAAAACTTTATAATGTAGCCTAGTATTTTTAATATCTGTTAAAACTTGCCCATAATTATACACTGGCGGAAAGTGAAAAAAGAACACAAAGAAGAAGCCGTCAGACACCAACGAAATTTATACAGCATAATAACGGAACACAGAGGAAAGCGTAATCAAAACCTTATGGCAAAATACATCTGTATTTGCTGGTAAACTGAAAAATAATATTTCCATGTAACATGGTTAGTACGAGGTTGAACCGCCATGAACTGCGTCACACTGTGCAATTCTGGCATGGCGTCTGTCGTACAGATGTTGGATGTAAGTTTAGGGTATTGAGTTCTAAGCATCCTCAACCTGGACGCATACATTGGGGATGGTCGTGGCTGGCCGTGGAGACCGGATAAGTCGTTGTCCCATAAAATCCCACACGTGCTCAATGGGTGACAAATCCGGTGAACTGCAGGCCATGAAAGTTGTCTCACACCCTGAAGTGCATGTTGCGTTGCATGTGCCGTGTGTGGGCGTGCGTTATCTTGCTGGAAAACACCAAGATGGGCCGACCTTACAAATGGCACAACAACGGGCTGGATGATGTTGTTGATGTAGGAGGTGCTGTTTAACGTACCCGGCACAAACACTAGTTGTGTACGGGAGTGATAGCTGATCGTTTCCCACACCAGGGGACAAGGTGTAGGCCCTGTGTGTCGCTGGCGGATGCAAGAAGGGTGGAGACGCTCCCCTGTGCGTCTGAGAACACGCATACGGCCATCGGAGGCTCCCAAGCAGAATCTGCTTTCATCGCTGAACACGACAGATCGCCATTGCGTTCTCCAGTGCAGACGTTGGCGACACCACTGCAGCCGCTCCTGACGGTGGGCTGGAATCAGAGGCACACGTGCACGTAGTCCTGCATCCAGTAGACTGTTGCGGATTGTTCGCACAGTCACCTCAGGTGCAACGGCAGCTCGGATTTGCGTCGCAGTGGATGTTCTGCTTGAAAACGCCGCTCTTCTTATGCGTCGATCGGTCCGCTCATCAGTCCATCTGTGACTCCCGGTTTCAAGTCTTCTCGTGTGGGAATGTTCCTCGGACCATCTATGCCACCATCGTACCACCACCGATACTTCCCGTCAAATTCGCTGCGCAATACGACGATACGACCACCCGGCCTCACGGAGTCCGACTAGATGACCTCGCTCAAAGTCCGATAACTGCTGAAATCGCACACGTCTTCCATGTCCAGGCATTGCAGCTTCTTCAGGGTCTTCGCACGTGTCCGTACGCCGACGACTGATTACATTCACTTCGCCGTACGTTTTAAATACCACCGACGATAATTTGCATATTATGCCGTGCTGTGGCATAAGCTCTCACCGGTTGGTCCCGAAATTAACATCACACCTACGTCAACTCGACCCCATTAACATATGTAAATTTCATGATCGTCCGCCAATTACTTCTTGGTGTTCTTTTTTCACTTTCCGCCAGTATATTAAAAATCAACAGCTTTTCTTTCAGTAGCGTTGATATCTGCTAATAGATGGCGCACCATGTACACGTGACTTGTGAAATGCAATCGCGTCGCATTTTTTCGATAATTTTATTAATTTTTCGAATGGAATCAATACTTGAATCTAACCATGCGATATTCAAGAATGGTTGGAATGATTTGAGCCACTTAGATTAAATTTTCTGACAATAATTTAGCTAAAAGTGTTGCAGTGTGAGCTTGCTGGTGTATTTCAGAATAAAAAATTAGCAATACCTACAGTTCTGTTAACATTTTCAGCTAAAGTATTGTCAGAACTTTGATCTACGTGGCTCAATTCATTTTTTTTTGTTTTGGTTGGAGGTTTAACGACCACCGTCAGCAACTCAATGGGCTATATAGATATATGCAGTCGCCCGTCCCTAATTTACGGTCAATGGTTCCAGGAAAGGGAGAGAGCTAGTGCCGTAAGACAAACACGATATCCATGCCTTACCGGGATTCAAACCCGGACCCCATTCGGACGAATGATCAGAGGCCATCGCTTAGACCGCTGCGCCACCGGGGCGGCGTTCAATTCATTCTAAACATTCCAGACTAACGCATGGTTAGACCGAAGCGTTGATTCCATTCCGAAAATTAATAAAATCATTGAAAAAAATGCGACATGCTTGCAATTAGTAATATATCTGTATTGGTGGCGCCATCTATCAGAAAATCTCAGCACTACCTGATGAAACATTGATTGTTAAAATAATTCTGGGTAAGTTTCAGCAAATATTAAGAATACTAGGCTATAATATAAGATCATTTTTATCAGTGTGCAAATTTTCATACTTGGGAATACATTAACTGTGAAGGAAATGTCTACAGAAGTTTTTACCACTGGAAACATGGGGCAGAGTTTTTCGGTGGATCCACTTTAAAGTCTCAGTCTGTTTCAAGAATATTACAATGAACTAGAAACTTCTATTTTGACCTGTCATTAAAAATTATGATTGATACACAAATTTTTGGTGTTGTAAGTTTTTATGAAGTATGCAGTTTTCTTAAGATTGCGTGCTCACTTTGATTAATTTGTGCGTGTTTATCTTGTATGGTGAAGCTCACCCTCCTCCACGTCTTCCTTGCATCCGCCCTGACCGGAAAGCACTTTGGACCAGTGGGGCAGATGATGTCTCACCTCCAGGCACAGTCCCAGATAGCATCAGTCACGGTACGTGAGGCACTAATCTTTTCCCCCCCATGCCTGATATTTCTTTCTCTTTTTGTATCATTTGTCCTGCTTTGCATGCATAGAGGTACTTAGTTGTTTAAATGTTCCTCTTTAAAATATCAGCATGAGAACTAAATTATTTTGAAATTCATAGTTTCACTATAGCAACTAGGGTGAGTCAAACATTCGTCCCATTTGCAGCTAAAAAGTTTAATGATGCGAGAAAGCCATACACGCTCACTTCGTTCTTCAAATTACAGGACGTTGTTTTCTGTTGTCCTTTTTCAACGTTCCACCGGAGCCACGATCCCACGGTATCACTCGGCAGATTTCCAGGACAGAAACTCTGATTCCACATCCACCACTGAGAAGAAGTACCATCCTTCTGAGAAATGGGCCATGGAGTAAAACAGATGATTGTCGGATGGGGCAAAGTCCGGACTATATGGAAGATATAGTAGGATCTCAATCCCTTCCAATTCGTGTAGTTTACGGCGAACCACTCTGGAGGTGTGACTTGGGGCAATATCCACTTGCAGCAATGTTCCTACTGACGAGCCCTGGATATCGTTGGCGCAGTTGTTCGACACAGAGGTTCCCGTCCACAGCATGACCATCTGGCAGAACTTACCAATGCACAGGACCCTCACAATTCCACCAAATGCACAGCATGACTTTCCCCTCGAACCACCTCTTTTGCACCACAGGCTTTTTCCATGACAGAAACTCTCTGATTCCACACTCACCACTGAGAAATGCCATCATTGTAGGAAATGGGCCATGGAGTAAAACAGATGATAGTCGAATAGGGCAAGGTCCGGACTATATGGAAGATGTGGTAGGATGTCAACCCTTCCAATTTCTGCAGTTTACGGCGAACACTCTGGAGGTGTGACTTGGGGCAATATTTATTGCAGCAATATCCCTATTGATGAGCGCTGGGTATCGTTGGTGCAGTTGTTCAACATAGAGGTTCCCGTCCACAGCCTGAGCATCTGGCACGACTTACCAATGCACAGGACCCTCACAATTCCACCAAATGCACAGCATGACTTTCCTCTCGAACAAATTTTTTTGCCCCACAGGCTGTTCCCAGGACAGAAACTCTCTGATTGGCCTCAGACAATGTTACCAGTAGTAGAACAACGTAGGGATATATCTTCTTCATCACCTGTGACAATACGTCACTAAAACGTATCGTCCTGTTGAGTTGACAGCAATCTTCCACACAGAACAATACGTTGCTCCGCCTGCTGGAGTGTCAATTCATGAAGAACAATTCGATGGTGAATGGAGGAGAAGTCAACCTGGTGCAGGTGACAAACGATGGTGTATTAGGAAGACCCTACCTCAGCTGCCAGTTGTCGTGTACTGATACCTGGAATAGCTATCAAAGCTCTTACCTGGATGTCATTGTTAGTGATCGTTGGACGTCCTGACCTCGGCTTGTTTTCGAGACTGCTGTCCCCAGCATTGAAACGCCGGAACCATTTTTCGCGCAGTGATGCAATCTGCAGTGTGCTCGCCTTCAACTGCAAGCATTTCTCTCGCTGCTGATGTTGCCGCCTTATAAAAAAATTTCCAATAACGAAGCACCCGAACAGCACCTTAATATACCTCTATCCACTGCTCGCATGATAACGCAGTATGACTCCGGACCAAATGCGCGTCATCATCCTAGTTGGTACAGGAACGAACTTTTGACTCACCCTGGTACATAAAGCGGTCTGCCAATGACATCCCACACGTTCCCTACTGGGGAGAAGTCTGGGGATCACGCTGGCTCTGGCAACAACACCTGGACATGTACGCACTGTCTACTCGTGCTGGCAATGTGCGAACGGTCGTTATCTTGTTGAAATTAGTCATCAGAGACAGCACGGAGATATGGCACGAGCACCAGCTGCAGCACCTCATGAACGTATCGTCTAGTTATCATTTCATCCACTCTGTGTACGACTGATGAATGGCTGTTGAAAGTGAAAACGCCCCGTACCATGA
This sequence comes from Macrothele yani, assembly GCA_039090855.1. Lineage (NCBI taxonomy): Eukaryota > Metazoa > Arthropoda > Arachnida > Araneae > Macrothelidae > Macrothele > Macrothele yani. The sequence continues at coordinate 19,439,760 of CM077023.1, read as the reverse complement.
TACCAGGCTGAGGAGCCGTATGACACTTACGGAAGGCTGCAAGATCAGTCCGGTAACCACGCCGTCTCCAGATTTTTAATCGGTGATCGCCGGCACTGAGACAAAAGAGAGACTCGGTCAGCCAACGAAAGGAAAGACTCGCGAAGGTCATCTATTGGTATAGAATGAAGAGATGATGTCACAGTTCTACGCATGTCTTCAATGTCTTGAAGAACTTTCCCTTTTAAAGGAAGTAACGAATAAAAAGTGGTCAAATGGTGAAAAATCTGGAGCATAATGGGGAGGTTGAGTACACACACTTGATTTCGTGCCAGAAATTGCTGTACACTGCCTGCTCTCTGCGCGGATGCCTTATCGTGAAGAAGGAACTATTGGCCGTTTTTGTAGGCCTGACACGAACAATCCTTTTCCACAATTGTTTCAAAATGGATGTGAAAGAAATGACAGTTGTGCCCTCAGGAATGAACTCTTGATGCAGAATGCCCTTGCTGTCGTAAAAGCACACAAGAATTGTCATGATTTTGGAGTTCCGTAACCTGATCTTCTTTCCTTTGGGTGGCTGTGGTGACTTCCACTGAGCCACTCTCACGCTTCGTTTTAGGATCATAACGAAAACACCATGTCTCGTCACCTGCCACAATGCTTTGGAGAAAATTTTGCATTGTTTATGTAGTTCTCCAGGATGTCTTTGGCGTACTCCACTTGTGCATGTCTCTGGTCGTCTGACAAAACGAGCATCAACTTTTTTTTTTTTCCTCCTAAAATCTTGCACTAAATTTGACGAATCGCCTCCGCATCAATACCGAGCCCATATTCCAACATCCTCAAGGGCACATAAGGATCACTTTTTATTCTTTCACAAACTTTCCCAATGAGCTCAGACATGCGCACTGAAATCGGGCGTCCGAGCCTTTCGACATTTTCCAAATCTTTCCGCCCATCCCTGAAGCGTGCACACCATCGGAGTATTTGTGCACGAGATAGGCCCATACACATCACGCAACAATTCAACTGTCTCAGATGCAGTTCTACCTATTTTCAAACAAAACTGGATACTTGCTCTCTGCTCTATGACAGAGCTGTGACAATGTTCTTCCACTGAATGACGTAATGCTCCGAGTAAATAATCATCTGCACAATTCTCATGCAAACGCCGTTGCCACCGCATAGCTGATAAATGACTTATCAAAAAGCCATGCCTTCTCGACAGACCGACCCATGTGTTATTTTAACTAATCAGTCTCATTACTTAATGGTCGCATGGTCGCACTGTGTGTGTGTGTGTGTGTGTGTGTGTGTGTGTGTGTGTGTAGGGTAAAGATTATGTAAATGCAAGCATACAAGTGCAAATCTATTTGATGATGCAACACCAATAAAAGCTGGAAAGGGAGTGAGACAAGGTGACACCATGTCTCCCAAACTCTTCAATGCCACATTGCAGAATGTCCTTCAATCATTGAACTGAGGAAACAAGGCGATAAAAATTAATGGGGATTATTTAACTCACCTTCGTTTTACTGATGACGTAGTCATTTTTGCAACTACCTCTTCAGCGCTGCAGAGTATGATCCAGGAACTTGAGGACAAGAGCAAAGAAGTGGGATTAAAAATTAACTTTTAGCAAACAAAATTGATGTACAGTACGTTTATGAGCAATAAAGATTTAGCGATGGATGAAAAAATCTAGAGGACCACGATACCTACATTTTCCTTGGGCAACAGATATCAAGCGAAGGCCCCATTGATGAAGAAATAAGTCGGCGTATAAAACTTGATTAGAGAGCATTTGGAAGAAACAGTGCAATTTTCAAGAACAATATACCATTATGTCTTAACAGAAAAGTGTTTAATCAGTGCATCCTTCCAGTTCCTACATATGGAGCCAAGACACACACACATGGATCTTAACTCAAAAGGCTTCAGACAACTGAAAGACGCATGGATAGATGTAGTGTATGCTTGGTGTAACTACAGAGGGTGAGTCAAACGTTTTGCAAGATTTGGACCACTTTATATCTTCCTATGTACCTTTACGACGAAAGCTGAGTAGCATTCAAAGTATAAGCCATCGTGTTGCACCGTCTTTAGCCATCTGTCTGCCAGTTCTTCGATTACGGGGCGGTATCAGTTCTTGTCCTTCGAGGCGAAGAACTCCTTCCCCAGCTGCCACCTCCTCCTGGTTGTTGAAGTGCCGCCCGCGAAGGAAGTGGGCCATGGATTGTAACAAGTAATAATCCGACGGGGCAAGATCCGGACTATATGCTGGGTGTGGCCTCAGTTCGATGCCCTAAAGTTCCTGGAATTCTGCCCAGGTCGTTCGCGTGGTATGAGGCCGAGTGTTGTCCTGCTGTAGGAGAGCGCGCTTTCTGTTCACCAGTGACGGGTACTTCTCCTCCAAAACGGCATACATCCACTCCAGATGTTCAGAGTAGAGGTTGGTGTTGGTTCACAAAACCTTTCCCTTTCTCATGACAAATGTTTCGTGTTGCTTGAGCAGAGCATTATGGCAGAGTTCAAACTCGTAAAGCAAAAGTTCTCTAATTATCCAGTTGTGGCTGTTCATCTTTTAGGCGTCCCAAGCGCAGACAGAACGACTGCATGCCATGCTGTTCACAGCAAGGACTACCATTTTATATCCCTTTCGATTGACTGCAGTGCGCGATTTGAACTAGATTAAACACGTGACGTACCCGCCGCAGCGCATGCGTTTATGCAAATGTTACAAAACCTTCGTCCCACCCTCTGTAGAAAGGAAAAGAGGAACTCGTGAATCAGGAGAATGACAAAAGTGGAAGACACCTGATTCAAAGTAAAATCCCTGAAAAGGCAAGGGCTGGACATATTGCTAGGAGAATGGAACACAGATGGACAACAGAAATTATTAGACGGGATACCAAGGGACAGAAAAACACCCAAACGAAGACTACAAGATTGGTGAATGAAATTCGAAGGCATGCCGTAGTGACATCGAGGAGACCGGCGAAGACCTTTGTCGAAGAGCTTGGGAGACCGTCGTCCAGAAGTGGATTGATAATGGTGATATATACATTAAGGGATCACTGAATTATGGCCAGTCCTATCAGAAGTGGATGCGGTCCGTTGACCACGTGATTTCCGACAGGACGTGATTAGTCCACCGATGGTTGGTTGGTTAGTGGATTTTAGTGGCGCAAGGGCCAGGTTTGGCCAAAGAGCGCCAGACAAAGAACTATCAGCCACAGAAATTGAAAAGCGCGGAAAATAAGTAAGAGCAGACAGGCTTGTTAAAAGTTGAAAAAGAGAATGATGAAAGCTGGGAAGACAAGGTAGCTAATCAGATTTATAAAAAAATTCACTAATTGAGGGACACGAAATGTCACTCTCCTCCCCCCACACTCCTCTGCAACGCTGGCAGAGGGCGGGGACGAACTGTCACTCTCCTCCCCCCCATGTTCCTCTGCAATGCTGATTGAGGCTGGGGACGAACTGTCACTCTCCTCCCCCCATGTTCCTCGATAATGTTGGTTGAGGGTGGGGACCTCGCAGAGGCCGAGACAGTTGGATGGACACTGCACACCTTTGCGGATTGAGGGCCGGGTCTTCCGCACGTGCATGCTGTCTGCTGGGAACCGGAAGAGTTGGTCGTCGTCAAACGAGAAGGCGCAGAGTCAGCTGGTCGAATAAGCCGGAGCTCGGTGAAATCCACCTGTGTCGCTTGTTCAACTGTAGATCGCTTGGCAAGTGCGGCGAGAGCTACAGGGCGCGGAACAAAGGGCTGCACGGGTGGTGGCAGAGACTTAACCACTGCGGCAAAACTACGCTGTCGGATGGTGGGTATACCCAACCTGGCTTTGGCAGCAGGGTACGAGAGGCCTTCCAGGGTCTTGAGACGCTGGATCGCCATCTCGTCCTTCCATTTCATACAGTTGCGGGAGTAAGCAGCATGGGCCTCACCACAGTTAACACAGCAGGCCGCAGAAGTGCAACCTTCCCCGTCATGTTCACCGGAGCCACAATTAGCGCAACGAGCGGAACTCTTACAGAATCGTTGTGAATGCCCGTACCTCTGGCACTTGAAACAGCGCAGAGGACTGGGAATGTACGGGCGAACTCCACAGACCAAGTAGCCAGCCTTGATTTCGGTCGGAACTTTCGGGGAGTTAAAAGTCAAGATCACATTTTTAGACTTAATTAAAGAACCATCACGCCGGAACATCATACGACGTGCAGCAATAACACCTTGGTCTGCAAGTTCAGTCACTAATTCTTCTTCACTGCATGGCAAGAGATCAAACTCCGAAATAACACCCCGAGAGGTGTTAAGAAACGGGTGAGGTGTCACTTTGACAGGAATGCCTTGAAGACTAGAGAGGTGCAGAAAAGCGTTACTCTGAGAAACACTGCAAGTTTGAACAAGCAGGTCCCCAGAGCGAAGCTTCCTCACAGACTTCAAGGGGCCAACCGCAGCGTCCAAAGCTTTAGAAATGAAAAAGGGAGATCTGGTGGACAGTCTCTCATTCGGATCGATGGATTCTACAAGTAAGTGTGTAGCATGCGTAGTCACAGCAATCGAGGGGAGACGACGCTTCGGAGCGACTGGTACAGCAGCCGAAGAAGAGGTTCCACATTCTTGGTCAAGGTCTAAAGGCCGTTTAAGGGTATGAGACTTGGTAGGTTGAGAAGACGAAGGAGAGTCGTTGTCAACAAACATTTCCGCAGGTGACTTAAATTTGGAGTTTTTCTTTTGTTTTTGCCCATGGAAAAAAGGAGGAAGATTCGTCTGCAAACTACTCCACCCACCACCGAGTCCTACAAGGGAGAACTGGAGGTCCGCAAGCCGAGAAAATGACGCTGGACACAGTTCTGGAGCTTATACGTTGCAGATATAGTCCGTTGGCTGTGATCACACGCACTCGGCGGACACTTCGGCCTCCTGGTACCGTCATGCCAACGCCTTTGGCATGATCCCACAGCCCCCGGGCTCACCCTGCCGTGCCATACGACAAAAAAGCCGCTAAAGCCCTGTACACAACTTGGTAGATGACTTCTGACTAGAGGTGGGTTAGTCTCTAGCCTCCCGTTTACAGCGAAGCCGGGGTCGAAGAGGAGTGTTGGTACACAGGAGGCACTTATCCGGTCTCCTGCGACCTCAGCCGCCAGACATCCCATTTCCGCCTCACGGGTCTCCGCACGCGGCAAACATGCAGGTAGGTCTAGTACCCAAACCAGCTAAAAGGAAAAAAAAGAAATCCAAAGAAGACAAATCCTGGAAGGGAACCTAAACGGAATCTCAGCAACCTACGAACTGAGCGGTTAATATAAATCAGTTAGTGGTGGAGGGTAACAAAACCACAAGACCGGGGTGTTAGTACATAACGTGGTAGCGATTAGGTAGAGAATACAACACGGGCAACTAGCCAGTGGAGAAAATAAATAAAACGAAAAAGCGAGACACAAGACCAGCTCGGGAACGTGGGGACGCGACTCCCCAACAGCTGGATGAACAGCCGTCCCTGCAAACACCAACAGCACCGAAACAAAAAACAAGCGGTGGCATGACATCAGATGTTGACCAGTCACAAGGTCAGCTCGGGCCGTGGGGGCGCCGCTCCCCAAATAACTGGAAAACCAGTTATCCCCGTGCGGGGTAGTCCACCGATGGAATATATATAACGTGGAAGTGGAGCAGTAGGTAGTAAAATTCGATGCGTAATTGGCAAACGGAAGGAGTTATCGGACTTTGAGAAAGAATAGATTGTGGCAGCTCGAAGAGGAGGTGCCTCGATTTCCCAAACTGCTGAACTGGTGGTTTGTTCGCGAGCTGCCGTAGTTAAAGTGTATCAGGATTGGCGTGAAAAGGATCAAACAACGACCCGAATGCAAAACTACACAGGACAGAGAAAGGTTAATGTGAGAGGTGAGCGCCGGCTCCGACGACTCGTCCAGATCAACAGACGCAGTACTTTTAAACAGCTGACTATCCAATACAACAGTGGTAAACCCGGAACAATATACGTCATGACCATGCGTTCCACGCTCGCACGTATGGATTACAACAGCTGGTGACCCCGACAACATCCTCTCCTAACTACGTTCATCAGCGCAAAGGACTCACCTAGTACAAGCTGGACGTCGGATGACTGGAAAAAACTGTGCTATTCTGACAAGTCGCGTTTTTACTTCACTCCGTAGATGGCCGTGTACGTACACTGAAGTGCCAGAAAAACTGGTACACCAGTCTAATACTTGGTAGGTCCCCATGGGGAGCGCAGGACTGCAGAAATACGACGGGGCATGGACTTCACTAGCTTCTGGAAAAATGCTGTAGGCAATGCACACCATACTTCCTGCAGAGCGTTCCAGAATTCGGGTGTATTTCGAGGTCTCGGATTCCTGTGTTCGATAGCGCGTTGCATGGCATCCCAAATGTGTTCTATCACGTTCAGATCTGGGGGACTTGGGTGGGAATGGCAACACCCCAAACTCAGATGAATGCTCCTCTAACCAAAATGTGGCGTCCCGACACTTGTGTGGAGGTGCATTGGCCTGTTGGAACAGGCCCAACCCATCAGCATGAATGCAGGGCATGAACGGATGTACCTCGTCAGAAAGGATGCGCACATAGCGTTGGCCGGTCACAGACGTTTGTAGACATACCAGGGGTCCCAGTGAAGTCCAGCTAAGCACACCCCATACCATTACGGACCCCCCCCACCAGCCAGTACAGTTCCCTGTTGACAGGCGGGATCCATGGCTTCATGGGGTTTGCGCCACACACGAATCCTTCCATCTGCCCGATACAGTTGGAAACGCGACTCGTCAGACCAGGCTACTTGTTTATAGTCATCAAGTGTCCAGTGGCGGTGTTGCCGTTCCCAAGCAAGGCGCATAGCTCTGTGTAGTGCACCCATCAAGGGGGACTCGAATTGGGCGTCGGCTCCCAAAGCCCATATCGTGCAGGGTACGTTGCACAGTCCGGACGCTGATGCTTGTTGATGCTCCAGCATTGAATTCCGATGCTACCTGTGAGAGTGTTGCGTGAAACGATTCTTGACAGCCGACGATGGTCACGTTCACCCTAATGTCTTTTTACGGCCACACTGGTATCGTAGATTGGAGGTTTTGCCGGAATTCTTGTAGTCACGGTACACCCTTGCAATGGACGTCCGTGAAAATCCGAACTTCGTTTATACCTCCGAACTACTATGGCCCATTTTACGAGCACCAACTATGACACCGCGTTGAAAATCGCTTAAATCCTTATTACTTGTCATTCTCATGCCGAAAAGAGCTCTGACAGCTGGCAAGGATGTCTATCGCTTTATATACGCACTGGCGGACACAACTGAGTACGCGCATAGGTGACGTTGCTATGCATTTTGCATAAGCTCGTCTGTGCCAGTTTTTCTGGTACTTTAGTGTATTAGGCGTAAACAGCATGAGGCACTCAATCCCATGAGTCACTCGATCCTTTCTGCATTGGTCTCAACAGTGCAAACCGGTTGAGGTGGCTGTATGGTGTGGGGCATGTTCACCTGTCAGGAACGTGGACCCCTGGTGCATGTGAAACTACGTATGACTGGTGCCCACTATCGTGAATTGTGTGCTGGCTCTGTATACCCAGCGATGTTGCACTTGAGCGAGATCTGGAATTTGGGATTTCGAAATTTTTGACATTACGTTTTAAAGGGGTCGTTTCAAACTGGGAATTTTTGCTCGCTTTTATTTGCTTCTAAAATTTTCAATTAAAGTCACCTAAATATTTGATTGATGGTTTAAAAAACATTTTATTTTCAGTAAAAACTCTCTTTGCACCAGACAGCAACATCCATGTGCCACCGGGATTCGAACCAGAGCCCATCTCGGACGAATGGTCAGAAGCCGACAATTAGACCTCTGTTGAACCGGGAAATCAATTATTAATTTCAGAAGGATATTTTCTGTTCATAAACTTTCCGCCAAAATCTGAAAGTCATGGGCATTTTAGAACATTTGAGGAGAGCATATTAACGGCTAACAGGGAAAGCAGCTTTCGTTTTAACTTCAGTCGAGAAAAGATATTACAGCCCAATCCTTTTCTGTTTCTCACAGTTTCTTGAAAGCATACGCATTCCATTCTCCTTCCACACCTGAACAGTACATTGCTGATTTTCATCAATATTTTTATATAAAATGAAAAAAAAGTCAACAAACTGTGGAATTTTCCAAAAAGTGGTGTTTAAGAAGTTTTTGCTTAATTTCCTATGCTACTAAAGTGAATATGAATATTATTCCTTTACGAGCACGGTCTTGTACGCATGCTGTACTGTCCATTGTTCCTTTGGGGCTTAGAGCATATGAGTACGAATCAAGGAAAGGATACGGTGCACATAAAAACAAATAAGATGATGCCGTTGACAAGATGTACTACGGGCTGTGATTTCTTGTTGCTGCAATGCTGCTTTTAACGTCACCCTATACCGATATATAAATTATCCGCGAATCTCAGTCAAGAAAGCCCCATTCATTTGCTAAGTCACATCAAAACTCCAGGAGGGTAGTTTTAGGCACTGGAAGATTTCCCAGCCTGCTTTACAGATCGGACTTAGTTCCGGTTAACGGAGTGGCCATGTTCCCCGGTCCCTGTAGGCGCGTCTTCCGCTAGAATCCGCTTTCAACAAAACCTAAACTCATCAGAGATTAGCACATTGTTGGCTGTCCCTTAACGATGTTGTCGGCAACATACACTGAAGAGCAATTGAATTAGAGATACCTGTCTAGTAACGTGTAGCACCACCTTTCGCCCTGATGACGGCGGCGATTCGTCTCGGCATGGACTCGACAAGACACCGGAAGCGTTGGGAAGCCATACGGATCCACGACCCCTCACCAAGCTCCCACAGTTCACGAAGATTTGATGGAGGGGGATCATCTCTCTCGATGTCACTACAGATGTGCTCGATGGGATTGAGGTCATGTGACCTAGCTGGCCAAGGAAGTGAGGTCACGCCGGTGGAGTGTTCATCCAACCATTCGGATACAATTCGGGAGCGATGGCACGGTGCATTGTCTTGTTGCAGGATGAGGTCCCCAGTGGGATGTTGAAGACGCACAAACGGGAGCAAATGGGCGTCTAGGATATCCCGGTAACGTTGACCTGTGAGGGACGATGTCACACGTACCAGGGGTCCCATTTCAGTCCACGTAAACAGTACCCAGACGAGAATGCCATCCCCACCAGCTTGAAGAGTACCCTGCTAGCAAGAAGGATACATCGCTTCATGAGGTTTTCGCCGTACTCGTATCCTTCCATCCGCATGTACCAATGTGAATCTCGACGCATCAGTCCAGGCAACATTTTCCCACATGTATCGGGTCCAGTGGCGATGTTCCCGCACCCATGATAATTTTGCACCCTGTGATGTGCGGTCAGCAGCGGCACCCTCGTGACACGATGGCTTCTGTACCCCATAGCGAGGAGATGGTTCTGGATGGTGTGGCTGCTTACACGTTTTTGTGCACCAGCGTTAAGTTGCCGAGTGATTTCTTGCACTGTGGCCCTTTTATCCGCTGTTACAATGCTGTTACAATGACCCGCTCATCCACACGCTGTTGCCCACGGCAGTTGGCCCTTGCAGGGATGGTTTTACCGGATTCGATGTACTCACGGTGCACCCGTGACACAGTGGCTCGTGAAAATCACAGTGGCTGCACGACTTCCGAGATGGAGTGACCCATTCGTTGGGCCCTGACTATTTGCCCACGATTAAATGCGCTTAGATCCTTCGTTTTACCCATACTGCGTCCGACTCTTACTGATTCCCGTCGCATCACTCCTTATATTGTCGGATCGCTGCATACGTCATGTCGTTTCCGTTTACAGGGCCGCCCACAGCGCCACATTTGCAAAACGCCAGCTGTCTCTAATTCAGTTGTTCTTCATATCACGCTGTTAACAGACTGACCGTTTGGCTCACAGAACCTCTTCCGTGGAGTCTCGTAATCACTGTTTGGCACGATACTTGTCGTCTTACCAGATATGTTTAAAGGTGGACGTCGGCAGTTAATGTTTCTACGATGACTGCATGTTCAAGCCAGAACTCAATCATCGCTACGTCAAGCAACATCTTCAATCATTCTGGAATGGTCTGCACAGCTTGTGTCGTCATTCGGTAACCCCTCAACGTCAACTTGAGTTCGGACACTGCGCAGCATTTCCGACTACACGCTATCGTACTCCGACATAAGACCTTGCGTAGGATTTCAAACTAACATGCAGAAACGCTACAGTTCTTTCAATGCGATATGAACTAAAGCCAGATCACATTTAAGGAGACAGCGGGGCTGTACAATATTTTGGAGCCCTAGTATTAGTGGCACATCTAGGATTTCACTATGGATGGATGAATAAAAATACCCAGGAGAAAACATTTCCAAAATATGATGAGGAAGCCATAAAAATATACCCGCCGTATTTAAGTGTGTATCCCATGGACGAATCAGTAGTAGCAAGAAACTGTAAAAATGTATGGTTTAAAAATGGATACCAGTTCAGTTCTCCTTCAACACCTCCCCGCTTCTTCAGGATTGTTGAAATTATATCGAAGTAGTGAGCAAAATAATTTGATCCAAATACCATGATTCAAACGAATTCTTAATGCATGAAAATTTCCCCCAATTACAGATGTGTACAAAATACTTCTGTAATGCTTTCGAAAGATTTGAGGTTGTACTGGGGCTACTATATTTTTTGCGGACTCCTAGAAAAACGGAAAGAAATAGAAAATTCTTTTCACAAGGCAGTTTCTTATAGTTTTTGTTGTGCTATTTGCAAAAAAAAAAAAAAAAAAAAAAAAAAACTATAGAACTCTGTCAATTCTTCAGACATCCTGAATAATTCTGGGGCCCATTGAAAACGCGGGGCCCGGGATTTCAGCTCCCCTAGCCCCCCTCTTAAATGGACTCTGACTAAAGCTCTGTATTTTCTGAAGTTGTATAAATTTTAATTAATGCTACTTTCAAGACAACGCTGAAATCAGCACACTTCATTACGAAATTAAAAAAAAAAAAACCAAGAAAGGTATCACCGAATTTTCGGGGTGTAATGAGCACGTCTTTTGAGTTATTTCCGACACGAAAATAATTTTTAAAGGGGATTTTCGGGAAAAGAAAAACATTCAGTGAAAAAGATAATACTAGCCAAAAAAACGAAGCGTTATCTAAAATACGCAGTGGAAGTTTTGTTCTTCAAAGTGAATGGAACCAGGTAGTAGAACAACAACAAAACATTCAACCGAATTTCTGCAGTCGGTGAAACATCCACAAAACAAAAGAACAAAAACTGGCTACTTACGGAAGCTAGAAAGAGAAATTTATGTGTTACGAAAAATCGCAAATTATACCAAAACCTTCCTTATAGCGGAAGATGTCCGAGAGAAAGAAATTTCTCAAATCGAATAATTAGAAAAAGAGAAAACGAGAAAAAAGTGATATAATGTTTGGTCTCCTAGCGGGAAAACTGCAAAAAAGTGCAAAATTATCTCCATAATGAAGAGAGTATCCTACCACGAAAGGAATTTTAGAATTGGAGATGCTCTTTCAAATACAAATACACTATCTACCAACAAGTAATTGGACACCCCTGCAATCGACGATATCTGCGGTCCTGATACACGTCACGACCGCCGCCTTTAAATATCGTGTGGGAAACAACAACGCAACCAGTCGCATGCAAGATGCCACGCAGTTCGGAGCTCTCTGATTTCGAGAAAGGTGTAATCGTCGGGGATCACAGAAATGGCCGATCCATACGTGACATATCCAGCGAGTTGATGTACCCAAAATCGACAGTGGCTTACGTGATTGGTAAGTGGAAGATGAGAGGTGACTGTCGGAATGTGCCCCGACCCGGCAGACCCACAAAACTGGGAGTTAGAGACCGACGGGTGCTGGCCAGAGAAATTCGGAAGAACCAAACCAAATCGATTGGCCACATCCGCAAAGACTTTTAACAGGCATCCGGGAGTGTTCTTTCGATGAATACCATCCGTAAGGAAGCCCATGTGCTCGGTTATCATGGACGTGCTGCCGCCCACAAGCCTTTGATCACCAAGTCCAATAGCGCTGCTCGGCTAACGTGGTGCAAAGATCGTCGACAGTGGACCGTTGAACAGTGGAAACAGGTTCTCTGGAGCGACGAATCAAGGTTCACCCTCTACCGTTCGGATGGCAGGGTCTGGGTTTGGCGTCTGCTTGGAGAACGCCTCTTGCCGGAATGTATTGTGCCAACTGTGAAGTTCGGCTGCTGTGGAATTATGCTATAGGGGTGTTTCTCCAGGTATGGCACGGGACCCTTGGTCGCAATTCCTGGTAGACTCAACGCCGAGACCTACTGCACCATTTTGGATGACCATGCGCTTCCTACGTCGTGGCAGTTTTACGGGGTAGACCCATGTTACTTTCAGGATGACAATGCCACCTGTCATGTTGCGAGGTCCACCATGGCTTGGTATGATGACAATGGGGTTAATCGAATGGACTGACCTGCGCAGAGCCCGGACCTGAACCCTATCGAGCACCTCTGGGACGAGTCGGAGCGCCGACTTAAGGGGCGCCCCCACCGTCCAAAATTGGTGAAGGAACTGACCTGTCTTCTGCAAGCCGAGTGGAAGAACATACTGTGACGTACCTGCCAAAAGGACGCACACGACATAAAGGCAGATAGGAATCAGAATACATGTCCGCGTAGCTCAATTGGTAGAGCAACTTATTCCGGAATGAGGGGACCCGGGTTCGAATCTCGGCGTAGATAAAAAATGACGGAGAAATTTACTTCGTTATAATACCGCTAGCCGTCGTACAACGCCTGGTTGAGAGTATGCCCCGGAGGATCGCAGCTGTAATCGCCGCTCGTGGAGGCTCCACCAACTATTGAAGGTGAATAAACTTCGTTTTCCTTTGCTATTACAGGTGTCCAATTACTTCTTGGTAGATAGTGTATGTCTGGTGCAAGAATTGTGATTTATGAAAAAGTAGAAATATGCTTAAAATATTCTTTATAACAAAAGTTATGCGATGGAAAAACAAATTTCGAAATGCAACTTCCAAAAGCAGAAACCGAAAATAAAAGATTTTCTACATATCGCACCTGGCGGGAAAACTGTGCATTATTTAAACTTGCAAACAGAAATACACACTAACTAACACCCCTTAGCATCAGAACTGTACGTGAAATGACCTCTGTTTAAGCGGGATCGATAGAAAGCAAGAAATTTTCAATCAGGCATTTAGAAGCAAGGACAAAAAAAAAAAAAAAAAAAATCAGGTTCGACAGCATTTGCATCTCCCCCACCCCATCAGTGTCGACATTTTGCATTAGAAAAATACTAAAAGAATCATTGGTTACATAGCTCAGGCTTTCCAAACCACAAGGAATTTTTCAAATAGGACTTTTAGGTGCAGAGACATGCTATCCGCATACGGACGGATGGATAGATAACATAAGCATTCACACCCCCCCCCCAAAGCAGTTCTGACATAGAGCGCATTTACAAATACCTCATGTAGCAAATAAATTTAAGTCGCTATGCGCTGTGCAAAAGGAGGACATTTATGACGGGTGTTCGAATCCATATCCTACCGGCCATCTAGTCTGCGGTTTTTCCGGGGTTTCTGAAGGCTCCCTGCGGTTTGGGGCGCAAATGCGTAGATGGTTCCCTGTGAAGTCGGCCCCGGACGCACTTTGTTACTTATCCGGATGCATCACAGGAATGGCAAGCCGGCTACATTAATTTGCCGGTAACTCTTATAACAAACAAGTTTGTCCGCGTCGGGCATCGAATCCGGATCCCCCTCACTCCGGAATAAGTCGCTCTCCCAAATGAGCTACGCGTAAATGTGCTCTCACTGCTATCTGCCTTGCGCGTCCTACGGTGCAGACACGTCACACCCGCAAGGGCGCGTAGTCGTCTTTGCGGGACTTCGCTCACCATGGACGGACGAGATAGATAGATGGATGGATGGAGCAAATACATTATTACTCGCGTAAATATTAAGCGAAATTATATTTTAATGGAACTTTCTCCAACCATTATAGTAAATGAAACTTGTCAATACACATGGCGTCCACTGAATTAGAAACTTTTATTCAATACTGGTTTGGATCTCTCCTTTAGCTCCAATTACAGCATGTATGCGATTTGGTATGGATTCCACGGGTCTGGTACGATTCGTCCAACGACGATTGGTCCAATGCCGATTCGTCCAATCCCGATTCGTCCGTCCAATGGACAATTGGTCCAAAGGTACGATTCGTCCAATGGTACGATTGGTCCAATGCCGATTCGTCCAATAGACGATTGGTCCGATTCCGTCCTATCTGTCCAAAGTGCTACTCATGTTATAAAAATCTCAACTTTTCTGATTTTATCTCCGATGTTATTCGAAAGTGCCGGTAGTACAAAGAATGTAAAATAATGTTACATTTCATGCGTAATATTGTGGTTACAGATTTTTTTTTTTTACTGTCCTTGCTGTCGTATGAAGTTACTGATGTACGAGCCGTTCAATTAACTTCAATGTTTCTCTTTTGCATGAAATAATATAAAATACTAGTTTTCCGTTTCTGTTTGTAGCATGCAGTGGGGTTCCGCCAACTGGCCAATGAAAACGTTCTGGTCGGGTTCGGACAGAGGCCTTTTCACAATTTTTGTTCTAGCGATGTCATATCCATAACGTTTACATATCAAATCAAATTAATAATATTGCGCTTTTACTTAAGCACGAGATATTAATTCATAGGCTATAAGCCTAGGCCTTTTTAGCACTTTGTATTCTACCGATGTCATATTCATAACGTTTATATATTAAATCAAGTTATAATAATATTACGCTTTTACTTAAGCACGAAATATTAATGCCTAGGCCTAGGCCTTTTTAACAGTTTTTATTCTACCGATGTCAGATTAGCAATGTTTACATATTAAATCAAGTTAATAATATTGCGCTTTTACTTAAGCACAAAATATTAATTCATAGGCCCTAGGCCTTCTTAGCAGTTTATATTCTACCGATGTCAGATTAATAATGTTTACCTATCAAGAAAACCTACTAATGTTATGCTAGTATTTTTAACTTTACTTACACCTTAGAATATGACATCAGTAGAATAAAAAGTGTTAAAAGGCCCGCGGCCTAGGTGCGTGTAAAGAGCTAAGAAATGATATGAGTGCCTTTTATTAGATTTTATAACATATTTACAAATACCAAATACCTAGGTTGCAACTTAAAGTCTTCCAAAAGGCCCGCGGCCTAGGTGCCTGGTAGAGAGCTGAGAAATGATCCGTTAAATGCCTTTTATAAGGTTTTATCAAATGTTTACAATTACCAAATATCTAGGTCGTAACTTAAAATCTTCTAAAAAGGCCCGAGGCCTAGGCGCCTTGTATAAAGGCCTGACAAATAATACGATGAGTGCCTTTTATTAGGTTTTATAACATATTTTCAAATACCAAATATCTGGGTTGTAACTTAAAAGCTTCTAAAAAGGTCCGCGGCCTAGGGGCCTTGTAAAGACCTGAGAAATTATACGATGAGTGCCTTTTATTAGGTTTTATAACATATTTACAAATACCAAATATCTAGGTTGTAACTTAAAATCTTCTGAAAAGGCCTGCGGTAAAATGATACCATTGGACGAATCGGCGTTGGACCACTCGTACCATTGGACGAATCGGCGTTGGACCACTCGTACCATTGGACGAATCGGCATTGGACCAATCGTACCATTGGACGAATCGGCATTGGACGAATCGGACATTGGACCAATCGGTATTGGACCAATTGTCCCTTTGGACGAATCGGCATTGGACCAATCGTCGTTGGACGAATCGTCCGGGACCAGGATCCCACAAGGTGTTGGAGTGCACCTTCGTCTACACTAGGGTTCGTCACATTTTAATACCTACTGCGCACTTTTGTATCTTTGTTGACGGTAAAATTTCCTTACCGCCCACTAGTGCCGCAGTAACTCAGTTTAGCGCAAGTGCGAAGTAATTTTTAGACGGGAGGGTTTGTAAAAAATAAGTACTTAAATTTATCTTTTTATTTATACTTGATGTATGTTTATACATAGATAATTTCAATTTAATGAATTTCTGCATCTCTATCGACACAGCGCCCACTAGTGCGGCAGCTGTTAAAATTGAAGAAAATGAAATTTAAATGTGAAAACAATAAAGCTTATTGAAATTACCTTTAATTAATGATTAATGAGATTCTTGAGGCTGAAGCTGCGAGACTAAATATTTGGTACCTGGTTCGATTTTCGTAAAGAACAAACGAAGGTCTTCTCTTTCTGCGATATTCAGACGGTTTCTCTGTTTGGTGATAATATGATTAACAGCACTAAAGCCTGATCTACAAGATATGAGGTAGGGAAAGGTGTCAATAAATTAAATATTATTTTCCACATATTTGGATATAACGCAGGCATTTTTCATTTTATGACGCAGGCATATCTTTTTTTCTTTATTTTATTGCGCAGGCATATCTTTTTTTCTTTATTTTATTGCGCAGGCATATCTTTATTTTTTTATTTTATTGCGCAGGCATTTTTTTACACACATATACTACGTTGTCAAAGGGAAAACACTTTTATGTTGTTGCTCTTCTGTAGCAATAAAAATCGCACAGGACTTATTATGTTTTACTTTTAAGTGCTTTCACACAGATGATTGTGTCTTCGACCTTTAACGTTGTATTGTTTTAGTTCTGCAGATAAAATTCTCTGCAAGAAGAGAATTTTTTTTTTGGCATTTAATTTCTTCTTATATTATTTCGTGCGTGATCTACATCATTAATAAACGTGTTTTCTGTTAACACTCTGTATTTACGGATTACCTTGTTTTAATTATTATCTATATTCAAAGTTTAGAGATGGAATTCAAAATCAAATTGCAAAAGTGTATTTTAAAATGTCAAACTCGCGAAGTTGTTAGCAATGTATTCGATTTATGGCGGAAGAAGAAAATTTGTAACAACGGACAAAACCCCCACCGGTCACCATGAAAGCTTGAATCGCCCACTAGTGGGAGGTAGGGACCAGGTTGCCGACCACTGGTCTACACCATACCAGGCGTCCACCAGGAAGGGCTTTAACTGGCACAGATTTGACGGACGAGAAGTTTGATCCCGGATCTGTTTTCCTAACCTGTCCCATACATTCTCAATGAGGTTCGGATCCAGGCTTTGTAGTGGTCAGGGAAGATGGCGGAAGTAACTGTCATGCTCGCTCAACCACAGCTGAACACATCTTGCGCGAATGACCGTGGCAGTGTTGTTCATGAAACAGCGCCATCTTCTAGATAAAAAGCCAACTTTCCATGATGGACTTGATCGGTAACAATATTCAGATAATCCTTCGAGGACACCCGATCTTCCAGCAATATCAGGGGACCCTTTCTGTGCCAACAGAACGTGCCCCACACCAAGACACCACCTCCCGAATCTTGAGTTGTGTTTACAAGGCAAGCTGGGTCCATTGCTTCATGGGGCTCTTGCCAAACTTCCTACCTACCATCTGTACAGAACAAGGTGTACCGAGACTCGTCTGACCGCATGACTTTTTCCCAGTCTTCTAGTGTCCAGCCACCGTATTCCTGACGCCACTGTAAACGAACTTTCAGGTTCTTCTCAGAAATCAGTGGTTTCCGTAAAGATAGAATGCGACTGCCAATATCGACCTTCTTCAATTCCATACGCAAAGTTTGCTGAGATATGGGTCGAGAACAACTTTCATTTAATGCTTTGATCAATTTCTGCACACACAGGAAGTCCTGTTTCTCCGTACAAGCCTTCTCAGACGTCTGCGATCTCGTTCCTGACAGATTGTCGTAGCGCCACATTTAAGCCTCTTAGACAAACAATGTGGGATATTTTCCCACTGATTAAAGACCCGGGACATCTCATCTTCTGAGAAACCACTTCCCCCGCCTATTTTCAAAATCGTCTCTCCAGCCAGTTGTTCACATACAATAAGCCCCTTATCGAACTCCGAAAGATCTTTTGTTTTTCCCATGTGATCAACACTACTGACGAGCAGCAGTTTAGATTGCTAGATCACGTGACCACGTGTTTTACAGATACGCTGCGTAAGCGACGTTTACGTACAACTGCACAAAGGTTTCTAATTCAGTGGCTGGTGTGTGTGTCAACTCACTGTTACACAAAACGTTGCACGATTCGCTACCATGGTGTTAGCTAAGATATTAAAATGTTGTGTTAAAATAATATTTATTTATGTTTAAAACAGATTAGAGGATCCAAATATATCTGGCTGTAAAGAAAGTTTCCGGGAAAAAATCTCATGTGGCGTGTGTAATGTAAGATACTGCGGGCCTGCGGTGACGCAAACATTTCAGAGTGCTGTGCGCGAAAGAATAGATTCTATAGACAGAACGTACGCTGTTGTGGTGAAAATTAGTTGCACGTGCCGACGATACGATGGCGATATCGAAGGAAGGTGTGCGTGCAATACCGCTCTATGAATATTTGAATGGCGTGAAAGTTACGGAAGCACTTGGAAAATTGCGAAACGCGTTTGGTGACGATATTATCGGACAGACTACTTGCTATGACTGGTACAGGAAATTCGACACTGGTGTACGGGATCTATCTGATGCACCCAGATGTGGCAGATCCTGTAAGGTTGAAGGTAATGCATCAAACAGAGGTCATCGCTCTTTCCACGTTTATAAGTGAGTCACGGAAAAATTATCATTGGCCGCCACCGGGAATCGAACCCAGGTATTCCAGTTACGCGCCGGATATGCTTCCGCTACACCACAGCGGCCTCGAATTCCTGCAGACTCACACACGCTAACTGCCAAGCCAATTTGGCAGGTTGCTTCTTGGAGCCCCGCACAATGCTGGGGATTCACCAAAGATGAACAGCAGCAACTGAACAAATAATTAGAAGAGCGATGACCTCTGTTTGATGTTCCTCGTCCTCGTCAAATGTCTGTATTAATTATTTATTCGCCTTCTAATTATTTGTTCAGTTGCTGCTTACCATTTTTGGTGAATCCCCAGCATTGTGCGGCGCTCCAAGAAGCAACCTGCCAAATTGGCTTAGCAGTTAGTGTGTGTGAGTCTGGGGAATTCGAAGCGCTGTGGTGCAGTTGAAGCAATAACGGCGCGTAACTGTAAGACCCTGATTTGATTCCCGGTGGCGGCCAATGAGAATTATCCCGTGACTCACTTATAAACGTGGAAGAGCGATGACCTCTGTTTGATGTTCCTCGTCCACGTCAAATGTCTGTATTAATGAAGGTGATACACTGTAACACGTGCTATTGACCAAGCCTGATGCAACACTACACAGGAACTGGCAGAGGAACTGAAGACCTCCCATACGACAACCAACACCTGACTTCGGAAGTTGGGATATTCGTGTAAACTGTGCAAATGGATACCCCATGCTTTGTCCAACCAGAATTGAGTGCAACGCTACTCCATTGCGGATGCTCTGCGTGAAAGAGAAAAACGGAATAGCTTTTTGCATCGGTTGGTAACGGGTAATGAAAAACGGGTCACATATGAGGATGTTACGCGACAAAGAGCATGGACCAAGCAGGAACAATCCCTACAGAAGGTTGCTAAACCACCCCTTCAAGGAAAGAAGGTGATGCTGAGTTGCTGGTGGGATTGTAGCGGTGTGATTCACTAGGAACTCTTACCGCGGAACAATACCATCACAGTGGATGATTACATCCAACAGTTGGACTGTCTCCATGCTGCACTGCAAGAAAAGCACCCAGCGTTGATTAATCGCCAGGATAACGCTCGTCCACATGCCGCTTTACGAACCCAGCAAAACTTTCACCAGCTGGATTGGGAAATATTGTCGCACCCATCTTATTTCCTGGACCTTGACCCGTCCGACTTTCATCTCTTCTGGTCTTTATCGAATTTTCTCGCTGAGAAGAACTGTGCTAACGACGACGATGTGAAATATTGGATGAATGACTTCTTCAGCTGCCGCTCGCCAGACTTCTATCGCAATGGGATGTTTCAACTCGTAGATCGGTGTAACAAGCTCATCAGTTCCAATGGGGACTGCCTGGACGATTACGTTAAGTGTTTTGTGCGCTATATACTCGTATATACACTGCTGGCCACCCAAAATGCAACACCAAGAAGGACACGAGATAGCAAAGCCAGATTTACTGGACACATAACAACAGATACAAAGATGAAACGATTGAGCTTACAGGCCCGTGCGACTTGCGGAACAAGCAGACATCAATAGTTCGTGTGGCCCCCATGGCTGATAATAAGGGCTGCTACATGCCGCGGCATCGAACGAAAGTGGCTTTGGATGGGGGCTTGGGGTATGTCGGTCCAGGCTGCTTCCGCACGTTGCCACAGTTCATCAGGCGTAACCGCGGGTGGTGCTTGCCGGGCCACTCGGTTGCAGATCAGCGACCAGACGTGTTCGATGGGCGACATATCGAGAGAACAGGCAGGCCACGGCAGCAGTGACACCTGGCTGGGTCGTGAAGAATTGTTGCAAGATGCGTGCCACGAGTGGGCGCGCACTGTCCTGTTGAAACGTGACCGCTGGCAGGTCCTGCAGGTTTAGGGAGGACTACAGGCTCCAAAATGTTGGAGATGGTGCGGTGGCTGTTGAGTGTACCGGTGATGCGTACCAGAGGGGTGCGGGTGTCATATCCAAATGCGCCCTAAACCATAACGCCAGGCGACGGACCGGTATGGCGATGCATAATGCAAGCGTCATACAGTCTTTCGCCGCGGTTCCGCCACACGCGGATCCGACCATCGTGGTGTTGCAGGCAGAAGCGGGATTCGTCGGAGAATGCAATGTCGTGCCATTCCGTAGTCCAGGTGCGGCGTTCAACGGCCCACTGCCGCCGCACTCGCCGGTGGTGTAACGTCAATGGTAATCGGAGCAATGAGCACCGTGCGGCAAGTCCCCGCTCCTGCAGACGACGTTGAACGGCATGTGCTGACACAAGTTGTTGCGCAACACACCCTAATTCCTGCGCTAACGTTCCTGATGTGGCGGTGCGTACCGTCAATGCCCGCCGCACAGCATGCCGGTCCTCTCGTTCGGTGGTGTGCCGCGCTGCCGCAATGTCTCACGTCGGTCCGTCCGTCCGTCCGTCCGTCCCTCCTGCACCCACTGAATCCATACTCGCCTCACTGTGGCTTGACGTCGTCCCACACGGGCGCCGATGTCTCGGTACGATAAACCGGTGTCGCGATAAGCCACTATTCCTCGTCTGTAGAACTCCGAGACGTGCTGGAATGACTGCCGTATTCTGCGACGAGGCATCAGGAAGCTTCCCCCTCACAGGTCCGGCAGCACAACACACTTCCACTACTTACACCCCGCCTTCTGTGCACCCTTCTTATAGTGCTTCTCGGTGGCGTGCCCGGCTCATATGATTTGCATATACCCTGCAATGCTAATCGTTTGCATGTCCTCTCGCGGGCGACGCATGCTGCGAATTTCAGGCCAATCGGATGCTTCTTTCTTGGTGTTGCATTTTGGGTGGCCAGCAGTGTATATATATATTTTCTTACTGAATATTAGTATATTACAAAGTACAGTGGCCTTAAGTGGTTATTAATATGTATTTAAATTGCATATACATAACGCACTAGTGAAAATTATTTTTTATTCCAAAGCGAATGTCAAAATAGGTTAGAAATGCTAAAGAGAAATAAAATAAAATTTGTAAATCATTGTCTTTTTGATGAAGAGTGTGAAGAAAGGTACTGAGAACATCTTGGGTGCCCATATGAAGTTCTTCAAAACCAACTTTTGATGTCATTAAATGCCTCCCGGTGACGCTGGCTTCTGACAGTTTGTCCATGGCGAGCCAAGGCGCCAATCTCGCATGAGGTATGAGCAGTACGTTTGTCTTACGGCACTGTCTCCCTTTACTTCCCGGAACCAGATGCCTCAAAATAATTTCAGTTTTTCTCCACTTCAGTGTTTTTTCACGAAACTCGGTCTTCAAATGAAAACTTCTGAACTGAGCTTTAAATACTGACGTTTGCTGTGCGTGAGATTTACCTGTTGATTAGTACCTGGTCGCGAAAAGGAAACTTATTAGGGGTATGCAAAAGTTTCCGCCGTTTTAAAGAGAAAGGAGACAGGAACAATCAGGAAACCAGTACACATTTATTCTACGAAATATTGGCCGTTAGCATCAATGACCTTTTGCCATTTTCCAGGCAACAAATGAATGCCCCTGAGAAAGAAGGACTCGGGTTTTGAGCTGAACGCAGTGACGAAATTTCCCCCATCTGGAACTGTGGTGAACCGCTGTTGGGCTAGGGAATGTTGTATAGAACGAAACAGATGAAAGTCTGAGGGCGCAAAGCCCGGGGAGTAAGCCTGGTGAGGGAAAACCTCCCAGTGTAACTGTTCAAGGGTGGATTTCGTGGTAGCACCGACATGTGGTCTGGCATTATCGTGTAACGGGATGACTGGGCGGCGTCCTTTACCTGCCCATGGACGTTTTTACTCGATTGCGGCGTTCAGTTTCATCAACTGGTCGCTATATCGTTGTGCAATGATTGTTTCGCCCGGTTTCAACAGTTCGAAGTACAGCAGTCCATGCATATCCCACCACACACACAACAGCACCTTTCCTCCGTGGATATCCTGTTTTGCAGTGGATGTTGATATCTGGCCTGGGTTGACCCAGGATCGACCCATTTTTCATCCTCGGTGACAACCTTCCACAAGAAACACTTCCCTTGAAACCTCTTCAGCAACGACACGCAGATGTTCAATCGTTGCCCAATATTACGCTCCGTTAAATTATACGGAACCCACTTATCAATCTTCCGGATCTTCCCCAAGGCCTGTAGACGCCGTACCACCGTCGATTGAACCACTTTGAAACGTTTCGGCAGTTGCGTGGTCGATTGTGTGGCATCCTCTTGCAGCAGCGATTCCAGCTCCTTGTCTGCGAGTTCCTGCGGTTACGTGGCTTTTCTTCCAAGCTTAGATCACCTTTCTTAAACCTGTCAAATCATTTTCGCACGTCCGCTCACCCATAACCGTTTCGTCATACGCCTGACATATTGAACCGTATATTTCACTCGCACTTTTCCCTAAATTAAACACGAATAACAAACAGCGCCGCAAAGGAACTCTATCGATCGCCATGCTTGGCTTCATGTACAAACTGACAGCACGGGTCGCCGGCCGGTTAGACATCTGCAGCGTCCGCTACCGCGGATGGTGGAAACGTTTGCATACCCCCAATATAATACAAGCAGTGGAATCTCCCAGTGCTGTGTTTTAAGTTTTCTGATTCTTTTACGCTTTATAAATTTCCAAATGAGGTATAAAAATGTTTTTATTATTAAACTTTAATGATGCTAAGTTATGGCTTATTTCAATTTTTTCAGGTTCCGAAGTCGATACAGAAAGCAGCCTTATTCGAAAGCACCCGCCCCGAAGACCACAGGTACAGTTTTTCCAGTTTGTCAATAAGATTAATTATATGAATATCAGACATCGTATTAATACACAGTCGAGTCACACTATTGTGACCACCTCCTACGTTTGACATCAACAGCGCTTAGCCAATGAAAGAAGGCACGGGTCGCGAGCTGGCTTGGATTTATATAAGGTGTGCTGTAGGCATTCTGAAAACATATCACTCGTTGCTGTCATGGATAAAAGGAGCTATTTATCAGATCCGCAAAAAGGGTTGATTAATGGCTTTCGGGCCAAGGGTGGCAGTATTTCTAAAACAGCGCAGTTTGTGAACTGTTCGCGTGCTGCTGTGGTTAAAGTGTATCGTGATTCGAGAAGTGGCACCATTGTGAATAAGCGACGTGGAAACTGCGGAGCACCACGTGCCATTGATGTGAGAGGTGAACGTCGGCTGCGAAGGTGCGCGAGGGCCGATCGACACGCTACAGTGGAGCATCTCACTTGCCGAATGAAGCAGGGGACTACCGGAAGAGTGTCTAAAACGACAGTTCAGCGAACCTTGCTGCGTATGGGGCTTCGATGCAGACGGATGGTCACTGCACCATATGCTAACGAATGTGCATCGGCAGAAAAGGCTTACATTTGCACGACATTATCGGAATCGGACCTCCGCTAATTGGCAAAGGATTGCCTTCTCCGATGAGTCACGTTTTCTGCGTCATCGAAAGAATGGGCGTTGGCATATAAAGCGAGAAACATCGGAGAACAAACACTCTTCAACTGTTGCTGGAAGAACACAAGCTGGTGGGGGGCAGTGTTACGGTCTGGGGAATGTTTTCGTGGCATTCTCTGGGTGCACTAAGACCTGTGGAAGGCACTATGGACCGAATTCCTTATGAATCCATCCTTACAGACCCCGTACACCCATACATGCTGATTGTCTTCTCTGTGGCGGATGGGATCTTTCAGAATGACAATAAGACATGTCGCACAGCTAGAAACGTCCGAGAGGTTGGAAGAGCAAGATGAAGACTTCAAATTACATCCCTTGTCCCCTAATTCCTCAGACTTAAACCCAAGTGAGCATCTGTGGGACCCCCTCGATCGTGTTGTTCGCTCTATGAATCCTCCACCACGCACCCTCCAGCAGCTGTCAGATGCACTGCAGCCAGCATGGCTCCACATACTTGTGAACACCTTCCAGCAGCTTATTGAGTCACTCCCAGCCCGTCTAGCTGCTGTCCGCGCTGCACACGGCTCTGGATGGTCACATTAATGTGACTCGACCGTGTAGTATAACTATATTGATCCGAATTTCTTGGCATAGAATAGAAATCAAAGTTTCAAAGCTTTCGCACATCAACCAAATGGCTTTTTCAAGGAAGGTAGACAGCAAACTGAATAGTAGAACACTTCAACAATTTGAACGCGGTGACTTGACTAGACAATAAATGAATAGGTACAAATGTGATTATTCGTTCGAATAAACGAGGAGTCATGTTGGTTGAGCACGCGGTATCGTGAGAGAAAACGCAGCATTATTTGACGAATTGGTACCAAACTCGTAGCAGTTCTAGAGAGACGCTATCACTGCAAGCCTCACTGTTGGTAATGATCTCTAAGGTTTTGCGAATGGTAGTAGATTTAGGCGTGGAGAAGGAAGCTAATTCCTTTATATCATCCCACATAGGATCAGCGGACTTGAACTTGACTTCTCTGGACAGGGCAGTAGTTACTTTTCCTTTCGATTTCCATTCTACGCCAAGAAATTCGGATCATTAGTATAGTTATACTATTTTGAATATTACAACATATAACGAAGTAAATTTCTCCGTCATTTCTGTCCACGCCAGGATTCGAACCCGGATCCCCCTCATTCCGGAATAAGTCACTCTACCAATTGAGCTACGCGGACCTTTTATTCTGATTGCTATCTGCCTTTATGTCGTGTGCGTCCTTCTGGCAGGTACGTCACATCTCCTGGTACGTTACAAACACATTTGAATATCTATTCATTTTTGGCTACAAAGTGTGCGTAAACTTTCGCTGAAGAATAGTTGCACTGGACAAAATGCACTATATTGACAAAAATCACCGGACACTCCTTCTAAAGCAAATGAACTGATCCGCTGAGTTGTTAAGATGCGCGGTACAACTGCAAACGGTATAAAAACAAGCCTGCAGCTGACCGCGATCATTCGCACTGTGAGGTTGAGTGAAAATGTCACGGCGGGAGAGAACTAACTCTGAGAAAGGAAAGATTGTGGGGTGTTATATTAGTGGGCTGTCCATAAGAGAATCCTAGAGGCGCTTAAACATACCCAAGTCAACTGTTTTGGATGTACTGAATAAGTGGAAGATCCATGGAATGCCTGAAGCAGCAAAACGTACCGGCAGACCAAAGAAAATCAGTGATAGAGGAGGTCGAAGCCTCAGGAAAGTCGTTACAGCTAATCGACGGAGTACTGCACAAGACCTCAGTGTACAGGTGAGTAAAAATGCTGGAACCTCAGTATGTACACTTACCATTCGCAGAGAACTTACTTCATTCCATGGGTTAGCGTGGTCGTGCGGCTGCGCATAAGCCTTTCATCTCCACTCGGAATGGTACTCGTCGTTTAGCATGGTGTAAAGAACATTTATCGTGGACCACAGATCAATGGAAACGGGTCCTATGGACCGATGAATCCAGATACACGATCCATCAGTCTGATGGCCGTGTGTGGGTATGGCGGCAGCCGGGGGAAAGCTATTTACCTCAGTGTACTGTTCCTACGGTCAAGTTTGGAGATGTCAGAGTACTCGTGTGGGTGTGTGTTTTTTTGTGGTATGGTTCCGGCCCATTGGTTATCGTGGACAAACCTGTTATCCAACACGTCTACCTCAATATTCTGGACAATTGTGCTCTACCAACTCTGTGGCAATACTATGGAACCGAGCCTTGTTGGTACCAGCAGGATAATGCACCAAGCTATAAAGAAAGGTCTGTTACGGCGTGGTTTGACGATAATTCCGTATCGTGTGTGGACTGGCCAGCACAGAGCACTGATCTAAATCCCATAGAGCACCTATGGGATGAATTAGAGCGCCGCATAAGAAGTTTGGAACCAATGCGTACTACTAAGCAACAGTTAGCGGCAGCATTGTGTACTGAATGGAAGCGCATAGTTATCGCTGTGTTCCAAAATCTTGTCGAAAGCTTGTCTCGAAGGGTCAGTGAATGCATTAAGGCCAAAGGTGGACCGACACCGTACTAATGTAATGCTATGTTGTGTTTCTCTTCTAGGTGTCCGGTGACTTTTGTCAATATAGTGTATGTCTAAATTTAGCATTCAATTTTAACGAAAGCCACATGTCAAAATACAAAAATTCGTATGTTTCTAGCCACCTATTACGACCGGCACGCTTTTATGCAAATCGAAGCAAAGGTCATGAAACTGAATAAATGACACCAGATACTGAGCTTCGTTAATTAGTGTTATTCTTCTTGGTCTTTAGATAATTAAATCGGCGGCCTAAGCAAGTTTGATAAAAGCCAAATTGTAATGGCCCGACGACTGAGTCAGAGCATTTTCGAGACGGCAAGGCTTGTATTGTGCTCACGGTCAGCCGTGGTTAGTGCCGTCAAAAAGTGGTCCGAGGAGGTGTGAAAACACAAGTTTGTCCGTGACGGAGATCGAATCAGCGCGGGAGATCGAATCCGCGCCGGTGATCGAACCGGAGATGGAATCCGCGCCGGTGATCGAATCCGCGCCGGAAATCGATCCGCGTCGGAAATCGAACCGCCTCCGAAATCGAACCGCCTCCCCTAACTCCGGATTGAGTTGCTCTCCCAACTAAGCTACGTGGACGGAATGTTCCACGGCCGATTTGTCGTCTTGACACCTGTTTTACCTCTGTGGTACGTCATATCATCTCCCTCTTAATTTTTTTCTTTTTTCGAAGCGAAGAACAAATTTCCATTAATTCTAGACGATGTGTGGAACAAACATCACACATTTTTCGAACAATCCAACGGCCAGGAGATCCATTTTTGCGCTCGGACGCCAATGTGAAAACACAAATTTGTCCGTGACAGGGATCGAAACCGCGCCCACTCACTCCGAAGTAAGTTGCTTTCCTTACTGAGCTACACGGACGGAATATACCGCTGCAGATGTGTCGTCTTGATACGTGCTTTACCTCTGTAGTACGTCATAGAGGGAAAAACCACGAACCGCCGGCAAGGTGCGGGCCGACCGTGGCTTGTCGACGCTAGAGGTGAGCGAAGGCTATCCAGTGTGGTACGAGCTAACAGAAGGGATACTCCGGCGCAAATCGCCTGTAACTGAATGCCGGTGACAGAAGTAATGTGTCCCAATACACAGTACATCAAACCCTGCTGAAGATCGGGTTGCATAGCCGCCGGGCGCTCCGGGTGCCCATGCTAACCTCGGTTTACCGCCAAAAGCGCCGACAATGGGCACGCGAGCATCAAAACTGAACGTTCAATGATTGGAAGATGGTCGTGTGGTCCGACGAATCTCGTTTCCTGTTGCACCATTTGGACGGCCCGATGAGTCGTTCACCTGGTGAAGTGTTGGTACCAGGATGCACCGTTTGGACGATAACAAGCCAGTGGAGGAAGTGTAATGCTTTGGGCAATGTTCTGCTGGGAAACCCTGGGTCCAGTAATTCATGTGCAGGTAACTATGACGTCTACCAGCTACCTGAACATCATTACATACCAGGTAGATCCTTTCATGGCAAAAGTATTCCACTCTAGTAGTGCCTTTTTCCAGTAGAATAATGCGCCAGGCCACATTGCCCAGATTGTTGGAGAATAGTTCGCAGAACATGAGAAAGACTTCCAGGTATTGCGCTGGGTTCCAAATTCGCCAGACATCTATCCAATCGAGCATCTGCGGTAAATGTTAGAACAACATCTGTGGTTCGGATTGGAATAGCAAATCCGATCTACAGCGGCTCAACTGCGGACCTTACGAGAGTTAAAGGATCTACTGGGAGCGTGGGGAGCAGGCGACATCCAAAGCGAATTCGTCGACCACGAACTCGTGAAAAACAAATTTATCGAACGAAAAATTTACCAAAATGTCGATAAGGCACCTTTAGAAATCTTGTAGCGTCTATGCCTTGCTGTGTAAGAGCTGTTTCGGCACCACATTGAGGACCAACATCATATTAGGCAGATGGTCATAATTTTTGAGCTCTTCGTTGTATGTTGAATCAAAAATAGAAATCAATCTCTGAGCATTTTTTTTTTTTGGTTTCAGTACATTTTACTTATAGAAAGCTTCAAAATTATAAACACTGCTGACCACCCAAAATGCAACACCAAGAAGGACACGAGATAGTAAAGCCAGATTTACTGGACACATAACAACAGATACAAAGATGAAACGATTGAGCTTACAGGCCCGCGCGACTTGCGGAACACGCAGACATCAATAGTTCTTGTGGCCTCCATGGTTGGCAATAACGGCCGCTACACGCCGCGGCATCGAACGAAAGAGGCTTTGGATGTAGGCTTGGGGTATGTCGGTCCAGGCTGCTTCCACACGTTGCCACAGTTCATCAGGCGTAGCCGCGGGGGTGCTTGCCGGGCCACTCGGTTGCCGATCAGCGACCAGACGTGTTCGATGGGCGACATATCGGGAGAACAGGCGGGCCACGACAGCAGTGACACCTGGTGGGCCGTAAAGAATAGTTGCACGATGCGTGCCACGTGCGGGTGCGCATTGTCCTGTTGAAACGTGACCGCTGGCTGATCCTGCAGGTAAGGGAGGACTACAGGTTCCAAAACGTCGGAGATGCAGCGGTGGCTGTTGAGTGTACCGGCAATGCGTACCAGAGGGGTGCGGGTGTCATATCCAATTGCGTCCCAAACCATAACGCCAGGCGACGGACCGGTATGGCGATGCATAATGCAGGCCTCATACAGTCTCTCGCCGCGGTGCCGCCACACGCGGATCCGACAATCGTGGTGTTGCAGGCAGAAGCGGGATTCGTCGGAGAAGTGCTCGAAGCAACCTTTTCAATAAAGTGCCTTTGTTTCTTTTGGATTTCTTGTTTGGACGGTTTTGCTCACTTGTCCTGTGACGTACCTGCCAGCAGGACGCACACGACATAAAGGCACATAGCAATCAGAATAAAACGTCCGCGTAGCTCAATTGGTAGAGTGACTTATTCCGGAATGAGGGGATCCGGGTTCGAATCCTGGCGTGGACAGAAATGACGGAGAAATTCACTTCGTTATAATGGCGCCCGAACTATCCGGATGACCCGACCGTTCAAAATCTCGCAGTGGTGTGATGTTATTTCCACACCGCGAGATAGGAAAAATCAGAGAATCCCTTCTCCAGCGCTTCGAAAAATAAAAAAAATAAAAAATAAAATAAAAAATTGACTGGGAGTTCTCAAGTGCACGTTCTACAGTGGATGGCTGCCTGCAACGATTCATGGTCACGGCTGATCCGTGGGCCATGCCCCCGGCCCTCTTTCAGGGGGGGGGGGGGGGCAGATGTAACGTACCTGCCAGCAGGACGCACACGACATAAAGGCACATAGCAATCAGAATAAAACGTCCGCCTAGCTCAATTGGTAGAGTGACTTATTCCGGAATGAGGGGACCCGGGTTCGAATCCTGGCGTGGACAGAAATGACGGAGAAATTCACTTCGTTATAGTCCCATATTCGTTCATCTTGGGGATCTTATGGTATGATTTGAGTCGATGCACTTCTGCACTACGTTGCATTCGAAAAACCGTCTAGTCCTTAATTTTTACACGCCAGTGTAAGAGCTACCAACGCGTCAGCCTTCTATCATTCGTGTACAAAGTGATCATTAAGGTATTACAGAGGGTGAGTTGAAAGTTTTGCAATATTTGTAACACTTTATGTCTTCATACGTACCTTTACGACGAAAACTGACTAGTATTCAAAGTATAGGACATCGTGTTGCAGAGTCTTTAGCCTGTCTGCCAGTTCCTCGATTCCGCGGCGGTACCAGTTCTTGTCCTTCGAGACGAAGAACTCCTTCACTCCAGCTGCCACTTCCTCCTGGTTTTTGAAGTGCCGCCCGCGAAGGAAGTGGGCCATGGACCGGAACAAGTAATAATCGGACGGGGCAAGATTCGATGTCCTCAAGTTCCTGGAGTTTTGCCCGGGTCGTTCGCGCGGTATGAGGCCGAACATTGTTCTGCTGTAGGACAGCGCTTCCTATTCTCCAGTGCCGGGTACTTCTCCTCTAAAACGGCATACATCCGCTCCAGTTGTTCAGAGTAGAGGTTGGCGTTGATGATCTGACCGTCTGGAACAAATTCGTAATGGATTATCCCCTCGAACTTCCACCAGACGCATAGCATCACCTTGTGCTCGAAGCGCCCACGTTTGGCAACAGGTTCAGGAACTGGCCCGGGCTAAACCACTGCCGTTGTGTGTTAGAATTACGGAAATAGACCCACTTTTGATCGCACGTAGCAATTCTCTTGATGAAACGTACATCGTGCGGGTTTTCTTTTAATTTCGTGCACACTTCCATTTGGCCGTTCCCTTCAGCTGGTATCAGTTCGTGATGGACAATGCGGAAGCTCCTGTAGACCTTGCCGAGGTCCTGAAGGGGACGATCCACGGTGGTCTGTGCTATGCTCTGCTCGCCTGATAATCTCGGAGAGCTGATTGTCGGATTTGCCTCTACGGCCTGACGCACGGCCTCCGAATTCACGGTTCGCGGCCTACCTGACCTTTGCTGATCGTCGAGGTTTCTGTCACCAGAGCGGAATTTCTTGAACCATCTGGTTGCTGTGCTGTGGTCCACGGAACCTTCCCCTTTCGCATGACAAATGTTTCGTGTTGCTTGAGCAGCCTTATGGTCGAGTTCAAACTCGTAAAGCAAAAGTTCCCTAATTAGCCGGTTGTGACTGTTGATCTTTTAGGCGTCCCAACTACAGACTGAACGACGACATGCAATGTCTGTTCACAAAAACGACTACCACTTTATATACCTTTCGAGTGACTGCAGAGCGCGACTTGAACTAGTTAAAACACGTGACATACCCCCCTCGTCACACGCGTTTATGCAAATATTGTAAAACTTTCGACTCCCCCTCTGTATTACATGGCTTGAAGGAAACACTGGAAATACCACATCCAAGAGAACAAGCAGGTTTCAGGAGTGGATCATCATCATCAACAACAACAATCACTATCAATACACAGCTGAGTGAAGGTCTCCCCAAGTCTTATCCATAGCTTTATATCTTGAGCCAGTCTCTTCCAGGTCTCTTAAGCATGTGTGACTTGTCTGCCCAGCAGGACGCACACGACATAATGGCAGATAGCAGCGACAACGAACGTCCGCGTAGCTCAATTGGTAGATTCACTTATTCCGGAATGAGGGCACCCGGGTTCGAGCCCCGGCGTGGACAAAAATGACGGAGAAATTTGCTTCGTTATAAAGGCACCCGAATTTTCCGGATGACCCGGCCGTTCAAAATCTCGCAATGGTGTGATGTTCTTTCCACACCGCGAGACACAAAAAAATAAGAGAATCCATTCTTCGGCGCTTCGAAAAATAAACGTGTGTGACGTTGCATTCCACACACCAGATTGACTGGGAGTTCTCAAGTGCACGTTCTTCAGCGGATGGCTGCCTGAAACGATTCATGGTCACGGCTGACCCGTGGGCCATGCCCCCGGCCCTCTTTCGGGGGGGGAGATGTGACGTGCCTGCCCAGCAGGACGCACACGACATAAAGGCAGATAGCAGCGACAACGAACGTCCGCGTAGCTCAATTGGTAGAGCGACTTATTCCGGAATGAGGGGACCCGGGTTCGAGCCCCGCCCGGCGTGGACTAAAATGACGGAGAAATTTGCTTCGTTCAACATGCTTCGAGTTTCATTCACCCATATCCCGCGTAGTCTTCTGGTTCTTTTCCCGTCAATTGTTATGTAATCTAGTATTTCATCTGTCCAACGGTGGTCAGTTATTTTAGCAATATGTCCAGCCTATTGTCACTTGAGAGTCTTCACATTTATTATGATGTCATCAACTCTTGTCATTTCTCTAAGTCATGTATTCCTCTTCTATCTTTCTTGGTTATAAAAAGCATGCATCTCTCCATGCTGTTTTGAGTTATTTGCAGCCTCTGTATGTCTTTGAGTTAAGACCCATGTCTCTGATCCATTAGGAAGAATTAGAAATGTGCATTGATTAAACATTCTTCCATGTACTGAGAGAACTTATTAAAAGAGTAAGTTAGTTTGAAATCCTACTATGTATGGATTTCATTGATTACCAAAAGGCTTTTGATTTCGTGAAAGCATCAGCAGTTACAATATCAGAGAAACTATACGGTATTGAAGGTACATACATCAATATTATTAATAACAGCAATGAAAATGCAAGCGCAAAAGTTCGGCTGTTCGACGACACTCCTCTTATAAAAATTGTAAAGGGACTGAAACAGAGAGGCACCGTATCTCCCAAGCTCTTCAATTCTACATTTATCTTTCTATAATTTGACTGAAAAAACAAGGGATTAAATATTAATGGAGATTACTTAACCCCCAGAGCTGCAGAGTATGATCCAGGAAATTGCTGACAGTTTTCGGCAAAATAAAAATGAACTTGCAGAAAACAAAATTGATATACAGTGCTTTTATAAGAACTGAAAATTTTTCTGTCGATGGGGCAAATCTAGAATGGATGTTTTCGGATAAGACATTTCAACCGAGGATCACATCGAAGAAGAAATCAATAGGTGTATAGAACTTGGCTGGAGAGGTTTTGGAAGAGATAGTACAATTTTCAAGGGCAATTTACCATTTTTTTAAAGAAGAAAAATGTTTAATTAAAATATTTTTCCAGTTCTTACTTATGGATCAGAGACATGGAGCTTAACTTAAACAGATATACATAGGTCGTGGACAACTAATATCATAATACTTCATCATACTAATGATGAAAAATATACATAAAGCATTGGCACCTTAAAAGATTAAATAAATGGTAGTACACGAAGACATGAAAAGATAAAATCTTGATATATGTATAAGTTGAAAGAAGCATGGAGAGATGTATGCTTATTATAACCAGGAAAGACAGGAAAATAATTCATGAATCAGGAAAATGACAAAAAACTGACGTCATTCCAATCAAAATAAAGATTCTCAGTTGTCAATGGATGGACTTATTGTTAGATTAACTAACCACCGTTGGTCAGCTGAAATACTGGACTGGATGCCAACGGACAGAAAAAGACCAGATGGGAGATATGTGGTTGAAATTCAAAAACATGCTAAAATGACACGGAAAAGATTGAAAATATATACACTGGTCACAAACTGTTAGGTATACTGCATGAAATGAAGGATGTACATATGTATCTGACTCAACTAACACGCAGTGAAATTAAATATATAGAGAGGCCACGTAACACAAATGACAAAGAGTGCGTTTGCAAAAACAATTTATTGTGCAATTTCTGCACACAACAAAGTAGCATTGCATTATAGCCAAAATGTTAATTCGGATAATGCCCATACCTCTGGATTTTAGTACCCGGTAACACCACCTCTGTATCGGAGAACGTCTTGACGCCTACGAGGCATACTTGCAATGACATTATTGATGAATGTCTGGGGCAGCTCGCCCCATATTGCAGGCAACCTCTGTGTCGAAGATCGTCTTTAAACATACAAGGCATACTTGCAATGATATTATTAACAAGTGTCTGGGGAAGTTCGTCCCATATTACAGGCAACACGTTACGGAAGTATGCCAGTGTACTGGGATATGGAAGTAGTTATTCAGAACTCGCTGTTCAGAGCCCCAAATGTTCTCAATAGGATTAAAGTCAGGAGACCTCGGAGGCAGCTGTAACGATTCAAATCCATGCGTTTCGAGCTCCTGAAGCACGCTCCAGGCACGGTGACTGGTTGCATTGTCATCGAGAAAACGGAACGCATGTCCAATAGCTGCGTGAAACAGTGTCACAATGGGCACAAGGGTCTCATTTCAGTCCACCGGGACATTCACGTTGCCATTGCGAACACATAATGGAAGTACGGCCATTAAAACACAATCTTTGCCCAAACCAGAACTGACTGCCGCTGTGGTTGCATTCAAGTGTGGTTGCATTCGAATGCCGGATCTCCTCCACACGTGTCAAGGACAAGTATCAGGATAAAGAGCTAAACGGAATTCGTCTGCGAAAAGTACATGGTGCCACTCTTTATTCCATGACATGTAGTGTTGGACCAAGGTACATCTTTGACGGCGGTGCGCTGATGTCATTGCTATACATCGCAGCGTCTTCTTTGCTTTGAGTCCGCACTCGTGGAGACGGTTTCGTACCGTTTGAGTACATTGTGTGACACCAGAAGCAGCTCGAAATTATTCCCGGACTTGCCTACAGTTGATACTAGGCCTGCTTCGAGCACTTACTGTCAGGTAGAGATCTTGTTTCCTGGTGGTTATCCTTGGGCGCCACTCCTGGGTCGATTTGCAACATTTCCATTCCGTAGAAGTGTTGTGTGTAGCCGACTTAGAACACTTTGCGAAACTCCTAAAGAAGCAGCGACATGGATCTGCCGTATACCTGTCTGTAACATGCCAACACCCCTGTTTCTGTTACCAACGCTTAAAACGTCGTCTGGACATGATTTCAGGTTAATCCCACAGTAAAGGCAATACATTCAGCAAACGTCTAGACCAAGCGGTGAAACGACCCATTTTCCACTTCTCATTTGGTATTTTTATTGGAGCTCGCACGCCACATGCTGGGTTGTCATGATGCTAGTTTACATATGACGTAGCTATCCACGCTGAAAACTGATCCCCAGTAGTCGCCAAATTTGCATATCACCACGTTTTCCCTTGGAATATATATATATCATCATCATCATCATCATCATTGTCAACCATTATCAATCCACTGCTGGACGAAGGTCTCCCCAAGTTTCCTCCACAACGGTCTGTCTTGTGCCAGTCTCCTCCATGTCACCCCTGCATACTTTCGAATTTCATCCACCCATCTCCCATGTGGTCTTCTTCTGGGTCTTTTCCTGTCCCTTGGAATCCAATCTAAAATTTCGGCTGTCCATCGATGATCTGTCCTTCTGGCAGTATGTCCAGCCCATTGCCATTTCAGGGATTTAACTCTGATCATGATGTCTTCCACTCTTGTCATTTTTCGGATCCACGAGTTCCTCTTCTTATCTCTCCTGGTTACACCAAGTATGCACCGCTCCATGCTTCTTTGAGTTGTCTGCAGCCTTTGTATGTCTCTTTTAGTTAAGGTCCACGTCTCTGCACCATACGTAAGCACTGGAAGGATGCATTGATCAAACACTTTTCTTTTAAGACATAATGGCATATTGCTCTTGAAAATTATGCTGTTTCTTCCAAAAGCTCTCCAGGCAAGTTTTGTACGCCGATTAATTTCTTCATCAATGTGACCCTCACTTGATATCTGCTGTCCAAGATAAACGTACGTGTCTGTTATCTCCAGCTTTTCTCCATCAATCGATAAATCTTCATTTCTTGTAAAAGCATTGAACATCACTTTTGTCTTCTAAAAGTTCATTTTTAATCCCACTTCTTTACTCTTGTCAGCAAGTTCCTGGATCATACTCTGCAGCTCTGATGGGCTAGTTGCAAAAATGACTACGTCATCAGCAAAACGAAGGTGGGTTAGATAATCTCCATTAATCTTTATCCCCTTGTTTTCCCAGCTCAGTGACTGAAAAACACCCTGCAATGTGGCATTAAAGAGCTTCGGAGATATGGTGTCACCTTGTCTCACTCCCTTTCCAATTTTTATGTGTGTTGTATTTTCAAACAGCCGAATCTTTGCACTTGCATTTTCATAGATGTTATTAATAATATTAATGTATGCATCTTCAATACCGCAGGTTTTCAGAGCCATTGTAACTGCTGATGGTTTCACCGAATCAAAGGCTTTTTCATAATCGATAAAAGCCATGCACAATGGAAGTTCATATTCCCTCGCTCTTTCAATTAGTTCTCTCAGCACATAGATATGATCTATTGTGCTGTAGCCACTCCTGAATCCAGCTTGTTCTCTCGGTTGAGCCATGTCCAGTGTTACCTTCAAGCGGTGTGAAAGAACTTTAGTGAAGATTTTATAAACTACTGATAGGAGGCTGATAGGTCTGTAGTTTCCGAGATCCTCAATGTCACCTTTCTTATGTAGCAGGATCATTGTAGCGGTGTTCCAATCCTCAGGAATCTTTCCTTCATTAAGGCATCGAGTGAAAATTTGGGCGAGTACTGTTTCGATTTCTCCACTTGCTTCTTGTATGATGTCTACAGTAATTCCATCTTCTCCTGGAGCTTTTCCCCGCTTCATGTTCTTGATTGCATGTGCAACTTCTGCTGGAAGGACTGGAGGAACTCTGGTACTGGTATCTTTCATGATGTCTGGAGTGCATGTATCATCCCTTTCATATAATTTGGAGTAGAAATCTTTCACTCTTGTCAAAATTTCGTCTCTATTTCTTGTTACAGAACCATCTTCTTTTCTCAGTGCCATAATCTGTTTTCTTCCCTTACTGAGATGTCCCTTTGCTATCTTTAGGCTTTGGTTGTTTTCAATTACTTTCCTCACTAGTTCACAGTTGAATTTTCTTACGTCTTCAGTGATACTTTTTCGTACTGTCTTGCATAGCTCTATATATTCCACTTTGGAAGTCACATCTTCTTTAGTTGTCCTCATCTCTCTTCTTTTTTGCATCAACATTTTCGTTTTTCCTGATAATTTATTTACATGCAACTTGTTCTTAGACCCAGCTAATTTTGTTGCTGTTTCCATAAGAGCTTTGGTTACTTTTCTGTTAACTTCAGAGATGTCCACTTCTTCCGATGTTAGTCCTTCTAAAGCAGAGAACCTGTTCTTCAGTTCCAACTTGAAGGTATTATGGTGTTTTTTTAAGGTTGGTTATGTCAATAGATTTTGTTTGTCTTATGAGCTTGCTACGTTCAAGTTTAGTGTTGAGGTGCATCTTACATCTCACCAATCTATGGTCACTACCTGTGTTGAACTTGTTTAGCACACTGCAGTCTTCTATGACGAATTTTTTGTTACACATAATAAAATCAATTTCACTTGTTGTCCCATTTGGATGTCTCCATGTCCATTTCCTGTGTGGCTTTTTCTTGAAGAAGGAGTTCAAGATGAAAAACCCTTCTGCCTCTGCAAACTCAACGAGAGTATTTCCACGCTGGTTTCTGTTGCCGTGACCGAATTTACCTACTGAAGTTTCATTCTGTTGCCGTTGCCCTATTTTTGCATTGAAATCTCCCATAATTATCTTCAAGTGCTGCTTGCCTTTATAATTTGGATGACGAATTTCCTCGTAAAATTCTTCAATTTCTTCTTCAGGATGACTTGTGGTGGGTGCACAAGTTTGAATAATCTGAGCCTGGTATCTTCTCGAGAGTTGGATAACGAGTCGTGCAGCTCTGTCAGAGGAACTTTCAACTTCTACAACTTTATCCTTCAGTTTCTTGTTTATTATAAATCCAACACCACTAGTTCTGCCAGTATCTGTCCCACGATAGTAGAAGAGATGTCCACTTTTCAGTTCGATGAGATCTTCTCCTTTTCTCCTTACCTCACTTAGCCCCACGATGTCCCACTTGATCCTTTGTAGTTCCTCTTCCAATTCAAGAAGCCTTGAATCAGAAGATAGGGAGCGTCCATTGTACGTTGCCAAGGTCAGCATCAGATGGCAGCCTAGTCCGGTCCTCCGGGGATTCTTAGCACCCTCTGCCTTCATGTCGCACTGGCCGCTGCCTTGGCCAGGTACATTCCAGCTGCCGGAGACTGAGGGCCAAGATTTAAGTTGTGGAGTCATTTTGGAGGGGTTTGGCCATAACTCACCACGCTGGCCAAGCGGGTTGGTGAGTGTGGGATAGAATTTCCTCTAATCCCGATGGTATAGTTATACCGCTATTGGCGGTCGTCAGAGCCCCTTTAGTAGGAACAGGATGCACCACGAGAAGGCGGGGTTGACATTTGTCAAGGAGAGGCTGTGATGTTACGCATCACCTGACCTTACATCCCATATATATATATATATATATATATATATTGCGGACTACCCCTGATTTTTAGAACAGCAGAAATACTCCTC
Organism: Macrothele yani; assembly: GCA_039090855.1. Taxonomy (NCBI): domain Eukaryota; kingdom Metazoa; phylum Arthropoda; class Arachnida; order Araneae; family Macrothelidae; genus Macrothele; species Macrothele yani. The sequence goes on along the minus strand of CM077023.1, from coordinate 19,401,160 downwards.
GGCATTGATTCTACTAAATTTTTGCAACGTTTCTGTAAAACATTTGGCACACCTGTCTAAAACCATCTGCCACTTCACGCAGATTGAATGGCAGTGGATCCAGACGCCTGGTGTTTCGTTCGACTTCCTTCAACAAAAATAATCCATGGGATTGAGATCGGGAGAGTCATATGTCAAATGGAGCAGGGAAATCTCTATTATCTTCCTGCAACCACCCCGAGACAATGTGGTATATTGTGCACTGTCCTTCTGAAAGTACCGACGACCACGAGGGTAGTGACGCTACTTAGACGAACCCGATCAGCACTTAAATAATCTTGGTCATTCAAGCGTGAGCGCACTCGAATAAAGTGGCCTAAAGCCTCTGATAAAAGCATCGTCCATGCCATCACATTGTCTCTGCTTTTCTGGATAGAGGGTCGTGCCCATGAAAGATTAATCCATGCTGTCATACTACTTGTCTCCAAATTCGATCCATCAAATCGGCATGGTACATTTGAGAACTCATTTCGACAGACGACATGACTGATTTTAAATAATTTTTTAATCAGTAGAGACATTTGGTTTTGTTCGTTGTAGACAGCAATGGTATACGGACAAGTAGTCAGCTGTTGTAACACAGGCGGTGCAATGTACAAAGCACTATGCCTTGGAATGTTTTCGGCATTGTCCCTAATTTAATACTTAATTTAATTCCTCTGTTCTTCGACACACTGCTACGCGTCTGTTAACTCGGTCAAATCTGTTTATGGTCTGTTCGCCTCTGGCTTTGCGACGTACTGCAAAGGTAAAGCACGTGTCAAGACGACAAACCTGCAGCGATACATTCTGTCCGTGTAGCTTAGTTGGGAGAGCAACTTACTCCGGAGTGAGGGGGCGCGATTTTGATCTTCGTCACGGACAAACTTGTGGTTTCATATTGGCGCCCGAACGTAAAAATGGATCTACTGACCATTGGGTTCTTCGAAAAATATGAGTTGTTTGTTCTACACAGAGAGTGGAATTAATGCTTAAAAAAAGTAAGAGGGAGATGCTGCGACGTACTACAGAGGTAGAGCACGTGTCAAAACGACAAATCTGCAGTGATACATTCCATCCGTGTAGCTTAGATGGGAGAACAACTTACTCGGGAGTGAAGAGGCGCGAGTTCGATCTTCGTCACGGACGAACATTTTATTCATTTATTAGCTACAATTTCATGCCACAGCACAACAAAACAGAGTTTAGTCCATGCACACCCGGAACTGCATCTACAATTACACTGGCGTGCAAAAATTAAGGACGAGACGGTTTTTCGAATCTAACGTCGTGCAGAAGTGCTCCACATCGACTCAAATCATACCATAAGATCCCTAAGATGTACCAATATGGGACAAGTGAGCACAACCGTCTAAAAAAGGAATCCAAAGGATACAAAGGCACTTTATTGAAAAGGTAGCTTCGAGCACAACCGGACAGAAGACAGAAACGTCCATGTGACAGGCGGCTGCCAAGAAAAATCCAGTCTTTAGTAGAGGATATGATCACCCCTGACTGCGTTGCAGGATTTACAACGTCTGTCCATGCTGAGGACGAGGTTGTCAAGTAGCTGTTGAGGCATTGCTGCCCATTCTCCTTGTAGCGCCAATCGCAGCTGCGGAATCGTTGCTGGCAGCTGGAAACGTGCTGCCAAGCATCTCCCGAGAAGGTCTCACACGTGTTCGATTGGATTTAGGTCCAGGGACCTTGCGGGCCAATCCATGCGTTGAATATCTTCACTCTGCAACAGCTCTGCGACAGCCACTGTACGACGAGATGTAGCGTTGTCGTCCATGAAGAGGAACTCAGGACCCACAGCACCTCTAAACAGACGTACGTGAGGCAGGATGACATCGGTACAATAGCGGACACCAGTGACTGAACCTCCTTAGAAGATGTGGAGGTCAGTACGGATACCAAGCATGATACCGCCCCAAACGAGAACTCCGCCACCTCCAAACCGATCCTTTTCGATGATGTTGGGGGTGTGATTGCGTTTTCCTTCCTCTCTCCAGATGTGTATACGTCCAGAATCGCTCGTCAGACTAAATCGGCTCTCATCCGTGAAGAGAACTCGACCCCATAGCTGATGTGTCCAGTTCTTGTGTTCCTGGCACCACAGAAACCACCGTCTCCGATGAGCAGGCGTTAATGGTACATACTGTACTGGTCGTCGTGCAAATTGACTACCTTTGTGCAGCCTTCTGGCCACGGTAAAACGCGATAACGGACGTCCAGTTGTCTGTTGCATGTGCCTTGCGATTTCTCCCGCTGTCTACCGTCTGTCTGTTCTCGCCTGTAGGACTATATATGGTGGCAGTCCGCCGCCGTAGTTGCTCGTGGACGACCACTGCTAAACTCTCGGACAGCTGTTCCTGTTGTTTGAAATGCTCTCCCAGCTCGTGAAACGATGCGGTGAGCGATTCCGAACTCCTCGGCCACACTAGTCACACTTCGAACTTCTTCCAACTTCCGAATAACGCGACCTCGGGTAAAGTCATCCAGATGTCGTCTACTGGATTGCCTGTTGGCCATATAACACGGTGGCAGCAACTCGACGTCGTTCAAACCGATGTACACCGTGCAATAGCTTTCGCCGAATTGCTGAGCGTACACCGCCCGTGTGCTTTATACCCTTCCGACACTCCCCCCCCCACGTCATGCTGCATATATGCCCATGCCCTACCGTACCGGACCCTAGTCTATATCCTGAGTGGTCTTTCGGTCCGTTCTGCCTGCTCGTTCCGCTGTTATGCTAATTTCTCCACTTCGTCCTGTAACGTATACTCTATATTCACTTTCCTTTTGATTTTACTATCTCTGGTTATTTTATTTTACTATGTAAATTATCTTCCTACTGAACGGAATATTATTTCACCCCGCTGAATGAGATCTGGCAATGAGTGTAAGTCATGACGTGGTGGTAGCTCGTATATAGGCGCGTTCATCGAGAAGTGTGTGTTGTTGGGTTGTGTGTTGTTGCGTTGTAGTTGTGTTGTTGCGTTGGAGTTGGTGGTGGTTGGTGTAGTTGGTGGTGTGTTGCGTTGCAGTGTGTTGTTATGTAGTAGTGATATATGAGTGCCTTGGTTGACCAGGAGTCATCATAATAAACAAGTTGTTCTGTAAGTTCAGTCTTTTTCAATTCTTAGTTTTGTCAGACCTCTGTCTGGCTGTTAGGTTTATGACTTTGATTACTTAATATAAATAACCAGCGTTGAGACTTTGTTTAAGTTCATAATTAACGAGTAACAACACCCTTTTGGGAATTCATCATTTTGAAGCTTAGAGCATTATTCATTCATAATAATTAGCTTAGCAAAAAGATAAACAAAGCTAATTCATTATAATTGGCGCCCGAACTTTTCTCGAACACGAGATCCTGACTATTATTACCCATGGCTTCCTTACCTGAGACAACTGCAAATTTCCACCATCCGGCAAGTCTCGAGGGTAATGGTGTTTTTGGACAATTTGTACGAAGCCTGTGGCTCTGACTTGGATATGAATAATCTACACATACCCAAGCATTCTTCACCATTTCGGAATGCACCAGCTTCTTATCACTCTGAGTCGCGGGTCGTAGCTGAGGGAATTCAATCCTCTCAGCGAAGCAGAATGCTTGCCCATTTCGTGCCGCATGCAGGAACAATTTATTTCAATGGTTTGGAGGGGTCTTTAAAGTTCCTCGAAGATCTGGAAGACCATTTTGATTTATATAATATTCCGGAAGACTGCAAGGTCCAAATTGCCGGAACTTGCTTGAGAGATACCGCCAAGACCTGGTATCGGCAGTGGCGAGGGTCGAACCCGGATTCTCATTATGAGAATTTCCGTGCAGAATTCTTGGAGGTCTTTCCTTTCGGCCTCAGTCGAGCTAGCCTTGCCCAACAGCTGTTTTCTCGTCAGCAGGGTCCCAATGATAGCCCTGTTGCATTTGCGTTGGAAACTACACGCCTATATAATCTATGGGATCCACATGCCAGTCATGTTGACATGTTGGATACCCTCGTACAGCAGCTCGACCCATTCTTGCAAGATTTTCTTGAGGTTCGACACCCTACCACTATTCATGAATGCCTTCGCCTCATACGCACGTATGAAGAGCGACATGGCAAACATGCTGCAACTCACCATGCTCGGGCACCCGCGAGGCGTATTCCGAAAACCCTCAGCGGCATAATAGACAGAACTTTCAGCGCGAGCATACACACCTGCCCACCCAAGCTTCATACGTTCCACCACACAGAAGAGTGGCGAACCAGCAACGAGTTTCGGAGCAAGCTACGGGGTATCGTCATAATGCACAGTATGCTCGACCCCGTTCCACTCAGCAGCATTCGGAACGTTATCATGCTCAGGGCAATAATAATTTTTCTGCCCGTGCTGAGGGCAGACGTAACGAAAATGAAAATCTCAACAGACACGCGGAGTTCCCGACGCAGGGTGCACGCAATTTTCCTTATCGTGAAAATTTTCCCGATACCCGGCAGGGTCGAGGTTTCCGACCACATGATAACACCACCAGAATTCCTTTAAACTTCCACAGGAAGTAGACGAAGGGTCGGTCCTGCTTCCTGATACCAAACATCCTGACCCTAAAACAGTATTAGTGACTGTTCAAACTCCTCAGTTGCCTGATGTATTCTTGACACTTGAAGACATTATTGTCGAGACAAAGTTCGACACTGGGTCTGAGATATCAGCCCTAAATACAAAGTTTTGCACTGATGTTTTTTCTGCAATACATGTTCAGCCTGCAACGCAGTATTTGCGAGGTGCAAATAACGAAATCTTCAGTATTTCAGGAACTGTCACATTATCTTTAGGGCTGGGAAAAGCTCGTTTTACACATTCTTTCCTGCTTATAGACGAGCTACCCGTGAAATGTCTCATGGGTATGGACTTTATTAACAAGTTTCAAATAACTTTGAATTTTGTACAACATGTGATTTCCTTTCCGGAACCTGTCGAAATGATTCCGACGGTTCCTGTAGATATTACGAGTTTATTGTTGAGTGACCAATTGAATGAGGGGCAACGAGACCAGCTTTCTCTCCTTTTACAGGAAAGCCCTGGTTTATTTTCGGATCAACCTGGTTTCACACAGGTGGTTTATCATGTTATTGACACTGATGGTTCGAAACCCATTGCGACGAAACCTTACCCTTGTGCTCCACATAAAAAACAGGAAATGCAACGTCAAATTGCGGAAATGATTAAGCAAGGCATAATCAGGGAGTCAACAAGCGCCTGGGCTGCTCCTGCCTTCTTGGTTCCAAAGAAACAACCAAATGAATTTCGTTTCGTGACAGATTTTCGCAAACTCAACCAAGTCACAAAAAACAATCAATTATCCCCTACCTGTCATGTCACATATTCTAAATGACTTGTCGTCAACCAAATGGATGTCAACTTTGGATTTGGCGAGTGGATATTGGCAGGTGGCAGTACATCCGGACTCGGTCGATAAAACAGGCTTTGTGACTCCTTTTGGGGCCTATGAATATTTACGTATGCCTTTTGGTTTAGCTTCTGCACCTGCTACTTTCCAAAAGCTTATGGACACGGTTCTCAGACCTGTCCTGGGTCCACATGTGCATGTCTATTTGGATGATATTATTATAACATCAGAGACTTTTGACGAGCACCTTTCTGCTCAAACAGGTGTTCCAACTTATATACAATGCTGGCTTGACGTTAAAACCTAGTAAATGCCAGATAGCGAGGGACGAGATTGTATATCTGGGGTTGAAAATTACTCCCCACGGCTTATTCACTGATAATGAAAAAATTAGGCCTATTGCTGACTTTCCTCGGCCTAAAACAGCAAAAGAACTATCCCGCTTTCTGGGAATGACCGGATGGTATCAGCAGTTCGTCCCCGCTTATGCTACAATATGTGAGCCATTGTATGCTTTAAAGCGTAAATACAAGAAGTTTATTTGGACACCTGAAGCTAACGCTGCATTCGAAACACTGAAGTCTGCATTGACTCAGCCTCCGGTGTTGGCTTTCCCGGATCATTCTAAAGAATTTGATATTTATACTGATGCATCCGGAGTTGGTCTTGGTTGCGTTTTGTCACAAGCTGGGCATCCAATAGCTTTTGCGTCTCGTACTTTAGCCAAAGCTGAACGCAATTATTCAGCTACGGAACGTGAATGTCTTGCTGTTGTGTATGCACTGAATAAATTTCAATGTTATCTTAACGAATTGACAGTTAACATAATTACGGATCATTCTGCCCTTCAGTATTTGAATTCTGCTAAACACCTATCTCAAAGACTTATGAAGTGGGCTCTGAAGTTACAAGAGAGCAATATCAAAATTTCGTATCAGCCAGGTAATAAGAATCAATTACCGGACGCATTATCTCGCGTTCCGATTAGTGGGGTCCCCACCGAAACTACTCCTGGATGTCAGCCTTTACTTCTGATAGCTGATATCACATCCAGAGAGCAGATAATGGCAGAATTAATAAATGATCCAGATTTTGGGGATATTTACAATTTTTTGCTTGCGGGTTCGCCCCTACCAAGTGATCCTTCTCTGGCTGGAAGGTCACGACATTTTGAAGTAATAGAGGGTCTTCTTTATTATACAAAGTCTCGGACTACTAGGGCAGAGTTTCGCCCATGTATTCCGCGAACCCTTAGAATGGCTCTTTTAAATGAATTTCATGACAAACCTCTTGCAGGCCATTTAGGTATTCGCAAGACCCGTTGTAAATTGCGGGATGTTGCCTATTGGCCTGGAATGTACCAAAGTGTGCTCGCATACGTTCAATCATGTCACTTGTGTCAGATTAATAATTATCGTAATGTAAGACCGGCCGGTCACTTGAAATCTAGTTCAAGTTCTCATGTATTTGATATTATTTCCATAGATTTATTGGGACCTTATCCATTATCTGTTAAAAATAAAGCTCGTTATGTTTTAGTACTAACTGATAATTTTTCTAAATGGGTTGAAGTTTTTCCCATTAAAGCCGCTACGGCTGAGATTATTTGTAATGTCTTAGTTAATGAAGTATTTTCTAGATATGGTGCACCTAATAAAGTAGTTTCGGATAATGGTCCTCAATTTATTTCTGACATTTTTTGAAAGAATGTGTGCGAGATTACACATTAAACATAAATTCATTTCCCCATATCATCCCCAGAGTAATCCTGCAGAACGCGTTAACCGAACGCTAGTGAAAATGATTGCGACTTTCGTAATGGACCACCATGAAAGATGGGATGACCATTTAGAACTTTTTGCGTTCGCCCTCCGCTCGTCTGTCCACGAGTCTACTAAAATTACTCCTGCAGAACTTTTTCTGGGTCGCAAAATTAAAACCCCTTTTGAAAATTTAACGGGGATTATCGACGAACTAAATCAGCGACCAACTCCGCAATCAGTACACATTATGGCAGAAAAAGCTCGTGTTGCAATGCTAGGAGCACAAGCGGCTCAAGCACGATATTATAATTCTAGGCGTAGGGAACCAGATCTTGTCGTTGGAGATCTCACTCTCGTGGAAACGCACTTCCAGTCTTCTGTTTCGCATACTTTAGTGAAGAAATTTGCACCCAGCTACGAAGGTCCATATCGGGTGGCAAATGTCTTTGAAAATAATATTGTTCTGGAGAAACCGAACAACAATTTTCAATATGTACATGTTGATCAATGTCGCAAGTATCACGAACGGGATATCGATTTCATTATCAATCCTACTCAACCTTCTGTTCCACAGACTCAAGAATCTATATCTCATGTTCAACCGCCAGAAATTGTGGACGACCCACCGAACATTTTTGACGAATCACCAGTGATTTTTCCTTCACCCTCCCCCCTCCAGACGAGTTTCTACAACCGCAACCTGATTCTCCCGTGAGACCAAGGCTCGATTCGCGTTCGTCGAATACTAGTATCGTTCCTTTCCCTCCAACCATTGCCAAGACTATTGCTGCGCCGTTTCCGGCTACCTCTGCACCAACACGGGATACTTCTTCTTTGAATACCTCATCGGAAAGTATTCCTATAGGCGAATCAAACATCGCCCTGCACGACCGCTGAATTACAGCAGCGACTCAGAGGCGTCGGACATTTCGGATTTGTCAGTTATGAATCCAACATTTAATATTCCACACCGTCCAGCACCACCAAAAGCTGGGCGCAAACGTCACTTGTCTCCCCAATCTGCTTCGCCGCAACAGCGACGAAGGCAGAAATCTTTGCATCCGCCCGGGTTTCGCCCCTGGAACCTCCGTTCAGGGCAAACAGGGCCGATGCCTGCTACTACTATCATGCCCCGTGGGCGTAAACGAAAACAAGCGATGTGGCCGGAGACACGTCCCTCCAAAAAGATACTGGAAGGACACAACGGGCCCCAGCATCAAGGGACTTCATATCCAAAGCCTGGGGGAGCCCGTTCCTATCAGCCGCAGCAGGGATTTCCGGACCGCCAGACTTCTGACGTTCCTGACCGTTCTTCTCAGCCGCAGGGATTTCCAGACCGCCAGACTCCTGACCGTTCCTATCAGCCGCAGCAGGGATTTCCGGACCGCCAGACTTCTGACCGTTCTTCTCAACCGCAGGGATTTCCAGACCGCCAGATTCCTGACCGACAACAGACCGATGTTCCATTACCGTCCCGGAAGAGATCCAAGCCACCTGATTTCCCCAGTCCCATTAGGCCTGGAAAACGTTTTCGCACTAGAATTTTTATGCGTCCTCGAGATAAGTAAGTTCTCGTGGACAGGTTCTTTTCTCAGTTTATTGTTTTTCCTGCTCGACCAGTTGGCGTGTCAGAATTTCTTTTTTTCGTGTGGGCCTATGCATTCTTTTTGTGTATATATGTGTGTTTTTTTTTTTTATATTTCTTCTATGTCCATCTACTAATCCACTTTTTTTGTATATATCTATGTGCTTAGGGGTAAAATAATAAAATTGTTACTGTTAGGCAGCTCCAGGTAAATTTCGCTGCTGATACAGTTGTTCTGTATTTCAACGCATGAGGCAAACGTAATTTGAAATGAAAATAATAAAATTGTTACTGTTAGGCAGCTCCAGGTAAATTTCGCTGCTGATACAGTTGTTCTGTATTTCAACGCATGAGGCAAACGTAATTTGAAATGAAAATAATAAAATTGTTACTGTTAGGCAGCTTCAGGCAATCTTCGCTGCTGATACAGTTGTTATGTATTTCCACGAATGAGGCGCACGTAATTTGAAATTAAAAAAGTGATTCCTGCTAGGCAGAATAAAAGGAAAGTATGCCGATGCAGGTTTGGTTTGTTCTACACTACAAATTTCACAGTCGAATACAGATTCGTAAATTGTTATGCCAAGTTGATAATGTAAATACGGCTACCACCAAACAACAAATAAAAAAAAAAGATCGAGAAACGTCAATCATCGAAATGTAAGACTTACACTCCAAAATTGATAGGTTTTTCGGAAAAAAAAAAAAAAAAGAAAAAAAAGAAGAAAAAATTAAGGGGGAGATGATGTAACGTATACTCTATATTCACTTTCCTTTTGATTTTACTATCTCTGGTTATTTTATTTTACTATGTAAATTATCTTCCTACTGAACGGAATATTATTTCACCCCGCTGAATGAGATCTGGCAATGAGTGTAAGTCATGACGTGGTGGTAGCTCGTATATAGGCGCGTTCATCGAGAAGTGTGTGTTGTTGGGTTGTGTGTTGTTGCGTTGTAGTTGTGTTGTTGCGTTGGAGTTGGTGGTGGTTGGTGTAGTTGGTGGTGTGTTGCGTTGCAGTGTGTTGTTATGTAGTAGTGATATATGAGTGCCTTGGTTGACCAGGAGTCATCATAATAAACAAGTTGTTCTGTAAGTTCAGTCTTTTTCAATTCTTAGTTTTGTCAGACCTCTGTCTGGCTGTTAGGTTTATGACTTTGATTACTTAATATAAATAACCAGCGTTGAGACTTTGTTTAAGTTCATAATTAACGAGTAACAACACCCTTTTGGGAATTCATCATTTTGAAGCTTAGAGCATTATTCATTCATAATAATTAGCTTAGCAAAAAGATAAACAAAGCTAATTCATTATAGTCCTTAATTTTTGCATACCAGTGTATAATAAACAAAAAAGGTCCAAGAATACAGTAATACCAATAGTAATATAAATGTGCAAACAGAATTAATGAACTCAGGAATTTTATATCATAGAAAGCAACGGTTGCATGCAATGTAACCAAAGTAACTAAGAAATTGCAGCACTTCAAAAGTATAACTATTACAAAACTTCAAAAGTATAACCGATTCGATTTTTGCAAATAACATCATATTTTCATTAAGACATACACATGATGAAAATATATACTAACGAAAGTAAAGTTTACAAAAAATTACATACTAAAATAAATAATTAAGTTACACCAACTGACAAGAAGAAGGTGTGAACACTTCGTAGCAATACATCAAAAATCATCACAGGGGGCATAACCAAAGTAAATAGTATTTACAAAGCACCAAAGTAACACTATAATCTTTTAGTTTTAAATAATTTGAAGCACTGCAACAGATTCTTTATAAGAAATCGTTGCTATGTAATGTGGCAAAGGAACCAAGGAAAAAGGCTAACAAATAGCCTGACGATCCCCTATTCCCCCCCCCCAAAGCAGAAAAAGAATCTAAATCGTCAAGTCAAGGAACAATTTGGTTTCACGTTGGCTCCCAAACGTAAAAATGGATCTACTGGCCGTTGTTTCTTCGAAAAATATGAGTTGTTTGTTCCACACAGAGACTGGAATTAATAAAAAGTTATTTCTTCGCTTCAAACAAAAAAGAAAAAAAAACGAAGAGGGAGATGATGTGACGTACTACAGAGGTAAAGCACGTGTTAAGAGGACAAATCTGCAGCGACACATTCCGTCCGTGTAGCTGAGTTGGGAGAGCAGCTTACTCTGGAGTGAAGGGAGCCGATTCGATTTCCGTCACGGATAAATTTGTGTTTTCACAGCTTCGACTAGACGTTTCCGATCAAAGGTCACGTGCTCACTACCCATTTTATTGTGCGTCGATAACTCTCTCTATATACTCTTACTACCGCTGCTCTTCCAAATTCCATATGTGCATCAGTTTTGCTGATATTCGTACCACCCCTCATACCAGGGTCAGTGTCCACTAAATCGCGCCGCTTTCACGTTAAACCTGAAGTAACGTAGTCTGACCTATACTACTACAAATATTCACTTGATTACGACAATGGATGACACTTCAGCCGACTGCGTAAAATGGCTCACTGTACCTAATAAATTGTCAACTCAGTGTATGTGTTCATCTTTACTTTCTTTCTGTTTTTTTCTTGAGAGGTATAGGTGAGTGTTCATCTTCCATAACTTATCTGTTCCTAAATGAATAGGTGCTATATTAATGTTTAAAAACGAAACAGCAGTATTTGAAATGTTTTTATTTTCTTGCAGCTGATGTCATTGCATTCAGAACTGCTGTTTGCATACGAGAAGTAATTTCTGTTATCTCCCACTTTTCTCACAGAGACTAGAAGAGCAGTCAATAGCAGTGCTTAGTGCTAACATCCTGGGAACAAGAGGATCAGCAGCTGAACCGAGGATTAAGGTCAGAATCTTCTCATTCTAATTTGCTTCACAAAGATGGGGAAACAGGTCACTGGGGCAAAAAGAGTGGAAAGATTATTCATTCGATATTTCTTATGATGTCAAGTTTTCGATTTTTTGTGGATAAAAGTCGTTTTGCACTCGTTGTACATGAAATGCAAAATTACTTTTTTATCAAGGTTGCGCGCGCACACACACACACACACGCGCGCATCGAGAACGTTTTTTCAAAAGGCTAAACTGATGTGACCTAATTTCTGAATTAGAATCCCGTAGCCTGTTTTGCCGAACTAAATCAACGTGAAAATAACCTAAATGAATTTTAAGAATAGGATATATCGTCTTTTTAAGAAATCTATGCAATATAAAAATATTTCTTTTTGCAAAAATAAAATATGGAACGCATTTGTTTCTTGTAGCCTTTATCAATTATTTAGAATAAAATAACAATAATTTTAATAATTAATGTCTGCTACTGCGAAAAGATTTCTTTTGAAGTAAAATATTATTTCCGGGCAAGAGCAAAATACGTGTTTTGAAAAGAAAACATTCAGAGATAAGAAACGTTGGTAAACTCCTATCACGTGTCTTTCAATTTATTCACCGCAGAAACAATGTGCATAAACAACTGGCGATAACATGAAAATATTACATGACCAGCGGCAAATTACGAGGGTTGTACCGAAAGTAATGCAAAAGTGGGCATAATTTTTTTATTAACTGACAGAAGTCGTTCAAATTGCACATGTTGGTAGATTAACTCTTCCTCTATAGTAAACCTTCTTCTTCATTGCAGGTAAATAATGGATTCCAAGCAGAAGCAACGTGCCATCATTGAGTACTTGACGAAGGAAGGGTGCAGACTGTCCGACATCCACAGAAGGCTACAGAATGTTTACGGGAATGACACCATTGAAAAGAGCAATGTGCACAGATGGATGAAGAAGTTTAAAGAAGGGGAAACCAGCATTGAAGACAAACCGTGCAGTGAGAGACCATCTGCTACCACTCACACGAATCGTCAGCGAGTGGATGAATTGATTCGTGCGGAGAGACGAGTCCCAATCCGTGAGCTTGTTACACAACTGGACTATGGTCACAATGCCATACAGAAGATGGTGGAAGACTTAGGGTATCGGAAAGTATGTTAAAAGTGGGTACCTCTGCAGTTGACACCCTATTTGAAGGAGAGAAGTGTGGAAGTCTGATCTGATTTGCTGGAAGCGTTTGAAGCCAATGAAGACACGTTTTTTTTCGACCTGGTGACAAGGGATGAAACGTGGGCATATTTATAATTCGGAAACGTAGAATCAATCCATGGAATGGCGTCAGACCACTTCGCCAAGGGCCTAAGAAGTTCAACAACCAGCAATCAGCACAGAAAGTCATGGTGATTGTTTTTTGGGATGACAGGGGTGTCATTCTCCTTGATGTTCCGGAACGTGGCTGTACCGTGATCAGCAAGCGGTGCATTGAGACACTCAAGAAGCTTAGAGGAGCCATAAGGAGGAAGATACCGAACAAGAATCTGAAAAGGATCGACGTTCACCATGACACACACATCTTTGGCAACAAATCAGGCTATCAGCAAATTAGGCTGGTTGGTGGTCCGCCATCCACCGTACAGCCCAGATATGGTGCCCTCCGACTTCCGCTTGTTTGGTCCAATGAAGGATAATATACAGGGACAACGATTTGATGACACACACGAAGTGAAAGTGGCTGTGAACAAATGGGTACAGCAGTCCACACCTGAATTTTTTCGAAGAGGATTCGAAAGTTGGGTTCAACGATAGCGCAAATGCATCGCTTGTGATGGATACTACGTTGAGTAGTACCTTTGAATAGAGAAAGAGTTACTCTACAAAAATGTGCAATTTGAACCATCTCTGTCAGTTAATAAAAAAGTTATGCCCACTTTTCCATTACTTTCGGTACAACCCTCGTAATTTACCAACAGCAAGGAAATGTGTTCATTGTGAAACTGGTAAATGGAATAGATCATTGCAGTTTCTGGATAACTGTGCAAGTTTGTTTTGTTTTACTCCATTTGCTTGGATTCATTTAAACTTTTAAAAGGACGATGTACTTGAATTAAATTGTGCCCAAAAATCACCCAAACAGAAATGTTCACATAGCGGGCCAGATTTTACGAAAGCCATGCAAAACATTTCCTTTAACCCTCTAGTCTCAACAGTACCGATCCTAAACCTGTCACAGGGAAGAAGCGCTTTCTTCTACTCCACTATTTTTTTTAATGACTCAAAGTCTGATTTAGTAGTCCCCCTGACACAGACATCGTGCTTCTAGGTATAAAAAAGTGGCTCAAACATCTTCTCTCTCCTTTCTTAGGCCCATCAACATTGCTATACAGCTCTTCTAGTAAATAATCAGTCAGAAGGAATTAATGTCAGTCGTTTCCCTGAGTGACCACTTGGAATAATAATGTTAAGGGAAAAGCAATACTTTCTGATGCGCAGGTTCCCTCGTTCCAGCCGCGTTTGTCCCACTTCTTAGACAGCGAATATATGCAGTCGAGTCATATTATTGTGACCACCAGCTAATATACAGAGTAACCGCCGCGTGCAGCGCGGACAGCAACTAGACGGGCTGGGAGTGACTCAGTAAGGTGCTGGAAGGTGTTCACAGGTATGTAGAGCCATGCTGACTGCAGTTCATCTTACAGCTGCTGGAGGGTGCGTGGTGGGGGATCGATAGAGCGAACAGCACGATCGAGGTGGTCCCACAGATGCTCAATTGGGTTTTAGTCTGGGTAATTAGGTGGCCAGGAAAGTACTTTGAAGTCTCCATCTTGCTCTTCCAACCACTCTCGGACATTTGTAGCTGTGTGACACGTCGCATTGTCGTTCTGGAAGATCCCATCCACCCCAGAAAAGACAATCAGCATGTATGGGTGTACGTGGTCTGCAAGGATGGATTCATAACGAATTGGGTCCATAGTACCTTCCAGAGGTATGAGTGGGCCCAGAGAATGCCACGAAGATATTCCCCACTAGCCTGTGTTCTGCCAGCAGTGGTTGAAGAGTGTTTGTTCTCCGATGTTTCTCGCCTTATACGCCAACGTCCATCCGTGCGATGAAGCAGAAAACGTGATTCATCGGAGAAGGCAATTCTTTGCCAATCAGCGGAGGTCCAATTCCGATAGTGCCGTGCAAATGTAAGCCTTTTCTGCCGATGCACCTTCGTTAGCATAGGTGCAGTGACCATCCGTCTGCATCGGAACCCCATACGTAGCAGGGTTCGGTGCACTGTCGTTTTAGACACACTTCAAGTAGCCCCCTGGTTTATTCGGCCAGTGAGTTGCTCTACTGTAGCGTGTCGATCGGCCCTCACGCACCTTCGCAGCCGACGTTCACCTCACACATCAATGGCACGTGGTGCTTCGTAGTTTCCACGTCCCTTATTCGCAATGGTGCCATTTCTCCAATCACGATACACTTTAACCACAGCAGTAAGCGAACAGTTCACAAATCGTGCTGTTTCAGAAATGCTGCCAACCTTGGCTCGAAAGCCGATAATCAACCTTTTTGCAAATCTGATAAATCGCTCCTTTATCCATGACAGCAACGAGTGATATGTTTCCAGATCAAGATCAAATGTATAGGGTTTTTTTAGGAAGGGAGTGTCTGACCCCAGGTCTTAAACAACCCTTAGAAATAGGAAGCTAGGAGATTTGGGCTAGAGCGCTCGATAGGAAAGTCACACGGAAGCGAGCTGGAAGACGCCCTTATTTACTACCGTGGGGCCAGTATCCTTGGCCCGACGGCTTAACGTGCCCATCCGATGCACGGTGGGTATTTAGTGGATCGAGCGTTCGTACCTGCTGGGATCGAACCTGAGGCCCCTCCCGTGGCAGTCACGAACGTTGCCCACTCGGCCACCCGCGGCCATATGTTTCCAGATTGCCTACAGCACACCTTATATACCTTCCAAGGCAGCTCACGACACATGCCTTCTTTTATTGGCTACGCGCTGTTGACGTCAAATGTAGGAGGTGGTCACAATAATGTGACTCGGCTGTGTATTCATTAGAACTGATTTTAGCCCATTTTGCTAACCCCGAATTGATTCGTTCCATCCAGTTAAAGGGTTAATGAGTTCTAGATTTACTTTCTGCGATCCCTTTTTTTATTTTGATTAGAATAAAGTTGCACTTAACGGTTCATATCAGCCTTTTCCTGGACTGTAACGAAATTTTCATCTGCTGTTTGCATTAATGCTGGAACCCGCCTGACGTGTAGATATCGGTGAAGGTGTTAAGAACATTCTACAGAAAAGTCACGGAATTATTATCTACTGTCGATATCAGCTTATAACGAAGTAAATTTCTCCGTCATTTTTATCCGCGCCAGGATTCGAACCCGGGTCCCCTCATTCCGGAATAAGTCACTCTACCAATTGAGCTACGCGGACATTTTATTCTGATTCCTATCTGCCTTTATGTCGTGTGCGTCCTTCTGGCAGGTACGTCACATCTCCTGGTACGTTACATCATCTCCCCCTTATTTTTTTTTTTATTTTTTTTTTTAATTTTTCGAAGTGCTGGAGAAAGGATTCTCTTATTTTTCCTATCTCGCGGTGTGGAAATAACATCACACCAATGCGAGATTTTGAACGGTCGGGTCATCCAGATAGTTCGGGCGCCATTATAACGAAGTAAATTTCTCCGTCATTTCTGTCCACGCCAGGATTCGAACCCGGATCCCTTCATTCCGGAATAAGTCACTCTACCAGTTGAGCTACGCGGACATTTTATTCTGATTGCTATCTTCCTTTATGTCGTGTGCGTCCTTCGGGCAGGTACGTCACATCTCCTGGTACGTTACATCATCTCCCCCTTATTTTTTTTTATTTTTTTTTTTTTAATTTTTCGAAGTGCTGGAGAAAGGATTCTCTTATTTTTCCTATCTCGCGGTGTGGAAATAACATCACACCAATGCGAGATTTTGAACGGTCGGGTCATCCAGATAGTTCGGGCGCCATTATAACGAAGTAAATTTCTCCGTCATTTCGGTCCACGCCAGGATTCGAACCCGGGTCCCCTCATTCCGGAATAAGTTGCTCTACCAATTGAGCTACGCGGACATTTTATTCTGATTGCTATCTTCCTTTATGTCGTGTGCGTCCTTCGGGCAGGTACGTCACATCTCCTGGTACGTTACATCATCTCCCCCTTATTTTTTTTATTATTATTTTTTTTTTAATTTTTCGAAGTGCTGGAGAAAGGATTCTCTTATTTTTCCTATCTCGCGGTGTGGAAATAACATCACACCAATGCGAGATTTTGAACGGGCGGGTCATCCGGATAGTTCGGGCGCCATTATAATGAAGTAAATTTCTCCGTCATTTTTGGTCTACGCCGGAATTCGAACCCGAGGCCGCTCATTCCGGAATAAGTTGCTCTACCAATTGAGCTACGTGGACATTTTATTCTGATTCCTATCTGCCTTTATGTCGTGTGCGTCCTTCGGGCAGGTACGTCACATCTCCTGGTACGTTACAAGCTATAAAAACGATCCCCACATATAAATATTTGCTTCTGTTTTCCAGCTGAAGATTTTCTTCAAGATAGTCACGAAGCAAACATTACTTAACATTAAAGTTGCCACAGACACTGAAGAAATGATCAGAAGAACATAAAGACCACGAAGCGGTTACGTTGATCGAAGATACAGCAGACTCTTGCTAATCCGGCCCTCCGGCCCTTAATAATTCGGCCTCTGAGCGTGACGTAAAAGAGGCGGGGTTACGCGTCCTTGTGAAGTCATGAGCGTGGGTTATTTTTAGACCATTTGTTACAACCCAGGCGGCTCTGTGACGGCACGTCGGCCGGCCAGGTGTGAAAGGTGTTAGTTTACGATTTCTCACACTGCTGGCGCAGAAGCTGCAGACATCTTCTGCAGTACATAATGCAACAACTGGACGCGTGCAGTACGGAAGTAATGCTAGTAAAGCGTGCCATGGACTTGCATCTTCATTAAAGCAGACAAAATTCCGTGACATGTTTCGAAGTGACCGCACTGAGTACAAAATGCAAAATTTCATCTGTGCTGTATATTTTACAATTGTACGTTTCTTTTACTATGTGTAATACATATACATACATATTGTACTTTACTGTACTGATATGAAAAGATCATTTCATTGTTGTAAATGAGAAAGTATTGTACGTACTGATATGAAGAGATCATTTCATTGTTGTAAATGAGAAAGTATTGTACGTACTGAACGTGCTCCTTTACCATAATCATATGCTTGTCTTTTATTTATGTTTTTTAAATACATGTGTACTACATACAGTAAACTTGCAACATTAAATTTAATGAAGAACTAGACTAAATTTTTATGCTCTCAGTAATCCAGTATTCTCGCTAATCTGGCACTCCTCTGTGCAAGGAATGGCCGGATTAGCAACAGTCTATTTGTGACGTACCTGCCAGCAGGACGCACATGACATAAAGGCAGATAGGAATCAGAATACATGTCTGCGTAGCTCAGTTGGTAGAGCGACTTGTTCCGGAATAAGCGTACTCGGGTTCGAATCCCGGCGTAGACCAAAATGACGGAGAAATTTATTTCGTTATAATGGCGCCCGAACGACCCGACCGTTTAAAATCTCGCATTGGTGTGATGTTATTTCCACACCGCGAGATAGGAAAAATCAGAGAATCCCTTCTCCAGTGCTTCGAAAAATAAATGTGTGTGACGTTGCATTCCACACACCAGATTGACTGGGAGTTCTCAAGTGCACGTTCTACAGTAGTTGTCTGCCTGCAACGATTCATGGTCACGGCTGATCCGTGGGCCATGCCCCCGGCCCTCTTTCGGGGGGGGGAGATGTGACGTACCTGCCAGCAGGACGCACATGACATAAAGGCAGATAGGAATCAGAATACATGTCTGCGTAGCTCAGTTGGTAGAGCGACTTGTTCCGGAATAAGCGTACTCGGGTTCGAATCCCGGCGTAGACCAAAATGACGGAGAAATTTACTTCGTTATATATTGTATGCACATGATTAAAATATGAAACCAGTTCTATTGCAGTGTTTGCCTATATAAGCGAGAACGCCGCTTCTGTAACGTCGCAAGTAAGACTGGTTTCCTCGCGAAAAAAGAGTCTTTTCGGGCTTCAAGCTGCGATTTCATGGAGGAAGTGAACTTTGTGTAGGAAGCCAAAGTACTAAATTTGCCGACCATATCGCCAGCTGAGTCTATTTGAGAGGGAATGGTTTATTGGTCTACAAGGGGCATGATGGTCGACCCGCCGTATTGCGCAGCATTTGGACAGTACAGTACAGCAGTTTTTGAGAGAAAGTACGACCTCTCATCGACTTGGAACTGGAATATGCAGGGCGACCACACCACGGGAAGATCGTTTGATCCAGCGACACGCTTCCGCCACCCCTACAGCCACTCTCCCCACAATCAGAAGAGTGAGAAATGTTTCTTTAAGTCCTCCCGTCATAAAATAGACCCTACCTTGAAGACTCTGGATGAGGCAGGACTTTACGTACGGCGTCCGTTGGATCTCTTGCCCCTATCTAATGACGTCCGTTGCATCGCTTGCCCCTATCTAATGATCGCCAGCGTCTGGAGTCATGCAGTGCCCGAGTAAAATGGCAGACATACACTGAACAGCAATTGAATTAGAGATACCTGTCTAGTAACGTGTAGCACCACCTTTCGCCCTGATGACGGCGGCGATTCGTCTCGCCATTGACTCGACAAGACAACGGAAGCGTTGGGAAGCCATACGGATCCACGACCCCTGAACAAGCTCAAACAGTTCACGAAGATTTGATGGAGGGGGTCATCTCTCTCGATGGCATCCCAGATGAGACCTAGCTGGCCAAGGAAGCGAGGTCACGTCGGTGGAGTGTTCATCCAACCATTCAGATACAATTCGGGAGCGATGGCACGGTGCATTGTCTTGTTGCAGGATGAGGTCACTAGTGGGATGTTGAAGACGCACAAACGAGAGCAAATGGTCGTCATGGATGTCCCGGTAACGTTGACCTGTGGGGGACGATGTCACACGTTCCAGGGGTCCCATTTCAGTCGACGTAAACAGTCCCCTGACGAGAATGCCACCCCCACTAACTTGAAGAGTACCCTGCTGGCAAGAAGGATCAATCGCTTCATGTAATTTGCGCCGTACTCGTATCCTGCCATCCGTATGTACCAACGTGTATTTCGACTAATCAGTCCAGGCAACATTTTCCCACATGTCTAGGGTCCAGTGGCGATGTTTCCGCGCGCATGCTAATCTTTGCACCTTGTGAAGTGCGGTCAGCAGCGGTACCCTCGTGGAACGATGGCGTCTGTACCCCATAGCGGCTAGATGGTTCTGGATGGTTTTTGTGCATTAGCGTTAAATTTCCGAGTGATTTCTTGCACTGTGGCCCGTCTATTCGCTGTTACAATGCGAGCTAGCCGACGATGACCCCGCTCATCCACACGCTGTTGTCCACGGCAGTTGGCCCTTGCAGGGATGGTTTTACCGGATTCGATGTACTCACGGTGCACCCGTGACACAGTGGCTCTTGAAAATCCCAGTGCCTGCTCGACTTCCGAGATGGAGTGACCCATTCGTCGGCCCCCGACAATTTGCCCACGATCAAATGCGCTTAGATCCTTCGTCTTACCCATACTGCGTCCGACTCTTACTGATTCCCGTCGCATCACTCCTTATATTGTCGGATCGCTGCATACGTCATGTCGTTTCCGTTTACAGCGCCGTCCACAGCGCCACATTTGCATAACGCCAGCTGTCTCTAATTCAATTGCTCTTCAGTGTACAAGTAGTGGCACATGTAATCTTCAGCTACGAATCTCGCATTTGTTTGTGGTCCTATGATCGCTGGGTTCGTGTATGGACACGACGGAGAGAATAGACAAGTTCAAGAGTATTTGTCCAGGGCCAGCTCAAGAGTAATTGTCCGGCGGGGGTCATCATCTGAAAAGCAATCAATTATCTATGACAGCCGAACGTCTCCAGTATTCCTCAAAGGTAGTTTGATAGCTCGGCAGCACGTGGAGAAAGTCCTGGTACTGTTACTATTACTTCTGCAAGGGGCACCCTACAGCATATTTCATAAGATATGCTGCATGTTGCAAACATATCTAGGAGATGTTTACCACTGTGAGCTTCCAGCAATGGCCAACAACATCTTAGGATCTGTCCCGCAATAGTACACGTATGAACCATGGTTGAACGGCATCACAACACCCACCCTCAATCAGTGTAGACTACCGCCGCAGTGCAAGACCAGGTCAAGAAAGCATGGTGGGCAGTGCGGCGAAAGATCGTCAAACGTCTCTACGACTCATTGCCGAGACACATTCCTGAATGCGTTGCTAACATAAGTGGTTGTACCTCTTACTGATTAGCCTTATTTTTCAGGTAATAAAATTGCCCATAATCTTCGAAAATTTAATCATGCCTTTCTTGTCTCCTGTACTCTCCCATGAATTTTTCCACTGCTTCCGCGTGCAGCAAATTCGGCTGAATTGCAGATATCCTCGTCCGTGCAGAAAGCATTCTTCTAGATTTTTCTCGCAAAGTTGTTACTCCGAAAGTTCTTCGAGTTGGCGTCTAAGTTTATACTAAAATTATGTCTCTACTTTTATGCCCCGAACATGAATAATTATTATCTTACCCAAATTTTAGGATTTAATTGCTACTTAAAAATACGTGTCATAATTAAAACATATCGAAATATTTAGAAAAAAATCCAGCAAAAAAACTCATTTTAAACAACTATAAGTCTTTTTACGTATAATGTGAAACGAAAGCATATGCGGTACTTCAAGCAACAGAAGAAACTGTTAAGTGAGACAACTATATCTATCAGAGAGTAAGTGAGTGTAGATGCTCACTTTTTCATCAAATTTGAGTGCTGATTTTCTGAAATTTTAAAATAATTTTTTCATCAAATTTGAGTGCTGCTTTTCTGAAATTTTAAAATCTGTTTAGATGATAATTTTTCATACAGAATATTATTTGAAATACTTCAAATACTTGAGTTTCTTTTTCACAGCCTTGCGCTGTAATTTTGAAGAATAAGCATAGACATCAGCAAATCCCCAAAAAAGACCATGACTCGCTGAAATGAATGCTTTTTGAATCGCTGATCTCCGGAATAAAAATTTATTGATTAAAAGCCACCCTACCGAAGTGTGGTAAATTTAGGATGCTGTTGTTCACTTGTACTAACTCTGGTGCGTGGAAGCCTATCCACTTTGTTCAACTGATTAAACCGATTTGTCGTCAAGTTCATGGCTAATGAGGTTAAATCGACGCTTGCCTGTGAAGAGTTGTTTAAGGCTCAGCCAGCAAAGTTAAATCGGGGTTTCACTTTTGCAGTGAAAAACTTCTGTTTTTCTCATTCTGATGTTGCTTTTCAAAGCAGTTTGATTCTCAATCTCTGCACTTCTACACTGAAGTGTCAGAAAAACTGGTACAGACGAGCTTATTAAAAATAAATAGCAACGTCACCTATGCGCGTACTCGGTAGCGTCCGCCAGTGCGTATATAAAGCGATAGACATCCTTGCCAGCTGTCAGAGCTGTTTTCGGCATGAGAATGACAAGTAATAGCGATTTTCAACGCGGTGTCATAGTTGGCACTCGTGAGATAGGCCATTGTAGTTCGGATTTTCACGGACGACCATTGCAAGGGTGTACCGTGATTACAAGAATTCCGGTAAAATCTCCAACCTACGATACTAGTGTGTCCGTAAAAAGACATTGGGTGAACGTGACCATCGTCAGCTGTCAAGAATCGTTTCACGCAATAGGCGTGCAACACTCTCGCAGGTATAACCGGAATTCAATGCTGGAGCCTCAACGAGCGTCAGCGTCCGGACTGTGCAAAGTACCCTACACGATATGGGCTTTGGGAGCCGACGCCCAACTCCAGGTACCTTGATGGATGCACGACACAGCTATGCGCCTCGCTTGGTCACGGCAACACCGCCACTGGACACTTGATGACTTGTCTGACGAGTCGCGTTTCCAACTGTATCGGACAGATGGAAGGATTCGTGTGTGGCGCAAACCTCATGAAGCAATAGATCCCGTCAACAGGGAACTGTACCGGCTATCTGTAATGGTATGGCGTGTGTGTAGCTGGATTTAACTGGGACTCCTGGTACGTCTCCAAACATCTGTGACCGGCCAACGCTATGTGCGCATCCTTTCTGACGAGGTACACCCGTTCATGTCCTGCATTCATGCTAATGGGTTGGGCCTGTTCCAACAGGACAATGCACCTCCACACAAGTGTCGGAACGCCACATTATGGTTAGAGGAGCATTCATCTGAGTTTGGGGTGTTGCCATTCCCACCCAAGCCCCCAGATCTGAACGTGATAGAACACATCTGGGATGCCATGCAACGAGCTATCGAACACAGGAATCCGAGACATCGGAATACACCCGAATTGTGGAACGCTCTGCAGGAAGTATGGTGTGCATTGCCTACAGCATATTTCCAGAAGCCAGTGGAGTCCATGCCCCGTCGTATTTCTGCAGTCCTGCGCTCCCGTGGGGGACCTACCAAGTATTCGACTTGCGTACCAGTTTTTCTGGCACTTCAGTGTATATACTCTGGTGCCCAAATTTAACGAAACAAATACAAAATCGTGAATAACGCAAAATCCACACGATAGATTTGAATTATATTCGGTACGAACTACTTATATCGATAACGGAGCAATACACTACAGAAAAAAATGCTATCACAGTATGAAGAAAAAGCATGCACATGACAGCATGGCAATCCAAAAGGGATGCAGAAAGTGGCGCGGGTTTCGAGATGCTAGTAGAGAGTGTAATTACCCCGAACAGCGATACAGCTCGGACACCGAGCGCTCATTCTATTTTCATGGCTGTGGATGAGAGTTTGGGGTAATAAGTGCCACTGGCAGGCGAAGTCGCGGGAGGGTTCTAGAAGGGGGCTGCCCACTTGAAATTGCACTTTCCACGTCATCCCAGACATTTTTTTATCGGATTCAGGTCCGGAGATCTCGCAGGTCACTCCATCTTGTAAATTTCCTCACTCTCCGGATATTCATTGACTAGTCGAGCTTTATGGTGTTATTCTCCATAAAAAAGAACTGGAGGCCAACAGTTCCCCTAAAGAGAGGGACATACGGCTCCAGGATGTCATCCCTGTAGTGTGTAGCAGTCAGGGGGCCTCCTGGAAACACGTGCAGTGGTGTGCGTCCATCCAACATGATGCCAATCCAAACCAGGAATCCTCCACCACCATAGTGGTCAATTTTTCCTAATGTTGGAGGGAAGATTTCGGCTTTTCGCCTCTATCCAAATGTACACACGTTGAGATCCGTGTTTAGGCTGCTCCGCGACTCGTCACTGAAGAGAACAGAGGCCCATTGATCAGGGGTCCAGGGATTATGTTGTCGGACCGAATTCTCTCTCGTACGGGCTTTTTTGTGCTATACAGCGAGTGGTATACGGGCAATTAGCCTTCTTGCGTACAGACCTCTCCCCTGGAGTCTTCTGTAAACTGTTAGCTTCGATATCAAAGTTCCCATAGCATAGGAGAGCTCCTGCGAGAGTTGTCTGGCTGTCGACTAATTATGGCGGTGAGCTGTTAATGACAAGTACATGTCGTCTTGACTTGTGGCTCTTGGGCGCACATGTTCCGGCCTTCTGGTCATTTTTCCGGTTTCCTGAAGCTGTCTCCAGTGATTGGAGACCACTTGCCTCGCCACATACAGCCATCTTGTTACCTGCTTTCAGTCTACGGATCGCTCTCCACCGTAAAGAGTCTTCTAAGCAATGGTGCGGAGCCATTCTTCCACAAATAATCCAACTCAAGCTTTAATTGCCGCACCCCGCTCAGAACAACGTTTATCAAGGTCACGTGCCTGCCAGCTCGATGACGTAGGTCATCATTTGCATATTTCCACATGATCTATCTCAATATTGCTTGGGTACGTCTACTTAGCGTTTCCCCTAGCACATGCCTCTGAAAAATTTTTACAATTTGCAGTCTCGTTTTGGACATACACAGTGCGTCAAAGAATTTTTAAGACTGGCGCTAGATTTCAGCCTACGGTGGCGCCACCAGTGTAATCGCGAATGCGTTATACACCGTGACCATCTGCTTGCTTTCTGCCAAAAGTACTGCGCAGTTGTTAAAGTAACTCAAACAAAACAGGCGTTCATTAGAGAAGTAAAATTTTTTTCATGTTGAATTATTGAGATGGAACAAAGGGCTGTTATTAAATTTAACGCAAAACTTGGTAAAAGTGCCTCGAAAACGTACCAAATGATAAAACAAGTTTACGGTGAGTTTTGTTTAAGTAGATCAAATGTTTTCCTGTGGCACAAACGTTTTTTGGACGGAAGAGAGACGCAAGAAGATGATAAGCATACCGGAAGACCAAGTTCATCTAGGACACCTGAGATTATTGAAAAAGTGAGTGATTTCGTGGTAAACAATCGATGTGCGTCACTAAGAATGATGGAAGAGTCTTTAAACATCAACAAAGAAACGATTCGAGCCATCCTGCATGAAGATTTGGGCAAAACAAAAGTCTGTGCTAAATTTGTTCCACACACGTTAACCAATGAACAAAAATCAAGGAGAAGTGCACATTGCAGAGACATCATTTCAGCCGCTGAAAATGATCCAAACTTCTTAAAATCAATTGTTACTGGTGATGAAACATGGTGTTTTCAATATGATCCTAAAACAAAGCGATAAAGTGCGGAATGGAAGTCAAAAAACTCGCCACAAGCCGAAAAAAACAAGAAAAGTTCAATCGAAAATCAAAACAATGCTCATTACATTCTTCGATAGTAAGGGTATCATCCACAAAGAATTTGTTCCAAGTGGACGAACAATTACTGGTGAGTTTTGTTTAAATGTTTCGAAGCTTTTGATGGGGAGAATTCGTCGCATTCGTTTAGAATGTCGAGATGAAAACAGTTGGTGTTTGTTGCACGATAATGCACCCAGTCACACCTCACTTCTTGTTCGTAGATTTTTGGCGAAAAATAAGGTCTGTGTGTTGAATCATCCACCGTATTCGCCTGATTCAGCACCCTGCGACTTTTCTTTATTCCCAAAACTTAAAATGACGTTTAAAGGGTGTTATTTTGATGATATTTCGACCATACAAACAGCTTCGACGCGTGCTTTGGAGGCAATTCCGCAAAGTGAACTGGAGCAGGCATTCGAATCATTATTAAATCGCTGTAACAAGTGTATTGAAGCCGGAGGGACTTATTTTGAATAACAAACCAGAACAAATTATAATTTCTTGTTTCTATTTCATCTTAAAAATTCTTTGACGCACTGTGTATTCTCGAATTTGTATTTCTCACGTTAATTTCGGGCACCTGTGTTGATTTGCGAACCGTAGGGTAGAAACTACTTTTTCAGAAACAATAACTGCAGGGAACGATCTTAGCGTGCCAGTGCTAAATGGTACACAAATATCATTCTTAATTCCTTTTGCTTGATGGCAGCTCAATAAGAATTTCAGAGGAGCTTGGATACTCTTCCTTGTACAAAACTGACTGGTGAAAGCTTCGATCGGAGAAAGACGGCTGTTTCTTTCGTTGGTATGCAGGAATTCGTTTTCGCCGTGTATTTCATCATATCTTCGTGAAGCCCCGGTAGGTAAACGGGCAACTCTTACCTAAGAGACAGCAACTGCCAGATGAAACATTTTCAAAGTAGTTTCGGCAGCTTCATTTCGATAAACAGGTTTCACTGTAAATGTTAAGATAGGCGCAACAGAGGGGAAAGGCAAGGAAAAGCAACTGTCCCTTTAATATTCTTCACTTTTTTAGTACTTTTAGTATAAGCTATTAAAGAAACTTCAAACGTTATTTGCTTACATGGCGGGGAACAGCTAGAAAGATACTTCGAAGAGCCAAAACAGTATCTTCGCCTACGTAATATGATGTTGGTCTCTTTAACTCTGCAAGTTACGTGGTTGAGCCGCCGTAGATCAGATTTGCCGTTCCAACCCAAACCACTGATGCTCGATTGGATTGATGTCTAGAAAATTTGGAATACCTGGAAGTCTTCCTCATGTTCAGCGAACCATTCTCCAAAAATCTGGACAGCGCGGTATGGCGCATTATCCTGATGAAAGAAGGTACTACTAGAGGAATTCCGTTGCCATGAAAGGAAGTACTTGGTCTGCAAATAATATTTAGGTAGGTGATAGAAGCCATAGTTTCCTGCACACGAATGACTGGACATAGGGTTTCCCAGCAGAACATTTCACTTTCTCGACCGGCTTGTTTTCGTCCCACGGTGCGTTCTGGTACCAATACCTCCCCAGGTAAACAATGCACAAGTAGTTTCTTGTTGCACCATATGGACCCGGCCATCCATATGGTGCAACAAGAAACTACACTGCTGGCCACCCAAAATGCAACACCAAGAAGGAAGCTTCCGATTGGCTTGAAATTCGCAGCATGCGTCACCCGCGAGAGGACATGCAACCGATTAGCATTACAGGGAATATGCAAATCATGTGCGCCCAGCATGCCACCAAAAAGCACTATAAGAAGGGTGCACAGAAGGCGGGGTGTAAGTAGTGGAAGTGTGTTGTGCTGCCGGACCTGTGCGTGGGAAACTTCCTGATGCCTCGTCGCAGAATACGGCAGTCATTCTAGCACGTTTCGGAGCTCGACAGAGGACGAATAGTGGCTTATCGCGACAGCGGTTTATCGTACCGAGACATCGGCGCCCGTGTGGGACGACATCCAGCCACAGTTAGGCGAGTATGGATTCGGTGGGTGCAGGAGAGACGGGCGGACTGACGTGAGCGATTGCCGCAGCCGCGGCACACCACCGAACGAGAGGACCGGTATGTCGTGCGGAGGGCATTCACGGCTCGCACCGCCACATCACGAACGTTGGCGCAGGAATTAGGCTGTGTTGCGCAACAACCTGCGTAAGCACGTACCGTTCGACGTCGTCTGCAGGAGCGGGGACTTGTCGCACGGCGCCTATTGCTCCGATTACCATTGACGTTACACCACGGGCGAGTGCGGCGGCAGTGGACCGTTGAACGCCGCACCTGGACTACGGAATGGCACGGCATTGTCTTCTCCGACGAATCCCACTTCTACCTGCAACATCACGATGGTCGGATCCGCGTGTGGCGGCACCGCGGCGACAGACTGTATGACTCCTGCGTTATGAATCTCGATACCGGTCCGTCGCCTGTCGTTATGGTTTGGGGCGCTATTGGATATGACCCCCGCACCCCTCTGGTACGCATGGCCGGTACACTCAACAGCAACCGCTACATCTCCGACGTTTTGGAGCCCGTAGTCTTCACTTACCTGCAGGACCTGCCAGTGGCCACGTTTCAACAGGACAATGCGCGCCCGCACGTGGTACGCATCGTGCAACAATTCTTCACAGCCCACCATGTGTCACTGCTGCCGTGGCCCGCCTGTTCTCCCGATATGTCAACCATCGAACACGTCTGGTCGCTGATCGGCAACCGAGTGTCCCGGCAAACACCACCCGCGGCTAAGCCTGATGAACTGTAGGAACGTGTGGAAGCAGCCTGGACAGACATACCCCAAGCCCACACCCAAAGCCTCTTTCGTTCGATGCCGCGGCGTGTAGCGGCCGTTATTGCCAGCCATGGGGGTCCACACGAACTATTGATGCCTGCGTGTTCCGGAAGTCGCACTGGCCTGCAAGCTCAATCGTTTCATCTTTGTATCTGTTGTTATGTGTCCAGTAAATCTGGCTTTGCTATCTCGTGTCCTTCTTGGTGTTGCATTTTGGGTGGCCAGCAGTGTCGATTTATTGGAACAGATGACCTTCCAATCTTTAAGGTCCAGTTCTGCCGTTCGCGTGACTATTGTATGCGCTTTCGACTGTGAACAGAGGTTAGCATGGGAACTCGGTGAGGCCTGCGGCTATGCAGCCCCATTTTCAGCAAGGTTCGATGTACTGTGTGTTGTGACACATTACTCTCGTCTTCAGTATTCAAATTAACGGCAAGTTGTGCCACTGTATATCCTTTCGTTTGGTTCGTACCGTACGGGATGGCATTCTCTCATCTCTACCATAGATGAGCCGTGGTCGGCGCACACCTTGGCAATGGTTCGTGGTTTTTCCCTCCTCGGACCACTTTTTGAAGGTACTAACCACGGCTGACCGTGAGCATCCCACATGCCTTGCAATCTCAAAAATGCTCTGATTTAGTCGTCTGTTCATTACAATTTATACTTTGTCAAACTCGTTTAAGTCCGCTACCTTTTCCATCTGAAAAGCAAGAATAACACTGATCAACAGTGCTCAATATCAGGCGTTATTTACACGGTTTCACGATCTTCACATGAGCCGTTGTTTGTCTACATTTACTTCTGATATTTGCATAAAGTCGCGCTGGTCGTAATGTAGTGGCTCTTTGGTGTGTATGCTATGCGTTTTTGTTACTCTAGCCTAATAATATCGGCTTTTTGGAAACATTGTTGCCACCCGAAGGCCGAGTGGTCAGAGGAGTAGGTTTCTAGCTAATCGTCCCAGCTGGGCCCGGGCTAGTATCTCGGATGTGGTATAGATGTTGTTCTTCGTGACGCGCCTGTCCCGCAGGGCGTACACGAGATAAAGGCAGATAGCAGTGAGAGCACATGCCAGTTGTGACGTATATTCTAAATTAACTTTCCTTTTTAGTTTCTTTCCCTATGTAAATCTTGAGTTTATTCTCAGTTATACTTCACTCTTAACGTAATATCTTTTCTCCCAAACGAATACTGTTCGCAACATAATTGAGGTTGAATGAACGTGACGTATGCCTGATATAAGATAAGAACGAGAGATAAAAACGACGACTAAACTGTTGCTTGGTGAGCGTTGTTAAAGCGAGCGTTGCTTGGAGAAGTGTTGCAAGTTGAGCGTTGTGTTGTAGAGCTTTGTGTTAAGAGCTGTGTGGTGTGTGGAGAGTTTAATGCAATATGTTATGCTATGTTACGATGTGTTGGCTACATCCTTGAATAAAGCATCTTTTCCGTAAGTTTGACTTCTGTTTTAAATGTTTCGTCTGGCCATTAAGGTTTAATTTAGGAACTATTTCATCTCATGGTTATGTTTTTTAAAATAACCTAGAAATACGAAAAGACTTCTACGTCATACATTGTAGTATAGTGGATAGCACTTGTGACGTACCTGCCAGCAGGACGCACACGCCATAAAGGCAGATAGCAATCAGTATGAACGTCGGCGTAGCTCAGTTGGTAGAGCGACTTGTTCCGGAATAAGCGGACTTGGGTTCGATTCCCGGTGTAGACCAGAAATGACGGAGAAATTTACTTCGTTATAATGGCGCCCGAACTTTACGAATTACCTGGCCGTTCAAGATCTCGCAATGGTGTGATGTTCTTTCCACACCGCGAGATACGAAAAATCAGAGAATCCCTTCTCCAGCGCTTCGAAAAATAAAAATGTGTGATGTTGCATTGCACACACTAGATTGACTGAGAGTTCTCGAGTGCACGTTCTACAGCGGATGGCTGCCTGCAACGATTCATGGTCACGGCTGACCCGTGAGCCATGCCCCCGGCCCTCTTTCGGGGGGGGAGATGTGACGTACCTGCCAGCAGGACGCACACGACATAAAGGCTGATAGCAATCAGTATGAACGTCTGCGTAGCTCAATTGGTAGAGCGACTTGTTCCGGAATAAGCGTAACTCGGGTCCGATTCCCGGCGTAGACCAAAAATGACGGATAAATTTACTTCGTTATACACTCGGAGCTCCGGAGACGAGAGTTGTTAGTTCGAATCCCGCCCCTGGCATAAAAAATGATGGAGAAATTTACTTCGTCATAGCTAAGTTTATGACACTGGCTCTTTGCCGTTCCTGAAACCAGTGACCCTAAGTTAGGAACGAACGAGTGCTTATAGCCCTTAGAGTTACCCATAGCGGTCGTTAAAACAAAAAAGGCTGCCTATTTTAATTTAATTTGAAATGTTACATGTTCTTAACACTTTCATAAACTCGTTCGGATTTCGCCTTTCATTACTGACGTGCTTTCTCTCAGAATGTATAGAGTGTTCTTGGTTATACATAACCTAACATAACAGCACCTTCCAGTGAAATGTACTGATTGCGCACCACATGAGGCAGTGATGTGTTAGTAATTGGCACCCCCTACATCTATTGCGGCCGTGCATTGCCAATGGGAAGGCCAAATAACAAGAATAATATAGAACAGGTCTGTCAGAAAGTTGAAAACGCATCGTTAAAATATTAGAATAACGAGAAATTACATCTCTCTGAATAAAAAATAGGAATGGAAATTGTGGTTGAGATCCATATGTAACAGCATATGAAAAACGCACAAAAACAGTTTAAAAACAACAACTTTGAAACCATTAAAACGACATTGATACATAATTTATTTGCTTCAAGTAAAAATATATTCGCAGTAGATTATAATAGAAAAAATCTGCAGATTACTGTGCCCTGTTATTAGAAACTGCTGCTTTGTGAAGTCAATTTTCTCAGTGACGTCATTCGTAGATAAATTACACTGCCGGACAATTGCTAAGGACGGATGACAATAGCAACGATAGCAACCATAAAATAGAAGGCAGGAAAATGTGGAAATTAGCATAAGTGCGGGATACAGTAAGACGTGTTGTGCGTATGCAAATTTTGGATTGCCGAACTTGTTCGTGACGTCATAGCGCTGATAAGAGATATAAAGGATTTGACGCGTATTGACCGTTGTTAGTCAAACGCAAATTTGAAAGGGAAAGAATCAATTGACGAACTTGCAATTTTCAGTAGGTCTTCACGATATCACCTAGATGATTTTACGCGTGGCCGTATTATTGGCAAGATTGAAGAAGGGCGAAAAATAACAGATGTTGCCAGGGAGTTCGACGTCAGCCACAGTGTTGTTTCAAGGCTTTGGAAATCATTTCAAACAAATGGAGAGTGTAGCAAACGTCACGGGGGAGGTCGTGTTCGCAGTACGACACCTGCAGAAGATCGTTACATAGTGCTATCAACAAAAAGACACCGGCGCAGCACTGCTAATGAGGTAGCAAATCAGTTTATGGCTGCTACTGGCAAGCGGATCTCCCGAAAAACTGTCGCCAGACGTTTGCATGAAGATGGACTATACGCCCGCCGTCCTGATGTGTGCATCCGATTGTCCAGACGTCACCGTACCGCCCGTTTTGCAATGGTGCCATCAACATCGCAATTGGACTGATAACGACTGGTCTGCTGTGCTCTTCTCAGATGAGAGTAGATACAGTCTATCGTCTGATTGTCGACGACAACTGATCTGGCGTGATAGTGGTTTGTCCAGCAAACATACAGGAAAAGGACCGATATCCGACATGTAGTGTCATGGTATGGGCTGGCATCATGATCAATGGCCGTACGTCCCTCTATGTGCTTCCAACTGGGACTATGACTGGCCAACGATACATTAATGAGGTTCTGCTACCTCATGTTCGCATGATCCGTGGTGCTGTCGGTGATGGATTCATTTTCATGGACGACAACGCAACATGTCATCGAACAGTCGCTGTCCAGGAGTGTCTTGAGAGCGAGGATATGCAACGCCTCGTATGGCCAGCACGTTCTCCAGATCTGAATCCCATTGAAAATGTGTGGGATGCTTTGGGGAGGAGTCTTGCTGGTCGCCAATGCCCTCCAATGAACAAGGACACCCTCATCCGTGCACTGACAGAGGAATGGGATAAATTACCCCAACAGCTGCTTGATAATGCTGTGCAAAACATGACACGACGTGTGGAATCTTGCATCGCCCTCCATGGTGGCCATATCCCGTATTGACATCTTACGCCGGAACGCCTGCGGACGGTAATTGCATTTTTTTCACGTTTACGTATTCTGCACAAAATGGCCTGTTTGTCCCTTGAACATGTTCCAAAGCCTTCTGGATTTCAGAGCACAATAAATTGTCTTTCTTGTAATGTCCTGGCATTCTGACATTGCTTTATTTCACTTGGCATCCACCACACTTACTTTTTTATGCGTTATATAGCCGTTTATGATCAGTCCTTAGCAATTGTCCAGCAGTGTATTATTGGAGCTTCAGTTTGGGATTGTGACCAAGAACGTTTTCTGAATTTTGAATTTATTTTAAAATATGTGAATGTTGCAAACCCAAACGAAAATTGTTTCCTACTACAGGACGAAGACGGAGACGTTGATCAGGCAGGTACGAAGGTGAAAAGTGGTCGAATTTTTTCCTCTTCTTCTGAGCCCCTATGACGGCAGCATATAACGATCGTCCTGTAAAGGAGGTAACTACATTCGTAACGATCACTCGCACCATCTTTTGAAATCAAAATACACAGTCGTATCAGAATAATATCACCACCTACCTAATAATGGGAATAACTACCCTTGGCCCGGATAATAGTGGCGAGACGGCGTGGCATCGACGCAATGAGGCCCTGGAAGGTTGCCCGAGGCGCACGTGTCCATTCGGACTGCAGCAGAACACAAAGATCCCGGAGATGACGTGGGTCGGCACATCGAACCTGTTGATCCAAATAGTCCCACAAGTGCTCTATGGGATTGAAGTCTGGTGATTTCGCCGGCCAAGGGAGAACTTTAGCGATGTGGCACGGTGCATCGTCCTGTTGGCAGACACCATCACCACTAGGGTAAACGTCAAACATGAAGGGATGCATGTGGTCCGCGAGGATGCACAGGTAGCCATTGGCGTTCCAGGACCCATCCAGTGGTACTAGCGGTCCCAGGTCATACCAGGAAAATATCCCCCAGACATGTACACTGCCACCGCCGGCCTGTACTTGACCGAAAAGCATGTCCGTGTGTTGGTTCTCGTGTGTCTGACGCCGTATCCTCCACCGCCCATCACTTCTGTGGAGTAGAAACCTCGATTCGTCGGAGGAGGCAACCTTTTTCCATTCTTCCACTGTCCAATGACGGTAGTCCCATGTGAACTGCAGGCGTTGTTGCCGATGGACCTGGGTTAACATGGGCGCCTTGATGCAGCGTCGACTCCGAATACCCATGCGTAACAGGATTCGCTCTACTGTTAACGGGGGCACGTACCTGGGTGCCTCAGCGTTCATTTGCGTGATCAATTGCTGCACCGTTGCGCGTTGATTGCACTTTACCAATCGACTGAGGCGACGTTTTCTTCTGGGGTCGATGGCCTTTGGGGCTACACGGTTATTACGTTGGGAGGTACTCGGTATGCGAGCGGTCCATTCTTGGTACGCCCTTACTACAGCATCTCGCGAACAGCCCACGAAGTCTGCTATTTCTGAGATGCTTCCACCTTTGACGCGGTAGCTGATGATCATTCCTTCTGAACGTTCGTCAAATCAGTACCTCTGCCCATTGGGCTCACGTAACGCACTATGGATCATCTGTTCTGGCCTGCCGCTTACATCTGCGTGTGGTCGATTTTGTCACGTGCACTATGTGACGCGCCTGAGCGTGTACACTGTGATTCCGGGAGTGGTCATATTATTCTGATACGACCGTGTATACACCTATACATTTATCTGCACTTGTAATCAGCATTAGAATTGAATGTCTTAAATAAATTTCGTATCGGTATCATTAAAATAAAGGCGTTGTGCACCATCATTTCAACATAGTGATCACACAGTCAGAGTGCTAAAAACTCACCTTGTGTCAGTGATAAAAGAGACGTTTTAGATTTCATTTCATTCGGCCTCGATGATTTTGAGGATTTCCTGCTCACTTTTGGGTAAGAAATAAGTTAATAAACGGAGATATAGACAACGAAGTTTTCAGAGTAGCTGCCTTCTTCCGAAATTAAATAAATTATTACTAAACAGAAACAAAGCCGTCTCGAGTACTGGAGGCCTTAGTCCCCGATTCGTGACGTCACCATCAGGGTCATAACAAACGCTGGCGTGACTGCCATCTTAGCTAGCAGCGGGATTACAGCGAGACAATACTAGGATTCTAATTTTTCGTAACTTCACAATATCGATGGAAAAAGGTTATAAATGTTGGTAAATGCAAAACATTTGATAAAAATCAAACCACAAACACTTTATGAGCTATATAGGAGCGATGATTTCAGTGATTATTTTATATCTACATTTTTAGTAATTCAAATATAAATGAGTTTTAACTTTCTCTCTTTACATTAATGGGTTATTGCTTTTGCACAAATTCAGCGATATTACCTTGGGCACCGTGCATTTGTTTTAAACAAATTATATTCTATTTCAACCAAAGAAGATAAGGAGAAAAAAAAAACAGGCAAAACTTTAAAACTTTATCTTTTAAGTTAAAAAGGAACATTCAATACATGACATTAAAATTGCCGTTATTGATATGGTAGTTCCATATCTTTCAGCAACACAATGCACAACGGATACATATTTTGTTTTATTTCAGCATGACGTAAAAAAAGTACACATCTAAATATTTCGCACAAAATAAGGAAACAGCTCCGGACAAAAAACAACGTATAATGATTCATGAAACGTTGCTTAAACCTAATGATTCATGAAACGTTGCTTAAGCCTACTTAATTTCGCGTGAACTATTATGTTTTCAATAAAATAGACCAGTTTATCAATTCATAAGAAATGTGCAATCTAAATTGATAAAAAGACTAACTGTGCTCTCCTAATCCTCACATAGCATATCAACTCTTCAGCACTCTCACTACGAGACACACGCTGAGCAGACAGACTGTTTCTCGGTTTCAATCGTAGGGGGTTTAATCATTGAAGTAAGATTTGTTATGATCCGGTTGCTGACGTCACAAACGGGAAAATCGCGTGAACGTAGGCCTCTAGTACTCCAGACGGCTTTGACAGAACCCAAGTTGGGTCTTCAGGGTGGTTCAGCATCTTGGTAAATCTCTCTAATGCGACCATTATTTAACTCCAGGTGTGTTTTTTTCTATTTTTTCTTTATGAATCTTCGCAAAGAGGTGTTAACACTTACGTCTTCCAACTTTAGAACTGGGTTTCGTTCATGTACGTAAGCTCATTGATAAAGTTAACGCAATTCTGTTTTTTAACTATCTCTAACGAGTACGTTATTTTTTGATGCACAAGTTGCATTTTATTCGACTTCGAAATGTGCCTCAAATTCACTAACCAGAGAAGTTTGAAATTAGCCTACAATCAATCAAGAATGCCAAACGGCCTACAAATACTCAAGTGTGCGAATATTATAATATAGCAGCATCTTCGCCCAGGATAAATTAAACAACTGCTAAGTTTTTCAGGACTACTGCTCGTATGAAGACAGAATGGGCGAAATGTCACATTCAATCAATGAGTTTCTTGAAGTTGATAAGAGAAACTTTGAAGCTAATAACAGCTATTTTAATAGGTTTTAGAAAATAAGGTAAATCTTTCTTTTATTGTTTTCTTTGCCTTAAAATTGCTTTGGTATTGCGGTCATACACACGAGGAAATATAGCATATGGTATTTATGTTTACTGTTGAAATCTTCCATGAAAGATCTCCATGATAAAGCAAGAAAGATGACACCGAATTTTCGGTTGTAATGATCACGTTTTTGAATCCTTTCTAATACGAAATAAATACTTCAAAGTTGAGTTTCAAAAAATCTAAAAACTTAGCAAAGTACAGAATACGCGTTACAGCACCGTGCGAAAAACTGTGCATAATTTAATATAGGTAATATGAACGGGGTTATTCATAGTGAATGAAACCGGTTACAAAAACGCCAACTAGATTTCTACAAACAGAAACAGCTGGCTGGTTACTCCCACTAGTGGCTGACAAGTGTGATGCACAAATTAACGAATTGTGCATAAAAGTGTTTTCATAGCGGAAGGTATCAGCGGCAAAATGTATTTCCAAATCGCACGATTTGAAGATATATAGAGGAAAACGTGGTAAAACTTAATGCCCCTAGCGAAAAATCTGTGCGCCACTTAAAGAAGAAAAATGGGGCGCAAAATACTCTTTATAATGAAGAGTATTCTACCAAATAAAGATTTTTCTAAGGGATTTTTAGAATCAAATAAACTCCTTCAAATAGAAATATACGCTACGACCCCTGGTGGAAGAATTTTGAATAATGGAAAAGCAGAAAATATGAGAAAAATGTTCTTCATAGCAAACGCTATACTAAGGAAAAATTATGTTTAAGAACGTCCTCTGTAAGCAGAGATAGTGAGGAAAACGTTTTCAGGTTTACGCCCCTAGCGAGAAAACTATGCGTTATTTAGAAAGTATAATGTTCCCAATCTTTATTGTTGGCAGTAGTATACAGTAAAAAAAGAAAATTTTCAATAGGGTGTTTGAAAGCGCAGATACAGCTGCAAACACAAATACACCTTAACACCACCAAGCGCCGGAACACTGAATTACAAAAACTGATGAGTACCCTCAAAATGTTTCACATGGCGAATGGTGCCAGGAGTTGGAAGAATTTTTTAAATCGGACTTTTAGGAGCAAAAATATCGATAAAAATGTATTGAACACTTGCGCCCCTAGCGGCGAAATTATGTGTTATTTGGGCAAGGAATGAGAATTAAATGTTTTAGTCGTTAGAAGTGTCTTATCGAGAAAGTATTTAACAATCGGATTTTTAGACGCGTAGATATTTCTGCAAATATGCTCTAAATAGAAAACTGAACTTATGCCCTCTAGTGGCACATTTGTGCATTGTCAAAAGTTTCAATTATGTGCAAAACATTTTACACCAGAAACTCAGGTCGACAAAGACAGAATTTTTGAAATCAAACTGTTAGAAGCAGAGTTATCGAAAAAAATAAGATTTACATCTACGCACCTGGCGGAAACACTTCGCATTATCTTAAGAAGAAAATATGCGCAAAAGATTTCCTGTGGTGAACGATGTGTGAATGCAGAAAATTTTTTAATTGAGTTTTTCAGAAGCGCAGCTATTGCTGCAAACACATCGGAAACAGAAATACATTATACTCAGTGGCAAAATATTTCTTTACCATAAATTAGAAATTTTATGCAGAACATTTCTATCGATACAAAAAGAATTTCTCAAATCGTACGCTAAGAAGCAAAGATTTAAAATGGAATAAACACGTAGAAAATCTTCTGAGTAAAATATCAAAACATATAGGAATTGTAAGCCATGTTTTAATAAATTTTACGGTTAAAACATTAAAATTATTATATTTTACCTTAATTCATACACACCTTAATTATTGCATATTAACATGGGGTCAAACAATTCAATCCAATACTAAAAAACTGCAAATACTTCAAAATACATTTACTAGACAAATAGATTTAAAATACAACTTTAACAGTAATAATTATATTCGGTTGGGTATTCATGGTTTTACAAGAGTTTTCCCTAATAAATATAATATAATAACTGTTAAGCAATTATACGATTTTAACTTAGGAAAAATTATGTATGAAAGAATAAACAAGAAAGATGACGCCGAATTTTCGGGTGTAATAAGCACGTCTTTTGAATCCCTTCTGACGCAAATTAAATTTATCAAAGCTAT
This sequence comes from Macrothele yani, assembly GCA_039090855.1. Taxonomy (NCBI): domain Eukaryota; kingdom Metazoa; phylum Arthropoda; class Arachnida; order Araneae; family Macrothelidae; genus Macrothele; species Macrothele yani. The sequence goes on along the minus strand of CM077023.1, from coordinate 19,363,018 downwards.
TCAAGGTCAATGGAACCGGTATAGAAAACAATAGTATCTGACGGGAGAAAGAAGTTTTTCAATCGGGTATTTAATCCCTCAGATATTGCTGTAAACGGAATCGTGAGCTTGCGCCATGCATTATTTTAGAAACTATGCATTATTTTTTAAAATCATGCATTATTTTAGGAAGAAAGTATTCTCAAAAGGTTTTCCCATATGAGCGGTATCGGTCCAAGAAAAAAAATTTAGTCGAATTTTCAGGAGCCCAGATTATGCTACAAATACATCACAAGCAGAAATTAACACTTATGCCCCATGGTGGCCAAACTATGCTTTACCAAACATTAGAAATTATGTGAAAAATATTTTCCATCAGGTCTTGTATGCGATACAGGAAGAATTTTTCAAATCGGAGTTTTAGGAGCAGAAATAACGCAGAAAACGCAATTTATCTTTGTGCCCCCTAGCGGAAAGTCCATGATTTACTTGAAAATTTTGAATTTATAGAAAAAAACATTTCGTATCAGAAACACTATCCAACAAAGAAGGAATTTTTCAAATCGAACTCTTAGAAGTAGAGATATAGACAAAGATAAGATATATATCTACGCCCCCTGGCGTAGAAACCATGCATTATTTTAAAAAGAAAATGTTTCTAAAAGGTTTGTCGACATGAGTAGTATCGGTCTACAAACGACGTTTTTTTCAATCAAGAATTGAGAAGCTCATATTTTGCTGCAAATACATCAGAAGCGGAAATTAAGATTTACGCCCTCTGGTGGCCAAACCATTTTTTTACAAAAATTAGAAATTATGTGCAAACGATTTTCCATCAGGAGGTGTATCCGCTGAAGAAAAAATTTTTCAAATCGGAGTTTTAGAAGAAGCAGAGATATAGGGGGAAACGCAATTTACCTGTACGCCCCTAGCGGAAGGTCTTTGAATTACTTGAAAATTTTGATATTATATGAAAAACATGTCACACTGAAAACACTATCAAACAAAGAAGCAATTTTTCAAATCGGTCTCCTTGAAGTAGAGATATTGACAAAAATAAGCCTCCTGGCGGTGAAACTGTGGAATATTTTAAAAAGAAAATATTCCGAAAAGGTTTATCGAAGTGAGTGGCATCAGTCCACGAAAGAATTTTTTTAATCGATATTTTAGAAGCTCATATTTTATGGCAAATACATCAGAAGCAAAAATTAACACTTTCGGCCCCTGGTGGCCAAAGTATTGTTTACCAAAAATTTGAATTTATATGCAAAAGATTTTCCAGCAGGAGGTGTATCCGCTGAAGAAAAAAAATTTCAAATCGGAGTTTTAGAAGAAGAGTTATCGGGAAAAATGCAATTTACTTTTACGCCCCTAGCGGAAAATCTATGTGTAATTTGAAAAAGTAGCTATATCTAAAATACTCTTCGACATAAATGGAATTGAAAGATAAAATAATTTTTTCAATCGGATGTTTAGAAGCAAATATGGGGAATAAAACGCATTTTTGAATTCGACATCTTCTGCATTTACGCCCTCTAGGGGCGAAATTGTACATCGTAAAAAATAAACAAAATGAAGGATCATCATTCGCATATTTCAAGGTTCCCAATGCAAAAAGAATTTTTAAAATCGGATTATTAGTTGCAGAGATATCATGGGTACAGACGGACGGACGGACAAACCGGTAACATAAGCACGATCTTTTTTTACAAAAGACGTGCTAAAAATAACATAGAACATGATCTAATAAAAATTACTACTTATACACATCAGTATGATACTAGAAATCAGCATATACTAATACCAGTTTTACCTAAAACTATAACCATAAAACAAAGTCCACATTACTGTTGACCAAGATTTTGGAATTCATTACCTAGAGAGCTAACAGAAATCAATAACTGTAACTTATATATGTAAAAAAGCTTAAAGCATATATATTAAACTAACTACAAAAAAAAATATAAAAAAAGTAATAAAAAAAAAAAGGAGATGGAAGGGAAGTTAATCGGAAAGTTGGAGAGCAAGAGTGATATCTAAGTGTTGCGCCGCGAAGATTTCATATTATATTAATATCTAACTTCATTGCTGTCTTGGATTGTTGACTTTACTTAGGGAGCTCGGGACTAAGTCAGGACTCTGTGATGCCTTTTCCCGGAGCTTCCTTGCTATTGTTATAAAAATAGATAAATAATAATGTAACAATAAATCATGAATCTGTGACAGCAAAATTAATAAATGAAATGAAATATCGGGGAAACAGAAATTTTACTGTAAGCCCCCTAACGGGAAAGCTGCGCGATAGTTGTAAAAGAAACTCTGCCCAAAATAGTCTTCATTGTAAATGGTATCGAAACAAAGGAATATTTTTTTCAATTGGATATTTAGAAAGGATGCTATGGAACAAAATGTATTTTGAATTCGACATCATCTACATTTACGCCCTCTAACGGCAAAATTGTGCATGAAAAACCGGAATGCAATGATCATCATCATCACATTTCAAGCTTCCCAATGCAAAAATAATTTTTCTAATCGCACTAATAGTTGCAGAGATATGGTGTCTTCAGAGGGACGGACGGACAAACCGATGACATATGCACGATCTTTTTTAACAAAACACGTGTTTTTTACAAGCTGGGTTCGGGCCCCACTTGAGAGCAGCTTATCCCACTGCAGCCCCCTTCTCCTGTTCCTGGAACCAGTGACCCTAAATTAGGGACGGATGATAACCCGCATCCCTCTCAGAGGTAGTTATTGTGGTCGTTAACCCTCATCCCTCCTTAAAAAAAACCCCGCTAATAATTACAACAAATGACGTCGAACTTATATTTTGAATTTGTTGTCATCTGATGCCGGCAACATAACTGCAACAATATAAGTTTAAAAGCGCAAGTAGCCAAAGCCTTTGAATTCGTGCTGAGTGAATAAAAAGGTTATTGGCCGCTTATCTGTTTTGCCCCAACTTAATCTGCAGTACCTGCAGATGATAGAAATGATTTATAACACAGTTTAACGAAGAAGTAGCGAAGAAACTTCTTTCCTTTTTGTAAGACCATTTCGTAAATTTATTTTCTTGCTAATAAAGCGTTTGGAGAAAAAAGTACAACAGAATAATCTCATTTTTGAAAGGACACTTGAGATCCAGAGACACGCAGTGCTTACATAAAATTTTCGAGAATTAGTTAAGTGAATCATATAAAATGCTACATTATAGCAATTATACTTAAGCCGTCTTACTTAATAACACTTAATCATTTTTTCTTGAACAATGAATGATACCAAGGTTTCATCGAAATACATGCAACCGGTTTTTTGCAATGCCAACGTGAATTCTGAGAAAAACAAGGTCATGTGCAAGTTTTGGAATCTTTAATGAAGTACTCACTCGCTCTTGATATAATGTAAAAGTCTGGAAATAATGATGGTAATAAAAATAAGAATTTGGGTCGCTGTAGAGAAAAGACTGAAGCTACGGATTCAAACTTAATCTGTAGAACCCTACAAACAGAAATTATTGGGCTGAACTTTCACCACGAAAGCAGTTATTTCTTGTATATACCTAGGTCTCTTGTTAAGCTTTCTTATCGTCATCAACAGAGGAATCTTTTCACGAGCATAAAGAACCGTTACTTCTTCCAAGAAATTTTACCGGAGGTCTTCCGAGCTGTATCACTGCGGTAGTGTTACACGGAAATTATACACTCATGTCTGAAAACTAAGGATCACACTTACATTTTTAATAAGGAATAAAGATGAATAAGGCATGTACACACGTAACTAAGCATGAATTTGTGCTTATTAATAGAGTAAATTGATAAAAGAACGAAATACACCATTATCTGACATTGCCTCACAACAACTAAAATTGACAGAAAAAAATTACTATTTTTTCATGGATCATTTTAATAGAGTATATGTCCACCTGTAACCGAAATGCATTGTTGGCATCGGTGGGCCATGCATGCTACTCAGGAGATTGTCCAAAAGATCCTGAGGGAGGTTCCCCATTCTTTCAGCGCCATCACTCGGTCTTTTATGGTGCCAGGTGGGGGATCGTGTTCAGAAATGCATCTCTCCAGAGCGTCCCAAGCATTTTCGATTGGACTCAGGTCGGGGGAGTACGCAGGCCACTCCATTCCGTCGATCTCCCTCGCTCTCCAATAGTTCAACACATGATGATCGATGAGGACGGGCGTTACCGTCCATAAAAACGAAAGAATTTCCTTCCGCACCTCGAAACAGCCTTACATGTTCTAAAATGACCTCCTCACACTAACGCTGGGCATTCATTGACCCTTTCCCCAACATTAGGAGTTCTGTAAGGACCAAATAGGCTCTATACTAACCAATCACAGACCAGACCATTACTCCATCACCCTTGTAATGGTCAATCTCTACGATGTTTCTGGCTGAAGAGGCAGTGAGGAGTTCTCGCCTGATTTATTGCCACCTAGAGTCAGACAATAAACAAAATCAGCTTTCGTCTGTGAACAGAAATTTGGTCCATTGCTCTTCACTCCATGTGGAATGTTCACGACGACGTCGGCAGAGAGTTGTTTTGCGTGCTGGAATCAATAGAACACACTGTATAAGTTTTTGAGCATACAACCCGAAATTATTCAAACGCCTTGACACAGTTTGATGCGATATTTTGGTACCCGTGCTTGATTCCAGCTGTTTTGCTGGCTTGCCAGCAGTTATTCGGCGAGATCTTTCAGCCGTTACAACACGATAACGATCTTGTGATGGAGTACTTTTGCGTAGTCGACTACTACTAAACCTCCTGGTAGATATTCCATGTTCAGAAAATTGTTTCCAGATCCATGATACTACGCTCTGTGCAATTCTGAACTCCTTCGCTACGTCTCTCGTTGTCAGCCCTTCTTCCAGTTTACCAATAATTCACCCACGGGTGAAATCATGTAGATGAGTTCTTTTAGATGTATTGGGTTGTCGAAAAATTCATGACGTATTTTAGCCATGTTTTGCAAAGCTCATTTATTGATAGAAAGAACAAAGATCAATCAATGACAGAATGCCCGTTTTGCTCGATAACCTTTTGCCATCTTTCAGTGAGCTGCAGAATGTCTCGTTCATAGAAGGGCCTGTCTTTCGTGGCGAAAAACTGTACAAGGTGCTGATTTACAGCCTCATCTGAATTGAACGTTATACCACGCAAGGACTGTTGAAGAGAGCGAAACAAGTGGAGGTCTGACGGCGCAAGGTCAGGCGAGTATGCTGGGTTTGGCAACACGTCCCACACAAGCTCCAATAATTTTTGGCGGGTGATCAGACTTGTGTGTGGTCTCGCGTTGTCGTGATGGAACGCAACAGCTTTACGATGAACGAGCTCTGGACGTTTCTGGATGATGGATTCGTTCAAACTGTCCAATTGCCGACAGTACACATTCGAATTGATTGTTTGGTTCCGTGGTAGGAGCTCGAAACACACAAGACACCTTTAAAATCCCACCACACTGAGACTAGAACCTTCCGCTGATAAATGTCTGCTTTGAATGCCGTTTGAGGCAAGGCAGCACGTCGGGACCAGAATCGTTTGCGCAGCACATTTTTGTACACACTCCACTTTTCTTCACCAGTTATCAGTCGCTTCAAAAACGGATCGTTTTCCTCACGTTTAACGAGCATATCGCAGATGTTTATACGCGCCGTCAATTGAGCTTCTTTCAGTTCATGAGGAACCCACACATAGAGCTTGCTTACGTATCCCAGTTTCTTCAGGTGGTCGTGAACGCTTGATTTATGGATGTGCAATGTGTCTGCAATCTCTCGTGTCGTGTAACGTGGGTTTTACTTGATCAATGCCTTGATTTGGTCGTCATCAACCTCGGTGGGCCTCCCAGACCGAGGAGCATCGTTGAGGTCAAAATCACCAGCACAGAAGTTTGCGAACCACCGCTGGCACTGAAGTTCTTGTAGAGCATTATCACCGTACACGTTAAGCAACTTTTCACAAGCTTGACGCGCGTTCTTCCCTTTACGGAAGTAAAACAGTAAAATATGGCGAAAATGCACAGTTTGGTCTTCCATCTTCAACTTGATGTCAAATCTCCGCAAATCAACCAAATCGTTCAGTATTCCTTTTAGACTGCAGCTAAAACTGGCACTTGTCGAATGTCATAGCGATAAACAGTGCTGCGCATGCATATAGTACTTCCAAAGTAGTCCAACCGCCATCAGGTGCCAAAATACGTCATGACTTTTCCGACAACCCAATACTATAAGTCGCCTTAACAACAAAAAAGGCAGATCCACATTTCAACACCTACAAAACAAACGTTTTTTCCCCACTCTCGTTTCAGATTTTATTGCAGATTGGCAGTACACAGCTGACATGTGATTCCTGACAGTTCGCATATAACCAAACACTCTCGCATAGCTTGCTCGGTCGAAATGTTCTGCCGTCTGTTCCGAGACATCGGAATATTTTGACCGCTAACCAACAACTTGCGACTCTGAAATTAGCTTTTTGTCGTTGATCCGTAATTTTTGGACATGAGTGTATTTCAGCATTCACTAAAGCAGTGGTTCTCAACCGGGGATACGCGGACTGTGGATACCCCTGGGTTTGCATCCAAAAAGGTTGGATTTTCATTTGCTTAGGTTTTAGTAAAACATTGATTAGCTGATTGCGATATCATTCATATTCTAAATGATATATGTATATTTATTACATTTCTATTGTTATGAGGAGAGAGGGTGTAGTAGAAGTTCAAACTTACGACTAAATTTCGGATGCGGCAAAGCAGTAGCAGGGCGTGTTCTCTATCCGCTGAAATCTGTGCACAGCTCGGAAAGTGAGAAGAACAGACAAACCCAAAAATTCGTTTCTATTTTTACACGTTCATACTTTTACCATTTCTGACGAAATATTTATGTGAATGTAGGTTTGCCAAATATCATGACACAAAATTTAAAAAGAGAAGCAAACTTAACGCTTCAGCAGACATTCGCTGTAAATTATCCCCTTTAATACTTATTTTCGGCAAAATCGCTGAAAATCTGTTTCAGCAGGTTTCTCATTAGATTCACTGAGAAAGTATATATATTTTTAATTACTTTAGTTTTGTGTCATAGTAATATCCTTATATACATTTTTAGTTTAAAATATTAAGAGCTGTGATTATTTTTTAGTTCCACTATGCATACAAAAATAAAAAAAACACCCTTTCTTAGTATTTTATGCCTGCGATAATCTTAGGGCGGTATCTGTGGACCCGGTATATCCTCAAGGAGGTACTTCGGCAAAAAAGGTTAAGAATCGCTGTACTGAAATAAAAGCCGAAGAAAAATGGATAACGGAAGAAAGTTGGTGATCATCTAATAGAAAGCAATAATACGAAAGGTAAAAATGCCTTACGCTACCAAAGGAAATTGAAGTACGAATGGATAAAAGTATATAAAAACGACAATAATGTCCAAACCAAGCGAATGGGTAAAAAAATTGCAACCGTAAAGGAGCACGTTCAAAACAGATATACGTGGGTTGTACCGAAAGTAATGCAAAAGTGGGCATAACTTTTTTATTAACTGGCAGAGGTCGTTCAAATTACACATGTTGGTAGAGTAATTCTTTCTCTATGCAAAGGTACTGCTCAACATAGTCTCCATCAGAAGCGATGTATTTGCGCCATCGTTGAACTCAACTCTTTTTTTTTTTTTTTTTTTTTTTTTGATTGGAGGTTTAACGACCACCGTGAGCAACTCAATGGGCTATAAGCAGTCGCCCGTCCCTAATTTAGGGTCACTGGTTCCAGGGAAGGGAGAGAGCCAGTGCCGTAAGACAAACACAACATCCATGCCTGACCGGGATTCGAACCCGGACCCCTTACGGACGAATGATCAGAGGCCAACGCCTTAGACCACTGCGCCACCGGGGCGGTAAACTCAACTCTTGAAACATCTTTGTAAAAATTCAGGCGTGGACTGTTGTACCCACTTCTTCACAGCCCATTTCACCTCGTTTGTGTCACCAATTCGTTCTCCCCGGAGACTGTCTTTCATTGGACAAAACAGGTGGAAGCCGGAGGGTGCCAGATCTGGGATGTACGGTGGACGGAGGACCACCTACCAGCCTAATTTTCTGATCGCCTGATTTGTTGCCAAAGATGTGTGTAGTCCAGCATTGCCAGAGTGAATGTGGATCCTTTTCCGATTCTTGTTCGGTCTCTTCCTCCTTATGGCTTCTCTAAGCTTCTTGAGTGTCTCAATGTACCGCTCGCTGGTCACGGTACTGCCACGTTCTAAAAAACCCAAGGCGGAATGACACCCCTGTCATCCCAAAAAAACAGTCACCATGACTTGTGACGTATATTCTAAATTAACTTTCATTTTTAGTTCCTTTTCCTATGTAAATTTCACCCTTCGTTTTAAATTCTAAAAAATTTTTTCCTTAGTCTTCAGTTTTGCTCTTAAGTTTGTTCTCCGTTATACTTCCAAACTTAACGTGACATCTTCTTTCTCACGAGGATACTGTTGGCAACGCATTTGAGGTCAGAGAGAAAGTGACGTATGACTGTGATAAGAACTATAGATAAAAAGGACGATACGACAGTTGCTCGTGTGGGTGGATGTGTGTAGACGTTCGATTGTTAAGTTAAATGTGAAATCAACAACTCTAGTGCCATGTTGTGAAGTTCTATTGAAATAGTACTGAAATAAAGAAGGAATTACCGTAAGTTGACTTCTGTCTACGTTTCGTCTGGCTGTAAAAGCTCAATTAGGAACTATTGCATTGTATTCTTATTTAATGGTTTTAGACTTAGCGTAACGACAATATCTCTCATGAAAAGACATTACGTTATAGACTTTCTGTGCTGATCGTTGACTCTTGAACTTCTTATGCCTTGGTGAAGAGGTGTGACGCCATTCCATAGATTAATTCTTCGTTTCCAGATCGGAAAGATACGCCCACATTTCATCCCCTGTCACCAGAGTGAAAAAAAAACGTGTCTACATTGGCTTCAAACTCTACCAGCAGATCAGAGCAGACTTCTACCCTTCTCTCCTTCAAATCGGGTGTCAACTATCGAGGTACCACTTTGCACACACTTTCAGATACCCTAAGTCTTCCACCATCTTCTGTATGGCATTGTGACCACAATCCAGTTGTGCAACAAGCTCAGGGATTGTGACTTGTCTCTCCGCGCGAATCAATTCATCCACTCCCTGACGATAGGTGTCAGTGGTCGCAGATGGTGGTCTCGCACTGCGTGGTTTGTCTTCAATGCTGGTTTCCCCTTCTTCATCCATTTGTGGACATTGCTCAGATGGACGAAGATTCTGTAGCCTTCTGTGGATGTCTGACAGCCTGAACCCTTCCTTCGTCAAGAACTCAATGACGGAACATTGCTTCTGCTTGGAATCCATTATTTATTTGGCGCCCCGGTGGCGCAGTGGTCTAAGCGATGGCCTCTGATCATTCGTCCAAAAGGGGTCCGGGTTCGAATCCCGGTGAGGCATGGATGTTGTGTTTGTCTTATGGCACTGACTCTCTCCCTTCCCTGGAACCAGTGACCCTAAATTAGGGACGAGCGACAGCTTATAGCCCATTGAGTTGCTCACAGTGGTCGTTAAACCTCCAATCAAAAAAAAAAAAAAAAGTCCATTATTTACCAACAATGAAGAAGAAGGGTTACTATAGAGGAAGAGTTACTCTACTAACATGTGCAATTCGAAAGATCTCTGTCAATTAAGGCTCTACGAGGCCCGCCATCTTGTATTGTGCCTTCTCTTGTTAACCAACGGGCAAGCGTATTTCACAAATTGCTCGGGCAATTTTGCACATTTTGGAACACCGTTTGTGGCTAACGCAAGATATATGATAAATAGTTTTCTGGTTTCAGAATTTTTATTGACCTTTCCCTTCATTTTTTATCTGCAGCGAAAGTCGTACCAAGGCGTCTTCCAAAGCTTTATTAATTAATAAAAATACTTAAAGAGTCCAAAATGAAAATCTGAAGCCAGGAAACTCTTTATTTATCATATATCTTGCGTTAGCCACAAACGGTGTTCCAAAATGTGCAAAATTGCCCGAGCAATTTGTGAAATACGCTTGCCCGTTGGTTAACAAGAGAAGGCAGCAATACAAGATGGCGGGTCTCGTAGAGCCTTAATAAAAATGTTATGCCCACTTTTGCATTACTTTCGGTACAACCTTCGTAAATGTTATGAGCCGCGCTGGTGGTGCAGTGGTCTAAGCCCTGGCTTATGACCATTCGTCCGAGAAGGGTCCGGGATCGAATTCCGGTGAGTCATAGTTGTCGTGTTTGTCTTACGGCTCTGGCTCTTTCCCTTCCCTAGAACCAGTGACCCTAATAAGGGACGAGCGACTGCTTACAGTCCATCGAGTTGCTCACGGTGGTTGTTAAACCTCGAAACAAAAAAAAGAAATGTTATGTTAATCAAGTGGTGGCATTCACTCCTCTTTCAAAAAATTGCCCCACCCGAAAAGAGCACAGTTAGATTTATGCAGATTAATATGGAAGTGCGGGACACTAATAGATGCAAATAAAGGGGAAACTGCTGGTCGAGATACATTTAAATTGCGGAGGATGACAGGGATTCCTTTAGTTGTACAGACGTTTGTCGTTTGGAGAATTCTGTTTTTAGGAAGTTTCAGTTTCTGTTACTTAAATTAGACTGTAGACTACACACATTAGTGGTGTAGTTTAACTATTTCAACTAATTTCAGTTTCATCATTTGTGACGTACTACATAGGTAAAGCACATGTCAAGACGATTAATCTGCAGCGATACATTCCGTCCGTGTAGTAAGTTGGAAGAGCAACTTACTCCGGAGTGAGGGGGCGCAAGTTCGATTTCCGTCTCGGACAAACTTGTGTTTTCAAATTGGCGACCGAACGTGAAAATGGATCCACTGGCCGTTGGGTTCTTCGAAAATGTGTGGTGATCATTCCACACATTGTCTAGAATTAATAAAAGTTTGCTCTTTGCTAAAAAAAAAAAAAAAAAAAAGGCGAATTGATATGACTTACTACAGAGGTTGTGACGTATTACAGAGGTAAAGCTCGTGTCAAGACGATTAATCTGCGGCGATATATTCCGTCCGTGTAGCTTAGTTGGGAGAGCAACTTACTCCGGAGTGAGGGGGGCACGGTTTTGATCTCGTCACGGACAAACTTGTGTTTTTCCACATTCAGCAATTATTATACACTGCTGGCCACCCAAAATGCAACACCAAGAAGGAAGCATCCGATTGGCCTGAAATTCGCAGCATGCGTCGCCCGCGAGAGGACATGCAAACGATTAGCATTGCAAGGCATATGCAAGACATATGCCACCGAGAAGCAATATAAGAAGGGTGCACAGAAGGCGGGGTGTAAGTAGTTGAAGTGTGGTGTGTTGTGTTGCCGGACCTGAGCGTGGGAATCTTCCTGATGCCTCGTCGCAGAATACGGCAGTCATTCCAGCACGTCTCGGAGTTCGACAGAGGACGAATAGTGGCTTTTCTCCACAGCGGTTTATCGTACCGAGACATCGGCGCCCGTGTGGGACGACATTCAGCCACAGTGAGGAGAGTGTGGATTCGGTGGGTGCAGGAGGGAAGGATGGACCGACGTGAGCGATTGACACAGCCGCGGCACACCACCGAACGAGAGGACCGGCATATTGTGTGGCGGGCATTGACGGCTCGAACCGCCACATCACAAACGTTAGCGCAAAAATTAGGGTGTGTTGCGCGACAACCTGTGTCAGCACATACCGTTCGACGTCGTCTGCAGGAGCGTTGACTTGTCACACGGCGCCCATTGCTCCGATTACCACTGACGTTACACCACTGGCGAGTGCGGCGGCAGTGGGCCGTTGAACGCCGCACCTGGACTACGGAATGGCACGACATTGCATTCTCCGGCGAATCCAGCTTCTGCCTGCAACACCACGATGGTCGGATCCGCGTGTGGCGGCACCGCGGCGAAAGACTGTATGACGCTTGCATTATGCATCGCCATACCGGTCCGTCGCCTGGCGTTATGGTTTAGGGCGCAATTGGATATGACACCCGCACCCCTCTGGTACGCATCGCCGGTTCACTCAACAGCCACCCCTACATCTCCAACGTTTTGGATCTTGTAGTCCTCCCTTACCTGCAGGACCTGCCAGCGGCCACGTTTCAACAGAACAATGCGCGCCCGCACGTGGCACGCATCGTGCAACAATTCTTCACGACCCACCAGGTGTCACTGCTGCCGTGGCCCGCCTGTTCTCCCGATATGTCGCCCATCGAACACGTCTCGTCGCTGATCGGAAACCTAGTGGCCCGGCAAGCACCACACGCGGCTACGCCTGATGAACTGTGGCAACGTGTGGAAGCAGCCTGGATCGACATACCCCAAGCCCACATCGAAAGCCTCTTTCGTTCGACACCGCTGCGTGTAGCGGCCGTTATTGCCAGCCATGTGGGCCACACGAACTATTGATGTCTGCGTGTTCCGCAAGTCGCACGGGCCTGTAAGCTCAATCGTTTCATCTTTGTATCTGTTGTTATGTGTCCAGTAAATCTGGCTTTCCTATCTCGTGTCCTTTTTGGTGTTGCATTTTGGGTGGCCTGCAGCACCCAAAATGCAACACCAAGAAGGAAGCATCCAATTGGCCTGAAATTCGCAGCATGCGTCGCCCGCGAGAGGACATGCAATATTATTCCGCACCGTATTTGGGTGTTTGAAGTTTCCATCAACATTCCGACATTACATCTGGAACAACCTAATACACAGAATTTTAAAACTAAATGTTAGGTGTGTGTGCCTGGGTACATGTCTTTATTCATTCATTCATTTTCTTTATGCTTCCTTCGTCTTGAACAGCACTGTGAATATTATGTATGTTTGTTGTTGTTATTTTTACAGTTAATCTATTTTTTTTTTCTTTTTGATTTTCAGGTTGCATAATTTCCCCCGTAGAATTTGTAAAGTCGTCTGCTTAAATGAAAGTGGAGAATTCAAAAATCAAAAATTTAGACGCTTCATTCACAACCGGTACCGAACTCTGTGACCACATAAAAGTATTACTTCAACTCAGAACTTCTGTCATCACTTCGGTCTTTGAAATAAGTCTTAATCATCACGCTGACCCACTCACAGGAAAAAAAATTACTTTATGTGCTTAAAGACCATCACACCCCCACTGTGTTATCAAGACCTTGTGAGATATGAGTGCTTTGCGCACTTCGTCAAGAAGGAAGCAACAGACTCAACAGAAACAGCACTGTTTTTTTGCTGCAATTGCTACGTGACCAATTTTGCTTAAAATTTCACTCATCACTGCTTAAAAAGAGTCACGTTTACATGCATACCAAACCTAGAAAAAAATCTGGGTACATTTTATAAGTGCTAATTTTTTAGACGTAACAGTTTAGTTCCCCGAAAATGCGAGACTATTTATTTTAGATTATTTTTTTTTTTTCTGTTGATGCACACTGATTCCTGTCTGTACATGCGCATCATTAACACGGAAAGTACAATATTTTCGACAGCATTTTTTATATCATCATATCCAATGTAAAAAAAAATTCAATACTGCTTCTAGAAATTAAATTAAGGTGATAGCTCAGGTACGGTCACAATGAGTATTTTTTTTTTTTTTTTCGATCAATAGAGCTTTTGCATTCTCTCATGATAAGCGTTAGTTATGCACACTAGTAAATGCTGGTTTATAGTGAATATGTTGGTGTAATAGAACTTTAGACATTTTAAATCTATATGTTGAAACATTATGCACATTGACATCGGTGTTATTTGCTCTGTATTTGTTAGCTTGTTCTGCTGTGTAGAAATTGGCAATTGGTTTTTAACGAGGACCGCTGCAGTTAACACTTTACAGAAATCTATGCTGGTGTACAAGTTCATATCATTTTTTCTTCCAGATTTAGAGTAAATGATTTTAATAAACATTTTAAAAAGAGTAATCTCATCTGTCCAGAGATCAGAATCATTACTGTATATCGCTAAAAAATAGCGGATGTGATTCAGAAAATACGCCCATTTGTTGAATGATTAAGAGCAACACCGTAACCTGTGATAAGAAAAAATTATTCGCATCTGCCAATAAAAAATCTGGTTAAAACCAAAAAGTTGTATTCACGTTGAGATCCATAACAAATTCATGAAACAATACACAGAACACAAAAGAAGCTGAATCTGAAGAAATGTAGAAAGCAGCGTTTCAGTTGAGAAGGCGGAAGAACTTTTTTAAGAAACTCACCGTAGCAAAAAAGGAAACGATGTACTCAAGTACCAACAACGACAAAAATTGTTCGTATAATGATTCTGCTACGCTTTTGCTTTTCTGATTTTTCTTTTGCCACCTTAATGAGTTGTAAATATTTTATGTTTAGAATGAATATTCACCTCACACTTTCCATATACTTGAAATTTGACTTGATGCTAAATACAACGGCCGTTCCATAAAAACTGAGAGTCAAATCACACAAAATGAAGAAATATAGGTACAGCAAAATGTACGTTATTCTTCCTCAAAGTATCTTCCCTCGGATGATATGCAACGGTCCCATCGTTCAGTCCACTTTTCAAAGCATGTGGCGAAGGCTTTTTGTGGAAGCTGTTTTAGCGACACATGTACAGCTTGAGTAACATCTGCATCTGTGTTGAATGTTGCGCCACGGAACTTCTCCTTCATTGTTGAGAAATGAAGGAGAAGTTCTTTCGCCCCGAGCAATCCCTCCCCCAGAAATCTCACGGGGCAAGGACAGGACTGTAGGCACACTGTGGCATGATTTCAATATTTGTAAGAAACTATTGAACACAAGCAGCCTCATGTGGGCGGGAGTTATCATGGTGTACGGTCCACTTGCCCACCAGTTACGGTCGCTTAATCGATATGTGTCGTCGCAGTCAAGACTGAAATGTATTACTCAGCATTGACAGTAATTTGTGGAGGAACGTATGCTGGTAGACTACACCTTTATGATCAAAGGAAATTTTCATCATCACCTTCCCAGTTGATTTGGTTTGGCGGACCTTTTTCGGAGGAGGCGAGCCTGCGTGTTTCCAGACACTCATTGCGAACTTCGTGAATGAGTTGAAATAGTGGACCCATGTTTCATCGTCAGTTATTACTGCGTTTAGAAAGTTTGGATCCTTTGCAATCATTTGTTTCCACTCATGACACACCTCAACTCTGGCAAACATTTTTTCTCTCGTCAGGTGATGAGGTACCGATCTGGAACACACACGATGCAGCAGTAATTTGTCGATTTGTCGCGTAGAATGTGGAATGCCGACGTTTTTAAAATATTAGTTGACGCCGCTATGTTTTCACACATTTGTCGATCTTATTGCAGAATTGCCCAAACAGTGTTAAAAATACACTCCGTAACAACACTTTCAGGTCGACCAGGCCTAGGAGCGAGTTCTGCCGACAAACGCCCTTTTTTGAAATCATGGTGCCATCTAAAAATCGTTGACTCACCCAAATATTTATCTTTGTAAGCTTTATTTCATCAAATCAACTGTTTCCGGAGCCGTTCCCAAACGATAACAAAATTTCATCGCACAACGCAATACATGGTGCCATCTAAAAATCGTTGACTCACCCAAATATTTATCTTTGTAAGCTTTATTTCATCAAATCAACTGTTTCCGGAGCCGTTTTACCCAAACGATAACAAAATTTCATCGCACAACGCATTTCACTTCTTAATTCTGAATCACTCACCTCCATAGTTGTATGACGAAATGCAGACGTACCTTAAACAACTGCACAATAGCAAAACCAGAATCGTCTGCCATGGCTAATAACTGTTGCCATAGATACTTCCTTAATTCAGTTAGTCGTCGGCGAGGTTATTTTTCGCCTTTCGCACTGTTGCCTACTTAAAAAAAATTACTCTCAGTTTTTATGGAACAGTCTTTGTACATACGCTCTTGAGTGATCTTGTCGATTTCTATAGCTTATGTTAAGATTTTTTTCGCACGATACATTTCCGTCCATTTTATTTATACTTTTAATGAATATTTCTGCCTAGCGTCGCAATCTCTCCGCCTTTGAATTATTAGAGAACCCATTCTGTGGAAACCTTAGTTCATGTTCGATTATACTGGACTCATAATTAAGGTCAGGTGCGCTAATAATACTAGTGATGGTTATCTTCCTATTTGCAAGCATCAGTTGCTCCGTCTGTGACGTCAAGACATTGTTTTCCTGACGTTACTGAAGGTTCAAAGCGCGTTTGGTGGTGAGCGTTGAGTAGGCTCGATTAAATGCTGTTTTAAGTGTTCTACGATATCACATCATAAATACTCTCCGTCGAATGCAGCAAGGATCTCGCCGTATACCTCACTTCCTTTTCTTGAACAAAGCACAATTTTCATGCCAGTTCCGTTTTCAGTCTTGTCATAAATAACGTAAAGATCGTCAGATACGGATGTACAAACAGGTGCAACTTGTAAATGCAAAATGGGTGCCAGTTTGAGTCTCAAATATAACACGTCCTTTGCAGAAAAACAGTGATAATTAGGGAATGAAATTTTTTGGTGCTAAAAACAAAAATATTTATTTTTTGTACGCTGATAATTTCGAAAAAATATTTGCTGAAAAAAGAAAGATATTTGCAAAAACTAAACCTATATTTTCTTAAACGATAATGTGACTATATAGTTATTTTCTGTGATAAAAAGATAATGTTAATACTTAACTTATTAATCACAGCTATACATTTGATGAAAAAAGTTCTTTGAAGTTGCAGTGGACTTTGTTTTACGTTTGTCTTGACTTATTTTCCTTGTTGACGACAGTACAACATGATGTCACATCCACCCTAGTTTTTTTTTTTTTTTTTTATACGATGCTGTTACGTTTTTTTTTTTTTTTGCTAATTTTGGGCTTCCTTTTTCACTCACATACTCGCAATGAAGAGGCAAACTCAACTCAGAAATTTATTCCGTGCAGTTACACACAGCTCCTAGAAATAATTTACTCAGTGTACTTTAGCACGCAGTATACGAACAGAATATTATCGTAGAAAGAAAAACATGCTGACGGCAGCAATTCAACAGAATCGCACGAACAATAATAGCGCGAGCTGCGTCTACGTACTTTCTATGTTGGACCTATCCGTGTGCTTTCGTGGATACGGCAGAACTTCCGGTTTCGCTTCTCCGAGCCGGAAAAGATGACGTCCTTCGACACTGCGCAAGCGCCGATGAAACGAGTCCTCGCGGAGGGTAATAGGGGCGTAAATTCCACTCGCTCGTTATAATACTGCTCCTTTCTCGTTACAATATTTTTCCTTTATTTTTCGCTGAAGTTTTACTCCTGGTACATTTACACCAAAAAAATATTTAAAATATTGAGGAAACATGCAAATTTATGCATGCATTAACGGAATTTTTCGAAAATATGTGTTTTTATGTGAAAATATTTGCTTACCTAAAAATCCATTCCCTAGTGATAATAAATAAGTAACATAAAAATACCGTTGTAGAATTAATTCTCTATATATTATGAGGTTGTCAACTCTGACATAGAGGTTGCAAGAAAGAAAGTTTTGTGTGGCATTGACTAATTCGGATTCAGATAGATCTGAGCATTACGTATCATCGGTGTAATGGCATGACTTTTTCGATAGAATCACCAAAAGAAATATAAGAGGTAATGCATGATATTGTTATTCAAGTGATACTTTATTATCATATTATTAAATATTTTTTTAATCACTAAAGCTGAGAGTTTACTTTGTCTGAAGTATTTTATCATGTTGTTTCACTCACAGGTTTACTTCTTTTTTTGGGGGGGGGGAAGGGAGTTTTAAGCATAAATCTCCATATTTTTATCTACAAAAGCTTTATTTTTCCACTAGAAAAGTACAAAACACAATCACCTAACTACCTTTAACTCGCGTCATTAATATTCGAAGGTTCTGACGTAGATAAAGCATTGCCGCTCCTTCTGGTTTTTCCAAACACAGCTTAAAGATAGAAATAAATTAAAATAACCCGCAAAATAATAACAAAACAGTTGCCTATATGCAGGTAGATAGCTCGTAGATTCTGCACAGGCTTGAATTTGGAAAGTCCGTACCGATTCTGAATTTGCACTTTACGGGCCCGGCCAGACCCGATTCAGACTTTCATCAAGCGTTCTCTGCCAAAAATCACGCAAGGCGTCATCTAGAACTGGGATGTTCAACTCGTGGAGCGCTTTTCAATAGCCCCGGAGACGTCCACAAAGGAAATTCTAAAATGGAAAAAAATACATTTTCGAAATGGAAAAATGAATATCCAAATACCTTAGGTACATGGACTTTGAATTCCCAAATCTGCTCTATGAGCTATGCTGCGATAAATTAGTCAGGGTGTTCCAAATTTATCTTTACAACTTTGACCCACGATGAAACAAACAGAGTAAGAGAACAAAAATCGGTTTATTGCAAACTGAACAGCGCGAGCTAAAGTTTGTTGGGGTGCTAGTAGTGCTCCACATGCGCACCGCCGGTTACACGAATAACGTCGAGACGGTATTCGACCAGCTGCCATGTTCTCCCGAGCATGTCCTCAGGAATTGTTGTGATTGAAGTTATAATCCTGTGCTTCAGCTCATCCACATGCGGAACCTCTGTGCGGTACACAATATCCTTCACATAGCCCCACAGAAAAAAAGTCCAGGGTGGTAAGATCCGCTGAACGTGGAGGCCAGGGAATTGGATCATCCCGTCCAATCCAGCGCTCCGGAAAGGTTTCATCAAGAAACTCACGAACACGAAGAGTCTAGTGCGGAGGTGCACCGTCCTGCTGGAATATGATAACCGGTTGCAGGCCTTCCAATTAGGGGGTAACAAACTCACTCAGCATGTCCAAATAAACATTGGATATGACTGTGCTTTTGGCGAAAAAGAATGGACCGATGATGCAGTTGTTGAATCATAAAAGTTCCATGCTAAAAATATCAATAAGAATAAAAAGGCAGCTGTCTAAGCATGCTGAAAACCAACCCAAAACGTACAATTATAATTTTACTACGAAAAAGACATATTAGGTAAAAACAAGATCGTTCGCAACAGGCGCCCTGTGCGTTACCAGGTTAAAAGAACTGGCGCTAGGAGAACACACACACTTAATATATAGGTAGTCGCGAAGACAACAGCGATCCTGGTGAGTGACATGATATTCCCGTCACAACTCGGTTACAGCGAGAAACAAATCTGAGAAAGAAAATGGTACTTAATAGGTGACCAATACATACTCACCGAAGTGATAAGTAAGCAAAAGGTCCGTTATCAACCCCCGCAAAAGGGGCTTACTTATCACTTCGGTGAGTATGTATTGGTCACCTATTAAGTGTCATTTACTTTCTCAGCTTTGTTTCTCGCTGTAACCGAGTTGTGACGCGGATATCACGTCACTCACCAGGATCGCTGTTGCCTTCGGGACTACCTATATACACTGGCGTGAAAACATGTTCATCTTCCAGCATCGACTCAAATCATACCATAAGATCCCCAAGATGTAAGAATATGGGACAAGTAAGAAAAATCGTCCAAACAAGGAATCCAAAGGATACAAAGGCACTTTATTGAAAAGGTAGCTTCGAGCACAACTGGACAGAAGACAAAAACGTCCATGTGACAGGCGGCTGCCAAGAATAATCCAGTCTTTAGTAGGGGATATGATCACCCCTGACTGCGTTGCAGGATTTACAACGTCTGTCCATGCTGAGGACGAGGTTAACAAGGAGCTGTTGATTAATCGCGGCCCATTCCACTTGTAGCTGGCGGCTGGTGACGTGTTGCCCAGCGCCTTCCGAGAAGGTCCCACACGTGTTCGATTGGATTTAGGTCCTGAGATCTTGCAGGCCAATCCATGCGTTGAATATCTTCACTATACAACAGCTCTGCGACAGCCACTGTATGATGAGGTGTAGCGTTGTCGTCCATGAAGAGGAACTCAGGACCCACAGCACCTCTAAACAGACGCACGTGAGGCAGGAGAACCTCGGTACAATAGCGAACACCAGTGACTGAACCTCCTTGGAAGATGTGGAGGTCAGTACGGCTAACAAGCATGATACCGCCACAAAAAAGAACTCCGCCACCTCCAAACCGGTCCTTTTCGATGATGCTGGAGGTGTGATTGCGTTTTCCTTCCTCTCTCCAGATGTGTATACGTCCAGAATCGCTCGTCAGACTAAATCGGCTCTCATCCGTAAAGAGAACTCGACCCCATTGCTGATGTGTCCAGTTCCTGTGTTTCTGGCACCACAGAAACCGCCGTCTCCGATGAGCAGGCGTTAATGACACACACCGTACTGGTCGTCGTGCAGATAGACCACCTTTGTGCAGCCTCCTGGCCACTGCAAAACGCGAAAACGGACGTCCAGTTGTCTGTTGCATGTGCCTTGCGATTTCTCCCGCTGTCTGCCGTCTGTCTCTTCTCGCCTGTAGGACAATATACCGGTCGTCTGCCGCCGTGGTTGCTCGTGGACGACCACTACTAAACTCTCGGACAGCTGTTCCTGTCGTTTAAAATGCTCTCCAAGCTCGTGAAACGATGCTGTGAGCGATCCCGAACTCCTCGGCTTCACTAGTCACGCTTCGACCTTCTTCCAAATTCCCAATGACGCGACCTCGGGTAAAGTCATCCAGATGTCGTCTACTGGATTGCCTGTTGGCCATATAACACGGTGGCAGCAGCTTGACGTCGTTCAAACCGATGTACACCGTGCAATAGGTTTCACCGAACTGCTGAGCGTACACCGCCCGTGTGCTTTATACCCTTCCGACCCCCTCCCCGTACGTCATGCTGCATATATGTGCATGCCCTACCGTACCGGATCCTAGTCTATCTCCTGAATGGTCTTTCGGACCGCTCTGCCTGCTCGTTCCGCTGTTATGCTAATTTCTCCTCTTCGTCCTTAATTTTAGCACACCAGTGATTTAAGTATGTGTGTTCTCCTAGTGCTAGTTCTTTTAACCTGGTGACGCACAGGATGCCTGTTGCGAAAGATCTTGTTTTTACCTAATATGTCGTTTTGGTAGTAAAATAATAATGGTACGTTTTGGGTTGGTTTTATACATGCATATACAGCCGCCTTTTTATTCTTATTGATGCGATTGTGCAGGAGACCGCAGCAGGAGTTAACTTTATGGCTGTCTCGTTCATTCTCACGGACGGCATGTGAGTTTCCAGACCCCCAAATTCTGCAGTTATACCTGTTGATAACACCACAGACATGAATGAAGCCTTGCCTTGTTGCTGAATAAAAGATGTTTCAGGAAGCCTGTGTAGCATATCAACAGCAAAATCGAAACGTTTCGGTTTATCCCCGGCTAGCGCCCTTTTTATGAAGCACACTACCAGTCTCCATAAACTTCTTGTACCACTCGCGTATTGAGGGTCTGGATGGTGAATTACGTCAGTATTTGATACAGAAATTCCTTTGGACATGTGTATCTGACTTCGTCTCTATGAACCATGCCACATACTGGGCCTTTTGTAGCCATCACAAGTTCAGGATCGTACCTGAAAGTAAACAAAACCTTTAGCGTACCACTAAAACTTTATGCGTTGCTGTTACATGTAGAAAAAAACAGAACTCCGCTATCTTATTTCGTTTAGGTTTGTCAAAGTGTAAAGATTACTTTGGAACACCCTGTATAACTAAAAATTTTAAAGAGTATTGAAAACTGTAGGAATATCATGTATCTACTTCGGGCATGTTCGTAACATAGATATCATGCTAACTGCGCATCGTTTCTTTCCCCGAAAGTTCTGTTTTAGGATTCAAAATCTCTCTCAAATAATCAATATTCATTATAAACACATGCATTTTTACTATATTTTTTTAATGTGGCCTGTGAGTGCTATTCCATTTTGTCCTGTCGTCCGCGATTCGGAAAAGGTTGAAGACCCCCTGCTCTAAAGAAACAAAGCTGCTTCATTGAACTGACTTATCTGAGTAATAAAAATATGTAACGCAGAGAGACGTGCCATTTCTCGAAGGAATCCCTCAAACAGATGAGATTTAGACCTTACTACGCCCTTCTGTTTCATATATGTCGATGCTTTTCCCCTTTTATACATAAGTATAAACAAGGTAGCCCTCTTTTCCCAAACATGTAAACATATAGTACTTCGAACTTCCTCATCTCCGTGTAACAACGAATGGTGCCAGAAGTCCGTTTTGGTTTTGGTTTCGTGAAGCTGAAAACTCTGTTCATGTGAACATTTCTCGGAAAACAACCCACGTATTTTAGTGGCTATAACCAACGAAGCGAAAGCAGAATTTGATTGCAACCTTTAAAGAAATAAACCGTCCCATTTCAGACCCATTTTACATCCCGGCTTGCCGGTTTCAGTTTTAATTAATCAGTGTATTCTGTAGCGGATGATTCAGTAAACTTCATCATCTGATTATTTAACACGTCAGTCTTCGTTTCGTGAGACGAGAATATTTTTTTTAATGCAAGAGCAAAATGCTAAACCCGTGTCGGCCCGGCCCAAGTCCGGAAAATTTCACTTAACGGATGCAAAGTCCGGCCCATGCAGACCTCTAGTAGCCCGTAGAACAAACCTCAACAAAGCATTGAAATCAAATGGGGAGGAGGGTATGAATCACAACCTAAAAAACCCACTCCTGGAATAGTGACGGTAAGCTCTTAGGGTTAGAAACTGTCTTTGAGCTCATGCATTATCTTCGGTTCCGCGCGCAAGCGCAATCGACAGAACTCCCATGTTTCGTAACCACTATCAGAACTGAAAAAAACACATTGCCGATGGCCTCCATATCTGTTCATTGACAAGGCAGACCGGCGCGATATCTTCCGACGGCCAATAGGAAATTTCGTAGGTAATTGCACCTCATTACTGCTTCGACGGCCAATAGAAATTTCGTAGGTATAATTTGCACCTCATTACTGCTTCATATTTGAATAAATTATTTTATTTATTTAAAATAGTTCCTAATGGTAACACTAGATACCTGCACGCTTCGCTCTTGCTTGGGAGTGACCTAGGATATGTTGTTTTCTGTTTACTAATATCGGATTCTTTTCAGTTAAGTTACTGCGTTGGTTTTCGAATACTGTTTCTGCCACATTTCGACATCCTGTTAACAGCTTCCGCCCAGATATGCGCTGCTGTCCAGCAGTTGTTCGCCTATCACAAAACCTTTAGGCTTTCATTTGTGTAAAGACCTTCATTTGTTACCTTTCTTCTTTGTTGGTGGTAATCGAATATGAAACGCGTTGTCTCTAGTGCCCAAACATTGTACTTGAACAATGGCAGTGTACAAAAGTAGTTTGCTTTCCCTTGTTCTAAACAACTGAATATTATAGCATTGCACGCTCAATGATTCTGTTTCTTGTAATGGTTGGTTGCTCTTTACAATAGTGGCCATAACAACCCCTGTATAACATGCATGAACTTGTCGCGTGATAAAGTCTTTAAACGAATAGTGAATGCAGAATTGCTAAACTGCACTTTTCAGCGAGATTCAAAAAGGTTTGATGTTTATCTGAGTCAGTGCCAGATTAAGGTCTTGGTGGAGCCCTAGGCTAAGACATTTGAGTGGGACCCAAAGCTAAGACATCTGAGTGGGCCCCCAAATAACTTATTACGGGGAATTACTATGAAGTCCATTAAAACACGAAACTGTAACTACTAAATTATCTGCAGAATTTTCATAATAAGTCACTATACTTTTCATTGTTCTCACAAGAACATGAATTAAAAGATTAAGATTCCTAGATTTTGTCTTGGATTTCCTAATGATTTAGCATTGTATACTTTTCTTAGTGCATCTTTTTTGTTATGCAATGTGAAGCCACAGGGGACTTCAACCGTTAACAGTTCCAAGTGCAAATTGGGAAGTGTGGGTAGATGGTAGTGAAAAAGTTGAAACTGTCTCACTGATCCCGCTGTATACAGCGACATGAAACCTTTACCCTGGGTGAGTCACTGTGTTGAAACATGTTCATCTTCCAACCTCTGTTTCTGACCGAGTGGAAATCATACGTGACAAAAGTAAAAATAATTTATGAACCTTTCTCTCTCTCTCTCTCCCTATCTATCTATTATTTGCCCAGCCACCCCGCCTGGGACCTTGGTGGGCTCCAAGGCTATAGACCCCACCTCTAATCCGGCCCTGATCTGAGTAAATTAATTCAGTAATATTTCAGGGCACTGAAGGTTTGAGATTTAAAAATATATCACCCTCAAAATGTGAAGGTTCGTAAAAGCCCAATTTTTACATGAAGCAATTTGGCTGTGCCACGTCAAATTACAAAACACAGTATATTCACAGCGCAACAGTAACAGGAGAGAATTTCAGGTTTTTTCACTTAAAATATTAGATTAATTTTTTTCGAAGAACTAAACGCAGAAAGGTCATCTCATCCTATTGTTAAATATATTCAAAACCAGACATACCAAACGTGGTAACATTCCATCGCAATTGCGGATGTTCATTACAACAACGTAATAAAAGCATAAAATACTTGAAAAGACCCTTCGTCACAGAATGCGTTGAAATGGAGAGGGGTAGGCGAAAGAATTTATCTCATAGGTATACCTGAATTAATGAGAAATTAAGGAAAATATATATCCTTAACAATTAAGCTATTCACAGAAAGAATGCTAGAAAGCCAATGGCGCAAAGGAGGGATGATTACCAAAATTGGCCAAAGTTAGGCTTTGATGACAGATATTGCTAATAGTCATGAAAATATCGAGTAAAATGACTTCAATAGCCGTTCTATGTTCATAGAATTTAAACAGAGGCAATATAGAAAAAAGTCAGCAGTCATTTACCATCTTGGTGCATTTTACTTTACCTTCAACACAACTAATGTCAACTGCAGGCCTAAATCACCTTTCTCGGGAAGTTTGAAAGAAACGAAGAAAATTTCCTGTAGCAGCCAAGACAGAAGACATGAAACTGGTGTAAGTTCAAATGTACAAAATTTCAGAATGAGCAAACCACGGGGTCTAGTGTGGTCAGTGATCTCAGAAATCGGAACTTTCCTGCTAATGTTGTGACAGTGAAATACATCTGAAAGTAAGGAGAGAAAAGGTTAGTGGGAAAGCAATGAGAGATTCATCAGTGCAATCTAGACAGGGTTCACCGAAAAATATATGTAAATTGCAGGAAAGTTTTCATAAGTGAATTTAAAAAATTATATATGCCTCATACTGGGCCTTGGCTTGAGCCCAGTATGACTCTCCCTCTAACCAGTGGCCCTAAATCAGGGACAGATGGTTGTTTATATCCCTTAGAGTTGCTCACAATAATCGTCTAACCCCTAAACACAAAAAAATTTCATAACGTCGCGGTAGTTCAGGTATAGTCTGGTATTTCAAGTTCAGGCTGTTCGGGAAAAAAAGTAGCAGCGAATGGCCTAGTGTTTAGAACAACCGCCTTCCGACCAGATCCCGCGATCGATCGGCTTACTGGGATTGTTCCCAGCAGGCCGAGCTGCCCTGAACCTCTGAGTACTCGCCGTGCGCCGGATGGGCACGTCAAGTTGTGTGACCCGGAGCATTGGACTCCCCGCTAGAAATAACACCATATGCTCTCTCCTCCGCCCTCCTTTCCCGGAAGTGCCCTTTGTGATGCGATATCCCGACACTCGCAAACATGCGAATCGCATCCCCACAATCTGGCACCCCTACTTTTCCACCTCCTGCCGTATCCGAGCCTCTGGGCTCAACTAATGTAACTTCGTTTCTGATACACTTCACCAAAGTCCGTGGGCCATAGTTGCTTCTAAAACTCTCCTGCAGCCCTATGAGAAATTGCTGTGTGTAATGAAAAAAAAAAAAGGGGGGGGGGAGGGATATTGTAATGGGCTAGAAAGAAGAAAGAGCTATGCTTCAGAAGATACTTCTATGGATTCTCTATGTTGATGAACTTCCTGCTGCATCGCGTAGTCACTTCCTTTTCAAAAATATATATGTATATATATTTAAGTTATGTTTGTTTTTTTTATCTATTTTCCATTTCTGTGGAGCGGCGCTGGAAAAGAAAGCCCACCACCATCTCCAGGAGGGCTAGCTGTTAGCTCGTCTGCATAATAAATTCCAATGAACAGCTTAATGTGATCGCAAGGAGTCGTGAGGAATGACGGAACAGGCCGTTAGAATACGCCCATCGGCGAGTGCGGGACAGAGATGGAAAAGGGTCACGGGTCAATGGGTTGACAATTTCTTGCGGGTCCAACAGGTCGGGTCAAGCTGTTCCTGACCCAATTTTTACCCGGTTTTATTACCGTTTTATTTTTGAAAAGAGAAAAATATATGCCAAAGAAAAATGCGCGTTGTGGAATTCTACAGTCGATACTGGTGCCCACGGAGTGAATAATGATTTGCCATGCAAAAATATTGTCGTCTCTTTCTTAAAGCAACGAAGATTTCTACCGACCGACGTCAGACACACTGACACCATATCGTAAAAAGATACTTCCTTTACGTTCTTTTACAGTGCGATTGTCCAGGGCAAGGTTCAGGCAAACGCCATTCGCCGGCTTCTCAGCTGATTCACTCTCTCCGTGCGAAGTTCACTGTATGACTAAGAGTCACTTTTTACGTAGCATCTTTTACACTGAGCATTCAGAGGTTTTAGATTGATGTGCTAACATCCCGTTCCCATCACATGTCATGTCGAAATTAACTCCTTCTTTGTTAATATGGATGGATTTAATATTAAGGTGGTTGAGAAAGGCGTCGAGGCCAACGAATACGTGCTTGTTGAAAACCACAAGGGGAAGAGTGAATGCTGGAAATTGTTTCGTCTCATTAAGGAACCGGTGAATAATTCTGTGTTGTTTGGTCTTGCTTGTTGTTCAAAATGTGGAAAGTGTATAATTACAAAGAAAGATGTCGACCGTGTAATAAAAGATTATGGAACCAAAAATCTTACGGACCATATAAAAGTATGCGCACCTCCATCAAAGTGTGGAAAGAGTGAACAATCTAAATACATTTTAAAAAAGAAATATTTGTTTAATCGTAAATAATGACTCCCATTTGTAATAAACTCCATGGTCACGGTCATGGTCAGCCATTACTTCTGGATTACGCAAAATAGTGGCAATAAAAATGGCACTAAAATTTAACAATTAGGTAACCAAATTTTATTATTAAAAAAGGATGTGAATTATGAAGAGTCGAACGGTCTCCATTCGACTCTGTTTATAATTTTACAAAAAACGTAAGAAAAAGATTTTGCAATTCCTACTTCCGTTCCTGTTTTACAATTCTCCAGGTGCTGCGATCGTAGATGTAGGACGTGTTGTCATGCTGATCCGTCTAACATTAGTGACAATAATTCTCCTGTTTTCTGCAAAACCAGCAACTGTGTCTACATGATTACATGTGATACTTGCCTCAGCAGCTACATTGGACAAAGCAGCAATCCATTACATATCCGCATCAATGACCACAGATCTGACATCAGAACCCACTAGAGCCGCCCCGGTGGCGCAGTGGTCTAAGCGATGGCCTCTGATCATTCGTTCGTAAGGGGTCCGGGTTCGAATCCCGGTGAGGCATGGATGTTGTGTTTGTCTTACGGCACTGGCTCTCTCTCTTCCCTGGAACCAGTGACCCTAAATTAGGGACCGGCGACTGCTTATAGCCCATTGAGTTGCTCACGGTGGTCGTTAAACCTCCAATCAAAAAAAAAAAAAAAAGAAGAAAGAAAAAAGAACCCACAAAAACGACCACGAAATCCGGCACTTCCAGATTCATGACTTCAATAATATCACCTTGAAAATTTTATTTATCGAGCCACTACTGGATAAAAGACTAACTCTCGGAAACCTCAGCTTGCTACAGTTTGAAACTCTGTATCCATATGGTCTTAACGACCTTTTCAATGGCAAACAACTTAACTTAAATAATAATTGCATTTACCATAATTTCAAATATAAAGCCTTCAACAGATCTACCACCAGACGCAGGGAAGGAGGGGCAGTGGTGGCACCTCTAATGCAACCGTTGACGTCTTGGATATGCTGCTTAATCTGGTTACCTTACATCTGAACTTTATCAAAAAGTGCCCTTCTACAATCTTTAGACTCAACAACAGCAAAATCAAAGCACTTGCCAATACCTTGAGGAACTACGTCTTCAAAAGCGAACATGTTACTCACTTGATTACGGACCTCCTTAAATACAGGTTTTTGTCCTTTCAACAGAAAGCTTCAGACCATAGCCTAGTCAAGAAATACTGTGTACTTACTTTCACTTCCAAAGCTCTTGATCGCATAAAACTAAAATCCATATTTGCCAGGAATGCTCACCTCTTCCCACTAAAGGACTCTGTTAAGCTACTAACCTGCTACTGTTACAATAAACAACTGGGAAGACTAATTTTTAACTACAAGCAAACGATTCTGGACATTGATAAATTTTCTGATAATAGAGACAGGCTCTGTCTATGCCAACAAAGTGTATTTCACATATTTGAGGACCCACATCACCAGCACATCATTACAGGAAACCTAGATATTGTGCCTTTTAAGGAACTGCATCAGGTGATGCTTCTAGGTTCTAAATACAGATTACCTCAGCTACTGTGCCCCAAAGCTAGTATTTCCGTTCTGAAGTCCGACCTACTGCATTTTGTACTTCAGCTTTCTTATGAATTCAACCTATCCATTGAAGCTTTTCATGAATGGATGGACACCACTCTCAAAGATGTTCTGCATTCGCTCCAAGGGCTACCTCCAGCATAAGATGCTTCTACAGATGCCATAAATATGCCTAAGAATTTACAGCAAATAAAAAAGTTCAAACAGATGTTTACAGTCACACCAGTTGACAAAACTGGCAACAATTTCGCAGTCATCTGCAAAACATTCTACATGGAGATCATGATTCAAGAAATGAATTACACACAAACCTATAGTCCTCTTTCTCAAAGTACAAAAACCACCTCTAAAAGATTCTTGCCTTATATAAACGCATCAAACTTCAAGCTTCTAACGTTAACTATCCATTCATATACGGCATTCTGAAATTCCATAAACAGCCGGTGTCCTTTCGATTCATTACTAGCGGACGCAATTGCTACAACAGCAAAGCTGGTATGCTTTGCAGCAGCTTCCTTTCAACCATAATGAAGAAATTAAATTCTACCTGGATTATTTACAGCAATGCTAAGGTCATTGAAACTCTAAATACGCTTAAATGTATCACCTCTGTGGATAACTACGATTTCAAGAACATGTTTACATCCATCTCACTATCGGGCTTACTCCTAGTAACGAAAGACCTGTTTTTTTTACTGGATAACAGCATCACTTCACAGACGTCTGTATTACCTTGCAGACGTCTGCATTAGCCATAATTATGCAGTTCTAGGAAACAAGCTCTACCAGCAGACTCGCGGAATTCCAATGGGTAGCAGTTTCTCAAGCAGTCTGGCAAATCTTTACCTACACCACTTCGAATCTGCATTCCTTGCTACTCAACCCGATGACCCCGGGATCGTTATGAGATACATCCATCATATCATTGTCTTCAATAACCCTCGTTTCTCACAAATGAGTGAAGCAATTTATCCCGATGGCCTATCCCTGGAAAAAACTAATACTACATCTAATCATGTGAACTTTCTTGACCTTGACATTTTCATCAACAAAAAATTGGGCTTTCGAATCGACCTCTACGATAAAAGACAAGATTTTAATTTTGATAAAAAATTCTTCACCCACTGGTCTTCTAATATCTCTAATGATATACACCGTAACGTCATTATTTCTCAGTTTCACCGTGTTGCCAGAATATGTTCTAACACTGAAAGCATTACCAAAAACCTCAACAATTTAGTCATTAAATTTAAAAATAATAATGTTCTAGTCCACTTTCTCAGACGTTACATACATCAACTAATTCTGAATTTTAATTCTACCTCCTCAGCTTTAAATTACACATCAACACTCTGTACTAACTTAGGACCTAACAAATTTAAATTCAGCAGGTAACACCAAATGCCACTTGACAAGTCCCCTGTGGCTGAAGAACATCTACATACACAGTCTTGCATCTATTGCTACGCTTACCTGGTTCGGCCAATTAGGTTCCCCGTTTTTGCTTAACGTTCTATTACAACATTTCCGTGTTAATTATTTCTTTCTTGTTCCTTCTTTTCGTATTTCAGTGGTAGTGGTTGCTCAGCTGTTTACTCCGGCCGCAGGATTCGCACCATCTTTGGGTAAGTTACCGTTTTTTTTTTTTTTTTTTTTTTTTTTTTCTTCTCAACAGTTTTTTAGCATTCGGATGTTTCTCATTTTACTGGTCTGGATTTAGTGGCTTCGGGAGCAGTCGACTATTGGTTTTTCCTAGTCGTTCACTGATACCAGACAAGCCACTCCCCGGATTGTTGCTCTCCCGATGAAGGCAACCTGGTTTTTTCAGTTTCATTTTATTTTTATTTCTATTTTTCTACGTTCCTGTCTTCACAAAAGATTTTTTGTTCGATATTCCTTTGTTGTTGTTTCATAACTCTCTCTCTCTCTCTCTCTCTCTCTCTCTATATATATATATATATATATATATATATATATATATATATTCTATAAAGAAGATACCTAAGCAAAAAAATACATATATAATTTTGACTCACACCTAGTACAACATAGAAAAGGTTATGTATCTACCTGTGTGAGTAAAAGGAGAAAAGAAAAAAATAAAATAAAACAACTGAATGTAGAAAGGTGTCGAGAATACTGAGCCTTGGCTTTATCAAGGACCAGCAAAAACTCTGCATTTTCTCACTTCTACAAAGACCTAGTTGGAAATGGGTTTCTGCAAGGCCATAGATGCAAGTAACATTCCCACCTAAAATAGTTTAAAAAATATATATAAGTCATGTCCTCCGTAGAGTAGCATGACCTAGCACTAGTTAACAATTTCGCTTGCATCCATTAACCTTCGCATGGCCCGACCATGCTCTTCATCTGTTACTATTAAACAGAGAAGAAGATTAAAGAGAACTCAAGCTGTGAGAGTGACATAATAAATAGAAATGATTTTCAGCTATAACGAAATTCCAAGTTCGTTTGAGAGAAATTTAAACCTGAAAAACAATGCAAAAGAAATCCAAATTTTACATTGCAATTAAAAAAGGAAATGTTAATTTATAACGAACAGATTTTTGAAAGAAAACTTGAGTCTAAAACCCCCTACTCTACAACTTATGACAGCACGAAAACGAGAATAAGTTAAAGATAATAATTAACTAAAGAAAACTTTGTGAAAGTTATATACCTTAAACAGTTAGTTGCAATATGTACAAAGTATTTCAGCAGTGCTTTAAGTGCATAATTAATTAGTTATTAAGAACTTTACTACTTTGAAAAAACAGCGCATAGACAGCGCATAGAAAAGGAACAAGCTTAGCCATCTTCTGTTCCTAGGTACCCCAAAAGACGCTCAAAGTTACAAAGAAAAGTAAGAGTTAAAACCCGCATAAATGTTAACAGACAAACCAATGCTTAAAAGCTGAAAAGCTAAAAAACGACAGAGAAAAGGTACATAAAGTACAAACATTGAACTTATAAAACCTAGAACCCAAAAACAAGGAAGAGAGCTTGCCTCTTGTGTGACAAAAACTTTTCTCCTCACAAGAGGAGAACATGGCTGACCTCTTCCGCCACTCCCTAGACGCTGGGGGCAGTGAGGGTGGGGCTGATGGCCTCCTCATACAGCAAGAAACCAACGCGCATGGAGATTTTAACCAGAGAAAAAAATATATAAACTTAAGACTGTGGATCTGTATGATCAGAATGAGCAGAATTAACTCTCCAGAATACATGAGAAATATTACTAAAATACACGAGCAGTTTATTTAATAATCTTTGCATGTATTAAATCACCTTAGTGAGCTTCTATAGATTAATCAGAATCTTATTAATTTTAATGTTGGTTTTACTATTTTTAGTATAGCTATCCTAGTGATGAATAACTAGTTTTCTTTTTTATTTGTTTTTATTTTTTTTTATAAACAGATTTTTAAGCTTTTTTGTGATTTTGTTTATATTATTTAATTTTTTGTTTTAATAGGACCGTCATATCCATAGCACTAAGGTTCCTTTAGGTAGTTAATAGGCATCCTCTAGCCAACTTCCTTACGGCTTTTGATTGGTCAGAATCATATTATTAACTGTAGAAAATTAAAGCAGATCTGTAACCTTACTCTATTATTCAGAATAATTTTTCTTAAAGTTCTTTTGATGAAAGAAGAAGGAATTTCGTTCTCTAGAAAACTTTCTAATAGTATATTAATGTGGTAATTGAAATCCAAATTGTTGCTGCAAATTCTTGAAATTCTTAGGACCTGAGAAATTAGTACATTCTCAATTACTTTGGTTGAAATGTTATTATTCCAGTGTAGATATTTAATTACTTTGAAAGGAAAATTAACTCTTTTATCAAAGAGGCTAATAGATGGGTTACCTCTGTTGAGCTTAATGCTTAAGTCTAGGAACTCAAGTTCCTGATTACTGTGGTTGGTTTTACATAAGTTAAGAGAGCTAGGATAGATATTATCAAAATCACTCTCTATAACTTCTGAATTATTGATACACAGCAGATCATCAATATATCTAAAAGTGTAAAGGTAGTTATCTGAGCAGGTGGGGTGATTTTTAATGAATTTATATTCCTTAAAGAACAGGAATAGATTAGCGATATTTGTGGACGTTGATGTTCCCATTGGAATACCGTTCACTTGCTTATAGAGAGTATTATTATATAAGATATGGTTATTTTTTATGCAGCAATTGAGATAAGAGTTCCAAGTTCCTACATCAACAAATTGGTTAAGTTTAAATTCTGCATACAGCTCTTTAAAGGTAGTGATTATATCTGATAGAGGCAGATTAGTATATAGGTTTTCAAAATCATAACTATTAATATCTAGACAAACTTTGAGTATAGTAGAAATTACTTCTGCATTATTATTAATTATCCAAAAATCTCTGTACATCAAGTTAGAACAGTTTCTAATGTGTTTCAAAACCTTCTTTAAGACATCTTCAAAAGCAAGATCTATTTTCTTTTTATGACTCCTTACTCCACTAGCTATGAACCTGAACTTCACAGGATCCTTATGAAACTTAACCGTTGCAAAAAGAAATGGAAATTCAGGCCCATATCTTCTAGTTTGTGGAATTTTAAGTTTCTTGAAGAATGCCTTAAACCGATTTTCTAACTGCTTGGTAGAATAACTTACGGGCTCGTATGTTACTCTATTATTGAGTTCCATAGTTAACAATTCAAAATAGAACTTCTTACAGATAATTGCAAAATTATTGCTAGCTTTATCCGTAGTGGTAAAAATAAATTGGTCTTGTAGTTTGGAGAGTGACCTTTTAGCTTCTCCAGAGAAAAAAGAGATTTCTGTCGAAACAAAAGTCCAGACCTGCCAACTCACCGGTGAAGCTATTGATTATATTATATTTCCATTCTGCGAAGGCCTCAATAGGCTGATTGTACGTTAAACTGGTTTTACGATGTACTTATTTACATCTTGAGTGAAGCTCTCAAGAATCCTTTCTTTGGAAATTATGAAGGAAGGTCTGAATTTAGAGCCATACTCTAATAAATTCCTAAGCTTTTCATTTTCAACATAACTCAAGTTTCCGGTGATAATATGGTTGTAATTCTTATCATAGTGAACTGTATCTTTATGTTCATCACAAGAACAAGTAGTAATTACAGGAATGTAGCTCGAAGAGTTAAGTTTGTAGTTTTTAACTATTGACCCTAAGGTCTTAACATATTTAAAACTTACAATAGACTGGTGCCTGTGGATGGGAAAAAAATTGCATTATTGTAGAACAGCTTCCTTACATTGAGATTATCGTAGGCTTTATTTAGGAACCTGATGGTAACAAAATTACTGGAAAATTCTTTAAGAAATTTTATCTTTAAGAATATGTTTAAGAATGTCCAGAACCAAAGCAAAAACATGCTTATCAACATGGTCAGCAGTTTCATTCCAGAATTTGAAAAAACATTTAAGGACAGAGTGCTTGAAGGACTTGAGAATTTTGTAAGTATTTTTAACAAAATTAGTGCCAGTTTTAAAGCTTTCCAGAGTTTTTAGCAAGTTAGCAAAATCAACTTTGCTTGATGTGCGAAATAACCTCTGTCCTCTATTACCTCTAGAGCAGCTCTTATTATTAACAAGAAAGAAGAGTTCACGAATTGAAAATTTATGCTGATTATGCTTATTGTCAGATAGAGTGGAATTAAGGCCATAGGGATAAAGAGACTGATGCTGCAAAATTTCAAGGGATTCAGTTTCTAGCCGAGCATAGAGGTCAGGAATAATATGTAGTACCTCTATTTTCACTTTGTCAAAACCATGAGTATGGAAATGCTCTAATTCAAAGGTAGAGTACTGGTTGGCGTTTGTGGAGGGGTTCACTCCTGAATTAGAGAACTTGTTTACTAGAGACCTGTGACCATTAATCCTAAGATGAAGAGGATTTTTTACTTTGGCCAATATAGCTAAGGTTGCAGACAGTACAGGTGAGCTTATAGATGGTATTGTAGGCTTTGCAAAACTTGTTGGAGCAATTATCCTCAACAGAAGAATATAGGTTAGGATCTGCAGATTTACATGTCAAACAACGTTTGTCATTTCATAACTTTAGATTACCTTTGCCAGCGAGTTCATACACTATGGGAAAGGGTGCTAGCTAACCGAGCGGGAGGACTTAAAATATCTGAGCTGACCTCCAATCCTTTCATCGTCCTTAGAACTCCCTTGGGCCAAAACATACAAATTCTGAGCAAACCAACTAGGAAAAACTTTTTAGAAATAAACAGTCCAGAAAAGACCAAACTCGAGTATAAACTACACTCCAAAAAGCTGCATCCAAAACATACTAAAAAGAAAAATTAGAAAATGAAAAAAAACCTCAAGTGAAAAAAATAGTAATAAAAAAAAAAAAAAAAAAAAAATAATAATAATAATAATAAAACATTTCAACTAGAATTTGCGCATGAGCTGCTAAATAATAAATTGAAATTAGTTACTTAAAGCAAAACTGAAGACTAAGGAAAAAATTTTAGAATTTAACACGAAGGGTGCAAAATAACCTGAAAATCAAAACGCGCAACGCAGCAGTTTTGAAAAGCAGAAATTGTTAACTAGTGCTAGGTCATGCTACTCTACGGAGGACATGACTTATATATATATTTTTAAACTATTTTAGGTGGAATGTTACTTGCATCTATGGCCTTGCAGAAACCCATTTCCAACTAGGTCTTTGTAGAAGTGAGAAAATGCAGAGTTTTTTGCTGGTCCTTGATAAAGCCAAGGCTCAGTATTCTCGACACCTTCTACATTCAGTTGTTTTATTTTATTTTTTCTTTTCTCCTTTTACTCACACAGGTAGATACATAACCTTTTCTATGTTGTACTAGGTGTGAGTCAAAATTATATATGTATTTTTTTGCTTAGGTATCTTCTTTATAGAATGTGAATTCTGAATTTTCAAAACTGCTGCGTTGCGCGTTTTGATTTTCAGGTTATTTTGCACCCTTCGTGTTAAATTCTAAAATTTTTTCCTTAGTCTTCAGTTTTGCTCTTATATATATATATATATATATAAATTGAGTTTCGAATTTATAGTTCAAAGTAGATTTGTTCGGGTCAATTACAGGTCCGGATCGGGTGGGGTCGGGTCGAGTTATGGGACGTCGGTCCGAAATGTTTGACCCGTTTCCAACTCTGGTGGGGGGTCTCCAAATTGGCATTAGTTTCCTCCGTCCTTTATAATGTATCTTTAGACAGCAGACAAATGAAAGACATTAAAAGTCGTAATAGCAATAAAAATCTTAAGAAAGGTTTTCGGAGCGAAAACCTACATGCAATTCACTCAAATCTGCAAGTTTGAAAATGGTTCAAATCATCACCCTTTATTTAAATTTCCCTAAGCCGAAGGGTTGTGCGAAGAATTTCTAAGCCTGCATACTTAGACACAACAGTTTGTTTTACCTTGAAGCAGCATGCTCAACTCACCACTCGTGATTTCAGTAAACACGAAATTTTTAGTCCGTTAAATATTTTTTATTTTGGTAACATCTTACTTTCTTCGTTTCTAAGAAAGTAAAGTTATTGCGTTTTTGAACTCATGAAAAGTTTTTAGTACTTTCTTATACGGCAACTAGCGAATTTCGGTCTAACATGACGGAAAAGAAATACAGAGCCGAACAGTCTGTAGGTAAAACTGTCTACCTTCGGCATTTTAACATGCTTAATAATGCATTATGCAGATGTGGGATTGGTTCACAAAGCTCCAATGATGAGTTTTATATAAGCATCACATAAATAATACTAGCCGTGAAAGCAGCTCAAATTGATTTCTCGTTCTTCCTACTCCGGTGCATCAAACCTGTGATTTCTTACAAGTCGATCTACTCCTCAAATAATCAGTTGGTCATTTCCTGTACTTGAAACTTCATCTAAAACAAATAATGAATGTCAAATTTATGGACAGGAGATTTTCTTCCCCTGCAATAGCCAGAATGCCTCACTGCATTACCTGGAGGTAATTCAATAAAGTGCCTTCACTGGTGACGGCACTTTAGCAACTTTAGTCTTTCCGACTTCTCATATTTGGAATGCAATCTTTTCGATATCGCGGGAAAATCAGATTGCCATTCCGTAACTTCGTTATCGTTTAGTGCTTTCTACGGCACTTCAAAGATAGACTGTAATCAATTGTTATATGCACAACTTGCCTTCTAGGAGAACTAATTTCATTTCAGTCATTTAGAAAGGCTGTGGGAACAGTTTAATCCACTTTCTCTAGGAATTGCCAATTCTCCTCTAAAAACATTTTTATGAATCTCTGAATTTTATGAAAACATCTCGTATGCAGCTAAATTATATCCCTTGCTTTATATGCTGAAAACATTACAAATATCATGTCGTTGTGGGCTTTGGAGAACGCCACCTAATTACTTAGAGGATCCTAAACAATATTTTGTGCAGCAGACTCTTGTTGGTACCATTGGTGCACTGATTTTTTAGAACGGGCTCAGACAACATGTAGCGAACTTTATAGTTATTAGTAAATCGATAATTTTGATAGTACATCTTATATTAGGGGTGTGTAACAAACGTAACATTAGTAAAGGTTTTCCCTTTGGTGAAATGAGTTTTGAGTTCATTGGTTTTACCCTAATTCCTCAAGGTAAGCAAGTTTTGGAATGTAGATTGTTCAACGGAATTCAGTTTGTACACTGAAAATTTCTGCCGCCTGAAACAAAAGCTTCAAAGTGTTTCGACTTTTATCTTCGATATTTACATCGTAAATCTGAATTTTTACTTTTTTTAGCTATATTTTTGAGGTAGGAGATAATGAAATTCGTTGCAAAAAAAAACAAACTGGAATTGTGATGGGCAAAGAAAATATTCAGTTCTGATAATGTTCTTTGAATGAATGAAATAGTTATTGATTTTAATGATATGCCCTTAAGAAACAGCATTCAAAATCTCTACATACCACAAAAGAAAAAGGGACGAAATTACTCAAAACACAGGGAGAATAACTTCTTCAAAATACACAACGGTAATGAATCAGCATTATGAATAATCAGACGAACTGAGAGTTTCAAGAGTGATTGAAATATTCATAAGCAGGCATGAGCTGATCGAACTACGAACTGAAGAAGCCGCTATCTTTCTAAGGAAACCATGAGAACAAAACGACGTATAACGAAGTAAATTTCTCCGTCATTTCTGTCCACGCCAGGATTCGAACCCGGATCCACTCATTCCGGAATAAGTCGCTCTACCAATTGAGCTACGCGGACGTTTTGTTCTGATTCCTATCTGCCTTTACGTCGTGTGCGTCCTTCTGGCAGGTACGTCACATCTCCTGGTACGTTACATCATCTCCCCCTTATTTTTTTTTTTTTTTTCGAAGTGCTGGAGAAGGGATTCTCTTATTTTTCCTATCTCGCGGTGTGGAAAGAACATCACACCAATGCGAGATTTTGAACGGTCGGGTCATCCGGATAGTTCGAGTGCCATTATAACGAAGTAAATTTCTCCGTCATTTCTGTCCACGCCAGGATTCGAACCCGGATCCACTCATTCCGGAATAAGTCGCTCTACCAATTGAGCTACGCGGACGTTTTATTCTGATTCCTATCTGCCTTTATGTCGTGTGCGTCCTTCTGGCAGGTACGTCACATCTCCTGGTACGTTACAGACGTCAGAAGAAGAAATCACCTACTATAAGAACAGAAAGACTTGTCAAAGTTATCCTGAATTTTTCTTCCTGTTCATTTAATTTATTCATGAAAGTAATTTAATAAAATCGATTAAAAAGCATTGTTAAAATACAATAAAAAACTGTTTTAGTATGTACTACTTTTCATTGTATTTAAAACAGTTCTAAAACCAAGAAGTTTTATCATTACTAGACTTTTCTCAGAAATAGGAAATAAATTTTGTAATTCTGTGTTTTGTATTCTTTCTCAGTTGAAGAGTTTTAATGAAAATCAAGAAGTAAAACATGATGTTTTGTATGCGTCGTGAAGTAGCTCACCAAGGAAGAGCTGACTTATTGATCGCAATCCACGTATCCGCTGCCCAACCGCTTATTCCTGGACATCTGTATGTCTTACGGCCACCGTAATGCTGTTGTCTAAAGACTGCTTTCTGACCGTTCGTCCAAATGGGCCCAAGCTCGAGTCCCGGATGCAACATGGGGGACGTGCTGGTCTTACGGCACTAGCTTTCACCCCTCTTAGGGATGTAGAAGGGCCTTAGCGCGGCTTAGCGGCGCTAAGGCCCTTTTCTAATAGGTTAAGCGTCGCCAAGGCACTTTTCATGATTAAAGCGGGACAGAGGTACTTTTAGATGGCTATGTAGCCAGAAATGGCAATTACTGTGTTTCATACGCAAGCATATTCGTACATCAAATGAATGGTCGTGTTACAGTCGGTTCACGCTCTAGGGCGTTTCATGAATCGCAAGAGTTTTAGTGTTAAGAGAATTATAATTTCTTTGTTACGACCGCAATCTTTTTTATTATTCAAGGTTTTACGACTACCGTGAACAACTCAGTGGGCTGTAAGCTGTCGCCCTTTCCCAATTTAGGGTCACTGATTCCAGGGAAGGGAGAGAGCCAGTGCCCTAAGACAAACACAGCATCCATGCCTCACCGGGATTTGAACCTGGACCCTTCACGGACGAATGGTCAAATGTCAGCGCTTAGACCACTGCGCCACCGGGGCGGCCCGCAATCTTAAAAATGACGTTATAGGAGGTAGATTCTGCGTATGTTAAAACTTTACTAACAAGAAAAAATCAACACAGAAAAATTAAACAAGTATGTAGCATAACTGACAAGTGTTTGCAGTGGGATATTTTGATGAAGTCATCACTTAGCACATTTTCTGGTTTTTCACGGGTAACGCGAAAGGAGGCCCCGGTTGACAAGTAGTCAGAAGGGTTGGCTTCTGGCTTATCGCTGGAGCCAGTCCCAAACCAGAGACCAGCATGAAGTAGGCCCGGGGCTCTCCCCTTCTCGGGACCAGTGGCCCCAATCAGTGACGGATGAGTGCTTATGGTCCTGGATACTCATGGTGCTCATTAAACGCCCCCCCACACACACAAAAGATATCCTTTTGTGGGTTACCGACCATCGTGAGAAACTTGATGGGCTACAGGCAGTCGATTTTTTATTTGATTGGAGGTTTAACGACCACCGTGAGCAACTCAATGGGCTATAAGCAGTCGCCCGTCCCTAATTTAGGGTCACTGGTTCCAGGGAAGGGAGAGAGCCAGTGCCGTAAGACAAACACAACATCCATGCCTCACCAGGATTCGAACCCGGACCCAATTCGGAAGAATGGTCAGAAGCCATCGCTTAGACCACTGCACCACCGCGGCGGCAGATATACATTACTGCCTCCTCTAAATCATAGGTGAGGCTGATAGGCCAAATCAATGAAAAATACACTGAATATTTAAAATCTTTTAGAATCCGTTCACCGCGAAGGCAAATTCTTTCTTATAGAAATAAAAAGAATCCTTTTTGGCATGTGATTCACACGTAACATTCATTCTTTTGTCTTAATATGCCTAAACTCAGCAGTTTTAATAAAAATTAACAAAATGATGTTTAATAAAATTTAATTAAATTATAAATGATTAAAACCAGTCAAACTTTAAAAAAGCTTTTGAAAGTCTTCTTTCCGGGTTGTTTTTGACTAATACGTTCACAGCTAAGGCACTTTTTTATTTAGAACTACATCACTGCCCCCTCTCCGGAACCAGTGCCCCTGAATCAGGAACGCGCGAATTCTTATAGTTCTTCGTGTTGCTCACGGTGGTCGTTAATCCCCGAAACCTGAAAAGGAACACCTGCATGTCAACAAATAATCTTATTTGCAGAAAATTTAATATCGTGTGCTTGGCCCATATGACGGTCTCTGTCTTCGTGGAATACTCCACTAGTTTTTTTCTAAATGCCAGACGATGTGTTCTGCCATTTGGCCTTCAAAGCAGTGACAACAGTTCATCTTTGCTTGTGGGGCTATCTCTTCTACGTACCAGACGATCCAATTTGTCCCAGAGATTCTATATAGGGTTCAGGTCAGGACTCTTAGCTGGCAAGCCAAACTTTTCGACGCACATATCCTCAAATCAGTATGTAACAACGCTAGTAGTAGTGTGACATGGTACGTTGTCCTGCTCATAGAGGTACGAGCCATCCCGAAAAGTAATGCCACAATGTTAGCAGTGCATAATCGTCTAGGTCAGGGTTCGTCAACCTTTTAATACCTATCGCCCACTGTGTGAGCGAAAGCACTGTTCACGTGTTGTGGCGCCGCCTTCTACTTATGGATCTGAGGCGTCCACGCTATCTGACCTCTCACAGCCACTAGGATGTGTTTATGCTTCTCAGAAACACTCCCTCCAACTCTGTTCGAGCGAACAAACGAAACCTTCCCCACTTTAATATTAGATCTGTGATTCGGGAAGACGGAGTGACAACAGCTGAACGTACGGAATAATATTCACACTAAGATATAATGATATTCAGAGGAACTTCTGTTAACAACTCATAAACAATTAGAGTTTAGATGGCGGCGGATTACTCGTTCTCTAACATCAGGCTTCACTAAGGATTGGACCTGACAAGAATCGTGGAGCGCGAAAGCTAGGATGATTACTTACCGAGAAAATTCTCCCTCGGCGTGGAAGTTCTAGCTAGAGTCTACCTGACACTAAGTGGCTCTATATCTCTGTGAATCTTGAGAAATAGTATTCTAACTATTCTTCTCTACCCGATGTTCCAGCCTTAGCCTGTGCTAAGCTCGTATTCCCTGTAGCGAAATATCTACTACACCAGCGGAATCCCTAACTAGGGCCTATCCCGCTGCAGCAGAGCACTCTTATCTCTTCTAGGATAGATGCTCGCTAAACTCCACTTGAGCATCGGACACCCTCTAGCTTGGAGCGTCCCTCGGCCCACACACAAAAAGGCAAACGCTTCGCATCTCCTTCTCTCGGAGAACTGCCCTCTCCGTTAAACGAACGCAGTCTAATTAACAGCTCCTCTTCAAGGGACCTGCTGGTCTCCCCCTTCGCGCTGCGCCTGCCCGAAGACCTCGGCACTGACCTTGCCCTCACGCTTACCTGTTGATGTGGCTTGCCTCTCCGGGCACGTGGGTCACCTTTCGCCGACCACGCCCTTGGGCGCTGGCCCGACTTCCTGCTGATGAGTTTTAATACTACCTTCCGCGTCTTCGCGGTCCCCGTCAGATCCTCCATTAGTGAGTGCCCCCTTTGAGAAAGTAATCCTACCTCCGAAGTACATTCCTATAATAACACAATGCACATTGTTATGTTCATACAAAGGTGGATGGCTGTTTTCCAGACTTGTAGGCGTCTGGACGACACTAACAATGTACAGCGAAAGTCTCTGAAAAATAAGAAATGTTCGCGAACTTTCTGTCGCCATTTTGGGCTTGTAATGACTTTTTCGTCACGAAAAAGCAACATAATGTTCATCATTAATATTAATTAACGTGGTTAATGTGCCCGTTCTTACACCCACTTTTGTATCTTTGTTGATGGTAAAATTTCCTCACCGCCCACCGGTGTCGCAGAACTCAATTTAGCGAAAGTGCGAAGTAATTTTTAGAGGAGAGGGTTTGTAAAACATATGTACTAAAATTTATCTTTTTACTTATACTTTACGTATGTTCATACATATAGATAAATTTCAATTTAATGAATTTCTGCATCTCCATCGCTACAGCGCCTACTAGTGCGGGAGCTGCTTAAATTGAAGAAAATGAAAATTAAATGTGAAAATAGTAAAGTTTATTGAAATTATCTGTAATTAATGATTAATGAGACTCTTGAGGCTGATGCTGCAAGACTAAATATTTGATATCTGGTTCGATTTTCGTAAGGAACAAACGAAGGTCTCTTTCGGTGATATTCAGACGGTTTCTCTGTTTGGTGATAATTTGATTAAACATCACGAAAGCCTGATTCCACAAGATATGAGGTAGGGAAATGTATCAATAAATTAAATATCATTTTCCACATATTTGAATATAACGCAGGCATTTTTTTATTTTGCCAGATTTTTTGGTATCCACCACTATCGAAATTATACTTGCTCTCTTCATCATATTGAAGTTCTAATAGTTCTTCTTGGCAAGTTATATTAACCTATATATACACTTTTATGTTGTTGATCTTCTGTAGCGATAAAAATCGCACAGGAATTATTATGTGTTACTTTTAAATGCTTTCACACGGGTATTTGTGTCGTCGACCTTTAACGTTGTGTTGTTTTAGTTCTGCAAACAACATTCTCTGCAAGAAGAGAAAAAGTTTTTTCGCATTTAATTTCTTCTTATATTATTTTGTGCGTGATCTACATCATTAATAAAACGTGTTTTGTATTATCCTCAGCACACTGTATTTACGGATTTCCTTGTTTTAATTACTCGTATTATCTATATTCAAGGTTTGGAGATGGAATTCAAAAGTAAATTGCAAAAGCATATTTTAAAAAGTCAAACTCGCGAAGCTATTAGCAATGTATTCGATATATGGCGGAAAAACAAAATTTCTAACAATGGACAAACCCCCCCCACCGCCCCCATGAAAGCTCGAAACGCCCACTAGTGGGCGGTAGGGACCAGGTGGACGACCACTGGTCTAGGTAGAGCTCAGTATTCGTGATGTTGTCCAAAACGACTAATGAGCCCAAGCCAAACGACAAAAATGCAGCTCCATACCATCACGCTACCTCCACCAAACTTCATTGTCTCGCCGATACAGTCCAGAAAGTACCTTTCTCCAAGCATCCGTTGCACGCTCTTACGACCATCATACTGGTACACTGTGTACTGTGACTCGCAAATCCAAAGAACAGTTTTCCATTGGTTTACAGTTCCAGGTCGACGTTCCACGATAATCAGGGTATGGTATTACTCGAAGTGATTAGCTGCTTGTGAATGGCTGCTCGATCGTTGTAACCCATGTCGTGAGCACTGTTCTGGTTCTAATATCAGTCGCAATAGTCTCTCATAAGGTTTCCGCGTTTTGGGGACAATGTGGATTTGCGTTCTGAGCGGACAGTCTTCTGCAAGATTCACTTTTCACGTCCTGTTAGCAGATTTAGCCCCGTTTCCAAATCACTATCTAAGGATCTTCAATACGGCTGAAATCTCAGGCGTATGATTTCTCACACCCCGTTATCAATACGACCTGGAAATCAGTTAACTTTGTCGATCCAGACATCTTGCACTCGTAGGCGTGCTATTTTCTATTATAGCCTTACAAGCAAATTTATAGTTGAGTCTGTGACGTGGTGCTGGCGTAGGAACTAATTCACTGTCAATACAGTGTGTTTGTACACTAATGGTAGGGCAGCGTGTTTCTACTTGTTGGTCCTGCCCATGTTTGTATCATTTGATAAAAACAAATAGCTGTGTACCCTTCATTAT
Organism: Macrothele yani; assembly: GCA_039090855.1. Classification (NCBI taxonomy): domain Eukaryota; kingdom Metazoa; phylum Arthropoda; class Arachnida; order Araneae; family Macrothelidae; genus Macrothele; species Macrothele yani. The sequence continues at coordinate 19,319,030 of CM077023.1, read as the reverse complement.
CAGCTATCTGGCGCCCTTTGGGTCCATTGAAACCTTGGGCAAATAAACACAAATCAGTCAATCAGTCACTATCAGCTATATATAAGTAGATTATATACACAGTCGAGTCACATTAATGTGACCACCTCCTACTTTTGTCGTCAGCAGCGCGTAGCCAATGAAAGAAGGCACGTGTCGTGAGCTGGCTTGGAGGGTATATAAGATGCGCTGTAGGCATTCTGAAAACATATCACTTGTTGCTGTCATGGATAAAAGGAGCGATTTATCAGATTTGCAAAAAGGGATGATTATGAGATTTCGGGCCAAGGGTGGAAGTATTTCTGAAAGAGGGCAGTTTGTGAACCGTTCGCGTGCTGCTGTGGTTAAAGTGTATCGTGATTGGAGAAATGGCACCATTGCAAATAAGTAACGTGGAAACTGCGGAGCATCACGTGCCATTGATGTGAGAGGTGAACGTCGGCTGCGAAGGTGCGTGAGGCCAAATTGACACGTTTCAGTGGAGCAACTCACTGGTCGAATGAACCAGGGGACTACCGGAAGTGTGTCTAAAGCGACAGTTCAGCAAACCCTGCTGCGTATGGGGCTCCGATGCAGACAGGTGGTCACTGCAGCTACGCTAACGAAAGTGCATCGGCAGAAAAGGCTTACATTTGCACGGCAGTATCGGAATTGGACCTCCGCTGATTGGCAAAGGATTGCCTCTTCCGATGAGTCACGTTTTCTGCTTCATTCAACGGATGGACGTTGGCGTACAAAGCGAGAAACATCGCAGAACAAACACTCGTCAACCATTGCTGGAAGAACACAAGCTGGTGGGGGCAGCGTTATGGTCTGGGAAATATTTTCGTGGCATTCTCTGGGTCCACTCATACCCGTGGAAGGCACTATGGACGGAATTCGTTAGGAATCCATCCTTGCAGACCATGTACACCCATACATGCTGATTGTCTTCCCTGGAGTGGATGGGATCTTTCAGCACGACAACGCGACGTATCACACAGCTAGAAATATCCGAGAGTGAGTATATATATATATATATATACCGCCAATAGCGGTATAACTATACCATCGGGATTAGAGGAAATGCTATCCCACACTCACTAACCCGCTTGGACAGCGTGGTGAGTTATGGCCAAACCCCTCCAAAATGACTCCACAACTTAAATCTTGGCCCTCAGTCTCCGGCAGCTGGAATGAGTGGATTAAATTCGAAAGTATGCGGGAGTAACATGGAGGAGACTGGCACAAGACAGACCGTTGTGGAAGAAACTTGGGGAGACCTTCGTCCAGCAGTGGATTGATAATGGTTGACAATGATGATGATATATACATATATATACTATTTGCCAAAAAAACAAAAAAAAACGAAAAATTCAAGCGCCCCTAGAAAGTTGTTCGATCTTGATGAAACTCCGCATGCATGTAGCAAATGGCCGAACATGCAAATGATTAAAAAATAGCGATCAATGACGAAATAGTGGTTCGCCACAGCTCATGGGAACCGCTCATCGAGGAAGGTATATTAAGAGCAAAGTTCACATAGTGTCAATGGATTGCGATTGCATTAACCTCCACGTACTGTGAGAATGCGTTGACGTATCCGTGCACAACGCGAGCAGTTGAGCGAGTTTGAGAGTGGACGTATAGTTGGGCTGAGAAATGTCGTTGTTCAAGTCGGCGTATGGACAGGCATTTAGGTCGGAGCGATGCGAAAATTGCCCAATTTTGGCACTAGTGGATTGAGGAGGGCACAACCCAGCGGCACGCGGGCAGTGGACTGCCGAGGGCAACAACACAACGCAAAGATCGAGCGATTGTGAGAGCCGCACGAACAGAACTGAATTCGTTGCTCTCAACGATCCGTGGCCATATTGCGTCGTCTACAGGTACGGAAGTGGCCATCCGGACAGTTGCCAGACGACTTGCTGCACGGGAACTACATTCGAGGAAGCCCCTAAGCCGCTTACCATTGACCAGCTAGCATCGCCGGCGCTGGTTGTAGTGGTTTGTCCCCGATCAACGTGGGATAGTGTCCAGTGGCGTCATGTTGTCTTCAGTGATGAGTCACGGTTTGCACATGGTGTCGATGACCAGCGCATACGTGTCTGGAGACGAGCCGGCCAATGCACGGATGTTGCCTTTACAGTGGAAAGGTGCACTGCTCGAATACTGGGAGTTACTGTCTGGGGAGTCATTTCCTACGATAGCCAGACACCCTTGGTAGTCCTCCGTACTACCCTAACGACTCAACGGTACGTCGACACGACATTCTACGACCTGCTGTGTTACCATTCCTGACGCATCATCACCGAGCAATTTTTAATAGGATAATACTCGACCACACACGGCACTGCTCTCCCAGGCTTGCCTCCTTAATGTCGACACCCTTCCATGGTCAGCCAGATTGACCGACCTCTCACCGATCGAACATGTTTGTGACATGATGGGCGCCACCTACGCTCATCCCGGAATGTCGGCGAACTGGCCTGCAATTTACACTGCTGGCCACCCAAAATGCAACACCAAGAAGGACACGAGATAGCAAAGCCAGATTTACTGGACACATAACAACAGATACAAAGATGAAACGATTGAGCTTACAGGCCCGTGCGACTTGCGGAACACGCAGACATCAAGAGTTCGTGTGGCCCCCATGGCTGGCAATAACGGCCGCTACACGCCACGACATCGAACAAAAGAGGCTTTGGATGTGGGCTTGGTGTATGTCGGTCCAGGCTGCTTCCACACGTTGCCACAGTTCATCAGGCGTAGCCGCGGGTGGTGCTTGCCGGGCCACTCGGTTGCCGATCAGCGACCACACGTGTTCGATGGGCGACATATCAAGAAAACAGACGGGTCACGGCAGCAGTAACACCTGGTGGGCCGTGAAGAATTGTTGCACGATGCGTGCCACGTGCGGGCGCGCATTGTCCTGTTGAAACGTGGCCGCTGGCAGGTCCTGAAGGTAAGGGAGGACTACAGGCTCCAAACGTCGGAGATGTAGCCGTGGCTGTTGAGTGTACCGGCGATGCGTACCAGAGGGGTGCGGGTGTCATATCCAATTGCGCTCCAAACCATAACGCCAGGCGACGGACCGGTATGGCGATGCATAATGCAGGCGTCATACAGTCTGTTGCCGGGGTGCCGCCACACGCGGATCCGACCATTGTGGTGTTGCAGGCAGAAGCGTGATTCGTCGGAGAAGACAATGTCGTGCCATTCCGTAGTCAACGGCCCACTGCCGCCGCACTCGCAGGTGGTGTATCGTCAATGGTAATCAGAGCAATGGGCGCCGTGCGACAAGTCCCCGCTCCTGCAGGCGTTGTCGAACGGTACGTGCTTAAAAGTTGTTGCGCAACACACCCTAATTCCTGCGCTAACGTTCGTGATGTGGTGTTGCGAGCCGTCAATGCCCGCCGCACAACATGCCGGTCCTCTCGTTCGGTGGTGTGCCGCGCTGCCGCAATGGCTCACGTCGGTCCGTCCGTCCGTCCGCCCCTCCTGCACCCACCGAATCTATACTCGCCTCACTGTGGCTGAATGTCGTCCCACACGGGCGCCGATGTCTCGGTACGATAAACCGCTGTCGCGATAAGCCACTATTTCGTCCTCTGTCGAACTCCAAAACGTGCTGGAATGAGTGCCGTATTCTGCGACGAGGCATCAGGAAGCTTCCCACGCACAGGTCTGGCAGCACAACATACTTTCGCTACTTACACCCCGCCTTCTGTGCACCCTTCGTATAGTGCTTCTGGGTGGCGTGCCGGGCGCACATGATTTGCATATGCCCATCAATGCTAATCGTTTGCATGTCCTCTCGCGGGCGACGCATGCTGCGAATTTCAGGCCAATCGGATGCTTCCTTCTTGGTGTTGCAATTTAGGTGACCAGCAGTGTAGATACCATCTGGCATACTATACCTCAGGACAGTAACCGTAAACTGTATGCGTCTATGCCTCGCCTGGTAACAGCTTGTATCCGAGCCAGAGGTGGCGCTACAACGTACTGGCTTATTCTACTCGTGTAACTGTGTTATCCGAATAAATGACCCAACTGCTCTGGAATAGAAATCATTTCCTTTCCTATACATGTACATCACATGTACCAATTTTCATCCCGAACGGATGATTCCAACTTTTAAGAGCAATTAACCATTTTGTCTTAAAAGAAATGTGTTTAATCAGTGCATTCTTTTTTAGCACGTCTTTTGTAAAAAAAGATCGTGCTTCTGTTATCGGTTTGTCCGTCCGTCCGTCCGTCTGTACCCATGATCTCTCCTCAACTATTAGTCCGATTTGAAAAATTCTTTTTGCATTGGGAAGCTTGCAATATGCAAATGATGATCCTTTATTTAATTTTTTTTACGATGTACAATTTCGCCGGTAGAGGGCGTAAATGCAGATGATGTCGAATTCAAAAATACGTTTTATTCCACATATTTGCTTCTAAACATCCGATTGAAAAAATTCTTGTATCTTTCGATTCCATTTATGTCCAAGAGTATTTTAGATATAGTTACTTTTTCCAAATTACGCATAGATTTTCCGCTAGGGGCGTAAAAGTAAATTCCATTTTTCCCGATAACTCTTCTTCTAAAACTCCGATTTGAAATTTTTTCTTCAGAGGATACATCTCCTGATGGAAAATCTTTTCCATATAATTTCAAATTTTTGGTAAAGAATACTTTGGCCACCAGGGGGCGTAAGTGTTAGTTTTTGCTTCTGACGTATTTGCCATAAAATCTGAGCTTCTAAAATATCGATTAAAAAATTCTTTCCTGGACTGATGCCACTCACATCGATAAACATTTTCGGAATATTTTCTTTTTAAAATATTCCACAGTTTCTCCACCAGGGGGTGTAGATGTACATCTTATTTTTGTCAATATCTCAACTTCTAGAAGTCCGATTTGAAAAATTCTTTCTTTGTTGAATAGTGTTTTCCGTGTGATATGTTTTTCATATAATTTCAAAATTTTCAAGTAATTCATAGACTTTCCGCTAGGGGGCGTAGCGGTAAATTGCGTTTCCCCCTATATCTCTGCTTCTAAATCTCCGATTTGAAAAATTCTTTTCGCGCCGGATACAGCTCCTGATGGAAAATCGTTTGCTCATATTAGCTAATTTTTGTAAAAAAATGGTTTGGCCACCAGGGAGCGTAAACCTTAATTTCCGCTCCTGTTGTATTTGCAGCAAAATATGAGCTTCTAAATTCTCGATTGAAAAAAACGTCGTATGTTGACCGATACTACTCGTGTCGACAAACCTTTTAGGAAAATTTTCTTCTTAAAATAGTGCATGGTTTCTACTCCAGGGGGCGTAGATGTATATCTTATTTTTGTCAATATCTCTACTTCTAGAAGTCCGATTTGAAACATTCCTTCTTTGTTGGATAGTGTTTCTAGTGTGACATGTGGTTCATATATTTTCAAAATTTTCAGGTAATTCATAGACTTTTCGCTAGGGGGCGTAAATGTAAATTGCGTTTCTCCCTATATCTCTGCTTCTAAATCTCCGATTTGAAAAATTCTTTCTGCACCGCATACAGCTCCTGATGGGAAATCGTTTGCACATAATTTCTACTTTTTGCAAGAAATGGTTTGGCCACCAGGTGGCGTAAGTCTTAATTTCCGCTTCTGATGTATTTGCAGCAAAATATGAGCTTCTAAAATCTCGATTGAAAAAAAAAGTCGTTTGTTGACCGATACTAATCATGTCGACAAACCTTTTAGGAAAATTTTCTTCCTGAAAAAATGCATGGTTTCTACGCCAGGGGGCGTAGATGTATATCTTATTTTTGTAAATATCTCTACTTCTAGGAATCCGATTTGAAAAATTCCTTCTTTGTTGGATAGTGTTTCCGATGCGAAATGTTTTTCTCATAAATTCAAAATTTTCAAGTTAATCATAGACTTTCCGCTAGGGGCACAAAGGTAAATTGCGTTATTTCTGCTCCTAAAGCACCGATTTGAAAAATTCTTCCTGTATCGCATACAAGACCTGATGGAAAATGTTTTTCACATACTTTTTAATGTTTGGTAAAGAATGGTTTAGCCACCCCGGTGGCGCAGTGGTGTAAGCGATGGCCTCTGATCATTCGTCCGAACGGGGTCCGGGTTCGAATCCCGGTGAGGCATGGATGTTGTGTTTGTCTTACGGTACTGGCTCTCTCCCTTCCATGGAACCAGTGACCCTAAATGAGGGACGGGCGACTGCTTATAGCCCATGGAGTTGCTCACGGTGGTCGTTAAACCTCCAAAAAATGCCGCCCCGGTGGCGCAGTGGTCTAAGGCGCTGGCCTCTGATCATTCGTCCGTAAGGGGCCTGGGTTCGAATCCCGGTCAGGCATGGATGTTGTGTTTGTCTTACGGCACTGGCTCTCTCCCTTCCCTGGAACCAGTGACCCTAAATTAGGGACGGGCGACGGCTTATAGCTCATTGAGTTGCTCACGGTGGTCGTTAAACCTCCAATCAAAAAAAAAAAAAAAAATAAACCTCCAATAAAAAAAAAATAAAAAGAAAAAAAGAATGGTTTAGCCACCAGGGGTCATAAGTGGTAATTTCTGCTTCTGAAATTTTTGTTGCAAAATCTGGGCTCCTGAAAACGACAAATTTTTTTTTTCTTGGACCGATACCGCTTATATGGATAAACCTTTTGAGAATACTTTCTTCCTAAAATAATGCATGGTTTTCCCACCAGGGGACGTAAAGTCACATCTTATTTTTGTCGTTATCTCTGTTTCTAAGATTCGTAAGCTCACGATTCCGTTTACAGCAATATCTGAGGGATTTAAAACCTGATTGAAAATGTTCTTTCTTTCGTCAGATCTATTGATTTCCATACCGGACCCATTGACTTTGAATAGCTTTGATAAATTTAATTTGCTTCAGAACGGATTCAAAAGACGTGCTTATTACACCCGAAAATTCGGTGTCATCTTTCTTGTTTTTTTTTTATTGGAGGTTTAAAAAAATGTTTTATTGGACCTGGTGGTACAAAGACATACAGGAACAAGAGACAGAAATTACACAGCAACAAATAAAAATCATACATAGTTAACAGCATGGCAAATGTACACAGATTTAGATCATGTTAATCAAGTAACATATTGTGAACAAGTATACATCAAACATGTATTTGACATTATGCCAAATGTACACAGATAACCAAGTAACATATTCAGAGCCAGTGCCGAAAGGCAAACACAAACATCCATGCCTCACCGGGATTTGAACCGAACTAGGGCGAATGGTCAGAAGCCAGCGCCTTAGACCATTGCGCCACCGGAGACGTCCAGTGCATCCTTCCAGTTCTTACTTATGTCACAGACACGAACCTTAACTAAACAAGATATCAAATGCTGCGGGACGACTCAAAGGAACATGAAGAGATTCATGCTTAGTGCAACAACGAAAGATAGATGGAAATAATAGATCAGAAAAATGACATGACAAGAGTGGATGACATCATGATCTAAGTAAAGACACTGCAGCGGCTGTGGGCTGGACATATTGCTAGAACCGACCGCGTTTAGGCAAGTAAAATATTAGACTGGATACTAAAGTACAGAAAGGACCGAGAGGAAGACCGCATGGAGATGTGCGGATGAAATTCGAAAGCATAGAGGAGTCACATGGAAAAGAATGGCTCAAGACAGAGAGTTGTGGAAAAGACTTGAGGCAAGGCCGTCTAGAAAATACAAGGTTATGCCATTAAAGAGATTGGTTCCCTCCGTTTGAGACGTCACTCTCATGTTACACTCCTTGATACGTCGGTGTCGTGTTTGTCGTCATACAGAACAGCGTAAGAAACCAATCGAAAGCCTTGGTTTCCGCATGACGTCACTAAACGAGGGATCTCGTCTCAATGTGTATTTTTCGTGGAAGTGTGATGTCATGGCTCTTATATTTTCTAGACGGCCTTGCTTGGAAAGACTTTCATCCAGCTGTGGAATGAAAACAGTTGATGACAATAATGATCAGTAGCCCCGCCTTAATGACTGCGCTTCAAACGATTGTTTCGGAGCTATTTCGCAAGAGAAAGGAAATAAATCTTCCCTTTTTAAATATCCTTATATCGATGATAAATAAAAACAGTTAATCACCACTTAAAAATTTAAAAAGGTGCTTCTTTTGCTGCACAAAGTGGCGACCTTTCATTACATCATAGACAACACAGTTTTGCACCCACACACACATACACATATAAATATACACTGGTGTGCAAAAATTAAGGACGAAGAAGAGAAATTAGCATAACAGCGGAACGAGCAGGCAGAACGAACCGAAAGACCACTCAGGAGATAGACTAGGGTCCGGTACAGTAGGGCATGCGCATATATGTAGCATGACGTAGGGCTGGGGGAAGTGTCGGAAGGGTATAAAGCCCACGGGCGATGTACGCTCAGCAATTCGATGAAAGCTATTGCACGGTGTACATCGGTTTGAACAACGTCCAGTTGCTGCCACCGTGTGATATGACCAACAGGCAATCCAGTGGACGACTCTGGATGACTTTATACGAGGTCACGTCATTGGGAAGTTGGAAGAAGGTCAAAGTGTGACTAGTGTGGCCGAGGACTTAGGGATCGCTCAAAGCATTGTTTCACGAGCTTGGAGAGCATTTCAAACTACAAGAACAGCTGTCCGAGAGTTTAGTAGTGGTCGTCTACGAGCAACCACGGCGGCGGATGGCCGGTATATTGTCCTACAGGCGAGAAGAGACAGACGGCATACAGCGGGAGATATTGCAAGGCACATGCAACAGAACGTCAGTTATCGCGTTTTACCGTGGCCAGGCGGCTGCACAAAGGTGGTCAATTTGCACGACGACCAGTACGGTGTGTGCCGTTAACGCCTGCTCATCGGAGACGGCGGTTTCTGTGGTGCCCAGGAGCACAAGAACTGGACACATCAGCAATGGGGTCGAGTTCTCTTTACGGATAATAGCCGATTTAGTCTGACGAACGATTCTGGACGTATACAGATCTGGAGAGAGCAGGGGACACGCACACACACCTCCAACATTATCGAAAGGGACCGGTTTGGCGGTGACGGAGTTCTCGTTTGGGGCAGTGTCATGCTTGGTAGCCGTACTGACCTCCACATTTTCCAAGGAGGTTCAGTCATTGGTGTCCGCTATTGTACCGAGGTTATCCTGCCTCACGTGCCTCTGTTTAGAGGTGCTGTGGGTCCTGAGTTCCTCTTCATGGACGACAAAGCTACACCTCATCGTACAGTGGCTGTCGCAGAGCTGTTGAAGAGTAAAGATATTCAACGCATGGATTGGCTCGCAAGGTCCCCGGACCTAAATCCAATCGAACACGTGTGGGACTTTCTCGGGAGACGCTTGGCAGCACGTCACCAGCCGCCAGCAACGATTCCGCAGCTGCGATTGGCGCTACAAGAGGAATGGGCCGCGATGCCTCAACAGCTCCGTAACAACCTCGTCCTCAGCATGGAAAGACGTTGTAAATCCTGCAACGCAGTCAGGGGTGATACTAAAGACTGGATTTTTCTTGGCAGCCGCCTGTCACATGGGCGTTTCTGTCTTCTGTCCAGTTGTGCTCGAAACTACCTTTTCAATAAAGTGCCTTTGTATCCTTTGGATTCCTTGTTTGGACGGTTTTGCTCACTTGTCCCATAATCTTACATCTTGAGGATCTTGTGGTATGATTTGAGTCAATGTGGAGCATTTCTGCATGACGTTACATGCGAAAAACCGTCTCGTCCTTAATTTTTGCATGCCAGTGTATATACATCGATGATCCATTACATTATATGACCACCTACCAAATAGCTGTTGGACCCCATTTAGCACGAAAAACAGCGGCCACTCTGAGAGGCATCGATTTGATGAGGTGGCGATAGGTATCCTGGGGTATCTGGTACCATAATGTCGACAGCAGGTCCTCCAGTTCCCGTACATTTCGGGTTGGTGGAGATTTAGCGCGAACCCGATTTTCCAAGTCTAACCACAAGTGTTCGATTGGATTCATGTCAGGTGAATTTCGAGGACAGTGCATTGACAAAGAGTCAGCAGCCTGTTCCTCGAACCACTCCTCGACGATTCTGGCAGTGTGGCATGGCGCATTATCCTGTTGGTAATGGCCATCACCAGCAGGGAACACAATTGCCATGAATGGGTGAACTTGGTCCGGAACGATACTCAGATACCTGACAGCTGTCAGGGATTGTACTATTGGGATAATTGAGCCTAAAGTGTCACAAGAAAACAACGCCCACAGCATAACACCGCCGCCGCCAGCCTCTTTCCGCCCGACAGTGCATCCAGGTGCCATAACCTCCGTTGGTAATCAGCGTATCCCAGCTCGGCCGTCTACGTGATGCACCAGTAATCTTCATTCGTCAGACCAGGCAACTTTCTTCCAATCATCCACGGTCCAATCTCGATGACCTTCGGCCCCTTTCATGAGTTGTTGGCGATGATTGGCAGTGAGCATAGGGACCCGGCTGGGTCTTCGGCTACGAGGGCCCGTGCGCAGAAGGTTGCGATGAACTGTGTGCTGTGACACATTGCCCTGATCACCACTGTTGTAACTGCGGGTGACTTGTCGAACTGTGGCCCTGCAATCGCTGTGAACAATGCTGGACAAACTCCGCTTCCCTCTGGCATCAATGAGCTGCAGGCCGGACGACGGTTCGTCGTTTGGCCAACTGTTCACCACTTTTGATACGTACTCACTACAGTGGCACGTGAACAATCCACAAGCCGCGCCGTTTCCGTGATCGTAGCTCTGAAGCGCCGTGCTATCACAATTTGTCCTTTATCAAACTCCGATAAATCGCCAGCTTTTCCCATTCTGACTCCGAACACTCTACTAACCAAAAGCCGGACCTCGGGTTGTATATATGCTGTTATGTGGACTTCACGTGCGCAACCGTTTGGTCTCCAGGCGGCCTCATTTTTCTAGGCTGGGGGTGGTCATAATGTAATGGCACATCGGTGTATATATATACACTCATCGTCAAAAAAAATAGTTGTACCTAGAAGGACATGTCGGATTGCAAAGCTGCTTGTGAGGAAGGTAAAGGTTACCGGAACTATAAATGATTAAACATTGAGCAACACGCCAATAAGTAATGTCTTTCAGTGTGGCGTCGGACCGCCATGTTTGCTCACACAGCATGCCAGACATCTCGGCATGGAGTTGTACAAGTTCCTAATGGTGTTCTGCGGTAAACCATCCCATACAGCTTGAATCTTCTCACGCAGTTCCTGAAGATTGTACGGTAGGGGTGGAGTGTGGATAGCGCGTCCAAAAGCACCCCACACATTTTCAATCGGCGATAGGTATGGCGATGCAGCTGGCCATGGCAGAATGTCAGTGCCTTGAAGGCAAGCTCTCGAGACAGCAGCAGTATGCGGACGAGCTTTGTCCTATTGGAAGATCGCACCGGAGTGAGCGTTCAGAAAAGGTAGGGCTACTGGTTACAGGGCCTCATTAACGTAACATTGGGCTGTCAGAGTGCCTGTAATGAACCCCAAACGTGATTTGGCATCGTAGGCAGTTGCACCCCACACCATGACACCAGGCCTTTTGGACGTGTGACGACAACCATGACCTCAGGCCTTCTTGACGTGTGACGACCACCGAATCCACACACGGATTCGGTGGTCGTCTCCTCCAAGACAAAGCGGGACTCGTCATTGAAGATCACCCGCTGCCATTCTGAATGGTTCCATCATTACAGTCTGGCTCGACACCATTGCTGTCTTTGGCGACGATGCACGGTTGTTAATGGCAGTCGTCATAACGGTCTGCGTGCGTGTAGTCCTACGTCGTGCAGCCGTCTGCCAATGGTGCTGGCACTGATCGGGAGATGTATGGAGGGCACCACTGCTCGCTAAATATCCGCAATCGTGACTGTTGGGTCACTCCGCGTATGTCGGACAACTCGTCGGTCCTCTCTCTCCGTCGTTCGTCCAGGTCTCTCAGACCCTCCCGGTCGTTGCTGCATGCCTTGTTCTATCCACTGCCGACAGCAGCGTGCTATGGTGATATGCGCACAACCAGTATGGCACGCAATACGGCGATAAGAGTATCCCGGAGCCCGACGATGCGGCCCCACTGGAACTCCTACAACTGCTCTAATTGCTTCCGAACTTTTCTCCGATGCATACTTCATTTGCAAAGGATGCAACCAAGACAACAACACGAGTCAGAATAGCAACACGCGAAACGGGACGACCTTATATAGCCGGTCAAGCACAGCGCCACGACCCTCCTTGCTTGCGTCACATGCACTGCCGAGAGTGTTACTTGAATCATTTGCATGTCTCACGATGTCAAACTTACCCACCAAGTTTCATTCCTGTCGGTTGCTTCCTTCTGGGTGCAACTATTTTTTTGACGTTGAGTGTATACACGGTGATCAGAATCGACCGCCCAATAAACCTGCCGGACGATTCCTCGTGGAGAAAGAAGCCGAAAACCGTTGTCCGTTGTCCGATCGGACGTCGCATTCCGGAGATATACGCGCCGAAAGTTCGTGACGTCACATCCGGCAAGAATACAGACATTAGAAATAACTTACCCAACCACTTTGACAGAAAACATGTAATTTATTTATGTGTACCACTACAATATAAATAATAAAACAAGGGATTCGTGTCAGATTACATTATGTGTTCAAAATGACCACCTTGTAGTGCGAAACAGGCGGCAGCCCGCCGAGGAATAGACATCTGCATGCGTTGCAGCATAGCAGGGGTTACAGTTGTGAGGGCCGCGTGTAAGGTGGCCATTAGGTTGAGCAGGCTGTTGACAGACCGTCAATATACCAATTCCTTTAGATGACCCGAGAGGAAGAAGTCCAATAGGTTAAGATACGGCGATCTAGCGGGCCATGCGACAGGATCACCACGGCCAAGCCATCGACCGGGATATTCCGTATCCAGCCACTGGCGAACATTTGCAGCGTAATGTGCCGGTGCTCCATCATGCTGGAACCATAGATTGCTGAGAACAGCCAATGGTACGTTTTCCAGTAAGTCCGGCAGAACATCACGTAGGAACACTATGTAGTTGGCAGCTGTGACACGTTCGGGAAGAAGATATCCTCCCACTAGAATATCGCCCACAATACCACACCAGATATTAACACCCCACCGGACCTGGTGAGCGTGTTCACGTGTTGCGTGTGGATTGTCCAATGCTCAAACATGATTATTATGGGTGTTGCAGATACCCTGCCGTGTAAACCTCGCTTCATCAGTCCACAAGATCCGGCGGATGAAACTATTATCGGTAGCATGTTGCTGTAGCAGCCACTCATAGTATGCTTGTCTTCGAGAATAATCCTGTGGTAATAGGCCTTGCACCCGAGTGACGTGATATGGATGCAGGTCTTCGTCGTGCAGAACGGCAAGTACGGTACTTTGGTGCACACCAAACTGTCGCGCGATCACACGGCTGCTGGTCGTTGGCTCCTCCTCTATGAACTCTAGTATGGTGTCCTCGAGGGATGGTGTTCTCACAGAGAGTCCAGCGCCACTGTCTACACTTGGACGTGGTGCGACATTGCCTGTGTCACGCATTCGAGCCTCAAACCGCCGTAGGACCTGGGTGTCCGGGTGCAGTCGTGCTCGGTATCACTCGCTGTAGGCCCTTCATGCACGCAATGCTGAACCATGACATTCCCTCAGAAGGAGATACATGTCACAATACTCTCTCAAACTGTACGACATATCGCTACCCACACTACTGTCAAATGTACCAACGCAGTATGAGCTTACCTGCTACCATCGCCATCCCTTTTTATCCCTACTTGCCGTATCGCGCAGGCGTACAACTGATGTTTTTTTTTTTTTTTTTTTTTTTGATTGAAGGTTTAACGACCACCGTGAGCAACTCAATGAGCTATAAGTAATTGCCCGTCCTGAATTTAGGGTCACTGGTTCCAGGGAAGGGAGAGAGCCAGTGCCGTAAGACAAACACAACATCCATGCCTCACGGGATTCGAACCCGGATCCCTTTCGGACGAATGATCAGAAGCCATCGCTTAGACCACTGCGCCACCGGGGCGGCAACTGAGGGTTTCACGCCACCGCGTAATTCGAATTTGCATACTCACCCCGTGCCACATTTCCAAATGTTGATTGCCTTTTCCTTTTTTTTTTTTTTTGATTGAAGGTTTAACGACCACCGTGAGCAACTCAATGAGCTATAAGTAATTGCCCGTCCTGAATTTAGGGTCACTGGTTCCAGGGAAGGAGAGAGCCAGTGCCGTAAGACAAACACAACATCCATGCCTCACGGGATTCGAACCCGGATCCCTTTCGGACGAATGATCAGAAGCCATCGCTTAGACCACTGCGCCACCGGGGCGGCAACTGAGGGTTTCACGCCACCGCGTAGTTCGAATTTGCATACTCACCCCGTGCCACATTTCCAAATGTTGATTGCCTTTTCCTTTTTTTTTTGGATTGGAGGTTTAGCGACCACCGTTAGCAACTCAGTGGGCTATAAGTAGTTGCCCGTCCTGAATTTAGGACCGCTGGTTCCAGGGAAGAAAGAGAATCAGTGCCGTAGGACAAACACAACATCCAGGCTTCACCGGGATTCGAACCCGGACCCCTTTTGACAAATGTATAGAAGCCATCGCCTTAGACCACTGCGCCACCGGGGTGGCTTGATTGCCTTGTGATACGTGCATCTGTAGAACTACCCACGTCGCTCTTCAACGAGCATGTGCGTTACCGGATGTGACGTCACGAAACTTTTGGCGCGCACATCACCGGAATGCGACGTCCGATCGGACAACGGAGAACGGTTTTCGGCTTCTTTCTCCACGAGGAATCGTTCGGTAAGTTTATTGCGCAGTCGATTCTGATCACCCTGTATACATATACACTGGCGTGCAAAAATTAAGGACGAGACGGTTTTTTGACTGTAACGTCGTGCAGAAGTGCTCCACATGGACTCAAATCATACCATAAGATCCCCAAGATGTAAGATTATGGGACAAGTGAGCAAAACCGTCCAAACAAGGAATCCAAAGGATACAAAGGCACTTTATTGAAAAGGTAGCTTCGAGCACAACTGGACAGAAGACAGAAACGCCCATGTGACAGACGGCTGCCAAGAAAAATCCAGTCTTTAGTATCACCCCTGACTGCGTTGCAGGATTTACAACGTCTCTCCATACTGAGGACGAGGTTGTCAAGGAGCTGTTGAGACATCGCGGCCCATTCCTCTTGTAGCGCCAATCGCATTTGCGGAATCGTTGCTGACGGCTGGTGACGTGCTGCCAAGCGTCTCCCGAGAAGGTCACACACGTGTTCGTTTGGATTTAGGTCCGGGGATCTTGCGGGCCAATCCATGCGTTGAATATCTTTACTCTCCAACAGCTCTGCGACAGCCACTGTACGATGAGGTGTAGCGTTTTCGTCTATGAAGAGGAACTCAGGACCCACAGCACCTCTAAACAGACGCACGTGAGGCAGGAGAGCCTCGGTACAATAGCGGACACCAGTGACTGAACCTCCTTGGAAGATGTGGTGGTCAATACGGCTACCAAGCATGATACCGCCCCAAACGAGAACTCCGCCACCTCCAAACCGGTACCTTTCGATGATGTTGGAGGTGGGATTGCGTGTTCCCTGCTCTCTCCAGATGTGTATACGTCCAGAATCGCTCATCAGACTAAATCGGCTCTCATCCGTAAAGAGAACTCGACCCCATTGCTGATGTGTCCAATTCTTGTGTTCCTGGCACTACAGAAATCACCGTCTCCGATGAGCAGGCGTTAATGGCACACACCGTAATGGTCGTCGTGCGAATAGACCACATTTGTGCAGCCTCCTGCCACGGTAAAACGCGATAACGGACGTCCAGTTGTCTGTTGCACGTGCCTTGCGATTTCTCCCGCTGTGTGCCGTCTGTTCCTTCTCGCCTGTAAGACAATATACCGGTCGTCCGCCGCCGTGGTTGCTCGTAGACGACCACTGCTAAACTCTCGGACAGCTGTTCCTGTAGTTTGAAATGCTCTCCAAGCTCATGAAAGGATGCCGTGAGCGATTCCGAACTCCTCGGCCACACTAGTCACACTTCGACCTTCTTCCAACTTCCCAATGAAGCGACCTCGGGTAAAGTCATCCAGATGTCGTCTACTGGATTGCCTGTTGGCCATATCACACGGTGGCAGCAACTGGACGTCGTTTAAACCGATGTACACCGTGCAATAGCTTTCACCGAATTGCTGAGCGTACACCACCCGTGTACTTTATACCCTTCCGACACTCCACCCCCCCTACGTCATGCTGCATATATGCGCATGCCCTACCGTACCGGACCCTAGTCTATCTCCTGAGTGGTCTTTCTGTCCGTTCTGCCTGCTCGTTCCGCTGTTATGCTAATTTCTCCTCTTCGTCCTTAATTTTTGCACACCAGTGTATTAAGATAGATTGTTGCTTGTGTGTGTGTGTGTGTGTGTGTGTGTGTGTCTTAGAACAAAGACAAAAGAAGAGAAAACAAGAATGCTTTTCTTTTCTAATTGGCTAAAATCTGAGAACATGGGCTATTTATCCAATGCTAGTCCTTCGAAGCTCTTGCTCGCTCTCTCGCTCTTCTTTGTCTCTATCCCTTTTATTTATTAAAGCTTAATAAGTAACCAGCGTCCAAAATGACCGTTCATCCTTAAAAATAACCATACATAGACTCAGTTATAATGATCATACTGAAGAAAACAAGCTCATTTTTCTCCACGAGAATTTCTACTTGATTAATGTGTTCAGGAGAAAAGTTTACGAAATCATTAAGGGGTTTTTCGAACTCAAATCAAAAGCTTCCACGAATGTTTATTTAATCTCCCGTCGAAGTCATTAAAGTTCGCATTTTTGTTTAAAACAGAGAAAGAAAGCATATGCCAAAGAAGCTTCAAAGCTGAACAGGCTTTCTCTACATCATGGGCTGATGATTTCAAAACATTAAAAACTTCCATGAAAAACTAATCATATTTCCAGTTCCTCCACTGTTCTGTAGTTAGCATGTTTGTTGGCGTATTTTCTGGCTTTCTAAAAATAGCAGGGTTTTTTTGTTATTCAACAGTTCAAGCGAAATCCTTCGCTTCAATTTTATTTTCCACTTTGGCAACAGGAACATACACTGAAGGGCAATTGAATTAGAGACAGCTGGCGTTATGCAAATGTGGCCCTGTGGGCAGCCCTGTAAACGGAAACGACATGACGTATGCAGCGATCCGACAATGTAAGGAGTGATGCGACGGGAATCAGTAAGAGTCGGACGCAGTATGGGTAAGACGAAGGATCTAAGCGCATTTGATCGTGAGCAAATTGTCGGGGCCCGACGAATGGGTCACTCCCTCTCGAAAGTCGTGCAGGCACTGGGATTTTCACGAGCCACTGTGTCACAGGTGCACCGTGAATACATCGAATCCGGTAAAACCATCCCTGCAAGGGCCAACTGCCGTGGACAACAGCGTGTGCATGAGCGGGGTCATCATCGGCTAGCTCGCATTGTAACAGCGGATAGACGGGCCACAGTGCAAGAAATCACTCGGCAATTTAACGCTGGTGCACAAAAACGTGTAAGCAGCCACACCATCCAGAACCATCTAGCCGCTATGGGGTACAAAAGACATCGTTCCACGAGGGTACCGCTGCTGACCGCACATCACAGGGTGCAAAGATTAGCATGGGCGCGGGAACATCGCCACTGGATCCTAGACATGAGGGAAAATGTTGCCTGGACTCATGAGTCGAGATTCACGTTGTTATATGCGTATGGCAGGATACGAGTACGGCGCAAACCACATGAAGCGATGGATCCTTCTTGCGAGCAGGGTACTTTTTAAGCTGGTGGGGGTGGCATTCTCGTCTGAGGACTGTTTACGTGGACTAAAATGGGACCCCTGGTACGAGTGACATCGTCCCTCACAGGTCAACGTTACTGGGATATCCTGGACGACCATTTGCTCCCGTTTGTGCGTCTTCAACATCCCACTGTGGACCTCATCCTGCAACAAGACAATGCACCGTGCCTTCGCTCCCGAATTGTATCCGAATGGTTGGATGAACATCAAATCTTCGTGAACTGTGGGAGCTTGTTCAGGGGTCGTGGATCCGTACTGCTTCCCAAAGCTTCCGGTGTCTTGTCGAGTCCATGCGAGACGAATCGCCGCCGTCATCAGGACGAAAGGTTGTGCTACACGTTACTAGACAGGTATCTCTAATTCAGTTGCTCTTCAGTGTACAGGGTGGCCAGGACCGCACTAAAGAGGGAGCTTTGGGGGTTGAAGTCCCGGAATGCAACCTCGGTTGGGGCCTCCACTGAAAATAAATTTTGTAAGAAAAGTTTATGCAAAATGTTCTCAAATCGATAGCACTTCTTCAAGGTAGATATGAATACTTTGCATTACAAGCTAAAAACTTTTTGTTCACACCATACTAACGAAAACATATTTCTTGAACTAAGAAAATGTGTTTAAATACTTCAGAATATAATTAACTGTTGCAATATTTTTAATTTAGTGTTCAAAAATATATCTATTTAAAAACGGTTCATAATCATCATCTTCATTGTCAGCCATTATAAATCCACTACTGGATGAAGTTCTCCCCATGTTTCTTCGACAACGATCTATCTTGAGCCAGTCTTCTCCATGTCACACACGCATGCTTTCGAATTTCATCCACCTATCTCCCATGTGGTCTTCTTCTTGGTCTTTTCCGGTCCCTTGGAATCCAATCTAGAATTTCGGTTGTCCATCGGTGGTCCGTTCTTCTGGAAGCATGTCCAGCCCATTGTCATTTCAAGGATTTTACTCCTCCGATCATGATGTCTTCCACCCTTGTCATTTTCCTTATCCACAGGTTCTTCTTCTTATCTTTCTTGCTTGCACCAAGCACGCATCTCTCCATGCTTCTTTCAGTTGTCTGTAGTCTTTGCATGTCTTTTTTACTTAAGGTACACGTCTCTGCTCTAAGCGTAAGCACTGGAAGGATGCATTGATTAAACACTTTTCTTTTAAGACATAATGGCATGTTGCTCTTAAAAATTGTGCTGTTTCTTTCAAAAGCTCTCCAACCAAGGTTTATATGTCTATTAATTTCTTCATCATTACTAGTTCGGATATGTAAAGCAAATACAAATACAAGCCGCAAGTCAAATAAAGCAGAATGTGCTTTAACAATAAAAATAATAACTGTGATTTCATAGCAATAATAATAGAGGTACTACGAGATCTTTCTGATAACAATACTCCCCCATCCCCCCAACAAAGTATAACCTAATGCTTCACGAAACAATGTGGTATATAGGCTATCAAATTTTATTGTGAAACATTGTCATTCTTGTTGGGGGGATTATAATTTCGACCCCTTAAGAAAAATTTTGTTCGTTCAAAATGAAACAGCAAAGTTTTCTTAAGGGGGCGCAATTCAGTGTCCGCCCCAGCCCACAACACCCCATAATTTGGCCCTGGAGAAGCGACAAATTTTCAACAACTTTCCTATTTCCGATCACGAATTGCTAGAGCCAAACATTTTAATAAAACGGAACCCTTGACACGTCATGCTCTATCTTGTGAAAATGAATTGAATTTATGAAGGACTTTGCAGAATTCACAGAAGCAAAGTTTTATCAGTAACAATGTCCACATTCATGAAGTTTAATCCTCAAGCAGATGTCGGATGGGTATACCCAAACGTGAAAATTGCTAATATTCTACATTCTTCTAAACTGGAGTGAAAAAGTTTGCACGAATGATTAGAACTTGGATTCGTTCGTCTATACCTGGACGGGAACTGCAGTAATGATTCAACAAAAACACTAAATAAAACCACATCAAGGTTAACAATGATCTGGAATCGAAATTGTTGTAATCCAAACTGTAGCGACACATCATCGCAATCAACTCACAAACTATATCTGAAAACAGCGACAAAGTTGTCTTGGGGCTATATATTGGTCAATTGTTTAGTGACTTTAAAAATAGCATTGGAAATTTAGAAAAAAGCAATTTCGTACATGAGCGCGTATAAAAATTTAAAAGAGTAATTAATTTGTCAGTCACTCCATCTTGCAACAAAAATCAATCACTAAAGAATGTATGGGGGGTATTTAAACAAAGTTATTTTAGAGGAATACTTATTTTTTTCGCTACGCAAATTAGCGACACATCATCGCAATCAACTCACAAACTATGGCTGAAAACAGCGACAAAGTTGTCTTGGTGCTATATACACTATATGGTCAATTGTTTAGTGACTTTAAAAATAGCATTGGAAAAAAAAAAAAAAAAAAAAGCATTTCGTACATGAACGCGTATAAAAATTTTAAAAAGTAATTAATTTGTCAGTCACTCCACCTTGCAACAAAAATCCATTACTAAAGCATGTGTGGAGGGGGGGGGGCTATTTAAACAAAGTTATTTTAGAGGAATCCTTATTTTTCGCTACGCAAATTAGTTGAAGTTATTTTTGGTCATTTGTGAGAAAGTTTTACGAATCACAATACAACCTTAACCCCCTTTTCCCGGGAAAGAAAATCGCAGATTTCAGCATTTTTTATTCTCTCTGAACTTTCTATCCATACCATGATCTTTTTCGTAAACTAACAGCAGTTTGAAATGATCATTTTTCTTCATATATTTTTACGTGCGTGTGTTCGGATGACATTTTTCATGTAACGACTTTATTAAAATATGAGATTTATTTTGTAGAGCTCGTAATGAAATTTTGCTCCGGGCCTCGCAAAGAAATTTCGCCCGGGCCGCACAGAAGTTCCACCCGGCCCTCCAAACATTATACAAACATAGAATGAAGATCTCGGACGATTGAACAGGATTGGTCAGTATCTCAATAAGTTCTAACCAAAGGTGCTGGTAATGTTTGGCCGTTTTTTACGCTTTCCAACCATGGGTTGAAGAAGCGTATATGCTCCAGCTTTGTCCGTCTGTCTGTCTGTCTGTCTGTCTGTTCGTCCGTCCGCACGATAACTCACGTAAAAATGGTTCGATTTCGATGACGTTATAGTATGTGGTAGGGGACAACTTGGGGAGGAACCCAATTAAAAATGGGCGAGATGGTGTCAAAGGTCAGGACATAGGAGCGGGATCCATTCCATTGTCCTTATGCGTCATGACTTACGTAAAAATGTTTCGATTGCTACAAAACTTTATCATGTTGTTCTGGAGGTATACTGAACTGGTTTTGTTGAATATCATCGAAATGGGGTCAAAGTTCAGGGCACAGGAGCGAGATTTATTTAACAGCCGTTATCTTCATAACTAGACTAAAAATGCTTCTATTGCAACAAAACTTTAGTATGTTGTTCCAGAGGTATACTAAACCAATTCTGTTTAATATCATCGAAAAGGGTGTCAAAGGTCAGGGCACAGGAGCGAGATTTATTCCAGAGCCATTATCCTCATAACTTGAGTAATAACTTGAGTAATGATTCCTGGTATGTTAAAAAGCGTATCATAATCAATGCATTGCATGATTTTACTAGCTTGTATTTTATACTAGTAATTATGCCCGTTCTTCGAACGGTGAATCTATAAAATCATTCTCTGAACATAAAATTAAAGAAAGGGAAACGTAATTAAGGAAAAGAAAAGTAATTTAAGATCCGTAACTCTTTTACGATTTAGAACAGAGTCGTGATGTCAGTGCACACGGTTTGACCTAAAACGGTAGCAGGTTTTGGTGTCACTTAGTCTTAAATCAAAATTTCATAGAATGTTTACAGCATTTCAACGTTTCTGGCATAATTATCTTTAAACCTATCAGCATTTTGAACAGTAAAGCTAAGCCACCATTTTGAATTTTTTGATTTCCAGACTTTTCTAGGTGTAGAAGTGATAGAAAAATTCAAAATTCAAGTGGACAATATTCCAAAGCCGCCATTTTAATTTTTTTGGTTTTCGGACTTTTTTAGGTATCCCAACCTTAAGACCTATCAGCCTGCCAATTTTCAGATCTCTAGGTCATTTAGAAATGGTCGAACAATTCGCCAAAAAAATTGTAGCAGGTAATGTTCCAATCCGCCCCGGTGGCGCACTGGTCGAAGCGATAGCCTCTGATCATTCGTCCGAAATGGGGTCCGGGTTCGAATCCGGTGAGGCATGGATGTTGTGCTTGTCTTACGGCGCTGGCTCTCTCTCTCTCTCTCTCTTCCCTGGAGCCAGTGGCCCTAAATTAGGGACGAGTAACTGCTTATAGCTCACTGAGTTGCTCACGGTGCTGGTTAAACCTCCAATAAAAAAAAAATAATAATAATTTCAAAAGCCACCATTTTTATTTTTTTTGGTTTTGGGACTTTTCTAGGTTTCTAGGTATACGGACGTTAAGACCTATCAGCATACCAATTTTTCAAATGCATAGGCCATTTAAAAGTCGTAGAACAATTCGAGGACGGAAACACTCGCAGTTTCCCTTTTTCGCACTTTGCTTTATACACGGTCGAGTCACATTATTGTGACCACCACCTAATATCCAGAGTAACCGCCGTGTGTAGCGCGGACAGCAGCTAGACGGGCTGGAAATGACTCAATAAGGTGCTGGAAGGAGTTCATAGGTATGTAGAGCCAAGCTGGCTGCTGGAGGGTGCGTGGTGGAGGATCCATAGAACGAACAACACGATCGAAGTGGTCCCACAGATGCTCAATTGGGTTTAAGTCTGGGGAATTAGGAGGCCAGGGAAGCACTTTGAAGTCTTCATCGTGCTCTTCCAACCACTCTCGGACATTTCTAGCTGTGTGATACGTCGCATTGTCGTGCTGAAAGATCCCATCCACTGCAGGGAAGACAATCAGAATGTATGGGTGTACATGGTCTGCAAGGATGGATTCCTAACGAATTCGGTCTGTAGTGCCTTAGACAGCTATGAGTGGACCCAGGGAATGTCACGAAAACATTTCGCTGACCATAACGCTGCCACCACCAGCTTGTGTTCTTCCAGCAATGGTTGAAGAGTGTTTGTTCTGCGATGTTTCTCGCTTTGTACGCCTAGTTGAATGAAGCAGAAAACATGACTCATCGGAGAAGGCAATCCTTTGCCAATCAGCGGAGGTGTTCTATTCCGATACTGCCGTGCAAATGTAAGCCTTTTCTGCCGATGCACCTTCTTTAGCGTAGCTGCAGTGACCACCCGTCTGCATCGGAGCCCCATACGCAGCAGGGTTAGCTGAAATGTCGTTTTAGACACACTCCCGGCAGCCCTCATGGTTCATTCGGCCAGCGAGTTGCTCCACTGAAGCGTGGCGATCAGCACTAACACAATTTCGCAGCCTACTTTCACCTCTCACATCAATGGCACGTGGTGCTCCGCAGTTTTCATGTCGCTTATTCGCAATGGGGCCATTCCTCCAATCACGGTACACTTTAACCACAGCATCACGCGAACAGTTCACAAACTGCGCTGTTTCGGAAATACTGCCACCCTTGCCCCGAAAGCCGATAATCATCTCTTTTTGTAAATCTGATAAATCGCTCCTTTTATCCATGACAGAAACGAGTGATATGTTTTCAGAATGGCTACAGCACACCTTATATACCCTCCAAGCCAGCTCACGACACGTGCCTTCTTTCATTGGCTACGCGCTGTTGACGTCAAAAGTAGAAGGTGGTCACAATAATGTGACTCGACTGTGTATATATAGATTCGATACACGACTACAAATAAGGAACCTGATTCCGCGAAATATAAACAATTATTTTCAATAACCCGTAGCCATTTGTAGGCAAGCTGACCTGTTTCTCTTTTACACTATGTTTGGGTCTCGGAAAAGAAAGACTTCTGGCTGAGTTTTCGGACTCCTCCAATGTTCTATACCGCTCACGTGGAAATAAATGAGCAGGTAGTTGGGATGATCTGTGACATTTCCCGTTAGCTATTAAGTTGTTCCAGATAAAATGTTAGAATATTGCTGGAAACTTTAAATCCCAAAACACGGAGAAAAATGGTTTTTATTAATCAAAATAATCACCGCCAGCAGCAACACTACAAGCTTCTGTATGCTCTCGTGAAAAAATACCGAGCTCTACGATGCAACAAACTCAATGAATGCAGTTCCATCTGATGTTTCATTGAAAAGTAAGGTGTCCAGTTGCTTGATGAAATGTTAGTCCACAGGGGACAGATCAGGTGAATAAGGTGGATGTAAGGTTTCGTACCTCAACTGCTGCAGTTTCTGGATCGTCTGGTATGCAACGCGATTAACTAATGTCGTCTGTTGGGTGGACAGAAAGTAACCATGAATCATATAAAGTTCTTTACAATACCTGTGGGACATACCTACCTCAGAAGTGACGCAAATGTTAGGACGGCCGACAAACTTTGTCGGTGTAGCTTAATTGGGAAAGCATTCGGCTCCGGAGCAGAAGGATGAGGGTGGGGGGTCCGATTTTTGCCAATGGCAAATGGGTTTTACGCTGTATTGGCGCCTGAACTTAAAATGAATTTCCTGGACGTTGGATTGTGATGTACTGCAGAGGTGAAGCACGTGTCTAGAGGACAAATCTGCAGCGATACATTCCGTCGGTGTACCTTAGTTGGTTATAGCAAGTCACTGCGGAGCGAGGAGACGCGGATTCTACAAATTCCTGTTTTCACAGGGTTCTTCGGAAAATGTGTGATGTTCGTTCCACACATCGTCTGGAATTAGACAGAATTCCTTCTTCTACAGTGAGCTGTCCTTCAAGCGTGATTTACCGGCTGAACCGGAAACCTACGATTCCGTCCCAGTCCCTTCTCAAGGGGGTTACATGTGACGTACCTACCTTAGAGGCGACGACGCACATGTCAAGACGGCAAAATTGCAGCGAAAAGTTTCGTTGGTGTAGCTTAATTGGGAACGCATTCGGCTCCGGAGAAGAAGGATTCGATTTCTACCACCGCAAATGGTTATTTCGCTATACCTGTCAGCCTTGATGATTTAAACAGGCTGTAAGAAGGAGGAGTGGATCACACCAGTTGCGGGGCCGCCCAACACTTATCATCGTCTTTCTGGGATGAAATACCAGCTTCGGGGCTTCACCGCAGGCGAGTCATTGCGTCGAACGTCGGCGATTATCACACAGCAGCCATTTCTCATCACATGTGACGAAGGGTCACAAAATGTTCTTCGTTTCGTTGCGGATAAGCAGAGAATGGCACACGTCAAATCGTGTCGTGTTTCGAGTTGTTCCTTCAACTCATGCAGGACCATTACTTATCCCTCTTCTTCACTTTGCCTATGGCTGTTAAACGCCGGAAAGTGGTCGCATAGAGTTCTCCGAATTTCGCTCTAAGTTCTCGTTCCGTTTCACGTGGATCGCATTCGATGGCGGCCTCCAACTCGTCGTCATCGATAGCTCCTTCTGGTCTACCGCGTGGTTTATTTTCGAGGCTCATATCGCCCGACTGGAATTTAACACACAAACGTTGTATCTTGCGTTCACTAACGGTGCCTTTCCCAAATGCTGTACTGATGTTGCGAGTTGCCTCCGATGCACGATGTCAAAGTTTAAACTCATATAAGAAAATGACGCGAATTTGGTTCTGATTTATCGTCTTCACTGTAGCATAATCCCATTGGAACTGAAGCCACTGACGAAATGTCCAGTGCTTTATAGGCAGCAGCCTTAGCACTTTAAGTTTTCATATCACAAGACACATCTCGCGAGGTGTTAATTCCTAAATTACTTGCTAATTCACCAGTTTGCGAAATCCGAAATTTCATCTGCAACAACCTGATATTAGGGTGATTCAAAGGTTATTGCCGTTTTGAAGAGTCGTCCTGTGTCAGGCAATTACTCGGTGCACATGCGTTATGCAGATAAGAGCAATGCATGACGGGAAAACCGGTATCCTCTAGTTGGTATAAATAGGAGCACACGCTGTCGTCGTTTATTGGAAATTTTTCGGCTGTCAAAAGCTATGGACGAAACAAACACCATCCTAGTGCTGTTACGGTTTTTATTTAAAAAACGTTGACCACTGCAGCTGCAACGAGGAAAATTTGTGCTGTGGAAAGTAAAGAAGGAGTGTCTGGAAAAACGGCAAACTTTTGATTTCAGAGATTCAAAAATGGGCACTGAAACCTTGAAGACAAAACACGTGCTGGAAGACCTTCGATAGTGATTTCTGAAACTGTACTGAGCTGGGAATACCTCGGCCCACATGTGACGTATCTGCCAGCAGGACGCACACGACACAAAGGCAGATAGTAGTCAGAACAAACGTCTGCGTAGCTCAATTGGTAGAGCTACTTATTCCGGAATGAGGGGATCCGGGTTCGAATCCCGGCGCAGATAAAAATGACGGAGAAATTCACTTCGTTATAATGGCGCCCGAACTATCCGGATGACCCGACCGTTCAAAATCTCGCATTGGTGTGATGTTATTTCCACACCGCGAGATAGGAAAAATAAGAGAATCCTTTCTCCAGCGCTTGGAAATATAAATGTGTGTGACGTTACATTCCACACACCAGATTGACTGGGAGTTCTCAAGTGCACGTTCTACAGTGGATGGCTACCTGCAACGATTCATGGTCACGGCTGACCCGTGGGCCATGCCCCTGGCCCTCTTTCGGGGGGGGAGATGTGACGTACCTGCCAGCAGGACGCACACGACATAAAGGCAGATAGTAGTCAGAACAAACGTCTGCGTAGCTCAATTGGTAGAGCTACTTATTCCGGAATGAGGGGATCCGGGTTCGAATCCCGGCGCGGATAAAAATGACGGAGAAATTCACTTCGTTATAATGGCGCCCGAACTATCCGGATGACCCGACCGTTCAAAATCTCGCATTGGTGTGATGTTATTTCCACACCGCGAGATAGGAAAAATAAGAGAATCCTTTCTCCAGCGCTTGGAAATATATATGTGTGTGACGTTGCATTCCACACACCAGATTGACTGGGAGTTCTCAAGTGCACGTTCTACAGTGGATGGCTACCTGCAACGATTCATGGTCACGGCTGACCCGTGGGCCATGCCCCTGGCCCTCTTTCGGGGGGGAGATGTGACGTACCTGCCAGCAGGACGCACACGACATAAAGGCAGATAGTAGTCAGAACAAACGTCTGCGTAGCTCAATTGGTAGAGCTACTTATTCCGGAATGAGGGGATCCGGGTTCGAATCCCGGCGCGGATAAAAATGACGGAGAAATTCACTTCGTTATAATGGCGCCCGAACTATCCGGATGACCCGACCGTTCAAAATCTCGCATTGGTGTGATGTTATTTCCACACCGCGAGATAGGAAAAATAAGAGAATCCTTTCTCCAGCGCTTGGAAATATAAATGTGTGTGACGTTGCATTCCACACACCAGATTGACTGGGAGTTCTCAAGTGCACGTTCTACAGTGGATGGCTACCTGCAACGATTCATGGTCACGGCTGACCCGTAGGCCATGCCCCTGGCCCTCTTTCGGGGGGAGATGTGACGTACCTGCCAGCAGGACGCACACGACATAAAGGCAGATAGTAGTCAGAACAAACGTCTGCGTAGCTCAATTGGTAGAGCTACTTATTCCGGAATGAGGGCATCCGGGTTCGAATCCCGGCGCGGATAAAAATGACGGAGAAATTCACTTCGTTATAATGGCGCCCGAACTATCCGGATGACCCGACCGTTCAAAATCTCGCATTGGTGTGATGTTATTTCCACACCGCGAGATAGGAAAAATCAGAGAATCCCTTCTCCAGCGCTTGGAAATATAAATGTGTGTGACGTTGCATTCCACACACCAGATTGACTGGGAGTTCTCAAGTGCACGTTCTACAGTGGATGGCTACCTGCAACGATTCATGGTCACGGCTGACCCGTGGGCCATGCCCCTGGCCCTCTTTCGGGGGGGGGGGAGATGGGACGTACCTGCCAGCAGGACGCACACGACATAAAGGCAGATAGTAGTCAGAACAAACGTCTGCGTAGCTCAATTGGTAGAGCTACTTATTCCGGAATGAGGGGATCCGGGTTCGAATCCCGGCGCGGATAAAAATGACGGAGAAATTCACTTCGTTATAATGGCGCCCGAACTATCCGGATGACCCGACCGTTCAAAATCTCGCATTGGTGTGATGTTATTTCCACACCGCGAGATAGGAAAAATCAGAGAATCCCTTCTCCAGCGCTTGGAAATATAAATGTGTGTGACGTTGCATTCCACACACCAGATTGACTGGGAGTTCTCAAGTGCACGTTCTACAGTGGATGGCTACCTGCAACGATTCATGGTCACGGCTGACCCGTGGGCCATGCCCCTGGCCCTCTTTCGGGGGAGATGTGACGTACCTGCCAGCAGGACGCACACGACATAAAGGCAGATAGTAGTCAGAACAAACGTCTGCGTAGCTCAATTGGTAGAGCTACTTATTCCGGAATGAGGGGATCCGGGTTCGAATCCCGGCGCGGATAAAAATGACGGAGAAATTCACTTCGTTATAATGGCGCCCGAACTATCCGGATGACCCGACCGTTCAAAATCTCGCATTGGTGTGATGTTATTTCCACACCGCGAGATAGGAAAAATCAGAGAATCCCTTCTCCAGCGCTTGGAAATATAAATGTGTGTGACGTTGCATTCCACACACCAGATTGACTGGGAGTTCTCAAGTGCACGTTCTACAGTGGATGGCTGCCTGCAACGATTAATGGTCACGGCTGACCCGTGGGCCATGCCCCTAGCCCTCTTTCGGGGGGCGAGATGTGATGTACCTGCCAGCAGGACGCACACGACATAAAGGCAGATAGTAGTCAGAACAAACGTCTGCGTAGCTCAATTGGTAGAGCTGCTTATTCCGGAATGAGGGGATCCGGGTTCGAATCCCGGCGCGGATAAAAATGACGGAGAAATTTACTTCGTTATACACAATTGTCCGCGAACTGCAAAAGCGCGGCAAGACACACGGAAGCTGTCGACAAGTACCTCATTAACTAACTGTTGTTCAAGCTCAGCTACGTGTGCATGTGCGTCGCTAATTGCTGGAAGAACCTCAGGACGACCATTTCTTCAGGCAAATTGTGACATGTGATGAAATTTCCGGATTCCTGACATGAAAAAATGACGGTTACATGCCATAAAGCCACCAGAAACAGCCCCAAAACGGGGGCGATTGTAGCACACATTTATGTTATGAGTATGGTGGAACTTTGAGCTCCATTAATAGGGAACTGGTTTCAAATGGCCGTGCCATTAATGCACAGTTGTACTTTTGCCAGTTGGAGCGGATGTATGCCGCTTTAAGCCAAAAGTATCCTGCTCTGGTGAACCGTAAACGAGTTACCTTCCAACAGGATGATGCTCCTGCTCATCGTGCCCGGTCAACTAAGGAAAAAATGCAGGAACTGCAGGGTATTGAGTTAATTCCCCATCCTACATATAGTCCTGATCCCTTCGGGCTACCACTTATTCCGGTCCATGGCACATTTCTTAAGTGGGAAACACTTCCAAAACATCCACGATATTGAACTTAGTGTCCAAGACTTTTTCGTCTCGAAACTAAAGGAATTTTTTCGCAGGGGCATTTCAAGACATGGCATCACGATGGCCTAAAACCATCTAACACGATGGACTCTATTTCGCAGATTAAGCTTTGACGTTTATGCATTTATACACGTTTTCATCAACTGTCAGAAAACGGCAATAACTTCTGAATCACTCTGATATTTTCAACTAACACATTTGTAAATGTCTTTGCCATAACCACATTGGTGTTTGCATACTTTTAACACGGATGCGCATGTGTTCATTGGGATAGTCTAAGATCTGATGCTGACATCAAGAGCACTTTGTACTTTACGTGGCGTCGCTATTCTAGTCGATAAACATTTCGCGTGCGATCTCTCGCGATCAATTTACGTAAGGTAAACAGTGGCAATTTCCAGAAAAATTTATCGCCCACGTTTAACAAAACCCCAGTACCCCATGCGCAACACATTTGTACATAATACCATATTTTATCAATAAAATGCTCTCTTTTTTAGGTTCGTGATAATGAACAACTTGTGTTCCATAACACATATTTTCGCATAATGTTTACCAGTGGTAAATTTTATGATAAACTTGATAACTTCGTGATAACACCTTGCTAGGTTCGTGATAATGAACAAGATGTCCATTTGTATGCACAACATTGCGTGAATGTAAAAAAATATAGAAATAATACCATTCACGATACGTATATTGCACAGTTTCAAACAAGTAAGAAATACATATTTTTATCAATAAAATGCTCTCTTTTTCCATAAAGTGCCATTTTCACATTTTAATTTCAGTCATTATCACCAGTTTTCACAGGCGTTGCGCATAAAAACATCTTTATTTTCATCGTAAGAGTTTTGACACTTCATGTGGTACCATATCATGCAAAAGCTACATTGAACCCACTGAGCTCCACTTTTTTTTTGTAACATCTTCGTTACAGTTGTGTCCACAAAATTCGCAATCCGAGTTATCGTCCTTTCTTTGCATAGGCCCGTTGATAAAAACTGTATATATGAGCTATATTTTGTTACATTTACATCAACTATTACGTATCACTTAGTTACCACCTGTAGGTGTAAATTCGTGATACCTTGATTACATCGTGATAAGCTAAAATTAATTAGAAACCGAAACTTCAGGGTCTATTTGAACCCCAGCTATCATGATTACGATTCATAAATCTGATGTTGTAGTTTAAATTATGAAAAAACAAAAAAATAATTTTTAAATCAGCATTACTGCCTGAAAAAGTTAACTCCCCAAAGCTAAGGATCATGCGTCAGTGGCTAAGCTTCTACACGCTATAGAATGCTTATAAATGACTTGCAAGTGCATTTTTAAATTAGACGGGAATCTAATCAATAACTGGACACATATTGTTCGCTTACCTATCCTTTCCTCCTTGAAATGCTCTCTTCTACCTTGTATACTACACAGCAGCACAATTCGATTCCCGCAACACACTGAATACCTCTTTATGTGATAGGAACGAAACAACTTACTGACGATCTCCTTCCGATTTCAAAAACTGGGCATCTGCTGCCATTTATGATAAAAAGTTGAGACTTTTTTTATAGCTGTACACTGCTGGCCACCCAAAATGCAACACCAAGAAGGAACCATCCGATTGGCCTGAAATTCGCAGCATGCGTCGCCCGCGAGAGGACATGCAAACGATTAGCGTTGCAGGGCATATGCAAATCATGTGCGCCCGGCACGCCACCGAGAAGCACTATAAGAAGGGTGCACAGAAGGCGGGGTGTAAGTAGTGGAAGTGTGTTGTGCTGCCGGACCTGTGCGTGGGAAGCTTCCTGATGCCTCGTCGCAGAATACGGAAGTCATTCCAGCACGTTTTGGAGTTCGACAGAGGAAGAATAGTGGCTTATCGCGACAGCGGTTTATGGTACCGAAACATCGGCGCCCGTGTGGGATGACATCCAGCCACAGTGAGGCGAGTATGGATTCGGTGGGTGCAGGAGGAACAGACGGACCGACGTGAGCGATTGCCGCAGCCGCGGCACACCACCGAACTGGAGGACCGGCATGTTGTGAGGCGGGCATTGACGGCTCGCACCGCCACATCACGAACGTTAGCGCAGGAATTAGGGTGTGTTGCGCAACAACCTGTGTCAGCACGTACCGTTTGACGTCGTCTGCAGGAGCGGGGACTTGTTGTACGGCGCCCATTGCTCCGATTACCATTGACGTTACACCACCGGCGAGTGCGGCGGCAGTGGGCCGTTGAACGCCGCACCTGCAGTACGGAATGGCACAACATTGTCTTCTCCGACGAATTCCGCTTCTGCCTGCAACACCACGATGGTCGGATCCACGTGTGGCGGCACCGCGGCGAGAGACTGTATGACGCCTGCACTATACATCGACATACCGGTCCGCCGCCTGGCGTTATGGTTTGGGGCGCAATTGAATATGACACCCGCACCCCTCTGGTACGCATCGCCGGTACACTCAGCAGCCACCGCACCCCTCTGGTGCGCATCGCCGGTACACCCAACAGCCACCGCACCATCTCCGACGTTTTGGAGCCTGTAGTCCTCCCTTACCTGCAGGACCTGCCAGCGGCCACGTTTCAACAGGACAATGCGCGCCCGCACGGGGCACGCATCGTGCAACAATTTTTCATGACCCACCAGGTGTCACTGCTGCCGTGGCCCGCCTGTTCTCCCGATATGTCGCCCATCGAACACGTCTGGTCGCTGATCGTCAACCGAGTGGCCTGGCAAGCACCACCCGCGGCTACGCCTGATTAACTGTGGCAACGTGTGGAAGCATCCTGGACCGACATACCCCAAGCCCACATCCAAATCCCCTTTCGTTCGATGCCGCGGCGTGTAGCGGTCGTTATTGTCAGCCATGGGGGCCACACGAGCTATTGATATCTGCGTGTTCCGCAAGTCGCACGGGCCTGTAAGCTCAATCGTTTCATATTTTTATCTGTTGTTATGTGTCCAGTAAATCTGGCTTTGCTATCACGTGTCCTTCTTGGTGTTGCATTTTGGGTGACCAGCAGTCTATAATGTTTAAAAAGGATTTATTGGACCTGGTGGTACAGTGACATGATAAACAGGATACAGATATTTCACATCAACAAGTATGTATCATACATGGTTTACAGCATGCCAAATAATCAATTTGCACAGATATAGGCAGTGTTTACAGCATGCCACATAATCAATTTGCACAGATATAGGCAGTGTTTACAGCATGCCAAATAATCAATTTGCACAGATATAGGCAGTGTTGATCATGTAAGACAGGTGTCGCCAAACTACGGCCCGCGGGCTAGATTTGTGTACTGCCTGCGAGCTCTAAGAATGGATTTTACGTTTTCAAATTCTTCAAAATTTCAGTCTTTAAAATGTCAAAGTACGCGCTATAACGGAACGGCCGACAGCAGAGTTGAGGAGTTGCGAGATACGACCGTATGTGGCGCTCCTATAGCTTCGCATTCGGTAGCCTCTGCTGCGACGCCACGCAGTTATAATTCGGCAGCGTTTCCTGTGCCACGTGTATCGCTGTTCTGCGACATTTTTCCCTCGTTTGATTACCCTTGCATATCCATCATGTCAGTGTCAAAACCAGAAAAGAAGAGAAAAGTGGATATCTGTATTTGGTAGCATCTACCTTTGTGAAAAGACATTTTTAAAGATGAAATACGTAAAAACTCAATACAGGTCAGCATAAACAGATGAATATTTGCTATCAATTTTGATGATCGGGAGCACTGACTTTGTACCCCGATTTGGTGAAATGTTATCCAAAAAACAAAATCCATCCTTCTCATTAGTACAGCTGTATTTCAAACAATTGTAGCCTTTTTTTAGTCTAATTATTATTATTATTATTATTATTACGTTACATTTTGTTGAATACATTTGTGAAAACGTGTTTTTTGTTTGTTATTTAAGTAGGCCTACCTACTCTATCTACTTAAATAACAAGAGAAAAAAATAAATACCCTCGAGCTTGCCTCTTGGCACGCCGAGCCTGAAATATTTACTATTTGGCCCCTTAAAAAAAATGTTTTTTTTTTATTGGAGTTTTAACGACCACCGTGAGCAACTCAATGGGCTATAAGCAGTCGCCCGTCCCTAATTTAGGGTCACTGGTTCCAGGGAAGGGAGAGAGCCAGTGCCGTAAGACAAACACAACATCCATGCCTGACCAGGATTCGAACCCGGACCCCTTACGGACGAATGATCAGAGGCCAGCGCCTTAGACCACTGCGCCACCGGGGCGGCCAAAAAAATGTTTTCCGACCCCTGAAGTAACACGTTGTAAACAAGTTTAGATCAAACATGGTTTTTACAGTATGCTAAACGACCAATGTACACAGAGAACCAGTGCCGAAAGACAAACATCCATACCTAACGGGATTCGAACCCAACTAGGCGAATGGTCATAAGCCAGCGCCTTAGACCACTGCGCCACCTGGCCGGGAAAGTTGAGACTAATTAAGACATTAGTTACTCTACGAATCACTGATTACGCTCTATCACGAATTAACCGATGCTATGAAATTACCAATGTTTATCCTACTTATGTCTACATTTTCCACATAGTACACACATTTTGGCCAGGTAGTGTAGGTTATAATATTACAAGCTTTTTTTTTTTTTTTTTTTGAAGTTTTATTCAAATAATTTCTTGCATAAGCAAATTGTCACTGCACTGTGACCAGAGCAGAATATTAATCTCTGTAGTTAATTGACGAATATCTCGACAAATTCTGAGACAAATGTAGTAATAAGCATTTAAATTCCTTCTCAAGGCACCTTAATGCTACGTCGCTGAAAGAGGCTTTCACCTATTTTTTGTTGTTGCGGTAATAACCGATATTGGAGTCAGAGCAGAGATAAGTAACAAGGAGCTCCGATACTTTCTATAACGCCTACTCTTTCTCCGTAGAAAACGTAAACAATTCCGACATTTTATGCGGAGGTGGAATTCATTGGTTACCCCTGTCAGCAATGGATTCCACCTCCGCAGAAAACGCCGAATTGGATGTTTCTGGAAATGCTGCTTTCTTCGAGATTCGTTTAACTTCGGGGCTCGGAAAGGAAATCCATTTTCGGAAATAACGGCATCTCATGTTTCGATGCCTCCCTCAGGAGAAACAGGAATACAGAAGGAACGTTTCCTTTTTACCTTCCTTAGAGTCGCTAGGGTCATCTTTGATATTTTTAGCTGGGTCGTTGCAAGGACCAAGAACTGCCGAGCTCTTCATCTTTTTCGTCCTACTTCCACAGAATAAAAAAATTTTGCTTTCTAGAAAACGGAATGCTTTTAAACAAGGTGTCTGCCTAAGAATTCTGCGAAACACAAAAGACTAACGCAAATGGCAAACATAGAAGGGGGAAAATCTTCAAGGCATAGAAAAGATTTCTCGAGAATTCCTTCTACGTCTCACAAACAGAAATAATGAAGTGAAGCAGCACATACACTGAGTGGACATTTTATTAAGAGCACTAAACCATTTTATGCAATTAGATTGATACTCCCCTTCATGTGACTATGACCATAGAAGAGAGCACGGGGGTACAGGAGGTGCGGTTGCCCCCCCCCCCCTCTTTGGCAATTGCACTTGCCATGACAAATCTGCAATACTTGGGAGAAATCAATATTTTTGCCAATTATTTGTAAATCAAAAACATAAATGTTGTGACTTATCAGCAGAAGAATATTGTGTTGTACACAGCCCTTCGCTTTACAGCTTCCCGTATCTTTATCCCTTTGCCAACAATAGATCACAATACCGAGCAATCAGAAAGTTAGCTTGCTGTTCTCTTTTTTACTTATTTACAGCAAATTGATGAGTTATAATTTGAATAGTTTTTTTTTTAACTTTCTGCTTTTTCTGCTTTTACTTAATCCAGAGGCGTACTGGGAAAAACTAGCCTCCCCCCCTCCCCGCCTGCAAAAAATATTTTCGAGGCTCTTTTGCGAAAATTCATTAGCTTTCAGTTACTAATAATTATAACTTACATATTATTAATTAGGCTTCACGGGTGCATAAATAAATCAAATTCTTTGGAACTCAAGTGTATTTTTGGTAAAATCAAAATTATCCTACTTTATTGCGTGAAATGCAAATGTGTACGTTGTAATTATATCAAATCATATGTAGAGGATTTTAGGAAGGGAGTGTCTGACCCCAGGTCTTAAACAACCCTTAGAAATAGGATTGGTTGGTTGGTTTGTTAATTTTTATGGCGCAAGGGCCATGTCTGTCCAAAGAGCGCCAAACACAAGACAATAGAAATAGGAAGCTAGGAGATTTGGGTTAGAGTGCCCGATAGGAAAGTGACACGAAAGCGAGGTAGAAAGGAGGAGGAAGACGACCTTATTTATTACCGTGGGGCCAGTACCCGGGACCCGACGGCTTAACGTGCCCATGCGACGCAGGGCGGATATTCGGTGATTCGAGCGTTCGTACCTGCTGGAATCGAACCCGAGCTCTTCTCCGTGGCAGTCACGAACGTTGACCACTAGGCCACCCGCGGCCCTACGTTGTAATTAGAATGATTGCCCTGGTTTTATACCGATACAAATTACTACAAAATACGTCAAAGTTAATCATATCATGCAAATTTATTATTTTAAAGAAATAAGGCCATCTTCTTTGAAATTCCTCACGATTACACACAAAACATACAACTGCCGTGTGACAGTGTCTAATGAATTTTCCGATTTATACGAAATGTCACAACATAAGCAAGCGAATTGTGACGCAGTGGTCTAAGCGCTGGCTTATGACCATTCGTCCAGTGAAGGGTCCGCGTTATAATCCCGGTGAGGCATAGATTTTGTGTTTGTCTTACAGCACTGGCTCTCTCCCTTCCCTGGAACCAGTGACCCTAAATTAGTGACGGGCGACTGCTTATAGCCCAGGGTGTTTCTCACGGTGGTCGTTAAACTCCCAATCAAAAAAAAAAAATAAGTAAGCAAATAACTAAGTAACGATTAAGAACTGTAGCACAAAAGACGCAAAACTACCTAAATTATATAGTCTAGAATATAAAAAAATACACTTAACATAATGCCACAAGGTTTTGCACATAGTAAAAAAAAAAAAACCTTTTGACTCTGTTATATAAACAAAAATGGCGCTGGTCTCTGATTTTTAGTTCCCGCGAAGAATACATTTTAGTTTATTATATTCTGAAGGATGCGTAGTTATGTGCAAACAATTGTATTACATAACACTTTATCCTCACTAGTATAAATCCCACTCATTTAACCGATAATTCTTTCACATTCTCTTGTTAACATACATGCATAGAAACTATTGCTATGGCCGTGAAAAGGGGCCTCAAGTTCTCTTGAATAGCAGCTTTCCTGTCATTCAGTTTTTATGAACTAAAGCAACGAAAATAATTTCTAAAGATTTTACTTATTTACTGAAAAAAAAAAAAAAGCAAAAATTGCTTTTCTTTTTAATACTTCCTTCAAAAGCTGCTTTAATTCTTGGCTATTTCTTTAACCAGTTTCATACTAAGTTTCCGCAAAAAAATTTGTGAAATCTTTCTATGATCAAATGATCATATGTAGAGGATTTTAGGAAGATAGTGTCTGACCCCAGGTCTTAAACAACCCTTAGAGAATAGGAAGCTAGGAGATTTGGGCCAGAGCGCCCGATAGGAAAGTCACACAGAAGCGAGGTAGAAGACGCACTTATTTACTACTGGGGGCCAGTGCCCGGGGTCCGATGGCTTAACGTGCCCATCCGACGCACGGCGGATATTTAGTGGATCGAGCGTTCGTACCTGCCTGGGATCGAACCTGAGGCCCTTTCCGTGGCAGTCACGAACGCTGCCCACTAGGCCACCAGCGACCCTGGAATCTTTCTACTGAGGCTAGATGCCCTTTTAATCACGAGCCCCCCCCCCCCACACACACACACTGCGGGGGTTGCGGGTGCTATCAGTACGCCCCTGACTTAATCCCAGTAACTACTTGCTCGTGTGAGGGAAGTTCCTCAAAACTTTCGCTCGTGAAGACAAAACTGCGCTCTACGATGACACAAGAAAGGCTGAGTTGATTGATGGTACTGTGTATTGAACAATCACTAGCTATTTCCACACAGCTGGAAGATGTGTTTGACAAATTCTGAAACATGGTTCCATTTGACGGACGAATGTCGTTGTAAATACAATGTGAATACATTTGTTTATTTGCTTTTGTGATTTCATATAATGTACAGATAGATTTTTTATAACTCCACCCGGTTTTATTTTGGGTCTTTCGATCATATTTTAAAATAAAACTTGCATATCTTTAGTAATTTTAATGTGCATTTTAATGAATTAGTCTTTGACGAACCACGGCGTTACGGCGCACACAGACTTTAAATTAATTTTTAATGGAAGGTGATATTGTGTGACATATCGTTAGAAAGCTTATTTCGTTAGATATCCAAATCCAGCATAATTTCAAAAATCCACCCACCAATTCAAAAGTTAGACAAATATGAAGGAGGGGTGTATAAAAACTCAATCTGTGTAGTCATTATGATTGTAACAATATAATTTAAATTTTATGTTTTAAAAAGAACAGATAGTAAGAACAATCCTTTTCATGACATACAGGGGTTGTTCAAAATAATGGAAACACCTCGCTGAAAACAGTTGACTTTGGTATGTGCTGCTTTTTGAGTAAAATGAACATGTAGCTACAATTTGTTTTGTAAAAAAATGTTGCTTATAGTCCCAAGGGTCTGTGTGGTTGCATTGTAAATCGGTGTTTCCATAATTTCGTTCCAGGTGAAGGCACAATGAGTGACATGTCGGAGTTCCAAAGAGGGCAGATTGCAGGAGCCTGTCTGGTTGGTGTGTGTGTAACCACAGTGGCACAGGTATTGGGGGTATCGAGAGGTACCGTGTCGAAGGTCATGACAGCATACAATGTTCACGGCACAACATCATCTGCGAGACACAACTGCGGAAGGAAAACCAAACTCACTGCGAGAGACAGGAGGACATTAAGGAGGTTTGTGACCGCAAGGAGGAAGACATCGGCGACGAAAGTGACTGCTGAGCTTAATGCACATCTCCAAAACACAGTGTCGACCCATACCGTGTGAAGGGAATTGCATAAGCGCAATATTTACGGTAGAGCTTCGATTGCGAAACCCCTGGTGTCACAGGTGAATATGAAACGGAGACTACAGTGGTGCCAGGAACATAAAACGTGGACTGCGGATCAATGGAAATATGTCTTGTTTTCCGATGAATCAAGTTTCTCACTATTTCCGACCACAGGACGGGTTTACGCGTGGAGAACCCCCGCAGAAGCCTACAACCCAGACTGTCTCCTTCCTATAGTGAAGCATGGGGGCGGTTCCGTAATGGTTTGGGCCACGATCTCGTGGTTTGCAGCAGGTCCCATTATCACCTTACACGGGCGGATCATTAGCGGTGACTATGTCACTCTTTTGGCCAACCATGTGCATTCAATGGCGCAGACATTGTTTCCGTCAGGGGATTGCCCCTTTAAAGATGATAATGCCCCAATTCACAGAAGTCGAACTATTCAGTCATGGTTTGAGGAACATGAGAATGAAGTTGCACACCTTCGCTGGCCTGCACAATCACCGGACTTACACATCATTGAGCCCATGTGGTCCGTGTTGGAAAACAGAGTACGATCCCGTTATCCTCCTCCGGCGTCTCTCAAGGAATTGGAGCAGTTTCTGCAAGACGAATGGTACAACATACCACTTACCACCATCCAGGACTTCTATGCGTCCATTCCAAGGAGAATCCAAGTAGTTTTAAATGCCAAGGGTGCTCCCACGCCATTTTAGTTGCGTAACACCTATTGTTTCAAGGTGTTTCCATTATTTTGGACAACCCCTGTATACCATTAAGCTTTTGAAACACAGCTCCCCTATGTCCCCAAAATCTAAATTCCTCATCACTTCACCGTTTTTTTGTTTTGTTTTTTTGCTGACAGGGTGTTTTTCAAACCTGCATCTCCATTGTCGCAACCCTGCGCACGCCCTGACTAGGACTACATAAACAAGGGAACGGGGATACTCGCAGTAGTTGTTTAGAACACGTTACCGAAAGATCTAAAGGGAAAGTGACATGAGCCAACGGACTTCGTGCATGGGATGATAATGGGTACTCGAAGGAGCGAAGTTGTAGTAGCAAAACTGCTGCATCTGTGGAATATGGAAGAGTAACAGTACTAAGAATGTAGAGAGAGAGTGGTTGACGAAGCACACAAAACAAGTAGTGAGTGCGTGAAACGTCTTGTCGACGCCCGAGGTGAGCGGAGCATAGACAGATTTTTACACACTAACAGACATGCAACAGTAGGTGAAATAACACAGGATTTGAATCAGAAACAATAACAGATGTATCGCAGAGCAACATATCGCTGTGTGAGGGATTCAGTTCAAATCTCTGATACAAATCAATTCTCCCGACATATCAAATCCACTTACACTGATACATTTCAAAACAGCACTGTTATCATCCATTTTTGCATACGCCATTCTCTTGACCTGTCGTCAGGTTGCCACAACACAAATTCGTATTGAGAAAAAAGTAGCGTTCAGCTTAGAAAATGCTTAACGAGAACAAACCAAAATTTTCATAAAGACAGGAACTATTAGGAGTATGTAAAGGTTTCCGCCGCCCCCGCCAGCGGGTGTTGTAAGGGTCTAACCTGCAGGCAACCCGTGTTCTCAGTTCGAACTTGAAGCCAAGCATGGCGGTCGATAAAGTTCACTTGCGGCACTGTTTGTTTTTCATGTTTAATTTAAAGAAAAGTGCGAGTGAAACATACGATTCAATATGTCAGGCGTATGGCAAAACGATTATGGGTGAGCGGACATGTCGAAAATGGTTTACCATGTTAAAGAAAAGTGATCTGAGCTTGGAAGTCAAGCCACGTGTAGGTAGACCGCAGGAACTCGCAGACGAGGAGCTGGAATCGCTG
Source organism: Macrothele yani (assembly GCA_039090855.1). Taxonomy (NCBI): domain Eukaryota; kingdom Metazoa; phylum Arthropoda; class Arachnida; order Araneae; family Macrothelidae; genus Macrothele; species Macrothele yani. Next base: position 19,278,598 of record CM077023.1, on the reverse strand, counting down.
TTGCAAGAGGAGGCAACACAATCGACCACGCAACTGGCGAAACGTTTCAAAGTGGTTTAATCGACGGTGGTACGGCGTCCACAGGCCTTGGGGAAGATCCAGAAGATTGGTGGGTGGGTTCCGCATACTTTAATGGAGCGTAATATTGGTTAACGATTGGGCATTTGCGTGTCGTTGCTGAAGTGGCATCAAAGGAAGAATTTCTTGTGGAAGGTAGTCAAAATGGGTCTATTGCGACAACCCCCCCCGTATCCTGGAACGACCCAGGCCAGCCGTGAACATCCACTGCAAAACAGGATATCCACGGGAAAGAGGTACTGGTGTGTGTGTGGTGGGTTATGCATGGAGTGGTGTACTTCGAACTGTTGAACCGGGTGAAAAAATCGCTGCACACCGATATAGCGATCAGTTGATGAAACTGAACGCCTCAATCTAACAAAAACCCAATGGACAGGTAAGGGATTCCGCCCAGTAATCCTGTTACATGATAATGCCAGACCACATTTCTGTGCCACCACGAAATTAACCCTTGAACAGTTATTCTGGGAGGTTTTACCGCACCGGCTTATTCCCCGGACATTACACCCTCACATTCCCTAGCCCAATGTCCGGCTTACTCCCCGGACATTGCTCTATGCAACATTCCCTAGCCCAACAGCGGTTCACAACAGTTCCAGAGGTGGGAAATTTCGTCACTGCGTTCTTCAGCTGAAAACCCGAGTCCTTCTATCACAGGGACATTCATTTGTTGCCTGAAAAGTGGCAAAAGGTCACTGATGCTAACGGCCAATATTTCGTTGAATAAATGTGTACTGGTTTCCTGATTGTTCCTGTCTCCTTTCTCCTTAAAACGGCGGAAACTTTTGCATACCCCTAATTTAAAAAAATGTTAAATTAGAGTATATGTCATAATTCAGATAGGATATTTCCCAGACAGAAGATGCACATTTTTGTTTGTTTGTTTGATTTGAAGTTTGACGCCCACCATGAGCAACTTGATAGACTATAAGCAGTTGTCCGTCCCTAATTTCGGGCCACTGGTTCCTGGGAAGGGATAGAGACAGTGTCGTAAGACAAACAGAACATTCATGCCTCATCCGGATTCGAACCTGACTCATCTCGGACGAATGGTCCGAAGCCACCGTTTAGACCGCCACGCCACTGGAGAGCGGCAGATGCATATTTCCGTGGAACACACAGCCCCAAACGCGGTTTGGGTTACAGTTGTAAAGTTATATGTCGTAGTTCGCCGCTGGAAACTATTCGAGGCTGTGGCGCATGCGCATATGAGTTTAGTGATCGTCCACGCTCCGGAAGACTGTCTGCTGCTGTCTGCGTGTGAGTCATCCTCCATTCAGTTGAACAATGCGTTTTTATTGTGGGGAGTATACCGACGACCCATTACATTATGACCACCCCAAGCCTAGGGAAATGAGCACACCTGGAGACCGAACGGTGGAGCAGGTGAAGTTCACAGAGCAGTATGTATACAACCCGAGGACCAGCTTTCGGTTAGTAGAGTGTTCCGAGTCAGAATGGGAAAAGCTGCCGATTTATCAAAGTTTGATAACGGACAAATTGTGATGGCGCCGAGCCTCGGAACTACGACCTTGGAAGCGACGCGGCTTGTGGGTTGTTCACGTGCCACTGTAGTGAGTACGTATCAAAAGTGGTGCACAGATGGCCAAACGACGTACCGTCATCCAGCCCTGTGCCGTCCGCAGCTCATTGATGCCAGAGGGGAGCGGAGACTGTCGCGCATTGTGCACAGCGACCGCAGGGCCACAGTGCGACAAATCACCCGCAGCTACACCAGTGGTAATCAGGGCAATGTGTCACAGCACACAGTTCACCCCAGCCTTCAGCGCATGGGCCTGCGTAGCCGAAGACCCAGCCGAGTCCCCGTATGCTCACTGCACGTCATCGCCAACAACGCATGAAATGGGCCCAAGATCATCGAGATTGGACAGTGGATGATTGGAAGAAAGTAGCCTGGTCTGACGAATCAAGGTTCCTGGTGCATTACGTAGACGGCCGAGCACGGATCGCTGATTACCAACGGTCGCCATGGGACCTGGATGCACTGTTGGGCGGAAACAGGCCGGTGGCTGCGGCGGCTTTATGCTGTGGGCGATATTTTCTTGGGCACTTTAGGCCCCATTATCCCAATTGCACAATCTCTGACAACTGTCAGGTACTGAACATCGTTGCGGACCAAATTCACCCATTCATGGCAACTGTGTTCCCTGCTGGTGATGGCCATTAGCAACAGAACAATGCGCCATGCCACACTGTCGGAATCGCCAAGGAGTGGTTCGAGGAACATGCTGCTGACTTTCTGTTAATGCTCTGGCCTCCAAATTCACCAGACATGATCCCAATCGAACATTTGTGGTTTGACTTGGAAAATCGGGTTCGCGCTAAATCACCACCACTCCGAAATGTACGGGGACTGGAGGACCTGATGTTGACATTATGGTACCAGATACCCAAGGATACCTACCGTCACTTCATCGAATCAATGCCTCGCCGAGTGGACGCTGTTTTTCGGGCTAAATGGGGGTCCTACAGCCTACTAGGTAGATGACCATAATGTAATGCTCATTGGTGTATGTTCGCCTATGTTCTTTAGTTTAGGTTCGTGAACGATTTAAAGCAAAATATCCTGGTGTCAATATTCCTAAAAAACAAGCGATCCAGGACTTAGTGAAGAAGTGGCATACAGCTGGTTCTTCACTAAGTCCTGGATCGCTTGTTAAGTCCTGGATAAGTCCTGGATCGCTTGTTAAGTCCTGGATAAGTCCTGGATCGCTGTTTCTTCACTAAGTCCTGGATCGCTAAGTCCTGGATCGCTTGTTAAGTCCTGGATAAGTCCTGGATCGCTGTTTCTTCACTAAGTCCTGGATCGCTAAGTCCTGGTAACATTATATGTCCGAACAGTTTGTTGTTTCACTTTCGTAGAAAGTGAAACAACAAACTGTACGCACTCCAGAAGCTTGCCACAAACGTAGCTATCGGCGAACATACACCAATGAGCATTTACATTATGGTCATCTACCTACAGCCTACTAGGTAGATGACCATAATGTAAATGCTCATTGGTGTATGTTCGCCTATGTTCTTTAGTTTAGGTTCGTGAACGATTTAAAGCAAAATATCCTGGTGTCAATATTCCTAAAAAACAAGCAATCCAGGACTTAGTGAAGAAGTGGCATACAGCTGGTTCTTCATTAAGTCCTGGATCGCTGGTTCTTCACTAAGTCCTGGATAAGTCCTGGATCGCTGGTTCTTCACTAAGTCCTGGATCGCTAAGTCCTGGTAACATTATATGTTCGAACAGTTTGTTGTTTCACTTTCTACGAAAGTGAAACAACAAGCTGTACGCACTCCAGAAGCTTGCCACAAACGTAGCTATCGTATTGAACGATGCCCCAACAAGTCAACACGCCGTTTATCCCAGCGGATAGGCATTACTCGTTAGTAGGAAATTCAGCACATATTTCATGATTTAAAAAATATGCCTTATCTTATGAGTGTTGTGCACGAATAAAGAGCACTTTATAAGGCGAAACGTATCCATTACTGCCAGTGAGATGGTTTCTGAAGTACTGCTACATCCATTTCTGTTCATTTCAACAGACGAAGCTTAGTTCCACCTTTCGAGTTATGTCAATTCTCAGAACACAGGACACTGGGCCGCTGAAAACTCACACGTGTTCCAACAGAAACCACTCCATCATTTAAAAGTCGGTGTTTGGTGTGGAGTGTCAGGCCAACGTATCGTCGGACCCATTTTTTTCGAGGAGAATGCGAATACAGAAGTTTATCTACGGATATACGAAAAGTTTATATAAGCCATTTGACTCCGCATGAACTTACTTATGCCTTCTTCCAACAAGATGGGGCGACTTGCAAAACCTCTGAACGTTCAAATGCTCGAATCCACAGTGATTTTACTCGGGAAAGGACAATCAATAAGGTTATATGGCCACCCCGCTCTCCCGACTTATCACCATGGAACTTTTGCCTGTGAGGCTCTCTAAAAGGAAAAGTCTACCGCAACAACCCTCGGACGTTGGAAGAGTTTAAAACCAACATACCGCAACAACCCTCGGACGTTGGAAGAGTTGAAAACCAACATACCGCAAGACATCGCCTGCATTTTAGAGACCGACAAAATATCTCAGTAGAACCACAAAAGTTTTGTTTCGGGTCCTCGTTCATAACTCACGCCGAAAGTTCATAGTAACAATTATATGTCCACTAATAGATCAAATGCTATTACGTACTTCTAATCCTTAGTCTATACGATGCACATTCTTGGTGTGTCATCTTTCTTTATTTGTGGTTTGGCGGACTGTTGAGAATCGTCAATGAATCCACAAACGCCGCCCCGGTGGCGCAGTGGTCTAAGCGATGGCCTCTGATCATTCGTCCGAAAGGGGTCCGGGTTCGAATCCTGGTCAGGCATGGATGTTGTGTTTGTCTTACGGCACTGGCTCTCTCCCTTCCCTGGAACCAGTGACTCTAAATTAGGGACAGGCGACTGCTTATAGCCCATTGAGTTGCTCACGGTGGTCGTTAAACCTTCAACCAAAAAACAAAAAAATACACAAACAAAGAAAAATGGCACACCAAGAATGTGCATCGTATAGACTAAGGATTAGAGGTACGTAATAGTATTTGATCTATTACTGGATATATGTATAATTGTTACTATTTAGTGACCAAATTGCGGGGGCGTTCCCCTGAACATGTTTCGGCGAGCGGAAAAATACATCGAGGCAAGTGGCGACTACCTCCAACGCAGATTTTGAAAGGGTATGTAAAAATGCTGATAAACGTGTCAGTTGTTAACATTACAGCCTTTTTTTTTTAAGTTAAAAATAACTTTTATTTACCATACCTGTAGCTGAAATGAACGGTACATTATGACCAAATAAAACTGTACAACTGTCTTTTGCATTTGGGGCCGATTTTACGTTCGCTACTCTGTACTATACAACGGCCGTTCCATAAAAAACTGAGAGTAAAATCACACAGAATGAAGAAATACAGGTACAGATAAATAAAGGTTATTCTTTCTCAAAGTATCTTCCCTCGGAAGATATGCAACGGTCCCATCGTTCAGTCCACTTTTCAAAGCATGTGGCGAACGCATTTTGCGGAAGCTGCTTTAGCGACCCCTGTACAGCTTGAATAACGTCAGCATCTGTGTTGAATGTTGCGCCACGGAACTTCTCCTTCATTGTTGGAAACAACCAGAAATCTCACGGGACAAGTCAGGACTATAGACAGGCTGTAGCATGATTTCAATACTGCATTTCGTAAGAAACTGTTGAACACAAGCAGCCACATGTGGGCGGGCGTTATCATGGTGTAGGGTCCACTTGCCCACCAGTTCCTGTCACTTAATCGATATGTGTCGTCGCAGACGCTTCAAGACTGAAATGTAATACTCAGCATTGACAGTAATTTATGGAGGAACGGCATGCTGGCAGACTACTCCTTTATGATCAAAGATCGTCACCTTCCCAGATGATTTGGTTTGGCGGACTTTTTACGGAGGAGGCGAGTCTGTGTGTTTCCAGACACTCGTTGCGCGCTTCGTGAGGGGGTTGAAATAGCGGACCCATGTTTCATCGGCAGTTATTGCTGTGTCCAGAAAGTTTGGATCCTTTGCAATCATTTCTTTCCACTCATGACACCTCAACTCTGGCTAACAATTGTTCTCTTGTCAGGTGATGAGGTACCCTTCTCAAACACACGATGCAGCAGTAATTTGTCGATTTGTCGCGTAGAATGCGGAATGCCGACGATTTTGAAATATTAGTTGACGCCGCTATGTCTTCACACGTCATTCGTCGATCTCCTGCCAGGATTGCTCAAAACAGTGTTAACAATACGCTCCGTAACAACATTTTCAGGTCGACCAGGCCTAGGCACGAGTTCTGCCGACAAACCCCTTTTTTGGAAATCATGGTGCTATCTAAATATCGTTGACTCACCCAAACATTTATCTTTGTAAGACTTTTTTCATTAAATCAACTGTTTCTGCAGCCGTTTTACCCAAACGATAGCAAAATTTTATCGCGCAACGCATTTCATTTCTTAACTCTGAATCACTCACCTCCATAGCTGTATGGCGAAATACAGACGTTCCTTAAACAACTGCGCAATAGCAAAACCAGAATCGTCTGCCACGGCTAATAACTGTTGCCATATACTTCCTTAATTCAGTTAGTCGTCTGCGTGGTTATTTTTCCCCTTCGCACTGTTGCCAACTGAAAAAAAATACTCTATTTTTATGGAACGGCTTGTGTAGTTATGTTTAAGATAAAGTGCGTGCATTTTTTATGCGATAATTCCGAATGAAGTTTATTATTTCATCTTTTTTATTATAAATTACTTTGTTAATTTCTGTACTTTAACTCGCTCAGTAAGGATATTTATTTTGAGCCTACCAATTAAATTTCTAGTGATACAAATAAAGACAAAACTTTCTTTTCCCCGAAGATACCAATAATAAGTCGATACTCCATGCAAATTATTGCCACACTGTTCTTATAGCTTTCATCGATATCATAACCTTACGTAAAAAAATTTCTAATTGCTCGCCTGGATTGGGCACAGTTGAAATCACTTTTTAGACTGTGGATATTCAGAAGTCACGCAACAGCGGTATTAGAAATGCAGTGTTTGAGTCGAGACGGCCAGGATTGATGTGGGAGTATTTCCATTAAAGAGCGAGTAATTGCTGAATCTATCGTGGGTGGAAGTGATGTAGTTGAGGATTTTCGTAGAAGCTCTGCTTTCTCCGCTGATCGTGCCGGATTATAAGCGAGATTCACAGCGTCGCTTCGTCTGCCCTTTGTCGTAATGAAAGCACGTCGCATGAATTATTTCACTGCAGCTAAATAAAGAAACTCTTTAAATTTGTACGACGAAAAGCGGAAATGTTATTTAACAATGCTGTGATACTACGCCGCCTGAAAAGTTCCAGGTCTTCAAAAAGAAATAAAGTAAATAAAATAAAAAGCAATAATTGGGGTAAGAGCGAATTTGCCCAGCCGTTTCAATTTCCTTGAGGCATCTGAGTAACACTATCTCAGTTTTACGTTAGGAGGAGAAAATTGAAGCTACGTTTTCCTATTCTTTTTTTTTTTTTTTTTTTTTTCAAAGCTACAATTAATCACAACAGACCTGAACCTACTCTTTTTTTCAGTACATTATGCTGGCTTTCGGGATCCATTAAGTTATCTCGAAAAAAAAATTCCCCGGTGTGAAAGAGCCTTTTAGTCACTTTGCGTTAATTTAAAAGCAGCGCACTTGAAGGAGACTGGTACTTAGAAGTTCACTGATTGCCTTAATCAGAAACTTCGGCTCATGTGAAAGAGATTTTCAAGTCTTGCATTCTATGTAAACGAAGCTGTAGAAACGAAAGAAGTACAACTTCGGAAGACCAATCAGCTCTGCGTAGATGAACATGAAAGAAGGTTTTGAGTATTCGCTTCAGAATCACTAGCAGAAAGCAATATTTGGGAACCACGTTCGCTTAGTCTATTTTAAGCGAACGGTTTTCTAGATTTTTAATTCGATTAGAAAAAAATCGAGAAAGTACCCTGGTACTCTTTGTATTGGGTTAATGCATAAGTTCATGCCGTTTTATTTCACGAGGTTTTCCCAGGTCTGTAGTCACAGTGCAGATGGCCAGTTGTATATGAAAATGTAGCCAGTAATGTTGTGTATCTAAATCATATTGCGTTGTGTGATTGTGGCTAATGTTGTTTTGCCGCCCCGGTGGCGCAGTGGTCTAAGGCGCTGGCCTCTGATCATTCGTCCGTAAGGGGTCCGGGTTCGAATCCCGGTCAGGCATGGATGTTGTGTTTGTCTTACGGCACTGGCTCTCTCCCTTCCCTGGAACCAGTGACCCTAAATTAGGGACGGGCGACTGCTTATAGCCCATTGAGTTGCTCACGGTGGTCGTTAAACCTCAAATCAAAAAAAAAAAAAAAAAAAAAAAAATGGTGTTTTGGTTTTCAGGTCCGGAAGTATGTATTGTCCAATAGAGAGAGATGAACATTTCCGACATCTGTTCCTCTACGAGTTTAACAAGGGATCCTCAGCCGCCGAGGTTACACGACAAATTTGTGCTGTGTATGGGGAGGATGCTATTGCTCCGAGGACAGCCGGAAAATGGTTTGAGCAGTTCCGAGGTGGCAATTTCGACCTCAACGACTCTCCACGCTCAGGTCGTCCATATCACTTTGATGAGAATCGTTTGAACATCTCATCCACTTGTATTCGCGTCGAACCACATCAGTGATAGAGGACGTCGAAGCCTCAGGAGAGTTGTTACAGCTAATCGACGGAGTACTGCACAAAACGTTATAACGAAGTAACTTTCTCCGTCACTTTTGTCCACGCCGGGCATCGAACCCGGGTCCCCTCATTCCGGAATAAGTCGCTCTCCCAACTGAGCTACGCGGACGTATACTATCGCTGCTATCTGCCTTTATCTCATGTGCGTCCTCCGGTGCAGGCACGTCACAACCTCAGTGTACAGGTGAGAAACAATGCAGGAACCACACGTACGATTCGCAGAGAACTTCATTCCATGGGTTACCGTGGTCGTGCGGCTGCTCATAAGCCTTTTATCTCCACACGGAATGCTACTCGTCGTTTAGCATGATGTAAAGAACATTTATCGTTGACCGTAGATCAATGGAAACGGGTCCTACGGACTGATGAATCCAGATACACGATCTAGCAGCCTGATGGCCGTGTGTGGGTATGGCGGCAGTCGTGGGAACCCTTTTACCACAGTGTATTGTTCGTACGGTACAGTTTGGAGCTGACAGGGTATTCGTGGGTGGGTGTTTTTCGTGGTATGGTCCCGGCCCATTGGTTATCGTGGATAAACCTGCTAACCAGCACGTCTACCTCGATATGCTGGACAATTATTCCCTATTATACATCATTTTAAAGCTCTCGTCAATAGCAGGTAATCCCCCTTGGGGATGGGGAAGGTGTCAAGAGAGAGCCAAATTTCCCTACGACGCAACGTTTTCATAGCAACAAAAATGCATTTTTGTAATGGCTTTTATCACATTTAGTAGCAGGTTCTCGTAATTTACGCAAATGGCAATGAGATATTGTTACGTTTTTTGTAAAACGCGATGAAATAATTTTCGGTCATAGTTTAGCAAAAAAAACATATTGTTTTGTAACAGTGAACTTAATTATTGTTGCGATGCTTCATGGGACAGCATTGGGGGGGGGGGGGTTAACGACCACAGTGAGCAACTCGGGGAGCTATAAGCAGTCACCCGACCCTAATTTAGGGTAACTGGTTCCAGGGAAGGGGGAGAGCCAGTGCCGTAAGACAAACACAACATCCATGCCTCACCGGGATTCCAACCCGGACCCATCTCGGGCGAGTAGTTAAAAGTAAGGGAAAGAGCCAGTGCCGTAAGACAAACACAACATCCATGTCTCACGGGATTTGAACCCGGACCCATTTCGGGCGAGTAGTTAGAAGCCAGCGCTTAGAACGCTGTGCCGCCGTTGCGGCAAGGAAGAGCGTTCAAAAAACCAGGTTTCAAGAATGGTTTTGACTACTTCTGTTACCCATTTTCGTTACATCGAAATTTTTTACTTGGGATTTTCTTTACTACTGTCGTGGAAGATATAATATATACATATTATGATGAAGTAAATTACTCAATCATTTTTATGCCAGGGGCAGAATTCGAACCCACAACTCTCGGCTCCGGAGCTCCGAGTGCTATCCACTATCCTACACTGGCATGTGCTCTCACTGCTATCTGCCTTTATCTCATGTGCGCCGTGCGGGGCGCACGTCACAATAGCATAAAAATGTGGTATAAAACGCGTCTGGGTACAGCACTTGCTGAAAGCGCTAGACTTTGCGAGCATTGACATCCTGTGCACCAGAAGTTTCGTCAGAATGGGAGAGATCACATCATGATTGGAGATTACGGTCGCAAAATATTACATAACGAAGCAGCTACGGTCCGATCACAAAAAGTTGTGGGGTGCCCGGTTAAAAAAAAATTCTTTTTTTGTATTGTGTTCTTTTGTATCGCTAATTTGCACCAGGATAGGTTGTCGACGTTGCAGGCAGGCCCGGTCTGAAGCAAAATGTAAAATAATTTAAACTTTAATTTGCATCGCTCTTTCGCACACAAAGTTTGTCTCAAAGGCATTGTTTTCTGAATTTGAAAAATTCAAATTCAAATTTACCTATTAAATGGGCATCGAAAGGTACTGATGCAAAGTCAGGACCGTAACCAGAAGGAACAGGTCGAGTTGATCATTCCTCTCTCAAGCACCCGTGAGACCCCTTAGCAAATTATTTAATTTCGGGTTTTTAGTCTTTTCTTTCGAAATATTTTCTAGTGCAGTACGGTTTGTTGAAAATGCAACACCAGGAGAAACGTGTGCGATCGGACTGAAACTTGCAGGATGCGTAGGTCACGTGAGGAGGAGCAAATGATTACAACTGCAGCGCACATGACATGTTAATGATTTGTGCCAGCCACTTCCTCGTAGCTGTCCCGCAGGAGGTAAAAAAGCAGAACGCGCAGGGCAAGTTGCCATAGTCGATTCGTGGGAACTGTGGCAGTAAGGTACTGTTAGTAACGGAGCTTGCTCCGCCGCCGCAAACGAGATCCGTACATACAGCTGATGGACTCTGAACAAGGCCGATGTGTTGGACCCAAGGAGGTTATATTACTGGAGACACCACTGGCTCTGCCGCCATAGGTCACAGCTAATCTGTGGTGTGACGTCACAAGCAGGCAAAAATGAACAAAATTATACCGTTGATGAAACAGTAAGCTTGTGTATCATTGATAAAGATTATTGAATTACTCATTTTATCTGTTTATACGCTTGGAAGCTTTTGTTCCATTGGTTTCCAAGCAGCTTCTCTTCTGCGGCTGCGTCGTGCCTGCTCATGACGTCATTTGCAGCACAGACGGTGACTTATGGCGGCCAATGCTGCGTGGATAGGAATGGTGTCTCCAGTAATATAACCTCCTTGGCTGAACCACGAGAAGCCGGACTTTCTGCGACATCGCCACTCGTGTTGGATGAAACGCGAGCACAGTGAGGCGAATATGGCGTCAGTGGGAAGAGGAAGGTTTGACGTACTGACGTGAGGGGTCTGAAGCCTATAGTGACCCACGAGCGTACGGGAAGAATGCCATCCCCATATGGCGTTGGTGGGCCGAATAGCCACGTCTTGAATGTTACTACAATAGTGGAAGTCTGTGTCACATCAAGGGTTGTTTGCAAGCTCTGTTCGACGTCGTTTGCTTCAGAGAGGCCCCGTCGCTTGCCGTCCGTTGCTTCGACTTGCCTTGACCTTAAACCACAGACTCAGTGGTTCCAGTGGGGCCAAGACCGCAGACACTAGCGTGATGACAGGCAGCGCATAGTGCTTCCCGACGAGTCTCGGTTCAACCTAATGACCTATGATGGACGTATCCTTTTACGGCCACACTATTGTGAACTGCTGATGGAGGTATGCATTATGCAGCGTCGTACTGACTCGACACAATGAGTTCTGGGTGTGGTGCTGTTGGGTTTCATTCACTTTCCCGCCTCCTACGCATTGCAGGAACCATGACCAGCCAACGATACATCGAGGAAGTTGTGGAGGCTGAAGTGCTGCCACCATATCTGCAGACTGTCCCCGGTGCCATCTTTCAACAGAACAATGCCTAATTACGTGTGGTACGAAATGTCTTACAGCTCCTAGATGCCCGATATGTGCCACGTCTTCCTTGGCCAGCGCGTTAGACAGATTTGTCGCCCGTTGAACAAGTGTGGGATGTGGTTGCTCGACGACTGGCCCCGCCAGGCTCGGTCGCCAGTTACCAAGATGGACTCTGGGTACGAACTGAGACACCATGGAATGACATTCCGCAGTGCGACGTCCAGAATCTCTTCCACTCAATGCCACGCTGTGCACGAGCCGTCATCGCCGCTCTTAGTGGGTACACAATGTACTGGGTATTATGTGTCCCACATTACTTATAGGCCTGTACTTCTGATCACTTACGTCTTGATTTTTTTTTATTTTTTTATTGTAGGTTTTAACGATCACCGGGAGCAACTCAATGGGCTAAAAGAAGTCGCCCGTCCCTAATTTAGGGTCACTGGTTCCAGGGAAGGGAGAGAGCCAGTGCCGTAAGACAAATACAACATCCATGCCTGACCGGGATTCGAACCCGGACCCCTTTCAGACGAATGATCAGAGGCCATCGCTTAGACCACTGCGCCACCGGGGCGGCAGTTACGTCTTGTACCATAAGTTTATGTATCCTATAAATGTCACTTCAATATCGCAAGTTTTCCTTGGTGTTCCATTTCAGCAGACATCAGTGCATAAAATAAAATAAGAATTGCCAATTCTGATTTAAACAAAGATGCAAATTAACAGCGGAATTGTTTTAAGAGTCGTACCTGGAATTAAAAACAGCATCTATGTTGTTGTTTTTTTATTGGGGGTTTGCAGACCACCGTGAGCAACTCAGTGGGCTATAAGCAGTCGCCCGTCCCTAATATAGGGCCACTGGTTCCAGGAAAGGGAGAGAGCCAGCGCCGTACAACAAACACAACATTCATGCATCACCGGGATTCGAACCCGGACCCTGCTCGGACGAATGACCAGAAGCCATCGCTTAGACCGTACCACTGGGGCGGCAACGGCATTATTATCAACTACTAGTCCCTTCGAGCAAGCAGCTGTAATACCATCCCCCACTGTAGATTTCCTATAGCAAGCCGTCGTCGTGATACCTTATTTTCGTTTATGTTTAATGCTGTCATCTTTACATGTCTGTAGCTTGATGCTCAGTCGCAACAACTGAAGGAAAACAGCGTCGGAAATCGTAAATGGATCCTCATCGAAAGGGGTTCGGTATCACCAGTGTGAAACGAAATGACTGTCTTGACAGCGATGTTCACGTCCAGTTATGGCGGAACAAACTCTTTTCTGCTGGTGATGGAATTCGAGCACACATGTTCCTTCTTCGGAATAGAACATTCTACCAATTGAACAACGCCGGCAAAGGCTTATCGCTGAAACTTGCAGTTTTGATGTGTGCGTCACCTCTGAGGTAGGTATGTGACAAAATCACTCGGTTGCATTTAGGGGAAGGGGGTTAACCACCACCGTGAGCAATTCGATGTGCTCTAAGCATTCGTCAGTCTCTAATTTAGGGCTAATGGTTCCTGAGAAGGGAGAGAGCCAGTGCTGTAAGATAAACACAACATCCATACCTTACCGCTATTCGAACCCGGACGCTTCTCGAACAAATGATCAGAAGCCAGCGCTCAGACCACTGCACCACCGGGGCGGCGGATTGCATTCCAGATTCAAGTGCATGCCTTTTAGAAAGGTCTCGAACACATTAAGTTTACTGGGATTTTCAAAAGTATGAAGGTTTTTCAGTGCAAAGTAATCCTTTCGTGCATTGCTGGGTGTAGTATTATAATAACTTCAAAAGTACATTCTCGGTTTAGTTGTTTTTATTATTATTATTACTGAAGGTTTTACGACCACCGTGAGCAACTCGATGGGATATAAGCAGTCGCCCATCCCTACTTTAGGGCCACTGGTTCCAGGGAGAGACAGAGCCAGTGCCGTACAACAAACACAACATCGATAAAGTAATTATAAATACACCATATTGTGAATACTCAAGAGACGCATATAGCGTATTAAATCCGTATATTTTTGTGGTGTAGTAAAGCACAAAGATTCGCTAAGCTTTCGCACTCCACTGGGAGGCTTTTTCAAGGCAATGGTAGACATAAAAATGCCTACCATTTATGTCCAGTAAGCACACAGATTTGCGAATGGTAGACATAAAAATGTCTACCATTTATGTTGTAGTAAGTACAAAGATTTGCCAAGCTTTCGCACTCCACTGGGAGGCTTTTTTATAATTGTAGGTTTAACGACCACCATGAGCAACTCAATGGGCGCCGCCCCGGTGGCACAGTGGTCTAAGCGATGGCCTCTGATCATTCGTCCGAAAGGGGTCCGAGTTGGAATCCCGGTGAGGCATGGATGTTGTGTTTGTCTTACGGCACTGGCTCTTTCCCTTCCCTGGAACCAGTGACCCTAAATTAAGGACGGGTGACTTTTTATAGCCCATTGAGTTTTTTTTTGATTGGAGGTTTAACGACCACCGTGAGCAACTCAGTGGGCTATAAGCAGTCGCCCGTCCTTAATTTAGGGTCACTGGTTCCAGGGAAGGGAGAGAGCCAGTGCCGTAAGAAAAACACAACATCTATGTCTCACCGGGATTCGAACCCGAACCCCTTTCGGACGAATGATCAGAGGCCATTGCTTAGACCATTGCCCCACCGGAGCGACCAGGAGGCTTTTTCAATGCAATGGAAGACAAACCGGCCGTTTCTCGGTTATAAGCTGCGGGTGGCTCGATCGGCATGTCAGTGCTCGGTCAGTAGTGGGTAAGGATGCTTCGTCGTTGTGTAAGACAGTCATACAGTCACATCAGCGAGTTCGACAGAGGTAGCATTATCGGCAGGCATAACAAATCGCACAACGTCACAGCCCCGAAACCGGCCGTTTTTCGGTTATAAGCTGCGGGTGGCTCGATAGGCATGTCAGTGCTCGGTCAGTAGTGGGTAAGGATGCTTCGTCGTTGTGTAAGACGGTCAGTCACAGTAGGGAGTTCAACAGAGGTCGCATTATCGACATGAGAGACTGCAATGCTTCCCTCCGGGAGATTACCTGTCATGTGGGGCGCAGTGTATCCGTCGTGGCAAGACTGTGCAGCGAATGGTACGAAGAAGGGCGTAGGATAATAAGAGAAGGTTACAGACAACGACGAGGGAAAACTGTCATCTCATGAGGGTGCTTCTGAGTGACCTCTCTGCATCACCAATGGCGTTGGCGCAGCAGTGGCGAACTGTGACGCATTCTCCCATGTCAGCTGTAACAGTACTTCGCCGGTTATTACAGTTTGGACTGCATGCTCTTTGTCCCCTACTCAGGCTACCTTTGACACCTCCGCAACGGACATCCAGGCTGCAATGGTACGTCGAACGAAGAGAGTGGCGTGACGAATGGCACAATACCGTGTTCTCGGGCGAGACGCGCTTCTGTTAGGCGAAAATGATGGCTGCATCTCTGTCCGTCGACGATAGAGGGAGAGGCGTCGGGAAGAGTGTATTCGTACCATGGCACACAGCCACAACACGAGGCATTATGGCCTGGAGTGCTTTTGGGTACGAAAGCAGATCACCTTTCATGAGAGTCCGTACCACCAAAACGAGTGCCCGTTACGTCAATGACATTCTACGGCCGATCGCCATTGCGTACCTAAAGGACGTCCCTGGAGACCATATTTCAGCACACACCGCATGTTGCAGCGACAACACGTGCCTTCTTCAGGGATAACAACGTTACACTTCTGCGGTGGCCAGCGAGATCGCTAGATTTATTACCCATAGAAAATCTCTGGGACAGGCTCAAACGATAGGTGCAGCGGTACGATCGCCCGCCAGCAACTCTTGGTGAACTTTGTGCACGGGTAAATACAACCTGGATCACCCATAAAAAATCTCTGCGACATGCTCAAACGACAGGTATAGCGGTACAACTCTTGATGAACTTTGGACGTGGACCACTACAGCCTGCATGGCTATTCCACAAGACACCATTCACACATTATTTGGTTCGGTGCCTCAGTGCGTACGACCGTCCACCAGCAACTCTTGATAAACTTTGGACGCGGGTCAATACAGCCTGGATGGCTCTTCCACAGGACACCGTTTGCAATATTATTTGATTCGATGCCTCAGCGCGTATAGCAGACGATGCATGCCAGAGGTGGCCACACCGATTATTAGCTACATTGACGCACTTGGTACGTATGACACCGAGATGCTAATCATTTGCTGTGTATTGCGTAATTAACATATCCTGTAAACATCAAAGTCGTAGGTCGACTCCTTTCAAGTGTTCTGTTTTTTATGAACACGGGTGTATTTTATTATGCGTATAAAAGCCTTTCAGCCTCTTGGCACTAAAAAAGTAAAATTTCTACTGGGTGTTACTGCTTTAAGAAAGTCCTTGAAAAAAGAAGGGATTACCAGAACAGGAGCTTTAAGAATAATTTAATTCCTGTTTCAATGGGAAAGACGAGGAACTTAGAAAAGAAAAATAAATCTGGATCAATTTTAGTATTTTTAGTGTATGAAAATGTTCTTGAAGAGTACTGTAATGATGTTTCATCCATTTAATATTATTCAAGTTCTTGAAACAAACGAATTAGCCTTTAAATGTTCACATGATATTGAAGAACTTCCTGAACATGAGATGGCTTATCAATTTTTATGACTATACTCTAAAGATATATTTTAAACTTACTAGCATTGTTAAACGAATACCTCAAAATGTCACATATTTGTCCCCAAAAATTTCAAATAATATTATTGAAACATTAGCTGAGACTGTTAGGAACGGTTTTGCAAAAAAATGCATTAAATGCAAATGTTCCTTGGTATACCTTAGTTACGTATGGAACGCGTAATAAAAATCTGAAAGAAAGTATTGCTTTTTGATTCGGTATGAGAAAATTGATAAAGTCAAGGAAGAGACATAATCAGCAGAAGTGACAAAACAAAGAACTGCGAGGCAGAATCTTTGGCTCGGCTAGCCTTGGATCTGTTGAGAAAATGCAACATAGACACGAAGTCCTCTTGAGCAAGGTCGGCTCAACCACTAGGCAAATCATGCGGCTGCCTAGGACAGCAGAGTTAGTGGGGCGCAAAGATTTAGAGTTGAAAAATCGAATGAGTTCATAAACGAGAAAAAAATAATAAAAACGATAAGACAATTTATTCTCTGTTGTCCTTTCGATATTCGATATAATTTGCGAATTCTTATTGCGACAAAGGGAGACCTTCATTTACAGACTGCGTAAGTTAACTGGCAGTAAATTCGCCGCGAAAGAGCGCATCTGTAGAAAAGCTGTTATAAACTCCAGGCCCCTCCTTCACAGCAGGCAAGTCAGGTGAAGGCGGCATAAAATTTTAAACAAAATGAATTCTGTATTGTCCGTCTATCAATGAAAATATCAAGACTGTCCACTTGTTCGATCGCAAATAGTAACAAGAAAGATGACACCGAATTTTCGGGTGTAATAAGCAGGTCTTTTGAATCCAGAAACGGAAGCAAGTCTAGCGACTTTGACAGAACAGTTTGTAGTGAGATTAGAGTGCAGTAGATGGCGCCACCGTACAAGTACGATGTTGCACACAGAGGGGTGAGAGAATTTCAGGGGTATAGGAAAGGATACCCATTTAACCAGTGGGTCCAACCTGGGGGCCGTCACTTAACGTGATCGTCCGATGCACGGCGAATATTCAGCGATTCTTAGTAAATCACACCATCTCTGAAAGATCAGCCCAGGTACGAACCTGAGGACCTTGCATCGATAGTCTGAATCGCTAACCACTAGGCCATCCGCGGCTTCCAAATACTCCAGAAGCAGAAATTAACACTTATGCCCCTGGTGGCGAAACCATTCTTTACCAAACATTAGAAATTATGTGAAAAATATTTTCCATCAGGTTTTGTATGCGATACAGGAAGAATTTTTCAAATCGGAGTTTTAGATGCAGAAATTACGCAGAAAACACAATTTACCTTTGCGCCCCCTAGCGGAAAGTGCATGATTTACTTGAAAATTTTGAATTTATAGGAAAAACATTTCGCATCGGAAACACTAACCAACAAAGAAGGACTTTTTCAAATCGGACTCCTAGAAGTAGAGATATTGATAAAAATAAGATATACATCTACGCCACCTGGCGTAGAAACCATGCATTATTTCAAGAAGAAAATGTTCCTAAAAGGTTTGTTGACATGAGTAGTATCGGTCAACAAACGACTTTTTTTCAATCGAGATTTTAGAAGCTCATATTTTGCTGCAAATACATCAGAAGCGGAAATTGAGACTTACACCACCTGGTGGCCAAACCATTTCTTACAAAAATTAGAAATTATGTGCAAAGGATTTACCATCAGGAGCTGTATCCGGTGCAGAAAGAATTTTTCAAATCGGAGATTTAGAAGCAGAGGTACAGGGGGAAAGCAATTTACCTTTACGCCCCGTAGCGGAAAGTATGTGAATTACTTGAAATTTTTTAAATTATATGAAAAACATGTCACACTGGAAACACTATCCAACAAAAAAGGAATTTTTCAAATCGGACTCATAGAAGTAGAGATATTGACAAAAAGGAGATGTACATGTACGCCCCCTGGCGTAGAAACCATGCATTATTTTAGGAAGAAAATGTTTCTAAAAGGTTTGTCGACATGAGTAGAATCGGTCTACAAACAACGTTTTTTTCAATCGAGATTTTAGAAGCTCATATTTTGCTGCAAATACATCAAAAGCGGAAATTAAGATTTACGCCCCTTGGTGGCCAAACTATTTTCTTACGAAAATTAGAAATTATATGCAAACGGTTTCCCATCAGGAGCTGTATCCGGTGCAGAAATAATTTTTCAAATCGGAGATTTAGAAGCAGAGATACAGGGGGAAAGCAATTTACCTTTACGCCCCCTAGCGGAAAGTCTATGAATTACGTGAAAATTTTTAAATTATATGAAAAACATGTCACACTGGAAACACTATCCAACAAAGAAGGAATTTTTCAAATCGGACTCCTAGAAGTAGAGATATTGACAAAAATAAGATATACATATACGCCCCGTGGCGGAGAAACTGTGGAATATTTTAAGAAGAAAATATTCCGAAAAGGTGTATCAATGTGAGTGACATCAGTCCACGAAAGAATTTTTTCAATCGATATTTTAGAAGCTTAGATTTTATGGCAAATACATCAGAAGCAAAAATTAACACTTACGCCCCCCTGGTGGCCAAAGTATTCTTTACCAAAAATTTGAAATTATATGCAAAAGATTTTCCATCAGAAGATGTATCCGCTGAAGAAAATATTTTTCAAATCGGAGTTTTAGAAGGTGAGTTATCGGGAAAAATGTAATTTACTTTTACGACCCCTAGCGCAAAATCTATGCGTACTTTGAAAAAGGAACTATATCTAAAATACTATTTTACATAAATGGAATCGAAAGATAAAAGAATGTTTTCAATCGGATGTTTAGAAGCAAATATGTGGAATAAAACGTATTTTTTTGAATTCGACATCATCTGCATTTACGCCCTCTAGCGGCGAAATTGTACATCGTAAAAAAAAAAAAAAGAAATGAAGGATCATCATTCGCATATTTCAAGCTTCCCAATGAAAAAGAATTTTTCAAATCGGGCTAATAGTTGCAGAGATATCGTGGGTACAGACGGACGGACGGACGGACAAACTGTAACATAAGCACGATCTTTTTTTACAAAAGACGTGCTAACGACTGAAGGTTAGGAACTGTCCCACTTGGACAAGTTTCTAACGAGAACAGGGACAAGAGTAAGATAGGGTCTACCACTATATTCATTCCTCTAGAATTCTTGTCTCTTGTTTTTCTTTTCTTTTTTTTTAGGGGTATCCAGAAACCAACCTTGTTGGGCAATCTACACTCTAAAACAAGTGGTATGAATTTACGGAAACTTTCTGAAAATAAATTGCAGCAAAGTTGCCGGTAGGGGTCCGTGTTTTTCAGAAATTTCCGTTTTTAAAAGTACACGTTTATTTTAACTTCCGTATTTTCACAGATTTTCCGTAGTCAGAAATTCCGTTTATTTCAGAAAAATCCATTTCAGGTTTTTCCTGTATTTAAATTGAAATTCCGCAAAACCGACGACCTACGTTTTCAGCCCTTACCCCAGATAAACCTTCCGCTGCAGTCAGGATCGAACCCCGTCGTTTGGGATGGTAACGCATGTCTTTAACCACTGAGCCACAAATACCCGGGAACCCGAATTTTCTTTTGGAGCTTATTATTTTTCTGAATAGGTTTGTATTTTTTTTTCTTTTTTTTCTATAGGAGGACTTCTCAGAAATTAAGCATTTTTCATCGTGATCTTTCGAAGCAACAAAATGCTTTGCAACTTGATTTTTTTAAATGACAATGACTTTCAGTTTTCTTTAGAAAGAGCGAAATGTACTTTTTATAGTATTATTTCACAAAAAAAAAAAAACTCCTAAATCTAAAATTTACTCTTGATAGCTATAATAGCTTTTGTTTTAAGTTGTCCAAAGACTCATACATAGACATCGTATAATCATCTGTACAATAAGTAAAGTAGCCGGTTTCTTACAGTAACACATAAACTATATTGACAAAAATCACCGGATACCCCTTCAAAAGCAAATGAACGGATCCGCTGCATTGTTAAGATGTGCGGTACAGCTGCAAACGGTATAAAATGCGATATGATCGCGGTCAGCTGCTGGCTGATGTCGCAGAACTGACTTTGTGATGTCGCAGAACTGACTTTGAGAAAGGAAAGATTG
Source organism: Macrothele yani (assembly GCA_039090855.1). Classification (NCBI taxonomy): domain Eukaryota; kingdom Metazoa; phylum Arthropoda; class Arachnida; order Araneae; family Macrothelidae; genus Macrothele; species Macrothele yani. The sequence goes on along the minus strand of CM077023.1, from coordinate 19,258,090 downwards.
TTGGGTGATATATTAGTGGGTTGTCCATAAGAGAAACCCAGAGGCGTTTAAACATACCCAAGTCAACTGTTTTGGATGTACTGAATAAGTGGAAGACACATGGCGTGCCTGAAGCAGCAAAACGTACCGGCAGACCAAAGAAAATGAGTGATGTAAGACGTCGAAGCCTCAGGAGAGTCGTTACGGCTAATCGACGGAATACTTACTGCACAAGACCTCAGTGTACAGGTGAGTAACAATGCTGGAACCTCTGTATGTACACGTACCATTCGCAGAGAACTTCATTCCATGGGTTACGGTGGTCGTGCGGCTGCTCATAAGCCTTTCATCTCCACTCGGAATGCTACTCTTCGTTTAGCATGGTGTAAAGCAAATTTACCGTGGACCGTAGATCAATGGAAACGGGTCCTATGGAGTGATGAATCCAGATACACGATCCATCAGTCTGATGGCCGTGTGTGAGTATGGCAGCAGCCGGGGGAACGCTATTTACCACACTGTACTGTTCCTACGGTCAAATTTGGAGCTGGCAATGTACTCGTGTGGGGTGTTTTTCGTGGTATGGTCCCGGCCCATTGGTTATCGTGGACAAACCTGTTAACCAGCACGTCTACCTCGATATTCTGGACAATTATGCCTTACCAACTCTGTGGCAACGCTATGGAACCGAGCCTTGTTGGTACGAGCAGGATAATGCACCGAGTCATAAAGCAAGAACTGTTGCGTCGTGGTTTGACGATAATTCCGTATCGTGTGTGGACTGGCCAGCACAGAGCCCTGATCTTTATCCCATAAAGCACCTATGGGATGAATTAGAGCGTCGCATAAGAAGTTTGGAACCAAGGCCTACTGCTAAGCAACAGTTAGCGCACTGAATGGAGGCGCATACCTACCGCTGTGCACTGAATGAACAGGCATACCTGAATGGAGGAGCATTATGCACTGAATGGAGGCGCATACCTACCGCTGTGCACTGAATGAACAGGCATACCTGAATGGAGGAGCATTATGCACTGAATGGAGGCGCATCATGCACTGAATGGAGGCGCATTATGCACTGAATGGAGGCGCATTATGCACTGAATGGAGGCGCATTATGCACTGAATGGAGGCGCATTATGCACTGAATGGAGGCGCATTATGCACTGAATGGAGACGCATACCTACCGCTGTGTTCCAAAACCTTGTCGAAAGCATGTCTCGAAGGGTCAGTGCCTGCATTAAGGCCAAAGGTGGACTGACACCGTACTAATGTATGTCAGTAAATGCTGTGTTGTGTTTCTCTTGTAGATGTCCGGTGACTTTTGTCAATATGGTGTATAATAAATAGCTGGTGCACAAAATAAGGAAGAGGGGAAGAAATATCCTGAGCCACAATAAACAAAATTCATGCGATATACTATCCACAATATCCGATTTCGCTACGGAACTTCAAAATTCGACAGACGATTGAAATTTAAAAGTTAATCAGATCTCAAGTATTTTCACCAAGCGCTCTTATTACCGGTAATTTCTCGTCATACGGATACAGGAGAACGGAGTTTTTTCGTTAATATAAGAAAGGATTTGCGGAAAGGTTTCTGAAAATTCGGAATTTTCCGTTAGCACATCTGTAAAACGGTAATTTACCGTCAATATAAGAAAGAAACTGTGGAAAGGTTTATGAAAATTCAGAATTTTCCCATGGTACAAAAAATCCTTGGAATTCAGGTTTCTTTCCGTCATTTGACGGAAAAGGTTGTATCAGAAATATGCTTCGTTAATTCACGAAAGAAATGACGGAAAGTGGTTCCTGAATTTCAGAAATTTTTTAACAGTGAACGTTATCGTTCAAACAAGAAATTGCCAGTGACATAATTTGAAGACATTTGTTGTTACTTTTGGGAACAATAAAATACCCAAAATGAAATTTTAATTTAAATTGGACCAGTAAGTAAATAGGTGTATTTTTTGTTAGTTTCTTTCGATTTAGTTTATACCATCTTGAAATTATTGAATAAATGCAATATGTTTAGCCACACAGATGAATAACATTAATTTTGGAAGCGCAAGCCTGGGCTCCAAGCACCCTAACACCGGACCTGCTCTTGAACCAATGTTGCAATGGAGCTAATGTTATGTCTGTGAGAAAACGCGATATACAGGTAATATTGCGAGATAGGCTGCGTAGGAAAATTCTTCATGTACATTGTTACAACCACATATTAAATTTAGTGGTTATAGAAGTGCTACTAACTGATGAAATACGTTTTTTTATTCAGTATGTCATTACACTGACCAGTGGCGTGCCCAAAGCGGGAAGGGATTGGTGTGTTCACCCCCCCCCCCCCAATATTTGGAACCCTTTGTGTTTCAAAAACACGAATTTAAAAGGCAAAGTTATGATAGTATTTGTAACGTACCAGGAGATGTGACGTACCTGCCCGAAGAACGCACACGACATAAAGGCAGATAGAAATCAGAATAAAACGTCCGCGTAGCTCAATTGGTAGAGTGACTTATTCCGGAATGAGGGGATCCGGGTTCGAATCCTGGCGTGGATAAAAATGACGGGGAAATTTACTTCGTTATAATGGCGCCCGAACTACCCGGATGACCCGATCGTTCAAAATCTCGCAATGGTGTGATGTTCTTTCCACACCGCGAGATAAGAAAAATCAGAGAATCCCTTCTCCAGCACTTCGAAAAAAAAATTAAAAAAAAAAAAATAAGGGGGAGATGATGTAACGTACCAGGAGATGTGACGTACCTGCCCGAAGGACACACACGACATAAAGGCAGATAGGAATCAGAATAAAACGTCCGCGTAGCTCAATTGGTAGAGTGACTTATTCCGGAATGAGGGGATCCGGGTTCGAATCCTGGCGTGGATAAAAATGACGGAGAAATTTACTTCGTTATATATTTTAAAGTGTTTTTATGTCTCATAGCAACAATTGAACGTGTTTTCTCCATAAAAACGAGGTAGCGGCACGGAGGCAAGGGCCACAATGTTCCATCGCAATGAAAAACCAATACATGGGTATACTGAAAGTTTCTGTGGCAACGAGGCAATGCCAAATTTGAGTTCCATGACTTATTTCAGATTACTCTAAAGCACGCCGAAAAGCAAGGAGTTTTAATTAAAATACCAAGAATCACATCTAAATAAAACCAATGCTGTAACATGAACACAGGATTTCAATTTATGTATAATTTTTAGACATGTTTACACTGAAGAGCAATTAAATTAGAGATACCTGTCTAGTAACGTGTAGCACCACCTTTCGCCTTGATGATGGCGGCGATTCGTCTCGGCATGGACTCGACAAAACACCGGAAACGTTGAGAAGCCATACGGATCCACGACCCCTGAACAAGCTCCCACAGTTCACGAAGATTTCATGGAGGGGGGGGGGCATCTCTCTCGATGGCATCGCAGATGTAACCTAGCTGCCACATCTGCGAGGGGAGGCCACGTCGGTGGAGTGTTCATCCAACCATGCAGTCGGATGCAATTCGGGAGCTGCATTGTCTTGTTGCAGGATGAGGTCCCCAGTGGGATGTTGAAGACGCACAAACAGGAGCAAATGGTCCTCCAGGATATCCCGGTAACGTTGACCCCTGAAGGACGATGTCACACGTACCAGGGGTCCCGTTTCAGTCCACGTAAACAGTCCCCAGACGAGAATGCCACCCCAAACAGCTTGAAGAGTACCCTGCTGGCAAGAACGATCCATCGCTTCATGTGGTTTGCGCCGTACTCGTATCCTGCCAACCGCACATGTACCAACGTGAATCTCGACTCATGACTCCAGGCAACATTTTCCCACATGTCTAGGGTCCAGTGGCGATGTTCCCGCACCCGTGCTAATCTTTGCACCCTGTGATGTGCGGTCAGCAGCGGTACCCTAGTGAGACGATGGCTTCTGTACCCCAAAGCGAGGAGATGGTTCTGGATGGTGTGGCTGCTTACACGTTTTTGTGCTCCAGCGTTAAATTGCCGAGTGATTTCTTGCGCTGTGGCCCGTCTATCCGCTGTTACAATGCGAGCTAGCCGACAATGATTCCGCTCATCCACACGCTGTTGTCCACGGCAGTTGGCCCTTGCAGGGATGGTTTTACCAGATTCGATGTACTCATGGTGCACCCGTGACACAGTGGCTCGTGAAAATCCCAGTGCCTGTACGACTTCCGAGATGGAGTGACCCATTCATCGGGCCCCGACAATTTTCCCACGATCAAATGCGCTTAGATCCTTCGTCTTGCTCATACTGCGTCCGACTCTTACTGATTCTTGTCGCATCACTCCTTATATTGTCGCATCACTGCATACGTCATGTCCTTTCCGTTTACCGCGCCACATTTGCATAACGCCAGCTGTCTCTAATTCAATTGCTCTTCAGTGTATAATTGCTTTGGAAAGTATATTTCTCGTACACAAATCGGTCTTATCAGGATTCCAGTCACTTTTCAAAACTCGTTTTTTTTTTTTTTTTTGATCGGATTTTTAACGACCACCGTGAGTAACTCAATGGGCTATGAGCAGTCACCCGTCCCTAATTTAGGGTCACTGGTTCCAGGAAAGGGAGAGAGCCAGTGCCGTAAGATAAACACAACATCCATGCCTCACCGGGATTCGAACCCGGACCCTTTTCGGACGAATGATCAGAGGCCATCGCTTAGGCCACTGCGCCACCGGGACCGCACACACAACTTGTTTTCTGCACAGAAAAATTGCAAAATATAAGCGGTCAACCATTATGGGGTGATACGAATATAGGTTTCAATAAGAATATTAATAATAATTTCCAGCAATATTTATTTGAATATTTATGCGCGGATGTTTCATACATTTTAAAAATGCACTCATAACACATTTAGTTGTATAAAATAATAATTCCGTAACAATCCACCCGAAAAAAAAAATTCTAACACCCCCGAAAAAAATTTCTGGGCATGCCACTGACACTGACTTATGCAATTTTCTTAAAAAAAAAAAAAAAAAAAGCGTTTGAAGCCTGTATGAAGGCAAACACCTAGTTATATTTATAGGGCAAGAGTGCCTGGCTATTTCGACGTTTCCTTTATGATAAAAAATTCTGCGTTAATTATGTGAATATACAGGGTGATCCGTTTGGGTAAAAGGAACAATTTAAAAATACTGTGGTATGGCCTGTAACAGATATAATAAGTCAATATTTGGCAGAAATTACCTTTGTGGACGGGAGATGGGAGTTTGTCTAGGCCTCTACATGACCTCCTTTGCGGACTCGGCAGAGTTCATACAGGGTGATCAATTCTTGCCATGTGTTTTCTAACACCTGCGGAGTGATTTGTGCGAACGCTGCAGAATTTTTTTTTTTTGGAAGTTTAACGACTACCGTGAGCAACTTAATGGGCTATGAGCAGTCACCCGTCCCTAATTTAGGGTCACTGGTTACAGGGAAGGGAGAGAGCCAGTGCCGTAAGACAAACACAACATCCATGCCTCACCGGGATTCGAACGCGGACCCTTCTCGAACGAACGGTCATGAGCCAGCGCTTAGACCACTGCGCCACCGGGGTGGCACATGAGAACTGAACGACATAAATAATGTTTTGAGAAGCAGCAGTGGTATGTGGTGTTGTGGAGATGTCATTATACTAATTGAGGGACGTATGTTAAATTGAAATTTGAGTTATCTGACGACTGTGTATTCTACTTTAGTGTTGGTGTTATGTTTTTCTTAACAAGCTGTTACATTCGTTGGATTATTTTACTAACGTTGGAAAAGAGTTGTAGTTTCGTCTTGTTGGAGTACCAAAGGATTAAATTGCTGAATAAAGACGAATAGTAAGCAACCTTTTCTGAAGTTATTTGGGTGACTCCTGATTCGCTGGAAAGTGAAGTTATTAAGAACTGATTTGCGTAGTGTTCGGACAGCTATACTTAAACAAACATTACAAATTGAAAAATGAAATATCACGAAGGGGAAAGAAATTGTTACTGCCAAAAGTCATCTCATCAAATTCAAAGATGAAGAGAGAAACAATGTTCCTATAGAAAAGTTGTGTGAGATCAAAGCTGCTTTTCCTGACGTTTAGATCTGGTCTCAGCTTCCATATACACTGGCGTGCAAAAATTAAGGACGACACGGTTTTTCGAATGTAACGTCGTGCAGAAGTGCTCACATCGACTCAAATCATACCATAAGATCCCGAAAATGTAAGAATGTGGGACAAGTGAGCAAAACCGTCCAAACAAGGAATCCAAAGGATACAAAGGCACTTTATTGAAAAGGTAGCTTCGAGCACAACTTGACAGAAGACAAACGTCCATGTAACAGGCGGCTGCCAAGAAAAATCCAGTCTTTAGTAGGGGATATAATCACCCCTGACTGCGTTGCAGGATTTACAACGTCTGTCCATGCTGAGGACGAGGTTGTCAAGGAGCTGTTGAGGCATCGCGGCCCATTCCTCTTGTAGCGCCAATCGCAGCTGCAGAATCGTTGCTGGCAGCTGGTGACGTGCTGCCAAGAGGCTCCCAAGAAGGTCCCACACGTGCTCGATTGAATTTAGGTCCGGGGACCTTGCGGCCAATCCATGCGTTGAATATCTTCACTGTCCAACAGCTCTGCGACAGCCACTGTACGATGAGGTGTAGCGTTGTCGTCCATGAAGAGGAACTCAGGACCCACAGCACCTCTAAACAGACGCACGTGAGGCAGGAGAACCTCGGTACAATAGCGGACACCAGTGACTGAACCTTCTTGGAAGATGTGGAGGTCAGTACGGCTACCAAGCATGCCAGCCATGGGGGCCACACGAACTATTGATGTCTGCGTGTTCCGCAAGTCGCACGGGCCTGTAAGCTCAATCGTTTCATCTTTGTATCTGTTGTTATATGTCCAGTAAATCTGGCTTTGCTATCTCGTGTCCTTCTTGGTGTTGCATTTTGGGTGGCCAGCAGTGTAAAACAAACAGAAACAAGTTTTAACCCTCCACCCCTTAACCCTTCGATACAGTAGCGTTAGAAAGTTAAGCTGAATTTCGCGTGATTTTGTTTCGCCGCCCGCCGTTTTAAGGTCGATAACTAGTGAATAGATAATGATAACGATGACCTAAACCCGCATTCCGTAGTTGACGGTCAGAGCTAACGGACGTATGTGATAAACGGCGGGCGGCGAAACAAAATCACGCGAAATTAATGTGGATTTAAAATTTATTTATTTTTTAGATAAAAAAAATTTGGTAACGAAAATTCAGAAGTCAAGGAAAATTACTATAAGAACCGACGAAAGTCGAAGAAACTGCTAGATGAGAACGGGAAGAATTCGAAAAGGCCCGCGAAGTCATCAACCGAAAGGTCACGGCAATGTAGGGAGCGTCAAAAGTTCGCGCCAGGATGCGTTTCACCCGAGTTCGACTCTGGAGCCACAACCTTTCCCTTCAACTGCACAAATTCAGCCTGAACAGCAAGAACAGATGGAGATTGATGTCATCGCTCCAAATCTTCATACCGAGCATGGAATACCAATGTACATCGCCAGTCTTCACAACTTCGCTGGATAATGAATGTACCGGATGATCATAATTAAAGTATCCCTATTTAGCGCTCTCTGGAGAGAAAATCTAGCAGTCCAAACGCAACCAAATTAGGTATGCGAACAATTCAGGACATGCGGAAGAGATTTCAACACGCGTAACTGTCGCATTTCGGCATTGCAAAATCCTCATGCATTTTCAACAGATTCCACTGCACTCGCCCAAAGTCACAATGTGGTGTGGCTTCACAGCCACATTTATCCTTGATCCTTTTTTCTTCGAAGAAATCACACCCACGGGCCCTGTGACTTGCTCCGTTAATGTCCAGAGGTATCGGGAGATGCTAAACAGTTTTGTTCTACCGCAACTGCAGCAGCGACAGTGTCTTGCATCGACAACTTTTATGCAAGATGGGGCGCCTCCACATATCGGACCGTGTGTGCAGATGTTTCTCCGACAACATTTCACCGAGAACAGAGTGATTAGTCGCTCCTTTGCCACACCATGGACACCTAGTTATTCGGGACTTAATCCCTGTGACTTCTGGTTGTGGGGACACTTAAAACGTACGGTTTATCAAAGCGACGTTCCTAACCTGGCAGCCTTGAAAGACAGTATCACATCCATGGGCGGCGGAACCTGATATTTTCAGGGGGAGGGGGGTCCAACTGCTCCGAGAGCGAAAACAATTTTCAAAATTGTACTTGAAGAGTTTTCCAGAAAACTGCAAAGCATGGTAACGGTATCCAGGAAATCGTAAAAAAAACAACCCCCAAAAAACCCCTATAAATTATATGTGAACCACATAGCTTTAGGACGTTTCCTGGGTGGACCCCCTCAGTGAGGGAAACCATGAAATTCCAGAGGGGGTCCGGACCCCCGGGTCTCCCACCTTCCGCCGCCCATGTGTGTGTCTCTCTCTCCCTCTGTCTTTTTCGCTCTCTCTGAATTTCAATTATGGTCTTTTTCTTAAGCTTAAAGCAAATACTTCTTTGAGATAATAAATGATAGTTTTTGTGTGTGTTTCTTACGGACGACAATTTTCACGTAACGTCTTTATTTAAATATGAGATTTATTTCCTAATGCCCGCAATGAAATTTTGCACCGTGCCCCGCAACGAAATTTCGCCCCGGGCGAAAATTCAAAAACTCCATCCGGCCCTGGCGCACAAAAACATTCAACACGTATGTCGGAGCTTCGCTTGTGATGTCACAAAGCTTCTTTTAACTTTAAAGCAATAAGAAGTCGCTTGCCCCTTAATTAGGTCTACTTGTCCTCCAGAGGGCCAGAACGGTCGCCGTACGGCGGGTGCAACCTTCTGATCTCCCATGCCTCACCGAAGCTGGCGATTGACTGACTGCCGGAGCCAAGGCTGGACAATCAATCAGCCAGAGGCTCACACTTCTTACCAATCGGCCACCGAGACGGTCGCTAGTGGTTGAGACTGTGCGCACACCTTTATGGGAAGGAAAGAAACAAACCTAATTTAAAAAAAAAAAAATACAATTGTGAAGTAAAGAAGAATAAATATCTGAGGACTTTAATGTTTCGGTTACTTTTAATTCGTGTTGAAATCCCTCGAAGTATTTTATTTAGTAAAACTTACGCTGTTAATAAGTTTATAATAATGGGATATCCTTCCAGTTTCCAAGGAAACTATCCGTTTCTCTTTTGTTTTCTCATTTCATTGTACACTAAAGAAAGCCGTTTTATCTGTTTTCGAATTTAGTTATGGAAAATGTTGACTGCAGACAAAAAAAATTAATTTTCAGTGACTTCGAAGTTTAGGGACAAACGATTATTTCAGAATTCTTATAACAGATAAGTTGTAGCTTTAGCCGAGAAGTTACGTCGCTTTTTTTTTTTTTTTTAAACTGATAACGTGTCTTGCACTACACAGGAAAGGTGTTATTTAACGTAAAGCAGGAGATTTAGAATAATATGGTTTTTAGTTACATGAAATTTTCATTTAGTCAGCAACAAAAATTTTTACATAGATAAAATCCTCGTCTGATGACAAAATGTAGTTTCCCTGCAATTAAAAAAACATGGATGTAGGCGTCTCGGTCGCACAGCAATAATTTTTAAATCACAAATAATAACGGCAAAGAAATATTTGTTGCAAAAGTTGACCCGGACGTGATTCGAACACGCAACCTTCTGATCTGGAGTCAGACGCGCTACCGTTGCGCCACCGAGCCGACAGCAATGATGCTCATTCTCTTAATTAGATTCGCACTAGTCTGAGAGTGACGTATGGAAGTGATTTTATCAATAACGACTTTACAGAGACGAAATCATCGAATGCAATATCATCAAAACCAAATTCATCGATCTAGCACTTTACCGAAAGATTTTTTCGAAAATGATGTAACGAATGTATTGAAATAGTAATTTTTTTCGATGAATTCGCTCAATAACTTGGATATTCAGTATTATCATCTTTCTTAACCATAAAACATCGCTTAAAAGACGCTCATCATCAACGTAATAATACCATTTCTCGTTGGTGCAATGGTGAACAAAGTTTTATATTTACGGGGGATCTAATTTGATGATTAAAATACGACGTATTTTAACACCGAAAAGGATTTTCTTAAACAATTTTGAAGTGATATAAACTCTTTTGAATTCTTCAGTTAATTTAAAAGTGGTTTAGGAGTCTTTAAAAGAATTTTCACCAAGTAGTTTTGTTGAAATGTATTCAATGAACGCCTTTAATCCTAATTTACTGTTGTAGTTATAATCTTTGTGGTAATTCATGGAGTGTATTATATTTTACATTATATCGTAAAAACAGGGGTAAAACCTTACTGTACATATATGCAAGCACATAACTCTGGTGTAATGCTTCGTATCGCAGAGAAGAGAAGCATCGCTCCCTTATTGTTAAAAATTTGCTCCACACAAAATGTATTCTACTCATTTTTAAAAAACAAAAACTAGAACAGCACGAAAGATCAGGTATAATGGTGAAAGTAAAAGTAATTTTCATTCATTGGCTAATCAATATTTTGTTTTTTGTTAATATAAAAAAATAAAACGACTAGAAATTCGTACAGTAAAAATTTCTGCATATTTTAAGCAGCCATTAGGGACTCCGTCGGGCACAAATTGCACAGGTAATATGGTATGTATTATTAGAAAAACAAAGCTTAGAGACAAAAAGGCTGGTGCATAGAGTGGGGGTGGGGGTCGTTACTCTGAGTGCTTCGTTTTTTGTTTTTTTTATGATGTACTTCGGTTCGACCCTCAACTATAATATCAATGTACCCTCTCGGCAGTTGTTTTGTGACGTTTCGACCACTGTTTGAAGCAGCAGTTGTTGTTTTTATACTATAAAAAAAGAAACCCCTTTTTTTTGTGTGTGTGTGTGTGTGTGTGTGTGTGTGTTTCGCACCACCTTATGTACAATTGCGAAAAATGAAAGTGTTCTTTTTCCTTTAGTTCGTTATTTTTTTGATGCATCTTAAAGTCATAGACCATTCTCTGCTAAAACAAAAAGTTGTAAGGATCGTGGAAGTTTTAAATCCCAGTTTCTTCCCAATTACGCACTGAAATATCGCTCCATTCAGAGTGCAGAGAGTACTGAAGAATGTGTTTAACGTCCTGGAAATCTCTGCGATCGAAACAAATATTTATCTCGCACACATTACTGAGTTGTTTAAGTAGAAAAATTTTGAAAATGAATTGCACTTCAATTTTAAGGATTTAGGCATTTTTTTTTTATTTACTGGGTTCACTAATTGCACTTGGTTTTTTTTTTTTTATTCTCCTTCAGGTAGTCATCTTGAAATCTGGTGCAGTGGAATCAGTCTTACAATTCCTGTAACAATAACATGTATCGCATTATTTGGGCGCAGTTTAGGAAAAAGAACTAGATCATTTTCGGTAGAATTTTTTATTTACAATTATTATTTTTTTTGTAACAGTTGGGGCGCGAGGCTCTTAAAAATATATTTTAAAAAAGTTTTTTCTGTTTCCAATCCCGCCAATTTCGAATAAGTTATCGCCCTTCTCTGTACAGATACTGAGATTTGCAGATTTCAATTGACTGTTGTACCTTAATCTTTTCCAAATTCATGAAATAGCAAATTAAATTTCATCATTTTGTGGCTTTATATATTCAACCTTTATATATTCAACAATTTGTGTGCAAACCAGATACTTAAATTTAAAGAACTAAGAAGAACAATATCAAAGTTGCCTTTGAGCTACATATGGAGGCCAATTATTCAGTGACTTTAAGAACATCACTAAAAATTAAACAAGTGAGTACAATCATGCAATGCATTGATTATGATACGCTTTCCAACTTACCAGAAATCATTACTCAAGTTATGTGGATAATGGCTGTAGAATAAATCTCGCTCCTGTGCCCTGACCTTTGACCCCATTTTGATTATATTGAACAAAATTATTTAAGTATACCTCCGGAACAAAATACTAAAGTTTTGTCGCAATAGAATCATTTTAACGTAAGTTATGATGCATAAGGGCGATGGAATGGATCCCGCTCCTATGTCCTGACTTCTGACCCCATTTCGCCCATTTTCAATAGGGTTCGTCCCCAGGTTGTCCTCTACCACATTCTAAAATTTCATCGAAATCGAACCATCTGTACATGAGTTATCGTGAGGACAGAAAGACAGACAGACGGACAAAGTTGGAGCATATACGCTTCTTCGACGTACAGTTGGAAAGCGTAAAAAAGAAAAGCAATTTTCATGTATAAGCGTGTATAGAATTTTAAAGCCACTAATTTGTTGGTTATCACTTTGCATTAAAAATCAATCACTAAGATATGTATCAGAGGAATAAAACTATTTATATGAATTTATTTTAGAGATCCTTATTATTTTCTACACAAAAATATTCGCAATGCAGGTATATTGTTATCATTTTGTAAGGAAGTTTTTACATGAGACACAATGCAACCTCAACCCCCTTCTCCCCGAAAAGAAAATCTTAAGATTTTAACACTTTTTACTCTCTCTCTCTCTCTCTCTCTATCTCTGTTGTGTGTGAGTCTCCATGGGCGGCGGGAACTAATATTTTCGAGGGGGGGGGGGGTTCAACTGCTCCGAGAGCAAAAAACAATTTTCAAAATTGTACTTGAAGAGTTTTCCAGAAAACTGCAAAGCATGGTAACGGTATCCAGGAAATCGTAAAAAAAAAAAAAAAAAAAAAACTATAAATTACACTGGCGGAAAGTGAAAAAAGAACACCAAGAAGGAGACGTCTGATACCAACGAAATTTATACAGCATAATAACGGAATACAAAGGATAACGTGATCGAAACATTATGGCAAAATACAGCTGTATTTGCTGGTAAACTGAAAAATAACATTTCCATGTAGCATGGTTAGTACGAAGTTGAATAGCCATGAACTGCGTCACACTGTGCAATTCTGGCATGGAGATGTTGATGTAAGTTTGGGGTATTGAGTTCCAAGCATCCTCAACCTGGACGCGTAAATCGGGGATGGTCGTGGCTGGCCGTGGAGACCGGATAAGTCGTTGTCCCATAAAATACCACACGTGCTCAATGGGGGACAAATCCGGTGAACTGCAGGCCATGGAAGTTGTCTCACACCCTGAAGTGCATGTTGCGCTGCACGTGTCGTGTGTGGGCGTCCGTTATCTTGCTGGAAAACACCACGATGGACCGATCTTACAAATGGCACAACAACGGGCCGAATGATGTTGTTGATGTATGAGGTGCTGTTTAACGTACCCGATACAAACACTAGTTGTGTACGGGAGCGATAGCTGATCGCTCCCAACACCAGGAGACCAGGTGTAGGCCCTGTGTGTCGCTGGCGGATGCAAGAAGGGTGGAGACGCTCCCCTGTGCGTCTGCGAACACGCATACGGCCATCGGAGGCTCCCAAGCAGAATCGGCTTTCATCGCTGAGCACGACAGATCGCCATTGCGTTCTCCAGTGCAGACGTTGGCGACACCACTGCAGCCGTTCCTGACGGTGGGCTGTAGTCAGAGGCACACGTGCATGTAGTCCTGTATCCAGTAGACGGTTGCGGATTGTTCGCACAGTCACCTCAGGTGCAACGACAGCTCGGATTTGCGTCGCAGTGGATGTTCTGCTTGACAATGCCGCTCTTCTTATGCGTCGATCGGTCCGCTCATCAGTCCGTCTGTGACTCCCGGTTCCACGTCTTCTCGTGTGGGAATTTTCCTTTGACCATCTACACCACCATCGTACCACCACCGATACTTACCGTCCAATTCGCTCCACAATACGACGATACGACCACCCGGCCTTACGGAGTCCAACTAGACGACCTCGCTCAAAGTCCGATAACTGCTGAAATCGTACACGTCTGCCATGTCCAGGCATTGCAGCTTCTTCAGAGTCTTCGCACGTGTCCGTACGCCGACGACTGATTGCATTCACTTCGCCGTACTCCATAAATACCACCGACGATAATTTGCATATTATGCCATGCTGTGGCGTAAGCGCTCACCGGTTGGTCCCGAAATTAACATCACACCTACGTAAACTCAACCCTATTAACATATGTAAATTTCATGATCGTCCGCCAATTCCTTTTTGGTGCTCTTTTTTCACTTTCCGCCAGTGTATATGTGAACCACACAGACGTTTCCTGGGTGGACCCCCTCAGTGAGAGGGACCATGAAATTCCAGAGGGGGTCCGGACCCCCGGGTCCCCCACCTTCCGCCGCCCATGATCACATCGCATGTGAGAACCATCGCGGAAGATCAGTTACGTTCTGCCGTTGAACACACTGCTCATTGACTTCAGGTTTTGCAATTTAACAATGGCGCCCATATTAAGCAGTACCGGTTGCACCGCTAAGTTCGCTATCTCTCCCTTGTGCAATTAAATACCTGAGACAATAAAACGTCTTGAACGCAACACGTGCATTGGTTTCTGCTTCGATTTTTGTGTCGTTTCCCTCGTAGAGCTGAAAATTGTCTAGTATATTATCGCAGCTTGCAGCGCCAGAAGTTCCTTAATGGTGACTTTTGGAACTTTTTCTGTTTAGCGGAAATCTCTTCTGCATGTGCTGAATTGTCAGCTTACCAAATTTGGTTGCGTTTGGACTGCTAGATATCTCTCCACAGAGTGTTGACTAGAGTTACTTTAATTATGATCACCCTGTATTACGTCTCAAACCTTTGCACTGCCGATGCATTCTGAATCTAGTCAAGAACAAGAGAACAGCAAGAAGAGTACATTAGGACCGAGACGTATCGCCAAATGTATAACAAGGTAATTAAGTAGGTTGAAAAAAGCGATTTCTTCAGAAACAATTTTAGCAATTACAAAGATGATACTACGCCTTCTACTTCTACTAACATTAATTTATAATCAGCATAAGTTACTACGAATTGTATATAGTATAAGTGGCTTTTAAGTAAATAAAGTAAAACATTTCTTTCGTTTTGTTTCTTAAAAATTTTATATTTAAAAAAAAATCAAAGGGGGCACAGTAACCTACAGCGTAGGGGTACGCCAACTATTCTTCGCTGAATACTTTAAGGACGTAGAACTAGTGAGATAGTGCCATGAAATAGTGACAGTTGACGTAGTTCTACGTTGTAGGTTGCGGCACAGTTACTACTGTGCCCCTTTGATTTTGAATGTGAATTGGTAACTTTGATACAGAACCCAACTTCCTTATTTTATATACTGTATTAAACTGTAATCGGAGAATAATTACATAACTTAGTGGTTGTTGGTTAATCACATCCAGACAAAAAGTAAATCGACAAAAAGAATACGAAAAAGTGGGCCATTTTTCGATTCGTCCACCAGAAAATATTCCGCCGGGCCAATCTACCTACAATGCGATGACAAGACGTCCGTTAGGCAAGAAAAATTCCTGCGCATACAGTAGCTTACGAACACTTCATTTATCTTCGACTACATAACATCTAAGCCACATGGATGAAATTTGAAAAAAGATACACCTATCGTTTTATAGTTATTTAAAATGTGAGAAAACGGGGAATTGAATGACGTAGATCCTCAATGTCACCTTTTTCATGTAGCAGGATCATTGTAGCGTTGTTCCAATCCTCAGGAATATCTCGATGCCTTAGTGAAGGGAAGATTCCTGAGGATTGGAACAAAGCTACAATGATCCTGCTACACAAAAAAGGTGACATTGAGGATCTCAGGAACTACAGACCTATCAGCCTCCTATCAGTGGTTTATAAAATCTTCACTAAAGTTCTTTCACACCGTTTGAAGGTAACACTGGACATGGCTCAACCGAGAGAACAAGCTGGATTCAGGAGTGGCTACAGCACTATAGATCATATCCACGTACTGAGAGAACTAATTGAAAGAGCGAGGGAATGTGAACTTCCATTGTGCATGGCTTTTATCGATTATGAAAAGGCCTTTGATTCAGTGAAACCATCAGCAGTTACAATGACTCTGAAATCCTGCAGTATTGAAGATGCATACATTAATATTATTCATAACATCTATGAAAATGCAAGTGCAAAGATTCGGCTGTTTGAAAATACAACACACATAAAAATTGGAAAGTTAGTGAGGCAAGGTAACACCATATCTCCAAAGCTCTTTAATACCATATTGGAAAATGTCTTTCAATCACTGAACTGGGAAAACAAAAGGATAAAGATTCATCATCATCATCATTGTCAACCATTGTCAATCCACTGCTGGACGAAGGTCTCCCCAAGTTTTCTCCACAACGGTCTGTCTTGTGCCAGTCTCCTCCATGTCACTCCCGCATATTTACGAATTTCATCCACCCATCTCCCATGTGGTCTTTTTCTGGGTCTTTTCCTGTCCCTTGGAATCCAATCTAAAATTTCGGCTGTCCATCTATGGTCTGTCCTTCTGGCAGTATGTCCAGCCCATTGCCATTTCAGGGATTTAACTCTGATCATGATGTCTTCCACTCTTGTCATTTCTCGGATCCACGAGTTCCTCTTCTTATCTCTCCTGGTTATACCAAGCATGCACCTATCCCTGCTTCTTTGAGTTGTCTGCAGCCTTTGTATGTCTCTTTTAGTTAAGGTCCACGTCTCTGCACCATACGTAAGCACTGGAAGGATGCATTGATCAAACACTTTTCTTTTAAGACATAATGGCATATTGCTCTTGAAAATTATGCTGTTTCTTCCAAAAGCTCTCCAGGCAAGTTTTGTACGCCGATTAATTTCTTCATCAATGTGACCCTCACTTGATATCTGCTGTCCAAGATAAACATACGTATCTGTTATCTCCAGTTTTTTTCTCCATCAATCGATAAATCTTCATTTCTTGTAAAAGCATTGAACATCACTTTTGTCTTCTGAAAGTTCATTTTTAATCCCACTTCTTTACTCTTGTCAGCAAGTTCCTGGATCATACTCTGCAGCTCTGATGGGGTAGTTGCAAAAATGACTACGTCATCAGCAAAACGAAGGTGGGTTAGATAATCTCCATTAATCTTTATCCCTTTGTTTTCCCAGTTCAGTGATTGAAAGACATTTTCCAATGTGGCATTAAAGAGCTTCGGAGATATGGTGTCACCTTGTCTCACTCCCTTTCCAATTTTTATGTGTGTTGTATTTTCAAACAGCCGAATCTTTGCACTTGCATTTTCATAGATGTTATTAATAATATTAATGTATGCATCTTCAATACCGCAGGATTTCAGAGCCGTGGTAACTGCTGATGGTTTCACCGAATCAAAGGCTTTTTCATAATCGATAAAAGCCATGCACAATGGAAGTTCATATTCCCTCGCTCTTTCAATTAGTTCTCTCAGTACGTGGATATGATCTATTGTGCTGTAGCCACTCCTGAATCCAGCTTGTTCTCTCGGTTGAGCCATGTCCAGTGTTACCTTCAAGCGGTGTGAAAGAACTTTAGTGAAGATTTTATAAACCACTGATAGGAGGCTGATAGGTCTGTAGTTCCTGAGATCCTCAATGTCACCTTTTTTATGTAGCAGGATCATTCTAGCATTGTTCCAATCCTCAGGAATCTTCCCTTCATTAAGGCATCGAGTGAAAATTTGGGCGAGTACTGTTTCCATTTCTCCACTTGCTTCTTGTATGATGTCTATAGTAATTCCATCTTCTCCTGGAGCTTTCCCCCGCTTCATGTTCTTGATTGCATGCGCAACTTCTGCTGGGAGGACTGGAAGAACTCTGGTACCTTTCATGATGTCTGGAGTACATGTATCATCCCTTTCATATAATTTGGAGTAGAAATCTTTCACTCTTGTCAAAATTTCACCTCTATTTCTTGTTATAGAACCATCTTCTTTTCTCAGAGCCATAATCTGTTTTCTTCCCTTACTGAGATGTCCCTTTGCTATCTTTAGGCTTTGGTTGTTTTCAATTGCTTTCCTCACTAGCTCACAGTTGAATTTCCTTACGTCTTCAGTGATACTTTTTCTTACTGTCTTGCATAGCTCTATATATTCCACTTTGGAAGTCACATCTTCTTTAGTTGTCCTCATCTCTCTTCTTTTTTGCATCAACATTTTGGTTTTTCCTGATAATTTGTTTACATGCAACTTGTTCTTAGACCCAGCTAATTTTGTTGCTGTTTCCATAAGAGCTTTGGTTACTTTTCTGTTAACTTCCGAAATATCCACTTCTTCCGATGTTAGGCCTTCTAAAGCAGAGAATCTGTTCTTCAGTTCCAACTTGAAAGTATTATGGTGTTTTTTAAGGTTGGTTATGTCAATACATTTTGTTTGTCTTATGAGCTTGCCACGTTCCAGTTTAGTGTTGAGGTGCATCTTACATCTCACCAATCTATGGTCACTACCTGTGTTGAACTTGTTTAGCACACTGCAGTCTTCGATGACGAATTTTTTGTTACACATAATAAAATCAATTTCACTTGTCGTCCCAATTGGATGTCTCCATGTCCATTTCCTGTGTGGCTTTTTCTTGAAAAAGGAATTCAAGATGAAAAATCCTTCTGCCTCTGCAAACTCAACGAGAGTATTTCCACGCTGGTTTCTGTTGCCGTGACCGAATTTACCTACTGAAGTTTCATTCTGTTGCCGGTGCCCTATTTTTGCATTGAAATCTCCCATAATTATCTTCAAGTGCTGCTTACCTTTATTATTTAGATGACGAATTTCCTCATAAAATTCTTCAATTTCTTCTTCAGGATGACTTGTGGTGGGTGCATAAGTTTGAATAATCTGAGCCTGGTATCTTCTCGATAGTTGGATAACGAGTCGTGCAGCTCTGTCCGAGGAACTTTCAACTTCTACCACTTTATCCTTCAGTTTCTTGTTTATTATAAATCCAACACCACTAGTTCTGCCAGTATCTGTCCCACGATAATAGAAGAGATGTCCACTTTTCAGTTCAATGAGATCTTCTCCTTTTCTCCTTACCTCACTTAGCCCGACGATGTCCCACTTGATCCTTTGTAGTTCCTCTTCCAATTCAAGAAGCCTTGAATCAGAAGATAGGGAGCGTGCGTTGTAGGTAGCCAAGGTCAGCATCAAATGGCAGCCTAGTCCGGTCCTCCGGGGATTCTTAGCACCCTCTGCCTTCATGTCGCACTGGCCGCTGCCTTGGCCAGGTACATTCCAGCTGCCGGAGACTGAGGGCCAAGATTTAAGTTGTAGAGTCATTTTGGAGGTGTTTGGCCATAACTCACCACGCTGGCCAAGCGGGTTGGTGAGTGTGGGATAGCATTTCCTCTGATCCCGATGGTATAGTTATACCGCTATTTGCGGTCGTCAGAGCCCCTTTAGTGGGAACAGGATGCACCACGAGAAGGCGGGGTTGACATTTGTCAAGGAGAGGCTGTGATGTTACGCATCACCTGACCTTACATCCCGGATAAAGATTAATGAAGGTTATCTAACTCACCTTCGTTTTGCTGATGACGTAGTCATTTTTGCAACTACCTCATCAGAGCTGCAGAGTATGATCCAGGAACTTGATGACAAGAGTAAAGAAGTGGGATTAAAAATGAACTTGCAGAAGACAAAATTGATGTACAATGCTTTTACAAGAAATGAAGATTTATCAATTGATGGGGAAAAGCTGTAGATAATCAATACCTACATTTATCTTGGACAGCAGATATCAAGTGAGGGTCACATTGATGAAGAAATTAATCGGCGTATAAAACTTACCTGGAGAGCTTTTGGAAGAAACAGCATAATTTTCAAGAGCAATATGCCATTATGTCTTAAAAGAAAATTGTTTGATCAATGCATCCTTCCAGTGCTTACGTATGGTGCAGAGACGTGGACCTTAACTAAAAGAGACATACAAAGGCTGCAGACAACTCAAAGAAGCAGGGATAGGTGCATGCTTGGTGTAACCAGGAGAGATAAGAAGAGGAAGTCGTGGATCAGAAAAATAACAAGAGTGGAAGATATCATGATCAGAGTAAAATCCCTGAAATGGCAATGGGCTGGACATACTGCCAGAAGGACAGACCATCGTTGGACAGTCGAAATTTTAGATTGGATTCCAAGGGACAGGAAAAGACCCAGAAGAAGACCACGTGGAAGATATGTGGATGAAATTCGAAAGTATGCGGGAGTAACATGGAGGAGACTGGCACAAGGCAGAACATTGAGGAAGGGGCTTGGAGAGAAATTCGTCCAGCAGTGGATTGATAATTGTTGACAATGATAATGATATACGATTAACACCAGAACAGGGGAAATTTTGGGGTGGGCAAATGCAGCCCCCTCTCTCGGGGTACGTCATTGAATGCAGTGATTTTCTACATTGTTTTACATATACATTTCGCTTACAAGGATTCCCCTCCGCCTCGCTCCAATTAAATTCAAATGTTTGGGTGCGACAACGGAATTCTTTAGAAACTTTCCGTGAGGGAGCAGTAATTGCCCTGACCTAAACAAAGACATGGAAAGAAAAAGAAAAAAACGTATTCCGAAGAAAGCATATTGTCATATATTTATATTCCTTATGCTGAAGGACCTACAGAATATCTTATTTCTGAAGTCGAGTTCGGCTGCTATAATACCTTTTTACGAAAATCTAAAAACATAATAAGTAAGCCCAAAGTTAATTTAATGAGAAAATTAGTTTAATAGGAAGCGAAATATACTTTACCCCCCCCCCCCTTCCCAGTTAAATCCGATATTGACCAGCAGAGCAATCACTTTCAGTTCATATCGCACATTTTCGACTAGCGAAAAAAGCTCCCCATGAAATCCGTATTTCTTTTTGTAGAAGTGCCTTAGCGCCTAGAAAAAGTATCTTAGCGCGCTTCGGCGTAGCTAAGGCACTGTTTTTTAGCTACTCTTTAGCTCCCACCCCCTCCCAAATATTTAAGCAGTTAGAACACATAGCGACTTCAACCATCTAAGGTTTTAGGGAACTTGGAAAAACTGTAAACGTATGTGAATTTTTCGAATTTACGTCGATTTTGTTATACAAAACGAATTTATTGTTAAATTTAATGTTTACCTATGCTGTAAAATCGAAGAAGCCCCCTGAGTGATTGTCTAAAAGAGTAGTAGAAAGACACCATTTTCAAAATTATAATTTAAAAAAATATGAGAGAGAGATTTCTTGTCAGGTAACAAATTAAAATAATTAAAATTCATGAACAGCCTTATGACAACAAACACTAAAAAAAAAAAAAAAAAAAAGGGACGTAAGCTAAAATTGAGAAAATACAGCAACTGCTTTAAAGCCATGGGGGCATGTTTCCCAGTATTACATACATTGAATAAATACTACATACACTATGTACCTGTAAACGCCTTTCTTTTTTTTTTTTTTTTTTTTTTTAATTTGGGGGTAACATTATCAGCGTCGGGTAAAATCTACATGAACGGAAAATTTTGGTAAAATTTCTGCCAAACACTTCAAAATGTGTGAGCCCCCTTCGCCTCCCTTACGAACTGATCTCCTTTTTTTGCCCCCCCCCTTCCCCCATTGTAAACTGCTAGCAGCGCCACTGAGATACTTTTCCAGGTTAGCCGGAAAGAAAAGTGCCGCCCAGGTCTAAGCGCCAGCTTATGAACACTTGCCCGAAATGGGTCCGGGTTCGCATCCCGGTGAGGCATGGATGTTGTGTTTGTCTTACGGCACTGGTTCTCCCCCTTTCCTAGAACCAGTGAACCTAAATTAGAGACGGGTGACTGCTTACAGCCGCCCCTTGAGTTGCTCACGGTAGTTGCTAAACTCCAATCAAAATAAATAAAAAAAGAAAGAAAGAAAAGCAAGGCAAAATAATTTATGCAAATTATCATCACGCCATGCTAAGGAATAATGCGTTTTATATGACAGCGTCCGCGTATCTTAACCGAATGCTAGCGATGAGAATAAATAGTCAGACCCATAGTACGGAGTCTCATGAATCGTATGGATACTTTTTTTTTTTGTGTGTGTGTGACTAGTTCATAAGAAAACGGAAACAGCTCCTTTGAAAGATGGCGGAAAATGAAGTTATGGCTTCTCCTTTTACTGTACCACTAGAACGGAAATTAACTCAAAATATTTAAACAGGAATTATGCTGAGTAACAAGTCCTTAATGGTTGTGAAGGATATGTCTCGCTAAAGACTCCAACAAAATTAATTCCCTTTCCCTGAGCCTATTCTCCGATTCTTTATGGGTAGCACAAAAGAACGCTCTGTTGTCTAGTCGTCAGAGGCTGTGGCTTATTCTCAAGCTGTGCCCGGCCTCCAGATAAGCATGGGCAGTACCACCATCCTCTCGCTCGTCACAGCTCTCCCCCTCCCCGGAAACTAGTAGCATCAAATCATGCTCGCGGTGGTCGTTAAAACACCTTGTAATAAAAAAGAAATAAAATAACTCAAAAGATATCTTCTACATCCACCGCATAATCCTAGCAAAAGCAGAGTACAAGTCATATGTATTCACTGTGTGGTGTGTGTGACTGCTTCGCGTCATTGAAACTGAATCGTTGGAATCGCATAGAAAGGCAGAACAGTATTTAAAATAAAAAGTCAATATTTTTAGCATCTGACTTCCACGTAACATTTTTTGCTTTTATTTTAAATTTCCCAAATTAAGCAACTTTGATTAAAACTGATAAAAATATTAGTTATAAAAACTGAATAAAATTGATGATAAATGAAAAATCAGTTTTAAATGCATAAAAATTTTGAGGGCGGTCTTTCCGAGTTGTTTTTACTTAAACCTCTCACCTCGTCCTTTTTTTTTTATTAGAACTACATTAGTAGTCACCTAAGTGGTATTTTGTGCATGTGATCACGGAAAAGAGTTCTGTTCCCTCCGCACACATGCGACTGGCGAAAACAAAAACGGCAATAACTCTCAGTGCATAATGGTTTAACCTTGCTTCAGAAATCTTCCCGTTAAGCCTCGAATCTCGAACCTGGAAGTCATACTTCCGCGTAGCTGAACGAGAATGCGTTCTGACCCTGCGTGCGGGCGAACCGGCGCTGTGAGTTCGAAAGCATCATTGGATAAAACCGACCGACCAATGAGATATCGGCTTGCATCTATACATGGCGACCCTGTCACGTGGCGGAGTTGTCTGCTTCATGGTTAATCGCGTTGTTGTCATTTGTACCTGGAGGCTCAGAAGTGCAAAGTTGGAATCGTGTTGTGCATCATTTTGTCTGTCGAGTTTTGTGTAGTTGCATAGATCGTCAGTTTTTGAATAAATCAAATGACAGATTTATACACCTTGCTGTTTTTGCCTGCCATGCTCCTTTTAAAATTCCTCTTAAGTCTGTCCATGACTGGTTTTCCTTTTTCTGCCAAAGGAGTCAGCTGGTCAGAACCAAGCAAAGTAAGTTTTCAGACACTTTTCCGCATGGTGGACTTTTAATTAAAAGTTTTGTGTTACCGAGTTTTACGTAGGATATGTTTTGTATGGCGCATAACTTAAACTAAACGATAAATTATATAAAAATTATCTTAAACAACGTATAGGAAAATTTACAATGAAGAAAAAAAAAAAGCTTCTCTAGAGATAAGTTATGAGTTTTAGCGTTTGTAGCTATTTAGCTTGATTTTGGTTATCCTTAATGAAATCTGGGCATTATGCCAATATTTTTAGTGCTTACTTTTAGAGAATTCACTGTGCTTAAAAAAAAAAAAAAGTAATAATAGTTGCGTAAAATCGCAGACTTAATAGTGAGTATGGCACCCTTATATACTAGCTCAGCCATGTACACTGCTAACCAGAATACTTCGCAACTCAGTTCGTGCTTGCTGCTATTTAGCCAGATCCGTAAGATTAAAAATCGAAAAAGGGCCGCGGGTGGCCTAGTGGTCAACGTTCGTGACTGCTACGGAGAAGACGTCGGGTTCGATCCCAGCAGGTACGAACGCTCGAACCACTAAATATCCGCCGTGCGTCGGATGGGCACGTTAAGCCGTCGGGTCCCGGGTACTGGCCCCCCGGTAATAAATAAGGGCGTCTCCCCCCCCCCCCCCTTTCTACCTCGCTTCCGTGTGACTTTCCTATCCGGCACTCTCGCCCAAATCTCCTAGCTTCCAATTTTTAAGGGTTGTTTAAGACCTGGGGTCAGACACTCCCTTCCTAAAATCCTCTACATAAGATCTGATCTGGAAAATCGAAAAATGGCGTTTAAAGTTTCTAGAAATTTGTTAAGAGGATTTTTAGATTGTCCACATGCACCATAACTTTAGTGTGAAAATTTCACTTTTGTATCATTATTATAGTCATTTTCTTTTTTTATTAATGTCAATCACCCAGAAATTATTTACAGAATTGAAAAAGGCTCTTCATGACAATAGTTTAAAGATATTTTTTTTTCCTGATTTTCTTTAGGGCTTTTTTTTCATTTCTAATCATTTTTGATAGATTGACAACAACCATAACAGTTCATGGAGAATGCTCAATAACATCTTATTTAAATATGTAATAATATTGTAAATACGTTTTTAATTGCTCTGATCAGATTTTTTTCTGTGCATACATTGAATGCTTCATGACACTTAGGTTTGCTGCTTTCAAAATCCATGCTTGGCCAGTGGAACAATATTTCTTAGCTTTAAAATGGTTTTAGCAAAGCCATGAGTGAGAATATATGTATTTGAATTCCTTTTCTGTCAGTTGTTGAGGTCTAAGATGCAGTTTTTTTTTGTTTTTTTTTTCATGCCCAGATCTTACATTAAAGTTCTGAGTGAGATGTGGATGCTAACATTTCTGCTCTGGTTATGACCTTTTCACTATCTTAAAACTTAATTACAAATAAGCAATGCCTCCTAACTTCTGATTGTAATTTTCTTCTTGGTTGCTCAGTAGATGCACTCTGTCTCTCCATTCCTCTCTATTCTCTGCCATTCTCTTCAAGTCATAGTATGTCCTAGTATTAGTGTTGTGGAGTAACTGTACCACAAAACTATTCCTTGGCCATCTTCTTTCTCTCTTGCCTCGAATTTTCCCTTCCAAAACTTTCAGAATCCGGCCTCCATGGCGCAATGTGTGTCCCATCCATAACATTCTTCTTCTTTTTAACATGTTTTTCAGATTCCTGGGTTCTCCAAGACCTCCTCATTAGTCTTTCAATCCAGCCAACTTATTCTCTCCATTCTTTTATATCTCTACATCTCAAATGCCTGCAGCCTTTTCACTTCCCTCTTGGCCAATGTCCAAATCTCAGAATTGTAGAGAGCTACTGGCCAAACATATGCCTTCAAAATTCTCTTCTGCAATTTTAGATCTATATTTTTAGCTGTCAGTAGTCTTTGATTCTCTCTAAAAGCCGTTTTTGCCATCCCCAGTCTCATTTTAATTTCCTTTTCACGTCTCGCATCTTAATGATTGTAATAGAGATTGTTAACAAAACATGTTCTTTCGTAAATGCTGTAATTTGATCTCGGAAGTATTCCTGATGCTTTTGTTTTTATGGTAGAGAACATTACAATTACAAAGGAACCTTACATTTCCAAAAGACTGCTCCACAGATCCTTTGTAGGTTCATAGCTGACAAAAAATTTAGTCTAGGAAAAAAACTTTTTAAGATCACATAGCTATTTCTAGAAGTTATTACATCATAAATTTTATGTAAAAATGGGGTTTGCATAGGATTATATTTCATTTGTCAAATTTTGGGGTGGGTTTACTGCCCCCAAATCTGACAAGTATATGTGAGAAAAGAGTGGTGATAGTGGGTGGGAATGGCGGGGAACATCGTTCCTGTAAGAAATTGGTAAGGGGATGACATTCCCTTAAATAAAATAATTATGAGCATAAGTGCATCAAAACTTGGAAGAAAATACAACAACAGTTAAACAAATGTGCTGCTGAGCTATTGAAGGGAAATTCGGGCTTGGTGTTTATTTACAGGGTGTCCACACGGTCTCCTTACAACTTTGCATATTTATTACACACTGTATGAGATAGACAAATGTGGTTGAGCTCATAAGTAAGAATAAAGACAAGTTTTTCTACCTCATTACAAAAGCTTAATATGCGCACCATTTGTTGCACGTAGAACAACCATGTGTGCTGCAGCATATCCTCAGTAACGGTTGAAATGTCATTGTTGATCCTCGATTTCAGGTCATCGATGTCCTGTACCTTTGTCCAATACACAATATCCTTCACATATCCCCATACAAAAAGTCCAGAGGTGTGATGTCGGGGGATAGGGGTGGCCATGCAATTGGACCATCCTGTTCAATCCACCTCCCAGGGAATGTTGTGTTTAAAAAGTCCCCAATGTGGTGGCGCACCATCCTGTTGGAATATCACACTTGGTTGTAGGTCTCCAACTGTGGCACAGCATACACAAAACATCCAGGTAGACATCTACCATCACTGTTTTCTCACTGAAGAAAAATGGTCCAAGGACTCGATTATGCATAACACTGTACCACACGTTCACTTTAGAACTGTCTCTTGCAAGTTCCATAAACGCATAAGGTTTTTCATACCCCCAAATCGTGACATTGTGTCTGTTTAACTGCCCAGAGACATGAAAAGTTGTCTCATCGTAAAACAAACTTGTGAGAAACTCGGGATCTTCACTCAGTCTATCCAGCATCATTACTGCAAATTCTTTTCATTGTGGTCTATCATTCGCCTCAAACACTTATAACAGTTGCCATTTGTATGCATATAAGCATAGATGTCTATGTAGCAACTTGTGTACTGTGGACCAGGGCATTTGTAGTTCTCTGGCAGTGGAAGGAATGGACTTCTTTGGGCTTTGTGAAAATGAATCATGAACACGTTCGATGTCTTCATTGAATATTCGTGGTCGGCGACTATCATCTTGATCCAACACGGACCCAGTCTCCTTGAATTTCTGGAGCCACTGGCGGATACTAGGACGGAATGGCGAGGTTTTCCTATACTTAGTACGGAAATGTCGTTGTGTTTGTGTATCAGATTTTGTTTCAATGAACCAAGCGATGCACTGCGCTCTCTCTTGTGGGGACCACATTTTCATAGAACAGCACCTGCTACATCAGCGAGGGACCTATTACAAAAAACAATAAGGTCAATTAAAACTTTGATATTTACGGTATATTATACAACAAATACCATGAACTTACATAGTACAGGGTGTCTATAATAAATGTGCAAAGTTGTAAAGAGACTTTGTGGACGCCCTGTACACCTATGTATTCTATTTGTAATTTGTTCAAGATTTTTGTTTGAGCATTTTCTCTCTCTGATTTTGCAGTTTTCAAAGCTTTTGAACTAAGACAATAAATTTTATCTGCTGAACTCTCTTAGCCGAAGGTTTGTAGAGGATGCTTGCGTTCAACTGTTTTGATTTTGTATCATCCCGTAGGTTTTCCAACTGGGTGTAATTTTGAACTAATAACAGTGCTGCTGGCTAGCTTTAGAATACCAAAATCAAATTGATTCATAGTGACAATTCGGCACATAGCAGCTAAATAAGACCGCACTGACTTCCAGGGAATACGACATCATCTAATTATTTAAAGTGGTGTCTATCAACAGCCGTTTTTTTGGTAACTTAAACTTTAAAAAGGACACCCTCTGAGGTGTTCCTCTGTAAGTTTAAGTTAGTGTAGCTCTTGTTGTTTTGATGTTGCATTACGTCGATGAACTGAATAATTACTATGTTCATTTAGGTAGGAAAACTGTTAGTGAATTCCAGATGATTTTTAGCTATGCAATCAAGGAAAACTGTTAGTGAATTCCAGATGTTTTTTAGCTATGCAATCATCATATGACTAATTGGCCCACGTGATCCGATCCAAATCAGCCCTTATATGTATATATATTTATTAATTATGTTAATATAGACACTGCCACTCCTGACTGTGCTTATTTGGACAAAAATAAGCATCTAAAGTTTGCAAGAAAAGTAAACAAATTCAAATTTAGAACGCTGGACCCATGTGAATATCATCTGCTGTTCCTGCATCGATTACCTGTAGTTTCCACGTATAAACTCGATCATCGTTACATGCCATAATTTCAAGAAACTACTCCCCATCATCCCTCCATAAAAAAAGACAGGTTAATCAGTGTTTTCTTGCTTTCAAATAAAATTGCAAAAATGTCACAAAACAATTTAAACTCCTAAATATAACACTGTCTCAGTGGTTAGTAGTTTTTATGTGTGGTGACCAAAATGCGGCATGTAGATATATAATTCCAATGGACCTGATAGCGTACATTTTCACTGATTTTCTAATGTGGAATTCTGGTAGTGCTATTTTTCCTATCTTTTTAAGCAAAATCTTTTAAGAGTTGTTTTATACACCATCAATGTTTCTCTTTCTTTTTATGTAAATATTCTGCTTTTATTCATTTGAATAGATTCTAAATTATATAATATGTTATTTTCACATCAATTAATAATTAAACACCTTTATGAACTTTCTTTATATTTCTGAGCTGAGAGACATAGAGAGTTTTGTATACATAGTTTAATTGGTGAAATTTCTAAATTTTAAGTAGTTAAACTCTGGGACAAAAACCTATAAATCAATTAAAAAAAAAATCAAACTAAAGCACATCATACCTGTTTATCCAAGTCAATTCCGAGATATGTCCTAATTTCTTTCTTTTTTTTTAATTTTCTGCTGTTACTTCCTCCTTCTTGAGTTCAGATGTGATAAATATGTAGACAGTCACTTCGGATGCAGCAGCAGCCCTCCACGTGACCGCGATTGGCTAATCCAACGCTGTATGCAATTAAGAAAACCGGAACTCCTTCACAGAGGCGTAACTAGTCATTCTGCACCCCGGGGCAAACCACAAAATATTACGCTCCCATCTGTCTTTCTATCTTACATATCATCATTGTCAACAACTATCAATCTACTGCTAGATGAAAGTCTCCCCAGTTTCTTCCACAACGGTCTGTGAGCCAATCTCCTCCATTTCACTCTGGCATGCTTTCAAATTTCATCCACCCACCTTCCACATAGTCTTCTTCTGAGTGATTTTTTTTTCTGAGCCCTGGTATCTAGTCCAATATTGCAGCTGTACATCGGTGGCCCGTTCCTCTAGCAATATGTCCAGCCCATTGCCGTTTCAGGGAACTAATAAATCAGTAATATATATACATGTGTGTTTGTGTATGTGTAACTATTATATTAAAATAGTAATAATATCGGGTAGTGTATGTTTTATGTATAAATATGTTTGTACAGCTTTTCGCAACTGCTTCGGAGTTCGGACTCTAACAGACCGAATCTAGCTGGTAGTTGTGGCTCGCAGCCCAGTGGCAGCTTCTGGAGTAAAATGTTGGTGAGGCAAAGACCCAGTCCATAACGTATATGTTATGAAAAGTGACTAAAACCAAATTTTGTAGCGAAGAGATTTGATGTATATACATCGTATATATATACTGTACTTATAATATTATTATTATTATTATTCAACAAAAGTTCAACAAAAACATGGGAAGACATCAAGCACAGCAGAATGGAGAGAGAGGTAGACTTAAAACATTGGAAACATTTTCAGAGGGGAAAATGTATATTTTATGAAAAAAAAGAAATAAAAAAAGGGAAGAATAGTTAACCCGTTTTATTTTATATCATTCTTCCTGAGCACAAACACACATTTTGTACTTAACTTTTTTATCTAGCGATAGTTAATGAGTGGTTATTGCATCACTCACAACACTAATCAAACGTTCACTCCTCTAGAAATTCAAAGGAAATAATTTGAATGGAAGAACTACTTTTCTCAAAAAATGTTTCTGAGTCCAGAATAAAAGCAACATGTCCATTTGTGAAGGTGCACCCTTCATTGAGATCACATTTAAGGTTCACGGGCCACAAATTAAGGCCCTGACCTGTGAAAACGATGGCTAGGAGAAAGCAAGCTGGAAGCACGTTTCTATATATCTTGTCAAAACAAGTAATGTGACTTAAACATGGCAGAAATCAGAACAGGTGTAAAATTGTAAAATTTGTTTTTCCTCCAGTAGAATGCATTCATTTTACTTTTTATTAATCAGTTCAATTCTAAAAATAATTATTTTTATTAATACTAATAAATCAAAATTTATAAGTAATAATCTATGAAAGAAAAACTCAGCACATTTATTGCCTAACCATAAACTACAGAAGAAACACATTCCAAAAAGTCAGCACTGAAATATAGAATACAGTGCACACTTTGACGAAAAAGCTGTGTTGATAATACACTATAAAAATAGACGTGCTCTCACTAACTGAGGTGAACTGTATTGCCGCCTCAATAACTGCTTTGCCAAACTCTCATCTGCTCGCTCCCATTGAACAAAATCCCTGCCTCCTTCCAATAGAAACGCAGACGCTAGTAGATTTTGAGCGGCGTTTGAGTTTCGCCTCAAAATTCGTAGAGGAAGTCTGGGGAACCGTTTTTTTTACATCTCCTGTCTGTTGCAACAGAGATTATTCAGATAATCACCTCTCTAGGCACTCAGCATATGCTCATTTCAACCTCTTTGCAAAAATAGTATTTAAACTTCATAAATTTAAGACTCGTAAATTCAGGATTTCATTTTCAGGTTGAAGCCTTTTGTAACAAAATTTATGAATCCCAATGAGAACTTCAGAGTTTGATTTAGCATGCACAATTAAAGGTGTATTGTATTTTACATATGTAAAAAACTTTCTTCATCATTGGCAAAAAATTTCTGGTGAGGCGTCGGCTCACTTGCCTCATCTGGTGAGCCGCCAATGTCACAGCCACAGTAATGATTGAATAGCCTCAGAGAATCTTCAGCAATGTGAATGACATCCTTATCTTGCAGCATACTAAAGAAAAATGGACCTCATTGTTGTTGACAGAAACCCTGGTTCTTCTTTAGTTGGACGAACTACATAACAGTGGCTTCATTTCTGAATGTGAGCAACGAACATCGCTTGAACATTTTGAGGAAGAAATTCAAATTTTAAGTGTAACAGAATCTGGTCTAGAAGTTTCATTTCCAATTTCAGTCAGATTACAAGCAGTGTTTTTTGCACCCAGGGCATCTGCCCCTCCCTAGTTAAGCTTCTGCTCCTTCAGCTGACATATAACCTGTGCTTTGTGATATAAACATTTTTAGGCGAATTTAAAACTTATTAGGATGTATTTTTTATTCATTAAAATAATTTTTATTTTTCTATTTATGTGTGCATACTGTATATACAAACACAAACACATAGATGCATAAAATGTGTGTGCATATGTGTTTGCGTAAATTTGCCCAGACTTAAAATGCTTAACACTGTGTTCCCCCTAAACAAATAATTTACTTTCACCACTAGTGAAAAATCATATGAAAGGTTATAAAGGGAAAACTTTTACTTGCTAGATTACAATATAAAAAATAATTTAAATCAATATAAGTCAAAATGAAAATCCTCAGATTTATACATTTTTCTAATAAGACTAAAAAGGTTAGACAATAATATTTTTTTGATTGTGGTATGTTTTAGTGTTGAATTAGTAGGTATGTATCAAATCTGGCACCTGAACATGGGTTTTAAACAAAAAAGTAAATGACCAAAGTTAACACTGTGCACTTAATTTCACACTTTTTTTAAAGATGATAATGAAGGAAACTATGAAATATGTATTTGTACATACATTTTTGTGGATTGTAAAAATGTTAAATGTTACCCATATAGCAGAGTAATTAGAGGCATGGACTTCTGGCTATTTGTCTGAGTTGGACTTTGATTTGAATCCCAGTTGAAACATGGATGGTGTGCTTGTACTATGATGCCGGCTCTCTCCCTTCCCTTTAAACAGTGACCCTAAATTACGGATGTGCTACTACTTATAGCCTTAAATGCTCATGGGGGTTGTTAAATCACAAAAAAAAAAAAAAAAAAAAAAAAATTTAAATGGTAGTAAATATTTTGTATGAATTATAGTTTACTTTAGATTGTTTATTTTTGACCAGTTTCTGAGGTACAGCATAGGAAAAGTTGCTAAGCTCTGACAGAGATCCAGTACTTTCTTTGTTCTAAGGCAGAGGTGGGGAACCTTTTCATGTTGGAAGGCCGCATTAAGTTAGCTGAAATCTAACAAGGCCGCATTCAAGAAACTTCACAATTAGATATACTTCTAAATGTACATTATTTTGTAAAATTCTTACTATGTCCTAACTTCAAAAAATGGAGAAAAAAATGTTAATTCTAAAGTTAACTGACCTTTTAATGACTTTGCTGTGACTGCTTTTTGTTGGAAAGCATTTAAATATTTGGTTGCAACATGGAGGTCCGCACTTGCTCACCCTCAAGATGGGTATTCGTCATTTGTGACCTTAAGGACATCTTGATTTATGTTAGGTAGGAGAATGTAGATTTTCAGCAATAAGTGGTTGAAAAACAAGAAAGCATTTTTTGTGCATGTTGTTGAAGGCATGGGTATTCTATTACATTGTTCCATATTTCAAATGGATCTTTCTTAGCATTAAATAAGGACTTTAAAATGTCATCTTCTGAGAGCTCAATCAATTCTATCTGTAGTTCTTTTGGAGCCATAGAACAAAATCATGAAAGTAGCAGGTGTCAAAATAGCCCTTATGACTTACTAATGTTTTAATTGTGGCTGTCAGTCGGGGAACATTATTTTGTTGAATCTTCTTTTATTTTCATGATATTATGAGAAGAATATTTCTTCCATACTATATGTACTTCTGTTACTGTGTGGTATTTTAAATATGGTCATTTTAAGATTAAAATAAAAATAATGAAAGATGAACAAAAACATATTAATAGAAATAAAAGGATTTGTTCTGCAAAATTTGGATTCACTCAAAAGGCCACACTTAATGGCCTAGAAATCTGCAGGTTCCCCACCTTTGTTCTAAGGGATCCTATCTACAATTGAATAATTTTATGGTGATGAAAGATTTGCTCTTTCCTTGACACATAAGTAATTAATATTAGTTGATTGACCATATATGTGTTAATCGAAACTAACTGTGAAGACAAAGAACTGTGAAACGTCTTTATGAAACACTAAACAAAATGGCATCTTAACAAAATGATGCATTTTTTAATATTTGTACATTTTTTTAACTAGATTGTTATCTATGGTTGAATTTTCAAAGATAACTCAGCCTCATCTCATTACGGTAACTCCCTGTCACTGCCATGTAAATTTTCAGTTTCTTGGTCAGCGGTGACACCAGGACATCAGAGCTGGTGGGCCAAGCATCGTATGGGAAGGGGAGGGGGTCTATTAGGGGGCAAAGTATCACATGGAGGGTCACAATATCTTGAAATTGTCACAAACGGAGAGAAGTTTGTCAGAAAATTTGATTGCATATAGATTTAACCCTATGATGATATTATCCCTAGTAAATTCAAAATAATTTCAGGGACATATTGCATGTAGTATTTATTCAATGCGCACAGTACTGTGAACCACGGATAAGAACCTCCATGGCCTTTAGCAAGTTACTATTTCTTCACAATTATTACTCACATCATTTCTTTTTCTTTTTTTAATATTTTCTGTCATAAGGCTATTTATGAATTTAGTTCATAACCAGGTGAGGAATATATGTAGTATATATCAAATTTTTGAACTATTATTACAAAAATGGTGTATTTCTATTACTCTCCCACACAGCTGCTTAGGGTTCCCTCCTTATTAAATAATCATACAACACTGAAT
Organism: Macrothele yani; assembly: GCA_039090855.1. Lineage (NCBI taxonomy): Eukaryota > Metazoa > Arthropoda > Arachnida > Araneae > Macrothelidae > Macrothele > Macrothele yani. Next base: position 19,224,537 of record CM077023.1, on the reverse strand, counting down.
TTAACAAAAAAATAATTTATGTATAAAAAAATTCTGTGAATACAAAAAACTCGCATACACTTATCCAAATTCCTTAAAATCTTAGTAATTAATGACTTCATGGCTTCCTCTTATTACTTTCAGTATTCTAAATATTTAACAGGAATTATCGAGGATAAATTTATTAAGGTACATTACCTCTCAAATTTTTGATCTAAACACTAGATCTTCGTCAGGAGTTCTTGCGTCCTACTACTTCCACAGATCTGGCGACCAAGCCTGATGGATTTTCCATCCAGCATGGTCATTGATGTTGCCACCTTGTGTCTTGTAAATTTCCAGGGATCCGGAAATTAGAGGAATCCCTGGAAATTTACAAGACACAAGGTGGCAACATCAATGACCATGCTGGATGGAAAATCCATCAGGCTTGGTCGCCAGACCTGTGGAAGTAGTAGGACGCAAGAACTCCTGACGAAGATCTAGTGTTTAGATAAAAAATTTGAGAGGTAATGTACCTTAATAAATTTATTCTCGATAATTCCCGTTAAATATTTAGAATATTAAAATCTTAGATTGCTGCACTCCATGTGTTGTAGCTGCTTAAATATTTTGTGGGGGAGGGGCTAAAGGATGTGCTCAAAGAAAAGTTGTGCCACATCTTGGTAGGTTTTGATGTTTCTGCCATCCATATGTACATTTAATGTGAATTATAAATGCACTTTTGGCTACTACCAGAGGAATTTTAAGATTGGTTTTCTAATAATTAGCTGGCAAATTGGATCTTATGTTATGCGGTGACAATTGTTGCCTAGCCTGTAAAGCTGCTAATCCAGCACTGTATGATAATATTTCTGGAGAACATTCTAGAAAGTTCTGTAAGGCTTTCAATACAGTATACTAACTTACTTATGCAAATCATGTTGTATATCGGCCTAGTCTCGGACCTCGTATATATTGCTTCATGTACATATATTACACTCTTCCTGTTACACTATTGTTTTTCTTCTGCCACCTAGTAGCAGAGTAGTCTGAGGTGCTAGCTTCTGATCAGTTATCCGAGATGTGTCGAGGTTCGAGTCCTGGTGTATTTATTTGATGGCACTGGCTGTGACCCTTCCCTGGATCATGTGCCCCTAAATTAGGGACAACATCTATTTATATAGCCGTAAGAGTTTCTCATGGTGGTCATTAAATAATAAAAAAACAAAAACACAGCTTTGCTAATAATATAACAGAGGTAAACAGAAATGATGATAGCTTAATATTCAGTATTCATCATGTATTGTGAACTAAATTTTTGTATTCTCACTGTTTGAATTCTTATAAGTCCACAGTCAGTTCTTTAAACCAGCAATTGTGTTTTGTCTGCATTCAATGTAATGCAATTGTTACTTTAGGGTGTATGTACAGTGGTGTCCAAAATTAAAGTCCAAAAGTCATTTTTGGGAAAAAAGAGAAAACCACATAACAGAATGTTCAGAAGTTTTTATGTAAATACACATAAGCAGAAAATTCATAAACAATTTATTAAAAAATAAGTATATGTATATGTGCTGACTATGCAAAATCACAGGGATATGGATCTCCATAATGAAATGTCAAATTTCATCTAATAAGGTGGTTAATAGGGAATATAATTTCTTCTTATGGACAGACAGCTCTGACAATGACTAGCCATGTTAATGACAAGGTTTTTGATATGCTGTCGAGACAATGAATCCCATTCCTCAAGGAGAGTGGTATGTAGCTCATCTAGGGTTGTGGGAGGGAGGGGGTTGACAAGCTGCAACTTGTCTCCCTAAAGTATCTCAGGCATATTCTATAGATTTTTGGTTCCAAGAACTGGCTGACCAATCCATCCTTCAAATATCCTTGTTCCGGAGGAAATTATTCATGAGCTGAGCCCTATGTAGACGAGTGTTATCATCCATGAAAAGAAATTGAAGATCAACAGCACCCCAGAAAAACCTGATATAGGACTCGAGGATCTCCTCCTTGTAAAAGATTGCTTCCTTCAAACATGTAGAGTGATGTACAGCCATTCAGCATTGTACCACCCCAGACTAGCAAATAATCACCACCAAAGGTGTCTCATTCTTTGATGTTGGAGGGACAGTTAAATGAAATAGGTTTCTGGTTCCCTCCAGATGAAATGATATCAAGAATCATCCCAGTGCAGAAAGGGGGAGAGTCTGCGGGATCTGGACCCTTCCCAAAAATGCCCTTGTCCTTCATTCATCAAATGAAAGAAAACAAATGATGTTCTTTTAAAATACATTCTGCTAGGGCTAGATTTTTAAAAAATCTGCACTTGGTTTTATAAATTTCAAATTTTCGTTATGATCAATTATTTTTTTGTCAGTCTTAGTTCTAGTTTTCGTAATGATCTTCATTTTTCTGAATGACTTATGTTTAATGACTAGTGAATTTATCTTACTTATTTCAGAAGACAATTTTTTTTTCATCTGCATGCACATCTGTGTTGATTTATACCAACATTCATTAAAAAAAAAACGTACATTCATATATATGTTTTAATATAGCCGTAGTCGAAATAAGATATACATATAACTGATTTTGCTTGCTTGCCCTGTGAATTTCTTGTTGGAGCCCTCCAGTGAGGAAATTTTGTGTGTGCTACTGGAGATGCAGGCTATGAAATTTAGAGACTATTGATACTGTTTGAAAATGAATGTCTGTTTACTGGTTTCTGGCTAAACCTTTTGGGTATCACTGAAAAATGCCTAAAAAAAAAAAAAGAAAGAAAGAAGTAAAGTAAGAAAGAAATCTGCAGTTAAATGTCAACAAAGAAATAAATGCCCCAGTCTCAAAAACTGCCGACAACATTCGTACATAAACAATATTGCTTAACTTCAACCTTACAACCGAATCCCCCTAGCAGAAGAGTGAAGTCCACGCTTGAGAAAAACCTAAGAGTGTCCCTCTTTTTCTAGAAGGCGCGGACGTTCCTTAATTGCTGCCCTCTCAACCCCCCCAAAGATCATTATCAAATTCCACCCTCGCACTACAACGAAACCCATAAATCTCTCTTTCCCTCGGATGGGACGTTGAGAAGTGAGAGCCAACCCCATTGACGCAGCTGTATCGAAATTGCGAAAAAGACACTAACGAAAAGAAAGATGATTCAAATTCACTGTATTAAAAATGGTTACCTCAATGTACTCCTGACAAACATTGATGCCTAGGTTACATAATGAAATAATGTTATGCAAAAGTGAAATGAAATATTGTTTGAGCTTTCTATGGCACAGCAAACCTCAAGATGAAATTTCAACAATGGTTGCAAGCTTCAAAAATTAAGTAAAATTTTGCGAATTTGAATTTCAAAAATAGGGCTCCAAACTGTGAACACTCGTACGTCTCTGCGGGTTTCTGTCAAATTTCATAACATGTACTTTCAGTAGTTCCTTCTATAGGAGACTGACAGACAGAAAGGCAGACACATTGATTTTGTTATTATAGGTTAGTCTGTGCTGCTGAAGCTTGTTTTTAAATAAATACAAAACCCAAAAATCAATATTTCTTTCAGTCGTGTAGATTTTTACCAGCAGTCTTTACCTTGCCAAAAATCATTTAAAGCTTCAAAAGTTTTGTATTGAGTGCAATGCTACTCGATTTTGCGACTGAACGGTGTAACAACATCAGGGTACAAAACTGTTCGTGTACGTGAATTCTAAATGAAGAAAGGTGTTTCATCAGCGATTTTCCAGTGAAAGTACTCTAAATTGCCAGCCTGCTGGAAAGTAATTAGAATTGTCATGTGTTTGGTTTACACGTACGTTGAATGCACATAACATCGTTTCTAGTGTAAGGGGGTGGGGGATGGCTCTGTGCAGAATTGTGAACTGCTTTTTTTTTTTTTTTTTTTTATGCTCCTCGTATTTCTTCTCCACTCACTTCTCCTTCTCCGTGGCACAACAGCTCCATGTAGAGCCAAGGAGATCTAGAAAAGACAAATCTATGACATTAGAGAGACTAGTTCCTTCTCTAGATGTCACTCGGAAACCAAGGTTTCCCTATTGGTTTCCAACGCTGTCGTGTATGACTCCAAGCACGACACCGACATATCAGACCGTGTAACGTGAAAAGTGACGTCACAAACGGAAAGAACTCGCCTCTAATGACATCAAGCCGCCCCGGTGGCGCAGTGGTCTAAGCGATGGCTTCTGATCATTCGCACGGAAGGGGTCCGGGTTCGAATCCCGGTGAGGCATGGATGTTGTGTTTGTCTTACGGCACTGGCTCTCTCCCTTCCCTGGAACCAGTGGCCCTAAATTAGGGACGGGCGACTGCTTATAGCCCATTGAGTTGCTCACGGTGGTCGTTAAACCTCCAATCAAAAAAAAAAAAAATGACATCAAACAAAGATCTTCGCTCTTTCCACGTTTATAAGTGAGTCACGGAAAAATTATCATTGGCCGCCACCGGGAGTCGAACCCAGGGTCTTCCAGTTACGCACCGGATATGCTTTCGCTACACCACAGCGGCCTCGAATTCCTCCAAACTTACACACGCTAACTGCCAAGCCAATTTGGCAGGTTGCTTCTTGGAGCCCCGCACAATGCTGGGGATTCACCAAAGATGGTAAGCAGCAACTGAAGAAATAATTAGAAGGCGAATGAATAATTAATACAGACATTTAACGTGGACCAGGAACATCAAACAACTTATAAACGTGGAAAAGCGAAGATCTTTGTCTGATGTTCCTCTACACCACAGCGGCCTCGAATTCCTCCAGACTCACACACGCTAACTGCCAAGCCAATTTGGCAGGTGCTTCTTGGAGCCCCGCACAATGCTGGGGATTCACCAAAGATGGTAAGCAGCAACTGAAGAAATAATTAGAAGGCGAATGAATAATTAATACAGACATTTAACGTGGACCAGGAACATCAAACAACTTATAAACGTAAAAAGAGCGAAGATCTTTGTTTGATGTTCCTGGTCCACGTTAAATGTCTGTATTAATCATCTCTAATGACCTTGTACTTTCTAGACGGCCTTGGTAGAGCCCTGGCCTCCGCGCGGCTTCTAAGCTGGTAATACAAAAGATTGGATGGCTAGTCCAATTCTGGAAGAGGGGGAGTCCAAATCTCTCTCAGGTTGGTCGGTTGATTATTATGGCGCAAGGGCCATGTTTGGCCAAAGAGCGCCAGACACAAGACAAACAAACAGTATTAAAAACATTGTACAATGATTAAAATCTGGCTGATTCAGTAAAAGTGAAAAATGAGAATGATGGAAGGGCTAAAATCTAGATACGTTTAAAAAATTAAATTTGTTTTAAAATGAAAAGACAGCGACAGTATCGCAGTGGTCATCCAGAAGCCGCTGCAGCGTAGCGGCGTCCTCGGTCAACAAATGAGAATGAAAGGAGTGAAAACGGACATCACGATAACGAACACAGCTACACAGAAGATGAGTGACGGTGAGTCGGCAATTGCACGTCTCACACATCGGCGCAGTGTCGCCACACAGCAAAAAGCGGTGAGTGAAACGACAATGCCCAATGCGGAGACGCGCAAGCACCTCTTCCTCCCTACGGTTCCGACGAAATGAGGATCTCCAGATTCCAAGAATAGGTTTAATACGATGCAGTTTATTTTCCACCTGTTGGTCCCACAGACCCTGCGACGTTCGCTTGCTATGATCCTGAACAGGAAAGCGGAAATCCCGGTGAAACAGTGGCAAGGGTGTGACGACCAAAGAGGAAGCAGATCTAGCAGCCGCATCAGCACACTCGTTACCCGAGAGTCCAACATGCCCAGAAATCCAGCAAAACTGAACCTGGAAACCGGCCTCGAGCAAACGACGAAGCAACCGTCTCACATCCAAGAGAAAAGGATGGTCACGCCAATCCGCAGATGATAAAGACTGCAAGACACTTAAGGAATCCGTATAGACCATAGCACGATGATGAGAGCTCGACTGAACATGGAGAAGGGCGGGATACACAGCATGCATCTCCGCCGAAAACACCGTGGCCTCAGCTGGGATCCGCGCTACTCAAACGTCATCTACACAGACTCTCTCAGGAGCAACCACCGTAAATGGTTCACACATCTAGGGCAGATTTTCAGGAATCCATTCACGTTGCATTCATGGAAAAACCACTAACGGGATGGTCGGCAATAAGATTAGAACCCACAACAGTATCCCACCACATAGATACGAGCAACATCTGGAGGTCAGTTCTACTTTTTGCCATCTTTTTTTTTTTTTTTATGTTCTTCAGAATTTGCTCGTTTGAGATTCTTATTTCTTCCTCTCTTGACCCGTTGCACTAATAACAAGCCTTGGAGATGTAGCACCGAATTACTGGTTCAACCGTCTCTACTGGTTCACCTTGAAAAGTCGAAGCAGCCCCGCTGGCGCAGTGGTCTAAGCGCTGACTAATGATCATTTGTCCGAGATGGGTCCGGGTTCGAATCCAGGTTAGGCATGGATGTTGTGTTAGTCTTACGGCACTGGTTCTTTCCCTTCCCTGGAACCAGTGGCTCTAAATTAGGGATGGGCAACTGCTTGTAGCCCATTGAGTTGCTCACGGTGGTCGTTAAACCCCCAATAAAAAAAAAAAAAAAAATAGAAGCTGCTTTTGAGTTATTCATCGTTGTACTGTTTCATCTGAATTTTGTTTACACGAGCAGTTCAGTGCGTAAAAAATATATAAAATATTTATACTTATAGAGAATATATTTTCATAATCTACGTAAAATAAAAATTCAAATATTTATAACATCTGTTTTCAAAGGAGGGCCCTCTTGCCTCGTAAGGCAGGGGGCGGAACACCCTCCTGCTTTCCGTGTGCCATGGTCCTGGCTCGTACATTTATGGGCCTTATTCAGAGCCCATTTAAGAGGGGGCTAGAGGGGCAGCAGCCCCGGGCCCCGCAATTTCAAGGGCGTCCAGAATTATGCAGGATGCTTGAAGAATTGACAGAGTTCTACAGGTTTTTTTTTTTTGTTTTCTTTTACAGAGATAACACAGCAAAAACTGTAAGAAATTGTCTTGTAAAAAAATTTCTATTTGTTTCTACTTTTTTAAGAAGAGTCCGCAAAAATTATAGTCTCCCCCAGTCCATCCTAAAATCTTTCGAAAACATTACAGATGTTGTTGTTTTTTTTGTTTTTTTTACACATCTGTAATTGGGGAAAGTTTTCATACATTAAGAATTCTTTTGAATCATGATATTTGGATCATATCATTTTACCCATTACTTCAATATAATTTCAACAAGCTGAATCCTGGGGAAGGGGGAGAATAAAGCAGAACTAAACTGGTATCCATTTTTCAGCCATGCATTTTTACATTTTCTAGCGTTTAACACTGATTCGTCCATAAATCATAGAATACACACTTTAATACGGCGGGGATATTTTCATGGCTTCCTCCTCATATTTTGGGAATGTTTTCTCCTGGGTATTTTTATTCATCCACCCATATTGAAATCTTAGATGTGTTACTAATACTGGGGCCCCAAAATACTGTCCAGCCCCGCGGGGCCCCTTCTTAAATGTGCTCGGCCTTATTCAAACTGTCATTATTGGGAAAATTCGTATTCATTATAAAAAATAAAAAATTACCCTTAACTAATATCCCTTGGTTTGTGTAGTTGTGGGATAGGCTGACCGATTTCAACATTATTTCCAATCAGATTTCCCAAGAGTATTTCACTGGCTTTCAAGGTTGTTCATTCAGGTATTATTCGCGCAGATGTTTAATTGCGCTACAGACGTGGGTTTTTTTTTTAAACTGCCACGTGTCTATGATGTACACAGATGCATTTAATTTGACGTTGCGTTCTGGTTTGAAGTATTTGCTTCGAGTGGAAACTTTCCAGATGTGCTGCTTCGAATGTTAGCTGTGATTGACTGACGTCCAGATGCTGTTCATTGCCACCTGCTGCTATTTAGCACTGAGGGCTATTTCCATGTGATCACTGCTTCTAATGAAGGTGGTTTCGAGTTCAAAGAAAAGTTCTTTTAGGCCTTAATCAGCTTATCCGTTGAAGCAGTTTCGAATTGATTCTTAACATAGGGTTAGAGAACTGTTTTTTCTTTTCCTGAAACATTCAGATTTTTAACTGGCATAAAAATTGTCAGTATTCAATAAAATCTGTGTACCAGGGGCGTTCAATATACTCTAAGACTAATGCCCATTTGCCGTGTATTTTGACAGTGTTGTAAGTTGCTTTTCGGCGTCGAAACTTCAGTGCCCTTACATATTTGTCCCTCCTATTTTAATCCTTGATAATAAAATACTTTATCGTGTCCTGAAAAACATGCCTCCCTTCTGTACTCGCGGCAAAGCTAATCTGATTATGGAGTTGAAGGTACATTCCACTGCGTAATACAGTTCCAGTCTAAAAGCTCGTATTCGAGCTTGAACTGTAACTAAAAAGTACATAGTTGTTCTAAACGTTGTGCGTACGTACATTAAAAAAATTATCTTAGTTTCGGTCGTGTTTCTAAAAAATACAGATGTTCGTTTTTTGGCGACGTCATTGTCACTTGTGTCTGTTGGCCATTTGCATTAGACAGGCTATACCGGAGGATATTTACTGCTGGTGGGAAGTAAATGATCAAATGATCATATGTAGAGGATTTTAGGAAGGGAGTGTCTGACCTCAGGTCTTAAACAACCCTTAGAAATAAGAAGCTAGGACATTTGGGCTAGATTGCCCGATAGGAAAGTGACACGGAAGTGAAGTAGAAAGGGGAGGAAAACACCCTTATTTATTACCGGGGTCCGACGGCTTAACGTGCCCATCCGACGCACGGTGGATATTTAGTAGATCGAGCGTTCGTACCTGCCTGGGATCGAACCTGAGGACCTTCCCGTGGCAGTCACGAACGTTGCCCACTAGGCCACCTGCGGCCCTGGTGGGAAGTAAGCTGACAGTCAAGTGTTTTTAAGCGTTAAGGCAGCCACAGACACCCATGTTTGAATAACACGTTTGGGTATCATGCCAGCAAATGGGGGAGTTTTGTGCCTGAGGCGGCATGTAGCGTGGATTGAAGCTCTTCAGCGCCTGCCTGAAATCCTCTTCACTCCATGCTACATGGCGCCTCCCCATTTGCTAGCGTGACACTCAAACGTGTGTGCCTGTGGCCGCGGGGGTCGCTGAAAGCACAATGAGTGCGAAGTTTACTTTTGTTCTGACTCCCGTCATAGTGGCATACTGCATCTCATTAGTGTGGAGAAACACTGAGAAACTATGACATCTTTTCGGTGAATCGGTCTCTTCCGCTTCCAGCCCGTAGAAGTTTAAGTTTACCCCGAATATAGACTTCTTTCTCAAGCGTTTACGAATATATTCCACGGTTTCATAGACTATGGTGATGAACTCCAAGATGGTGCACAATCTTCGTGGGCTCAAACCATGTATTATTCTCGTCATCGTCTCACTCCGTAGATTCCTGGCTCTTCGTCTCGGAAACACAGGGCCGTAACTAGGGTATGATGGCCAGCGTGGCCCTAACTAGGGTATGATGGCCAGCGTGGCCCCTGCCATAGGCAACAATTAAATGAATGCGCCGTACGAGGGTTTAAGATAATTAAATATATAGTAATTAGTAACTAAGTAAGTTTAAAGCAGCAGCGAAAACCGAATTATCTATATATTCGAATATTTTAATCATTTTTATAAATATTAGAATTTTGCGTTTTAGCGGCTACACGAACTGTTGTTATTTCTCCAGAAGTTGGACGCACGCCTTTTGGTCACAAGGTCACAAAAAAAAAAAAAAAAGATGTTAATCCTTTTTCTTGAAAATCGGACCAAGCTTATATAGCCCCCTAGCCCCGAATCATAACGGCCAAGCGAGGATGTATTTTGTATTCCTCGACAAGAGAGGCTTGTATGGTGGAAGATTTGAGTGGGAGATCAACCTAAACGATTTGTGGACAGGGTGGGAGTTATGCGCATGGCAGAGATGGAAGAAGGACATTTGGACGTTCTCCAAAATCATCTGTGCTCAGAAACAGATTTTGGCCATGTTATTAATGAATCTGTAAAATTGTTGGTACCAGAAGTCAAGTTAAAATAATTTGTAAATAGTTATTTGTGTTCGTAATTTTGCTTTCCAAAAAGACTATACCTTTATCATTTAGAAGAGAAAACAGTGATTGTAATTTTATGTATAAGTATTAATTTTCGTAGTTGAAATTTTGTGATTTTATAGTAACTGCGTTTAAATTTTTATTTTTTTATTTTTCATTAAAACGCGTTTTTAATGAATGGCCATAAGCGCCCAAAATTCTACCTCAGTCTCCGGCAGCTGGCTCTGCTGAAACGTGTTCGACGGTTTCTAAAACTACTATGAAGCTCTCTCTCTCTCTCTCAATTGCGATGACGAGAGCTTTTCCGGTACAAAATCGCAGCGGCGGGCGACGCAGGTCACAGATTTTATTTTGTTTCTGTATCCTGTTCCCACTAAAGGGGCTCTGACGACCGCCAATAGCGGTGTAACTATACCATCGGGATGAGAGGAAATGCTATCCCGCACTCACCAACCCGCTTGGCCAGCGTGGTGAGTTATGGCCAAACCCTCCAAAATGACTCCACAACTTAAATCTTGGCCCTCAGTCTCCGGCAGCTGGAATGTACCTGGCCAAGGCAGTGGCCAGTGCGACATGAAGGCAGAGGGTGCTAAGAATCCCCGGAGGACCGGACTAGGCTGCCATCTGATGCTGACCTTGGCTACGTAATGGACGCTCCCTATCTTCTGATTCAAGGCTTCTTGAATAGGAAGAGGAACTACAAAGGATCAAGTGGGACATCGTCGGGCTAAGTAAGGTAAGGAGAAAAGGAGAAGATCTCATTGAACTGAAAAGTGGATACCTCTTCTACTATCGTGGGACTGATACTGGCAGAACTAGTGGTGTTGGATTTATAATAAACAAAAAACTGAAGGATAAAGTTGTAGAAGTTGAAAGTTCCTCTGACAGAGCTGCACGACTCGTTATCCAACTCTCGAGAAGATACCAGGCTCAGATTATTCAAACTTGTGCACCCACCACAAGTCATCCTGAAGTAGAAATTGAAGAATTTTACGAGGAAATTCGTCATCCAAATTATAAAGGCAAGCAGCACTTGAAGATAATTATGGGAGATTCCAATGCAAAAATAGGGCAACGGCAACAGAATGAAACTTCAGTAGGTAAATTCGGTCACGGCAACAGAAACCAGCGTGGAAATACTCTCGTAGAGTTTGCAGAGGCAGAAGGGTTTTTCATCTTGAACTCCTTTTTCAAGAAAAAGCCGCACAGGAAATGGACACGGAGACATCCAAATGGGACAACAAGTGAAATTGATTTTATTATGTGTAACAAAAAATTCGTCATAGAAGACTGCAGTGTTCTAAACAAGTTCAACACAGGTAGTTACCATAGATTGGTGAGATGTAAGATGCACTTCAACACTAAACTCGAACGTAGCAAGCTCATAAGACAAACAAAATGTATTGACATAACCAACCTTAAAAAAACACCATAATACCTTCAAGTTGGAACTGAAGAACAGATTCTCTGCTTTAGAAGGCCTGACATCGGAAGAAGTGAATATTTCTGAAGTTAACAGAAAAGTAACCAAAGCTCTTATGGAAACAGCAACAAAATTAGCTGGGTCTAAGAACAAGTTGCATGTGAACAAATTATCAGGAAAAACCAAAATGTTGATGCTAAAGAAGATGTGACTTCCAAAGTGGAATATATATAGAGCTATGCAAGTCAGTATGAAAAAGTATCACTGAAGATGTAAGGAAATTCAACTGTGAACTAGTAAGGAAAGCAATTGAAAACCACCAAAGCCTAAAGATAGCAAAGGGACATCTGAGTAAGGGAAGAAAATAGATTATGGCACTGAGAAAAGAAGATGGTTCTGTAACAAGAAATAGAGGCGAAATTTTGACAAGAGTGAAAGATTTCTACTCCACATTATATGAAAGGGATGATACATGTACTCCAGACATCATAAAAGGTACCAGTACCAGAGTTTTTCCAGTCCTCCCAGCAGAAGTTGCACATGCAATCAAGAACATGAAGCGGGGAAAAGCTCCAGGAGAAGATGGAATTACTGTAGACATCATACAAGAAGCAAGTGGAGAAATCGAAACAGTACTCGTCCAAATTTTCACTCGATGCCTTAATGAAGGGAAGATTCCTCAGGATTGGAACAACGCTACAATGATCTTGCTACATAAAAAAGGTGACATTGAGGATCTCAGGAACTACAGACCTATCAGCCTGCTATCAGTGGTTTATAAAATCTTCACTAAAGTTATTTCACACCGCTTGAAGGTAACACTGGACATGGCTCAACCGAGAGAACAAGCTGGATTCAGGAGTGGCTACAGCACTATAGATCATATCCACGTACTGAGGGAACTAATTGAAAGAGCGAGGGAATATGAACTTCCATTGTGCATGGCTTTTATCGATTATGAAAAAGCCTTTGATTCGGTGAAACCATCAGCAGTTGCAATGGCTCTGAAATCCTGCGGTATTGAAGATGCATACATTAATATTATTAATAACATCTATGAAAATGCAAGTGCAAAGATTCGGCTGTTTGAAAATACAACACACATAAAAATTGGAAAAGGAGTGAGACAAGGTGACACCATATCTCCGAAGCTCTTTAATGCCATTTTGGAAAATGTCTTTCAATCACTGAACTGGGAAAACAAAAGGATAAAGATTAATGGAGATTATCTAACCCACCTTCGTTTTGCTGATGACATAGTCATTTTTGCAACTACCCCATCAGAGCTGCAGAGTATGATCCAGGAACTTGCTGACAAGAGTAAAGAAGTGGGATTACAAATGAACTTTCAGAAGACAAAAGTGATGTTCAATGCTTTTTCAAGAAATGAAGATTTATCGATTGATGGAGAAAAGCTGGAGATAACAGACACGTACGTTTATCTTGGACAGCAGATATCAAGTGAGGGTCACATTGATGAAGAAATTAATCGGCATACCAAACTTGCCTGGAGAGCTTTTGGAAGAAACAGCATAATTTTCAAGAGCAATATGCCGTTATGTCTCAAAAGAAAAGTGTTTAATCAATGCATCCTTCCAGTGCTTACGTATGGTGCAGAGACGTGGACCTTAACTAAAAGAGACATACAAAGGCTGCATACAATTCAAAGAAGCAGGGATAGGTGCATGCTTGGTGTAACCAAGAGAGATAAGAAGAGGAACTCGTGGATCCGAAAAATGACAAGAGTGGAAGACATCATGATCAGAGTTAAATCCCTGAAATGGCAATGGGCTGGACATACTGCCAGAAGGACAGACCATCGATGGACCGCCGAAATTATAGATTGGATTCCAAGGAACAGGAAAAGACCCAGAAGAAGACCACATGGAAGATGGGTGGATGAAATTCGAAAGTATGCTGGAGTGACATGGAGGAGACTGGCACAAGACAGACCGTTTTGGAGGAAACTTGGGGAGACCTTCGTCCAGCAGTGGATTGATAATGGTTGACAATGATTATGATGATGATGATGAGATAGAAACGATATCCCCAGAACCCAATGAAATCTTCTTTTGCGAACTCCCGATAATGGGTGCAAGTTTTTTTGTCTTCAGACGGAATTCCGTCTTTCAAAACTTTCATAAAACGAAAGTCAGACGGAATGAAGATTTCTCCCGTAAAGTTTTTATTTTTTTTATTTTTCCGTGGTGGTGTTAAATAAAATTTTATTCCATTGTGTTTCAGTTTGGAAATGGAGGCAAGAATTTCCGAAAACGGATGTTAGACCAAGCCTCGTAATCTTAAATTCTTTTTCCGCAATGTTCCTCCTCTGCCCCGTATGGTTGTTAAGTATAACTTTATTACATAAATATTTAATTCAAAATGGAGGAAAATTTTCCGAAAACGGAAACTTGGACGTGTAGCAAAAAAAATTTCCATAATCGTAAAATGGAGGCAAAAAATTTTCGACAACGGAAGCAAAAGGCAGCGAAGATGTCTCCCGAATTCGTTTTTTTTTTTCCGCGATATTTTTCCTTTACTGTATTATTGTTTAAACATCATTTAATTACATAAATGATTGCATTTAAGATCGGAAACGGAGAAAAAGTTTCTGAAAACTGGAGTAGGACGGAGTGAAAAAATTTTCCGTTATCGTAAATTTTTTTCTAGCGATGTTCCCTTTTTCGTGTATTGTAACTGTTAAATATAATTTTATTTTATAATCTTTGTGTTTCAGCCTGAAAGTGGAGGTGAAATTTTAGGTACATAGGACAGAGAGTTTTTGATTCCAGTCACAGTTCAATTGGTATAATATCTAGGTTAGGTTTTTTTTTTTTTTTTTTTTTTTGGTAGTCAGCTCTCCCTCTCTATTTCTACCTGTGCAAATTTTTATTGCTTTCGCATCTAGTAGGTACCTTGTCCATTGACCACCGCATATCTGTCGCATACTGATCAGGAACTTTCTGGATGGGAATATTTAGTTAGGGAAGTGAAAGAAGATCCTTTGTTACCAAAAACGTGTGTTGATCACACGTGTCAGCTTGTCTGTTAAGTGTTAACACAATGCTTTTCAGTGGTTTTCAAGCAAATGAGGAATAACGAATTGCTTATTTACAAAAGACACGTTGCTTCCTGCTCCACCCATGGTTCGCTGACGGTGTAGCGCCGAACCACGAGTAAACAGCGTTAATCCCTTTTGCGCACCCTTATTGTGAAAAGAATTATCTAGTTTGACGGTGAAGCGGCATTGTAAGATATTTTCGTCCGAAAGTTAGAACCGACTAGCGGCATCGGGCGTCAAACGCATACGTACGGGCCTATGGTTTTTAAACGCGGAACGCGGTTTACTTTCTTCAAGGGTTAAGACTAATGATAGAAATGGGAACGAAAGCCAACGGATCCAAAGTTAGCCCTATAGGCGAAAATAATTTTAGCACCCCTCCTACGAGACCAGAAGTTTTGGGAAAGTTTAACTTATTCGAGAGAGTGATTTATTGAGAAGTTAGCAGACCATCGGAGAAGAAAGGAAGATAATGTTATGAAGTTTACAGACCAGCAAAGGAAAAAGAGGATACGTTTTTAAGGACTGGAAGTGATAGAGCTAAAATAGCTTGGTTCCCGGTGACAAGAAGGATGTTTGAAAGAGTATAAGGCCCTCGACAAAGATGATGAATGGGAATGCCCACAAGGACCTATGACCCATGGAATAAGAACTTGGAAAAATAGATTATTCCTCCTAATTCGCATACCGCGATTCTTTTCCGTCGTTTCGTTATGGGGATGACCACATGGACCCAGGGACCCATGGAATAAGAATTTGGAAAAATATTCTTCCTCCTAATTCACGTACCGTGATCCTTTTCCGTCGTTTCGTTGCTCTTCTGAGAGGCATAAATGCGCTCACGTTTTTGCTGAATTTTTTTCTCCTAAAAATCTGCTTTCAAATATTTTTTTACCTGTCGGAAAGGATTTAAAAGTCGTACTCATTGCACCTGACCATTCGATGTCGTTTTTTGTTGTTATTTTTCGCATCAGGACAAATACGTCTTGGTAACTGAGAAGGTTGTGCAGTTGACCTTTTACGTCGAGATTCTAAATTGGAATCCCAGTTAAGATGTGATGTTTGTTGGACAGTTCTGGTACTTTGTTTTTTAATTTTTCGCGAAGGCTCCGGGAGCAGAAACGGTGCAACACGGCGACGCCCGTCGCAAATTCCCGGAAAGGTGTGCAGACTGTTTTTCTATTTTCTTAACATCAATTGTTCTCAACATTTCTTTAAATTTTAAAACAAGGGAAGAGAAATTTTCACGCGTTTTTAACGTTGTCTCCCGGTCCAGACGTAAAGCTGTAATCGATAGACCACGCAGGCAACTGCCCCCCCCCCCCATTTTATTTTAGCTTTCATTCTTCCATATTTTTCCAACAGAGAACTTCAACTTGATGAGGTATAATTGCTTTTTTCAGTTTGAATCTAGGAAGCGATATTTTTGTGCACTTTTAACGCACCACGCGTGTTTGATGTGGCATTTCGGAAGCTAATGGTCCCAATTCCCCCCTTTTGTTTTTCTTTCATGGAAGCCAAAACTTTCATCTAACTGAAAATTAGATTAAGGTGATTTTTTTTTTTTTACAAGAGCCATATTTTTAAAGCGTTTTCTCCGTTTCCGCCGGCCGTCGGCATTCCGTCTTCGCTACTTTTTTTCTTCTGTTTGCTCTCAGATAGCTTCATTTCAGTTAGATTGATAAGGTGTTTTTTTGTTTTCTTCTTTTTCCTTTTTTTTTATTTTGAAAAACCATACTTTTACACATTCATATTGTCCGTCTTCCTTGTTCGCATTATGAGGCATTTCGGCTTCCAGATCGCTTTATTTCAGTTAGATTAATGCTGATTTTTTTTTTTTTTCCAAAATCCATATTTGTTAAGCGCTTGCAACATTTCCTTCCGTTTCCGCGGCCATGTTGCATTTCGGAAGTTGACGGTCGCATTTTGTTGTATTTTTTTTTTCTTTCTTCCAAATAGCTGTAGCACAGTATTTTTTTTACTATAACCATATTTTTTCGCATGTCTTAACATCACTCTGCTTCGTTTCCATAGGCCGTATTACGCGGTATTCCGGAAGCTGACGTCGCAATTTTTTTTTTTTTTATTATTTTCTTCCAGATATTTAGTTTCATCTCAGATTGATGAGGTAAAAAGTTTTTGCTTTGCAAGAACAGTTGCCGGTTTTCTCATTTTAATATTATGGGGTTTTTAATATCAATGAAACTGCTCTCATCACATTTTCACAAATTCACTAAATTTTTCTTAAAACTTGGTCAATTCACAAAATGGATTTCAAACAAAAATTTATATGGACACCTGTTTTACACGATCAAGTTAAATGTGGCAAAAGCATTGTTGTTTCCAAAGTTGACTCGATCCCTAACCTTACCCTAACACATTCACCTAAATAATCACCTGGTGCGGACCGTAGTGCAACATAATTGCTGCAAGAAATAGAGCAGAATGTCTGTCAGGCAAAACATCCTTTAGAGGAGGGAGTTAAAGCTTAATCAGTTAACTAAATGCAAAATGAAAAAAATATATATATGGATTTCAAATTATTCCTTATGCTTTGTGACCATTATTTTTAAAAATCCAAAAGCATTTAAAGAATGATGTTTAAGTTTTGAATGAAATTAAATAGTTCTAGTTTCTTCTGCATTTCTTATCAATGAAAGGTATCATAGTTTGACTATTGCAACTAAATACTAATTTGCACTATTATCAAAATCTCAAATTGACTATTTTTAAAAAGTTCGCTTTGTCGCAGTGCAGAACAATAAATTTCATGGTAAAATTAACATTTAGGCATCCCTTTCTTTACCTTGCAGACAGTTTTTAGGTTTTCCTTTCTGCGTTGCAGACTTCTGAAACAGATTCTGCTCCTGGCTTCCAAGCCATCTGCCCGCTAGACCTTCTACCTAGCGTGTGATATGGGAGTGTGAACCAACATACATTGCAAAAACAGACAGACAAGTACATTGTCTGACCAGATTGTGTGGTGACATACTGATCGTTTGTGTTCGCTTGAAACTTCTCCTGTACATACACATTCATCCGTTGTTGAGTGAAATTCAAAGTGTAAAAACGCGCTTCTGCCATTTGTTTCGGACAAAGGGAAATTCAGCTGACTCCGTTGTCACCGCATCAGCGAGCAGCATTGTTCAATTGGTGGGGTGAGTGAATCGAAATATGTTTTCTGTCGGAAGCGGATGTTTTTGTCATGTCTTTCGCTTGCACGTTGTTACAGATTTTCAGCGGTTTTATATTATTTTGTATTGAAAGAATGCGGGGAAAGGGACAGGCGTTACGCTACGGGAGGGCTAACTTTTCTTTGAGCCCTTTAAGCCCCCCCCCCCCCCCACACACACAGACTTTTAGACTTACTTAGGCCCGTTTCACACAGACGGAATGAATCCGACGAATCTATAAAACCGTCCCGCAGGGCGGTTTTTGGGTGACTTTCACACGAGCGGTTTTATTTTTAGAGCGGAGAAAAAAAAAAAAATGCTCGACCGATAGGCGAAAACCAAACTGCAGGACGGTTTATAGATTCGTCGGATTCATTCCGTCTGTGTGAAACGGGCCTAAGTAAGTCTCTAGATTGTGTCTTCGTTGAAATGGTCAGTTTCTAGATTGTGTCTTCGTTCAAATGCAGTATTTGATGTAGAGACTCAATGCATAATATGCTTTAAACTCATGAAAAGATAATGTATTGAATATTACGAGTACCTATGTCGATGTATAATCTACAGTAAATGTAGCAAATGTATGAAACAAACCATTTTTTCGGAGCCAATGTTCTATGAAACCGTTTACCGTGTTGAAAGATACATACACGGAAATACTACGAAACATTTGTAAAGTGCATTAAAACACACACACACACACACAGACACACACACTTTTACAGAGCATTTTAGAGAACACTTGAGGAAAACTATGGAAATACAGAATACCTTAATAATCTTTTATAAGACGTTTTTGACAGCACTTTCACAAGGCTGTGTGATCATTTCGAAATAATTATCTTTCCTTATATGTGAAACTTTAAATTTCATGCAATTATTGGTGTGAATTATTTATCAGGTGTGAATTTTTTGATGCGGGCTGTTATTTCTGCATGCAACATGTAACAACGGATTTCGCTAGAAATCTTAATTCACACATAAAATGATTAAATTTGTTGTTCTGGATGAGGAAGTTTTTTTTTTTTTTAATTATTTAATGAGGAAGTTTTTTTTTTAAAATTATTTACTACATTCTCTTAGTTTGTTTAACTGCTGAAAGACACAGCATAGCCATGGTTTTTTTAGTTACTTTATTCTGGAAGCATTCAGATATTTTTTCGTTTAACGCACACAGTTAACCTGTTTGTGAAATTTGTCTTCTTTTCTTGAAAGACAACTCCCATAACTCTGAAGTTCCGACAGTCAGTATACCATTGGCGTTTCTACATTTATTTACTATCATACGTTTCTACATTTATTTCTGTGCATTACTAACATTTTTTTCTACATTTACTATCGTACGTTTCTACATTTTATTTTCGGCACTGCTTTTTGCTTAAAATACTGTTTTGCATAGTTACCACATTTTGAAGTCATTCACTCCTGTACAAAAAATGGCAAAATGTGGCAATTAACTTCTGCAGCACTGTAAGCCATTTGTAGCAAATTGCTGGCATCGTTCCTACACTCGAAATATGGTGATTATGCGCGAACTATGAGCAAACAATTATACTAAACTTGAAATTAAAAAAAAATGCAGAAAACGCTGATATTTCCATGAATGAACAAGATTTCGAAACATTGTGAGTTTATGCATTTCCTGACCTAGAATAATTTTCTCTGTTGATAAATAAATGCTCGGAGTGAATGTCAAGTGCAAGTGCAAGGCATATGTTTTTTTTCTTTTATTACAGTGTGTGAGTGGAGGCCCAGGACTTTAGCCCCAAAGCTCTGCCCCCCCTCTGATAGGGATAGGGAGAGCCATACTCATATATTATTGTTCAATATCTCTGTACATAAACAAGTATATTCGGAATTCGCTTACCGGGGATGTTCCTTTCATATTTAGTGAAACTGTCGAACTTGTTGTACAGGATTCTGCAGATATCATTCCAAGCATTTTTTTTTTTTATGTTCCTATCCCTGGAATCTTCCGAAGATGTATCCTAAACTTCTGGGCGCTTTTCCACTTCCAAAATTAATAATTCAGTATAAACATTAAAAGCAGACGTGATCAACAGAGGTTATAGCGCAAACTATGCTAAAAAAATTAGAAGTTTTCTGTTGGAAACTAACAAAGCACACAAGCCCAAAAGTGATTGACAATCGACTCCGCCTGGCAGCATCGCTTTCGGCCTCTCCCCTCTGACAAGAGTGATTGATTGTTTTATTGCCGTAGCGGGGAATCCGTTGACCGTCTGTGTGAACATCTTGTCTTACATCTGTGTTTCTCTAAATTTGGACGGTATTGTCGTCGTCCGGTTTGTAGCGAACCCCGTGGGAGCTCAGCGGCTACCGCATCGGAGTTTCTACCGATTCCGCTCGTCTGAAAGTCTCGGTATAACTCTATAGCCGACTTCAAAAGAAGCGGTTGGACAGCTGAGTAATTTATGGCTTCTGCGGGAAAAACCCGGTTGTATGAAACGGGCCTTGGACAGACTTACGGTTGACCACTTAGGATCCCTAGAGAGATCGTCCCCCTGACTAGGTTTGGCCCCAGACACAAACTTAAAAACCTCGCACTTTTCATTCCCAAGTGTCTCAGTCAATCTTTGTTTCCAGCAGAACTCTACCAAATGTCGTTTTTCCTTTCCGCAGAAAAGAGCAAAGCGTTAGCAGCAATAATTTTGGCAAACGAAAAGAAAAAAGGGGGGATAAAAAGATATATATATATATATATATATATATATATACGAAATTTTCAACTACAGGTTTTCGAGGGCGAGAAGGGTGTCGGAAAATGCGTTTGGAATTTTGGCTTCGACGTTCAGGATTTTCCACACACAGATAAATGTTTCCCTGAAAAACTTAGACTACATTGTGTTTGGCGCATGCATACTGCACAACTTTCTACGACGAAACTCAAAAAGTAAGCGATGGGTTCTGATCATTCGTCTGAAAGGGGTCCGGTTTCGAATTCCGGTGAGGCATGGATGTTGTGTTTGTCTTACGGCACTGGCTCTCTTCCTTCCCTGGAACCAGTGACCCTAAATTAGGGACGGGCGACTGCTTATAGCCCATTGAGTTGCTTACGGTGGTCGTTAAACCGCCATCAAAAAAAAAAAAAAAAATAGAAACTCAAAAAGTACATATATGCATCCTCGCCTGATTGACCACGAGGACGTAGTAACTTGTGAACTGACGGAAGGTAAATGGAGAACGCAACCACAGTACTTCTGTGACTTGCAAAAACAAACTAAAAATTCTACCGATGCAGCTAAACAAAGCTATAATATGTATTTGGATTATTTTAATAACAGAGGGAAAGTACCTTGGCAAGACCAAATGGTGGTAAATGCCTCATTTAGAAATGCTGAGTGGTCAGGTAAATTATTGTTGGTGTTTCTTTGAATCCGAAATATGTTAGTATGAAAATTTGGAAAATGATGTCTTAAATAAATAAATAGCAATATTTTGGATATCCATTATTTTATATATTTTTATAATTATTATTATTCTTTTTGATATTACAGAAATGTTTGAATGTGTTTACAAACGTAACAGAAACTATACTGGGGAAAGATTTTCACAGTAAATTACTGTTTCAAATTAAATCACGCTCTCATTTTATGAGCTACTTATTCTTTTATAAGATAACTTAACAAAGACAAATTCGTATGGGTTGTATCGAAGTTCAAAAATGATGGTATGTATATAGATATATATATTATAATAGTTAATACCATAAATTACGAAATTACTTAATTTTATTAATTAATTTATTATTAGTTGAAATATTTAAAACCATAAATTTAAATATTTAATAGCATAATATATATATATATGTTGCCACGAAAATTCTTCTAATTTCGGGCACATTGCTTCTGGTAAAGAAATATCAAAATTCGGGATTTAATTACCTAATTAATTATATTAATTATGTTAATTAATTAACACGATTAATTGAACATTTCTTTAATTAGAGTAATTCCTAATTGGGTGCAGGAAGTATTATCCCGACCCAGACCGCATAAGGATTCGCTGTTTTTTTTTGTTTTTTTTTAACTTGCTTTCCCTTCGCGTGGGAAGGAGATCGAAACGCAAACGCTAAGCCTGGTGCAAAATTCCGCAAACGAAGTGAAAGGTATTTTTCATTACCCGGCATTTGTGAAGCAACGGCACTGCGGATTACATAATGCAGCCTTAGCTAAGAATACCTCAGTGGTGACTATGCGGCGGAAGTCCAAGAAAGAATCCTAAATCTGGTAAGAAGGCAAAGCTATGTGCTAACTGTCACCCAGGTTCTGTGTCGGGGAACATAATTCAGTCGGGCATACGTGCCTTCGAGCATACTTAAAGATTTAAAAAGGGTTTCTCGGATGGTCCGATAATAATAGAACTCCGAAACAAGATGACAGTTAGGACCAAATAAATAATAAATTTTTAAAGGGCTTAGCTCAGCAGATGGTCGGATGGCCAAGAGAACATCTGCTCGAAATAGCCACTGGTCAACATTCACCGGACTGCAGGCTACGTCTCATGGGATGGAGACGCCTAGCAGCGTGACTGAAGGCGAAAACGAAACGAAAATAAAATGGGGAAAACGTGGAGAAATTACGGGGTTGTCGATTGTCGGCTGTTGTGGATTTAGTTGTTGTCGTAGGTGGGCAAGAAATGCTTGGCCGTACGTGGGTAAAGAAGTCAGACCCAAAAATTAGGTAGCATGTTAGGTACCAAAGGAAGGTAGTAGTGAAAAATGCAAAGTAGAGTCTAGAGAAGTTATACAGTTGTCGAGGGCTCCCGGGCTGGGTTTTATCCAAGGAGGATACCAGCCACTAGATCGCGGACACAAGAGGAACAGCTCACGAAGGATAATCAAGAGCAGCTCACGAAGGATCATCAAGAACAGCTCACGAAGGATCGTCAAGAACAGCTCACGAAGGATCGTCAAGAACAGCTCCCGAAGGATCGTCAAGAACAGCTCACCCATCATCAACCCTCGGATCGGTGTTGAACAGTAGAAGATTTTAGGGTAAGACATAATCCAAATATTTCAATCCCTTGCATGCTGAGTAATCATTGTAATTTAGAAATGAAATATTATTGCTCACCTCGGACTAGTTGGACTGCTAGGAACGTTTCTATTTCTATAAACCTTAGGCTAAACCGTAACTTTTTTATAGCGATGTCTTAATATAACTTAATCTGGTCGCACCATTAATTTGTACATAAATTAAGAAATATGTTAAAATAAATTCTATATTTGTTTCTTTAAACAATGTGTTTTTCTTCGCTGCTGCTCTGCAAATGAGTACGCGTGTCGGGTTTTGGTTTAATTTAAAGTAAACAGTCGTTCTTTCTTTGAAGATACCACGATTTCAAGCATAATACTGAAATGTTAGTTTTTAAACTTAATTTCTTTGCGGCATATGAGTTCTTGCGACAACCTCGTACGAGCTCGTATGAAACACAACGCTTTCAGGTCTCAACGATGAGACTGAGTCGCTCATACAGTAATACCCCAACTTACGCGAACTCAGAGTTACGCGATTTCTTATTACTGCGCTCCCTCTTCGCCCCTTACCGCTCAGGACTTGTTTCACGCGAATTCATGCAGTTATTCCTCCCAGCGTTTGCCGGTGTCGCACTTGCAGTGACATGTACGGACGTGTTTCACGCGAAATCATCCATACACGATTTTCATGATCGACGTAACTTGAGATTGTTTTGTGTTAGGTGCAAAATTGTGTCGTTTTAAAATAACGTACGTAATACTAACTGCAATTATGTCGTCCAAACGAAGTAAGTCTGATTGTTGTACATCTAGCAAGAAAAGGAAAACGTTGACTTTGGAATTTAAACTCAACATCATTAAGGATTTTGATGGCAAAATGAAAATTTGTGAGCTAGCAAAGAAGTTTGATCTACCGGAATCCACAGTAAGAACAATCATAAAAGATAAAGAAAACATTCTCGCAGCTGTGACAAATGCCCAGTCTTTGAATTCAAGCATAATTCGTAAGCGTCCGGGATTATTGCTGAGTGAAACGATTCTTAAATTATGGTGTGATAATCAAGTTAGAGTTGAAGAATTGTCCAGTCGATCAGAACACCATATTTAACCAAGCTAAGCTGGTTTTTGAGAGGCTAAAAGTAGAAGCTGGGGAAGCAGCTAAAGGTGAAAACTTCGTAGTCAGCAATGGTTGGTTCAACCGATTTAAAAATCGCTGTAACTGGCAGAACATCGCGGAGACCGGAGAGGCGACAAGCGCCGATAAAGAAGCTGCGTCTTGTCCTGAGACACTCAAGGCTATCATAGAAGAAGGTGGCTATAGCAGTCAAACAATATTTAATGTAGACGAGACCGGCCTATTTTGGAAGAAGATGCCCAAAAGAACTTTTATCGCGCGTGAAGAAAAAACGTTTCCTGGCTTTAAAGCTTCGAAAGACCGATTGACAATGATGGTTGGTGGGAACGCAGCTGGTGATTGTAATTTAAAACCCCTCTTAATTTACGGAAGAATTGGGTAGACATACACCAGTAATACTAATAAAAACGCTGAAATCCGTTAGGAACACTAATACAAAAACGCTAGCTTTCACCACCACGGGCTGCTTCTTCAGGCAGAAGTATTCAAATGCAAAAACAAAAACAAAAAACAGAGTTCCAGTTATGAATTAAAAAATAGAAGTTTGCTATAGATATTATAGAACGTGCGCGTCATATTCCAGATGTGTGATTAAGAGCGCGCGTATTAATGAGCGTGCGCCATACATGTGGGAGGTCCATTGACGTTTCCACGTTGCATATCCCATGACTGGATAGGATTTCTATAGTTTCTCTGAGAAGGGTGGCTCTGGCGGTTGTGTATCGTGCTATTTTCTTTATTTGTCCCCACAGAGGTGTTGCAGAGTTATTGGCGACTTCACGCGCTAGTGCCGTAGTGAAAAGTCCTCTTTTGACATCTCTTTGATGTTCCTGGAGTCTTAGTCTCAGATGCCTCTTGGTCATGCCCTCATAGTTCTTGTTTGTTCCGTCCGGGTACAAGAGGGGTATAGTGTACACTCCCGCATCTTCCAGGTCCACGTCGGCGTTTTTTGTTGATGAAGACAAGATGCTATTGTCCTAAGTGCAGTAATCCCTATGCCGAAACCAAGTTTTTTTAGGGAATTTTTTAAGAACTATGTGAAGCCTGGTACGTACTGGCATGAGACGATTTATTGTAGTTTTGGGGTGGGGCATCCGGTGCCACGGGATGCGAGTTTAGACTTCGTCTGGTGTGTGATCTGATCGACCATGCTGGGTGAGTGTCCTGCAGAAAACTCTAAAGATCTTACGGTGTCAAGCTCGGCGTGGAGTGTGGCGTTGTCTGATGAGTAGGTGAAAGCTCGCCTGGCCCTGTGTCGGAAAAGCGGCACGATCTCTCCTTGGGGCACGATGAGGAAGGCAGTATGACATTAGGAACATAGGTATAGGCTTGTAGTGGACACTAGTGTTGAGGTACCTGGATGGCGACTTCTTGACCAAAACATCCAGGAACGGTAGGGATGCATTTGTTTCTCGCTCTATAGTGAATTTCATGGCAGGGTGTTCCAAATTGATGGTGGTGAAAAACCGATTTAGTTCCTCCTCGGTGTTTGCCCAGATGAAGAAAACGTCATCTGTGTATGGTAGCCATGTACATGGGGTTGGTCCAGGTGCGCTGAGTATCGGGCTTCTAGGGGTCGTAGGATTGCTTCGGCCAGTACTGTAGAGAGGGCGGATCCCATTGGGACCCCTTTGGTCTACTTGTAGGTATGGTTCTGGAAACTAAAATAGCTAGCATCAGTAACTAGGTCAATGACTTTGGATATCTCCATCAGCGTATTTTCAATGTAAAACGATGAATCGGCGAGTGCTTACTTTAGGGTCTTAATTTATCGCTCCGAAAATTCAAGAGCTCCAAAAAATAAATCTAAAGCTGATTTGCCAGTGATTTGGTAGTCAAATCCTAAGGTTTGGGTGACAGCTTCCATTTTTGAAGACTGGTTTGGTCACCACTTCATAGCTGAAGTCGAACGTTATTACCAGTCTAAAAAAATTCCGTTTAAAGTGATGCTCATTATTGACAATGCACCCAGTCACCCGCCTGCCACTCTTAATTGATTTTGACCCACGAGTGAAAGTTTTTTTTTTTTTTTTGCCTCCAAACACAACCAGCTTACTTCAACCGTTGGACCAAGGCGTTATCAAAACATTCAAAGCGTATACTACACGCGACGTTCGTTTGCACAACTGAATGAAGCTATGAGGCTAAATGATAAACTATCTGTCAAAGAGTTTTGGAAACAGTTTAATGTTTTAGATGCCGTAAGGATCATCGGAGGTTCTTGGGCTGAAATATCCCAAAAAAACTTGAATGGTGTGTGGAAAAAACTTTGTCCGTTCTTTTTTCAGTGCGAGGCGGAAACGATACCAGAAACCGATCAAATCACCCAGGCAATAGAAGAAGTTGTCCACCTTGCTAGGCAATTGGATTTGGAAGTCGACAGTGAAGATGTCAGCGAGCTGTTAAGGTGCGTCGCATAAATATAGAGACAGCCGACTTTGCGCCGTGAACGCAATGCGAATATAGGTAGGAAGCTGAAGTGGTACCTAATTAGACATAACCCTTCAACAAACGTTTCGATCCGTCGAGATGACCGGATTGTGTGAAAAGAACACCCCAAAGTGAAATAGTGTAATTTTTGGTGTCTCATAAATACAAAGAAAACTATGTAAAGTAGCCACATGCAAATGAGATGTACAAATTAGCATGTTGTACGCACGCGCATGGGCCGTAATTCGGTCCAGTCTACAAAAGACAGCGGACCTGCTGTCAGACATTCATTTGCTGAAATGCCACGCAACTGTCAACTTTCTGGTGAGGAGGTGCAGAAGATTTGGAGACTGAGAGCAAATGGATTGCTTGTGGCGAAAATTTGTAAAGCCATGGGGAGGAGTAGGGCAGTCATTTATTAGACTTTATCGAAACGAGGTGCGTTAACTGCCAGAAAACGGCCTGGAAGGCCTCGAATAACAACCAAACGAGATGATCGTGCCATCATGCGTTTAGGTTCATCCCAAAGGTTATCACTACGCCAAGTTTCTCGGACTGTTGGTTTCACCGTCTCAAAGCGCACAGTTCATCGACGAATCAAGGAAAGTCGCAACATTGTGCTCCGTAAAATGCGCCGTCTGCCACACCTCACGCGGCGCCACAAGGAAGCTAGATTGTTATGGCCAAGTAGCCACATGCACTGGACGGACGACTGGATCACAACTATTTTCTGCGATGAGAAAAAGTTCAACCTGGACGGCCCTGATGGTTGGAACTGCTATTGGCATGATTTACGACGCGAGCCGCGCACCTTCTTCAGCAGACAGAAAGGAGGGGGATCTGTGATGGTCTGGGGAGCTTTTGCGTTCAATGGGACAACGGATATCGCTTTCCTGCAAGGTCAGGCAAAACTCCGAAACGTATCAGGACGGACATACTCAGCAGCCACCTTCTACCGTTTGCCGAAACTCTAGCGGGTGTTGATTATCTGTTCCAGCAAGACAATGTCTCTATCCATCGGTCTGCATCAACGAAAAGCTGGTTTAACACTCATCATGTGACCGTAATGGATTGGCCAGCACTCAGTCCAGATCTGAACCCTATCGAGAACCTCTGGGGTATCCTAGCTCGTGATGTGTATGCGAATGGACGGCAGTTCTCAAGTGTGGTGGCATTGAAAGAGCAGATTGAACGAAGCTGGTACGCACTCCGTCCAGAACACTTACATCACTTGGTGGACAGCATGCCCAATCGGGTTTTCAGTGTTATTCGGAACAACGGCTCCACTATTCGTACCGGAAGTGCTCATAACTAGTAAGTCTTTATATTTTTGAGACAGCGTATTTCTTGTACTTGGCGTGGGAATTGTTATGTTTCCGTCTAACTATTGTGCAGCTGCGTGTCCTATGCTATTTTGGCTAAAAATATCAGGTGTACATTTCAGCTCGTTGTTGTTCCTTTTTTATTCGAGAATTTGTTCTGTCTCTATATTTATGCGACGCACTATAGATTCACATAACAAGGAGCTTACAATTGATGAGCTCATGGAGATGCGTGAGCAAAGCGCTGCTGAAGAAGCCGACACCGTACACACAGTTCCACCAGAACAACACATGACAATTGCAAACTTAACAGAAGGATAATATAGCTTAATAGAAAAAAGGTTAAAGATTTTGGAGAACACGGATTCTAATGAGGACCGGATTGCAGCCACAAGGCAAGGAATAAAAAAATCATTAGCTTGTTACGAAGAAATTTTGAGTGAAAAGAAAAAGGCATTTTGCCGTCAGACGAGTCTGTTAGATTTTATGAAGCCATCGACATCGAAATAACTTTCTTTTATGTTTTAATATATGTATTATGTAGGAATAACTGCAATTTGATTATATTTTTAACAAAAGACAGGTGTTTTTGCAAACCTTTGGTCCCAATTAACTAATATTTATATGTATTTGTATGCAAAATTGTACCCCTACTTACGCGCTTATTGTCGGTCCCACCTATCGCGTAACTTCGGGGTATTACTGTACTGGGAAACCCAATGTCATTGTTGCCACTTAGTCGATCGAAATTCATTAACAAAATTTATGCCCACAAGTTCCCAAACGGGGCTTGGCGCGGTAATATATATATGTAACACCGAATATATATTATTCGTTGTTATTTTATGTTATTTATTTTTATTTCCATCTTTCAACTTAAATTTTTCAAAAAAGGATTTTTTTTTTTTTTCAAGAAAGAGAACGTATGTAACTAAAAATAGGCACTTATATCTCTTCATCTGCTTCGGCACAAATTTCACCAATATTGCAAATGGATGTTCGTGGCTCTTCTTAGTCACAAGTGAAACTGAGCAAATCGAAGTACCAAAGAGTTTGTACTTAGAGGCAATCAGAAGTTCCAGACACTTTAGACGCTTCTATTTTTTTCAGCTCCATGTGAAAGCATCCTCGCATTGCAGATATTTTTTGTTTTCAGGACAAAATCTTTGTTTACATTCGCAGTATGAGGTTGGAGAAACGTTATCAGTTTTTCATAAGCTGCAGCTTTCATTTGCTTATTCATGTAATCTTTACTTTTACTTTCCACAGACAAGGGTTTTCTCTATAAATCTCTATGAACTGTGTCATCGTTTTCTTGCTGAACGGGCGTTATTCATGTGACGTCAGAAGTGGATTTCTGCTGACCAACATGGTTGCTGATTCAATGTTATCGCAACTTGATTATCCTGTATTATTGGCTAATTTTTGCAATCTTAACGTCATGGATTCTGCTAACGAATTAATAGAGTTACAGGGCAAAGAAGAAGAAATGAATTTCTTAGAAGAACCAAATCAAGGTTGCAAAAATATACCAAGGCAATTTTGTGCTGGATGTTTATTTCGCATGACGCAGGAGAACATCGCCATTAGTCATCATGAAGTTTTTAATGGAGCATTTTTCGTACACGGTATATTAATTTTTCATGTTCTTACTGTCAGACATTGTCGAAATATCTGAAACATAAACTTGGAAACCTATTTTTAAAAAACAAAATATTTAGAAGTCCAGACAAATACGTAATATGGAAACAAACTAGGGTTCGCACGCTAGGCAATCTGCTTAAAAATTAAATGAATGCGTAACATTGCCGCCCCGGTGGCGCAGTGGTCTAAGGCACTGGCCTCTGATCATTCGCCCGTAAGGGGTCCTGGTTCGAATCCCGGTGAGGCATGGATGTTGTGTTTGTCTTACGGCACTGGCTCTCTCCCTTCCCTGGAACCAGTGACCCTAAATTAGGGACGGGCGACTGCTTATAGCCCATTGAGTTGCTCACGGTGGTCGTTAAACCTCCAAAAAAAAAAAAAAAATGCGTAACGTTAAATAAAAGAAAATTATAGATATCTTTGTTTCGTGTTTTGGGGGAAAGAACGTAGAACTGAATTTGTAATTATTTACTGATCCAAATGTGTCATCAGTTTTCTCCTTCTACCTCTTTTTTTTTTTTTTTTCTTGGAAATTGAAATTCAAAGGAAGACTACGAGGTTTCAACTGCGTTTGATTCCTAGTGACATAATAACTAAAATCTTTTTCGTTAAAGTACGCAGAACATATTGGAGAACAAACTTTGGGATTGAAATCATCACTTTTCACAGCCATTATACTTTAACTATTTCGTCCTTTTCAGAGAAAAATTATAGAAAGTTATTCCTTCCTCTGTACAATTTAGGTGGCAGGATTTATTAGCAAACCATACGATCAGCAAAAGTTAGACATGTCGTTACTGAATTTATAAAAATCGCAATTTTTCAAAACCTCTGCAGCGTAAAGCCATGTTAAGCAATGGGAAAACGCATGTAAACAAACTATTGTCGGTCCGCGGCCACGGAAAATCTTTCCCATGATGCAATGCGAGGTGAATAAGGTTTATTGCTTATTTTCCGACATCTTAAAACAAAAATCTTTTGCTAGCACCTATCTCCTGTCTGTACCGCGGGTGTAGAAAAAAAAAAAAAAAAAAAAAAAACTTCACTTTTGAGGGATTTGCCCACACAAAGGCGTTCAAAACTCTGGTTTTGTCACTCTCAAGGTCAAAAATTCGAACACCGCCACAAATCTGAAAAACGTCCTCACCCCTCTCCATGCGTCGCCTCAGGGCGCCTAACCATGCCCGCCCGCACCCACAGGTTTAAGCGCGTACGACGGTTTTGAAGTGAAAAGGCCTCGGTAAAAGTCTGTGTGTGTGTGTGGGGGGGGGGGGCTTTTTTAGACCCCCTCCCGCGTGAGTATTTAAGCAGTTAAAACACATGGCAAGTGAAACCATTTAAGATTTCAGTTAACTTGGAATAAAATGTATGTGATTTTTTTCGGATTCACAGAAATTTTATTGTATAAAATGAATTTTTTCTTAAATTTCGTGTTGTACTATTCTGTGATAGGAAGAAAGTCACTTCTGAGCGAATGTAGAAAGGCACCATATTCGTAATTATAAAGTAAAAAGTCGATGTTCTATTCCGTGAGCAGCGTTATGACAGCAAGCGCTTCTGTTCAGTATTGTTATTAAATATAATTTTGTTGCATAAACGTTCATACTTCGGCTTGAAATTGTAAGCAGCAATTTCCAAAAGCGGTTGGCAGACGGCGCGAAAATTTCCCTGTAATCTTGAGGCATGAGATTCTTCCGCGGATTCGAGTAATTCCGCCTTTTCCCTGTTCTCATTTAAGCCATTTACGAGATCGATGCACAACTGAACAGAATGGAGGGGGGGGGGGTAATATGTGGCGGTGTGTGTGTGTGTGTGTGGGGGGGTATTTTCCGTCGGAGCATGGAATTCCATCCTTCGAAACGTTTGAAAACGGGAGGTAGATGGAGTGAAAATTTCTCCCGTAGGAATAATTTTTTTCTCGCGATGTTTCTTTGTGCCCAGTGTATTGTTGTTAGATACTCGTATTTCATTCCATAAATTTTTGTATTTCAGCTAAAAAATGTATTAAAAATTTCTACAAGCAATAGTCGGACGGAGCGAAGATTCCCCCCCCACCACCACCCCGTGGTTCCCAGTCTCCTGTGTTGTTGTTGTTAAGTCATTTCCTCCTTATTAATGTGTGCATTTAAGTTTGATAAGGGAAGAGGAAATTTCGGAAAACGGAAGTGACGAAATTTGAAAATTTGCGAGAATTTATGCATGGTATTATATTCATCCTCTTGGAGTCGCATCATTTATCTAAAATAGTTATACCAGCATTCATGGTCCTCAAGCTGAAAGTTCCTTCAGCATGGTGAATGAAATTGTTGTCATCTGAGGTTATAAAAAAAGCGACGAAGAAATGGGAAGGGAATGCCCTCAGCGGAAAAAAATAAAATAAACAAAGGATGATGCGCAGTGGCGGAGTCAACAAAAGACTAATATGGCTGTGGAATTTGCTAAGAAAGCAAGCTCGCAAGGGGAAAGCTGATGTTCTAACAAGAAAAAAATAAAACTGTGTTTGAAGTAATGTCTTTTAAAACCACTTTATTTTTGGAATTCAGTAATTTTATATTGTGATTTCAGTGATGTGCTCCAGTTTAATATTTGCATAAATAAATTACAGTGAGCAATTCCGTCTTGTTCATGCTGTATTATATTAACACTTTCTCGTCGCGCGTTCTGCTGGAATATAGCGCCAGGACAACTGTTGAAGGAATGGTATCACTTCTGCTTCTAAAACATCCCTGACGTATCACTGGCTGTTGAACGTTCCCTCAATTGGTGTCAGGCGAGATCACGAATTAAAGCCAATGTCTCCCCAAACCATGACGCTTGGCGGTGGGCTGGTATGGCGCTGCAAGATGCCATTCACCACGATGTTTTCAAACACGTATGCGCCCATCATGGTGCATCAATTTGAATCGTGACTCTCCAGAAAACACGACCTGTTGCTAATCAGCGTGCCAATGTCTGTGTTCGAGACCCCCATTGCAGCCTAAGGCGTCTGAGCTTGAGGGTCCTCTGTTAAGCAGACGCATACCTGCCAACCTGAGAAAATTCAAATGTGTAAAATTGTGCGCGAACGACATTTCTAATGATTTTTTTAAACTATGCGCAAACAACATTTCTAATGATTTTTTTTAACTATGAGCAAACAACATTTATAACGAATTTAAATATCAAGTAAAAAAATGCAAATATTTATGCATTTGATAATTTTTAGATGTTTGTAATACAAACAAATTATATCACATATAATTTTTGATACCGTACTCGACGTGTTCCCTCGTCCGTAGCGGACCGACGATTTCCATAGCATACTCGATGTTTTCCGTCGCCCGTAGCGGACCGACGATCATCATAGCATACTCTATGTTTTCCGTCGTCCGTAGATGACCAACGATTTCCATAGTAACTACGTAAAATCCGCAGTAGTTGGAGTATCTGACTCTTTCTTCCCACCGCATGATCTTATTCAGTGCCAAGCGGAACGGTGTGCACAGAGAATTTACTGCACCGAAGTCCCGACGACGGGGCACGGGTGATGTTCTGGCGCACAATGGAGCAAAATCTGCCTTTTGTGGCAAGAGGGCACAAGATTTTTGTTTTGGCGCACATTGACGCAAAATTCCCTTCTCTGTTATATATTTTATTTATAGGGATATTTTTAACAAAAAATACAGAAATTTTTAAAAATCCTGAAGAAAAAGTTCTTCCGGCCGGAAAACCGGAAGACTGTAAAAAAAAAAAAACACCTGGAAAACTTCCGCAAAATTCGGAAGAGTTGGCAGGTATGATTTAACTGAAACATTAACAAATATTTCTTAAGGAAGATTAATTTTTTTTTTAAATATACGGAAATGTGTAAAACAAAAAAAGGGATCTATGCGTAAAATCGAAAGAACAGTTAAAATGCGTAAAAGTTGGCAGGTATGCAGACGACGTCGAACTGCGCTCTGGAAGACAAGGCCTGTCCTGTGACAGTGCTCCACTGCTACTCTAACACCGTGGATGTCGCTGTGCGATCAGTCATTGCCATGCGGTAGAGGTGTTTGTTATCCCGTGCAGTCGTGCGATTTTGGGTTCATTTTCCGGATTTGTGTGCGTTCGAGCTTCATGTGTCAACCGACACCACGCTCGCATGACTGCACTGGCGTTTTGTCTCGTACGAGTGGCAGTTTTGCGGTAGGAAAATCCAGCTTCTCTCATCTCAACAATCCTTTCTCGCTCAAAGGCCGCCAGGTGTTCATAGTGAGACATCCAGGGACCGACGTAGACAGTTTGGGGCCCTGAGCAAGAGCTTTCAGGGCTCCCCTAAGGATTCCCTGTTATGTGCATGTATGTATGATTTGAACGGATTAGGCCACGTCTCATTCCATTACAAAGCGACAGTGATTGGTTGCACTCTACATTCTTATTTTGGGACCGATTACATAGTTATTATTGGCAGATTAAGACATTACTTTGCCAATAATATGGTGTTCTATTTATTTGTGGAAATTATAATTGTCGTTTCCATGTGTTTCAACGTACAGTTCTGAAATTACCATTTTAACTTTTGACGTGGATACGCCTTTAAAATCTGTACCATGGGGGTACCTTGTAGGAAAACTTGATCGACATAATTTCTTACGATTGATCAAATGCTTATAATTTCTAAATTATAACAAATAGCTAAAATCTAATAACTGACATGAAAAGAGTAATAACCAATGATTCTAAAAATATCAACCTCAAGGTCATGTGCATGCGCGGGGAGAGGGAAGGCGTCCGCCATTTTGGGGTCGAATACGCTGAGTCAAGCGCCTTGAAATTAGTATAACGTGAGATCGCGTAGAGGTACCGTGTTTTCCCGAACATAAGTCCGGGTCTTTTGCTCCAAAAGACGCATTAGGGCTTATTTTCAGAGGATGTCTTATTTTTTCATGTACTACCAATTTTTTTTTTATTTTTTTCATCTACATTTATTCATGTACAAAAATCTACATTTATTCAAATACAGTCATGTCATCTTCTTTTGGAACATCGTCATAACTCTCCAAACCCAGAATTCCTGCCTGAATTTCTTGCGACTCCATTTCCTGTAGAACCATCGACCCCAATCTCTCATGTCCAGCAATAAAGCACTCCTTAAATGAGCACTTCTTGTCCATGTAGCTTGCTCGTAGTGCATTGGCAACATAGCTGTCAGTGATTTTATCCCATGAATTCTTCACCCAAGTCACAACCTTCACAAAGTTTCCACGCTGATTTCTCTCCATTCTATTTTCAATGTAGTCATTGATTTCAATGCGCAAATGATCCTTGAATGGCTTGTTTATTGCAACATCAAGAGTCTGGAGATAGGCAGTCATTCCTGCGGGAATCATTATTTGATCTGTTCTTCTCTCTGCAAGGAAGTTCTTCATGTCTTTAGCGCGGTGAGTGCTGGCTGAATCCCAGACTAGCAGACCTCTTTGGCCACCTCGCAAAACAAGTGGCAGCATTGAATCGACCCATTTCCTTATAACTGCTTGTGTGCACCAGGCTTTTTCGGTTTCAAGAACATAAATGCCTGAAACACGTTCAATCTTATCTTTCTTGCCCTTAGTGATGATTAAAGGTGGGGCTTTCCTTCCATCCAGACGAATTGCCAAAACACAGGTAACACGTGCACTTTGGTAACCAGTGGAGGGAATGTAGATTGACGAGGCATCAGTTGTCGTTTGAGACCCTTGGCCCATAAACACTGCAGTTTCATCCATAGCAATCATGTTGGAGAGTTGGTATTTAGAAAAGTCGATACCATCAACAAAGGACTTGAATGCAAGTGCACGTTTAATAACTTCAGTATCTTTCAGCTTGAACAGTGTTGTCGATCTTCTTAGAGACAGTTCATATCGCAGAAGGAAGCCTTCCAGCCAGTGTTGTTATGCTTTGAATTCTTCTGGGGATATTTCTAACTGTGGTGCCATTGCAAGGGCAAATGCTTGAATATCAGCCCTGCGCACAACCAAAGCCTTTGCTCTCTTGTCAGCAATCCATTCACAGATGATGTCTTCCAGCTCAGGAAATAATGGTTGCCGACTTGATCCACACTTGCGTTGCTTAGCATTTCCCTCGTCCACCTGTTGACTGAGGTTATCGTACTCTGCTCGCCATTTTCGGACCATTCGGAGATCCAACTTCTTCTCTTTGCAGAAAGCCGTGAGATTCTTTCCCCGTGAGTCCTCCACGATTCCTTTCTTGTTCTCGACGGAATAGCTCTTTCTTTTTGCACTCATCTTGTCTGGGGGTCAAAATATTATTCCCTTTAAATCTACTATTAAATCAAGTATTAATTGAAGACTGTGTTAATTGTTAATCGACACAGGAGTGGTAACAAAAATGATGACAGTTAAGAATGTACGTTCGGTCCCAAAATATTAACTCTGATTTTTAAAGAATTCTTTCAGTCACCGTTGCCAACCCAATAACTTGGACAGGGACGAACCCTTTTCGTAATCCATTGAAGGCGGTTAAAACACTTCTTACTTTTTCTTTGAGTTCGCATGTATCCCCCCTCCCCTCCATTTCTAAATACACACACCGCCTGTTGATGAATAACTTTTCCGCCAAAGATAGCGTTCATCGGTAAAGTTTCCCATGTCGGATTCCCTTTTCGGAACTGGATGTTACAGCTGCCGAACAAAAGACGGCTTCTTTTCATCTCCCGCTAGCTCTCTGAACCGAACTGAATGCATGCGCCATAATTACAAAAACCATATCCTCGGCTGAGTTCAAAGTCAATCGGCTTTCTTTCTTACTCTGGATATTCAAGGCAAATTAAACTCGTGAACAGGGTATCCTCCAGTGATTTTGGCACTCGCTTCAGTTTTTGAACAGTGATAGGCTAGCTGACTACGGTACTACGTATCGTAACTGAGGCTTAGTTTTGGGGTAGGGCTTATATTACGAGCATCCGGAAAAATCATGCTAGGGCTTATTTTCCGGTTAGGTCTTACTTTCGGGGAAATACGGTAGGGTCGGGATATTTGTCTCAAACGACTCGTCTGGATGAGATCTATCTAAAAACCAATAATTCATAAACATTTTGTAAGTACTTTATAAGTGATAAACGAAGAAATATTTGTGGGAAAACCAAAATTTCTAAATATTTGAAGCAAAAGTCCGACTCAAAATGCTACAAACGTATATCAGAAGAAAGAACTCAAAAGGAATCGAATGAGCCCAAACGACTAATGCAGAACGATGTAGGGCTTATAGACAGAAGAAAGCCGAAGCGCTGCAACGCGTGGAGCCACAACCAAGTACTTCTACAGCTAGTACATGTGAACCAATGGACTACTTGGCCGTGAGTGAAACTTGGATGGATGATTCTAGTCCCATACATTTGCCCGGTTTCGAATTGAACGGTTTGTATAGGGCAATAGCCCAACACAAACCGTCCACTTCCAAACGTACTACGTCGCCCACAAAACGAACTGCGGGGAAGTTGCCATTTGCAGAAACATCAGTAGTCTGACAGATTACCAACCCGTAAATGCCTCAGTCAACAACAGATTGAGAATTGCAGACGACTATGTGGGTGACATCTGTCTAGTTGATGTGACAGTTTCTGCTCAAACTCGCTTCATACTTGGTTCGGTTTACATTCACATCCCAACGTCTCACAAACATCACTAGAGGTCTTCATGTTCCGGATGCTATGCGATTACTCTGAAAACACCAAGAAAATCATACCAAGTATGGTACCGGATATTGCCTATCATTCTCACTGGTGACTTTAACATTGATGTGCAACAAAACACCAACTTGATTCAAGTTCTTGAAAAACTATTTCGGCTTGACTTATATAAATTCTCCACCAACTACCTTAGGTAATACTTGTATCGACTTAACCTCTGTACGAAACATAGATGTGAATTGTATGCCATATGTTTGTTACTTCTCACGTCGTCGCCCTTTAATAAATATAATTATAGTCTAACTGCATTCCTCTTTCATTTATCAACTGACTTCTACCTCAAACCCCTTACTGTCAAAAACGTATCCACGTAAATAAAACCTGCGGGTGTGTCCTGGACACAGCCTACCCCCCCCCCTCTTTTTTTAGCACGTCTTTTGTAAAAAAAGATCGTGCTTATGTTATCGGTTTGTCCGTCCGTCCGTCTCTACCCACGGTACCTCTGCAACTATTAGTCCGATTTGAAAAATTCTTTTTGCATTGGGAAGCTTGAAATATGCGAATGATGATCCTTTAGTTCGTTTTTTTTTTTACGATGTACAATTTCGCCGCTAGAGGGCGTAAATGCAGATGATGTCGAATTCAAAAATACGTTATGTGGAACAAAACACATATTTGCTTCTAAACATCCGATTGAAAAAAATCTTCTATCTTTCGATTCCATTTATGTCGAAGAGTATTTTAGATATAGTTACTTTTTCAAATTACGCATCGACTTTCCGCTAGGGGGCGTAAGAGTAAATTACATTTCTCCCGATATTTCTTCTTCTTAAACTCCGCTTTGAAAAAACATTTCTTCAGTGAATGCACCTCCTGATGGAAAATATTTTGCATATAATTTAATTTTTGGTAAAGAATACTTTGGCCACCAGGGGCGTTAGGTTTAATTTTTGCTTCTGATGTATTTGCCATAAAATCTGAGCTTCTAAAATATCGATTGAAAAAACTATTTCGTGGACTGATGTCACTCACATCGATAAACCTTTTTGGAATATTTTCTTCTTAAAATAGTCCACAGTTTTTCCGCCAGGGAGCGTAGATGTATATCATCTTATTTTCGTCAATATCTCTACTTCTAGCAGTCCAATTTGAAAAGTGTCTTCTTTGTTGGATAGTGTTTTCAGTGTGACATGTTTTTCATATAATTTAAAAATTTTCACGTAATTCATAGACTTTCCGCTAGGGGGCTTAGAGGTAAATTGCGTTTCCCCCTATATCTACGCTTCTAACTCTCCGATTTGAAAAATTCTTTCTGCACCGGATACAGCTCCTGATGGGAAATCGTTTGCGCACCACCAGGGGGCGTAAATCTTAATTTCCGCTACTGATGTATTTGCAGCAAAATCTGAGCTTTTAAATTCTCGATTGAAAAAAACGTCGTTTGTTGACCGATACAACTCATGTCAACAAACCTTGTACGAACATTTTCTTCTTGAAATAATGCATGGTTTCTACGCCAGAGGGCGTAGATGTATATCTTATTTTTGTCAATATCTCTATTTCAGAGAGTCCGATTTGAAAAATTCCTTCTTTGTTGGATAGTGTTTCCGATGCGAAATGTTTTTCCTGTAAATTCAAAATTTTCAAGTAAATCATAGACTTTCCGCTAGGGGGCACAAAGGTAAATTGCGTTTTCTGCGTTATTTCTGCTTCTAAAACTCCGATTTGAAAAATTCTTCCTGTATCGCATACAAGACCTGATGCAAAATATTTTTCACATAATTTCTAATGTTTGGTAAAAAATGGTTTGGCCACCAGGGGGCATAATTGTTAATTTCTGCTTCTGATGTATTTGTAGCAAAATCTGGGCTCCTGAAAACTCGACTAAATATTTTTTTTCGTGGACCGATACCGCTCATATGGATAAACCTTTTGAGAATACTTTCTTCCTAAAATAATGCATGGTTTTCCCACCAGGGGACGTAAAGTCACATCTTATTTTTGTCGATATCTCTGTTTCCAAGAGTCCGATTTGAAAAAATATTTCTGTGTTGGAGAGCCTTTCTGGTGCGAAATGTTTCTCATATAAATTCATGTTTTTCTTAACGCACAAGTCTGCAACCAGAGGGCGTAAGCTCAAGATTCCGTTTACAGCCATATCTGAGGGATTAAAAACCCGATTGAAAAACTTCTTTCTTCCGTCAGATACTATTGTTTTCCATACCGGTTCCATTAACTTTGAATAGCTTTGATAAATTTAATTTGCGTCAGAACGGATTCAAAAGACGACGTGCTTATTACACCCGAAAATTCGGTGTCATCTTTCTTGTTTATTATTACTGTTGTGATGTTCATGAAACATACTTTCATATTTGGAACACATCTGTTTCATTTTAACGAAACATTGTTCCGTGTATATGTTTGTGACACTCCAAATCAAGGTAAGATTCTCGATGATGAACGAACGTTCACGAAAAATGTTGTGATCAAAGAAATACTCAATAAATAAATTATTTTAAAAATTGCTCTACATATATCTTATTTTACCCCCGTCATTATTGACTTGTCCCTAGTGTATCATAATGAGGGACGAAGCTAGTAAAAATCCAGAACTTAGTTTCGGGGGGGGGGGGGGATATGTTAAACTTAAGAAAATGTTCGCCAGACCAATGGTTTTAGTCACCACTGCTACATAGTATCCAGATATCTTGCTTCGTGATTATAGCTATGAAAAAAATACCTTAATGCTTTATTTATCTTTTATGCTATTCATAAAACCACGGTAAAGCGGAAACCATCGTTATATATTTTTTTCATTTTTTTGATTACACAAAATATTTTTTCATGGTAAGGGCTATTAATATTTCAAGGGGGGCGGGGGGCGCTCATGTGCCTGTACTTGGGCCTGCAAATTGATGGTTGTTCGTTGCATGTGTGTGCTTCATTCTGAACGGCAGAAACTGTGAGACTGAGATTCTTGGATCGTGCAATCTGTGTAGATTCGTGACAGACGTCCTAAAACTGTGAATTACAAACACGAAATTTGGTGCAAACGTTAATTGGTATGTAAATACTAAATAGGTTTTGATTCTTCTTTCCTGAAACTGGTGTTACCCATATTTTTGTATTTCTTCTTGGATATCAGTCCCAACTGGGAAGAACCAGTTTTTTTTTACATGTGTTCAAGAAAACTGTGCAAAAATTGTTAGCGTTGAAATTTGAAAGAGCATCAATCAGCAGCTGAGCTGTTCACATTAGAAATGGGCCCAGACTATGACAAAAATCCCGGAAACGGATAAAGGGCCCGGGCGAGCTCTTGTATCAAATCTTCGACTTAACGGGCCTGGGCTCAAATTAATTTTCCCTTTCACTTTTTTAGTTAATATGGGAAACGCACAGCTGAATAGTTAGGCTATAGTCTCTCTTTTGTTCTTTGCCTAAAATTCTTTATTGTTGTTTATTGCGTGTATTTCGTAACTCAAAAACGCCTGTGAGTGTTTTAAGTAACAACTATGTACGATGAAAACTGGTTGTATAAATAAAGTTTGATGGTTACTAAAATTTAAAGCACTATTAGCTACAATATTAGAAATAGGAATTTTCGGTCATTTGGTGAAAACATGAAGGTGAGCCGACTGCAGATGGCTCAAGGCTGGCCAAAAAAGGCCAATTACCCAGAGCTGCTAGGGAGGGAAATCAGGAGGAGGGATATTCAGTGGCGCACCCACGGGGGTTGCCGATGGGAACCGGGCTCCCCTTGGGCTGAGAGAGCAGAAAATTATTAGGTCGAAGTTTGAAACAAAAACTCACGATACGCGATCTACATAGTACTTCTTAATCATGTACCATATAATTATAAGATACAATAATTATAAGGAAGTAGTTCTGTTAATAAATTTAGAAAAATCTAACCAGGAAAAGAATTTCGCCGCCCCGGTGGCGCAGTGGTCTAAGCGATGGCCTCTGATCATTCGTCCGAACGGGGTCCGGGTTCGAATCCCGGTGAGGCATGGATGTTGTGTTTGTCTTACGGCACTGGCTCTTCCCCTTCCCTGGAACCAGTGACCCTAAATTATTGACGGGCGACTGCTTATAGCCCATTGAGTTGCTCATGGTGGTCGTTAAATCTCCAAAAAAAAAAAAAAAAAACGAATTTCATCTACTGCTTCCTCTAATCATTTAACTTTCTTGTACAGCAACATTAACTAGTAGTAACTGGATAAAAATAAATGTACAAAAATCAACCTCCTTCTTAATTGTTATAGCACCTGACTATTTTTCCCGGTAAATTTAGGGGGGTCACGCCCACCTTGGAAAAATTATGTATACCACACCCCTCCCCCACAACTTTCGCTTTTAGACCTCACCTCTGTTTAAAGAGGTGTGATCTAAAAAGCTCTCTGCATGACGAATCGCTCAAAGAGCAAAGAAGTGCAACTCATTCCAATGGTTTTGGTTTCGATTAGGTGCAAAGGTTTATAAGACCTACAGTATTTTTGATTTCAGCTTTAGAGAGTGCAATAATGACTGACAGTGAACCAGAAGGAATAAAACGGAAAATCAATGCCGAATATTATGTGGTTTCCCCGAATCCTTATTTAAATTTGAATGAAAAAAAAATTAAAACTGAATGAAAAAAAATTTAAATGTAGTTATTTAGGTAAACGGATTAACTTGGTACACTTGGAAAATAAAATGAAGGACATTTTGTTACCTGAATATGATGCACATAATTATTATTTCTCTGTTTTTTTGGGGGAGGGGGTCGACTTTAACGGGAAACACTAACATTCTTAATTGATGATGAAAATATAAATTGGAGTAAAACAATATGCTTCGTTTTTTGTTTATCCACATAGGGAAAATTTGCACAAATGATCAAACCCGGGCCTTAAAAAAGGAGCCCGTGCTCATCTCTAATTCGCATCGCTTTTGCTGGCGGCTGCGAATTGTAAACATATTGCAACATGTCTGTCTGTTTGGCTGGATGAACTTTAACTACATGTTGCCGCAAAAATTCTTCTAATTTCGGGCACACTGCTTCAGAAAAATAAATACGCAAATTCTGGATTTAATTACCCAATTATTTATGTTATTAATTAATTAATTAATTAGAGTAATTCCTAATTGGGTTTGCAGGGGGTATTATCCCGCCCCAGATCGCATAAAATTTTGTTGTTTTCTTTTCTTTTTCTCTTTTGCTTTCCCTTCGTGTGGGAAGGAAGATCGGAACGCTAACGCCAGGCCAGCTGCAAAGTTCTGAAAACGAAATGAAAGGTATTTTCATTGCCAGGCATTTGCAAAGAAGAACGAGCACGGCGGTGTGGCGTAAGGAATAGATACTATAGCCTTAGCTAACAATAGGCCACAGTGGCGACTATGCGGCTCAAGTCTGCAATAGACGCCCTGCTTTAAATCTGGTCAGAAGGTAAAACTTATGTAATAACTCTTGTCACCCAGTCTCTGTGTCGGGGAACATAACTCAGGCGGGCGTAGGTGCATTCGATCGTACTTAAAGATTTAGAAATGTATTCCAGGATATACCCTGATAATATAACTCCGGAAACAGGGTGACATTTAGGGCCAAATAAATTTTTAAAGGGCTTAGCTCGTCAGATGGTCAGCTAGCCAGAAGAACATCTGCTCGAAATAGCCACTAGTCATCGTCCACCTGAGAACAAGCCCCCAGTGGATGAGGGGAAACCCCTCCAGTAACCAATGGAGGCGAAGGTGATACCTCCAGGAGGTAAAAACACGCCTAGGAGTAGAGCAAAGGCGAAACTGACAGAGAAAATAAAAGGGGAAAAAAACTTGGAGAAATCGAGGAGGTAAGGTGTCTGACTGGAAGATTGATAAGTGTATAATTTATTACTACTAAGCTTGTGGTGTTAAGATAGAATAGAAACAGCAACTTTTCTCACAATGAAATGTTTATTACACATCGACTATAGTTTCGCAGAGCGTTTGGCTCGGCATCCTCAGGACGAAAGATTGATAAGTGTGTGTTGGGACCAGTGAAAACATGAAAAGTGATGGCAGTGGAAGAACGCGAAGCATGTTAGGGTGAAGCGAGAAAACCACGAAAAGGGGTTGGGAGCGGAGAGGCAGTAAAAAAGATGCTAAAATGTTAGGCGCATAGGCAAAGAGGCCGAAAGTGTTAGGAGAAGTTGCCAACGCATAGAAAGCTCCCGGGCTGCCTTTTTACCCACGCAGGATACCAGCCCCTTCTCATGGACGAAGGTCAGAAACATGACTGACGGCGAAGCTCAGCGCAAGGACCGAGATAATTCAGTGTAAGACATCATCCAAATGTTTCAATCCTTTGTATGTTGAGTACCAAATGAAATAATATTGCTCACCTCGTACTAGTCGGATTGGTAGGAAA
Source organism: Macrothele yani (assembly GCA_039090855.1). Taxonomy (NCBI): domain Eukaryota; kingdom Metazoa; phylum Arthropoda; class Arachnida; order Araneae; family Macrothelidae; genus Macrothele; species Macrothele yani. The sequence continues at coordinate 19,181,258 of CM077023.1, read as the reverse complement.
CGGTTCTATGAAGCTTAGGCTTAACCTAAGTATGGTTGAAGTGATGTGATTTAATGTAACTTATCTGGTCCCATCATTAATTTGTACATAAATTAAGCAGTATTCAAAATATGTTTTCTTTTAACAAACGTGTCTTTCTTCGCTGCTGCTCTGCAAATGAGTATGGGTGTCGGGTGCAGGTTTATTTTAAAGTAAACAGTTTTCTTTCTTTTGGAGGTACCAAGATTAAGAAACATGATACAGGAATTAAATAACAAGGAACTATACACCAACTGTACGTAAATACAGTGGCGTAACCATGTTTCAAAATATGGGGGAGGGAGGGAGGGGGGGTCCGATCACACATGCATACATTATATGTATATATATATAACAATATTATATACATATTGTATAAGATAGCGTTTGAGACCCCCTCCCCTACACACACATGCGCCTCTGTTGGCGAATTGTGCAACTTAGCGAACACAACTGTAAAAGTATGTTAGATAGGGTAGAAATGTAAATTAAATTACAAAGTTGTAGAACTGACTTTGCTTATTAGGAATCGACATTGCTGTTAAGTACACATTACACAGTGTGGCAAAGAATTTTTAAGACTGGGTCTGTAAAATGAAATAGAAACAAGAAATTATCATTTGTTTTGGTTTGTTATTCAAAATAAGTCCCCCCGGCTTCAATACACTTGTTACAGCGATTTAATAATGATTCGAAGCTGTTTTGATGGTCGAAATATCATCAAAATAACATTCTTTTAACGTCATTTTAAGTTTTGGGAATAAAGAAAAGTCGCAGGGTGCTAAATCAGGCAAATACGGTGGATGATTCAACACACAGACGTTATTTTTCGCCAAAAATCTACGAACAAGGAGTGAGGTGCGACTGGGTGCATTATCGTGCAACAAACACCAACTGTTTTCATCCCAATATTCTGGACGAATGCGACGAATTTTGCCCATCAAACACCTCAAAACATTTAAATAAAACTCACCAGTAATTGTTTGTTCACTTGGAACAAATTCTTTGTGGATAATACCCTTACTATCGAAGAATGTAATGAGCATTGTTTTGATTTTCGATGGAACTTTTCTTGTTTTTTTTTTGGCTTGTGGTGAGTTTTTTGACTTCCATTCCGCACTTTGTCGCTTTGTTTTAGGATCATATTGAAAACACCATGTTTCATCACCTGTAACAATCGATTTTAAGAAGTTTGGATCATTTTCAGCTGCTGAAATGATGTCTCTGCAATGTGCACTTCTTGATTTTTGTTCATTGGTAACGTGTGTGGAACAAATTTAGCACAGACTTTTTTGTTTTGCCCAAATCTTCATGCAGGATGGTTCGAATCGTTTCTTTGTTGATGTTTAAAGACTCTTCCATCATTCTTAGTGACGCACATCAATTGCTTGCCACGAAATCACGCACTTTTTCAATAATCTCAGGTGTTCTAGATGAACTTGGTCTTCCGGCATGCTTATCATCTTCTAGCGCATCTCTTCCGTCCAAAAAACGTTTGTGCCACAGGAAAACATTTGATCTACTTAAACAAAACTCACCGTAAACTTGTTTCATCATTTGGTACGTTTCCGAGGCACTTTTACTAAGTTTTGCGTTAAATTTAATAACAGCCCTTTGTTCCATCTTAATAATTCAACATGAAAAAAATGTTACTTTTCCAATGAACGGCCGTTTCGTTTGAGTTACTTTAACAACTGCGCAGTACTTTTGGCAGAAAGCAAGCAAATGGTCACGGTTTATAACGCATTCGCGATTACACTGATGGCGCCACCGTAGGCTGAAATCTAGCGCCAGTCTTAAAAATTCTTTGACGCACTACCCCGAAACGCTGAAGTGCGCCAAGCAGCTGCGCAACATATTTTCATTAATACACCACTTCCTCTCTTTAAAAGATCACAATCATGAGAAAATTTACATTTTCTATCCACGTGAAGTGTGATCATTCGAACTATAATTCCATGTGTATACACGTGTCTGCATTCAACGAAAAATTACAATCTTACAATATTAAATTTAGTTGGTTCGCATCATAAAAAAAATGTGCATTACATCATCATATTCCCGAATTTTTTTGAATTTTTTTTTGGGGGGGGGGGGTCCTTTACATTGGGGATCCCCGACTCTGAAAATCTGGTTGTCCTAAGCCCGCATTTTGCAACTTATGATAAGCGTTCTCAAAGTAACTGGTGGTGAAACATGACATATAAAAAGTTAAAACTACTGAGCGACAGAGGAGTGCAGCTTGGTACCGAGGGCGTTGCGTGCCGATTTAGATTGGGTGTGCTGTTGTGAAAATAAAAAGTTTTGAGATTTGCAGTAAATACTGTAATGTCCTTCATATAATCGGCGAATTATCCGTTTAAAAGTTATATATTTAGGTTCTGCGATAACACAACGCTTAAAAAAAAGGTTTTTCGGGACTTTGATTTTAAAAAAAATCCCCGTGATGTCATGATAGCTATTGGAAAAGTACCAAAAATGCATTAAGAACGGAAATATAAAGCAATACGCAGGTAGAGATCTGCAGCAAAAAGGTGGAAACATGTTTTTGTTGTTGTTGTTACTTACGAGCATTTTGACAGAAAATATGATACAACGAAGGCGGTACTATCGGGTTGAAAAAAGTATTGTCTGCAAATCCAAGAGAACAGAAAAGCGTTACTTACCGCACATACAAGTATACAAATCAGTCCAAAATGTAGTCGCCATCGTTTGCCACGACCTGCACCCGTCGTCTGGGCAGCTGTTAGGTCCCTGTAGAATGATGGCGGCTGGGACACAAAGAAGTGAGTAAGTGCTCGTTCGACATCATCCCAGTTTGTGATCCGCTGTCCGTTTCGGAAATGCTGCAACGAGCGGAAAAGTTGGTAGTCGCTTGGGGCAGTGTCCGGGGAATAGGCTGTGTGTGCGGCAGCAGCTCCCAGCCAGGTCCCTGATCTTATGACAGGTCACCCGTGCTGTGTGAGGTGTCGCTCCATCCTGCTGTAGGAGGACGCCCTTGCGGTTCAGCAGTGCTGGTCGTTTCGACGTGAGCTATGCGTGCAGATCGTTGAGCTGACGGCAATACACATCGGCAGTGATAGCGCTGTTGTCCGGCAGCAGCTCAAAAAACACGACACCCCGCAAATCCCACCAAACAGACAGCAGGACTTTACTTGGGTGTAAGCCGACTTTGGGGGTGTTCATGGGCTTCTGTTTTGGGTCCAACCACTGTTTCCCGGCGCTGACATTGTCGTATAGAACACATTTCTCGTCACCTGTCATAATGCGGTCCAAGAACGGTTCAACGTGGTCGCGTGCAAGCAGGGAAACGCATGCACTCACGCGATTTCCTTTCTGCTGAGCTGTGAGTTTATAGGGTACCCAAACTCCCCTCTTGTGCACCTTCCCAAGTCAACGCAGGTGCGTGATAATGCTCGTGTGGGTAGTCGCCAGCTGTTCGGCTAAAACTCCCGCGTGGTCACACGTGTGTCGGTCCATATCCACTCTTGCGGGTCTTCCGGTTTGGGAACGGTCTCACATAGGGAAAATTTGCACTTAGAAAATTTTAAATTTGTTTTCGGGTAGGGCTTGGAAAAATTCCGTTCATGGTCCTACGGAGTGCTGTGTTGTCGGTGTTTACATAACATACGTTTTACTTGATATTTACTATCTTTGGCTTTTAGGTATTTACCTAGTTTTCACATTTTTAGTAAAATTATAACAAAAACCGGAAGTACGATTTTTGAACGATCATGTAGTAGTATAATTTTATATAACGGAGGTATGAGAAAGTAAAAACTAAAGACTTCGTGCTATTTGAATGGAAGTGGGAAACTTTTGAACTCAAGTGACGAAATTTTAAGCCCCCCCCCCCCCTCTAAGACAAGAAAAGCTTGCTGCTGCTCTACCTCGAAGCTTTTGTGATGTGATACAAACTGGAATATACCTGTAAATAAGATCGCTGGATAGATGTAAAAAGGTAGATGTTCACGTGTGCATATATTTTTCATACAATAACGGGGTGGGTTTCCCTTATATACGGCCCCGCTAGGATCAGTTATTTCATGGAATAAATAAACTGAAAGGGAATTGTTTCGCAATTTGTTAGATCATATTACTTTAACAACAGCTTAATGAATTGTACATGCACTTGAACGGTAACATATGTGTCTCTGGATTTCTCATCCGCAAGAACAACCGAACTTCCCTATTCATTACAACCAGTTCCTCGTGGGCGTTCGGAATTTCTTCTGTTTTACGTACTGATAAATGACTGCTGCAGTTTTCCATTAGTAGCTTTGTTTTTGTCGTCGAGAATCGATTTCTTATTCGCGAGAACATTTCGAAAGAATGGTTTTGAACAGCGCTGTTTCGCTTGCTTGCTGTGGCGTGGGTGTCCTCGCAGTGACTGATAACGTAATTTGTGGTACGTTTCCCAGTCACCGACGATTACAGTGGATCAAATGAGAAACAACGGCTCTCGCCTATAGTACGTCGGCCATTTGACATCGGGAGCAAAGGGATAATTTTGCGCTTGACCCTACATTTTTTACGGCCAGTGTTTTAGCAAATACAATATGGTGTTTAAAAAAATGAAAGAAATGTCGCGAATGTTAGTAATTCATTTTTATCGGGTTATACTTGAATACAATCTTAGAATTAAAATCCTTTCTGTCCCATGGTAATGATTTTTACTAGATCGAATACCTCCGGAATAATCAGACAGACAATTGTAGAATTTCATTTAAGGATGCAAAATTATCAATTATTGTACATTGTAAAAAAAAATTCTGAAATCCACGGGCCATTTTCCGTGATTCCTTTCATGAATTTACGAAACATATTCCTGATACAACCTTTTCCGTGAAATGACGAAAAAAAAAAAAAAAACCCTGATTCTTACGGATTTTCCATACGCCGGGAAAATTCGAAATTTTCAGAAACCTTTCCGCAATTTTTTTTTTTTTTTTTTGTATATTAACGGGAAAAATTCTGTTCTCACTTTTTCCATATCCATATTGACAGAAAATTTCCGGTAATAGGAGCGATTCGCGGAAATACTTGAGGTTTGATTATTAAATTTCAATCGTCTGTAGGAGGACCTGTTTTTGAAGTTCTGTAGCGAGATCGGATATTGTGGATACCATATCGCATGAAATTTTGGTGTGGCAGCGGATACTCCTTTCCCTCTCCCCAATTTTGTGCCTCCGCAAATGTTTATCGTGTTACCCTAAAAAACCGGGTACTTAAATTATACCGTACAGGTAATGTATGATGTCAATGTATGAGTTTGTGGACCCAGAGCCCATTTAAGGAGACAGGGGACCCAAGGGCTGGGCAATATTTTTGGGCCCCAGCATAGGCGCCGACTTCTGAAAATTTCGAGGGGTGCTGAAATTCAAAAGGCAGGTACCGTTTCCAGTGTTGAAGTTTTAGATGTTTAAATGGACCTTGTCTTCAATGTAAACGTAAACGAACCGATACATGATTTCATGTTAAAGATATTACATTTTTTTTTTTATAGCGACCAAATTCTTGAACCCCGTTGTAATTCTTCCGATTTAGTTTTATGTAATGTGCGCACAAGAGCTCCTATAATTTTTTTCTGTTGGACAAAATTTGAGCATTTTGTTGGGGACTACTACCAGAAAACTAAACCTGTTGAAAAAGGCTGAGATTGGCAGTATATATCATTAGTCAAAACAGACAGTATGCTAATAGCGATACCTTTGAGGAGCTCGCTCTAGCAGTAGCAAACAAACTGACGTGTTCAGTGCTGGAATGGAACGCGCTTCATAATCATTGCATTGTATTATTTTCCTTACTTGTTATTGTTGGCATTTAGTGTATAACGCAGCATATATCACAATGAAATTTTTGCTTTGATCAACAAGTGTAACTTGGAAATCTCCACCCCCGCCCCGCTATCATTCATCTTGCAGTTCATGTGAACCAGTTGTTATCGATTTGGCATATCACCCCTGCGTAGATTGATTGGTGTTACTATTGGTGACTGCATATATGTTTTATGAAGCTAGGGAGAAAAAAAGGCCTCAACAGAATTATGTCAAACAAACAAACAATAACTGCAACAACAGCAGAAAAAAAAAAAAAAAAAACTTCAAAATTATCCTTTGAGCGAGAAAAGATCATTCGCAGTCGCGCTGTGTGTCTTCTGCTCTCGGACGGTCATTTATTACTCCCGCTCTAACATTTATGGCTTTATGACACTACCGAAGCTAACTAAGTGCATGGTGAGCTGCTGACAACTTACTGATGTGCAAGGAACGTGATTGCGAAAAAGAAAAAAATCGGTAGCTTTAAACAATTAGGAAGGTAGGGTACAAATCATATCCCACACCCCCAATTTATCGCTTGCTTAGCTGTCTTATTTCTTAAGTGTTTATTCAGTATCGGTGGTTAAAACACTATTTTTTGAAGATATTGATTTTTCTTTTTTTTTTATAGAAACCAAATATTTGCGCTATATTCCGATTATCTTATTTAATTTTATGTAAAGTGGAACTAAATTTTAAGTATGAATCCAGTGCATATAACGAAAATTCGGAGGGGTGCGGATCAACCCCCCCAATGCTCAAGCCCCTGAGAACCCCCGTAGTTGGCGCCAGTGGGCCCCTGTATGTAAGTGGCATATCTAAGATTTCACTATGGGTGGCAAAATGAAAAATACCCAGGAGAAAACATTCCCAAAATATGATGAGGTAGCCATAAAAATATCCCCACCATATTAAAGTGTGTATCCCATGATTCATGGACGAATCAGTGTTAGCAAGAAAATGTAAAAATGTATGATTGAAGAATGGCACCAGTTCTCTGCGGTTCAGCTTGTTGACATTATATCAAAGTAGTGGGAAAATGATATGATCCAAATATCACGATTCAAACGAATTTTTGATGTATGAAAATTTCCCCCAGTTACATATATGAAACATCTATAATGCTTTCAAAAGATTTGAAGATGGACTTGGGGCGATTATACATTTTGCCGACTCCTTCTGGAAAAGGGGAAAGAAATAGAACATTTTGTTCACAAGGCAGTTTCTTATAGTTTTCGCTGTGCTATCTGCAAAAAAAAAAAAAAAAAAAAAAACTGTGGAACTCTGTCAATTCTTCAAGCATCCTGCATAATTCTGGGGCCCCTTGAAAATGCAGTGCCTGGGGCTGCAGCTTCCCTAGCTTACCTTTTAAGTGGCTCTGCGTGGACCCCTTAAAGCAAAAGCTGGTACAGCTATCAATAGTAAATTTTATATTTAGGAGTTTTATGAAATAATACTACTACTATAAAACAGTACATTTTACCTGTTCTTAAAGATAATCGAAAGCCATTGTCAGTTTAAAAAATCTCAAGTTCCAAAGTATTTTGTTTCTTCAAAATGTCACTATGAAAAAAATACGTAATTTGTGAATCCTCCTATAGCAAAATAAAATTATTACAAACTTCTTCGGAAAAATAATAAGTTCTAACAAAAAATAAAATGACTAATGCTGTATTAATAGCAAAAAGAAAAAAAAAATCATCGTGCTCTTCGAGTTCTACCTTATAAGTGATTGTTCATTACGTGGCTTTCTGGCTAAATAGTAGCACGCGCAGCCAATGAGTAACAAGAAAGATGACACCGAATTTTTGGGTGTAATAAGCACATCTTTTGAATACGGTCTGACGCAAATTAAATTTATCAAAGCTATTCAAAGTCAATGGAACCGGTATGGAAAACAATAGTATCGGACGGAAGGAAGAAGTTTTTCAGTCGGGTTTTTAATCCCTCAGATATGGCTGTAAACGGAATCCTGAGCTTGCGCCCTCTGGTTGCAGACTTATGCGTTAAGAAAAACATGAATTTATGTGAGAAACATTTCCAACCGGAAACGCTTTCCAACCCAGAAATAATTTTTAAAATCGGACTCGTAGAAAGAGAGATATCGACAAAATAAGATGTGACTTTACGTCCCCTGGTGGGAAAACCATGCATTATTTTAGGAAGAAAGTATTCTAAAAAGGTTTATCCATATGAGCGGTATCGGTCCAAGAAAAAAAAAATTAGTCGAGTTTTCAGTATCCCAGATTTTGCTACAAATACATCAGAAGCAGAAATTAACACTTATGCCGACTGGTGGCCGAATCATTCTTTACCAAACATTAGAAATTATGTGAAAAATATTTTCCATCAGGTCTTGTAAGCGATTCAGGAAGAATTTTTCAAATCGGAGATTTAGAAGCAGAAATAACGCAGAAAACGGAATTTACCTTTGTGCCCCCTCGCGGAAAGTCTATGATTTACTTGAAAATTTTGAATTTATAGGAAAAACATTTCGCATCGGAAACACTATCCAACAAAGAAGGAATTTTTCAAATCGGACTCTTAGAAGTAGAGATATTGACAAAAACAAGATATACATCTACGACCCCTGGCGTAGAAACCATGCATTATTTCTAGAAGAAAATGTTCCTAAAAGGTTTGTCGACATGAGTAGTACCGGTCAACTAATGACTTTTTTTTTCAATCGAGATTTTAGAAGCTCAGATTTTGCTGCAAATACACCAGAAGCGGAAATTAAGACTTACGCCACCTGGTGGCCAAACCATTTTTTTCAAAAATTTGAAATTATGTGCAAACGACTTCCCATCAGGAGCTGTATTCAGTGCAGAAAGAATTTTTCAAATCGGAGATTTAGAAGCAGAGATATAGGGGGAAACGCAATTTACATTTACGCCCCTGACGGAAAGTCTATGAATTACTTGAAAATTTTGAAAATATATGAACCACATGTCACACTAGAAACACTATCCAACAAAGAAGAAATTTTTCAAATCGGACTGCTAGAAGTAGAGATATTGACAAAAATAAGATGTACATCTACGCCCCGTGGCGGAGAAACTGTGGAATATAATAGGAAAAAAATATTCCAAAAAGGTTTATCAATGTAAGTGGCATCAGTCCACGAAAGAATTTTTTCATTCGATATTTTAGAAGCTCAGATTTTATGGCAAATACATCAGAAGCAAAAATTAACGCTTACGCCCCCTGGTGGCCAAAGTATTCTTTACCCAAAATTTGAAATTATATGCAAAAGATTTTCCATCAGGAGATGTATCCGCTGAAGAAAATATTTTTCAAATCAGAGTTTTAGAAGATGAGTTATCGGGGAAAATGTAATTTACTTTTACACCCCCTAGGGCAAAATCTATGCGTAATTTGAAAAAGTAATTATATCTAAAATACTCTTCGACATAAATGGAATCGAAAGATAGAAGATTTTTTCAATCGGATGTTTAGAAGCAAATATGTGGAATAAAACGTATTTTTGAATTCGACATCATCTGCATATACGCTTTCTAGCGGCGAAATTGTACATCGTAAAAAAAAAAACTAAATGAAGGATCATCATTCGCATATTTCAAGCTTCCCAATGCAAAAGGAATTTTTCAAATCGGACTAATAGTTGCAGTATATCGTGGGTACAGACGGACGGACAAACCGATAACATAAGCACAATCTTTTTTTACAAAAGACGTGCTAAAAAAAGGAATGCTGAAGAATCAGAAATTGTCGAATCTTCTTGTGATCCTGCAAAACAGAAAACTAGCACCGAAAATTGTGGTGGTGAGGAGGATCACGGAACTAAGACTGAAGATTCACGTGATCAAAAGGAAGCAGATGTTGGATACTTTTGCAGAAAAATGACTTCTGCGAGAAAAACGAGTGGATGGAACCAAGTATGGGGCTGCAGTAGGTGACCACCTCAGTAATCAAGAGGTCTGACATGCTGGCTTCTACCCATTTGTCTGAGATGGTCCTGCATTCAACTCTCCAATGTAGCATAGGTAGTGTCTGTCTGATTGCACAGGTTGTTACCCTTCCCCAAAGCCAGTAGCCTTAAATTAGGGATGGGCAACTGCTTACAGCCCTAAGAGTTCCTTATGGTGTTTGTTAAAGCCCAAAACAAGAAAAAAAATGCTGCACTGGGTGAAGGAACATCGCCACTGAGCAATGAAAAACTGGAAACAGATGCTTGGTTCAACAATTCAAGGTTCCAATTACAACACCCTGGTGGGAGGGTGAGTGTGGGATGTAGACAACAGGAGGTCATGGAACCCAATTGTCGAGTCAGGATGTTAGAGGCCAGTGGAGATGATATATTGCTCTAGGGCATGTTTACATGGGCCACCTTAGGTCTCATTGTGCCTGCTAAAGCCACTATCATCTCGTGAGGCTATACTGGCATACTTGTCAACCACCTACACCCATTCATGGCTATCCATTTTATGTTGCAGGATGCCTTCTTTTAACAAGACAATGCTGAGTCTCATCAGCCTGTTTGGCAAAGGACTGATTTGAGGAGAATTTCAGTAAGTTTGCAATCCTTAATAATGGCCCTCTCACTCTCCAGATATGAACCCAGTTGTGACCGCCCTGGTGGTGCAGTGGTCTAAGTGTTAGCTTCTGACCATTTATCTAAGATGGGTCCAGGTTCGAATTTCAGTGAGGCATGGATGTTGTGTTTGTCTAACAGTATTGGGGTTCCCTGGAACCAGTGGTTCTAAATTAGGGACAGGCAACTGCTTATAGCTCACTGAGTTGCTCATAGTGGTCATTAAACTCCCAATCAAAAAAAAAAAAAAAAAAAAAAAAGAGCACCCAGTTGTTTCCTATGTTTATTGTATACTTGAATGTTTGTTTTTTATGCACTTCAATATTTGCTCATTGTATAATTAAATGTTCTTTATGTTTGTTCTAGTGGCACCATCCTGTAATGAAATTAAATGAAGATTCAATGTACAATTTAGCTCATACAACTAAAGAGCATTATGACTACTTCAACAGCACACTAGATGCCATTCTCATACCTCGAGTCCCAGGAACAGAAGGCCATAAAAAGGTTCGACAGGTAAGGCATAACTTTTATAATCTTCTTGAACCGGATTTTCAGAGAAGTTATTGTATTTTAAATTTTGCTCCTAAACTTTTCAGCATCATCACAACCATTAGCTTTCGTCTGTATAGCAACATAGTGCTCACGCTTTTTGCTGACCCAAACCAGTCAAAGATTAAATCTATTTCACAACAAACCTCCACTGCAGAATCTGCCACCTCTAATATATTTCTTCATCACTGACAAGTTAATGGCCCATTGTACTCTCATAGTTTCACTTGTTCTGCATCTGCCCCTTGGCTATGTATGCTACTGCATGTAACACCTGTTTAAATTAGAATATTCAGAACAATCAGAATTATGTACTGAATTGCCTGTGGTTTGCTGTTCTTCCATGTAACAACTCCTCAGAAAACTCTTGAAAGTAACATCGCCATGGAGCAGGAATTTCAAGTTTTCTGAAAAAAAAAGTCACCCTGGAGAAATGTTATTTTCAAGTTTTCTGAGGAGTTGTTACATGGAAGACCAGTAAACCACAGGGGATTCAGTACATAATTCTGATTGCTTTGAATATTCTAGTGTGTTCCCATGTATTTCTGAGGAATATTTCTTCCTCACTTGTATATCTGTTTAGATGATCTTTGATCTGGCAATCACAATGTATGTTTAGACCACTGCAATATCTTTTCAGTAACCTTTCCTTCTAATAAAGTACCAAGCTTAGTTCTAATGTCTAAATTATGTTCTGTTCTGCCACTGAACCCCCCACTTTTTGTTTTCCTGATATTCTTCTTACCATTCTTATATTAGTAGTTTTCATCCACTGACAGAGCCTTTTACTTTAACTCAACTCTCATTACTGTAATAGAGGACAGGTGTAAGTGTTGCATTGTATTCAGTAAGTTTAGTTGTCTGACCAACCTTCTTAATGTAAATAGTTTTATAAAGCTGATAGGGGACTTTCCTTTATTTGCTGACTGTTTATGCACTTTCCACTGGTTTGTATGTTTCCCTTTTTTGAATTTTAATCTCTGGAGAAGGACAACAGGCACTGGGTCTATCACCCAGTATCCTGTTCCACTTCCTTATGGGGCAGAAGTAAAGTTCTCTGTTAAGTGCAGAGAGACTAAAGGTAAGGGAGGTCTACCAAATCAGCAGGCTAACTTGTCTGGGATATACTTAGGCCAAGCTATTCATATTACACAGACCCATGCATAAACAAAGGTGTCTAGCACTGTTTTGAGAGCTGAATAGTAGAGGGAACACAGTGTTTTGGATGGTCTGTTTCATGAACCCATTAAATCCCATCATAACAAGCCTTCCATCCACACAGGGGACAAAAGGGTGGTGGCATTTTCTTTCCCCATTTATTCAGTGCATGCAAGAAACATTTCTAAGATAGTAAAATCACTTCCAAGAATAGTTCCAACAAAATTATCAGGAGGTCAGGGTCATTTACATAAATGTACAGGGAATAAATGAAAAGGAAGAATTAGCCAAGGAATTAGAAAAGTTCAACCTCAATGTGGTAAGCATCCATGAGACCAAAATGTATGTCAGAAAACTGTGTTCTGAGTGGCAGATTTAGTATGATATATTCTGGTGTAAGGGAGGGTTGAGCATGAGTTGGTTTGTCATTGGACTTCAGTAATACATTGGCTTCCAACATTGTTAAGTAGAATCTTATGTAGAGCACATGTGGGGTGTTTTCAAACTGGAGAGCATGGACTTGATAATTATTGCAATCTATGGTCCATTAGAAGGTTCTAGTTATGAAGAAGTGGTTCTTTCTTTTCATTTTATTTTTATTTATTTATTTGAGGATATAGGTATGGTGGTTAAAACCAAAAAGGGAAAAGGTGGTTCTTGGAATGTCAGTGGAAGAGATGAAAATATCATCTGAGAGACTGAGAACATAATGGGTGATTTTGGAGAGAACTTCAACATAAATGTGAATGTGAGAAAAATCATTGAGTTACATTTAGTCAAGGAATTCTTAATCCCTAACATTATAGGTGCAAAAACATTCACAAATTTACTTGATGACGAGGTGCTGGAAAGATCTGTAGGAAACATGTTAAAGAATGCTAATCTTCTGAGATTTCAAAATAAGTAGTAGTAGTAGTCTTTTTTTTTTTTTTTTTTTTATTGTATCATCCACTTCTAAAGCCAATTTTCTGGTAATTAAGAAACCTGTGAAGATATTAAGATGCATCAGGATTGATAAAATAAATAATATAAAAGTTAGGCTGGATTTTTAGAAGCAAAGTTCTGAAGGTTATAGCAAAATAATAACCTGAATGACTGAAAGTACAGAGGTTGAATGCAACAGGTGTAAATGATAGGTTATTGAGGTTTTTGAAGTACAGCAGAAAAAGGAAAGCATGTGTTATAGCAGTATGTAAGAAGAGGAAAGTCAATACTCCTTGATAGACAGTAGAAGTGATTAAAGTTTTAAAGAAAATGAAAGCATTTAGAAATTATTTATGATGATTGTCACTGGCTAACAAGAATGATTATAAAAGGACTTGTCAAAATGTAAAGTCATGTTTTAGGGATGAAAAAAAGGAATTAATTTCTAGACTGGAGAGATTATTTGAAAGTGAGATCTGGAATCGCTCTACAAGTGTTGTGGTGTTTTGATAAACATATGGGTGGAAAGTCTTACTCAGGGTTACTGGACAAAGATGGGCTGCTGCTCATATCTGAGAAGGATATATTAGATGGAGTGAAAAGACCTACTGAATAGAAATCCAGGTGGAAGGGTGAAAATAAATATTTATAACAGTGGTGTTAAGGATGGCCAGGAGTAATCGAGGATGATGTGTGATCATGTGAAGGAAGAGATGTTACTTTGTCTTCAAAATGTGTGGTAAAGTTGCAGATTGTGTTGAAATTAATCCAGAACTGATTAAGCATATAAAGCCCTCTGTAATACAGACTCTGACCATAAGACCCGTTAGAATTTTGAGGTGGATGAGTTTTCTCTTCAGATCCTGTTAGGGCATGCCCAAAGGAAGAGTAAAATCTTGGGTAGACATCTGGCAACCCGGGCATAAGTTTTATAGAACGCCATTTTGTTTTTGGCATATTTGTGCAGGAGCTATTATTGAAATTCATCATTTTCTGTCCTTTTTGTCATACCTATATTAAATACATGGTTTCTGGATTCCTTATAAAAAATTTCACTGAGATAAGACTATTTTTACTCCTCTGGGACCTTTGATTGTGAATATTGAATGAGAAAAAAAAAACGAAAAAAAAAAAAAAAACGTACAAGGTGGGGATACATAACAATGTATTGAAGTATCAGCTTTAAATTATGATACATAGAAAAGAATCACTAAATATACACAGTGTTAAATGTTCATTTTAAGTACTTTATACATGCTCCAGAATGTCACATGTTGCATTTGCAAAAGGACATACAGGGAACAGTGTTTTTGTGACACCGACATCGTTTTGTATGACAGCTTTTGCAAGTACACATTACACTGAAGTGCCAAAAGTCATGGGATAGTAGTATGCAAATTTTTAACTGGTGCTGCCACTGTATAAAGGCTTCAACGCATGCCATGAATTTTATCAGTTGCAAGGAGTAATCTTGTGAGTCAGGTTGAACAACAGCCAGTAGGATTGTGGCTAGCTGAATTTTGTTTTAGTTTGAACAAGGCATGGTAGTGGGAGCCAGACCAATGGGACATTCAATTTCCGATGTTGTGTGAACATTCAACATTCCTTGACCCACGGTGTCACATGTGTACTGAGATTACCTCGTGGAAGGCATTACCACCCACCGTGGACAGCGCATTGGCTGACCACTAGTGCTGAATGACTGTGGCCCGCAGTGTCTGACCAGGACTGTCCATACTAACAGACGAGCAACACTGCCTTAAATAACATCCCCATTCAATGCACGAAGTACTAGAGACATATTCGTCAGGTCAGTGCAGCGTAATTTAGCATCCATGGGGTATAGGAGCAGAAGACCCACCAAAGTGCTTTTGTTAATACCATGACATTGGACACAGTGCCTCGCCTTGGCCGTGAACATGGTAATTGGACCCTGGAAAACTGGCAACATGTGGCGTGGTCCGATGAGTAATGCTACCAGTTGTTATGAGCTGATGGTAGGGTTCGGGTGTGGCGCAGACCCCATGAGGCCATGGACCCAAGCTTTCAACAAAGCACTGTGCAAGCTGGTGGTGTTTCCATACATGTGTCGGGTGTCTTTACGTGACGCAGTTTGGGTCCTCTGATCCTCATAAACACATCATTGACCGGTAATAGCTTTGTTGCTCTGCTGGGTGACCATTTGCAGCCCTTCGTGGACTTCATGTACGCCAACAATGATGGGCTTTTCAAAGCAGACAATGTACCCTGTCATCATGCCCAAGTTGTCCAAAATTGGTTCAAGGAGCAATCTGGACAGTTCCGATGGATGTTGTAGCCACCACATTTGCCCAACATGAACCCAAAAGAGCACTTATAGTATGTGATGGAAAGGTCCATTCGCATCCAAGATCCTTCACCTACAAATACCAGAGAACTGTAGACGGCTGTTCAGATGGCATAGGTCAACATCTCTCCAGAAGTCTTCCGGATACTTGTGGAATCAAGGCCATTTCAAGCTGCTGCACTTTGCCGGGCTAGAGGAGGTCCTACACGATACTGGGTTCATATTCCATAACTTTTGGCACTTCAGTGTAGAAGTACATCTAATAATACAAGGGTCTGGTATGAATGACAGCTGTGATTGTTTATCCAAAATCCATTACGGCTAATGGTTTGCCCATCGTCAACACCGTAGAGCATGAGTATACCATGTAAAATGATCTTTTCAGGTGGTCTTGCAATGAAGAGCTTTTGCCAAGGAAGCCTTATAAGTTTGGAATACTAGTTTTGGTCATTATTTCCAATCGAAGGACATCAAATGTCTAGCCCACTGAGCCTGGGTTTAAAACCTTCACCAAATATTCCTCGGCTGGCTTAAAGGATTCAGTACTTGGAGGAAGATGCTGACCAAAGTTCTGCAGATATTTTTCTGGTTTTGCCATGAGCAATGATACTTTGGTGCCTATCTTACTGGTTACATCTGACATCAGAGCCTGTGAGAAAATGGGTAGCAAGAAGGATGTCTGTGGTAGTACTTATCTTGTCCACAAGAGTATAAATTGGTATGATATATGATGCCGACTTTCTCATCCATAGTTCAGAGAGTCCATTTTCATTAAGAAACTTGTAGAAGTGACTGAGTATCACAAAAAACATCTGTATCACTTGAAAGCTCAGCAATATGCTGCAAGCCTTGTATAACAGCATGGAGAACATAACGAATCATATGTAAGTTGGCCTTCTCAACAGTTACTTGAAGGGTGTCCTTGATTTGTGTGAAGTTTCCATCTTTTATTACTAAAACAGTAGGTCCACTTTCAAGCAACACACCGCTGTGGATAGTTTCCCCTTGTCGATTACTTGTTACCATCTTCAGAAATTTGCTCAGGGCATCTTGAATCAAAATTTTGTTGTCAGCTATGTCCAAAATTTTTCCATCTTCACATGAAGCTTCATATTGGTAGCAATGGAAGTCAACAGTAATGGTTGCACAGAAGACCTTTCTCTCTCAGTAGCTTTAATTGACGATTGAAATAGCTGTCAAAAACATAGTCCACATGAGTGAATTTACTGACATCATTAGCATTACTGTCATGGATTGTAAACAGGTCTTCAAATGTGTCATTTCTCTTAACTTGGCAACTTTCAAAACTGATTCATAATATCAGCAACTACACTGCTTTTCAGGGTATGCTCCTCTTGGAAATTTCTGTCTGGGGTATCTAATTTTTTTATCAACTGGAAATGAGTTGAGATTTCATGGGTTTGGTAGTAGCAACATTCTCATCTGATAAGGATGAAGGTGAAAAATTGTATATTAAAATTTCTGCCATTTTCATTCCTCTCTCTATGGCAATATCAACTTTTCTCCGAACCTGCAAATGATCTTTAATGGCATTTTTTACAGTTTGATTTTTTGTCTGCATGTCTGGTTGTGCTACACATAGAAAAGTGGGGAGCTTTTGTTGGTAAATAGGTGCTGATAGTGGTTTTGAGAAGAGGTGGGACGAATCCTAAATTTTCTCGAATCCGAATCCTAAAAGGTTCTCTAATCTCCTGAATCTCTCAAATCCGAATCCTAAAAGGTTCTCGAATCCTTCATATAAGAATAATTATAAGAAAAAAGACTTGTACTTAAAATTAAAAGTTTTTAATTGAAGCAAAATTTGAAATCTGTGTTTAATGAAAAACAAATTAAAGAATACAGTTTTCAAAAAATGTGCCCATACTTATTAAGAAGATACAAATGAAATTTATAATATACATTTACTAAATGAAGTACATAACTCTTGAGTCTTGAGTTTCATTTCCATTTTCTGAACATAATTTGACAAAAAAATATTTGATTAACAATTCACATTTTTGACATTTTTCTTTAATAAAAGTTCCAAAACCTTTTTAAATCAAAACAAGTGTAGAGGTGGGGAGGATTATTTCAAGAGTTAATGTAGATAAACACTAAACATGGAACACTAAATTGAGTAAATTCTTTCCAGAAAACTAAGAAAAATCAAAGAGATGTTTTTTTTAAGAGTTACTAAAAACATTAAACACTGAACTCTTTCAGGGCAATGTAAAAAAAATCAGAAACCTTTAATGGAGATTTTTAATAATCTAAAGCAACTTATGGGAATTTACTAGGAAATTTTTTCATTTATAGCAAATTTTCGGAGAAAACTCTTCTCCTTCTTCAGGCTGTCTTGTTGTTGTCACTTTTTGCTTGTCACTATCTTGGTTACGGTTTACCTTGACGGTTACGGTTAACCTTGACGGTTTAGGTTATTTTTCAACAAATCCTGCCAGATGTTAGGCAGGGAAAATCCTTTGCAGTCATTGATGATGGAATTTTGATTTTTCTCAATCTCTATTCCTTCTTTCAGTTTTCTTTTTTGGAAATTGCTTTGGAAACTGATTACTTTAAGGGAATTCCAATCCATGCTGTGCCCAGTTTCTCTAACATGCCTATCTAATCCAGTCTTGTTGGAGCAATTTTTTATAGCTGCTTTATGCTCAGCTATACGAGTTTCTAGTCTGCGACCTGTTTCACCTATGTAAGATAGTCCACAACTACAATTTACTTCATAAACTACTCCTTGCATTTTTAAAATATCTTCTTCTCTTTGAACTATTTTAGGGAAAAAATTTTTAACTTTGTTCTCTAAACTTGGAGCTAGCCTAATATTGTATTTTTTACTAATTCTCTTTAAAGCCTCAAATAAACCTTTGTGATAAGAAATTTTTCTAGTGAATTTTACTTCTTGCTTTTGTGGGTTCTTCGTACCATTAAAATTCAGAAGCTTCTCAATTTCTTCTTTAGGATAGTTATTCTCTGCAAGTATGACTTTAAGCTCTTCTTTATGGGCTTCTTTTTTATCTGCAGTAGAAACTATTTTATTAATTTTTTCTAAAAACTGACTTGCTACATTTTTCTTAATAGAAACTGGATGATACGAATTGAAATCCAGTAGTCTTTTAGTATTCATTGGTTTTTTATACCAACTAGTGAGGAATTTTTCATCTTCATAATAGATAGTAATATCTAAGAAGTTTATTCTTCTTTCTTTTTGAAGTTCAATAGTGAACTTTAAGGGAATCATCTAATTGTAGGAATTTTTGAAATGCTTACTTTCTCTTTGCAGAACAACTACTTTCAATTTGGGAAAACTTTTTCCATTCAAAAATCGGGGCTAGCTATGGGCTCCCCACTCTCCCCACTCTTAGCTAACTATTATGTGGGAAAACTAGAAGAAAAGATACTAGTACAACCCACATACTTCTGCTTATATAGCAGATACATGGATGACATCTTATTTATAATAGATAGCTCAGAAATTGTTCCAGAAAGAATTCTAGACTCATTCAATGAATTAGATGATTCCCTTAAGTTCACTATTGAACTTCAAAAAGAAAGAAGAATAAACTTCTTAGATATTACTATCTATTATGAAGATGAAAAATTCCTCACTAGTTGGTATAAAAAACCAATGAATACTAAAAGACTACTGGATTTCAATTCGTATCATCCAGTTTCTATTAAGAAAAATGTAGCAAGTCAGTTTTTAGAAAAAATTAATAAAATAGTTTCTACTGCAGATAAAAAAGAAGCCCATAAAGAAGAGCTTAAAGTCATACTTGCAGAGAATAACTATCCTAAAGAAGAAATTGAGAAGCTTCTGAATTTTAATGGTACGAAGAACCCACAAAAGCAAGAAGTAAAATTCACTAGAAAAATTTCTTATCACAAAGGTTTATTTGAGGCTTTAAAGAGAATTAGTAAAAAATACAATATTAGGCTAGCTCCAAGTTTAGAGAACAAAGTTAAAAATTTTTTCCCTAAAATAGTTCAAAGAGAAGAAGATATTTTAAAAATGCAAGGAGTAGTTTATGAAGTAAATTGTAGTTGTGGACTATCTTACATAGGTGAAACAGGTCGCAGACTAGAAACTCGTATAGCTGAGCATAAAGCAGCTATAAAAAATTGCTCCAACAAGACTGGATTAGATAGGCATGTTAGAGAAACTGGGCACAGCATGGATTGGAATTCCCTTAAAGTAATCAGTTTCCAAAGCAATTTCCAAAAAAGAAAACTGAAAGAAGGAATAGAGATTGAGAAAAATCAAAATTCCATCATCAATGACTGCAAAGGATTTTCCCTGCCTAACATCTGGCAGGATTTGTTGAAAAATAACCTAAACCGTCAAGGTTAACCGTAACCGTCAAGGTAAACCATAACCATGATAGTGACAAGCAAAAAGTGACAACAATAAGACAGCCTGAAGAAGGAGAAGAGTTTTCTCCAAAAATTTGCTATATATGAAAAAATTTCATAGTAAATTCCCATAAGTTGCTTTAGATTATTAATTCAATTAAACTAGGAAGCCATTTCTCAATATGAGCTTTATTCAAAGGAGATTTTTATTTTAAAACAGTAGCATTCGAAATCGCTCTGGGTCTAGCCTACTTGGTTTTTGATCAGCTATGACACCTGATGTGCTGAATAGTTTTTCTGGCATTACTGTCGATGGTGGTGTGATTAAGAACTTTTAGAGTTTTCTCAAATTTTGGAAGTAACGAGCTATTGCAAATAGCTGTGTACAACACTGTAGATGATCTTCTTCGATTGTTTTCTAATGTCAGAACTCATCATGCTGACAAAAATTAGAACAAATATCACTCTAGAACAAGCACCAAACATCAAGTTTTTTAGGTTAAGATTCGAATGACGAAAAAAGTGCGAAGATTCGAGTTTTCGAATCTCAAGTCTTTTCAAGATTCGTGGGATTCGCGGATTCGAATGCCCCATCCCTAGTTTTGAGGTAGTTATAAACCTTTCCTCTTGAAACATGAAGAAAACTTGTTGTGTCATCAAAAATTGGAGCATCTTCTTGGCATTCAATGCTGGAACACGTTAATTGGTTAGAATGTTGTGAAGCTTAGCTTCACCTTTTACAAGGTATGGGTTTTAACTGCTTTCAACATACTGGAGCATCTGTTGGATATTGGCTTCCATTCGGTTTCTAAGGCTTCCTGTTAACTCATGATGCATTATCACCTCATAGTCAACTGGTGTTATTTCAGCAGCCTGTGAAATGTTTTTTTCATGAGGAGGACTTCATGAAAAATGTTTTTCTCATTAGCAAGCTCCCATTCAGCAATCTATTCGTTCCTTTTTGTTTGGTCAATGATACTTCCAGCTGACTTCTGAGAGTTGTTTATTGTTTGTTCAAGAGCCATGTCGTTCCCTACGGCAGTAAACTTTCCATTTGTTCTTGGAACAAGAAAATTACTGTTTTTGAACTGGTCACATACATCAGGATAACGAGTCTGAAGGTAAGCATTTGTTCGAAGAACAGTGAAACCCATATCATATAGTTGACTCTATCAAAAATTTGGAAAATTGTAAGGATATCCTCCACTGTTTGCACATAGAGGTTCCAGTTGCCCTACCTGTCCTGTCTAATGAGGTTCTTCAAATGATTAGATGCAACAATCCCTCCAGATATTTTCAGTGCTCAGAATTCCAAACTTGTTTCTGTGTGAAAACATCCAACGATTTCAATGTTTCTTCTGATGTTGCAATCAGCTCTTGAAACTTCAGTTGTTAAGTGTTGCATAGAATTCAGCACATCACCAACTTCTATAGCTAATCTGGCATCATCCTCAATGGTACGCACAAATGCTTTCCATTTAAGCCTCTCTACTCCTGTTAACATAAACATTTCTTTCACTGAACTTACATAATTGCTACCTTTGATGGCACTCTCTACTACTTTTGGACCAAATACATGGTTTTCAATGAGGACATTTTCTAACCCACTGCTTTTTGTATTTCCCAATACACATGCAAGTATAATTTTAGCCATATGGAAAGATACCAGAAGTAACACAAGGTCTGAGAATTCCTTTGTAACTAACTGAATTTCTGCAGCAAATATGGAAAATGCCTTCATCACATGCAACTGGCAGTGCTTGTTGATCAAGATGTAAAAGCAAGCTTTGAAAATTCTTCATACATGAGTGCACACTATCATATGCTGTCACTAGGTAATACAGTATTGGGAGAAAACCCACATGTTGTAGCAGAACATTTGCTTTCGAAGCGATAGCATGAATGAGTGCCAGACCATGCCAATGTACTTGGATTCATTAATCCTCCAATAGTTTGCAACATGCTTATCACTGTCTCTTCCTTCTTGATCTTGTCACATGGTAAAATGTTTGCCTCTTCATTGATTTTGAAATCTGGTGGAATATTCGTGGGTGTAGATGGCTAGCAGAGATTTCTAACCTCCTGTCATGGAAGTATAGAGCAACAGACCTTTTCCAAGTTTATTATGACCCATTGTTGACAGCTTTGGCTTACTGGTAGTTGTGCTTGGAACTTCCTCAAATAAGACCATAACAGTATCATGGGTTACCCAAAGACCTGAAAGACTTGCCTCTTCATGGTCAAAATTATCCACAGCAGCTACAGTGAAGTTGCTTCTGATAAAATGACCGGGAAGTGCAGGGTTCGCCTCAAACATGACTTCACTGTGTACTGTGCAAGGTTACTATGAGATTCCATAATCTCCTTGTAACTGACTGACTGTCCAGCTTTGTTGAATTAAGTGATAAGTTGCTTGCTCTTACTTGTGAATTGAATGGGCAGTCATCAGATGCAGAGGAGTCTTCTTTTTTCCCTTGTGAACACTGTAGAACAATGTCTTAAAAAGGGCTTTGATTCTGCATGTTATAGCAGCTTCTGTTTCCCACTGATCTCTTCAATTTCCTTATCGTCTGTTTCTTCTTGTTCTACTTCAGCTGAAGTTGCATACAGTTGACTGTTATAATTAATGTGGGAAAGGATGGTCAGTTTATCCACATTAAATATGTGAGACAAGGAAGCCATTAGTGGGTGTGGGATTGGCATTTCCCCCCATGATTTTTCTTGCCAGTTTACATCCCCAAACTCATTGTCAAGGCTGAAATCTGTTTCCAGGAACGATTGTCTAATCTGTTTGCCAGCCTTCCTAATATTGTCTACAAAACATAGTTTCTCTGCTACTTAATCAACAGTGAGCTTTGATGAATAAACAAGCTGGGACTGATTTTTTACGGTGGTTTGCAAAACTGAATGTTATCTACAGATATTTTCATCATGTACAATTTTACCTCTTTATTTATAATCAAATGTTCTCCAGCCTGTTTGTTGGCATAATCATGAATCTTACTAAGTGTTAGACCATAGCCATGATCCAGAATGTCTTGAAAAAGTGATTCAATGTCCTCTATCTACTCTGTGGGCTTTAGTTTTCATTGCTTATTTGTTATTTGGCTAACTTTGTTTTCTGTATCTTTGGAGTTACGCTTCAAGACAGAGCTTGTTTGCGCTTTCCAACCGTAGGTTGAAGAAGCATACATGCTCCAGCTTTGTCTGTCTGTCTGTCCGTCCGCTCGATAACTTGCATAAAAATGGTTCAATTTCGATGAAGTTTTAGTATGTGGTAGGGGACAACCTGGGGAGGAACCCTATTGAAAATGGGGTCAAAGGTCATGACATAGGAGCGGGATCCATTCCATCATACTTATGCGTCATAACTTATGTGAAAATGCTTCAATTGCGACAAAACTTTATCATGTTTGTTCTGGAGGTATACTGAACTGGTTCTACTGAATATCATCGAAATGGGGTGAAGCTCAAGGCACAGGAGCAAGATTTATTCCACAGCCATTATCAAATTAAGAAGATGGTAGTATAGAACACGCTAAGTTACGTATAAAATTTTTTTACACGTAACTTAGCGTGTTCTGTACTACCATCTTCTTAATTTGTTTGTTAGTTACGTGCAGTCCCTACCACTCTTTTACAGCCATTATCCTCATAACTTGACTAAAAATGATTCTATTGCGACAAAACTTTAGTATGTTGTTCCGGAGGTATACTGAACCAATTCTGTTGAATATCATTGAAATGGGGTCAAAGGTCAGGGCAAAGGAGTGAGATTTATTCCACAGCCATTATCCTCATAACTTGAGTAATAAGTTGAGTAATGATTCCTAGTATTTGTTGAACGGGATTCACACCTAAATAATATAGCAAACAAATCTACACAAACTCCGTTTACTGGTGTGAAAGTATAATTAAAGAATAAATACAAGGGAAAATTGTATCTCCCGAGCTTTCGCTCTCCAACCGGGAGGCTTTCTCAAGGGTTGCAGACGTTACTAACAAGTCCGGCGAGTATAATAAACAGATTTCGAAACACTGATGGTCAGGAACGTCGTATTTTGAAAATTTGATGCTCGAGGCACGAGGCGATACACTAGTTTCTTTCATGCGGGGAATCATCTCAGTATATTCCTCCACGCGGACGGAATATCAACAGATTGGGTATCGTTGCATGCGTAGGGATGCGTGGAGATTTCAATACTCTCTCTGATCAGCGTACCCTTGTAGCCAGTATACGGCGCAATTATCTTTACTTTATCCCATAACGGGACTGCGTTTTTCTGTGCTACTTCTTTAGACAAGGCTGTTAAGGTCTTTCCCAATCTGATGTCTCTCATGTGCTCTTTAGTCCTTACAGCAATCGACCTTTTCGTCATTCCGATGTAAACTTTCGACGAACCGCCTGGGTACATCAGAGGTATCATGTACACTCCTGCTTCCGATTTCCTGTCTGGGTTTCTGCATGTGTTTGCTACTGCTCTGTGTATGCTGTTCGGGGATCTGATGCCGATGTGAAGCCCATGGCGTCTCATTAGACTTTTGAATGAGTAAGAGAAATTTGGGATATACGGCACAGATCTGGCGTAACGCAAATTATCTCCTTTGGCTTTGGGGGTTGTACGATACCTGGACTGAACTCTTTGTAGGATTTTTCTTAGATCATATTCGGGGAAACCAGCTGCAATGCCTTTATTAATGATATCTGCTATCTCTTTTCTCCTTGTTTCTACGCTGGAACAGACGTTGAAAGCTCTTACAAAATATGTTCTAAATGCTGCCATTTTATATGAATTCGGAGATACAGACTTAGGTGCGATAAAGTTGGGAACTGTTATTGGTTTGTAGTAAACCGCCGTGTCAAGTCGGCCATTCCGATTTTTATGCAACATAACATCTAGGAATGGTAGTTTTCCTTCAGTTTCCTTTTCTAGGGTGAATTTGATTGATGGATGCAATGTATTGATTTGTCCCCAGAATTCTTGAAGGTCTGCGTCAGAATACTGCCATATGAAAAATATGTCGTCGACATACCTGAACCATATATGTGGTTTTTTGACAGTGCAGGAGAAAATTCTCTCTTCCAGTGGGCGTAATATTGCTTCTGCTAATGTGCTTGACAGCGGTGAACCCATAGGAGCACCTCTGGTCTGTTTGTATATATTTCCTTGGTAACGAAAGAAATTGTTGTTCACAGTCAGGTTTAGGGCTCTTCTTATATCTTGCACCGCTTCTGGGGGAATTCATCATCCCTGGATAGCCATATCTCGAGATTGAAAGCATATCATAATCAATGCATGTTGGAAAGCATATCATAATCAATGCATTGCATGATTTTACTAACTTGTGGCAGTATAAATCTGCTCTAAACAAAGCCAGTTGATCTTCAAAATCACAAGTTCTGCTGTATACATCATCCTTGAAGAACAGAGAGGCTGTAAGAAATGTTTTAGCCCAATTGATTTCACTTATTCTTTTTTCTTCTTTGTTCTTGTGTTTCTGTTATCCACAAATAATACATAGAAGTTTTGTAGGATCCACCTTATTAGACGATGACTGGCTACAACAAACATCATACTAGAGATAATCAGCTGGATGTTCTGGTCCCTTGCACTATGAGGCTTGCAAAATTTGGGATATGATAGTTTCATACAAAGACATTTGAGAACAGTAGCCACATTTGCCTGTGATTGAAATAATAACAGTAAAAACAATTTTGTTTTAATAAAACTTGATGACTGTATAAATGACAGTTTCAGTAACACTGTCTCAAACATTGGTAGCTTCTGTTATGCTACTTTACAAATTGTCACATGGCTTGTGGCTGAAAGTGGCTGAAAGTGGCTGAAAGTGGCACACTTATGTTTTGTCACTGTTACTAATTCATGTAGAGATTTGTGAGTAATTTCCTGCTCTTCCCTTCTGTGTCATCTAAAACTTTACTTCAGCTCATTACATGTGATGTGCCTTTCTTCCAACATCACTGTAAAAAAATGCCACACTGAAGCAGCATATGGTTGCTTCAATGTTGTGGTAGATTGCAAGTTAAAGGCAAGGAAGATGAGTATAACAATAAATCAATATTCAGATTTATTTGGACAGTGATAAAAACAGTGGGGCAGAATTTTTTCAGTTATGTACACTGAAAGAGCACAATTTATCATATACACCACACCTGTGCACAAACCTGCCCTACCTAGCTGCAATAATGCAGCCATCTGAAACACCCCTATGGGCTGTAAATAGGCCAGATTCCTATCTGCTGTGTAACATATGTACGACTGTGATGATGGCTAAACATGGTGACCTGAGCTAGTTCAGTCATGCATGGAACATGGTGTTCTCCACCTCTATGCTGTGGAGTGTCAGGGATTTCCACATGCAACTGCCTCACATGTGTACCAGGACTATGTAAGATGAGCAAAACCAGCAGCTGCCAGACAAAACATGGTGGCCATAAACTGACAGTTGATGATCAAGGTTCTTTTCCCTCAGAATTCTTTTACTTGTTCATAAGTGTCCAGCCCGTGGAAAAGTGAAACCTGAAATATTAAACATGTTTCTCCCACAAATTCTGCAAATGTTCTGTAGGCTTATTGGTCAGGGAGTGATCTGTAGTTTAAAGTGTAATCATCACAAGTTGGTGTTATTGCAAGTGACAGTGTGTGTTGAAAGGAAACTGGAATGTGTCGTTATTTTTTTGGATGCAGTTCATACGAATATGTATAGTCAGGGAATAAGTCATCCACCAAAACCATCTTCAGTTGCATCTAGCATGTTTGATTTTTTTAAAGATTACTTCACATTTTAATACATCTGATGTTGTTACTAAAGGACCTTTCCTTTGTCTGACTTAACTGAAAGAATGAATGCAAAAGTCTTTTAACTGTATGATAATTTAGATGAATATCCAGCCAATACCACATCATTTCCATTGGAGTTTTACATTATGAATATTACTGGTGGATCAAATTATTAAAATACAAGGTCAAAAAAAAAATATGGACAATGTGTACACCTAAAAGAAGATCCTGTCCCTACAGTTTATTATACTAAACAAGCCCTAAGGGTAATATATTAATATTTTTTTGGAACTTGGGAACCAGTGAAACAGTTGTTAATCATGTAGCCAGGTGCATATACAGGGCAAGGGTCTTGGGTCCACCTGTCCTTTTTATACATGTTTTTATTTTGTACCAAAACAACTGTTCTAAGTGAAAAAAAAATGCCACTCCCTACATTAAAAAAAAGTTGAATATATTTCTAGTATACAGTGCATGTAATAATTATTTTGTTACAAAGTTGGTCACTACTGTGCCCTACAGCCTGCTTACTGTCTCAAATATTATACAGATATGTACACATACAGCACACTTCCAGGAAAAGTTCTCACAATTTTTCTTTTACTGTTGTGACAGCTGTTTTGTAACAATGAAAGAAAAATGAAAACAGGCAAAACAATCATGTGACATCTTATCAATCAGATAGCCAAAAACAGGGGAAGTGTGGTGCTTTGAAAAACTAGAGCACAAATAAAGAGGATTCCTTAAAAATCCCAGGGATCATTTAACAACTGTAAAATGTTTGTAATGTTTTTTTGTTTTTTCTTTTCACTTTAATCAAAATTTAAGGAATCGGACATATTTTTATCTGTGCAATAATAATGATTCAATAAAAGAAGGAAAAAGAAAAATGTTATTTTGATCTGTGTGTAAGCCTCATTGTTTTTTCTTGTTCATATTGTTCAAATTCTATTACATACATAAACCAAAAATGTTGCTAATCATCAGAGCAGCATCCTGGAATTGCTTATGAAACACTTGTATAACTGTGATTTCACTCATTCATAATATATCATGCATAGCTTATTAATTTAAGTGTTTTTTTATTTCTTGTTCAATAGTAAAGATTTCTTATTACTATATTTTCTGTTATACACGTTCTTTTTTGTATCTTCGGGTGCAAATTCAATGTATCTTTAGTCCAAATTCTTTTTTGTAACTTGTGTAACTGTTTTCAACATATAGGGAAATGTTACACGGGGACCAGTAAAGTACAGCCAATTCAGTATACAATTCTGATTGCTTTGAATAATTTTGGTCTCAGCTATGTGGGAGAAATAGGCAGACAGCTTAAAACCAGATTGGCAGAGAGTGAGAGAGAGAGAGAGAGAACATAAAGCTGCAATTAAAAATATGACAAAGAAAACAGGTTTGAACAGACATGTTCAAAATCTGAATTATTAACACAACAATCAGACATCTCTGAGTTGCATGTATTTTACTGTTTCTCATGTTGATACGGGTTTGTTTCCTGTTCAAGGACAATGTAATTTTCAGGTTTCCTGAAGTGATTAAGGTACGTGAGAAACAGTAAAATACACGCAACTCAGAGATGTCTGATTGTTGTGTTAATAATTCAGACGAATTTCCACATATTATGTGAAGAATATTTCTTCCACAGTATCTTCTATGTTCAAAATACAGGACATAAAGTGCTTTGGGACACTGTAGAAATTCTGACACATCAACTGCACTTTTTGAAAAGAAAATTGTCAGAAGGACTTCAAATAGAGAGAAGAAGTACAACATCAAATGATTTGAAAGGTTGACCTCATAAATGACACCACCTACTATAGCTGTAGACCTGAGGAAGGGTACTACCCGAAAATATGACTCATAAATATCCTTTTATTCCTAAGTAAAAACCCATAATTTTGATATATTTATAGTTCATTAAGTCTTGGAATAGCCATGTCATCAATTATTACCAAGTTGAGCAATTCTTGTTTTCAGTGTTGTGTAATTATTTATTTGTTTGTTGTATGTGTACATACAGTAAAACCCTGCTTATACGTTTTTCAAGGGGCCAAGCAAAATTAATGTATGATTGAAAAATTTATAAACGAAACAGGAAAAAATTAACCTTAAGGGCAATTTAAAATTTTTGGACCAGTGGCATTTTTTAGGTTTAAATAAGAAAAACGTATGAGCAGGGCTTCACTTTATCTGTACAACCTTTGAGATAGTCAGCAAGAGGGCACAGTACAGACCAAACTTTGTAATCGAATAAATATTACATACACAGTGTACCAGAAAAACATTGTTTTTTATAATTTGCTGTGGGGGAGGGCATTTTTTCTTTGGTTAGAGCATGTATAAAAAATGGTGAGAGAGCAGTCTCTGAGCCCCTTTCTGTGTCTATGCCTGCAAATATACTTGTCAAAATCCCTCAGTTAAAGACTTCTGGATCCGTCGCTCGATATTGCTAAATTCTGCTGAAATACATGGGAAATGAAAAACATTCATTTTACATATCAGTGGGAAATGAATCTCTCTGAAGAAATAATTCTTCACAAATTCATGGAAGGCAATATGAATGTCATTGTTGGGACAAACGTGCTGTATTTTCACTTTTCCCATGTAGTCACTTCCTCAGAAAACTTGCAAATTATCTGAGAACTTTGATGTAGCTAGGAATCTTTCTAAGGAAGTGGCTACATGGAAACAGTGAAAATACAGCACATTGGTGCCAACAATGACACTTGTATTGCCCTCCATGTATTTGTGAATAATTATTTCATCAGGGAGATTTGTTTCCCTCTGAAAAGTAAGATGTTCTCTGAAGCCCTGGAACTTGTGACTTACATCCAGGGCTGGACTTGTAAATTTTCCGTCCTAGGCAATTTTCCGAATGCCACCCCCATATCACCGCTTGGATTTACTTGTCATTATGATCAAGTAAATCCTCATTTCTGCCCCTCCCATGCATGCCTTAATACCAAGCTCCCACCTCCCAGTAAAAAATAATAGTTACTCGTACTATGCTACAGAGAAAAATCTTGTCTAGTGTCAACAATTGTTCAGAATGCAGATGATTAAGAAATAACAAGATTTTACAAGATCAATGAAAAATAAACAATATATTATACACAGAATACAAAGTTATACAATATACAAAATAATACAATAAGTGTCATTACATACACAAGAAAAAGAGAAAAAAAATTGCACGCCGATCAGTTTTATTATTAGGTGTACAACTTAATTCTCAGCCCCTAACCGCAAGCAATCATAAAACGTCAGCAAATGCAGATAACTGTGTGTAATAATGGCTGATTGCAGCGCCATCCAACAGCTTTCCAGGCAACCATAACTGCTCTCAGCTGTAGTGACAGAAGGGACGAAAGTTGACGGTGAAAGCAATGTCGTTCGAGAAGCAACATTTGAGGCACTGCCTCCTGTTCGTGTTTCAGCTGAAAAAAAGTGCAGCGGAAGACCAGAAAATAATCTGTGCTGTTTTGGGTGAGGCTGCTGTGTCCTACAGTACGTGTAAGAAGTGGTTTAAGCAAGGAAATTTCAATCTCCGTGATGCAGAACGTCCGGGACAGCCACAGAAAGTTGACTATGAGGAACTGGAACAACTGTTAGACGTGGATCCGTGTCGCACACAGTCAGAGCTCGCCCAAGAACTCGGAGTAACACGGCAAGCCATTGCGAAGAACCTGCGCAAGTTTGGATGGATTCACAAGGAGGGTCGTTGGGTGCCCCACCAACTCACAGCTGCGAACAAATCTAGGCACTATGATGTTGCTGTGTCCTTGCTCTCCAGATTCAAGAAGAAGGATTTCCTCCACAAGATTTTGACCTGTGATGAGAAGTGGATCCTCTATGATAATTCTAAGCGGCGCAAATCATGAGTTAATCCAGGTCAGCCTACCACCAGTACCGCCAAACCGAATATCCATGCCAGGAAGTTGTTGCTGTGCATATGGTGGGATTAGCGCAGTGTCATACACTATGAGTTGCTCAAACCTAGTGAAACGGTCAATGCTGAGTGTTATTGTCAGCAACTCATTTGTGTGAGTGACACACTGGAGGCGAAAAAGCCATACACCGGCAAGAGCAGATGGTCGGTCCTGTTGCTTCAGGATAACGCACGTCCTCACATCGCGAAAACGCCTTTAAACATGGTCACTGACCTGGGATGGGAGATTTTGTCCCACCCGGCGTATTCTCCAGACTTCGCCTCGTTGGATTATCACCTCTTTCGCTCCCTGCAACATCCCCTGAGTGATACGCTCTTCAGGTCCACACAAGTATTGATGACTTTATCAACTCAAAACAGCCCTCTTTTTTCCGCAGTGGCATTCGGCAGCTCCCTGACCAATGGCTCAAATGTATCCAGCACGACGGGGATTATTTCCCCGATTCGGTACGTATTCGATTTGCTATAATTTTCTGTCAATGTGTCGTGCCTGTGGCCAAGAATTAAGTTTCACACCTAATACAAATACAAACACTTGCACCTAGACTTGCTCAGAGCAATATCGTTGATGATTTCATCACAGTTCAATTTTTTCAAAATATCTGATTCAATGCACAACACAGCTAGCACAGACAATTTTTGTTCTCTTACTGTCAACCTCAAGTAGTTTTTTATTCTCCTTAGGCACGAAAATTACTGTTCTGCTGAACAGTTCCCTATTGGTATGCAAATGAACATTCTAAGTGTCATCTCAACATTTGGGTAGATTACAAGAAAATCACACTCTCTCAGCCACTCATATAGCTGAAAGGAGTAGTTGGTATCTCATCCTCTGTCACTACTTGAAGATGCTGTTTCAGATGAATAATTTCTCCTATGAAACCATTTTTGAGATCATTGGGAAAACTTTCAGTTAAGCTTCTCGCTTCTCTTTTCAACTCTGTTCTTTGAAGCTGGTGCATTTTTGTCACATTTGTTATTTTCAGAAAAATGGCAAATGTCATTTTTGGAACAATTCAGTCTGAAGTTGGTCCACAACAGCTAAAAAAGTATTGATTCTGAAAAGGTCTCTTCCAGTTACATCATGCATTACTTCTTCTGGAGTCTCATCATGAAACTTTCTTCTATGCATTATTCTCTTCGTATCGAAATCATATGTCTTAACTTTCGAGAACTGCAGAGCTTTTTCTTTATACCAGTCAAATTCTTCTTACGTGGAATTCATAAGCTGTATTAATGAATCATACAACTCAAAGACTTTGGTCATGTCTACTTTTACACTCTGGAGTATGTTGTTGGTATAGTTCAAACGATCGAGGATGAACCCCCAAAACACAACCATGAATGCAGTCTCGAGTCAGTCCAGCTGTAGTCGCAACCCTTTTGCCTCAAGCCTGGTAGCATACTTCTGCTTTACGTCGATTTCAAGGGTTTGGAGAGCATCAAGAATTTGTGGACACGATAGCAACAACTTACAAATACCATCTTGGGCTGACCAACGGGTCTTGCTGACATTCTTTAAAGAAGGCGCATTCGGGTTTATATTAACTGCTGACTGCTGGTTTTTACTAAGTAATCCCCAACGATATGTAGATGACAAAAAAAAAAAAAATGTTTACAGGTGCTGCAGAAGGTTGAAAAAATGTGTAGCTTCTGTGCAGCATCTGGCAGCACATTGACCCACCATATTGAGAGAATTTGCTGAACGTAGTGCATAGGTAGCAAGTGGATTTACTTCCTCGATTCTGGCCTGAAGACATGAATACTGGCCTGACATATTGGAAACATTGTCATAAGACTGGCCACAACAGTTACTTATGTCTATGTTGCAATCTTTGATGTAATTCATGATCACAGTGAATAGCTCTTCTGCTTTGTGACTAGTGTTTGGTAAAAAAGTTAACAACCTTTCCACGGGCGAACCACACTGTCTGATGTAGCGGATAACAAGTGACAGTTGATTGATGTGTGTTATATCCTTATTGGAATTCACCACTATAGAAAAATACTTTGCAGCTTTTACTTCATGTACAATATTTGCACAAACTTTCGTCCCAATAATCTCCAAGAACTCCTCACATGTCGTAGATGATAAGTGAGGCATGTTGCCACTTCCTGGATTTCCCTTTTCAGCATTATGTTTTGCCAAGAAAGGGTCAAATTCAGCAATAACTTCCAGCAACATCATGAAATTTCCATTGTTATTTGAACCAAACCTTCCGTCACTTCCTCTGAAAGATAATCCCTGAGTAGCTAATGCTTTTATGACCACAACAACTCTGTGAAGTACTTTCTGCCAATAATCACTTTCATCCTCCAGCTGTTTAGTCAGGGCATGGTCTATCCTTCCCACCCTGTTGCTCCTCTCCTTCAGAGAGATCATGCAACTCTTCTGAGGCATGGAATCTTCATGTTCGTTCAGTCAAACTGTGGCATTTTTCCAATCATTAAAACCATTGTGTACAAACTGTGAGACTGAAGTGGTTTCACTTTGAAATAATTTTCAAATTCCACAGTAAACTGAACCTGTGCTTTCAGAATACACCATCCAAGACCTAGCCCGTACTTCACCATTTAATAATTTTCTATAAAACAACACCTCTGTGAGATATCTGATCATTCAGCCGCCATACTGACAACTGGATTTCTTAAAATCACCTATTTCATTCTGGTGAAGCCCGTTTATGGCTACACCGTCTCTAGTAGTGTCATTTACTAGCCAATATACAGGATCATTTGTGACAGGCCCAATATTTTGAGGAACTGAAGTTTTACTCAGTGCACCCTCACTGGTATCTCTTGGCTCAATACCTGCAATTTGATCAGTTTCCTGAACTTTTCTGAGCACATCTTCAGATGAAAACTGACAAGATGTTGATTCACTACTTGATGCTAATGAACATGGTATAGGGAGATTGTTTGAAGGTGGAACATTTAATAATCTCTGCATTTGAAAAAAACAGTCTATTTTACTGTTTTTGGTACTGACAATTTTGTCCCTGTGTCTCTTCTCTTCTCTAATTTTCTTGTATTGACTACCACTCAAACATTTTTGTCCACTGCTCATTTTTACAACTCAAAAAACCAACAAACGCTTACCAATTTGAACGTCAAGCAAAGCAGTAATAAGCTCACTGAAACTTGTTTTCGTATACCAATCGAGAAATTACTTTTTTTTTTTTTTTTTTTGATTGGAGGTTTAACGACCACCATGAGCAACTCAATGGGCTATAAGCAGTCACCTGTCCCTAATTTAGGGTCACTGGCTCCAGGGAAGAGAGAGAGTCAGTGCTGTAAGACAAACACAACATCCATGCCTCACTGGGATTTGAACCCGAACCCCTTTCGGACCAATGATCAGAAGCCATCGCTTAGACCACTGCGCCACTGGGGCGGGGAAATGACTCTTTCCGCAGACACCGACAGCTTTCCCGGTAAACAGAACGCGCCATCACTCTTCAAAAGCAAGCAATGAAATGAGTGGTGCTACCTGTTTCCTTTTCATTCGCGCTAGGTTATAAATAGATATGACGTCATCTACAAACAGCTCTGTCTTTGTGAAAATACTAAAAAGAGGGAGGGATGAAATTTCTTGCTCTCTCGCCAAATCCGCACAACAATGGCAACGAACTCCCTCCAAGACAGTGAAATTGGGGTTTTTGCTTCAATATTTATATTAAAAAACATTTCATATTTTAAAAAACGTTTCTAATATATTAAATTTTAAAAGTATGTTTTTTCGAAGAAAAAAAAATTGTTGAACACCGAAAAATTTGCCGGGGCGCCCACTAATTTTTTCTGTCCTAGGCATGTGCCTATGTTGGTCTATTGGGAAATTTGGCCCTGCCAACATCCATACCTGGATGTGGGAAAAAGTCTTGGTGACGCTACAAGGAAGCATCAGATTGCTTCAACCTATGCAAATCTGAAAGGTTCTCAGATTTCTAAGCTACATCTGCTTAGCTTCAGTTGCTTGGAACTTCATTGTCCTGAGTGGTGTGATGGATATCAAACGGAAAAATGGGAAATGAGGGTTCGATTCCCACTCCAGGGTGATGTAATTTGCAAGTTTTCTGAGGAAGTGGCTGCATGGAAACAGTGAAAATACAGCATATTTGCACCAACAATGACATTTAAAAACATTCATTAATTTCTTCAGTTAAAAATATAAAAATGTAACCCCTCAAATTATGCATTTTTGTGAACTAAATTTCTAATTAATTATGTTAATACATTTAAATACAGTGCATAATTTAAAAGGACATACAGTATTAATAAAAAAAGGTATGACATGCATGATAAAAGTTTTGTAATAATTGAATGACTAAAGTTTTGTAACAGCTGAATGAATAGATTATGTTATGCTTTTCATATCTTTGTATTAATGTGCTTCAAAAATGTGGTGTTAGTTAAAACTGCTCTTCCTTGTAGTTGCATAATTTTGTGGTCCCTTTCATGCCATTACAACTGGATTTAATGATATTTGCATATGAGTTTGCACGCAATTTCATGTCTATTAGTTATATCAAACTTCCCTGATCTAAAGTGTGTGATGTTTTTCTCTTCTATAATTAGTGATGGAAGCGTAATTTTCTTTTCGGTAATACTCTGTTTTAACTTTTGTCAATTATGTTATAGTTCTTCTAGTATTTATGTTTTCTTTCAGTTTATCATTCAAGAAATGGAGACTTTGGGATGGCACATTGAAGAAGATGTTTTTGAAGATCGTACTCCATATGGTAAAAAATCGTTTGCTAACATCATTTCTACATTAAATCCACAAGCATGTCGAAGACTTGTGCTTGCATGCCATTATGATTCTCTTCACAACAGAGAATATACATTCCTGGGTGCTACTGATTCTGCCGTGCCATGTGCTATGATGATTCATCTTGCCAAGTCTTTGGACCCTCTCTTAAAAGAACACAAAGAACAGGTTTTTTTCTTTTTACTTCATTGTTTGCATGTTCTATTCTGTTAGTAGTTGACATATCAGTGCTGTCTGCATGTGCATGAGTTGTATATGCAGTAGATAATGTAAATAGCCAAACACAGAAGTCAGGAGGAGTAGCAGATGATTTTGGTTGGGTGGACAAAAGATTGGATGTCTTATTGCTATTATATACACAGGGGTTGGACAGAATAATGTGAACACCTTGCTCAGAGACGTGACTTTTAATGCAGCTGTGTATGTAGCAATATGCAAAGGTATCCACCACTTTTTGGTTGTAATAGCTGTGTTTAGAACCTCAAGGTCCTGTGTAAGTGAATGTAAAGTGTCTTGTTGCAAAATTTCTTTCAGGGTGACGACGAAATGAGCAACCTAACAGACTTCGAAAGAGGGCTAATTGTTGGTGACCGGCTAGTTGGTGTCTCCATGGCAACAGTCGCCAGGGTAGTGGTGGTATCGAGGGCTACTATGTCTAGTGTCATGACAGCATACTGTGTTCGTGGCAAAACCTCGCCTGCGAAACACAAGAGCGGCCGGAAAATGACCCTGACTGATGGAGACAGAAAAGCATTAAAGAGGATTGTTACCCATAATAAGATGACCACAGCTCCAAAAATTAGTGTGGAGCTTCATCTGCATCTCCAGATCCCAGTATCGACGAAAACAGTGTGCAGGGAACTGCATCAACGAGATATTCATGGCAGAGCTGCTATTGCAAAGCCTCTGGTGATTCAGGTGAATGCACAATGGCAGTGGTGCCAGGAGGATACAACATGGACTGTCAATGCATGGAAGCATGCAGTATGGTCAGATGAATCCACATTCACACTATTCCCCACCACAGGACATGTTTACGTGTGGAGAACACCGTCAGAAGCATACCACCCAGACTGTCTTCCCCCAACAGTGAAGCATGGTGGTGGTTCTGTCATGCACTGGATGGTCATATCGTGGTTTTCAGCAGGTCCCCTGATTACCTTCAAAGGATGAATGACTGGCAAGACGTATGAAACCACTTTGGCCGACTAAGTCCATCCAGTGGCTCAGGCATTGTTTCCTGCAGGGGATGCCATCTATCAAGATGATAATGCCCAATTCACAGATCTTGGAATTTATTTATTTATTTATTTATTTATTTGAGGTTTAACGACCACCGTGAGCAACTCAATGGGCTATAAGCAGTCGCCCGTCCCTAATTTAGGGCCACTGGTTCCAGGGAAGGGAGAGAGCCAGTGCCGTAAGACAAACACAACATCCATGCCTCACCGGGATTCGAACCCGGACCCCATTTGGACGAATGATCAGAGGCCATCGCTTAGACCACTGCGCCACCGGGGCGGCTCTTGGAATGTCCAATCATGGTTTGAGGAACATGAGGAAATTTAAAGCAATGAATAAATAGCTCTACTTCTTGTAGTTATAACATCCCATGTGGCAAACTATTGTCCTAAAGAGTATTGATCCAAGAAGAAGAAAAATAAACCAACTGATATACACTGCTGGCCACCCAAAATGCAACACCAAGGACACGAGATACCAAAGCCAGATTTACTGGACTCATAACAACAGATATAAAGATGAAATGATTGAGCTTACAGGCTTGTGCGACTTTCGGAACACGCAGATATCAATAGTTCGTGTGGCCCCCTTGGCTGGCAATAACGGCCGCTACACGCCACGGCATCGAACGAAAGAGGCTTTCGATGTGGGCTTGGGGTATGTCGGTCCAGGCTGCTTCCACACATTGCCACAGTTCATCAGGCGTAGCCGCAGGTGGTGCTTGCCGGGCCACTCGGCTGCCGATCAGCGACCAGACATGTTCGATGGGCGACATATCGGGAGAACAGGCGGGCCACTGCAGCAGTGACACCTGGTGGGCCGTGAAGAATTGTTGCACGATGCATGCCATGTGCAGGCGCGCATTGTCCTGTTGAAACGTGGCCGCTGGAAGGTCCTGTAGGTAAGGGAGGACTACAGGCTCCAAAACGTCGGAGATGTAGCGGTGGCTGTTGAGTGTACCGGCGATGCGTACCAGAGGGGTGCGGGTGTCATATCCAATTGCGCGCCAAACCATAACGCCAGGCGATGAACCGGTATGGCGATGCATAATGCAGGCATCATACTGTCTCTCACCGTGGTGCGGCCGCACGCTGATCCGACCATTGTGGTGTTGCAAGCAGAAGCGGGATTCGTCGGAGAAGACGATGTGCCATTCCGTAGTCCAGGTATGGCGTTTATTGGCCCACTGCCACCACATTCGCCGGTGGTGTAACGTCAATGGCAATTGGAGTGTTAGGCGCCGTGCGACAAGTCCCCGCTCCTGCAGACGACGTCGAACGGTACGTGCTGACACAGGTTGTTGCGCAACACACCCTAATTCC
This sequence comes from Macrothele yani, assembly GCA_039090855.1. Lineage (NCBI taxonomy): Eukaryota > Metazoa > Arthropoda > Arachnida > Araneae > Macrothelidae > Macrothele > Macrothele yani. Next base: position 19,143,442 of record CM077023.1, on the reverse strand, counting down.
GGCGCTAACGTTCGTGATGTGGCGGTGCGAGCCGTCAATGCCCGCCGCACAACATGCCGGTCCTCTCGTTCGGTGGTGTGCCGCGGCTGTGACAAGCGCACCCATCGGTCTGTCCGTCCCTCCTGCATCCAACGAATTCATACTCGCTTCACTGTGGCTGGATGTCGTCCCACACGGGCGCCGATGTCTTGGTACGATAAACCGCTGTCGCGATAAGCCACGTTTCGTCCTCTGTCGAACTCCGAAACGTGCTGGAATGACTGCCGTATTCTGCGACGAGGCATCAGGAAGCTTCCCACGCACAGGTCCGGCAGCACAACACACTTCCACTACTTACACCCCGCGTTCTGTGCACCCTTCTTATAGTGCTTCTCGGTGACGTGCCGGGCGCACATCATTTGCATATGCCCTGCAATGCTAATCGTTTGCATGTCCTCTCGCGGGAGACGCATGCTGCGAATTTCAGACCAATCGGATGCTTCCTTCTTGGTGTTGCATTTTGGGTGGCCAGCAGTGTATATATACATCATCATCATCATCATCGTCAACCATTATCAATCCACTGCTGGACGAAGGTCTCCCCAAGTTTCCTCCACAACGGTCTGTCTTGTGCCAGTCTCCTCCATGTCACTCCCGCATATTTACGAATTTCATCCACCCATCTCCCATGTGGTCTTTTTCTGGGTCTTTTCCTGTCCCTTGGAATCCAATCTAAAATTTCGGCTGTCCATCTATGGTCTGTCCTTCTGGCAGTATGTCCAGCCCATTGCCATTTCAGGGATTTAACTCTGATCATGTCTTCCACTCTCGTCATTTTCGGATCCACGAGTTCCTCTTCTTATCTCTCCTGGTTATACCAAGCATGCACCTCTCCATGCTTCTTTGAGTTGTCTGCAGCCTTTGTATGTCTCTTTTAGTTAAGGTCCACGTCTCTGCACCATACGTAAGCACTGGAAGGATGCATTGATCAAACACTTTTCTTTTAAGACATAATGGCATATTGCTCTTGAAAATTATGCTGTTTCTTCCAAAAGCTCTCCAGGCAAGTTTTGTACGCTCGATTAATTTCTTCATCAATGTGACCCTCACTTGATATCTGCTGTCCAAGATAAACATACGTATCTGTTATCTCCAGTTTTTCTCCATCAATCGATAAATCTTCATTTCTTGTAAAAGCATTGAACATCACTTTTGTCTTCTGAAAGTTCATTTTTAATCCCACTTCTTTACTCTTGTCAGCAAGTTCCTGGATCATACTCTGCAGCTCTGATGGGGTAGTTGCAAAATGACTACGTCATCAGCAAAACGAAGGTGGGTTAGATAATCTCCATTAATCTTTATCCCTTTGTTTTCCCAGTTCAGTGATTGAAAGACATTTTCCAATGTGGCATTAAAGAGCTTCGGAGATATGGTGTCACCTTGTCTCACTCCCTTTCCAATTTTTATGTGTGTTGTATTTTCAAACAGCCGAATCTTTGCACTTGCATTTTCATAGATGTTATTAATAATATTAATGTATGCATCTTCAATACCGCAGGATTTCAGAGCCGTGGTAACTGCTGATGGTTTCACCGAATCAAATGCTTTTTCATAATCGATAAAAGCCATGCACAATGGAAGTTCATATTCCCTCGCTCTTTCAATTAGTTCTCTCAGTACGTGGATATGATCTATTGTGCTGTAGCCACTCCTGAATCCAGCTTGTTCTCTCGGTTGAGCCATGTCCAGTGTTACCTTCAAGCGGTGTGAAAGAACTTTAGTGAAGATTTTATAAACCACTGATAGGAGGCTGATAGGTCTGTAGTTCCTGAGATCCTCAATGTCACCTTTTTTATGTAGCAGGATCATTGTAGCATTGTTCCAATCCTCAGGAATCTTCCCTTCATTAAGGCATCGAGTGAAAATTTGGGCGAGCACTGTTTCAATTTCTCCACTTGCTTCTTGTATGATGTCTATAGTAATTCCATCTTCTCCTGGAGCTTTCCCCCACTTCATGTTCTTGATTGCATGAGCAACTTCTGCTGGGAGGACTGGAAGAACTCTGGTACCTTTCATGATGTCTGGAGTACATGTATCATCCCTTTCATATAATTTGGAGTAGAAATCTTTCACTCTTGTCAAAATTTCGCCTCTATTTCTTGTTATAGAACCATCTTCTTTTCTCAGAGCCATAATCTGTTTTCTTCCCTTACTGAGATGTCCCTTTGCTATCTTTAGGCTTTGGTTGTTTTCAATTGCTTTCCTCACTAGCTCACAGTTGAATTTCCTTACGTCTTCAGTGATACTTTTTCGTGCTGTCTTGCATAGCTCTATATATTCCACTTTGGAAGTCACATCTTCTTTAGTTGTCCTCATCTCTCTTCTTTTTTGCATCAACATTTTGGTTTTTCCTGATAATTTGTTTACATGCAACTTGTTCTTAGACCCAGCTAATTTTGTTGCTGTTTCCATAAGAGCTTTGGTTACTTTTCTGTTAACTTCTGAAATATCCACTTCTTCCGATGTTAGGCCTTCTAAAGCAGAGAATCTGTTCTTCAGTTCCAACTTGAAAGTATTATGGTGTTTTTAAGGTTGGTTATGTCAATACATTTTGTTTGTCTTATGAGCTTGCCACGTTCCAGTTTAGTGTTGAGGTGCATCTTACATCTCACCAATCTATGGTCACTACCTGTGTTGAACTTGTTTAGCACACTGCAGTCTTCGATGACGAATTTTTTGTTACACATAATAAAATCAATTTCACTTGTCGTCCCAATTGGATGTCTCCATGTCCATTTCCTGTGTGGCTTTTTCTTGAAAAAGGAATTCAAGATGAAAAATCCTTCTGCCTCTGCAAACTCAACGAGAGTATTTCCACGCTGGTTTCTGTTGCCGTGACCGAATTTACCTACTGAAGTTTCATTCTGTTGCCGGTGCCCTATTTTTGCATTGAAATCTCCCATAATTATCTTCAAGTGCTGCTTACCTTTATTATTTAGATGACGAATTTCCTCATAAAATTCTTCAATTTCTTCTTCAGCATGACTTGTGGTGGGTGCATAAGTTTGAATAATCTGAGCCTGGTATCTTCTTGATAGTTGGATAACGAGTCGTGCAGCTCTGTCAGAGGAACTTTCAACTTCTACCACTTTATCCTTCAGTTTCTTGTTTATTATAAATCCAACACCACTAGTTCTGCCAGTATCTGTCCCACGATAATAGAAGAGATGTCCACTTTTCAGTTCAATGAGATCTTCTCCTTTTCTCCTTACCTCACTCAGCCCGACGATGTCCCACTTGATCCTTTGTAGTTCCTCTTCCAATTCAAGAAGCCTTGAATCAGAAGATAGGGAGCGTCCGTTGTAGGTAGCCAAGGTCAGCATCAAATGGCAGCCTAGTCCGGTCCTCCGGGGATTCTTAGCACCCTCTGCCTTCATGTTGCACTGGCCGCTGCCTTGGCCAGGTACATTCCAGCTGCCGGAGACTGAGGGCCAAGATTTAAGTTGTAGAGTCATTTTGGAGGTGTTTGGCCATAACTCACCACGCTGGCCAAGCGGGTTGGTGAGTGTGGGATAGCATTTCCTCTGATCCCGATGGTATAGTTATACCGCTATTTGCGGTCGCCAGAGCCCCTTTAGTGGGAACAGGATGCACCACGAGAAGGCGGGGTTGACATTTGTCAAGGAGAGGCTGTGATGTTACGCATCACCTGACCTTACTTACATCCCTATATATATATATATATATATATATATGAGAACTTAATTCCTTCTATGCCGGAACATTTTGCTTATGCACTAATTCTTACAATGCACAGTTTTTCTTGTATTTCAATGACATTTAAATATTCTTAATCACAACTTTGTTGCTTTCGTTTCCTGATTTCTGATTCTGGTTTATTAAACATGTGCTTTCCCTAATTGTGTGTAATGCCCTTTTATCATCACAGCTGTATTCTAGTGAATTCTACTTGATAATCACATTGTGTTGCAATGTACATTTTTTTTTTCATGGTAGCATGAACTAAACAAAAAATTTCTAAAGAGCATGCCCTCATAGAATATAAGTAACCTTAAAATCTAGCCTCACATTGAAATTAATTTTATTTCACTATGCTTCTATATGAATCTGCATGGTATGATAACGCTCAACTTGAGAACCCATTTGAAACTTATAGCAATGAGTAAATAGCTCTACTTCTTGTAGTTATAACATCCCATGTGACAAGCTACTATCCTAAAGAGTATTGACCCAAAAAGGAGAAAAAATAAACTGTTATATACACTGAAGAGCAATTGAATTAGAGATACCTATTTAGTAACATGTAGCACCACCTTTCGCTCTGATGACGGCGGCGATTCGTCTCTGCATGGACTCGACAAGACACCGGAAGCGTTGGGAAGCCATACGGATCTACAACCCCTGAACAAGCTCCCACAGTTCACGAAGATTTGGTGGAGGGAGGTCAGAGCCTCTAACATCTCTCTCAATGGCATCCCAGATGTGCTCGATGGGTTAGAGGTCAGGTGACCTAGCTGGCCAAGGAAGCAAGGTCACGTCGGTGGAGTGTTCATCCAACCATTCGGATACAATTTGGGAGCTGCATTGTCTTGTTGCAGGATGAGGTCTCCAGTGGGATGTTGAAGACGCACAAACGGGAGCAAATGGTCGTCCAGGATATCCCGGTAACGTTGATCTGTGAGGGACAATATCACACGTACCAGGGGTCCCATTTCAGTCCACGTAAACAGTCCCCAGATGAGAATGCCACCCCCACCAGCTTGAAGAGTACCCTGCTGGCAAGAAGGATCCATCGCTTCATGTGGTTTGCGCCGTACTCATATCCTGCCATCCGCATGTACCAACGTGAATCTCGACTCATGAGTCCAGGCAACATTTTTCCACATGTCTAGGGTCCAGTGGCGATGTTCCCGTGCCCATCCTAATCTTTGCGCCCTGTGTTGTGCGGTCAGCAGCAGTACCCTCGTGGGACAATGGCTTCTGTACCCCATAGCGAGGAGATGGTTCTGGATGGTGTGACTGCTTACACGTTTTTGTGCACCAGCGTTAAATTGCTGAGTGATTTCTTGCACTGAGGCCCATCTATCCTCTGTTACAATACGAGCTAGCCGGCGATGACCCCGCTCATCCACACGCTGTTGTCCACGGCAGTTGACCCTTGCAGGGATGGTTTTACCAGATTCGATGTACTCATGGTGCACCCGTGACACAGTGGCTCGTGAAAATCCCAGTGCCTGCACGACTTCCAAGATGGAGTAGTGACCCATTCGTCGGGCCCCGACAATTTGCCCACGATTAAATGCGCTTAGATCCTTCATCTTACCCATACTGCGTCCGACTCTTACTGATTCCCATCGCATCACTCCTTATATTGTCAGATCGCTGCATACGTCATGTCGTTTCCGTTTACAGGGCCGCCCACAGCGTCACATTTGCATAACGCCAGCTGCCTCTAATTCAATTGCTCTTCAGGGTATATATATGCATGATGGAGTAAGTATCGTAGAAATACAAAAACTGCTATTCACACATAATAAATAAATGAATAAATGTAGGTTGTGTACATTAGTATGCAATAGTTGTGTAAAGAAATAACAGAAACACTGAAGCACTTTCCATCATCTGACTGAGGTCTTGATCACCTGTGAAGAAATGGGGAGCGAGACTGGTTGCGAGATTTTGATTTCCAAGTTCTTTGTTTCAGTAGTTGCTAAATGATCAGTGATTTCCAAATGATGGGGATAAAATAAAGACTGTCTGTATTGTATTGCTGTTTGAAGAGGTAAATATTTCAGTGCTCTCACAATTTGCTAGATGAATCCACTTCTTGACCAGTCTACCTACCATTTGCTTCAAATGTTCAAATTCTATATTTAATTTACTAGTATCAAATCCAGTTCCACCATCATGAAACTTATCCTACAGGACAGAGATAAAGTTGTAAGACCTCAATGTTCCTGGTGTGTACGAAACTCCTGTTTCCATTTCAGCTGATACAACTGTCTATATCTGAAGCACATTTCGTGCCATTACTAAACATTTGGCTGAGCACAAAAAGGATGTTACCCAAGGTAGATCTAATTCTTCTTTGGCTTTAGTGACTCTCTCAGATACCTCAGTATTACCTCTCTAATAAAATACTAAAAAATCCCTCCTTTCACGAACGAAAGGGCTTTACGTTTTCGTGAGAGCATTGAAATATCTACCTCTTCAAACTGCAATACCGGCAGCCCTTATTTTATCCCCATCATTTGGAAATCACTTTCATCATTTGCCAACTAACGAAGTGAAGAACTTGGAAATCAAAATCTGATTACCAGTCTCACTCTGATTGTTTACAGGTGATCAAGACCTCAGTCAGGTCGAAAATGCTTCTGTGTTTCTATTATTACTATTGCTTGCTAATGTACAACCTACATTTATTCAGCAAACATTCTATTATTTTAAACTGAGAGACAAGATTTGAATATTAATGATTATTGCAATTTTGACGCCAGTTATCATTTTGCAGATCATTTGAAGTAAAATATTTACAATGCTTAGAAAATTTTTCTTCAGTCTCGAAATTGATTTTTAGACTGCTTGTGAACAAACAACGTCTTCCAAATATTTTGTATAAATGTATATAGCTGGTGTAAGGTTTAAGTAACATTTCATACCCATCTTAATTATTCATTGCCAGTTCTATGAAGAAATTGCCACTTTGTATGCACAGTTCCTCTGCTGAACTTGAGACTGTACCAGTTAATTTCATTGTTTTGAATGTCATAGCTAGAGAGGACTTGAGCATTCACTAAACAAGAATGAAAAATGTCAACCAAAAATATGTGCAAGTGATAATATCTCCTTTAAATTACCCTCAAAATGTCCCATTTTTAGCGCCGGTTGTCAGTTTTTGCATAATGCCAACATATTTGTATCCTTTTTAGCCTATGTAAAGTTTATCATCTCATAACTTTTGTTTTTCTTATGTCTGAACATGTGAAAAACAAATTTGAAGTTTAAAACACATACCCAGAAATGTTTGTCTCAATGGGAAAATTAACATTCCCTACATAGAGATTTGTCACAGTAAAAACATTGTAATCCAGAAGTGATTTTTTTCTCAAAATGCTATTGTGAGTGTGAAAACTGTGTTAGAGGATTAACTTCACAACCATCACTCCTGTGTAAAAATGAAAGCAAGTTAGTGAAACCTTTCAGTGTGAAGTATGCATTATTCTCTTAATTTAGTTGTTTGCAGACAATTCTGTCCCTTAGATATTTGCAAACTCAGACTTCTTCATAATGAATGATTTTACTGAATTTGCAAGTTTATAAATGAGACAATTTTTAATGAATGTTTAATGCATACAAATCAAATCAAGTTCATGTTATTTGATTTTTACATCCTACCATACTGCAATATGTTTTGCAAAATCATTCATCTGTCCCTTTTTTTTTTTCTGCTGTGTCTTAAACAGTCATGTTCAAATGAGGTTCAAAATGTTAAAGCTATGCTTGATGTAGTGATACGTTGTATTTGCATGTTCCGTTATGTCTAATATCTTGCTACGCCTCCCCCCTTCCTCTTCATTTCCTTTTTTCAGTAGCTTTTGAGTAACCTTTTGTTCTGAAGGTATCAGTTTTAATGCTCGAACTAAAGTAGTTATTCCAGTCAGACATTTTACAATTTCCATGTTGTGCTTTTTACCTGTTTTTATAATCCTTCATTTTCTAATTTGGGCAACCTGTCTTCAACATTATTCATGCTTCTCCTGAGTATTGTAGCAGCACATTTTTTGCCATATGATATTGAAAATGACATACTGCTATCCATACATGTTTGTATTATCTCTGTGTTTCGAAGTCAGCTGAAAAAGTGTGTGTGTGTGTTGTGTTTTGTTGTGTTGTGTTAGGCAGTTATGCATGAAGATTTTATGCTTTTCATAATGTCTTAATTTTTCTGCCAGGTGGTGTAAATGTATTTTTATGACTGCGGGTTAGAGAAAGGCCTGATTCATTGTTTGACATCTTATTAAAATAGATGCCACACTTGAGATTATGTCTGGTCAAGTAGTACTCTCTGAGCTATGGATTTGGGTAGAGTTCAAGGTACAGGGTAGGCTAGGGCAATCACACTAATGCACTCCGTTTGTGACTTGCTATGGACTTAACATAACGAAAGGCATGTTTATTATTTATGCTATTTACAAATTATTTACAGGGGAGGAGATGTACACATGCTTGCAGATACTTTTCAGGAGCAACATGGGCTGTATTCTTGCCCACTGCAGGAAATAAGTAGTTCTGAACTCAATTGTAGCACGAGATTTCCCAGCTTAATCAGAAACTATACTGAATAGTACAGTGTTTGTAATGGTTTTGGAGAACACAAGAGCATTCAAGAGATAAAAGTTCCACTTAGTACATTTCACTGTGACTGGAAACAGTCTTGATACAATTCCTGTTTCCAGTCACAGTGAAACTAATTCACAAGAAGACTAGTTCTCGCATGAATCACTTTTCTTTTTTACCAACTGCTCATTTTCCCTCCTATTGAGGTTTAATGACCACCATGAGCAACTCTAAGGGCTGTAGACCATCTCACCTGTGTACCAGCTCTTTCTTATGGAAATTAAGTTTCAGAGAACTTAGACAGCTATCTTTGGGTTGGTCCTCGTGTAGTTACATGTACATACAACAGCACTCCAGGTGAAGGCCTTCCTTTCAGTGCTTGAGTCAAGGTCAAGGATTGACCTCCCTCAGCAGAGGTCAGGGAGAGGTTCCTGCTCGCAGCTTCTCCCCACCTGTTGCTCTTCTCAGCTTCTATAGCTTTGAGCTTCAAAGCGCATAGACTCAGCACACCTACACTGGCTTGGTTTCTTTTCTTCTGCTGCCTTCCAAAACTCACAACCTTTGCAGGAATTGTACAGGGCTTTTACAAATTGCCTTAATTCACACAGACAGATGATTACATAGAGGGTTTGCCAACCATTTAACTTAGCCCCAAGTTTGTCTCTATTGCTTCTTCTAGCATTTGTACCAGACTCAGCTCCTTGCATCAAGTAATCTTGAATACTCTAGCCAGACTGCAGCTTCTTTGTCTCTCTTCTCACAACTAACCCCCTTTTTTGCTGTGTCTTCTTTACAAAGGAGTGCACTCTCCTGCAGTTAACTCTAAGTGGAAATCACTGAGTTTATTAAGTCTACATCTCAGCTACAAAAATTATATTCCCTTGTTTACAGAAATTGTACACACAAAATAATGTTTGGCTATGAACCTGGTTGACCTTGCCCACTGCTCTTTTATAGATTTGAAATGTACTCCAGGTTGGTGCATTTTCCAACCAGCTTCTAAATGGGTTTAGTCTATGATGGTACTCAGCTTTATAGAACTCTCTTAATGTGTCTTTTCTGTGTACCAAGAGCTACATAATATGAGAAAAACTCCTCATCCCAGCATAACTAGTTCATGTCACAAGGAGCCTAATTGGGGGAAATTCAGCTTTAGATGATTCTAATGTCTGAAAATGTACTCTCTAAAAACCTACCTTAATATTTTCTGAAGATTCAAGCTCAACATAATAGTATTTTTGTCATGTTTTCTGTTTTTGGAGGTCAGCCGGGAAATTTTTTTGACTTGATTGAAGTATAACTGAGTAAGATTTTCTGTGCATTTACCAGCTGTTTTTGGAGTACAGTTTACTGTCCAGGTGGCATAAATGTTTATTAGTATTTGTACTGATAATCTCAGCTTCTAGTGACCCATTTGGAAAAATTATCTTTGAATGCCTAGATATAATGTTTACAAGATTTTTCATGTATTTTCACGTTTTTACATCTACATTTTTCTGGGTAAATGACGTCAGTGTATATGTATTTATTTGCTTTGTATTTCCTTTTCTAGAAGACTCACTCAAGATTTCCTTGTTTTTCAGTTCTCAGTTCACAAATTTCTAATTAGGTAGCATAAATGTATGTTTCAATTTGCCATTATATCCCGTGCTCTTGGAGATGAACTTTAAAATAGTTTGTTCTATCACATAGAGCAGGCATGTGCATCTTCACCAGGAGCACAGGCGGGATAGTGAATTTTAAATATTTCCATGGGCCATCCCATATGATGTTATTTAGACATTGGTATTTATTTGACAAAAGAATCTTTAATTTTTATTAATTTTTTATTTGGTTTTTATTTTTTAGTATAAAAAATATATGAGTAGATCAACAGTAAAACATAAGCTTTATTCAGCTATTTATTATTTAATGTTTATTTTAATGAATATAATTTTTTGAAGTTTGCTTTATGAACAAAATTAAGTTAAGCTTAAGATATATCGGATGCATTCAGTGGGATGTTTGGGACTTCATGTCTCTCACAAGACGGTCAGTGTTCAGGGAAATAACTGAAGTTGCAACTCTCAAAGTGTTTGCTAAATGTGAATTCATAATTCTCGTCCTCATTTTGGATTTAACGAACTTCATTCCAGAAAAAATTGCTCACAGACACAATTATAACAAAATTAAGCTAATATAAAAGATTGCAATGCGCCACAAAATATTAATATAGTTAAATATAATAAATTAGCTCATTAAAACTTCATAAGATGCTCAATTCAATAATGACAGTAGTGAGTAAATGGACGATATCATCACTCTTTCCACATTATTTTTTAAACAACGCATAGCGACTGAAAAATTGTATTCCGGCACTGCTGGGATCGAACCCCAGAACTCTCGATAACTAGTCGAGTGCGTTCGAATTTACGCTACAGCGCCAACAATTCTCAGCGCCATGCATGGTTTATCAGTCAGCATCTGACTACACGAATACGTATTGATGGTCTCAGCAACTGAGATGTCGTCATCTGGTGGCGTTTAACGCAACAGCTATTTTAATTGAAGCTGATAAATTCAAAGGGCGATAGAAATGGTTAATATATATCAAATACGTGGAGATAATGTAAATGGACGATATCATCACTCTTTCCACGTTATTTTTTAAACAAGTTATCAAGAGTTCTGGGGTTCGATCCCAGCAGTGCCGGAATACAATTTTTCAGTCGCTATGCGTTGTTTAAAAAATAACGTGGAAAGAGTGATGATATCGTCCATTCACATTATCTCCACGTATTTGATATATATTAACCATTTCTATCGCCCTTTGAATTTATCAGCTTCAATTAAAATAGCTGTTGCGTTAAACGCCACCAGATGACGACATCTCAGTTGCTGAGACCATCAAATACGTATTCGTGTAGTCAGATGCTGACTGATAAACCACGCATGGCGCTGAGAATTGTTGGCGCTGTAGCGTAAATTCGAACGCACTCGACTAGTTATCGAGAGTTCTGGGGTTCGATCCCAGCAGTGCCGGAATACAATTTTTCAGTCGCTATGCGTTGTTTAAAAAATAACGTGGAAAGAGTGATGATATCGTCCATTTACATTATCTCCACGTATTTGATATATATTAACAGTAGTGAGTGATGGTGCTGCTTGCGTGCACTACACACTGAGAACAATAATGGCAGAATAGTGATATCCCGCCCACTTGCTTCAGTCGGTTCACTGCAGAGAGTCCTCCTGCCTACAACTTTCTCCTCCTCCCATCAATCAAACAAAATTGCACCCGTCAACAGGCTCTGCCATCCAGCAGCACTTCAGGCATACCACCCACATGCTTCTTTTCCTGTCAACCGAAGGGAGATGCTGCTATCGATGTGCTGCCATGTATCAGCGAGACTCTTCTATGGGGTGACATCTAAAGTGTACAGTCTCTTTAATTATCTTTAATTACAGAAAAACTTAATAGTCTGTAGGTGACTGGTGGGCCAGATTCAGCAAAATTTTTAAAAGACCTCGTGGGCTAAATAAAATTAGGGCGGGGTTGTGATGCTGCTCTCGGGCCGTACGTTGCACATGCCTGATATAGAGGTAAGCAAGATCAATATTTTTACATTTGTCTTTATGCAGAATCTTCCTACTAGGTGGAAGTAATGCATAGTACAAGGAGTGTTCAAATGAAAAGGTACGAAACGACACTGTGGGTATAAATGAAGACTTTATTCAAAGTATACACCATAGGCCGTAGCACAACGATCCCATTGATTAACGAGCCGAAGGATTCCTTGTTCCCAGAATTCCTGTGGCCGTGACGAGACCCAGTCCTGCACAGCGTCCTTGAGTTCGTCGTCCGAGTGTAAGCGCTTCCCTTTCAGATGTTTTTTCAGGGGACCAAATACATGGAAATCGCAGGGCAACATGTCCGGGCTGTAGGGCGGATGGTCAAGCTGCTCCCACTGGAACTTGGCCAGTTCCACGTGTGTGACCCCGGGAGACGTGGTGACGCGCGTTATCATGGAGCAGAACCACACCCTCCGCGATGAATAGCGGCCGGTTTAACACCTTCCGCTGTCAGAAATCGGATAACGCCTCGCTGCTCCTCAATCGTCGAATTTTGCAATGTGAACGCCATCCTGTCCTCACACGCACTGCCGCGTCAATTGGACGGCGCTCTTTATAAGAGCCTCTGCTCTCTCCTGCGCATGCGGCCGCCCGCGCATGCTCCGATCCACGCCGGTGACTCTAATCGCATCCCTAGATGTGTCGCTACGTTCTCCCATAGAGGCTTAGGCAAATATGTTAACGGTTACGTTCTTATGACGTTTCGTACCTTTTCATTTGAACACCCCTAGTATATAGGTGAGTACCAGAAAATAAGCACGCTATCTTTCAAAAAGTTCTAGTTGTTTATGGAATGTTACTATTTTTTTAATGTCTTTTTGTATACTTGTCTATTGTTTAAAAATGTACTCATTGTACTAAAGACTTGTGATACTTCCCAGTTTCTGATTTTGATGTATTGTTATGTATAAGAATGTGCTTTTCCTTTACTCTTTGCTATAATAAAACTCGTTATTTTGAAGGTCTTTGCTACTTCATGGAAAAGGGATTAACAAGCCTACAAAAATGTTATTCAATCATGAAATAGTTTTCTGAACTCATAAGCATCACCCATTTTTGTACCAAATTTTCCGACTACTGACTAGAAAAAAGGGAAAGGATCAGGACTATAGAACAGAACTCCCATTCAAAATATGAATTCAGGATCTTTAGCTGAAAACATTAAACTTCTTTGTGCACCATGGCTAGATGACTCACAGCACTTCCTGGTTTTTTTTTTTTTTTTTAAGTATTTAATGTTAGCCAAAGTAAAACCAAATGACATGAAACTTGGAATTTCAATTAAGAATCGAACAGATTTCTGTGACGACTTCTTGAAAGGGAATGGTGATTAACTGTGATATTTTATGTTGCCCCATGCCAGAACAAACAAGGAAAAAAGATATGGCAGTAGAGAAAAAAAGCACATATATACAAAGTCAGTGTGGTATGTGAGTTCCATTTTAATCTGAAGATAAAAAGAAAACAGAATTAGTTTAAGCAAAAATAAATAAATAAAATGACTTTGACACACACATAGTGTAAATACTATCTAAAATAAAGTTTTCTTCTCTCACAAAAAAGAGGTGTGCATGATGCCACTAAGCACTTGGGTGTTTTCAGCATGTATCTTCACAAAAACCTCAAGCTTAGAATCTTTGTCACCTAACCTGCTCACTCAGTCTCTTGTCTACAGACAGCTGACAGCATAGAACATTGTGTCCTTTCCAACTGTATTACTGTTGCCTACCAGGAAAACCATATTCTAGGAAAAACTTAAATCTTGATAGTCAAAATCCTAGTTGCCACTACCAAAATAATTTTTCTAATGTACCTTTTACACGTATGCATTTTACCATGTTGCTGCAAAATGTATGGAAATCCTAGGGCATATATATCTTTTTAGTTCAAAAAGATTTTATGTAAAATATGCAAGAAATCTTGTCCATGTTTATCAGATCCAAAAAGACCCCCCCCCCTCTGTCATGTAGAAATAGATACCATGACAAATAAAAATTGATTTGGCTAAAGTGAAGCTTTCATAATTTGCAGAACATGAAGTTTTAAAAAATTATTTTTTTAATTGTAGATAAGTAAATACCAGTGTATTTAAAGAAAACCTAAAAAATGTGGCTTCCAAATAAGGAGACTGTTTGTAGAAAAACAGTTTGGTTGAATTATTTCAGCTGACAGTGAAAACTGTGTTTTGTCTCAAAATTTATGGGTTTTGTTATGTTCCTGGTGAATTTTTTGTGAAGAAGAAATTTTATTGTAGTATTTAAAAAATATAAAGATAGCTGATTGTTGTAAATAAAATATGAGTGCATACATTTGTGTAGTAATTTTCTGAAATGATTGCAAATGAAGTATTTATGAGTATTTGTTTATTGGAAGCAGTGTTACAAATGCTGAATTTCAGGATCTGGAACTTTCTCTTCAACTGATCTTCTTTGATGGTGAAGAAGCTTTAAAGAAGTGGAGTTCCACAGATTCCCTCTATGGTTCTCGGCATTTGGCTGCAAAGTGGAATACCATGCAATTTCCTACTGGGAGTGATGGAATGCACTGTGGTGGAGGAAGAGATTTTTCCACATATTTAGACAGAATGGTAAATTATTCTGTAGTATTATTTCTTTAATATCACATTGGTTTTTCATATTAAGTTAGTACCACACGATAAATGTTTCCCTTAAAAATTAATGAAATGTCAGTTTTATTTCACACCATTATGTGATGTTTCAACACTGTGCATTTTGCACTGCTGTGTACTTATTGGTTTATTTTTTGTTGTGTTTGTTCATAGATGATGACACTCCTATAAAGGAGAACTACTCCCCACTTCCCACAGATCATCCCGAATGCTGATGATCAAAAAGTGTAGAAAGCTATATTTCAGCAGGATTTTAATGTAGCAAGTTTGATCTTCTATTTGTAAATGTTTAGCTATAACACTACAGATCCTGTGCCTATCATTGGTGCCTTTTTGTCATAATAAATACCCCCCTTTTTCCATGAAAGAAGTCTTTAACTAGCTCTAAGATCCTTAGTCAGTGTCTATCATTGCCTAGAACAGGGAAAAAACATATAAGTTCACCAGAAAAAAAAAAAAAAAAAAAAGATTAGTTTATAGTGGTAGTTCATCTAATTATTCAAGATACAGTACTGGGGAACGTTTTGGTGTTATATCTAATGTCCACAACATGCTTAATATATATGTGTTAGATGTAGAAAAATGTATCTTCATCTAATAATTTCTCAGCCAGTGGCAGCACCAGTGGGTGATAGCTGGGACTATTGCCCCTCTCAAACCTGAAATTTTCTTGTAAACTGTAAATTGTTAAGTTTTCATTGATTTAAATTGTTTTTAGTTTTTTGGAAAGGACTTTATTGCTCCTGAAGTATGCTGTAAATTGCTTCTTTTCAACAAATTTAGTCCCAGACAGTAGAGATCTGCATGGGTTTTATTTGGTGAGCCCGGCCCAGCCCACCTGTTGCAACAAGTTTTTAGTCTGAGCCCGTCCTGTGATGTGCCAATTTTTTATTATTTTGTCTTTCTCTTGAATTTTATTAAATTGTGAAAATTAAATAATGAAATGAGATATTATTGAAAATACATGTATTTAGTTAAATGTAAGCCTAAAAATATTAACTAAACTTTGGAAATTAACAAAGAATATACCCTTAAAAAAGAAAAAGACTAAGCGCATTCAAAATAAATTTTCAGAGTATAGTGCACTTGAAAAAATCCTGCAGTTTACTCTCTGTGCACAATGAGAGAAAAGTAAAAAAAAAAAAAAAAAAGCGGGCTCTAAAAAAAAAGAAGAAAAGGTTCTTCTCTGAAATGCTTCCAACCTAAACACTAGTTAATTCATAAACTTAAAAGTTAAACAATGTAATTTTTATACAAACTCTGAATAAACATAAGTACATTAACATACCTGATTGCAGCAGGAAGTATATAAACAGAAAATTTAGAGGAGAACTTGTAGTAGTAGAAATTAATTTATTTCTTTTAAGATGAGAAATTCCGGATTTTGAACTGTCATAGCTTAAAAAGTTGTACTTAATGCACTGCACAAACTGTATATTATTCATTCAATATATTGAACTAGTTTTTACTGTTTCACACGTTAGACAAGATTCTAAGGATATACGGGAAAATGATGTTCCAAGGCTGTTATATGCAAATCAGATTCATTAAATTGCATGCAATAAGCTTCAAACGTACCCTTTTGTCTTTGGTTGTTAGTTAATCTGTAATTTTCACTCTGCATGTGGAATATCATCAGAAATTTCCTTTTCTTCAATCATTGCCTTTATCTGATGATGTTTTTGAACTGTGGTATCAACTTGTTATGAATAACGACATGAAACTTTTAAAAAAAAGAAATTGAAGAATTAAATTTTTTTGAAAATAAAAGCAGAATAAAAAGTGCAAGGTCAATATGATTGAGAAATGAATGAAAGTTAAAAACCTTTTTTGAAGAACAATAAGAACGCAATTTAAAACTTGAATTCCCTGGGCCTAGGCACTTCCGAACTGTTGTTGCTGACCACCATTGTGCAATGATGTTGAAGCATTATTTCCAGGAGGCAGACAAAAAACATCCACAAGAACACCATTTCCCTGCTCCGTTAGTATCACTCAGATTAGTTTCGACTAATATTTAGTCCTCTTCAGTGGGAATATTCACGTAACTCAATGTGCATGTTGTTATACTGCCTTAACTCTAGCAGTTCAAAGCTACAACTCATGTCCGACGTTAGCAGATGTCCCTGCGCATTCTTTCATAGGTTCCGTTGTGCATCTTTTTGTCTGTTGTTCAACCACATATGTGTTGAAACCTGATTGGACGAGTCATCTCCCGGTTGAAATGTTAAGCTTGATCAGTAAACACCATCTGTTGTACCAATTTCAAGTTGTATCGGAAGGGGATTTTTATTATGTTTATTTCTTTTTTGTTTTCACATTTTGTTTCTTTCTTGTTCTTGTTTTATTAAGGACTTCCATGCAAAAGGCATGTTTGCATGATTTTAACATCCAAGGCAGTACTTGTGGAGAAAACAAGAGAGTATAACTGCAATACTAATGATCCAGGAAACATGCCTTTTGCATAGAAGTATTTAATAAAACAAGAACAGGAAAGAAACAAAATGCGAAAACAAAAAAGAAATAAACATTGTAAAAATCCCCTTCCGATACAACTTGAAATTGGTACAACAGATGGCAACACAGAAAAACTTCTTAAATATCCTTAGCAACAACCCAAGTTTGTGAGCTTCACCAATATGGCATTTTAAGTTTCCAATAACATGCTGAAATGTCATTTTTGATGAAAAACATGAGTCCTTCTCAAGAACGTTCTCTCCGTTCATGATATAACTTTCTGCATGTTGTCTCCCGGTCTCCTCCTTATGCCGTGTGCGGCATAAGGAGGAAACTCCTCAATAACTCTAAAATCTCAATAGATAAAAACTTTACTCTAGAACTCTTAAAAATAATGTAGTTCCTACAAAAATAAAATGTAATACATCAAAACGAATTGGGAGAACATACCTTTCAGTGTAGCATCATTTGCTGAGAGGGTACGTTGTTACTTGTACGTTGTTCTAACCAAGTTTCTGATATCATAGGATTCCTTCAAAGTATATACCACACTGAAATTCTATTCTCAATCCAGCATGTCACCAAACATCATGAAAAAGAATATGAAATAGCCCACAAAAATACCAATTTAAAACACCAAAAAACTCCAGTACGAAAATGGTCAGACCCATGTCATATACAATGTGAAAACACAGCTGAAACATTACAACACTGCATTAAAACAATGTGAAAATTATACTGAATAACATAAAAACCTCCCAAAATGCCAAAAAACGGTGACCAAAGCATAAGGAATGTTGTCCTTCCGATACTCTAAAAACTCTTTTGCTGTCCTTCTGATACATAGGAAGAGAGTGTAGTTTGAGCAGCAGTCCTAGGATCTGCTGCTCAAACTAGTATTCTCCATATTGTGCATACTCCCTTTTTACCTTGACTTACTTGTCGTCTTCCAGTATTTTTTCCACTTTTCTCTTGGTCTTCTTCTCCCATATTTCCTGTAACCTCTGTTTTCATTAATTTAAAAAGTTGGGTTTTCTTTCTCTCTTCTCTTCACAAATGCAGCCAATCTTAGATGTTTCTGTCTTAATTTTTCACTCATTTTTCTGATTGCAAGCGCTTTCTTTATATCTTCATTCCTTGATATCTCTTTTACCTGTCTAAGCATCCTCATTTCTGTTATTTCCAGTTGTTGTTTTTTTCTGATGGCCCAAGTTTCTGATTCATATAATAGAGCTGTCCAGTATACCTTTAGTTTTACTTTTGTTGGGGTTTTATCATGACAATTTAGTCCTGATATCTCTTTCCATTTATTCGATTCTTCTGTCATTCATTCTCTTGCTGCTGCCTTGCAGCTGCCGTCAGATCCATACTAAAACATTCAGGGGCCCAGGACCAGGAAAATGACAAGACCCCAGTCGAAACAAAATCTTTCACCAATGTACAGTGTGGGAGATGTCATGTGATACACATGACACGACATGAAATATACACTGTCTGACAATAAAGTTCCAGGACAGTGGGTTTACTCTGTTAATGGTAGTGGTAAAAATATGTTCTATGAGTCAAATTGTAACTGTGTTTTCCCTCTCTTGCAAGACACATGAAGATTTAAGAAAGTGCATACCTGTCCAATTCTGAAGACTGTTAAGAGAAGGTACCCGAAAGACCATTGTCATGGATTTGAACATAGAGTAGAGAGTAAACATCAAGTTTTGCTGCAAGTCCGGGAAGTCAGCAACGGAGACCTTCGAAATGATCAAAACTGTTTTCAGGGACAATGCCCTATCCAGTGGTCATGTTTTTGAATTGTATGCTCACTTTTGTGAGGGAAGGGAAGACTTGGGGATGACCCAAGGATTGGAAGACCGTCAACCAGCCGTTCTAAGGAAATGGTGGAGAAAGTTCATGCTCTGGTGCAGCCAAGCCATCGAATGATGGTACGGATGATAGAGGATGAATTCCATATCAACCGTGAAACAATTCAGCTGATTCTAAAGGAAGATCTCAGGTAAAGGAAGATTTGCGCTAGGTTTGTGCAGCATAGTTTGACTGTAGAACAGAAAGTGCAAAGATTTGAAAGTTGCAAGGTGTTCATTGTAGCCTTGGAATCGGACCCTTCAATGCTGGGTCACATTATGACAAGTGACGAGATGTGGTGCTTTCAACATGATCCAGCATCAAAGAGGCAAAGCATGGAGTGGAGGGCACCAAGTTCACCGTGACCCAAGAAGGTTTGCCTGCAGAAGTCGAAAATCAAGGCAATGCTGATCACATTTTTTGACAGCAGTGACATCATTCACAGAGAATGGCTTCTGGAGGACACAACAATCACCAGTGTCTTCCACCGGCAAGTTCTTGATCACCTACGGAAGAGAATTCATCGTGTGAGACTGCACTTGCGAGCACATGAAAGTTGGTTTCTTCTGGATGACAACGGGCCTGCCCACTCAGCACTATCGGTTACACAATTCCTTGCCAAGTTTGGAGTACGCAGGCTCAACCATCTGCCCTATTTCCCAGACTTAGCTCCTGCCCACTATTTCCTATTCCCCAAAGTGAAATTGACTTTGAAAGGACGACGTTTCGTGACTGTTCAGGACATCAAGAAAACTGTTACCGAAGGAATGAACAGTGTTCCGGTAAACGAATTTGAAAAATGTTTCACATATCTAGTGGAACAATCAGAATGGTGCATCAATAAGAAGGAGGACTACTTTGAAAAACCATAACCACAGTTGGACTCGGTGCATTGAACTTTCCTCGTTACAGCAGCTGTCCTGGAACTTTATTGTCAGGCAGTGTATGTATTTCATTCTATATAGCAAATTTGATTTTGTAATAGTTGAAAAGTTTTAGAAAATAATCTATGAATTTGTAATAGTAGTCTTAGTAATCTTACAGTTTGTGTAATGAATTCCAAAGCATAATTTTGAAGGGAATCAGCAGTTTCAGAGAAGTGTGACAAAGGGTTTTGTGAAAATTGAACTGTACCTTTAATGAAGGTATTGGAAATTGGAGTGGATGCCCTATAATAGTGAAGATATACTTAATATTGGAAAAAAGGAAGTCACTTTGCTCTGAATTTTATATGGTTCTTTAAATAACCCACCTAGGGTTTTCTGGCAGAAAGCAAGATGACAAAAACCTGAACCCTGATTAGAGCACAGGTATATTACATAGGTCTGTTTCTCACTTTCTTGGCTGCAAAACTGGTACAACATTCTCAAAATCAAGTTTGCATATAAGATAAATTTCTGTTGCTAAAAAATTTTAAAATAATAATAATAACAACAACAATGACAAAATGTTCAATAATTGTTAGGTCATTTCTAGAAACAATTTTTAAAAAAGGAGTCCCCTGTTAAACAGAGAGCCCAGAGCCTGGGCCATGCTGGCACATGTAGTAATCAGGCCCTGGCTGTCATCCTTTTCTAAGGTTGACTCATAAGAATTAAACTATTTTATTTCAATCAGTCTTTTACTTTCTTTATTATATTATAAATAATCTTGTTCAACTGACCATCATCTCTGTTTTTGGCACATTTATCTTTCAACCAGCCTTTTCAGTGGCCATTTGCTAATATATTATTTTTGAGGAGAAACTTTTTAGATGATTCTGATGTAATGTCTGAATCATAGCATTATATCGCGTGCCTTTGAATACACACTTTCACTCAGTGCATCAAAAATAGTTACAAAAATGAAAGGTGTTAAGGCTTATGCTAGTAAAATCCAACATTTGTGTCAAAATATTTTGCCGTACCCTGGGATAGTATCCAGGTTTTCCACTGGAAACAATTTTAAGTACATACATACATACATACACACATACATTCAATTTAATTCAATTTATTACTTTAGCTGCAGTTATTATACACATACAAAATGCTCATAAGAAGTAACAAATTAATAAATATATAACAGCTAGGGAGATCAGAAAAAAGGCCAAAATGACCTGACAAGTCCCGATCTCCCTTCGAAAAAAAAAAACACAAGTCAAGAAATAAAATATGTAACATCAATTAAGCATATTGTTAGTTATATTAGTAGTTAGTAGTAAATGCATGGTAACGATGCCCCAGTGACATCAATACATACGTACATATATACAGTATATCATATCATATCATATCACATCATTTAGCTGTTTTCTTAGATTCAGAGGTTTGATCCTCAAAGAAAGACAATCTGCCAGATAAATGTTAAACTGATGGAACTAAATTTTATTTAATGTTGATATATCAGAACGTCTCCATTTACAGCGATCTTGGCACACAGCTTGAACTTCACTGACACCCATAACATGTTGCACACAAGACCTTTTGTACTTCATGCTCATAATCTTTTTTTCCCAGCAGACATTCCTGAATCTGGTCCTCCCATGATTTCCTTGGCCTTCCTCTACCTTTCTTTCCTGGCACTTGGACTAAAAAAATTATCTTAGTCAGCACCTCATCACTCATTCTTTGAACATGGCCATACCACCTAAGAATATTAGTCATTAATACACACAATTGACGTGGATTAGGAACATCAACAGAAGTCATCGCTATTAAGGATAAACGTGCAAAGAGCGATGACTTCTCTTTGATGTTGAATATCAGTCGCCATCTTACTAACAACATTTTGCCTCACATTACACAAATGCAACATATCTTCATTTCTTACTTATCAGAGCTTGTCTTGCCACAAACCCTCCATAAGTAATGCATCTCTCCAGCATATAAATGACTCCTTTGTTTCTTCTGCAGTACCTAGGTTTCACTGCCATACAACAAAGTAGGAACAATTACACTTTCATATACAGCCATTTGGGACTTTCTTGAGAACCCAGCATTCCTGTGAAATCCACCTATAGAAGCTATCATTTTCAGAGAAGAAATCACTCACCTACTGATTTTGCCATCTAATTTGTTCTCTCTGTCAAACATGCTTCCAAAATATACAAACTCATTTATCAGGTCAATCTCTGTGCCATTTAGACTTACCTTGCATTCAGTATTAACACTTCCCCACGCAAAAACTATAACTTTGTTTTTTCCTTATTTATACTCAGTTTGAGTTTCATACAAATTTTGTTCATCCGTGCCAACTAAATTTGTATGAAATTCAAACTGAGTATAAATAAGGGTGCCTAAGCAATATTTAAACTGAAACTTAAATTTGTGTTTGCTTCCAAGATTCATAGAGGCCCTTGTTGCTGTCATGTGTGCCATTGTTGCCTGGCTGAGCACCCTGAGGAGGCAAAACCATCTCGCACTACGATTCCCCACCAACAGTTTTTACAATTTGTTCAAATAGGAAACAGTAATGCGCTGAAAGTTATGTATGAAATCGCTCATTCCGTGTTGGCTCTAGAAGAATATTATGCACCAGCCTGCGTGGTGAAGGAGCACATAACAGATCCATTGGTAGCTTTCCCACTTCATGTATTCTGTGGACTGCACCTGCACGTGAAGCAGAAGTGACAGCAGGCACTTGAGCGCCTGTAACCTCTAGATGTCACCAGTTGAGAGTTTAGATACACAGCATATTTTTAGGCTGTGAATAATATTTTTTTCTTTCATTTCAGTGCTTTTCTCACATTTGCCATATTGTTTGGAATATAAGAAACACCCTTATTTTTTGAAAAAAAATTAAAAATAAAATAAAATGGCATTTTAAAGATTTTTATTAAGGATAAAAATATACTTAAAAACAGCAGCTTATGAATCATCAAATCCTTGCGATTAGCAGTGCATGATACAGTTGATTAAAAAAATACGTAGAGAAATGCCACTCAGTCCATCAGCCAATAGTGTATGTGCACTGCATGATTTGTCAGTGATGTCACACCTTCATACAGCTAATGTCCATCGTTATCCATTTGGATGAGTGATTTGTTAAAGCAAAATGGACTTAGTCAAAGTCTATTGGCATTTTGTGGCATACTAATAATTCCTGGGAGCGGAAAGGTCTTTTTTTTTTTTGTCTTTTTTTTTTTTTTGTTTTTTTTTTTTTTGTCCTTCTGCTTTGTTTTGTTTTGTTTTTATATAAAGTTGCCCCGAACCATTCAAAATTAAAAAAATCGTCAAGGAAACGAGACCGTCAGATATGACACCATCTTTTGTCGTATTCTGCAAATAAAAGTTCATTCCCCTAGTTAAAGTGCACATTTCATGAATGGATTTTTCAAAAATTACTTCAAAATTACGGCTCACTGCACTGAACAAAGGTTCAACAGAATCACAGTAACATTAAGGTAATTATCATCATCATCTATGACTGGAATGGTGTTGTACTAACACATGCAGTACCTCCAGGACAGGTGGTAAATACAGCGTATTATGCACATTCCCTTGAATATAACCTGTGTCCAGCTCTCTGAAAGAAGTGGCATCATTTGCTGGAGTATAATCCAATAATTTTGCATGACAACAATCCCTGCCATGTTGCTGGCATTGTTACCTACCTGTTCCATTGATGGGGTTGGAAAGTGTTGTACCACCCTCCCTATTCACCTGACTTAAGTCCCTGTGACTTTAATTTGTTTCCGAAGATGAAAGCACTGCTTTGGGGGATTCATTTCAAGACGACCAATGACATTGTAAGCGCCGTAGACCGATCCATGGTGAAGATCAACATGCCTCGCCATGCTGATAGCATACAGAGACATCCACTCTGTTATCATGGAAGATTACATATATTTCCCATAATTATTATTTTAAACATCCGTGTGTTTTTTCCCTTGAGCATGGAAAGAAGGTACTTTGATGCATGTGGAATTTGGTATTTTATCTCTGTAAATAACGCTTTTATCACTGTACAATAAAATGAAGCAATATTCTATGCATCAAAATGCTTTTTTCCATGCCCAAGAGAAAAAAATGTTATGAATGATTAAAAGAATAATTGTGGAAGATATGAATAATCTTCCATGATAATGGAGTAATTGTATGATGTTATGAATTTCCATCTTGTGGTGTACTTATTCTGAGTTCACAGTCGGCAGTTTTGTCGTGTGCTATAAATTTAACTGGTTATTGAAATTTTTTTGTATTATGTATTTATATGTTTGCAGTTTTGAATGAAAGGCTTTCTTTTTGCTTTCTTTTTTTCTGAAGGATGCTTTAGTGCTGTTAGATCTAATAGGAACTGCAAACCCAAAGTTTTACAGCTATTTTCCTGATACCAATGGACTTTATTCACAACTGGTAGAAATTGGTAAGCTTTTTGAAGTTATTAAGAAATGATGTAAAACTTCATACACATATTTGTATGCATTTCACTTGCATTTTAGAAGTGTTTGTGGGACTTGAAAAATACCATGCCCAAGATGCCTGGGGCAGGTAAATTATTGTCATGGGCAGGTAAATAAAAAATCTAGTTGCCTGGTCTGGGCAACTAAATTTTAAAAACTTTAAATTAGAATTTTCTATCACAAGAAAAAAGGCAGGTGTCGCTTGTCATGTTTTATTTCACTGGTAATCACTGGAAGTTGTATTATTATTATGGAGTGCCAAGAACAAAAGAAAATCACTTCTTTAATTATATTATGCTCTAGGTCCAGGAATCGGAACCATATGTAGTTTTTGCTCCAAATGTCGTTTATAGTCAGCAACTGACTGCATGATGTTTTTTGGATGCATGATGTTTATTGGAACCATGTGTAGTTTTTGCTCCAAATGTCATTTATAGTCAGCAATGGGCTGCATGATGTTTTTTGGATGCATGATGTTTATTGGAACCATATACAGTTTTTGCTCCAAATGTCATTTATAGTCAGCAATGGGCTGCATGTTTTTTTGGATGCATGATGTTTATTGGAACCATATGTAGTTTTTGCTCCAAATGTCGTTTATTGCCAGCAACGGGGGCCTCCGATGTTTAGTGACAAAGGGCAAAAACTTTAGCTAAAGGAACATGACAGATTCAGTAAAATTTTCAAATACTAATTTCATCATCATACCATTTCACACCAATATCAGTATCATCATCTTAAAACATGAGATACATGGCTTTTATGCATTGAACATTTTGAATACAGACCCTTAAAATGGAAATGCAAAACATGTAAAAAAAAGTTCATCATATTTTTTGACTTAAAAAAATGACGTTCAGATTTGTTATCTTAAAAGGAAAATTTTCCTGGGCATTCAGATTTTACTACCTGGGTAGGTAAATAATTTCTTCACATGCCCAGCTGGGCATGTAACTTTTCAGATATTTTTCAAGCCCTTGTTTTTTTATGATTATTTGAAAGTGCTAAACTGAGAAATAGCCAAAAAGTAAATGAACACATGTTCATAATGATAATTAACACAGCAATCGGACATTGCCAAATTGACTGTAATTACTGTTTCACACATGAATTAAATCACATCAGAAAACTTGAAAATTTCGTCGCCGTGGAGCGGGAAACGAACCTGCGTCCGATTGCTGTGTTAATTATCATGACGTATGTATTTAAAACATATTATGAGGAGAATATTTCTTCAACTCTGAATACATGTTCATAAAGTTGCAATACATTAAATATTTCAAAACTGTAATCAATGTAATCATTAGCTACTATGTTTTAGTGAAATATTTGAGATAATGAAAACACAAGTTTAAAATAAAAAGTTTTTGACATCTTTTTAGTTGACATATTGTTATTGTTATGAGCACTTCAAGATAATATAATGTCAGAATTTAATCAGAGCATGTCCACAAGTTTATACAAAAAAGACTATCTATTGTACCATGGAAAAAAATGGGCTGTGGCAGTTGATGTTCACATCATGTCTACATAGTGTGAAATAAATATTCTCATAATACATGGAAAATATGTCATTATAATTAACACAGCAATCAGACATCTCTGAATTGACTGTATTTACTGTTTCTCACGTAATATCAATCACATCAGAAAACTTGAAAATTTCATCACTCTGGAGTGTAATGGACAGCATGCTCAAATGGAAATTGGGAGATGCAGGTTCATTTCCCACTCCAGGAAGATCAAATTTTCAAGTTTTCTGATGTGATTGATATTATGTGAAAAACAGTAAATACGGCCAATTTAGAGATGCCTGATTGCTGTGTTAATTATAATCACATCATGTATGTTTGTTAACTGCAAGGCACCAAAAATTAGGTTTCAGTATGCAAGGGCCTTTTGCAACTGGAGTGTGGAGGACTGGAAACATATCATCTGGTCTGACAAATCACAGTTTGAACTCTGTCATGCCTTTAGAAAAGTGTGTGTTTGGGGTAAAACACATGAAGCGATTGATCTAGCTTGCCTAGTTAGGGTCATGCAGGCAAGTGGAGGCAGTGTAACAGTTTTGGGTGCATTTTCATGGGCTTCTTTGGGGACCCTCATACCTGTCAAGGCCTCTGTCCCTACAAGGTATGTGAACATCCTCACTGACCACTATACCTGTTCATAATGATTCTCTTTCCACACCGTGATACCATCTTTCAACAGGACAATGCCATACCACATACTTCCAGAGTGGCGACCAATTGGCTCCAGGTGCATTCAAGTGAGTTTACCATGCTTTAATATCCCCCTCGATCACCAGATCTCAACTCCATTGAGAATTTTATGGTACAAATAGGAAAGGTCTATTCCAGACCTCCAACCCCTACTGATGCTCTATGACAGGCAATCATCGCTTCATGGGCAGCAGTACCAACTCTATGTTTTCAGCACCTCATTGGGTTCTTACCAACCCTCTGACTGCTGTTCTGAGGGCACAAAGAAATTAGAGCAACACATTATTAGGTAGGTGTATGTAATAATTTGTCCTTTCAGTTTATAATAATTTGCCTTCTTTACTGATTGAAGCTATTATAGATATTTTTGAACTCCAGAAATTAATGCATTTCATACCATTTCAAGTAAATGTTGCCATTCATCTACACCTTTGCTTGGCGAGCATAGATAATGGGAAGGCTTTTAGCATGTCTAAAGCATCTAGGTTATTTCAAATAACCAATAAAAAAACAAGGGTAGTCGGTGGCTAGGGCAAACCATTAATGTGACATGTTGCTTGCCTGTCTTGTCTTATATCATGCATAACTCATATAATGTATAGGATGTATCAAGCACTACTTCCCAACTAGGACTAGTTTCATCTCCATTATAACTAAATTCATCATTGTATTCTCCTCTTCCAGAAAATATCTCCAAAGTTTCTGTGAAAGTATTGACTCGAAGTACAACAGCAAACAGATTTGCTCCATAAATTTCCAGCTCTCTAACATCATGCCAAATTATAAGTATCCCAGGCTACTCTGGATTTACTTTGGAAATTGGGATCTTCATTTAATTTTTTAGTATATAAGGATGCATTTTTGTGCAATGAAGAGCCAGATGTCAGCTGCACAGAGGATGTATTTCAGAGGAAACTATACAAGCAACTTCACCTTTTACATTTTGATGTTTCTTCATCACTTTTTGGTTCTGAACTAAACTACAATCTTTATTATCTTGACAATAAGTAAATTTCTGAATGATTTCATGATTTTTTTGTTTTTATGTGGAAAATCATTGATGTGCATTCTCCATATTTTTTGGTTAAATTTCACCTCATTCTCCCATTTTCTAGACATATATTATTACCAGTTTGTTTTTTAATAATAATGTAGCATGTGTTTATTTCAGTGACACTTTAAATGACAATTCACAATAATGAAGAAAAAATGAATCAACTGTGCAAAATAAAATTTTGCTACACTGATAGATAGCAAAGTATCACACACACACTAACAAAATACATAAAAGTGGCCAAGCTTATGCATCCTTGAAACTAAGCCAGAGTGCTGTGCTGAAACCTTGAAACTTCACCAGTAGTGTTTTGGCTATACTACACTTCACTTTATTTTCCAGGTAATATACAGTGAGCATTAGTTTATGTACAGTGCATGTGAAATGCAGTGTAAGTAATGAAACATTCAGATAACAGGGCCCAAGAAATTTAGCTTTTACTGCATTTGCCTTACTTGTTTAGCTGATTTTCATTAAAAAATAGTGATTTATAATTTTTTATTGATATTTTTATTGGAGTCAAATGGTGTTGCAGAGTTGCATAAGCAGGAATAACAATACCATGTTGTAAATGAATTTATGGCACCTCTATTCATATTGTACTGTGGAATTAACTTTTTTATAGGTCTTATAGAGGTTATTATTAAAAAAAAAAAAAAAAAGTTGGTGGTCAAATTTTCGAACTAAAGCCTAGTTCGTCATCAGGACTACGTCACTGGAGTAGTTGGTGCCACTCAGTTGGAAGAGTCCAACCGCAATTATCGTTAATTGTGGAACTTCTTCTTCTTGCTATTTCGATCCCTTCTTCTAGTTTCCTCTTTACTAAGTTTGACTGGTGGACGATTATTCTTACTGAGTCCCGATTTATGGAGTGTACTGAGTCCCAATTTACGGAGACACTCCATAAATTGGGACTCAGTAAGAATAATCGCCCACCAGTCAAACTTAGTAAAGAGGAAACTAGAAGAAGGGATCGAAATAGCAAGAAGAAGAAGTTCCACAATTAACGATAATTGCGGTTGGACTCTTCCAACTGAGTGGCAGCAACTACTCCAGTGACGTAGTCCTGATGACGAACTAGGCTTTAGTTCGAAAATTTGACCACCAACTTTTTTTTTTTTTTTTGAATAATAACCTCTATAAGACCCGTAAAAGTTAATTCCACAGTACAATACCATGTTTGTAAATGAAACAGATGATGCTGGATTTAATGCACTTGTTTGACCACATTTTACAACTCTTGAAATCTTATACACATAAGAAGAGAACTGATGTGCTACTGAAAGGGGAAAGTGTACTAAATTACAAGATTACCTAATTTTATGTACACTGGAAGAAATCTTTCATTTATTTGTCCTGCCAAGTTATAATTATAAGCACAAAAGAGAAGTGCAATGAAATAGTGGAGCTACCAAGCCAATTATCTTCTTTAGATAATCTGTGATTTTCAAGAAAGTTATAGGAGGCTAAGTTATTCTAAAGTTTAGTATTTATTTAATTTATATGTGTGATGTTGGAAAAGCAATATTAGTGCTAGTCACTGATGTAGATTATTATTGAAAACTCAAGAAAATTTGAACTTAACTTTTCATGTTGTTCAGTGCCTAACTGCTTTCTATATGGATTAAATGTATCACTTTTTATTATAATCAAAAGCTAATTTTCCATTTTCAAGGGCTCTGCATTTTGAGCTTATCTATCTCAGTCAATTTCTTTGAATTTCATCATCCCAGTGCTGGAATTTGTAGTATAATCACATAAACTAAGTTGTGTAATGCAGAAACTGGTGCATCTGTTTACACATTCATTATACATGTGCAAATACTTGCATGCATTTTACCATTCCTTGCATCTGTTATTAACTGTTTTAGTTGCAACATTCCTTGCAACTGTTATAACTGTCATATCAGAATAAGTGATTTTTCAAACTGTAGTGCAAAGATTTATCTTTTTTGTTGTTGCTCATATGTGATTGTTTTGTCTTGGTAACTGCCTTTGACATATTTCACTCTCACCTCTAAGAAGATATATGCTGCTTTTTATTATTTTCTTAAATGGTAATATTTTTATGTTTGCATATCATGAACTTCACAAAAACTTTTCAGAGGAGAAGTTAAATAATCGGGGATTAATCGAGGCTCATCCACCTGAAGAAAGGACTCAGTATTTTGACAGAAGAACTATTCTAGCATTCGTAGAAGATGATCATGTTCCATTTATGAAAAAAGGTTAGAATGACATTGCTACCTTCTTTTCAAGTACATGGTAATAAAACAAATGCATTTCTTGGGTCTCTTACATGCAAAGCTTAAATGGGGCCAATTTGCTTCTGATTCATAGGAAGTATGCAATACACACAACAAATAGGTGAAGGTAGTTTTGTAAGCATGCTAGTTATGTTAAGAAAAATTGAAGTAGCATGGAAGACTTTTAACCTGGCTTAGATCTTGATTACCTATAAACAGTAGGAGTGAGACTGGTTGCCAGATTTGAATTTTCAAGTGCCCTTTGGATTTTTTCTCACTTGAAAATCAGAATCTGGTAACCAGTCTCACTTCTACTGTTTATAGGTGATTAAGATTCAAGCTGGGTCCAAAGTCCTTTGTGTTTTATCAATTTTTCTTAATGTAACTAGCATGCTTACCCAACTAACTTCATGGTTCTGATTCATTGATGTCGAAATAGTTACCAGAAATTCACTTCTTTCTCACTTTTCTTTTCACCCTATGCAAAAATCATGTCAGAAATTATGTTTCTGGATTTTTATGAGAGGAAATTAGACTAATATCTCATACTCAAATCAGATTAAAGGATTAAACACACTAACTCCATATAAAATTGTCAGGGAAATGGGATTCATGGAACTAGGAGGACAACAAGGGTAATGGGAAACAGAGTTGAGTGAGCATTAACATGGTGAAATATTGGGAATTATCTGCTGCTATTGTAACTTCAATAATAAAACCCTGATATGGTTTGATTATGGATTATTTTCCCATAACACTGTCATTTGCATGTTACATAAGTTGCTAATACTTTTCCCCTGTAATGAGTAAATAATATTTTCAAAGCAAACTTTTTGATTTAATTATTTTTAATGTTGATAAATTCAGTGTTTTGTGTTGATTGAAAGCTCTCTCAGATAGTGAAACTAGGTTTCCATAAATACATTATGAAACAAATAATTATTTTAAGCTATCCATAAGCTATTTATGGTACAGTTTCTCACTACTGAAAAAATCAAAATATGAAAATCTAAATTATTTATTGGAAACTTTTCTTGATATCTTAAATATTTTTTTAGTTTTATTTTAGTTTTATTAAGTGCAAGCTACAAGTAGGGAAATTGAAAAATTGTATTATTTCAATTTTTAGCATGTGTTAATCTGTGAATTTTTGTTTTAAAATTAAAGAAACTAAATAGGATTAAAAATCCGTAAACAGTTTTATATTTGAATTCACAGTAAATATTTTCTAAATATTTTCAATTGTTATTATTTTTTAGATCCACAAAACAATTCATGAATGTCACAAGGCCTTCAGTCTGTTTAAAAGTTCTCAGATGTAATTTATTTTGCCAGTAATCCCTGTTTTGGACAATAGTTTATAAAAGTTTCAGATCATGTTTTATGTAATTCTGTAAGGTAGATAAAATTTTAAGATTTTTACATTTTGTAATCTTATTTCGCATATGGTTGAATCCCACATTTATTGCATTTTAAATTGTAAACATAAGCTTGAGAATTCGAAAAATTATAATTAATTTACTATAACTCTATTATAAAAATGCTCATGTATTTATTGTTTCAGTTTAATATAAAAATGTTTTAAAGAATGTGCATATACCTCAATCTCCATTATAAGTTAGATCATAGTAATTTTTGTTTTTAGATATCTTAAAGTAAATGTAAAGAAAAGAAAAGAAAAATGATGCCTGGTGTCATATTGTAAGCAGAAAACAGCTGCACAAGAACAGCAACAAAAGAAATGGTTTGGTTTGCTAAATAAATTTTTCTAAACAGCACCAGATAGTTTGTCTACTATTGTAGAAAGTTTGTCTAATGTAGGCAAAGTTTGAAAAACAGAAGACAATAGTAATTTGGAAGTAAAAACAGCAGATCATAATTGAATTGAAATCAGGAAAAATTTCTGTCATCAGCAAATAACAGAACATCAAATCATAAGTTGCAAATTATGGTAGTAAAAGTAGAACACTGTCAGATAATCCTGTCTTCTGGCAAAAAAGTTTGACGATAGAATAAGGAAGTTGTTTATTTAAAAGTTCCGTATTTCAGACAAATACCGGCATATTAGCATTTTCCTTGTAATAGGTAAGCAAAGGAAGAAAATTTTCTGATTTATGTTGCAGCTGATACTTTCCAAATGATGAAACTGTGAAATATCATTCCATTTTCATTGCAAGCAGTTTGATGACAGAAAAAACAAGCTGGACAATGAATGGTTGGAACCATTTAACTCACATTAAAACTCAAAAAATTGGTCTGACTTTGCACTTGTGTTAAAAAAATAAGGAAAAAAGTAGTCAATACTATGAGAAAATTATCGATTATCCTTCTTTTTGCAGTTTATACATGAAAAAATTTATGTATTCATTTCTCAGATTTAGAAAACTACCACATGCAAATATTTTTACAGTATTACTGAACAAAAATTAAAATTCAACTGCCTTCATTCATGCCATCACTACTAAAAATTTCTTTTCTGATTGCTGAAACATACCACCAAGTTTTAATGTATAATTCTGAACTTCAAATGCTTGTCTAAATTCTTGCTAAACAGATGTTGTTTTTCTGTTATTGTTGTTCAGTTTCTAGAAAATCTAGTTTCACTACTTTACTTCTTGTGTAGTTTTTCTTCCTTTAATATCATGTAGTTATGGTTTCCTTTCATATTAACTATAGCATTGTAATGATGCTTCTCCTAGTCTTTGTTTTATGCATACTACATCTTGGCAACTACACACAAATCTATGTTCTTTTTCATTGTCAACTTTATGCTTATGCTTTTGCACACACCAGCTTTGTGTGTGTGTGTGTGTGCTACTCTTGCTCTTTCTCTCGTTTTTCTTCATTATTATTATTTTTTTTTTTAAACAGCCATCTTGTATGCAATATTTATCCAAATATAAGATGAGGATCTTTTTTTTTTTTTTCACATTTAGTCCTCCCAAAACCATGGGTCATCTTTTATTTGCATACTAGAAAAACTTACTGTTAGAGTCAATGTTTTTGCAGAAGCAGTAGTATAAACTGTTGACGTTTTTAGATCAGAGTGTATTGCAGTTTGAGGTCACGCTTTTTCCACCCCTTCAGCTGCAGGCACGTAAACAGTGCACAGCAGTGGTGTCTCTCTCTGCCTTGCCCTAGGTGCACCCGCTCAGTTGTTCTCCAGTAGTGAATGTGATAGGGAGTGTTAGTGCATCAAAATTTTCAGTGCATTATTTCAGGCATGGCTAACCATGTTGAGAGAAGAGCATCTGAAATAACACAGTTATTGTAATCAGTGTGCTATTGTTATGGTGCAAATTTAAAACTTATGATGGTAAGATGTGCAGAGGGAAGCAGCCAATGCTTTGCAGAAGCCAGCCATTGCTAGTTGCATTAAAAATGCACCTAAAATAAAATGTGAAGTCAGCAGTTTGGTAGATGAACACAGATTTGGTCATCATACCAGGAGGCGTTGCCTCCCAATTGCAGATCCTTGGTGTTGCCATCAATAAGCCATTTAAGGACAACCTTTGATGTCTTTACATAGAATGATTGCAACATGCCTGTTGCCAGTCAGCAGTCATTCTACCTCAATACTTTCTGGAAAATTGAAGATACAATCATTAATACCTTCTGAAAAATTGAAGAAACCTTCTGAAGCATTACTGAGACAGTGGATAAAGACAGTATAGAGCAACAGTTCATGGGCACATTTGTTATTATTATTAGTGTTAATGACCATTTTTCAAAGATTGTTTAATGTAGCATCCTTCAAAAACCTTATGAAGCCTGGGGATTCTGTGTCAATCATTCTCTAATTTTGTTCTTTTCTGTTCCATTTTGAATTCAGTAGTGCATGCCTTCAAGAAGTGCTGCTTATTGAACAAATTAGATAGAACTGAAGATGATGCGATATGGAAAGATAATGACTATGAACCATCAGAATCATCAAAGGGTGAGAGTGATAGTGACTAAATAAGAAACAGACTTCTGGTTTCTGATACTAACAGAATTGTAATTCAAGGTTTATATCACATCCTTGTTATAAATAAGACTTTTTCATAAAAAAAAAAAAACAAGTTTTTTTGTAATTTGGATTTGAGGTTTGATTTAAGAATTATTAAGTCTAATGTATGCTTTTTTCTACAAACACTATATAATTTTAGGGAGGTTGTCGTATATTTGGGTAAATGCAGTAAGTCCTCTCCCTTGTATGACATATGACACCACTTGGCTTTGTGGAGAAGCTAACTATGTCTTTCCTTTTCCTGAACTCAGCTGGAAGGTTTGTCAGCTTCACTGGTGTACCAAAATATTATAATTAAGTGTTTCAATATGCACACGTGACCTGTCACATGTAGATGAAGCAATTTATCAGTTTTTATGCCACACAGTGCACCAGACCTATACATTTAATTGTGTGCTTTCAGTGGAATAATTGCAAATGTACAAATAAGAAAAGAACACAATGTTAGTGACTTCCTGAGGCATAATTTCATTTAATTCAGAAAACAACGTTTATGAATGCAATATTTTTAACTTAAAAGTATACTATAGTTTTGCTGGAAACTGTGTGGTTCAGCTTCATCAGGACTAAGCGTTTTCATTTCTTGCTTGTGACAATGTTACCAGTTTCACGTGTCAAACGTCTTGTGCAGCCATCGGTTTTGATGAGTGCTTTCCGTGCGCTCGGTAGGTATGGAGATGAAGATAAATCATTTACCAGGTTATTACGGTTTTGAAAAAGTCTGCATCATTTATTGATTTAGGTTTATCTAACAGTATGACATCATCAAACAGAAAATGGTGGTTATTTTCCCAACAGTGCTGGGCTATGAAAGATTTTTAAGTTCACACTTTTTAATATAGGATTGGTATTATTTTAATCTGAACTTAAGTGATCTCCATGTCTTACCTTTGTACATGTATGACAGGCCACACTGACACTGGATGTGATAGATTCCCCAAGAGTTTGTGTCAGGAATTGAGTCCTTTTTTGTGGAGTAAAACATCTTAAATACAGGAGTGAAAATCACTTTGAAATTTGATGACCTAAGGATTTTTGACATTTTGAAACAAATTTCAGGGATGAATGGAAGAACTGTCAAGTTTCATTGAGAATTTGGAGAGACCAGGGTCAGGGTGGATTTATGTTGAGGTTTAACAATTTTTTTGGTAGCTGAGTCTACCAATTTATGTTTGAAGCCTCTGTTGATAGCAACATGTCTGATGTAATCTAGTTCCTTCTGGAGACCCTCCTTTGTAGAACAGACATTCAAGGCTCTGTAGACATATGTATAAAAGGCACTGGTTATGTGTTAGATGGAATGATTTGATTTTGCGTGAGGTGGTAAACTAACAGCAGCAAATGGTTTCCGATAAACAGTGGTGATCAGTGGCGTATATTTGAGGCTAACTGCGAAGCCCAGAGAATGCACAAATAAAACTGAATTAAATATACACAAATAAAAGTCAATTACCAACGGTATTAAAATATGTCTATGATTTCGCTGCGAAAAAAAACGTGTGCAGATTCGCTTCTTTGACTCAGTCTGGCAAGCGAAAACCAATGGCATAATGCAAGCAGCTCTTCCAGAGTCTTTGCAGTTCTGATGCGAAAACCTTCCATACAATCGCCAGCTAGCGTTTCCATGACAACAGGAATCAGCTAGTAGAGGTGATTGGCCCATTGCTTTGGGAAACGGTTTGCTCCGAAAAAGAAGACAGACTATCTCAGTCACTTGCATACTCCCGCACATAAGAGTGTTTTGCGAGAGTTGTTTCAGTTTTTGTGAAGTGTCAATAAATTAAAATCAGAGATTATATCTTAAATTCGTGGCTTTGTTGGATTCGAACTGTTTTGATAAATTTTGTGAAAGCTTCCCTGAACATCTACTGTTAGAACTTAAAGAACTCTATGCTTCAAATTTTGTTACAGCTCGACTAAAAAATTAACTGAAAGTGTTTTATTCCTTTGATGAATACAAAAACAAATCATTAAGAGACATTATGTGTTACATAAAGTTGAATAAATTGGACATAGTGTTTAGTGAGCTGCATAAATCAGCAGACCTCAATTAAACTTTCCATCAACAACTGCTGAAAGTTTTTCAGCATTAAAAAGAATCAAGATATATCTTAGAGCCACACAAGGACATGCACATTTGAAAAACTTGACTGTTTTGTCAATAGAGAAAAACATTATTTTTAAATATGAAAAAGTACTCAGAAGAATGGAGTTCATGTACAAATAAAGTATTCAGAAGAAGAATGGAGTTCATGTACAAAAAAGTGTTCAAATCCTAATCTTCATAATTATTTGGTATCATGTTAGCAATGGCTTATACCTAAAATTTAGAAAAAAGTTACTCTATTACTTAACAATTAAGCTTTGCAATTAAAAAAAACAGTGCTGGGGGGGGGGTGAGATAGCCCAGGTCTCAGACCCAAGATATGCCACTGGTGGTGACGAATGAATTTTTGCACAGCGTAACTAGTACGTTTAGAAAAGAAAGGGAACCATCTAGCTCCAATTCATACGTAAGTAAATTGAATATTTGGGTCCAATGAGTTGACCTTTGGTAACAGTTCAAGAAATTTCTCAATTTTACCTTCCCAGAGAATGAAAATGTCATCTACATAGTGTACGCAAAGGCCAAAGGAGATCATGTTGAAAAGTTAGTCTTCAAAGTGTTCCACATAAATTTTGCAAAACATTGGAGATAGCGGGCTTCCCATTGCTAGACCACAAATTTCTCTGTAAAATTGGGCTTAGTAAACAAAACAGCTTTGAGAAGGCCTTTCAAAAGTGCAAAGATTCATTCATCACCACTGTTTATTGCAAACCATTTGCTGTTAGTTTACCACCTCACACAAAATCAAATCATTCCATCCAACACAAAACCAGTGCCTTTTATACATATGTCTACTGAGCCAAATGTATCTACAAAGGAGGGTCTCCAAAAGGAACTAAATTACATCAAAACATGTTGCTATCAACAGAGGCTTCAAACATTCATTGGCGGACTCTGCTATCAAAAAATTTGCTAAACCTCAACATAAATCGACCTTGATCCCAATCTGTCCAAATTCTCCATGAAACTTGGCAGTTCTTCTATTCATCCCTGAAATCTGTTTCAAAATATCAAAAATCCTTAGGTCATCAAATTTCAGAGAGATTTTCTTTCCTGTATTTA
This sequence comes from Macrothele yani, assembly GCA_039090855.1. Lineage (NCBI taxonomy): Eukaryota > Metazoa > Arthropoda > Arachnida > Araneae > Macrothelidae > Macrothele > Macrothele yani. The sequence goes on along the minus strand of CM077023.1, from coordinate 19,106,467 downwards.
AGATGTTTTACTCCACAAAAAAGGACCTAATTCCTGACACAAACTCTTGGGAAATCTATTGCATCCAGTGTCAGTGTGGCCTGTCACGCATAGGTAAGACACGGAGATCACTTAAATTCAGACTGAAAGAACATCAATCATATATTAAAAAGTGTGAACTTAAAAAATCTTTCATAGCGCAGCACTGTTGGGAAAATAACCACCATTTTCTCTTTGATGATGCCAAACTGTTAGATAGACCTAAATCAATAACTGATGTAGACTTTTTAGAAGCCTGCCTTTCACATTTTTTAAAACTGTAATAGCCTGTTAAAGGATGTATCTTCATCTCCATACCTGTCGAGCACATGGAAAGCACTCATCAAAACCGATGGCCGCACAAGATGTTTGACACACGTAACTGGTAACATTGTCACAAGCAAGAAATGAAACTGCTTAGTCCTGATAAAGCTGGACCATAGTTTCCAGCAAAACTATAGTCGACTTTTAAGTTATAAATATGCAATGCCTGTAGTTCAGTTACTTCAATAATTTTTGGGGTTTCTCCTGCAAGAGCATCTTTATGGTCAGTTGCATAGTTGACCTGTTTATAATGCTGGACAAACCCAGCAAAGAGATACATACATAACATAATGTAACCAGGGGTGCCTTCCGTAATTATTACGGTTTCGGCTGCCTGATTACGGAAAGCTTGAAAATTATTGGCAAGAAATGATACAGCTTGGGAGTAATTTTGAAAAAGATAAAAGGGAAAGGCAGCGAAGAAAGAAGGGAAAAAATAATAAAAAATAAAAGGAAAAAGGAAAAGGAAGGGGGGGGGGACAACTAGTAGGTAAAAGAATAATATAAAGGCACAAAAAAAGCAGTTTTTCTTTAGAATAGAGTTAAAATTACAAATTTTTAGATACTTATGGCTTCTATTTATAGATGGCGCCACCTCCGTTTTGCTTCAGATGTTTGATATGAGGCGGAATCATGAATTCACTTATGCTGACACATAACGCTGGTAGCCGATCAGCGGGTAACAACGCCCTGCTGAAGATGTCCATAGCAATTGGATGAAAGCGTTCCAAGGTCGACTTGCTGGCTGGGAGGGGTGGATGTTTACGTTTCTCACATAGTATGTACTTCAGGTTCAGGTGTATTTGGATGAAGAGTCCTGACGATAAGGCGAGGTTATTCTAGGCGTGTGTGCAATTGCAGTTAATGTCATTCTTTTTTTCTTTTTTGTTTGGGTTGCAAAAGTTTGATGTGGTTGATATTATTTCATTGTTTTGTACATAGCTATAATGTGTTAATATTTCATAGATAGATGCAGATGCAGTTTCTAATTGGTTTTCACGTGCTTTTATAATAGTGTGAATTTTAAGGTCATCATAGTTTGTGGCGTGTTTGATTTCTCAGGGATTTCATTAATAGGTTTTAAATTGTGCATACAATTTTTATACTATTTTAAAGTGTGTTAGTTGGTTTTTGGTTCGTGTGGTTTAACGTGTTTTGATAGTTCAAAGTCACAATGGAATTTTTGGGTTTTCAGTTGCTTTTCGAATGTGCTTACGTTTTGCAATTTACGTCGTCGTTGATACAAAGTATCAGGAATTTCCTTGTTGTACATACGTTTTTTAAAGTTGAATTCATCACATTGTAATGCATCTTGGAGCTGAGTAGAATTACGATAGTAAAATGTGGGACCGCAAGTTTTCTTCAGCTTAATATCGCTGCACAAGAATTACACTGCTGGACAATTGCTAAGGATGGATCATGAACGGCTATATAGCGCATAACAAAGTAAGTGCGGTTGGATGCCAAGTGACATAAAATAATGTCAGAATGCCAGACATTACAAGAAAGACAATTTATTGGGCTCTGAAATCCAGAAGTCTTTGGAACGTGTTCAAGGGACAAATAGGCCATTTTGTGCGGAATACGTAAACGTGAAAAAAATGCAATTGCCGTCCGCAGGCGTTCCGGCGTAAGATGTCAATACGGGATATGGCCACCATGAAGGGTGATGCAAGATTCCACACATCGTGTCATGCTTTGCACAACATTATCAAGCAGCTGTTGGGGTAATTTATCCCATTCCTCTGTCAGTGCACGGATGAGGGTGTCCTTGTTTATTGGAGGGCATTGGCGACCAGCAAGACTCCTCCCCAAAGCATCCCACACATTTTCAATGGGATTCAGATCTGGAGAACGTGCTGGCCATACGAGGCGTTGAATATCCTCGCTCTCAAGACACTCCTGGACAGCGACTGTTCGATGACATGTTGCGTTTTCGTCCATGAAAATGAATCTATCACCGACAGCACCACGGAACATGCGAACATGAGGTAGCAGAACATCATTAATGTATCGTTGGCCAGTCATAGTCCCAGTTGGAAGCCCATAGAGGGACGTATGGCTATTGATCATGATGCCAGCCCATACCATGACACCACATGTCGGATATCGGTCCCTTTCCTGTATGTTTGCTGGACAATATGCAGTACCACTATCACGCCAGATCAGTTGTCATCGACAATCAGATGATAGACTGTATCTACTCTCATCTGAGATGAGGACAGCAGACCAGTCGTTATCAATCCAATTGCGATGTTGATGGCACCATTGCAAACGGGCGTTACGGTCACGCCTGGACAATGGGATACACACAACAGGACGGCGGGCGTATAGTCCTCCTTCATGCAAACGTCTGGCGACAGTTTTTCGGGAAATCCGCTTGCCAGTAGCAGCCATAAACTGATTTGCTGCCTCACTAGCTGTGCTGCGCCGGTGTCTTTTTGTTGATAGCACTATGTACCGATCTTCTGCAGGTGTCGTACTGCGAACACGACCTCCCCGTGACGTTTGCTACACTCTCCATTTGTTTGAAATGATTTCCAAAGCCTTGAAACAACACTGTGGCTGACGTCGAACTCCCTGGTAACATCTGTTATTTTTCGCCCTTCTTCAATCTTGCCAATAATACAACCACGCGTAAAATCATCTAGGTGATGTCGGGAAGACATACTGAAAATTGCAAGTTCGTTAATTGATTCTTTCCCTTTCAACTTTGCGTTTGAACAACAACGGTCAATACTCGTCAAAGCCTTTATACCTCTTATCAGCGTTAGGACGTCACGAACAAGTTCGGCAATCCAAAATTTGCATACGCACAGCACGTCTAACTGTATCCCGCACTTATGCTAACTTCCACATTTTCCTGCCTTCCATTTTATGGTTGCTATCGTTGCTATTGTCATCCGTCCTTAGCAATTGTCCGGCAGTGTATAAAAGACATCTATCCTCTTATCCGGCAAGAAGATAAGAAAGAATATTATACGTGCCTGAAATGTTAGGTAAGAAAAACAATGGGCTTTTGTAAGTAGTGTCGTTTGTTTGTATGTATATAATTATATTGAGCACGTTGCTATCGAAGTATTTGAATGAGTTTTCGAGCTCAAGAGGTACATTGAACTGTGTGTGTAGAGGTTGGAAGAATTACGGATTTCAGTGTATTTCGTAAAAGTTCTGAATTTTGTGTCTTTTTTTTGTTAAAATCACGGTTTAAATAGCGATCGCATTTTGCGAATACATTTATAGTTCGTTTCGCACAAATGCGAAAACGTTTAATTGATGCTGTTTATAAGTAAGGGCCATTGAAATTCAGATATTGGATACATCGGCAAAGCCAATATCGGACGGAAACAGCAAGGCAATATTGCGTAATATGTCGGGAAAACCGTTATCGGCGCAATGACATCCGCATACCTGCCAAGTATCCCGGAACGGATTTTGGGGTAGTTTTACGGTCGGAAGATACAGGATGTGCCATATAAAAGAGGCTTGGCCGAAAATGCAAATCCACCATAGCCGCGGATGGCTAAGTGGTTAGTGTTTCAGACTGTCGATGCTGGGTCCCCAGGTTCAAGCCTGAGCTGATCTTTCAGAGATGGTGTGATTTACTAACAATCACTGAATATCCGCCATGCATCGGACGAGCACGTAAAGTGATGGCCCCCAGGCTGGACCCACTGGTAAAATGGGTATCCTTTCCTATGTCCCCCCTGAAATTCTCTCACCCATCTATGTGCAATATCGTACTTGTACGGTGGCGCCATCTACTGTACTCTAATCTCACTACAAACTGTTCTGTCAAAGTCGCTAGACTTGCTCTCATTCCTTCCGTTTCTGTGTCCTGCCCAAAAGGCGATCTCGCTGTAGGTGGCTGGGACCTAAACTCTACTCCCTGTGGACGGAAGTCCTACGTAAAAATGACAAATCCTGCATCCATGCAAATCCACCTTAAGTATGCGTTGACATGACGTAGCAGATATTCTCGTTGCAGACGATAATCGGCGAATCGACTTCCGAGGGCTTTGTAACATCATTGTGCACACATCCTTGACATTGTCTTCAGTACGAATTGTCTTGGGTGTGTTTCTTTTCCTGTTGCACACCGTGCCGGTTTCACGAAATTTCCTCCCTAACTTCTGTACCACTGATTTCGCCGGTGCTGCACGATGTGGAAATTTTTCTATAAAGAACTCATTTAAAAACTTGAATGAGTTATTTCTGAAATACTGTTCCACAATAAAAATCCGCTGTTCCGTACTTAAAACCATTTCCGTTGCCTTTGTTCTCTCTTCACTTACACTTATGACCGCGTACCTACACTGCTCTGGCTGTGACTAACCAATCCGGAGAATCCCTTTGCAGCTGTACAGGCAGAAACCGGTTAGAAGTGGAACAAAGCGGTTTTAACTGGAAACTCGCCAAACAACTTTAACCCACCAAACAACTTTAACCCGCCAAACAACGTCTGGCCACGGGGCTTCTTTTATATGGCGCACCCGGTAGTTTCTTCCGGATTTTTGCCAAAACGGCTCATGAATTTTTTCTTTATTGATGGAAATTGATATCGTTTGTATTGTCGCTTTATGTAAACTCCTGCTTTTGTTTTATTATGATGTCATAGAGATTGAACCTTATGTTATCTCGTGTTTCCAGCAGTGAGCGATATTTATTTATAGATCGCACACACTCCCTTTCGCCAATCCTTCCAAACTCCCTCTCTCAGTGTTGTAATAGCTGCGCTAATTGCGCCGAAGTTCGAAAATTTGTTAATTCCATGCGCCATGCAGAGTTCGCCAAAATGCGTAATTACGCGTCTAGTACGCATCAAAAAGTGTGTTTACGCATCGAAATTTTACCAACGCGTAAAAATACGCATCGGGACAGTATTTTGTCTTTCAAAAACGGAAGTAAATGAGATAAAGATTTTTTTCCGTAATCGTAATTTCGTTTTTCTGCGATGTTGCCTCTGTCCAGTATTGTTGTTATAAATCACTTTATTCCAAAAATATTTGTATTTCAGTGTGAAAGTGGAGGGAAAACTTCCGAAAACGGAAATTCGACGGCGCAATAATTCCCCTGTAATCTTCAGGCATGAGCGTGCAACGGCTTCGAGGAATTTCTCCTTTTCCGTCATAATTTGAGTTATCCTCGAGATCGATGCATAACTGAACAGAAATTTCGGGGTAATTGGTAGTAGGGGAGAATGTTTTTCTCCTGAAACTCGAAAACGGAAGTTTCGTCTTTCAAAACTTTCGAAAACGGAAGTTAGACGCAGTGAAGATTTCTCCCGTATTCGTAATTTTATTTTTCACGCGATGTTTCCTCTGCCTAGTATTGTTGTTAGATATAATTTTATTTCATAAATATTTGTATTTCAACTTGAAAATGCAGGGATAATGTCCGAAAACGGAAATCGACTTAGAAAAGATTTCTTTTGTAACTATTTTTTTCCCCCAACGATGTTCTGAACATGTATCCTGTATTTTTAAATATTCCCCCACTACCCACAAAAAGGTTTGCATTTCAGCTTGATAAAGAGAGGATAGGGGTTCGAAAACGAAAGTTACAAAGCTGAAAATTTGTGTTCAAAAGTATTCATATTCTCAAAGTTACACTATTCATCCTTTTCTAAAATAATGCTGTCATGCATTCATGATGGATAAAATTGTCATCCAAGGGCATAAAAAAAAAAAAAGAAATTTCACTGTCTTGTCATTGTTTAAATGAAATCAAGTTATTTCTAAAATTGCGTCATTCAATTTTAAAAAAAAATCAAAACCTTAAAAATCATCACAATTTCTGAACTCGATCTATGAGTGACTGATACAGAAAAATAATTGAAAACAAGTATCATCAAACATACTACTAGCACATCCCATACATTACCAGTCTTCCCCCAATAATAGATAATTTTGAATTAACAGTTCTGGTGCTGTCACAAATCTTCTTGATTTTTGCATGCATCTTTTTGATTTTGGAAAATTTTGGTTGGCAGGTATGTGTCCGATATTAACCGACATTCAGCCGTCATAACCAATATCGGCTCGATATCTAGCTGACATTCATTCCCACTTGAGTTATTAAAAAATATAAGCCATTAAAATAGATGGGTCATGTTATAAGGTATTTGATTTTGTAAGGTTATTACACATTTCGCACATTAATTTCTCATGAAATACCCTTCCCACACGTAAACGACGAGGCTTCGTATGGTGATTACTGATAGGCACCTCATACAAGTATTACAGGTTACACAGTAGTACTATAATATTGTCTTTAACTTTGAAAAAAAATGGCGTGTTACATTACTGAAAGTTTGTGTTCCATTACTGAAACATTACTGAAAAATACCCTATTGATTACTGATAGGTTCTGCTAGAGGTTCTGCATAACATAAATCATTAAGCTGTTCTCTGAGACTCAGAAGTTAACTCCTCAAAGAAAGACCATGTGCCAAGTACACATTTAACAGATAGAACTAGAATTTACTTACTGTTGGTGTATCAAATGTCTCCATTTACAATGATCTTGGCACACAGGTTGAGCTTCATTAACATCCATCACACGCATCACACAAGATCTTTTGTACTTCATACTCATAATCTTTTCTCAAGCAGACATTCCTGAGTCTGGTCCTCCCATGATTTCCTTGGCCTTCCTCTACCTTTCTTTCCTGCCACTTGGGCTGAAAAAATTCTCTTAGTGTTCACCTCATCACTCATTCTTTCAACATGGCCAAACCACCTAAGAATATTAGTCTCCACCTTACTAACAATATTTTGCCTCACATTACATATCTGCAACACATCTTCATTCCTCACATGATCAGCACATGTCTTACCACAAACACCCTATAAGTAATGCATCTCCCCAGCACACAAATGACTCCTATGTCTTTTCTGAAGTACCTGGGTTTTACTGCCATACATCAGAATAGGAACAATTACACTTTCATACATAGCCATTCAGGACTTCCTTGAGAACCAGTCATTCCTGTGAAATCCTCCTAAGGCAGCGATGACTTTCAATGAAGAATTCACTCGCCTACTAATTTTGCCATCTAATTTGTTCTCTCTGTCAAACATACTTCTTAAATATACAAACTCATTCACCTGGTCAATCTCTGTGCCATTAAGACTTATCTTGCATTCAGTATGAACAGTTCCTCGATCAAAAACCACAACGTTGGTTTTTCCCTTATCTTAGTTTGAATTTCATACAAACTTCGTACATCCAAGACAACATACTCTGCAACTCACTTTTGCTCTCTGCTAACAGGTCTGTGTCATCAGCATAGAGTAATCTTCACACCTGCATATTACCAAGACATAAACCAATATTATCCATTTTGGCATCACGCTTGCATGCATCCATAAATATATTAAACAGCCAGGGTGGCATTACATAATCTTACCTGGCTCCTGCACCAATAGAAAACCATTTTGATAAAATACCATTCACTCATACACATGCTGTACTGCCAGCATACATGACTTTCACACTATTAAGTAGATTCTCAGTAATACCATATTTATTCAGTACCTTCGACAGAATAGTCCTATTTACTTTGTCATAAGCTTTCTCTAAATCTATGAAGGCTGCAAGGACTTTTTACCAGCAGACAGGTACTTTTCAATCACCATGAGTAATGCAAAAATTTGATTAGTGCATCCCTTACCAGGCATCAAACCACTCTGTACATCCCACACTTTCTCTGATGTAAGACCTTGTACCTTATCAATAATGACCTTCCCAAACACTTTTCCTGGCACACTCAGCAAACTGATACCATGATAGTTCTTGCATTCAGTGTGATCACCATTTCCCTTGTACAAGGGAACAATGATAGCATCCTTCCAATCCATAGGGGCCATTCCTAACTGATATGCCATCTACTCCCAATGCCTTACCATTCTGAAGAGATTTTAGAGCTTTACACACTTCTTCTCTTGAGATCCCTCCTGTGCTTCCATCCCTCACTATGACATCATCTGCATCTGTCTCATAATCACCTTTGCTTTCATAATCTAATAAATCACAGAGAAGTACTCACTCCACCTTTCACTTACCTCATTGGGCTCCTATATCGATTCTCTGGCCCTGTTCTTTACACAATGTAGAATTTTATTTCCCCTCTTTTTCCTATGTCTTATGCACTTCCAGAATGTTTTTCTATCTTTCCAAAAAGACAAATCCTGCCTTTCCTCCTTTTTCTTCTTATATTTTGCCTTACTCTGGTGAATCAGCTTTTCTGCCTTATGCTTCTTACAGCAATATTCATCCTCAGAAACTCTACCTTGCAACATCCCTAAGCATGCTTCCTTCTTTCTCTTTACTGCTTCTTTAACCTCACTGTTCCATCAAGCATCACCTTTAAAGTTACCAACTATTGCAGTACCACAGACTTCTTCAGCAGCAGTGACAACACAGTTCTTAAAACATGCCCACTTCTTTTCTACATTCCTCTTGCATGCGTTCAACTCATTCAAGCATTCACTGAGTAAATCAGAGTAACACTGATGTTCTTCAGACAGCCTTTCAACCTTTACTCTTTTCACCACAGGCATCTTCCTATATCTCCTTCTCCAGCCAACATTCATTTTCACCCATAACACTAACAGATGATGATTAGAGCCAACATCTGCACCTCTTATCACATGGTTATCAACAACTAGGTGTTTTAGATGCTGATCATAAGCAACAAAATCTATTATGATTCACTCTGTGCAATAATCAGAAGGTGTCATCACACATGATAACCCACACCTTCAATTCCTGGTAATAGGAGCCCATGTGTACCAGCACAGTATGCAGGAAATTAAAATCATTAGGTCTACATAACTGTATGGCCATCTGTAAGTCTTTCATTCATTACCAAGACCAATGTCTCTTTCTGCAGTGGTGTTGTGAATGGTGACAGTGATAAGTCGAACGTTGAAAATATGTAATATGGTTGGAGAATCACATTGCACCCACTATTTACAACTGCCAGATGTTTGGTGATGTGAAAGAAAACCTTTTGAGGCAGTGAATCCTGACTGTGTAGCCTGCTGGTTGTTGGTGTTGTGTTCATTTGAGTAATGTTTTCTTGGAATGCTACAGCTCCACACATCATTCTAGGTGATCTTGTCAGTTTGTGGTTGCATCTGGGGAGATCATGTTCATTCCCCAGTGATAATAGTGTGTGCCGACAGAGGGGAACTGTTCCAAATTGATACTGCAACAGCACACAAAGCACAAATTGTGCAGATGTGATTCTCGAAGCATTGCAGTGATATGCTGAATCATCCAAGGCCTGAACAGTTGGCAGACATGAATCCTGGTAGGAATATATGGGATCATTTAGAATGACGCATGTGTGCTAAATTCTAGTAATCAACCAATCTGAAGAACCTGAAGGTGATTCTCATAGAGGAAAGATGTGCATGTAGGATTGTACTTGTTTTCCCATAAACAGTTAACTTACACACTATTGGGTTGGTTCTTTAAAGTTCTAATGGGCTGTAATACTTCATACATTGATCATGCAGTAAAAACAATTCCCTTTCCTAGTTGACCTTAGAACTGGTTCTTATTTTGTTCATTTTTACTTAATATAAATACATTTCATATTTAGTGTAATAATATAATTCCTTTGGAGGCTTAGGTTACTAACCTTTTGTTCTTAAAACTAAAAAAAAAAAATACTTTGTTTTTAAAAAGTTTGGTCAAAGTACTTGATGTGAAGATTTGATTGCATAAAATTGCTCTCAATCAACATTCCAGACTTACATGCAAAGAGTTAGGCTTTGTTTTTTTTCAATTATCTAAGTCTAATAGGGTTAACATAAACTGAAAGCAAATCTCCAGGAATATTCTACATAAGAACTTCTAATGAATAATTTAAGCCATGTTTCTGAAAGAAGCAGTTCTGTTGATTTATTATTAAATACTTCTTGTTTAAACATGTTAGGTTGTTGCTCAGTTTTCTATTGCCAGTATTTTTTCTTTAGAGTATTGGTATATAAATAATGGCAGAACAAGTATTACAGTGCCTGAAGGCCAATCATACTACATGCATTTATGTTTAGAAATGTTTTATGTGTCAACAGATCATTAATTTTTTGTTTTGTTTTCCATATTTTCCAGATGTTCCTATTGTTCATCTCATACCAAGTCCTTTTCCTCATGTTTGGCATCGTGAAAGTGATAACAGATTAAACTTACATCATCCAACTATAAATAATCTGAATAAAATGTTTCGCATTTTTATTGCCCAGTATTTACATTTAAATGTACCAACAACACCCCTTGTTATGTAACAAAATACCTTACACGTATTCTGTTATGTCTCAATGCACAAAGAACACATTTAGAACAATGTTAGAAATGCATTATTTTAACTGTGACCCGCCATTATTTTAAACAGCATTTTTTGTTCTTGCACTTAAAATCAATTTTGCTCATAATGTCAACAAAAACGACAGTTCTTGAGTATATAAATCAGAAGTTTTTGTTGAATTTGATAATTTCAGAAACTGACCATCATTGCCACTTGGTTGACTAATTTTTTTAAGAAATGGTTACAGACAGTTAAGTAACCAGTTTATTTGCAGTATGAAATTATTTTGAATCACTGTTGTGTGATTTGCTGTTGCCAGTCACACCATCTTTTTTAAAAAATTTATGCAATGGATACGTTACAAATTGTAGAACGTGGGTAGTCTCACCACATTTAAAACAAAGAGCTCAAGTTTTGATGATGTTTTTAGTAATTTTTTTAATGTACTGCTTAGATTTTGAAATGTAAGAAAACTCAGCAATGAAAATATTACATCTAAGTAAGTAGTTTTTAAATGTTTATATAGCCTGTACTTCATGCTAACACTAGACGTGTGATGGTGTGAGGTGCTTGGGCCATGTATGCTGTGAACGATTAAAACAATTTAATTTTTAGATGTTGCATGTTATCTAATGAAACAAAAAATTTGCTGTGGAAAAATAGCTTTGCATGTTACTATGGAATTAAATCTTGATGATTAAAATATTGCATTTCAAATATGAATATACACCAAACAAAACAATTTAATACAGAGCAAAAAATACAGTGAATGAATATAAGCTCATCACTGTCAACTTAGGAAAAGCTGCAATTGTTTTCTGTGTGGCCAGCTGCTCAGTTAGCTTGAAATTTCTGTTATCTTTCATCAGAAATTGAATCTGTATCTCTTGATTTCTGTCCAAGTACACTAGCCACTGCACCACTGTCATCATTAGGCTTTGAAATGCTGCAGTTCAACAAAAACCTCAGTGTATCTTATGGTTTGTAAAATCAGTGATTTATGTGAAATGAGAATTTAGGTAAATTTACAAGGTTAAAGCACTTCATGAGAAAGTTGGCAAGCAATGTTCTCATCAAAGTAAAGCACTGACAAAGTTGAGAAGTCAGAGGCATTGTAGCCACAGTTACTCCAGCAATGTTGAAACACACATGGCAAGAGATCTAGCAGATGAATGATAAATTGTACATGGAGCTCACATTGAACTTATCGACTCTGAATTAAAACAATCTACATTCTAAACTTCAAATCGCAATGTTTGTTATCATTATACAGTTAGTTTTTAAAATATATTTATTCATTTAGAATGCCATCATCGCTTTGTGGAAAGCCTTGTGTTTTTAAGGCAAAGTAAAAGGGGATTTAGCAGGTCACTGCTGTGTATAGAGCTGCCCCCCCCCTCCTTTGTGTTGTGCATGCTTATGTTTTCCTTTCTAAAATCAAGGCCTTTGGTTGGATTTTAAGCAAAGTAAAAGGTGATTTAGCAGGTCAGGCAAGTAACTTTGACAGAATTTTTGAAGAAAGTGAAACTTTTTTGATTGAATAAAATTAGTAACAAGAATGCTTGGAGAATGTGATATGATATGATATGAAATATTGCATGCATATAGGTATATAACTAATATTATACCTGAAAGTTCTTGTCATCCTATATCCTATAAATATTCCACTTTTAGATCATATATTAACAGAGCATTCACCCATACATCTAATGATCAACTATTAAACAATGAACTAAACTGGATAAAGAATACAGCAATAAAGTTTGGTTATGATGTGAAGAAAATAAATAACCTGATTAACAGAAGTAATCCAAAAAATAACCAACAAAAAGTCATACAGAATCAACAGAAATTAAAATACTGTGGATCATTATCATACATCCAGGAGATCAATAGTATTATGAAGAAACCATGCAAAACATTTGTTCTGGGTTTGGTGTGAGGATGAGAGATTTAGCAAATTCCCTAAGTAACTACCACAGAAAGACTTTGATTTTGCAGAAAGCAGGTATATATTCCATACCAATAATAAATGATCAAAATAAGATTATTAGTCAATACATAGGCAGTATAAAACAAAGTATAAAAACCAGGTTAACTGAATGTATTAATAACTGGTGTGAAAAAGAAAAGAAAACAACACTTATTGATTATTGCTTGAATAACCATTGTGTACCCCACTGGGAACAAATTAAAATACTTAACCAATAGAATAATGTGAGAACAACACATATCACAGAAGCATTTGTAATAAATAAGACCAAGCCATTCAACTGCAACAATAACAGCCCATATGGTCTTTCATATGCTTGGAAGGAACTGATTGAGACAGAAAAGAAATTAAATAAAAAGGAAAGAAGGAGGAGGAAGAGAAAAGGGAGGATACAAATGATATAGAAGAAGATCCGACTAATATACTTCTACACTAGATAGCAGTGAAGATTAGTTACATAATGGCCCATGCACACTACGGCACATGACTTTCAGATGATCGAATTTCGAGTGTCAGACATCTTTGTTGAAAATGCCAAGGGTGAACTTGTGTGAAATGCTCATCTGGATACGCCGAGTGATTTGAATGGTTAACAGTGAGGGGTGGTTGTATATAGTGTAGATAGAAGTTTTACTCTCAGTTTTTTTTAACTTTTTGCTATTTCCATTCGAATTTGATATAATTTAATGCGTTTGTTACTGCCTTTGCAGTTTCTGTGTGAGTTGTGCTTTAATGAATTTAGCCCTAATGTCCAGATACTACGTACAGCTGCTCCATATGTGAAGTGATCCAGTTGTTGACCAAAAAAGCCTCCAATGTTGGTACAGGACTACGCTACATTACAGCTATTGCATTTCAGAGCATTTCTTATGTGGGTTCACATTGATGGTGAACTAACCTAAACTGAACAGTGTGCGGAGCAATTGTGGTAAAGTTGGGGCCAACATAGCTACACAACAAGAAGGGACAACGGACTTCAAAAAGTGGACACTTAATGTAAGTTATAACTTTATTGAAACATTTTAACTGAACTGTAAACAAATTTTTAAACTTGGCACACCACCGCAAGCTGTACCCTCTACAAATGTGTGCACCCTCTACAAATGTGTGCAACAGAAAGTTGTAAAACCTTAAACATCATGAAGAATTGTAGTAGTATAATTACTTTTTCTGAACTTTGCCAAAGTCAGAGAATATGAATTAAATTATCAAAGTTTTCTGAGATTTTTTTTTCAAATTTTTAAAGGTTATTATTATTATATCTTTAAAAAAATTTCAAATAACCTTTCTTGAACAAAAGAAAAATGAAAATTTTGTGGTAATTTCAGAATAATATTAAATAATTATATGATCTGATTAGTTGTGCAAATAAATAAAATCAGTGGCAAAGATGCATCAGTTGTTTGTTGTTTTGTTCCATAAATTTTATCCCAAAATTTTAAAAACTGAAACCGGTGCATTAAAAGGATATTTTATCTGTAAGTTTAGAATGTACCTTGTGAATTGTGATGAAGTGTTAATAATTGTAAGAATATTGTTAATTTCAACTAGAATATATTTTAACTGTTGTTTTATATTTTTTTCTTTCACGTAAGTTCTTCACGTTTTTATTTCTTAGCAGGTAAACTAATAGTATAAAACTCTTTTAATATGTTTTTTACATATGTGTACCCAATTTTATCTTTAAAATAAGTATTTAAGTAGTGTGGTGGTGGACACTGATCTTTGAACAGCTTTATGGGCTCCATTTATTTTTTATGTGAATGAAAATATTTCTATTATTTGTTAGTGAACCTGAAATGTATTCTGAAAGTACTAGAATGAACAAATCTGATTTTTTTAACCTGTGATAGGCAGCTTTTTTCTTTTAACATTCTTAGCATTGCTTCCTGCAGATGTTTGCATTGACTATAGTTAAATCAAAGGTTGTTATAGGCAGAAATTTTCAGCATTCAATGTTGATACCAGGATTCTTAATAGATTTATGATATAAGTTCTGGAAAATTATGTGAGAGCTGATGAAAAAGTTTTGTTGCTGAAAGTTTGAAATCTGAGGTATCTAAGGTACAAAGAGAAGTAATTTATATCCTCATGTAGCGTCTTTGTTGAATTGTTCTTACCACTGCTATGAGAACACCTCTCAGCTAAGCTTTTAGAATCTCCAACAATTTTTGTATTGCATTTTGTGTGCTTCTGCGTCATCAATTTTTTGTTTTTAAATTTTTGTGGTACAAAAAAATTTCACAAAGTCTTGGGAAACCTCATATCTGTTAAATTTTTCTCAAAGTTTTTCATGGATTTCTGCCCAATTTCAGAATTCTGGCACTGGTGATTTTATTTCTGCATCTCCTCTAACGATCATAGAATTAAATTGAATGAGATGTGACTCTTTCTAAAAAAATAATTTAAAATGGCTCTCCATATGGCCCATGGGAAATTCTAGCAGCCTCTTCCTTTGTTTCATGAATATTCAGTCTTCTGTCAATTTTCACAGAATTCCACACTTAGGATACTGATTCATTGTTTCTTATGGTCATTAAAACATGGGAATCATTCATTTCTTTTTAAAACATCAGAATCAATCACCCAAAAATTTATGCACAGCTCATTCTTTCACTTCCAAGCTCTGATTTGCATCACTTGATGTGTTTTTGTCACCAATTAACATATCAGAACATGCTAACTGCAGTTGCCTGCAGTTTTAATTGGAAGTTTTAGAAGACAATAAGGTACCTGAATAATAATTCTCTAGTCTCTCTTTGCTTTGAGTTGATTTAATTTTCTCATAGACTCATCTGTTCCTTGAGATTTCTTACCTGTTGCCAAGGCTGGCTGTGTGCTTGAAAAATGGATTTCATGTATAATTTTAAAGCAAAGTTCCATTATCTCATTATGGTTAATATTGGACGAACAACCATGAGCATTATGTGGCACAATAATCTTATTCAAACAATAGGTTACTATTGCTATTATTACTGTTTCACATGTTGTATACAATAATGTTTTTGGTGCTGGATGCTATGCTATTAAACGTTGAACATAAAATTATTATCAATCACTACAGCAAATTAGTAAATGTTAAAAACTGATCAAACTCACTTTGGTGCAGTCTAAGGTTATTGTCTCTTATTTGCCAAACAGTACTCATATTCATGCTATTGGCCTATCTATCTAGTACCTCCTTCCTGCCATTTCTACAAAATGGCTGACTTATTGGTGCCATCCTGTTTGATGTTGTACATCAAACAGGATGGCACCAATCATCAAATGTACACACCAAACAGGATTGGTGGCATCCTGTTTGATGTGCAACATCAAACAGGATGGCACCAAATAAGTCAGCCATTTTGTAGAAATGGCAGGAAGGAGGTACTAGATAGATAGGCCAATAGCATGAATATGAGTACTGTTTGGTGAATAAGAGACAATAACCTTAGACTGCACTGAGGTGAGTTTGATCAGTTTTTAACATTTATTAGTTTGCTGTGGTGATTGATAATAATTTTATGTTCAACGTTTAATAGCATAGCATCCAGCACCAAAAACATTATTGTATACAATGTGTGAAACAGTAATAATAGCAATAGTAACCTATTGTTCAAATAAGAACAAGGCAAAATTCCAGTGTAACTGTAAAATAGAGTAGCTGTAATTTTTAATACATCTGCAAAAACAGAATTGCGAGGTGGCATTCCTTATGCTTTTCAGCAAATGAAGGCCCTGAAAGTCATCAAGCAACCAGCATTGTTTAATCAACTCAAAGTATAAAAGGAATGAAGTGGTTGTTCTGCAGTGTTTGAATTATCTGGATATCAAACAAATCTTACTACCTTTTTCGACCAGTCCTTATATTAGCAAGTGCATTACTGTAGTAGCATTCCTTATGTCAAACAGAGATCTGTAGTAATTTCAACTGTAACACTGCATCATGTTATATTTTGTATAGTGTGCTAATGAAGGCTATATTTATTTATATCTGCCTTACAAATTTAGTATATCCATTTTTCTAGGGGGGGGGGAGGATATCTACCAGTTCTGTGTAAAGCTTTAGTTGAATAAAGGTGCCCTGTGTGATATTTTATTTTTTACTTATGTTCTAGTGACTGTTTTATCAGAGATTATTTGTTCTTAAAATTGTAGATAAATTTATAAAATTTGCCTAAGAAAAGAATGTTCATGTTTTGGGCACTTAACATTCCTGTTTCCAAGCTTATGGTTGATGTATTTAGTAGAATTTTTCAATGGTTTTCATTATGGTATCTGAAGAAGCATGATGTGTAATAGGTAGAGAAAAGCATATGGTGGCTGATCAGAATAATGGAAACACCTGCAGAAACATCCTTAATATGGCATCAGTTCAATGTACGCAGCAATGATGGCTGCCACGTGATGTGGCGTAGAGTTCACAAAATTTTGGGAAGTAGAAATACGGGTATTCATACCATTACTCTGCAAGGAAAACTTCCAATGTCTGCTTAGATAAAGCAGACAAAAGAGCTTTTCATTGGCAAAAGAACTTTTCTCCCAAATGTCTCAGATTTGCTAAATGGGATCGAGATCTGGTGGTTGGGAAGGCCTGTGAAAATGCAGAATAATATCCTTCTGCTACTAAGAACCTGCACCAGTTACTTTGCCAGTCCCTGCCAGAAAAAAGCTCCTGGCATCATGACAGAGCCACCAAAACCCTTTATTGTGGTAACAAGGTACTCAGCGACTTCACAGAATTGTTACCACATGAGCATCCACCCAGAAAGGCAAATACTATGATATGAACATATCTGAATGTGCAAGCTTTTACCACTGCTTTCTGGTCCAGTATCACTGCAACCTTGAACATGCATTGGGTGTTGTAACTAGTGGGTTGGGAACACCAGCCGTGCTTCTATACCCTTTATGCTGCTCTTTTTTTTTCTTTTTTGTTTTTTGTTTTGTTTTGTGGAAACAAGCTGCATATGTCCTGTGTTAAATTGAGCTTACAGATGATCTTCCACCATCCGTTATCATATGCCATTGGCTGTGCTAAAGCTCAATCCTGTTCTGACAGCATCTTCTTCCTTCCACTGTTGTACTCAGTAATTGCAACTTTGTTAGATCACTCCCATGGCAACAGGATCTCCATTACAAGACTTCAGGAAGTGTTTGAGATTTCTGCAGCTCCAAACATCAATTAACCTACTAATTGAGCACCAATTATTACACCCCTTCCAAAGTCACTCATATTACCCTCTTGCATCCATTCTATATGAATCCAGTGTTCTAAATACAAAAGAACAGTTTTGTATGCAAGAATTGCTAGGAAAGGACTTTGTGCTGTATTGACTGCTAATAACACATATGTTAGCCTTGTTTGCAAATCAGTAATGTCGACGACTAGAAGAGACAGGTGTTTTCACAATTCTGTCCATTTTCGGTATTTGTCCTCTGTGTGTGTGTGTGTGTGTGTGTGTGTGTGTTGTTTTAATGTAGTTATAGAGAAAACTGTTACATAGCACATATTGTACATGTTATTCCAACCCCCTCCCAAGTCTTTAAGCGATGAAGGTGTTAATCAAGGTTGTAGTTAATTGTGCATTTAGTTTTAACTATACTTATTTTGTTTTTTTGTTTCAATGGAAACACAGTTTGCAATATATTTGAAGGATTAGTTTTTTACTCAGTACTTAAACATTTTAAAAATTACTCAGATATTTTTAATATTAAATCATTCAAGTGGAATGCAGAAGGTTTTTTTAAAAAGAAATTTTGTCTATTTTAAATTCTTGCTGTTGTAGTATGCTGAAATGTAAAGGTATCTTGTGTAATTACTTATAATTATTCTTGTTTGAACAGTATTTATGCTTTAAAATGGGTTGTTATCAACCCAGTGCATTTTAATTTTAGCAAAAGGTATAATTTTTACTTTCTCAGCAAAAAATTGGTGCATGTGCAATTATCCAATGTAGATGTTATAAGTACATGTACCATGTGCGATCATATTTAGTATATACTTATAAGTGGTGGCTTTTGGGAGAAGGCAAGGAAGGCAGTGCCTCTTCAGAATTTTAAGATTGTTTGTTTTGTTCATTTAGTATGTTTAGGCACATCAGTTTATGTTAATTACTTGTTTTAAAAATGTCCATGTTCACACTGTTGTTTAAATTGAGGCTTTCTGAAACCAGAAGGCAGTTCTTGGTTCTGGCATCTTACCAATTTACAATCTCTGTTGAAGAGTCAGAGAGCCCAGTTGCTTCTCAAATAAAAGCCATGCCAAACCTGTTTTTTCTCACTGAGTCAACTGAATGCAATGGAACCATGAACAATGTGTGCATGCATAACATGGGCATCCAGATTTCAGAGAGAGGCAGGTCTTAATTTGCCACTCTGAAACAGCTGTTTAGGTCAACTTCCACAGCTCTAGGTTTTCAAATAGCTCCCAACTTTGCATGTATAACTCCACTTTATTTACATACTGCCTGTTCACTCCCACCATTAAGGGGCAAAGGAAGTAGGTCCACTGGTAAAGGAGGAATAAAAACATAGGACAAAGAAGAAATTTTACGTTTGGAGCATCTTTGTTTTTGAATAGAATTTATTGAAAACATGAAGTGCATGAAATGGAGAACAAAGGGTAGACATTGCAGCAACTCCCTGACTTATGCAGTTAATTAGTTTTGAAGATTTCCACATAAATTGAAAGGTGCTGAAGTGCCGAAAGTGCCGATTGCAGTCAGGGGTGGATTGGCCCCCAGGTTACAGGGATGTTTCCTGGTGGACCACTAGAGAAATGGCCCACTTTCTCGTAAACTTTGTGTAGATTGTTTAGGAAGATCAAATAACTATTTTGGTACTTGTGAATAGGAATCGTTAACTTCATTTGAGCTTTATACAGTATCATCTGCCTAAAGTGTTATTGTCTGTAAAAAATTGGCCTTTCCTTCTATCTATATATATTTTGGGTGTTTACTCTAAAATGACAAAGCACAATTTCAGTAAAAATTTTGCCGTTGGACCAAGCACGCTGTTATAAATAAATTAAGCTAACTATGATTAAGTGTAGGTCATTGGACTTGGAGTCAAAAGACCATTGTAGTACCTACCTTCCTTTTGTAATATTGAAGGAGTCACTGATACCAATGTCGATGGTCCATCATCCCCACGCTCTTATCTACATACAGATATAGAGAACAGAGCGATTCTTTAGCAGAGATGTTCCGAAATCCATGTTCCACTCACATTTATCTTACAAGAAACAACGATTTACCGGTACTGGTTCATGGATTAAAATGGTAGTCCATGAGTCAAAATAATGGGTAGACTTTAAAAAAACATCTCTTCAAGGAGGTGGTATGAATACCATTGCGCAGTAGGCAATCAGTGACCAAATAAATATAATTATCTTGCGTAGCATCCTGTTTTTAGCATAGTGTGATATGCTGCATTCAATCATGAGTGGATTTTTTTTTTAATTCTTTTACCCTGAAATTGCTTTTGAAATTTGTCCACGACTGAATTTGTTTTACAATGCACACTTCAACAGTTCTGTTTCATCCAGGAGCTAACAGAATCTTTTCATGAGGGAATTTATGAGGTGTTTCCTTCCCCTGTGGGTACATGTGTTTCAGTGGTGTATCATGGGTCTGAGACTGGGCTATCTCACCCGTCCCTCCCCCAGTACTGTGTTGTTTTTTATTGCAAAGTTTAATTTTTAATTGCTAAGTAAAAGAAGTAACTTTTTTTCTAAATTTTAGGTACATGCCATTGCTGACATGATACCAAATAATTATGAAGATTAAGATTTGAACACTTATTTGTACATGAACTCCATTCTTCTTCTGAATACTTTATTTGTACATGAACTGCATTCTTCTTCTGAATACTTTATTTGTACATGAACTGCATTCTTCTTCTGAATATTTTATTTGTACATGAACTGCATTCTTCTTTCTTTTAGTGTGAACTTGAGTGTTACGTTTTCATAAAATGTTTCTTCCGAGTACTTTTTCATATTTAAAAAGAATGTTTTTCTCTATTGACAAGACAGCCAAGTTTATCGAATGTGCATGTCCTTGTGTGGCTCTAAGATATATCTTGATTCTTTTTAATGCTGAAAAACTTTCGGCAGTTGTTGATGGAAAGATTAATATGAGGTCTGCTAATTTGTGCACCTCACTAAACACTATGTCCAATTGATTCAACTTTATGTAACACGTAATGTCTCTTGCTAATTTGTTTTTGTATTCATCAAGGGAATAAAACACTTTCAGTACATTTTTTAGTCAAGCTGTATCAAAATTTGAAGCATAGAGTTCTTTCAGTTCTGACAGTTGACGTTCAGGGAAGGTTTCACAAAATTTATCAAAATAGTTCGAATCCAACAAAGCTACGAATTTAAGATATAATATCTCTGATTTTAATTCATTGACACTTCACAAAAACTGAAACAACTCTCGTGGAACACTCTTATGCATGGGAGTATGCAAGTGACTGAGATAGTATGTCATCTTTTTTTGGAGCGAACCATTTCCCAAAGCAATGGGCCAATCCCCTCTATCAGCTGATTCATGCTGTCATGGAAATGCTAGCAGGTGATTGTATGGAAGGTTTTCGAATCAGAACTGCAAAGACTCTGGGAGAGCTGCTTGCGTTATGCCATTGGTTTTCGCTCGCCAGACTGAGTCAAAGAAGCGAATCAGCACGCGTTTTTTTTTCGCAGTGAAAGCATCGACATATTTTAATACCATTGATAATTGACTTTTTATTTTGTGTGCATATTTAATTCAGTTTTATTTGTGCTTTCTCTGGGCTGCGCAGCTAGCCTTGAATATACACCACTGGTGTGTTTCTATAGTAGGCCGCTACACTAAAATTCCTGGCCTGGTTTCGTCGACCCAATCCGCCCCTGATTGCAGTGAATCGCTGACATGCACGTTCGTTTCAAGAAACAGTTATAGCTATCAACATCAAATAGAAGCCATTGCTCTTTCCACGTTTATAAGTGAGTCACGGAAAAGTTTTCATCGGCCGCCACCCGGAATTGAACCCAGGATCTTTCAGTTACGCGCCGGACATGCTTCCACTGCACCACAGCTGCCTCGAAATTCTCCAGACTCGCATACGACAAACTGCTAAACCATCTGACAGGTTGCTTCATTGGAGCCCTGCACAATGCTGGATATTCACCAAACATGAACAGCAGCAACTGAACAAATAACTAGAAGGCGAATGAATAATAAATACACAGTTGACGTGCATCAGGAACATCAAATAGAAGTCATCGCTCTTTCCACGTTTATAAGTGAGTCATGGAAAAATTCTCATCCGCCACCACCGGGAATCAAACCCGGGGTTTTCCAGTTACGCGCTGGACATGCTTCCACTGCACCCCCAAAATTCTCCAGACTCACATATGACAAACTGCCAAACCATCTGACAGGTTGCTTCATTGGAGCCCCGCACAATGCTGGGGATTCACCAAACATGAACAGCAGCAACTGAACAAATAACTAGAAGGCGAATGAATAATAGATACACGGTTGACGTGAATCAGGAACATCAAATAGAAGTCATCGCTCTTTCCACGTTTATAATGAGTTATAGCTAAACTATTATTATAGTATATGAAAAGATCAGATTAATCCTGAAATATAAGAGCACATATAACTGAAAGAAAACTTGCATGCTTACAGTGATATACAGTATATACAAGATACTAGAACATATATATTTGGACATTACAGTCTTACAAAACTATGTATTTAATACACTCTCGGCTCTGCTGATGTTGAGGATGCTTTGAAATACTTGCCCAAGGACATCAGTACAGTCACCTTTCTTTTCTCATAAATCACTTCGCAGCAAGCAAGGGAATCATGCCCTGCTCCAAACACTTTCACGAACCTTTAAGGATCGAGATCCTGAGCCTTAAAACCAGCCAGTCCTTCGTCGATCATTCTGATAACTGCTTAGCTTCAAATCTTTCAGGTGATTCAGCTTCTTTTTCTTCCTCTGAAACCTCATCTTTGTTTCTTTGCTCTTGAAGATCTATTAACTCCTCGATGCGTAGGTCTCTTGTTTGACTTTACAAAAGTTCAATAATGACCTTCTCTTCTAAATTCAATTCCAAGGTTTTGGTACAAAAGGGCACTACAAGATGCAACCGCATAACTCCGAAATCGCGTAACTTGTAAGCGCATAAGTTGGGGACTTAATTGTATAAGACAATATAAGTAAGCTTTCTCTTTTGCTGCTTAGGTGAACATTGTCTGCAGGAGTCTTCAACACCCGTTTTTTTTTTTTTATTTCTTTCGGTGTCAGTTGAGGAAGAAGTATAGATAGAATTGCATTTGAGATGAAAGAGATGTTCATTTCAGGCTTATTTTTAATCTTTCATAAATCTCTTGAATGAAAAATTTATCTCGATGCAACACAGTCCATACTGAAACTGGCTTAGCAGTTTCTGAATGGTCCAAGAGGTCAATGTCGATAGAGAAAAAGAAATGTTTAGATGAAAAGCTAGAATCTTACAAAGCAGATTCTGAGTTGACCTTAAGGACACATAAAATGTTCTTCTCCAGTAAAATCTTGATGATTTTTTTCTTTTTTTGCAATACATCTTACATGAGAAATTAATTATAATAATAATGTAGTAAAATGATGCTAGAATAAATAAACATATTTGAATCATGGCAGAAAAACAGTTTACCTCTGCAGCAATTTCAGTCACTAGCCACCACTGATAAATATGTACTGCATATTTAACATATTCTTACATATATAAACTTGCCTGTTTTATTTATTGTGAAGGAAGAATGCTACTACTGTTGACTCAATTTTTCTCATTTAAAGCTCATTTGGTACTGAAAAATTTACTTCACAATTGGCTTTCATTCTTTTGATGTGAATGCATTTGGATTTTTAGTGCATAAAGTTAGCAAATGTATCATCCTTGATTTAGTAAACAATTTTATAAGCAGCATGTACTTCCATTATCTGTTGTCTTCCATAAAATCTGTGATCTGCATATGTGTGAAACACAAGTAATATTTTTCCACCTCATGAATTCCAAGTGCTTTTGATTTTTAATGGCAGCATTTTTCCTTTGCATCTTTCATATCTTGTGTGGTATGTAAGCATTCAAATATATTTCTGTACATATGCACTGTTACAGTGCAGGCCAAAATAGATGAATTTTAATTGTGGACACTCAATATATTTATATGTATATATAAAATGTGATCAAATGAATATTCATATTTCCTTCACTTGAATTTTGGGTCATGTATCAAGATTTGTCAAGTCTGTACTTCTTTTTCTGAAAGAAATGGCTTTTAGTTGTTGTTTTTAAATTTAATATGGACTCCACTCCTTTTATGTGTATACAGAGTGACCACTAAGAAACTGTAGTTAAAGTATGTACTTAATGCAAAAGTTCTTAAAAGTTCATAGGCTCAGCTTGCTAGTGTGCTCAGATAGGAGTGCCAGCAAGGTCATTAAAACTCCTGATGCCAAAGTTAGGTGCTTATAATGTATTTTATGATTTATAATTGAGGTGCTAATAGTGTCTTATATGATTTATAATTTAGGTGCTCATGGTGTCTTACATGGTTTATGATTAATATAATCAAATCTTCAGTGTGATTGAATAAGGGAAATTTCTTAGAATCATTTAAGTATATTGCTAAGTGTAACATACATATAGCAAATTATTTACAGGTAAATAGTATTAATGAAACATAGCTAGATAATTCAGAATGCGCTTATTAACACATTAGTGCAAGAAAATGTTTAATAAGGTAACTGCTGAACAGGGACATATTTAGAAGAGGGTAGCCAAGGGGCTTTGCCCCTCTCCAAAAAGTGTTTCATTTTCTTGTTAAAATGTGTCTTACATTAGAAAAAATGCTTTAATTTAATAAAAATACATCAACTTACATTAGAAAATAATGCTTTAATTTTTTTCTTCTATTTTGTCTTGATTGGTTTCAAAAACTTCCATTTCTTGTTGTCCCCCCAAATTCTATGTACACCCCTGCTGCTGAACTTAAGAATGCCACATATAGCATAATCATACTTTCTATAATCAGCATATTCAGATTTGATCAATTTACCATTTCTCTGAGATATAATTGTAGAAGACTTGATTTCAGAGAATGGTAATAAAATGTCACTTTTTACCTAATTTGAGTTAAGGGCTTTTTCAAACTGCTGATGAGTTTTCTGAGTAATTTAGGCTTGGATTTGATGTGGCAACAGCAATGGTTGGTTATGTTAGCAATAAAGTACCTTGTCCTATATTTCTTTATTGTTGTAGATTTAATCTTAGTTTAATATTATGTGAAGCCATATAGAGACATGTGGAAGCTAATAAATTTTTGGTTGTTAATAATTTTTGTATTCATAAATTGAAGCCTGCCTTGCCTGATAATATTTAAAGATCTATGTTCAAACATGCCTTCCATTTTGTTATAACAGTAGACTTGCAAATACTGATGTCTAAGAAAACATTTCCATCAACTGTACGACAGTATTGTGCTGCATGAAAGCAGTACATAAGACACTGAAAGCAGTGCTAGGACCTTGAAAGCAGTACATAGGACTTGTACATGTTTTCTATTGTGAAATTTTGCTGTTAAAACCTCAAAATGCCACCCAACCTAGCAGAAAAGTCGTCAATTGGATTAGAGTATCGGATAAGTGGTTGTAAAGGTGTCGGCCGCATTCCCAGATCGGATACTTGTCAAAGTTTAGTTAGTGTTTTTAGGCTTAGATTCAACTAAATATTTTCAATAATATCTCATTTTATTATTTAATTTTCACATTTTAATAAAATATAATAGAAAGACAAAATAATACCAAATGGCACATCACAGGCCGGGCTGGGCCTAAATACGAGCTGTAATTGATGGGCCCCGGCTGGGCTGAGTGTCTGATATTTGAAATGGGCTGGGCTGGGCTGGGCTGGGCCTTAAACGCACTGGCTTGGGCTGGGCCTGGCTCACCAAATTAGGCCCATGCAGATCTCTAGTTTGAACTACTTCAAAATGTTTTTAATGATGTTCCTTAATCACATTACAGGACGATGTTTATAGTAAACAAAATGTTAGCATGTAGAAAAAAGGAATTAATTTTTAAAAACTAAAAAAATGTGCTTAAGAGAGAAAACTCACATACAGGTGGCATTTGTCAATACATACATATACAGGTATAACTGTGTAACAGTCTGGGACCACAGCTCTTTGTTAATTATGGGTGTGAACCCAGTGTAGTAATAGCAAGTTCAGTGTTGTCACCTGCATAAAGGAAGGATTATAGAGTGGAAACAGACATATGAGCCCGTGGAAACTCCTCCCATAGAAAGTGGCGCCCCCACGGACCTAAAACAGAACCAAACTGTGACGTGAATCCATCCTGTCGGCAATGGTTGCTATGGCAACCCCAACCCAGTGCTGGGGTGGTGCAGAGCAGCTGCTCTGCGCCACCCTTCCGTTGTCCCCCCACCCCCTGACCTTTGTCCTCAACTGCTGTCCCAATCTAAGCCAAGTGAGGCATCGGAAAGATGACAGTAACAAAATATCCATAGATATTGAAGCCAAACACGTAGATATCGAAACAGATGACAATGGAATTTAAATCAGAATTGAACGTAAAGCTATATTGTAAAGAAAACAATGACAAAGTATGCGTGAATGAAATGTGCAACAAAAACACATAGGAACCTAAGTAATGGAATTTACAAAGGAAAAGTTAACGATCATTGAGGAATAAGCAAGAATAATGCCACTTATTAGAATGCTACAGAAAACTGGAAGATGCAAACCAAAAAGAATCCGGAAAATGATAGGTATATGTCGTATACGTCGTCTTCCACTCCGCAGGGAAGTCAAAGCTCAAACAGCTGAAATGGACAAAGTCATGTGGTTCGTGGTGAATCCTGGGAAGCCCAGCTGTCAATCAACTGTAGTTCTGATTTAGGCCGCAGGTGCGCTGCAGTCGACTTCATGACGTCATGAGTTTCAGCTCAATACAGGCAGTGTCTTCTCTATATAACCTTCCTTTATGGTCACCTGCACTGCAAAGTACTAAAAATCAATCATTTGCATGTTCTTACCCTTTTATATGGCCAAGCATTTTGAGTACTTGTAGAGCTGTATTAAAAATAATGTGAAAGAGTCTGTAATTTTTAGCTGAACAGAATAATTATAATAGTACTTACTATATTTTTTCTTTCTAGTTGCTGCACTTTGCAGTGTTTTGTGCAGGGGTAGCCAACCCGCAAGCATTTCACTTCTCTTTCTTGTATTTTGTAGGCCGTAGAGTGCATTATGTATGGCCATATAGTTTGAGGTACATCGTAAATTAAAAAAAGTATGCAATAAATTTGTTTAATGATGTACTGGAAATATATATATTAAGTTGTGTTTGAAGTAAGTGAACACTTTCAAATCACTATAATTCTTGCAATAGTAAAGCAATGATAATATCTGAGGATAAATTAGTAGTACCTTTTATTATCAATAATTCGTTCCCAAACCTCGGGCAGTTCACGAACACCATACCAGTGTCGGTAGTAGTACCATTTTCTATGGAAAATATCTGTGATTCGGGGATCTAAATCCTGTTTGTTGTTGTAGCAAGTACCAGACATCTCCCTTTTCAAATGGACAAAACGCCGCCCCGGTGGCGCAGTGGTCTAAGCGATGGCCTCTGATCATTCGTCCGAAAGGGGTCCGGATTCGAATCCCGGTGAGGCATGGATGTTGTGTTTGTCTTACGGCACTGGCTCTTTCCCTTCCCTGGAGCCAGTGACCCTAAATTAGGGATGGGCGACTGCTTATAGCCCATTGAGTTGCTCACAATGGTCGTTAAACCTCCAATCAAAAAAAAAAAAAAAAAAAAAAAAAAAAAGGCCAAAACAGTTGAAATCACAGGGGTTCATATATTCGGTGGGTAGTGCAGCTCCACCCAGCCGTTCTGTTCCGAACAATCCGGGCTTTATGCGGCAGTGCATTGTCTTGTAGAACGACAGGTACCGCTGTATATGATGTCGCAGTTCCCATGCCGGGATATGTTCCTGTAGAATTGACTTATACCGCTCCATTGTCTTGTTGAAGTTCTCATCATACCTCTTCCTGAAAGCCACACCGTGAACATCCATGCCAACGACCAACAAGAATTTACGCTCATGCATCTCTGCACGGGGTTAAGATGCCGCGAAAGTACCAGATTCAACCCAGGACAATGACTGATGTCGTTGCTTGGGTGTGTAAAATTCCACCTACTCACAACTGAGCAGAGGAATCTTGTGAGCACCCTGCTATTGCAACGATAACATGCAAGGTTATTCCGTGCAGTTTCGTAGCTGATTCTTTCTGTGTCATAGTCAGTGTGTGTGTGCTAGGCACCAGCTTTGCTAGTTTGCTCATTTGTCCTAAACCTTCCATCAGCACGGTATAATTGGTTGTGCGATGGATACCCAGTTGTGTGGAAAGATCATTGCCACTCACCCTACATGACAGCTGTAATGCGTCTGGTTCCCTATCACTTTGTCCGTGTTCATTTCGTCCACGCTCACTTGGTCCAGTTCATTTCGTCCACCGTTCACTTTGTCCACATTCATTTCGTCCTCAGAAAAGATGAAGTCATCAACGCCTCTTCGATGTGTCTTTTGGCTTCTTGTCTGGAAGTCGAAATCAGTCTACCGTCTCTTGGAGCATCTTTGGGTGATGTCCTGCCTTTCTTGTATCCTTTTACTGAATTCTGCATCATCGTTTCCCTAAGGTCATTTTGACCTACTGTAGTTCTTTTTTTTTTTTTTTTTTTTTTTTGATTGGAGGTTTAATGACCACCGTGAGCAACTGAATGGGCTGTAAGCAGTCGCCCATCCCTAATTTAGGGCCACTGGTTCCAGGGAAGGGAGAGAGCCAGTATCGTAAGACAACCACAACATCCATGCCTCACCAGGATTGGAACCCGGGCCCATCTCGGACGAATGATCAGAAGCCATCACTTAGACCACTGCGCCAATGGAACGGCCTACTGTAGCTCACAGAAGACTTTGTGCTACGCCCTCTGAATACTACAATAAGGCACAAAACACGCTGTTCTACTGTCACTGATCGTCTCAGCTGCTTCAGCGTTATTACAACTTTCACTAGCCGATCACGAACGGAGCTCGAGGTACGTATTAGGCAACCGGCAGACATCGCCTGTGTTGCCTCCTTTAGGATTCTGAAATGTACGCAAATGAAAGTGTTCACGTGTATTTCCCGAGCGGCTTAATATAGTTATATGTATATGTACACGATGAATAAGAACTCTCCCTGTTTATTATTGTGAACACACTATTATTACTTACTTTTTTAAATGTTGCTCCACTGTAGTTTTCTTGATTTGTATCTCGAATTACTAAGCTTTAATCATCGTTTGAACGTCTTAGTGTCTGAATTAGAGATCTGCACTGGCTTTACTTTTGAAAGCCCGGCCTAGCCCATACTCGAACGTTTAATGTCAGTCCTGTTTAAAACTTATAGCTCAGCCCGTTGATTTCAGCTATAATTAGTGAACGTACCCAGTTCGTGTTGCCCTCCTATGTCTTCCGTTCCACTCTGTGATCTTCGTCACACCTATTCATTCTTAAGAATGAGTGTGAGGGTTCATCTTCCACCCTGTATGTGCATGTAAATTTCTTGTACACGTTTTCTTGAAGGCTATTACTTTGTAGTGTTTGAAGTTTTGAGCACAAATAAAAACGACCCATAGCTAATATATGCCACAGTTATTATTCTGAAAAGTTTGTTAGAATTGATTTTAAAATTCAATTTATCTGACTCGAAAGCATTCCAATTTGGCGCTAGATGGCGCGATAAGCTAGCATAGCAGTTTTTCTGTCTGGAGGCAACGAAATCTTTTATTTCTGCCTGATTTTTCTAATTATATGAGCCAAATAGAAATCAATTAATAGGGGCAAAAGTGAGATTGGAATGTTGTCTTCTATAGATCTTAAATCTTACTGTACGGTCATTGTTTGAAGAGAAAATGTGTACATTCGCAGAGAACCCCTGAATCTGATCTGTAGGAACTCCACCTACTTACTAAGCCCCACCTACTTACTAAGCTCCACCTACTTACTGAGTTCCGCCCCCAAATAACGTCATTGGTTGAAACGTAACAGCGCGTATTTTGTCTTTTCATTGTAGAGCCAACGAGAGACCGCTTCCATTCTGAATGTGGTGAGGTCTCCAGTGATTCGCTGACGCTAACTTCTGAGACAGTCACTCACGACGTAAAAACCACGCCCAAGGAGAGATTTTTTGCGTCATCTATCGCAGAAGAACAACTCTAACACTCATTTAAAGACAGCCTTAAGGTAAATTAAAGCCAGCAGAAAAGGACCCGAGTGAAAACAAAATTTGATTTCAACGTTTTAGAGTTCAACGTTTGTCAACTGGATGGAAATAGGGGTATGGATTGTGGTGATTACTAAGAAAGATTGTAACATTTCCATTGAAAAATCTAAATGAAGTGTCTAAAAATATATGCACTTCCAGGAAATCAGCTTTCGAGTATAAATTAAATTTGCTTTTTTCTTTCACGGAGTCAACATTTTATTTGCTAATTTTAATCAGTAGTATGAGGAGGTAATAGAAAGAACAGATGATTGCGTCACAGGTATGTATATTTTGCGAGTCAGCATGGTTTTTCTTTGGTCCAGCATCACAATGCTAAACCTTTTTGCCCAGACCCGGCAGAGGGAGTATTACGACCTACAAACCAAAGTTTACTTAAAAATTAGAAGAAACGTTCCATACATCATTCAGTGCTGAGGGCTAGCAGCATTGAATGATTCATGATGGATATGATAAATCATTGTTCGCCGCCCCGGTGGCGCAGTGCTCTGAGCGATGGCCTCTGATCATTCGTCCGAAACGGTTCCGGGCTCGAATCCTGGTGAGGCATGGATGTTGTGGTTGTCTTACGGCACTGGCTCTCTCTCTCTCCCTTCCCTGGAACCAGTGACCCTAAATTAGGGACGGGCGACTGCTTATAGCCCATTGAGTTGCTCACGGTGGTCGTTAAACATCCAATCAAAAACTAAAATAATTGTTTGTCATTGTCAGGCCCAGCTGAGTTCAATCCGCCACTAGGCCTTACTGATTCCGAATCTCTCAAACGGGCATGACGTAGGTTCTTTTGAGTGCCGTCGAGTTGAACTCGATCGCTGAAATACTGGAACGTGTAGTCGGCAATTACTTAATATCTAAGACAACGAGTAACTCCAATAACAAGTCCTTTGTTAGATGTAACAAAATTTAATATAAACTCCGTTCGATTAGCTATCTCGACGTGCCAACAGGTTTCCAGATGGCGAACACTTTACTATTTCGGAAGACTTTCCGCCAAGTTTAACTTGAGTCTTTCCGTCCAAATCTCTGCTCGCCGAAAAACCCTGACCATTCAGTCAGTCAAAACGTAAATCCCCGAAAGGTCTAACGGACACTCTCTGCTCGAACACGCCGTCCTACCACGTCGAAGGCGAAACACTAAAAGCCTCTTGAGCACACACGCACGATATTTGAAGAAGTTTTAGGAAGGGAGTGTCTGACCCCAGGTCTAAAACTGCCCTTAGGAATAGAAAGCTAGGAGATCTGAGTAAGTGAACTCAATAGAAAAGACAAACAGAAAAATGTAGTTAAAGGAGAGGATGATCTGTGACACCAGTCCGGTGGAGAAGGGGGGGCAAAGGGAACGAAGCTCCGCACAACATCGTTTTCGAAAGGGAGAAGCCTATTGAGCTTTTTATAGCCTATCATCCCCCCCCCCCTTGAGCTTCTGGAATCCTATTGGCGTGGAGTTCGCCTCTCTCTGGGAGTGGTGACCTTTGATACATCAGACCCAGTCGTCAAGGTCAACGGATGCCGCTAGGCACATCCCTTGCTCAGCACTCCTTAATACAGCGTACAAAAGAAACATACATGAGATTCTTCCGCGGATTCGCGGAATTCCGCTTTATTATCATCATTTGGGTTCTTCTCGAGATCGATGCAAAACTGAAGAGAAATTTTGAAGGATTAGTTGGGGGGTGGGGACGTTTTTTAATCTGGGGATGGTATTTTGTTTTTCAAAACGTTCGAAAACGGAAGTTAAACGGAGTGAAAAATTTCCCGTAATCGTGATTTCTTTTTCTCGCGATGTTTTTCTGCGCAGTATTATTGTTAAATATAATTTTATTCCATAAATATCTGCATTTCAGTTTGAAAATGGAAGAAAATTTCCGAAAACGGAAGTTGGCGCGAAAATTTCCTTGCGATCTTCAGGCAGTGGATTCGAAAAATTCCGCCATTTCCATCGTCATTTCGATGGTTCTCGAGATCGATGCAGAACTGAATTGAAATTTGGGAGGGATTGGTGGTGGGGTCGTTTTCCGTCGGTGGGCGGAATTTTGACTTTCAAAACTTACGGAAACAGAAGTTAGACGGAGTGAAGGTTTCTCCTGTAATCGTAATCCTTTTTTCTCGCAATGTTTCTTCTACCCAGTAGTATTGTTAAATATTATTTTATTCCGTATATATTTGTTTTACAGCTTCAAAATGAAGGAAAATTTTCCTAAAACGGAAGTCGGACAGAGCGTAGAATTCTCCGGTAGTCGTAATTTTTTTCCCCCGCGATCTTACATTTATCCTGTGCTGCTGTCAAACATAAAAAATAAAAATAAAAATAATTGTATTTTGAATACAATGATGTGCTGCACCTTAATATTTACATAACAAATTTCAGTGAACAATTGTCTTGCTCACGGCGCATTATAGTCACGCTGTTTCGCAGCACATTCTTATTTTTCACCCGTGCAGTTAAAAAGTTCAGCTTTTTGTTTCCTTCGTTCAGTCTCTTGTATGAAGAAACCCGCCGCGTGTCCGTCACGTGCATTGGAATTTGCATTACATTACACTTCAAATAATAAATCGATACAGAAAAGGTTGCTACATGAAAATAATTATTGAGAGCTAGACTCCGTCACCTTACAGTCATGAATCATTCAATTCTGCTACGTCCCATACAGCATTCAATGCTCTCCATGCATCACTTCGTAATGCATGAACTAGCTGTACACAATACTGTCGTGCATCATGTGCCTCAAAACTCTGTTTCCCACGACTCACGACATGGCCCAAGCCAGGATCTCTCTTTCAACTGTCAAAAAAAAAAAAAAAAAAAACCCGCATGGCTGAGTCACTTCTTTCTCAAACAACTAATGATTTGTCTCAGCAATCAGCTGCTATTTTGGGGACATTGTTCTTGTTTCCCAGCAAAGTTTGTTGCTTTCGTGCTGCTAGGTGAGGAAACTGCGTCAGCGGCGTCGGAACTGAGGGGGCAGTTGCCCCCGCACGCAAATGAGTGTAGAGGCAAAACATCACATTTGTCCCTCAGTTTTCTTCCTTTTCAAGTTACATATGTTTGAGATTGGAAATCTCAAGCATTCATTTTTTTCTCGAAGTTCATTTTGATAAAAATTGAGTATTCCTAATTTTTTTCATGAACCATCTAGAAATCTGAATATTTTTTAATGCCACTCCTGAGAGGCCAAGAAATGCTAGAACTATTAACCCTTTAACGACCATAACGCCCAAAACGCGCGTGCGTACAAACGGCAAAGCCGCCCGAAACGCCTGTTTAGAGTGAGACAGATTTCTTACCCTTACTTGTTCTTCAAATTTTCTTGACCTATGAGGGATCAGCAGGAGTCGCCCTCGGTCACTATTGTTGTTATTAAAGAAAGAAGTGAAACAGCAGACAGTTTCTGGCGTTATGGTATTTAGAGTGATACCAGATTTTTGGATCATGGTCGTTAAAGGGTTAAACAGTCCAGAGGGCTGGTTCCCGTTTGAAAAACAGCAACGTTTTGTGTCTTATTAGGTGTAACAAATTAGTTTTCCTCTTAAAAAATGAGTAAAAATAAATGAAAGTATGGTACGAAATGAGATATAAGTTCATTCAACGTTTAATTATGGCGTCTACGGCTACAATCCTTGCGGAATTCGTATCAATCCGGAAGTATCAAATTTGTAGTTTAACGCCGTTTACGCGTACCGTTAGTTTACATTTAGAAACTATATGATATGAAAGTGTTTTTTTTTTAGATGAATGTTTGATCGAAAAAAAAATCAGCACGTCTTCTTTTACAAGTAGTACGATAAATATTATGCCATGATAACACATTTTGTTCTGCGCCATCTTGACCCCGCTGGCAAAAAAGAGTTCCGACGCCACTGAACTGCGTCATGGTAAACAATTATCATTAATTTATTTAAATAGATAAATAAGTTTGAAATTTATTAATCATTTTATTTATTTCGGAACGTTCAGTTTATGTTCTTGTCAAATAATATTATTCACTGATAATCTACAGTGCTTACATTTACACTGGCGTGCAAAAATTAAGGACGAGACGGTTTTTCGAATGTAACATCGTGCAGAAGTGCTCCACATCGACTCAAATCATACCATAAGATCCCCAAGATGTAAGAATATGGGACAAGTGAGCAAAACCGTCCAAACAAGGAATTCAAAGGATACAAAGTCACTTTATTGAAAAGCTAGCTTCGAGCACAACTGGACAGAAGACAGGAACGTCCATGTGACAGGTGGCTGCCAAGAAAAATTCGGTCTTTAGGATGGGATATGATCACCCCTGACGGGTTGCAGGATTTACAATGTCTGTCCACGCTGAGGACGAGGTTGTTAAGGAGCTGTTGAGGCATCGCGGCCCATTCCTCTTGTAGCGCCAATCGCAGCTGCGGAATCGTTGCTGGCGGCTGGTGACGTGCTGCCAAGCGTCTCCCGAAAAGGTCCCAAACGTGTTCGATTGGATTTAGATCCAGAGACCTTGCGGGCTAATCCATGCATTGAATATCTTCACTCTCCAACAGCTCTGCGACATCCACTGTACGATGAGGGGTAGCGTTGTCGTCAATGAAGAAGGAACTCAGGACCGACAGCACCTCTAAACAGACGCACGTGAGGCAGGAGAACCTCGGTACAATAGCGGACACCAGTGACTGAACCTCCTTGGAAGATGTGGAGATCAGTACGGCTACCAAGCATGATACCGCCCCAAACGAGAACTCCACCACCTCCAAACCGGTCGCTTTCGATGATGTTGGAGGTGTGATTGCGTGTTCCCTGCTCTCTCCAGATGTGTATACGTCCAGAATCGTTCGTCAGACTAAACCGCTCTCATCCGTAAAGAGAACTCGACCCCATTGCTGATGTGTCCAGTTCTTGTGTTCCTGGCACCACAGAAACCGCCGTCTCCGATGAGCAGGCGTTAATGGCACACACCGTACTAATCGTCGTGCAAATAGACCACCTTTGTGCAGCCTCCTGGCCACGGTAAAACGCGATAACGGACGTCCAGTTGTCTGTTGCATGTGCTTTGCGGTTTCTCCCGCTGTCTGCCGTCTGTCTCTTCTCGCCTGTAAGACAATATATTGATCGTCCGTCGCCGTGGTTGCTCGTGGACGACCACTGCTAAACTCTCGGACAGCTGTTCCTGTCGTTTGAAATGCTCTCCAAGCTCGTGAAACGAGGTTGTGAACGATCCCGAACTCCTCGGCCACACTAGTCACACTTCGACCTTCTTCCAACTTCCCAATGACGCGACCTCTGGTAAAGTCATCCAGATGTCGTCTACTGGATTGCCTGTTGACCATATCACACGGTGGCAGCAACTCGACGTCGTTCAAACCGATGTACACCGTGCAATAGCTTTCACCGAATTGCTGAGCGTACACCGCCCGTGTGCTTTATACCCTTCTGACACTCCCCTCCCCCCCCTTTTCGTCATGCTGCATATATGCGTATGCGCTACCGTACCGGGCCCTAGTCTATCTCCTAAATGGTCTTTCGGTCCGTTCTGACTGCTCGTTCCGCTGTTATGCTAATTTCTCCTCTTCGTCCTTAATTTGTGCACACCAGTGTATGAATGAACATGTTCTTGAGAATGAAGACCCTGAAAATTACAACCCAGAGCTTACTTATGTCTACCGTGCCTGCAATTTGCAAGTACCTGGTTTGTACCAATTGCAAAAGCAGTTTCTTGTAAATATACAAATTGCTAATTTACAAGTACTGTACCTGGTTTGTTTCTAAATTCTTGTTCACCTTTCAATTTATATAATTTCTTTTATATAACTTTCTTTACATGTCTTTTTTCGCGAAGTATGTTGCTCTCACAGGTACGAGTATTTTGCAGCTTGTAGGACCCACCAACCCAATGAAGCTATAGCCCATCATCTGGAAAGGTTGGCCATTACTGATTAAATGTGGTTTGAAGGCAAAGAAAGAAAATGTCTTAAAGTAAATAATTCGAAGTTCTTAAGAAACTGACTTTTCATGTAACAAGTACTATTATTTGTATTGTATGATAACTTCTAAATAGTGTTAATGACAAAGATGTAGTTTTCCATCTGAGATTGTGATTTTATGTTTGAGATTAAGACCATTCCTCTTTTGCTGAAACTTCAAATAAAATAAGCTTTGCTTTATTTTATGCGTGTGTGTCAGTATTTTAATAAACTAGCAATCATGCTCGTTCTCTGAACGGTGAATCCGTCAAATAATTTTTTGAACATAAATTTAAAAAAAGGGAAAGTAATTAAAGGAAAGAAAAGTAATTTAAAATCCCTAACTGTTTCACGATTTAGAACAACTATAACGAAGTAAATTTCTCCGTCATTTTTATCCGCGCCAGGATTCGAACCCGGGTCCACTCATTCCGGAATAAGTTGCTCTACCAATTGAGCTACGCGGACATTTTATTCTGATTCCTATCTGCCTTTATGTCGTGTGCGTCCTTCTGGCAGGTACGTCACATCATCTCCCCTTTATTTTTTTCGAAGTGCTGCTCTTATTTTTCCTATCTCGCGGTGTGGAAATAACATCACACCATTGCGAGAGGTCGGGTCATCCGGATAGTTCGGGCGCCATTATAACGACGTAAATTTCTCCGTCATTTTTGGTCTACGCCGGGATTTGAACCCGGGTCCACTCATTCCGGAATAAGTTGCTCTACCAATTGAGCTACGCGGACATTTTATTCTGATTCCTATCTGCCTTTATGTCGTGTGCGTCCTTCTGGCAGGTACGTCACACAACGTCGTGACGTCAATGCATGCGGTTCCACGTAAAACGGAGCAGTCTAACCTCCTTGCTTTGGCGCCCCTTAATTTTAAATCAAAATTTGAAATTTTCAATGCATTTCAGTGATTCTGACAAAATTATCTTTAAACCTATCAGCATTTTGAAACAGTGAAGCTAAGCCACCCTTTTGAATGTTTTGGTTTTCAGATTTTGGTTTTCAGACTTTTTTCTAGGTGTAGAAGTGGTAGAAATATTCAAGCAAACAATGTTTCAAAGCGCTATTTTTTTGTTTTTCGTGCATTTGCAGGTGTCCAGACTTTAAGACCTACCAGCATGCCAATTTTCAGATCTCTAGGTCATTTAGAAGTGGTCAAACAATTTGCGAAAAATTCAAGCAATGTTCCAAAGCCGCCATTTTTATTTTATTTTTTCGTACTTTTCTAGGTATACGGACCTCAAGATCTATCAGCATGTCAATTTTCAGATCTCTAAGTCATTTAGAAGTGGTCGAACAGTTCGCGCACGAACACACTCGCATTTTCCCCTCTTTGCTTTTTATATACAAGGCGAAAGCCTATATTTACATAGGTATTAACATATGCCGGCGGAAAACGCCGAATGCCGCCCCGGTGGCGCAGTGGCCTAAGCGATGACTTCTGATCATTCGTCCGAAATCGGTCCGGTTTCGAATCCCGGTGAGGCATGGATGTTGCGTTTGTCTTACGGCACTGGCTCTCTCCCTTCCTTGGAACCAGCGGCCCTAAATTAGGGACGGGCGACTGCTTATAGACCATTGAGTTGCTCACGGTGGTCGTTAAACCTCCAATCAAAAAAAAAAAAAAACCCGCCGAACTTTAAAAGCGTTGCGTCATTACCAGTTTGATTGCAGCCTGTCCTTTCACCCAATGAGAAGAGAGTTCTAAAAAATATCTGCTTCACCATGGCAGCAGGTCACGGGATCAAAACGTTCCTGTGTGGTTGAAGCTGAAGGCAGAGTAAGGCGCTCGTTTCTTTCCTTTGCGTCTTTAAAAAATGCTTAAAAATCATAAAACGACTTTTTCTTTAAAAAAAATTGTAAAAGAGGGATGATGGTTGTGAGTTTATGCTGTAAAAATTGCAATGCGTTATGATGCATAAGTTACCATTATTAGCTTTTTTTTTAAAATGGATCCCATCGCGAAATAGAGAATTTTATGAAATTAAAAAAATTAATTTCTCGTAAACTAAATCGAAATTCCAAAAAAGGGCGACGAGGTTCAAAAATTCGGCCATGGCGCTTCATGCCTACAAAGTTTCGTGGTTCTGTCGTTGTTAGTGTGTCCGGAACGCGAACTGAGAACACTTTTTTGCTTACCTTAACTTTTAAATACAATAGCTCTTGAAGTATCGCCAGAATCAAAAAACCGAACAATTCTCTACAAACGATGTAAATTTCGTATTTTTGTATTAAATACTTTTTGTGCTGCGAGCTAGAACGGTAGTGTCGCGAAATTTCTAAAACGGCGGCGGCAGTTAATAATAATAATAATATTATTTTCAGTACAGAGATTCATTGACGCATTCGGGCTGATAACAGGAGTGTTCTTAGAGATGGTTTCCGAAGGACTGCTCGACCCATTTTTCTTCGTTTCAATGGACGAAGCGTGGTTCCACCTTTCGGGGTATGGCAATTTACAGAACACACGACACTGGGCTGCTAAGAACCCGCACATATTCCAACAGAAATCCCTCCTTGATTTAAAAACCGGTGTTTGGTGAGCAGGGTCAGGCTAACGTATCCTCCCTCCCCCCTTTTTTTTTTGAGGAGAATGTGAATATCGACGTTTATCTGCGGATCTACGAAGAGTTTGTAAGCCAGTTGATTCCACACGAACTCGCTTATGCATTTTCCCAACAAGATCGAACGACTTGCCATACCTCTGATCGTTCACTCGCTCGAATCCTCGGTGGTTCTATTCGGGAAAGGACAATCAGTAAGGATATTTGGGCCACCCTGCTCTCCCGACTTACCACTGTGCGACTTTTAACTTTGGGGCTCGGTAAAAAGGAAAGTCTACCGCAACAACAGTCGAACGTTGGAAGAATTGAAAACCAACATTCAGCAAGAGATCGCTCGCATTTCAGTCTCCGAATTGCGGAGAGTTTTCCTGAACATGTTTCAGCGAGCACAAAAATGTATCAAGGCAAGTGGCGACCACTTCCAACCCAGACTTTGAAAAGATATGTGAAAACGCTGACATAAAGCGTGTCAATTGCTAACATTGCAGTCTTTTTTTAAGTTAAAAATACCGTTTATTTACCATACCTGTAGCTGAAATGTACGGTACATTTTGAACAAATAAAACTGTCTTTGACATTTGGGGCCGATTTTATGTGCGCCTTCCTGTAAATAGTTGTATAGAAACTATGGCTTTAGCAATTATATTTCTTCGAAATTTTAGCTTCAGATATATTTTCCCTTGTTCTAATACACGGTCGAGTCACATTGTGACCACCAGCTAATATTCAGAGTAACCGCGGTGTGCAGCACGGACAGCATCTAGGCGGAATCGGAGTGACTCAATAAGGTGCTGGCAGGTGTTCACAGGTATGTGGAGCCATACTGACTGCAGTGCATCTCAGGTTGCAGGGTGGAGGATCCATAGAATGAACAACACGATCGAGGTGGTCCCACAGATGCTCAATTGGGCTTTAAGTCGGGAATTAGGGGGCCAGGAAAGTACTTTGAAGTCTTCATCGTGCTCTTCCAACAACCCTAGGACATTTCTAGCTTTGTGACACGTTGTATTGTCGTGCTGGAAGATTCCATCCGCCCCAGGGAAGACAATCAGCATGCATGGGTGTACGTGGTCTGCAAGGATGGATTCATAACGAATTCCGTCTACAGTTATGAGTGGACCCAGGTAATGCCACGAAAACATTCCTTAGACCATAACGCTGCCCCCACCAGCTTGTGTTCTTCCAGCAATGGTTGAAGAGTGTTTGTTCTCCGATGTTTCTCGCCTTATATGCCAACGTCCATCCGTTCGATGAAGCATTTTCTGCTTCAACAAGATGGAGTATCGGAGAAGGCAATACTTTGCCAATCAGCGGAGGTTCAATTCCGATAAAGCCGTGCAAATGTAAGCCCTTTCTGCCGATGCACCTTCGTCAACATAGGTGCAATGACCATCCGTCTGCATCGGAGCCCCATACGCAGCAGCGCTTGCTGAACTGTCGGTTTAGATACACTTCCGGTAGCCCCCTGGTTCATTCGGCCAGTGAGTTGTTCCACTGCAGCGTGTCGATCAGCCGTCACGCACCTTCGCAGCCGACGTTCACCTCTCACATCAATAGCACGTGGTGCTCCGCAGTTTCCACGTCGCTTATTCGCAATGGTGCCATTTCTCTAATCACGATAGACTTTAACCACAGCAGCACGCGAACAGTTCACAAACTGCGCTGTTTCAAAAATACTGCCACCCTTGGCCCGAAAGCCGATAATCATCTCTTTTTGCAAATCTGATAAATCGCTCCTTTTATTCATGACAGCAACGAGTGATATGTTTTCCGAATGTCTACAGCACACCTTATATACCCTGATCAGAGGCGTAACTATGCATTTCTACGCCCGGGGCAGACTACAAAATATTGCGCCCCCACTTGTCTTTTTTTATTTTATATATGTGCATGTATACAGTAAAAACTCGTTTATACGTAACTCATTTATAAGTTTTCCGCGATTATACACAAAATGTCACCGATTCAATAATTCTGAATTGCCCTTAATGTTAAACTTTCCCTGTTTCATTTATATGTTTTTCAATTATACGTTAATTTTAATTTTACTTGGTCCCTTGCAAAACGTTTAAATAAAGTCCACTGTAAACATATACATAAAAACGACGAACAAAATCAAAGTCATACCCCAATATTATCTCTATATTGGAAGTAAAATCAAAGTGTGACTTTGTACAGCTTTTCGCAACTACTTCGGAGTTCGGATCTTCGGTACCACACAAAACGGGCCGAATGCAAGCTAGTATTCGTAGCTCGCAGTGACAGTAATTATCAAATATCCCCCAGAGTATCTTCAACAATGTGAAGATTCTCTCTCGAAAGATCTTCAACAATGTGAAGATCCAACTAAAGAAAAACGACATCCTTTATCCGTCCAACTAAAGAAAAACCGTCATCACCATTTTTGACGACAAGGGTCATGGTTATGTTTTTAGTTGCATGGACTATTCTTCAGTTGGAGGCGCCTTCATTTATGGATGTGAGAAAGTACTAGCATCCTCTGAACATTTTGAGGAAGAAATTAGAATTCAAGCGTGCCAGAAAGTGGTGTGAAAGTTTCAATTACAATTTTAATCAGATTTACAAGCAGTGAATTTTGCGCCCTTTTATTGAGCTGCGCCCGGAACAGGTGCCCCGTCTGCCACGCCCTAGTTACGCCTCTGTTTTGCTTCCAGGAGAATGTTGGCCTCCGAAGATGCTGGAGTCATGGATCAGGAAGTTTTAGTCATGTTTAAAACTGCTGCAAAATACTGTGATTATATTTCAATAAAATTGCAACTATTCTAATTGTGGCATGTAGTGAGACAGTTTCTCCTTGGCCTCGAGTGAAAAACATGAGATAGTATCGTAAGGTGCGTCGCA
The DNA here is from genome assembly GCA_039090855.1 of Macrothele yani. Taxonomy (NCBI): domain Eukaryota; kingdom Metazoa; phylum Arthropoda; class Arachnida; order Araneae; family Macrothelidae; genus Macrothele; species Macrothele yani. The sequence goes on along the minus strand of CM077023.1, from coordinate 19,065,059 downwards.
TAAATATAGAGACAGTCTACTTTGCGCCGTGAACGCAATGCGAATATAGGTAGGAAGTTGAAGTGGTACCTAATTAGACATAACTCTTCAACAAACGTTTCGATCCGTCGGGATGACCGGATTGTGTGAAAAGAAAACCACAAAGAGAAATAGTGTAATTTTAGGTGTCACATAAATATAAAACAACTATGTTTTTTATTTTAAATGTTCAAATTAGCATGTTGTACGCACGCGCACGGGCCCTAATTCTGTCCAGCCTACAAAAGACAGCGGACCTGCCGTCAGACATTCATTTGCCGAAATGCCACGCAATAGTCAACTTTCTGGTGAGGAGGTGCAGAAGATTTGGAGACTGAGAGCAAATGGATTGCCTGTAGTGAAAATTTGTAAAGCCATGGGGAAGAGTAGGGCAGTCATTTATAAGACTTTATCGAAACGGAGTGCGTTAACTGCCAGAAAACGGCCTGGAAGGCCTCGAATAACAACCAAACGAGATGATCGTGCCATCATGCGTTTAGTTGCATCTCAAAGGTTATCACTACGTCAAGTTTCTCTGACTGTTTGTGTCACCGTCTCAAAGGGCACAGTTCATCGACGAATCAAAGAAAGTCGCAACATTGTTCTCCGTAAAATGCGCCGTCTGCCACACCTCTCGCGGCGCCACAAGGAAGCTAGATTGTTATGGGCATGCAGCCACTTGCACTGGACGGACGAGTGGATCGCAATTATTTTCTCCGATGAGAAAAAGTTCAACCTGGACGGCCCTGACGGTTGGAACTGCTATTGGCGTGATCTACGACGCGAGCCACGCACCTTCTTCAGCAGACAGAAAGGAGGGGAATCTGTGATAGTCTGGGGAGCTTTTGTGTTAAATGGGACAACGGATATCGCTTTTCTGCAAAGCAGGCAAAACTCTGAAACGTATCAGGGCATACTCAGCAGCCACCTTCTACCGTTTGCCGAAACTCTAGCGGGTGTTGATTATCTGTTCCAGCAAGACAATGTCCCTATCCATCGGTCTGCATCAACGAAAAGCTGGTTTAACACTTATCATGTGACCGTAATGGATTGGCCAGCACTCAGTCCAGATCTGAACCCTATCGAGAACCTCTGGGGTATCCTAGCTCGAGATGTGTATGCGAATGGACGGCAGTTCTCAAGTGTGGTGGCATTGAAAGAGCAGATTGAACGAAGCTGGTACGCACTCCGTCCAGAACACTTACATCACTTGGTGGACAGCATGCCCAATCGGGTTTTCAGTGTTATTCGGAACAACGGCTCCACTATTCGTACCGGAAGTGCTCATAACTAGTAAGTCTTTATATTTTTGAGACAGCGTATTTCTTGTACTTGGCGTGGGAATTGTTATGTTTCCGTCTAACTATTGTGCAGCTGCGTGTCCTATGCTATTTTTGGCTAAAAATATCAGGTGTACATTTCAGCTCGTTGTTGTTCCTTTTTTATTCGAGAATTTGTTCTGTCTCTATATTTATGAGACGCACTATATAAATCATTCATTCTCGATCCATGCAATTTCAGCGTGTTTTCCTTACACCAAAGCACTATTTTCTCTGTAACATCTGAATAATTTCGTTCACAATGGCAAGTCAGCTTCTCTCTAAAGTTTGTCCAAACCATAAACGAGTTCTTGAAATAGCAAAAAATTAGACAGTCACCCAGATCCTCGGCTATTAAGCCAGCGCAAGCTGCTAATGGGCCTCAAGAAAAATCCGCCGCCCAGGTGACGCAATAGTCTAAGCACTGGCTTCTGACATTCGTCCGAGGTAAGTCCGGGTTCGAATTCCGCAGAAGCATGGATGTTGTGTCTGTCTTACGGCACTGGCTCTCTCCCTTCCCTTAACCAGTGGTCCTAAATTAGGGACGGGTGACTGCTTATAACGCCTAGAGTTGCTCACGGTGGTGGTTAAACCTCCAAATAAAAAAGAAAAATTTCTTTTTTTTTTTTTTTATTGTAGGTTTAACGACCACCGTGAGCAACTCAATGGGCTATAAGCAGTCGCCCGTCCCTAATTTAGGGTCACTGGTTCCAGGGAAGGGAGAGAGCCAGTGCCGTAAGACAAACACAACATCCATGCCTCACCGGGATTCGAACCCGGACCCCGTTCGGACGAATGATCAGAGGCCATCGCTTAGACCACTGCGCCACCGGGGCGGCAAGGAAAATTTCAAAAATTATCTTTTGCTTATTATTTTCTACAAAAATCCGCCTCATCGTCCATTCTGTTTTATGTTTTTGTTTTGTAAGTACTGTATTTTAAACGCAACTGACTAGGAGAAAAAGTGTGAGGTATTAAATAACGCTTATTTATATCTCGCACTTTAATGTGATTTTTGAGGTATTTTATAATACCGCGCGCTTTGATGTGATCACATTAAAGTGCGAGGTATTTGATAACGTCTTGATTAAATATAAGCGTTTTGATCACGCTTATATTTCATCAAGACTGAGGTATTTTGATAACGCTTTTTCGATTTGGGGTATAAGCAGTCGCTGGTTCTGGAGAAGAGAGAGAACCGTCACCTTAAGACAAGCACAGCATTCACGCCTGATTCGTACAAGGGCCCAACACGTATGGTGGCCAGGGGCCCGCGCTTCTTCCCACTCGGGCTCTAGCGGCATTATAACACTGACCGATGAAGCAAAGATTCAGAAGTGACAGTATTGTTTATTGAAAAAAGGTCCCAAAAATATTAGATGTTTGAAAGCAAAATGTTTACATGTACTGAATTATTTTAAGACTATTGCACTTAATAATATATTTAAACAATAGATTTTCATGATTACAATAACCGATGTTTCTGTTGTGCATTTCCTTGTATTTCTTCGGGATGCAATTATTCAGATCAAATTGACTATATCCACTATAAGTACTTGTTTCTTTCGCACGACTAAATTTTGCTTATGTGGGGGTATCCATCTATGTACAGTTGTGTATGTATCATCATCAGTAGTAGCCATTCTCAATCTATTGCTGGATGGAGGTCTCCCCAAAGTTTCTTTTACAACTCTCTGTCTTGAGCAATTCTCTTCCATGTCACCCTAGCATGCTTGCTTCCAAATTTCACCCACTCTTCTCATACATCGTTTCCTTTTGGGTCTTTTCCTGTCTCCTTGTATCCAGTCTAGTACTTCAGTTGCCCAACGGTGGTGAGTTCTAGCAATATATCTAGCCTATTGCCATTTCGGGATTTTATCTTGGTCGTGATGTCATCAGCTCTCATCATAGTCCTGATTCTTGAGTTTCACTTCCTATCCTTCGTGATTATGCCAAGCATGTGCCTCTCCATGCTTCTTTCAGCATTTTGCAGCCTCTGGATGTATTTTTTAGGTAAGATCCATGCCTCTGATCCATAAGTAAAAACTAGAAGGATGCATGAATTAAATGTTTTTCTTTTTTTTTTTTTTTTGTAGGTTTAACGACCACCGTAAGCAACTCAATGGGCTATAAGCAGTCGCCCGTCCCTAAATTAGGGTCACTGGTTCCAGGAAAGGAAGAGAGCCAGTGCCGTAAGACAAACACAACATCCATGCCTCGCCGGGATTCGAACCCGGATCCCCTTCGGACCAATGATCAGAAGCCATCGCTTAGACCACTGCGCCACCGGAACGGCCCAAGGAAGTTAGAATAAGATATCTGGAGGTGTCCTCGTCAACGGAGCAATATCACTTTGTGTGAAGCCTATAATCGCGAGCCACCGTCGTTCAAGTGTGGTAAAGCTGGTGGTTTACAAATCTATTGCAATGCCTTTTATGTTGGCCGAATCGCATTCTTTCGTCGTAAATGTTTATAATTTTACATCGTAACTTGTTACCGCTACGTGAGAAAATTCTAGGCTCATTAAATTCTTAATTATTTTGAGGCTGTTTCCCATTTTTATTTTAAATTGAACTACATGAATGTTAGTGCGAATTCAAAACAAAACATAGCGTTAAAATTGGAAACTTCACCCGTGTATGAAGTTCATTCTGGTTTTATATTAACACGATTTCTGCAACCAAAAACCACGTAATTCCAAAATACACACAGTTGAAACTACATGGGTATCATGTAAACAACCTCAAATTCCCACACCTTGCGGCTTCACTGTTAAGAGACTTAGGGCATCTCCAGAAGTATTATTCTAACCTCCTTGATCAGTCCGAGTAATATGAGAGTGACGTCACAAACGGAGGGAACTAACTCTTTAACGGCCTGGTCTTGTACTAGTTTCTAGACGGCCTTTGTCAAACTCTTGTAATTCCACCAGACACACAGCATGCTATTTTCTTCGAATCGACTGTTTGGATGTGTCTAGATTATGCAGGAAGGTCCATTCTTCATCCGTAGTGACTATATCCTTGATGGACTGAGAGTCACTCGAATTCTTGAGCGGTTCCTTGCAGAATTCGATGCGTCGCTCGGCCTAAGCTTGTATCAATTCATGCGGCACTTCGAGCCATCGTCTGTAGACCTTTCCGAGCTTCTGGAAGTGGTCAGCTATGATGGATTTGGAAACTTCCAGTTCGGCCGACAATTTGCGAGTACCGGATTTTGGATGTGATTCAACAGCCAAAAGCAGGGCACCCGAATAAACCACAAAAGGCCTTCACAGAACTTTCTTTTCCTCTAAGCTAATGTCACCAACCGCGAACTTGTGTAACCAGATTTGCGCTGTCCGAGTGACCGCGGCACCTTAGACTTCGTTTTTGTTTTGGACTGCATTTGTGGTTAAAACTCTTGCATCCAGTGATTGCGCAATAGAAAAAAATGCACCACTTCGTGTAACGCGATAAACGTTTATAAACATTTCGAAACACGTGTACCTTAGATGATGAAGTTTCCTACGCAACGCCTTTTACTACAATCAGCCTCATAGTCGACCTATCCCGTTGAAACTACGCAAATTAGCGACACAACAGAACACAATGCCAAAACGCAATTTTTTTGCCGGATACCTCAAAAGATGCGTGTTGAAAACCAGAACCCTAATTTTTACCTCATTGTACGGAGAAAACACATAAGCATTTTATCTAAGCAAATACGTAGATTCTGTCCATTGAGCTAGATGAATATATACTTCTTAGAACTCAAAAGGAAATAAATGATACGTACGTGTATCGTCAATAATATAGACACAGAACTTCGCTGCGCCTGTCGAACTGTGCTTTGTCTAGGAAAGTTAGTTCCCATAACTTATAACCTGGTGGTTGGGCGATCTGGGGTTCTAGCTCCTGATTTTTCTTTTTTTTAGGAGGGGTTGACGACCACCATGAGCAACTTGTAATGCTATAAGCAATAGCCCGTTCACTGTTCCAGCACTATACAGGGTGATTGTAAACTCCTTCAACAAAACAAGTGGGGTGATAGTGCACGTCAAGACGAACAATATTTGCAATGGAACCTAGGGCCGCATTCCACTCCTAGTGCCAGAAAAGAGTAAAGTTACATATCTACGTTGAGCCTTCAACAGGGAAAACAAAGAGACATACCTAATTTATGAGTTGTACAATGTCAATCGCATCAGAGAAAGACTCAAAGGAGCTGCTCAAACTGGCGTTCAAAGGCGTCGTTGCACAGCCCACACCGGCGAATGAAGGACTGTCGCACCCTGTTGTAGACTCCCGGTGTGGTGTTGATCTTGTCCGCAGCAACAGCGATTCGCGCGACGAGATCTTCCAGGGAGTCCACAGGTGTCTCGTACACCAATGTTTTCATGTGCTCCCAAAAAAGAAGTCCAGTGGATTAAGGTCCGGGGAGCGTGGAGGCCAAGCTACAGGTCCGCCGCGTCCAATCCACCGCCCGGGACATGTCGCGTTTAGGAAATATCGGACCTTGGTGGCAAAGTGTGCTGGAGCCCCATCATGCATAAACCACATGACCCTCCGTGTGGTGAGCGGAACATCCTGCAAAAGACCGGGAAGCACTTGCTCCAGGAACACACGGTACGCTGCGCCGGTCAGACGAATACGTCAATTCTCGTGATGTTCGCACGGTAATATCGCTGAACGGGTTCGGCTGCGTTTTTAAATGTTTGCTCCTCATCGTCTACGTACGTGCTCATCGCACCTGATTTGCATCTTGTGCTTCTCATGCACTGGTTGGAACTCCGTGTGCCTGCTGGACGTTTTTCGAACGAGCTCTTTTCTTGCACTAGGAGTGGAAGGCGGCTCTAGGTTCCTTGCAAATATTGTTCGTCTTGATGTGTACTATCATCCCTCTTGTTTTGTTGAAGGAGTTTAAAATAACCCTGTACATAACATTTGTATCAAGTTGCATCTGTATTATGCATCAGTGAATAAAATTTTATGTGATGTCAAATCAACAATCGAAAAATTATCACATCCTTGGCGTTATCATTGCAGCTACGATATCATTCCTTCCTAAAGTGATGAAAAAAATCTGCATGAGGACAGGGATTTTTATTTTTCTCAAATGTTTTTAATTACAACGTAATGTTCATTCTACGTTTTTGTTTTCCTGATTTGATATGTACTCAAGATAAAAGGCTTACCCCATCCCTCGCCCACGCCCCACGCCCCACGCCCTGACCAATATAACACCAGTTTGCTGTCTTCTGATACTAGTGGGAAATGCTCACAGGGGGGGGAGGGATTAGGCAATAATAATAGGCATATGTGACCTAGTCTGACCGTTCCAAAAAAAGAAATAACTAACAGCAATTTAAGGAAGACCAGAATGTCGAAACTAGCAAAATAATGTCACCGTCAATTTTTAATACTAGACAAAATTATTTGGGAGGGGGTGCATATGGCCCTTTGCACCCCCTCTTGGTACGCCACCGAAAGAATTATCCGAAGCAAGCGCATCTGACTTCTCAACCACTGGGGAGGCCTAGGTCCTCGTGTTGCTGAGTCTGGGTTTGTATTCCGGATAAAAGATGAGCGTTGTGTTCCTTTTTTACATCACTTGCTCTTTCTCTCTCTTTTATATGGAACCAGAGAACGTTAAAGAGAAAAAAGAAAGAAAAAACAAATACGTCTTCTGTAAGACAAACTGTTCGCTTCTCACAAAAGACTAATCTTTATTTTCAGAAAAAACATAATAATCTATTTTTTGTAAATAACCTTAAATAAAACAAAACCGAAGACACTGAAACGACTAGTTTTCAGTTATGATAATGGACTGTCCTCTCGCACTCCATCTAGACCTTAACTGAACAGCCAGATACCCTATCATCCCCATAATAAGGAAGCTGAGAAGAATGGTGATCTTGACGGAGATGGATAAATAATTGGCGTATGTGAAACTCACGAAGTATCCAAAACAACTCCAGAAAGAAAAATTAGAGAAGGCGGCCTGTCTGCTGTCTTCGAAGACTTTTCCGTATGAAGCTAAAGAAAAGGGAAGAAAATGTATTGTTAACTGAGTAAACGAATACAGTATAACATCGAATAACAAAAGAAAACGGCGGAAAGATGAAATAATAATTACTAATACAGTCAACTCTGGATATAGTGAACATTCGGCTATAGTGAACTTAAACTATAGTGGACTTAAATCATTGGTCCTGACAAGCAACATCGGAAATGTACTTTGAAAATTTTATATGTTCGCTTATAGTGAACCCTCAACTTCGGTTATAGTGAAAGTAAAAAATAAAACTTCAAAGAAAAGATGTACTTGTAACATGAAATTGTATTTAACTTATTTCAAAACAAACCTTCTTGTAAAAACTTGAAAGAATGTGTTGAGAACAATATTGTAAGCCTACTATCCCTTAAGGCTCTACGAAACCCGCCATCTTGTATTGCTGCCTTCTCTTATTAACCAATGGGCAAGCGTATTTCACAAATTGCTCGGGCAATTTTGCACATTTTGGAACACCGTTTGTGGCTAACGCAAGATATATAATAAATAAAGAGTTCCCTGGTTTCAGATTTTCATTTTGGACCCTTTAAGTATTTTTTACTAATTAATAGAACTATGGAAGACGCCTTGGTACGACTTTCGCTGCAGATAAAAAATGAAAGGAAAGGTCAATAAAAATTCTGAAACCAGGGAACTCTTTATTTATCATATATCTTGCGTTAGCCACAAACGGTGTTCCAAAATGTGCAAAATTGCCCGAGCAATTTGTGAAATACGCTTGCCCGTTGGTTAATAAGAGAAGGCAGCAATACAAGATGGCGGGTCTCGTAGAGCCTTAAGTGCATTGAAGAACAAAGGTAGGATTAAAAATCTCAGGAACATTAAGCCCTGGTGTTCCTGTCTGCCAACACCACGTCAGTCCACCAACCCATGGATCAAGGTGTGATTCGCAGCTTTAAAACCTATTACAGAAGGGAAGTAACGCTTCATTTAATCCAAGCCTTGGAATCAAAGCAGAACACATCAATAAATGTTCTGAATGCCGTATGTTTTGGAAACAAAGCGTGGAGGAGTGTGTCAACTGTCACTGTACAGAACTCTTTCCAGAGGTCTGGTTTGGCTACTGGACGTGTGGCATTCGAAGTGGAGGATGATGTTCCCTTCAAGGACCTGCTTCAGCATATCGGTGCGAATTCCACTGAAGCTGAAGATTTTATCGATGCCTGACTGTGAAGTTATAACGAATGAAATCCCGTCGGAAGAAACAATTGTCGAGGCTGTGAAAGGCGATTCCAGCACGGAAGAAAACGAGACTGAAGACGATAGTGAAGAGCGTGGTTTGACACCCGTAAGTGACGTAAAATATCCAGATAACGTTCCTTGTTAACTGTTGTGCCCTCAGGAATCAATTCGGAATGGACAATGCCGTGAGAATCAAAAGACATCTCCAGCATGACTTTCCCTTTGCTGCGATCCTACCTGAATTTCTTTGATCGCGGTGAAGACGTTGATTTCCATGTTGAAGAAGCACGCTTTGCCTGAATATCAAATAAGTAGCAACACGTTTCATCACCTGTGATGATGTTATCCAAAAACGCAGGATCGCTATCCGCTTCGTCAATTAATTCGCCCGATATCCGCATCCGTTCATCTTTTTGTTCAGAGGTTAAAAGGCGAGGAACAATATCCTGACACACGCGGTGCATGTTATTATCCTCCGTCAAAATGCGCTGGCATGTGATTTTCGATAAGTTAGTTGCGTTAGCGATTTCCTCAACGGTTCGCCGACGATCCTGACGAACACACTGCGCCACCATCGTAATATTTCCCTCACTCCGTGTAGTCACAGGTTGACCACAGCGCTCATTATGTGCAACGGATTCTCGGCCCTCTTTAAAACGCCGATACCACTCGTACACCTTCGATCTCGCCATCGTAGAGTGACCGTATACCTTCGAAAGCATTTCTAAGGTCTCTGCAGCTGTTTTACCCAAACGGTAACAAAATGTAATGTTACAACGTTGCTCTTCAAAAGCCATGTTTCTCCCATCGCAGAAAACAGACGACTAACCACAGCAGCAAACATCTGCGCGCGCATTCCAATCACTTTCCATGGGCCAAACCATTCTCACTACGGAGGGGAGGGATGGTGTGATGTATTTCAGACGCCGTAACTTTAACTATACATGCTTGCGTTGTCACAGGTAGGCGCTGTCCCTGAACCTTTGGATCATACTCTGTACGATATCTTCTCTTCTTTGTCCGACTTTCCATGTTCTTTTAATTTGTTAAACGATACTGTAACTATTTTACATAAGACGTGTTTCAGAACTCACCTTACAATATGCACTCGGCAGTTAAAAAATTATGGTCATCACTTTCTCCAATCTGAATCAATTGTGTAAGAATAACGAAACTTCGCGTTCCATTAGTAGATAGTGGCGACATGTTTTAACAGCGGAGCACGTTCCACCGTGTCCAGTAGTTTTTGCAGTGTAGGCCGGGCCGTATTTACAGTGGTGTGCAAAAGTGTTGCATCACCTGCAAAAACCGTGAATTTTTAAGTTTAACTCTTTTTTTAACTAACAATTTTTTATAGTTATTTCACTGTTTTATATGTCATTAGATGCAAAATTTAATGGAGATTTCAAAAATGCTTTAGTTTTTGTTGTAGCTACTTCTGCTCTTAAGATATGACGTAAAATATGAGGTTTCTCAAACACATTCACGTTAGCTGTGTATCAGTTGTTACAGCCATCATAGACATTCTTTTACCCGTTTGGCTGCTTCCTAATGCTATGCTAATCCTACTCCAGGCTTCATAAGGGTTAACGCAGAGCTACTAGAGCATTGCAGTGGTCGCTTCTTGTTATTAGGGTATAATTTGTGTACATTCTCAATAATGGTTAAAACTGCGGAACTGTCCATACTAGACAGAGTAAAAATAGTTCTTCTGCATGAAGAGGGATATTCTTCAAAGCAAATCGCTGAAAGAGTGCGCCGTAATCAATCTACAGTTCTTAGACTACTGAAGAAAGTAAAAGACACTGTTGATATTACTATACTGCGCAAATTGATTGGGACAAAGTAAAAAATCACTATTTTTTCCAAAATTATGCCTTTATATCATTCTATGTCTTGATATACACTGATAAATACCTGTATTAGTATGAAGTATGTCCTCCTTTAGCAGAAATGACCTCTTAAATTCGTTTTGGCATTGACTCCACTAATTGAGTGCAGATATTTTTGACTTCATAATCGTGGAACCACACTTTTATAGCTTTCGTTATCATGCGTTCTTTGGTTGTACAGTCCATTTTACCTAAACGTCTCTTCAAAATATTCCACAAGTTTTCTATGGGATTTAAGTCTGGTGAATTTCCATGCCAATCAAGCAAATGAATTTGATTTTCCAGCATGAAATTCTTGACCAATTTCGAATTGTGACATGGGGCCAAGTCATGTTGAAATGTCCCGTCAAAAGTTTGCAAGAATGGAACAATCCTACGTTGTAATATTCCTACGTACTTGGCTGAATTCATCATACCTTGAACAGGAACTAAACTTCCAGTGCCATTTGATGTGAAAAAACCCCAAAACATCTGTTTCAGAGGATGTTTTACAGTTTGTTTGACAGGCTCAGGTCTTAAGGGTTCACAGTTGCTTCGTCTAACGACATTTGAGTTTCATCACTGAAAATTTCCTTTTTCCAGTCGTCAGCAGTCCATGATTTGTATTTTTTAACCCATGGTAAACGTTTTATCTTCATTTTCGCATTCAAATATTGTTTTTTCGTTGGTCTTCTGGCCTTCCGGCTAACTTCCAGAAGCCTACGGCGTACAGTTGAATCCCTAACATCACAACCACTAGCCAATAAATCTCTTTGAAGGTCGGTGCTTGTTTTTTTGGATTCATTTTACTATTTCTGATTAGATATTTATCGGTTCGTGGAGTTGTTTTTCGTTTTCTTCCACATTTACCTCCCCTTTTTGGAGACGACGATCCAGATGCATTGTATCGCGTAAACAGTCTTGATACACTTGATTTGCCTACACCAACTGCAGAAGCGATATCTCTCACTGTCATAAAAGTGTGATCCTTTAGAGCAATTATTTTTGCACGCTTCCTTGGGGAAATATCCATTTTTCAATACACGAAAGCAACACGTACTCACAGAGAGCAAAAACTAACATCCACCTGTCACACACGAAAGCTCACAGCTGAAGCTGAAGTGCCTATTTCCTGTTTAAAACCGGTCAAACCACATTCTTACTATCAAGTGCTAACAGTCACACCACCTCACAGCTGATAAACCGGTTTACATGGGTTTCCGACTTCAACTGGCGATCACATTACAATTCTGAGAATAAAATAGCTTGTATCATTTAAGTTGCACGGTATAGTAAAAGTATGCGTCGCAGTGAAAGACCCAGATCCACTACAACCAGGCAGGATAGAGTGCTCAGAAAGCTTAGCTTGGCAGACAGGTGGTTCAATTCACTTGAATTGCTTCAAAGATGGTTTGAAGTGGCTGATGTTATTGTTAGTACATCTACTGTTAGGAGGAGGCTGCTTCACTATGACTTACGTGGCTGCAAAGACAGGCGTAAGCCAATGTTAAAAGGAAATCAAATACAGCGTCGACTTCAGTGGGCAAAACAGGATGTCTCATGGACAACCAAGCAATGGGGAAATGTTCTTTTCAGTGATGAATCAGAATTTTGCCTTAATGAGAATCAGAGTAGAACGAACGAGCGTCATAACAAAAGTTATACACACGTTAATCTAAAACGAAAGTGAATGATGCAATCGGGAAAATGATTGAGTCATGTGAAGGTCACACTCTCAGCAACGCAGTGGTCATTTGCTGTGTGGACGCCGGAGGGTTTTTAAACGGAAGCGTGCAGCTCCTCAGGTCGAGTCACGGCGTTAGACCAGCGCTCGTACGTGAAAATAGAAACTCTGCGGGGGAAAACTCCGACACGGATCCACACTGCCTTGCAAGAAGTTTGTAGGGAAGAAACTCTTGTTCGAAGCACAATGTTTCTTTCTGAGGACAAAGTTGAGACCTGAAATTCCTCAAAATCGCCCCAATTTGTTGGATCTTGCTGCATGACAACGCATCGTGTCGTGGTGCAGCGTCGGTACAGGGACATTTGTCGAAATACGGCTGGGAAACTTTATCCCACCCACCATATTGCCTTGATCTCAGTCCACCCGACTTTGATCTTTTCCCAAAGTTAAAAAATCGGCTCCGCGACATCTGCTACGAATCGCTGGACGAACTGTCATTGGACGTGACCCGAATAATACGACAGCTGAAAAAAGATGGCGTACTACGAGGAATCCAGAACCTGCCTCACCGCTGGAAAACTGTCATTAGCAGTGGAGGGAGTACATTGAACGGCAATAAGGTAATTTTTCTCCGTAACTTCACACTTTTCTCAAAAATGGACACTGCGCAGAACTTTTGTTAGGACCTCCGTATGTAAGAAGATTCAAGCATGAAGAATTCCATCCAAGTTGCTTAGTGACTACCAGGGCCGGATTAAGGCCTTAGAGGACCCCTAGGCTAAGATATCTCAGTGTGCTACCAAGGCTAAGACATCTCAGTGGGCTACCAAGGCTAAGATATCTGAGTGGGCTACCAAGGCTAAGACATCTCAGTGGAGCCCCGAAGAACTTATGACGGACAATCAATTTTGAAGTCCGTTAAAATACGAAACTCCAGCAATATGCTTCTGATAATTAATACAATATGCTTCTGATAATTAATGTAGTGAATGCAATATGCTTCTGATAATTAATGTAGTGAATGCAATATGCTTCTGATAATTAATGTAGTGAATTTTCCAAACTAATAAATTACCTGCAGAGTTTTTATAAAAATCACTGTATTTTCTACTGTTCTCACAAAAACGTGAGTTAAAAGCTTAAGGTTCCTGGATTTTGCCTTGGAATTTCTAATAATTTAGCATTTTATACTTTTCTTGGTGCGTATTTTTTGCTATGCAATGTGAAGTCACGGTGGACTCCGCCCATTAATGGTTCCAAGTGCAAGCAGAGACGTACGGTTTGTGCGAATCAAATGTCCGGCGCGAACGAGCAGTGGAGACAGGCCCCCACCACAGCGGAATGGAACCACCCACACCTGTTGCGGGTATTACGTCACAGAGTTACTATAAATAGCTAGCACGTGTGTGAAGGGCAAGGTTCAGGCGTGGTTTGTTTGGACGTAACGTGGCTTGCAAAGGAAACATGCAGACGCCGGATTTGAGAGTCATCTTCCTGTATGAATTTAAACTGGGCCATTCCTGCAGCAATTGCCGCTCGAAACGTTAACAAAGCGTTTGGGGAGAATACAGCCAACGAACGAACCATTCGGCGATGGTTTGTGAAGCTTTGAAGCGGAGATACGGACCTGCAAAACGAAGAACATGGTCCCGGACCTGTTGCTATTTCTGACGATGTTCTGTTACGTGTGGTTGAAGCGGACCCCCGAAATACGTGTCGTGAGATAGCGGCAGAGGTAGATGTCCACCACACGACATTTGTTCGGCGTCTGGTTGTACTGGGCAAGGTCAAAAAGCTGCACATGTGGCTGCCGCATGAGTTGACAACTGCCAACAAGGCTAGGCGTTTGGAAGTCCGCACGTCGCTGCTTGTCAGGAATAAACAGGAACCTCCAGTGCATCGAATCGTCACCTGCAACGATCGGAAATTATCTGCACAATGGCACAGCCTGCTGGACGGCATCCTAAGCCACCCCTACACACGAAGAAGATGATGCTCCTTGTCTGGTGGTCCACAGCCTGGAAACTTCGTCGGAGTTTTTTCGCAGGAGGCCAAACCATCACTGCAGAACGTTATTGTGCTGAATCACACCAGATGCACCGGAAATTGCTGCAGAAACAACCAGCTTTGATCAACAGACATGGTGTTCTTCTGCTCCAGGACAGTCGCACAACGAACGATGCTGACACTAAGTGCCTTGGGCTATGAAGGATTGCTTCATCCTTCCTATTCTCCGGGCTTGTCTCCCTCAGACTATCACCTGTTTCGTCGCCTGGACCACTTCCTGTCAGGGAAGGAGTTCACGACAAACAACGAGGTTCAACGTGCAGTTGATGACTTCTTCGGGTCCCAGCCACAACACTGTTTTCGTTCCGGGATCATAGCCTTGCCGGACAGATGGCAACTATGTGTCGGTACCGAGGGGATTATTTTGCCTAAGTAAGTTGTCCTACTTTTCCGCTCTCGCCGTCCACGTGTGCTGGTCCTTTGCCGGACATTTCATTCGCACCAACCCAATAAAAAAAATCTGAACATTTTTTGCTAATTCTGTATGCAAAGATCCGCAGAAATAAAGAATTTTAAACACGCAGTTTTCTTTCCGTCTCGGAACAATCCGCTAAAATAAAAAAAAAACATTCAGTACTATTTTTGTTGATAAAAAATATTGGATCACAACCCTTTAACCGGCTGGAACGAATTAACTCGGGGTTAACAAAATTTAGCTACAATCAGCTCGAACGAATATATTCGTCTAAAAACAGTGTCGAACGCTTCTCAAATGAATGAACTTGCTCGTCAGAGAGCGATGCTTTCTCCTGATAGCTTCTCAAAGTGTTCGTTTAAGGGGATAACTGACACTAAATGGCCACTTTGTTTTTTCAAATTTGTCATTTAAGAGGATGATTGACACTAAATGGCCACTTTGTTTTTTCAAATTGGTCATTTAAGAGGATGATTGACACTAAATGGCCACTTTGTTTTTTTCAAATTGGTCATTTAAGAGGATGATTGACACTAAATGGCCACTTTGTTTTTTCAAATTGGTCATTTAAGAGGATGATTGACACTAAATGGCCACTTTGTTTTTTCAAATTGCTCATTTAAGAGGATGATTGACACTAATCCTTTCTAAGTGATTCATCTGCTAAAAGGGCTATACAGTGTCCACTAACCTAAAAAAAAAAAAAAAAAAGACAGACGTTTGAGGCACTTGTTTCTGCCCAGTTTGACGTTGTCCCTGTCACGGGAACAAGCCCTTCCCCATCATGTTTAGGGTCATGGAGCAGAGAACAGGATTATAGAAGCGAGAACATATCACTAGCAACAAGTTTATGTTCGGTACTGCTGACGTGGGAGAGGTAAAGGTATTGTTTTTTCGTAGCTTTCGTAGAATCAAGTCTTTTTATGTGAACAATTTCTGTTTGGGAAGCTTAGAAAAGTTTGGGCACTATTTGGTTCAGAAACATCGGCCGCTTAAAGAGTTAAAGATATATTTCATCCAATTCCAGAAAGAGAAGGCTGTGAAATTTTTAAAATTACCGTTCTTGAACTGTGTCTTTTTGTGGACTCCAAATGTGACGACCGTCAGTTGTTTTTTCTAAAAGGAATGGCAGTTTTCTTGAAGACCTTATTACTTTTTGGTCGCGTTTAATGTGTATGCATGGCCCGGTAATCTTGTGTGTTAATTTGGCAATTTTTTTATAATAATATCCAAAACTCAGTTATTAATAACCGGGCTGAGTTATTATAATAATAATAATGGAGCCTGTCCTCCACTACAAGTATGAGCCAACAACTATTCTAGAGAACAACACCCACAAGATGTACTGGGACAGATCCATCAGAACAGATAAGGCCATCCCCCATAATCGGCCCGATATCGTCCTGGTCGACAAGGAAAAGAAGTCAACACACCTCATTGACATAGCTGTGCCCAACACGTACAACATCTGAAAGACGCACTGAAAGAAGCTGTCAAAGTATAACGACCTACGATACGAAGTCCAGGAAATGTGGCATATGGATAACGTCACCACCGTCCCCCATAGTAATATCAGGAGTTGTACCTAAGACCATTCACAGCTCTATACAGACACTAGACCTTCAACCTAACACCTACATGGAACTACAGAAGGCAGCTATCCTGAACACCTGTAGGATAGTAAGGAAGTTCCTGGACAACTGAGAGAAAGAAATACCACTTCCCAGACTTGGTACATCGTACCCGTCCCGGAAGGAAGAGGCGGAATAATAATAATAATAATAACAATAATAATATTACCAATAACAACAATAATAATAATAATAATAATAATAATAATAATAATAATAATAATAATACCAATAACAACAACAACAACAACAATAATAATAATAATAATAATAATAAAACTCACCCGGTATTTGTGACCACCAAACGACATCTGTTAATCCCCAAAATCCAGCGATAACGAGAAACAAATAAGATTTGCTGGAAGGATCAGGTTCCCAAAGAACGAGGCAAACGTGCAGCGCCATGCTGATGCTTCCCACTCCGATCAACAAACCAGTCTGTGTCAAACTTGTGGCTAATTTCCCGACGATTAAAGTCATCAAAGCTCCAACGACGCCGAAGCATACGCTCACAAAACCCACGTGACCGATACCCCAGGAACAGGCGATGTAGGCCTAAAATAAAAAGAATCAACAAGAGAGTCGCAGACATTTCAAATGAACAGATTCACTTTTGCTATCAGTGAGAAACTTACAGAGACATTGGAGTAGCACAGACAGGCAAACGTAATGCTAGCGGTTCTGAAACGACGGAAACCTATTGAACGTACAGCGCCATCTATGAATGGAGGCCCAGCAAAGACATAAGTGTTTGGCAACTGCGTACCACCAGCTGGCAGTGATGGGTCACTGCTGGCTGAAATCTGCCACTCACGGTACGGTAGCGAACCGTTGGTGGCAGCGCCCTCAGTTGGCAGCCACTGTAGCATCGCCGTGAACAACGGGCCTCCACGCAAGGGCCACTAGTTGCCCGTAGCTAGCAACCGATGCAACCCTAACAGGAGGTGGAAGCAGCGAGTCTTTCGTGGTACCAGTTAGTTGAAGACTACGCTCTCGTCATCGTGTTCCTTTAGTGGATGTTAAAAAAAAAGCCATATGTAGAGGGACGGATAAATTCCCTAATGAAATGCCGCGTCGATGAAGATTACCGTCGGATTCGGCAAGCCATTAGTCACGTCACATGATTGCCGGCTGCCAATGCCGGGACACTGACAGACCACCTTAGGCTAACCATCATTTATGTCACGTACTTGCAGGGCCTCTTAAGGGCCGCTTGCGGCAGACACAGCCTGTGATAGAAATTTCCTCAGCGCCGCGACATCATGTAGGCGTTTCGTTGGGTTGGGCTGAATGCCTGAACTGCTGGCCCATCTGGTGGACACCGGGACATTTTCTTGATGGTTCATGTAACGGCAACGTAGTGCTGGGCCAGTGCTAGCACTGCTGAAGCCAGATGCCTATTATAAAGCAAGTTTTGATTCAATTCATAACTAACTGCAGAATTTACGTAGCAAGAATGTTCGCCTACGACCCGAGAACTTTCGAGATCAAATTGTAATTAGCAAATACCGATATCCCCGAAAAAACAAACAAGACTAGCAAGCAGGAAAATACGAGGCTATATCGCGGTCAGAGAGCAAAGATATATTAGGTGTACGAATAAGTTTTAAGGCGTTTTAAAACAACGCAACATGTAATTTAAGATAAAACAATAATACCTTTACGAATCAAAATATGCGCCGTCATTATCTATCACCTTCCGCCATCGGTCGGGCAGCTGACGGATTCCAGCCATGAAGAATACTTCGTCGTGTGACGCGATGAAGTCGTCAACCCATTTTTGCACTTCGTCACATGTCCGGAACCGTACAGCATACAAACCATGTTGCATCGATCGGAACAAATGATAGTCTGAAGGGGCTATGTCGGGAATATACGCTGGGTGCTACAAAACTTCCCAACCATGCGTCAATGACGTTTCCTTGACCGATTTCGCGACATGCGGCCTAGAGTTGTCATGCAGTAATTTCACGGAACGCAATCCTTTGCCTGTGAATGGACGTTTCCGACAGATTTCCTGGTTCAATCGCAGCAATTGTTGCTTATGGTGATCAGCAGTAACAGTTTGACCCTGTTCCAATAGTTCATAACAGAGCACACCCTTCATATCCCCCCTGATGCGCAGCAGAACTTTCTTGGAGTGAATATTGCGTTTCGGTGTCGAAATCGTTGCTTCACCGGGGTCTACCCAGTGTTTTTTGAGTTTGGAGTTGTCGTACCATATCCACTTTTCATCACCCTTAACGATTTTCCACAGGAAAGACTTTCTGTGTTGTTTATTCAACAGATTCAAACACTTCATGACACGCTTATCCTTGTTCCTCTGGCTCAGGTCATGTGGTACCCATTTTCCTTTCTTCTGAATCTTACCCATTGCGCGTAAACTATTGAAAATGGTTTGTTAAGTTACCCCCAGTTGTTTAGCTAGTTCTTTTTTGCATTTGAGACGAATCTTCATCCAGCAATGCTTGCAGTTCTTCATGTGCAAACTTCTGCGGGGCACAGCTACGTTCTCGATCGCTAACATCAAAATCACCTGCTTTAAACCATCTAAAGCAACACTCGCACGTGCTTTTCGATGCAATATTCTCCCCCAGAAAAGAACAGATCGATGCACATGCTTTTGAAACACTTCGTCGTGTGACGCGATGAAGTCGTCATTCGTAAAGAACGCAGTGTCGAATAAATGCAGCATCGCTTGCCATCTTTCCCCTACCGATGTGCAAATGCGTTTGACTGTTGGGCAAACTTCTATGTCACATTTTATACTCTGGGCCAATTACGGTCACATGACAACAACACGGGGCAACGTCGGATATGTAAATTAGCTGTATACGTCACACAAGAAACGCTTTAAAACTTATGTGTACACCTAATATATATATTTAAAAAACAGGAAAGAAAACTACTAAACAGAAAAATTTCGCGTCACATCACTTAAATCTTAAAGATATATCAAAATCTTAAAGATTTAGAACTGAAATGCTCCCGCAAAAACGTCAACACCTTAATTTCTCCCTACAATGGCGGCTTTCTGTGCAAGCCGGAATAGCATGCTTTTTGCCTGTCTATTTTCCTCCAATGTATTTGGAAACTTTGAGACATACAAAAACAAGGCGTGGATAAATATTTTAGAATAACCAGAATTTTTAAGGACGCAGTAAGGTCTCTACTATTCAAGCTGACTTCGTAACTGTTTGCTTTTTACGGTCCTTATACTTACAAAACTATATAGTAACCAGAAAATCAATTGTTTTCTACACAGTCAAGTCACATTATTGTGACCACCTCCTACTTTTGACGTCAACAGCGCGTAATCAATGAAAGCAGGAACGTGTCGTGAGCTGGTTTGAGAGTATATAAGGTATGCCGCATGCATTCTGAAAACATATCACTCGTTGCTGTCATGGATAAAAGGAGAGATTTATCTGATTTGCAAAAAAGGATGATTTTCGGCTGTTGGGCCAAGGGTGGCAGTATTTCTGAAAGAGCGCAGTTTGTGAACTGTTCGCGTGCTGCTGTGGTTAAAGTGTTACGTGATTTTAGAAATAGCACCATTGCGAATAAGCGACGTGGAAACTGCGGAGCACCACGCGCCATTGACGTGAGAGGTGAACGTCGGCTTCGAAGGTGCGTGAGGGCCAGTCGACACGCTACAGGAAGCAATTCACTAGCCAAATGAACCAGGGGCTACCGGAAGTGTGTCTAAAACGACAATTTAGCGAACCCTGCTGCGTATGGGGCTCCGATGCAGACGGATGGTCCTTGCACCTATGCGAAGGGAGGTGCATCGGCAGAAAAGGCTTACATTTGCACGGCGATATCGTAATTGGACCGCTGCTGATTGGCAAAGGAATGCCTTCTCCGATGAGTCACGTTTTCTGCTTCCTCGAAAGGATGGACGTTAGCTTATAAGCCGAGAAACATCGGAGAACAAACACTCTTCAACCACTGCTGAAAGAACACAAGCTGGTGGGGGCAGCGTTATGGTCTGGGAAAGGTTTTCATTGCATTCTCTGGGTCCACTCATACCTGTGGAAGGCACTATGGACCGAATCCGTTACGGATCCTCCACCTCGCACCCTCCAACAGCTGTCAGATGCACTGCAGTCAGTATGTCTCCACATACCTGTGAATATCATCCAGCACCTTATTGAGTCACTCCCATCCCGTCTAGCTGCTGTCCGCGCTGCACACGGCGGTTACTCTGGATATTAGCTGGTGGTCACAGTAATGTGACTCGACCGTATATTAATTCTTTGTTGTTGTTTTTTTGCAAACTTAACGATATGCGCCATCCCTTTTCCATTTAGGCAGAGGGATAAGCGCTATCTTTTCCTCCTTTCTCTTAAAGAGAGGGATCTTTATTGAAGGTTTAAAGACCACCGTGAGCAATTTGATGGGCTATAAGCAGTCGCCAGTCCCGAATTTATAGTTACTTGTTCCAGGGAAGGAAGGGAGCGAACCAGTGCAGTAAGACAAACAAAACATCCATGCTTCCCTGGGATTCGAACCGGGACCCATCAAGGACGAATGATCAAAAGATACCATTTTTCCTTGAACGTCCGAGGAGGACTTACAAAGGACTATGGTCCAGTACTTACAACGGACTATGCGCAGAGGCATTTCAGTTCGAAATATGCCCACCCCAGACAGTGATGCAATACTCACAACGTCATGCCATTCTGAACAATAACTGGTCTAGGTGCTCTTGGGATAAATTCACCCACTCCTCCCTCAGAGCACGTATAAGTTCTCGTATATTCTCTGGAAGCGAATTTCGTTCAGCAATGCGTCTCCCCAGAGCTTTGAAACATGTTCTATGGGATTTAAATAAGGATATTCATCGCTGGCCACTCCATTCGATGAATGTCCTGATCTTCTGTAGTTCATTCACTGCTGCTGTACGATGGGGTCTCGTGTTTTCATCCATAACAAGAAATTCTTCGCCCACAGCACTGTGGAATAATCGAACATGACGTAGGATAATTTCATTGCAATGCCTTACACCAGTCACAGTCCCTTTGTCAAGTGATAGTAGCTCGGTATGTCGATTAAGCATAATGCCAGCCCACCCCAATGATCTCGGCACCACCGTATCTGTCCATTTCCACGATGTTCTCGTGATGGTAAGCAGATCCATTTTCACGCCAGATTAAGTGACGTCTGGAATCTGACGAGAGACTGAAACGACTCTCATCCGTAAATAATACATCAGACCGTTTGTCCTTTGTCCAGATTTTATGGATACGACACCACTGCGAATGTACTCTACGATGAGCTCTAGATAAAGGGGTGTATCTAACAGGCCTTCGGGCATGTAGTTCTTCCTTTTCGCAGACGTTTTGCCAGTTTCCCGAAATATCCGCGTAATGTGCTTGCATGGAGCTTAGACGCAATTTTACCTGCGGTAAAACTGCGTCGATTGCGTTTCAGAGACTTTTGGAGTAGTAGCTTAAACCTTACCGAGACTGCATTAATGCCTCCCATCCTGCATTACCAAACTTCCCACAAGGTTATTTAGAACCTGTGAACAAAATGCCGTTCTGCTTTCGTTTCGGCAAAAGGATGACGTGTTCATAGATTCTACATCATCCCGCATTGAAAATCGTCGAACACAGAAAAGAGCAGGGGCTTTGGTTGTTGTTGTTTTGTTTTCGGAGTCTAACGACCAACACGTGCAACTCTTAGTAGAATGAGCAGTTGCCCGACCATAATTTGGGGACACTGGTTCCAGTGAGGATAGGGAAATAGTGCTGACAGACAGGCTCGTCGATACCACATTCGGGGCTAGAGCTACTAGTCAGAAACCTATGCCTCTGAACAGTCGGCCATGGGGGCCACAAGCTGCCCCTTTGCTGCCCTGATGGCCGACCTTTCGCAGCATTTCTTCAGCAGTTCTAAGACAACAAATTCTTGATCGTCAACTATGCCCTAGTTGGATTTCTGTTTTAAGAGACTTTAGTTTGCTCTTGGTTTTAGCGTGCTGAAAACCTTTTTCTCCCACCATTAAATCTCGGAAATACACCTATAGCTCTTTTTAAAGGCTGGTAAATACACGCATTGTCATAAAAATCCGCGCACCAAGAAGGAGGTGTTGAATTGAAATGATATTTTAGTAGTGAGATGGTACATACCAAGGATAGAAGTGATTACAATATCACAGCAACCGGACGATTTCCCGCGGACATACGGTACACATTCCGGTCAGCGTTAGTGCCGTGTCGGACCGCCTCGTGCTCGGATACATGCGGTGATTTTTTTTTTTTTTGATTGGAGGTTTAACGACCACCGTGAGCAACTCAATGGGATATAAGCAGTCGCCCGTCCCTAATTTAGGGTCACTGGTTCCAGGGAAGGGAGAGAGCCAGTGCCGTAAGACAAAAACAACATCCATGCCTCACCGGGATTCGAACCCGGACCCCTTTCGGACGAATGATCAGAGGTCATCGCTTAGACCACTGCACCACCGGGGCGGCCTGCGATTTCGTGCTTCCGCCTTTCTCAAGGGTGATATATGTGACATACTACATAGGAGATGGACATGTCATGACGCCAAGTAACAGTGATAAGATGTTGTCGGCGTACCTTAATTGGGAAGCATTCAGCCCCAAATGGTGGCCGATTCGGCTCTCCGGCCACACTGCCTCTCTCATCCCGACGATACGGCCTCGTTCAAACTCCGTTAGTTGCCCGTATGCACATCTACGGCGGCTCTTCCGCATGTCTAGTGCTCAGGGATCTCACCTGACTCTTACCGTGCACTTCGGCACGAATGTGGAGTCCCCTGCGCTGCGCCTTATAAGCCCGAAAGATTGCGATTGCAGTTCCGGCCTTGGACGAGCGGGCATACGGAATCGCGCGAAACTTTAAATCATTTGGATGTCTGCCCTCCCCGTAGCTATTCGCCGAGTTTCGCGGTAATCGCACGGTTTTTACCTGGTGCGGGGATTTTTATAACAATGAGTGTAATAAACCAGGACATTTTTGCACAAAAGCAAGGTCTTACCCACAACAAATTAAACCGCAGGTTGCTGACGAATCAGACAGCCTTCATTTATGCTTCCGATGTTCGTAGGAATTTTTTTTAAAGCTATAATTGCTGAGGTTGTGGGGCAGTTTATGGCTAGCATGTGCACAAGTATATGCAATCTTTTAAATGCATGCTTGCTTTTTTATATAAAGAACAACACGAAAACCAAAACAATTACGAAAAGCTCAGAAGGAAAACAATATCAACTTACTGTTCAAAACGGAGGGAATGCCATAAAAAAAAAAACACCGTTATGCTGAAGTCACGTAAGTTTTGGTAAGGACGCAAGATGACGTGTCAGATGACTCATACTTGATCTGAAACAGGCTTCTTTAGCCGGAAGTCACGTGACTAGCTTGAGGTCTGGATAAGAACTGAGTTTTACTCAACCCCTACAGGTCGCGCGGGTTTGTAAAGTAAAACTTGTGCGCTTGAGACCTACTGGAAAAATTACTAGGCTTTTTATGGATTAAAAACTTCATGGGGCATACTTCTTCCCACCATGTATCCATCTGCAAGAGCTTACGACACAATGTTTTGACGTAGGACTACGTCTAACTCCGTGGATAGTATGGGGCGACTTACGGCCGACTGCCTTGACAAAAATAGGTCCCAATTGAAATCACTAGTACAGTGCTACTATTTACTATCATTATAGCGTTAAAAATACGTGCCGCATACTAATCGTGTTAACATATTCGTAAATAGCATGGAGTCCAATTCGCGTACTGCGTATTACATCCTGCGCACGACGCTCACCTCGCTCCCTGTGCGCGGAGCAGATGATTATCTCAGCAACCGTGAGCGCAACACGACTGTGCGTGATATCGTTTTAAAGCTCTCGACGAGATCTATTCAAATATATGAAGAATATTTCGCAGTGGTTTGAACTGAAGATTTTAAAAATTCTTTTCTTGTGAACCGGTGAACACTTTTGACAATATCGCGGTTTATCTGGACAACCGTGAGTGCAAAATGACTGTGCGTGGCATCGTTTTAAAGCTCTCGACGAGATCTAGTCAAACACATAAAAAATATATCGCAGGGGTTTAAACTAAAATTTTTAAAAATTGTTTTCGTGTGAACGGGTTAACATTTTCGACAATGCCGGGGAATTCGCAGAATGAACGCAAGCAAAAGTGGAGAAAATCAAAACGAGACGCAAGAGTAAGAGACGAGGAATGTGAGAAGCCAAGAGGACAGAGCACCATGTTGGGTAATCCGTGTATCGATCTGCTTTGTGTTCGCAATGTATCCAGCATTAGTTGTAAAAGTTATGTTTGAAACCATACTCGATTACCTCATTTCAACTCTCTGATCTGCAAGTCGTAGTCCTGCGTTCCAAACTGACGGCTCAATTAGAACTGAGCCTACCTGTATTTTTTTCTTTTGTATAAATCTAGTTATTATATGAAAATTTATTTTCAGTTGCCTTTGAGTAGTAAACCTTGGATTGACAACGACGACTAAAAACACTGCGTTGCGGAACTGTATATTAAAAGGCATTAGTTTTGTATACAGTTTCCTAAAATCTGCTAGGAAAACGACTGGAGATTAGTGCACTGTAACTACTTCAAACAATCATTAAAGCGAAATCTGCGTAAATACTTAAATCTTAGACTTACCTTGGTAAAATCTGCCACATAAAATGCGTTTTGTAAACCACAGTAAATTGTGACAGGAAGCAATAAAATCTGATTCGGGTTTTTCAAATGTTTCAGGCTTTCCAGTAGATTAAAGCAGCATGATTCCCTTATTTCGTTATCATCGTCTGAATCTTCACGGTGTGAATCTCGTCTGTCTAAATCTAGCGAATCTAAGCAAACCAGCATAATAAAAATGGCCACTACAGAGCTCGCAGAATATGCAGACACTAATGTAAACCGATCTTTGTCTCGAGGAGGATCCAGGTTTGGATTTGTACCATTAACAAAAGTGTCGTAGTTCACAAACCACACACCGCACTTCGTGACATTTTGTCTCACTTGAATGTTTTCCACAGTGGACCTCAAGATGAAATACGATAGCAGATTACCCCATATCTGCATATTAGCTGTGAAAAACAAGTATATCCCATGAAATTTCAACACCACATTTTCTATGGGGTCTGTGACATGCGTTTTGTAACTACAAGCAAGTTCGTTAAGGTAGAGACCGACGGCCGTACGCATGGGTCCAGCTGCTAGACCTACAAGACTTGCAGTAGGTATGAGTGTTTGCCACTTGGGATCAAAGTTAGCGACAA
Source organism: Macrothele yani (assembly GCA_039090855.1). Lineage (NCBI taxonomy): Eukaryota > Metazoa > Arthropoda > Arachnida > Araneae > Macrothelidae > Macrothele > Macrothele yani. Next base: position 19,039,540 of record CM077023.1, on the reverse strand, counting down.
TGTATGGAGTTGTTGCGATCATAGCAAAAATGATTGTCGATTTGCAACCCAGTCTAGTAATCATCAAGGTAGGAAACAATATGGAGGATAACATGGAGAATGCATATATCACAGCTTGTGAATCAACTCCTATGCCATGTTCTCCGTTCATGGTACTCTGAAGAACGCTAAGACCCTGCAGCCCAGTGCATAAGGCCATCATGCTCATGCACAAAACTAAAAGATTCTTCACAATACGAAAGTTGCTCCCTCGGCAAAGAGCAGAAGCGGGGCTTTGCAATGGTTCATTTCCGCTTCCCTGGTTGATCCTTCCTGCAGGAACAAGGGGAGGCACTTCAGCTTCGTCATCACACTCATCGCCAACGTGTTCTTGCGTCTTTTGGCCTTCCATGCTGAAGAAAGTCTGCAAATGGATAAAATTTATCAGTTAGTTGCATATTTCGGCAACTTGGAAAATGTGATTAAGTCTTATTGCAAACAGTTCTTGTATTCTCATTCAACCATAATGAGGATAAGCATCATTCTAAAGAAATTGTTCAAAATCGAAATTTTGGAGAAAGTAGTTAGTTGTTTGAACATCTTTTTTACTACACGGACTGCTGTTTACTTCCTTCAACGAACTGCTTTCTTTCTGTATCAGCATTATACTATAGTCGGAGAGATAAATTCTAAATGCACCCGACAGCGCCACTTCCAGCGCGCAACTCCCAGGGAGATTCGCCGTTATGAATAAAGAATGGAATAGAAACAAAAACTGTTGATCTTATTTTATCGCCCAAAAAATATATACGTTCCACACACACCTCTTTATCTAGCGTGGTATTTACAACCGGGATTTGTGGATTTTATAATGGAAAACCCAGGGCCGGATTAAGGCCTCAGTATGCCCCTGTAGGCTAAGACATTTGAGTGGGCCCCCAAAGAACTTATAACGGGAAATCATTATGAAGTCCGTTAAAACACGAAATTGTAACTACTAAATTGTCGGCAGTGTTTTCATAATAAGTCACTGTATTTTTCATTTTTCTCATAAGGCTCCCAAAGAACTTAGGGCGGAGAATCACTATGAAGACCATTAAAACATGAAATGGTAGCAATATGTGGATGATAATTAATACGTAGTGCATTCTCCAAACTAATAAATTACCTGCAGAGTATTCGTGAAAAGGCACTGTATGTTCCATTGTTTTCACAAGAACATGGGTGAAAAGCTTAAGATTCCTAAATGTTGTCTTCGATTTTCTAATGATTTAGCATTCTATACTTTTCTTAGTGCATCTTTTTTTACGCTATCCAACCGTAGGTTGAACGATCCCTATTGAAAATAAATGAAATGGGGTCAAAGGTCAAAACATAGGAGCGAGGATCCATTCCATTGCCTTTATGCATCATAACTTGCGTAAAAATGGTTCGATTTCAATGACATTTAGGTATGTGGTAAGGAACCAATTGGGAACAAACCCTGTTGAAAATGGGCGGAATGGGGTCAAAGGTCAGGACATAAAAGCGGGATCCATTTCATTGCTTTTATGCGTCATAACATGCGTAAATATGGTTCGATTTCGACGAAAATTTAGTATGTGGTAGGGAACCACCTGGGCACGAACCCTATTGAAAACGGGCGAAATGGGGTCAAAGGTCAGGCAGGACATAAGAGCGGGATCCATTCCATTGCCTTTATGCATCATAACTTGCGTAAAAATGGTTCGATTTCGATGAAATTTTAGTATGTGGTAGGGAGCCACTGGGGACGAACCCTATTGAAAATGGGCGAAATGGGGTCAAAGATCAGGACACTGGAGTGGGATCCATTCCATTGCCCTTGTGCATCATAACTTACCTAAAAATGTTTCGATTGCGACAAAACTTTATCATGTTGTTCCGGAGGTATACTGAACCTTTTCTGTTGAATATCATCGACATAGCGTCAAAGGTCAGGGCACAGGAGCGCGAGATTTATTCCACAGCCATTATTCTCATAACTTGAGTAAAACTGCTTCTATTGCGACAAAACTTCAGTATGTTATTCTTGAGGTATACTGAACCGGTTCTGTTGAATATCATCGAAATGGGATCAAAGGTCAGGACACAGGAGCAAGATTTATTCCACAGCCATTATCCTCATAACTTGAGTAATGATTTCTGGTATGTTGGAAAGCGTATCATAATCAATGCATTGCATGATTTTACTAACTTGTTTGTTATGCAATGTGAAGCCACAGGGGACTTCGACCATTAACAGATCCAAGTGCAAATTGGGAAGTGTGGGTGGATGGTAGTGAAATAGCTGAAACTATCTTGTTCACTTCGCTGTACATAGCGACATAAAACCTTTACCCTTGATGAGTCACTATCTTGAATTTTTTTCGTCTTCCAGCCTCTGACCAAGTAGGAATCATGCGAGACAAAAGTAAAACTATTTTATAAATCTCTCTCTCTCTCTCTCTATCTATCTATCTATCTATCTATCTATCTATCTGTTATTTGCCCAGGCATGTCTCCTGGGCCCTTGGTCATGGTGGGCCCCAAGACTATATAGCCCCTGTAGTCCCCCCCGTAATCCGGCCCTGGGGAAAAAACCCAAGAACGCGACTAAAAATTTGAAAAAAACTGCAATTACTGTTGTTTCAGTTTATAAACTCGTTAATGCAACTACACCCATCCACACACACACACGCGCGCACAATTGTTGTATTGAACGCTGTGGTTTGGGATTTTCTCGTTTGTCTGTTATAACACAGCAAAGCACACGCTATGACCAACTACACACACCGGCCACTAAATTACAAACTTTTATTCATTACCGGGTTGGACCTTCAACATCTTGTAGGATCTATGGTTTAGCATAGATCCTACAAGATGTTGGACTGCATCTACGTCTACAGCATACCAGGCATTCACCAGACAGTCGTTTAGCTGGCTCAGATTTGACGGAAGAGAACTCTCCTCCTGGATCTGTTTCTCTAACATGTCTCATACATTCTCAATGGGGTTCAGATCCAGGTCTGTAGTGGCCAGGGATGATGGTGGAAGTCTCTGTAATGCTCGCTGAACCATTGCTGAACACATCTTGCACGATAAGCAGTAGCATTGTCGTTCATGAAACAGCCGTCACCTGCTGGAAGAAAATTCAACATTTCAGGATGGACATAATCGGCAATAACGTTTAGATAATCCTCGGATGCCAACCGAGACTCCAGCAATGTCAAGGGACCAGTTCCATACTAACAAAACGTTCCCCACACGAGGGCATTTTCTCCAGAACCTTCAGTGGCGTTTACAAGGCACGTTGAGCACATTCTTCCGGAGGCTTTCCCCAAACCCTCTGCCTACCGTCTGTACAGAAAAAGGTGTGCCGCGACTCGTCGGACCACATGGCTTTTTCCAGTTTTCCAGTGTCTCGTCACGGTGTTTCTGACACCATTGTACACGAACTTACCGATTCTTCGTAGAAATCAGTTTTCGTGTAGGCATGCGACTGGCAATACCGATCCTGTTCAAGTCCCTGCACATAGTTCGCTGAGATATGGGTCTAGAACAGCCTTCAATGACTGCTTAGGTCGATTGCTGCACATAGGAAGCCCTGTTTCTTCGTACAAGCCTTCTCAGATGACGGCGATCTCGTTCCTGACAGATTGTCGTCGCACCACAATTACACCTCTTAGACAAGCAATGTGGGATATTTTTCCTCTGATTGAAGACCCAGGATTTTTGAGAAATCACTCAGCGCTGCTGTTTTCGAAATCATTTATCCAGCCTAATGGGCACCCACAATAAGCCCTTTATCGAATTCCGAAAGATCTTTTGTTTTTCCCATTGTGATTAATACTGTTAACGGTTACTAACGCGCAGCAGTCTTAAATAGTTGCCTAGATCACGTGGTGACGCACATGACCACTTACACTCATCGTCAAAAAAATAGTTGCACCTAGAAGGATGTGTCGGATTGGAGTGCTATTCGGGAAGTATGTAAATGTTGCCAGGAACAATAAATGATTACACATCGAGACTGATATGGGCAATATTTATTGAGCTACACGCCAATAAGCAGTGTCTCTTAGTATGGCGTCGAGCCGCCATGTTTGCTCAACAAGCATGCCAGACGTCTCGGCATGGTATTGTACAGGTTCCTAATGGTGTCCTGCGGTAAACCATCCCATGCAGCTTGAATCTTCTCACGCAGTTCCTGCAGACTGTGCGGTAGAAGTGGAGTGCGAATAGCGTGTCCAATAGCGTCCCGCACATTTTCAATCGGGGATAGGTCTGGCGATGCGGCTGGCTATGGCAGAGTGTCAGTGCCTTGAAGGCAAGCTCTCGAGACAGCAGCAGTATGCGGACAAGCATTTTCCTGTTGGAAAATCGCACAGGAGTGAGCGGTCAGGAAAGGTAGGACCACTGCTTGCAGGACCTCATTAACGTAACGTTGGGTTGTCAAAGTGCCTCTAATGAACACCAAAAGTAATCGGGCATCGTAGGTAATTGCACCCCACACCATGACACCAGGCCTTCTGGACGTGTGACGCTCGACAACAAACCGTTCATCTTGGCGCTGAAAACAGTGCCTCCAAACACGGATTCGTTGGTCGCCTCCACCAAGACAAAAGCAGGGTTCGTCACTGAGGATCGCCCGCTGCCATTCTGAGTGGATCCATGACAGTCTGGCTCGGCACCATTGCAGTCTTTAGCGACGATGCAATGGTGTTAAGGGCAGTCGTCGTAACGGTCTGCGTGCGTATAATCCTACGTAGTGCAACCGTCTGCCAATGGTACTGGTATAATCGGAAGATGCATGGAGGGTACCACTGCTCGCTGAATATCCGCAGTCGTGGCTGTTGGGTCACTCCGCGCATGTCGGACAACCCGTCGGTCCTCACTCTCCGTGGTTCGTGTAGGTCTCCCAGACCTTTCCTGTTGCTTCTGCGTGCCTTGTTCTATCCACTGCCGCCAACAGCGTGTTATGGTGATATCCGCACGACCGGTATGACGCGCATTACGGCGATAAGATCATCCCGCTTCCCGGAGCCCGACGATGCGTCCCCTCTCTAACTCGTTCAATTGCTAGAATTGCTGCCGAACTTTTATCCGTGGCATTTTTCACTTGCAAAGGATGCAACGAACACAACAGCACGAATCAGAATGGCGAGCACGCACAACGGGACGACCTTATATAGCCGGCCAGGCACAGCGCTACGACCTCTCCTTGCTTGCGTTACATGCACGGCCGAGAGTGATACTTGAGTCATTTGCATATCTCACGATGTTAAACCTACCCACCAAGTTTCATTCCTGTCAGTTGTTTCCTTCTGGGTGCAATTATGTTTTTGACGATAAGTGTATTTTGCATACACGCTGCGTCAGTGACGTTTACGTACATCTGCACAAAGGTTTCTATGTCAGTGGCCGATGTGTGTACATAGAGCACGTTGCTAATCTTGGGTAACGTATTATTTTGTGAATAATAAGGGCTTGTTCTGCGGCTTGCTATTATATTTCCTTTGCACCTGCTCTGTGATACCAACCATAGAGCATGCGAGTACAAAAATTAGTAAATCCATTTCTCATCTTACTCCACTGCTTTTTTAAACACGTAGTTAAGCATTTCTATTATACTTACATATAGGGTTTGGACAGAACGATGTGAACACCACGCTCAGAGACGTGACTTGAGTTTTAATGCAGCTGCGTACTTCGCAATACGCAGAGGTATCCACCACGTTTTGGTTGTAATAGCTTTGTTTAGAACCTCAAGGTCCTGTTTAAGTGCATTTAAAATGTCTTGTTGCAAATATGTTTTCAAGGGGACGACGAAATAAGCGACCTAACTGACTTAGAAACAGGGCTAATTGTTGGTGGCCGGCTAGTTGGTGCTTCCGTGACAACAGTCGCTAGGGTGGTGGGGGTATCGAGAGCTACTGTGTCTAGCGTCATGTAAGCACACTGTTCGTAGCAAAACCTCGTCTACGAAACACAAGAGCGGTCGGAAAACGACCCTGACTGATAGAGACAGGAGAGCATTAAAGAGGAGTGTTAGCCGTAATAAGAAGACCACGGCACCGAAAATTAGTGCGGAGCTCAATCTGCGTCTCCAGACCCCAGTATGCTGCACCCAGCCTACAATCAAGCACCCACATTCGGTGATGTTATGGTCCTGTATTTCAGCCAGTGGTGTTGGCCGTCTGCACATTGTTGATGGCACCATTGAATGGATCGAAATATGTGGATATTTTGGAGTCCAAACTGCTACCATCTGCATAAGACATGGGTTTGCAGAATTTTATCTTTCACGACGATAACGCGCCATGTCATCGGTCAAAGTTGGTTGACGAATGGTTTAATCGAAAAGTCAGAAGCAAACTTCAGTGGCCGCCACAGTCACCGGATCTAAATCCGATATAGAGAATCTGTTGGTGAGATTGAAGCGAAAAATCCGTCAACAAGGACCCACATCTAAAACAGCATTAATTGTGTAATGGCCGTATGACACCGTGTTATCACCAATGGACAACTAGAGAAGCTCATTAGTTCCATGCCAAGAAGGTGCACTTTGTTACTAAGAAACCGTGGTTATCCAATTAAATATTAAAGCGTATTTTGCTTGTTGGTAAGTTATTTCAAGTGTCCTGCAAGTTTCAATAATGTACTGAACAGTAATTTTACGTTAAATGCATTGCACACTAATTTCACAAATTCCACCATTTTTTGCTTTTTATGACTAGACGCTGTACTTTTGCTTGTAACTTCACTTCTATTACTGGTAATAACATTCTGTAAAAATATTTGAATTCCGTATAAAATTTCCTTTAAAATGATATATATGTATTCCTGACTTGACCATAACTCTGTATAAGTTGACTTCAAACATCAAAAATTGACTTTCGGTCAACTGGTGCAGGACTTTTGGCCACGACCGTAGATTTTCTAAATGTCGTACGTACGCACATTAAAAAAAAAAAATTAAAATCCCAGTTTCAGTCGCGTTTCCAAAAAATATAAAAAATACAAATATTCGCATTTTGGCAGCGCTATTGTTACTTCTGTTTTGCTTCAGAGAGGCTATACAGTTAACAAGAGGATATTTACTGCGACTGAGAGGGGAGAATTGTTAACCAGAGGCGTGGAGATAATGAGTTTACTCCTTTCTTCGTGGTTGCTGTTTTAAGATACTCATTCAGAAATCGTTTGTCTGGTGGTCGGCAAGGTTGACATGTGGGGAGGGGGGACATAGTGATGGAACGCGGGAAGTTTCCTTTTGTCTCGCCTTTGGTCACCCTTAGGGGAAAGGGTCTGCGACACATGGCACGCAATTAGTGCCCAGAGAAATACTAATAAACAAGAGATTTCATGTCGGTGAATCGGTTTCACAACCTTAACAGTGTAATCAGGTCAGCTTTGCCCCAAGTATAGGGGCAAATACGTAGGGCTACACCCGACGAAAAACACGAGACTCATTACTACTAAGCAAAGTCCAGCTTATATTTTAAAGTTAAATAAAATTGAAAATGGCACATCTTGAACTGGGTGGGCAAGAAGAATTTCAAGGTCGGCTCTCGCTCAACCTCCCATCCCCTTGGCGACGTCCCTGAGTCGCCCGTCCCTAATTTAGGGCCACTGACCCTATGGAAGCGAGAGAGCCAGTGCCGTAAGGCAAACACAACATCCATGCCTCACGGGATTCGAACCCGGAACCTTCGCGGACGAATGATTATAAGCCAGCGCTTACCCCACTGCGCTACCGGGGGTGGGGTCATCTTTAGCAGCCACAACATCACAGGACTTGGAAGCGGTGACGTTTACTGACGGGAAGAATTTTAAAAATTTTGGTTGACCGGAAGTTATGATATATATTGTTCTAACGGAGAACGAGCGTATTATAGAAATTTTTACCAATAGCCGAAAAGTAAATAATCGCAGGTATTTAAAATTGGAAATCATGGCATCTTTCAGACATTTTAGAGCAAAAACTTTGAACGCGAGAAAAGCATGAAATTCTGAGAACATTTAAATGAGAAATATTAAAGCAAGATGTCTCTGCGTATCACATAAAGCAAATAAAACAGAAGTACATTTCCGGAGATCAACTGCAAGCCAGCTTTAGTACTATCACGGCCTGACTCGCTTAAGCGTGCAAGGACGCTCTCTACGGTCTGTGCGGTGATGTCTGAAAGCAGGTACACAATCCCAGTTAGCCGTGGCAGGAATCACTACTAGTTCTAAATATTTCCACCAACGCAAGGAGGGCGTTCCTTTCTTTTTTTTTTTTTTTTTTTGATTGGAGGTTTAACGACCACCGTGAGCAACTCAATGGGCTATAAGCAGTCGCCCGTCTCTAATTTAGGGTCACTGGTTCCAGGGAAGGGAGAGAGCCAGTGCCGTAAGACAAACACAGCATCCATGCCTCACCGGGATTCGAACCCGGACCCCTTTCGGACGAATGATCAGAGGCCATCGCTTAGACCACTGCGCCAGGAGGGCGTTCATTGCCTGTTGTATTTACGTGCTATCTCGGTTGCAAGCCGAAAGACATAGTGATCAATAACAGTAATTTTTATTAGATTTTATTTTTCTGGAGTCAGATGTTTTTCCGTACATTCATCTGGAACATTATATTAAACAACCTAAGAACTGCAACGATAAAAAAAAAAAAGTGAGAAAAAAGGAAAAAAAGAAAAGAAATAAAAACGCGTAATAAGCTATGTAATTACCTAGTCATCAAAGTAAATCCCTAGCTGTTCCAAAATTGGAGATGCACTGCACCAGACATATATTTCCCAGTTGATCGCAACTCACAAATGACATCCGTGTTCAAAAGCTCTCTGAAATAATGTTTCTTAAACCAAGTCCGTCTAAAAAGTACAAAGCCATGATATTAGAGGGATGAGTTCTCTTTTAGTGAAGTCAAGTGGAAACCAAGGCTCGCAATTAGTCTTCGCTGTCGTGTATGACGTCAAACACGACACCGACCGTATCAAGCCGTGTAACATTTTTTTTTTTTTTTTTTTTTTTTTTTTTGGATTGCAGGTTTAACGACCACCGTGAGCAACTCAATGGGCTATAAGCAGTCGCCCGTCTCTAATTTTGGGTCACTGGTTCCAGGGAAGGGAAAGAGCCAGTGCCGTAAGACAAGCACAACATCGATGCCTGACGGGATTCGAACCCGGACCCCTTACGGACGAATGATCAGAGGCCAGCGCCTTAGACCCCTGCGCCACCGGGGCGGCCCGTGTAACATGAGACATCACTAACGGTGGGAACTCATCTCTCTAACGTCATGGCCTTGCATTTTCGAAATGGACTTGCTTAAACATGATTTCGCGTTATTCCTAACGTAAGAGTGAAGACAAACGAATGTTTAATAGCTTTTAAATCAGTAGTCTTATAAGTGAAACTGCACTAAATTCAAAAGGGAATTCGAAATAATCTATCCGAAATATTTTAATCTATCCAAAATTCAGTTATAAAATGAAAGATGAAACTTACATGAAATGAATCTTCCTCTGTCCTTAAAACTGTTTTAAATTTTACGAAAATATAAATGACCTCTCAAGATGTTAGCAGGATCTATTCGCACAATGTTTAAAATTGCACGCGTTGCATTTCTTTCCGCTTAATTCACGTGATTGTAACGAATGTCTTTAATTGTACTGTGATGTTATTCATGTTATTACTATACTCTCGGGGCTCTAACAAACGCGTGATCGCACGCGATGCTAACATAATGGGATTTTAATACGATATTGCGTGGTGAGGTTCTAATCAACATACGCAGCTGAGCTGCAAGGTTACCTTGCTCTTAAATTCCGATTTTGAGATTAGCTTTGACCATTTTAATTGCTGGTAAACCCAGCGTTACTACCAAAACAGATCAAAATTTTCCGTGTATTAAAATAATAAATAATGTTTTGATAGGAAGAAGTCCACTACTTCTTCTTCTTGGTCAGAATGTATCTAACTTTCGAATGTTAAAAGGAATTTCTTGAGAGCAGCATAACAATGTTGTATCTATTAAAAACCCTGCTTCGAAGAAGTAGGGATTTCTCGTTCGATCCGTACTGTAATTTTTGACTCAAACAAAAATTAAACCTTAGTTTTCCTTGTCCTCGAGGAAAAAGGTGGTTCCACCTAAAATCTCTGCCTTATGTTTCCAATGGTAAAACTTCTTCACATATTTCCTTCGCAATTAATGTATTCCCAAAGATGAAAATTTGCACATCGATAAAACTAACTTTAAGTTATAGAACGGGATACTTAATACACTACTGGACAATTGCTAAGGACGGATCATAAACGGCTATATAGCACATAAAAAAGTAAGTGTGGTTGGATGCCAAGTGAAATAAAATAATGTCAGAATGCCAGGACATTACAAGAAAGACAATTTATTGTGCTCTGAAATCCAGAAGGCTTTGGAACGTGTTCAAGGGACAAACAGGCCATTTTGTGCAGAATACGTAAACGTGAAAAAAATGCAATTACCGTCCGCAGGCGTTCCGGCATAAGATGTCAATACGGGATATGGCCACCATGGAGGACGATGCACGATTCCACACGTCGTGTCATGCTTTGCACAACATTATCAAGCAGCTGTTGGGGTAATTTATCCCATTCCTCTGTCAGTGCACGGATGAGGGTGTCCTTGTTTATTGGAGGGCATTGGCGACCAGCAAGACTCCTCCCCAAAGCATCCCACACATTTTCAATGGGATTCAGATCTGGAGAACGTGCTGGCCATACGAGGCGTTGAATATCCTCGCTCTCAAGACACTTCTGGACAGCGACTGTTCGATGACATGTTGCGTTGTCGTCCATGAAAATGAATCTATCACCGACAGCACCACGGAACATGTGAACATGAGGTAGCAGAACATCATTAATGTATCGTTGGCCAGTCATAGTCCCAGTTGGTAGCACATAGAGAGACGTACGGCCATTGATCATGATGCCAGCCCATACCATGACACATGTCTGATATCGGTCCCTTTCCTGTATGTTTGCTGGACAATATGCAGTACCACTATCACGCCAGATCAGTTGTCGTCGACAATCAGACGATAGACTGTATCTACTCTCATCTGAGAAGAGGACAGCAGACCAGTCGTTATCAGTCCAATTGCGATGTTGATGGCACCATTGCAAACGGGCGGTACGGTGACGTCTGGACAATGGGATGCACACAACAGGACGGCGGGCGTATAGTCCTCCTTCATGCAAACGTCTGGCGACAGTTTTTCGGGAGATCCGCTTGCCAGTAGCAGCCATAAACTGATTTGCTACCTCACTAGCTGTGCTGCGCCGGTGTCGTTTTGTTGATAGCACTATGTACCGATCTTCTGCAGGTGTCGTACTGCGAATACGACCTCCCCCGTGACGTTTGCTAGACTCTCCATTTGTTTGAAATGATTTCCAAAGCCTTGAAACAACACTGTGGCTGACGTCGAACTCCCTGGCAACATCTGTTATTTTTCGCCCTTCTTCAATCTTGCCAATAATACGGCCACGCGTAAAATCATCTAGGTGATGTCGGGAAGACATACTGAAAATTGCAAGTTCGTCAATTGATTCTTTCCCTTTCAACTTTGCGTTTGAACAACGGTCAATACGCGTCAAATCCTTTATATCTCTTATCAGCGCTATGACGTCACGAACAAGTTCGGCAAACCAAAATTTGCATACGCACAACACGTCTTACTGTATCCCGCACTTATGCTAATTTCCACATTTTCCTGCCTTCCATTTTATGGTTCCTATCGTTGCTACTGTCATCCGTCCTTAGCAATTGTCCGGCAGTGTACTTGCTAAAACATAACCATAATAAGTAATCCAGCATTTGTCTACCGACGTCATCAATGTACAGGTCGCGCCACCTATTAACAGGTCTGAACATTACTCAAAGAAAAATGATTGATTTTTAATATAATTATGGTTATGTTTTAGCAAGTATTAAGTATCCCATGCTATAACTTAAAGTTAGTTTTATTGATATGCAAATTTTTATCCTTGGGAATACATTAATTGCAAAGAAAATATGTAAAGAAGTTTTACCATTAGAAACATAAGACAGAGATTTTAGGTGCAACCACCTTAAACTTACTGTTTTCGTAACGAGTGCAATGATGATGACAGATGTCTGGTGAATAGAAATGTCATCGCGCCATTTTTAATGCCAAATCCTGTGTTGGTCTGCGTTATCAGGATCATGCTCATAACATATAGCGCGCGCGTACAATAAGTGTTCCGCTTCATTCATCAACTTTAAGTAACCTCACAATGCTCGAATAGTAGGAGTACTGGTTTGATGCTGTCTACTAGGGATGGATTGGGACGAACAAACAAAGCCGAGAAGTTTAATCTTACGGTCCACCACAAAAATATACGTGCCTACAGAGAACACGTCGTAAATCTCATGAAAAAAATTCTGTTTGATCCTGTATAAAAAAGAGCTGTTGAAATGCACATTGTGAAAATAATTCGGCTGTGAACAAATTTTAGCAATTTAACATTGAAAGAATTTTAAAAATCCATCTGATAGCGCAGTGGTCCGGTAGCGCAGTGGTCTAAGCGCTGGCTTCTGATCATTCGTCCGAGACAGGTTCAGGTTCGAATCCCGGTGAGGCATGGGTGTTGCGTTTGTCTTACTGCACTAGCTCTCTTGCACTTTGCTGAAGCCAGTAGAGTTAAATTAGGGACAGGGTGACTGCTTATAGCCAACCAAGTTGTTCATGGTGGTGGTTAACCCTTTTACCGGCTAGAACGAATTAACTCGGGGTTACCAAAATGGGCTGAAATCAGCTAGAACGAATATATTCGCTGTCTAAGAAGATGACCGAACGTGGTTAGAAGGTGTGAACCTGAGAATCAAAGCTTTGCCTTCCTCTTAACACTGTTATTCCAATTGGTCACTCATTGGCACTGATCCGGTGGTTGATGCTGATCCGATCTGATTACTTGCTAAAAGGCCTATAACAGTGGCAACGAACCTAAGAAACAGAATATATTTTTCAGTCAACAGTTTTTAACCAGGGACATGATGTCCTGGTCAGAGGGACTAGCCGTTTCCCACCATGCCTTGGGTCAAGGAGCAGAGAATAAAGGACTACAAGGGAGTGCATATCATCAGCAACAGCTTTATAGTCGGTAATGTCCAGATACAATGAAGCAGAAAACTTGACTCATCGGAGAAGGCAATCCTTTGCTAATCAGCGGAGGTCCAATTCAGATACTGCCACGGAAATGTAAGCCTTTTCTGCCGATGCACCTTTGTTAGCATAGGTACAGTGACCATCCGTCTGCATCGGAGCCCCATACGTAGCAGGGTTTGCTGAACTGTCGTTTTAGACACACTTCCGGTAGTCCCTTGGTTCATTTGGCCAGCGAGTTCCACTGTTAGCATGTCGATCGGCCCTTACGCACCTGCCTAGCCGACGTTCACCTCTCACACCAATGGTACGTGGTGCTCCGCAGTTTCCACATCGCTTATTCACAATGGTACCGCTTTTCCAATCACGATACATTTTAACCACAGCAGCACGTGAAAAGTTCACAAACTGCACTGTTTCAGAAATACTGCCAGTCTTGGCCCGAAAGCCGATAATCATCCCTTTTTGCAAATCTGATAAATCACTCCTTTTATCCACGACAGCAACGAGCGATATGTTTTCAGATTGCCTACAGCACACCTTATATACCGTCTAAGCCAGCTCACGACACGCGCCTTCTTTCATTGGCTACACGCTGTCAACGTCAAAAGTAGGAGGTGGTCACAATGATGTGACTCTACTGTGTATGTATATGTAAGAGAGCTTTAACTTTTTCTATTTATATCAGTGGGTAGTTGCTTTGCACAAATTCACTGGTATTACCGTAGGCATCATGCATTCTTTAAAAACAAAATTATATTCTATTTCATCCAAATAAGTTAAGGAGAAAAAAAAAAGGCAAAACTTAAAAACTTTATCTGATACATTAATAAGGAACATTCCATGCATGGCACTAGAATTGCTGTTATTGATATGGTAATTCCATACTCTTTCAGCAACACAATGTGCAACTGATACACATTTTTTTCTATTTCACCATGACGTCGGGGAAAGTACACATCTAAAATTTTCATACAAAATAAAGAAACAGCACTGGACAATAAAACAACATAATGATTAATGAATTGTTGCCAAGCCTAATGATTCATGAAATGTTGCTTAAGCTTAATGATACATGAACCCTACTTACTTTCACAGGAACTATTATGATTGCAACATAATAGCCTAGTTCATTAATTCATAAGAAATATATAATCTAAATTAATAAAAATACCAATTTCTCTTTTAATCCTCATATCACACATCAAGTCTTTTTTTTTTGATTGGAGGTTTACGACCACCGTGAGCAACTCAATGGGCTATAAGCAGTCGCCCGTCCCTAATTTAGGGTCACTGGTTCCAGGGAAGGGAGAGAGCCAGTGCCGTAAGACAAACAGAACATCCATGCCTCACCGGGATTCGAACCCGGACCCCTTTCGGACGAATGATCAGAGGCCATCGCTTAGACCACTGCGCCACCGGGGCGGCCATCAAGTCTTCAGCATTCTCAGTACAAGACACATGCCAAGCAAACCAACTGTTTCTCAGTTTCAGTCGTTAACGGTTTGGTTTGTTGTGGTCCTGATCACAGTGAGAAGGGGCAGTGAAACACGTAACGCACAAAAAATTTGAATTCTCAATATCAGCATATCACGCATAAGTTAAAGATTAAAAGTGGAGGGACATTTCAGTAGTGACTTCTACTTTTATCAGCCATGGAATGAAACATGTCATTCCATGGCTGATGAAGGTAGAAGTCACTACCAAAACGTCCTGACACTTATAATTTTTAACGTAACTTATGCACGATATGATATTGAGAATTCTAATTTTTTATGGCCCTGTTGCTGACGTCAGGAAAATCGTGAAGACTTGGGCCTCTAGTATTAGAGACGGCTTTGCCACTGGTTCCAGGGAAGGGAGAGGCTCAGTGTCAGAAGACAAACAAAATCTACGCCTCACAGGGATTCGAACCCAGACCCATCTCGGACGAATGGTCAGAAGCCAGCACTTAGACCACTGCAGCTATGATTTGGGTTGTTCCAGTGACAGCGAGGCCTTTTATCAGTGGCGTAACTACTATTAAACGCGGCTCAGCGATGCTCGAGAACCCATGATGCTATGGTGCCCGAAGATTAAAGCAGTGCAAGGAAGCTCAACACTGGATTACAGATTTAAAAACAACTGAAGATGCACTCAAGGTAAAGGCATTTTGCAGAATTGTAGACACATGTTAACACAAATTAGAAAAATATTTATTGGTATGCAAAAATAGTCGATAATTTTGTATTTTGGGGCTCTCAGAATTTACTTTCACTAACGTGTGATATTCTAAAGTATGCATACAATCTGCAAAAAATACATAAAGATCTAAGTGAAAATTTCTGCATTCAACTACTGCAAATAATTTCAAATAACTTTATAAAAGAAGAAATAAACTATACACCGAAGATACAAAACATAACCAGCGAGTCTTTATGCAAATTAAAGCAACTGCAGGTAAACGATGGTGTGTGTGTGTGGTCATGAAACGGTACACCCGACACTTAGCTCCGTTAATCAGTGTTATTCTTGTTCTCCAGAAGGAAAGTGCCAAGTAGCAATAACCAGACGACTGAGTCAGAGCATTTCAAAGGCTTGCGGGGTGCGCGCGGTCAGCCGAGGTTAGTACCTTCAAACAATGCTCCGAGCAGGGGGATCCATGAACCACTGACAAGGTGTGTGTCAACCACAGGTCATCAACAGAATATATACTGTGGCCCAACTCTGAAGCAATTTGAATGCTGGTAATGGGAGTAATGTGTCACAACACATAGTATGTACATTGAACCTTGCTGAAAATGGGGCTATGTAGCAGAAGGCCCCTCCAAGTGCACATGTTAACCTTGGTTCACCATCAAAAGTGCCTACAATGGGCACACGAGCATCAAAAATGGACCTTGAATGATTGGAAGTTCATGTAGTTTCCTGTTGCACCATGTGGACAGCTGGATATGTACGCATTGATTACCTGGGGAAATGTTGGCACCAGGATGCACCATGGGACGAAAACAAACTGATGGCGGAAGTGCAATACTTTAGGCAATGTTCTGCTGGGAAACCTTGGGTCCAGTCATTCAGTCAGTCATTTCAGGAAGCTATGACACATCTACCCACAGCCAGATTAAGAAGGGGGTCATTTAAAGGGGCTATAGCCTAGGATCCCACAATTACCAGGAGGCATGTCGCTACACCACAAACAATATACAGCTTATATATGTATGGAGAGAGAGAGAGAGGGGTTTATAAAATAGTTTGTTTTGTCTCATGATTTCCATTTGATCTCAAAGAGACTGGATGACAGATTTCAAGGCAGTGACTTGCTAAGGGTGAAGGCTCCATGTCGCTGTGTACAGTGGGGCTGGCAAGACAGTTTCAGATGTTTTCACACTAATCCAAACAGGTCATTTTCATAACAAAGTGCTGTATTTTCCATTGTTCTCACAAGAACACGAGTTAAAAGCTTAAGATTCCTATGTTTTGTCTTGGATTTTTTAATGATTTAGCATTGTATACTTTTTTTCTTAGTGCATCTTTTTTGCTATGCAATGTGAAGCCACAGGAGACTAACCATCAGCAGTTAGTAAAAGTGAAATAAATAATACAGAGGGCAACTGTAAGACCTACTCTTCTGTTTGGAACAGAAACTTTGGTACCAGGAAAAACTAAGAGGAGTAACTGTAAAGATTAGAAATGAAGATGTTCCGGTGGATGAAGGGGAATAGCAAAGAAAGAACATAGAAGAAATGAGGCAAACAGTATGGCTCTTAGAGAAAAAGGTACAAAGCAAGAATGTTGAAGTTACACACTGCTATGTTACTGCACGGTTTCCTGAAATTTGACTTTGTTGAGCATTCAGAAGTAACAAATTAAATCATTTGTTCACTGTGTTAACCAACACAGTAAAAAAATTAAATGAATGTTACCCTAATTCACCTACATAAAAGTGAATAATTGTACACAATTAACCCTGAACTGATTTATGGAATGTACAGAAAAAGCCCCAAAAATTTCTTGACTTACTGTATGAAAAGGGCCACATATACAGTCTCTTTGTGCAAGGTGGATTTTCTTTCTTCTATGCATACATGTTGATTGAAATAATCTGATAGTCAAGAATCAGTTGCAACATTTCTTTTCTATCAAATGTTACAAATTATTTTGTAACATTTGATGGTAGATAAGGCATATGATATGTTTCAGGATCTGCTTAAATTATGGGGTAATGAGCATTAGTAATGTGAAAAAAAAAATGTGGTATTATGTCTAAGAGACTATTACCAAATTTAATGAGTATGTGACACAAAAACTTAACTCTGAGTCAAGCACACCCTTAGAGTAGAAAGACCACACAATATAATACTATTTAACTAAGTTTATACTATCAATCCATCTACTTCTGGCACATGGCTAATTACATGGGTATGTTGCTTAAATGATATCACACCATCAAAGTACAGATTTATCAACTGATAACACTGAGTAAACCCAAAAATGCAAGGGCTTTGTTAATTTTCATTTGCTCTCAAATGTTTCTTGTCTTCAAGTTGTTACTTGTTGTTCAGTTCAGCTGTTCAAGGGTGAAGGCCAAGTTGCAAGTATACTGTACAACATGAGTGAAATGTATGTGGAATACAAAGTATAATCAAGACCAACTGTACTTATGCTTTGGGAGTATGCTTGACAGAGATAACTGCTAGGAGTCATCTGTGAAATTAATAGCTAAGAGAACTGAGTTGTGAAGAGTGTTTATATCTTTAGGGCTGCATTTCAGTGGAGCATGCTTTGTCAAAGAGATCCCATATACCTGCATGCAAAAATGCACCTTTATTCCTAATCCATTTACACAAGTGAAACCTAATTATGCAGAGAAGAAAAATAAGAGTTAACAGCCTTTAAAACTTTTAAAATGTGTTTTGTAATATAAAAAAAATTATTATAACAAATCTGAACAGATAACTACAGAAAATCCATTTATTTCCAATGATTACAAACAAATAATATTAAACTATAATTTCTGCCATTCCAAGAGCTACATGATCTCTTCACTCATCAAGTGGTACTAATGATCAAAGTGATCTGAAAGGGGAAAAAAATGTCAAGTTATAGTACACAGAGAAAGTCTCATCCTATTTATCTGTTTACTACAGAACACCACATGAGCTTACATTACAATTATTTATACATAAACATGAATGGTAAAAGTAAGGTTGTCAGCAAATATCACAGTGCAGACCAATATTCAGTATGTTTTTACAAATTTGCCTAGTAGGTTGTAACTCTGAAATTTTCATGCAAGGAACCCCATGGTCTGAAGTTCACTTTTCCACTAATTTATCTACTTGTGCCAAGAGAGACTGGTACATTATTTGATAAAACAGAAACTTTCACACCCTTCTTTTGACATTTCTAAAGTGATGGGAATATTCATTTCAAAACTGATCCAAATTTTTACCTGAATCAATGGTAGCATTCACTGAAAATTAAGTGCAAGCAACTTACTGAACAAGAGCATTCTTTGACAGAAGAAAATGTTTACATCCTGTCTAAATGGTCATTCATATTGCCCTCTTTGCAATGGCTGTTGACCAATTTTATTGCTCTGCATCCATTTTCTTACCTATTCAGATGCTTTATCTTTTACTTCATCTATGGAAAAAGCTGCTCTTCTTGCTTGTCTCAGCTGAGAAATGTCATAAATGAAACATATAAATCATCCCTTAAACTTCCACAAGCCAGTCACCACACCTCAAGTCTGACAGCATATTATCTATTCTGAAATTCTATGCACAATAATTCTGTTTTGTGTCATCCCTTCCAGATATCAATTTTAACAGGAACTTTCCCAAGTTCAGTATCTTGTATATGTTCAAATCATTAAAAATAAAATAAAATAAATTAAATAAAATTGTGTTCTCTCTCAAACTATTGCTCCAAAGCTTCAACTTCCATTTTGGTCTAATGGTCTAAGTGACAGAGAAAGTAATTAACATAGGGCCATTCCATGTCAAATCAACCAATGCATAAAACATTTTAGACATGGATTTAATTTATTTTTGGCATAGGTGCACTATATCCTGAGATTTATTAAATTAACAGTTTAATTTTTTTCACCCACCTGATTTTAAGTTTTGGAATCTCCAAAAACGATGAAAGTACTCAAATATCTCTGACTATGTTAGCTTGAAATGCCAATTTCTAGGGACCTCTGAAAGCTACAGACCCAGATGAGATGTCATTTTATAGCTTACTGAATGGGCTTTTATTGGTTGGATGAGTAACTTGCCATGTTTTGGATGAAAAAAGAAAACTTTTCCTTTTTTTTTTTTTAATTTTCAATAAAATTACAATTGTTGATACAGATCTGCAGAATATATAGTCCAAATTTCAATGTGGAATCTCCATGGCAACCTAGTAAAAATTAAAAAATGTTAATGTACAGTGGTAATTAATAATTTAAAATTGGATACTGAACCAAACCACTGCACATTGAGGTTTTTCTTGCCTTTAACTCACGCCAATCTGGAGTTCGAGCACATTAAGCCATGAGTAATGTTGAGATGTGCAGTTTTTGTTTGTTTGAATTTTAAGGGGAAATATTGTCCCCTTTACATATAAACAAAATGGAATACCACACAGTATGGTCAGTTTACTGTTGTGACCCTTACACAAAAAAGGGCACTGAGTTAAAAAAAAAAATGATAAATACAATACAGTGGATGCTTTCATTAAATTATGGGCACTGATCACATATGAAAATGTGTGTGTCTTGCAGGGTTCAATTAGGGAAAGAAAATCCAGACAGAAATAGTATGCACCTGAGGAAATAACTGCAGCTCCTAGCACTACAGAAAGTTACAATGCTGAATTTGTTGATCATGAATATGCTCTTAGTCACTTCAATACTTCTTTGACATCTGTTACAAAATCATCAGTGTTTAAAAAGAAAATGCAGAACTCCAGGAAGTATTGCAAAGAAAAATATTGAGAGAACAAAAAGGACCTACAAAGAATTCTTTAATACATGGGAAAATGAAGTAAAGCAGGATGAAGGTGAATATGAATAGACAAAATCAGAAATAATTCAGCAACTGAAAGGAAATTTAAAAACACTTAACAGAAGTGAAAAATTCCAGACACTGAATATATTACCTCAAAGCTTGTCATGCAAAACTGAAACAGAATTTAGTGTAACTAACTATATTGCAAGAAAAACTAATGCATTGGATAAAGAAACTTCACTTACTACAGACCTCAACTCAAGCCTGGTAAAAATGTATCTGAAGAAACAGACAGTTTAGCAAACCAATTTTATTGTAATTATGAAGTCAGCAGGCAAATGTGGGGGCAAAAAGATTATGTTTCAATGAAAAACAAGGATGGTATCCAAAGTCAGGTCAATAAAAGACTGATTCTGGGCAATTTGAAAGAAATTTACAAACTTTTCAAATTAAGTTTTCTAAGTCTGCAGAACTCTGGATAAAGAACAGTGCAATAGGAGAAAGCAGTGGTACTCATTCTGTTTGCATGTGCACAGCACATCAGAATGCCAAACTAATGACTGATGGAGCCAATTTAAACATAGTTACTCTCAAGGAGACGAGACACCTCTGAAATCATACAGATCGTTTCTCTAAAATAATGCGTAATCCTCCCAAACAAAAACGTGACTTAATTAGTGTGATTCATGCCCTACTATAGCTAAATAATTTAGTGAAGCTTATTATTGATATTAGGACATGAAGCGGCGAAGTTTACAGGGGAAAAAAGACTGAAAATGTCACATTCATGCAGTGGGTTTCAAGTGGACCACTGTTCATTTGCAATTCAACAGAAGAATTTGTATAGACATTTTCAAACTTATAGGCCTTGAGAAGAAGCAATTTTATTGTCAAGCAGCAATCTGCATTTTTTATCCACAAGGAAAGTACACTAGGCCCCACTGATGCAGTAATGATATGTTTCAGAGAACTATTCATTAGTTCTACAAGCTTGGGAGGGGGAGTTCTTTCACTGGAACAACTCCACAGCAATCATTCATTCTTTTGTTATTTACTTCAAGGATTCTGATGGATTAAAACATACGAGCACACGTGACAATACTAGTGCATGCTTTCCAAAGGAAAATTCTTTTTTTTTTTATTGGAGGTTTAACGACCATCGTGAGCAACTCAATGGGCTATAAGCAGTCGCCCGTCCCTAATTTAGGGTCACTGGCTCCAGGGAAGGGAGAGAGCCAGTGCCGTAAGACAAACACAACATCCATGCCTCACCGGGATTCGAACCCGGACCCCGTTCGGACGAATGATCCGAGGCCATCGCTTAGACCACTGCGCCACCGGGGCGGCCAAAGGAAAATTCTACATTTTTTGAAAGAATTGCTGCCATACTTGTCAAAGATTTGCTATTTTTCTGATGGGTTTGCAGCCCAGTATAAAAACAGGAAAAACTGCCAATTTATGTAACCATCAAAATGACTATGGTATTTAAGCTAAGTGGTAGATGTAAGCCACTACCCAAGGCAAATGGGTATGTGATGGCATTGGTGGCATTTTCAAGAGATTAGCAGCCAAAGGAAGTCTACAAAAACCTTTTCGGACCAGTCAATGATACCTAGACAATTGTTTGAATGTAGCAAGGAGAATGCCCCTTACCCTTTTCTACGCTACTAGTGACGAGTATCTCAAGGAGGGAGAAATTTTTGGAAGGTTCAAGTGAAGCAAGAACTATTCCAGGAATGCTGGATTTCATGCTTTCTTCCCAGGATAGACCTACATGTACACATCAATACATTTTTGTAAGTTGCACGCAATTAAGAAAAACGCAGTGCAATCTAAAAAAGTTCTTACATTTCTTTTCCTGAGCACGTTTCTCACGCCAGAAAGCCTTGTTTCCCGGAGAGTTCACTGCAATTGACAAATGTTATGATGTAGTAAGTTTTACATGTGCACAAACACAATTTTACCAAAGAATGTTTACTCTTGCATGTACAGTATAATAAAGAAAAATGAAATACTGTTTCAAAGGCAGCTTTGCTTGGATATTACAAAAGATTTTAAAATAATTTGATATGAATAAAAGTGTGTTCAGTGAAAAAAAAAGAAGCTTTAATTCATTAAATTCTTGCAAAGAAATGGGAGCTTATCACAGAATAAATCTATTTAAATACATGCAGGCATATAAAGCATATTTTCAGCACAGAAACACTTTATTTCATTGTTTTCCATGTAACCATCTCCTCAGAAAACAAAAACTATCACCCTGGAGTGTGAATTAAACCTGTGCCTTTCAAATTTTATTGAAGTACGTTACTGAATGGAAATCTGGAGATCCAGATTAAATTCTTGTTTGGGGGGAGGGGGCAATTTCAGAGTTTAAGAAAAAATTGGTTACATGAGAAACTGAAATAAAGTGCTTCTGTGGCAAAAAAAAAACAAAAAACAATGTGTAGTGTGACTGCTATGTAATAGAGATGTGTTCATTTTAATTTGTGATACCTGAGCAATGTTGCCAGACTTTTACCTGAAATCAGTAGACCAGAGTTAAAAAAATCAGATCACATTTTTTAATTTTATTTTTTTTGCTTGAAATATGCAGTACCTTACAAATGTAATGAAGTATTGGATGTAATCTCAATACAAAGGAACACTTAAATCTACTGGTATTTCAAATACCAGTACTCCACAAACTGCTATTAAACCGCAGAATAAAATTCAAACCAATACAATCCTGAGATGCTTTTCTATAAGATATTACTAATGATCAGCTTTATAAAATAATGCACATCATTAAAATTAATGTTGGTGTAAATAATCATGGCATTTGCCTTTTAATGTAGTCACAGCTGGATCAGTCCCACTAGTTGTCTTCCTAAAAAACAGAGTTTTATACTTTTTAAACAATACCCAGATGTTCCCAAAGTATGTGAAATAAGTGTTAAACTCAAAAAGAAAAAAGTATCAATTACACATATACCATACTACAGCCATTTTCCTAATATTCTGCATTTTAACAAAACTAGAGAAAATCTTTGTATAACAGATTAACTAGTTACCTAGAATAAAAGAATATTTCATAATGAATTAAAAAAAATAATAGGTAGCAGTTTTTGAATAATTTTAAGTCCATCAGAATTTTCTCTGCACACTAGTGCTGAGGTGAGTCTAGTCTATTGGATCAGTAGTGGTGAATACTGAAAGAATTCAGATATTCTTAGGCAATATGTACCTAAGTGTGTAGGTGGGTCTTAAAAACAGAAAAATCAGTAGATTATGAAAATCTGTGAATAGACTGGAGTCAAAATCGGTAAACTACTGATAAATCAGTAGAATTGCAACACCGTATCTGAAGCACCGGTGATATTGCTGACACTTTTGTGCTTTATATCTATAGTATACAGTCACAATTGATATTAAACCTGAAACTTGGGACCAATACAGCCTATATCTGAAGTGTTAATAAAATAACGTGTTGAACAGAGAGTTATGTACCAACGCGAGTACAATATTGAATACGGAACCATACACAGGGTGGAAAGAAACGACCACATAAATACCTCACGGGGGTGATCCTTGGGTTAATTCAAGCATAAAACGTTCTATGACATTTTTGGATTTAGGACTTAGTTTTTCAGATATAAGCCCACAAAGGTGCGTGACATCACGTCCGGAATCGCCTGTTTTTGAGGCTTCAAAGCACAACTCGAGTGCATGCAGGAAAGCTCATGGCGGATGCTCGATTCTGCAAGCTCAGTACCTTGGCAGTCATCACGACTGATTTACATGTCACAGTTCTCTCCGAGGCTGTAGGTCATTCAACAGGGCGACAGATTCCGTTCATCTCGACAATTGTGGACATAACACGACTCCGGAAACAGGCTGGATGACTGTTGTTACACTGCGATTGCAGCATCAGGTATCCACCACGCGCTTCCCTGCATGGCACTCGGGTTGTACTTGAAGCCACAAAAACAGGCGATTCCGGACATGACGTCGCGCACCTTTGCAGGCTTATATCTGGAAAACTAAGCCCTAAATCCAAAAATGTCATAGAACATTTTATGCTTGAATTGACCCAAGGAATCTCTCCCTGGGGTGTTTATGCAGTCATTTCTTTCTACCCTGCATATTCTTGCTCCTCATACATCCGTTTTGAGATAGAGAAAATGTACTACAGATATTGCTGACCTACATCCACTCCTAGATCAGAATGGTCACTGATGCTATGAGGAGGCAGTATAATGCTTCAACCAGGGTGAATTCAAAGTTTGTTCAGATTCCTAAGCTTTTGCTACGTAGCTTGGAAGTTTGTTCCAGTTTCTGTAATGGTAACATACTGTAATGGAAATCGGGTTATTCAGGTTTAATTCCTACTCCATGGCAGAGTTGTATAAAAGTAAAATGTATCTGCGTACACAACCATTAAAACAGAAAACTTGCTGCAAACCCGCGAAGCATGAACCACGATAACTATTGAATAAGATAATTTATCGAAAAATTAATAAAACAATAAATTATTATAGCTTTACAGATTTCCACGATTAGTACATTACAACTGAATATGCAGCAAGGTGTGTGAAACGGACCTTTATGGCAAAATATCAAAATATTGGACTACAAACCTCATAAAAACAAGAGACTAATTAGAGAAATTTTTATATCCCGAAACAGTTCCATTAATGAGCCTTCAAAATTTATAAATACTATTTTCAACAACTAAATTCCAAAAATACAGTAGACTTACAAAATACATAAGGAACATATTTTAATTTAATAACTCAACTATAAGAGGAACCTGGCAAAGATTTAAATTCTTTTTGTGTAAACAAAACTTTTGATATAGTTCCTGCATATTGGGAAAAGTCCTTGATAAAATCTAGAAATGTCTGTAAAAACAAATGAACTGATATGTGAAAAATAACTGAAAGTTCAAGTTAAAATTAAATTAAGTATATTAATCTGAGTAAACCATGAGTGTTATAATTGCAATAAATAAAACTTTTATTATTTTTTAAATCTACAAGCAAAAACTATCTGCAAAATCTGCTAATTTTGGAAACTATCCGCATACATCTACATTCTGCTCCATGTTAATGCAATTTTCAAGCTTTCTGAGGAGGTGGTTACATAGCAGACAGTGAAATAAGGCACTTTTGTGCTAAAAATAATATCCTTGAAATGATTCATAATTACTTTGTTGAGCTATTTTTGGCAATGCTCAAAATTCAATTAGCATACTTTATTATTGCATTCATATTATTTCCATTTGTCTTTAATTACAGCTTTAATGGATACAGTTACAATAACTAGTAACAGCTACTATGTGAATTTTTGATGAATGCATTCCACTAGATTTTCTTTTTTTTTTTTTTTTGTTCCAGCTGTAGACACACAAGAGCCTCTATAAGTTGATTTTAAAAGCTCTTTCTTATTGCATTTTATCTCTACATCATCTGCTGAACAGAAAGATACTTACCAATGCTCAGACACTTTCCAAGATATTAATAATTTAAGTCAGTCACTGCAAGACATTACTTTTTACAGGAGCACAACTGCAAAATTCAAGTCTAGTGCCATTTAACATTCTATCCGAACACCTTTTATCACTTCTAACATGATTTTTCAAACATGGCACAAATTCCCTTTGGATTAAAGGGAAAGCTCAAAAGAATTAAGAGTAAGTTTTAATTTCTTTACAGTAAGTACAATACAAGGGCCAAAAAGCAAATTTGAACCTTTCGTAACTGGGAAATTACAAGGCATCAGTGTTTAAGCTGCCACTCACATTTTTGCCAAATCGCAATAAAGACAAATTTCATGACAAAAAATCCCCACTGAATTGCCAACAGGCAATTGTTTCTAGACATTTTTTCTTTTGTCATCCCACACACCACTTTTTCACCCTTGTGCTGTTTTTCATCCCTGTCACTTTTTCGCTCTGTCATTGCTGTTGCACATTTATCCTGCCCACCCGTTTCGCCCTTGTGTAGTTTTTTTTTTTTTTTTTTTACATCATTGCTGTTGCATGCTGCTTTGCCCTGTTCTCATGTTTGCGTCTTTTCTCCTATTGAAAACCAACGGTAAGCCTTGATAGCACTATTTCCAAGGGCTTTGCTGTGATGGATAAAGAAAGAGGTGTTTCGTTTGTTCCTTTGGCAGTTTGCTGCCACAGCAGCAACTGCGGGAGCAGCACGCCCCGTTTCAGTTCGGGTCAACTGGTCGCTCAGTGTTGTGTGCCATCAATTGTGGCTTTGCTCAATCCAGGTCTTTCCATACATATTTTCACAAACTGCATGCATCAGCAAATGTAGAATTTTTATTAAAATTAGAAATGCAAAAGCCTATTTGTTTTTATTCTTGAATTTTATTTAAGGTACAAAATTTTATTTAGCCATTGCATTGTGTGCTTGTATTTTCACACATAAATATAGCAAAAAATAGAAATGAAAATTTGGCTAATCTGCACATTTTGCTACAACTTTTGCTGACAAAATAGCCAAATTGCTACAAGAGAAAACATTCCAGCTTAAACACTGCAAGGTATTCACACTCCATTTACATTACACAAAACAAGGAATGAAGTAAAGTTAACAAAATGGCCCTATTCGCACAAATCAGGGCAATAAAGCAATTATTATTATTACATTTTGAGGGAGAACAAATATGCTAGATCACAAGTTGTTCCCCTAACTACATACCTGCCAACATTGGCCATACTTCTGTCCGTAGTAACTAGTATTATTACGCTGCATATGTAGCAACTGCTTCCAACAGCAATAAAATAATTCCTTACATGCTTCTGAATGGTTTAATTTCACACACACACACAAATTTTTTTCTTATAGCTATAATTGTATTTACTGTTGCTTTTCCATCATTTCACACTCTTAAATGGCTCAGCGAGACTTTCTTCCTTTGCCCAATTGAAATTGGGCATACCCGGTAAAATTTGATGTTGCGGTATGATAGGCAAATCCCTCTTTCCTAAATGCAGTAACGCAGGGCCACTGTTTAGAATATTCCTCCTTAAATTTCTGGCATTTTTTTTTTGTAGCTTTGCAGCTGTTTCTCCTTATTCTTTCGCATTTTTGGGGAAAGATCCATCTCTTTGTGAAAAAGAAATGCACACAACACAACAGAACATTACAACAAAAAAAGACACTAATGAAACAAACCGAACATGTGCAAAACACGAAGTGACGAGGGTGCGATGTGGCAACACTGCCAGATATAAGATACAAACTTCCCCCCAAAATCTGTCAGATGCGTTCAGAATACCACAATGCTTGACTGACGGGAACTCCAAGCATGTATATGCGTGCGCACTGCGCCAACCTCCCCCTTGCCACATGATCACGCATTCAGGACTGCCTCCAAAATTGAGGTTTATGACAATAAAAAGCACTTATACACAGTAAAACCTCGAAAATCTGGCATTGAAGGGACAGGACAAGTGCCGGATTTATGAAGCTATCCAAAAATTGTGCAACTGACGTTACGTAAAGCACGTACTTACATGTAACAGACTGTCACTTTAACAAAAATTTGCGTGTCTATGCCTTATAAATATGAAGGGGCGACGCTGCTTATCACATTCTTAGCAATCTGCAAAAATAAATATATATATATATATATATATATATATATATATATATTATTTTGGCGTTGGGTAAAAAAGTTTTGGCGAAAATACTGGCGATTACCTTTTTGTACTTTTTATTATAAACTCTGTCGAAAAAAAATGGCATTTGACTAATGGTTAGGCAAAAACTTGAAAATAGCCAGAGCAACAGCTAGGGCAGGGTGATGTATCGACACATCACGAAAACCTAATGTCAATTTTACTTTGATGTTACAGTTTTTCGACTATGAAACTACGACACATCAAGGGGGCGATTACAGCGATGCATCATGAAGGCCAATGTAGATGTCATTACATGATCGAAACCACATACTGCCACCACCAAGCACAGATCATCATCACACGTTCGACATGCATTTCAAATGTACACAGCAATTCGTCGCATCATTGGTCCGCGACACTTCAACGCGGCCCAATGAGATGACGAATTTGAGAAACTTCCCGATGTTACACGTTGGCAGCTATCGGCAATTCGCACGTTGAGACCGGAAGGCCTCATGATGTGTGTTGAGACAATACGTCAGGAGATTTCCATGGTTATTGGGGAAACGTCGGATGTTTTCACAATAACAAACACAGAAAAATGCCGAATTTTTGAAGTTGCAAGTTTTCTGGATTTTCAAGGTTTTATATATATATCAAGTGAGGGTCACATTGATGAAGAAATTAATCGGCGTATAAAACTTGGATGGAGAGCTTTTGGAAGAAACAGTAACATTTTTAAGAGCAGTATGCCATTATGTCTCAAAAGAGAAGTGTTTAATCAATGCATCCTGCCAGTGCTTACATATGGAGCAGAGACATGGACCTTAACTAAAAAATACATACAAAGACTGCACACAACTCAAAGAAACATGGAGAGAGATGCATGCTTGGTGTAGCCAGGAAAGATAAGAAGAGGAACTTGTGGATAAGAAAAATGACAGGAGTGAACGACACCATGACCAGAGTGAAATCACTGAAATAGCAATGGGCTGGGCATGTTGCCAGAAGATCGGACCACCGATGGACAACCAAAATTTTAGACTGGATTCCGAGGGACAGGAAAAGACCCAGATGGATGGATGAAATTCGAAAGTATGCTGGAGACAGGCCCAAGACAGACAATTGTGGAAGAAATTTGGGGAGACCATCCAGCAGTGGATTGATAATGGATGATGATAATGACACACAGACACAGTCAAGTCACATTATTGTGACCACCTGCTACTTTTGACGTCAACAGCGTGTAGCCACTGAATGAAGGCACGTGTCGTGAGCTGGCTTGGAGAGTACATAAGCTGTGCTGTTGGCATTCTGAAAACATATCACTCGTTGCTGTCATCGATAAAAGGAGAGATTTATCAGATTTGCAAAAAGGCACGATTATCAGCTTTTGGGCCAAGGGTGGCAGTATTTCTGAAACAGCACAGTTCGTATGCTGCCGTGGTTAAAGTGCATCGTGGTTGGAAAAATGGCAGCATTGCCAATAAGCGATGTGGAAACAACTGTGGAGCACCACATGCCACTGGTGTGAGAGGTGAACGTCGGCTTCGAAGATGCATGAAGGTCGATAGACACACTAAAGTGGAGCAACTAACTGGCCGAATGAACCAGGGGCTACTAAAAGTGCGTCTAAAATGACAGTTCAGTGAACCCTGCTACGTATGGGGCTTCGATGCAGACGGATAGTCACTGCAGCTATGCTAACTAAGGTGCATTGGCAGAAAAGGCTTACACTTGCACCACAGTATCGAAATTGGGCATCCGCTGATTGGCAAAGGATTGCCTTCTCCGATGAGTCACGTTTTCTGCTTCATCGAATGGATGGACGTTGGCGTATAAGGCGGGAAACATCAGAGAACAAACACTCTTCAACCATTGATGGAAGAACACAAGCTGGTGGGGAGGCAATGTTATGGTCTGGGGAATGTTTTCGTGGCATTCTCTAGGTCCACTCATACCTGTGGAAGGCACTATGAACCGAATTCGTTATGAATCTATCCTTGCAGACGATGTACACCCATACATGCAGATGGCCTTCCCTGGGGTGGATGGGATCTTCCAGCATGACAATGAGACATGTCACACAGCTAGAAATGTCCGAGAGTGGTTGGAAGAGCATGAGGAAGACTTCAAAGTACTTCCCTGGCCCCTTAATTCCCCAGACGTAAACCAAATTGAGCATCTGTGGGACCACATTGATCGTGTTGTTCACTCTATGGATCCTCCACCACGCATCCTCCAGCAGCTGTCAGATGCACTGTAGTCAGTAGGGTGGTTAATTTTTTTTTTTTTTTACTAGAAACCAAGACACCCCCTATTGTTTTTACTTTTATCCATAGTATCACTCTGCTAAAATTTTAGCTTTGTACTCCTACAGGAAGATGGTGCTCAATGACCTTTCATTTTTACACTTTTTGGTAATTTCGCATAATTTTCTAGTTGTAGATTAATGAGAACATGTCTACAAAAAAAATATTTTTTTAACGAAAGCTGATTTTTTTAGTTTATATTTTTAAATGCATAAAGTTTACTTGAAGTACTTGGCAACATTTTTTTATTTACTGTATAGATAAATTTTAGTTGAAGTATATGGCAACACTTGAAGTATTGAAGCAATACTTCAAGTGCTAGCTGGACTTGACAACATTCTAGCTAGACTACATTGTAGTCACCACAAGTTCAGTGATTATCACAAAATAGATTAAAGGTGAGAAAAATTATATTATGTATTTGTTTTTATAGCATTTCATTTGTTAAAAGATTATTGATTGAGTGTGCGACTTTTGTTTTCATTTTACAAACTTTGGCTTTTCACCTTGGCTTTCAATTGCCTTTAACCCTATTGTTAATATGTTACAACAGTTACACAGACACCTGTTTTTATTTTCTATGTAAAAAAGTATTCATTCATTTTAAAGTATTCTAAAGCTATTCATAAAACATTTTGTACTATACGTTAACTTCTTGTTTAATTTAATACTATTGTTATTTAAAAAAGTAATTTTCAATTAACTGATTCATTATATATTATGTGTTTTTGAGAAGGAAATAATATTACAGAAGAGTTCAATTCCTTGAAATGGCTTCAGCAACACGTCTGAATAATGAAGTTTTTCTAATTGGCCCCATGGGTTTCGATTCATTGTCCACACTAAAACAGTTACCAACAACAAAACAAGTCCTGCAGCAGTTTCATCATCATCTGAGAGAATTTAGGTCAATTCGAAATGCCAGTCATATGACAGTAGAAGAGGTAGGGCAGGTGTGGCTGAAAGCTAACATTCCTACAATGCTTGTAACTCATGCAATTGAAAAACTGGGAAAAATTCATGGCTCATGACTTTTATTAAAGAAGTTCCTCAGAATCCCAACGAAAACGAGAACTTGAGTTCATGCATGCGTTAAACGCCATATTTGGTATTGCCCATGCTGATGCTTAGAATAGAATAAAAATCAAAGAAGATTGCAATTTCCTAATATATCAACGAAGTAAGCGTAAAATGTATTTTGGGTAATGAAGACATAAAACTTATAAAAAAGCAGGACCGAATCCTTGAAAGAAAGAAAAAGGAAGAACGAAATAGAAAAGCCACAGGGGTGGTCGCTTCAACATCAGCTGTTTATTCAATTATTCAATGAGCGATTCAGAGACCTCAGTTTCCCAATCAGATAGTGATGATGACTTCTTAGCCAATGAAAAGAAGAGTCCAGGTCATAATGTTGAAAAGAAAAAATCTGTCTACATCACAACTATTCACATCTCATGTTACTGGCGCTTTAGATCATGACAAAATATCTGATCGTGAAGCACTTCGTTTGATTGTTCCAGTTGTAGCAGCTTTGGGGCATGATCCTAGTATACTTCCTCTTTCACAAAGCACCATTGAAAGATCAAGAAAAAAAGCTAGAAAAGAATATGTTAAGTCAGCAATGAGTGAATTCAAACCTGACTGTCTTCTTGTCCTTCATTGGGATGGCAACCTTCTGCCCGAATGCTTTGGATTAGGAAAGGTTGATCGGTTGCCTGTTTATGTTTCGGCAGATGGTATTGAAGAACTTGGTGTGCCAAAAATGTGTGGTGGAGGTACAGCGCAAAATCTATTTTTACCCTATTAAAGCATTGGGTGGTCGAGAAAAACATTCAGGCTCTAAGTTTTGATATGACGAGTGTAAACACTGGTTGTGTAAAAGGGGCATGCATTGAGTTGGAGAAAAAAATTGGCTGTGAACTATTGTCACTAGCCTGCAGTCACCATGTCATGGAATTAATCTTGGCAAAGTTATTTACCTTGTGCTTAGGGCCGTTGTGTTCTCCAGAAATTCCAATCTTCCACAGATTTAAAAATGTTTGGCAAGGAATTGAACAAATAAACTATCGGGGGATAAAACTGAAAACAGACACTAAAGAGTTTAAAGATTCAACCTTAGCCATTCTTTTATCAGTAGATAAATCTATGATCATTAGATATGATTATAAAGAGGTAATTGAGTTGACATTAGTCATTTTGGGTAATCCACCTGAGAAAATCCATTGGAGAGCACTGGGTGCTATTCATCATGCTTGGTGGATGGCTGCTATATGCTTCCAAAATCTTTTTCTTCAGAGATCTGCAAGAGGTTTTTCATATAACTAAGAGGGAAGAAATGCAACTCCAATGATTTGTACAGTTCAGTGCTGATTTGTACAGTTCAGTTCAGTGGATAGAAGCTTCACTTGCTGCTGAAGCTCCTGGAAGTGACCTGAACTTATGGAAAGACCTTAAAAAATATGAGATAATTGATTCTGAAATTGGAATAGCAGCAAGGAAAGTTTTAGAAAATCACTTGTGGTATCTTTCAGATGAATTGGGTTGGTTTGGACCTATTTTCAGATAGTATGCCAGCAAACGAAAAAACAAAAAATATTGCAGGAATGAACAACGCAAAAAGTTCACGAAATGTAAGAAGGCCAGGGCAATTAAAAATATTGAAAGATGATGCCTGCCTTTGAGACTTTGCAACAGAAAGAACTGTTGAGGTCTTTTCTAGTTTGAATATTAGTAGCTCTTTTCTAACATTTTCACCTGAAGAATGGAATGATAAAATTAACTATAGGAATGGGAGAAAAAAAGTGAAAAAACTAAGAGTGGTGAATGATACTGCTGAGAGAGGGTTCAGCTGATTTAAGAATTCAACAATTTTTAACAAATGATAGGACGATAAGCAGTTTCTTTTGCAAGTTGTAGAAACAAATCGAAAGATCATCCCTACAGAGACAACAAAAAAAAAATCTCGTTGATAGTCTTTCAAAATAGGAAATAAAAAAAGCTGAAAATACTTATTATTTTGTAAAACTTTTATGCTTTTATTTATACATTTACAATATTAGCAATGTGTTTAATTTGGTTTTATCTAAACCAATAACCAAACTTTTGTGTTTAATTTGGTTTTATCTAAAACACTCAAAATGCAACCAAAGTCGAAATTTGACAGCTCATTGAGCACCATCTTTTAGTTGGAGTAAAAGGTTGAAATTTTGCCAGAATAATAGTATGGGTAGATGTAAAAAAATGAGAGGGTGTCCTGGTCTGTATGTAAAAATGTATTTTTTTCCATGTGTTTGTGAACCACCCTAGTAGTCAGCATGGCTCCACATACCTGTGAACACCTTCAAGCACCTTATTCAGTCACTCCCAGCCCGTCTAGCTGCTGTCTCCGCTGCACACAGCGGTTACTCTGGATTTAGTTGGTGGTCTCAATAATGTGACTCGACCGTGTATATACAGCTTATGATCAAGTAAATAGGACTCTTCTGTGGAAGGTACTGAATAAATATGGTATCACTGGGAATCTAATCCGTAGTGTGAAAGCAATGTATGCTGCAAGTAGAGCATATGTATGAGTAAATGGTGGTGTATCAAAATGCTTTTCTATTGGAGCAGGAGTCAGACAAGGATGTGTAATGTCACCATGGCAGTTTAATATATTTATGGATGTGTGCATGCATGATGCCAAAATGGACAATACTGGTTTATGTCTTGGTAGTGTCCATGTGTGAAGATTGCTATATGCTGATGACACAGTCCTGTTGGCAGAGAGCGAAAGTGTGCTGCAGAGTATATGCTGGCTCGGATGTACGAAGTTGTATGAATTTCAAACTGAGTATAAAGAAGGGAAAAACCAAAGTTATGGTTTTTGAGCAAGGAACTGTTAGTACTGAATGCAGGATAAACCTAAATGGCACAGTTATTGATCAGGTAAATGAGTTCGCATATTTAGGAAGCATGTTTGACAGACAGAACACATTAGATGGTGAAATTAGTAGGCAAGTGAACTCTTCATTAAAAGTCATAGCTGTTTTAAGAGGATTTCACAGGAATGATGGGTTCTCAAGAAAGCCATGAATGGCTGTATATGAAATTGTAATTGTTCCTACTTTGATGTATGGCAGTGAAACCTGGGTTCTGCAGAAAAGACATAGGAGTCGTTTGTGTGCTGGGGAGATGCGTTACTTATGAGGGTTTTGTGAAGACACGCTCTGATCATGTGAGGAATGAAGTTGTGTTGTAGAAGTGTAATGTGAGGCAAAATGTTGTTAATAAGGTGGAGACTAATATTCTTAGGTGGTTTGGCCATGTTGAAAGAATAGGTGATGAGATGCTTACTAAGAGAATTTATTCAGCCCAAGTGGCACGAAAGAAAGGTAGAGATATTCCTAGGCGGTTTGGCCATGTTGAAAGAATAGGGATGAGATGCTTACTAAGAGAATTTATTCAGCCCAAGTGGCAAGAAAGAAAGGTAGAGGAAGGCCAAGGAAATCATGGGAGGACCTGATTCAGTAATGTCTGCATGAGAAAAAGAAGAGTATGAAGTACAAAAGGTCTTTTGTGCGGCGTGTGATGAATGTCAATGAATAAATGAAGCATGAGCCATGTGCCAAGATCGCTGCAATTTAAGACGCCTGATACAGCAACAGTGAGTTCTTTCTGTAAGGAGCTAACCTATGAATATTACTTACACACGTGCACACACTATATTGACAAAAGTCACTGGACACCTACAAGAGAAACACAACATAGCATTCATTGAAATACATTAGTATAGTGTTGGTCCACCTTTGGCCTTAATGCATGCACCGACCCTTCAAGATGTGCTTTCGACAAGGTTTTGGAACACAGCGATAGGTATGCGCTTCCATTCAGTACATAATGCTGCCGCTAACTGTTGCTTAGTAGTAGGCCTTGGTTCCAGATTTCTCATGCGGTGCTCTAATTCATCCCATGGGTGCCCTATGGGGTCATGATCGGGGCCTTGTGCTGGCCAGTCCACACGCGATATGAAATTATCGTCGAACCATGCCATAACAGTTCTTGCTTTCTGGCTCGGTGCATTAGCCTGCTGGTACCAACAAGGCTTGGTTCCATAGTATTGCCACAGAGTTGGTAGGGCATAATTATCCAGAATATTGAGGTAGACATGCTGGTTAACAGGTTTCTCCACGATAACCAATGGGCCGGGACCACACCACGAAAAACACCCCCACACGAGTACGCTGCCAACTCAAAACTTGACTGTAGGAACAGTAAACTATGGTAAATAGCATTCCCCCTGCTACTGCCATACCCAGACACAGCCATCAGACCGATGGATCGTGTATCTGAATTCATCAGTCCATAGGACCTGTTTCCATTGATCTACGGTCCACAATAAATGTTCTTTACACCATGCTAAATGACTAGTAGCATTCCGAGTGGAGGTGAAACGCTTATGAGCAGCTGCACGA
Organism: Macrothele yani; assembly: GCA_039090855.1. NCBI lineage: Eukaryota > Metazoa > Arthropoda > Arachnida > Araneae > Macrothelidae > Macrothele > Macrothele yani. The sequence continues at coordinate 19,004,041 of CM077023.1, read as the reverse complement.
CAACAGTAACCCATGGAATGAAGTTCTCTGAGAATGGTATGTGTACATACCAAGGTTCTAGCATTTTTACTCACCTGTACACTGAGGTCTTGTGCAGTACTCCGTTGATTAGCTGTAATGACTCTCCTGAGGCTTCGACGTCATCTATCACTAATTTTCTTTGGTCTGCTGATGTTTCGCTGCTTCACGCATGCCATGTGTCTTCCACTTATTCAGTACATCCAAAACAGTTGACTTGGATATGTTTAAATACCTCTCGATTTCTCTTATGAACAACCCACTAATATAACATCCAACAATCTTTCCTTTCTCAAAGTCAGTTCTCTCCCGTCACAATATTTTCACTCAACCTCACAGTGTGATATGTTTGCAGTCAGCCGCATGCTTGTTTTTATACCGTTTGCAGCTGTACTGTGCATCTTAACAAAGCAGTGGATGCGTTCATTTGCTTTTGAAGGGATGTCTGATGACTTTTGTCAATATAGTGTATATAATGAAATAATAGCAAAAAAACATTAATTTTGAAAAACAAAGGCATAATTCATAGAATATGTAGTTTCAACAATGGGTTCCGTAGTTCCATAGTCAGAAAACTGAATCTGTAGAAACTACAGACATTCCGTAGTAGTTGGTTGGTGTGCAACTATTCTTTGACTTTTCCTAGTGATGAACACATTGTGGTTTTGCTGCTGAAATACCACTGACCTACAGGAGGTTTTAGTATGGTAGAATTTTTCTTCATTTGAAGGGATTTTTATGAACTACATACACACATACATACATATCAGTAAGCTGTTCTCTGAGATTCAGAGGTTAGCTCCACAAAGCAATACAAACTACCAGATAATGTTTACTTACTGTTGGCGTATCAAACTTCTCCATTTACAGCGATCTTGACATACAACTCGGGCTTTGCTCACATCCATCATACGCCATACACAAGATCTTCTATACTTCATACTCATAATCTTTTTCACATGCAGACACTCCTGAATTTGATCCATTCATTACTTCCTTGGCCTTCTTTTGCCTCTCCTTCCTGCCATTTGGGCTAAAAAGATTTTCTTAGTAAGCACCTCATCACTCATTTTTTCAACATGGCCAAACCATGGAAGCATATTAGTCTCCACTTTGCTAACATTTTGCTTCACATTACAGAACTGCAACACATCTTGATTCCTCACACAATCAGAACGTGTCTTGCCAGAAGCCTCCCATAAGTAATGCATTTCTCCAGCACACAAACGACTCCTATGTTTCTTCTGTAGTATCCAGGTTTCACTGTCATACATCAGAGTAGGAAGATTTACACTTTCATGCACAGTGATGCAAGACTCTCTTGAGAACCCATCATTCCTGTGAAAACCTCCCAAAACAGCCATAACTTTCAATGAAGAATTCACTCGCCTACTTATTTCACCGTCCAATTTGTTCTCTGTCAAACAAGCTTCCTAAATACATAAATTCATTCACCTGGTCAATCACTGTCATTTAGACTAATATTACATTCAGTACTACCAGTTCTTCTCTCAAAAACCATAACTTTGGTTTTCCCCTTATTTATACTCAGTTTAAATTTCATGCAAACTTTGTACATCCAGGACAACATACTCTGCAACTGACTTTTGCTCTCTGCCAACAGGCCAGTGTCATCAGCATACAGTAATCTGCACACACAAATATCTCCAAGACATAATAACCAGTATTATTTATTTTGACATTATGCATGCATTCATAGATATATAACACAGCCATGGTGACATTACACAACCTTGTCTGACTCCTGCGCCAATAGAAATCCATTTTGATAGAACACCATTCACTCATACACAAGCTCTACTACCAGCATTTACACTATTAACACTATTAGGTAGATTCATTTACACTTTTACACTATTAAGTAGATTCCCAGTGACACCATATTCATTCAATACCTTCCACAAAAGTGTCCTATTTAGTTTGTCGTAAGCTTTCTCTAAATCTATGAAGGCAGCAAAAATGTTCCTACCAACAGCCAGATACTTTTCAATCATGCGTAATGCAAAAATTTGGTTAGTGCAGCCTTTAACCAGGCATAAAACCACTCTGAACATTCCACACTTACTATGATGTAAGACCCTGTACTTTTTCAATAACGACCTTACCAAACACTTTCCCTGGCACACTCAATAGGTTAATACCACGATTGTTCTTGCAGTCAGTCTGATCACCTTTTCCCTTATACAAGGGAACAATTATAGCATCCTTCCAATCCCGAGGGACCATTCCTAACTCCCAACACAACTGGCAAATTTCAGTGAACTAGTCAATTACAGAGTCACCACCATATTTCAACATCTCGGCAGTTATGCCATCCACTCTCGGAGCCTTACCATTCCGAAGAGATTTTAGAGCTTTACACACCTCTAGCACAAAATGCTAATAATTCATCTACGCGTTTTGTTAGCAGCTACGGTGGTGCAGTGGTCTAAGTGCTGGCTTCAGACCATTTGTCTTCTGAGATGGGTTCAAATCCTGGTGAGGAAGATGTGTTTGTTTTATGGCACTGGATCTCTCCTTTCTCTGGAACCAGCGGCTTTAATTTAGGGACAGGTGACTGTTTACAGCCCATCAAGTTGCTCACAGTGGTCATTAAACTCCCAAACAATAAAAACTGCTATAGAAGGATTCACATAACACTTCGGAGAAGTGCATCGTAAATTAATTCTTTTTGAACTGTGTTTTCACAAACTTTTTTAGAATACATTTTTTTACAGTGGCGTGCAAAAGTATTGCATCGCCTGCAAAAAAAACTTTGAATTTTTAAGTTTAACTCTTTTTTTAACTAATTTTTATCGTTATTTCATTATTTATATGTCATTAGATGCAAATTTTAACGGAGATTTCAAAAATGTTTTAGTTTCTGTTGTAGCTACTTCTGCTCTTAAGATATGACAAAATATGGGGTTTGACAAACACATTAAAATTCACGTTAGCTGCATATCAGTCGTTACAGCCAATCATACTCTCATAGATATTCTTTTACCTGTTTGGCTGCTTCCTAATTCTGTCTAATACTACTCCAGGCTTCATAAGGGTTAAAGCAGAGTTACTAGAGCATTGTAGTAGTCGCTTCTTGTTGTTAGTAGGGTATAATTTATGTACATTCTCAATAATGGTTAAAATTACGGAATTGTCCACACCAGACAGAGTAAAAATAGTTGTTCTGCATGAAGAGAGATATCCTTCGAAGCACATTGCTGAAAGAGTGGGCTGTAATGAATCTACTGTTATTAGGCAACTGAAGAAAGTAAAAGAAACTGCTGATATTAAAAATATGTGTTGCAGTGGAAGGCCCAGATTCACTACAACCAGGTAGGACAGTGCTCAAAAAGCTAAACTTGGCAGACAGGAGGTTCAGTTCACCTGAATTGCTTTAAAGATAGTCTGAAGTGATTGATGTTACTGTTAGTACATCTACTGTTAGGAGGAGGCTCCTTCACTATGACTTATGTGGTTGCAAAGGCAGGAGTAAACCACTGTTAACTGCAAATCAAAGACAGTGTGGACTTCAGTGGGCAAAACAACATGTCTCATAGACAACTAAGCAATGGGAAAATGTTCCTTTCAGTGATGAATCAGAATGTTTCCTTAATGAATCAGAGTAGTGCCTATGTAAGGAGATTCAAGCATGAACAATTCCATCCAAGTTGCTTAGTGACTATTGTTAAGCATCCAATGAAGGACATGGTTTGGAGCTACATGTGTGCACATGGCGTTGGGAACCTCCATATTGTTGATGGTACGGTAAATACCCAGAAATACATCTGGACATCAGAAAACAAGATGCTACTATTATCTAGAAAACTTTATGACAGCAATTTTATTTCCCAATATAACAATGCTCCCTGTCATCATGCTAAAGTAGTGAGAAAAAGTGGTTTCAGGAAAAAAATGTTTAGCATCTTGACTGGCCACCACAGTCACCAGACCTAAACCAGATTGAAAATTTGTGGTTCAAAGTGTCATATGAACTATCAGAAAAGAAGCCAACAAACAAAATTTAACTAATTGAAGATGTAATTCAAATTTGGAATCATATTGTTCAATCCAATCTTTTACAAAACCTTGTTCACAGTATGCCATCAAAATGCAAAGCTGTGATTAAAGCTAAAAGCTGGGTAACAAAATATTAGGTGCATTTTATAATTTTGCTTCATTATATTTCTGCATTAAAATGTTATTTCATTCCTTATGAATTACAAAAATGATTTGTTGCTGTAAACCTAAGTACTGGATAAATTATTTTTTTCATAATAATTTCAACTTAGTCATGATTTTTGTAATGTGTTTTAAAAACAGAAGTAACTACAGGAAAAACCAAGGCATTTTTGAAATCTCCATTAAATTTCGCATCTAATGACATAAATGATGAAATAACTACAAAACTTAGTTGAAAAAAGAGTTAAAACTTAAAAATTCACAGTTTTTGAAGGTGATGCAATACTTTTGCACATCACTGTAACTATGAATTCTAATTATTTTTGTAAAAAGTTAACTTATTTCATAAATGTATTCATAATTTAGCAATACACTTCACAATAAATAAACTTACAAAAATGTTTTAAAGAACACATTGTTTGTAAATTGGGGTCCACCAATATACCCTTATAAGTAATAAAATTAAATTGGCAATTTTCTTTTGCTCTTTAGGCGAAAAACCACGTGCAACCATAGTGCTTTGTTGGTGTTTCGGGGTTGACGAAGCCCCATGAACAACAGGTTGGGCTACAATGCTCCAAGCAGTCCCTATTCCTAATTTAGGGTTACTGGTTCCAAGGAAGATACAGTTAGTATCATTGGACAAGCCCACCACCCATGCCTCACTCAGGACTCAAACACAACTTAGACAAACTGTTAGAAGCCAATGCCTCAGACCACTAAGTTCCCCAAGGTGGTAACCAGAGTCAAACAGGTACATTAGTCTGTGTGTTTGGGGGAAGGGGGATCAGCAAAAGGTACAATGATGCAAGGCGTACAGTACAGATAAACCCTGACAAAGGTGTTCAATTTTCTTCTACAAGCCATTGTGACTAGTGGCGCCTAAATTCCAGTGGCCAAACAAAAAAATTACTACCCACTCTGCACTGGGAAACTAGGGGAGGGGGAGACAAAAACAGATCCATACACAAAGAAATTTTATGTTATGTCATCATATTAACTCTGATGCAAATGTGTGCCCCCTGGAAATAACTGTTACCATGACTTTTTAGTATGTTTTTAAAAAAGACCCCCTTCCCCCACACACACACACAAGCCTATGTTATATCATGATGTCCATCTCTGCTGATCCACCTGTGACCATGGACAGTTATCAAGTGAAAACAGGTCATTTACCATGAAAACACCAATCATAGCAAAAAAAAAAAAAAAAAAAAACATGCATACTAAAAATGGGTCATTTATTATTGGGATAATTAATAAATTTAATGGTACAATATTTGTTATGTTTGGGGATATTGTGTAGTTGTAGTGGTTACTGTCGGGGGTGTTGCATTTTTGATGCCTGGGATGATGGTGGAGTTGTTCATTCTTGATGAGTAGCAACTGGAGGCCTCAAATACTTTTCTTGAACCCTTTTCACATGTCGTCCTGTCATATTTGCATATCCATGTGGAAATATTTGCATATCCATGTGGAAATATTTGCATAATACTGGATGGATGCTCCTTTGCTACATCAAGAGACTAAGATAAAAGGGCTGGTTGCCGAGATCTTTCTTCCAGAAGTAAGCTGGACGTTCACATCTTGCCAGAGGTCGGTTGGATCATCGCATCTTGCCAGAAGTCAGTTGGATTTCGTTGCATCTTGCCAGAGGTCATTTGGAAGTTGTTCAACATAGAGCACCCGAGTTCTTGGGTGGCTATGTGTGAGTACAATGCCTTGACCCAGCATGAAGAAGGAATGATGCTGCATGAATGGTACCAAGTGTGGCGGATTATCATGGACTGTTATCTGTGGTTACTGCCAGGGAACCTGGTCATGAGTGATGTCTGACTGGTGAGAACTGCCATCCTCAACTTTCTTCTGCTGGTGTTGTTATCTGTGGAATGGAAATATGCTTGTGTTTGCTCTAGACTATGACTGCAAATAAGTGTGGCAGATTATCATGGCCTGTTTGTTATCAGTGGCTGCTGCCAGAGAACATAGTCATGGGTGATGTCTGACTGGTGAGAACTGCCATCCTCAACTTTCTGCTACAGATGATGTCATCTGAGGAGCAGAAATATTCTTGTTTGTTTTTTTTCTTCTGATGGTCATGACTGTCCAGATATGGATGTAGTAGAGCTTTTCAAACAGTATATTGCTTAGTTCTACAAATGTGATTTCAAGACCTTTTGACAAGGTAAATGTTGTCCTCTGTACAGTTGCCTATCTATTGACTATAAATTAAACAGTTAAATCTAAATTTGATGTAAAAATTTGTGCACTGCCTATAATTTAAAGTATACATCAACCTAACTTAAGACAGTCCTTCCTGTAGTATTGAGCTAGCCTGAGCCAGGGTGAAGAGTTTAGGCAGGGTTGGACCATTGCACATTGTGTAGGTGACAGCCTTTTTTTTTTTCTTTTTTTAATAGACTGCCTTGGGGTGAAAACAAGGTATGGGGGGAGGGGGTGTAAGCGTGTGTAAAATTCTGCTTTGATTATAAAAATGAAAAGCAAAATAATAAGGTAAATCTTATCAAGATTAAACTGCTCCAGAAATGCCAACCTGAGAAAGGGGTCATCAGTAAAAATAGATCCAAAGTTTTCAGTAGTTTTCAGTAAAACAGTTTCAACCTTCAGTAAGATTTTCAGTGTATCAAAAATATTTATTTTAAAATTTCAGAATCGTTTATAACACTTTTTAATGAAATGAATAAGTCCCCAAAATGTAGTTTTATTTAAAAATTATATATATATATATATTTCTGCAGTTGAGGCCACAACTTAGCAGTGAAAGTTAAGCTTTGGCTCACCAGCCCTGACATACTACAAGCTATAGGTGGCATCGTCGGCGTGTCTGGTGACAGCCAATATTTGGGGGGGCAGAATAGCTTGCGTGTCGGCTGTCAGGCTGACAGCCAACATACATACGACCTAAAGACGCGTCAAAGGCGTAGCAGATGACACCCGACACGCGAGCTATAGAGGCGTCATAAGAGTGACGAATGACACCCAAAATGCAAACTATTCGGCGAAAAAGAAATTCCTCTGGAGTGCCAACATGCGAGTTATAGAAGCATCATCGGCATGGTGGGTGACATCCAACATGCCGATGACATTTCTTTTTATTTATTTAGTGAAAAAGAAGTGTCTCGTGAGCCCCGACATACGAGCTATGCGGGTGACACCCGAACTATTCGGTGAAAAAAATCTTGCGAGCTAGGCATACGAGGTATAGAGGAGTCATCGGCGTGGCGGGTGACGCCCAACCTATTCGGCGAAAAAGAATTGTCTCACGGGCGCCGACATGCGAGCTATAAAGGCGTCATAGATGTGGCGGATGACACCCAACACGCGAGTTATTCGGCGAAAAAAAATTCCCCATGAGCACCGACATGCGAGCTATAGTGGCGTCATCGGCATGGTGAATGAAACCTGACATGCTGGTGACATTTCTTTTTATCTATTCAGTGAAAAAGAAATGTCTTGCAAACCCCTACATAGAGCTATAGAGGCATCATTGCTGTGGCGGATGATCCCGACACTCAAGCTATACAGCGAAAAAGAAATTCCTCGCCAGCACCAACGTGCAAGCTATAGAGGCGTCATCGGTATGGTGGGTGACAACCGATGACATTTCTTTTTATCTATTTGGTGAAAAAGAAATCTCGCGAGCCAGACATACGAGCTATAGAGGCATCATCGGCGTGGCGGGTGACACCCAACCTATTCGGCGAAAAAGAAATGTCTCGCGAGCGTGGACATGATAGCTATAGAGGCGTTATCGCTGTGGGTCACCCGTCAAGAGAGCTATTCGGTGATTTCGTAATGTCAGGCGTCACCCGACAGTCGAGCGGAAAGGGTTAAAATGTTTGCGCTGGAATTTTCACAAGCACAAAATCACATGTAATCAATGTAAAGAGTTCACAAAAGCGCTGAGCTGAGCTGAGCTCCCTCTAGGTTTATGTACAGCACAGCACCCTCAAATAGCTGTACAGGGGAATCATGCGACAAAAAGCGTATGAACAGAAGCTCCAACCTCCGTTGGTGGGGGAAGTCAGAACATCAAAGGCATATATAAGGACTACCTGTAATGTGCGTTTTTTCGACTAAAAGACGATAAATAGAAAATTGCATGCATGGGCTTTTCCGTAGTTTTTTGGGCGACTTCTGTAAAACTGTAAGACGGAGTGAAAATCCGTACAAACTATGAAAAATCCGTAAAAGTTTGCATCTCTGCTGCTCAAGGAAAAGGGGGGGGGGCGTCCTTCAGTGAGCTTCCCGGTGCTGCTACCTCAAAGGAACTGGGAAATAGAAAAAATGGTCAAATATGAGCAAAAAATGTGCAATTCTGTATTTTAAAATTGTAAGAAAACAGTAAATCTGCTCAACATTAAGTTACCTAAGAAAAGAAATAATGAATTGCATCCATGAGCTCTAGCAACAATTGCAATTTTCTAAATTGGCAATTTTTATTTGTTTTTTTTTTTTTGACAGAAAAAACCTTGAAAACAAAGAAAACTGTAAATCACTTTATTACAGCTACCTGTTGATGAATAATTTTCTTCCTTTTGCAGAAATTAAAAAAATACATTTTCCATAATTCCTACAAACAAAAAAAAAAAAAAAAAAAAGGCCAAATTACAAGTCCATACTTAACGGCATCCTCGTTAATTCCCTTATTTTCATTGTTAAGAGGTTCGTCAATATTTTTCAGTTTTATTCTTCAAAATGTGGAGAGCTTTTATTATATGTAATGGGCAAACTAATTTCACCCATGCCCTTCCTTAGGGATTAAAAAGGTCCAGTTCAAATGAATGCCGGTAGCAACCATCACCTGAAATCTTTAACCCCATCCCCAGGAAAACCTATAGTGTTTGTTCTATGCATGTATAGCCGCAGGACTTTTTACTCCTTCCGAATTACTTACGCTTTTGCCATTTGAGAGTTACAAATTTTTTTAGTTCCAGCTGATTTAGCAGGTTCACAATAATTTACACTGGGGTCATTCTATGTCAGATCACCGAATTATTTTGCAAAATGTCACCCACCGACTCAGATTTTAATGAAACTTGGCAGGTAGATATATATACCTGATGAAGATATGAGAAAATCCTAAGTTTCAGTTTTTTAAACCTCATAGTTTTTAAAATACAGTGCTCCAAAATTTAGCCGAACGCCCACTTTTGCAGCTATGCAGTAGCATGCCACTTTTTACATAACATGCTGTAGTTTATGTGCTACTGAACTTAGGACAATGAAACTTTGGAATCACATGGAAAAGGGTCCCTGGATATTGAAAACACTTTTCATTTTACTTGAAGCACCAGTTAAATAAGTGCCACCCAGGGCTCGACAAATATGTTCTAGATCTAGGAGTCAGCTCCAAAATTTAGGCGCCAGGTGAAACGAAGTCAATAACGCATGAAAAAAACCATGTTTGGTTATGATGCTGGAACAAAAGTGGTAAACCATATTTGTTAATTTCTTTTCTTTTTACCCAAACCACTTATTGCAAAATAAAGTTCCAATTTGCTTCACAATTTTCTTTTTCTATTGTTTCAGTAGATGAACTCAAAAAAAAAAAAAAAATAATAATAATAACAATAAATTCAGATTTCGATTTTATTAAAATACTACTTGTGGATGTCATATTTTGTACATATTAATTCAAAGTACCATATTTGTTTTTCCTTCATGAGATCCACAAGGGCATGCATGTAATCCAAACACTGAAAAAAAAAATCCCACATATAATTTGCAGCAGCATATGATTCGTAGATCAGGAAATTCTGAGAAAAACAATTTCTTCCTTCGCATAATCCGCAGCAGCATGTCTCAGACCATAAAGATTAAAATTGGTGATTTTATCAAGTGGCCATTGGCCAGTGGGTGGGCAAAATCTAGTGGCCACTTTCCTTACGGCTATTTCGTGTTATATACACATTTTAGCACTGCACTGTATACCTTTCACTTATTTAGACATAGTTAAATTTAAGCTTAGTAGTTACAAGGGCTCACTGTCCAGTGCAATTAAATGAATAAATATAATCTTAAATGTTACATTTTTCTTCAACCACATCAACCAAATTTTCTAGACAGTTTTTATTGGAAAGATAATTTAATCATTTTGATTTGGTCTCTCGCTATGTTCACAAATAAAATCTCTCAATCTCTCCACCATAAATTGATAGCAGTGGATGGGTCAAAATTTTCAAACAGTACTTAATTGCTTACTTTATTTAATTTGCTGTATTTTCTAAAGTCATTCTTTGCATGAGCATTGTCTTATCAAGAACATTGCCCACAATGCTTGCATTCTCTTAACTTCTGCATTGTTTGGCATAACACAGTCAGCAGTATTTGGTATTTCAACAACCTTCATGTACTAAAAATTGCTTGTTTTTTGTTCCTCTAGCAGTTTTTAGTGAGTTATTGATGATCAAAAATGTTCAGACATTATGTTTTGAAGCTGCTTCCATTCTGCTAATTTTTTTCTTTTCATTCCATTTATTTTTGGTTAGGTTCTTTTTGGTGCCAAAATGAAAACTGGCTGTATAGCTTTAAAAAATGAATTTGATATCTTATAGCAGAGTCATTTTGTGGTACAGCTGAGATTGGGAGAAATGTGATACCAACCTGATCACTTTATTTTACAGACTCGCAATGATTCCTGACCACTAACAGAAAATATTTGGTAATTTCCTGGGTTGTTCTAATAACATTACATAAAAAACATTGATAAACCTTCACAGGTGTTGAAAATATGGTCATGACGAAATAAGAACACATGCAGAGTATCCTGATTCCATCAGATTCTGTCCGGTTTTCAAACCCAGTGTCAGCTTGTTGTTGGTTTTTTTTTTTTTGGGGGGGGGGGGGGGTTCTTTTCAAAAAACGTTCAGTTTTGGTAGAATTTTAATGATTTGTCATTTTTCCTGTTTGCCCACCACAGACTTTCCAAACACTACGAATTTCTCTATAGTCACTACGAAAATCGTCGATCGCTGCGGAGTACGGGAAACATCGAATATATTACGGAAATAAAAAATCTGACTGTTGAGGTTTTTTTTTTTCCCCTTCAGAAAACGTTGTTTTGGTAGAATTTCAATGATTTGTCTTTTTTTTCCCTGTTTGCACACCTCAGACCTTCCCAATGCTACGAATTCTCCATAGTCACTAGGGAAATCGTCGGATCGGAGCACGGGAAACATCGAATATACTACGGAAATAAAAAATCTGTCGGGGTTGTTTTCTTTATTCTCTTCAGGAAACGTTTTGGTGAATTTTAATTATTTGTCATTTTTTCCCCTCTTTGCACACCTCAGACCTTCCAAATGCTACGAATTCTTCATAGTCACTACGGAAATCGTCGATCGCTGCGGAGTACGGGAAACATCGAATATACTACGGAAATAAAAAAATCTGGTTGTCTTTTTTCCCCTTCAAAAAACGTTGTTTTAGTAGAATTTTAATGATTTGTCATTTTTTCCTGTTTGCCCACCTCAGATCTTCCAAATGCTACGAATCTCCATAGTCACTACAGAAATCGTCGATCGCTGCAGAATACGGGAAACATCAAATATACTACGGAAATAAAAAATCTATAAAATAATGTTATTCAACGGTTGTTCAAAGTTTATTTCCATGTCTTCAAAATTCTAGCATTCATCAAACATTTTTGGGACTGTTTATTGGATGTTTTTAATGTCGCAACATTTGTTCGATATAATTTGAGCATATTCATGCCGTTCGTCGCCTGAAAATAACTGTTTTAGCACGGATGAAAATGTTCCGTAGTTTTCTAAATTTCGAATTTTTCTTACCCCAAGATGCACCTTTCTTTTCACTTTCTGGTTATATTCTTATGTTCTATTTCTTCTGATTATTTTTCTCGTTTTTAATAGCTTCAGTAATAGTGAAAAAGAACAACTTCGTATTTTAAAAGTTGTTTCTAGTGAAGCGCAGTTTTTGTTATTTCCAACAGCCTGTTCTTAAAAACCAATCAATACGGAAAGTGTTTTTTCTTTTCCGCTGTTTTAAAGCTAAATTATATTTCAAAATCGGTACTTATTCCGCCCACGATGGAATCAGCCTTTTCCGTGACCCGTAAAATGACTATCACGGCAGTGTGAACAATACAGTACTGATTTTTTATATATAATTTCGCTGAAAAACTTGTGTTTACCCATTCGTTAGTAACATTTTGCCGTATTAAGGGGCAGACAAGAGTTTTTTTTTGTTTTTTTTTTGTTTAAAACCAACTTCACACGTGCAAAGGAAACGCGACTCTGCGTGGAATGAAAGACTGCGCGCGGTGGCGGAAAGTAAAGTCCCGATTTTCTACCTTTGATTTCTTTTTGCAAACAAAAGGGAAAATGCTTGCCCATTTTGTTCGATTATAAGCAAGGAGTGCCTAAGCAATAGAAAATCGTGCATTTTCAGAGAAACCAAACTTTAAAAAACGAGCTGCTGAAGACTAGTTGTGATGTCACAGTTCCATCTAAAGCCACAGGTGTCCGTCCATTCCCGATATGGTTACTTTGTGCACCAACTGAAGTGGAAAAACAAATAGCCACGGTGAGCCACTCCCGTTCTTGAAGAGTGAAGCTATAAATAGATCGTACCCACTTATTTGCGAAGGGCTGTTTTTCACTGCGCGCGAGTTGGATGATTTGAAAATGCATTTCCTATAACATGAGCGTTTTAAAAATGCAAATAAATTCTTTAGCAATGAAAAAAGGCAAATTTTCGAGCGTGGCGACTAAAGTTATTTTTTCTGCTGGACATTTTATTTTACCCAGTCGCCAAGTGGTGAGTGGCGACCGCTAATTTTAATCTTTATCAGACCAGGATATTAAAAAAAAAAAAAAGACAGTCTATACCTGCCAACATTGGCAATAGCCTTGTTACTAATAACTAGCATTGCGTGGCATACATACTCTATTTTACGAAATGATTTTTCTCTTTGTAAAAAGCAAATGTGCCCCAACAAAACGTTACAACAAACAAGGACTCTAATGAAACAAACTTAGCACGTGAGAAACACAAAATTGATTCCCCAGCGAGGGCACGATTGCAAGATTTAAGTTCGAAACTTCCACCAGTAAAAATCAGTAAGATGTGTTCAGAATTCCACAATGCCTCCACTTACCATATGATCATACTGCCTATAAAATTGCAGTTTAAGACAAGATGAGACCAAAAAAGGTGGGGGAAGCTGAACATTTTAACTAGTGAAAAATCAAAACAGACAGCAAAAATGCAAACTACTGTTAGTCTGTCTTTTGTTGACTCTGCAACTGCACAGCATCGATTGCTTAATTTTTCTTTCTGCTGCTATCATTCTCTCTCTACTTCTTCAATGTCGCTTTTCTTTCTTTTCTTGATTTGTGTGCCCACTGATAACAACCATCAGCCTGAGGACCATGAGCGCATGATATCAAAGCTTCAACCATTTCAGATAAATGGTGTAACTTTGGGAATATTAATACTTTTTGAACACCATGCATCAATTTTTACAAATTATCCAACTTAGTCACTTCCGTTTTCGGGAATTTCCTTCTTCCCTTATCAAGATTAAATGCAAAAACTTATGGGGCGGGGGATATTTAACAACCCTGGTGAGTGGGAACATCTCAGGAGGGGGGGGGGGGGGGGCAATAGTGATTACAGGAATTCCGTCAGACTTCCGGTTTTGGAAATTTTTCTCCTATTTTTAAGATGAAATGCAAAAATTTATGCAGTAAAATATTACTTAAAAATACTGGACACAGGCAACATCGCGAGAAAAAAGAAATGAAGATTACGGAAAAAATCTGAATTCCGTCGACTTTCTGTTTTCGAAAGTTTCGTAAAGATGGAATTCCGTCCTCCGACGAACATCTAACCCCCCTCTTCCACACACACAATTCTGTTTACTTGTGCATCAATCTCCCGAGTGGCCAACATGGGACGCGGGTGGCCTAGTGGGCAGCGTTCGTGACTGACGCGGAAAAGACCTCAGGTTCGAACACTCGATCCACTAAATATCCGCCGTGCGTCGGATGGGCACGTTAAGCCGTCGGACCCCGGGTACTGGCCCCCGGTAATAAATAAGGAAGTCTTCCTCCTCCTTTCTGCTTCGCTTCTGTGTCACTTTCCTATCGGATACTCTAGCCCAAATCTCCTAGCTTCCTATTTCTAAGGGTTGTTTAAGACCTGGGGTCAGACACTCCCTTCCTAAAATCCTCTACATTTGATCATTTGAGGGACCAACATAACGAAAAAGGCGGAATTTCTCGAATTCGCGGAAGAACCTCAAAGCCTGAAGATTAGGAGGCAATTTTTGCGGCGTCTAACTTCCGTTTCCACAAATTCTTGCCTACAGTTTCAAGCTGAAATACGAACATATATGCCATAAAATGATATTTAACAAGAATACCAGACACAAACGCAACATCCGGAGAAAAAAAATTACGATTAAGGCAAATTCTTTTTGCTCCATTTAACTACTGCTTTCAAAAGCTTTTGAAACATGAAATACCGTCCCCAGACGGAAAATGACCCAACCCCCAAATTCTTTTCAGTTTGGCATCAATCATGATAGCGATCTAAATGATGACTACAAAAAAATGGAGAGTTCCGCGAATCCGCTTAAGAATCTTATGTATATCATAAAATAGCAAAATATTTTTTTTAAACAAAATGAAAATTCGTAGAATCCGTAGTTAGACAACTAAATTGGTAGAAAATAGGAACATTCCGTGGTCATTGGCATGCATAACAGTCATATAATCGGCACCACGTGATCCGCACCTATCATGTCAATCGTGAATCATAATTTCCGACAGAAAAATGCGATTCACAGGACCGACTCAGAAATCCAAAGATGCCAAAAAAAAAATTAAAAAAAAAAAATGATCTTATTGAAAAAACTGTCATTTTGAACTACTTTTGTGTTACCTTTAAGTAAAAAAAGAACCAAAATAGTTAGCTGTGGCCGCATTATCGCAGTTCATTAGTTAGACTAAAAAATCCGTTGAAATTGCGGACAGTCCATAGCATTGTCTTATTTTTGAATACGTTTCAACTGAATACCGAAAAAACCTTAACTATTTTAATACAATCAGCGCACCAAAACTAAGCGTTGCATTTCACAGAATGGCTACACGCCACGGAATAGCTCTGCACGATTCCAGAGAGTCTCGGATTCTCACACCGCGTAGGCTTCTGCACGCGCAAATAGTAACGCCTTCCTTGCGTCATACTTTCTGTCAAAATACTTCTAAGTAAAAGAAAAGATATATATTCTTACAATCTCTTTGCAGTCTTCTATCTTGCTGCTATGCTATATATATTTTTTGTTACCGCATTTTCGGTACTTTCTCAATAACACCACTTCTCCTGACAATTACCTCGTGGACTTTTTAAAACGATGCACTGGTTTTTGTTTTTTTTTAACCGGTGTCCGCAGCACCTAGATTTATAACCTTTTAATAGATAATCTATGGATTACACAACAGAAATTACGGCATTTACTGCAATATATTACGGAATCTCAACTAAGAAGAAAATTAGGCGCCACGGCTCGAATTTTAGGCACCTGGGCAACCTGGCGCCCGGGATTTGTCGAGCCCTGGAAATGGCTTCGGTGATCTCACATGGAAATGAACTGGTAACAATTAGGGAGGGGAAGCACGTCGCCAGATTTGAGGTGACTGATTTACCAGGTTCCATGATGTTTATGTGGCTCTAGGTAAATTCATTGAAAAGCAAATTCTTCGAAACTTAGGGCTTCAGGTCAATTCATCGAAAGCGAAATCACCGAAAGATGCAATATCATGGGGTAAACTTTTCTCAAAAACTTTGACTATAAGTGGAATATGGCCAAGTAACCACAAAAACTTTTAAGAAACATATAAAAATTGCATTTTTTGTTTCTTCAATAACACTTTAATGTAAGATGACCACAAAGCCGTTAGGGCGTCTTACAAGAAACAGACTTTTGATTTCACTGTCTACTTTCCCCATAGGTCGCCTCTAAAGTTTATAATTTTATATCACCTTATTATGCGCTTCGGCATAGGTTGAATGGGAAAATAAATTATTTGTATCAAAATAGCTTATCGTAATGTTGCATTTCTACCAAGGCATTGATAATATGGGCCTTGAGATAGGCCATTTTAGCAACTTTGAACCCACAGTTTGTAAGGTTAACATAAAAAATGAAAATAATAATGCCACACTTTTAGTAAAGCACAAAACAGTTTAGGGCCCTAGGCCTCGGCCTTTTTTTTAATTTTTAAATTGCCCTGCTCATATTCATGAGGTTTGCATAGCATGTCAAATTAGTATAACAACATTGCGCTCTTACTCTAGCACAAAAAATTTATAAATATAGCCTAGGACTTTTTAACAATTTTTATTCTGCCATGCTCATATTTACAATGTTTGGATACCAAATCAAGTTAGTCAAATTGCACTTTTACTTAATCACCAAATATTTAAAAATAGGCTCATGGTCTGGGCCTTTATAAGAAACTGCAATTTTTATACAGCATCTAAAAAGTGGGTGTCAATACTTGTTCATTTGGCCAGCTGTTTATTGGCCACTTGTCTTAAACTCTATTTTGATGGATTAGTTTCATTTTTTTACGAAAAAGTAGTCTTTCGGTAAATTGCTCATTTGATAAATTTGTTTTCAATGAATTCGCATTCAACAAATCTGCTCCATTTTTTGTTTTTGAAAAAGCTGTCTTTCGGTAAAACATTTGTTCCATTTTTTTTTTTTTTTTTTAAAAGCTGTCTTTCAGTAAAACATTTGTTCAATAAATTTGTTTTTGTTGAATTCGCCTGTTCCTGTTCATATTTGGAAATGTGCACAGAAAAGAAAAAAAAATGTGATTTTATATATCTTCCCATTCTCCATAAAATTAATTTCTACATCTGTAACAAAATCTACGCCACCTTTGGGGATCGCATTTTAAAACGTGCATGCCAGTACAAAAAATATGTCTATTGATATTCACAAGGGCTGGTGTAGTGGGGGAGATCATTCTGGGATGAATACAGCTTGCATGCATTGTAAAAGCAAAAGCATTTCCTTTCAATGCTTTTCTTATGAGAAAAACTTCCCTAATTTTCAACTACATATTATTATAATGAATCCAACATATTTCCATAGTCATTAAGTTCTCTGAACTTATTAAAATTATTTTTCAACATACCTTTTTTGTGAATGAAGTAAAACAAAGGCATTGATGCCACAAGAGCGATAAGGTAGTACCTAGGCAGCCAAAAATTGTCCCAGTGAAATCGGTAATTAAACTTCGCTAATTTTGCTGAAATGGTGTAGGGGTACTTCATGGGCTGCCTCTCGGGAGTAGACATTACTGAAACTAAATAGAAAAACATCAGCTTTACATATGTTATACTTCATTCAAAAACAAAAAACATGACACTTTATATAAAATACATTTTTTTGGAAGAAAAGGGCAACAGGGGACTACATTTAAGAAGCCCAATGAGAATACTAAAGTTGGGAGTTTCACAGACATAATCACAGCCTATGAATAGAATCAGTCTAGTCTAAAAAAAATCATGATGCATTTAGACACTAACATTAATTCCTGCATATTGCCGGATGGAAGTCAGTGTTTAAATCAGGAATGGCCAACCCGCAGTACAAGCGCAAAGTCACTCTTTGTAATTTTAATAATTTATTAAATGATTTAGCATTTGTGACAGACATCCTGGGCAATCTTAACAACTTAAATCTGTGTTTACAAAGTAAAAACAATCTTTTCCCAGTGTTATTCAACTCAGTTTCAAGAGGCATTTAAAGCAAAACTTGCTCTTCTTGGAATGCATCTTTCTCAGCATGATCTCTTACATTTTCCTTGAATGAAACAACTGGCATCAAAAACTGAGTTAGGTGAGATTCCAAACATTTCTAAATATCAGCAACATATTTCTGATTTGAAAAATTACTTTGAAGCCAGGTTTTCAGACTTATTTTCCAATCGACGCAAAAGAAAAATAACATGTAAAAAGTTACAACAATTAAACCATTATCATTAAATGGATATTAACTAAAGACAAATATGTAATATTCTAATAAATATTTATTGTTACTAATTTTTCTTTAAATTATCTTAATGTTACAGTGGTTCAGGTTTGCAGCAAGTTTTCTGTTTCAAATGGTTGTGTATGCAGATACATCTTATTTTTATACAACTCTGTTCACCCAACAGGCACCTGCCTGCTTTTAAATGGAATGGGTGACACACAACTTTGCTATAAACACGTCAAGAATCCATGAAAACCTGTTCACTTATGTCAGCATGACTATCAAAACTACCAACTATCCTATGGGTCATTGTCAAATCAACCAAAAAAAATTAAAAATTTACCTGACCCTATCGGATTTTCTTAAAAGTTAGCAAACTTGTAGACCTGAATGAGAAATGAAATTTCACAGAATCTTAGCTTACTCCGCCTCACGGTTCAAAAGTACAGTGTGGTCAAAAAGTGTTGAAAACAGTAATTTTTATCAATTTGGTGTACACAAAAATTAGAGTAACTCCCTTCCAAATTGCCATAGGGAAGAAATTTTTTGTGTCATACTACAGCTCTTGAAATGCTCTTTTATTTGATATATTACACAAAACATTGTGTAAAAATATTATTCAAGGTCAAAGTTTATTTTATTTGACCTTGAATTTCAACAAAACTAACTTTTTTTTTTTTTTTGGTCAATTTTTTTCTAAATAACCTTAAATATCCCTTAGTATGCTCACCAATTTACAGAATGGTTTTTTTAACAGTTCAGGAAATGTGTATTTTAATGTACCTGCCCAACATATACACTAGTGGCCAAAATTCATAACTTCTCACCATTTCTGTTATTTTTTAGTCATAACTTTCGATAACAATAAAGATATATCAACATCATTTGTTGCATTACATTCTGCATTAAATTTTCTTTCTAATGATATATAACTATGATATTATTCTAAAGCAGTGATGTTATGAGCCACCAAACCAAAGAAATACAAATTTTCCAAAAGGTTTCCACAATTTTGACCAGTAGTGTATGTTATGTCTCATGTCCAGCTGTATTCAACCTTTACTTCAAGCAGCTGACAGTCAGAGAAACTACAGCAAATACCATATGAAGCTGACAGGAGATTCCAACCCCGCTTTTATTGGATTGGTGGGAGTGGCAAGAGTCATAAAATCCACTTCAAAGAGGTGAACTAAGTGGATTTTTATGACTTTTATTGCTCTCCCTATACCCAACCCTCACACTGCACTGTCTCCTCCTAAATGGAGGCTGGTGAGTATTGCTGCAATCTCTTCATTCTTAGTCTGCCCTCTGCCAACTAAAGATACCTAAGTGAAACAAGCTTTAAGCTTAAGTCTAGCCACTGTTAGATAGCTGTGTTAAGCAGAGTTAGAAGAAATTATCTCAGAATGTAACTTACTCAGGCTGTAATGTCTGTTCTTTAAGTTCTAATTTTTAAATCACAATGAGTGAACTACCTTCTGTTCATTTGTGGTGCTGTAATCCATTTCATATAAAGAAGCACTCTAAAAAAACATGCAAGATGATTATTTCACAGACCATTGTTGACAAGATGCCATCATTAGTACTTGGAAGAATATGTGAAAGTTGCAGGATAAGAATTAATAAAATCCCATATCCAAAATCTGAAGAAGCTTCACCTAGCCACAGTGATTCATTATTTCATCCTAGCACTAGTTCTCAAGGAAATGTGGATACTGAACAACTGATGATTAAAACAGAAGTTGCTATAGATATTTTGAATAAAAGTTTGATTGCACTTGGTGAGTCCCCCATGTACGTCAATAAAAAAAAAAAAGTTACTCAAAAGAAATATCCACATGTGAAGCTTAGGAAAATTACTTTTGCTGTAAAGAGAAAAATATTGCACCATGAGGAACCGAAAGTTGAAACAAATGTTCGGCTTGCAATGATGAAAGAGAAACTATTAATCAGCTTAAAGAAAAATGTAATGTTAGTATGTACAAATAAAAGTAAGAAGCTTCAAATATTAACCATATTGCCAAAAAGTTGGACTGTTCACAAAATTGAAGAATTTAATGTTTCAAATTTCATTGCACAGAAAGCTAAACAGTTAGTAAAGGGAATAATGGCAACCCCAAATCCCAAACCAGGAAAAACATTGTCACAAGAAACAGTAACACTTTTAAAGGAGTTTTACGAATGTGAGGAATTCAGTAGGCTAATGCCAGAGAAAAAAGATTTTATTTCAGTCAGGCAAGGAAACGTCTGAATTCATATGCAGAAAAGACTGGTACTCAGCAATCTGAAAGAAGTGTTTCAGTTATTCAAGCAGAAGTATCCAACGAAAAATATTGGTTTTTCTACATTTGCTGATCTCCGCCCAAAAAACTATCACTCTGTATGTGTGTGCTCCACTCGTCAGAATGTTAAGTTGATGCTGATAAGAGGAAATGTTAGTGAACTGACTAAATTTAATGAAACTCCTTTGAAAACATACAAAGATTTCCTTGCAGCAATGGTATGTAATCCTGCTCAGCCTCAATGTTTTTTGGGAAACTGTTACAATTGTCCAGGGACAAATCAAAAACAAAATTTTGTTAAGAAACAAAGGGAGCATTTTTCTCTCTCCATAACCTATATATAATAAAGAGTAATATCCAAGAGCTTTTAAACATCAAAAACGGTGTCACATGTGTTAATAAAATTGAACTGCAACAATTAATAGTCTAAAGGTTGGTCAGGTAAGTAAGTTTTAAATAACATGCAGAACAGAGATTCACCATAGCTTAAGGAATTTGCTTATGAAATAACGTTTTGCTAGTTAATAAAATGTTAAGTTAGATATTAAATGTCAATAAAAACATAACATCCCCCTTAACATTTTATTAACTAGAAACAGGTCAATTTAATATAGGAACAGACTTCGAGCAGCTAGACGGAATCTTTTTTTTACACAAAGTTGTGCTACTCATATTAAAAAAAAAAAATTTACCTAACATCAAACTTTACAAATTAGATCAACATAGTTTTATAAATGCACAAGTTTCATGCAAGAAATTAAGTTAAAGTGCATGTTTTCTTTTAATATGTACAGTGAGATAGATACCATTCAAATGTTAACTAGAACAAACATACACACATACCAAAATGTATACCCCCTATGCTATTAATAATCCCATTTTGAAATTCAGTATATGAACTAAGCAACGACTGAGGATATTCTAAAAAAAAAAAATCTTGAAAGAAAAAGGGTGTTTTTTGGAATTCAAGGTCAAACTTTTGTATTTGACCTTGAAAAAATATGTTTGTTTTTTTACACTCGTGCCACATATCAAATGAAAGGGCACTAAAAGAGCTTTCAAATGCCACTAAATTTAACTTTCTAACCTCTATAGAACAGGAATTATGCCAATTTTATAATTGACTGACTAGTGCAAATTTACGCTTTTTTCGGAAATTTTAGATTCCAATATCTCAATTTTTTTGTCCCACAAATCTAAATTTCACATCAGCTCATTTTCACAGTCTCAGAAACCTCACCATCACCAAATTTTACCAAATTTGGTGATGGTGAGGTAAATTCATTGGTTGATTTGACATGGAATGACCCCTGTGCAGCAGTTATCAAAGCATGTTGGACATGCAAATGTTCACAAGTCAACCATCACTTCTCAGGTAAAGATATATGTCATACTGACTGATATATCTTTACCTGAGAATTTATAAAACATAAAATGCAGAATTTTACTTATATTTCACATCACATTTTCTAAATGCTATGAGTCATGCAATTTTAACTTCAGAAAAGCATATTACTTCAACTGAAGTGCATTATGTATTACTAGCCTAGTCTGGAAAGAAAAACCTGACTAAAAAAAAAAGATTATCTTTGCTGACAGTATTTCTTAAAAACATTTCTGTAAACTGCATAAATTTATCAGCAATGACAAAAAAAAAGGTTAAATTTGAACCACAGGCCACATATACACAGCCTGATTTAAAAAAAATAGTTTGTTACAATATTTTGCAACCTTAAGTATGTATTAAAAAAAGAAGTGATCGAAAAGCATAAAAATGCAATTTCAGGTTGCAGCAATGCTAAACCCAAAGATGACTAAAATTGTATAGCAAAATAAACACAATTTGAAAATACTTTCAATTGAGAAAAGGCAACCATTCAACCAGAAAATATGAACTCCCACCCCCAAGTGTTACGGAAATAAGATTAGTACACAAATGTGTTCATTGAGGGCATTACTTTGGCAGTGCAATGAATTTGTTGGTAGAGCAGTACTAAAATTTACTCAGATTTAGTAAAAGCATGGATAAAAGGTTTAGTTATTTCTGGTGGACTGACTTAATGAAAAGATGTCTGCCTGAAAATAAGTCTTATTGTACGTTTTCTGGGATTTACTTTTCAAAACTTTAATTCTGCTAGCATGCAGTGACCTAAGAACATACAGTGAGGGCCAAAATTGTGGACACCTTTTGAAAGTTTCATGTTTTGCAAATTTGCAGGCTTATATAAGGAAGTGTTATGCTTCACTAAATATAAATGTTTATATATCAATTGAAAGAGAATTTAATGCTGAATTCAATACAAAAACAGAATTCAAATATGTGCAGTACAAAAAATGACACTGCAAATATTGCAACCATGCTAAATCTACTCTACAATCTGATAAAATGATTTCAGATGTACTTATGATTGCAATGTAATATCAGTATTTAGTAGGGTTGCCTTTATTGTTTAAAACAATAGCATAGCAACGTCTCACTGAGCCAACTAGGGTTTGAAGCTCTGCCATTGCATGATGCCAGGAAGTAATTATAGCCTCAATTGTCTTATTTGATGGATCCCTCATTCATACAAAGTTTTCCAAACGGTGCCACAAATTTTCTATCGAGTTCAGGTCACGGCAGTTTCCTGGCCAGGTCAATAATGGAATGCCCTTTGCTGTGGACCACTGTTTGCATATTTGTGTTGTGTGGCAAGGAGTTAAATCCTGCTGTAAAAGAAATGGTGCATTATTGGGAAAGATATCCCTGATGGAAGGTAGACATTTTGGTTCCAGGATGGTGTCAATGTATTTTCTTGCATTCAGCATGCCGTTGATTACATGAAGGCGGCCAACACCATCTGCTGCCATACATGCCCAAATCATAATGCTTGTTGGGTGCTTTACATTTGTCTTCAGACCCCTTTCCATCTCAATTCAGGCAGGGGGTGTCAGTTGACCACCTCAAATTTTTTTGAAAAAATTATGGTAGCTACTCCTAATAGAGGTATAAAGTACTACAAAAGGATTTTTCACAAAAAAATGTTTTGGTTGAGCTGCAGCATTTTGAAAATAGGCAAAAACTACACCCATGACAAAAATAATGTGAAACACCAAATTTTTAAATGCACACTGCTTCTGTACTATAACAGGTAGAGACTTGTATTTTTTTTTATTTTGAAGCTATTGAATTGGCCTTTATGTTCACAGAAATCGATCAAAGGAATATTGCTAGATGGCAAAAAAAGTCTATATTCATTACAAAAAAAATTAATTTTCCACAAATTTAGGATTTTTTTTTTTTTTTAAGAAAAAGACTTATCAGGTGGGTAAGTGTGCTAACCTGCACTCCTACTAGGGTTGTCTTAGCAGTAATTTTATTTTTATCCTGTGATGCATGCAACTCATAAAATTATTTTTTTAAATATACAAAATTTAAAAAAAAAATCAACATTTTTGAATTGCAAAATCTCAAAACCCCCATTTTTAAAAATTCTGAAATTTTGTCCAAATAATGTCCTAATGGTAGGTAGTTAACTGGGAGAATCAGGTTACTGGATTTTTGCCTTGAAATTTTCCTACAAATTTTTGAAAATGCACTTTCTCTCCTGTTCAAACCTCACAATTAGGTTATTATTAAAAAAAAAAAACGAGAGATATTTCTGAAAAGTTTACCCGAGTATATATTCCAAATTGCAGTGTCAATCTATATTTTAAAGTCATTTTTATGATTTTTAATAATTGTCACATATGTACGTTTAATTTTTTTTTTTAAATCCATAGTCTGTACACATACAATAGATTATGTCAGTTGCAGTTAAGATTCAGTTTCTATTTACAAAAGAAAAAAGGGCCTAAAAAAAAATATGAGCTTATCATAACTACAAATTATTCAAACTGAGAAAAGCTGCTAACTACAATTATTCAAACTAAGCAAAGAGAGAACAAAAGCAACGGAAACAGTTTTAAGTACGGAAGAGCGGATTTTTTATTGTGGAACAGTATTTCAGAAATAACTCTTACAAGGTTTTAAATTAGTTCTTTACAGAAAAATGTCCACATTGTGCAACACCGGCAAAATCAGTGGTACAGAAGTTAGTGCGGAAATTTTGTGAAACCGGCACGGTGTGCAACAGGAAAAGAAACAAACCCAAGACAATCCATACTGAAGACAATATCAAAGATGTGTGCACAATGATGTTACAAAGCCCTCGGAAGTAGATTCGCCAATTATAGTCTGCAACGGGAATATCTGCCATGTCATGCCAACGCATACTTACAGTGGATTTGCATTTTCGGCCGTACAAAGTTATGGTGCTCCAAGAACTTAAAACTCCTGAATATGCAAAACGGATGCAATATTGTAAGTGGTTTCAGACTAGTGTCAGCGGTGAAATGGACTCAACACTTTTTCACATGGCAGATGAAGCATGGTTTCATCTGTCCGGGTATGTCAATGCGTAAAACGTCAGGATTTGGACTGACACGAATCCCAGACGGACAATGGAGACTCCGCTGTACAACCAAAAGATAGGTGTTTGGTGTGCTGTGTCTGCGAAGAGGATAGTCGGCCCATTCTTTTTCACTGACACCATCAACTCGGAGCGCTATGTTCAGTAACTGTTTAACCCATTTGTTGCTGCACTTACAGAAGAGCAAACATATGCTTTCTTTCAGCAGGATGGTGCAACGGCACATACTGCGCGGATCAGTTTACGTGCTGGGCATGAGGTGTTTGGGGAGGACAGAACTGTATTGAAGGGATTATGGCCACCCAGTTCACCCAATCTCTCCACCAGTGACTTATCTGTGGGGAGCATTGAAAGGAAAAGTGTACATAATTAATCCGCACACCTTTGATGAATTAAAAGCGAATATTACAGATACCACAGCCCAGATTACTGCCGATGAGTTGTGGTGCGTTACGAACATGTTCCGTCGTGAGCAGCTGTGTCTTGATGTTGGAGGGCAGCACTTTCAGTAACTGTAGTAAACGCAGATAAATTACTCCTGTTTTCTATCATTTCAACTATTCTTTACCATGTATAGTAACATTACCTGACTGTTGTCATTCATTATACTCGGGCCTCTTTTATATGGTACACCCTGTATCACGAGATCACTTTCAGATGTTAAAGTGATCGTGTGCTAATTTAAAATCATAGGAATATAAATTACTCTAGTTCTGCTTTTCCGATCTACAAAATTTGAATTCTTAATATCACAGCAAGTAGAGTTTGTACGATATCACATTGAGATGTCAAGGTGATCGAGTGCTAATTTAAAAACATTGGATTACCAACGACTCGAGTTCTATTTATCCGATCTACAAAATTCGAATTAAAATCTTAATATTGTGGCAAGTTGCGTTTGTATAAGAATTTAATTTAGCACAATATAAATATTAATTTGTACGCTTTAATTATTTTTTACTTTTTTATTTAACTAATTTTCCGAGTTTAGTGATGCTTATACATTTTGCAAAATATCGATCTATCTAAACGCTCTAACTTACAATAAAAACTAAAATCTTGCGATGTCGAAGTGAGCAAGATTGCATCTAAAAGCAGACATCGCCCCAATAGCACATTGCAGAGAATTTACATAGTTTCGATTTGTAATACCAGATATCGCATTATTTTGTAGAAAAAGCTTTGATATGAAGCTTCAAACTAAACTTCCGATACGACAGTCTAAAATACGCTGTGAGCAGAATAACATGTGCCGGAGAAAAAGCAATTTAACGTGAAAAATCAAAGCAAAAGTTATTAAGGTAAGTTTACACGAAAAAAAACTGGGCTACAAGGAAAATTATTGAACAATGAATATTTAGCACGAGGTATTTTGAAAAACGAAAATAGCACATAATTTTAAGTTCTAACATGAGTTCTTACTATATAAGTTTTTACTATATTTCCTTACAAAAAAGCCGACATCTATTTGATTTGTTTTAATCTGCTTCAATTAAAAATTTCGTCTTAGAACAGGAAACATCCCCTACAATATTTAAAGCTTAAAAACAACCATCTTAGGATGGGCTATAGGCTAGTTGATATATAAACAGTTCCTATAAGTCTGCAAAGTTGCAAAACATGAAACTTTCAAAAAGTGCCCACAGCGACTTATTTTAAGTAACGCACATTCAGAATTTAAAGCTTTTATTTTCACTGTAAGTTAAAATTCAAGCACTACCATTTCTTCCCCTATACAACTGCCGATTTATGTTTTCCCATGTTTAAGACAGTCAATAAACTATGTACACACCCATGGAACTTTTTCACACCCCACCTCTCTTTCCATAAACCCCTTAACTCTCTCTAGTCTTCTATCCCCTAGACGTGGGCCACTGGCTCCAGACAGAGATACAATCAGTCTCAAGGGACAGGTGCAGTGGCGTAGGAACAGGGGGGTACAAGGGTACAATGTACCCCCAAAATTTTGGAAAGGGGTACATTAATATCTACTGTACCCCCCCCCCCCCCAGATATGAGCAAACACAAACCAATCATTCATAAAGAGTGAACTGAAAAATTTATATGCTACTTATTGTTTTTTATTCTCTTTTTTTTTCAAAGAAATATCACGGGTCATCTGGGTTTTTTTTATACCCGAAGTTTGTAGTGGGAGGCTTTTCACCCACCAAAAACTGGCCAACCATCTGGGAAACTCCAGTAAATTAGTTCTGCAGGGAAACCAGTTCAAACGACTGCCAGCTTGAGCAGAAGAAAGGTGCCGATATTATGACACCTGTCAGTCACCTACAGCTAATGACATTGCGATGGGTTGAAACAGAGTGTCATTTCAGCGCCCGCAGGCCCGGCACTAAAATTGTTTTCTGTCTTAAAATTTGTAGCAATACAACAAGTGCATTACGGATTTCACATACCACTCATAGAACACCAATTCCTCGATATCTCTACCATCATTTAGCTTTGCACCAGACCAATCTGCTTTTTACATAAACTATCGTCCTATGTATCGTTCAAAGTTTGTAATATAGACTTCATAATGCTTCAATGGTACCATCTTCGCGAGTAGAGCAGTTTTTATCTTACTGCGATTTTACTTTATTAATGTAATCAAAAATGATAAGAAATTTAATTCGTTCTTGTAGAGTTATATAACATTTCCTGAGAAATCCCTCTTTTCCAAACCCTACTGACAGAAATTCATCCTAATGTTGACTTGTCCCTGCTCAATATTTTAATGGAAATAAAAAGTACAAAAATTAACAAGAGAGAACACACACACAAAAAAAAACTTCTCCATTCATTTTCTGATAAGAAATTAATGTGAACTTTTTGTCAGCAATAAAAATAATAATGGTAATAATTAATAATATGATAATGTTCATTTGGATGAATTCCTGATCAGTATACGTATTTTATAAAAACTCTAATATACTACCCCCCAAAAAAAAATTCGGAGGGGGGTCATCCATAGATGGCTTAATCCTTGAGATGTAAGGTTCATGAGCTTGTACCCCCCTAAATCAAAAGCGTTCCAACGCCACTGGACAGGTGCGCCACATGGGACACATCAGGACCTCGTCCTGGTGGTCCAATGGTCCGAGATGCCATCCTCTGTCCAACATAGACCCAGGTTCAAGTTTTCTGACAGAGCTGGCTGTCTGTTCATTCAAGATAGATAGGGTTCAAGTCCCCTGATGGCACTGGCTGTCTGTTCATCTAAAATAAGACCAGCTTCAAGTCCCCTGATGGCGATATCCCTTCCCTATAAGTGTTTGTTTGTTAGGGGGTTTAACAACCACAGTGAGCAACTTGATGGGCTATAAGCAGTCGCCTGTTCTTAATTTCAAGCCACTGGTTCTAAGGGAAGGGAGAAAGCAAGTGTCATGAGGCCTAACACAACAACGCCTCACAGGGATTAGAACCCAGACCCATTTCGGACGAATGGTCAGAAGTCAGCCAGGGCTTAGACCACTGTGCCGGCTAACTAGAACCTGTGTACCTAAATTACGTACGGGCAACTGCTTATAGCTATTAGTGCTACTCCTGATGGTCATTAAATCCCAATCAAAAAGAAAAACCCGGCTATGAACATTTTCCCAAAGTCGTGCGTCACAATACTTGTCCCTAGAACATTCCCTGTCAATTATCCATGCATTTTAAACGCCGATTTCTCCGAGATTTAAAAAATACTCTCGAGTTAGTTAAATGCAGAGGACACTCAAAGGTTACAAACTCATCACGCGCAAACAAAGCCCTGAGCCTGAAAAGGGCGAAAACTTATTTCTAGCGAAAAGCAATGAATCACTCATACCCTTAAAAAAGCAAAAACACACGGCAGATTTAGTCCAAATTTCTCGCAGATTTCCTAACACAAACGTGCCAATACAGGGCTTATAAGAGATAATAGTGTGTCGTAGTCAGTGTTGCCAACTATTCGTACCATTCGTTGTATCATATTGTGTACGGTTTATCTATGGCCGAGGCAATGAAAAAAAAAAAAAAAAAATTATACAACAATTGGATCTAACTAAACCAATGGATCTCAAACTTTTTACCTGTGGGGACCCCCTGACAAGAGAAAATGCTGTAAGTCCCCCCTCTCGCAGCCTGTTTTCTTTACCAAAATAGAAGTCATGGTAAGTTTGACATTTTATTCAGCTTGTTTTGTGTTTTTCTACATACTATTTTTTAATTATTATCTGTAGGAAAGTATGCTGCACCTCCTTTCAAGCCCTTCGCTCCTCCCCCCCCCCGGGGGTCCCGCCTCACAGTTTGAGAGCCACTGAACTAGTCCAACTTATCAATTGTAATATTTGTGCTTTCGGCAAAGGCAGGTACGTTTGAAATTTACTACGAAACCAGTTTTCTAATCGACTTACGGCAGAAAGCTGGTAGTGTTTACTAATCTTGTGTTTACAACTTTGTCGTGAAGCACAGGATAAGTTTTTTTTTTTTCCTTAGTTCTGTTTCTATTTTTGAAAGTAGGGTGTGCTCAAAGACCTTGAAGAGAATATATAATGGCAAGCCTAATGCTGTGCTTCCGAGGCAACGAACAGCAATTGAGACAGCAGTGCCATCTGTTTCCGCGAGGAGTTGGTGAGAAATACATAGCTATTGGAAAGGTACATACAGTATTTGATTCAACGCATGATGAATCGTATAAATAGCGCAGAAGGAGTATTCGGGTGCGAATGTGAACCAACCAATTCCTTGATCAAAATTTAATTGGCAAGTTCTCAATTTCGATGAAAATCAGCTATGAAATAGAAAATACGCCGCTACATACAACAAACACCTGATACGTAAAGTTGCAGCAATGCGAATTTAAATATACAGCATTATCGTTCCTTCATATTTCCCTTAACCACCCACTTTTGTTCCTCAAATTGTTTTATTGAAAAATATTTTTACCACATGTGCTCATGAAAAATTAATATCGCATAAAACAAAAAAGGGGGTCTACAGATATCATGTTTACAAAACTATCACTGCTTTTCCTCAGACATGCAGAGCTCTTTATATCTATTATTAATTGCAGTGCTGAATTCATACTCAATAAACTAATTTTCAAAGCTATTCCTATGTATAATTTGAAAGAATAACACAGCACTTGATCTCATCTAAGTTTTTAACCAAGCACTGCTTCTATGCCTCAATAAACACTATATGTTCTTATGAACAATTAATACATCACTCCCTCAAACTGAAACATGCATATTTTGTTGCTGTGGTTGTGGTTGTTGTTGATTTGCTAAGAAAAGATTACTACATAAACATTTTTGAAATTATCTTGTAAAAGATCAAAAAGGAGAACATAGCACGGATAGGCACTAAAATAGTAGTAAACAAGCTTTTTTCTTCCTGCAATTATGTATTGGCTTTCAGAGGTCACAAATGCTGTGTATTTCTAGCTTCCGAGGGGAGATAAATTTTGAAATGTTCAATGAACGTTGTTGATACACTGTCCATAGAAGCGGAGAATTTTTTTCATGTTTTTCGCAACGTTTCTGGCAATTTAATTCAAAATATGATTAAAAATTTTGAATCCATAATTCATATTAGTTTCCAACTGGTGTGTTTCACCAAATTAAAAGAAAAAGTAGGGTAATAATTTACATAATCTTTCCAAAAGAGATGGAGCATACAAAAGATGTTTACACAGAAAGCCTTGGAAGCTTTTCATCATGTTTTGGGTAATCTTATTAAAAAAATGATTAAAAATTTACATCCATAGGAGAAAATAGTTTCCAACTGGTGTTTTTCAGCAAATTAAAAACATGTGAGGCAATGCAATACTTCATCTTTCCACATGGTAGGAGCACACATACATAGCTGTTTTCGAAGAGAGCCTTGGAGGCTTTTCACCATGTTTTGGGCAATCTTATTCAAAAAACGTGATTAAAAATTAAAATTTATAGAAGGAAATAGTTTCCAACTGGTATTTTTCAGCAAATTACAAAAAATGTGAGGCAATAAATATATTTCTTCTTTCCACAGGGGAGAAACAGCAAGTCGCTTTTTACAGGGGTGATTGTCGAGGAACTGTATTTGCATTTTTAGTGCTCCCAGGCCCAATTTAGAAATTCTGATGCCTCAAAACACACAGTTTTTGAAATGTTTAGTATCCCATGTTCGAAAACCTCAATTGCAAACAATCCGTAGGCCCCAAATGTGATTATTTGGATGTCGAACATGTGTTTCGAGGTTTTTTTTTTTTTTTGAACGTTGAATACAAAAAATTGAAATGAACAAGAGAGGTTGTTCAAAAATTGTTAACAGTCCTATATTCAAACCAAAAAACATTGTTCTATAGATAATTATTATATTTTGAACATGATGCAATATCCATATATTCTTTCAAACTGGTAAAAAGCATCATCTATGAAATTACTGCGCATTTTCGAGCTCTCGTAACTTGATCTGTTGAATGAGTGTTTTCGTGTTCTGAGTGGTTCTTTTTGTCCCAGCCTTCAGTTAAAGGTCAGGGGCTTCGTTTTGGTTTACTTCCCGAGCTGGTGAGTTATTAATTTGTGTTGTTTCTTCCAGTGGCGTCGGAACTCTTTTTTGACAGCGGGGGCAAGATGTCACAGAACAAAATATTTTATCATGGCATAAATTATTATCCTACTACTTGTAAAAGAAAACATGCTGACTTCATTACGAAATTTTGCTGAAATTTTTTTTCTATTAAATATTCATCTATAAAAAAACACACTTTCATATCCATATACGTAGTTTCTAAATGTAAACTAACTGTACACATAAACGGCGTTAAACTATAGATTTTGATACTTCCGGATTGATATGCATTCCGCAGGGATTGTAGCAGTAGACGCTATAATTAAACATTGAAATAACTTATATCTCATTTCGCACCCTACTTCCATTTATTTTTACTCATTTTTTTTACAGGAAGACTAATTTTTTGCACCCAATGAGACACAAAACGTTGCTGTTCTTCAAAAGGGAACCAGCTATCTGGACTGTTTAATGGTTCTAGCATTTCTTGTCCTCTCAGGAGTGGCCTTAAAAATATATTCAGATTCCTAGATAGTTCATGGTAAAAAATGAAGAGCAATACTCATTCTCTATCAAAATGAACTTACGCCGCCCCGGTGGCGCAGTGGTCTAAGCGATGGCTTCTGATCATTCGTCCGAAAGGGGTCCGGGTTCGAATCCCGATGAGGCATGGATGTTGTGTTTGTCTTACAGCACTGGCTCTCTCCCTTCCCTGAAACCAGTGACCCTAAATTAGGGACGGGCGACTGCTTATAGCCCATTGAGTTGCTCACGGTGGTCGTTAAACCTCCAATAAAAAAACGAACTTAAAACGAAACAAACAAACAAAAAAGAATGTTTCAGATTTCCAGTCACAAACATATATAATTTGAAAAGGAAGAAAACTGAGGGGGCGAATGTGATATTTTGCCTACACACTCATTTGTGTGCGAGGGCAACTGCCCCCGCGGTTCCGACGCCGCTGGTTTCTTCGTTGCCGTCCCGGTGGCGCAGTGGTCTCAGCGATGGCCTCTGATCATTCGTCCGAAAGGGGTCCGGGTTCGAATCCCAGTGAGGCATGGATGTTGTGTTTGTCTAACGGCACTGGCTCTTTCCCTTCCCTGGAACCAGTGACCCTAAATTAGGGACGGGCGACTGCTTATAGCCCATTGAGTTGCTCACGGTGGTCGTTAAACCTCCAATCAAGAAGAAGAAGAAGGTTTCTTTGTTTGTTTACGTTTTGACCCGGCCGGATGGCACTGTCTGGGCGCCGCCATTAAAGATGGCGACTTCCGGAGGTGCGGACGAGTGTTCCTACCTCACTTCCGGTGGTACTCGTTCCTCTTCTTCCATGCCTGGCTTCACTACGACGTCCTCCCCTTCTGGCGGAGTTCAGCTGCCTTCCGATGATGCTTCTTCTCGCTACCCTCCTGCTGTGATATCGCCGATCAGCTCGACTTTGTCGGCGCTCCTCATGGATCCTGTTAACATGGACACTATTCCTGCTGCATCCCCTGCGGCTATTGCGTCGCGCCAAGCAGCTCCACCTTCATATTCAGCTGCGACCATAAAACCTCGTCCTGCTGTTGCTGAGATGTACACTGATGCACCTAGTTTGAAATCACACCTTTAACATGTTGGAACTATTTCCAATTGGACATTCCAGTAGCTTCACCAGAAGGACAAACCTTCACTACAATCCTGGATCGAGGAGTTTGTTTTGTCGCCTTTGCCAAATACACCTCTCTGTGTGTATGAAGACGCCCTAAAAGGTATGTTTCCATCTGATTGTATTCAATTTATGGCGCGTCGTCCTACTATTGTAATTGTTTATTTTAGGAAAACTGAATATGCTCACGAAGTTATTTTGAAGGGTCTCGCTATTCGAGATCAGCATTTGTACCCTGAACCCGTTGCATATCGTCCTGTGAGTGTATCCTTTTATCCAGTGCCACCAGAAGTGTCAGATTCCATGTTAGCCGCCCCGGTGGCGCAGTGGTCTAAGCGATGGCTTCTGATCATTCGTCCGAAAGGGGTCCGGGTTCGAATCCCGATGAGGCATGGATGTTGTGTTTGTCTTACGGCACTGGCTCTCTCCCTTCCCTGGAACCAGTGACCCTAAATTAGGGACGGGCGACTGCTTATAGCCCATTGAGTTGCTCACGGTGGTCGTTAAACCTCCAATCAAAAAAAAAGATTCCATGTTATATGTTGTTACTTCTAGTTTGGGTCGTGTTGTCGGCCCGATACACACCCATTCAGCAGCGCCCGCTAAGCCGGATGTCCGAGCGGTCATCCGTTCTATCCAAGGAGCTCGACGAGTTGCAAGGATTGTATTCCCTACACAAGATTCCATTGAAGCCTGTCCAACTCAGTAAA
The DNA here is from genome assembly GCA_039090855.1 of Macrothele yani. Lineage (NCBI taxonomy): Eukaryota > Metazoa > Arthropoda > Arachnida > Araneae > Macrothelidae > Macrothele > Macrothele yani. The sequence continues at coordinate 18,970,193 of CM077023.1, read as the reverse complement.
ATGTTAAATGTGGTGATCATATGAGACGTATTGACATGCTTACTCAATTTCACTGTGGAAAGTGCAAGGAATTTGGACATAATCAGACAGAGTGTAGATATGTCTCCTCTCGACCGCCTACTACTCTGGATCGTTTACCTCCTTCTCGGAGCGCAGAGCCAGCTGTCTCTGCCCGTCCTTCCTCAGCATCTTCCACAATGTTGGATGCTGAGTCGGCAGTACCCCAACCACCACCTGTAACTGTTGCTTACTACCCTGATCTTCCATGGACTGCAGCTTTCCGCACCCCTGATGTTCCTGGACATTCAGATGGTGGCAGCGGTGCTTCGGATGCTGAGGCTTCAATCGCAGATTCCGAGGATACCTTTTGCAGTGCTTGTGACCCTGCTCCCTGTGATGGATCTGTGGCAGACTCAAGATCTCGAAATGAGAAGCGACTGGCCCTCCGCGGTGGCGGCGCGAAAGCTAAACTGGTCCCTCTCCTCGTGTTTCAAGTAGGAAGCGTACTTCTCCTGCTGCGTTCAAAGATTATGATATGTCGATGGACAGTGAGGTGTCCTCGGGTGTTCCTCCCTTTGATGATTTTGCACAACAGCTGCGGCATTGCAAAATATTAGAGCAACCTTTATTTCACCAGCAACTTTATAATTTGCTCTGCTTTGATGTGAAAAAGCCTGCAATAAAAGCTCTTGTTTTTGAAGCGGGTGTGCTCATACCGTCTGTTCTTCAACAGTTCAGCAGCTATTCAAAGTGTGGACGAAGCTTCTGGTGATTATGGCGAACTTGTAACGATTCACCGCCAAGTAGAGAAGTTTAAGGCTGTTACTTCCACAATACATCAGCCAACAGTGGATTTGAACATTCCAGATTACGACGTTTAATTGTAGGGGTTCCGCTACCCCGGAGGTTAACTGTCTTGTGTATGAGGATTTAGTTTATGCTCAGGCAGATCTTCTACTACTATAGGAGACTAACTGCGATGCACATACCCCGTACCCTTTATGGCGTACATGGCCATATACCTTTTTCCATGACTATCGTATTGGGAGACGGGCGATGTAGCAGTTGGTGTCCATCACCGTCTGTTGCATCGCTTCTCGTCTTATGCAGTTCAATCTATATCTCCGGGTAGACTACAATGCTTTTCGTTTACTATTGATAATGTTACCTATCATGTGCTGAACGCACATTTCCCGCAGAATGAATCTCTGGTGACAACCTTTTGTGATTGTCTTCGAAACGCCCTTGCTGCTCTCCCCGCTCAGGATTTTGTTATCCTGGGTGAGGATTTTAACTGTACTCTCGAGACTTCCCTCGACAGGTGTTCATCAAGAGGTGAATACCGTCGTAATCTCACATCTTTGTTTTAACCTATCATTCATGACTTTCAGCTTGTTGACGCTTTTCGGCATTTACGACCAACTGACATTTCCTACACGTGGCATGGTCCGGTGACATGTGGCTCTCCATTGGCACGACTTGATCGAGTGTATGTCTCGACGACGATGACTCCGTCCATTACAGACGTGATACACCTTCCTACGGTTTCGTCCGACCACTGTGCAGTATGTCTTCCAGTCTGTGAGACTTCTACACCTTCTCGTACACGTCGCACGTGGACTTTTGATGATGAGCTTCTCGCAGACTTTGGATTTTGTGTCGCATAAACCAATTTCTGGCAGATAGGAGATGTCTTTTTTAGACTCAACACCGAGTGCTCTGCATCTATGGTTGAAGGTTAAGAGTGATCTGCAGTTTTTTATTCGCAATTACTTCTTTACTATATGCACCGAACGTTTCCAGAAGATTGCCAATCTACGAGGTCATCTGTCAATTCTGACTCCGACAGATCTTATGTACACCGTGTATCAAAGTGATCTCTCTGCACTTCTTAAACCATTAGCACAGCAGGCTGTCAGGCGTATCGCTGGCGTCATAACTCCTCGTCTGCGCAGTCGTATGAATACTTTGCTAAATTGGAGTCTAAGAAGCGTGCCTCATCCTCCATACGACATCTCCGCCTCGCTGATGGTACCGTTACTGATGATCAATCCATCGTGTGTTCCCATGTTCGAAATGTCTTTTTGGACAAGTACCGAGCGGTACCGCAGACTACTGATCTTTCTTCTTCCTCGCTTCTTTCTAATCTCCCTCAGGTCCCAGCTCACCTTTGCCCTTTCTTACAATCGGACTGTTCTCCTTCTGAACTCCGAGAGACGTTCGCGTCTCTTAACCCGCATGCTTCTCCAGGACCTGACGGTCTTCCACTTTCCTTTTACCGTGATTTCTTTCCATCCTTACTAATCTTTCTCTCCGCGTGTTTCTCTTGTGCTCTTTCTTCTTCTGCGTTACCGCCGGGCCTCACTGTAGCACATATTACTCTCCTGCCCAAAAAGGGAGACCTTTTGGACTTGACGAATTGGCGCCCCATTTCAATTCTCAACTTAGATTATAAATTCTACACTAAATTACTTTCTCGCCGACTAAATACTGTCCTTCCTTTTCTTGTTTCTCCCGACCAGTCATACACCGTGCCTGGTCGGCCCATTAATAATAATATCACTTTTCTAATTCTTCTTACCTTCCATGCTCGTAAATTTTCTGAACCTTTGGCACTCCTTAATATAGATCAAAAATCCGCCTTTGATAACGTTTCTCACGATTATCTATGTACTGTTCTTGCTTCTTTTGGTTTCCCTCCTTCTTTCGTTTGTATACTTTTCAGTCTCTACCGGGGTGCCCGTCTTCACGTTCGGACGGCCTTCTTTTTGACGGCGGCTGTGCCTTTCCAACGTGGGATCCGGCAGGTTTGTCCCCTTTCGGGACAACTCTTTGTCTTGACCTTTGAGCCCTTTCTTCTTGCAACGAAACGATCCCTTCTCTCTGCTATGCCACCTACAGTCGCAAGCACTAGGCATCACTGCTATGTATATACTGCGTATGCCGATGATGCTACGTTCTGCTCGCGGTACGATCATCTCTTTGATGTTTTATATCAAGTTTATCAATCCTATGCGGTCTTATCTGGTGCTACTTTTAATGCTGCAAAAAGCACCGGCTTATGGTGTGGGTCGTGGGTGGGCCGCACTGATGCCCCATGGGGTGCGGTGTGGTCCTCTTCGACTCAGAAAATCCTTGGTACTTATATTGGGCATCCGTTTACGGCAGCAGCTGCTGCTTCGTGGGATGCTTTACGCCCACGTCTTCACCGTACGGTGGGATTCTGGAAACAACGCACTCGTGCACTTCCTACCATCAGCATGCTGCCATTGTACATCGCTACCTCTTGTCACTTTGTTTCTTTACCTGGTCTTCTACTGTACTGCCTACGTATCGTCTTGATCACGTCAAAAGTCTATGTACATCGATGATTTGGACCACAAAGTACTGGGTCGCGGCGGCGACGTTCAATCTTTCACAGGAGCACGGAGGCATCAATTTACCGGATGTGCACATATATTATCGTGCTCACCGACTTGTTTCCTTTCTTCTACCCTTGATGTTCTTCTCTCTCTTCACGATCCATCTTTCTCCTTTCTCCTTTATCTCAAGATGGATTCCTTCTCTTCATCTTCCATTACTTTTCCTTCTGTTCTTTCTGAAGCTCTGACGTTCCTCCGCGCTCTTCCTCTTTCCCGGGCCCCTCCGACCACCACCCTTGATCTCTTAGATGAACCTCTTTACTTTTCAACCCTCGTCCATTCCTCCCGACAGCCTTTTTTCTTTTGCCTTCCTGGATCCGCTCCGTTATACTAACTGTTCGCACACTCGTTAATCCCGACTTGACCTGGAAACCCCTTACCTCCTTATTTTCCGATCCTTCACCTTCCCATGCTACTGATTATGCTCTTCTTTGCTCTTCCCTAGGTTTTCTTTATCCATCTCTCGTCAATTCTCATGGACTCGTCTCAGTCCTTGGTCCCAGTCTCCCTATTCCTTTTTTTCTCTCTATTAGAGGTGTTTCTGTCCCTATTCTCTCAGTTTCCACTGTTTCCTTTTACCGTTTCTTTCGTACACCTACCGCAGCTCCGCACCCAATTTCTGATGTTCCTTCTCCCCTCTCTCAGGCCATCAGGTCTGCTTCTTCTTCTCCTCTTTCTGCACCGTTGGAGTTTAACATTCACTGGCGATATCTTCACCGCCGGCTTCCTGTCCCTCTGCTTCTATCCCGTATGTCTCTCCTTTCTTCTTCCATTTGCCCATTTTGTGAGTTCTGACGTGCCTGCCCAGCAGGACGCACACGACATAAAGGCAGATAGCAGTCAGAACGAACGCCCCCGTAGCTCAATTGGTAGAGCGACTTATTCCGGAATGAGGGGACCCAGGTTCGAGCCCAGGCGTGGACAAATATGACGGAGACATTTACTTCGTTATAATGGCGCCCGAACTTTCCGCAATGGTGTGGTGTTCTTTCCACTCCGCGAGAGAGGGAAAATAAGAGAATCCCTTCTCCAGCGCTTCAAAAATAAATGTGTGTGACGTTGCATTCCACACACCAGACTGACTGGGAGTTCTCAGGTGCACGTTCTACAGCGGATGGCTGCCTGCAACGACTTATGGTCACGGTTGACCCGTGGGCCATGTCCTCGGCCCTCTTTCGGGGGCCGGGAAATGTGACGTGCCTGCCCAGCAGGACGCACACGACATAAAGGCAGATAGCAGTCAGAACGAACGTCCGCGTAGCTCAATTGGTAGAGCGACATATTCCGAAACGAGGGGACCCGGGTTCGAGCCCCGGCGTGGACAAAAATGACGGAGAAATTTACTTCGTTATAGAGTCCATAGGAGATATCGAACTTATGCACTGGCATTGTCCCATCATGATTCCTGTTTTGCATTGTGTATTTCGTTTCGTGAACCATATCACTTCTCGCAATCTATCTTTTCTCGCCTATTTTTGTTTGCTTTTAACGAAGCACCCTCCATCTCGTTTGCCGGACGTTTGAGCCTTTCTTTTTGTTTTGGTGAAACAAGCAATATCTATCTATCATCTTTATCTCCGGAATGCCGCAGACTCTGCTAATCCACTTATTGCGAGTGCCACAATCCTCACCTATTTTCGCAGCCGCTTAACAGCTCGCCTCCGCCTCGAATATGCAGAAGCACAATCAACTAATTCTTTAGCACGGTTTTGTCAGGTCTGGGCGCCGGTTGGTTTCGGATTGATGGTAACACCATTAGTCTATCGTTTTAACCACTCAGTGCTCCTTGGAAGTTGGAACGTGAGGAGTTTTCTTTGTTCTGTAGCCTTTTGTTTGTTGTTTCTTCCTCGTATTGTCGTGATTATTGTGCTACCTATAAATTGCATTAAGAGGATAATTATTTTGGAGCTTGACTGCTGTGCCCCTGTATTTTCCCTCCTGACACAGGTTATCCACCATGTGTTGTTCTATTATGGTGGTGTCCTCATGAGTTTGAGGACTCTTGTTTCGAATGCGTTGAACGACGTGTTCTAACCTTTTCATTGCTGTTCTGTGTATGTGTTCTGTAGTATATTTGTGATGGTGCTGTAATCTCGAGCAATTTGTATTGTATCTTGGTACTGTGCTAAACCATTGACTTGCCTCAGTATTATTATGTTCTATAGTACCATGTGCTAATGGAGGAATTGTTAAGTATATACACTATCTACCAACAAGCAATTGGACACCTGTGATAGCAAAGGAAAACGAAGTTTATTCACCTTCAATAGTTGGTGGAACCTCCACGAGCGGCGATTACAGCTGCGACCCTCCGGGGCATACTCTCAACCAAGCGTTGTACGACGGCTAGCGGTATTTTCTTCCACTCGGCTTGGAGAAGACAGGTCAGTTCCTTCACCGATTTAGGACGGTGGGGGCACCCCTTAAGTCGACGCTCCAACTTGTCCCAGAGGTGCTCGATAGGGTTAAGGTCCGGGCTCTGCGCAGGCCAGTCCATTCGATTAACCTCATTGTCACCATACCAAGCCATGGTGGACCTCGCAACATGACCGGTGGCATTGTCATCCCGAAAGTAACATGGGTCCACCCCGTAAAACTGCCACAACGTAGGAAGCGCATAGTCATCCAAAATGGTGCAGTAGGCCTCGGTGTTGAGTCTACCAGGAACTGTGACAAAGGGTGCCGTGCCATACCAGGAGAAACACCCCAATAGCATAATTCTACCGCCGCCGAACTTCACAGTTGACACAATACATTCCGGCAGGAGGCGTTCTCCGGGAAGACGCCAAACCCAGACCCTGCCATCCGAACGGTAGAGGGTGAACCTTGATTCGTCGCTCCAGAGAACCTATTTCCACTGTTCAACGGTCCACTGTCGATGTTCTTTGCACCACGTTAGCCGAGCAGCGCTATCAGACTTGGTGATCAAAGGTTTGTGGGCGGCAGCACGTCCCTGATAACCGAGCAGATGGGCTTCCTTACGGATGGTATTCATCGAAAGAACACTCCCGGTTGCCTGTTTAAACTCCTCGCGGATGTGGCCCATCGATTTGGAGAGGTTCGTCCGAATTTCTCTGGCCAACACCCGTCGGTCTCTAACTCCCATTTTTGTGGGTCTGCCGGGTCGGGGCACATTCCGACAGTCACCTCTCATCTTCCACTTGCCAATCACATAGGCCACTGTCGATTTTGGGTACTTCAACTCGCTGGATATGTCACGCATGGATCGGCCATTTCTGTGATGCCCGACCATTACACCTTTCTCGAAATCAGAGAGCTCCGAACTGCGTGGCATCTTGCATGCGACTGGTTGAGTTGTTGTTTCCTACACGATATTTAACGGCGGCGGCCGTGACGTGTATCAGGACCGCAGATATCGTCGATTGCAGGGGTGTCCAATTACTTGTTGGTAGATAGTGTATGATTATTGTTTATAAATTGTGCATTTTCTATATGAGTTGCTTGGTGCCATGGAAATCGGTTGACTCCTACGTTTCTCAGTATGATATAACCCAGGGTTTGTTATGAGAATTTATTTGGTCATTTCCTGGTACTTCTGTCTTGTTGTTTGCCTCTACCGTATTGTTGCATTTTGCTTATTTCTTTAGTGTTATCATTATTTTGTTTTTCATATACTGTGCTGACGCCGTTTTTGCTTTTGATTATGTTGCGTAATGTGCAAACTTTCAGTGCATTGTATAGCAGAGAAGTTTTCTTAGTGCCCACGTGTTTTATCTGTTAATCACTTGCATAGCTCCTTGCATGTGATATTTTTTTGATTTTTCTGGTGTTTTGAGATTTGCACACGTGTTTCGTTTCTTATAGTGTACAAGTTTGTTGTGTTTCCTCCCTGTGATTTTGCATTGTGTTTTTTATAAGTTGGTTACCTATGTCGACCACTATGTTTTCCTGTAACATTTGCACCATGTTTTGGTCTATTCATGAGAGATTGTTGGCAACGTATCGCCACTTAAATCTTTTAACTTTATGGTTTTTTCAGGAGGCTAGTTTTGCTCCGACATATGTCGTTCTCATATATTGTTATCAAATTACTCCTTGAGGTACCCAATGTGTTCTTATTCCTTCAGCTTAACGTTTTGATTTCTGTGTGTGCCATTGTAGACACTGTGATAGTTTCTCACCCGTTTTAACTTTCTGGTTTATTTCCGGATGGGGGTCCTGCTCCGGCATTTGTAAGTATTCATGTTTGTTCTCAAGTTATTTCTCATGCTTTATCAGCGTGTATGATTCTGTAATGCTTTTAGACTAATAAAATTGTTTGAACTACAGGTAAAGATATTATGAACAACAACGAGCAAAACATTTAACTTACTTTTGAAAATACCCGTTTTTATGTCGGCTGTTATGTTGCATCCATGTCTAAAACAGTACCTGACCCAAACCTGACAATATTTATTTTTTATGAGAACTATTTGAAGCACGATTTACAACATGCACGCAACCAGCATATGCTCAGGAACAGCTTTCACTTATCGCTAATGGCGGAGTATCCGGTTTTCAAAAACTCGCGGAAATAGCTAGGTATTTGCCAGTCTATTCTCTCCAAGGTCTTTGGGTGTGCTTTTGAAAATTAATATAAAAAAACTTCAAGTCAACGCTGACTTCAGGACACTTTCCGAGGAAATTGCTTAGAGTAGTGGCTCAAAAACTTTTTCGATTCGCGGCGCCCTTGCTGAATCCAGGTTTTCTCAAGGCGCCCTATGTCAAATTCTAACAAGTACACAATTCTAACAGGTACACATAGTAAAAATAAATAAAACACGTATTGAGGATCACAGAAAAATGTAATTGAAAAAGTTCAACTAATTATAATTAGTGGGATGGATGAGCCTGTTGATCACCTTGCATTTCTCTCAAATCTTGGAATTAAGCTGGACACAGCCACCCCCATTTCCTTCTCCACATTGATTTTCGCGCGATACTTAGTTTTTCGCACAGCGACCGCCGAAAATCCAGCTTTGCACAAATAAGAAGTCGCAAATGGAATTAAAATTCTCTGAGTTTTACCCCTCAGAAGGGGTATTCATCTTTTACTGATATCCAAAATTCAGGTAACTCCAAGCTGCTAAATTTTGTTTTCAACGTATTGCCGCAAGACAACTCAATAAGATTCTCTTCTTCTGCAGCAGTAAATTCAGATGGAGCAGTGGCATGAAATGGATCTTGAATCCGTACAAATTTATCGATATTATCATTTTAAAATATTTCTCAAACCAGGTGATAAGCTGTGATAAGAGTTAAATGGATTTCATGCCTCGAGAGAAATCAACTCCATTGGAGGTCAAAAACTGTTGCAACAAAGGGAAACATTCTTTACCTCCGTCTTCATTCATTTTTCTTTTCCATAGTTTTAGTTTTTTTATAAAAGTTGAAATTTTCTCAATCGACTTTAAAAGGTGCATGTTGCTTCCCTGCAGGGAGTGATTCAGAGCATTCGTCTTTTCAAAAATATCCCATAAGTATGCTAGTTTTACCAACAAATCTTCATTCACAAAATTTTCGGTATACTTGTGGTCTTCCTCTTTAAGAAAAAAATAAATTTCCTGTCGCCGTTCAAACGTACGATACAAAACATTGCCACAAGAGAACCATCACGAAGAGCTGTAATACAACAAAGACGTGCTCTCGGATCCCATATCCTCGCATAGTTTTTGAAAAACCTTGCCTTCAACGGTCGAGTTTATATAAAGTTTACTACATTCACCACATATTCTAAGACCTGGTTCAATGTAGGACTCAGACATTTTGACGCGAGTGCTTCCCTGTGAATAACGCAATGGGTCCACAGTGCATCAGGGGCTTTGCTTCGAATAAGTGCATGAAATCCTCCATAACAGCCGGACATAGAACGAGCACCATTAGTACAGACACCAGCGCACTTAGTCCACTCCAAATTATTTTCGGACATAAAAGTATCAAGTATCTCGAAGTCTTGAGCCTGAGCACTACCAGTGATACTTTTACAAAAGAGGTCTTCTACAATGTTATTACCATGTATGAACCGTACATAGCAAATCAAGTGAACACCATTATTATTATCTGTGGCCTCATCTAGCTGCAACCCAAATTTCTTACCTTTAATTTTTTTCAATTAATTGATCATTGAGGTCCTTCGCTATGTGCTGTATTCTGCGAATGATGTTGTTATTGGACAAAGGCGCATTTGAAAGCAGCTTCCTAGCAGATTCACTGATCATAATGTTCACCATATCTACAGCAGCCGGTAGAATGAGTTCTTCTGCGATGGTACGAAGCTTCTTATATTTTGCGATTCTATGTGCCACCTTGTAAGATGCTAGCAAAGCATTGCTTGGTATTGATGCCTGCTTGTAAAAACTACCTTTTTGTTGATTTAACTCTTGTAACTTTCTCATAAAGCAATCATGAGGGCATGATTAGTTTCTAAATGGCGTTTCAACTGACTTGGTAGCATGCTGGCATGGCTAGTTTCTAAATGGTGTTTCAACTGACTTGGTAGCAGGCACTCTGGCGCCAAAACTTTCATACACTGTACACACTGCGGCCTCTCTTCACCATTGACTTCTGTCGACGTAAAACCAAAGTCTAAATAACTGTCATCATATTTTCGATATTTACGCTTCTTCACACTCTTGCCACTATTTGACGGTGTGCCCTCTTTATTTTCATTTTCCCAACGCTTATTACTGTTAAGTAAAAACCGATCCATTTTTTAAAATGCATACGAAAAGAAAAACTTCACTTAATCACAATATTCAGTTGATACGCCGAAAGCTTACAAACGCCGAAACTCAGCGACAGAGCATCAACATAACAGACTGCTAACCGCCAAATGAGTCACAAATGACAACGGATGAGCATATTTAAAGGATCCGGTAACATTCTCGAAAAATCTGGACTGAGAATCAATCTCATTTCTAGATGCTCGGAGAACAAGAGAGGAATGTTTATCAGAAACACGGAGGCTGGTGCGAAAGCTCAGGTTACTTCCGGTAGCGGCCGCGCGGAACACATACGTGCGCCCATCGGGCGGCAATCGTGCGGGGTGGAAAGCTCACGCTTGTAACATTATTGTAGAGCGCCTTCTAGTAACCATTCGTAGAGATTTCTGGAAACAGTTATTACTAAGTGAGTTACTAGTTTGCACCAAGTCCGTTAGATGTCGCGTCCTATCACATTGAATTGAAAGTGGAAATAAATTATGAAAATTTTGTAATACTTCGCGGCGCCCCTATGAGGAAGCCACGGCGCGCACTTTGGGAACCACTGGCTTAGAGCATTGCTTGGAACATGCATCACATTGGTAAAGCTTTTCAACTGTGTGCATAAGCACATGTTCTGAAAGAAGACTTTTCCGAGAAAATTATAAATTTTTAGTATAGATGACTTTTCCGAGTTTGTATTAGAATTTTTTTCTCTGTTAGCACAGCAAAATATACTGTTCAGTGCCATTTTGTCGATCAAAATGGGAAACTAAGCTTGTCATGATTTCAGGGGAACTCGTAAAAAGAAATTTGAATGTCCTTTACATCCTTTTTTTTTTATTTGATTTACAGAATGACACTGAACAGTATGGCATTTTGTTGTGTTAACAGTGGAAAAAGTTCTAATAGAAATCGATAGAAACCAACGTTTAACGCGCATGCGAACTTCTTAGAACCGCCGAAATGCAGCGCCATCTAGGGGCAAATTGATTCGCAAGGGCGGTCATGGAGCTGCGTGAAATGGGCATGGCATATCTATGTTAGCTGGTCTTGACAAGAAGCTATGGAATTAATGAGATTAATTAAGCCATGGAATTTAAATTGGTATGGAATTTAAATCAAACTAGTGAAAAAATAGAGGCCGACCTAGAAGAACATGGTCTGATGGAATAAAGAGAGCACTTAGTCAAATTTCAAAATTACTTGGTGGAATAATGTTGCTTAGATAGAGAAAGGTGGAAACCAAACACTCTAACCAAACGCTCTTGGAGATCGGAGGACAACGTTAGACGCCATAAACCAATTATATATACACATACAGTGTATAATATATAGATGTATAAGAACCTAGATGGCACACTCAGTCCGTGTTATGTGACACTGTGAGCGCCGTTCCGAGCGTGTCACAGCGCTCCTCTTAAGCAAGATCAATGCTTTAAATCAGTGGAATACGAATTTCGTACTGTGATTCAGTGGCGCACCCACATGGAGAGCCGATGGGGCCCGTGCTCCCCACTTGGGCTGACAGAGCGGAAAATTATTACTTCGAAGTTTGAAACAAAGTATCACGATACGCGATCGCTCGGCTCGTGATACGCTGCTGTTGCGGCGAGATCGGAGATACTGGAGCTCTCCCGGTGGCCAAGACATGCACGGCACTACCAGAGAGGATGCGCGGAAAATTCTGTGCTCGCTTTTTTTATTGAAGGTTTAACGAGACCCGTGAGCAACTCAGTGAGCTATAAGCAGTCGCCCATCCCTGATTTAGGGCCACTGGTTCGAGGGAAGGGAGAGAGCCAGTGCCGTAAGACAAACACAACATCCATGCATCACCGGGATTCAAACCCGGACCCTTCACGGACGAATGGTAAAAAACCAGCGCTTAAACCACTGCGCCATCAGGGCGGCACTCGCTTTGCTCAGATCCTAGCTCAGATGTAATCCCACGTGACGCATGAAGATAAGCCGTACCCATAGTTGTTGCCACTGAAACTGAATACCGTATCTGATTGGCTGAAATTTCTCCAATCCCCTATGCATGTCAGCTTCTTTTATACGCTTCGCGGTTTGGTTTCGTGGACCCAACCCGTACACACGCTCACAAAACCTGCAAAGAAACTCTTCCGAGATCCTTAAATGTTTGCTGATTGGCAGAAAATCCGCGACGTTCGCTGATGTTCAGGTCGGTCCAAGGAGGTTGAAATAAGGGGAGAAAGTATGACGTGACAAACATGAAGATTTCTCAACAGGCGACGCTGTCGGTGTGACAGCCATCTTAAAACTCTGATAGTCGTTTTGAGCCAATGGGTAACAAGTTTGGTATTCGAAATTTGAAGTTATTTTTTTTTAGAAATGGTATATTGTTGCGCTTACGGATGTCACAATAATTCCGAGCGACCACCTCTTGGAGTTACTTTTCATAGGTAAGTAACGGAGAAATATTTAATATCACATCTTTAATTTCCGAAGAGCAGATCGTAATCACGATCGTATATGAAAAATTTTCAAGAAAAATCTTGGTGCTCTAGAATTTCATTAAACGGTGACTTGGGTGCAAAATAGCGTATATAAATGTCACTTAAAATAAAAACCCCAACACAGCCAGTTAAATAGCTTTAAGAATGAGATTACTGAGTGATAAGCCGAGAAATTGAGATTGTGTGATTGGGGAGCCAGCGTGCTCTAATTCTATTTGAAAGAACCAGAAGGGTTAAGGAGACCAAAATACGATTACAAGGCGAAGGAGATAGCACACTACATTTTAAACCTAAAAAATGTCTCAACACCTCCAAAAATCCCACTAAATGGGGCATTGGTCGGGGAAAAGCCTATGCAGCCAAAGTGCTGACTGGGGATTAAACAGTTAGACATAGGAGATTTACCAATCTTCAACAGGAAAATGAAGGTGATTCGAATGAAAACGGTCAGTAGGAATAATAGAAACCAAAATACAGCAATAAATATTAACTAGTTTTGATAAAAAACAAACAAACTAGAAAAAAAGAAAGGAACGCCTAGTTCAAAATTGCTAGTCATTTCTCAACAACACATCTTTGCACTGTCCTGCATAAGTATGTTCATCAGCCCTAAATTAAAAATCTATATGTTCTAATACACAACGGACGATTGTGTGGGTGTCTAATAGCATATATAAGTGGTGTTATAACGAAGTTAATTTCTCCGTCATTTTTATCCGCGCCAGGATTCGAACCCGGGTCCACTCATTCCGGAATAAGTTGCTCTACCAATTAAGCTACGCGGACATTTTATTCTGATTCCTATCTGCCTTTACGTCGTGTGCGTCCTTCTGGTAGGTACGTCACATCTCCTGGTACGTTACATCATCTCCCCCTTATTTTTTATTTTTCGAAGTGCTGCTCTTATTTTTCCTATCTCGCGGTATGGAAATAACATCACACCATTGCGAGATTGTGAACGGTCGGGTCATCCGGATGCCATTATAACGAAGTTAATTTCTCCGTCATTTTTATCCGCGCCAGGATTCGAACCCGGGTCCACTCATTCCGGAATAAGTTGCTCTACCAATTAAGCTACGCGGACATTTTATTCTGATTCCTATCTGCCTTTACGTCGTGTGCGTCCTTCTGGTAGGTACGTCACATCTCCTGGTACGTTACAGTGTATAAAATAAAAATCCACAACACCGTCAGGCAAATAGCGTTCAAAGTAAAATCAATGAGTGAAAAACCTAGAAATTGAGGTGATGAGCCAATGTACTCTTACTCTTCTGAAAAAAACCCCGGAAGAGTTAATGAGATCTGAGTACTACCAAAAGGTAAAAGAGATCATGCACCTCGCTTTTGATCCAAAAATAGTTTCAACACCCCTAAAATACCCCATACAGGGGTATCGGGCGGGGAAAAGCCTAGGTGCACCAAAGTATGACTGAGCATTAAACAATAAGCATAGTAAATTTTACCAAACCTGAACGGGGAAATGAATGTGATTCGCGTGATAACGGTCAGAACGAATAATAAAAGTCGAAAAACAGCAATAAATATTAAATAGTTTTGATAATAATTTGTACCTATGCTGATCGCCCAAAATCAAGCGGAAATGTTTCCTAAATTCTAAATACCTGGAAGTAGCCGTAACGCCTGTATCTGCCTTTATGTCATGTGCGTGCCTGCCCCGCAGGATGCACACGACTTAAAGTTCCGCCCTGAGCGGAACTTGTTTGGGCGTACTACCTTACGGCTTGCTAGGTTTTCCGCTTTCACGTTATTGTTTTCCAATTCCAAATTTCCCATAAAATTGGGATATTAAATTAAACGCCCCAAACTCCATCTTTCCTTGTGGTCCAGTTCTGTGAGTGTAAAAAAAAAGTAATAAATAAAATAAAATAAAATAAAATAAAGGGAAAAATTCTACAGGGGGGTCAAGTGACCCCACCTGTCGGCGCCCGTGGGTTGACGTGTTGCCATCTATTGGCCGATACGGAGTATGGTATTCAACTTGCTATTTGTTGAAGTCGTCCTCAATTTTAATATTAAGATAGATTTCGACTTGTATTCATCTGAGAAACTGCAGATACTCCTAATGATATCGTGCACAAAATTACTTTACCGTATTATTCAATATGATCATTTGTCACATATGTTAAGTAACCTCACAGTGAATTTCTTAGGAAGCAGAACTTCCCACGATATAATTCAATATGATCATTTCTCACATATGTTAAGTAACCTCACAGTGAATTTCTTAAGAAGCAGAACTTCCCACGATAAAACTTTCCACGATATAATTCAATATGATCATTTGTTACATATGTTAAGTAACCTTGTAACGTACCAGGAGATGTGACGTACCTACCCGAAGGACGCACACGACATAAAGGCAGATAGGAATCAGAATAAAACGTCCGCGTAGCTCAATTGGTAGAGTGACTTATTCCGGAATGATGGGATCCGGGTTCGAATCCTGGCGTGGACAGAAATGACGGAGAAATTTACTTCGTTATAATGGCGCCCGAACTATCCGGATGACCCGACCGTGCAAAATCTCGCAATGGTGTGATGTTATTTCCACACCGCGAGATAGGAAAAATAAGAGAATCCTTTCTACAGCACTTCGAAAAAAATAAAATAAAAAAAAAATAAGGGGGAGATGATGTAACGTACCAGGAGATGTGACGTACCTGCCCGAAGGACGCACACGACATAAAGGCAGATAGGAATCAGAACAAAACGTCCGCGTAGCTCAATTGGTAGAGTGACTTATTCCGGAATGACGGGATCCGGGTTCGAATCCTGGCGTGGACAGAAATGACGGAGAAATTTACTTCGTTATAACCTCACATTGAATTTCTTAGCAAGCAGAACTTCTCCCGATAAAATACAGTGTTCCTATCGCATGACTCTCCTCATATAGGTCCCGCCTACTCGCAATCTCCAAAGTAGCTCTGAACCAATCGCGTGGCGGAAGTGGCCTTAATCGCAATTCCGTACATTCACTTGTGAAATACTCGGCCGGGGACCAATCTTCAGGGAAAACATCCCTGACCTCCGTTCTGGTTCAGGTTTCATGCAGGCGTATAATTAATTCCAATAAGTTCCAATCGAGGGCTACCATTTTTTTTAAATTTTAGAAAAACACCTGGTTTTTCCCGCCCGAACCATAAGAGTTTATAAAAACTCACATAGACCGAACATAGCACTTACCTCAAATAAAAAGAACCTCGAAAATTAACCAAAGCAGAGCAACTAAGTTTAGAACCAAATTAACAGTAGCCGCCCTGCTGGCACAGTGGACCAAGCGATGGCTTATGATCATTCGTCCGAAAGGGGTCCGGGTTTGAATCCCGGTGAGGCATGGATGTTGTGTTTGTCTTACGGTGGATGTCTCCCTTCCCTGGAATCAGTGACTCTAAATTAGTGACGGACAACTACTTATAGCCCATTGAGTTGCTCACGGTGGTCGTTAAACCTCCACTAAAAAAAAACTTCATGATAACTGACAAGGTGAAAGCAGTTTAAACGAAAAGACGTAAATACTAAAGTGGCGACAATTATAATAGCAAAAAAAGTAGATCTTGTATGCAGAAAGTAGATCTTGTATGCAGAAATGTATGTACAGATAGATTTTTTTGTGCTATTTTTTCCGGGGCGTTTCAGAAGTTACTATAAATTGTGGCCAGAAGAAAATGGTTATTTTACAGAAGAGGTTGAAACGATATTACAAAGCCTGATCCTTGAATTATTTATATCATTATAATAAGACAAAAAGGTACCAGTACCAGAGTTCTTCCAGTCCTCCCAGCAGAAGTTGCACATGCAATCAAGAACATGAAACGGGGAAAAGCTCCAGAAGAAGATGGAATTACTGTAGACATCATACAAGAAGCAAGTAGAGAAATCGAAACAGTACTCGCCCAAATTTTCACTCGATGCCTTAATGAAGGGAAGATTCCTGAGGATTGGAACAATGGTACAATGATCCTGCTGCATAAAAAAGGTGACATTGAGGATCTCGGGAACTACAGACCTATCAGCCTCCTATCAGTGGTTTATAAAATCTTCACTAAAGTTCTTTCACACCGCTTAAAGCTAACACTGGACATGGCTCAACCGAGAGAACAAGCTGGATTCAGGAGTGGCTACAGCACAATAGATCATATCCACGTACTGAGAGAACTAATTGAAAGAGCGAGGGAATATGAACTTCCATTGCGCATGGCTTTTATCGATTATGAAAAAGCCTTTGATTCGGTGAAATCATCAGCAGTTACAATGGCTCTGAAATCCTGCGGTATTGAAGATGCATACATTAATATTATTAACAACATCTATGAAAATGCAAGAGCAAACATTCGGCTGTTTGAAAATACAACACACATAAAAATTGGAAAGGGAGTGAGACAAGGTGACACCATATCTCCGAAGCTCTTTAATGCCATTTTGGAAAATGTCTTTCAATCACTGAACTGGGAAAACAGAGGGATACAGATTAATGGAGATTATCTAACTCACCTTCGTTTTGCTGATGACGTAGTCATTTTTGCAACTACCCCATCAGAGCTTCAGAGTATGATCCAGGAACTTGCTGACAAGAGTAAAGAAGTGGGATTAAAAATGAACTTTCTGAAGACAAAAGTGATTTTCAATGCTTTTACAAGAAATGAAGATTTATCGATTGATGGAGAAAAGCTGGAGATAACAGACACGTACGTTTATCTTGGACAGCAGATATCAAGTGAGGGTCACATTGATGAAGAAATTAATCGGTGTGCAAAACTTGCCTGGAGAGCTTTTGGAAGAAACAGCATAATTTTCAAGAGCAATATGCCATTATGTCTTAAAAGAAAAGTGTTTGATCAATGCATCCTTCCAGTGCTTACGTATGGTGCAGAGACGTGGATTTTGACTAAAAGAGACATACAAAGGCTGCAGACAACTCAAACAAGTATGGAGAGGTGCATGCTTAGTGTAACCAGGAGAGATAAGAAGAGGAACTCGTGGATCAGAAAAATGACAAGAGTGGAAGACATCATGATCAGAGTTAAATCCCTGAAATGGCAATAGGCTGGTCATACTGCCAGAAGGACAGACCATCGATGAACAGCCGAAATTTTAGATTGGATTCCAAGGGACAGGAAAAGACCCAGAAGAAGACCACAGGGGCGATGGGTGGATGAAATTCGAAAGTATGCGGGAGTGAAATGGAGGAGACTGGCACAAGACAGACCGTTGTGGAGGAAACTTGGGGAGACCTTCGTCCAGCAGTGGATCGATAATGGTTGACAATGATGATGATGATGAATAAGACAATAACTTTTTAAAATAAGAAAGGCAAAATTTTCTGGGATAGTGATTTTAAATACAAGATGAAAAAAGATTTCTTAATTGCTTAATAGTATTAAACTTATTATTACAGATTCTTATAATCCTTAAAAACTGAGAAATAATAATATTTCTATGAAGACAATTTGAAATGTTTGAATGGCAACTGCTCAACACATTAGAAATGAAACCCAAATGGATTCTTTTGTCGTAAATATCTATTTCAAAACCATGATTGCGAATACGCAAATCCAAAACAAAAAATTAATAATATTTTTATATATTAGGTGGGGGAGGTTATTTTTTGTCTTATGCAGGGGGTTTCTTGTATCGATATGAGTGGTTATTGCCTATATATATACCGATGACCCATTACACTCGGCGAGACATCGATTCGATGAGGTGGCGATCGGTATCCTGGGATATCAAGCATCATAATGTCAACAGCAGGTCCTCCAGTTCCCGTTTATTTCGGGGTGGTGGTGATTTAGGGCGAACCTGCTTTTCCAAATCGAACTACAAATGTTCGATTGGGTTCACGTCAGGTGAAGTTGGAGGCTAGAAAGTCACCAGCATGTTCTGGCAGTGTGGCATCACGCCTTATCCTGTTGGTAATGGCCATCAAAAGCAGGGACACACAGTTGCCATGAATGGGTGAACTTGGTCCGCAACGATGTTCAGATACCTGACAGCTGTCAGGGATTGTGTTATTGGGATAACGGGGTCGAAAGTGTTCCAAGAAAACATCGCCCACAGCATAACACCGCCACCGCCGGCCTGTTTCCCCCAACTGTCCATCCAGGTGCCATAGCCTCCGTTGGTAATCGGTGTATCCGCGCTCGGCCGTCTACGTGATGCACCAGGAATCTTGATTCGTCAGACCAGGCCACTTTCTTCCAATCATCGCATGAAATGGTCCAATCTCGATGATCTTGGGCCCATTTCGTGCGTTGCTGGCGATGGCGTGCAGTGAGCATGGGGACCCGGCTTAATCTTCGGCTACGCAGGCCCATGCGCAGAAGGCTGCGATGAACGGTCTGCTGTGACACATTTCCCTGATCACCACGGTTGTAGCTGCAGGTGATTGGTCGCAATGTGGTCTTGAGCCACTGTGAACAATGCGCGAGTCTCCGCTCTCCTCTGGCATCAATGAGCTGCGAAATACACACGGCTGGACAACGGTTCGTCGTTTAGGCATATGTGCACCACTTTTGATACGTACTCACTACAGCGGCACGCGAACAACCCACAAGCCGAGCCATTTCGGAGATCGTAGTTCTGAGGCTCCGTGCCTTCACAATTTACCCTTTATCAAACTCTGATAAATGAGAAGCTTTTCTCATTCCGAATCCAAACATACTGCTAACCGAAAACCGGTCCACGGGTTGTATATATACTGCTCTGTGAACTTCAGCTGCGCCACTGTTCGGTTTCTAGGCGCGCTCATTTCTCTAGGCTGGGGGTGGTCATAATGGAATGACTCATCAGTGTATATACGTGTATATACAGCGTGATTCATAATTAGTTTCGGGTTTTCTGTGGCATGGCATGGTCAAACTGTAACCGACCAAATAAAACTGCCTGCAGCATAAGCAAGTTCACTGCCGAGAGTTTTATGTGGCAGCACGGTATCAGCTTAATTGACGTCATACTTTAAAATGGCGACTGTTCAAGAAAAAGCAATGTGCGTACTCTGGTTCTTCGAAAGAAATCAGTTATTACAACGCCACGGCGTTGCAGAACGCAGTATGGCAGAGCTCCATCTTCCGATAACGCTGACCAACGTTAAATAAAGCAGTTTCAAAAGACTGGTAGTGTGCAGTAACAAAAAGGAGCGGGAAGACCGAGCACTTCGCAGGACGATGTTGATGGCGTCCAGGAAGCCTTTTCTTGAAGCCCTCAGATGTCAACGAGACGAGCTGTACCACAGTTAGGTATGCCACAAACGATTGCTTGGAGGGTTCTGCATAACCGCCTACAACTCCGTGCGTACAAACTGCAGATTGTGCAGGCTTTACAGCCGGACGATAAACCCCGCCGTTTCCAATTTGTCCAAAGTCGAAGTTGATGAACATTACCTGCGGACATGGATATTAAGTAATGAAGCAACGTTTTTCATCTCAGAGAAGGTACATAGGCATAACTGCAGAATATGGGGCTCTAAAATCCCTCACGCCATTCAAGAAGCCAAAAGGTGAACGTCTGGTGCGCTTTGCCATATTCGGAGATGTTGGGGCCCTTTTTGTTTGTGGAGAAAACAGTGACAGCGATGACCTATCTGGACATGCTACAGCCTTTATCTGTTGCCTCAGTTGGAAGATGGGCAACCCAATGTGGTGTTTCAGCACGATGGCGCACCGCCGCATTGCGCTGTTATTGTCCGAGAATTTATTGACCTGCATTTTCCTGGGCACTCGGTTGGGCGTGGTGGACCCATTCCGTGGCCACCGCGCTCACCCGATATTGCGCCACTGGATTCTTCCTGTAGGGATACGTGAAAAACATCGTTTACCAGACCCATGTGACCTACCTCGAAGACCTGAAGACCAGAATTGGTACTGCGATAGCAACAGTAACGCCGCAAATGCTGGCGAGCACTTGGGTGGAAACTGATTATCGCTTGGGTATCTTACTTGCACGAAAGACGCGCATGTCGAAGTAGTTTAGCAATCTGATGTATCGATTCTCCAGGTAATAAAACTTTTAGTTGTCATCTGTCATATTCTGTTTGCGGTTTTAGTTTGTTGTTCCCCGTTTTCTAGTTACATGCCACCGAAACCACGATAATAATTTTGAATCACCCTGTATTAAAAATATAAACACCGAGATCCGTCTCTCTGGAACGCTAGACGTCACTCCAACGTCTGCATTGTTGCGTCATCATCTATCGATCAATTCGTGTGTGCTCTCGCAGTGTTAAAATGACTGCCTGCTATATAATAACACAAGATCACTTTCAGATGTCAAGGTGATCCCGTGCTAATTTAAAAACATTGGATTATTAATGACTGGAGTTCCATTTTTCCGATCTACAAAGTTCGAATTGAATTCTTAATATCACAGCAAGTTGAGTTTGCACGCGATCACACTGAGATTTCAAGGTGATCGCGTGCTAATTTAAAAACATTGGATTATCAATGACTCTAGTTCTATATATCCGATGTGCAAAATTCGAATTAAAATCTTAATATCGCGGCAAGTTGCGTTTGTATATTATTTTAATTTAGTACAATTTGAATATTAATTTGTATGCTTTCATTATTTTTTACTTAAAAAATTAACTAATTTTTCGAGTTTAGTGCTGATTATATTATACATTTTGCAAAAAATCGATTGATCTAAACGCTGTAACCTACAATAAAAACTGAAATCTTGCGATATAGAAGTGAGCAAGATTGCATCTAAAGGCAGATGTCGCCCCAATAGCACATTGTAGAGAATTTACTCAGTTCCGATTTGTAATGCCATATATCGCATTATTTTGTAGAAAAAGCTTCGGTATGAAGCTTCAATCTAAACTTTGGATAGGACAGTCCAAAACAAGCCGTGAGCGGAATAATATGTGTGCCGGAGAAAAAGTAAGTTGAAGCAAAAGTTATTGAGGTAAGTCTACACGAAAACAACTGGACCACAAGGAAAATTTTTGAACAACAACAAATATTTGGCACAGAATATTTATCTCGAAGTCTTTTGAAAAACGGAAATAAATAGCATATAATTTTCAGTTCTAATATGAATGAGTTCTTACTATATACGCAAGTTTTTACTATATTTCCTTACAAAAAAGCTGGCGTTTATTTGATTTGTTCTCAATCTGCTTCAATTAAAAATTTCACCGTCTTAGGACGGGCAACATCCCCTATATATTAACATTTATTTAAAGCTTAAAAATAGCCGTCTTTGGACGGGCTATATAGGCTAGTACACTGGTGTGCAAAAATTAAGTACGAAGAGGAGAAATTCGCTTAACAGCGGAACGAGCAGGCAGAACGGACCGAAAGACCACTCAGGAGATAGACTAGGGTCCGGTACGGTAGGGCATGCGCATATATGCAGCATGGCCATGACGTAGGGGGGAGGAGTGTCGGAAGAGTACAAAGCACACGGCGAATGTACGCTCAGCAATTCGGTGAAAGCTATTGCACGATGTACATCGGTTTGAACGACGTCGAGTTGCTGCCACCGTGTGATATGGCCAACAAGCAATCCAGTAGACGACATCTGGATCACTTTACCCGAGGTCGCGTCATTGGGAAGTGGGAAGAAGGTCGAAGTGTGACTAGTGTGGCCGAGGAGTTCGGGATCGCTCACAGCATTGTTTCACGAGCTTGGAGAGCATTTCAAACGACAGGAACAGCTGTCCGAGAGTTTAGCAGTGGTCGTCCACGAGAAACTACGGCGGCGGACGACCTATATATTGTCCTAGAGGCGAGAAGAGACAGACGGCAGACTGCGGGAGAAATCGCAAGACACATGAAACAGACAACTGGACGTCCGTTACCGCGTTTTACCGTGGCCAGAAGGTTGCACAAAGGTGGTCTATTTGCACGACGACCAGTACGGTGTGTGCCATTAACGCCTGCTCATCGGAGACGGCGGTTTCTTTGGTGCCAGGAACACAAGAACTGGACACATCAGCAATGGGGTCGAGTTCTCTTTACGGATGAGAGCCGATTTAGTCTGACGAGAGATTCTGGACGTATATACATCTGGAGAGAACAGGCAACACTCAATCACATCTCCAAAATCATCGAAAGGGACCGGTTTATAGGTGGTGGAATTCTCGTTTGGGGTGGTATCATGCTTGGTAGCCTCCACATCTTCCAAGGAGGTTCAGTCAATGGTGTCCGCTTTTGTACCGAGGTTCTCCTGCCTCATGTGCGTCTGTTTAGAGGTGCTGTGGGTCCTGAGTTCCTCTTCATGGACGACAACGCTACGCCTCATCGTACAGTGGCTGTCGCAGAACTGTTGGAGAGTGAAGATATTCAACGCATGGATTGGCCCGCAAGGTCCCCGGACCTAAATCCAATTGCACACGCGTGGGACCTCCTCGGGAGACGCTTGGCAGCACGTCACCAGCCGCCAGCAACGATTCCGCAGCTGCGATTGGCGCTACAAGAGGAATGGGCCGCGATGCTTCAACAGCTCCTTGACAACCTCGTCCTCAGCATGGACAGACGTTGTAAATCCTGCAACGCAGTCAGGGGTGATCATATCCTCTACTAAAGACTGGATTTTTCTTGGCAGTCGCATGTCACATGGACGTTTCTGTCTTCTGTCCAGTTGTGCTCGAAGCTACCTTTTCAATAAAGTGCCTTTGTATCCTTTCGATTCCTTGTTTGGACGGTTTTGCTCACTTGTCCCATATTCTTACATCTTGGGGATCTTATGGTATGATTTGAGTCGATGTGGAGCACTTCTGCACGACGTTACATTCGGAAAACCGTCTCGTCCTTAATTTTTGCACGCCAGTGTATATACAGTATATAGTTACCGAAGAAGCTCAGACAAGAAACAAAGTGCAAGTTAAATGTAGTTACAAAATTGACTAGATACAAAACAGACTGTCTACAATTAAAATTGCCAACTCGCCGGGTAAAAACTTAAGTTTCAATCCAGTCCGTGTAAGTTGGCAACATTTTTAATTCCGAAAACAATACAGAACTCCAAATCAGAACCAAAATAGAGACGAAGTGAAAAAGGACAAACATTAAAAGACCAAAATTAGCTAAAAGTCGAGGAACGCGCATTGCTACCGGTCCAAAAAAATATAATAATAAATAAAAATACAACCCAAGGCTCACTATATTTAAAAACCCTGAACAAGCAAACAGAAGTGAACTTAAAATGAGAACGAAGACACAAAATCCAGTCAAAAGTTAAAATACCTGAACAGGCGTCATCAGGACAGCACCTGTTCTATGAACGGGCTTTCCAGATGTCGACAAAGACCCCGGTAGCACAGTAATGTCGAATCGACGTCGATATTACGTCGACGCATAGTTTTCGACGTGAAATCGATGAGACGGAACGTCAAGAAAAATACTTACATTGAATTTCAGTATGCATGTAGACGTTTCTCCTCTTCGTACTTAATTTTTGCACACCAGTGTACTTATTCCCTTAGTTCAATTAGGTCGAATAATTGATGTTTTTTATGCGATCTGTAAGCATCGTGTGCTTGCGCCTTTGCAACCATTACGCCAAACAAACTTTTTGGATGCTAGGGTGTTAGTCGGTTGTATGATTTCTCTTGTAAGACGAGATTCTCACCTGTAACCTTTTTTGCCGGTAAGTTAAAAGTTTCTTTTTTCCCTATGTTTATAAGAAATTGAGTCTTGTTTCTTTAAGTAGAATTACTATTTAAGATTTATAATTTGTACGTAGGCATATCCCAATTAGGGATAGGCCTAGCACGATGATGACAGATCACCAAAAATTCTGTGAAATTTTTGAGAATTATATGTCTTTTCGAATGCGTCCGAAAAGACTTGAATGTTGAAACAATAAAGAAAAAGATTACATGATCTTTCAATCGTAGACAGCGTCGTAGAATCGTACTGCAAATACGAACACATTCTGCGTTTTATGCCACGATTAAAAGTTTAGAATTTCATATTTCAACATCTAAATTGTAGAGTAAACGTAGATTCGACATTACAACAGTACTAGAATCTATTACTAAACTGCGTAGCAACAACGTAGAATCGACGTCTACACTACGTAGCAACGATGTATATGTTTCTCTCGAAAGGTCGAATCTTCGTCTCCTGGTGACTTGCTATCGACTTAATAGGTTTAAAATCCGACATCGAAAAGACGTAACAAAAGTGAACATGGATATCCATATTCGACGTTTCATATCGACCAAAAATCGATCAAAAATTCGACGTCGAATCGATGTAATGTGCTACTGGGGGAACTGGTGTGACCAAAGTCCGTCAACAGTACTCCCTAAGCCACTGGAAGTACAAATCCACAGAAAACATGAAACGCAAAAGCTTCAAAAACCAGAGCCAAAAGATTAGAGTGATTCAGATTAGAGTCAAATAACCCTAATCTGAATTAAGTAGAAGATCTCGATCACAGTTAAAAGCATTAGCCGTGTTGGAGTATATAGTTTTTTTTGTGTTTTTTTTATTGGAAGTTTAACGACCATCGTGAGCAGCATCTCATTGGGCTACAAGCAGTCCCCGTCCTTAATTTAGGGTCACTGGTTCCAGGGAAGGGAGAGAGCCAGTGCAATATGACAAACACAACAACCATGCCTCACCGGGATTCGAACCCGAAACCCTTTCGTTCGAACGGTCAGAGGCCATCGAGTTGTTTTTTAAAACTGCACTTAGTAATAAAACCTGCTGTTGCTAGTGACCCACCAGGCAGCTTATTGTTATATCTGTAAGTTAAGATTGTCGGGTCCTATGGTAGTTATGTCTGTAATATTTTAACCAGTTGTACAAAACAGAATAAGAATTCTGACAAACTTGTTTGAAGTTGGTTATTATAAATTGACGGAGATAATTATTTTTCAACATATGCAGATACAGCAACTATTGAAAAATAATTATTTATAATAATTTTTTTAAAGGAACCTAGTAGCCTTAGGTTCCTTAAAAAAATTTCCTTATGTTTTTAACCGTGACCGAGATCTTCTGCTTAATCCAGATTAGGGTTATTTGACATGTGTAAGGTTTCCGGTTTACACACGATTGAGTCATATTATTGTGACCACCTCCTACTTTTGACGTCAACAGCGCGTTGCCAATGAAAGAATGCACGTGTCGTGAGCTGGCTTGGAGTGTGTATAAGGGGTGCTGTAAGCAATCTGAAAACATATCATTCGTTGCTGTCATGGATAAAAGGAGCGATTTATCAGATTTGCAAAATAAGGATGATTATCGGCTTTCGGGCCAAGGGTGGCAGTATTTCTGAAACAGCGCAGTTTGTGAATTGTTTGCGTGCTGCAGTGGTTAAGGTCTATCGTGATTGGAGAAATGGAACCACTGCGAATAAGCGAAGTGAAAACTGCGGAGCACCACGTGCCTTAATGTGAGAGAAGCAGAAAACGTGACTCATCGGAGAAGGCAATCCCTTGCTAATCAGCGAAGGTCCAATTCCGATACTGCCGTACAAATGTAAGCCTTTTCTGGCGATGCACCATTGTTAGCATAGGTACAGTGACCACCCGTCTGCATCG
Source organism: Macrothele yani (assembly GCA_039090855.1). Classification (NCBI taxonomy): domain Eukaryota; kingdom Metazoa; phylum Arthropoda; class Arachnida; order Araneae; family Macrothelidae; genus Macrothele; species Macrothele yani. The sequence goes on along the minus strand of CM077023.1, from coordinate 18,944,071 downwards.
GAGCCCTATACGCAGCAGGGTTCGCTGAACTGTCGTTTTAGTCACACTTCCGGTAGCCTCCTGGTTTATTCGGCAAGAGAATTGCTCCACTCTAGCCTGTCGATCGGCCTCACGCACCTTCGAAGCCGACGTTCACCTCTCACATCAATGTCACGTGGTTCTCCGCAGTTTCCACTTCGGTTATTCGCAATGGTGCTATATCTCTACTCACGATACACTTTGATCACAGCAGCACGCGAAGAGTTCACAAATTGCGCTGTTGCAGAAATGCTGCCACAGTTGGCCTGACACCCGATAATTATCCCTTTTTGCAAATCTGATAAATCGCTTCCTTTATCGGTGACAGCAACGAGTGCTATGTTTCAGATCATACATACATACATACAGTACGTAGAGGATTTTAGGAAGGGAGTGTCTGACCCCAGGTCTTAAACAATCCTTAGAAACTGTATAATGAATTAGCTTTGTTTATCTTTTTGCTAAGCTAATTATTATGAATGAATAATGCTCTAAGCTTCAAAATAATGAATTCCCAAAAGGGTGTTGTTACTCGTTAATTATGAACTTAAACAAAGTCTCAACGCTGGTTATTTATATTAAGTAATCAAAGTCATAAACCTAACAGCCAGACAGAAGTCTGACAAAACTAAGAATTGAGAAAGACTGAACTTACTGACAAACTTGTTTATTTCCAAAGACTCTTGGTCAACTAAGGCACTCATATATCTTGTACATAATAATGAATAAACTTTCCTCTTATAGTACACACACTCTCATAACAACACCTCGCAACGCCAACACATCAACCTCAACAACTCAACTCCAACGCAACTAGTCTCGATGAACGCGCCTATATACTAGCTACCACCACGTCATGACTTACACTCATTGCCAGATCTCATTCAGCGGGTGAAATAATATTTCGTTCAGTAGGAAGATAATTTACATAGTAAAATAAAATAACCAGAGATAGTAAAATCAAAAGGAAAGTGAATATAGAGTATACGTTACAACTGGAAGCTAGGAGATTTGGGCTAGAGTGCCCGATAGGAAAGTCACACGGAAGCGAGGTAGAAAGACGCCCTTGTTTAATACCGGGGGGCCAGTATCCGGGTTCCGACGGCTTAACGTGCCCATCCGACGCACGGCGGGTATTGAGTGGTTCGAACGTTTGTACCTGCCCAGGATCGAACCTGAGGTTACCTCCATGGCAGTCACGAACGCTGACCACTAGGCCACCCGCAGCCTTATATGTTTCAGAATGCCTATAGCACACTTTATATACCTTCCAAGCGAGGTCACGACACGTGCCTTCTTTCATTGGTTACGCGCTGTTGATGTCAAAAGTAGGAGATGGTCACAATAATGTGACACGACTGTGTAGATGTGTGTGTCATACGCGGGACGATCACAACCCCTCTATTGAGACAGAATCGAAAAATGAGCTCTAAAAGTCCCAAAGAAAGGCAATAACAGCAGATGTTTCAAACAAGCAATAATCATCCGTTATATACAATGTATGACTACTAAACTTGTGATGTTGAGATTAAATAAAATTAGCAACGTTTGTTCACAATTAAATGTTTAGTTAACATCGACTGCAGTGAATATTCAAGAAACTCTTATAACGTATTAAATCCGTTTATTTTTGTAGTGGAATACGCAGAAAAGATTTGCCAAGCTTTCGCACTGTACTAGGAGACTTTTTCAAAGCAATGGTAGACATGTCTAACATTGCCTTGAAAAAGCCTCCCAGTGGAGTGTGAAAGCTTGGAGAATCTTTTGTTCTTAATACATCATAAAAATAAACAGATTTAATACGCTATAAGCGTTTTGTGTGGCTTCTGATCATTCGTCCGAGAACGGTCCGGGTTCGAATCCCGGTGAGGCGTGGATGTTGTGTTTGTCTTACGGCCCTAGCTCTCTCTCTCTCTTACCTGGAACCAGTGGCCCTGAATTAGGGACGGGCGACTGCTTATAACCCACTGAGTTGCTCACAGTCGTGGTTCAACCTCCAATCAGAGAAAAAAAAGCGTTTCTTGAATATTCACTGTCTGGTGTATTTAAAATAACGTTATCGACTACAGTTTCCCAGAGCGTTTGGCTCGGCATCATCAGGACGAATGGAGCGTAAACATTTAAATCATTGTGACATCATCAGAATTCTGATGGTCACGGATTTTTGTGAGTTGTTTCCACGCGCTTGAAAGAATTGGAGTAGACGTCATGTCGACGACGCTTCCATCTTACGACGTCTACTCAATGGGGTAGACGTCATATAATTGGAGTAGATGTCTTGTCAACGACATGACGTCACTCCATGTCTTTCAAGCGCGTGGAAACAACTCACCAAAATCCGCGCTTGAAAGAATTGAAGTAGACGTCATGTCGACGACGCGACGTCTCCATCCTATGACGTCTACTCAATGCAGTAGCCGTCATATCAATGGAGTAGACGTCTTGTCAACGACATGACGTCTAGTCCATTTCTTTCAAGCGCGTGGAAACAACTCACCAAAATCCGTTGCCCCCAGAACTCTGATGATGTCACAATGATTTGAATATTTACGATCCATTCGTCCTGATGACGCTGAGCCAAACGCTCTGCGAAACTATAGCCGATGTTAAATAAACACTGAATTGTAAACAAATGTTGCTATATTTATTTAAACATCCGTTGCTTTATCCTTGTTAAGAAGAATTTCGCGATGCCATTCTCGAGCGTTCGGACGCCACAATCACGGATTCATGTTGTGACTTACGTAGATATGGGAATTTTGAGTAAAAGAGCTTTTTATATTATCTATCTCCTCAAACATAAGCTTGCTTTATACAAGTGGGAATTTAAAAAATAATTTAAGTGCTTCTGCAAAAGACGAAGTTATGGTACCTCTTGATGATATTTTTCAGCCAAGACTCATAAGGCTCGGGTTTTGCGTTCTGGAACTTAAAGTGCATATTGCGCCATAGACTTGGGCACTTGAAGAATTGTGACCAACCCTTGCATACTTGGGAAGCAATACAGCGATCCTTAAAATCCAAGTTCTGCATGACCTTTTCCAAGGCGATGTCAGGCAAATTGGCCCAATCGCTCACATCTCTTCCAGCGTCATCGGAATCGTCAGAAACTCCGGCTTCGTTACGACAAACACGTTTAACTTTGGGTTCCATGCTAGTTGTACCGTGAAAAAATCTTGACCATAAATATAACTACACTGAGGTCGAATGAATTTCCTCTTGCTGAAAACAGTAATTCTAAGGTTAAGTACAGTAACAATGCCTACGAATCTAGTCCTTTCAATGTTTTTCAGTGTTGGAATGCAAGACGGTGAGTCAATAATTACCCGCAAAGCAGTTGCATTTGTGTTTCTGTTAGCAGTACTGTCGTTTTCGCGCACATCGCCAAGCGAGGTGGCATCACTGCTGCCCAGGTTTGAAGTTGCTATGTCATTTCCATTGTCGCTGCCGTGACGTTAATCATGGCTGCCCCACTTTCTGTTTGCACCAAAAAAAAAAAAAAAAGCAGCGTTCAGTGATCCAGTTTTTTTATTGTCTGAAGGTGTATCAGGCGCAAGGACGTCGCCAAGGGGTACGAGCCCATCCAGTTCGAGATGCTCCATTTTTCAATTTTATTTAACTTTAAATTTCAATCTGGACTTTGCTAAGAAGTAATAATGAGTCGTGTTTTTCGTCGTGTAGCCGTCCGTATTTTCTCCCCAGAAAGTGCGTTGTCTACTTCTTCGTAGAAAGGTTGCACTGTTAAAAAGTCGTACTTAGAAACAAGCAAAATGTACTCGTTTTTGAGTACATTCTGGGTTTATAATAGCTCCGGTTACCTGTGTCTCATTTTTGGAAGAGACACGTACTCATTTTTGAGTACATACAGGGAATCAATTGTGAGTATATCTGGTATTTCAAATATATGTACTCAAAAAATCCATAAATTTCAAATATGTGAGCTCTAACTTCATTCAGTTTCTGTGCCCTTGTGCCCTTTCGGCACAGAAACTGAAGGAAGTTAGAGCGAATCTAGCGATTCTGACAGGATGGTTTGTAAGTGAGAGAGAGAGAGAGAGAGAGAGAGCGCACTAGATGGCGCCACCATACAGGCGTAAGATTTTGCATATAGAAGGCAGAGAGAAATTAGGGGGGGGGGGGCTTAGGAATGAAAACCTTTATATGTAACCGGGGGATTCCTACCGGGGGCCTTCACATAACGTGCTCGTCCGAGGCACGGCGGATATCCAGCGATGGTTAGAAATTTAAGCCACCACGGAGAGACCCCAGGTTCAAGCCTATCAGGCTATGTCTCAACCTCGGGTCCCTCCATCAGTAGTCTAAATCTCTAACCACTAAGCCATCCGCGGCTCGATTTCAAATTTGGAATACGTGTACTCCATACATACTTATTCATTCATGGAATCAACAGGAAGTATATTATTCAATGGCACATCTGGGATAATAGATATATTCGTTGTCACATGCTGGGCAAATGGACCGCACAGTTTTATGACAATTATAGTGATGAAGCGACAATATATTATAGATTGGCACAAATATAGTTAATGTAAAAACGTACACAAAGATACTTTATGCATAATTAAATTACTTGTGATCAGTGACTTTGTTATACTAATTATTTATGTGTGTCACTTTACACATGTTTTAAACAATTTCTCTTGAAATCTATAATATCTAAAATGAAGTAATACGAGATTATATTTATATTTATGACGCGGTTATTTGTAAGTACGTATGGTTACTTATATTTCAGCATGTCATGTACTCGTTTACGAAACAATTGTAGTTTAAAAAAACCCAGTAGGTTCAGGTTCTCCTTTTTGAGTAGATTTTTTTTTAATTGTGTGTGAAAACAGGAATTTGTTAGTGACGAAGATCGAAGGCGCCCTGTCCCTCGCTCCGGAGGGAGTTTCTCTAACCGACTAAGCTACACTGAGGGAATGTCTCGCTGCAGATTTGTCGTCTTGACACATGATTCACCTCTGTAGTACGTCACATCATCTCCCTGCTGTTTTTTTTTCTCTCTTTCTTTCTTTTTTTTTGGGGGGGGGGGGACGAAGAAAGAATTTTCATTACTTTCAGACAATGTGATGAACATACATCACACATTTTTCGAAGAACCCAGCGGCAAGCAGATCCATTTATACGTTCGGGTGCCAATGTGAAAACAGGAGTTTGTCATTGACGGAGATAGATACCGTGTCCCCTCGCTCCGGAGTGAGCTGCTCTAACCGACTGAGTTACACTGACAGAATGTATCGTTGCAGATTTGTCGTCTTGGCACGTGTTTCACTCCTTTGTAGTACGTTACAAGGTTATGAAAATGGAATTCGCAGGGCCATGAGAAAATTCAGTTGCTCTCTCCACTCTTCGAAATCCTTAGGTTAAGCCTCTTTTTAATGTTAGTATGGTATGGCCATAAGCGAATGAAGAGGGTGGATAGGAATTCACTGAGGAGGTCATTACTAATTGCTCTGTTGTTTGCTTGTGCTACTAAGTAGGGGATTCGAACACGGAAAGTGGAGTCGAAAGCTATACCAGCGCTCTTAAACCTGCCCCGGTAGAGTGAGAGTAGGACGTGGCTAACGACTACTTTGGAAGAGATGAGTGCAACACAAGGTTGTTGACTTGAAAGAGGAGAGTTAGACATTGGCGTAACTACCACCCCCGCAGCTGCGGAAGGGGGGGGCGCTGGTAACGAAGGGGCGTACTGCAGCTGCTAGTTATAGTTTTATGAAAAAATTCGAACATGCACAATAATTAACCCAAAGATTCATATTTTGCTTTAAGATATATTTAGCTTTGCCTAAATAAATGCCTAGTTTCACTTTTAAAACACTGAATGTTCTACAGATTGAAAGTGTTCGGCTCTTTGACTTCGGGTTGTAATACGATTGCTCTGCAATGGGTTGTAAATAATACGATCGCTCTCCAGTCGCCCTCTCTCTCCGTTGCTGAAGAAAAGTGCGAGGCCACAGTGGGATTCCCCGTCAAGGATGTGGGAGGGGGATTTCTTCAAGTGATTTATTTTAGTTTTGGACAAAGCAACTACACGTATTGTCAAATCTATTACTTAAAAAGTAAAAACTACAGGGCCCTAGGTACCACCATTACTTTTGCAGACACACTCTCCCTGACTTCCTAACCCCCCCCCCCCCCCCCAAAGCTCCACACACACACACACACACACACACGCCGCAAAAAATGCATCCTCCTTCGTGTTCGAAATCCTGGGAAAATTACTGTGCTTAGGGGGGCTGAAGTAAATCGTGCGGGGGGGGGCGCACATTGTGCTAGTTACGTCACAGGAGTTACAGCGGAGGTATTGCGTCTGCGTGTATCCACGAAAACATTAGCTTTCAGGCTCTTCTCTTAGGCACAAAATTTTCTCTTAATCAGTACGTGTTAGTGGTGCTTGTGATAGTGAGTTATGTTTGTTACACGGGTATGTCACTCTTCAAGTTTTACTAACTTTATTAAAATGTATATACGCCGCCCCGGTGTCACAGTGGTCTAAGCGATGGCTTCTGATCCTTCGTCCGGAAGGGGTCCGGGTTCGAATCCCGTGAGGCATGGATGTTGTGTTTGTCTTACGGCACTGGCTATCACCCTTTCCTGGAACCAGTGGCCCTAAATTAGGGACGGGCCCTCGTAATAATGGGCATATACAGGGGTTGGACAGAATAATGTGAACACCTAGGAAAAGAACGTTTTACGTACCTAAGAGAGTGTGGGACCACCTTTGGCATCCAAAACCGCCTGAGTCCTCCTTGGAATGGACGCATACAAAATGTGGATGGGGGTTAGTGGGATATTACACCATTCTTCATGCAGAAATTGCTCCAGGTCCTTGAGAGATGCAGGAAGAGGATAACGTAAGGTTACTCTGTTTTCCAACACGGACCACAATGTCTCGATGATATTTAAGTCTGGTGATTGGAGAGGACAAGGAAGGTGTGAAAGTTCCTCCTCATGTTCTTCAAACCATTATTAGACATTCCGAGCTGTGCAAATTGGGGCGTTATCTTCTTGATAGATGGCATCCCCTACAGAAAACAATGGCCGAGACACTGGATGAACTTAGACGGCCAAAATGTTTTCATACGCCCTGCCAGTCACCCGTCTTTTCAAGGTGATCAGGGGATCTGCTAAAAATCACGCTATGACTGTCCAGAGCATGACAGAACCACCACCATGCTGCACTGTTGGTAGCAGACAGTCTACGTTTCTGACGTTCTCCAGATGTAAACACGACCAGCGATGGGGAATAGTGTTAATGTGGATTAATCCGACCACATTACACGCTACTATGTATCGGTAGTCCACGCTGTAAGCTCCTGGCACCATTGCTGTCGCCGTTGTGCATTCCCCCGGGTCACCAGAGGATTTGCAGTAGCAGCTCTGCCATGAATATCTTGTTTATGCAGTTCCTTGCGCACTGTTTTCGTTGATACTGGGGTCTGGAGATGCAGACTGAGCTCCGCACTGATTTTCGGTGCCGTGGTCTTCTTATTTCGGGTAACAATCCTCTTTACTGCTCTTCTGTCTCTATCAGTCAGGGTTTTTTATAGATGTAGATGTTTCGCAGACAAGGTTTTGCCACGAACACAGTGTGCTTTCAAAACGCTAGACACAATAACTCTCGATATCCCCACTACCCTGGCGACTGTTGTCACGGATTCACCAACTAGCCGGCCACCAACAATTAGCTTTCTTTCGAAGTCCGTTAGGTCGCTAATTTCGTCGCCACCCTGAAAGAAATTTTGTAACAAGGCACTTTGAATGCACTTAAACAGGATCTTGAAGTTCTAAACGAAGCTATTACAACCTAAAAGTGGTGGATACCTTTGCGTATTGCGAAGTACACAGCTGCATTAAAAGTCACTTCTCTGAGCGTGTTGTTCACATTATTCTGTCCAACCCCTTATGTGTCCCAAAAGATACCTACAAAGTTTAAATGGAAAAAACACCACAACGGCTGCAGAGAACATAAAGAAATGTTAACATTGTACTTAGTTGGAATTTGTGACACACCAATGTTTCTGTTTCATTGCATTAGTCGAGAAAATGGTAACGTATATACAACAGAGCATCGTATCTTCATCGTGGAAGAGTATTATCGATCATCGAAGAGAGAGGAAATGGTGAGGAGGGCATTTCAGAAGAAGTTCAACGTCAAAGCTGGACCAGACAGACACACTACAAGAAAGGTCTTTACCAAATTTCACGTAACGAGGTTGGTGTTGGACGATCGGAGCCAAAGTGGCATGCCATCCACATTAAGGACGTCATCCAACGTTGGAAGGGTGCAAGAAACATTTGACAGAAACCTGAAAAAGTCTATCCGACAGGTTTCGCAACAGTTGGGGCTGACACGCAGTAGTGTTCATCACATTCTCACTACACGTCTGCATCTATTCCAGTACAAGTTCCAGGCACAACATCCTCTAACAGCAACGAATGCAGGTGCATTTGCTGAGACAGTCCTCAACAGAATTGAGACACAAAACATCGACACATGGGTTATCTAGTTTTCGGATGAGGCTCGCTTCCACCTCAACAGCCTTGTCAACAAACAGAATTGGTGGTGTTGAGGGTCCACAAAAAAACTCACATCTTGCTATTCTGCAACTCTTCACCCACAGCGTGTGACTGTGTGGTGTGCCTTGTAACGATGTGGAATTTTCGGGCCCATCTTCATCAATGAAACTGTAATATCCGCGCAATATCGGACAGTGTCGGAAACGGCTTTCATTTCATGTCTGTAGGATCCCTTTTCCATGCAAGACGGTGTACTTCCGGATCGTACAGCGCCGGTATTTGCATTGCTCTAGGAACATTTCGGAGAACTTGTCATTCATTGCCTTGGAGTACCGCAAATACTCTGAAACGTGGTACTTATGAATAATAATCGTTAGTGGATTGGCCATCCTATTCTCCGGATCTCAACTCGTGCGAATATTTCTTATGGGGTTATCTTGAAGACCAGGTGTACCGGTCCAACCCACGGACATTGGAGGAGCTCCGCACAACTACTAAACACGAAATCTGCGCCATTTCTACTGACCTCGTGGACCGTGTGGTCTCCAATTTTGTACTACGGTTACGTAAGGTCATTGCAGACGAAGGCAGGAACCTTGAATATGTTATCATGTAAATTCCTGGTACTGAAGGTTCCTACACACTCGAATTCCTCTTTCTGGTCTTCAGTCACATCGCCTTACTCTTCTTGGTAGGTACATTTTGGGAAACCCTGTATAAATTCATTTACTCCCACAACACACATGTATGTATACGCAGTGATGTAGTGGGGACGGGAGGGCGTTGGTACTGTTTTTCTAGCCAGGAGGGCGTTCCGGTAAACCCTATGCAGAATATTTCTTTTTCTCTTTAAAATACGAATGTCCTATAATTCTTTTCCAATAAAACATTGCAACAGAAAAACTGCGCAGTTAGTGGAATTAACGTCCCATGTTTGTTCGAGGGTACAGTTAATCTCTAAAGCCATTCTCACTTGGCAGTCCCTTGAAACTCCTTTTTCTACTGCTCTTAAGAACACTGAGGTGGAAATATTACAATGGAGAAATTATTGCGATTGGGAATTTAATTATTCATTATTATGGAGACTAGTTGTTGGTCTCAGTGAATTTAGTTCAGTTACGAGTGTCCCTTAATTATACTGGAAGCAGAGGAGATTATTTTTCTCTTTGGAGCTTTAGGCCGGTATCACACAAGCAGAAGAACACGTTTCTCTCTGCCTAAAATGTTACTTAATGCATCTGACTCGATAATTTTTATTTACATTTGTTTTGTGCTGCACCCAAGCTCCTTCTATCAAAATATCTCGAGAACTAAGACTCCCAGTAATAAATGGCTTTCACCATGCCACTCTAAATTAGTTTCCGCTTCCAACGACATCTTACTCGATAATATGGGAATGATTGCAGTTTTTCCAATTCAAAGCGCCCGCAATTTGGGCACCAACATTTCAGTGACTTCTTACCAAAATGGTGAAATCTTGTTCATTGAATGCCAAAACGTTTAAATCCGAAAGCCTGATTTCCACGGATCACTATACTTATACTATAAATATAAGAAAGTGAAAAGGGGAGAGGGAGGATTCCGGTAAGAAGGGAAAGGTGTTAAAGACGAGAGTCGAGCCCACGACAGCCCATGCCTAATCCGAGAGTTGAGCCCAGGATCGCCTATGCCTAATCTGAGAGTCGAGCCCAGGACCGCCCGTGCCTAATCCGAGAGTACAGTCCAGGACCGCCCATGCCTAATCCGAGAGTTGAGCTGAGGACCGCCCATGACTAATCCGAGAGTTGAGCTGAGGAGCGCTCATGCCTAATATGAGAGTCGAGGCCAGGACCGTTCGTGCCTAATACGAGAGTCGAGCTCAGGACCTCCCATGTCTAATACGAGAGCCCAGGACTACCATGGACAAACGATCAGAGCATAGATCACTGAGCCACCGAGCTTGCGCTTCCACCTTTAGTCGCTGTTAAGAGAGAGCTTGAAAGTGTGTTGCTTTACTGCTACCGAAGTGAAAATTTCTTTTCTTCAACCGCTAAGACAAATACTGTATGTCGAGGAAATAAACAAGCTGACAAAACGTAGCAAAAAGTTCATGAATGCTTTTAGTTACTATGTTCAGAGACGGATTGGACCACTGGGACACCGGGACATGTCACGGCGGACCATTCGAGGAAAAGCCCATTTTCTCGTATTTTTCAGTGTGGATTTTATGGAACAGACGAATAATTAGTTTGGTACTTATGAATAATAAAATCGTTAACTTCACTTGAGCTTCATTTCTGTCTGAAATGTAATTTCCTTAACAAAATATTAAAAACTACAGATAATGTGCACACATTTTGAGAACGATTTTCCAGCAATATAATTAATGTTTAAAATAATTTCTTTTTTAAATGTTCTGTCTGATAACCCTTTCTCTGAACTATGAACCTACATCTGGAGTTCCAAGATAGCAGGTCATTTTTTAAAACTGGTGTTCCACTCGTTTCCATAGTCCTATCATTGTTTCAGGTCTGCGTTTAGATATCGCTCTTTTTACCAGCCCAAAGGTACATTGGTGACACATCAGAGGACTTTGAAGAAATATCAGCAAAAGGTATACACTTGGTAGCCGTCTCTTTTTCATTTCGTCAAGAAATAAATTTGGAATTATGACTGGTAGTCTTATCCTGATGGAGTTCTACTCCTTGAACGTTCTGTGGATAAAGGAATGGTATTTCCTCGTTAAAAATGGGAGTTAAACATTATTTTGGTAATATGTAGAACTGATTTTAACATTCTTCTCAACTTTTCTATCTACAAGAAACCAGCAATAATCATGAATCCTTTACTGAATCTTTCTTTGGATTCTTGGAACCAAGTTTGTAAATCTTTTAATGCTCTTTTACGATAGTAAATCGACATCTTTTTGTTATAGTCGTTTAGGTAGATCCATGCTTCATCAATAGTCACAATAAATTTCCATCTGTCTCCTGCTAAGTGTTTTTCATAAAGAAGTCTACACCGTGTTCTGCGCTCAGCCACGTGCCTAGGCGAAAGGCAGTGAATGTCAAGTTTTGTTTTGTTTTCAGATTCAAGCCTCTATTACCTTGTTTACAGTTCACACAGAGATTTTTATCGACTTGGCGATTGCTCTTTGGGTCGGTGGATTTTCTTTTAAGACCAGAGACGTAACTTTTGCTATAGTCGTCAAAGTACGTACCTTCTTTGGATATTCGTTTGGTGTTCTGTTTCCTGCTACAATGCTTGGTGATTCTCCCGTTCTATTATTAATGATATTGCTTATTTCACATTTAGAAATGCTAATTCCATTATTTTCATAGCAATTTTTAAATACAGAATACGAATATTTCATGATAATTAACACACCAACCAGACATCTCTGAATTGATTGTATTTACTGTTCTTCACGTAATATGAATCACATCAGAAAACTTGAAAATTTCATCACCCTGGAGCGGAAATCAAACCGGCATCTCCCGATTACCGTTCGAGTATACTATATCGGGATATACGGGTTCGATTCTCACTCCAGGGCAATGAAATTTTCAAGTTTTCTGATGTGATTGATATTACGTGAAGAACAGTAAATACAGTCAATTCAGAGATGTCTGATTGTTGTGTTAATTATCATGACATATTTTCCACATATTAAGAGAAATATTCCTTCCACATTCTATACACTGAAGTGCCAGAAAAACTGGTACACCAGTCTAATACTTGGTAGGTCCCCCACGGGAGCGCAGGACTGCAGAAATACTACGGGGCATGGACTCCGCTAGCTTCTGGAAATATGCTGTAGGCAATGCAGACTATACTTCCAGCAGAGCGTTCCACAATTCGGGTGTATTCCGAATTCTCGGATTCCAGTGTTCGATAGCGCGTTGCATGGCATCCCAAATGTGTTCTATCACGTTCAGATCTGGGAACTTGGGTGGGATGGCAACACCCCAAACTCAGATGAATGTTCCTCTAACCATAATGTGGCGTCCCGACACTTGTGTGGAGGTGCACTGTTCTGTTGAAACAGGCCCAACCCATCAACATGAATGCAGGAGATGAACGGGTGTACCTCGTCAGAAAGGATGCGCACATAGCGTTGGCCGGTCACAGACGCTTGTAAACGTACCAGGGGTCCCAGTGAAGTCCAGCTAAACACACCCCATATCGTTACGGAGCCCCCGCCACCAGCCGGCACAGTTCCCTGTTGACAGGCGGGATCCATGGCTTCATGGGGGTTTGCGCCACACACGAATCTTTCCATCTGCCCGATACAGTTGGAAACGCTACTCGTCAGACCAGGCTACTTGTTTCCAGTCATCAAGTGTCCAGTGGCGGTGTTGCCGTGCCCAAGCGAGGCACATAGCTCTGTGTCCTGCACTCATCAAGGGGACTCGAGTTTAGCGTCGGCTCCCAAAGCCCATATCGTGCAGGGTACGTTGCACAGTCCGAACGCTGACGCTTGTTGATGCTCCAGCATTGAATTCCTATGCTACCTGTGAGAGTGTTGCGTGAAACGATTCTTGACAGCCGACGATGGTCACGTTCACCCAATGTCTTTTTACGGCCACACTGTTATCGTAGGTTGGAGGTTTTGCAGGAATTCTTGTAGCCACGGTACACCCTTGCAATGGTCCTCCGTAAAAATCCGAACTTCTTTTCTACCTCCGAAATGCTATGGCCCATCTCACGAGCGCCAACTATGACACCGCGTTGAAAATCGCCTAAATCGTTATTACTTGTCATTCTCATGCCGAAAACAGCTCTGACAGCTGGCACGGATGTCTATCGCTGTATATACGCACTGGCGGACGCAACCAAGTACGCGCATAGGTGACGGTGCTATGTATTTTGCATAAGCTCGTCTGTACCCGTTTTTCTGGCACTTCAGTGTACTTGGACGACTGGTGATATGCTTAACAACACTAGATGGCAGCACAGTTGCTTCGATTAAGAATGATGTCGGACTACTTTCCGATGCTCTTAACACTCAGATACTTGTGACTTCCTCGTCCTGGGTGGTGTAACGGTTAGCATCCTCGAACGGTAATCGGGAGATGCGATTTCGATTCCCGCTCCAGGACGATGAAATTTTAAAGTTTTCTGATGTGATTGATATTACGTGAAGAACAGTGAATACAGTCAATTCAGAGATTTCTAATTGCGGTACTAATTATCATGACGTAATTTTCACGTATTATGAGAGGATTATTTCTTCCACATTATATACGAATATTTCTCTTTGCAAAGAGCAAAAACATAACCTTTTACCCACAGCTTGTTTTCGTGCGTCATTTTCTTAGCAGAACATGTTTAATTGCAGCAGATGTTTCTTTCGTATTCATCTAATACACTGTTTCCAGTTTCAATTCTTTGAACTTCTTTTATTTTCTGTAATTTCTTATCAAAAACGTTCTAAGAATCTTGAGACCAAAAACTATTTGGCAAATTTAATGTGCTTAAAAGATATCGAAATTGAAGTTGTATAAAACATACTTTAAAACTCTGTGCACATTTTCATCACTTGTGGCGAAATGGAGATACCATACCAGAGACACTGGTTTAAGGACTTTTGAATACATAAACCGAAATTCCTCATAATCTATGAAACGTGTAGTTATTTTAATTACACATGATGTACAAACACATATATACAAGTCTTTCAAATTGTGAAATATGAGGTAATAACATACTGTTCTAAGGTGAATTAAATGAATTGCATGCAATATTGTAGTATACTAAAACAGTCTATTTTATTTAAACCTAGATGCCAGTTAAGAGCTAAGAAACCTTCCTCTGGCTCCGAATGAATATTCCAATCTCTCGTTCAATAGTTAATTTGTGGACTCTGAGCCTATTGTTAAGATCAAACGAAGAAGTAAAACTACAGAACTGTCAAGGACATAACCACACCACCCCATCACAAGTACATTCGAATGATCTTCCTGACACGCCTGATGCGTTTCGGTATGTCTATTATACCATTATCAAGCGGTTCTTAGTATTGCTAGTAAAGCACCTGGGTATTTATTTGTTCTAAGAATGTGTGAAGATTCTCTGCAGAACATTTTTCTGTATCTATATATTGGGCATTTTCTCTGAAATGATATAGCGAAATTATCTCTACTTATATGCGAAAAGTACCTCCAGACGAAGCACGCTCTTACGAATCAACTAAACTAAATCTAAATATAGTTAACCATAGGTCATTGGAGGCCAGAGTTATTAGTAGTCCTTATAGTAGCTATAATAGGCCTTACCCTGTTTTTGAAATCTTAAAGGAGACACAAGTACCCAGGCGTTGAATCAATAGTAGGGCATTGTAAGGTTACAGAGGTTGAGTTGAAAGTTTTGCAATATTTGCATAGTGAAAATCCTTCAAATATGTGGCGTCAGGGAATAAACAAAGACATCGCTCTTTTCGGTTGCTGTGCGTTGCTAAAGGTGGAAAGAGCGATGTCTTTGTTTATTCAATATTTGCATAAACGCATGTGCTGCGGCTGGTATGTCACGTGTTTAAATTAGTTCAAGTAGTACACTGCAGTCAGTCGAAAGGGATATGAAGTTGTCATTTCTGTGAACAGCATTGCATGTCGTCATTCTGTCTGTGGTTGGGACGCCTAAAAGATGAGAAACAACAACCAGCTAATTAGGGAACTTTTGCTTTACTAGTTTGAACTCTGCCATAACGCTGCTCAAGCAACACGAAACATTTGGCATGAGAAAGGGAAAGGTACCGTGGATCGCAGCACCGCAACCAGATGATTCAAGAAATTTCTCTCACGTGACAGAAACCTCGACGATCAGCCAAGGTCAGGAAGGCTGCGAACATGGATTCGGAGGCCGTGCGCCAAGCCGTAGTGGCAAATCCGACAACCAGCACTCGTAGATTATAAGGCGAGCTGGGCATATCACAAACTGCCGAGGTTCGTCATCTTCAGGACCTCGGTAAGGTCTGAAGAGCTTCCGCATTGTCCCCCACGAACTGACGCCAGCTGAAACAAACCGCCGAGTGGAAGTGTGCACGAAACTCCTGGAAAACCTGCGCGATGTACGTTTCATTAAGAGAATTGTTACGTGCGATGAAACGTGGGTTTATTTCCGTAATCCTAACACACAACGGCAGTGGTTGAGCCCGGACCAGCTTCTTGAACCTGTTGCCAAACGTGAGCGTTTTGAGCACAAGGTGATGCTCTGCGTCTGGTGGAATTTCGAGGGGATAATCTTCTACGAATTTGTTCCAGACGGCCCGGCCCTCAACGCCAACCTCTACTCTGAACAACTAGAGAGGATGTATTGCCGTTTTGGAAGAGAAGTACCCTGCACTGGTGAATAAAAAGAACGCTCTCCTACAGCAGGACAACGCACGCCCTCATACCGCGCAAACTACCCGGGCAAAAACTCCAGGAACTTGAGGGCATCGAACGGATGCCACAACAAGCACATAGTCCGGATCTAGCCCCGTCGGATTATTACTTGTTCCGGTCCATGGCCCACTTCCTTAGCGGGCGTCACTTCAACAACCAGGAGGAGGTGGCAGCTGGGGTTAAAGATTTCTTCTTCGCATCGAAAGACAAGAACTGGTACCGCCTCGGAATCGAGGAACTGGCAGGCTAAAGACGGTCCAACACGATGTCCTATACTTTGAATGCTAGTCAGCTTTCGTCGAAAAGGTAAATATGAAGACTTAAAGTGTTCCAAATATTGCAAAACTTTCAACTCACTCTCTGCAATTCACGTGTAACGTTACAACGCAGAATTAGAGCAGCAGTTTCTTACGAATTCAGAATCGCTCTAAATTTGAGAAGGAAATTACACGGTCGTATCAGAATAATATGACCACCTACCTAATAACTGGGAATAACCCCCTTGGCCATGATGACAGCGGCGAGATGGCGTGGCATGGACACAATGAGGCACTGGAAGGTTGCCCGAGGCACACGTGCCATTCGGACTACAGCAGAGCATGGAGATACCGGAGATGACGTAGTTGTGGGTCGGCACGTCGAACCACTCGATCCAAATAGTCCCACAGGTGTTCTATGGGATTGAGGTCGGGCGATTTCGGCAGCCAAGGGAGAACGGAGACATCGCTGTCGTGTTCCTGGAACCAATCACGCACCCCCTAAGCGACGTGACACGGAGCATCGTCTTGTTGGTAGACACCATAACCACCAGGATAAACATCCGACATGAAGGGAAGCATGTGGTCAGCGAGGATGGACAGGTAACAATTGGTGTTCAGGGTCCCATCCAGTGGTACCAGCGGTCCAAGGTCATACCCCGAAAACATCCCCCAGAGATGCATACTGCCACCGCCGGCCTGTACTTGACCGAGAAACGTCTCCGGGAGTTAGTTTTCATGTGACTGACGTATCCGCAACCGCCCGTCACTTCTGTGAGGTAGAAACCTTGACTCATCGGAATAAACCTATGAAAGAAACCTTGACTCAGCGGAAGAAACCAAAAAATATTCTGTACTCGTCGGAAGAAACCTTGACTCGTCGGAGAAGGCAACATTTCCACTCTTGCAATGGCGATAGTCCCAAGCGAACTGCAGGCTTCGTTGCCGATGGACTTGGATTAACATGGGCGCCTTGACGCAGCTTCGACTCCGGAGATCCATACAAAACAGCATTTATTTTTTTATTTATTTAACTACAATTTCATGCCACACCACAACAGAACAGAATTTAGCCCATACACACCAGGGACTACATCTACAATCATAATAAATAACAAAAGTCTAAGAATACAGTAATACCTATGGTAATATAAATGTGCAAACAAAATTAATGAACTGAGCCTTTTTATATCATAGAAATCAACGGTTGCACGCAGCATGCAATATAACCAAAGTAACTAAAAAATTGCAGCACTTCAATGGAAAGTATAACCATTACAAAACTTCAAAAGTATAACTATTTCCATACAATTCGATTTTTGCAAATGACATCATATTTTCATTAAGACATACACATGATGAAATAAATACAAACGAAAGTGTCACTTTCAACAAGTTACATACTAAAATAAACCAATTTAGTCACACAAACTAACAAGAAGAAGTTGCGAACACTTCATAGCCAATACACCAAAAGTCTCACCACAGGGAGCATAACCAAAGTAAATTATGAAATTAAATTTTTACATATTAATGCTCGCAGCTTAATGGGAAAAATGGATGTTATGTTGGCACGACTGGATGCTTTGAATTCCCCGATAGACTTTTTATGTATTACAGAAACATGGTTTGAAGAAAATTGCCCACATTTGTGTGAGATTCCTGGATTTCGTGCTTTCACTCCGTCACGTTCTGATAGTCGTGGTGGTGGTTTTGCTATTTTTGTGAGAAATACTCTTCCTGTGGTGACTATTGATAAATTTACTGTTATTGATCGTAATTATGAAATGATTGCTGTTGAATTACATCGGTCTGTAATCTGTACTATATATCGACCTCCACCTGGTTGTTCAGAGCAGTTTTTAAAATTTTTCTCGGGTATCTTGGATGATGTTAATGAACGTGGGAGTATTTTGTATTGCCTTGGAGACTTCAATATTGATTACAGTGCAAATGATGGCGTAACAAAAAAAATTGTGGATACTATTGCTGCTCCTGGTTTTGGGAATGTAATAGAGATTCCAACTGGAATCACTGATGCTTCTGCTACGATATTGGATTTGTGTATAACAAATACTGTAGTTTGTCCGGCTGCTCGGGGGTACATGCTTATCATATTATCGATCACTTGCCGATTTTTTGTTTATCGAGGTCATTCGCTGATAATGAGTTACCATCTGTATACGTTCGTTTTACTATGCGAAATTTTAGTTTTGAAAATCTTCGGTTATTTGGTTCGGCTTTATCTGCAGTGTATTGGGCACCACTGTGTTGGTTCGCACTGATACTGGGGAGGCATATGATATTTTTTGGTAGATTTTTTGAGGAAATTATGAGGTTCATTTTCCTGTTATTACTCTCAATCGTTTTGTTCGTTGTAGAAAGGCATGGCTTTCTAGGAATCTTCTCAGGTGTCTACATAGGAAAAATAAATGATTTAAAGTGTTTTTGAGATCAAGAGACATGACTGATTTAGCAATTTTTAGGAGATATCGAAATTGGTTCAATTCAAAGGTTCGGCACGCAAAAAGAAATTATTATTTCAATAAGTTCGCTAGTATTAGGGACTTTAGGAGAACCTGGCGGTCTATTAATGACTTATTGGGCAGATCCAGGTCTTCGACTCATTCGATTCAGCTTGATTATGATGGTGTTAGGGAGTCGGATCCTCAGAGGGTGGTTGAATTATTTAATATTTATTTTGTGGAACTACCAGGTAGACTGATATCAAACATTACATTGACTGGTGGTTGCTATACTGATTATTTAACGGATCGTTGTTCTTCATCTTTTTTTTTTTTTTGACATCTGTAGCGGATGATCTTTTTTGCAAGTACTAGATGGACTGGATTCATCAAAGGGCCCTGACCCTAATGGTGTCCATCCAAAAGTAATAAAATTTGTTTCCCTAAGTCTGATTGTTGCATTAACTCATATTTTTAATAATATTTTCCTAACTGGTATCGTTCTCTCTCCTATGATCCTTAGTCGAATTAGTGTTATCTTTAAAAAGGGTTTGGTAACTGATGTGGGAAATTATCTTCCAGTTGCCAATATTTCGGTGTTTGCAAAAATCTGGGAGAGGCTTATATTATATAGGTTAATTTCGTATCTGGATAGTAACGATATTCTGGGCTACAATCAGCATGGTTTCCGTAAGAGATTTTCAACTGAGACTGCTGTTCTAGATGTTATAAATTATTTACAGGACGGATTAGATTCTAGAAATAGAGTTGTTGGACTCTTTTGCGATCTCTCTAGAGCATTTGATACGGTATGCCAGGACATGTAATTAAATAAGTTACAGAGTATTGGGATTAGAGGTGTTGCACTTAACATGTTTCAGAATTATTTATTGGGCTGGAAGCAGTTTGTTCAGATCCACGATCACTGTTCTAGAGTTGAGTCTGTTTCATTTGGAGTTCCTCGGGGTTCAGTGTTGGGTCCTATTTTGTTTTTGATTTATATAAATGATATTTTTCGGGTTCGATCTGGTGCTCATTTGGTATTGTTTGCTGATGATGTAAGCCTATTTTTCAGGGGGAATAACCTGAGTGAGTTGACTTCTCGAGTAAATCTCGAAATTAGGGAGTGCCTTCGTTGGCTTGCATGTAATTTTTTAACGTTAAATGTTAAAACGGGGTGTGTTGTTTTCCAACATCAGGCTTCGTCCTTGTGACTTGAGTTATGTTTACTTAAATTATACGGCATTACAGTTCCAGACCACAGTGAAATTCTGGGGTGTAGTTCTGCATGAATGTCTCAGATGGGATTCTCAGGTGGATCAGCTTGCGTTATGTTTAAGATCTCGCATTGGCATGATTTCGTGGATTTCTGGTTTTTTGTCAGTTAGAATTCTGTTAATTTTATACTATTCTTTTATTTTTCTTGTATTATCGTACTGCATTTTAATATGGGGTGCGACTACAAGGCGTAACATAGTTCGTTTATCTGCGTTGCAGAGGAAGTTTGTCTGATTGTTAAATTAGTTAATAATTGTTCAGTTATCGGTTGGATCGGAAGTTCTTTTTCGTCATTTTCAGTTATTAACTATTGAGCAACTACATAAATACAGATTGCTGCTGATGGTCCATGAACGTATTTTTACAGGAAGATACTCCAACTTGATTGCATTACGGCGTACAACTCACTCCTATGATACTCGTGGGGGGTCGGGGTTTTCAGTTCCGTGGGCTCGTACAGGTTTAATGTTTAATAATATTGTTGCTACACCCCGGGATGCCAGATTATCGAATAAGAATAAGCTTTAGGAATTTAGATGTCAGGATGTCAGGCAATGGCTGACGGCCCGGAGGTAGACATTAGAATTACGAATAAGTACTTGTGAGCTCTTTTTATCGCCGAAATCTTATGTACAGGTGAAAAGAATTTAGCCTGCAATTTCGCCAATTAAAACCAAGAAATTCTGACACTCATTAATTATTCATGCAACTTCAGGACTGGCACGAGACAACAGACATTTAATCAATTTACAATAAAATATGAAGGTAATGATGAAGACGTCAATATCTAGAGGATTGTGAAGGAGGGGCGTCAAGTAGACTCCCCCTTTCGGGATAGCTCTGAGGCTGAATTTATCATTAAAGTCAATGATTATTGTTGGCCTATACAGTCCGGCCTTAGAAACAGTTCTCAGCCGACGAGAGTCTATTGGCTGACCGGAGCCAATTATTTCACAACTGGCATGCATACATAAATCCCGTATTACAGATATGCAGTTTTTCCTCAGGTATCCATGTTTGATGCACTCACTAACATTTTATGTGTTTTCGAAGCGTACCTGTGTGATGACAAGCCCATTTCAGAGCGCGCACTATAACCAATAGAGAGGGGAGTCGAACCCCATCTCCCACTTTCTCTCGTGCACGGCATTCACCTACATGAAATCAGGGACGCATTTCTGCGCACCAATGTCGTGGTGGAACGAAGCCGCTGACGTGATAGAAGGATCCGTTTGTCTGCTCGTCCCAGCTGATCTGTCTGTCTGTCCAAAGGTGATTCGCATACATCCCCGGTCGTGCATCTCATTCCTTCCGGGCTGCTGCTGGCTTTCTCTTACGTGCAGTCTAGCACCAGGAAAAGAGGTATCGTCCTCCCTCCTATTTCCTCGCGGTAATATCAACAGCTCGGCCGCTCTTTGTATAGCTGGCTGGAATCTTCGGACAGAATCTTTTCTATCCCCGTAAAAGTACCGCGCCGCAGGATCTCCTCTGGTCCTGTTGTATCCGAGTCCAGTCCCTTCACGAGCTTCTTTCAGACTCCTCCTTTTCGCTTGTTCACATCGTTAACAGATTCCTTGTTCTCTCGTTAGGGGTCTGTTTTAACTCTCTTGTCAGCCTGAAAGCATTCAGCGCGAAAAAGAAGTCAGAAGTACATGCCTCTGCATTCGGAATATGTGGTTGGTCCACTTTCCGAAAGTACGGAAAACACATAACTTAACTAACACTCCTTTGTCCTGCCAAGGTTCGGATTAGCAAACGCCATAAGTTTTCCGATCTGTTGACACTCTTCCCAGACATCCTACCATCTCACACGTACATGGCCACTGTGACGTATCTGCCAGCAGGACGCACACAACATAAAGGCAGATAGCAGTCAGAACGAACGTCCGCGTAGCTCAATTGGTAGAGTGACTTATTCCGGAATGAGGAGACCCGGGATCGAGCCCCGGCGTGGATAAAAAATGACGGAGAAATTTACTTCGTTATACCACCCAAACTGACCGACATACACTTAGGGGGCGACGCATTGCGTTCTTCACACCAGGCTAAGATTTCTCCCTTCCTAGAAAAGGGACTCCTATCTCTTTTCTTCTTTCACAATGGGGAAACCACTAGCTGTTAATTTTCAACCAATAATTGATGCAGTTCCCGCCTCTTGCAAAACCTGCTAATCGAATTCATTACCGTACCCCAAAGTCGTAACAATATCATTGTGTTGGGATTGCGTGAGTGGAATGGATTACCGTTGATTATCTCGGAAACTACAGACCTATCAGCCTCCTATCAGTAGTTTATAAAATCTTCACTAAAGTTCTTTCACACCGCTTGAAGGTAACACTGGACATGGCTCAACCGAGAGAACAAGCTGGATTCAGGAGTGGCTACAGCACAATAGATCATATCCACGTACTGAGTGAACTAATTGAAAGAGCGAGGGAATATGAACTTCCATTGTGCATGGCTTTTATCGATTATGAAAAAGCCTTTGATTCGGTGAAACCATCAGCAGTTACAATGGCCCTGAAATCCTGCGGTATTGAAGATGCGTACATTAATATTATTAATAACATCTATAAAAATGCAAGTGCAAAGATTCGGCTGTTTGAAAATACGACACCCATAAAAATTGGAAAAGGTGTGAGACAGGGTGACACCATATCTCCGAAGCTCTTTAATGCCACATTGGAGAGTGTTTTTCAGTCGCTGAGCTGGGAAAACAAGGGGATAAAGATTAATGGAGATTATCTAACCCACCTTCGTTTTGCTGATGACGTAGTCATTTTTGCAACTACCCCATCAGAGCTGCAGAGTATGATCCAGGAACTTGCTGACAAGAGTAAAGAAGTGGGATTAAAAATGAACTTTCAGAAGACAAAAGTGATGTTCAATGCTTTTACAAGAAATGAAGATTTATCGATTGATGGAGAAAAGCTGGAGATAACAGACACGTACGTTTATCTTGGACAGCAGATATCTAGTGAGGGTCACATTGATGAAGAAATTAATCGGCGTACAAAACTTGCCTGGAGAGCTTTTGGAAGAAACAGCATAATTTTCAAGAGCAATATGCCATTATGTCTTAAAAGAAAAGTGTTTGATCAATGCATCCTTCCAGTGCTTACGTATGGTGCAGAGACGTGGACCTTAACTAAAAGAGACATACAAAGGCTGCAGACAACTCAAAGAAGCATGGAGAGGTGCATACTTGGTGTAACCAGGAGAGATAAGAAGAGGAACTCGTGGATCCGAAAAATGACAAGAGTGGAAGACATCATGATCAGAGTTAAATCCCTGAAATGGCAATGGGCTGGACATACTGCCAGAAGGACAGATCATCGATGGACAGCCGAAATTTTAGATTGGATTCCAAGGGACAGGAAAAGACCCAGAAGAAGACCACATGGGAGATGGGTGGATGAAATTCGAAAGTATGCTGGGGTGACATGGAGGAGACTGGCACAAGACAGACTGTTGTGGAGGAAACTTGGGGAGACCTTCGTCCAGCAGTGGATTGATAATGGTTGACAATGATGATGATGATGATTAGATCAGAGCACGTTATCCGGTATTTAAGCGAGTACTAAGGAGTTTTTTGACGGGAAATTGAATACTGGAATTCATTTGTTTATGATTTGTAAAAAAAAGTATTGTAAAATTGCTTTCGTTGTCTTGATTGTACTGGAATATTTTGTTTTTATTTAGAGGGGATCAGGGGCTTGTCAGGCAGTATTTCAGCCTTTTCCCCTGGCCCCTTGCTGTGCATTTAATTATTACTATCACATAATATTTGGTTCATATTGACAATTGATATTAATTTTCAATGGAATGAGTTTTGTTGTTTTGCAGAATTTGTATTTATTGTGAAAGTTTGGGTGATTTGTCATATTTTGTGAGTTTCATTGGTGATTTGTCGTATTTTGTGAGTTTCAACGGTGAATTTGTTTACTTTATTTGTGCAATTAGTTTATGGTTGTGGCACATATTGTATTGTTACTGAGTATTATATTACTTTTCTGTAATATTGTACAGCAGAAATTTTAGAAAATAAATAAAAATAAATAAAAAAGTAAAAAAAAAATAATAATTACAAAGCACCAAGGTAACACTATAATCTTTCAATTTTAAATAATTTGAAGCACTGCAACAGATTCTTTAAAACAAGTCGTTGCGATGTAATGCGGCAAGGGAACCAGGGAAAAAGGCTAACAAATAGCCTGACGAGCCCCTAGTCTCCCCCTCCCACCCCACCCCAAAGAATCTAAATCGTTAAGTCAAGGAACAATTTAACCGTAATACAGTAACTACAGTATTACGGTTAAATTGCTCTACTGTTATCGGGGATACATACCTCGGTGCCTTAACATTCATTTGCATGGTCAATTGATGTACTGTTGCGCGTCGATTGCCCTTTACCAGTCGACGGAGGCAACGTTCTCCTCTGAGGTCGATGGTCTTTGGGGCTCCACATTGTTAACTTCGGGAGGTACTCGGTGTGCCAGCTGTCCATTCTTGGTACACCCTTACTACAGCACCTCGCGAACAGCCCACGAAGTCTGCTGTTTCTGAGATGCTTCCCCCTTGGCGCGGTAGCCGATGATCATTCCTTTTTGAACGTCCGTCAAATCACTACCTCTGCACATTGTGCTCACGTAACGCACTATGGCTCATCTGTCCTTGACGGCCGCTTATAACTCCGTGTGGTCGACCTTGTCACGTGCACTCTGTGACGCGCCTGGGCAGGTACACTGCGATTCCGGGGATGGTCATCTTATTCTGATACGACTGTATATGTGATAAGAGCACTAAAGAAAAAACAAAATCCGAGAGAACTGAAATAAAAAGCAACACTACATAATCATCTCAAAATTTTATTTGCACGTTTAGAAACAAAGTTTAGGGAGGATTTTATAAAATAATGCAAGAGGCGTTTTACATGCAAAACTATATAAATCACAATGAGTTCCATGCTCGCCCTCGTAGACCCAAATCTTTAGCAACACTACATGAACATATACGATGTCAAAATATATATATATATATATATATATATATATATATATATATATATATTCACTACATGAACATCTCAAAATTTTATTTGCGCGTTCAGCTAGAAGGTTTCGGGTGCTTTCTATAAAATAATGCAGGAATCGTTTCACATTTATAAGTAATTATATCACAAAGAGTTCCAAACTCGCACTCGTAGATCGATTGTACAAAAAATTCTTTCAAGTCCAAGTTACAAGATTCGCCTTTTTCTGAAAAAAGAAACCAAATGAAAATTGATATTTGTTCATGGAAAAGAACACTTTTTCCAGTTCATCAAAAGATAAACAGCTTGAATCAAGTAATTTATATGTTATATTTATTATTTCAAGGATATAAAAACTTCATAAATATGTGTGTAAGATTCGCTAACCCCCAGTTCATAAAAAAATAATTGTAAATATGTATGCATACCCCGATAAGCCATTACATTATGACCAAGGGAGTCGGCACATTTGTCATTTTTACTAAATTGCAGAGATTTAAACGTCATTCCACGGCATCTGCGTATTTTCAATATTCCATTTACCAGACGAGACGCCAAGATTATAAGGACCGCCGAAAGGAAGAGACTACTTCAACAGATCAGGAGTAAGCGTAGTTGTATTGACTTCTTTAATAAGAAATACTATACCTGTTACTCATTCCTAGCTGATTCCTCACACCCAATTACTTTGGACCGTTCATTATTCATAATTACAGCAATAATCGAAAATGAAATGAAGGTTTTTATTTAACACCCATGTGAAAAAACTAAGATTGTTGGTGGATTCTGAAGTTCGTAGGAGAACGCATTATAATGTATTAGCTTTATTTTACTTCCGCTAAGCTAATTCCTTATGAATGATTCTTTTCCTACCAGCTAGCTAATGATATACTTGTACTAAGCTTCAAAATAATGAACTCAAAAGGGTGTTGTTACTAGTTAATTACGAACTTAACCAAAGTCTCAACGCTGGTTATTTATAGGAATCAATAAATGTTATAAACCTAACAGCCAGACAGAGGTCTGACAAAAACTATGAATTGAGAAAGACTAACTTACATAAACTTCTTTATTTATACGACTCTTGGTCAACTAAGGCACACACACACTTGTAGTACAATACTGAATAATCTCTCCTCGTATTATAAACGCTCTCTCTTAACAACCACAAGCTCTCCTCATAACAACACAAAAGCTCTCTTAAGTCTCGATGAACGCGCCTATATACTAGCTACCACCACGTCATGACTTACACTCATTGCCAGATCTCATTCAGCGGGTGAAATAATATTTCGTTCAGTAAGAAGATAATTTACATAGTAAAATAAAATAACCAGAGATAGTAAAATCAAAAGGAAAGTGAATATAGAGTATACGTTACAGCATAAGCTGTTCGTATTTCAAACAAGACATTCTATCGGCCTTTCTGAATAAGGATCATTACATGGATCACCTGATGTGGGTAATGGATTGGATTTGCATGAACTGGACCATGACAGCTATAACTCTGATTCACATAATGGAGTCAGAAATCTTAGTGATAAGGTTCTGTCTGAATCCCATTCAACTAAGAGTTTTGCAACCAGGTTACAAGTTCGCTTACCCTAACCAACGTAAAGTCGACTTATTTAAAACTGTTCCGAAAATTGAGCAAATTCTACATTCACTTCCAATTGAAGATAGGAACTTCGCAAGAATGAAAATTGCAAGGTCTCTTAACAAAAATAATCCAAGACGGTGTAAAACCACCGAAGAATGCCAGCTTCATGAAGAAATGCAACAACTGATTGAACTGAAAAAGGACCCCACATATTGCCATTCTTTTAGCTGATAAAACTAGTCAAGTTGTGATTTTAAATCAAAGTGATTTTGTTCAAAAAATGCTCAATGCCATTTCTAGTATCCCTCATGTAATAGTGGAACGAGACCCCACCAGGGCTACTGTTAGTGCTTTAAGCCACCTTAAGAATTCTTCAGCTCTTTCAGACTCCTTTTGTTCAATCCACCCCCGGCTGCCATGCACCTGATTTATTTGGTAGACTAAAACTACACAAGGAAAGGTACCCTATTCGCCCTCTTGTGTCAGGTTACATTGCCCCCACCGGACCTTTGGAAAAAGCGTTGGCAAGTTATCTCACCAAATTTACCGTGATTTCTTCCTACTCAATAAAGAGTACCACACAAGCTATTGATAAGTTAAAGTTAATTCAGCCACTACCAACTTCCTATTTTTTGGCTTCCCTAGATGTACTTTCGTTACACACGAATGTACCTACGGAAGCTACATTTCAGTTTATTCAGGCTTTACTCATTGAGTCTAACATTTCTGCTAATGATATGTGACGTACCTGCCAGCAGGACGCACACGACATAAAGGCATATAGCAGTCAGAACGAACGTTCGCGTAGCTCAATTGATAGAGTAACTTATTCCGGAATGATGGGACACGGGTTCAAGCCCCGGCGTGGACAATAATGACGGAGAAATTTACTTCGTTATAACCAGCTGAATGCTTCACCTGTTGGATCTCCAAATACGTTAGTTAAATTTACATATAATTATTTGTAATAAGCCATTTCCAGTTTGGTAACACCATTTGTTGTTCCATGATTGTATATAAATGCCTGTAACCACCATTTTGCGCAATTGGGCCCGATGATGAGCCTAAAGTAGCCTCGAAAGTGCTTGCAAGTGTAGCTGATTTTAACTTGTAAATAAATATCATTTTTTAAATGCAAGTTTTTAACTATTGAATTGTGCATATAACAGCATCGGATTCTTCATCATGCCATTTGGCACGAAGTCTTTTATTACAATCAAAACATTTCCCACCAGGAGCTGTATCCGGTTCAGGAAGAATTTTTCAAATCGGAGATTTAGGAGCAGAGATACATGAGAAAGTGCAATTTACCTATACTCCCCCGAGCGGAAAGTCAATAAATTACTTGAAAATTTTGAAATTATATGAAAAACATGTCGCACTGGAAGCTCTATCCAACAAAGAAGAAATTTTTCAAATCGGGCCAGTAGAAGTAGAGATATTGACAAAAATATGATATACATCTACGCCCCATGTAGGAAAAACCATGCATTATTTTAAGAAGAAAATATTCCGAAAATGTTTTTCGACGTAAGTAGCATCGGTCCACGGAAGAATTTTTTCAATCGACATTTTAGAAACTCAGATTTTGCTGCAAATACTTCAGAAACAGAAATCAACACTTACTCCCCCTGGTGACCAAACCGTTTTCTAGCAAAAATTCGAATTTATATGGAAAACATGTCCCATCAGGAGTTGTATCCACTGAAGAAACTGTTTTCCAAATCGGAGCTTTAGAAGCAGAGATATCGGGGGAAACGCAATTTACTTTTACGCCCCTAGCAGAGAATCTATGCGTAACTTGAAAAAGTGACTATATCTAAAATAGTCTTTGACATGAATGGAATCGAAAGGTAAAGGAATTTTTTGAATTGAATGTTTAGAAGCAAATATGGAATAAAATGTTTTTTTGAATTCGATATCATCTGCATTTACGCCCTCTAGCAGCGAAATTGTGCGTCGTGAAAAACAAACGAAATAAAGGATCATCATTCGCACATTTCAAGCTTCCTAAGGCAAAAGAATTTTTCAAATCGGACCATTAGTTGCAGAGATATCGTGTATACAGACGGACGGACAACCGATAACATAAGCACGATCTTTTTCTACAAAAGACGTGCTAAAAATGGTTTCCCATCTGCTGTTTTCTGGCACTCTTCCGGAATGAATAGTTCTTCTAAGAACCTGGGATTTGCAGGAGCAGCTTCCGCAGCATTACGAACATTCTGAATTGTTCTTTTTAGCACGTCTTTTGTAAAAAAAGATCGTGCTTATGTTATCGGTTTGTCCGTCCGTCCGTCCGTCTGTAGACACGATATCTCTCCAACTAAATAGTCCCATTTGAAACAGTCCTTTGCATCAGGAAGCTTGAAATGTGCGAGTGATGATCCTTTATTTTGTTTTTTTTTACGATGCAAAATTTCGCCGCTAGAGGGCGTAAATGCAGATAACGAATTTAAAACACATTCTAATCCATATATTTGCTTCTAAACATCCAATTGAAATTTTTTTTTACTTTTCGATTCCATTCAAGTCGAAGATTATTTTAGGCACAGTCACTTTTCCAAGTGACTCATATATAAAGTAAATTGCTTTTCCCCAGATATCTCAGCTTCTAAAACTCCGATTTAAAAAACGTTTCCTTCAGTGGATACAGCTGGTGATGGGAAATATTTTGCATATAATTTCCAATTTTTGGTATAAAATGGTTTCCAGGGGCGTAAGTGCTGATTTCTGCTTCTAATGCATTTGCAGCAAAATCTGAGTTTGTAAAATCTGGATTGAAAAAATTCTTGTAGACCGATACTATTCACCTAGACAAACCTTTCGGGAATATTATCTTCTTAAAATAACGTATGCTTTTCCCGCCAGGGGCTTAGGTGTTTATTTTGTTTTTGTCAATATCTCTGCTTCTAATGTTTCGATTTGAAAAACTTCTTCTTTGTTGGACAGAGTTTCCGGTGCAACATGTTTCTAATATAATTTCAAAATTTTTAAATAATTCATTGACTTTCCGCTAGGGGGAGTAAAGGTAAATTGCGCTTTCCTCGATATCTCTGCTTCTAAAACACCGATTTTAAAAATTCTTCCAGCACCGGATACAGCTCCTGGTGGGAAATTTTTTTTATCGTAATTTCTAATTTTTTATAAAATAAGGTTT
Organism: Macrothele yani; assembly: GCA_039090855.1. Taxonomy (NCBI): domain Eukaryota; kingdom Metazoa; phylum Arthropoda; class Arachnida; order Araneae; family Macrothelidae; genus Macrothele; species Macrothele yani. The sequence continues at coordinate 18,914,353 of CM077023.1, read as the reverse complement.
GGCCACCAGGGGGCGTAAGCGTTAAATTTCTGTTTCGTAGGTATTTGCAGCAAAATTTCAGCTTCTAAAAGCCCGATTGAAGAAATTCTTTCGTGGACCTCACCTGCCGATAAATATTTCATAATATTTTAACTTAAAATAATGCATGGTTTCTCTACCAGAGGGCGTTGACGTCTATCTTATTTCTGTCAATATCTCTGCCTCTGAAAGTCGGATTTGAAAAATTATTTCTTTGTTAGATAGTGTATCCGGTGTAAAACGTTTCTCCTATAAGTTCAAAATTTTCAAGTAATGCATAGACTTTCCGCTAGGGGGCGTAACAGTAAATTCTCTTTTTGCTCAATATCTCTGCTTCTAAAATTCCGATTTAAAAATTTCTTTCTGCAACGGATACAGCTCCTGATAGGAAATTGTCAGCATATAATTTCTAATATTTGATAAAGAATGGTTTGGCCATCAAGGGGCGTAAGAGTTAACTTCTGCGTCTGATGTATTTGCAGTAAAATCTGAGCTCCTAAAAACACGATTGAAAAATTCTTTCATGGACCGATACCGCTCACATCGAAAAACCTTTAGAAAATACTCTCTTTTTAAAATAGCGCATGTTTTTCCCGCGGGGAGGCGTAATTGCATATCTTATATTTGTCGATATCTCTGCTTTTAAGAGCCCGATTTGAAAAATTCTTTCTTTGTTGGAGAGCGTTTCTGCTGCGAAATGTTTCTCATATGAATTCAAATTTTTCTTAACGCACAAGTCTGCCACCAGAGGGCGTAAGTTGACGTTTCCGTTTACAGCGATATATGAGGGATAAAAAAAAACATTAAATTTATTTTTTTTTCTTCGGTCAGATACTACTGTTTCCCATACCGGTTCCATTGATTTTGAATAGCTTTGGTAAATTTAGTTCGTATCAAAACGGATTCAAAGGGCGTGCTCATTACCCCCGAAAATTCGATGTCATCTTTCTTGTTAAAGATGCAGTTGAAAGCATTTGGGCTGATACTGCAGTAGGCAAATGCGAAGACATATTTGCCAACACCTCTTGGGTAGTGTGTCCTGTTACTTTTGCCTCCTCTTTCAATTTTTGAATAGATTTTTTCCCAATAATTTTTACCGAATCAGGAACGTGGTTGTTAACTGTACTCTTCACAACTTTACCTCTCTCTGTATGAGCTCTGCCGTAACACTCCATGCCCCGTCGTATTTCTGCAGTCCTGCACTCCCGTGGGGGATCTACTAAGTATTAGACTTGTGTACCAGGTTTTCTGGCACTTCAGTGTATGTGCTCAAAACATGATATACAGTTTGGTACCCGATCAAGGAATCTTATTTCGTATATTAAAAAAGATCGGGCAACAACTGACATAATGAGCAAATGGGGAGTGTATAACATTCCAATGTTGGACTCCTTAACAGGTGAACATGTTAGCAACTACGCGAGGTCCACAAGGAGAAGCTTGGGTATTCGCGTACAGGAACACAAATATGATATCCGAACCAATCGCAATAATACGGCATTGTCTAGGAATGTTGCAAATGGAATATTGCAACCAGACTGGGCAAATATCAGACTGTTGGACACTCCGGCGTACACTGTTAAAAATTTTGTATTAGGCTGCACCAAAAAGTGGTGCTACACCACTTTCTGAGAAAAAATGCATCACTGTGTGATGCAAACAAAAACCAATAACATAATGCAAATTTGTTCCATGGTATGGAATAAGGTTGTACCACATCTTGCACCATGTTTTCGGTTTTGTTTGCACCACACAATGGTTTATTTTTTCCCCAAAAAGTGATGCGGCTGGTGTAGTACCACTTTTTGGTGCAACCTACCACAAAATTTTTAACAGTGTACGTACACTCACTACACCTTGCTGAAAGCCTGTACATTGAAGCCCTAGGGGACATATGCTGTAATGGCAATACACCTGTGGACATATCCAAAAATATGGAAAAACCACGTAGTTAATTTGAACTTTAAATTATAGTAATTAAAAACAACATGCAAATTTTACAATAGCTTTTAATAATGTAGCAAAATTTCTGTTTAAATATGTGAATGTTCTAATGTTGGTAATTACATGGGTGAGTTTACTCGGTTGCGATGGTAACAATCGCAACCTTGTGACGCTTGAGATCTTTACCCGTGCTGCATTGCTGTACGCTTATATATTAGTGAGTGTATCACATAACCTCTGTTCCACCTGATGACAGGGTAATATACTAGTACTTTCAAGGACACATCGAAAGTACTACTGGGGTTTTAAATTGTAAATACTCTTCATTTTTTAACATTAAATATCGTACATAGACGGTGTTGTTATTTATGTAATGGAGACTATGTAATTGATTGAAATAAAACATTCTTTGATGTGGAATTAAACAGCTAACCGAACAATGAGAAAAGATCAGCGCTAATAATGGAGACTGTAATAGATTGAAATAAAACATTCTTTGATGGGAACGTCTAGCCAAACAATGGGAAGAGATCATCACCAATAGTGGAGACTATGCAGTAGATCGAAATAAAACATTGTAATCGTGTACAAAATTTCCGTTTTTAGCACGTCTTTTGTAAAAAAAGATCGTGCTTCTGTTATCGGTTTGTCCGTCCGTCCGTCTGTACCCACGATATCTCTGCAACTATTAGCCCGATTTGAAAAATTCTTTTTGCATTGGGAAACTTGAAATATGCAAATGATGATCCTTTATTTCGTTTTTTTTTACGATGTAAAATTTCGCCGCTAGAGGGCGTAAATGCAGATGATTTCGAATTCAAAAATACGTTTTAATCCACATATTTTCTTCTAAATATCCGATTGAAAAAAAATCATTCGATTCCATTTACGTCGAAGAGTATTTTAGATATAGTTACTTTTTCAAATTACGCATAGATTTTCCGCTAGGGGGCGTAAAAGTAAATTACATTTTCCCCGATAACTCTTCTTCTAAAACTCCGATTTGAAATTTTTTTCTTCAGCGTATACATCTCCTGAAGGAAAATCTTTTTCATATAATTTCAAATTTTTGGTAAAGAATACTTTGGCCACCAGGGGGCGTAAGTGTTAATTTTTGCATCTGATGTATTTGCCATAAAATCGGAGCTTCCAAAATTTCGATTGAAAAAATTCTTTCGTGGACTGATGCCACTCACATCGATAAACCTTTTCGGAATATTTTTTTCGTAAAATATTCCACAGTTTCTTCGCCAGGGGGCGTAGATGTACATCTTATTTTTGTCAATATCTCTACTTCTAGGAGTCCGATTTGAAAAATTCATTCTTTGTTGGATAGTGTTTCCCGTGTGACATGTTTTTCATATAATTTCAAAAATTTTCAAGTAACTCATAGACTTTCCGCTAGGGGGCGTATCGGTAAATTGCGTTTCCCCCTATATCTCTGCTTCTAAATCTCCGATTTGAAAACTTCTTTCTGCACCGGATACAGCTCCTGATGAGAAATCGTTTGCACATATTTTCTAATTTTTGTAAGAAATGGTTCGGCCACCAGGTGGCGTAAGTCTTAATTTCCGCTTCTGTTGTATTTGCAGCGAAATAGGAGCTTCTAAAATCTCGATTGAAAAAAAAGTCGTTTGTTGACCGATACTACTCATGTCTACAAACATTTTAGGAAATTGTTCTTCTTGAAAAAATGCATGGTTTCTACGCCATGGGGCGTAGATGTATTTCTTATTTTTGTCAATATCTCTACTTCTAAGAGTATGATTTGAAAAATTTCTTCTTTGTTGAATAGTGTTTCCGATGCGAAATGTTTTTCCTATAAATTCAAAATTTTCAAGTAAATCATAGACTTTCCGCTAGGGGGCACAAAGGTAAATTCCGTTTTCTGCGTTATTTCTGCTCCTGAAGCTCTGATTTGAAAACATTATTCCTGTATCGCATACAAGACCTAATGGAAAATATTTTTCACATAATTTCCAATGTTTGGTATAGAATGGTTTAGCCACCAGGGGTCATAAGTGTTAATTTCTGCTTCTGAAGTATTTGTTACAAAATCTGGGCTCCTGAAATCTCGACTAATTTTTTTTTCTTCGACCGATACCGCTCATATGGAAAAACCTTTTGCGAATACTTTCTTCCTAAAATAATGCATGGTTTTCCCACCAGGGGACGTAAAGTCACATCTTAATTTTGTCGATATCTCTGTTTCTAAGAGTTCGTAAGCTCACGATTCCGTTTACAGCAATATCTGAGGGATTAAAAACCCGATTGAAAATCTTGTTTCTTTCGTCAGATCTATTGTTTTCCATACCGGTTCCATTGACTTTGAATAGCTTTGATAAATTTAATTTGCGTCAGAACGGATTCAAAAGACGTGCTTATTACACCCGAAAATTCGGTGTCATCTTTCTTGTTCATGTATGGAAAGGGCACAGAACTTTTGCACCTACGTAATAATAATAGTGCATTGGTTTTTTAATATCTTCCATGTTACAGAACATAGAGTCTCCTAGTGTATGACGATCTTAGCACCAGCATTTGTTGCCATTGTTTTTAATTTTTGATTCAATAAATGTGTGAAGTGCATTATGAAAAATCAAACTCACTTCGTATAATGACGCACAGGTCGCATCCACAAAATCCCCCTTTCTTTCGAACGATTGAATCCGGTTCAGGACATTGTTGCTTCATATCAGGACACTTCACAAATATACACAGTTCCCGTGTGGTAAGTGTTAAATCTTCATCACATTTAACGGAACTGATGAAAAGCACCTGAAAAGTTTAAAAAAAGTTTAGGACGGAAAAATCGTTCTGAAACTCAGTTCAAAAGAGTATTTTGAATTTTCTAGCTCTGCTGGCTTTTTAAGATCACAAAATAAAGAAAAGTGAAAGTATCTTGTTTGCAAATGAAGGAAGGTGAATCACAAATGAAGAAAGGTTACTTCTAGATGCCTTTTTTTCATTTGCAAACAAGGTGCTTTCACTATTCTTCATTTGTCTTCATGAAGAAAGGTATCTTCCTTTGATACTTTCACCTTTCTTCATTCATCCTTATTCACACCTTTCTTTATTCATCCTGATTCACACTTTTCTTCATTCATCTGGTTTTTTACCTTCCTTTGATATTTTCACCTTCTTTGATACTTTCACCTTTCGCCATTTTCTAGAAAGGTACTTTACTTTGAGACTTTCCCCTTTCTTCATTCATTCATCTTTGATACTTAGACCTTTCTTCATTCATCTTCATTCACATCTTTCTTCATTCATCTTCATTCACACCTTTCTTCATTCATCTCTTTTTTTGTACCTTCCTTTGACACTTTCACCTTTCTTCATTCATCTTTTTTTTGTACCTTCCTTTGACACTTTCACCTTTCTTCATTCATCCTTCATGAAGAAAGGTGAATCACAATGAGGAAGATACTAAATACTTCTTCAAGAAGGTGAATCACAAATGAAGAAAGTATCTTGTTTGCAAATGAAGAAAGGTGATCACAAGATACTTCACAATGTGGAAATGTGAAGTATCTTGTTTTAATGTCACCATCTCAAAAGTGAAAGTTTAAAAAAGTTTAAAATCGTTCTGAAGTTTGAAACGTTTTGAAATAGTGAACCATTTGGAAGAGTATTTCGAATTTGCTACCTCTTCTGGCTTTAAGATCACAAAATGAAGAAAGGTGAAAGTATCAAATTGAGGTATAAGACACATGCCTCTAATTTGTATCAAATTGAGGTATAAGACACATGCCTCTAATTTAACCTATTTTTTGAGTTACTGTGTTCTTATGTAAAAAATTGATTTCTTCTCGTTAAACATTTTCTAACTTACCCCCACGGACAATGAATTGGATGTTGGCAATCCCGATAGCAAGTACAAGAGCAAGCTGCATAGCAAAAGTCTCCTGGGATAAGATCTCAGCGAGTGATATTAACTGAGCAATATTCTTATTTAGAGAAGATTCATGAAAGATTGTTTTGTTCAGTATTCAACGTGATTTGAGGGAAATGTATTCACGTAGAAAGTAGAATGATATTCAGGGTTACGAGCTATTCTTAATTTTATAGGTTCCCTTTGGTATTGAGTTCTGCTCAACGCAGAGCTGGATTTAGACATTCTGAAGCCTTAAGCGCAATTTGAAGTAGAGGCCCTTTTTATTTTGTAACGTACCAGGAGATGTGACGTACCTGCCAGAAGGACGCACACGACATAAAGGCAGATAGGAATCAGAATAAAACGTCCGCGTAGCTCAATTGGTAGAGTGACTTATTCCGGAATGAGGGGACCCGGGTTCGAATCCTGGCGCGGATAAAAATGACGGAGAAATTTACTTCGTTGTAATTTACAATATCAAATTGGCTGGAATGCATGTCTAAGTGTGATAAAATAAACATCTTAGTAGTATGTTCGCAATTTTAAACTATTTTATTTCGCGCTTTCGTTTTGGAAAAGTGTCGATTATGGCATCATAACTGAGAGAATTTATCAAGTCTGATTCTATAAGCATCATAGATAAATGAGACCACTTTTCTTGCCCTGGTGAATTGCATAAGTAATTTCTTATCCTCTTCACAACTGAAAAGGGCCTTTCGCCGCTGGAATTCGTTACTGGCATTGTTAACAAAATGTTCAATATCGTTTCGGCATTTGGAAATGTTGATCACAATCTATCATTAAGGCATTAATACAAATCCATGGAATTTCCGACATCTTCTTCCTTAATGAATTAATAATACGGAACTATACAGCAACAATACTGAACATAGTAACTACAGTAATCCGAATTTCTTTGCGTAGTGTAGAAATCGAATTTAAGCTTTCGCACATCTACCAGATAGATTTTTCAAAAAAGTTAGACATCTAACTGCAAACTGGATAATACAGGGTGTCAGAATAATGTCTGCGCACTGAATGTACGAATTTCACTAATGTAATAATAAAGAAATTTTGAATGGAATTACAGTAGAAGTGACCCGCCACGTGGAAGTGCTCTGTCTGGTAAATTTCATGCCTCCCCACCCCGAGGCGTCATTCCGAGCGAAGGCCATTCCCGAACGCTTAGTCGACGGAGGCAGACGTGTCGATTGATCACTCGTCTCGGCACAAGGAGACGGTTGAACAGAGAGTGTTTTTGGTGGAACATGTCTTTCGCCATGGCGACAAGTACACGGACGATGTGCAAAAACAGTTCGCTAGAAAATTTCATGATGCACACGTCTCCCACTATAATGCTGAACGTCAGTTCATAGCGAAGTTTCGGAAAAGGACCCACATCCAACAAATCACTCCACATACCCTGAGAAAGGTCTTCACCAACATGCAGAAGCGTGTGCAGACATGTCGATGAGGCCCATTTCCAACACCTGCTGTAGGAACCAGTTCGATATCGTACGTGCTACTTTCAGTGCACAGTTATTTTTCGGACACCCTGTATATGTTAGTGTTATTTTACAGTAAGTTTTATGTCTTATTTGTTATGATTTGACAGGTTATTTATTGGTTCTGGGAACGCTTAAAAAAGTTTCCCATGTGAACCAATGGCAATTATTTCTTCACTTCCGCCATTTCGGCTTACGAAAGGTTTCACAACAATGCTCTACTTTCGGATAGCGAGGGAAACCTGTATAAATACAGGGTTTCTCCCAAGACAATTAAGAATGTTTTTATGAAAAAAATATGCGTACCTTAATTATCAAGGAAGTGGTCACCTTTTTCGAAATACTGTCCGTTGCATCGAATACAGGTGTCCCAACATTCCTCCCGCTTTTTTACGCTTTCCAACCGTAGGCCGAAGAAGCATATATGCTCCAGCTTTGTCCGTCAGCACGATAACTCGTGTAAAAATGGTTCGATTTCGATGAAATTTTAGTATGTGGCAGCGGACTACCTGGGAACGAACCCTATTGAAAATGGGCGAAATGGGATCAAAGGTCAAGACATAGGAGCGGGATCTATTCCATTGCCCTTATGCGTAATAACTTCCGTAAAAATAGTTCGATTTCGATGAAATTTTATTATGTGGCAGCGGACTACCTGGGGACAAACCATATTGAAAATGGGCGAAATGGGGTCAAAGGTCAGGACATAGGAGCGGGATCAATTCCATCGCCATTATGCGTCATAACTTACATAAAAATGCTTCGATTGCAACAAAACTTGATCATGTTATTTCGGAAGCATATTGAACCGGTTCTGTTGAACATCATCGAAATGGGGTCAAAGGTCAGGGCACAGGAGCGATATTTATTCCACAGCCATTATCCTCATAACTTGACTGAAAATTATTCGATTGCGACAAAACTTTAGTATGTTGTTCCGGAGATATACTGAACCAATTCTGTTTAATATAATCAAAATCGGGTCAAAGGTCAGAGCATAGGAGCGAGATTTATTCTATATAGCCATTATCTTCATAACTTGAGTAATGATTTCTGGTATGTTGGAAAGCGTTTCATAATCAATGCATTGCATGATTTTACTAACTGTTGCATGTCTTCTGGAAATCTTTTTCTGAAATGCTGCTGAAGCACTCCTGCGTAGCTGTAATGAGTTGTTGATCAGTCTCAAATTGTCGTCCCCTTAATATCTTTTAAAATGAGGAACAACCAGAAGTCACATGGTGACAAGTTTGGACTTTATGCAGGTTGGAGCAGCAATTTAATATTCATTTTCTCCAAATGAGAAACGACAGAACTGTCCATTTGCGGCCTCCCCACATGAAAAAAAAAATGAGGAACCCAAGTTGAACAAACTCCTTTCATGCCCAAATGCTCTGTTAAAAATCTGTGAATTGATGATTTGGGAATGTGAACCATATCTTCGATATCTCTAATTGATAAGTGTCTGTCTTCCCGTATAATAACACCTATTATATTGATGTTTACCCCTGTAACACTCGCTGAAGGTCTTCCTCCATGCGCGATCTAAGCCACCGACTCACAACCATCTATAAATTTTTCATGCCATCTGTAATTGTTGATTTTCCTAGACTTTCATCTTTCTATGCCTCTTGCATAAGACGGAAAGTCTCTCCAACAGAATTTTTTTTTTTTTTTTTGATTGGAGGTTTAACGACCTCCGTGAGCAACTCAATGGGCTATAAGCTGTCGCCCGTCCCTAATTTAGGGCTAATGGTTCCAGGGAAGGGAGAGATGCAATGCCGTAAGACAAACACAACATCCATGCCTCACCGGAATTCGAACCCGGACCCCTTTCGGACGAATAATCAGAAGCCATCGCTTAGACCACTGCGCCACCGGGGCGGCCGACAGACTTCTTAAGTCGACAGAAAAATTTAGTTGCGCGTCTTTGTTCCTCTTTCACATCCATGTTCACGAAAGATTACAGCGTGAAAACACTTGTTAGGGGTTCACGAAACGATGCTTATTAAACTGCGCATGCGTGATAATTACTACAACGACTACCGTTTTTTCGAGACTCGTGCCTAGGTCGAACGCAGTATTGCACATCTTTTATAAACACACTCTCAGTTGTTTTGGGACAAGCAATGTAAATGATATTTTTTTTTTTTTTTTTTTTTTTTGAGTTTTAAGGTGGACGTCAAGTAATTTTGCTTCCTATGCTTCCAATGGAAAAACTTTTGTACACATTTCCTTCACAATTAGTGTGTTCGCAAGGATGAACATTTTATCATCGATTAAAATAACTTCATATTATAACTTGGAATACTTAATATTTTCTGAAACATAACCATAATTACATTAAAAACCAATAACTTTTCCTTTGGTGGTGTTGAAACCAGAAAAAAAGATTGCGCGACCTGTACTTTGACAAACAAATGTTGGATTGCATAATTATGGTTATGTTTTAGAAAATATTAAGTATTTCAAGTTATAAAATGAAGCTATTTTAATCGATGTTCAAATTTTCATCCTTGGGAAGGAATTAATTGTGAAGAAAATGTGTACAGAAGTTTTTCCATTGGAAGTATAGGAAGCAAAATTACTTGAAGTCCACCTTAACTACCACCGTGAGCAACTCAATGGGATATAAGCAGTCGTCCGTCCCAAATTTCGGGTCACTGGTTCTAGGGAAGGGAGAGAACCAGTGCCGTGAGACAAACACAACATCCATGCCTCAACAGGATTCGAACCCGGACCCACCTCGGAAGAATTATCAGAAGCCAACGCTTAGACCACTGCGCCAGCATATATGTTTCACAGAGCTCCCTAAGAACATTTAACGAAGAACTTAATAAATGCAACAAAACAGAAGCTAAAGCGCTGTAGGAAATACAACAAAGTAGCATAGTTTACATACAAACTGAAACCTAAAATAGAGCGTTGAAAGTTAGATGTATAAATTAACCTTCTGCTAATTATTCCAATTTTCATGAGATGAACCGTAAATAAAGATGACGTTTCCAACTTATAAAAATTGACACTTTTTAATCATTTCAACTTCTGAAATTTGAGTAAACGGATTTCAATCAGCCATTACAAATTTTGTTAGTTTTAAGTGCTTTTTGTGTACGAATGGCATTTAATATGATCGCAAAGAAATTTCAATCTTAAACAACTTATCGAAATATTTGACTACCTGTGGATTACCGAGAGACAGGAACTGTAAAAATTGCCGAACAGATCATTATACTTTAGCATAATAAATAATGTATTCCTTGGTATGTAAAAACTAGCAGGGGTACCCGGTATTTTCCGGGTAAGAAAGAAAAAGGAGTCGAGATGGCAGCAAATGTGAAAAATAAAAAAGAAATTGATTCAGTTAATTTCCTTTATAACGAAGTGAATTTCTCCGTCACTTTTATCCGCGCAGGGGTTCGAACCCGGGTCCACTCATTCCGGAATAAGTTGCTCTATATACCAATTAAGCTACGCGGACATTTTATTCTGATTCCTATCTGCCTTTATGTCGTGTGCGTCCTTCTGGCAGATACGTCACATCATCTCCCCCTTATTATTATTTTTTTTTTCGAAGTGCTGGAGAAAGGATTCTCTTATTTTTCCTATCTCGCGGTGTGGAAATAACATCACACCAATGCGAGATTTTGAACGGTCGGGCCATCCGGATAGTTCGGGCGCCATTATAACGAAGTAAATTTCTCCGTCATTTTTATCAGCGCCGGGGTTCGAACCCGGATCCCCTCATTCCGGAATAAGTTGCTCTACCAATTAAGCTACGCGGACGTTTTATTCTGATTCCTATCTGCCTTTATGTCGTGTGCGTCCTTCTGGCAGGTACGTCACATCTCCTGGTACGTTACACCTTTTACGAAACAAAAAAGAAAGGAAGAGAATGGAAATACTTACCTTCGAGGAGGCATCTATAGAACTGCCACTTCTGAGAATCCCGCGACACTGAAATGCAATATACCTACAGTGGTGGAGAAAATTGTGGACACTTTTTGAAATTTTCATATTTTGCAACTTTGCAGGCTTATAGGAAGTGTTATTTTGCACCAAATGCAAATGTTTATATGTCAATTTAAAGAAAATTTAATGCTGAATTAAATACAAAAAATATAATGCAAATATATGCAGTACGAAAAACGTTATGCAGGGAATATTGCAATCATGCTGAATATACTGTAATGCACTTACGATTTCGGTGTACTATCAGTATTTAGTAGGGTAGCCTTCATTCTTTAAAACTGCATCACAGCGACGTCTGATTGAGCCAACAAGTGTTTGAAGCTCTGTCTTCGTTATTACGTGGTGCCAGGAAGCAATTATAGCCTCAATTAATTGCTTTTTATTTGATGGACGTCTCATTCGTGCAAGGCTTTTCAAACGGTGCCACAAATTTTCTATCGGGTTCAGGTCAGGGCTGTTTCCTGTCCAGGTCAACACTGGAGTGGACTTCGTTGTGAAACACTGATTGCATATTTTTGCTGTGTGGCAGGGAGCTGAATCCTGTTGAAAAAGAAATGGTGCCTTGTTGGGAAACTGATCCCTGATGGAAGGTAGAAGTTTTGGTTCCAGGATGATGTCAATGTATTTTCTTGCGTTCAGCGTGCAGTCGATTACATGAAGGCGGCCAACACCATTTGCTGCCATACATACCCAAATCATAACGCTTGTTGGGTGCTTTACATTGGTCTCCATGCAGTCAGGATGTAGCTCTTTTTCTACTATACGTCTCACGTATTTTCGGCCATCGCTACCAAATAAGGGTATCTTACTTTCGTCACTCCAAATAACTTGCTTCCACTGATCATCTGTCCATCCAATGTGTTCTTTTACAGACTGTGGTCATTTTTTGCGCTGCTGTAGATTCAGATATGGATTTTTTCTCGAAATCCTAGCTCTTAGACCCATATCTGATAGTCTGCTCCTTATTGTTCTTGAACTGACAGAAACACCAGTTGAACACAGTTCAGCTCTGATAGTCTCAGATGAAAATTTGCTGTCCTTCAGACACAGTCTTTTTATTCTTCTGTCATCAACAGCTTTTGCTCACTTTTCCTGGTTTCCTTTTCAGTGACTTTGTTTCCTGATAACGTAAACAGCACTTTCGTACACCAGATGTTGTCACTGGTCCACCTACTTGCCTTGCAATTTTAGCATAAGAAAGACTCGATTCATGCAAGAAAACAATACTAGTCCTTTTCGTAGGTGGCCAATCAACTCTTTCCTTTGGTGCCATTACTGTACTTATTTTCTACAATTACGCTTCACTTACGCTACTAACAGTCTTTCTTGTACAGAACAAACAGCAAAACTGACTTTTCTTAACTTCTCACAAGATGTACTGCAGCTACTGCCATTTGATTGCTCCCCAGAGCAAGGACTGTGATTGGTCAGTAGGGTTTGCACTTACAATCTGCTTCTTAACTGAATCACACTTGTGTTTCTTTTCTAGACTAAAGTAAGCATAACTTTTTTTGTACTGCATATATTTGCATTATATTTTTTGTATTGAATTCAGCAATAACTTTTCTTTAAATTGACATATAAACATTTGCATTTGGTGCAAAATATCATTTCTCATTAGCCAGCAAAGTTGCAAAACATGAAAATTTCCAAAAGTGTCCACAATTTTTGCCACCACTGTATGTCATGTCGTGTGTGTGCGACGTAACATTGGCATTGATTATTCTTTCGTTTACCGTTTGGAATTTTGAATATCTGGAACTCTCTATTTACATTATATTGTACTTCTGCCTGATGAAGCCGCCCGTTGGTGGTGAAAGCTAACGTTTATTCATTTGTGTTTTTAATACACCATTAAACGGATATTTTTGCACTTTATGTTATCTATGATCTCTAACTTAGACGTAGATCGAGTATTGGAGTGCTGAATTGTGTTGCAATTCTTAAAAGTAAAAAATGGAACCTTTTACGAAAATTTTGTACGAGGGCCACTTGAGTCCTGGCTCCGACCCCATCCGAAAACCGTCTACGGTCTAAGCTAGAGTACCATGAGATAGTATAACACATTTCGTGGTTCTAAAATGAAAACTTTAGATTTTATGGAAATTTTGTTTGGGGACCCCTTGATCCCCAGCTCCGACCCCTTCCAAAAACCGTCTACGGTCTAAGTTAGAGTACCATGAGATAGTATACCAAATTTGGTGGTTCTAAATTGAAAACTGTAGATTTTACGAAAATTTTGTATGGGGTCCCCTTGAACGCGGGCTCAGACCGACCCCTTTCAAAAACCATCTATGGTCTAAGTTAGGGTACCATCAGATAGTATATAGCAAATTTGGTGGTTCTAAATTGAAAACTGTAGATTTGTATATCGGACATACAAACAAACCAACAAACATTTAATCTGTACATATAAAACTGAAAGCCCTCACTGACTCGTCACCGAATTTCAGAAACTACTGAACTTAGAACTTTCGTATTTGGTAGGAATGTTCCTTTTACAACATAGAGGCGCACTAAGAAAGGATTTTTTCCTGCGATAACTTTAAGTGGGTCGAAATGAGGTTTTTAAATAACCCAGCTTTGATAACGCTGGGACGTTTTGTAACGATCGAGCCTTTTTTGCCCAGCAACTGAAGCCCCCCCCCCCCAAAGTTTTGAATGACTTGAGTTGACCTGCTCAGTATATATTTTGTTCTAAATTTATTTGTTCTGAATTTATTTAACAAAAAACTTTAAAAATCACGTAAAAAGCGCTAAATCATAATATGCTTTGCATTTAAACATTTATTATTGTTTGACATATCGAATCTCAAGGTTTTTTTATTTGTTCTAAATTTATTTAACAAAACAATACTTAAAAATATCAGGTAAAACGCGCTATATCATAATATGCTTTGAATTTGAACATTTATGTTAACGTTTGACATATCGAATGTCAAGGTTTTCTGAGTCAAAATCAAATTACCAACATTCGTTTTCACCGAATCAACGGTGACGTCATATAAGTGGCAAGGTGACTGCAATAAATATAAATGTGCGAGTAGATTTTCATAGTAATTGAAATTTATAAAAAAAGTTTCCCCATTGAGATATTAGGGATGGCAACATAATTTTGCTCACGCTTCCAAAAACATCTGACTTGCTAGCTTTTAAATGTACAGTTTCGAACGAAATTGTTTATAAGCAAGCTTCTTTTTACTTTTGTGCTGAAAGTAACAACGTGTTTTGTTCTGTTTTCTATTATTATTTTGTTTTGTTGTTAATTAATATTTTAACGATGAAAGTGAAGAGTAACGACGTACTTTGATTTCTTTCGTGTAGGCTTGAAGTTTTAAATTTACAGTTATGAACGAAATTGCTTATGTGTTGTCTGGCAATATGAGTCAGGCAGACATGTGTTTCTCAAAAGAGCGAAGACATATGCAGTGTATGGCCATTTCAACTGCCGCAATTTGTTATGGTGTAGGTTTATCAAAATCTTTCTTTTCAGTGGACCAAATAGATTTTATTTTAAGGAGAGGTGACAAGTTTTACATGGACTGCAAAACTATTAATCAAGTAAGAAATCCTTTTCTTTCTATTGAAGATATTATTCCTACTGTTAATTCGAACTGTGCAGTGTTACGTATAGAAATTTTGTATCAGTTTTCTGGGCTATTTCCTTCAAACGAAATCTCTTTCAAAAATACTGTGAAACATTTGGCTAGCAGATTAAGTGTATTATTAGTATATTAATTTATGGTACAAATTATATTATGGTATGAAATCCTGTATTATAGAAATATTTTTAATATCATCAGTTCGAAGAACGGGTATTTAGCTAGTTTTATATACATATATAGATAGGCCGAATTACTAATGAAATACTCACAAAGAGAAATACGCAAAGTCTTCGAGGTGCAGCCATTACCGGACTTGATGTTCAT
The DNA here is from genome assembly GCA_039090855.1 of Macrothele yani. Classification (NCBI taxonomy): domain Eukaryota; kingdom Metazoa; phylum Arthropoda; class Arachnida; order Araneae; family Macrothelidae; genus Macrothele; species Macrothele yani. The sequence continues at coordinate 18,899,108 of CM077023.1, read as the reverse complement.
TCTTCAAGCGTAAAGCGTAAACTGCGCGTAAAACAGAGAGTTGCAAATAAAAAGTATTAAGGTATGACGTGGTTTCTCCAGTTCTCAGAAATAAGGTTGGCCGTAAAAACCTGATGTTGTGACCATTTTTGCGGAAAGATCTGCTTTCGTTTTTCGTCAATCACCGAGCATTATTCATCTTTCCATTGCTCTTTTGTTTTAGTTGTTGCTAACGGCTATTAACTATTTAAAACTTTTAAAGATTACAAGGAATGAGAAATAGAAAGTTGTGTTTCTCAAATTCTCAAATTTTATGACTGCAGCGATGTAGGATATAACTCTACGCAGATAAATGTGTACACGGCCGGGCCGCTTAATTTTCGAACGTTTTCAAAATATGCCTACAGAAAGAAACATTCAAGAAGAGACGAGGCGTTTAAAAGAAAAATTTCGCAAAAGAAGATGCCCTGAAAGCGAAGTTTGATATAATCTATATAAAGTATCAAATTATATGTTGTTTATTATTTCTCCAGGACAGTGTTTATTAGCTTTTTAGCCTTAAACGATGTAGAATTTATTATCAGATTTTAAAATTTTTTCTCAGAACAATGACTATTACCTTTCACAACATTAAATGATGTGGAATTTATTACCAGATCGTAAGAATTTTTTTCCAGGACAAGAATTATTGCAATTTTAGCTTTAAATGATATGGATTCATTATCAGATTGTAAGAATATTTCCCCAGGATGCGAATATTTACCATTTTAGCCTCAAATGATGTGGAATTTATTAACAACTTGTTAGAATATTTCTCCAGCACAGTGTTTATTACATTTTCAGCATTAAATATTGTGGAATTTATAATCATATTTTGAGAATTTTTCCCCCAGACAAGTATAATTACGTTTCGTAGCCTTAAATGATGTGGAATTTGTTATCAGTTATCAAATTGTGAGAATATATCCCAGTTCCGGGATTATTATTTTTTTAACCACAAATATTGTAGAATTTAATAATAAATTGAAAGAATATTTCTCCAAGACAGAAATAATCAAAATTTTAGCCTTAAATGTAGGGGAATTTATTAACTACCGCTTTTTCTCCCCAAGCGATGCAAAACTACAGGGCTGATCTATAAAACACAATCTGATTTTTAAAAAAGGGGTGGGAGGTTATTGCAAAGAAGCTCGCTAGTTTGCAGGTAGCTCAGGTAAAACTATTAATTTTTTTTTTTTTTTTTAGACCAGCCGATTGCCTGTTAGGATGGAGTATCCCACACCTTTGCGGTCTCACTATATCCCCTGTCCGTAAATAGAAAAGATAAGTGCGAGGGCCCAAAATGAGCCCTAAGGAAGATTAGAATGAGAAGCAAAGGAGATTGATTGCCTGTTAGGAAGAGGTATCACACACCTTTGCGGTCTCACTATATCCCCTGTCTAGAATTAGGAAAGAGAACTGCGATGGCCCAGACTGTCCCCCAAGGAAGAACACAATGAGAACCAAAGGACATTGATTGCCTGTTAGAAAGGTGTATCACACACCTTTGCGGTCTCACTATATCCCCTGTCTACAAATAGAAAAGAGAATTGCGAGAGCCCAGAATGTCCCCCAAGGAAGATCAGAATGAGAACCAAAGGAGATTTATTGCCTGTTTAAAAGGTGTATCGTACACCATTGCGGTCTCACTATATCCCCTGTCTGGAAATAGAAAAGAGAACTGCGAGGGCCCAGAATGTCCCCCACGGAAGATCAGAATGAGAACGAAAGGAGATTGACTGCCTGTTAGGAAGGGGTATCACACACCTTTGCGGTCTCACTATATCCCATGTCTAGATATAGAAAAGAGAAGAGCGAGGGCCCGGAATGTCCCCCACGAAAGATCAGATTAAGCACCAAAGGAGATTGATTGCCTGTTAAAAAGGTGTATCACACATCTTTGCGATCTCGCTATATCCCCTGTCTGGAAATAGAAAAGAGAAGAGCTAGGGCCCAGAATGTGCCCCAAGGAAGATGAGAGTGAAAAGCAAAGGAGATTGATTGCCTGTTAAGAAGGGGTATCACACACCATTGCGGTGTCACTATATCCCCTGTCTAGAAATAGAAAAGAGAACTGCTAGGGCTCAGAATGTCCCCCAAGGAAGATCAGAATGAGAAGCAAAGGAGATTGATTGCCTGTAAAGAAGGTGTATCACACATCTTTGCGATCTCGCTATATCCCCTGTCTGGAAATAGAAAAGAGAAGAGCTAGGGCCCAGAATGTGCCCCAAGGAAGATGAGAATGAAAAGCAAAGGAGATTGATTGCCTGTTAAGAAGGGGTATCACACACCATTGCGGTGTCACTATATCCCCTGTCTAGAAATAGAAAAGAGAACTGCTAGGGCTCAGAATGTCCCCCAAGAAAGATCAGAATGAGAAGCAAAGGAGATTGATTGCCTGTTAAAAAGGTGTATCACACATCTTTGCGATCTCGCTATATCCCCTGTCTGGAAATAGAAAAGAGAAGAGCGAGGGCCCAGAATGTGCCCCAAGGAAGATAAGAATGAAAAGCAAAGGAGATTGATTGCCATTTAAGAAGGGGTATCACACACCATTGCGGTGTCACTATATCCCCTGTCTAGAAATGGAAAAGAGAACTGCTAGGGCTCAGAATGTCCCCCAAGGAAGATCAGAATGAGAAGCAAAGGAGATTGATTGCCTGTAAAGAAGGGGTATCACACATCTTTGCGATCTCGCTATATCCCCTGTCTGGAAATAGAAAAGAGAAGAGCGAGGGCCCAGAATGTGCCTCAAGGAAGATCAGAATGAAAAGCAAAGGTGATTGATTGCCTGTTAAGAAGGGGTATCACACACCATTGTGGTGTCACTATATCCCCTGTCTAGAAATAGAAAAGAGAACTGCTAGGGCTCAGAATGTTCCCCAAGGAAGATCAGAATGAGAAGCAAAGGAGATTGATTGCCTGTTAGGAAGGGGTATCACACACCTTTGCGGTCTCACTATATATCCTGTCTAGAAATAGAAAAGAGAACTGCTAGGGCTCAGAATGTCCCCCAAGGAAGATCAGAATGAGAAGCAATGGAGATTGATTGCCTGTTAAAAAGGTGTATCGCACATCTTTGCGATCTCGCTATATCCCCTGTCTGGAAATAGAAAAGAGAAGAGCGAGGGCCCAGAATGTGCCCCAAGAAGGATCAGAATGAAAAGCAAAGGAGATTGATTGCCTGTTAAGAAGGGGTATCACACACCATTGTGGTGTCACTATATCCCCTGTCTAGAAATAGAAAAGAGAACTGCTAGGGCTCAGAATGTCCCCCAAGGAAGATCAGAATGAGAACCAAAGGACATTGATTGCCTGTTAGAAAGGTGTATCACACACCTTTGCGATCTCACTATATCCCCTGTCTAGATATAGAAAAAGAACTGCGAGGGCCCAGAATGCCCCCAAGGAAGATCAGAATGAGAACCAAAGGAGATTGATTGCCTATTAGAAAGGTGTATCACACACCTTTGCGATCTCACTATATCACCTGTCTGGAAATAGAAAAGAGAACTGCTAGGGCTCAGAATGTCCCACAAGGAAGATCAGAATGAAAAGCAAAGGAGATTGATTGCCTCTTAGGATGGGGTATCACACACCATTGCGGTCTCACTATATCCTCTGTCTAGAAACAGAATAGAGAACTGCGAGGGCCCAGAATGTCCCCCAAAGAAGATCAGAATGAGAACCAAAGGACATTGATTGCCTGTTAGAAAGGTGTATCACACACCTTTGCGATCTCACTATATCCCCTGTCTAGATATAGAAAAAGAACTGCGAGGGCCCAGAATGCCCCCAAGGAAGATCAGAATGAGAACCAAAGGAGATTGATTGCCTATTAGAAAGGTGTATCACACACCTTTGCGATCTCACTATATCACCTGTCTGGAAATAGAAAAGAGAACTGCTAGGGCTCAGAATGTCCCACAAGGAAGATCAGAATGAAAAGCAAACGAGATTGATTGCCTCTTAGGATGGGGTATCACACACCATTGCGGTCTCACTATATCCTCTGTCTAGAAACAGAATAGAGAACTGCGAGGGCCCAGAATGTCCCCCAAAGAAGATCAGAATGAGAACCAAAGGACATTGATTGCCTGTTAGAAAGGTCTATCATACACCTTGACGGCCTCACTGTATCCCCTGCCTTGAAATAGAAAAGAGAAGCGCGAGTGCCCAGAATGTGCCCCAAAGAAGATCAGAATGGGAAGCAAAGGAGATTGATTGCCTAATAGGAAGGAGTATCACACACCTTTGCGGTCTGTCTATATCCCCTGTCTAGAAATAGAAAAGAAAAGAAAAGAGCGAGGGCCCAGAATGTCCCACAAGGAAGATCAGAATGTGAACCAAAATAGATTGATTGCCTGTTAGGAAGGGGTATCACACACCTTTGCGGTCTCACTGTATCCCTTGTCTAGAAATAGAAAGAAGAAGAGCGAGGGCCCAGAATGTCCCCCACGGAAGATCAGAATGAGAACGAAAGGAGATTGACTGCCTGTTAGGAAGGGGTATCACACACCTTTGCGGTCTCACTATATCCCATGTCTAGATATAGAAAAGAAAAGAGCGAGGGCCCGGAATGTCCCCCACGGAAGATCAGAATAAGCACCAAAGGAGATTGATTGCCTGTTAAGAAGGGGTATCACACACCATTGCGGTGTCACTATATCCCCTGTCTAGAAATAGAAAAGATAACTGCTAGGGCTCAGAATGTCTCACAAGGAAGATCAGAATGAGAAGCAAAGGAGATTGATTGCATGTGAAAAAGGTGTATCACACATCTTTGCGGTGTCACTATATCCCCTGTCTAGAAATGGAAAAGAGAACTGCTAGGGCTCAGAATGTCCCCCAAGGAAGATCAGAATGAGAAGCAAAGGAGATTGATTGCCTGTTAAAAAGGTGTATCACACATCTTTGCGATCTCGCTATATCCCCTGTCTGGAAATAGAAAAGAGAAGAGCGAGGGCCCAGAATGTGCCCCAAGGAAGATCAGAATGAAAAGCAAAGAAGATTGATTGCCTGTTAAGAAGGGGTATCACACACCATGGCGGTGTGACTATATCCCCTGTCTCGAAATAGAAAAGAGAACTGCTAGGGCTCAGAATGTCCCCCAAGGAAGATCAGAATGAGAAGCAAAGGAGATTGATTGCCTGTTAAAAAGGTGTATCACACATCTTTGCGATCTCACTATATCCCCTGTCTGGAAATAGAAAAGAGAAGAGCGAGGGCTCAGAATGTCCCCCAAGGAAGATCAGGATGAGAACCAAAGGAGATTTATTGCCTGTTAGAAAGGTGTACCACTAACCTTTGCGATCTCACTATATCCCCTGTCTGGAAATAGAAAAGAGAAGAACGAGAGCCCAGAATGTGCCCCAAGGAAGATCAGAATGAAAAGCAAAGGAGATTGATTGCCTGTTAGGAAGGGGTATCACACACCATTGCGGTCTCACTATATCACCTGTCTAGAAACAGAAAAGAGAACTGCGAGGGACCAGAATGTCCCCCAAAGAAGATCAGAATGAGAACCAAAGGACATTGATTGCCTGTTAGAAAGGTGTATCACACACCTTGACGGTCTCACTATATCGCTTGTCTGGAAATAGAAAAGAGAAGCGCGAGGGCCCAGAATGTGCCGCAAGGAAGATCAGAATGGGAAGCAAAGGAGATTGATTGCCTAATAGGAAGGGGTATCACACACCTTTGCGGTCTCACTATATCCCCAGTCTAGAAATAGAAAAGAGAACTGCGAGGGCCTAGAATGTTCCACAAGGAAGATCAGAATGAGAACTAAAGGAGATTGATTGCCTGTTAGAAAGGTGTATCACACACCTTTGCGATCTCACTATATCCTTTGTCTGGAAATAGAAAAGAGAAGAGCGAGGGCCCGGAATGTCCCCCACGGAAGATCAGAATGAGAAGCAAAGGAGATTGATTGCCTGTTAGGAAGGGGTATCCCACACCTGGGGGTTTAATGACCACCGTGAGCAGTGCAGCAGGCTATAAGCAGGCGTCCGTCCTTAATTTAGGGTCGCTGGTTCCAGGAAAGGGTGGGAGCCACTGCCGTAAGCATAAACGTACCCACTGGGTCGAGGGTTAGGACCCCTGATTTTCAGAGTCGGGGATCGCTGGGTATTTTCCGTGCCCCAGATTCGACAGTTATGTTTATTCACTCTGCCAGAAACATGGAATGTCGACTCATCGCTGAAACAGATCCGTGAAAGGAATGTGGGGTCTACGTCAAAGCGATTAAGCATGTCTACCGCAGGTGCTTTTCGACGTGGTTGATCATTTGGTTGAAGTTTTTGCACTAACTGCACTTTATAGGCATATAGGCGTAGACGTTTAATTGACCCCCCCACTCCAAAATTTTCGGGGAATATAATAATATAATGCACACTTTTCTATTATGTGAACCAACTAAATTTAATAATATAAGATTGTAATTTTTCGTAGAATGTAAACACGTGTATAATGTGTACTTAATAAAACTGCGATATCGATTAAGCATGGTTACCAACATCGTTGGCGTATAACAGAACTGTGCAGAGCAGCAAAAGCAAAGAAAGGGCTGTGTGCTATTTATTGCCTTGAGTCACTGAGGTTCAGAGGTAAGGTTATCACGGACTGAATCTCGAGTCCTGGTGCAACAAAAAAAAAACGAGAAAGATGACACCGAATTTTCGGGTGTAATAATCGGAGTCAATTATTACAACGAATTTTCGGGTGTAATAATTTTCGAGTTTTCAAATCGAAGATTTGAATCCGTTCTGACCCAAATTAAATTTATCAAAGCTATTCAAAGTCAATGTAACCGGTATGGAAAACAATAGTATCTGACGGAAGAAAGAAGTTTTTCAATCGGATTTTTAATCCCTCAATTATGTCTGTAAACGGAATCGTGGGCTTACGCCCTCTGGTTGCAGAAGTGTGCGTTAAGAAAAATATGAATTAACATGAGAAACATTTCGCACCGGAAACAGAAATAATTTTTAAAATCGGACTCTTAGAAACACAGATATCGAAAAAAATAAGATATGACTTTACGCCCCCTGGTGGGAAAACCATGCAATATTTTAGAAAGAAAGTATTCTCGAAAGGTTTTTCAATATGTGCGGTATCGGTCCAAGAAAAAAAAAATTAGTCGAGTTTTCAGCAGCCCAGATTTTGCTGCAAATGCATCAGAAGCAGAAATTAACACTTATTCCCCCTGGTGGCCAAACCATTCTTTACCAGACATTAGAAATTATATGAAAAATATTTTCCATCAAGTGTTGTATGCGATACAGGAAGAATTTTTCAAAACGGAGTTTTAGAAGCAGAAATAACACAGAAAACGCAATTTACCTCTGCACCCCCTAGCGGAAAGTCTATGATTTACTTGAAAAATTTGAGTTTATATGAAAAACATTTCGCATCGGAAACACTATCCAACAACGAAGGAATTTTTCAAATCGGACTCTTAGAAGTAGAGATATTGACAAAAATAAAATATACATCACGCCCCCTGGCGTAGAAACCATGCATTATTTTAAGAAGAAAATGTTCCTAAAAGGTTTGTTGACGTGAGTAGTATAGGTCTACAAACGACGTTTTTTTCAATTGAGATCTTAGAAGTTCCTATTTTGCTGCAAATACATCAGAAGCGGAAATTAAGACTTACGCCCCCTGGTGGCCAAACATTTTTTTACTAAAATTAGAAATTATGTGCAAGGGATTTTCCATCAGGAGCTGTATGCGATGCAGTAGGATTTTTTTCAAATCGGAGATTTAGAAGCAGGGATATAGGGGAAACGCAATTTACCCTTGCGCCCCCTAGCTGACAGTCTATGAATTACTTGAATTTTTTTGAAATTATATGAAAAACATGTCACACTGAAAACCCTATCGAACAAAGAAGGAATTTTTCAAATCGTACTCCTAGAAGTAGAGATATTGACAAAAAATAGGATATACATTTACGCCCCCTGGCGGAGAAACCATGGACCATTTTAAGAAGAAAATATTCCGAAAAGGTTTATCGACGTGAGCGGTATCGGTCCACGAAAGAATTTTTTCAATCAAGATTTTAGAAGCTCAGATTTTATGGCAAATACATCAGAAGCAAAAATTAACACTTACGTCCTCTGGTGACCAAAGTATTCTTTACCAAAAATCAGAAATTATATGCAAAACATTTTCCATCAGGAGAAGAAAACATTGTTCAAATCTGAGTTTTAGAAGAAGAAATGTCGGGGGAAAAAGTAATTTACTTTTACGCCCCCTAGCGGAAAATCTATGCGTACTTTGAAAACGTAACTATACCTAAAGTACTCTTCGACATAAATGGAATCGAAAGATAAAAGAATTTTTTCAATCGGATGTTTAGAAGCAAATATGTGGAGTAAAACGTATTTTTGAATTCGACATCATCTGCATTTACGCCCTCTAGCGGCGAAATTGTACATCGTGAAAAAAACGAAATAAAGGATCAGCATTCGCATATTTCAGGCTTCCCAACGCAGAACGAACGGACGGACAAACCGATAACATAAGCACGATCTTTTTTTTACAAAAGAAGTGCTAAAAAAAGGTGCAACTGCAATTCCTCTCTGGAAATATGTCGAAAAAGTTCTGGCATTTTTCTATTTCTTCCTTAGTTTTCTGGGCAATGTTCTTAAAATTCTATGATGTCATATGTGTATTACAGATTCTCCTCTATCTATTGCGGAATTTCATCAGTGGTAGTCTTGTTTGTGAATAATAGATGTAAAATAAAGTCCGGTAATCCCAGCCACACAGACGAATGGAGTGACTTTATGACTGCGATGGGGTTTTTTTAATTTGTACAATGTTTATTGTTCTTTGTCTAAAACTCATTCCACAAACTGAAAATTGACCATCTTGGTTTTCAGACTCGTAACAGTGTTCCTTTGCTGGTAATCGGTTTCCCAGACCTACAAACATTCATATACACTGAAGAGCAATTGAATTAGAGACAGCTGACGTTATGCACATGTGGTGCTGTGGGCGGCCCTGTAAACGGAAACGACATGAATTATGCAGTGATCCGACAATATAAGGAGTGATGCGACGGGAATCAGTAGGAGTCGGACGCACTATGGGTAAGACGAAGGATCTAAGAGCATTTGATCGTGGGCAAATTGTCGGGGCCGACGAATGGGTCACTCCATCTCGGAAGTCGTGCAGGCACTGGGATTTTACCGGGCCACTGTTTCACGAGCGCACCGTGAGCACATCAAATCCGGTAAAACCATCCATGCAAGGGCCAACTGCCGTGGACAACAGCGTGTGGATGAGCGGGGACATCATCGGCAAGCTCGCATTGTAACAGCGGATAGACGGGCCACAGTGCAAGAAATCACTCGGCAATTTAACGCTGGTGCACAAAAACGCGTAAGCAGCCACACCACCCAGAACGATCTCCTCGCTATGGGGTACAGAAGCCATCGGTCCACTAGGGTACAGCTGCTGACCGCACATCACAGGGTGCACAGATTAGCATGGGCGCGGGAACATCGCCATTTGACCCTAGACATGTGGGAAAATGTTGCCTGGACTGATGAGTCGAGATTCACGTTGGTACATGCGGATGGCAGGATACGAGTACGGCGCAAACCACATGAAGCGGTGGATCCTTCTAGCCAGCAGGGTACTCTTCAAGCTGGTGGGGGTGGCATTCTCGTCTGGGGACTATTTACGTGGACTGAAATGGGACCCCTGGTACGTGTGACATCGTCCTTCACAGGTCAACGTCACCGGGATATCCTGAGCAACCATTTCCTCCCGTTTGTGCGTCTTCAACATCCTACCGGTGACCTCATGCTGCAACAAGACAATACACCGTGCCATCGCTCCCGAATTGTATCCTAATGGTTGGATGAACATTCCACCGACGTGACCTTGCTTCCTTGGCCAGCTAAGTCACCTGACCTCAATCCCATCGAGCACATCTGGGATGCCATCGAGAGAGATGTTCGAGGCTCTGACCTTCCTCCATCAAATCTTCGTGAACTGTGGGAGCTTGTTCAGGGGTTGTGGATCCGTATGGCTTCCCAACGCTTCCGGTGTCTTGTCGAGTCCATGCCGAGACGAATCGCCGCCATCATCAGGGCGAAAGGTGGTGCTATACGTTACTAGACAGGTATCTGTAATTCAATTGCTCTTCAGTGTAGTGTTTTTATATTGCTCATCAGTGCACCACGTATATTCTCCCATTGATCCCTTTTTTTTATGACGGAGTCGGTCAGTCGGATTCCTAATAAGCAAAGTTAGTTCTATGACTTTTACATTTCTGTCCTATCTATCATAGTTTTACAGTTGTGTTCGCTAAGTTCTACAATTCGCCAACAGAGGCGCCTATATCGTACCTGTTAGATCGCGCCTCAGCAACTGCTTTGCTCATGCGTTCGGGAAGGAGGACGGGGTCCCGAACTCTATCTTATACAATATGTATATAATATTGTATATACAGGGTGTCCGAGAATTATTGGACACATTACAAAATTATATAAAACAAAACATTAAACAGATAGAAAAAACTGACTGTACTAACTTACAATGTAACTATACAAGTTAATAAATTTCGATGTGAGATCCCTTTGTTGCTCGTAGTACGTCCAAGCGATACTCGATTTCATGCCATGTATTGTCAAGCATCTGAGGAGTTATGGAATTAATAGCAGCTGTGATACGCTGCTTCAGTTCCTGCAAATCAGTACAAGGCGTCTGATAGACACGATCCTTCACATAACCCTACATGAAATAATCCAATGGAGTTAGATCTGGAGAGCGAGGAGGCCACGGAATGGGACCACCACGCCCAATCCATCTGTTGGGGAAATGCTCATTTAGGCACTTACGTACGCACGTTGACCAATGTGGAGGCGCGCTGTCTTGTTGGAAAACGACGTTGTCATATCTTTTGATCTGGGATTTGCTAAATTTTCTAGTATATGCAAGTAAATGTCACCATTTATGTTTTTTTCGCAGAAGAAGAAAGGGCCAATCACTTCTCTTTTTGATAGGGTGCACCACATATTAACTTTTGGAGAATCACGTTCCAGTTCAATAGCAGCATGAGGCAGTTCACTGCCATATATCCTACAGTTGTGACGATTCACGATACCTGATAAATGAGATGTGGATTCATCACTAAAAATTACAGTACTGAGAAAGTTTTCGTCGTTTTCCACTCGATTCAGCATATCCACAGCGAAATCGTATCGCAGAGTGTGATCATTTGCATGCATCTTTTGCGCTATATGAATTTCATAAGCATGAAACTTTAATTTCTTGTGGAAGATATCGTGAACTGTCGATTTCGGAATCCACAATTCTCTGCTTGCTTAACGAACTCCTGGGGCTTCGTCGGAAACTTTCATTAACTTGGTCAACCGTCTCAGCGCTCACGCTAGGCCTACCGGCTCCTCCACGATGTTCCATATTGCCAGTTTCTTTAAACTGTTTCATCCACCTCTTAATTGAATTAGTTGACGGAGGATTACAACCATACTCTAAACGGTACCGTCTTTTAACTTTAATGACAGACTTTAATTCCGCAAGCTATAACACACACATTGCATTCTGCTGTACGGATGAGATGACTACTGATTGCGCATTTCTCATACATTCCTCATCAAGCCACATCTAGCGCTATCTATTGCATTCTAGAAATACAATTCTGCAAAACAAAAATATAGAAACTGTGTTAGTAATACGTGACATAGAAAAACAGATAACGCTCATAGTTTTTTTTTTTTTTGCACATAATTTTGTAATGTGTCCAATAATTCCCGGACACCCTGTATATACAGGGATACAGGGTGCATAGGAAAGTCCCTTTAGTCTGGAATAACTTGTGAACGGAGAGCGGTACAGTTATGCAAGTGAGATAACGGTATAGTAAAGCTACTACGCCCGATCGAATGCAATCAATAGCAGCGCCCCAAGTGGCGAAATGCGGAAGTTAGCCATTGCAAATCGAAAACGAAAAGAGATAGAGCAAAATTTCCCAATACAAAGTTGTAGACCATGAATTAATTAGTACAAAACGACATTTTTTTTACACGGATAAGATAAATTGTCGCCTGAATACCCTAAATGTCCGAAATCGATGCGTGACCTTTTGTGTGAACGTTTAAAGGGAACAGGCATAGGTATGAGCAAATACACACAATTTATTGCATAAATGCGTACTTATGTCAATACAGTTTGATGATGTCAGACAAAACAAAAACAAAAAAGACAAACTGGCGCACAGTGATAAAAAGTTAATGTCGAGTATGTTCGAAGAGTTCGCCATTGCCCACGATACACATTTGTATTCGTGAAAGTAACTCTGCATGCACATTCCTTAGCATGGAAGGTGTCACACTATTACAAGTATCTTTAACACGACGACGTAGATCCAGCAGACTTGTAGGCGCTGTTGCATACACCTGATTTTTTACGTAACCCCAGAAATCCAAGCTAGCAGTTCTCACACAGGGTACGTAGACCTAAACTTCTGATCAGGGTACATCCTGCTACTGATTATTATATCGTAGGTACGGTACAACGTCATAGTCTCCATTTGCATACGGCTACATTTGCGAAATGTGAATATGCAGATTCAAATAATCGCGCATCAATTTCGGACATTGTAGGGTATTCAGGCGACAATATATTTTATCCGTGTAAAACAAATGCCATTTTGTACTAATTAATTAAAGTTCTACAACTTTGTAATTGAAAATTTTGCTCTATCTTTTTCGTTTTCCATTTGCAATGACAAACTTCCGCATTTCGCCACTAGGAGCGCTGCAATTGGTTGCATTTGATCGGGCGTAGTCGCTTTACTATACCGTTATCTCACTTGCATAACTGTACCTCTCTCCGTTCGCAAGTTATTCTAGGCTAAAGTGATTTTCCTATGCACCCTGTATATACACTATATTGACAAAAGTCACCGGACACCTAGAAGAGAAACACGACATAGCATTTTTTGGCATAAATTAGTACGGTGTTGGTCCACCTTTGGCCTTAATGCATGCACTGACCCTTCGAGACATGCTTTCGACAAGGTTTTGAAACACAGCAATAGGTATGCGCTTCCATTCAGTGCATAATGCTGCCACTAACAGTTGCTTAGTAGCAGACCTTGGTTCCAAAGTTCTTATGCGGCTCTCTAATTCATCCCATAGGTTCTCTATGGGATTAAGATCAGGGCTCTGTACTGGCCAGTCCACACACGATACAGAATTACACGCCGTAACAGTCCTTGCTTTATGGTTCGGTGCAATATCCTGCTGGTACCAACAAGGCTCGGTTCCATAGTATTGCCACAGAGTTGATAGGGCATAATTGTCCAAAATATCGAGGTAGACGTGCTGGTTAACAGGTTTGTCCACGATAACCAATGGGCCGGGACCATACCACGAAAACACCCCCAGACGAGTACACTGCCAGCTCCAAACTTGACCGTAGGAACAGTACTATGTGGTAAATAGCGTTCTCCCGGCTGCTGCCATACTCATACACGGCCATCAGACGGATGGATCGTGTATCTGAATTCATCAGTCCATAGGACCCGTTTCCATTGATCTACGGTCCACGATAAATGATCTTTACACCATGCTAAACGACGAGTAGCATTCCAACTGGAGACGAAAGGCTTATGAGCAGTCGCACGACCACGGTAACCCATGGAATGAAGTTCTCTGCGAATGGTACGTGTACATACCCAGGTTCCAGCATTTTTACTCACTTGTACACAGAAGTCTTGTGTGGCTTCGACGTCTTCTATCACTGATTTTCTTTGGTCTCCCGGTACGCTTTGCTGCTTCAGGTACGCCATGTATCTTCCATTTATTCAGTACATCCAAAACAGTTGACTTGGGTATGTTTAAACGCCTCTCGGTTTCTCTTATAGACAACCCACTAATATAATACCCAACAATCTTTCCCTTCTCAAAGTCAGTTCAGCGACATTTTCACTCAACCTCACATGTTCCGTGGCATAACTCACGGAACATGCGTAGTAGGTTCCAAGGTCAACCTGTGCGAAACCGTTTCTTGTGTGTCGCGCGATTCTGAACTCATGCAACTACTAGTATGGATATTTTTTTTATCACACCTCGTATAACAAATTATATGACATAAAGGCGAGAAGTACATTCATCATTTTAAAAATGCTGAACATTTTTAATACCTAATGACAACAGCCACGCGCTAGATGAATCTCTGAAATGTACAACCATAAAAGAAAAAAAAAATAGGTGCATTTAAAATGCATGAAATGGGAGTCCATACATCCAGAACATTTCATGCAACAGAAAAAACGTTGATGCTGTTGGCAACATCAAAAGCAGCCACTTCATCTTAAAATATGCTTCAAAACAGCAGTTAATGATGGTTTTCTGAGGAGGCATGAAGAAAGTAAGCAAATATATTGCACCAAATAACGATTTTGTTAAATATATGAAATGCAGTGTTAGTACACAAAGAATTGCATGCTTAGTTAAAATGTCTAAAATTATTACATATAGACTGAGATGTAAACGAGTGCAACGAAATTTAGCGTATTTAGGGCGGGGGGGGGGGATAGAAATCAAATTCCAGACAGCTTCTCTCCAGCTTATGATTTTTGTACTATTTTAAGTAATTAATGCAATGAGAATTTATCCAGCAAATACTTAATTCATGAAACTACTCTTCTTGGAAAATATTAGCACACAAAATATGCAGACTACAGCACATTAAAATCCATTACATTATTTCACAAGTCAGAATACACTTCAAAATATATTTGCAATAGCAATTTATAATATAACAATTAAGATAAACATTTTCCTTCGACAAAGTGAATTTAGACTTAAGGGGAGGGGCAGTTTATGTTTCTCTGATTTCTTGGTTTTTTCTTTCTGCTGCTTGTTTGATTGAATTGGTGCGTGATTCCTCAAATGCATATGAGATATTATAGCGATGGTGTTGTGTTTCATCTATCGGAAAATGAAAATCAAATTTAAATTAGACTAACATAAAAAAAAAAAGCCATCACATTATGTTTTCAAAAGAATTGGAACACCCAGGAAGGGATGTTATACAAAATGATGTAGATGTCACGCTCTAGGAAGATGAAATGGATACGTTAGTAAACACCGGTTTTGTTTTCAACTAAAACAGCACGCAGAGCATGAGCACGCGGACAAGTCACCGGATATCGCTGAAAAAAGTAAGAGGCGCATTTTTGAACAGCTGAACTTCGCCGTCACGACAACATGGAATTCTATACGAGAGTTGGTGGGGAAAGAAAATATCCGGGTGCAGTGGCGGATCACCGCACATGCGCAGGAAGCGCGCGCTTGGGGCCTCAGAATCGCAGGGGCCTCAACAGACCAAAGAGAACACTTAAATTTTATTTTTTTATTTCCGATGTTTTGTTAATTGGTAAAAATTTAAAATAATAATAACGATAATATAGGCACATTATCACGTGCTCTGTGACGCTATTTTCATAGAATTTCATGCTGCGAAAGGAACCGCGTTCAGCGTCTTATTATTCCTGGCCTTGGCTGTCGTTTCTTATAGCAAGGCACTTAGAAAGAGGAGTTTCTAGGTCCCGTGTTTTGTAAGTGAAATATCCGTTAGTAGAATCTGAGAACATTCAAAACATCGGGGAGGCCAAAACTTGAAGGTCCACTATTCCCAGGAGCAATGTTACAAGGTCACACAGGATGTCCCCTTTTTAGCTCTACTTAAAAGGAATGGGGCTGATCGACAACTGAACTGTTCCCGTCTGCTCTAATGAGTCCTACAGCAAAGCCCTAAATTTGATCCACAGTACAGAGCAGAGCCGGCTAGACCATAAGGGCAACTGGAGCTTTCGCCCCAGGTCCCATGCCTTCAAGGGGCCCCACAGTTTAGGAAAAAAATCATTTTTGGTAGAATTTTTAACAATTATTTTTTGTGTGCGTAAGTTTTGGGGTGCGAAGTCCTTAAAAAGTTTTTTTTTTTTTTTTTTTTTTTTTACAATCCCTCCATTTTCGAATAGGTTATCGTCCTTCGCCGTACAAATACTGAAATATGCAGATTTTAAGTGATTATTGAATCTACGTTTCTATTTTCCGCATTCACCAAATAGCAAATTAAAGTTCATCAGTTTGTGGCCCTTACTTTTATGTATTTAACAATTTGCGTGCAAACCAGATACTTAAATTTAAAGAAATAAAAAGAACAATATCAAAATTGATTTCATTCTACATATAGAGGACATTTATTCAGTGACTTTAAAAAACATTACTAGAAATTAAAAAAAAAAATCATATATGAGCGGGTATAAAAGTTTAAAAAGTCGCTAATTTGTCACTTGTTCCACTTTGCATTAAAAATCAATCACTAAAACATGTATCACGGGAAAAAGCTATTAATACAAATTTATTTTAGAGGGATCCTTATTATTTTTTACACTAAAATATTCGCAATTCAAAAACTTTCGCTATGCAGGTATTTTTTTTATCATTTTGTAAGGACGTTTTTATAAGAGTCATAATACAATCTCAACCCCATCTCCCCGGAAAGAAAATCGTAGATTTCAATACTTTTACTCACTCTCTCTTTCTCCCTCCCTCCCTTCCTCTTCTATCTATCTATCTATCTATCTATCTATCTATCTATCTATCTCCCTCCCTCTTCTCTCTCTCTCTCTCTTCCTCTTCTTACTCTCTCTCTCTCTCTCCCGCCCTTTCCTCTCTCTCTTTATCTCTATCTCCTCCCTCCCTCCCCCTCTCTCTCTCTCTATCTCTCTCCCTCACTCACTCAATCTTTCTCCCTCTTCTCTCTCTATCTCTCTCCCTCCCTCACTCTATCTCTCTCCCTCTTCTCTCTATCTCTTTCCCTCCCTCACTCTATCTCTCTCCCTCTTCTCTCTATCTCTTTCCCTCCCTCACTCTATCTCTCTCCCTCTTCTCTCTATCTCTTTCCCTCCCTCTTCTCGCCATCTCCGCCCCTCTTCTCCCTATCTCCCTCCCTCTTCTCTCTCTTTATCTATCTCTCCCTCCCTCCCTCACTCTCTCTCCCTCTCTTACTCTCTCTCACTCTCTCACTCTCTCTCCCTCTTCTGTCTCTATCTCTCTCCCTCCCTCTTCTCTCTCTCTCTGTATCTCTCTATCTCTTTCTCTCTCCCCCTCTTCTGTCTCTATCTCTCTCCCTCCCTCTTCTCTCTCTCTATGTATCTCTCTCTCCTTCTCTCTCTCCCTACCTCTCTCTCTCTCTCTCTCTCTCCCTACCTCTCTCTCTCTCTCTCTCTCTCTCTCCCTCTCTCTCTCTCTGAACTTTCAATCTTATTATGGTCTTTTTCTTAAGCTTAAACAAATATTTCTTTGACATAATCATTTCGTCCTTATGATAGTTTTCTTTATAATATACTACAGAGGTAAAGCACATGTCAAGACGGAGAAGTTGCAACAATAAATTCTTTCGGTGTAGCTTACTTGGTAAAGCATTCGGCTCTGGAGTAGAGGGATGAGGTTCGTCGTCACCGTCAAAATTTGTGAATTTCACATCGTGTGGGTTCTTTGAGGACAGTTTTCACGTAACGACTTTATTAAAATATGAGATTTATTTCCTAGTGCCATCAGTAAAATTTTGGTCCGGACTCCCGCAATAAAATTTTGCCTTGGGCCCTGCGAAAGCTCCCGCCATCTGGCTCTAGTTCAGAGGGAAGTGGTCGTGTGCAGAATATTTTCTTTTAATATCGGATCAAATATTCGATATATTGCAGTTAGAATCAAATATTGATTATACCTATTACCGGCAGAGTAAGTCTGTTTTTCTTGAATAGAATTTTATATGTTTTAACAAACATATATAAAATTTCCCTATCAATCACAACGGGCCTTGTAAACGCTTTGTTCCGACATATAAAAGTATTGTACGTGGGTCAATCACATGTTAGAGCCGCGGATGGCTTAGTGTTTCAGACTATCGATGCTGGGTCCTCAGGTTCAAGCCTGGGCTGATCTTTCAGAGATGGTGTGATTTACTAACAATCGCTGAATATCCGCCGTGCATCGGACGAGCACGTAAAGTGACGGCCCCCAGGCTGGACCCACTGGTTAAATGGGTATCCTTTCCTATGTCCTCCCTGAAATTCTCTCACCCATCTATGTGCAATATCGTACTTGTACGGTGGCGCCATCTACTGTACTCTAATCTCACTACAAACTGTTCTGTCAAAAGTCGCTAGACTTGCTCTCATTCCTTCCGTTTCTGTGTCCTGCCCAAAAGACGATCTCGCTGTAGGTGGCTGGGACCTAAATTCTACTACCTGTGGACGGAAGTCCTACATGAAAATGACAAATTCTCCTCCGGCGTTATAAGCGTATACAATCACATGTTACCAAGAGCTCAGTGGCGTATTCCGGATTTCTTTATGGGGTATCCCAAAATATTGAAGATGCAAATAAAAATACCCCGAAGAAAATATCTCCCAAACTAATGCGAACAAATGAAAATATCTTCGACATATTAAAGGCCATTTCTAATTATGGTAAAATATGTATTTTAAAATTTCAACAAATATATTAAAACTAAGCACACTTATAACGAAGTGATACCTCATGTGGGTGGGCCCGATTTCTGGGTCACACTTCTGAGTGCGCCATTGCAAGAATTCACCCTTCCAAATCTACGTCTGATTCCCGATCATGGGAGTCTCATAAACGTTCTAGAATCTCTATATAAAACATAACAGGAAAATGTGAGTGTTTCCGTAAGCAAATTGTTCGACCACTTCTAAATCACCTAGAGATCTGAAAATTAGCGTGCTAATAGGTCTTAACGTCCGTGTACCTAGAAAAGTCCAAAAAAAAAAATCAAAATACCGGCTTTGGAACATTGGGTGCTTGAACTTTTCGCGAATTGTTCGACCACTTTTAAATGAACCAGAGATCTGAAAATTGGCATGCTGAGAAGTCAAGGTCCTGTTACCCAGGAAAGGCAGGAAAAAGAAAATCAAAATTGCGGCTTTGGAATATTGTCTGCTTGAATTTTGCTGTCATTTCTACAACTACAAAAGTGAGGCTTAGCTTTACTGTTCAAAATGCTGATAGGTTTAAAATACAATTATACCAGAAACTTTGAAATGCTGTAAAAATTCCATGAAATTTTGATATCAAATTAAGGGCTGCCAAAACCTGCTCCGTTTTACGTCAAACCATATGCATTGACGTCACGAACCATGACGTCCCTAAATCGTGAAACAATTACGGATCTTAAATTACTTTGCTGTCCCTTAATTACTTTTCTCTTTCTCTAATTTTATGTTCAAAAATGATTTCATTCATTTACCGTCCGGAGAGCGGGCATAACTGCTAGTATGTCAGGGTCGTACAAAAGTAATAAGACTGATTTTGCATGGGGTACAAGTGTAATGCAATAAATTAACTTACAATTAAACACTTTCGAAGTGTTTTTCCTCTACCTGAATGCACCGGTCCCACCTTTGTATCCACTTCCGGTAGGAGTGTTCGGAGCCCTTCCTAGACATGTAGTTAAGGATGTTCAGCTCAGTATTTGATGCAAACCGATCCCCACGAAGTTGTTTCTTTACTCCAGGGAATAGGTGGAAGTCGCAGGGCGCCAAGTCCGGTGAATAAGGAGAGTGCTTTATCATTTCGATGCCCAGATCTTGGATAACCTGCTGGATAAGCTAAGCATGATGTGCAGGGACATTATCCTTGATGCAAAATCTAACCAGTCTGTACCTATTCAGGTCGTTTTGAGGATTTTTTCCCTCAGAGGGCCTTTAAAAATTTCAAAATAACAGGCACAAATAACTGTTTTTCCTTGTGGAACAGCAGGGTCATACACAATTCCCTTTATGTCGAAGGGAATATATCTTCTCTGTACTTGCATGAACCTTTGCTTTCTTGGATCGAAGACTGTGGGTGTTTCCATTGGGTACTCTGTTGTTTTGTTTCTGGATCGAAATGATGAAAAACGTTTTCACAACATGTGACGACTAGATCCGAATAGTGTGACTCACGTCATACCTGACACTTCCGTTGACAAGTGATAACACGATTTGCCTTATGTTCATCCGTGAGCCAGTGGGAAATCCGCTTTGCATCGACTTTTCTGTACCCCAACCGGTTTCTCAGTGTTATCAACGGACATTTGCACGCATTAGTAACCTTCTCAATGGTCATTCGGCGGTCTTCGCGCAGGAATACCTCGATGATACTGATATTAACCACCCTAGTCGATGTCGAAGGCCTACCGGAGCGTGGCGCATCTTCCAGACACTCTTCACTATTCACAAATGTCTTGTGCCACTCAAAACCTCTTGCACGGGACAACGCATCTTCCTTATAGCCTATTTCACTCATTTCGTGCTTTTCTGTGGCGGTTTTACTCAAACGCACGTAAAATTTTATAGCTGCTCTTTACTCCAATTTTAAATCCATACTGGTTTACAGAAACACGTGTGAACTCTACGCTGTCTACTCTACAGAAATGAACTAGCGGAGCGCTGTGACCACATGTCGTCACGTGACTGATCTTGCAGATGTTCCGACACAGGCAGCTGCATTTTTCTGCGTGGGTTTGTTTTGTGGCTATTTTTAACAACATATATATCTTCGAGCAAGCCTAAGAAATTTATTCTATAGACTAACAATAGGAAAACGAACCTCGATAGCGAAAACCTCCACTTTTTGAATATCAAGATTAATGGAATAGTTGGCGAACGGGTTGTGACGGAGATCTACAACAAAAGAAGAGACTTCAGGTTTAACATCGTTTGTTATATACTCACTGGAACTCAAACATCTCAAATAATGTACTTAGCAATATAATGATTTCACAATTTTGGCGTATCTGTAGAATCTGCAGTGAATTGTTTTCTATTAATAGGAACCTCGGGTGGTTATTTAAACAACTGTTGGCAAATTGTGTTTCTTTTTATTTCGTATACAAATACTTCAAACAGATGATCTTGAAATATAAGACTTACGATTTACTAAGTGCCGTTTGATGGGTCACTAACGGCTGAAGTATTTGACTAACACCAGCATAGTTTGCACGTAGCAATCCCATGACATTCCTTCAATAGGTCTTGCTCTCTGTAGTTTGCTGTTTGTGTTAACCATAGCCGTTTGCTTCACCTTTCACCTTTGGAGCACATGTATGTGTATGTTAGGTTTATTCACCAAGTCGTCTCTGGCATGTCGTTTTTGCATTTCCTATGGTCTCGTGGCTTCGAGAACGCATTCAGCGAGGCTTTTGGCTCTGGCCAGCTTTTTTTTCTGACACAGAAAAGCCACTTCTCCCAACCAGCGTTCTCCTAAAAATAATGAATGGTTGGGATTTGTTGTATATTATTCAGGCCACGTGTCGACTACTTTCAAAGGTTTAGATACATTTGTTTATGAAAAGTTATGGCATGTTGTTGCATTTTCCTAGATTATTTTACTGCTTGTGTAGTACGATTTTGGAGCTTGATGGCACATTATTTATGTGAATTTCAGGGTTGTTTATGCCATTTTTTGGTATACAACTCATATGGGTTATACACTGCTGGCCACCCAAAATGCAACACCAAGAAGGAAGCATCCGATTGGCCTGAAATTCGCAGCATGCGTCGCCCGCGAGAGGACATGTAAACGATTAGCATTGCAGGGCATATGCAAATCATGTGCGCCCGGCACGCCACCGAGAAGCACTATAAGAAGGGTGCACAGAAGGCGGGGTGTAAGTAGTGGAAGTGTGTTGTGCTGCCGGAACTGTGCGTGGGAAGCTTCGTGATGCCTCGTCGCAGAATACGGCAGTCATTCCAGCACGTTTCGGAGTTCAGCAGAGGACGAATAGTGGCTTATCGCGACAGCGGTTAATCGTACCGAGACATCGGCGCCCGTGTGGGACGACATCCAGCCACAGTGAGGCTAGTATGGATTCGGTGGGTGCAGGAGGGACGGACGGACCGACGTGAGCGATTTTCGCAGCCGCGGCACACCACCGAACGAGAGGACCGGCATGTTGTGCGGCGGGCATTCACGGCTCGCACCGCAACATCACAAACGTTAGCGCAGGAATTAGGGTGTGTTGCGCAACAACCTGTGTCAGCTCACGTACCGTTCGACGTCATATGCAGGAGCGGGGACTTGTCGTACGGCGTCCATTTCTCCGATTACCATTGACGTTACACCACCGGCGAGTGCGGCGGCAGTGGGCCGTTGAACGCCACACCTGAACTACGGAATGGCACTACATTGTCTTTTCCGACGAATCCCGCTTCTGCCTGCAACACCACGATGGTCGGATCCACGTGTGGCGGCACCGCGGCGAGAGACTGTATGACGCCTGCATTATGCATCGCCATACCGGTCCGTCACCTGGCGTTATGGTTTGGGGCGCAATTGTATATGACACCCGCACTTTTCTGGTACGCATCGCCGGTACACTCAACATCCACCGCACCATCTCCGACGTTTTGGAGCCTGTAGTCCTCCCTTACCTGCAGGACCTGCCAGCGGCCACGTTTCAACAGGAAAATGCGCGCCCGCACGTGGCACGCATCGTGCAACTATTCTTTACGGCCCACCAGGTGTCACTGCTGCCGTGGCCAGCCTGTTCTCCAGATATGTCGTCCATCGAACACGTCTGGTCGTTGATCGGCAACCGAGTGGCCCGGCAAGTACCACCCGCGGCTACGCCTGATGAACTGTGGCAACGTGTGGAAGAAGCCTGGACCGACATACCCCAAGCCCACGTCCAAAGCCTCTTTCGTTCGATGCCGCGGCCTGTAGCGGCTGTTATTGCCAGCCATGAGGGCCACAGGGACTATTGATGTCTGCGTGTTCCGCAAGTCGCACGGGCCTGTAAGCTCAGTCGTTTCATCTTTGTATATGTTGTTACGTGTCCAGTAAATCTGGTTTTGCTATCTCGTGCCCTTCTTGGTGTTGCATTTTGGGTGGCCAGCAGTGTATATATATGTGTATACACACATATCTAGTGAGAACTGAATTATGACCTCCCCTATCAAAAGTGGATGCGGCCTGTTGACCACGCGATTTCCGAGAGGGCGTGATTAGTATACCGACGTATCTTTTATTAGGTGTGAGTAAGAAGTAGGAAAATAAAGAGTAGGGTGATGGGTAAACGCAAGGATTTATCGGACTTTGAGAAAGGACAGATTGGGGGAGCTCGAAGAGAAGGTACCTCGATTCTCCAAACGGCTGAACTGGTGGGTTGT
Organism: Macrothele yani; assembly: GCA_039090855.1. Lineage (NCBI taxonomy): Eukaryota > Metazoa > Arthropoda > Arachnida > Araneae > Macrothelidae > Macrothele > Macrothele yani. Next base: position 18,875,860 of record CM077023.1, on the reverse strand, counting down.
TCGTGATCCGCCGTAGTTAAAGTGGACTGGGATGAGATTGGTCAAACAAAGACTGAGAGGCAAAATTTCTCAGGACAGCGAAAGGCTGATGTGAGAGTGAGAGGTGAGCGCCAGGTGTGACGATTCGTACAGTCCAACAGACGAAACACTGTTCAACAGTTGACTACCCAATACAACAGAGGTCAACCCAGAACAATAACTTTCATGCCCATGCGTCGCATGTTTGCACGTATGGGCTATAAATGCAGATGATCCCGATGACATCCTTTTCTAACCACGGTGCATCAGCGCAAAAGACTCGCCTGGAGCAAAGATCTTGCAAGTTGGACGTCGGATGACTGAAAAAACGTGTTCTGGTGTCACGAGTCTCGTTTTCTACTTCCACTCCGTGGATTGTCGTTTACTTATTTGACACAAAGAGCATGACGCACTCGATCCATCCTGCATCGCCTCCACAGTGCAAGGAGGTGGTTGTGTGGCAGGAACTTGGATTCCTGGTACATGTGGAACGTATGACTGGTGCCCACTGTCGTGAATTGCTTGCTGACTTTGTACACCCAGCATTGTTGCATTTTTTCCTGAATGGAGACGTTGTCTTCCTAGATGACAATTTGCCAAACCATTGGTACGATGTTAGCCAGGAATATAAAATAATTTGGAAAGATTCAGTAGCCTGATTCAATTCCAATACAACGCAATTTTTTTATCACACACTGTGTGTGACGAATTTATAAGTAGTAATAAGTTTAATGAGTCAATCTACTGGAATGTTTTCGATCACTCTAGGAAAGTAGTACATCTCCAGCAGTTACAATAAATGCTGCAAGTGGGCTTGAACGGCTATTGAAAGATCCGGAATTTAAATTCTGGTTGACATTTTTTCGTCATCTTATGCCTCACGTAGACATATTGTACCACCAATTGCAGAATCGTCAAACGGATGCCGTGAAGACAAAACATTGTGTTTCAGCTTTTATTAACGCTATGCAGAACATAAAGGCTCATATGCCGATTGACAATACAGACTGTTCTGAGGACGAAACTCCGGATCAGCCTCCCCTCCAAAAAAGAGACGGGTGGAGCAGAATAACACTATAAGAATAGTTGCCGCAAAAGAAGTATGTGACCTAATTACCACTCAACGGTTTCATTTTTTACAGATCATCTTGAAGCTGCCGAACTTTTTTTACCTGAAAATTTTGCCAGTTACGCTAAGCAGTTTCCAAACCATGAGATGGACGTTGCAGTAAAACGTTTTGGAGTGCTAGTAAAGGAAAAGCTGTATTCGGAGCTCAGCGTGTTGTATAACCGAAGCGATTTCCACAATATTACAGGTGCGACTCAGCTGTTACAGTTCATGCTGAAAAATAATTTGGAAGCATCCTTTTTGGAAACTGTGAAACTTCTTCGCATCTTAGTTACTATCCCAATGACCACATCATAGCCAGAACGTTGTTTCTCGTCCCTCAAAAGAATCAAGAATTTTTTAAGGAACAGTATGGGACAAGATCGACTGACAGCACTTGCAATGTTGTCTATAGAAAAAAACATTACTGCTAGCACCAAGAAATTCAACGAACAAGTTATTGATATGTTTGCTACTCGTTGAGATCGACGCATGGAATTTATTTACAAGTGACAGGTATGTAGGTCATCACTGCTAAAACATTTTTACACGCTTTGCTAAAAACTCCTAAAATTGTTATTTTGTATGCATTTTTTTATCCTAGATGGTGCCATGTTTGGTGTTGAACACTATAAAATATTTTTAATATCTTATATCTCAAACAGAACATCTTTTTTTTTTCAAAATTTACAAACATTCTTTTGTGACCGATAACATTTAAAAATCGTAATGTTTAGGTACAATTAAATTTGCAACATATTTTATAAAGGGAATTAGAAAAATTTTAAGTCACAATGGAACAGGTATTTCAGGTGAAGCCAAAATTATCTGTATGATTGATCATGACGCACAATAACAGTTTGTTTGATACGGTAACATTTCAAGTAGTTCTTAAGCTCACCCTAGGAGTGATAAAAAATCCTGCATACTCGTATCTTTAAACTTACGTTCCTAAACAATCTTCGCTGCTTTAAAAGTTCGTTAACATCTAACATGCACTTCGTAAAACACAAATTTACTAATTTAAGCAGTACCGAAGTTTTAATTACGGTGAAATTCTCCCTCTAGGGGTGCTGAAATTCCTTTGTATCATATTTATTAATCAATTTAAAAAAAATGTTATTTTGATCTCCCTATCGCTGCAAGTCATTTCTCAATTTTAACGCTATAGGAAGTAAATGTTTTATTACTTTAATTAAAATTAAGAACCTTTTAAAAATTCTTAAAGCACTTGATGGAAGTCAGAAACTGTTAAATTTGACATTATTGACATTTCTCGCTTGCACTGCAAATTTTCCGCGGCTTCCGCTAAATATCAGTAAATTACGCAAACCATGTGTTTTTGTTACAAAATGTATTATTGATATTCCTTAAGCAGTGGAAAGTTACATAACTGCCAATCTTCCAATGCGGAGTGCGCTGGGCTGAGGTAGCCCAGTGGCAGTATGCTCGCCTCCCGAATTGAAGGGTTCGAGTCTCGTTGCCGCCGAAGACCCGTTGTGGTTCGGAAGTGATGTTAAATCGGCGGTCCCGAGGTAATGACTCCTCGTTATAAATAAACCTAACTCCCATCCTTCGATGTTTGGCCCGGGCCATTTAGCCCTCAGTGTAGCATAAATATTCCCCGGTGGGGCTCAGCTAATAATGTTTTATATATAAACTGGAAAATAAACCAGCAGGCAACCGGGAAAACTCAGTGAAAGAAAACATCAAAGTGATTTACTTGCATTTGTTAAATAAGTGTTTAAGTGCAAATTGGATATCTTTTGCATGGTAAACTTTTAATTAATCATCTCTGTTAATGTAAGTATTGGAAGGAAAAAAAGCTGAAGTGTACCTGTGAAACTAAGCATATAATATTTTTTATTCATTTCAACTGTATCACACAAAAAAAATTGGCTGTATGTGTACACAACACAGCAATAAATAACCCTTACCAAAGCACGAACAGACGCACAAAAATTTATCTTTGAAAAAGATATCCATAAAATTCGGACGCAGCCCCCTTATCAGCTAGGCAAGAGCCGCCACTGCATCAGATAGAAGGAAACCATCGTGGATCAAAGAAAAGCTTCACTGCTGTAGTCCCCTAACGTCTTTTGCTCCTGAATGTTTGCTTCCGGCAGAATACATAATCTCTTAGGTTGTGGTGGCGCTGTTGTCGCCTGTTTTACGTTACCTCTACGAGAGTTGGCGTTCTTCATGCGGACCTTTATATTCTTTGTTTGCTTAGAGCAGTTTTTTGTTGTTGTTTTCTGATTTTCCGCCAGTCCCTTATTTTGGTGAAACAAATATGCAATAACAATTAATATTACTATTTAAATTAAATTTTAGCAGATTATAGTTAGGCCTAAAAATCCGTACAAAATGCAAGCAATCCGTAGTATTTGGGATTTCTGAAAATGTTTCTGAAAAACTAAAGAGCAAACAAAAGCCTCAGCTAACCGGATTGGCGCAAGAAAACTAAAAAGCGATTTGCGAAGTTAATTTGCTACCGAGAAGGTAACAATCACGTGCTGTGAGTAGCTCGGCTGACTGTTCTTTGCCAGAATTGAAGTCAACAAAAGAACACAAACACGCATGCGCAGTCTGCTCCGACATCAGCCTTAATGTTAGTTTCTGTGCACTGCATCTTGTATCCCAGGATATATCGGCGCTAGTTACGTCTCGGCAAGCCTTAGCTTCTCCTCAGTTAGATATTCTTTGTTCTAACAACGCTTCTCATTGGTCAGAGTGTCCTGTAACCGTCCCATATTAGACCTAAGCATCGAGTTTACATTAAATAGAGACACCACTCCTATCCACGCAGCATTGGCCGCCATAAGTCACCGTCCGTGCTGCAAGCCTCGTAACTTTAATGGCTTCCGTAGTTTCAAACCAGCTTCTTGCCTGGATGTGACGTCGTTTGCAGTGCGGACGGTGACTTATGGCGGCCAATGCTGCGTGGATAGGAGTGGTATCTCCATCTAATATAAGCTCGATGCTTAGGTCTAATATGGGACGGTTACAGGACCCTCTGACCAATGAGAAGTGTAGTTAGAACAAAGACGCATAGAACAGAGGCGTATACACAGATAAAATGAGGGATTTAATAATTATCAATTATACAAGCTTACTGTTTTATCAATTGTGAAAATAAAAATGTGTTTTCTTCTTAACTTCACAAGATTTCCAAAAAAGAAACGAAAGAAAGACAGAAAACCAGCATTTTGGGAATGATTTATTTAAACTCGAAGACGTTACAAAACAAAAATCGAAATGCGATTTTTCCACGGTAAGGTAAAATAGTATTATTTGCCTGACATGTGCAGATAGTTCAATATTTTCGGTATTCTCACTATTTTAAGTTTTTAAAGTCGAAAATATTTCCTTACTTCAAATTTTACGGGAAGTGAAAGGATTGTTATTAAGTGGTCATATTTTTGAAATCTCGCTGCTGTGTAAAATAATTCAATCTTTATTCAACCAGAATAAGGGGGAAATAGATACAAAAAAAAAATACATGCACATATATTTTCCATATAAACGTTATTATCCTCACATCACATTAGCCTTCAAAGACTAATGATATAACTATTATCGCTCCCTGTCAGGTATCAGCGAACCACTACTACGTCTTATTCGCCGTAGTGGGAAAAAGTTAAAAGGTCAAAATTCAATACTAAACAATTTGCCCCCAAACTTTCGCCTAGTGGTGTCAACAATGAATTTAGATTCCCTAAATAAGGGCCTCCAAGCTCAGGGTCGACAAATGCATCGCGTTGTGTTTCATATGAATTAGCATGGGGTTTCCATGCTCATTCATATGCCGCAAAGAAGTTAAAATAAAAAGTTGCATGAATAACAATAAGAAAATCACTAATTGAACTCTAATGACATTTGGAGAAATGATCTGAGTGACACGTGAATTGAATTTAACTGTTTATTTTCTTTAGAAGATGGTCTTAAAGCTAGGTACAATGTACCGGTGAGGTTGCTTGTTTTAGCTAAACAATTTAGTATTTATTTCAAACAGGTATAATGCACTTAAATATTATTGACTTTAAACTTTAGTTACTGGTTTAAAACACGGCGCGGTGTGCCAGAGGAAAATTATCAATGCACTATGTGAGAGACTTTCGGGTAACTAGTCCTGCATAGCCGATGCAAAGCTATGAGGCATGAATCAGAAATGCGTAAGATAAAAGTCATCATACCCTCTTTTCCTTGGGAAGAGCCGATCGTGAAACTGGGTTGCCGGCTGGTCGTAGAGTCAGCTCTCCATCTTAATTGGTTTTATCTGGACTACTTTAAAATATTTACTACCTCATTTCTCTATCTTGGAAACATCTCTCCTCCGAAACCGCTGAGACCTCTCTTCTACTCAGACTGCAATTTTCGAGTGTTGAGTCCGTCGTTATCTCTTCGCGTCACTCGTCTCGTCTCTAGTCTGTCCTCATTCCTCATTCGGTTAATATTTCTGTTTTTCCGTGTCCGGTGTCCATCTTGAGGCGTGACGGCCCGACCGTCCGAATCACGTTGGGTTATGTCATTGGCCCTCACAGGTAGCCCTGCTATGCGATTCGCTGGCCATCCGTTCAGTTCGGGTCACTTTCCCAAAAATTATGTCTTCTTTCAGCTGTCAACTTGTTCTCACACCTTTTACTAATTAACCGCACCTAGCTACTTAGAAGCGAAGATTGTCACGTAGGTATTTCCGGCGACGTGACTTATCCCGAATTTCGTCACAACCCCGGACAATGCAGAGATGCTCGCAAGCGTTTGCTTGAGAAAAGGGATGACGCCCCCAAAAGGATTTATTGCGCTCCTGCTATTCTCTCAGCATCGGCTACGAGACTACTGCTATTATGCCTTCCTTCCGCGCGTTCCGTGAGAAAAAAAAAGAACTGTGAATGTCTTCCTTTCTCTTCCTTCCCATCTGAGATTTTCATCAAGTTTCTGTGAGAAAAAAAAATAATTTTCCCCTTTTTATTTGGCTTGAGTGCAATTAAGATTGTTCTAATTATCAACCGAAACTTTCGAGTAGCCTGGCTCAGCTTCACCGGAAAGTAATTTTAATCATTGATATTCTAATTTGGCAATTTAAATATTTATTTCCTAGCGCTTTAGAGTAAAAATGAAAAAATAATAAATAAGCTAAATTATACGGACGAAATTTAAATGTTACGGGGATATAGAAAATTCCGCGGTAACATAACACAAAATGTACAAGTGTCATAGTTTTATAGCATAATTTTATATAATTTCCTAGTGGCACAAGCCCCACTAGGAAATTATATATTTACAACAAATAAAAGAAAACAGCTTTAAAAAAAACTAACTCATCACTTTTATGTATACATATAAATGTGACATAACCCATAAATATAAACTCGATGTTTACACACACACACAAAAAAAGCTTCCAGAACGCAGCTCCTAATAATAATTTTTTATATATATCACTTCCACAAAGAGTGGACCCACAAAGCTTAATGAGTACATATGTATCCATTCAGGATATAGTTATTATATATAAAAAACATAACATTAAATTCCCCCACAGTTCAAATACAGTATAAAAATAACATAGCCGGAATTACCCTTTACAAAAAACCAAATAATAATTATTATTATTTTACAAAAATATTTTCAGTAGTTGGGTCAAACTACTGAACTTGTTAGTGTTTTATTCAATATAATTGTCTCCAAGGTGAATCTGTACAAATCTCATTCAAGATAGAATTTAGAACATTCTTTGCCCAAGTAACTGCTATTATTTTTACATACAGTTGTAACAGCACGTCCTGTTAATTCAACAATTACAATTCAATGACAGAAAATTAATACTGTTAACCATAAAACATTGCCAACCATATTATTCTCACATATATATAAACAGCGATATATACGCCTGCATATTTTACAACTACTAAATAAAATACTCAATAAAATGTACAATAATGAATGATAGGTCTACTGACATTAAGTTTACTGTTAGTTCACTTAGCATTTGGATGTCTTTCATGAGCTCTATGACCAACAGTGACTTTCTAAGATTTAATATAGCTTGCTATTGTGGTATTTACAGTATTAGGAAAGAACTCATTGTGGTAAGTGAGCAATATTGGTGACTATTTTGTTAAGGAATTTTTCCCATCATCTGCGGATAAGTCCATTTCTACGAAGATTATTGCTAATTGTTAATATCCCCCAAAGATACGGAGAACCAGTATTCTCAGGTGATGTTGCTATGGTCTTCCCACAAATGTGACAGCATATAATCCATGGACAGACCTATTGGCCTTAACATAGTGTGTAGGGAAAAGTTGTTCCGACTCACAAAAATCACACACAAAAGAACTCACAAGCCCCACTAGGAAATTATAGTCCTTAGTGACAACGTAAAGGTCCTAGATTACAATGATGCATTTCTCAAATACGTATTTTTGAAATTTTATTTCTCTATTAGTCAAAGATTTATCACATTAATGTAGAATCCCTAGATTTATGTGTTTCTTTAAAAACACACAGCACATTAATTAAAAACAGAAACAGTTTCTTTTTTTTTTTTTACCATCATGAATTTTTATTATTATGGACAGAATTATAAGATGATGGACAGATAATATATAATCCTTAAAACAATGACTAGTTTTTCTTTTAAATAACTTTACATTGGTTTTACCATTAATAATGGTGCAGCTCATGTGTGTGGAGCTGTACTATTGCATTAAAATATATATATATATATATATATATATATATATATATATAGTGCCAACAAACAATAAATAATAACACACACGATACACGGTTTAAATGTGTTCCATGTTAATTTAAAGCAGGTGAACCTTGGGATGGGGAAAAAAGATCTGATGAAATATTGTTGTTTTCTCAAGTTTGTTTAAAATGTAACAAAAATATTATAAATACACAAATAATGTATCCTGCAAATCACAATAAAGTATGATTTTTGACACTGTGCACTCCATATAAAATCAAACCTATATAGTGCATCAGTTATTAAAGAAGGTAAGTATGAATGCATTAATTTACCACAAATTTTCACTTTCGTACTATACGATATTTCAAATACAGAATTTGGATTTGTCTGTTCCATATCAATATCCCTTAATCAATATGTGCCAGTACTATGTATGTTATTCCATGAATAGGCTCCTGCTAATTAGTAAAAAAAGTCCCAAATTTATCAACTGACTTTTCCCTGAAGTTATTCTTCATATTAAAAAAAAAGTACAGTATACAGCAATTTGCCATTATGTCTTAAAAGAAAAATGTTTAATCAATGCAATCCTCCAGTTCTTACTTCTGGAACTAAAAAGAACATACAGATGCTGAGAACAACTCAAAGAAGCGTGTAGAGATGCATGCTTGACATAACCAGGGAAGACAGGAACTCATGAATCCGAAAAATGACAAGAGAAGATGACATCAAGATCAAAGTAAAGTCTATAAAGTGACAATGGATAGGACACATTTCTAGAACTGACCACCAACTGAAATATTATACTGGATACCAAGGGGCAGAAAAAGACCAAGAAGAAGACCGTGTGGGAGTTGGGTGGATGAAATTTTAAAACTTGTTTAAGTAACATGCAGGAGACTGGCTTATGACTGAAAATTGTGGTAGAAACTTGGGGAGAGCTTCATCCAGCAGTGGATTGGTAATGGTTGACGATGATATACATATAGGGGAGGAAACATTAACAAAACAAAAAATCTCATGTAAATCAATATGTCCATCGTGCCTACATTTACTGATTTTTGTGTAATATATGTTTTGTTAGGTTTGAGCGTACATTCATTCATATAATTTTCTGTGTAGCTTGTTTAGCTGCATAATGCAATCTAATAGTTACATATTCTCTTACATTTAGTTTTTTTGTTTAATGTTGTGACATGATTGAAAAATCTTTTTTAATGTTGTGATATTATTAATAGACCTCTCGCACTTCCCACTTGTAAATTTATTATATTTGTGGTGTAAAAAATGGGAAAAGGTTGTCCCCCGCCCACCCACCACACAGTTTCATTCCCAGCTGCAGAATGGGTTACAGAAGCAACTGACTTAGACTACATAAGATGCTCATAAGAAATGCGCAGGTAGCATGTTCTTTTTCTCATTTCCCCATCCTACCTAGTCACTGAATAAATGTCTCACCTATTTACTTCACTTTTAGCATTGACAGTGATTATGCGTACCCTAGCAATTTTGATACCAGTGTGGGCTACAGTGACTTTATTTACATATAGCCCCAAGAACAGAAAAAAAAACCCAGTCATGGGATTAAATGCCATCACATATCATGCAACCAGTGTCATATAATGCTTTGAAAAATAAAGTGATGCATGGCTGTAACTAAAATTTGAAAGAGTAAGTTTCAGAAAAGACTAGCATATTGGGTAAAATGAAAAATTCGGTTAAGAGTGTAGTGAATATGAAGAAATATATATTTCAATGGGCTTCAGTCAACTTCAAAGAAGCCAGAAAAGCAGATACACATAAAAATTATTCAGAAAAAAATGCAAGTTTATAAATTTTCTATGTTAAATATTGCTTAAAAACATGTAAAAACAAGTGCAAAATTAAACGTTTTTCATCCTGGTAGCACAACCTAGAAGTAAAATAAATGATGTGTTGTAACTTTTTTTTTTTTGATTGGAGGTTTAACGACCACCGTGAGCAACTCAATGGGCTATAAGCAGTCGCCCGTCCCTAATTTAGGGTCACTGGTTCCAGGGAAGGGAGAGAGCCAGTGCCGTAAGACAAACACAACATCCATGCCTGTACCGGGATTCGAACCCGGACCCCTTACGGACGAATGATCAGAGGCCAGCGCCTTAGACCACTGTGCCACCGGGGCAGCGTTGTAACTTTCAAAATGCAACTAGTGTATACATTTGACTTCAATTTAATGTGTTTTTCAACGTCTGGTTTGGTTTCAGATAACTTAATTAAGAAATGGAACTATTAACAGTTTACACAAGTTCTAAAAGTGTACGATGTCAAAGGAGACGTTAAAATCACCCATTTATAAGTTGAATAAGGAGCTTTTGAAGCGAAGTCGTAATGAGCGCTCATCGTGCTAAATATATACCCTGAGTGGCCACTTTATTATGAACACCTGACAGTTTTAAGCAAATGAGCTATGGCTGCACGCTGTTGCCGCCAGAGGGCGAAGCTAGTATAAAAAGGGAAAGCTTAGTGCTTGCGACAGTAGTAGAAGTGATTTTTGGGGGACGAGATGGGTAAAAAATGCGATTTGACGGACTTTCAACGTGGGATGATTGTTGGAGCTCGGAGCGAGTATCACCGAAACCGCCGCATTCGTGAAATGTTCCAGAGCAGCTGTTGTTAAAGAGTTTAAAGACTGGACTGTCAGTCAAAAAACTGGGTCTCTCCGTGCAACGTGTGGTCGTCATCGACTAGTGACTGCTCGGGTGGAACGGAGAGTGTCCAGCATGCTACAACACTTCAAGCTGGTGGAGGCAACGTTATGGTTTAGGGAATGTTTTCCTGGCGTGCTTTGGGCCCTTTAATTCGTGTTGATCAACGTCTGACTGGCACATCATATCTAAACATCGTTGCGGACCAAGTGCATCCTGTCATGCGGATGATTTATCCCAATGGCGATGGCTACTTTCAACAAGATAATGCGTCCTGCCATAGTGCTCGTATTGTACAGGATTGGTTTCAGGAGCATGCCGATGAGTTTACTTTGCTTAGGTGGCCCCCACAATATCCAGATCTCAACCCCATTGAGAATTTGTGGGATGAAGTTGATCAAGCCATCAGACAGCTGGATCCACAACCCTGCAATATCACACTTCTGGAAAGTGCTATTCATCAAGCATGGTCTCAGATTCCACAAACCACCTATCAACATCTCGTGGAGTCCATGCCACGAAGAACCGACGCAGTATTAAAGGCAAAAGGTGGCCCAACGAAGTACTGAGAGGGTGGTCATAATAAAGTGGTCACTCAGTGTATATATCATCATCATCATCATCATTGTCAACCATTATCAATCCACTGCTGGACGAAGGTCTCCCCAAGTTTCCTCCACAACGGTCTGTCTTGTGCCAGTCTCCTCCATGTCACTCCCGCATATTTACGAATTTCATCCACCCATCTCCCATGTGGTCTTTTTCTGGGTCTTTTCTTGTCCCTTGGAATCCAATCTAAAATTTCGGCTGTCCATCTATGGTCTGTCCTTCTGGCAGTATGTCCAGCCCATTGCCATTTCAGGGATTTAACTCTGATCATGATGTCTTCCACTCTCGTCATTTTTCGGATCCACGAGTTCCTCTTCTTATCTCTCCTGGTTATACCAAGCATGCACCTCTCCATGCTTCTTTGAGTTGTCTGCAGCCTTTGTATGTCTCTTTTAGTTAAGGTCCACGTCTCTGCACCATACGTAAGCACTGGAAGGATGCATTGATCAAACACTTTTCTTTTAAGACATAACGGCATATTGCTCTTGAAAATTATGCTGTTTCTTCCAAAAGCTCTCCAGGCAAGTTTTGTACGCCGATTAATTTCTTCATCAATGTGACCCTCACTTGATATCTGCTGTCCAAGATAAACATACGTATCTGTTATCTCCAGTTTTTCTCCATCAATCGATAAATCTTCATTTCTTGTAAAAGCATTGAACATCACTTTTGTCTTCTGAAAGTTCATTTTTAATCCCACTTCTTTACTCTTGTCAGCAAGTTCCTGGGTCATACTCTGCAGCTCTGATGGGGTAGTTGCAAAAATGACTACGTCATCAGCAAAACGAAGGTGGGTTAGATAATCTCCATTAATCTTTATCCCTTTGTTTTCCCAGTTCAGTGATTGAAAGACATTTTCCAATGTGGCATTAAAGAGCTTCGGAGATATGGTGTCACCTTGTCTCACTCCCTTTCCAATTTTTATGTGTGTTGTATTTTCAAACAGCCGAATCTTTGCACTTGCATTTTCATAGATGTTATTAATAATATTAATGTATGCATCTTCAATACCGCAGGATTTCAGAGCCGTGGTAACTGCTGATGGTTTCACCGAATCAAAGGCTTTTTCATAATCGATAAAAGCCATGCACAATGGAAGTTCATATTCCCTCGCTCTTTCAATTAGTTCTCTCAGTACGTGGATATGATCTATTGTGCTGTAGCCACTCCTGAATCCAGCTTGTTCTCTCGGTTGAGCCATGTCCAGTGTTACCTTCAAGCGGTGTGAAAGAACTTTAGTGAAGATTTTATAAACCACTGATAGGAGGCTGATAGGTCTGTAGTTCCTGAGATCCTCAATGTTACCTTTTTTATGTAGCAGGATCATTGTAGCATTGTTCCAATCCTCAGGAATCTTCCCTTCATTAAGGCATCGAGTGAAAATTTGGGCGAGTACTGTTTCAATTTCTCCACTTGCTTCTTGTATGATGTCTATAGTAATTCCATCTTCTCCTGGAGCTTTCCCCCGCTTCATGTTCTTGATTGCATGAGCAACTTCTGCTGGGAGGACTGGAAGAACTCTGGTACCTTTCATGATGTCTGGAGTACATGTATCATCCTTTTCATATAGTTTGGAGTAGAAATCTTTCACTCTTGTCAAAATTTCGCCTCTATTTCTTGTTATAGAACCATCTTCTTTTCTCAGAGCCATAATCTGTTTTCTTCCCTTACTGAGATGTCCCTTTGCTATCTTTAGGCTTTGGTTGTTTTCAATTGCTTTCCTTACTAGTTCACAGTTGAATTTTCTTAAGTCTTCAGTGATACTTTTTCTTACTGTCTTGCATAGCTCTATATATTCCACTTTGGAAGTCACATCTTCTTTAGTTGTCCTCATCTCTCTTCTTTTTTGCATCAACATTTTGGTTTTTCCTGATAATTTGTTTACATGCAACTTGTTCTTAGACCCAGCTAATTTTGTTGCTGTTTCCATAAGAGCTTTGGTTACTTTTCTGTTAACTTCAGAAATATCCACTTCTTCCGATGTTAGGCCTTCCAAAGCAGAGAATCTGTTCTTCAGTTCCAACTTGAAAGTATTATGGTGTTTTTTAAGGTTGGTTATGTCAATACATTTTGTTTGTCTTATGAGCTTGCCACATTACATAACATCTGATTTTCATTTCAGTAACAGCAGTTTCGTGTCTTTTACATACCTATGAAACTTCAAATTATTCCTTTTGCATTGCGATTGAAAGCACAACACGAAGATACCACATTCACATTTATCTGATGACAGTATTCTTTGAAACTAGCGAGTTTGTTTTTGCCTGCATGTGACGTCACGCCACAGATTAGCAGTGACCTATGGCGGCAGAGCCAGTGGTGTCTCAACCTAACACAAGCTCGATGGACCTAAGCCTATGGGGAAGTTCAACCATGGTTTAACATACGGCAGGATCGTTCTCTAGGAGGCAACAGAATAAATAAGGTGGGGAGACATAGTGTTCTTCGTCACAAACAGTTTCACGAAGATTATTTTAATTAGGCACCGGTCTACACTAATGACCAGTGAACCAGAGGACTAATGTGTTTAGGCTTATAAGTTTGACTTAGCAGATGCCCTACTTAATAAAAATAGATATTAAAATGTTTTAGACTTTTTAGTGAAAACATCTTTTATTGCAAAACACCTTTCCTTACTTTTACCCCGACGACGGCCCTTAATTGAAAGAAGGATCTAAACGTCCTAATAACGGAGCATTACAACGTATTCGCTAGTGCAAATGTTGTAGAACTCCATAAATAGTATTTATAAAGTCGTACATCGCATTTTTTTTAAAGGAGAAATTCAAAGTACAATATCTACTTCAGCATAGCATTCTTTACTTCACTCGTCGTCAGAGAAGTTTGTGCCGAGTGTTGTGTTTTTGAGTTCTGTGGTCAGTAATTAGTTCGTACCAAATTTAGTGTGTGGGCTTTTCTTCCAAGCAGTGATGTATTCAGGAATCTTTTCGGGGGTGCTTAGCCCCCCCCCTCCCCCGAAAATCCATTGACCCTCCTCCCGTAGGTTTTTGGGGGATCACCCCTTATATTTAGTTTAATTATTTTTGTTTACAGATGAAAATTTGGAGAAATTAATTTGGAAAACTTAAGAACATGAGGAAAAATATTTTAATAAAAAAATACGCATCCACATGGGCTTCATGTCTTAGTAGCATTAAGATCATTTTAAGTATTAAATTAATTTCTTTGTCTTATACACTAAAACTAAAATTGCCATCGGCATGTATATTTACGTTTTCTAAATCCGACGAGTCAATGCAGCCGATAATGTATACAGTACCTCGACGAAAAAAACCCCAAAAAACAGAATTTCCATTGCTAATTAGAGCCATAAATGACTTCACACAAAGTGAATAAATATCAAATACGTGGAGATAATGATTGATGACATCATCCATTCACACAAAGTGTTAACACTTTAAATAACTTTTTAATGTAGCTTTGAAATCAAAGTAGTTATGAAAATATATATACTCTAGAGCAAAATCTTTTACTCTAGATGAGAGTGCTTTTGTAAATCTGTTTATTTCATGGAACAATTGTCCATGTTAAAAATCTATTATGAAGTCCTACCAAAATTACTTAATATTTTCTCTAGATAAAAATCAGGAAGGTAGAAGAAGACCAGTTCATCTTGATCATATGCAAGAGACGCAAACAAGAAAACCAAGTACTGTTTCACAATTCTGTAAATTTTTTAAAACTCTTTTTATTTGATAGTTAAGTTTACTATGGATTTGTACATAATCACCAACGGCATGCTGTTTGCACAGCAATACATTTTCCTATTTTGATTTGAGCTATCTACTTCTTAACGATGGCAAATTACACCGCCCAACACACATTTTGTTACCTTGAAAGTTAAACCTATTCTTGGATATATTTGGGACGTTGATTTCAAAAATGGAATCAGTTTTGCCCTCTCAGCTCTATTTTTGTAGATAGCACATACCTACCCTATATAATGATTCCAGAGGTCATCCGTCAAATTTCGGGATCCTACATCGCATGATCTGCTATTTTTGACATAATCCTGACAAATATTGGTACTATATGCATACTATTGAAACAAACACATATTACTAAATCTGTATATTTCAACAATAGCATATAAACTGATCAGTCATTCAGCATATGAGAAACGTCTTTTACAGGACTTTTTAGAGTGAGATCTACGAGGACAGTCCCGCTGAAGGTTCCAGCAGTAATCTGCCATCACGTGGGTATCCCACCTTCCCTGGTATCTGTCTTCCATAGTTTTTATGTCATAGTGAAATCTTTCACCTTGTTCATCGCTTAAATCACTAAGTTTTTCTGGAAAGCGATTTAAGTGGCTGTATAGGTAATGGACCTTGTTGCTCATAATACAGCCGAGCTTATTTAAATTGGAGAGCATGTCCTCAACTAATTCAGAGTAGTTGTCTGCCTTATGTTTGCCAAGAAAGTTTTGACAACTAGAACGAAGTCCAGGCAGAAGACTCAATGTTGTCCATTGAATCTACGAATTGAAAACTGTGGATTTTACGACAATTTTGTATGGAGGCCTCCTTGACCCCGGGCCGCGACCATTTCCAAAAAGGGCTTACGGTATAACTTAGAGTACCATGAGATAGTATACCCAATTTGGAGGTTCTAAATTGAAAACTGTAGATTTTCTGATAATTTTGTATGGGGCCCCTTGACACCGGGCCCCGACCCCTTCCCAAAACCGTCTACGGTCTAACTTTGAGTACCATGAGATAGAATGCCAAATTTGGTTCTAAATTGAAAACTAGATTTTATGAAAATTTTGTATGGTGCCCCATTGACCCCTGACCCCGACCACTTCCAAAAGGGTTTACGGTCTACCTTAGAGTACCATGAGATAGTATACCCAATCTGGAGATTCTAAATTGAAAACTGTAGATTTTACAAAAATTTTGTATAGGGCCTCCTTGACCCCGGACCCCGACCACTTCCTAAAACGGTCTACGATCTAACTTAGAGTATCATGCTTAATTTGGAGGTTCTAAATTGAAAACTGGATTTTACAAAAAAATTGTATGGGCCCCCCTTGATCCCGAGCGCAGACTCCTTCCTAAAACCGTCTATGGTCTAATTTAGAGTAACATGAGATAGTACACCAAATTTGGTTCTAAATTGAAAACTGTACATTTTATGAAAATTTTGTATGGGGAGCCTCTTGGCACCGGGCCGTGACCCTTTCCAGAAACCGTTCACGGTCTAACTTAGAGTACCATGAGATAGGATACCAAATTTGGTGTTCTAAATTGAAAACTGCAGATTTTACGAACATTTTGTATGGGGTCCCTGGACCCCGGGCCCCGACCACTTCCAAAAATAGTTTACGGTCTAACTTAGAGTACCATGAGATAGTATACCCAATTTGGAAGTTCTAAATTGAAAACTGTAGATTTTACAAAAATTGTATGGGGCCTCCTTGGGCCCGGGCCCCGACCCCTTTCCAAAACTGTCTAGGGTCTAACTTAGACTACCATGAGATAGTATACCAATTTTTGTTCTAAATTGAAAACTGTGATTTTATGAAAATTTTGTATGGGAGCCCCTGGACCCGACCACTTCCTAAAACGGTCTAACCATGGTCAATTTGGAGGTTCTAAATTGAAAACTAGATTTTACAAAAAAATTGTATGTGGCCCCCTTGACCCCGGGCCCGACCCCTTCCTAAAACCGTCTGCGGTCTAATCTAGCGAAACATGAGATAGTATACCAAATTTGGTTATAAATTGAAAACTGTAGATTTTATGAAAATTTTGCTCGTGACCCCGGGTCCCGACCCCTTCCAAAAACCGTCTGCGGTCTAACTTATAGTATCATGAGATAGTATACCAAATTTGGTGGTTCTAAATTGAAAACTGTAGGGCCGCAAAATTTTTGTTTTTGATTTGAGTGAATGTGCAACATAATTTACTTTTTTTTTTTTTTGATTGGAGGTTTAACGACCACCGTGAGCAACTCAATGGGCTATAAGCAGTCGCCCGTCCCTAATTTAGGGTCACTGGTTCCAGGGAAGGAGAGCCAGAGCCGTAAGACAAACACAACATCCATGCCTCACCGGGATTCGAACCCGGACCCCGTTCGGACGAATGATCAGAGGCCATCGCTTAGACCACTGCGCCACCGGGGCGGCCATAATTTACTTGAATTGTTATGTAAACTCTTTGAGCCGCCCCGTTGGCGCAGTGGTCTAAGCGATGGCCTCTGATCATTCGTCCGAAAGGGGTCAGGGTTCGGATCCCGGTGAGGCATGGATGTTGTGTTTGTCTTACGGCACTGGCTCTCTCCCTTCCCTGGAACCAGTGACCCTAAATTAGGGACGGGCGACTGCTTATAGCCCATTGAGTTGCTCACGGTGGTCGTTAAATCTCCAACCAAAAAAAAAAAACTCTTTGAATGTGAGCTCGGTAGACTAAAAACTGCTAAAAAGGCGCCATCCTAAGCCTTATAATTACTGTTTTTTGAATGAGTGCATTACCACTTCGACTTGTTATGTAAACCTTATAAATATGAGCACGGCGGATTAAAAATTGCTAAAAAAGCCTACGCCTTTAACAGTAAAACTTGTTTCATACCTCAGTAAATGTGTAATATTATTGACTAGAATAATTATGTACATTTTATGAATGTTTACTAGTTTGCCAGTCAAATATTGTTATTAATAATATCTGCCGTTCTGACGAAACATACACTGGCGGAAAGTGAAAAAAGAACACCAAGAAGGAATTGGCGGACGATCATGAAATTTACATATGTTAGTGGGGTCGAGTTTACGTAGGTGTGATGTTAATTTCGAGACCAACCGGTGAGCGCTTACGCCACAGCACGGCATAATATGGAAATTATCGTCGGTGGTATTTAAGGAGTACGGCGAAGTGAATATAATCAGTCGTCGGCGTACAGACACGTGCGAAGACCCTGAAGAAGCTGCAATGCCTGGACATGGAAGACGTGTACGATTTCAGCCGTTATAGGACTTTGAGCGAGGTCGTCTAGTCGGACTCCGCGAGGCCGGGTGGCCGTATCGTCGTATTGCGGAGCGAATTGGACGGTAAGTATCGGTGGTGGTACGATGGTGGTGTAGATGGTCCGAGGAACATTCCCACACGAGAAGACGTGGAACCGGTAGTACAGACGGACTGATGAGCGGACCGATCGACGCAAAAGAAGAGCGGCGTTGTCGGGCAGAACATCCACTGCGCCGCAAATCCGAGCTGCCGTTGCACCTGAGGTGACTGTGCGAACAATCCGCAACCGTCTACTGGCTGCAGGACTACGTGCACGTGTGCCTCTGACTCCAGCCCACCGTCAGGAACGGCTGCAGTGGTGTCGCCAACGTCTGCACTGGAGAACGCAATGGCGATCTGTCGTGTTCAGCGATTAAAGCAGATTCTGCTTGGGCACCTCCGATGGCCGTGTGCGTGTTTGCAGACGCACAGGGGAGCATCTCCACCCTTCTTGCATCCGCCAGCGACACACAGGGCCTACACCTGGTCTCCTGGTGTGGGCAGCGATCAGCTATCACTCCCGTAGACAACTAGTGTTTGTACCGGGTACCTTAAACAGCACCTCCTACATCAACAACATCATTCAGCCCGTTGTTGTGCCATTTGTAAAGTCGGTCCATCGTGGTGTTTTCCATCAAGATAACGCACGCCCACACACGGCACGTGCAACGCAACATGCACTTCAGGGTGTGAGACAACTTCCATGGCCTTCACGTTCAGCGGATTTGTCCCCCATTGAGCACGTGTGGGATTTTTATGGCACAACGATTTATCCGGTCTTCACGGCCAGCCACGACCATCCCCGATTTACGCGTCCAGGTTGAGGATGCTTGGAACTCAATACCCCAAACTTACATCCAACATCTGTACGACAGACTCCATGCCAGAATTGCACAGTGTGACGCAGTTCATGGCGGTTCAACCTCGTACTAACCATGTTACATGGAAATGTTATTTTTCAGTTCACCAGCAAATACAGCTGTATTTTGCCATAATGTTTTGATCACGTTATCCTCTGTATTCCGTTATTATGCTGTATAAATTTCGTTGGTATCAGACGTCTCCTTCTTGGTGTTCTTTTTTCGCTTTCCGGCAGTGTAGTTATTATTATTATTATTATTATTATTATTATTATTATTATTATTATTATTATTATGCATGAAGCAAGTAGAAGCTACCCTGCTGAGTGAAGATAGAAATATAACGCCAATATGAGTTACAAAGCTGTCGTAGAAACTTTCTGATATTACTTGATCCTTGACATACAGCGCCGATTCCGGATGAAGAAACAAAATAGAAACGAAATGTCGGTAATTTGTCTTGTCGGTGTTTTGTCCGGCATCCAAAGAAAACAGCTCTGACTTCAGCTCAATGAGAGTATTTCATTTTAAAGTTAATAACGAAATTCCCTTATATGGTTTTGAATCTACTGCGAATGAGTTCGTGCAAGTTAAATTTTTAAGACATTCACTGGTACGTTGGGTTCCGGTAGCGAAGAATTCCCATTTCGACATCTGCAACGTCATAATATCATCCAAAATTTATTCTTTTAGAGAACTAGGGCAAGTATCTCTGAAATGTCTCACGATCACATCAAATTATGCAACTGTTGTGTGGCAGTATCTAATGACCTTTTCCGATTTATGCGAAATGTCAGAACACAAGTAAGCAAATAACTAAGTAATAATTAAGAATTGCAGAACAAAAAACGTAAAACTGTTTAAGTTATTTACTTTTGAATATATATAAAAATATATATATATACAGGTAGGCTCAGTTATGGTTGAGCCGTCAGTTTGGAACGTAGGACTACGACTTGCAGATCGGAGAGTTGAAATGAGCTAGTCGAGTATGGTTTCAAAGCGTTTAACTAATTTGTTATGCCAACACAGGTTTATGATATGAAAAGTAGCTTACGTAATATTTACAAATAATACTAGTTACATTGCGATCACAACGCAGATCGACACACGAATTACCCAACCTGGTGCTTTGTCTTCTTGGGCTTCTTATATTCCTCATCATTTGCTTTTGCCTCTCGCTTTGATTTTCTCCACTTTTGCTTGCGTTCATTCTGCGAATTCGGCGGCATTGTCGAAAATGTTAACCCGTTCACAAGAAAACAATTTTGAAATATTTTTGTTTGACCCTTTCGTCCCGAATGGTACACATATGTACCACAAAGTGTGCAAATTACCGGAAACCTGGAAAACGCTTGACATACAAGTAAATGTTGAACCACGGCGGGGTCTTGTGTTACCGCTTGCTGAGAGGTTAACACATAGAAGACTGGAGGGGGACTTTTCCTGCGATTGGGTAATGCAGACGGCTAAATGGAAGTGACGACTACAAAATACCGTCTAAGCACATTCACATCGTGCTTAGATGGTATTTTGTAGCCATTGATGTTGTTCGTACAGATTCGTCATTGCATTTCTTTATATGGAAGTGTTTCAGGCAAGATTATATGTTAGTCAAACATGTTACTCATTCATGAAATCAACACTGTAATTACGCCTGTATAAGAAAAAACAGGAAATATTGGTATAGCACCTCCAGCACTGTTCTCGCAGGGAAGATTACAGACGCACCTCATTCGCCCACCTTCGATTTGTAGTTCGTGCAACTTCCGTCGAATATTGTACGGCGCTAGACTCGGGGAATCCCGGCAGGGTATTTCACAAGTGAATATACGAATTGCGTTTAAGGCCATTTCCGCCACGCGATTGGTCCAGAGCTGCTTTGGAGATTGCGATTAGGCGGGGCCTATGAGGAGAGTCATGTAACAGGAACACTGTCTTTTATCGGGGGAAGGTCTGCTTGCTAAGATATTCATTGTGAGGTTACTTACCATATGTGACAAATGATCATATTGAATTATGTCGTGGGAAGTTCTGCTTCCTAAGAAATTCACTGTGAGGTTACGTAACATATGTGACAAATGATCATATTTAACAATACGGTAAAGTAATTTTGTGCGCGATATCATAAGGAATATCTACAGTCTATCAGATGAATACACGTCGAAATCTATCTTAATATTAAAATTGAGGACGACTTCAATAAACAGCTAGTTGAATACCATACTGCGTATAGGCCAATAGATGGCAGCACGTCAGCCTAGTACCCATCAGAATTCTTTTTTTTTTTTTTTGATTGGAGGTTTAACGACTACCGTGAGCAACTCAATGGGCTATAAGCAGTCGCCCGTCCCTAATTTAGGGTCACTGGTTCCAGGGAAGGGAGAGAGCCAGTGCCGTAAGACAAACACAACATCCATATCTGACCGGGATTCGAACCCGGACCCCTTACGGACGAATGATCAGAGGCCAACGCCTTAAACCACTGCGCCAGCGGCCCATCAGAATTCGCGCTATTGTGAAAGTGCGTATATAAGGATACTAAAAAGTGTCTTTTCTATTACCCTATTACCCTTAAAAGGACCTTTAACAAAGAAAAGTATGTCTCCACAGCGAAATATATATTCTGATGATCAAATTTTTTCCCTCATAAATGTGAAGAGGTCTAGGTTAGCTAGAAAAAAATAAATAAATAGAGTGATTTTGTATTAGCAAAGAACTACCTAATGACACGAAGCAGGACCTCAAGCAGTGTTCTGTCGAAATAAGACAGTTCCGGTGGAATAAATACTCCAGAATGTTGTTAGCCATATCTTGTGTCTGATAAAATAGTAAGTAGTGATCTGTCATATGTATATTTTTCTAATATTTAGGAAATTCCTCATATTTTTGCCCCTCCAAACTTCATCGAAAATGCCTTCAATTCCACATTAAAAAAAAAAAAAACGTTAAACAACTCATGAGTTCTACATACAAAACACATCAGTACTATTTGCATTTTTGAACTTCACTTTTAGTTGGTAAAGTTCGATGAACACTTACCGCACGTGGGGCTTGGCTTTCAATTCATATTTCCGTTATGTGGATGCGGCATGGGGTTTTTTCATTTGGCCACGGGTCCACTTCTTTTTTTATTTCCGTTGGAATTTATTTTGCCTCATCACCAAATGAGTTTTTTTTCCTTTGCTGCATCCTCATTTACTTCAATACTTATTCATAACCCTAGTACTTTCGGTAATACTCCATTACCGTCTTCGAGGGGACGTTTTGCTCCGACTAGCACGGACCGTGTCAGCTGGGCATTTCGGTGGTTCTCGCGGGCTGCTTCTGTCATCGGCTATCGCTTCTTCTTGGGCGTTGTGGCGCCATCTCTTGTTGGTCAGTGATCTCATTTTTCGAACTTTTTCATTTCTTTGCTCAATTTTAATTAAATTTCTCCAGCTGTTTCTCAAAATATTAGGGTCATTATGGTTGCAAACTTTTGTCCTATTTTTTTCAATCATTACCGACTCTGCTATTCTGAGTTGTTTTTCGTATTTCACAAGTGAATGTACGGAATTGCGATTAAGGCCATTTCCGCAACGCGATTGGTTCAGAGCTACGTTGGAGATTGCGAGTAGGCAGGGCCTACGAGGAGAGTCATGTGAGTGATACGAGACGCACACGCCATAAGCCATTTTAATGTTCGGGTGTTTTCATTGCGACAATAGTTACCCCCAGTTGTTTTACCCGTACAGTCGGAATACGACAGGAGGTAAATAGAGAGTGTACTTTATTGGTAGGGGAACTTTTGAGTTTTTATATTAACATGACTCCATGGACTTGTGACTTATCTTTCGAAGTACCTTCAATCTATATAGTTCTCACAGAGCCGAAAAGCCGCCCCGGTGGCGCAGTGGTCTAAGGCGCTGGCCTGTGATCATTCGTCCGTAAGGGGTCCGGGTTCGAATCCCGCTGAGGCATGGATGTTGTGTTTGTCTTACGGCACTGGCTCTCTCCCTTGCCTGGAACCAGTGACCCTAAATTAGGGACGGGCGACTGCTTATAGCCCATTGAGTTGCTCACGGTGGTCGTTAAACCTCCAATCAAAAAAAAAAAAAAAAAAAGCAGAGCCGAAAGATGTCAGCGCTCAGTGCTGTAGAACAGGATTAGTATTGTTGTGTTTTGTATGGAGAACCATGAGCTGTTTAAAGTTCTTTTTTTTTTTTCGGGGAGAAAGCGGGTTGAAATGTGGCATTGAAGGCTTTTTTTATGAAGTTTGGAGGGACAAAAATATGAGGAATTTCCTAAATATTAGAAATATATATATATGACAGATCACTTACTATTTTATCGGACACAATATATGGCAAAAAACATTCTGGAGTATTTATTTTAACGGAACTGTCTTATTTCAACAGAACACTGTTTTGAGGTCTTACTTCGTGTCATTAGGCAGTTCTTTTGCTAATACAAAATCACTCTATTTGATTTTTTTGTTCTAGCTAGACCTCTTCACATTCATGAGCAAAAAAACTTGATCGTCAGAATATTTCTTTGTGGAGACATACTTTTCATTGTTAAAGGTCCTTTAAAAGGTTACTCTTTAGTATCTTTATAACGCACTTTCCCAACAGCACGAATCCTGAAGGGTACTTGACGTGCTGCCATCTATTGGCCGATACGGAGTATGGTATTCAACTAGTTAGCTATTAAAGTCGTCCCCAATTTTAAGATAGATTCCGACTTGTGTTCATCTGAGAAACTGCAGATATTCCTTATCATATCGTGCACAAAATTACTTTACCGTATTATTCAATATGATCATTTGTCGCATATGTTAAGTAACCTCACGGAATTTCTTAGGAAGCAGAACTTCCCACGATGTAATTTAATATGATCATTTCTCACATATGTTAAGTAATCTCACAATGAATTTCTTAGCAAGCAGAACTTTCCCAGATAAAAGACAGTGGCGCAGTGGTCTAAGCGATGGCCTCTGATCATTCGTTCGAAAGGGGTCCGGGTTCAAATCCCGGTGATGCATGGATGTTGTGTTTGTCTGGCTGCACTGGCTCTCTCCCTTCCCTGGAACCAGTGACCCTAAATTAGGGACGGGCGACTGCTTATAGCCCATTGAGTTGCTCACGGTGGTCGTTAAATCTCCAATCAAAAAAAAAAGAAAAAAGGTACTTCGGAAGATAAGTAACAAGTCCATGAAGTCATGTTGATATAAAAACTCAAAAGTTCCCCTACCAATGAATACATTCTCTATTTACTTCCTGTCGCATTTTTTTTATTGGAGGTTTAACGACCACCGTGAGCAACTCAATGGGCTATAAGCAGTCGCCCGTCCCTAATTTAGGGTCACTGGTTCCAGGGAAGGGAGAGAGAAAGTGCCGTAAGACAAACACAACATCCATGCCTCACCGGGATTCGAACCCGGACCCCTTCGGACGAATGATCATAGGCCAACATCTTGGACCACTGCGCCACCGGGGCGGCCTTGTCGCATTCCGACTGTACGGGTAAAACAACTGAAGATAACCATTGTCGCAAAGAAAACACTTGAACATTAAAATTGGCCACCCCGGTGGCGCAGTGGTCTAAGCGATGGCCTCTGATCATTCATCCGAAAGGGGTCTGGGTTCGAATCCCGGCGAGGCATGGATGTTGTGTTTGTCTTACGGCACTGGCTCTCTCCCTTCCCTGGAACCAGTGACCCTAAATTAGGGACGGGCGATTGCTTATAGCCCATTGAGTTGCTCACGGTGGTCGTTAAACCTCCAATCTCCATAAGGGGTCCGGGTTCGAATCCCGCTCAGGCATGGATGTTGTGTTTGTCTTACGGCACTGGCTCTCTCCCTTCCCTGGAACCAGTGACCCTAAATTAGGGACGGGCGACGGCTTATAGCCCATTGAGTTGCTCACGGTGGTTTTTAAACCTCCAATTAAAAAAAAACCTCCAATCAAAAAAAAAAAAAAAAAGAACATTAAAATTGCTTATGAAGAGTGCAGCAAAACGAGCATGTCTCCGTCTCGCCACCGGGGCGGAGAGGGGGTGATGATGGTTGACTGTTGTGTGGACCTGCTCGCTTGGGTACTTTTTCTCCCTTTCTCCGATTCTGGGTGCGCGGTTACACCTGAGTGTTCTGTCACTGTAGCTAAATTCTTCCTCTATTTTTTTTATCTATTGAATACACTTACTCAAATATCCTAGGTTTTAATTTTCAAAGGGCAGTTTTGGACCTGGCGTCTGTCACTTTCTTACTACAACTATTTAGATTTGTTCTAATTCAAATGCTGGAGGGACATCTGTGCGGAAAAGCCGAGGAGATTAGAATCGATGACGAATTTAATGCTCAAACGTCTCACCAACATGGCGGCAGAGATTGTGATTGTTGTGACGTCATGATCGTGATTACACGAGGGGAACGGCTGGCTCTTACTCCATTTATTCTAACCTCCTCGGGAAATACTACAGATGTCCAGCCAAAGCTGTGATTTCGATTCGCCAGTCTTTATATAAAATGAATATCCGCCCATTCGGCATTTTTTTTATTAGGGCTTTAAAGACCCCCGTGAGCAACTCGATGGGCTATACATCTTTTGCACCGATGTCATTTTGACGTCACGGTTACTTCCGGGGGTTAAGAAAAAGTTCGGCTGCTAAGGTTCCCATAGGATTAACATGAGGAAGCGATTTCTGGACCGTCTGTTACTCGATTGTTTGCAGTTTTAGAAATGGTTAAAAGTTGTGTGGCGTATGGGTGCTACTCAAAGTTCGAGTAAGGTAGTGGAATTTCCTTTTATCGCTTTCCAACGGCAGAAAAACGCCTGATTATGTGGAAAATAGCAATAAATCGGAAGGCATGGTCACCCAAGCCGACATGATCTGCAGTAAACACTTCATTTCAGGTATCACAAATATGCCTATTTTACTACGTTAATAGTCGAATTTTTATCGGTACATTTTCTTGCTCACTCTTTTGAATTATTTTCAAGTTTTTACGTAAATCCTTGTTATTCTGTTTAAAATGCTCTGAATGCACGACGGGTTAACTTTGCTATCTAATCTGAAATTGTTCAGTTTTCGTGAACTTTCAAGATTTTGTACTGTTACTGATTTCTAAATACTGAAACAGATGCCTTTTTTTCCGAGCCGAAATTTAAGGATACACGTCTACATAGAATCAAAGGGTACTGTCATACATTATTGTGTCGTCCGTTTCCCGGATCTATTTTTTTAGTGGAAAACTATTCAGTTTTTCGGGATATGATAAGTCGGTATTTTCTTTTTTTTAAATTGCAATATACACTGGAACCAGTCAGAAATGTAACAACTTACTTTACACCGCGTAAGAAATTTTTCGTTTTCAGTCTTCATAATTAATACATTTCTAACCCACCCATTGGTAACATACAGTATTTACATGCATCAAGGCTTTTATAAGCTTTTAGAGCTTTTCCGGTATAACACGAAAAACTGCCTATTAAATAGTTATAAATATCGTGATAGTTCAGATCAGGGAGATCCGTAGCAATACAAACTTGCAGACGATAAAAATATCTTTCAGGTATGTCATATGTATCTTCTAGGCCATTATTTCTATGCTTTTCTTCGTAACGTTGCTTTTCCACCACATTAAGATGCCAAATTTGTCAGAAAGAACAGTTTTTTTAACTGTATTTACAGCAGCAGCAGCCACTGAAAAGCATGGAGAGAAACCAGCTCGGGTACTTTCTAACCACCCGGAAGTCTAGCAGACAGTTTTGTGACGTCACGTGCAAAGGCTCTATAAGGAGTTGTCCGTCCCTAATTTAGGGCAACTGTTCTCAGGGAAGGGAGGTAGCCAGTGCAATAAGACAAACATAACATCCATGCCCCACAGCAGACAGTTTTGTGACGTCACGTGCAAAGGCTCTATAAGGAGTTGTCCGTCCCTAATTTAGGGCAACTGTTTTCAGGGAAGGGAGGTAGCCAGTGCAATAAGACAAACATAACATCCATGCCCCACAAGAATTTGAACCTGGACCCATCTCAAAAGAATGGTCAGAAGGAGTGTGCAGATCACTGAGCAGTCGGATGCCCCGTTCGTCATTAGTAAATGGAGTATGCACCTTCACTGTTGCACGACCTAATGGACAGTAGCAACTACGGTGCTCTTTCACTTGTTCATAACGTCCTCACCCACAAGCGAAAGGACTGACTGTTCGCTTTAAGTAACCGTAGGGCACATGCGCACTGAAATTTCACGATTGATTTGTGTCACTCACATATTGCATTCATCCTCTACTCCGAGTGACATACAAATGTTTGTTTCCATAGCATTGTGCCTACCGCACAGAGAAAAACAGTTATCCATGCTTCGCACTTCTTACTCCGGCAGTGTGCTGTACCTCTTTAAGAACGCATTCTCGGGCCGGATTAGTTATATGGCTTTCTTCAAGAATATCAGCGAAAAGCAGTTCCCAGTGTTTGGTCAAACATTTTAGAAACACCCTGTATATATATTTTAAAACATCTGGTTAACTTGCTTAAAAGTAGAGGATCTGCGACTGATACATAAGTTGGTAATTTAAATATTACACCTTCAAGAGAAACAAAATTCCTGTACTGTTACATTAATAATTTAATTACTACTTCTAAATTTGGGAATGGCCGTTATGTTCTAGATAGTGATTCTTACAAAAGTAAATACCAAATGCTACATTACCCAAAGAACATGGCCGCCCCGGTGGCGCAGTGGTCTAAGCGATGGCCTCTGATCGTTCGTCCGAACGTGGTCCGGGTTCGAATCCCGTGAGGCATGAATGTTGTGTTTGTCTTACTGCACTGGCTCTCTCCCTTCCCTGGAACCAGTGACCCTAAATTAGGGACGGGCGACTGCTTATAGCCCATTGAGTTGCTCACGGTGGTCGTTAAACCTCCAATCAAAAAAAAAAAGAGCATGCCAATTAAAAAAACAACAACAATAGTTTTTAATGAAAAGAAATTCTACTAGTATAAACATATTAAACAGTTTATTTCAATCACATCGTGTATGTGTTTGCAGCAAATTTTCATGCGTTTTTAGTTTTTTTCACTTTGGAAGTTGTACTTGTACAGACGTTGTGTTTTCTGTTTGCTTCTGGGAATTTTTCACGTTTTCATGGAAAGATACTGTGAAGCGTGAAAGGTTATTGGCAATATTAGTGTTGAGTTGAGTACAGTGTTGCCAATTTTGGGGAAAAGTCGCTAAATTTAGGGACTTTTCGCTTGACGTTAGAGACAAAAATTTTGGTTTGGGATTAGAGACTTTTTTAGGGATTTTCCTCGTGGTTTTGGGGACTTAAGCGCCTTTTTCCGTTTTAGCTGTTTTTTTCCATAAACTTTGAGACAAAGTATTTTCTAGTTTCAAGGCTTAAATTTTATACAAACATTACGTAACCGCTAGTACTTAAACTTTCGTAAAGCAACAAATGCCAATTGGTTCACGACTAATCGTAATCGTTATCAAACTTCGTCGCCCATGTTAACATCTCATCCAACAAGATCGTTCGTAAATACCCGTTGCTGGTTTCTAATGCATTTCCTCTCTTTTTCCCGTACTTTCTGTTTACTTATAATTCTCCCTCAGGTTAGTGCTGGGGGTGAGCATCTGGGTGCATCGTATTCTGACTTGTGTTACCAAATTAGGGGTAAAGTCGCTAAATTCAGGGGAGTTTGGATTGGAGTTTGTCACAAAAATATTATTTTGGGATTACCTACATTTTTAGGAGACTTTAGGTGACTTTTTCTTTAATTATTTCAGGGCCTTTTTTTTTTTTTTTTTTTTTTTTTTTTTGATTGGAGGTTTAACGACCACCGTGAGCAACTCAATAGGCTATAAGCAGTCGCCCGTCCCTAATTTAGGGTCACTGGTTCCAGGGAAGGAGAGAGCCAGTGCCGTAAGACAAACACAACATCCATGCCTCACCGGGATTCGAACCCGGACCCCGTTCGGACGAATGATCAGAGGCCAACGCCTTAGACCACTGCGCCACCGGGGCGGCAGGGCCTTTTTTCGTTTATGATTTCAAGTATTTAAAATGCGGTTTTTGAAATTGGAAGAGTCTTTAATTTTCCATAGTTCCAATTTTGATTAGAAGTTTAACGACCACCGTGAGCAACTCAATGGGCTATAAAGCTGTCACCCGTACCTAATTTAGGGCCAATGACTCCAGGGAAGGGAGAGAGTCAATATCGTAAGACAAACACAACATCCATGCCTCACCGGGATTCGAACCCTGACACTTCTCGAACGAATGGCCATAAGTCAGCGCTTAGACCACTGCGCCACCGGGGCGGCCAATTCCCTTTTTCCTCCGTCTTATCAGGCATAGGACGCCTGCCTATTACCGTTGAGTTTTCGTGGGATCTCTTAGGCTGTGAATACGATAGTGGTGGGACTCACTTCTGCGTTTCCATTCGCAGAAATATTGTATCATTAAAACAAAAGTTATGTTTTATTTACATCAAAATAACAGTGACATATAACTGGGAAGAAAATGTTTTTTTTTCTTGTGCGAGAAATAAGCTCACCTCCAATGCTATAATTTATTGGTCCACCATACTGCACGTACTAAGTGCGCATAGCTAGTCATCTTGGCTATTTAAAAATTGTTGCCGTATTCTCTCCCCCTAAGTATATATATAT
This sequence comes from Macrothele yani, assembly GCA_039090855.1. Lineage (NCBI taxonomy): Eukaryota > Metazoa > Arthropoda > Arachnida > Araneae > Macrothelidae > Macrothele > Macrothele yani. The sequence continues at coordinate 18,846,192 of CM077023.1, read as the reverse complement.
GTGTGTATATATATAAATTGTGTGTTTGTTTGTTTGGGGTTTTTACCAAGGAGGTTTGAAGAAGAGGAGGTGAAGGGACCCGTTTTGAGTAAAGTCAAAACAGATCAGCTGTTTCTGTCTCCCCTCTGGGGTGGCGGGAGTCTGCGCTGCGGAGTTCGGGAACGTGACGTCACTTCATGTGGCTTAAGCAATTTTGCTTAGCGCATGCAAACCAAGGATGGAAAGAAGGAATATTTCGGACTTCTTATTTCTTAACATTAGGTTTTTGGTTATATTTTAAACATAGTTACTTGCACATGGGCAGTATGCATGGTTACTTGCACATGGGCAGTATGCATGGTTACTTGCACATGGGCAGTAAGTAACCATGCCAACTATACACTTCCGCTCAAAAAATCATTATTTTGTTCAATTTTTTAAAGAAATACCAACACATATTTTCCTGTTTTTTTCCGGAAATTTTTTATTATGGGAATGAATATTTCAGCCTCAATTTTTTTCATGCCTGTATGGGTAGAGTACGGGTCCGAAAAACCCGTTCAAAATCACGATTTCCCCATAGAGATATACAGGAGATTCTTAGGTTGGGCGCATTGGCGTAGTCAGCTGATAAAAAGTGGAGTCACGCCAGAAGCACAGGGAGAGGGCTGTTGCCACCTCCTCTTACTTCTAACCTCCTTGGTTTTTACGACCACCGTGAGCAACTCAATGGGCTATAAGCAATCACCCATCCCTAATTTAGCCGCCCCGGTGGCGCAGTGGTCTAAGGCGCTGGCTCTGATCATTCGTCCGTAAGGGGTCCGGGTTCGAATCCCGGTCGGGCATGGATGTTGTGTTTGTCTTACGGCACTGGCTCTCTCCCTTCCCTGGAACCAGTGACCCTAAATTAGGGACGGGCGACTGCTTATAGCCCATTGAGTTGCTCACGGTGGTCGTTAAAACCTCCAATCAAAAAAAAAAAAAAATCATCCCTAATTTACGGTCACTGGTCCCAGGCAAGGGGGAGAGATTGTACAACAAACATAACATCCATGTTTCACCTAGATTCGAACCCGGACCCATCTCGGACGAATGGTCAGCAGCCAGTCTTTAGACCACTGAGCCAATGGGGGCGTCATACATATACTATTTAGCCATATTAAATAATAATATAAACACATTCAGTTTTTTACATGTTATTAATTTAAAGTGCCAAATTAATAATAACAATAATGAGTCATTAAATTTTAAATGGCGTACAAAAATTCCACATAATTAAAATCGTTTTTTTTAGGGACTTTTTTTTCACTTTTGGAGACTTTTTATCACTGATTTGGAGACTTTTGGAATGAGTGAGTTGGCAACACTGGTTGAGTATGATAATGAAATAGGGATTGTTGAAATTTTGTGTAATGCTGTCAGTCACACAAGTGTATATATATGAAGAATAATTGTGTGCTGTATAGTACTCGTTAAAAAATTTGAAGAAAGAAAATTGTTTGTCATTATTTATAATTTTGTCGTAACTGAAGTGAAATTGTCTATAGATTAATCTTTCAAGTTCGCCATGGCAGCAGCTCCGCCAAGAACTCACGAAGGTAACATTTTGAGATTATATTTTATCCAAAAAAATATTTTATCGTTAGCGGAAGTATTTTGATATATAATATGTGAGGTTTCTTCGGTGTTACAGCCGAGGTGCTACGATGATAAATTTAGTGATGTTTTTGTAACATTTGTTTACAGTAGTTCCACATGCAGAGACCTAATTAGGCATTTCTTCGCCTACGGCAAACCATAAAATATTGCCCTCCCCCATTTGTCTTATTTCTATACAGTGTGTGTACATATATGCACACACATACATGTATATGTACACAAATTTTACTAATTTAGCAGTGTATATAGTGGGCTATATATATTCATATGCATGAAGATACATTGTTGCACAAAAATCATCGCACGCCAATATTATCTCTGTAGGGGTGGCGCAATTGAATTGTAACTGTTCGTATGGATTTTCCCAGCTGCTTCGAACTTTTGGTGCCTCATCAAACAGATTAAGTGCAGCTGGAAGCCACAGCTTGTAGTCTCGCAATAACAAAATTGCTCCCTGAGAATTTTCTATAATGTGAACGAAATCCAATGTACAAGGGAGAGCCAAATGAAAACCTGATTTTTTTTCTTAATTTATTTAACAAATGTGGTACACATGTGTATCGTTTTTCAATGTAATCTCTATTTTGTACAATACAAGTCTTCCAGTGCTTGCAAAGTGCATAGATTCCTGTAGAAAAAATTTGTTTGGTCACATGTGCAGCCACTCGTGCACCTCTTCATTGGACCTGAAAGTCTTTCTTCGCCGCCCCGGTGGCGCAGTGGTCTAAGGCGTTGGCCTCTGAACATTCGTCCGAAGGGGTCCGGGTTCGAATCCCGGTGTGGCATGGATGTTGTGTTTGTCTTACGGCACTGGCTCTCTCCCTTCCCTGGAACCAGTGACCCTAAATTAGGGACGGGCGACTGCTTATAGCCCATTGAGTTGCTCACGGTGGTCGTTAAACCTCCAATCAAAAAAAAAAAAAAAAAAAAAAAGTCTTTCTTCCTGTCGCACTTTTGAGTGGTCAAAGGATGTGAGCCTACCTGACAGTGCAGTGGTCTAGTCACAGGCTTCTGATTGTTCATCTGTGATGGGGTCTTGGTTCAAATACCAGTGAGGCATGGATGTCATTTTCTTGCAGCACTCTATCTCTTCCCTGGAACCAGTGGTCCTAAATTAGGAATGGGTGACTGCTTATATCCCACTAAGTTTCTCACAGTGGTCGTTTAACCAAAGGTAATCAGTTGGGGGCAAGAGCTGGTGAATATGGCTGATGTAGAAGACTTCCAAATAGCAAGCCTTGTATGGTTGCAGCTGTTGTACGGGCAGTATGAGGCTGAGTCTTAAAATGTTGCAACAAGATACCAGTACTCAGAAGTCCACATTGTTTGGATGGGAGCAGGCGAATTCATTGAAAACAAATTCGTCGAACGTGAATTCCTTAAACAAATTTATCAAACAAACAATTTACCGAATAATTACTTTTCAAAAAAGGTAAACGAATTCATTGAAGACAAATTCTTCGTTGAATGCAAATTTTTCGCAAACAAATTTATAGAACCGGGAATTGACTGCGAGGCAACTTTTTTGAAAAAATGAAACAAATTAATTGAAATAAGGTGAAACAAATTCATTGAACAACTGGCCACTAAACAGCTGGCCAAACGGACAAGTGCAGACACTCACTTTAGGGGTTGTATAAAAATTGAAGTTTCATATATGTGCAAAGGCCTAGGGATTAATATTTAATGCTTTAGTAAAAGGGCAATACTATTATTTGTGTCCAAACCTTATGAATCTGAGCATGATGCAATATATTCATAATGCTTAATAAATCAAGCTAATAATGCTGTGCTTTTACTTAAGCATCAAATATTAATAAACAGGCCTAGGCCTTTTTAACAGTTTTTTTCCCCGTTGTGCTCATATCATAAGGTTTAGACACAAGGTCTAATTAGTATTATTGCACTTTTACTTAGGCATTAAATATTAACATATAGGCGTAGGCCTTTTCAACAGTTTTTTTTATTTGATTGTGCTAGTATTCATAAGGTTTAGACACAAGGTTTTGTTAGTGTTATTGCGCTTGTATTTACTTAGGCATTAAATATTAATACCTTAGCCAAGGCCTTTTTTAACAGTTTTTATTCCATCGTGTTAATTTTCATTCGGTTTAGACACCAAGCTAAGTTCGTATTGATGTGGTTTTACTTGGGCATTAAATGGAATAAGAATTAATAATCTAAAGTAACTTATGGGATTTTACTAGGAAATTTTTCTTTAATAGCAAATTTTCGGAGAAAACTCTTCTCCTTCTTCAGGCTGACTTGTTGTCACTTTTTCCTTGTCACTATCACGGTTACGGTTTACCTTGACGGTTACGGTTAACCTTGACGGTTTAGGTTATTTTTCAACAAATCCTGCCAGATGTTAGGCAGGGAAAATCCTTTGCAGTCATTGATGATGGAATTTTGATTTTTCTCAATCTCTATTCCTTCTTTCAGTTTTCTTTTTGGAAATTGCTTTGGAAACTGATTACTTTAAGGGAATTCCAATCCATGCTGTGCCCAGTTTCTCTAACATGCCTATCTAATCCAGTCTTGTTGGAGCAATTTTTTATAGCTGCTTTATGCTCAGCTATACGAGTTTCTAGTCTGCGACCTGTTTCCCCTATGTAAGATAGTCCACAACTACAATTTACTTCATAAACTACTCCTTGCATTTTTAAAATATCTTCTTCTCTTTGAACTATTTTAGGGAAAATTTTTTTAACCATATTCTCTAAACTTGGAGCTAGCCTAATATTGTATTTTTTACTAATTCTCTTTAAAGCCTCAAATAAACCTTTGTGATAAGAAATTTTTCTAGTGAATTTTACTTGTTGCTTTTGTGGGTTCTTCGTACCATTAAAATTCAGAAGCTTCTCAATTTCTTCTTTAGGATAGTTATTCTCTGTAAGTATGACTTTAAGCTCTTCTTTTTGGGCTTCTTTTTCATCTGCTGTAGAAACTATTTTATTAATTTTTTCTAAAAATTGACTTGCTACATTCTTCTTAATAGAAACTGGGTGATACGAATTGAAATCCAGTAGTCTTTTAGTATTCATTGGTTTTTTATACCAACTAGTGAGGTATTTTTCATCTTCATAATAGATAGTAATATCTAAGAAGTTTATTCTTCTTTCTTTTTGAAGCTCAATAGTGAACTTAAGGGAATCATCTAATTCATTGAATGAGTCTAGAATTCTTTCTGGAATAATTTCTGAGCTATCTATTATAAATAAGATGTTATAATAGATAGCTCAGAAATTATTCCAGAAAGAATTCGACTCATTCAATGAATTAGATGATTCCCTTAAGTTCACTATTGAGCTTCAAAAAGAAAGAAGAATAAACTTCTTAGATATTACTATCTATTATGAAGATGAAAAATACCTCACTAGTTGGTATAAAAAACCAATGAATACTAAAAGACTACTGGATTTCAATTCGTATCACCCAGTTTCTATTAAGAAGAATGTAGCAAGTCAATTTTTAGAAAAAATTAATAAAATAGTTTCTACAGCAGATGAAAAAGAAGCCCAAAAAGAAGAGCTTAAAGTCATACTTACAGAGAATAACTATCCTAAAGAAGAAATTGAGAAGCTTCTGAATTTTAATGGTACGAAGAACCCACAAAAGCAACAAGTAAAATTCACTAGAAAAATTTCTTATCACAAAGGTTTATTTGAGGCTTTAAAGAGAATTAGTAAAAAATACAATATTAGGCTAGCTCCAAGTTTAGAGAATAAGGTTAAAAATTTTTTCCCTAAAATAGTTCAAAGAGAAGAAGATATTTTAAAAATGCAAGGAGTAGTTTATGAAGTAAATTGTAGTTGTGGACTATCTTACATAGGGGAAACAGGTCGCAGACTAGAAACTCATATAGCTGAGCATAAAGCAGCTATAAAAAATTGCTCCAACAAGACTGGATTAGATAGGCATGTTAGAGAAACTGGGCACAGCATGGATTGGAATTCCCTTAAAGTAATCAGTTTCCAAAGCAATTTCCAAAAAGAAAACTGAAAGAAGGAATAGAGATTGAGAAAAATCAAAATTCCATCATCAATGACTGCAAAGGATTTTCCCTGCCTAACATCTGGCAGGATTTGTTGAAAAATAATCTAAACCGTCAAGGTTATCCGTAACCGTCAAGGTAAACCGTAACCGTGATAGTGACAAGGAAAAAGTGACAACAACAAGTCAGCCTGAAGAAGGAGAAGAGTTTTCTCCGAAAATTTGCTATTAAAGAAAAAATTTCCTAGTAAAATCCCATAAGTTACTTTAGATTATTAATTCAATTAAACTAGGAAGCCATTTCTCAACATGAGCTTTATTCAAAGAATTGGAATAAGAACTTAAAGGTCTAGGCCTTTTTAAGTTCTTATTCCATTGTGCTCATATTAATAAGGTTTAGACACAAGGTCTAGTTAGTATTATTGCGCTTTTACTTGGGCATTAAATATTAATACCTTGGCCTAGGCCTTTTTAGCAGTTTTATTTTGTAGTGCTCATATTTCATAAGCTTTGCATCAAGTCAAGTTAGCAATATTACACTTTTACTTAAGGATAAATACTTTGTACACTTGAACAAAATCTTGTTGATTAATATTTAATACAACCCGGAGTGTTATCTCTCATTACTATTATTATTTTCCAAGATCTCAGCTTTAGGATAGTCACAGTTGTATTAAAACAAAACAAAAAAACAACTGCGTACACAATCGTCAAAACAGAAAACTTACTGCAAATCCAGAAAGCCTGAACCACGATCAGCAATAGAATAAATAAAATAAAAATAAATAAAACATGACTGAAAAAATGAAACAATAATTACTGTCAATAATTGTAGAGGATTAAAATTACTCTAAACATGAAAATAGGGTAAATTTCAGAAAAATAGGTAGAATTTCACAAAAGTGGGTATGATCTTCAAAAACCTGGATCAAAGTGCAGGTCTTGTATAGTTGCAACTGTTGCATGGGCAGTATAGAGTCAAGTCTTATAATGTTGCAACAAGACACTAGTAGTCAGAAGTCCATGTTGTTTGTATTTGATGGCAAGTCGAAGATGATTCCTGTTGAGATCTGCATACGGGTCACTGGTTACAGTGTTCACCCTGGGCATGTAGTGCTCCAAAATTACCCCTCGTTCATCTGAAAAGAAAGCATAATCTTCTTTGCAATTGGCTGCGTGCAAAAGCTTCTTCGTTTTGGGTGAGGAGAGATGGCGCCATTCTTTGCTCGCTCTGTTGGTATCTGGCTGATGATAGTGAACCCAGGTTTGATCTCCACTAACAGTTCTCTGTAGGATGTCATCGCCTGCTTCAAAGTGGCGCAAACACTCTTGTTAGGCCTCAACATGTTTCAATTCTGGAGTCAGCTGATTTGGCGCACTGAACCATGACTGATATTCGAAAGTGCCGCTATTTTGTGCACCATCACTCGGCGATTTCCCATCACAATGCCTTCAACTGTGTAATTGACTCTGGTGTCACTACTCTGTGCGCCTGATCCAGATGAGGAGAATCTGTCGCAGAACTCACACTTTTTCAGAACTTCCTGGTCTATTGGTATACTTGCTGGATTGACATACATGTATCACCATACTGCAACTTCATTTGACAATGAATTTCAATAGATTTCTCGTCTTCACTACTCAAAAAACAGATGACAGAACTTGCTCCTCTTTGGTACATGTTTCAAATACGGCGTCCATCTTTACAGTGCTACTGTGAACATCACTAAGCTTGTCTGCACTGTGCTGCCACCTGGGAGAAAATCTTTTAGTCTTTGGTAACAATACTGCCAAGTTACAGGACAATGATGCTGTATTTTGAATTTTTTATAGCACTTTTAAGATTTTCATTTGACATGTGATATATACACTCCATTTTCATTTTTGAATATGAGCAACTAATATCTTCTGAACATTTTGAGGAGGAAATGTTAGTTTAGTGTGGCAAGTATTAGAGGCTTATAGCTTGAAGGATGTTAAGGAAAAGCATAATTCTAGCAAAAAAAAAAAAAGCTAAGACCCTTTCCATCTCAATTCAGGCAGGGGGTGTCAGCTGACCACCTCTAATTTTTTTTTTAAATTATGGTAGCTACTCCTAATAGAGGTATAAAGTACTGCAAAAGGATTTTTCATAAATTTTTTAGGTCGAGCTACAGCATTTTGAAAATAGGCAAAAAATACACTTGTGATAAAAATAATGTGAAACACCAAATTTTTAAATGTACACTGCTCCTGTACTATAATAACAGGTAGACTTTAATTTTATTTTTATTTTGAAGTTGCTAGATGGCAAAAAAGTCTTTATTTATTACAAAAAATTTTAATTTTCCACAAATTTAGGATTTTTTTTTTTTTTAAATTTTGAAGAAAGACTTTTATTAGGTGGGTAAGTGGACCAACCTGCACTCCTACTAGGGTTGTCTTAGCAGTAATTTTATTTTTATCCTGTGATGCATGCAACTCATAAAATTAATTTTTAAAATATAGAACATTTCAAAAAATCAACATTTTTGAATTGAAATATCTCAAAAACCCCATTTTTAAAAATTCTAAAATTTTGTCCAAATAATGTCCTAAAGGTAGGTAGTTAACTGGAGGAATCAGGTCACTGAATTTTTGCCTTGCAATTTTCCTACAAATTTTTGAAAATGTACTTCTCTCCTGCTCGAACCTCACGGTTGGGTTATTAAAAAAACAAAAAAAAAAAAACCGTCAAAAGATATTTCTAAAAAGTTTACCTGAGTATATATTCCAAATTGCAGTGTCAATCTATATTTTAGTCATTTTTATGATTTTTAATAATTGTCACCTATGTACATGTTTAAATTTTTTTTAAATCTGTCTATGCACATACAATATACATTATCCCAGTTGCAGTTAAGATTCAATTTCTATTTACATAAGAAAAAAGTCCTCAAAAAAAAAAATATTTGAGCTTGCCATTATAACTACAAATTATTCAAACTGAGAAAAGCTGCTGGATTTTATTGATTTCCTTCTCATCAGAGGTATGAAGTTGTGCAGAACGTGTAACGGGAGTTGGGGTCACCTTTAAAAGTACATTTTTTTTAAGGGCACTGGACACTTGTCTGTTTTCTTGCCACATTCTTCTGGCCACCAAAAACCTCTGGCTGGTCCATGAGGGTGCATGAAAGATACTGTTATGTCCTTGAATTCTTTAGATATGTTTGTCTTTTTTTGTTGACTTGAAAATTGCCCTGCTTTATGTGGGTGCTGGACTGTTCTGGCCATTGATGGTTTATTTCCTTGTACTAACCAGAAATGCTGTGACTGTATTCCAACAACAGATTTTACTGTATTCCACTCTAGTACTTTGCTGGTTCGATAGGATTGAACTTCATAAATTGTGAGGAGTGGAAGTTTAGTCTTTGGGGATCAAGGGGGAGATAGTTTCAACAAATAAGGTGCATCTCTTATAGCTTGTGAAACTTTTTTCTGTAAGTTGAATTTAGCAAAATGTTTGCACAGGCCACCCACACCATCACATGCACTCCTGCATTGGCCAGTGGCTGAGAAGATCCAGTTCCTTGTTACATTTGGGTTCCCCTTCATAAGTTCGTAGAACTGATATTTGTTTTTGAAGTGCCCGGCTGCTCCATCTGAGATGTAAACAATTGTTTTAAATTCTTCCAAAGGACAAGTCTTAGCAATTTCACTGTTTATGAGCAGAATGGTGCACAGAGCATGTGCTGTGTCATGACTTATATCATTGCATGCTACCACAAAAGACTTAGTCTCATCTGGAAAGTATGCGGTGCACATAAAGAGTTGATCTGGACATTGCCAGTAGTAACTTTGCACTTCATCAGCTAGAATTACAGATCAGTTCTGAGCAAAGTCAAAGTGCAACACCAACACTGGACTATTTGCTGCAGACTGTTTAACCTCTGCTATTCCATTTCTCTGGATCCGCTCATTATAAATTACGGAAGAGTTTCTTCCCTCTCAGTATCCCCCACCTTCAGTAGCTCTTATTTTCATTGACTCCCCCAATGACTCTCAAGCAGCTTTAATAGGTGTTTCACAGTACTCCAGAAAAATTAAATATACATAATATCTAAGGTATTGTTTACCTGATTTGTCAAAGTATTTCACACGGTGCTCTGTGAGGCACATGCTCCCGGCCCGAGAGGTCTTTTATGTTACGGGTTTTTGGTTAGTTAAACATTTTTTTAGAAATAAAACAGTTAGGTTATATATTTTCAGTTCTACATTCATTCATTCGCACAAACATTCTTAAATTTACTATTAATTAAAATCTTTTAATTAATAGTAAATTAAAATCTTTTAATTAATAGTAAATTAAAATCTTTTAATTAATAGTATATTTAAAAACGTTTGATTGTGCGAATGAATGAATGTAGAACTGAAAATATATAACCTAATTGTTTTATTTCTGAAATTTTTTTTATAACTAACCAAAAACCTGTAACATAAAAGACCTCTCTGGCCGAGAGCACGTGCCTCACAGAGCAACAACGTGCGAAATACTTTGACAATATCAGATAAACAATATCTTAGATATTATGTATATTTAATCAAAAGCACATTTATAACATAAGACAACCCTTAAGGTTGCCTCATAAATTGCACCGGGCAGTAGCATTTTCAGCGCCACAGCTTTGGAAAATCAAACTTTGAAATCATATCAGCTGCAGTTTAGCCCAAAAATTACAGCAAATTGCAGTTTACCCACGAGTCAAAAATTGCCTAAGTTTCATAAAATCATTCACCACCATTTTCAGTGTTACTAATTTGTTCTCTCCATTTTCGGATTTAGTCGCATTTGGCGACTTGGTGAATGCTTAGTGCGAGCCCTGACGGGAATTGTGTTCTCTTGCTATTAACAATTTAATAAATAATGTTTACAGTTCTCATTTTTTCACTGAATTCAAAAATTTGAAAAATAAAGTGGCTTTTTTCAAAAATTGGAAAAAAAGAAAGAAAAAAAAAGTTACAATTAACTTCCGATATTGGAGGTTATTTTTTTTTTAACGTGCATTAATGCATTTGCATTTTTGAACTTCCCTTTTTTGTTGGTAAAGTTCGATTAACACTTACCGCACGTGGGGCTTGGCTTTCGATTCTTATTTCCGTTATGTGGATGCGGCATGGGGTTTTTTCATTTAGTTGCGGGTCCACTTAAAAAATAATGTTGTAGTAAATAAAAAAGTCAAATATTTAAATGGTTTTCCTTACATTAAAGGTACTACCAATGAAATTAATAATATTTGTAAAAAGCATAACATTCAAATTGGAGGAAAAGTAAATACCATCAAAAATATGGTAATAAAAATAATGAAAAAATAAAAATGTTAGAAAAAGCAGGTATTTACTGAAAATCCTCCAATGGCTTATGTAGGAAGTACCAAAAATAAGCTTAAACACAGATTAAAACAACACGTAAAAAATTGGCAGAAAAAAGAAGAAAAAACAGCACTGATTCAATACTGTCTGGCTACCCAAAAATATCCTAAATTTGAAAATATAAAAATCATTAAAAGCTGTAAATCTGAAAAACACCTCAGAATAGCAGAGTCTGTAATGATTAAAAAAAATAAAGCAAAAGTTTGCAACCATAATGACCCTAATATTTTGAGAAACAGCTGGAGAAATTCAATTAAAATTGAGCAAAAAAATGAAAAAGTTCGAAAAATGAGATCAATGACCAACAAGAGATGGCGCCACAACGCCCAAGAAGAAGCGATAGCTGATAACAGAAGCAGCCCGCGAGAACCACCGAAATGCCCAGCTGACACGGTCCGTGCTAGTCGGAGCAAAACGTCCCCTAGATGACGGTAATGGATTATTACCGAAAGTACTCGGGTTATGAAAAATTATTGAAGTAAATGAGGAGGCAGCAAAGGAAAAAAAAACTCATTTAGTGACGAGACCAGATAAATACCAACGGGGGGAAAAAAAAAATGAAGTGGACCCGCAACTAAATGAAAAACCCCCATGCCGCATCCACATAACGGAAATAAGAATCGAAAGCCAAGCCCCACGTGCGGTAAGTGTTAATCGAACTTTACCAACAAAAAAGGGAAGTTCAAAAATGCAAAAAAAAAAAAAGTGTTATTTTCAAAAATATGTAAGAAAATGTCAAGGCAAAAATCCAGTAACCTGACTTCCCAAGTAGTACCTACCATTAAGACATTATTTGGACAAAATTTCAGAATTTTTAAAAATGAGGTTTTTGAGATATTGCAATTCAAAAATGTTTATTTTTTTGAAATTTTGTATATTTTAAAAATTAATTTTATCAGTTACATACATCACAAGATAAAAATAAAATTACTGCTAAGACAACCCTAGTAGGGGTGCAGGTTGGCACACTTACACACCTGATGAGTCTTTTTCCTAAAAAAAAAAAAAAAAAAAAAAACTAAATTTGTGGAAATTTTTTTTTGTAATAAATATAATTTTTTTTGCCATCTGGCAACATTGACCAATTTCTGTGAATTTGAAGAAAGCCCCATTCTATAGCTTAAAAAAAAAAAAAAATCGAGTCTCTACCTGTTATAGTTCAGGAGCAGTGTGCACTTAAAAATTTGGCGTTTCACATGATTTTCATCACGGGTGTATTTTTTGCCCATTTTCAAAATGCTGTAGCTTGACCAAAAATTTTTTTTATGAAAAATCCTTTTGCAGTACTTTATACCTCTATTAGGAGTAGCTACCATATTTTTTTCAAAAAAATTGGAGTTGGTCACACCTGCCTGAATTGAGATGGAAATGGTCATAATTGAGTTTTATAACTTGTGCTGATTTTGGGATAAGAAATTTTTTGGAAAAGTATCCATTGAATTGCACTTACCATTAATAAGCATTTTAGGTCAGTATTTGAATATAAATTACGTTGATATTATATTGATCATAAAATAAAAATCTGTAAATGGTTCAATTAAACAGCATGTATTATGCTTTTTAAGTGAATTGGAGTAAAGTCATTCCATGCCAAATCGTCAGATGCTATTAATTTTTGAATTTTGGTGCATGGCAGGCCTTAATCTCGTAAAAACGCAAATATCCCCATTGTTCGGATAAAAAAAAGTACCAAAATCAGCACCCCTCCTTAATTTCCCTCAAGAAATCGATTGGTGCAATGCATGAATTTCTATATTCAGTTTTTGAGTTACGTGCAACAAGAGTTTTTTTTTTTTTTGAAACATAAAATAGCAATCTAGTACAGTATTTAGAAAGTTGTTTTTGTTTTTAAAGAAAAGTTTAACAAATCAAGGGAAAAAAACCCTTGTGCTTTTGTGTGCGAGCTAAGGAAAGAATTTTTAAATATGGTGCATGGCTCGTATTTTGCCACTGTAAAACCATGAGTGCCAAATTGCGTCATACAGCCAGTCAAACGCCACCTTAGTCAATGTTGGTCTTCAGATGGGCGGCAGATCAAAGTACCATTGTACGTGTTGGTCAAATTTTACCAAAGGTGCACGATCATTTGATGTGATGCTTGAAGGAGGAAGGATGGTGAACTAATGTTATGCTTAAAGGCTTTTCAAATACTGTAAAATATTACTTAAAGGGTCCCATTTCATGCCACATCGTCAGATGCTATCCACTACATTCTTAGCCATTCAACGACATTTGGAGAAACTAATATAAACCATTTTCTGTGTACAGCTTAACAATACAAGCTATGCGGAGAAAAAGGTTACATATAAATTATGCAACAGAAGTCAAAATTACTGTATATTGGCCTTCTTAACCATTCAATGACGAGAACAAATATTTCCCCATGTAGCTTACTACTATACAGTACTAAATGCATATATATTATGCAATGGATATTGAATACTATTTTTGGAATATTGATTAACAATATCTACAACTCATGCATATATATATATATATCTTGGTGCCTATTCTTGTGAGGTAGAGGAGAGAGATGCTACGTTTTAATCAAAAGTAATTGAGGTATTGTGATATAGTATTGTGTGTGATTTTTCTGTAATCTTATCAAGATCCTTCGATGCATGAGTTTGATAAGAAGAGTCGCACACAATACAAATTCAAATTCATCAGCTGAATTTAAAAATTTTATTGTATATAGTTTGAGTTATAAGAACTTTCAGGTTTCCCTAGAACCCATCGTCAGATACATAAACAGAAGAAGAAAGGGAATGCGTTTAAATAGAATGTTACATGACATGATATAGACACCAGGTATATATATTTATGTTATGTGACCTGATGTTAGACACCAGGTATAATATATATATATATATATATATATATTCTATAAAGAAGATACCTAATATATATATATATATATTTTTTTTCATGTCACGCAACATATTCTATTTAAACGCATTCCTTTTCTTCTGTTTTTGTATCTGATGATGGGTTCTAGGAAACCTGAAAGTTCTTATACCTCAAACTATATACAATAAAATCTTTAAATTCAGCTGATGAATTTGTATTTTGTGTGACTATTCTTATCAAGATCGTGCATTGAAGGCAACTACCTTGATTACTTTTTGACTATTTCTGCATGAATTTGAATCTCCTAATACTACGTTTTAGTTAACATCAGATACCTGACGATCACAATGATATTAGCAAGGTAATCAGTCAGAAATTATTAGTGCCAAACATCCCTCTTTTTAAGTAATCACTTTGAATAACAAAGCTAAAGGGAAAGCTAAGCTTTTTAGTGCGCCGACTCACTTGTACCAGCCGCATTCAGCCCCCAATTAGACATTGAGTACATTCGTTCAAGCCAATTAGACATATTCAGTGCATTCATTTGCTAACCCCAAGTTAATCAATATTTTTCACATTTTTTTTGTAGTTGGCTCCTATTGCTCCTACAGATATTTTGTAGGCTGTCTTTTCTTTTATAATAAAAATTCAGTGTAAAATGAGACTAAGAACATTGAGATTGCTGCAACAGTAATATGAGGGGCAATAATTTTCTGATGCTTTGCTTTATTGTCCAACAGATTGCAAGAATTTTTATGGTACAACTGTCGCTTATTTTTCTCTTTGGTTGTTCAACTTTAAAGAGAGGGGAGGTGAGACCTTGGCTTCTGATGTGTGGCAGTGACCACAGTCCTCTATGTCAATCCTCCATCTGCTTTCCTACTCTGGGGTAGATCCAGGGGGCATTTGACATCGTCTGTATCTTCACAAAAATATTTTCAGCTGTAACAGTATCTTCACAAACTATTTACGGTAAAATTTCATCTCAACAAAAATACTTTAATTTACTTCCGATATTGGAGGTTATATTTTAACGTGCATTAATGCATTTGCATTTTTGAACTTCACTTTTAGTTGGTAAAGTTCGATGAACACTTACTTCACTTTTAGTTGGTAAAGTTCGATGAACACTTACCGCACGTGGGGCTTGGCTTTCAATTCATATTTTCGTTATGTGGATGCGGCACGGGGTTGTTGTTTTTTTTCCATTTGGCCACGGTTCACTTCTTTTTTTTTTTTTTTTCCGTTGGAATTATTTTGCCTCATCACCAAATGAGTTTTTCCTTTGCTGCATCCTCATTTACTTCAATATTTATTCTTAACCCGAGTACTTTCGGTACTACTACTATACCGTCTTCGAGGGGACATTTTGCTCCAACTAGCACGGACCGTGTCAGCTGGGCATTTCGGTGGTTCTCGCGGGCTGCTTCTGTCATCTGCTATCGCTTCTTCTTGGGCGTTGTGGCGCCATCTCTTGTTGGTCAGTGATCTCCTTTTTCGAACTTTTTCTTTTTTTGCTCAATTTTAATTAAATTTCTCCAGCTGTTTCTCAAATTATTAGGGTCATTGTGGTTGCAAACTTTTGTCCTATTTTTTTCAATCATTACCGACTCTGCTATTCTGAGGTGTTTTTCGGATTTACAGCTTTTAATGATTTTTATATTTTCGAATTTTGGATATTTTTGGTTATCCAGACAGTATTGAATCAGTGCTGTTTTTTCTTCTTTTTTCTGCCAGTTTTTTATGTGTTGTTTTAATCTGTGTTTAAGCTTATTTTTGGTACTTCCTATATAAGCCATTGGAGGATTTTCAGTAATAGGAATTGAATAAATACCTGCTTTTTCTAACATTCTTATTTTATCATTATTTTTTGTTACTATATTTTTGATGGTATTTACTTTTCCTCCAATTTGAATGTTATGCTTTTTACAAATATTATTAATTTCATTGGTAGTGCCTTTAATGTAAGGATTCATCGAACTTTACCAACTAAAAGTGAAGTTCAAAAATGCAAAAAAAATACTTTAGCATAAGAGGCATCTTTAATATTGTGTTTAACTAATGAGCTATTGTGGGGAGCGGCATTCAGACTTATGCTGTGAAAGCAAAGCAGTTGGTCCTGAATTTTTTTTTTTTATTTTTTTTTTTTTTTATCGTACCCGGCCGGGCAACTCGATTTCTTATTTAAATACCCAGATTTAAAATCATTTTACTGAACCTTGCCACCCCGGTGGCGCAGTGGCCTAAGCGATGGCTTCTGATCATTTGTCCGAAAGGGATCCCGGTGAGGCATGGATGTTGTGTTTGTCTTACGGCACTGGCTCTCTCCCTTCCCTGTAACCAGGGACCCTAAATTAGGGACGGGCGACTCTTATAGCCCATTGAGTTGTTCACGGTAGTCGTTAAACCTTCAATCAAAAAAAAAAAAAAAAAAAATACCCTTGCATCTGGGCAATGGCATTTTAGTAGTCCTGGTTTCAGTGATGATCCATCTATGAAGTCATACCACTTTGAACCTTTGTGTATTTTTAAGTGTTTTATTTTAACATTTTTGAGAAAATTGCTGCACTAGACACAAAAATAGGTAAAATTTCACAAAAACAGGCACAATTCCACAAAAATAGGTAGGGAAGTGGACCTCGAGTCAGTTTTTTTGGTAAATTTTTTAAAAATTCAGTTGAACTCCTAGTTTGAATTTTTTTTTTTTTTTTGAAGATCATTACCCATACATTTATCTTCTTAACACTATTTTTGATTTAAACATAATTTTAAAAATAACCTTGTAAAAAATAATAACATAGAAGAATGCTAAGTGACCCTAAATACAACATGGTGTTGTACCTTGGGCCAAAAACATAAAAATAGATGAAATATAAAAACAACTTTATTTCACACAATAGAACACAATATTTCTAGAATAAAAAAAACTATGCTACTAAATGAAAATGATCACTAAAGGATGTGGAATTAAGTGTTTCAAGTTATTAATTTTAAATAATGTTCATTTAACAAACATCATATGCACTTTAGTCCACTTGAAAAGAAATTTGTCAAACTTGTTGTTCAGATTGTCCAGTACTGATTGGTGCAGGCAGTTTTCTCTCTGTTATCACTGTCAATGGTATAAACATCTTTTTCTAGAACAAATTTGTATCACCACAACGCTTGTAGTATTTTACTTCAAATTCTCCTCCACCCAAATCCTTAACAACTTGTGCCACAATATATGAAACTCTTTTTTTCCTGTTAATTTGGTTAAAACAAAACTTCTTTCTGATATGGGCCTATCTTCCATGTCTTCACTCCTCGTCTGTATTCAGTAACTTTGTCCAATGTTGCATCTTCATCAGTAGAATCTGCGAATGCTATATAAAAATCATCTTCATCAGAACTAGATTCAAGAATAATATTTTTCCTTGGAATTTTGTGTTTTACGACTGCTTGATACTACTTTTTTTTATTTTGCTCAATTTTATACTTCTTCCTTCTCTGGCGTGTCTGTCAGTATTCTTGTTTTTCCAAATTTCTTTCCACCTGAAGCCTTTTTTCGAGGTTGTGCTTTAGGAAAAGGCCTAATCATTTGAGAAGATTTTGTTACGGGATGCTAAAAGACTTGAAAAAGAGAGTGTAGGCTCAGATGCAGTGGCACTTATAACTTCAAAGGAAGTGGAAGGCATTTCTTCAGGATTGTGAGGACGGTCTGTCACAGATGAAGATAAAAATTCATCTTCCACAAAAATATTCTCATTAAGAGGATATATCCCTGTAACCTTGAAGCCCTTTTCTATATTGTGTTTTGTGAAAGCTTTGTTAAAAAATTTTCCAATTATAGAAGCAACATCATAAATGGTTACAGATTTTCCTGGGTTTTCCAACATCCACTCATTAAGAGACTGTAGGCCTAATGTGAACTATGAATTTTATGTTTATCATTAGTCTTTCCATTCTTAGGGTTATTAAAGTATAGGCCTAATAAACAAATGTGGTAAGTGGTCTGGTACGCGCATACCTATGTGATAAATAGAATAGGCCTACCTGCACAGAAAATACCTAAGTAGACATGGTAGGTATAAGTTTACATTTTAGATTTTTTTTTTTTTTTTGACTGGAGGTTTAACGACCACCGTGAACAACTCAATGGGCTATAAACAGTCGCCCATCCCTAATTTAGGGTCACTGGTTCCAGGGAAGGGAGAGAACCAGTGCCGTAAAACAAACACAACATCCATGCCTCACCGGGATTCGAACCCGGACCTCTTTCGGACGAATGATCGGAGGCCATCGCTTAACCACTGCGCCATCGGGGCGGCCATTTTAGATTCATAAAATATATTTTTAAGTGCAAAAACACTTATTTTTCATTAAAAAAATCCAATAGAGGGAGGCATTTGACCCCCTCTTGAGTACACCTGTGCATATAACTATGACTTAAAAGTATTAAGTATAGCATTATGATTTTCGAAAGAATATTAACCATTCAAACGTTTTTGTATTAAAATTTGTTCAGTTGAATGACCCAAGGTACAACATCAAGTACTGAAAGGATAAAAAATGGCTACTGTGTTTAAAAGTTAATTTTTCAAAACATACATATTGCATAAATAAACAGCAAAAAATGTACTGTTTACCTGCTGTTTCACTTTAGCTGGCTTGTATAAACTATTTTCACTGAAACAAAAAGCATGAACACAAAAAAATTTACTTTTGGATGGGAAAAACCTTTGTTGTTTCTTTGCTCAGCATGCACATAAGTTAAAAGCACAAAACAAACCTACAGTGCCCCCAAGTGGTAAACTGAATAAATAGGATGCATTTTTGGCCTGCCACCTGTTGTCAGAAACAAGAATAACATGCTGACCCAAGGTACAACCACTTCCCCTATCATCTTTAAAAACCTGGATCGACCCCTGCTACTGTAGTCTAGAAAAATTAGCACGATTTTAGGCCAAGTCTGGCCAGATTTCTATGCCTGATATTCTCTTTGATGAAAGCAACAGTATCACAGCAAGTTTTTTCAATATCGGCAATAAATGTAGATTCATAGAACGTCTTTTGCCAAAACTTTCTTCTGAAGAAATTGAAGTGAAGCAAGCAACTGATGGCATTGATACTCTCATAGTGAATAAACAGGGCCATTCAGATATCACTCTCAAGTTCGAAAGCAATATTTATAAACGGAGATCTGGATTTTTTGTTTTAATCATTGCTCTGATACCTGAAGACGGAAATATGCTCAAAACCTGGTTGAGGGAAAACTATTGCTTGGAATAGACTCTTCTACAGATCTTTAATAATTTAAAGATTTACAAACCACATTTTTTTTACATGATGCTGCAAGTTGTTATGACTTAGTTTTATCTATTATAAGACAGAATTCATATGAACTTTCCAGAAACAAATTCTTACAAAATGTCACCATTTTTAATGAAGAAGGTTTGTCACCTGCTGACATTGCCAAAGCAGGAGAAAAAAACAGATGTCAAACTTGTCTTCAATAACTCAAACTTCTGCTTCTAACCAACACTTCCTCCATGCCTACTACCAGATCCAGCTGTGGTGAGGACAAAAATTTAAACCACATGTTTGGGGATGGAAACAAAAAGAAAATTGACTGCCAATTATGGCTTTTGATCTACCTGCTCCTGATTGTCTTTTCAAATTTATTTCTTGTAATTATGTTAAAAGTTGCCATGCACAATGTTGTAGCTGCTTAAAATCCAGTGTAAAATGCTCAAGTGTGTGTGGCAATTGCCGGGGCTTAAGCTCCTATAACTCGCTGTTGACCTAGCAAGTGAATTCAGTACTGAAGATTTTGGGGAAATTGATGATCCTGATGATGACTTTTTATCAGAGTTATATCTTCCAGTACCTCACGATACTAAATTTCAAAATGAGGAGGCTGGTGAATCTGATTTCCACGACAGTGAAAGTGACACAAGATAACAAAACATGTCCAACTGATTATGATGATACCACGAATGAGATGCCTTTTTAGTCTCTATGCTGACAACACTCATCTTTACAGCTCTTCTACTATAACTCTATGCATGGAACTACTGAAGATATCTACACCCCATTTTTCTCTTTTGATGAGGGTCGCAGACTCACGGTTCTAGCAAAGCTGTAAAGATATTTCAACGTCAATGAACAAAGAGAAAAAGTATTAGCTTTAAAATATTTTTGTGAAGATACCATTACAATTCAAGATGCCATCTGAGCTAAAAATATTTTTGTGACCAATGGTATCAAATGCCATCTGGGTCTACCCCTGGCAGCAGACTATAATGCACTGCCAAAATTTTGAAGCACATCATAACTTTACTGAGAATATGCAATTTTAAAACTGCTGGGCCACTCAAAAATAAGACTTGCACCTAATTCATCCACTCAATATTTTTCTTTACAATGATGTGCTTGCTTGATCAGTAAGTACACTCGGCACAAGAATAATGCTTTTGTGTCAAGCTGAAATATGACTTGTAAAAAAAACAAAAATAATGTGTCAAGCTGAAATACTTTTCACAAAAATATTTCAGCTTGACACATCTTTTATATTGTTGTGTTTAACTAATAAGCTTTTTTTTTTTTCCAAATTGTTTATTTTGCTATGAAAGCAAAACTGGGCAAGCTGGTGTTGAATTTTTTTTTTTTCCACATACCCAGCCTGGCAACAGGATTTCTGATTTTCACGCCTAGACCAATCATTTTGTAATTGTTGAACCTTACATCTGGGCAATGGCATTTTGCAAGTCTTGATTTGATAATGATGATTCTATCAATGATTCCACACCACTTTGAACCTTTGTCTACTCTTGTAGGGCTCCCCCCCCCAACATTTTTGGCAAAATTACTCTAAACATAAATGTTGGCAAAATTTAACAAGAGTAGGCAGAATCTCACAAAAATGGGTATTATTAAAAACTTGCCGCTCCGGTGGCGCAGTGGTCTAAGGCGCTGGCCTATGATCATTCGTTCGTAAGGGGTCCGTTTTCGAATCCCGGTGAGGCATGGATGTTGTGTTTGTCTTACGGCACTGGCTCTCTCTCCCTTCCCTGGAACCAGTGACCCTAAATTAGGGACGGGCGACTGTTTATAGCCCATTGAGTTGCTCACGGTGGTCGTTAAACCTCCAATTAAAAAAAAAAAAAATATTAAAAACTTGGATTGATCCTGACTGGTTAGGTTAATGTGAAAGTTTCAGAGAATCCTTCAACTTGCACAAGTAATTGCTCATACAAATTTTCATTAAAATTGTAGATGAACTTGATGCCATTGTGTTGAATTATTGGATGGCTTGACTTCAACGTGCAGCAACAAGCCATCAAACCTATAACAATAAGTTAATATTCTTATTTTATGTTATACACAGTATGTCCCTAATTGTTTCCGGTAATTTTGTTTTTCACTGCCAGTTCCATTATTGTTTCCTGTCATTAAAAAAAAAAAGCAAAACTTTGTAGTGTTTTGTGATTAATTTTCTGTTATTTCGTTGTTTTTTTGTTTTCATGTTTCTTAAAAATATTTCTATGGGCTGTTATTTAATGAAATATTTTAAAATTTTATTCGAGATTAGTGCTAAATTCTTTAAGATAAGTTGTTTTTCAATTTTTTTTTTCTTAGAAATTGAAGCACAAATTCGTGAGCTTCAAGCCAGAAAGTCTGGACTGTCTGCTCCAACAGATGGTGAAGAAAATGGAGAAGGTGTACCACTTGATGCTGCTGCAGGATCCTACATGGACAAGGATATTTATGGAAGCAATAAAGGAAAATATGAAGGATATGTCACATCAATTGCTGCAAATGATGAAGCTGATGTGGATGTATGTATTTTACATTTTTAAGTGTTAAATGTAAAGTGATAATTCCGTAACTAACGTATACCTGCTTAATACATTTTTGTTGCAACTGGCTGCATTTGATGTGGAACATTTTTAAAACAGCAGGACTGTTCTGAAACACACATCATTCAAGTTAAGGGTACCTGTAGTCACTGTAAGTGGGATGTCCAAAATTTAAATCCACAGGGAAAAAATATGGAATGAAGTTGATGACAGCATCTTTTATTCCAGGGCTGGGCAAATAGTTCTAGATCTAGAAACCAGGTAGAAAGAATTTAAATTTCAAAGAATAACACACACACACACACACACACACACACACACACACACACACACACTATGTTCGGTAATGACACTGGTACAAAAAGGAATATACACTGAAGAGCAATTGAATTGGAGATACCTGTCCAGTAGTGTGTAGCATCGCCTTTCACCCTCATGACGGCAGCGATTCGTCTCTGCGTGAACTCGACAAGACACAGGAAGCGTTGGGAAGCCATACGGATCCACGACCCCTGAACGAGCTCCCACAGTACATGAACATTTGATAGAGGGGGTCAGAGCCTCAAACATCTCTCTCGATGGCATCCCAGATGTGTTCATTGCCTTGTTGCAGGATGAGGTCCCCAGTGGGATGTTGAAGACGCACAAATGGGAGCAAATGGTCGTCCAGGATATCCCGGTAACGTTGACCTGTGAGGGCCGATGTCACACGTACCAGGGGTCACATTTCAGTCCACGTAAACAGTCCCCAGATGAGAATGCCACCCTCACCAGCTGGAAGAGTACCCTGCTGGCAAGAAGGATCCATCCCTTCAAGTGGTTTGCGCTGTACTAGTATCGTGCCATCCGCATGTACCAACGTGAATCTCGACTCATCAGTCCAGGCAACATTTTTCCACGTGTCTAGGGTCCAGTGGCGATGTTCCTGCACCCATGCTAATCTTTGCACCCTGTGATGTGCGGTCAGCAGCGGTACCCTCGTGGGACAATGGCTTCTGTACCCCATAGCGAGGAGATGGTTCTGGATGGTGTGGCTGCTTACACGTTTTTGTGCACCAGTGTTAAATTGCCGAGTGATTTCTTGCACTGTGGCTTGTCTATCCGCTGTTACAATGCGAGCTAGCTGACGATGACCCCGCTTATCCACACGCTGTTGTCCATGGCAGTTGGCCCTTGCAGGGATGGTTTTACCGGATTCGAAGTACTCACGGTGCACCCGTGACACAGTG
This sequence comes from Macrothele yani, assembly GCA_039090855.1. NCBI lineage: Eukaryota > Metazoa > Arthropoda > Arachnida > Araneae > Macrothelidae > Macrothele > Macrothele yani. The sequence goes on along the minus strand of CM077023.1, from coordinate 18,823,253 downwards.
GCTCGTGAAAATCCCAGTGCCTGCACGACTTCCGAGATGGAGTCACCCATTCGTCGGGCCCCGACAATTTGCCCACAATCAAATGCGCTTAGATCCTTCGTCTTCCCCATACTGCGTTCGATTCTTACTGATTCCCGTCGCATCACTCCTTATATTGTCGGATCGCTGCATACGTCATGTAGTTTCCGTTTACAGGGCCGCCCACAGCGCCACATTTGCATAACGTCAGCTGTCTCTAATTTAATTACTCTTCAGTGTATATTTGTGCGTGTATCACATAACCTTTGTTTCACCTGATGACAGATTATTGTCACCCCGTAAGTAATAGTGGGGTTTTAATTGTAAATACTCTTTATTTTTTAACATTAAATATTGTACATAGACGGTGTTGTTATTTATGTGACATATAGTACGGAATTGATTTTATCTTTACAGTCTCCATCATTAGCGATGCTCTCTTCCGATTGTTTGGTTAGCTATTTGGTGCCCCATCAAAGAATGTTTTATATCAATCAATTTCACAGTTTCCATTATTAGCGGTGATCTGTTTCCATTGTTAGTTAGCTGTTTGATTCCCCATCAAAGAATATTTCTTATCAATCTATTGCGCAGTCTCCATTATTTGCGATGATATCTTCCCATTGTTTGGTTAGCTGTGTAGTTCCCCATCAAAGAATGTTTTCTGTTAATCTATTGCACAGTCTCCATTATTAGCAATGATCTCTTCCCATTGTTTGCTTAGCTGTGTAATTCCCCATCAAATAATGTTTTCTATTAATCTGTTGGCACAGTCTCCATTATTAGCAGTGATCTCTTTGCATTGTTTGGTTAGCTGTTTAATTCCCCATCTAAGAATGGTTTCTATCAATCTATTGCACAATCTCCATTATTAGCAGTGATCTCTTACCATTGTTTGTTTGGCTATCTGTTTAATTCACCATCAAAGAATGTTTTATTCCAATTTATTAGTCTCCATTATTTGTGATGATCTCTTCTCATTGTTTGGTTAGCTGTTCAATTCCCCATCAAAGAATGTTTTACATTCGCCGACAATGAAATTTACGCAACAAAAAGGAAGCATCGGATTGAACTGAAATTTTATGGCCGTAATGATACAGATGAAGGATTCACATGATGGCAAAACAGAGCTGCCGGACAATTACAGAGGAATCTGTGGCACACAGTCCTGTCATCTGCAATAGCACGTCACACCACCTCATGCGGCGATATATTCTGCAATACGATCCGATATGGAGGCGAACAGACGCCTGATGTTATCTTGCGGCAGACTGGCACACATGTGTTGGACGGTGTGCTACACATCTTGGATACCCATACTGCGTCCGACTCTTACTGATTCCTGTCGCATCACTCCTTATGTTGTCGGATCGCTGCATACATCATGTAGTTTCCGTTTACAGGACCGCCCACAGTGCCACATTTGCATAATGCCAGCTGTCTCTAATTCAATTGCTCTTCAGTGTAGTTATTTGCTGCTACTTTTTTTTTTCACCCAGTCCACTTATCGCTTAAAGCGATGAGAATTTGGACTGCGATTTTCAGTTTCCTTTTTTCATGTCGCTGTTCTCAAAAAATTAAAAATTTACATTTCAATTTAATTTAAAATACTGCTGTGAAGTTAAATGTTGCACACACATAAACTCAAAGTGTAATATTTTACTTCATATAATCTGTATACTGTGGAATTCAGAAAATAAAAGAAAAATCATTTAATGCAAATCTGTCATTTTCATCCTAAATGATAATTTTCGACTGAAAAGTTGCAATTCATTAAAAAAAGAAAGATACAGAATACGCAGGTACCAAAAAAGTAAATAAATGATCCTGTTATTAAAAAAAGTAATTGTCATATTTTTGAGTACTGTTGTACGTTTAAGTGAATAGGAAATAGGCAGGGATTAAGCTAGTAGAAAAAGTAATTTCTCTTGTGCTGTGGATTTATGTAATGTGTACAATCACTGTGCAACCAAACACTGAAATTGCAAAAATGCAATTTCAGTGTTTGGTTGTACACATTCTAATATGGGTCTTTAAACATGGAACATACTGAAGGATGCTAGGCTTTTTGATGATGTTAAAAAAATCATATTAAATTACAGAGGATGTTCACACATTTTTAGAACAATTTTCCAGCAATATTAGTGTTTAAAATAAAATTATTTCTTTTTTAAATGTACCTGATAGCTACTTCTCTGGACTATGAACCTACATTTAGATTTCCAAGATGAGAAGGCATTTCTTAAAACTGGTAGTGGTATTTTATTCCACTCCTCTTCCACTGCTTTCCATAGTCCAATCATTGTTTTTGGTCTACGTTTAGAAAGTGCTCTTTTTAGCAGTCCTGAGACACAATAGTACAGGGTGATCCATTTAAACCAGTACCCTTAAAAAACCTTACATTTTTGCAAGGGATCGTGCAAGGAACTTCTTTTTTTCTATAGAAGCAGCAACTCCTGGAGAATGAAAACCGCCACCGTGAACAAGATTGTTAACCATAACTGTAACTCAGCTCGTGATTTGTTTGTTGTTGCGTTGTCATTCACTTGCGTGCATTCGGAAACATGCAGTACTCTGTTTCAGAGCGTGTTTTTATAGTGAAATCGTATTGGGTAACCGATTCTGTCATCAAAACGCAACAAGCATTTCAAAGAGAGTTTGGAGTTCAAAAAGTGCCAAGCAAGTCAACAATTCTGTCGATGGCAAAAAAAAAAAAACTGAGCAAACTGTTTCTCTTCTCAACGGTAGACATCACCCTCCGATGCCCCCAAACGCGCGTGGACGATGTTCGGCAGCGTTTACATCAATCTCAGACGAAATCGTTGTGCAGATTAACCCAACAGACAGGATATTCATACGAAACTTGTCAAAGGGCAGCAAACAAAGCGAATATTCGACCATTTAAAGTGCGCGTAATCCATCAGCTGCAGGAACCGGACAAGGGAAAGAGAGTAAGTTACTGCAAATGCTTTCAAAATTTTCTTAATTTGCGATCTGATATCTCCATCTCATGGTTTACGGATGAAGCCTGGTTTCATCTGTCAGGCTACTTCAATTCGCAAAACAGCAGATACTGGGCTGCCGAAAACCCACACGTTATGTGTGAAACACCGATGCATTCACAAAAGGTTGGTGTATGGCGTGCGGTTTCGTCTACGAAAATTATTGGCCCCTTCTTTTTCTCTGAGACTGTCAACACTAACGTTTATTGCTGCATATTCAATGAATTTGTGGAACAACTTGATGACATTGAATTGACAGAGGGCTACTTTCAGCAGGATGGCGCTACGTGTCGCACATCGAAATTCTCAATGGAACTCATAACCAGCTTCTTTGATGACAGATTAATTTCAAAAAACATATGGCCTCCCCGATCTCCGGACTTAACTTCCCCTGACTTTTTTTTATGGGGCTACTTAAAGGATAGTTTACAAAACCCATCCAAAAACATTGGATGCATTGCGTGAAACAATCACGACTGAAATTGGCAATGTTACTGCCCGTACTCTACATGAGACATCACTGAATATGGTGCAGCGTTGTTCAACTGTGTTTACAAGAAAATGGAGGACAATTCCAACATTTGCTTTGATAAAATGATTCTCTAATACCACATGTATAATTCTCAACTTACTGTATGATTTTGTTGTTATTTATAAAAAAGATAAGTAAATCACATGGTACTGGTTTAAATGGATCACCCTGTATATCAGTGACACATTGGGGGGGGGGGGGATTTTTAAGGATTATTAGCTAAAGGTACGGACTTGATATTAGTCTCCTTTCATTTTTCAAGAAATAGATTTGGATGTATGACTGGTAGCCTTATCCTAATGGAGTTCTCCTTTTCGAAGGCTCTGTAGATAAAGGAATGGTATTTCCTCTTTAAATATAGGAGTTAAAACATTATTTTGGTAATATGTCAAATTAATTTTTGCATTCTCTTCAACTTTTCTTAACTTTAATTTCCCATTGTAGGAGAAACCAATAATCATGAACAGGGGTGGGGAATTACGCTCGCCCACTAGCCATCGGCGAGTGGATTTTCTGGCGTGGTGAGTGGATTTCCTGGATTTCAGACCCCATAAAAATTGCAGCTTGTAAAATATATAAAATAATAATATTGTAGGCTTTCACTATTTTTTTTTTTTTTTGCACCTTTTAGCTTCTTCATTTATAAGACGGGCAAGTATATTCTAATCCGAAACCCAAACGCCCGAACTCTGCAGTCATACCTCTCTAGGCAGAAAAGCATTCTATTATTTTAGACCGATCCGGTGTTCATTCGCACGAAAGAGCGTGCGAAAGAGCGGAACTGACGTCACGCATGCTTAGCAGTCGCTCAAGGCCAAGCTGAGTCGCTCCTGCTGCTGGTGGAATAAACCGGTTTCCCCCACTGCTGAACGCTGTGTGACCGCCGGGAAGCGCACACGGGATTAATCGTTGCTGACGTCCCGCCTGTTCGATCACGTGGTACCTACGGCTGTCTTCTCGGAGCGCCAACTAAATTGTTGTTTGCCTGAATGCGCGTTGGAAACATAAACATAAACAACAAGGTTTTGGTGGACAAAAGGCTTCTGCAACATAAAAAAAAATCGCAGTATCATTGAAAATCGGTGTGCGACCTCAATGTGTTTAATTCCAAACAATCAACTTTATTTACATTTTTCCTACGTAATTCGTCCGGTAGCAATGTAGCCGTGCCATGTGATTCATCCTCTACGCCACATGTTTTGGTTGATAGCAATGTGCTACAACTCGATCTTGGTTCTAAAAATGTTTTACTTGAAGATAGAAATGTTGCAAAAAATTGTGAAAAGCCACAGAACAGGAAATTTCAAGAGAAATGGATAGTAGAATTCCCCTGGATTGTTTATGAAGATGGTCTTGCAAAATGTGGATTTTGCTGCAAAGCAGATGTGAAAGTCAATACATCACGTAAGTTTTCACAGGGATTTAGTGGCCTTTTCAAACATGAAACTTTTAAATTCCATGATAAATCTGTGCAGCATAGAAAAAATGTTGATTTTATTGAAAATTCATCACAGCTTCTTGTTAGCACCCCATTGGCCAAATGCATTAAAAAGATGGATGAAAAAATATTTAAGCAGCTCTAAGTATTATTCAATTCTTAGCTACTGTATTGCAAAAAACAATAAGCCATTTTCTGACATTGAATCACTAGTCATGTTATCCAGAAAGTTAGAAGTTGATGTTCAAAATCAGTATGCAAACAGAAATGCTTGCTGGGAATTTATTTCTTGCACATCAGAGGTTATAACAGAGTCTGTATTGAAGGAACTAAAGCAGTCCCAGTTCATTAGCATTATTTTAGATGCCTCTACAGACAAGGGCACAATAGAGGTATTGATGATGTATGCAAGATATTTGAAAAGTGGTAAAGCGTTGGCCTCTGATCATTCGTCCGAAAGGGGTCCGGGTTCGAATCCCGGTGAGGCATGGATGTTGTGTTTGTCTTACGGCACTGGCTCTCTCCCTTCCCTGGAACCAGTGACCCTAAATTAGGGACGGGCGACTGCTTATAGCCCATTGAGTTGCTCACGGTGGTCGTTAAACCTCAAAAAAAAAAAAAAAAAAAAAAAAAAAAGTGGTAAAATTGAAGAATGTTTTTTGGGACTTTTAGAATTAGAAAATAGCACACCTGAGTCCTATTTTTCTGCTATTGAGAAACAGTTTGCTTCTCTTGGTTTAAATTTGAAGAAAAATTCTCAGATTGTTGGTATAGCAACAGATGAGGCAGCCAACATGGTTGGTGAAGTATCTGGTATATGTGCCAAATTTAAAGAATTTTTACCACATATATTGTCTGTGTATTGTGTTGCTCACCGATTGCAGTTAAGCATACTTTATACTCTGAAGAATGTATCATATTTAGTAACGTTTGACTCTATTCTTATTTTAATTTATAAATTTTATGGACATTCCAGTAAAAAAATAAAGCACCTGGAAAAAATAGCCAACTTATTAGCACAAATTTTTTTAAAAATTCAGAAATTGCACCAAATTAGATGGGTGGCATCTAAAGTAGGAGTTTTGAGAGCAATTTTTCATGACTACCAACCAGTTGTGTTGCATTTAGAAAATGAAGCTAATGAAAAACAAGGTAGCAAAAATGCTGCAGAAGGCATAGTAAAGAAAATAAAAGATTTCCAATTTCTGGCAACCCTCAGTTTTCTCCTAGATTTTCTTCAAATCTTTAAAGACTTGTCCCTCGTTTTCCAAAAACAGCATTTGCTTTTATGTCAAGTCAACAACAAAGTTTTGAAAGCAAAAAAGAAATTAGAAAATTTGCAGAAAGAAAAAGGAAAATATGAAGAACAATTTTTAGCTCCTATAATGGAGAAACTTGCAAAGATGTAGTTCTGACAAATGTTGCAAAAGGGAAGTTCTTCAAATCTGACAGAAATACTATGATAGACTTTGCAAAAAAATATTTATTGGAAAGATTTTGTGACATTAATTCTCCTGTAATCACTTCAACATATGTTTTTGACACATTCACTTGGCCCACTGGAAAAGATTTGAGTGGCTTCGGAGACAATGAAATCAAAATTATCTTGCATCATTTTAAGGAAGTAATCAAACATAAACAATGAGAAAGGTATCGAAAAAAGTGTGGTAGATGAACGGTTTGACTTCAAAACAAGTAGCCAGAACTTGAAAGTTGATGAACTACTTTTAAAGATTACTGAACATAAGTTTTTTTACATAAGCCAGTTGTTTTCGCTTCTTTGTGTAATATCAACATCAACCTGTGAAAGAGGCTTCAGCCAGATGATTCTTATCAAAAATCACTTGAGGACCTAATTAGTCAACAGAAGTATGAAGTCTCCTAAATATACACATTAATGGGACATCATTAGAAAATTTTGATCCAGCAGACTATAGATAAGTGGTACTTTGGAGGTGGAACAAAGCATGTACAAGGACATAAAAAGAAAATTTTGTGATGCTGAATAATCGATGTAAAAATTTAAAAGAAACAAAGCTGAACAATCACTATTAATTAGGTATGAAATATTAATTATAAAATAATAATAAATTGGTGTCATACATCTCCGTTATAAATCAAAGGTTTCATGGGGATTTTTTTAATCTGGTATAGCGTATATATGTATTTGTATTACATAGGGGCGGAAATTCAAAATTTGTGTCATATCCCATCTCTGTACACGGTTGTCGTCGTAATGTGCCTATATCGCGTCTTCTTGGCTAGTGGTAAAAATCCCTGGTTGGTAAGATTTTCCCGGAATTCCTCACCCCTGATCATGAATCCTTTACTGAAACTTTCTTTGGATTCTTGGAACCAAGTTTGTGAGTCTTTTTCTGCTCTTTTGCAAAAGTAAATGAACCTTTTTTTTTTTTTTTTTTTTGTTAGTCATTTGGGTAGATCCATGCTTCATCAATAGTCACAATAAATTTCCACTGTCTCTGGCTAAATGATTTTTGCAAGTTAGGCTGCACAGAGTCTGCACAGTGTTCTGTGCTCAGCCACGTGCCTAGGCAAAAAGGCGGTGAGCATAATGTTTTTTTTGTTTTTCAGATTGAAATCTTTGTTTATTACCTTGTTTACAGCTATTGGTCTTTGGGTTGGTGGATTTTCTTTTAAGACCAGAGATCTTACTTTTGAAATAGTTGTAAAAGTATGTACCTTCTGTGGCTATTCATTTGTTTTTTGTTTTAAAAGCAATGTTTGATGATTTTTCCTTCTATTATTAATAATAAATTAGGATGCACTTCGGTTTGCGGCCCCCGTCGTCTGTTAGAGGTAAGAAACGTGGAATCACGGGAAATTGCACATTTCCCGATAGGTGGCGCTTCTGCTCCTCCCTTCCATCACTGCTGCCTCCCCTACGTCATGGCTGCTCGCTCTGTGCATTTGACCTGGTTCACCCTGTTTCTGTTATTAGGAGCGTTTTTATGAGGAAGTTGTAAATGATGAAGGTACAAAAACTAGTCCTTCAATTTCGTGGATCCTTGTACTAGTGGTCATACTGAAGGTGTTGAGAGTAACTGGCGGCTCCTGAAACGCAGACTTTCAGATGGGTCTCACTAAAAATCATTTGGGTGCTGCCCCGGTGGCTCAGTGGTCTAAGCAATGGCTTACGACCATTCGTCCGAGTTGGGTCCTGGTTCAAATCGTGGTGAGGCATGTATGTTGTGTTTGTCTTACGGCACTGGTTCTCCCTTCCCTGGAACCAGTGGCCATAAATTAGAGACGGGCGACTGCTTATAGCCCACTGAGTTGCTCACAGTGGTTGTTAAACCTTCAATCAAAAAAGAAGAAAAAAATCATTTGGCAGACCACATTGTGGAATATTAATTCCGACTGAATTGTAGTCTTTCCTCAGAACAGTGCTTTGAGGTGATGATTCGCATCATGAAACAGTTCTTTCCTGGTACATAATAAATCTAATTTAATTATTGTACCAGAAAGACAGGTTTTCATTCTGGTGGAAACACATCTTTTCGTCCCAGAAATGTTTCAGAGTAGGTGCCCAATGAACATTCAATAAAGGCCCTTTTAAGTGCCAGCCAAAACACTGCAGAAACACATTAGTTACAGAAATAACCCACGCTGCATATTTCATATTGCCTGATAGATGGCAGCACGTTACTAGCACCGCATCTCTCATAACATACGACGGGGGCCGCAAACCGAAGTATAGCCATAAATTGATTATTTTACTTTTAGAAATGCTAATTCCATAATTTTCACAGCATTTTTTTACTATTGAATACAAATATTTCTTTTCATAAAAAGCAAAAACACAGCCTGTCCACTGCTTGTTTACTATGTGCGCCATTTTCTTAGCAGACAATATTTAACTGCAGCAGATGTCTCTTCCATGTTCCATCTAACACACTGTTGCCAGTTTTAATTCTTTGAACTTCTTTTATTTTTTGTAATTTCTCATAAAAAATGTTCTAAAAATGTGTGAACATCCTGTGTTGATCTGAATGGAATTAATTGATGCCAGGCTGTTTCATGTAAGCCATGATTGGTTTGAATGCTTTAAAAAAAGTTCAGATATATTTAACTACAGTCACTGCTGTTGTCAGTGATGACTAATTATATAATCTCCTGAATACTGAGTAGAAAGGTTATTAAATTAGAACTCGTAATTCAGCATTTTAATGCTCAGTATCATATATTAATTTACCTGCTTCAGCTATGATATGTATATCTTGATAATGTGCCCATATAAACTGGAATGCAGGGGTGATCAAAAAGGTTGCTGTGCATATAGAGATTAAAATTGGCGATCACCACTCGCCACGTGGTGACTGGACAAAACAAAGTGACCAGTAGAGAAAGTTACTTTAGTTGCCACGTTTGAAAATTTGCCGGTCCGCACACACTGGTGGCTGGCCAAATTATTTTTTCATTGCTAAATAATTTATTTGCATTTGTAAAACACTCCCGACACTGTTCAAAAACCGGACATAATCTGATTGAATCAGGACATTTGGCAACTCTGCATGCATTCTTATCATCTCGAATAACTGCTAGAGCCCTCCTCCTCCGTGCCACTTTTTAATTCGTCATAGCAACAACCGAGAAACAAATGTTTGTGACGTCACGCTTAGCTTTTCGTGTAGGCGACGTCATCACCTACATGCGCCCAGTCCACGTGTATACCACTTTGTTTTGTTGTCATAGCAACAAAGAACACAGCTGCTGGTGTGACGTCATCTAATCCAAATCATTCTCACATGACGTCAGAGATGTGTTACGCCACACGGTCAACTCTAGAGATACAAAAACTTTTTTTTGGGGTTTGAGGTTTAACAACCACCGTGAGCAACTAGTGGGCTAGTAGCTATAAGCAGTCTCCCAACCCTAATTTAGGGTCACTGGTTACAGGGAAGGGAGAGAGCCAGTACCGTAAGACAAACTCAACATCCATGCCTCACCACGATTCGAACCCGGATCCCTTTCAGACGAATGATCATAGGCCACCGGGGCTGCTACGAAAAACTTTAACATCAGGAATTTTGGTTCACTACCTGAACCGGTGTTTAGCCATCTGTATGTGGCAACGTCAAGAGTACGACAATCTGACAACATCAAGATAAAAATAGTTCATGGAAAAGAACAGGGGAAATTGATACAGGGTTTGCAGTCAGTGCATATGAAAAATGTCGTGTATGAGGAAGTGTTGACGAAATAGGGACTAAAGGTTTTACAAAACACGTGACAAACAGACAGCCCGCCGTATCAAATTCCATAACAGACTGCTCGGGAAATTTTCAGAAAGTTGCAAGCCAACGTCGCCATCTATTGACGTGTAACTCAAAAACTCGGTAAATACATGTCAATAATTTCTGTATCATAAATTGTATTTTCCCCGTCATTATTGACGGGCTTTCATCTAGTCAATATCTTTTCAACAACTGTTTTTTCTGTCTAGTGGTTAGAAATCGTTGCGAGTCGTAAAACAGGGTGATCAGGTTGGTATTCCATTTTTCCCTAGTCTGAGCTATGGTAGATGTATGGCTATGATTCAGTACTGGCAAATACACAGTACCACAGAATGATCCTGCTATAAGATATGAAATTCATTTTTGAAAGCTATGCAGCCTATTTTTATTTTGACACCAGGAAGTACCTAACCAAATAAAAGGAATGAAAAAGAAAAATTCAGCAGCAGCATTGAAACATAATGTCTGAACATTTTTGACCATTAATAACTCGCCAGAGACTGAAAACAAGCAATTTTTGGTACATGAAGGTCATAACACACATTGTTGAAGTACTGTTGACTATTATGCCAAGACATGCAGAAGTTAAGAGAATACGAGCTTCATGGGCAATATTCGTGATGACAAGACAATGCTCATGCAAAAAATGACTTTAGAAAATAGGCAGCAAATAAAGTAAGCCAAAGTATTGCTTTAAAATTTTGACCCATCCACTGCCATCAATTTATGGTGAGAGATTTTATTCAAGAACATAGAGACTAAATAAAAATAATTAAATTATTTTTTCAATAAAAAGTGTCTAGAAAATTTGGTTGATGTCGTTGAAGAAAAATATAACTTTTAAGATTATCTTTATGCACTTAATTGCACTGGGCAATAGGCAGTAAGTCCTTGTAACTACTAAGCTTAAATTTACCTATGTCTAAATATATGAAAAGTATACAGTGCAGTGATAAAATGTGTATACAACACAATAGCTGTTAGTAAAGTGGCCACTAGATTTTTTCCATCCACTGGTCAATGGCCACTTGAAAAAACCAATTTTAATCTTCATGTGCATATGTTAAATTGTGTACTGTTATTTAATTTGCACAGCCTTGTCAGCTAGTTTTAGGAAAGGATACAGTCTATAAGGAAATATAACCCATATAAAATTTTAGTTAACTTGTGATGTACTGATTTTTCAGAATGCATTCAAGTGCTGTATTTTTCCCTGACCACAACTTCTTGATCAAGAAATGTTAGTTACTTTGATGGCATATTACTTGTGCTGTGTGGCTTATAAAGATCATGCATATCTGTCAAGTTTTATGGTTTGCCTGTAAAATTCATGAAAATTGTACTTGTTTTAAGGTTATTTTACAGAGCAACATATTTTATGGATTTTTTTTTCGGATGGTGTTAGGACTATATGTATATTAAATATTTATATACACTGACGGAAAAAAAAATCCCAACACCAAGAAGGGGTTGTGTTAGATAAACGACAGTTGGTAGGCGATGACAGTACATCTGTAAGATGACGTCTATGCAAATTTTGCGCTCGGCGCATACGTGTGGCGCTAGTAGCACCCCTCGGAACATGCGAAGCAGGTTTGCTGTAAATACGCGCTGTAACGTTCGTGAGCATTAGTTATCTTTGAGATTCGACGTAGTGTGTTGATGTTAGTCAAGAATGCCTTTAAGAAGACGAAGAAGCTATTATCAACAGCTCACGGAGTTTGAACGAGGTCGTGTAATAGGGCTAAGAGAAGGTGGATTTTCTTTCCGCAATATTGCAGAACGACTTGGCAGGAATGTAGCCACTGTGAATGATTGTTGGTAGCGGTGGTCAAGGGAAGGTACTGCCTCAAGAAGACCTGGTTCCGGCCGGCCACGTGGCACTACTGAGAGGGAAGACCGCCGTGTACGGCGTGTGGCCGTGGCGCATCGTACTGCGTCTGCAGCAGCAATTCGAGCTGCAGTTGCCACCACAGTGACACAACAAACTGTTACAAATCGGTTACTTGAAGGACAGCTCCGAGCCAGACGCCCTGTAGCGTGCATTCCACTTACTCCAAACCACTGGCGTTTGCGAGGTCAGTAGTGTCAAGCTAGAGCTCATTGGAGGACGGAGTGGAGATCTGTTGTGTTTTCTGATGAAAGCCAGTTCTGCCTTGGTGCCAGTGATAGCCGTGTGTTGGTTAGAAGGAGGCCAGGTGAGCGCCTGCAACCAACCTGTCTGCGGCCGAGACACACTGGACCTACACCTGGAGTTATGGTCTGGGAAGCAATTTCCTATGACAGCAGGAGCACTCTCGTGGTTATCCCACGCACCCTGACAGCACAGTTGTACGTCGGTCTGGTGATTCAACCTGTTGTGCTGCCATTCATGAACAGCATTCCAGGGGGTGTTTTCCAACAGGATAACACTCTCCCGCATACCGCTGTTGTAACCCAACATGCTCTACAGAGTGTCGACATGTTGCCGTGGCCTGCTAGATCACCAGATCTTTCACCAATCGAGCACGTATGGGGCATCATTGGACGACAACTCCAGCATCAACCCCAACCAGCATTAACCATCCCTGTATTGACCGACCAAGTGCAACAGGCATGGAACTCCATCCCACAAACTGACATCCAGCACCTGTACGACACAATGCATGAACGTTTGCATGCTTGCATTCAACATTCTGGCGGTTACACCGGTTATTAATGTACCAGCATTTCACATTTAAAATGGCTCTTCTCGCACTTACATTAAGCTGTGATCTTGAAACCTTAATCAATTAAATATGTTACCTATACAAATGTATTGCCACCATTTCATTCCTCTACAACTATTTTTTCGTGGTGTTGGGATATTTTTTTCAGTCAGTGTATGTATTGAATTGCCTGTGATTTACTGGTCTTCATGTAACATCCCCTCAGAAAACTTAAAAATTACATCGCCCTTGAGTGGGAATTGAACCTACATCTCCTGATTTCTGATGTACTCAAACGGAAATGTAATGAACAGGGCGATGTAATTTTCAAGTTTTTTGAGGGGATGATACACGAAGACCAGTAAATCGCAGGCAATTCAGTACATATTTCTGATTGCTTTGAATATTCTAGTATGTTTCTATGTATTTCTGGAAAATATTTCTTCCTCAATTTCTACACTTGTATGCAACATTAAGTATACTGAACAGTCACCCATGTCTGACTTCTGCACTAATAAAAAACTGTTTTGATAAAACACCATCTACATGTGCACACACTCTACTGCCAACATACACAGCTTTATTACATTAAAAAAAGATTCCCATTTTTACTATAATTATTCAAGACCATTCCACAGAAGCACCCTGTTTGCATGGTGATAAGCTTTCTCCAAATTCAACGAAAGCGGCTAAAACTTGCTTACCAGCAGACAGATTCTTTTCAGTCATCATACTAATGGAAAAGAATTTGTTAGTGCAGTCCCTACCAGGCATAAAACCACTCTGTACACTGTTGAGAAGTCTTGCTGTCTATTGCCCGCGTTCAGTTTGAGTCTGTTCAATTCTGCACGTGGGATGCCCATGCTAACTTCCCACCACCCCATATCTGATGTTTTGTCTACTGAGTGTAAAGCATCATACCATATCAATAATCATCTTTCTAAACACTTTCTCTGGGACACTCAGCAAACTCATATCACTTATAATTTTAACATTCAGTGTGATCACCTTTTTCTTTATTTAAAGCAACAATGATAGCATATGTCCAATCCTGAGGGACAACTAACTCCCAGTGCAATTGTCTAATTTCAGTTAAACTGTCCAGTGGTAGTCACCACCATATTATAATACCTCAGGAGTTGTGCCATGTACTCCTGAAATCCTACCATGTTGATATTTTAGTTGTGTTTTTCCTTAGCTCACTCATGTGTTGCAAAATTTGAGAGGGAGTTTACACATGAGAATAGATTGCAGTTGTTTGATTCTCATGTGGAAGAATTGTCTTTCAGTGTTTTGAATGAGCAGTGGCAGCCAAATGAAGTCTTGAGTATATTGAGTCAGTTATATACACGAAGTGCCAGAAAAACTGGTACAGACGAGTTTATGCAAAAAATACATAGCAACGTCACCTATGCACATACTCGGTTGTGTCTGCCAGTGTGTGTATATATAGCGATAGACATCCTTGTCAGTTGTCAGAGCTGTTTTCGGCATGAAAATGACAAGTAATAACGATTTAAGCGATTTTCAACGCAGTGTCATTGTTGGCGCTCGTGAGATGGGCCATAGTATTTCGGTGGTAGAAACGAAGTTCAGATTTTCACGGACGACCATTGCAAGGGTGTACCTGACTACAAGAATTCCGGCAAAACCTCCAACCTATGATACCAGTGTGGCCGTAAAAAATACATTGGGTGAGCGTGATCATCGTCGGCTGTCAAGAATCATTTCACGTGACACTCTCTCAGGTAGCATCGGAATTCAATGCTGGAGCCCAACAAGCATCAACGTCAGGACTGTACAACATACCCTGCACGATATGAGCTTTGGGAGCCGATGCCCAACTGGAGTCCTCTTGATATGTGCACGACACAGAGCTATTTAGCCTGTCAACAGGGAACTGTACCGGCTGGTGGGGGTCCGTAATGGTATGGGGTGTGCTTAGCTGGACTTACTGAGACCCCTGGTACGTCTACAAACGTCTGTGACCGGCCAACGCTATGTGCTCATCCTTTCTGACGTGGTACACCCGTTCATCTCCTGCATTCATGCTGATGGGTAGGGCCTATTCCAACAGGACACTGCACCTCCACACAAGGGTCGAACGCCACATTATGGTTATAGGAGCATTCATCTGAGTTTGGGGTGTTGCCATTCCCACCCAAGTCCCCAGATCTGAACATGATAGAATACATTTGGGATGCCATGCAACGCGCTATCAAACACAGGAATTTGAGACCTCGGAATACACCCAAATTGTGGAACGCTCTGCAGGAAGTATGGTGTGCATTGACTACAGCATATTTCCAGAAGCTAGTGGAGTCCCTGCCCCGTCGTATTTCTGCAGTCCTGCGCTGCCGTGGGGGACCTACCAAGTATTAGACTGGTGTACCACTTTTTCTGGCACTTCAGTGTATTTATAGATAAGAAGGAGAGATAAGAAGAGGAACTCGTGGATCCGAAAAATGACAAGAGTGGAAGACATCATGATCAGAGTTAAATCCCTGAAATGGCAATGGGCTGGACATACTGCCAGAAGGACAGATCATCGATGGACAGCCGAAATTTTAGATTGGATTCCAAGGGACAGGAAAAGACCCAGAAGAAGACCACATGGGAGATGGGTGGATGAAATTCGAAAGTATGCAGGGGTGACATGGAGGAGACTGGCACAAGACAGACCGTTGTGGAGGAAACTTGGGGAGACCTTCGTCCAGCAGTGGATTGATAATGGTTGACAATGATGATGATGTTGATATATATATATATTCTCATCAAAAATGACAAAATTTAAATGTGTAAATGATCTAATAGTAATGGATGTTTTTGATGAAAATGAATTATCCCTGTGGACAGAGTGGAAAAGCAGCAAAAAGCATAGAAATGCCATAAGTAACATACAAAGCAAAGAAACTTGTGACATGTTTTTTTTTCTTTTCTTTTCATCTTCAGCATGAAAAACACAAACAACGAAACAAACAAACGAACAAAAAACAACAACCTGATAAGACGCGTGTGCTGTCTACACTATGTTTAATGTTGACACTGACTCTCTAATACCAACAAAAATGTATCACCCATCAACCTAAGTTTCGTAACTACAAGCAACTACATCGACCATTTAAGATTTGTGAAGTAATCTCTGATTTTGTTGGTTCTTTATTTTCCTTGTTGCAAGAATATTTTCACTTGGAAGCAGTAAGAAAAGGTATGTTAACATATTTACCAGTGGTGTTTGTGTTCTGGGTCTAACCTGGATTACCGGGTTTCAGTGCTCAGTCGAAACCGGAATCCTGATTTTCCGGCTTTGTAAATTGTGCCGACACTAGTAGACGATATGGTTGGTGCATTGTTTAAAACAATTTATTTTTTCCCTTTTTATAGCTTTGTAAATCATGCTGACGCCAGTAATATGGTATAGTAAATAGTTTAAAATGGTTTGCGATGATTCAAACTCCAAGTACTATGGATTCTCCATTGTCGCTGTGAAAAACATCGAATATACTGTGAAAATCGAAAATTTCAGTGAAATAATGTTAACATCTATGTAAAGTTTATTTTCATGTTTTCAAAATCCTAACATTAATTAAACAATTTTAGGAATGTTTCTTGGATGCTTTCAATACGGCGATATCTCTTGGAAGTTTTATTTCGACACTTTGGTTGCATGACAGATCGCACAGCCCTTAAAAAAATCATGAAATTTTATTTAAAGAAAAAAATGTCCCAAGTAATGGGCCAGCCGTTATTTGGGACAATTCTTAAAAACATCCCAAATTAGCTGTTTCCATAAAATAAAGCTTTGCATGATTCGGACGGCCGTTTAATTGGGCCAGAGAGTTCTACCTCTGATGTATCCCAATTAACTGGAATCTACTGTATTAGTGATATGTAAAATAAAGCTCATTAATAGTATTATGGGTCAAATATTTAGGATTTTTTTGCGTTGGTCTTCCCTATTTGCTGCTTACATGAATCATATGCTTGGTATTTTAAAGAATATTTGCGTGCAACATTTTCCCAAATATGCCAAGGAATGGGAGGCCTCAGCCTCTTATACGTTTTTATAAAGCTGAAGGTTTTAAGAGGAAAAATTTTTTTTTTTCAGTTTAGGTTATAATTGAGTTGCAGAACAGTTGCTTTTTTTTATGACATGGAAATATCTACTATTGTTTTACCTTTACTAATGTATTTTATGACATTTTTTAACTTCTACCTTTTTTCCCAGGATGATGATTATGAATCCACAACATTGATGAACAACAAGAAATCAGGATTTACAGCTCCAACATCATTTTTAAAAGATTTTCTTGGTGGTGATAAGGTAAGGTATCCATTATGATTTTATTCTTAAATTTACTGCCTCTATATTATGTCTTTTTTTTTTTTATTTTGTAGCTTACAGTGATTATGAACTTATATTTTGTGAGTTGATTGCATACATTTTGGCATCTGTGGTAATGCAGATTAAAGAAAACTTTCCTTCTTTTTCTGATATTCAGTATTGGACTGCTTATCCAGAATTCCAAAATCCAGGAGTACTAAAAATCCTATATTGATTCCCCACTTGTATGCAGGCAGTGTTTCAAGTGTTTCAGAAAGCATAATCTCAGTTGCTAGCATGCCTGCAGATGTTTCAATCTATGACTTTAGGAAACAAAAGAAGCAGTTAAATGTTCACAGTATAATAATGAACAGGAAAACTATTGCATCAGTCAAACCTTGTCTTTGGACGCAGAATGTTGAAGTAATGTAAGGATTCTCTTTTACATTAGTGGTCCCCAACTTTTTGACTCCAATGCTCCATTTCATGTCCAGATATTTGTTAACCTTCTTCCTTTGTGGAACTGAAAACATTTTTTCATGTGTAAACTTACAGGGAAAATATTAAATTTATTTTCTTAGAATAAGCTTAAATTTATAAGCTTGAGTTGTACATCATATTACTAAGCTGTTACCTGAGATTCAGGAGTTATCTCCTCAGTGCAAGAGAGGAGTGTATGCATGCATCATAATATTGAACCAGAATTCCATCACTACTGGAACTATTCATTTCCAATATGATGGAGTGATGATATGTGCCCCACATTCTTTTCCTTCCCCATGCAACACCAGAAAGAATTGTAATTCAAGTTATGTCTTGACCCAGCTGAGAACATAATTTGATTTCATTCATCATTGTCTGAACTGAGGTATTCTTTCCCTGATAAGTAAGTTCTTTTGTGAGAAGGGGTTGTTGGAAAACAATGTTTCTTTTCATATGCTGATATTTGTTGGGATATGCTTTGCCATTAGGGTGAAATATTGCTTGACCCGAGATGTTATTGCCCTATGATGACCTCCATGTTTTCTATGGTATCTCATAGAAGATACTAGAAATGATACTCTCAGTTGCATTGATGTAGAGCTGTCAAGTGTCCTGGTTTACCCGGATTCTGTACGATTTTGAAAATGTTTTCCGGAAATCCGATTTTTCTACAAAAAAATCCAGTTTTGTGGTTTTATTATTATTTTTTCTTTTATTTATTATGCATGGTATCCCCCCCCCATTAATGATATCAGACATCATTTTTCTCCAGCATCAATGCTGGCTGTGGGAATCTATAATGAAAGTAGAGGTACACTATACATGGGCAAAAAACTGTGACATTCTGTGATTCACCCGAGCACCCCCTCAAATTGTGAGTTACGGTGTTAGGACCACATAAAATTTATTTTTTATTTAATTGGTTGAGATTTCAGGGTGCGTCAAGAAAAAGAGTGAGCGGAACTGTGTTTTCCGTCAACAAAAATGTTGGAGGGTGGAATCAGAAGCTCAATTCGTTTACTGCTGTCAACAATGGATGGGATGTCACTTAAGCATCGCAGCACAAAGGGCAGAAGCTCCGCCTACTTCTTCCTTTACGGAAACTGCTGCAGCCAACTAGACCAGCCTTTCCGTGGCTTTTGGCAAATCGCCACTCTATCGTGACGTCATTGCCAAGAGCTCTCACTCTTGTAATTTGCGATGTACGCGAATGCGTTCCTGCTTTTCTGAGATCGTTCGAGCATTGAAGCTGCTGTGTGAAGCCTCTTCCTATGGAGGACGCACAGAGATGCCAGGAATTACGGATCACTAACGAAAAATTATGGATATTCAGATTTTCGCTGTTATTAAAAAGTTTACCTGGTTTTGTAATTAATCAATGTAAAAGCCTCTGAACAAAGTTCATAACACAGCTCTTTGCTTCATTTTTTTTTCAGGGGAGGAGGAATTTGGTTTGCTTGTTTGAAAGAGTATATAAAAAAAGCACGGCAACGGGATTGCGTAGGCCTGGCGTTCTTCTTTCGCCGTGGCCCGGGCAGGGATTATGTCAGCCCGAAACTTCTGAATAAAGTTTGTGACACAGCTCTTTGTTTCTTTTCTTAAATTCTTTCTTCTTCCCCCCCCCCCCCGAAGAGAAGGAATTTGATTTTCTTGTTTGAAAGCTAAGTGGAAAGAAAGTAACGCGTCTGGCCGGGATTAAATAGGCCTGGAGTGCTTCTTTCGCTGTGGCTAGGGAATTTCGTTGGCCCGATGTCTCTGAACCAAGTTCGTGACGCACATTTTTGTTTCTTTTCTGTTTTTCTTTTGTAAGTAGGAGGAATGTGTTTTGCTTGTTTGAAAACTTAGTGGAAAGAAAGCACGACATCGGCCAGGATAGCGTCAGCCCGAAGCCTCTGAACAAAGTTTGTGACGCAACTTTTTTTTTCTCCTTTCTTTTTTTCTGAAGAGGAGGAATATGTTTTACTTATTTGAAAGCTAAGTGGAAAGAATGCATCATGAGAAGCTCAAAAACATGGTTAGAAACAAGAATTCGTCAGGGAAAACCTCCCCACTTGCTTGACATTGATGGAGATTCGTGTCACAATATTTACAATGCAAGCAAAAAATTTTGCAAACCATTTGAAGGTTACATTGAGAAATACTTTACTGACATCTTCAATGACCTTTAAATGGTCTGTAGATAAACGTGAAGCCCTTGCTGAAATTTGTGAAATTATACGGTTAAAATTCACTGGAATTAAGCACATGGTCCAACACAGGTGGTTGTCATTCTATTATGTGGCATTAAACAGTTTACGTATCCATGGTGCCGTTTTGCTCCTGTATTATGGATTTGTGCAGTCTAATGAAAGACCAATTATACATGGATGTCATGAACAATATGTAAAGAAAAAAATATTAGTAAAGAAGGAAAGTTAAAGTTCCAGGAGCTTTGGGAGAAATTCTGGGGAAAAAAATCTTAACAGAAGATGGAAGAAAGCGGAAATTTAGAATCGTTGCAAAATTATTTGAAAGCTCAAACAAAACCTTGCTTATATTAAATTTTTATGTTGCAGTTCTACCTCTTTTGAAAAAATACATAGGCTTATTTCAAACAAAAGAGCCATTAATTCATAAGGTTTTTGATGAGCAGAAGCAACTATTCTTAGATTTTTTTTTTTTTTGCTTGTTTCTTAAAACAAGAGATACTGAAAGGCAAACCTGTGAAAGATTTGATGAACATTGATGTTGGCTTGCTCACAAGAGGAAACTCGAACTGATATGCATGCAAGTACAACAGAAAACAGCAAAATATCTTTGAAGCAACCTGTTTAAAAACCATAGCACTTCTAGGCATTTTTTTTTTTTACATTTGTACATGTACTTACCTGATTAAAAAGACACAAAAAGAAATATTAAGAATGACTCAAGTGTGGGATATGGTGGACCTACCACACTTGAGAAGGACGGTCCACCACGGAATAGACCTGGACTTCCTAAACGGCGTATGAGAAAGAGATCTCGGCTGAGTGAATGTAAGATTGATGTATGGAATACTAGAGGTATAAATGGCAAGATGAGTGAGGTGATTGAGGAGATGAATAAATATAGACTGGATTGTGCTGTGTGTAAGTGAAACCAAAAAGAAGGAAATTGGGCTAGAAGAAGTGAATGGCACAGTGAGTGTGTGGTCTGGAGTATTGGATAATATGAGAGGACAAGCTGGTGTAGGTGTGATTTTAAGTGAAAAGATGAACAACTTGATTCACTATAGTTGCGTAAGTGAGAGAATTCTCTGGATTCGTTTGAAAGTGAAACTTCAGAGAATTGTAATTGTTGTAGGTGTATGCTCCTTGTGACTCTGAACCTTCTGATAAGAAAAAAAAGATTTCTGGAATGAGCTAAAAGCTGTTTTGAGCCAGTTTGGTGCTAAAGAAAAAGTTATAATATCAGGGGATTTCAATGCTAGAGAATGCTAGAGGGATTTCAATGCTAGAGTAGGTGTGCAGAATGCAATTTCTGACAATGTTCTGGGAAAGTTTAATGATCCTTGTGTGAATGATAATGGTAAAAGATTAATTGAACTCTGCATTGAGAATGGTTTGTGTGTATCTAATACATTTTTCAACCACAAGTATATCCACACATATACTTGGGAAAATCATACTCTTGGTCAAAAGAGTGTGATAGATTTTGTTGTCTACGATCAGCGTTTGAAACACTTAGTTGTTGACACCCGTGCGATGAGAGGTGTGAATGTTGGTTCTGATCATTACTTGGTAGTGTCACAAGTGAAACTTAATGTTGGTCGGAGAAAAAGGAATAGAAAGAATAAAGGTTGATAGGCTCCTTGAAGATCATCAGCGGTATTCTGACTTACTCAGAGAATGACTGAAGGGTCTGAAGTCTGGTGAGAGGGATGTAGAAAAGAAGTGGGAATGTTTTAAGAACTGTGTTGTCACTGCTGCTAAAGAGGTCTGTGGCACCACAATAGTGGGTAACAATAGAGGTGATGCTTGGTGGAATAGTGAGACTGAAGAGGCAGTAAAGAGAAAGAAGGAAGCCTATTTGGGGATGTTGCAAGGTAAAGTCTTTGTGGATGAATATCGCTGTAAGAAGTATGAAGCTGCCAAACTGGTTCGCCACAGTAAGGCAAAAGATAGGAAAGGAGAAATGGAAAGGCATGAACTGGCTTTTTGGAAAGATAGGAAATCCTTCTGGAAGTACATGAGACTCAGGAAAAGTAGGGGAAAGAAAGTTGTAAGTTGTGTGAAGAATGAGATGGGGGAAATGTTATGGGAGCCCAATGAGTTAAGTGACAGATGGGATGAATACTTCTGTGAGTTATTAGATCAGGAAAGCAAAGATGATTCTGAGACAAACGCAGATGATGTCACAATGAGGGATGAAAGCACAGGAGGGTTCTCAAGAGAAGTGTGTAAAGCTCTAAAATCTCTTCAGAATGGTAAGGCTCCAGGAGTTGATGGCATAACTGCAGAGATGTTGAAGTATGGTGGTGACTCTATAATTGACTGGTTAACTGAAATTTGCCAGTTGTGCTGGGAGTTAGGAATGGTCCCTCGGGATTGTAAGGATGCTATTATTGTTCCCTTGTGTAAGGGAAAAGGTGATCAGACTGAATGCAAGAACTATCGTGGTATTAGCCTACTGAGTGTGCTAAGGAAAGTGTTTGGTAAGGTTGTTATTGAAAAAGTACAGGGTCTTACATCATTGAAAGTGTGGGATGTTCAGAGTGGTTTTATGCCTGGTAAAGGCTGCACTAACCAGTTTTTTGCATTACGCACAATGATTGAAAAGTATCTGGCTGTTGGGAAGACAGTTTTTACTGCCTTCATAGATTTAGAGAAAGCTTACGATCGAGTGAATAGGACACTTTTGTGGAAGGTATTGAATGAATATGGTGTTACTGGGAATCTACTTAATAGTGTAAAAGCCATGTATGCTGGTAGTAGAGCTTGTGTACGAGTGAATGGTGTTTTATCAAAATGCTTTTCCATTGGTGCAGGAGTTAGACAAGGTTGTGTAATGTCACCATGGCTGTTTAATATATTTATGGATGCAGGCATGCGTGATGCCAAAATAGATAATAGTGGTTTATGTCGTGGTGATATCCGTGTGTGCAGACTGCTGTATGCTGATGACACTGTCCTGTTGGCAGAGAGCAAAGTGAGTCGCAGAGTATGTTGACTCAGATGCACAAAGTTTGCATGAAATTCAAACTGAGTATAAATAAGGGAAAAACCAAAGTTATGGTGTTTGAGAGAGGAATGGGTAGCACTGAATGTAATGTAAGTATAAATGGCACTGTGATTGACCAGGTGAGTGAGTTTGTGTATTTAGGAAGCATGTTTGACAGAGAGAACAAATTGGATGGTGAAATCAGTAGGCGAGTGAATTCTTCTTTGAAAGTCATAGCTGCTCTGGGAGGTTTTCACAGGAATGATGGGTTCTCTAGAGAGTCCCGCATGGCTGTGTATGATACTCTGATGTATGGCAGTGAAACCTGGGTACTGCAGAAGAAACATAGGAGTCGTTTGTGTGGTGGAGAAATGCGATACTTACGTGGGGTTTGTGCAAGACACGATCTGATTGTGTTAGGAATGAAGATGTATTGCAGTTGTGTGATGTGAAGCAAAATGTTGTTAGCAAGGTGGAGACCAATATGCTTCGGTGGTTTGGCCATGTTGAAAGAATGAGTGATGAAATGCTTACTAAGAAAATATTTTCAGCCCAAGTGGCAGGAAGGAAAGGCAGAGGAAGGCGAAGGAAGACATGGGTGGATCAGATTCAGGAGTGTCTGCACGAGAAAAAGATTATGAGTATGAAGTATAAAAGATCTTGTGTGCGGCGTGTAATGGATATCAGTGAAGCACGAGTTGTATGTCAAGATTGCTGTAAATGGCGAAGTTTGACACGACAACAATAAGTAAAAATATCTGGAAGTTTATTTCTTTTTGAAGCTAACCTCTGAATCTCAGAGAACAGCTTAGTGATATGTATGTATGTATGTATGTATGTATGTATGTATGTATGTATGTATGTATGTATGTATGTATGTATGTATGTACATTATGACTTTTGGGACACATTTCATTTCTGAAAAATTTGATACATTAGAGTGCTACTAAGCCAACAAGACTGACTTATCTCTTGTACTATTGATGTTTGACTAAAACTAATCTGTGGATATATGTTTCTAATTCTTGCAAGTTTCTAATTGCTTGACTAAATGCACAAACTTTCCTAGACAAATACTTTTCACCTCAGGATTTAGCTAGTAAAGATTTACACGTAAGTTTTAAATCTGATTTTTAAACATATTTCATTTTATTTTGTTCTAAATTCCATACTTTTCTATTGTGAATATAATAATGTACTTCACTTTGATATTTACTTACATAGTTTACAGAAAATAATTCCATATGGCTTGTGCAATCTTAAATATTGTATATGTTGCATTTGAATTTGCTCACACCGCGCATTTGTGTGTTCCAGTTTTCCACCCAGTTAAAAAGTTCAGCTTTTTTTGTCATTGTCCGGTCTCGTATGTAAAACAATAAAATGCTTGCAGGCCATATATTCAACATATATTCAAAATAATAAAACTAAATGCTGCATCAAAATGTAAAGAAGCACTAAGAAAACAGAAAAGTCAGCAAGCAGAGAAAGAAAAGGAAATCAGATGTGCTGTGGGAAGAATTAAAAAACTGAAAGAAAGAAAAAGTTATTAGAACAGGCTGAAGAAGCTGATGCAATAGAAACAAAAATTAAAGCAGCATACACATACGCATACACACACAAACTTCAGAGTTAAAGCTATGTCATACATTGCATTTGGATCGTTAAAGCTCTTCATTAGTGCCCTGGAGGCTAAATGTTTTCCAATGAGGAAGTGTTTGATTTAGATAACTTTTTAGTTTTATGTATGCTCAGTAATACCAAGCCTTAAATGTCTACTTAATGCATGTTCAATATAATGTATGTACAACATTTTTACCCATTCCTGACATAACTTATTAACATCACGCTGAAAATTTCCACCAGTTGGAAGCTGCATACTTTGAAGTCTAGAAATATTTGTTTACGATACACTTCTTTCTGGCTTCTCTGATCGGAGGAGGAGGAATTCACAGTGGTATTCCTTTTTGTATTGATTTACTAAGGACATTCTTGTAAAAATGTCTTTCACTAAAAGAAAAAGTGATGCTGAAAGTTAAATATTGGTAAAATTCCACAGAAATGCATAAAATTACCAGAAAAATTGGTCATAATAAATATGAGGCTGGTGAGTTAATAACTAAACTTTCAAACTCTATGAAATGGTCCTAGCTACCCCACATATTCAACAGACCATACTCTTATGTAACTTTTTTTTTCTTTTGCTACGTAACAAACACACCTTAAGTTCAACCTATGGAACAAGGAGCTATTGCCACTTTTGAATCGTATTATTTATCGCACCATGATCTGAAGACAGCTTATTTTAGTAACCATTAGTAAGGACAAGGCAACTGTTAAACAGTTTATTGTGATTATAATATTTTACATGCAGTATCACAGGAACTTCGATAGTGCATGAAAAATGATGACACGGTAATGCATGGTTAGACTTAGACATAAACTTTTTGTCCACAATTTGTGACTGACTTGGAAGGATTTGAACCAACTGTTAGATTAATAATATTGTTCAAGAAATCTCTAGCTACCTGAAAAGCTTGATTTGGAAACTGATGTGAAAAAATTGTTAGCCTCACACAGTAAAAGACTTAGCACTGTGGGCTTGATTGAACTGGAAACATGGTCAGGGAAAGTGGCTCATAAAAAGACTCAGTTGAACAAATTACTAAAGAAAATGTACACTAACAAACATTCTTGTTGAAACTTTCAAAATCATAGAACAGCTTGTAAATAAAATTTATAAGTGTGGCCCAGATATTAAGTGCCATTCTTTGGTTGTGCATATGTTCGGATACTTTGTGCAAGCCAAGAGTGTAAAGCTTTTTTGAATAGCATTTGTTTACTGAGTAAATAATGTTATCAAGAATTGAAATAAATTGCTATTAATTTTAATTGTTGATAACAGTCTAAACCTTTATAACATACTTCCTAAACTTGCTTAACTTACTTTTGTGTAACGTGCAGGTTTCCCGGTTACAAGTAATTCTTTATAGTGGGATATTTTGAGTTTTTCACTAAATGCAAGTTTATTGGTAAAAAAATTGCTATTTATTTTAACTTTTTAGAAATCATTTTATATACTCAATTTACCCTTTTAATTTCTTAGTTACATAATCAGATTTTATATTTAATTAATTAAAATGGCCAGACTCCTACACTGTTGACAGAAATAATAGTCGAGAAAACTTAGCTTTAGGGTCAAGAAATGTACCGTAAAAGTCAAGGAAAAGTAAGGAAAAGGTCAAGAAATTGAGTCTCCTGAAAATGGTAGACACCGTGATATAGAACTGTTAAGACATTGTGAAAAGATTATAAAGATTCAAGGTGTTAGGGCAATGTGTTTTGAAAACACTTCCGAAGATAAGATTACAAGTTTGCAAGTGAAACTGAAAGATCAGAGCTGAAAGGAACGCTGACAAAAAAATTGACATCTGATACATTTGTCAACAATCTGAGCCTACTGTATGGCATTTTAGGTGAACTCTCTTAATATATTAAATCTCCAGGATTAAAAAAAATGGCATAAAGTTTATTAGATGTCTAAAATAAAAATTGGCAAATTCAGTTTCATGTCTGCTCTTCTTTGGGAAGTGTGTGTGTGTGTGTGGGGGGTCTATACATTACCACTGTAATTGCTCACACTCTCCACCCCAGTTCTTTTTCAAATAGGATTATATATATAACTACTTTAGTTGTGTTTCATTACCCAATTAGGTAACGAAATACAATTACTAGAAGATTGTCTGGAGGTCATGATTTTCTAATTTTTGAGGTTGTGTAATTTGAAATCCTGTGGGCTAAATGACTTTACTGGGTTCCGCCATTTTAGACTTGACTAATGCCAAGGCGGAGACAGCGTGGTGTGAGTAACAAGTACGACGCAACAACCACTAGTCGCGCTAATAAATGCCTCCGAAACTAATGGGCCGCCCCCGTGGCACAGTGGTTTAAGTGATGGCTTCTGATCATTCGTCCGAGATGGGTCCGGGTTCGAATCCTGGTGAGGCATGGATGTTGTGTTTGTCTCATGGTACTCGCTCTTGCCCTTTCCTGGAACCACTGGCCCTAAGTTAGGGACGGGCGACTGCTCATAGCCCACTGAGTTGCTCTAGGTGATCGTTAAACCTCCAATAGAAAAACAAAACAATAATGGCAGTGAATGTGTCAGACGCCGATTTGAAAAATTATTGGGGGTTTTGGACATATTTTAAAGTGCATGCATTTTTCAAAGGATTTAAGTCTACTTTAAATTTTATTTAGTAAAATTATCTGGCACAATTAGAAGCCTGGGATGCTAGAATGAAATAAATTATAGTTAATTACAGATTTTTTTAGCTGTTTATTTTTCAGCCTCTCTGCCCCAGGTTACTTCTTGATTCGCCTATTCTTCGAACGTCGAAAGTTAATGGGTTCCGCCATTTTAGGCAAGGCAAGAATTCTTGATTCGCCTTTTCCTGTCTTGCCTAAAACTTTCACCTGCTAGAGGGGAGGGATTCACCTGGAGACCTAAATCTTTCGTGCGTAAAAAAAAAAAAAAAAAAAAATGTTTCGTGAGAAAAAAAGAGCTAGTTATTCTTTGGAATAAATTGATTTTTTATTTGTTTTTGTTTTTTAATTTTTAAGTAATCGGCTTTAAGGATAGTTCTTGATCATCGACATGTACTCTAATAATCGCTGCATGAAAATCCGCTACAGTTTTGGGGGAAATTTCAGACGAAAAAAAAAAAAAAAAATGGGTTCTGGGGAATTATTGGGCCCTGAACATTTTCTGCATCCCTGGCTAAACTATCACCTTTGATCTCTTTTGACTTTCATGCTAGGCCACTCACTGACCAGACCTTTTTCAGGGTAGCATTTTATTAGAAGATGGTAGCTCCTTAATTCATTTTTATATTTTTGTGTCCTCAAACAGTCTCAACATTGGCACTTGCTTTTCCATAAGTGTTATCAATAATATTAAAGTGATAATTTTCAGTGCCAGACTATTTTAAGGCTAAATTATATGTATTGGAACTGAATCAAATACTTTTCATAATAAATTCTGTGCATACTGGGAGTTTGTAAACATTTAGCTTTTATATTAGCTCTCTTGAGACTACAGTACCACCTATTGTACTGTATCCACTCTTTTATCTAGCTTGCTATCTTGATTGGGGGTGGGGGTGGGATCTTAGTGAAGATTATGTAAAGAACAGAGACAGCTAACAAGTTCATACTTCATGTGATCAGAGAATGAAAGTATCATGTAACAAATCACTATGGCTTTGTTTTAGTCTTCAGGAATTCTCATTCATTTAAGACATCTGGTAAAAATATATTAAGATTAGTTTCTATTTCCTCTCTCCTGTTTCTCTTTTTATGGATTCCTCTAATTTTGTACAGCTTTCTTAGTTTTACCTTGTGAGCAACAAAAGATGTATTACAATCAACAGTTTTGGTTGAGGATATTTTTACATTTTATTTTGAATTGGAGCCTTGACTATCTTTGGAAAAAATTTGGTAAGATTTGTAGCTGACAGGTATTGAAGATCACAAAAATGAAAAGGCAGGCATCTAAAAATGCTGTTTGCACAGTCCATGGAACTATGATGCTTGAGTTTTTGTTGTCATTGACATCCTAGTACTTTGGGAAAATCCAACCATTTTTTGGGTAACATGTGAAAATAGAATTTTCAAGTTTACAGGTGAAAAAATCTGTGAACCTGTATCATCAATTGGATTTTCTTTTGGGCAATGCTGGGTACTTTTACAGTAGACTCGCTAATCTGGCCATTCCTTGCACAGAGGGGTGCTGGATTAGTGAGAGTGCTGGATTACTGAGAGTGCATAAAAATTCAGTTTAATTCTTCATTAAATTTAATGTTACAATTACAAGTTTACTATGTGTAGTACATATGTATTTAAAAAAACATAGATAAAAGACAAGCATATGATAATGGTAAGAAAACGATCAGTGCGTACTATACTGTTTCATGTACAAAAATGAAATGATCTTTTCATATTATCAGTACAGTTAAAGCACAATATGTATGTGTACGTACTATACACAGTAAAAGAAATGTACAATTGCAATGCAGCACAGATGAAATCTTGCATTTTCTACTCAGTGTGGTCACTTGGAAACATGTTACAGATTTTGTCTGCTTTAATAAAGATGCTCTTTGATGGCACGCTTTGCTATGCAATCACTTTACTAGCACTATGTCAGTACTGTACATGTCTGGTTGTTGCATTATGTACTGCAGGAAGATGTCTGCAGCTTCAGCGCCAGCAGTATGAGAAATCTTAGTGCTCTATGCCTCTGCGGTGCCCTCTTTCTCATCACTTTCTTTTTCTTCCTGCATGCTTTTGATGATTTATTCATCTGTTAAAGCCTGGTCTACTCTATAAATTTCCTCATTCAGCCACTTAGTAATGTCCTCTTTATCAACTTCTGGAAGCTTGTGGAACATGTCAACGAATACAGCATCTGGAATTAATGATCCTGAATTGACTGGTTTATCACTCCACTCGATGCTGACTCCAACTCAGTGTCGATCGATGGCCACACTTTTCCCCAACACTTCCGTATGGTAGTGCTCTCCACAATGTCACATGCTTCTGCTGTTTGGAAAACATCACTCATGTTGATCGCTTTCCATGCCTTCAGCATAGCCTTGGTGGAATCGTTTTCACATTCATCCAACAGGGAGGTAAGAAGCTCATGTTGGTAGTGGCACTTAATTGATTCCAAAATTCCCTGGTCCATAGGTTGGATCAGAGCTGTCATATTGGGTGGAAGAAAGATAGCTCTTAAATCACCTGTAGTGTTCTCCCTAGAGTTTTTTTACAACTGGGTGGTACTTTAAACGACTCCTTCTTCAATCGAAAAAAGAAAGGATGTTTTGCTTAACATGACTGTACTTATTAAATACTTACTGATAAATCATGTTCAACACAGATTTCAGTCATTTTCACCAATATTTATGGCGTATGTGGGAGTAAGTTTTGCACTCTTATTATTATGTGTGTTGTGAAAACATTCATGACAGGAAATTTAGCTGCCCGGCAGAGAAAATTAGCTAGGTGGGCCACCCAGTAAAAAGGCTCTAGGGAGAACACTAACCTGACTGACTTCAGAGACAAGTCTGAAGGATAACTGGTAGCATTATCAATTAGGAGGATGGATTTTAAAGAAAGTTTCATTTTCTTTAGTTCTTCCTTCACAGCTGGTGCGAATTTATCATGGAACCACTGAGAGAAATTTTCTGAGTCCATCCACACCTTCTTTTGAGCACAATAATCTACCGGTAGTGTACTCATCTCGCTGTGTTGAAAATATTGTGGCTGTTGGGCTTTTCCAATCGCCAGGAGGGAAGTTTATGACTCCCATCGGTGTTACAACATGCCATCAATGTGACGTATTGTTTTTGTTTTTTATACCCATGAGCTTCCTTTTCGTTCTTGGCAGCAAGTGTTTTGGAAGGGAGCATTTTAAAAAAGAGGCCGGTCTCATCAGCATTGTACACTACTGCAGGAGTTAGTTCTTCTTCCTTTATCATCTTCTCCAACTTTTTTAAAAACTCTTCCACATATTTTTTGTTTGCTGAGCGACTTTCATTGTGACTATCGGCTGCCGCACACCATGTCTTTTCTTCCACTTTAATATCCAGCCCGCACTGACTGCAAACCGTTCACTGCCACCAAGTTTTTTGTTAAACGCCAGTGCCTTTTCTTTATCAGGCCACTGACAGGTAGTCCTTTACCGCGTTGCTGTATGAACCATCTGTAAACGGCTACATCAAGTTGATCATTTTTACCCTTTCGCATAACCTTTCATTCCCACAACTCACAGTTCATTTGGCTCGCATACTGTTCAAGTTCATTCTCTTTCATTTTTATGTTATAAACAGTGGCACGTCCAACTTTGTACTCGGCAACGATGGCTTTTTGGGAACAACCCCACTTTAACTTCTCTAAAATTTCGAATTTCTGCGGCAGTTCTAATGTAACATGTTTTCCTTTTGAAGCCATAATTGAAGGCCACCACACCACACCAACCACTTGTTCCGCACTCCTAAATGTAAACTTGGTGGAATCGCACGTGCCGGCACGGCACCGCCTGGGTAGCAACAAATGGTATAAAAATAACCCACACTCGTGACTGCACAAGGACACTTAAACCGTGGGAAAGTTAATGGGTGGTTTTTGAGGATATTGCAATGTATTTTGTGTTGGTCGCAAATGTTTCTAATTTTGCATCGCAACTTGCTGTTGATGTGTGAGAAAATGCTGGTTTTGTAATATTCTTAATTATTTTGAGGATCCTTCCTACTTTTATTTTAAATTGAGTTACATGAACGTTAGTGCCAATTCAAAACAAAACATAGCGTTAAAATTGAAAACTTCACTCGTGTATAAAGTATAATTCATTCCGATCTGATATTAACACTATTTCTGCAACCAAAAACCATGCAAGGAGAAGCAGGCCAGATTAGTGAGAGTCTACTGTATTGATAGGTTATATTGAAGTACTTATATAGATCCTTCATCTGAAGGACATCAAGAGACATGAAACGTCTGCAAATCAAATAAACATCCTAGAGATAAGGAATAATTATGGTTGTATTATTTCTGTATGAATTATTTATTCATTGTCTACCCTAGGTAAATCATTATTTTAATTTCAGTTATTGTAAAATCATATCTATTTACTAAATAACTATTTCATTGCATTAGGACTATGATCCTTTTGGTGATCGTCGTGTTCCACGGATTGCAGACAGAGAAGATGAGTACAGAGCTCAGCGTAGGAAAATTATGATTTCTCCTGAAAGACTGGACCCTTTTGCTGATGGTAAGATTTATATAGTGATTTATTTTTTCCAGAATTTGTTCATTATGCTTAATATTGTATGGCAGTCCATTGTTTCCACCCCTCACTGACATCTGTCCCTAGAATTCTTTTAATTATGACTGTGTAGAAAGTTAAACATGCTACTGCAAACGTAAGTGTTGCAGTGCAATAATACAAGGAAGTCATTTTTTATGCATCGTTCAAATCTACTCGTGCTTTAGTTGCCTCAGTTTTTTTTTTCACATGGCTATTAGAAGTAAACCTTAATTTAACATTACAGGAATGTATTAGATAATATTGGAATAGAGAAATAGTATTCATGTTTCAGTTGCCACAGTTTATTCTTGTTTCTGTAGGTTAAATACCAAAGTGCTCTTCTGAAAGCTTTGCTTTCAGAAATATCAGATGTGCGAAACATGTTGATGGAAAAAAGATTGTATGTAGATTAAATGTAGACAAGCATTTCTGCAAACTTTGCTTTCAAAATGATCAGATGTGAGGAACATGCTGATGTAAACAGATTAATAATTTTGCTGTGCATCTGGTATGGTGAATTAGTAATGGAAGAAAAAAAAAAAGGAAAACGAAAACAGTTAATGATTTTGTTTCTGGTTGCTTTAATTATGTGGGACATTTTAGCATAGGTCAGCGAGACTACCAATGCTTGCATAAGAAAGTCAGAACCACTGATCATCCAGTCAAGCATTGTGATTTGTTGTAAAGTTTGAAAAAGTGTGAAATCTGTATGCCACCAAGTTTGCTTATATTTATAGTAATTCATTGTATCATTAAATTTGAAGTAATAGTTACTATTGAACTGCTATAAATAAGAATCTGTGTATAAGTGAATCACCAGTCATTTCATATAGTTTTTTCACTAAATATATACACATGAGTGAAGGTGACTTTGTGATTCATGCAGTGGTCTTGCATGCTAGCTGATTGATAGTTTGTGTGATAGACATGTAAGTTTAGAAGCAGCATGGATGAGCTTTATATATAGCTTACTTGTGAGTGAAGAGCTTTGTATCTGTGGTTTAAAATTTTACTCCATTAGATGAATTATATTAGATTACAGTAAGTACTTCATGTTGATTTCATCTCAATAGATGTGAAATCTTTTGACAGTGTAAGAAAATGTGGAAATATAGAAAAGAAAATTGCCTTAATGCAGTTTTTTTTGGTAGAATAATGCTAGTTTGCGTAGGAGCCCTAATGTTTTAAAATGACTTTAGTTCCACAGTTGACTGTCATCTAGAATTTTTGTTAGGTTATTCACAGACAGTTTGTGTGTATCTGAGGTTGTGTTGCATATTGAGTTTACTGTTTACCTGTTGCACGTGTTCAGTTCCATTTGTGATAGCAGTGGCTTTAAACCAGGTTGTGCTAAATCCTAATGTATGTGGAGAAGTGTGGAATTACTAAGTTCTTAACAGTCATACTTTGAATGAGAAAAAATTTTAATTCTTGGTGACATAAGTTCCTTTCTCAGGACAGAGAGAGAGCGAGAAAAAGAATTGTGAGAGCGAGATTGTGAGTCTAGCATTTTGTGAAATGAAAATGCTAGAGTTAAAACTTGAGCTAAGAGTACTTATATAAGTCACTTGATTTTTGTAGCAGTCATAAATTTAACTATATTTTGGGACACTGGATGGATGGATTTGACATGAATAAAACCTATTTTTTTTTTTTTTTTTTTCAAATAAAGTAGCTTCATTATTTTGTATTTAGTTGATCATAGGTAAGTTCCATCCCCAGACAGAAACATGTATGACATAGAATAAAAATAATGTTTACCATAATTAAATGTTTATTATACATCGACTATAGTTTTGCAGAGCAATTTGGCTTGGCATCATAATAGGGAGATTAAGTGTTTTGACATATTAGAGAGATTAAGTATCGGACTTTACAATTTAGGTATAGTTGATAAAAATCAAGTAAAGTGCTGAATATTTATGTAAAGCATTTGGTATGATACTGAATTTAAATGAGACAAGTTTAAATCCCTCCTTTTCTTATGTTCTGTTTGCTGGGTTTTTTTTTTTGTTAATGCAAAAAAAAAAAAAAAAAAAAATCTTGGGTGCACTGTTCAGAAGAAATTCAGGTTCAGGCAGTAATTTTAAAAAAAAATCTTGGAAACTGTATCACTGTGCTTTAAATTACTGGAAATAAGTTGGTGTTTCCTTGTTTTTTCTATATCAAAAGCAGCTGTGTTATAACACCATTTATATTTTATGGTTGATTTGTTCTTGTGTATTTCCTACTGTAAGCACAGTTGAACAAGGAGATTTGTTTCAAATTTTAGTTTGAAACCCTTTAAAGTTGTACGCTCTATGCAATTTTGAAGTATGTTCTGATTCTGTGGTGGTGCTACGTTATGTGTTTCACTGTATTATGCAAATTTTTGCAGTCACCATACCCCTCCCCCCATTTTTTACTTGTTTTAGTTATTCATTCAAATTCAATATGACTCATATAGTTGACCACTTTTTGTTTTGTTAAACATTAAAGCATTATGCTTTGATATATACTTTGTGTTTTAGTTTGCAAAAGTGCAGGTAGCATTTGAGCCTCTAAGCTGTTATGTCTATTTACAAATGGCATACATCTTTGCATATAGCTTTAGGTGTTCAAAATCTGAACATTGCAGCAGCAAATATCGAAAAGCATACATTTTGGTATTTGAGGTAATTTGATGCAGCCAGTGGTGGATTCTATGAGTGTTTTTCTCTGTAACAAATGGGAAATTACCATTAGTGTAGCTTTTTATGACTGTTTAATTATAGATTGTTCACATCTGTCAGGCATGAAACTATTTAATTTTTTTTTTCTTTTTTGAAGTTCCTTGCACATAAAATTTTTAAGAAATTACATTATCTCCCACCCTTGGGTAATGTGCTTCTTTGATAATTTCAAAATAATTTCTTGAAAGTTACATATTACAAAAATGCAAGGGTAATAATGTTGTCCTGAACACATGTGAACTATCTTTTAGGCATTGAATGTTAGGGAATTGTACAAAAGAAAACAAACTATGATTTCGTATATGTAATGCAGTTTAAGGGAAGCATATTATGAAGTGAATTAGAAAAATCTAAAATATATTTGTAATTTCATATGTAAACATCCAAATTACCACAGGGTGATAATAGCCAGCTTATTTTCATTGTCATATTAAGTGTAAGGAATGTCATTACCATTTGTTTACTTCCTATGTCATATATTTAAACAATGGGCTGCCATGTATGTTTGTTAGTATGAATGCTGATGGATGACTGAATTAAAAAATTAAATCTACATTTTGTTATTTACTTTGAAGAACTGTGATGTTTAAGATACTTCTGATGATAGTCATTAATATGTTAATTGGGATTTAATTGCTTTTAGTTATTGTGGATAGATTAGTAATGCAGTATTTTTTCAGGTAGAGTTCCCTAAGATGCTGTAGAGATGGTTTATTGTGGTAATCCTGTCTTGGTGAAGAGTTAAAGATGGATCCTCTTTTTGTTGCATTTGTATATGTATTGAAACACACTAAAAATAAGACCTATTTTACCATTTCAGATCCAGTGGAAGCAGTTTTCTTGGCCAAGGTATTCACTGTGCTATTCTGTTGCAACTAGTTTTTAAAAGCAGTTGCAGTATAATTAATGGCTGCTACTTCGTGGTTCAGGCACTCTTCTTTCCTTGATGCGATACTGTGAATATTCATTGCAGTGAACATTTTTTATTCAGTTTTATATATATATTAATACTCAGAATGTATAATTTGCATAAATTCAGAAGCTCATTCTAAGCTTAATTAATAACATTTTAATATGCTTTCAGAATGATTAGTGTCATTTATTACTTTTTGAGTAATTTTATTAGAGTCGCTGGGATATTGTCCATTATAATGGGAAGTACAATGTTTAGAGACGAGCAATGATAACTGATGTAATATGCCAAACATTCTCAAAGCATGACTGATCACCAAATCAAACGTTGAACTTATAACTTCTATCGAACTGTTATGTTCTGGAAACATTTCTGAATCATGATGAGTTTATCTTTATTTAATTGCTTAAGAACTAATTGTAATGTATATAAATATTTGCATTCTGCTGTCTATCTAGTTTATATAAAAAGAGAAGTGGGTGTTTAATTTTTGCCAAGTTTTCTTGATGCCAATATTTTGCATTTATAATAAAGCTATAAACTTCATTTATGTTTCAAAAGTTAAATATTAGTCAGGGAGAAAAATAACTGTTTCAATTTAAGGAGCAAAAATGCTCCTCAAATTTAAAATTGAAGAGCAGATATATTTGCAACTTTTCCCCTTCACTTTTTAATACTTGTAATTTATTACTATTATTGTACAATCAGCAGTTACAACCTAAAAAGATTTCATCTAATACCATAATTCAAATTTAAATCTCAATGCATTTTTCTTTAAGTGGGGAAGGAATGCAAAACATTTTGATGCCTTACCTGTTTTTCTATTCCCTCTGCCTGTTTGACAACTGAATTGCTTTTGAGCATGATGCAACTAATATATCTATTTTATCAAGCTTGAGTGTTTTGTTATCAGGATGTACCATTTTTGGATCAGAGTAACAGCCATTTTCTCTTTTATAGAGTTGGAGTCTTTTACTGGAAGGTTTCACGTTTGTATATCATTACTTTTTTTATTTATTTATTTATTTATTTATTTTTGAAGAATATCATGAGTTGCTTTCTCTTGTTGGAAGTTAAACATTGGTGGATTCATTTTCTAATGTTATTCACAAAAGATGTGTTAATGCTTCAGAACTCACTGTTTCTAAAATTACCTTTTTTTACATTCATTGCTGAAATGCTTTTTCAGCTGTAGTGTTCAAGACAGGTTGTAGCCATGTGATATGTATCATTTTTAACTTGAAAATTCAGTGGAGTACTTTTCTTGCAAGCATTTTCATAGCTGTTGCCTTTGCAGATGTTGAAGATTCCTTAACCCAAAACATCTTAAAGCAATAATAGTCATCTTGGATTTATTCTTTTCCCACATTAAAAAGTGCCAACAACTCAACAAAATGTTCAGGTAAAGCTGTGATTGTGTCATCACCCAAAGCTTTCAAGAACAATTTTGTCCACAGGCCATATTTTAGCTCTTAACAATTTAGCAACATCAGAAACAGGACTTTTGTGTCAAGTCCCCAAGCCTAAGGATAAAACATTCATACAGTTTGTATAAAAAAGCTTTATAATCTGTGTAGTATGTTTTTTTAAGCCACTGACATACTAGATTGAAGCTGAATGCAGTGAAATTCTACAGTTACTAAATTGCAGTTATTTGATTCACAAACTGCTACATTTTTCAAAAAAATTATTCAAATTCTCTATCATGTTTACTGAAGCAGTCTTTCTATGGCATTCAAAAGACAAAAAAAAAAAAAAAAAAAAAAAAAAAAACCCATCTTACTGATGAGACAGAGATAATTTTAAAGGACATTAAGAATTATGAAGCAGCAATAACCAACAGACAAATTTTATAGACTTGATTATTCTTAAAATATGTGCAATTTTAGCCTTTTCCTCTTTCACCGAAGCATCTGCAACCATATTTTTTGACTGATACATGGTAACAGAGCAGTTCTGAATTAGTGTTATGAGCATGCTAAATATGCGAAATCCATCTAGTACCGTGG
Organism: Macrothele yani; assembly: GCA_039090855.1. NCBI lineage: Eukaryota > Metazoa > Arthropoda > Arachnida > Araneae > Macrothelidae > Macrothele > Macrothele yani. Next base: position 18,785,831 of record CM077023.1, on the reverse strand, counting down.
ACACTCAAGGATCTATCAGACATCTTCAAATATTGCAGAAAGCTCAAGGAAGTTGCACATTCAATTTGTACTCTTTTCGTAGTAATTATGAATGTCTTAGATTTTTTTATTTTAGTATTACACAGAAGTACTATGTGGATAGCATAAAATCTTTTAGAGGCAACTCTAAGAAAAAAATTTTTTTTTTTATACAATATTCCAGAATTAGAAAGGGATTCAACAGTTGTACTTTGTACAGTTTGCATCTGCACTTTTCAGATGTTTTAATGTCAGGAACAACTTGATATTGCCTACTCCATTAATGTACGTATACTATAAATCTCATTTTCTGAGGGCTTCTGGCGATTTTTCCGAGATTGGTTCGAATCTCAGTGAAGCATGGATGTTGTATTTGTCTTATGGCACTGGCTCTCTCCCTTCCTTGGAGCCAGTGGCCCTAAATTAGGGACAGATACTACTTATAGCCATTGAGTTGTTCAGGGTGGTCGTTAAATCCCCAATCCCGACAATCCCTCATTTTCTGAGACACATGTCAGTTCTGTCACTGAATCCAGTACAATAGTTGGCTTTCTCAAATCACTGTGAATATCACTTCCAACAACATTTTGTAATGAAGTCTGAGAACTCTTTGCATGTTGCTGGAGAATGATACATTTGTCCCACATTGAAACCATTCCATTTTTAAAGTTGAATTTCTGTGGGAAATTAGAAAAAAGTTATTTTTTCTGTTGCAATCATATATACACAGTCGAGTCACATTATTGTGACCACCAGCTAATATCCAGAGTAACCGCAAGCAGCTAGTCGGGCCGGGAGTGACTCAATAAGGTGCTGGAAGGTGTTCACAGGTATGTGGATCCATGCTGACTGCAGTGCATCTGACAGCTGCTGGAGTGCGCATAGTGGAGGATCCATAGAGTGAACAACACGATCAAGGTGGTCCCACAGATGCTCAATCGGGTTTAAGTCTGGGGAATTAAGGGGGCCAGGGAAGTACTTTGAAGTCTTCATTGTGCTCTTTCAACCACTCTAAGGACATTTCTAGCTGTGTGACACGTCGCGTTGTCATGCTAGTAGATCCCATCAACCCCAGGGAAGACAATTGGCATGTATGGGTGTGCGTGGTCTGCAAGGATGGATTCATAACGAATTTGGTCCATAGTGCCTTCCACAGGTATGAGTGGACCCAGAGAATGCCATGAAAACATTCCCCAGACCATAATGCTGCTCCCACCAGTTTGTGTTCTTCCAGCAATGGTTGAAGAGTGTTTGTTCTCCGATGTTTCTCGCCTTATACGCCAATGTCCATCCGTTCGATTAAACAGAAAACACGATTCATTGGAGGTCCAATTCTGATACTGCCATGCAAATGTAAGCTTTTTCTGCCGATGCACCTTCGTTAACATAGGTGCAGTGACCATCGGTCTGCATCGGAGCCCCATACGCAGCACGGTTCACTGAATTGTCATTTTAAACACACTTCTGGCAGCCCCCTAGTTCATTCGGCCAGTGAGTTGCTGCACTGCAGCGCGTCGATCAGTTTTCACGCACCTTTGAAGCTGACATTCACCTCTCACATCAGTGGCACGTGGTGCTTCCCAGTTTCCACTTTGCTTATTCGCAATAGTGCCATTTTTCAAATCACGATACACTTTAACCACAGCAGCATGCGAGCAGTTCACAAATTGCGCTGTTTCAGAAATACTGCCACCCTTTACCCGAAAGCCGATAATAATCCCTATTTGCAAATCTGATAAATCACTCTTTTTATCCATGACAGCAATGAGGGATATGTTTTCAGATTGCCTACAGCACACCTTATATACCCTCCAAGCCAGCTCACGACACATGCCTTCTTTCATTGGCTATGCGTTGTTGACGTCAAAAGTAGGAGCTGGTCACAATAATGTGACTTGACTGTGTTTATATATATATGTCAAAGCGGTGTTCTCCCTAGAACCGTTTTACTGGGCAGCCACCCAGTTAATTTTCTCCGCCGACCAGCTAAATATCCTTTAATGAACGTTTCACAATGCACATAATAGTGAGAGTAGAAAACTTATTCCCACATACACCATAAATATTAATGAAAACTGGCTGAAATCTGTGTCAAATATGGTTTATTAGTAAGTATTCATTTTTTAATCATTTATGTAAAATTTTCTAATGTTGTTTATCATGTTATGTTACACTAATGCCTATCACACCGCTAAAGATGTTTAAATAAGTATAATAATGTTAAGTAAAAACATCCTTTTTTTTTTTCAATTGCGGAAGGGGTCGGTAAAAGTACCACCCAGCTAAAAGCTGTAGAAATAATCATGGGAGAACGCTACAAAGAGTTCCCTAATCTAAGCCTGGGTTTTATCTGAAGCAACAGTAATTAACTTTCCAATATCTATTTTTGCATAAAAGTCACTGAACAATCTTACTTTATTTTCCACTGCAGAAAAACTCGCACGGTGAATATCTGATTTGGTGTGCTTTACAATGTTGTCTTTTTAAATTGTACTGCCTTAAACTCTGTACACAAAAGGAGCATTATAATGTTGAAACATCTGTATACTCTCCACTGTGCAATACAAATCACAACGGACAGGCTAAGCTGAAAAAGTATCTGCATGAGCATAATACCATAAAATTTTAATGTCCAGTTCCTAAATTCACTTGTTTATCATTATTTTAATTTCCTAGCAATAGCTACACTATACAGAAAACACCGACAAATCGTATGGATCTTCCACAACAGTGACAAAAAAGAGGTTGCTAATCGATCTCTGAAAGCTGCCTAATTCTTGTATTATTCCAGAGTGTGTTCCGCTGTCATTCACCTCATGATCTTCTGCTGTGCCTTGAAATGTCCGTGCGTGAGACGCTTGTGTGCAGGCAGCACTTGGTCGGAAAATACTGATAAATCATATGGATCTCACTCAACAGTGCCAAAAATAGGTTGCTAACAGATCTTCGAAAGCTGCTGTATTCTCTCGTCAATCCAGAGCAGTTTCCTCAGTCATCATTCACCTCATGATTATCTGCTCTGCCTTGAAATGTAAATGCACGAGTTGCTTGTTTACAGGCAGCACCTGGTCTGTTTTCTGTGACATGGAACCTTCCCTTCCCTCGTCCCATGTTAAATGATTGTGCATAGTAGCACAGCATTCTCCATGACTTCTATGAATGTTGTCTTCAGGGTGATTTACCCATTTTAATTGCAGGATTCCTTCATAGTTTGGTGCTCCATGCTCACATGGATGCAGCACTGTCTGCACCTTTCCCGCAACACTAGGGAGTCCCTCAAAGCTCTATCTTATCCGTAATCTATCACAGTCATCCTCCTGCAGTTTTAAGTACCATTCATGTCGATGGCTTACATATCTTTTTATTCATCTAGAAGTATGCATTTCATTGAGTGACAGTGTTGCAGTCAGGAATTAACCAGATCCGCAAAATGGCGAGTAATAACAGTTTTGTTCTTTCTCCTGACAAGACAGCTTTGTCCATTTCTGTCAGAGGTGTGGCCTCCACCTGTACCCAGAGTTGAGTTGCCAGTTTTGCTGGAGACCAGGTTTTTTGGTCTTACCATTGATTATGCATACATTCGATAACTTAAAAATTCCTGTCTGAAGGCTATATCTGTTATAAAAATCCTCTTGACCATTTCATGGGGGCAGACAGGGCCTTCTTTTTCTGCATCTATCATTTTTGATTTGGTCTAAACTGGACTATGGCTGTGTGGTATATGGCTGAGCACATCCTTCAGTACTTCAGCCTTTGGACACCATTCATCATCAGGCCTTATTTCTATGTACTGGAGCTTCCTGGACTTCTCTGAATCTCAGCCTTTATGCAGAGACCAATGAGTTGCCTCTTGAATTGCTTCACCTAAAGCTCTATATGCTTTCATTTTCCCATATGTTGGTATATACATACACCATAAATATTAATTCAAGAGGCAACTTCACTGTAGCTCTTCACTGAGCACTGGTTCCTCCATTCTGATTATGTCCTGATTTTCACTGATGAATCAAAGATGAGTGGAGTCATGTGATTCACTGTTGTCTGTATTGATGTTTTTGTCAAGTGGATCCAAGCTGAGGCCATGTGTTTTTTTGTCGGAGATGCATGCTGTCTACCTGGCACTACATTACATTCGTTCATACCCTCATTGCCGTGCTATGGTTTATTCGGATTCTTTGAATGTTTTGCAGTCTCTCCTCTGTAGATTTCGGTGCCCATCCTTTTCTTTCTGAGCTTAGATGCTTACTCAATTGCTTGCATGAAGCTGGCTTTCAGGTCTGATTCTGCTGGATTCGTAGCCATTTTGGAATCCAGCATAATGAGTAGGCTGCTACCTGGTCCATTTCTTTGTTGGAGGTTACAGCCTTGCCACTGAACCACTGGGACTTGCATTCCAATGTTTGGGAGCATGTTAAACATACTTTGCAGGCTTTGTGTGACTAACAGGTAGGGAACAAATTGAATCATATCAAGCCAGTTCTTGAAGTCTAGACTTCCTCCCTATAGTTCTGGTGAAAAAGATGAAGTAGTATCGACATGTCTCTGCATTGAACATTGCTGTTTCACCCACCACTGTGCCGTGTGGTGACAATTAGCACTATGTGTGTGATTTATAGTGATAGTGCACCTTTGACTGTTCATGGTTTATGTTCATGTTGTTTTGTTTAGCAATGTGCTGATGTTCCACTTTTACCCACTACCAGATGAATCGGAAACCCTGGGTCACCTTTTAAATGATCATTGTGATGCGTCTTCTATGTTTTTTTTGCGTTGTACCAGTGCTTCTTTGTTTTGTGTAGTCTATTGTCCTTTTGTTGGCCTTACACACCATTTCGTGTCCCTTTTGTGACCTGCTTTTCTGTTATGTTTTTACTGTTGTAAACCATGGTACTTGGCCCATTGAGTTCCTCATGCCAATAAACACTAATCTGTCAATCAACCAACTAACCTAATGGATCTTCCACAGTTGTGACAAAAAGTGTGTTCACTTTTAGTAGCACATCAATTAGAAACAATGTTGCAGGAACATTGTTCCCAGAATGCAGCTCAGTGCAGCAGTAGCACATCAATTAGAAACAGTAGCACATCAATTAGAAACAATGTTGCAGGAACATTGTTCCCAGAATGCAGCTCAGTGCAGCAGTACTCAACAGCAGGGATTTAAGCCATCAAATCATGTGATATGCTTCTCCACATTAGAAACACATTTAAGCTGTCTTCTCTCCCCTGATGCCATTCCACAAGAGAAACTGTTGCCATTATTTGTGCTGCTAATGCTGCAATGTGGTACCAGTTATTTCCCCCTGATATGAGTTTTAATCGTTACTATATTTTTCTAGTGTGCAGTTTATGTGTGTATTGTGTACATATAATACATTTATGTTCATACCTTCTGTCTGATTGAAATTGAAGCACCCAGAAGTATTTGGCTAGTTAAACTCAGCAGATGGGAGTGTCATGTCCAAATATGCAAATAATTCCAGTATGCGATCAATCTGGCAATGGTGGTATCCAGTATAAGTTCAGACACAGCTACCCCCTTCAGTGAAATGTACTGTTAACTTGCTGGTCGGTAAGTTTCCCTACTTCCGGTGACCAAAATTTCTGGAAGAGCAGCAGTTTGTGCAGATGCTGAGGCTGCATGTTTGCCAGCCATATGAACAGCTAAGAAACTTTGATAGGGAACAGGTTATTTTCCTACAAGGGAACAGAAGATGAACTCACTTTATAGGGGAACATGTGGGCTATAACAGTATCACAGTCCATTGTTGCTCATAACATTGTTTGCTGAAGGCATGCACACTCAATAGGTAACACTTGGTGCATGCTGAATGGCTATACCATGTACAAACCTGGATGTGGGATTGCATGCACAGTACTCATTAAGTAACTTGGCACTTACCAATGCCTGTTGTCATTAGCTGCCAGTCACAAATCAACTTGGATACAGAACTGCGTAGTGTGCGTTGTAGCTGTAAATCCTTAGGACCCAATGATCACTAGGTATAGATGTGGAGGTAATGTAGTTAATTCACTGATCCAGGAGCCATCATTGAATGACATCTCTGTTGTGTCTCACTGGCAGTTTGATGACTGTGCAATGTTGCAGGCATCATGACACCTGTAGCTGTTTGCCTTCATGACTGTGGTGTCTGGTCCTTTGTTACAAGGAGACAGTACCCATCCACATGCTGTCAGAGTCTTCTCAGAATGCCTATCAGGTGCTGACAAGCTGCCACAGATCTTAGTCCCTGGATTTATTACCAACAGAACATGTGTGGGACAAGGGTCTAGATGCCATCTCCAAAGTCAACCAAAACCAGTGCAGACAATTCATCCTGCAAAATCAGGTACATGAAGTATGGTGGACAGTGCTGCAGGGCTGTTTAACAGCTGTATGACTATGATGTGTAACTGAGAGAATTGCTAACAGGGGATTTTTACAGTATACTGGTATATGTCGTGTAACCATCTGTTGTTACATTGAAGATCATTTGCTCTGAGAATGCTGTCTTTCTTCTTCTAAGTTGTCTTGCCAGAATCTGTTGAAGTGCCCTACTGCTTCTGGGTATTGTGATTTCAATGTCGAGCTCATATGGGTCATTTCATGTCAAATCAACCAATGTAAAAATATTTTTGGACCTTGATGTGTCAGATTTCAATGATATTTTTGGTTTACAGTTTATACCTATGAAGTACATGCAAAATCTAAATTTTTAGAATTTTTGGGTCAGCAGTTTTTTCATTTCTGATTTTCCAAACCTCAAAAAATGCCAAATTTCGCACAAATGACATTCACACATACAGAAAAAAAAGTCTGCAAGCAGTGCTGCTAGAGGGCCCATCTATAGCTCATTTTAAAGCCCTTTTTATGTGCTTTTATTTAATATGCAACACAGCCCAATTTGAGAGGGAAAAATTGACACATTTTCAAAATTTTTGTTTCTGAAAATCTCAAAAACGTTTTTAATAAAAAAATGCTAATCTTACGCATATTTGTTAGAGGTATGCAAAGTTTGAAGATGGAGAAATGATGGGTTTTTTGAGAAACATTTTTGAATTGATGGTTACATGTACATGTTAAGTATGAAGAACAGTTTCAGTTCAGACATGCAATAACTTTCAAGAGCAGCATCCAGCAGGATGGAACAAGTGTAAATATAAAGCACAGTGCTGGTATTATTGAAGTCACTATATGCAGAATAATCCCAGCACTATTGCTTCATATTTATACTTGTTCCTTTCTATTGGATGTTGCTCCTGCAAGTTATTAGCATGTCGGAATTGTCAAATATTCACTTGCCTGTTTAGTCCTGGCTATTGAGGCATCCTTTAGAGATAAGTTTTTTCCAAGACATTGTCTAGATATGATGTGCAGTGTGCTCTGCATATTCTGAGTGATTTTATGAGCAATAACTGAATGTGTAAATGTGTGAGTTGTCATGAGTTTATTTCCTGCTTTTATTGATGTATGGACAAGACTTGCTTTTAACAGCAAGCCTTGTATAGTGCAATGAAAATGGCAGAAGATAAAAAAAAAAGTGAACATTATTTTAACCGTAAAGGACCAGCTCCATCGTTTTACTATCCCAAACCTCAACTTGATATTCTTTGCATTTCTGCTGATACTCTCTTGAGAAAGGTAAATCTCTGCACAACAGGAAGAACGTATGTACATACTTACACAGGAAGAAATGTCAGCTTCATCAGCTATTTTAGAGGAAATGTTACAAGGGAAAGTAGGTTCACCTTAAACTTATTTAGAAGAAATAATCTGGAAGTTGAAAAACTGTGGAACTCATAAAAGGAGTCTTATTAGCTAATTGTTTACTCGGAATATTTTTTACTAGTGGACTACATGACCACAAATGATATAAACTGTGTAAATAGTACAGTATGGAGTAAATTAAAATTGAAAACAAGTTTTAAAATGTTTAACTACCACTCAGTTTCACTTTAAACAACTGAGTATTACCTGATGTGATGATTTATCACATCAGGTAATAATTTTTTACTTGAAATTACAGCAGTTAGTTACTTCAGTTACTAATCAAAACATCTATTTTTACTAGAAAAATTTTATTTTAATTGCAAATTTTTGGAGGAAACTCCTTCTTCAGGCTGTCTTTTGTTGTCACTTTTTCCTGTCACAAAAGACAGCCTGAAGGAGTTTTCTCCGAAAATTAAATAAAAATTTTCCTAGTAAAAATTCCCATAATAGAAGTTTTGATTAGTAATTGAATTAAGAAACTAGGAAGCCAATTTTCAACATGAGCTTTATTCAAAGCAGTTAGTTTACTGTATACGTCTGTCTATTCTACTGCTATGTAGTGATGCCAAACTATCGATAGCAGATATTTTCGATAGTCCAGCTGAATACATTGATACTAACAGTAGCTATCGATAGTTAGCTATATAACTTTATAATATCTACAGGTGTACCACTTTTATTTAAAACTGTGTTTGTCAAAGACACATCAGTTCTCCATCTTCGAAGTTTGCATATCCCTAGAAACGATGGATTTTTGATATGGGTAAAATTAACATACACTGCTGGCCACCCAAAATGCAACATCAAGAAGGAAGCATCCTATTTGCCTGAAATTCGCAGCATGTGTTGCCCGCGAGAGGACATGCAAACAAACGATTAGCATTGCAGGGCATATGCAAATTATGTGCGCCCGGCAGGCTACCAAGAAGCACTATAAGAAGGGTGCACAGAAGGCGGGGTGTAAGTAGTGGAAGTATGTTGTGCTGCCGGACCTGTGCGTGGGAAGCTTCCTGATGCCTCATCGCAGAATACGGCAGTCATTCCAGCACGTTTTGGAGTTCGACAGAGGATGAATAGTGGCTTATTGTGACAGCGGTTTATCGTACCGAAACATCTGCGCCCGTGTGTAACGACATCCAGCTACAGTGAGGCAAGTATGGATTCAGTGGGTGCAGGAGAGACGGACGGACCGACGTGAGCGATTGCTGCGGCACACCACCGAACGAGAGGACCGGCATGTTGTGCGGCGGGCATTGACGACTCGCACCGCCACATCACGAACGTTAGCACAGGAATTAGGGTGTGTTGTGCAACAACCTGTGTCAGCACGTACCATTCAACGTCGTCTGCAGGAGCGGGGACTCGTTGCACGGCGGCCATTGTTCCGATTGCCATTGACGTTACAACACCGGCGAGTGCGGTGGCAGTGGGCCGTTGAACGCTGCACCTGGACTACAGAATGGCACGACATTGTCTTATCTGACGAATCCCGCTTCTGCCTGCAACACCACGATGGTCGGCACCGCGGCGAGAGACTGTATGACGCCTGCATTATGCATCGCCATACCGGTCCGTCGCCTGGCGTTATGATTTGGGGCGCAATTGGATATGATACTCGCACCCCTCTGGTACGCATCGGCGGTACATCTCCGACGTTTTGGAGCCTATAGTCCTCCCTTACCTGCAGGACCTGCCAGCGTCCACGTTTCAACAGGACAATGCGCGCCCGCACGTGGCATGCATCGTGCAACAATTCTTCACGGCCCACCAGGTTTCACTGCTGCCGTGGCCCGCCTGTTCTGCCGATATGTCGCCCATCGAACACGTTGGGTCGCTGATCGGCAACCGAGTGGCCCGGCAAGCACCACCCGTGGCTACGCCTGATGAACTGTGGCAACGTGTGGAAGCAGCCTGGACTGACATACCCCAAGCCCGCATCCAAAGCCTCTTTCGTTCGATGCTGCGGCGTGTAGCGGCCGTTATTGCCAGCCATGGGGGCCACACGAACTATTGATGTCTGCGTGTTCCGCAAGTCGCACGGGCCTGTAAGCTCAATTGTTTTATCTTTGTATCTGTTATGTGTCCAGTAAATCTGGCTTTGCTATCTCGTGCCCTTCTTGGTGTTGCATTTTGGGTGGCCAGCAGTGTATATTCTTTTTCTTTTGAAAAAATTAAAAAAGGTGTTTGAGATTTTCAAAAGCAAAAATTTTGAAAATGGGTTGCAGTTTCCTCTCTTCCAAACTGGATTGTGTTTGTATTTCAAATTAAAGCCATTAGAAAGAGCTGTAAAAATAAGCTACTTAATGAGCCTTCTAGCATCACTGCTGGCTGATTTAATTTTTTTTTTTTTTGGAATGTCATTTGTGCAAAATTTGGCATTTTCTGCTGTTTTTGAAAATCAGAAATTAAAAAAAAAAAAAAAAAGACCCCAAATTCTAAAAATTTGTGGTTTTTATATGCACCATTTTTAGATACAAACTATAAACCAAAAAATCATTGAAATATATGACATCAAGTTCCAAAAATACTTTTACATTGGTTGATTTGACATGGAATGAATGTCCCATATCAAAGATTCTGCTTCTTTCATACCTCCAAGATCAATTGTCTAAAAGTTAAATTTTAAAATTCGAGGTAATTTTTTAAATTATTAATGGCAAAAGTCTCGTTAAAATTACTCCCATAATATTTCTTTACTTAAATCAGTGTAGTTCGTTAATCAGAATAGTAAACTAGCTGAACTGTTATTTTTCTGACAAGAAAGAAGTGATGTAGCTGTGTTTCGTAAGTTTTGTTGTGATGTGTATTTAAGTTAAAACAAAAACTATAATGTGTGGTATGTGATCATCAGAATTCATGAGGATGCTGGCCTTGTAATTCAATGTTTTTACCAACAGTGTAATTACTATAAACAGATATGTTTGTAGTGTTATTAAATGAGTTACTGAATGCAGTCTTTTTCAGTAAACCATAATTCTATGTCACTGCATGTCTTATTCTTTGAGGCTGTAATATTCCAGCATCAGTTATGCTTGTTAGAAATTATAGCCACCAGTTTTTTATGTTGGAGATTACAACATTTTAAGGTTTGTCATGGTTAACTGCAGTTTTTGATTAACTGTATTAAAACTTTTTGCTTGCTATGATATTAGAACATGAGTGGATATGCAATACTCATTGCCCTGATATAACTAGGCTGTGCTACACAGCAGAATTGCTGCTGACAAATATGTTAGTATTAAAAAAAATTGTCCAATATAATTAGCATGCTGTTTTGTTTGCTTTAATATCATTCTAATGTAGTTTAAAATAATTGGCCTGAAATTTTTTTCCAACTCTGTTCAAATCAGCAGAAGTTTTGATATAATGCAATAATAGATTTTAAAATTCCATGCAGAAACAATTTCTGAGTGCTGTGAAGCATTTCAAATCACCTCTTTTTTATAAGGAATTATTTCACATAAAAAGTGAACTTAAAATTTGTGTAAACAGAAAACACTTAGAAGCAAAAACACTTAGAAGCAAAAACACTTAGAAGTGGTGGTGTATGCATAATATTTTCATGCCTTTGCTTATGAGGAAGAGGTGTGTTGCAGAGTAGATCTCGTTTTACTGAATAACATGACTTATTATAAATGCCTTAATTTTGGTCTCCACTTGAGCTATTTTTTCAGCTGAACCAAAGGTTCTTTCAGTTGGACCTGGATGCAAAGCTTACTTATTGTAGGAAAGCATTTGTTGAAGTCAAATATTTATATTGCAAATCACTAAAACTTTAAAAAATAAAGAAATAACAAGTGAAAACTAGAACTCATAGGATTTGAGACATTGAAATTATATCAGAAGAGTATATAACCTTAATGTGTGCTAAAGCAGGAAGACAACCTGCTTTCACACATCCATGCTTGAACATTGATTTTAGTTATGCAATGCCTCCTTTTAACCAAACTGTGTGAATGGTTTTCGAAAAGAGAAACGAATAAACAAAGACATCGCTCTTTCCAGGTTAACAACGCACAGCAACCGAAAAATTTTTATTCGGCTGCCGCCAGGGAATTGGAATCCCGACTCTCTCTCTCTCTCTCTCTCTCTCTCTCTCTCTCTCTCTCTCTCTCTCTCTCTCTCTCAAAATGTGCTATGTGCATTTTTCTGTCAGCATCTCACATTATAAATCCGTAAGATGGGCTCAGCTACTGAGACGTCTCCATCTGGTGGCCATTAACGGCACTGGCTATGTATTAATTATAGCAGTTAAATCCAAAGTGAAAATCGTCCGAATAACAATTTTCCGGTAGCTGTGCGTTGTTAATGTGGAAAGAGCGATGTCTTTGTTTATTCACTGACGCCACGTATTTGGAGGATCTCTCCTTTGGATTTAACTGCTACAATTAATATATTGCCAGTGCCGTTAATGCCCACCAGATGGAGACGTCTCAGTAGCTGAGCCCATTTAACGGATTTTTAATGTCAGATGCTGACAGAAAAACGCACAGCACCGTGGATTAGTGGCCATCGTGGTGTAAGGGTAACATGCTTGGCTAGATATCGAGAGATTCAGGGTTCAATTTCCCGGCGGCGGCCGAATAACAATTTTTCGGTTGCTGTGCGTTGTTAACGTGGAAAGAGCGATGTCTTTGTTTATTCACTGACGCCACATATTTGGAAGATTTTCACAAAAGAGAAACTTATTAAGTCTATGCATAAGTTTCTGGTGCTTCATGTAGTGGGTTGTAAAAGTGAACTGGTTGAATTTTTGTCAGAATTTCATGCTTTGGGGGTAAGATAACACTGTATCGAATGATATGTCACAATGGACAGCCCACACATGAAGTTAGTTGAGCTCAGATATGGTGATCAACAAGGTGCATATTCGTCATGTTAATCTCAGGAAAACCACTGCAAAAGTGCAGGAGTGGATTTGTTTGGCATTGGGTGAGAAAGCTATAAATGTGAGCATGTGTCGTGCATGGTCTGTGAAATTCAAAAGTGGTAATTGTAGCACAGAAGACAAGCTGTGTAATGGATGGCTGAAGGAGATTAAGAACACAGATTCTGGACAAAGATGCCACCCAGTCTTGACCAAAAAACTGGCTATACAGTTAGATGTGAATCAGTCTTCCCATGCTTTCATGGTTGCGTGCCATGGAAAAGATTCAAAAAGTTAGAAAGTGGGTCCCATGTGAACTCACCTAGTGCAACATTGGTCAGAGGCTAAACATGTTTTATTGCTTGCTAGACATCAGAAAAAGAACGTCCTGAAGAAAATTATCATGGCTGATGAAAAATACATTCATTATGACAACCCACAATGCAAAAGGTCATTGGTTGACCCCTTTAATGCTGAAGTCCAACATTCACGATAAGAAAAGCCTCTATCTTGCAGGTGATGCAAGGTGTGGTATATCATGTGGAATGCTACAGTAGTCAGCCACTGCTTTTGAATGAGAAACTGCAATGGAAACTACCATTTTTGGGACATGGGCATTGGAAGATCATTCTGTTGCACGACAATGCACAACTCAAAGTTGCTGCAGCTGGGGTGGGAGGTTCTTCCTCATGTAGGTTACTTCCCAGACTTAGTCCTGTTGGACTTACTGTTTTGCTAGATGTAACAGTTCTTGGCTGGCCAGCAGTTTGCCAAACTTACAAATGCATTGATGACTTTGTTGCATCAAAACAGCCATTGTTCTTTTGTGTCGGCATTTGCCAGCTACTGGACAGATGGCATAGGAGCTCATAGGGGCACATGCTTCGATGATGATTACATGTGATTTGTTTGTAAGTATGACAACTATTCAACCGTAAATACACAGACCTAACACGTTCAAGATTTTGTGGCTGAGTAATATGAGAAACAAGTTACTGTTAAATTTGTGCACTTCAAATTAATCTTTAAGGTTTAACAACTATTTCAAAATGTAGTCTTGCAATTTCAAAACTTTTTTTTTTTTTTTGATATTGTAGACATCATTTCACAATACTTTTGAAAATATGGTCTTGAGTTTTATATGAGTAAAAAGTATCACTTATACATAAATATTGCTAAATCAGAATAAGTTGTTTCATAAAGTTTTCAGATTTTGCCAGTGGAATGAGCCAGCAAGAAGCCTGCTGTTCATATTGTTGCCTATGATAAAATATTGCAACAAGTGAAAACTCTCGGAAGTGTTTTATTGTTTAGTTTTGCAATTATGTGTACCAGTTGTAAAGGAAGAAAAGTAATTTTATGATGGTCTTGTTAACTGTGCAAAAGGATGATAGGAACTCAGAGTAGGAGCTGCACTCTCAACTTTAGGAAAGATATGTGGAACCAGCCAGGCCTGTGACTTCTGTCATGTTTTATCCTTTGTACTTGGTGTATGGAACAGCAGTTGTCTATTAGGTGCAGGGGGACCAAAGTGGTGGGTTACCAAATTAATTGAACTTCCTGGTCTAGGGTATACTTCAGCCAAGCCACTCATGGGGCACAAACATGCCTAAGCTAAGGTGTCTTAACACCATGCCAAATAGCTATTAGGGGTATGCAAAAGTTTCAGTCGCTCTTGCTAGCAGGCGCGTAGGGGTCTAACCTGCTGGCAACCCATGCTGTCAGTTCGTACATGGCGCCAAGCATGGAGGTCGATAAAGTTCATTTGCGGCACTGTTTGTTATCCATGTTTAATTTAGGGAAAAGTGCGAGTGAAGCATACAGTTCAATATGTCGAGCATGTGTCTAGAATGGTTTGCCAGGTTTGAGACAAGCCACGTGCAGGTAGACCGCAGGAACTCGCAAACAAGGAGCTGAAATCACTGTTGCAAGAGAATGCTACACAATCGAACCACGCAACTGGCGAAACGTTTGAAAGTGGCTCAATCAACAGTGGTACGGCGTCTTACAGGCCTTGGGGAAGATCCAGAAGATTGGTAAGTGGGTTCCGCATACTTTAGCGGAGCGTAATATTGGTCAAGGCTTAGGCATATGCATGTCGTTACTGAAGAGGTTTCATGGGAAGACTTTCTTGTGGAAGGTTATTACCTGGGATAAAAAATGGGTCTATTGCGGCAACCTCATATGCAAGTGATCCTGGGTTGACCCAGGCCAGCCATCAACATCCACTGCAAAGCAGGATATCCATGGGAAAAAGGTGCTGTTGTGTGTGTGTGTGTGTGGTGGGATATGCACGGAGTGCTGTACTTCAAACTGTTGAAACCAGGCGAAACAATCGCTGCACAACGATATAATGATCAGTTGAAACTGAAAGCCATAATCGAGCAAAAATGCTCATGGACAGGTAAAGGACTCCGCCCAGTCATCCTGTTACATGATAATGACAGATCACGTGTTGGTGCCACCACGAAATCAACCCTTGAACAGTTACACTGGGAGGTTTTACTGCACTTAGCTTACTCTCTAACATCGCACCTTCAGACTTTCATCTTTTTCGCTTTATGCAACATTTCGTAGCCCAACAGTGGTTCAGCTCAGTTCCAGAGGTAGAAAATTTTGTCACTCCGTTCTTTAGCTCTAAACCAGAGTCCTTCTATCACAGGGGCATTCATCTGTTGTCTGAAAAATGGCAAAAGGTCATTGATGCTAATGGTCAATATTTCGTTGAATAAATGTGTACTGGTTTCCTGATTGTTCCTTTCTCCTTAAAACGGCAGAAACTTTTGCATACCCCTAATAAATGGCACTGGGATGCCAAATAGTCACACACATGGAAAACCTAGTCACAACCTGCCCTCCATTTGCTTGAAGTATGAACTGATGGTGATATTTACTTCTCTGTTCTTTCACTATTTTAGGGATAAAAATATTTCTAAAATAGCTAATATTGCCAAAGGAAAAGCACTTGCAAAATAACAATCAGGGTTCGTTCTCATGGGAAACTCCTGGAATTGAACTTTTGAACTTTTATTTTCCAGGGCCCCAGAACACTCTTAGAAAAAAATGAGATTTTTAATAATGTCTGGAGTTATTTTATTCCTTTTAATGCTGAACTAGCTTGTTCTGAAGATTCGGCCTCTAATACCTAATTGTATGGCTACAAAGGCTTGTTTCTATAAAAGGAGCAAGTCCGGTGGGAGAAAAGTAATCGGAAGTATAACTTTAAGGTGCGCAACATGACAATTTGCCAGATGCGAACTTTGCCATCTTGTCTCCTGACAATTAAGTGCATGGGAGGGAGCACGGAAGAGCAGTGTTAAGTTTCTCCCTCCTTTGGTTGATTATTGCAATGCCATTGTTGCCTTAGAAATGGCAGCCACACATCAACAGAGAAAACAAGTGAGGAATCATTCACCATCTGCTTTCTTTTTCCAGATAGAACTATATCATTGTGCTGTGCCTGTTCTTGCCAATCCTTGTGGGCAAAGTGAATGAAGGGAATTGGATTTCCGGTGTTTCTGAGAATGTCCAATGGAGAAATGATTTACTGATTGTATTTGACATTAAAATATGAATTGGGTCAAAATTATATTAATGACAAATGTTATGTTTATTGATGCAATTACCCATGAAGTATATCCTAAAGAGTGATTTAAAGAAGTGACACTTTGTTAGTACAGTCGAACCCAAATGTAATAAGCTCACATAATACGAAGTTCCGCACGAACTGAAGTTTTTATAGATCCTTCGAAATTCGTATTTATCTCCCTTGTTATTTTAACTGCATATTTCAGACAACAATTTTTCGAGAAACCACATACAGCGAACTCTCGATCATCCATTCTAATCACCAGATAAATGTGCATGGATAACTGAAAAACACGGATAATAGGATTTTTGCTTTTTACCGAAAAAATTACCTTCGTATGTACTATGCAGTATATAAAAATGCATTTGACACATTGAATTGTTAACAATAGAGTTTATAAAATATTGGTACTGTGCTTACAATTTCTGTTGTTGATGAAAGTAAAATGCGATAGTCCTATATACATATAGTACATTTACTAGACACAACCCACAAAAGTCATGTCTTTTGGAGCAAAATAATCTGTAATGTTCTTTTGCTTTTTAGATGTGTTTAATTGTTTTCTAACACCAGTACGAATATTATGAAGTGCCACAATATCACTGTAATTAAAATCTCCATGTTCCACATAATCTATGAGCGTATCTACACATTCCAAAGCTGCACCATGACTCACACGTGTTTCTTCTCTTTCCGCTGTTATCTCCACCTCCTCACCCCCAAAACCTTCATTCTGCCTGCAGGTCACTATGTTGACAATTTCTTCGTCTTTCATAAGCTGAAAACTCTGTTCACATACATCTATTTTCATCCAGTCGTCAACATTTTCACTGTCAATATTTTGGAATCTTTCCATGCTAAAAATCAAAGTGACTATGTCAGATGATTCATTATCTTCTTGTGTGTTAAACCCTTGGAAGTCATCTTCTTCTATATCTGGCAGTAGTTTATGCCATGAGCATTTGATTGTTACAGACATTAAAGCAGCCCATGCCTTTGATATTAAATGCACAGCATCCTGCAATGAAAGCCTCTTCCAGAATGTTAAAATGTTTTCATGTTCGTCAGCTAAATTTCTTAATAGCTGTGAGCAATAGATTTGCTTCATTAATGCAATTACACCCTGATCCATGGGTTGGAGAATGGATGTCACTTTGGGTGGCAAAAACTTCACTCGTATTTTTCCATCATTGGAAATAACCTCTTCCCTCTTCTTCAAAAGGATGTGAAGGAGCGTTGTCTAAGAGTTGAACTGCTTTGACTGGCAACTTTTTACGTGGTAGATAATCAGTAACTTCAGGGAGAAATTATCTTAAACCAATCTTTGAAAATTTCTCTGTTCATCCACGCTTCTTTTTGATTATAATAATGGATCGGCATAGTATTCTGATTTTAATTTCCCTTAAAACACCTAGGTTTTCTAGCCTTCCCTATCACCAACAGTTTCATTTTATGGCCTCCAGAACAATGCATTACAGTTATTCGTTCTAAAACAACACATTACAGTTATTCATTCTTTTGAGGATTTATGATTGGGTGCATGTTGCTCTGCTTCAGGAACAAGTGTACGAGATGGTAAACATTTCTAATATAAGCCAGTCTCATCTAAGTTACAAATTTGATCTCGAGATAAATTTTCCTCCAAAAATAGTTGTTGTAATTCTTGTTTAAATTCGCCCTCTGCAGAGTTATCGGCACTTAGATGCTCACCTTGCATGGCAAATTTCCTGTATCCCTTATCACTGTTTAAACCTAGTAAAGCAACCTAACGATGCACAAAATGAACCTTCCAAGTCTAAGGCTTCGTGGAAGAATTTTGCCTTTTCAAAACACATAGCGCCTGAAATTGGTATTCTTTCTGATCGCTTTTGATGAAGCCATTGTAGCAATGCTGCATCCAAGTTCTCGTATATTGATTTTTTCATACATTTTTGTTTTGAGGAGCCCGCTTCATTACTGCAATTTCTAGTAAAAATCCACAAGTTTCTCTTATTATTATTTTTTTTATTGTCTCTGTCTGAACACCAATTCCATAATCACTCGCTAATTTCTTTGCTGATTCTTCTTTTTTGAACCTTTCAATTAATTCTAGCTTTTGCTTTAAGGTAAGAAGCACTTTCTTCTGCTTCTCTGCCATGACTTACTGTTGTCGCCATAAGCCGCAATATGAAAATGATCTCTTTCTATGATATGTGTCAAATTGAGGCAGCAGATTCTGATACTACAGACTGCTAAAGATGGGTCGGAAATCAAGTCACTGATATTTTGTCACTGATGCGCGTATGTCACCGGCTATGACTTGTTTGCTGAAATATCAGTGACATAATCACTGTCAGCTTCACCTGTCGCTGTAACCGGCCAAAACTTCCAGCTCCACAGTTCCTGCTCTTTGGAGACTGCTTTGGTGCCACTGAGCTCTGACAGTGATTTTTGCTAGAAAAAACAAACTTTTCTTTATTATATACTGTTGATAAAAGAGTAAGCTTGTGTAATTGATGATTATTAAATCCCTAATTTTATCTGTCCATACGCCTCGTAGAGCTGTAGTTCCATTGGTTTCCGTAGTTTCAAAGCAGCTTCTTGCCTGGATGTGACATCACATGCAGTGTGGACAGTGACTTCTGGCGGCCAGTGCTGCGTGGATATAAGCTCGATGGTTCCTGTCACTGATGGACAAGCGTTACACGGTCCGGAGGCGCTGCTGTCACAGACTGTGATTTTGTCACTGATACTTCTATGCAACCGTCACCGTTGACACTGATACTTAAAAGTCACCATCAAACCCATCTCTACAGGTTACAGTATAATAAAGCTGCACTCAGCAAAGATAAATTGGTCACGGGTAGTTGATGATGCAGCGCAACACTCGGTTCACACGTATTAAAAATGCAGGGCACGGATAATTGAGAGTTTGCTGTATATAAAAATTCAGCACAGTTATTAACAAACAGAGTAAGTAGCATTCGCTTAGTTTTTACCCCTTCCTCTTTCATTGGAAAACTAGGGATTATGGGCTATTTATAATACCCCATGGTTCCTCTTGCAGTGAGGTCAGTTTGCATGGATACAAGAATAAACAAAGGTCTTTTATAGCCTTTTCTTACGACCTTTCAGTAACTTTCTCTGTTTGGGGCCTCCACCAACCTGTTTGTATGGGGTAGAGCACTAGATTAATGACATCGTGCTAACAATATGATTGCCAATTGGTATTCCATATCTTTTTATTGGTATTCCGTATCTTATAGCACCTGGCTCTTCAGTGGGTGTTATTCAAGTAGTCTCATCTAGGTAATAAATAATGGCAGTTACAGTTGGAAATGTAGTTTGACTTTAACTGCATAGTTGCTTAGTAGTCTGTACAGTGTACTACTCATCAGTCGCTGTGAATGTTGGTAGCCAAAGGGCGACCAGATATTTTGTAGTGGCTCATAATTTTTTGAATATAGTAGTCAGCAACAGCGAGTAGATTTTTTTTTCCCCAAGTGAGCAACTGTTTTGTCCAACTTTTCTCCCCACTTGTGAATGAATATAGAGTTCAGTTTTATTGCCTGTGTTCCTGCAGCTGCTTCGAAAATGAATGGAAGTGAAGGTGAGCTTAGAGAGAAACTTAATTTGCTGATGGATC
Source organism: Macrothele yani (assembly GCA_039090855.1). NCBI lineage: Eukaryota > Metazoa > Arthropoda > Arachnida > Araneae > Macrothelidae > Macrothele > Macrothele yani. Next base: position 18,765,961 of record CM077023.1, on the reverse strand, counting down.
AGCCTGAAGCAACCAAAGGTTCAAGGTTACTAAAGCAACCTTTGTCATAGTATAATGTATCTTTGCCATCGTATACCTTGCACAAAGTATAATGTCATCAATAGGTAAAAGAATTATCTTTGAATCTCTGCTTAGCTGCATATATGCTGAAAGAAACAAACTGTTATGGCAATGTTTTTAAGATGCTGTAGCTACTACATCTAATGCCATGTAGTACTGCCTCTTGTGAGTGTGGCTTTTCAGCAATGAGAACCTCATATACACGAGTAATAGGGCATGTCTGAATAGTGACACTTTAAAGGACTTAAAGATTATTAGATACAATGGCCCTTCAATTGAAGATTTAGATCCTCAAAATGCTATTCGATTGTGGTGGGCAGATACCTCTGATTAGAAGATCAGACACAGTGCGTATCAGTGGTTAGTACCACTTTATGTATATACAATGTATTGACAAAAGTCACCGGACACCTAGAAGAGACTACATAGCATACATTAGTATGGTGTCGGTCCACCTTTGGCCTTAATGCATGCACTGACCCTTTGAGACATGCTTTCGACAAGGTTTTGGAATACAGCGATAGGTATGCGCTTCCACTTAGTTCATAATGCTGCTCGCTAACTGTTGCTTAGTAGTAGGTCTTGGTTCCAAACTTCTTGTGCGGCGCTCTAATTCATCCCATAGGTTCTCTATGGGATTAAGATCAGGGCTCTGTGCTGGCCAGTCCACACACAATACGGAATTATCGTCAAACCACGCCATAACAGTCCTTGCTTTATGGCTTGGTGCATTATCCTGCTGGTACCAACAAGGCTCGGTTCCATAGTTATGCCACAGAGTTGGTAGGGCATAATTGTCCAGAATATTGAGGTAGACATGCTGGTTAACAAGTTTGTCCCCGATAACCAATGGGCCGGGACCATAACGCGAAAATCACCCCCACACGAGTACACTGCCAGCTCCAAACTTGACCGTAGGAACAGTAGTACACTGTGGTAAGTAGCGTTCCCCAGGCTGCTACCATACCCACACACTGCCATCAGACTGATGGATCATGTATCTGGATTCATCAGTCCATAGGACCCGTTTCCATTGATCTACGGTCCACGAAAAATGTTCTTTACACCATGCTAAACGACGAGTAGCATTCAGAGTGGAGATGAAAAGCTTATGAGCAGCCGCACGACCACGATAACCCATGGAAGGCAGTTATTTGTGAATGGTACGTGTACATACCGAGGTTTCAGCATTTTTACTCACCTGTACGCTGTGGTCTTTTGCAGTACTCCATCGATTAGCTGTAACGACTCCCCTGAGGCTTCGACATCCTCTATCACCGATTTTCTTTGGTCGGCCAGTACGTTTTGCTGCTTCAGGCACGCCATGTGTCTTCCACTTATTCAGTACATCCAAAACAGTTGACTTGGGTATGTTGAAACACCTCTGGGTTTCTCTTATGGACAACCCACTAATATGACGCCCAACAATCTTTTTGCTTTCTCAAAGTCGATTCTCTTCCACCGTGACATTTTCACTCTATCTCATAGTGCGATATGATCGCGGTCAGCTGCAGGCTTGTTTTATACTGTTTGCAGTTCTACCGCGCATCTTAGCAACGCAGCAGATCCATTCATTTGCTTTTGAAGGGGTGTCTGATGACTTTTGTCAATGTAGTGTGTATCCTAGCTTTTGTCCCTTTGTTTTAAATATTATTAAAGAAATTAGATATCTAACTTGAATAGTCTCAAAAATAAATTATGTATGTGTAAATTAAGATAGTAAGAGTAATGATATTACAGCACTGAAAATAAATTGTCAAAAAATCAATCATTTTGGAACAAAAGCATATGCAATATTTTCAGTCTACTGATCCTAAGCAGCAACTGCTCTGCATTTGTTTTTATGAAGTTAATGGGGGAGGGGTTCCTCATTAGAAAGAAGAAAAAAATCTCCCATTTAATTTCATAGAAACAAAAGTAGAGAAGTTACTGAATAATGATTATTTTTAACTTTGCATGGCTAGTAGATTCTGTCATTTGGCTAGTAAAATTTTGATTCCACTAGCCACATTGGCTAGTGGAAACTTCAGCAGTTTTGCAAGGGCTTGTACTCATGAAGATAAAAAAATCATGGCTTTAAACAAGTGTTAAACTTGAATGGTCAGTGAAAAACTGAACTCAATTTAGTAGGTAAAGGCAGAGTTTGAAGTTGTGAAAAGTTTGGTATTCTACCAAATTCTCTGTCTACAGTTCTTAAAATTCAGTACCGGTTCATCAAGAGTACAAAGAAAATTTTTTTGAGAGGTAATTTACACAAATCTGGACATAGTGCAGCACATTCAGGGCAACAATGATAATCAATCAACGAAGAAATCACTATAAAAAGAAAACAACTTTAAACAGATTGCTGTTGAAAGCTTAAAAATGAGGTTATTTTGCATCTAGAAATGCCTTAACTGTAGTACAGGAAATTGAAAAAAAAAAAAAAATTATTAGCTGCTATCATAAGCACAAAATGAGCAACAAATGACTGATATTTCTGACTTAATGTGTAAATAGTGAAACAAATGTAACAGGTAAAATTTCAAAATTTTGCTGTTACTTTAATTTTTACATTAATTAAATGTTTTTACAGATCTCATTCAGATTTTTATTATTAGTTATATTTTTAATTAACAAGTATTATATACTTTTTGATTGACCAGTTTTAACCTGACATGATGCATACACGCCAAAAATGACCCTTTTTGGGTTATAACAATGTTCGTATACATTGAATATTCTTGACTCTCTTCAGCTTTGTTATATATGGGTTCGATTGTATTTTAAAATTAGTTGCTGATTTTTTGTGCCAGTGCTACTGATGGTATATGCCAGCAATGGGACAATGGAGGGTGAACTATTTTAGTTCCAGGTCAGAGCAATCTGTAATATTAAGTGAGCCATAGTTAAATTCATAAAATAATGATATGATTAAGTAAACAAGAATGCACTAAATAATGATAATATTGATAATGAATTATAATGAAGTAATAAAGCATGCACAACAGATGTGCGTTATGGTCAAGCATGAGCTAGTGTGACATTCTTTGATAATGCAATGACATCCTGGATAGTTGGTGATGTGTGCGTATGGGGGGGGGGGGATTGCATACCTGCCAGCTTTTACGCATTACACGTAAAATTTGTGCATTTTAACTGTTCTTTACGATTTTACACATAGATCACTGTTTTACGCATTTCCGTATTTAAATCTTCCTTGAGGAATATTTGTTAATGTTTCAGTTAAATCATACCTGCCGACTCTTCCAGAATTTGTGGAAGTTTTCCGTTTTTGTATACGGTTTTCTTGCCGGAAGAACTTTTCTTCCGGATTTTTAAAATTTTCTGTATTTTTTGTTAAAAATATCCCTATAAATAAAATATATAACAGAGATGATAATTTTGCGCCATTGTGCGCCAGAACACCCGTGCCCTGTCGTAATCGTCGGGACTTCGGCACCGTAAATTCTCCGTGCACACTGCTATGCTTGACACTGAATAAAGATTATGCGATGGGAAGAAAGATTCAGACTCCAGCTACTGCGGATTTTACGTAGTTACTATGGAAATAGTCGGTCCTTTACGGGCGACAAAAAACATCGATACGCTATGGAAATCGGCAGTCCGCTATGGACGACAGAAAACATAGAGTATGCTATGGAAATCGTTAATCCGCTATGTACGATGGAAAACATCAAGCATGCTATGATAATCGTAAGTCCGCTACGGACGACGGAAAACATAGAGTATGCTATGGAAATCCTCGGTCCACTACGGACGACGGAAAATGTTGAGTATGGTATCAAAATGTGATATAATTTGTTTATATTATAAACATCTAAAAATTATAAAATACACAAATATTTGCATTTATTTTTACTTGTACATAGCTAAATTCATTGTAAATGTTGTTTGCGCATAGTTAAAAAAATCATTATAAATGTTGTTTTGCGCATAGTTTTAAAAAAATCATTAGAAATGTCATTCGCGCGCAATTTTACACATTTGAATTTTCTCAGGTTGGCAGGTATGGGATTGTATGGTAGTACATTGCATGAGGTGTTTTCAAACTGAATAACGTGGACTTAAAAATTAAAACGTGTTAGCAGTTGATAGATCAAAAGACTGCTACTAAAGAAATGGATTCTTTTTATTAGGATTTAATTATTGTGGTTCACATGAGGGGGTGGGGGAGGGATATAACAGATTTATGCTCTTGGAGATATGAATTGTTGAGTTGGAAATTGTAATAGGGGAATTGGTGCAATGAGTAAATTTGGACAACTATTTTGACAGATTTGAAAGAACTAGACTTGTGTTTAGGCAAGAATTAACACTGCATTTAGACAAAAAGCATCTGATTTTGAAAACGTAATAACTCGCAGAGTTTTGAGAGTAGGGCAATGCGGTTTGCGTAGTAATCAGAATGACATCGGGTTTTTTATGAAATCACATACATTTTTACTCATTTTACTTACATTTTTCATCGCCAGATGGCGCCATAGGCGAACAGGTCTGGAATAGTGGGTTAAAAGCAGCAGCTGGGAAGCAACTAGAAGTCACAGCGGTCCGTGTCAGTATGCTGTTATTACCGGACAAAGCGCTCTTGGTGAAATTGTTCTATTGCAACGCTGAATGTGCGAGTGCTGCGTTGAGAGCCTACCGGTCACTTAAAGGTCATCGCAGTGGGGAAACGACTGATGGAAAGTGCGGCGAATGGTGAAAAAATTCGAGGAAACGGGATCTTAGGGAACATGCGACGGAGCGGTAGACCACGAACACGTGCTGCTGCAGCAGAGACAATTATGCAGGAAATGGATGTGATTGCAATGTCATCATGTCGACTCCAGTGCTCGCCATGTTTCTCGGCAAATAGGCATTCCATACAGGACTGTATGGGGAACACTATGATGGATTCTGCACAGATACCCGTACAAACTGCAACTGTATTGCGAACTGTAAGCTGGCGATTACGTGCAGTGTCAGGAGTTCATAGCATGGTTTTTTCGACAAATGAATGTCGACGAGAACTGGCTGATGAACGTTTTATGGACTGACGAGGCACACTTTTCCCTAAACGGAGCGATAAACACGCACAACTGCCGCATCTGGGCCACGGAACATCCCCGAGCAGTCGTTAAAGCGCCACTTCATCAGCCGAAAGTGACAGTGTGGTGCCGTGTAAATTCACAGCTTCCTTCATTATCGGTCCTTTTTTTGGGGGAAGAGGTCCGCGGTACCTCCTTCAAAACAGTTTCAGTGACAGGTGCACGTTATGTGAACATGTTATGAACGTACGTTATCCCTAGCTTGCAAGAGCGGGATGCAGTGAATCTGTGCACATTTATGCAGGATGGAGCACCATCCCACATTTCACATTCCGTTAAGCAACTGCTGCAAGAGACATTTGGCGCAAATCGTGTGTTGAGCCGACACTTTCCGAAGGCCTGGTCTCCTCGGTCACAAGACCTGACTCCCAGCAATTTCTGGCTCTGAGGTTACCTAAAATCACAAGTGTACTGATGTCGCCCCACTTCATTGCCATGCTGAAAGATGCCATTCGACACCATGCGACAGCTATACCACCGGACATGCTCTTCAGTGCCGTCCATGGTATTTTCTGTTGTCTGCAGGCAGTGCTGGAACAGGACGGCCATAACATTGAACACCTGGTACAATGAGGTGTCTAACCTGGTACAATCAAGTGTCTATTTTTCTAGACACTTCCAACCTGTGGTTGCTGCGCCATCTGGCGATGAAAAATGTAAGTAAAATGAGTAAAAATTTATGTGATTTCATAAAAAAAACCCGATGTCATTCTGATCATTTCTATGCAAACCGCGTTGCCCTACTCTGAAAAGTCCGCAAGTTATTACATTTTCAAAATGTGCAAGACTTTTGGATCACCCGGTATGATGTATATATAAATAATATATATAAACACATTTATTTAATAATGATCCTTGCTATTCTGTACGCAAAATGTTTGCTATTGAAAAAATATTTACTATGCAGTAAAAGTTATATTTTTATCATTTTGTGAGAAATTTTATGTAAAAATCACAATGCAATCCATACCCCCTCCTCTCCGAAAAGAAAATTATATACACTGGCGGAAAGTGAAAAAAGAACACCAAGAAGGAATTGGCAATTGATCATGAAATTTACATAAGTTAATGGGGTCAAATTTATGTAGGTGTGATGTTAATTTCGGGAGCAACCGATGAGCGCTTACGCCATAGCACAGCATAATATGCAAATTATCGTCGGTGGTATTTAAGGAGTACGGCGAAGTGAATGTAATCAGTCTTCTGTGAACGGACACGTACGAAGACCCTGAAGAAGCTGCAATGCCTAGACATGGAAGACGTGTAGGATTTCAGCAGTTATCGGACTTTGAGCAAGGTCGTCTAGTCGAACTCTGTGAGGCCGGGTGGTCGTATTGCAGAGCGAATTGGACGGGAAGTATCGGTGGTGGTACGATGGTGGCGTAGATGGTCCCAGGAACATTCCCACGCGAGAAGTCGATTGGTCCGCTCATCAGATGGACTGATGAGCGGACCGATCGACGCATAAGAAGAGCAGCGTTGTCAAGCAGAACATCCACTGCGACGCAAATCCAAGCTGCTGTTGCACCTGAGGTGACTGTGCGAATAATCCACAACCATCTACTGGATGCTGGACTATGTGCACGTGTGCCTCTGGCATGTGTACCTCTGACTCCAGCCCACCGTCAAGAACGGCTGCAGTGGTGTCGCCAACATCTGCACTGGAGAACGCAATGGCGATCTGTCTTCAGTGATGAAAGCAGATTCTGCTTGGGAGCCTCCGATGGTCGTATGCGTGTTCGCAGACGCACAGGGGAGCGTCTCCACCCTTCTTGCATCCGCCAGCTACACACAGGGCCTACACCTGGTCTTCTGGTGTAGGGAGCGATCAGCTATCACTCCTGTACACAACTAGTGTTTGTGCCGAGTACGTTAAACAGTACCTCCTACATCAACATCATCATTCAGCCCGTTGTTGTGCAATTTGTAAGGTCGGTCCATCATGGTGTTTTCCAGCAAGATAACGCACGCCCACACACGGCACGTGCAACGCAACATGCACTTCAGGGTGTGAGACAACTTCCATGGCCTGCACGTTCGCCGGATTTGTCCCCCATTGAGCATGTGTGGGATTTTATGGGACAATGACTTATCCGGTCTCCACGGCCAGCCACGACCATCCCCGATTTACGCGTCCAGGTTGAGGATGCTTGGAACTCAATACCCCAAACTTACATTCAACATCTGTACGACAGACTCTATGCCAGAATTGCGCAGTGTGACAGTTCATGGCGGTTCAACCTCTTACTAACAATGTTACATAGAAATGTTATTTTTCAGTTTACCAGCAAATACAGCTGTATTTTGCCTTAATGTTTTGATCACGTTATCCTCTGTATTCCGTTATTGTGCTGTATAAATTTCGTTGGTATCAGACGTCTCCTTCTTGGTGTTCTTTTTTCACTTTCCGCCAGTGTATTTTAGCACATTTTTACTCTCTCTCTCTCTCTCTCAAGTTTCAATCCAATTTACAGTGTTTTCCTTAATCTCACAGCAATTTCAGATAATCAGTTTTCTTTATGGTAGCCTTTGTGTGTTTTCATTTATCATGTAATGAATTATTTAAAAGTATGAGATTCATTTTCTAGGGCTCTCAATGAAATTTTTCTCTGGGCCCCGCTATGAAATTTCGCCCAGGGCCCTGCAAAAGTTCCATCCGGCCCTGTACTTAGTGATTGATAATAAACAGCAGTTGAAAAAAATAAGAAGTGGAGTGTACTATGGAAGGTAAAATCAAATACTGCAGAGGATTTTTATGCTCAGTGTGGAATAGTTATTTGGTTAAAAGTGAATAACTGTAGATATTCTTCTTCACTTGCACTTTTGTTTGGAATCTCCAAGTGTTAGTATAACTTGAGGTGATAATGGTGGGAATCATTTTGCTGTCATTGTTAGTATCAGTATTTTTCTGCACCTGTTCTGAAGAGACTGAATTTATTTTGGAACAATCCACATTTGTAGTTAGTTTTTTCAAACTCTCTGTGGATAAACCCTGTGTCATCAGTTTTTGAAAAAATTTGTAGACACAAAATGAATGTATCCTCAAAGTGTTTCTCTTGTTTCCTTTCCATTTGCTGCCCTGGTAGGGCAGTGGTCTGAGTGGGCCTGAGGTTCAAGTGCCCGAATGCTTCTTAATTGTATAGCTCCCAGGGCGGCAAATGCAGAAAAAAAGTCTATTTGTATTTGCTGCCACGGTTATGCAGTGGTCTGGGTGGGCCCAGATTAAAGTCCTGGATGAGGCATGGGTAATGTATTTACTTTTGCTTTACGGCACTGGCTGGCTCTTGATTCCCTGGAACCAGTGGCCCCAAATAAGGGATGTGTGACTGCTTTATAGCCCTTAAGAGTTGCTCACAGCAGTTGTTAAACCCTGAAACAGATGGACAAACCATTTGTGTTTTACATTGTTGGAAATGTACCATTTTTGTTTTTAAGCATACCGAATAAGCTACTGTACTTTTTTCTTTTGGTATAGTTTTATGTTTGTCATTTAATTTCTGTTCTTGTGTTTTACTTTAGCATCTTGCTGATGTACGCAAATATTTGTTTAAGGCTGTTCAACTTATCTGAGTAGATGTGTAGGTAAGCAAAATATATTCACATAAAAACCTTTTATGAAAAATTCTTATAAAAAAATTGAAAAGGACCGCAGGTTTTTTTTTTTTTTTTTTTTAAATGGATGCTTCACGATTTATGTTTGATATAGCCATATAATCATATGTCATAGTAAAGCATTCAGACAATGGAAATTTTGATATATCAGGCTTTGCATTGATGTGAAATTTCTACTGTTAGTGGATACTAGTGACCAATGGAGTATTTGCACAATCTTTTGATAATTTTGCAGCAACTATTCTGTGATAATTTTGCAGAAACAGCTTTCTGCAAAATTATAGAATTTTTATGGTAATTTTGCAGAAACATTCTGTTCACTGGGCAGAGTAGTGGAATGTTTAAAAAACTTTGCATAAAGGGAGTGAAAACATCTGTATTACTTTCCATGAATTAATTTGAGAGACTATGAAGCATCAAAAGTAGTTTGAAGAGAGAGAGAGAAAAAAGTTGGTTGTCTTAATGGGGATTGTCAGAGAAATAACTGAGCATGCTGACTCTTTTTGCAGTAGTACTTCTTTAATAGTTATTAGTGAATACACAGGAACCTCATTTAGTCATAAAATGTCTCATATCCAAAAATTTTGAATTTCTCTTGATCTTAAACTTTCCCTGTTTGTTTGTTTATGTTTTTTTCAACTGTACATTAATTTTACTTGGTCCCTTGAAAAACATGTGAACAAGGTTCCACTGTATTTTCATTCTGTATTCATTACTAACTGCATCACCCTCTTATATTTTTTTGGTTGATAACCATTCTGCAGAAAATGCTTTTAATTTCCCTGTGAGGGGTTTTTCATTTCTCACTTAAATAATTCTCATATGAAATTCATATGAGAAAATGGGGGCTTAACCTTCATTTTTAAATCGTGACTTTCATTTCCATGCAAACCTTTAAAATAGGTTACTTGATATGTTCTTCCTTTTCAGCTTTTCATTGGCTCTGCAATTGCGTTGACGCAAAACGTTTTACATATTATGAAAGAGTTCTTTTTTGTGGTTTATTAGGATTTAAAAACCTGTAATGAAAATAAAGTATCCTAAAAACCAAAAATTTTTGTTATTGCGCTGGTCTTTTTTAACAGCCTAGAACCATTTAAAAAAACTGATAACTGGAAATACAGATAAGTTTTTATAGGTTTTAGGTTTTTAAATGTTTTTAAGCTATTAAAAAAGACCAGCTAAAACACAGGAAGTTTTTTTAATGGTTTTTAGGATTTTAGGACATTTTACTTTCATTGCACATTTTAAAATCATAATACCCTCACACAAACAACAAACAAACAAATGAACTCTTATGCAAAACTTTTCATCAATGCAATCACAGAGCCAAAGATGTGCTGAAAAGGAAGAACATATCAAGCAACCTTATTTAAATAACATGTAAAATTAAAAACTTTCCTAATTACTGATGAAGTAAACATTTTTACAATTTTAAATGACTAGGGTCTATGGAAAAAATTCTGAAAGTTATTTGTTTTTCATCAGTTGTATAAATTGATGCATTATTGTTAACTGAAGAGGATACTTTTCTTCATAGTACTCATAGCTATTCTGTTCTGTCAACCAATGTGTAGCATAGAACTCATGGGTTGAAGATGTTCTTTTGTACTAATGTGGTATCATTAGTATAATTTGAAAATCTCTGAATTTATGGTAAACATACTACTATACTTTACACCGTGAAATAAAAAGTAAAACCTTGGGATTTTAGACTATAGATGATGTGACCTGTATTTCATTTGTGTGGCTATCTGGGGTGAAAGAGTTCGGCCAAAATGCGGAATTCCGCCCTTTTGGAAGTCGTCTGGGGAGTTTCTGAAATCGATGCAATGATTGCAATAAAACAAATTTGATCAGTATAAATGTGGGATTTACATTATTGGCTTGATGTAAGCACATTTACTAAAATAAAATTCCTATTTGTTCCAAAAGAAATGTTAGACAATTTTATGGCTTTTATGTATGCATATTTGGTGCTTAGGGTAGTTAATAAATGCTAAAAGGTTAATTATTTTTGCATATTCTTATGTGGGAAAAGTTCAGCCTTTTTCTGCCGTGACCACTTTCATGCCCGGGCCATAGTTTAGTGCAGTGAAAAAAAAAAATTGGCTTCAGAATTTTTAGCAGATGCACTGCATGTATTTTTTATTTGGTTAGTTAAAAGTTTTTTTTTAAACTATGATGTAATGATTAATTTGATTTTATAAGTTTTAATGCTGTGTTACAATTTTATTATTCAACTTTGGGTCTGAGGTTTTAAATTATTGTACAATCATCTTTGAAATTATTATTATTTAAGAATACTATTTTATCATGGCAGTTTTAATTGGCAATTAAGTTACTACATTTCCCTTGTGAAAAGATTTACTTATATAAGATGATTTTTTTTTTTATGTTGGGCTTCTCTATCTCGTCCTGAAGATTTGTTTCAAAATAATTTTTGTATTAGTTTGGTTTCAGCTAATGTGTGATAATTTAAAAAATATTTTGGTATTGCTGTCAGTGATCATTTTGGCTGGTCTAGCTTCCAGTGACAAGTGGATGTCTTTCTCTTGTGGTCCTAATTGGTACTGAATTTTCAGACAGCTGTTTTGGTTTGGTATTGTTAAATAGGTCTGAGTCATTATGGCTACCATAAGAAGATTGCACTTTATGCAATTAAAATGCAATAATAATAATAATAATAATAATAATAATAAAGACCTAGATGTTGAATTTCTGAGATAATTCATTCTGCTGTGCATGGGAGCCAGAGCAAGGTTTCAGCTCCTGGGTAAAACTGATTCTTTGATGCTTGCTTTCAAAATGAAATTGCTCTTTTGAATTTGGATGCTTTATAGTTCTTTTTCGAGTGAATGCTTCCAACTTAGGGGTTTTATAGAGTTGAACAAAAAATTGTGATGGTTTATATGAAATTATTACTGATTCAAAGTGCCAGATGAAGAATTTGCAAAAGAGTTGTTGCAGTAAGATTATTTTCTTGAACTAGTTGTTTATGAAGGAGTATGTCTCCCTAATTTGACACTTACACTATATTATCAAAAGTATTCGAACACTACCAAATATTTGCCTAAGTGCAAAGAATGGTTGTGCGCAGGAAGGTGCACTGTGAGTGGGGAGGTGCTATATAAAGCTGAGATGATTTGTTGTGTTATCAGTAACTTTGAAGCGCATGTGCTGTATGGACATGAACTTTCTGAGTTCCAGCGTGGGCTGGTCATAGGATGTCATTTGAGTAATGTTTTCATACGGAGCATTGCAGCTAAACTAAACTTACCAAAATTGATTGGAAGTGATGTCATGAAGAGATGAAAGCAGGTCAGTGCAACTACAGCAAAAAAAAAAAAAAAAAAAAAAAAAGTGTTCAGGTACGCCGCACAAACTCATGAAATAAGACAGAAGAGCCATGGTAAAAAATGTTAAGAAATCCCATTCTTCCTCTGCCATTTCTATCACTGCTGAAGTAGGAAATGTTTGTAATGGCTCGGTTAGTACCATAACTATCCTCAGAGAATTGCACAGTGTGGGTTATTATGGACTGCACACAAGCCACACATCACTACCGTGAATGCAAAGTGCCGTTTGGAGTGGTGCGTCTCCCGTTGTTCCAGGGCTGTGGGTAACTGGAAAGCTGTTCTTTGGAGTGATGAGTCACACTTTTCACTCTTCCAATTTGATTGGTGTGTTAGGATTTGGCAACAGCCCGGCAAACTATTTTCGTCAGACTGTGTTCTTCCAACTGTTAAGTTCGGCAGAGGCTCCATTATGGTATGAAGTTTTTTGTGGATGGGACTTGGCCTGTTGATTATTATATGACAAACCACAAACTCTGGAAGTGTACCTCGACATTCTGGATAATTCTGCCCTACCAACAATGTGGCCAGGGGTTGATCCAGGCGGCATTTGATACCTCAATTGTGATGGTATAATTGCGTTCGTTTGGTAAAAATTTATCTTAAAATATTTGTGTTGGAGGCATCCTGAATATTGTTCTGTTTAACTGATGCGCTTTTTTTTTAATCCTCAATATGAACAGTTTTCTGTAAATCAGTCTGACGGATGCCTATCAATCATTACCTCATCGCTACTGACTGTGTCTACGCTACCAGCAAGTGAGGCGATGCTCTCTGAAAGGAGGACCCCAAAGCCTTATGGGAGCATTTTTTCATCCCTTTGGCAGCCTCACTTTGCATGCACTTTCAAGGGCCAACTCAGAAGTAGGGATGGGCTCATCGGTGAGAAAAGTTGATGTTGGACATCGGTAAAATACTCATTCCCGAAACTTCTGTGCATTGGTAGTATCGGTGGAAATTTTTGTTGTATCAGTTAAAACCTCGATGTTTCGCTAAAAAACCGTAGAACTTGCGTCTTTTCCATTTGTAGCAGTAATGGGCACATCGATGGGTAAAATCACTGTTCAGTATATCGGTGATTACTCAGATACTCTCACCAATTCAACATTGAAGTAAGTAACCAATATTTGTTAAAACGCTTGATGTATCGGTGGAAATCTTGACGTTTCTTCAATGTATAGACTATTGTAACATCAAAGATAAGAACTCTATTTTCGGCGACAAAACAGTGAAAAAAATCGTTAATTCATGACATAGGAATATTATTTTCCCTTTGAAAGAATGCAACAAAAAGAAATAATTTTACTTTGCGTAGAAAATATTCTTCTGCAGTTTCAAACATCGATTTTCACCTGCAAAACAACGATGCTGAAAAACATAGATCCCCCCCCCATCCTTATTCTTTGCCGGATCGGCCGGGATTCCAGGAAACATTTACAATTATGAGGAGAGGAGCGTGATGAAGTGCTGACTGTATGCTTTATGGAGGATTGCATTGTGACATATGATTGACTTTATACTGTGTGTATATATACATATATATATATAAAGTACTTAAAATTTTTACCTTTGATGACTTTCCTGGTTTAATACAACCTGGAGTGTTATAGCTTTCCCCCTAAATCTCAGCAGGAGTATAATCACAAAGTTTTACTAAAAAAAAAAAAAACCATCTGCGTACAGTCATCAGAACAGAAAACTTGTTGCAAACTGGGAAAGCGTGAACCATGATTAGTAATGAGAAATAAAAAATAACTGAAAGCATTATAGAACAATAATTACTGTCAGAATGTTTATAAAAGATTTAAATTGCTTTAAACTAAAAAAATATGCAACATTCACAAAAATAGGGTAAATTTGACAAAAATGAGTATCCATAGATGCAACTAGTACGGATTTTCCGTAATTTTACGGATTTTTGGTTGCTGTTACGGAAGTACGGAAACACCGCTGAAATTATGGAAAATCGCCATTTAATTTAATTTTCTGAGATAGAAAGCAAATTTTCATCAACTTAAAAAGTTTTGTTGGTTCTTCAAGTTCTTCTGGGGAGAAAAAATTAAAAGCTACATTCAGGGCTGCTAGACCTGCGCCAATTGCGCCAGCCCGCGCCAAAATGTTGTTCTTGCACCATTCTGCTAAAAAATCGCCATTTCGACCAAATCTGCGCCAATTTTGCACCAAAAGTTAAAATTTACCGGTCATCGATATTTTAGCGTTATCTTACAACATTCAAAATCGATTCAGCGGTGAATTCGTACGCGAGATTCTTCCGCAGATTCGCGGAGTCTCCTCCGTTTTTTTTTTTTTTTCTTTCTTTCCGAGATCGATGCAAAAGTGAAGAAATGTTCGGGATATTAGTTGGGGGGGGGGGGTCTTATTCCGTCTGGGGACGTTGTTTTGTCTTTTTTAAACGTTCGGAAACGGAAGTTAAACGAAATGCAGATTTTTCCCGTAATCGTATTTTTTTTTCTCTCGCGATGTTGCTTCTGTTCAGTACTGTTAAATATAATTTCATTGCATAATTTTAGCTTGAAATTGTAGGCAACGATTTCCGAAAACGGAAGTTAGGCCGCTCGAAAATTTCCCCATAATCTTCGGCGACGAGATTCTCACGCTGATTTGAGGAATTCCGTCCTTTTTTGTTATCATTTGGACCATGTACGAAATCGATGCATAACTGAACTTAAATTTTGGGAGGATTGGTGGCGGCAGCGGGGGTGGGTGGGTGGTGGGTGTCGTTTTCTCCGACGGAGGATGGAATTTCATCCTTCGAAAACGGAAAGTAGACGGAGATAAGATTTATCTGGTAATCGTAATTTTTTTTTCTCGCGATGTTTTCTCTACCCAGTATTGTTAGATATCATTTTATTCCATAAAGATTTGTATTTCAGCTTGAAAATGTTGGATAAATTTCCGAAAACTGAAGGCTTGAAAACCCGTTATTTCAAGCCATGTTTCCCGATTCAGCGATCGCAAAAAAATATTCGTGTGGAAGGACCAAGGCTACTGCACTAATTCAGCACATGGTCAGTGTTTCTACAAGTAACATCATATCTGAAGTTAAAAAAAATCCTTTTTCTCTATCTACGGAGGGAAGTAATGATGCTCAAGCAAATAAACTGTATCCCATTACAATAACATATTTTGACGAAAAAATAAGGAAAAATTCAACTGTTTTGTTATCATTGGTTGAATCAAGTAATAATATAGGTGAAGGCATATTCAACGTTTTGAACAATGAGTTTGTTAAAAAAAATATCTCGTGGAGCAACTGTGTGTCATTTTCCTGTGACAATGCTAACACTATTATAGGTCAAGTAAAAGGTGTTGTTTCTCACATAAAGAAGGTTCAGCCTGCAATCATAGTGCTGCAATGTTCATGCCATTAAGTAAATTTAGCTGCACAGAAATCTGCTACTCAACTGAAAGGATTTAATGTTGAGCAGTTTCTGATACAGTTGTACTTTTTTTTTTTTTTTTGGAGAAAAGTTCAAAGAGGAAACACAATCTAAAACTGAGTCAAGCTGTTTGTATTACTAAACCACACAAAATTCTAAAGCATGTCAATACTCGCTGGTTATCACTTTTGGAATCCATTGACAGAATTTTAAAACAGTGAGAGGCTCTAGAACATTATTTTAGTGACAATGAAGAAGCTAATTCACAGTATAAGAACCTTGCAAGTATGATTGGAAATCCTTCATCTAAACTTTGTCTTTTTTTATCTGCTACTCTTCCTTTGTTTACATCTGTTAACGTGTTCTTGCAGCAGGAAGCTCCGCTTGTGCATGTATTAAAAAGAAAACTTCATAGTCTGTTGTCTGAATTGCTTGTACGTATTTATCAAGCCATCAGCATTTGATGTGACAGCAACATCTCTTGCAGATGGAAATTTTGAAAGGAGAAATCAAAAAGAAAACTGTGATCTCGTAATTGGGTCAAAAGCGAGATCTTATATAGGCACAACTACAGATCTGAGTGAAGACACAGTGGCTACTTTTTATTCTGAGCTAAGGGAATTTTACAAGGCAGGCTGCAATTACATTTTAAGAAAATTTCCACTTAATGATGAATTTCTGAGTTATGCTGAAATTGCAGATATAGCATTAAGGCAAAGTGTTTCTTTTGCATCAGTCCAATATATGTGTTCCCTGTTTCCAGTTTTAAAACCAGAAGAATCTGACAAGGTGAAATCTGAATTTACTCACTACCAGTTTGAAAATTTTAACTGTGCTGTTACTTCTGGGAGAATGGATGAAGTGTGGCACAGAATTTCTTTAATGAAAAATAAAAGTGGCCAGTTAAAGTATGAATCATTAAGCAAAATTATGAAAATGATTTTAACGGTCCCTCATAGCAATGCAAGTACAGAAAGAATTTTCAGTATTGTGGGAAAAAAACATGAATGATTCAGACCTAATTTAAGTAGTCATGTGCTGTCTTCTTTATTAGTAGAAAAAATAAACAGCATGGCACACAGTGAACTATGCTATCAGAAGAAGTTTTTGCAAATTGAACTAAGGAAGGCCAAAATGGCAACTACAGCCAGTTTATCGTAATTTGGCAACATTCCAAGGAATAAGTTTTCTTCATGTCTGGAGGTAATTTATTATATTTTCCTGGTAGACAGTATTTTAAATTTTCCCACTAGCAAATTATTTTTTATTGTATTATTATTATTATTATTATTATTTTGTTAATAGTTTTGACAGATTAAAATTTGTTGAAGTGTTAAATACCCAAATTTGCCGCTGTAGACTGGATTACTGAAAATAACTGAGAAAAAAATTGTTACTGAAAATTACTGAAAAATGAACATGTTGGTTACTGAAAACTACTTTTAGAGGTTGGCATCTATGGGTATCTTTAAAAACTTGGATCGACCCCCTGGTGGCGGCATTGTGGAAATGACTTGTCTCTTCTAACACGATCGAGCTCTCTGCCGCACTGCATGGCGTGTGCAGGACTGGTTTCGTAAAAATGAGGTGGGATTGTTAGACTGGACTGCTCAGAGTCCTAATCTTAATCCCATAGAATACCTCTGGGATGAACTGGAGTGACTGATATGAAATTGACCACAACAACAGTCTTCACTCACCACTCTGGCAGCAGCTTTGCATGATGAATGGCAAGCCATTCCTGTTGGGACCTGCCGGAAATTGGTTGATGTGTTTTCGCTGTCGTACTAGCAAAAGGTGGACCGACTAACTACTAATTGCGATAATAAAGCCATTTGTTCCAAAACATTGTGGTGTCCAAATAATTGTGATAATATAGTGTATGTGATTGGGTACTCTATGGCTTGGTTTGTAGGAAGGAAATCTTTGTCTGATTTTGTTATTGTGAATGTCTGGCAAGTTTCAACATGCTATTTTGGTGTTTAGAAGCTCTGTAAAAAATGTTTACAAAGTGGCCATGAACTGAAAAACTTTCTAAGCTATGTGTTCATTGTGGTTTGTGGGACCATAAAAATTAAGCTTATTATTATAAACCTTGTAGGAAATTTCCTGAAGAATAATTTGGCATTTCTTGTACTCTTTTTGCATTGGGGAATGTCTTGGTTAGGGGGAAGCTTTGGGATACCTCAATTTCAGTGAGTATTATGGAGTCATGTATATTAATGTTTTTTCATGATTGATCAGCTCTGTTGATCCTTAAGGGGATAGCAAGTGCAGAGCTTGATTTCTTACAACCCCCCCCAAAGGTTAGGGCAATTTTGGGGATAAAATATGAGTCTCCAAGGACCACAGCACCTGTATATTCTGATTTACCTGATCATTTACTCCCATTTCTACATCCCCAACCCTCTGCTCACAACCTAGCTGGAAAGACTGTAAAAACATTGCTGTAGGATTAGGATTGGTGATAATTGCAAAAAAAGACGGAAATGAAAAATATCAGCCTCACAGACTTAAAATTGTGTTTTTAAAAGGTATTCCAACATGTTGGTACAAAAATGTGAGGTCGAAACCTCAGTTAAGTTAAAGTAAAAAGTTACTGCTATATATTGCAATAATTTCAGTTACAAATTAAGTTTTTATTTGTAAACATAGCCTAATGATATTGTACTAATAAGATAATTATGTATCAATTGCTTTTTAATCATTGTAAGCATGAAGTAGTGCCAGATATTTTAATTATAGCATATGAAATAAATCTAATACAGTCGACAGATCATTTGCATAATAAAATTGTTTTTAATTAATAAGCTCAATACATCAGCTAATTGAACGTATCAATTCAGAGCCCTAATGAGGTAATTCTGTATAAATTGTGTTTTAACTGCTGTAAGCGGGGAAATAGTACCATATATTATTAAATATGGCATATGAAATCGATTAAAATTGACATCATTTGCATAAAAATCTCCGTTAATCGATGTTTTCAATCAAATATGCTCCATACAGTCAATTAAAAATTTTGACTTAACGTTCGCCGAAAATGTTTTATGGATTTCAGTTCTTGAAAGTTCGCAGGTCTGCAAAGGACAAGATTTGTTGCTGTGATGAAAAATATGGATTGCCACAGGGGGATTTTTAGTTTGTTTGGAAGCTAATAGATTTGTTACTTTGGATAATAAAGAAGCATTTTTTGACCACTTACAAATAAGTGTTTTTAATATATTTAGCTTCTGTAGACCATTTATAAATAAGTAGTTCAAAAAGCTTTCCTAACCGTGGAAATTTGCTGAAATTCACTCGTGTCTTCCCCCCAAAAATTGGACCTACAAAAAGTCTATCCATATTCTTCAACACAACTGTCAAAACTTGAATAATTATGTGATTTCTGTTGGACGTTTTGTAGTTTTATGTTGTTGGTTTTGGGATTCCTATAAACTGTCTTATGATTAAATAAAATCTTGTGGCTGACATATTGAGCTAATGCTGTTGTGCCAATAAAACAGCATTAGCTCAATACGTCATAACTCAACTGATTTTCATGTGAGCATGTTAGGTTTCCTGTCAAACAATCATCTTTCTCTGAATAAAAATTTCCTTTCGTGTGCTGCAGTTGCAAAACATAAAATCACTTTTCATGGTTGTTGGCACTCCTAGAGTTAAACTGTCTTACAGAGACACTTTGTAAACTGTTGGGGTGGTTGCTTAGTTCAAGGGATTTGTTTCTATTTTGTTCTTTAGATCTGTTGTTTCCTTACTTCATTGTATGCAAGAAAGACCATTGATATCTTGTATGAGGGTCGTTCATAAATTAATGGAACTATTGGTAACACTGCATCATAGCTGGCTTTTAGGCGGCTGCTATTCCTATGCTGGATAGGGTAGTCTTGGTTTAGTACAGGGATAATGCACAACATAGTAGATGAGTTGCTGCATTGTTTCCTGTTTCTCACGTTGTATTATTGTTAAAGTTCTCGCGGGGAAACATTATCTTTGTTTGACAAAGGGTTATAATCATAAAATGCTATAGAATTTATAATATATAGGTATAAATCAATAACAGGAGGCAAAGGCTGTTACTTACATTTGGTCAAGGAGCATTCTGGAATACTGAAGTGTCTTGGAATATTGAAGTGTCTTTTTGGTTAATTCTTGAATTTCTTCAATTAGTTGATAATCTTATTTTTGTAGTCACTTTGTGACGAAATTGTATCCATCAAGTTTCAAATGGTAGGTTTCGTTTCATCAAAATAAACTGTGATTCTGTCAAATCTTCACATTTGAAGGGTTAAGTTCAGGTATGATATTTAATCTTAATATTATTCAATACTTTGTTTCCAAATGGTAAGATAAAAACCGTAATTGAGTATTCCTCTTATTGAGTCGTCATTTAAAAGATATTTAAGAACGTTAAAATATTGAACATTCCAAACCTTATGTTGAAGGAGAGTCGATCTGGTAAGAAATATCTTGTTTTGATGATAGTTTAGTCTCCGTTTCCCGCAGCACCAAATTCCCATACTAGTTTCAACTAACATTTCATAGTAGTCTTCTGTGGGCAAAAAATGATGTATTTCTCATCGTTCCGGTTGTTCTTTGGCCAACTATCTCAAATTCACTGGCTGACTCCAAAAGCTCCGCGTCGGCAGAACCTTAGCGCATTCAGATTTTGATTTCATTGCGCATCCCACGTCATGCGTGTTTCTGATTGGAATGTCCGAATTGCCCCTGGTTTCAATTCCTCCGGTGTCCCATCTTCCGTATGTCAGTAGACTTATTATTTATCATGGTCTTACATTTTTTATTTTGTTTTTTTCTTGTTCTTTCTTTTCTTGAAAAGAAAGAACGAGAAAAACCAACAGAAAAACAAAATAAAAAGTATAAGACCAAGATAAATAATAAGTCTACTGACATACGGAAGATGGCGACACCAAAGGAATTATTCGGAATCTTACTTTTTATTTTTATTTTGTTTTTTTTCCTTGTTCTTTCTTTTCAAGAAAAAAAAAACAAACAAGAAAAAACCAACAAGAAAAAAACCAAAATAAAAAGTGTAAGACCAAGATAAATAATAAGTCTACTGACATATGGAAGATGGCGACACCGGAGGAATTGAAATCGGGGGCAATTCGGACGTTCCAATCGAAAACACGCATGACGTGGGATGCGCAATGAAACCAAAATCTGTATGCGCTAAGGTTCTGCCGACGTGGAGCTTTAGAGTCAGCCAGTGGATTTGAGGTAGTTGGCCGAAGAATAACCGGAACGATGAGAAATACATCATTTTTTGCCCACAGAAGATGACTATGAAACGTTAGTTGAAACTATGGGAATTTGATGGTGCAGGAAATGAAGACTGAACTATCATCAAAACAAGATATTTCTTACCAGATCAACTCCCCTTCAACATAAGGTTTGAAATGTTCAATATTTTAACTTTCTTAAATATCATCTTTTAAATGACTACTCAATAAGAGGAATACTCAATTACTGTTTTTACCTTACCATTTGGAAACAAAGTATTGAATAATATTAAGATTAAATATTGTACCTGAACTTAACCCTTCAATGTGAAGATTTGACAGAATCACAGTTTATTTTGATGAAACAAAACCTACCATTTGAAACTTGATGGACATAATTTCGTCACAAAGTGACTACATAAATAAGATTGTCAACTAATTGAAGAAATTCGAGAATTAACCAAAAAGACACTTCAATATTCCAGAATGCTTCTTGACCAAATGTAAGTAACAGCCTTTGCCTCCTGTTATTGATTTATACCTATATATTATAAATTCTATAGCATTTTATGATTATAACCCTTTGTCAAACCAAGATAATGTTTCCCTCGGGCACCTCAACAATAATAAAATGTGAGAAACAGTAAACAATGCAGCAACTGAGTTGTTGACATGTATGTATAATAAGAATTATAACCACGTAAAGAAATTCAACACCTTGAGGTGCATGAAGAATTGATTGAATTGTAGATGAGGTTTGATTTTGTCGTATGCAGCACATTCATTTCTCAGTTGTACACTAGGGTAGACAATGTCATGAAAGAATACAGTGGATGACATTGGACTGTATGGATGGTTCCTCTGGAAAGAAAACTTATCACCTGCTGACATTGGCTGTCAGTTAAAACCTGTATGTGGTGAAGCAGGGTCTTTCCACAGCACTGGTTTTCAGTGGTGGAAGCCTTCAACCATGGAAATAAAACTGTAATGCAAGGAATCTGTTCAGATTGACTGGCAACGGCCTGCATGCCAGCAAATTTGTTTTGGAGATCTTCATGGGCAACAGACACATAATAATTGAGAAATTGCAACTGGTCTGTGCTGTGCAACTCTTCATGCAGTAATCCGTGAGGTACTGAAAGTGAAGAAAGTGTGTGTACACTGGGTGCCACATGACCTGATGCACTGATGAAAGGAGATGGATGAACTGCTTGCGATTCATAATCAGGACCCCACAAAGGTTTCTTTGCCAGGCTGGTCATAGGTAACGAGTCATGGTTTCACTACCACACTCCTGAAAAGAAACAGTCCGTGCAGTGAAAACGTGGCAAAAGTCCTAGTCCCAAGAGATTTTGAGTAGCAGAGGGTCATTGTCTTCTAGGATATAGAGGGAATTCTAATGGTAGAACGGCTTCTACACGGAACAGAGTATACTGCAACACCCTTAAGAGTCTCCATTGCAAAATTCATTTCTGGCCTGAAGCAAAATGAGCATGACAGTGCCAAAGCCTCACTTTAGTCTTCCGCATTCTCCTGATTTGACCCCATCGGATTATGGCCTGTTTGATATGATTAAAAAACCATTGTGCTGCAGATAATTCCAGAATGGTGACAACTTGCAGATAAGTATTAATGAGTTGGTGCATGTTCTTCCCAAAGACTGGTATGCCACAACTATCAGGATGTTACCAGGAAGATGGCAACAGTGCATTGACTGTAGCCGTCTTCCTCTATGTCATCATCTTGTACCTTATATTCCAGGTGAGTCCCAATAACTTATGAACGACCCTTGTAAAATATTTGTCATTATTGGTGGTTTACTTACAAGAAATGCACAATTTGTAACATGTGAAGGCTAGTCATAATGAATATATTTGAAGCACATGATTTCTGGGAAGTTTTTCAATGTATGTGCTTTCCTGTTATTGTAGCTGAAGTTTTGATTAGAATGTCATGTCTTAGAATAGATGGTTTACCAAGCTGAATTTTTTCTCATTGTGTGTACTATTTTGCTGTAAAGCAGATTTGCTAAAATTCATCTGTTACATGTTAATTTTTTTGTGTTATGTCATGTGTGTGTGTAACCAGTTTCCTTGTGCAATTCAGTGGACATTTTGTACTGCAAGTGTGGTACTTGAATTTTTTGGGTGGATTTATACACAATAGCAGTTACACAAGTGAAAAAAAATTTCAGCTGTAGTAGCTTATGTCTTATTAATTTCATGTATTTATATACAGTATGGTTTTCATTTACCAAATTTATCCTGTGAAATCACATTAAAATATACTGTCTGATTTTATTTCAGTGAAAAGAAAAAAAAATATTCAATACCGAAGCAATTGCCATGACACTGTATGGCGATTAAGTAGCACCTGAAGTAGCATAAGTTACTGCATTCTTGAGTATGTGGAGTAAAAGTGGTTACACATATAGTTAAGGCATGCATATAGTACATAGTTAAGGCATGCATATAGTACATCAGTTAACTACCGTTATTTGAGGCTCCATTGGAGGAAAATCCTGAATCTAAGGTTTTTGGACCAGCAGTTTGGTTTCAAATGCTGTATCTATAAACAACTTAATTACAATTCCTGGAATCATTTGGACGAAGTGATTTCCAAGAGAAAGTGACTCTTGTTAAAGATTTTGCCAAGAAGCATGTTAGATATTTTAAAGGAACCAAATTCCTGTTTCAAAAAATAGTTATTTCCTGTTTGCCTCCAATGAAGATTCAAAGAACTACTGTGGTTGTTAACCAACTGCTGTGCGCATACTTTGTGTGGATAACCAATTTTATTCTGTTCCAGCCAAAGTAAAGTAATGCTGCATTTGTCTCGGTCTTGGATATTTTTGAGCAGTTTTCATACAAGTTGGAAGTTAGCTATTCTGTGCTTAAAATGAAGGCAGCTAAAATATAATTGGAATTTTGTGTATTGTTAGTGATTTCATAATTTTGTTTCATTAGATAAGTGTGTTCATTTTTTCAAAGCTGCATTCAGATTGCAGGCAACATGAAACCTGACAATGTGTATTGACTATTTTCATTAACCTTTATTTTGACTTGATTATTGATCAGATTCAAGTATTATATTTAAGAATGTAAAATAATTTGATATGTATATGATCTCAAACCAAGCATCTGAAGCTTTATGAGAAAATATACTTTTCTTTATTCTTATCTACGGAGTGTATGGTGTGTGATTGTGCAATTTGAAATTTGTACAGAAAATACTAATAATAAAAGAATACTTATAGGATCTGCTGCCCTTCACCTCCTTGTTCCTGATGGCAGTGACGATGTCGAGGAAAACAGTCACGTACGTACATTGTAGTTAGACAAGCTGGTGTGAGAAAATATCAGTTTTAAATTAATATGTATAGAACACTAGTCCAAATTCTACACATTGCAAAAACCTAAGGATGTATGCAAAGAAGTTACACTGGATGATAGAAAAAAAAAAAAAAAAAAAAGACTTAATATTGAGATACACTGTGAAAGCAAGTTGCATAAGTGCACTCAAATTTGTTTTGGAAATGGTGTCATTGCATAAAAATGTTAAAATGCAAAATAATGACAGAATCGCATAACTACTGCTAAATGTTGCACATAGGTGAAATGTTAATGGCACATAGAAAATGGAAGGGCATTAAACAGGTCTTCGTGTCATAGTTGGGATTCTAAAGATGGCCAAAATGACTTTGTAGGCACGAACTCAAATTTGTGTTAAAATATTCCTGTAGACTACTGGATACCTGGCAGAGTCTTAGTATGTGCAGAAATGCATGTAAAACAGTATGAACTTTAACTGGGACTGTGGTATGAATTTGTATTTAATTTTCATTTGGTTGGGAAGATTAGACCTTTGGTCCTTAATCACTTAAAGTGACTTTCTACTAAGTATTTCTTTCAGTCATACCTTGATGGGATGGTTGAAAACTTGTGATAACCTTCTAAAAAAAAAAAAATCTGCGACATGGATAATAACATTGACAATGATGAAAATTTATATTTCCCAGAATTGTTTTTGTGTCAGCCTCCTTGGGGAATATGATCTAAAATCAGATCTCTTAGAGCAACATCCTGTTTTCTGATAAACATTTAAAATTTTAGTGCAATGAATTACAGTTCTGTGCTTTACTTGGATGTTGTGCAGCCCTAAAAGCAGCAGATGGGGGGGGGCTTTTGTGCATGTGGTAAGTTTGATAAATGCTTGAGATAGATTTAGGTTGACTACCTCACATTCCATGAAAAGCACATGAGCTGGCAAATGTAACATTTGTAATTTAGTTTTCTGTAGTAGCAATCCATACTTGAACTGATAGCATCAGGTATGGATCAATAATCAGGAGAGAGATGGTAGGAGTAGCATGACACATTCTGGTGCAAGGAAGGGGAAAACACAAGCTGGTATAGCATTGACCTTTGACCATACAGGGGCTTTTAGTTTTGGATCAGGAAAAACCTGTGCAAGAGTGCATAATGGGGACTGTTTTTAGAATGGATAGCTTAGAGTTGAAAGTTGTGGCAGTGAATGTGAAATTTTAATCTTTTACCATTTTTCTCATCATTTTTTCATCTGACGAGTGTGTGCTTTCCTTTGCTTCTTGCCTTTTGCAATGGGAAATGGATCCAGCTTGATCAGATATCTTCATATTGTTTACTATATTTTCTGTCATGGTGGCCCAGGAGTTGATTGACACAGTAGTTATAGATGTTACCACATGCATTATTCAGGCAACTGATCTTGTTATTCCCGAGACCTCGCAAAGTTCCCAACAGGTCTAAAACATTTGTGGTACCTTGAGTGCACAGCTTCGAGAAGAGCGCAGCATTAGACTGCGTCTAAGTTCATGTGCTACCTAACTGACATGAACTTACTACTTTTAAATGTGAGAAAATTATTCTCAGGTGGTACGGCAGAGAAGTAAGAGGGAATCTTGGGTTTGGTACGTGTTATCGTTTAACGCACACAACAGTTCCACAATCATTTGGGACAAGATTTGTAAAATTCGAGGAAACTATGCTTCTCCATTCTTGAGAGCAACAGGTGAACCTGTGTGAATGCCACTGATTGTGGATTGTCTTCACACAGCCTTTGCCATTGTTTCAAGTGAGAATGCATAACTGACTGCATTTAATTGTGTGAAGGCACAGTCAGAATGGCAGAAATTGCCTTTTGCTCCCTATATAAATACTAATTTATTACAGTCCCTTCACAATAATGGAATTGAGGGTGGCTCTGCATTGATCCTGGTCCTGATGGCATCCACTATGACTGTCACAGTTGTCTGTAGAGAATCTTGTTCAACTGCATGAGGTTGGAGCACCATTCTCAGATTCTGTGCAGAAAGATGTTTGGGTTCTCCCATTCTTAAAGCTTTCTTGAGCTATCTTCCTATCAGACTCACTAGTTGCCTCTGCAAAGTTATGGATCAAATAGTTAAATGTTCAGTTCATTCATTACCTGGGACGTCACAACATCCTTTTATCATAAAGTGGCCTCCATCATTGTTGATGTCTTCACAATCATCTGCTCCACCCTGAAATGTCTGTGTGTGAGGCATTTATCCAAAGACAACACCTGATATCAGTCTTTTTAACTATGAGAAAGCATATGATCTTGAATGCGGCATGGTATTCTCAGCAACCTTCACAAGTGTGGGTTGTGGGGGAATGTACTCACTTTTGTTGCAGGTTCCTTTTTGCTTGGGTATTCCAGATGTACCTTTGGGTGGATGATGCTCTCTGCACCTTCTCTCAAGACCAGGGCATCAGTCATGGCTTTGTCTAATCCGCTGCATTGTTTATCCTTCGAATTTATTATTATTGTAGTAGACTGCATATGTTAATTATTTACATACGTTTTGCTTATCTACTGTTACATATTTTATTGAGTGGCAGCTGCAGTCAGCCATAGATGAGATCTCTAAATTGGTGATCAGTAATGACTTTGTACTTTCCAGATAAAGATGGCATATGTCCATTTGTGTCAGAGGCATGGTGTTCCTATTTAAAGGCTTTTATCATACAAAAGGTTGTCTTGAGTATCTTGGGGGTGTAGACAAGGTGTTGTTGCTCCATATGTCATTTGGTCAAAACTAGACTACGGCTGTGTGGTATATGGCTTGGTTCATTAGTCAGAGCTCTGGCCTGTGGGTACTGTTGATCATCAGTGCCTATGCTTGTAAACTTTCTGTACATCCCCATGACTAGCCTGTATGCATAAACCAACAAACCCCTACTAGCCTTGTGTCATCTGCTGCTTTAATTCTACTTGAAATTGGCAACCCTTCCAGAACATTCCTTACATGATGCATGTTTTAGTCCTTGGCATACTCACCTGTTTGAGAATCAGCCCTCATGTGTTCCAAAGGTTGGACGTCAAATGTCTACCATAGCACATGTTGTTAACTGGAAGGACCAGAGGCTTTAATGAACCTTCCTGGCACTCTATTGGTGTCTAGGTTGATACCTCCTTTGTCTCATACCCTACAATCTTTACCCCTGTGTTAGTGTACTAGCAGCTCTTATGCTGAGCACAGATTCCCATACTTGGAATTTGTCTTGATTTTTTGTGGATGGTTTGAAGTTCGATGGAAGTATGGAATCTGCTGCTGTCTGTAGCTATGTTTGTGTATATCATATTCCAGCTGGGGTCACTGTGTTTTCAGTAGAGATGCATGCTATGTGCATTTAGTTGTGTCCAGTTGAGACCATAAGTGATGTGCTATGGTTTATTCTCATTCCTTGAGTGTTTTGTAGTCTTTCTTCCCTGTAGATGATGGAGATCATCATTCCCTTTGCCAGTTGAGATGATTACTCAAGTTTTTTCATGAGGCCACTTTTCAGGTCTTACTCTACTAGATTTCCAGTGATTTTGGGATCCAGGGAAAAAAGTTGGCTGCTGCCAGATCAGTTTCCTCTATGGATGTGACAGCCTTGCCACTACCAATGTGGCTTGTGTTCAAGAGTAAATCAAACAGGTGTGGCAGGCTCTGTGGGACCAATAGGTAGAGAAAAACTATTGTATGAAGCCAGTTTTGGAAGTCTGGTCTTCATGCTTTTGCTGGAACTGTAGGGGCTAAGTTGTACTTAAGATTTCTCCGCTTAGGGTATTGTCATTTCACTCACCATTATTTGTTGCATTGTGATACTGCCCCTATGCACGGGACATGTAATTCACTTTGACCATGTTTTGTGTTTCTTTGCACATGTATATATATATTGTGACTCAGAAACTGTGGGTCAGCTTTTAAATGATCAGTGTGATGTGTCTTCTGTGCTTCTGTTTTTACACTGTACCAGTGTTTTTCAGTTTGTTTAGTTTGCTGTCTTTCTGTTGGCCATTTACACTGTGTCGCAATGGGCATGTATCTTGTGACTGACTTGTTTTTCCGGTTTGCTTCAGGTTTAATCTGTGTGCTTGGTGCTCTTTGGCCCATTGAAGCCATTGTGCCAGAAAACTTATTGACAAACATAAGAAACCAGCAAAGGTAATGCAATGCATCAGTGCTGATAATTTGGATAATGTAGAAGTTTCAGAGAGAGAGAGAGAGAGAAAGAAAGAGCAAGCAACAATTTACTCTGTGAAGGTTATAACAAAATTGGAAATGCCTCACTAACTGCAAGTGCTGGATGTGGAGCAGTTATAAAAGATATTTTTGGAGACTGCAAGGGAAATGTGGTGTAGTAGTATGTAAAGTTAGGAAAGTCAGGACCCTTTGGTCAGCAGAAGTAAATAAAGCTGCTTGTCACAGACTAACAAGGAGGATTATAGAACTGTTGAAAGTTAGTGATGTGTTAAAGATGCAGAAAGGAAGGCATCTGTAGATTGTTTTGTGAAATGTTCTCTTATAAGTGTTTTGAGATCTTAAATATGTGAGAATGTGGAAAATAAATTACTCACTAATTACTTGACAAACTGGGAATGCTCTATACAGCAGAGGAGGGCATTTTGAATAGATGATGTAAGATTATATGTGAGAAAATGTGGAAAATAAATTACTCACTAATTACTTGGCAAACAGGGAAAGCTCTATACAGCAGAGGAGGGCATTTTGAATAGATGATGTAGTTTATGATGAAATTTACCCAGAATTGAATAAGCATAGGGAATGGACAGGTGCTCTTAGTTTACATAGAAAAATTAGTTTCATGACTGAGTAGTTTGGTTCTTGATGAGAGGCAAAAATGATTCATTTTGCCAGTATGTAAGAAAGAGTACAGGAAAGATTGTAATTACTACTGTGGTTATTTGTAATTAGTGTTCCTTGCAATGTTTACTAAAGTATTTTGAGTAAGAAGTGTTAAAAGATGGTGAGAAATTTCAACTGAGTGAAGAATTGTGTGGCTTTGTGGGGGTGTGCAGTAGATCTTCTGAAATCTGTTTTCTTCTCATAAATCAGGACAGTTACCTTCTGTATCAGTTCCACACAGCATCAATGAATGAAATTTTATTTCCAGTCCTACTACAGCAATGCCAAATCAATGTCTATGTTTGTTATACTTCAAGGCAATGCCTGTTTACATACACTGCTTGACAGAGAAAATGCCACACCACGAAGAAATGCTCGAAAACAGACCAAACTGCACACACAGATAGCCAAGTAGGTCCTGAACAAATGATTTAATTGTCACATACAGACTAGGCTCCGGTGGCCAAATATACAGGTTGATCAGTAAGGAGTGTGGCCCCCATTTTGGGCTATAGAGCATTGAATCCAACGTGGCATCGAGGCGGTGAGAGTATGAATAGAGTCCTGGGGGTATCGTGGACCATGTGGCGTTAATCCGAGTCCACAGCTAATCTTCATTTTGCCAGGGTAGGAGGGTACTCAACCGACTTCCAATTAATTGTGTCCCACAAATGTTCGATAAGCGATAGGTCGGGGATCGTGCTGCCCACGGAAGCATCCTCACACCATGTAAAGCATTCAGACTGATCCGAGTGGTATGCGGCTGGGCGTTATCCTGTTGAAAAACGGCTTTTGGAATGCCCTGCAGATATGGTAGGGCCACAGCACCTCGTCAACATAGCAGTGTGCCATCAATGTGCTCGTAAATCATACCAGCGGTGAACGGCTGTTGGCGCTGATAGCACCCCACACCAAGATTCCACATTGCCAGGCCGTGTGGTGCTCCACAATGGCAGAGGAATCTGCCTGTTGTCCACGTCACCTCCAGATTCTCCCACAGCGATCATCCATAGTGAGACAGAACCGCGATTTGTCACTGAATACCACACTGTTCCATTTGGCACTTCACGCAGTTCTGGAGCAACACCACGCCAAGCGGTGATGACGATGGCTCGCTGTTAAGGGTAGCCTTTGCAACGGATGGCCGGACAGCAAACCAGACGCAGACAAT
Source organism: Macrothele yani (assembly GCA_039090855.1). Lineage (NCBI taxonomy): Eukaryota > Metazoa > Arthropoda > Arachnida > Araneae > Macrothelidae > Macrothele > Macrothele yani. Next base: position 18,735,831 of record CM077023.1, on the reverse strand, counting down.
CGGCACAACACTGTCCCTGTTGATATCGGAGCATCCAAGCATCCCTCGTAAACTCCACAAAATGTCGTCCATTGTGGCCTGTAGGTCCACTACGGCATGACGTCAGATGCGACGATCGGTGCACTCGGACGTCTGTCTCCGTGCTCCCGTCCTCCCTACAACATTACACGGATCCTTCCTGGGACCACTCTCCAAATGCGACAGACGGTTGTGGCATCACGTTGCGTTTCTTCCGCAATAGGACACAAGGACCATCCGGTGGTATGAAGGCCTACATAACACCTCTTGTGAGCTCATATGTTTGACGAAATCGTGTATGACTGCGCCTCAATGGCATTGGCACCCCTTGTTCGTTCTCCAGACACGGTTACAGCAAAACCACTTGTTCCTCGCGACCGTGATGACATCTCGACTGATGGCCTCACGGGCTGGTTGTCCGCCTATATCTTGCACACCGTTTGTGCGATTGGTCAGCAAATGCAATCATTTGCATAACTTGTATGTGCTCACCCAACCTGCAATTTGCATGGCAATGCGTTCACGTCTTCGTGGTGTGGCATTTTCTCTGTCAGGCAGTGCATTTCCTGCTGTGGAGCACATTCTTGCAATTCAGACAACTTGTGCTATGTGATTTTTGGGCATTTCCATTGCTTGGATTTTAGTTACAAGGACAGAAGTTCAGCACCATTGCAAAAGTAAAACTAACATTCACAGCTGCTCTGCACAACATGTTTGGCCCACTTCACATTTTTGAGGGGCAGGGGTTGAATGTCACTAAAAATTGATGGTATGACAATGGTGTTAAGTTGTAAAAGGAGTGGTGCCTAAGTCTCGAGAATTACCTAACACTGAGCTGTGGAAATGGCTTTTTCAATCCCCATTCATAGAAACAAAATTAATGAAATATCTGTTTGGTACTGTAAATGTCTCTTTATGAGGCATTTTCATTATTATTGCAGAGTGCCTCTTTGTTATTTAAAAATATCATGTCCTAAAATTTCACATTTATAAAAATTTTGAGCACACACACCCACACATTTTAGACCAGTGGCTGATGTAAGTTTTGTAATATTGCATACAGAGAATATTAGAATATTAACATTCTAATTTTTTGGCAGTGAATACAGCTAGCTTCAGTGTGGGATGTTGTTTTCTAATGACACTACAGAAAATGATTAAAAAAACCAAACGTGGGGAAAACTTCTTACCTCTTCAAAACAACCTATTTAGAGAAAGTTTCTCCCTTTTCTAGGATTGGTAGATCCTTTAGTTTGCTAAAGAGATGTGAAATTTTCCATTTGTTTAGGCCCAGTTTTCAGAGTTCCTGTTTTATTTCATTTTAGGAATTCTTAACTAAGTTGTTTGCTATGTTGCAGCCATCAAACAAAACATACTGCTTGCCTTAATGGTTTGTCCTTTTATTTTGCTCACTTCTTTGTATTAGTGTTTTACATCCTTAGATTTTTGTTGTGCAGAATTGAGTACTTCATGTTTAGCATGCCATAATGTAGACTTGAAAAGTTAGAATTTTTTATGGCTTTCAAGAATACTTTTAAAGATAATACTTTAAAACTTCAATTTCCTGCTCTCAGTATTTACTAGTTTCTCCACCAGCTTAGCGTTAGCTAAAGCATATTCACATGTTCATTTCATAATTAAAAAAAAGAAAAAGAAAAAAAAGAAAAATTTCAGGGTAAATATATATTAGATGCGAGTAATTCATTTCATTAAATCTAAATGAAAGTAAACATGTGACTATGCTTTTCCTTGTAAACTGAATATTTTTCTGTAATATATTGATCAATGGTGAACTTCTTTTTGTAGGTGGAAAAACACCAGATGCGCAGTCACGAACATACCAGGTTATTATGAGAGAACATGCACTCAACAAAGATCAGGTAGGTCCAGTTAAATTATTTGATTAACACACATTTGTATTGTACTTAAATACATCAGTAATGTAATTGATTTATAGGTAATTCCTTGTCAATTCAAGCAAAAAAAAAAAAAAACTGTTTTGATACCAATGTTCTCAGATTTGATTAAACTTGGTATACTCAATCTCTTCATGGTGGTAAGTAACCATATAAAAATTTTTCCAGGTGGCTTTTTTGGTTTCAATTTTACAGCTCTTCAAACTTTCAGTGAATTCTCGATTTTTACCATTTCCGAGGCTTTCTGTGCAGCTGCACTTGCTTACCAAAAAAATTCCATCTCACTCGCAAATCATGCAATCTCAGAAATTTTGCAGCCTTGTCAATGAAATCATGAAGATTTCAGAAAAAAAAAAAAAAAAAAATGTGAACTCTCCAAATGCCTCTTTTAGTCCACTAAAAATTAATAAATATATTTGCAGCCGTAATTTTTTCTCTGGAAAACATGGTTTACTAAAAATTGAATTATCAGTGTGAGGGAAATGTGTAACCCTAACATATATATTTTTTAAATGAGCCTAAAGATATGTTCCATCATACCCAAGAATAAAATTGATGGGTTTTTCATTCCTTCTGCAAATATTGTACACTTTTTCTGCCATTTTGAGAAAAAAGCTGCCAGATGACTACTTTTTCAACTTAATCCCAAAACCTAAGACTCCTATCCAAAAAAAAAAAAAAAAAAAAAAAACTACTGGAGCAAACTTGCAGAACTTAAAATTTTACATAGTTTTAATTTGTAGTGATTTTTTGATAGGGAACACTTTAGTTATCTTTGAAAGGCAGAAAAGGACAAGCTTCAAAAATAAATCTGGTTTCGTACTTTGTAAATTTTAAATGAAAAGAAAAAAATTACTGAAAAGAATAAAATGAATGTATATTGATACTGTATATAAGTTGTTTACTTATACAAGTTAGGTACAATTTTTGATCTTCTGGTTCATAAAGCTCAGTTTTTTTTTTTTTTTTTGTATATTATAACCCCCAAATGTGCTGTTTTAACCTCCACTAACCTCATGCAGTCATTTGAGAAGTGGTAAGTTCTTCCAGATGTTATCTGTGGAATATGAACAACAATCACATGAGGGGTACTGTGCAGGAATTTTCATGCCTTTGCCTGTGGAATGATGATAAAGGTCCATTAGGATGAAGAAACTTTACATCTCCTTCATCTTTATCCATTGTAGACACCATATTGAAATACCAAATAGTCAAATTTACATGCAGTGTAACACCCGAGGTACAAATAGTCTGCTGTTACAAATGATGAGTGACAGCTTTTCAGTTTGAATGTGAGAAAGGGTTCCTTGTCGGGGCACTGATCCTTCTAGCTACTATAATGTCTATGGAATCGAGGGGCTTGATACTGTGGAAAGTAGTACCAGGAAGTATCGTATGTCTTTGAACCAGTTTGCAAGACCAGAATGGATTGCATCTAATGTGTGCTCATCAGTAAAGTGGATACTTACTTTTGTGATGTTTGTTTCAAAAAATTTGAAAAGTGGAGCTGGAATCAAGATCTGGTTCTCTAGTGGTCTCTGGTGATTGTCTTTTCGAGCTAAGCATTTTGTTGTCCCACCAATCCCATCATGTTCTGATTTTCCATGACTTGTAAAAATGACCCTGTGCCTTCAGCTGGAAGTCTTCTTCATGCAGACGTAGGTTGAGGAAGTTGTACTGGTTTTTATGCTGTGCAGCACTCCTGTCAGTAAAGTAATGCATTTTCCTAATGTGTGGACATTTTTCTTTAAGAATATTCAGAACTGTTTCCTGGGTTACCATGTTGACATCAACTGTTTCCTGGGTTTTGTAAACCATGTTGACAATTAAGGTCATCAGATATGACAGTCTTTTCTGCATCAGAGTTCCTACAATGTACTAGGACAAAATGAACAGTACATGACTCAGAAGTCCAGTGGTACCCCTGGGCTTCTTCCTGGAGTGTAAAAAAGTTCTCATTGAAGTCTGTCAAAATTATTGCTGTACCTGATGGTATATTTTCTTTGAGACTTTTTACAACGAAGCTTGTGACTTGGCTGTGAAAGAGTGTGGAGTCAGTTTTTCTATCTTGTTGGCTAAGTCATCAAGTGTTGATGAACTTTTATCATCTGTGTCCTGTCAGTTGACACCCATTGAGAAAATTTGATAGTTTCACTTTTATCATAATCTTCAATCTGGATTCTAAGTAGCTCACTTGTTGTGGTTTTGGGAGCCATTCACTGCAGTATCTGAGCAGGCATTTTGTCTTTCCTTCTTCTTCACACTTCATAATATCCCTATAGCTGTCTTCAATTTGTTTAGTATGAAGGAGTAGTATGACATTTTGATGAATTCTGCATGCACATACTGAAACACGCCACTTTGGTTATGAAGAGCAAAACTTGGAGAAACCCACCTTAACATCAGGATACTCGCATGTAAAACTTTAATACAATTATTAAAGGTTACCCAAAATCAACCACTTTTTCTTATAATCCCCCCCCCTATGTTCACTACATCTTTCATTCCAGGCATAACTCTAGACTGCTTGTTACTCCCATAAAAGTTTCTCACTGAATCAATGATTTCAGTTTTTTCCCACATCCAGGATCTGGTTCAGTTAAAGATCTCTTTTCCTTAGCAAGTCTCTGAGCTTGAGAAACATCCTAGTCAGATACAACGAATGTTTATTGTATTTTTTCCAGTGTCCATTGTCAGTGAAGCAGGAATGGTTAGTAGTTTAATTTGATTTTTTCTTGAAGAGAATTTCAATTTGTTTTTTATGATCTGTATGAGCTTGTATCAGCTGCATTCTCTTCCACATGCTTATGTGTTTTGGCTTCTTTTGTTGGAATCTCAACCTCTAGTATTTTTTAAATTTTGCTTTGTACATTTGCCTGAAAATTTTCTAACTTTTTCCTTCCATAAGATACTTTGCTATGTTCACTAAGGGCATGCAATTTTAAAGAAGAACCTACCTTAGTAAAAGATGGATTGAGCTTTTCGATTGTTTCTTTCTTATCAACATCAGTTATTTCTTTTGGAGGTAAACCAAATGTCGCTGGAGCTATCGGCACTTTCATCAGCACTCTCTACATTACTTTTAAATAAAATACCTCTACATTGAGAACATAGCTTTTGCCCTGGTTTCACTTTAAATTCCTTCATCAATAGATGTTTACACTGCTATATGGTCACCACATGTAGTGACTTTCTTATAGATCTCTTGTGTTTTTTGAGGGGATAACATATTTTTTGAAGAAATTCAAACTTTTTTCAAAAGTACACTTTTGTGGTGCAGACAAATGGTCTGCAAAGTCTTCTGTAGCTTCTGTTTTCAAATTCAAAAGAATTATATTATCTTCAGTGAGACCTACTATATTTTCAATACCTTTCTTTCAGACATAGGTACATTTGTGACACTGTCGGAGATAATTACCAAACACTAAACCTAGTATCTTCCATTTTTCTAACAAACAAATACACTAATATTAGGAGACTTGTGCTTTAACTATGCACACTTATAACATCACTGTAAATTACTAAATTGTACACTGAAAAGGATTTGAGTGCAGACAGCACAATACATTGTTCCACCAAAGAGCTGAAGAGAGACTGACAGGGACTGCCAAGCTACTGCATGTTGTGACCTGGAGTTGACTCGTATACGAGTCAACATTGTGTTAATTATGCATGATTCATTCATACACATGCATGACTAGTAAACAATAAAATATGAATGATGTATTATTAGTAACTGATGGTTATTACTATTATTAATAATATTCCTTTCTGGGATCTTAGACACTTGAAATGTCAGAAAGATAGATTTTTATCTTCTACAAAAATAGCAAAGCGTAAATTAATGAAGAACACAATCCAAAATGTTAATTTACTGCATTTTATTCAACAATGCAAATTTTCCACGTTTTAACGACAAATAACAAAAAAATAGTACTCCCTATTAAAAAAATCTTAAGAACCAAAAAAATATGTAAAATTTTGCTTAAGCTGTACAAATTTGCTCCAGTAGTTATTTTGGATAGGAATCTTAGGTTTTAGGGTAAGTTGAAAAAAATAGTCATCCGACAGCATTTTTCTCAAAATGGCAGAAAAAAAAGTGTATAACATTTGCAGAAGGAATGAAAAATCCATCAGTTTTATTCCTGGGTATGATAGAACATATCTCTAGGCTCATTTAAAAAATATATATGTTTAGGGTTATACCTTTTCCCTCACACTAATTATTCAGTTTTTAATAAACCATGTTTTCCACACAAAAAATTAAAGCTAAAAATATTTTATTAATTTTTTACTGAACTAAAAGAGACATTTAGTGTTCACATATTTTTTCTGAAATCCTTATGCTTTCATTGAGAAGGTTGTAAAATTTCAAAGAGATTGCATGATTTGTGAGTGAAATGGAATTTTTTTCGTAAGCGAGTGCAGCTTGCACAGGCGGCCTCAGAAATGGTAAAAATTGAGAATTCAGTGAAAGTTTGAATGGCTGTAAAATTGAAACCAGATGAGCTACATGGAAAAAATGTTATATGGTTACTTACCACCATAGAAGGATTGAGAATACCAAGTTGAATCAAAATCTGAGAACATGGGTGTCATGGCCTGGTTGAACTGACATGGAATGACCCTTATCATAGTTTCAACTATATATATATATATATTTTATATTTGTGTTCATTACCTTTATTATTAAACCATATTATGCAATGGACAATGTGTACATAGTTTATGATTGTATTTTATTGGCATGAGTTTTTCTTAATCAGTGTCTCTGGATTAATGAGAAAATTTCAGAGAAACAGTCTAGTGTGTTTCTAAAAAATAACATCCAGGGTTTCTGTTGAGTAATCACAAAACATAAAAAATGTCTAGGAAGTTAATTAATGGAAAACTCTGAAAGCTACATCGTTATAAAAAGCAATACAGTTTTATTCTGTGCATGTGCAAGAAGTAATTCAGCCACTTCTGCCCAAATAGCAAATCAAACAGAAAAAGCATTCTGTATGCCAGAGTTTGTTTTAACAAAATCTGCACTTTAGTGTTCCGTTTCAAATCTTCTTACATGTAGCAAATGAAACATTTTTGTCAAACATCTGTTTTAGCAATGAGGCAACGTCTAATTTTTATTGGAAAGTCTCGCATACAAGATCCATCTATTCACGCTGTTGGCTTTTTAGGTCTTAGTGTCACCTGCATGAAATACTTCTTTTTTTTAAAGCAGTTTCAGGGATCGCATTCCTCCTAAAATTCCTAATATTTTGTGACAATCCTTAAATTCCTAAAATTAGACCTAAAATTTGCTATTCATCCTAAAATTTTCGTAAGCTTATTTTTATTAAAAACACAACCGTTATTAACGCCAATAAATTTACCATTACGGTAAGGTAAAAAGACCTGTTATTGTAGAAACACAGCCTATATGCTGTGCTGCTGAAGGGAGGGAAAAATGACGCCATTGAGATGCACTTGCTTCGGGCGGGCGTTCCATTTTTTTGCCTTCGAACAGTTTTCGAGAGTAACAAGAGATCTAAGGGAAAAGGGGAGGGGTCATTTTCACCCCTGGTTTGCGCTTTGCAGACGAACTCCGTGGCACGCAGAAGATCGTACTTTATTTTTGTACATGCCTTGTGGAACCTCCTCTTTCTGCTGATGTTTTGTTATTGTAAACCGCAGGTGGGTGGAAGCAAAGAGGAAACATGTGGTCTCCTTCCGTAACCTCCGGTAATGACGATGGGATGGTAGCTGAGTATTATCTTGGCAGGCAGTAGAGCACGTGATCATTGACCTTCGATCATGCGCGTCGGCGACAGCGACCTTCGATGCGCAATATATCTCGGCTCCGACTCGCTTTGACTGAACTTGCGTGAGATGCGTATGATAGTTTCTGGTTTTACGTCTTTTATGGTGTTCTCTGTGCTGTGTGCAGGTTCAGTTCTCTAGTGGTGACCTGCTGCTTTTTTTTTTTTTTTTTTTTTTCATATCTTCTGACATCCTCGCAGCCAAATTTCGGGAAGTTGTCTGGTTTTGCAATATTAAGAACGTGTTTTTGTACTTCCCTTTCATTTTCTGGTTAGTAATACAAGTGTTTAAGATGCCTAAATCCAAAACGAAATTTCAAGATGCGTGGCTCGCCAAAGAATTGGACGGAGTGAAGTTGAAAGAATGGTGTTCTGCAACTGAAACAATATTTTCTGCTAAGTGTATATTGTGTTCAGAAATTTTCAACATTTCTAATAGTGGCTTTTCACAAGTAAAAGCGCATCATAAAGGAAAAAAACATTTGCAGAAATTTCAAAGTAAATTTCAAAATAAGTCCATCCTGAAAGCCTTTGGAGGACGGGATCTTCAGCCCAAAACAAATATTAGTGAAGTACTGAGTCATGATTTACAGTTGGCTAAAGCCGAAGCATTATGGGCCATGAAAGTTGCTAAGGACAATATGTTTTTTGTTTCATGCACTGAAACAGTTGAACTTTTCAAAGAAATGTTTCCTGATTCTACTATTGCAGCCAAAATGCAACTTAAAGAAAAAAAAGTTGCTTATGTGATATCACATGGATTGTCAAAATATTTTAAAGAGGATTTGAAAAAAGACATTGCATCTAGTAGCCCAGGAAAGGTTACTATAGCATTTGATGAAACTACAAATACACAAGTGAAACGGCAGTTGGATGTGTATCTCAGGTACTGGTCTTCAGAAATAAATTCAGTTTCTTGCCGATACCTAACAAGCGTTTTCTGGGTCATGCAACAGCAGATATTTTGCTAAAAGAAATTCTTGATGTGTTATCATCCTTCAATATTTCGTTGAACAGAATTATTTGTGTATCCATGGACAGCCCAAATGTAAATAAGTGCTTTTACGCAAATTCAGTGAAGTTGTAAAACAAGAAACAGGCCAGAAATCTTTGGAACTAGGTTTTGCAACCTGCATGTTGTTAGTAATGCATTTAAAATTTTTTGACAAGCTTAAATATAGATTTTGGCAATTTGCTACTGATATGCATTACTTTTTAAAGAGTAGTGCTGCAAGACGAGAGGATTATAAATCTGTCGAGGATATAACATTGGTCACTGCCAAATTTCTTTTGCGTCATGTCAGCAACAGATGGTTAACCGTTGGTTCTGTAGCCCAGAGGCTCTTGGATCAATGGCTAAATATTACAGAATATTTTTTAAACTTCTTGCCATCTCAAAAAATATTTGAAAACCAACTGCGCAATTCGGCAAGGTATAAAAGAATTCACTGTTTCCTGAAAAATGAGCTTACTCCTTGCTATTTAGCATTAATTTCATTTTCACACCAAAATTTTGAAAAGTTTTCATTATGTTATCAGAGTGAAGAACCAAAAATACACCAGTTATATTCTGATTTAAATACTTTAATGAGGAATGTTATGGCTCAGTTTATCCAAGATGATGTTATAGCAGGGAAATTTGGAAGACCTAAAGAATGTAGATTTTGAAAACAAAAATTCATGGAAAAAACTAGGGGAGTTAGAAGTTGGTATGAAGACAAAAAATCTCCTCAGGAATGTTCAGGAGACCAGGCAGAAATTATTTCTCTTAGATGTAAGATCATCACTAATTGCAACCACAAAATATTTAAAGTCAAATTTGCCATTCTGCAATCAAAGCTAAGAGACATAGAAGTTTTAAAGGTAAAAGAACCAAAGAAAGAGTCAACTCAACTTTCAGTCACTGAAGGACTTTCGGAAATAACCAGAATTTCAAGTGTTTTGCATCTTTCTGAGGAACAAATTGATAGAGTAAGAGAAGAGTGGAAACTTTTAAATTGCGATAAGCCAACTCTAGATGAACTAATGAAATTTTCAGAGGAAGGGCATATTCCAGTGCGGATTGATCATTACTGGCGTAATATATTTAGTATTAAAGACTCTAGCGGAAAAGAAAAATACTCAAATCTTGCTAAACTCATAAAGTCAATTTTAGTTTTACCTCATGGTAATGCTGATGCAGAAAGGGGATTTTCGGTTAACACTGCTCTGTTAAGGAAGGACAAGGCTAACTTAAAAGACTCAACTATAACATCATTAAGAATAGTTAAAGGGGCCATTAAACACTATGGATGTGTAAGTAAAGTTCCCATAACAAGAAATTTGTTAAATAGTGTTTGTGATTCACATAAATTTTATAAAGAGTATGTTGATAAGCTGAAGGAAGAAGAATCAAAAAAGGTAAAAGAAAGGAAGCAGAAAGAGAGGAAAATAAGGAAAAGCAGCTAGAGAAAAAAGAAAAGCTGAGTTTGATGACAAAATAAAAGAAAATGATGCAGAAATAAATAGACTTAAAACGATAAAGAAGCCTCCCTAGCAATAATTCAAGAGGGAGCAGAAAGAATGAGAAAAGCTGTAGAAAAACAAAATACTGTTGAAATAGCAGTTGCCTCTAACTTGATCATACAAGGTTCAGCTGAAATAAAGAAAACAAAGTAAATTAGTTGTGGTAGAAGCAGAAAAAGATAGGCTAATCAGGAAAAGGTTAAAACAATAATATGAAAAAGTAATTCAGTGAACAATTGTACATAGTTCTTGGTTTTCAATTACCTTTTTAGGATATTATAATTTAATGTGAAACCTGAAAACTTTACTGTGAAAATCGTGAATTGCTTCTGGTTCAACAGCATATTAATGTTCAAAGTGAAACTTGAATGTGGTAAATATACTTGAATATGATAATAACACGTGAAAAGATAAGAACTGAACATTAGAAGTAAATCATACTTAAACTTTAGACATTAGACGTTATGCAAAAAATTTGGGTGTTAACTTCGACCATATATACTAATGGACTGCACATTGGCAATAGCTGCATCAAAGCCGCCATGGCTCAAACATTGGGCACGTCATCATCAGACTCCAAATTTCGTGTAAAAATGCTGTTATGATTACTAATTTACGCTGCAGAACTTTAGTGTTTTCGGTGTATTATGTGAATGCGCCTCATATATAATGAAAACTCTTCAGGTAAGTTTACTTATGAGCTATATACATGCATGATCGGGTTGTTTACATTTTGTGATTTATAACGTGATGAACATTTGCGAAGAATTTGGAACATGCATTCCATTTTTTTTCTTAAGTTACTATATTTTTATATCAATAGCTGCAAGTTTCTGGTTAAGTAATTGAACTTTATTGACTTAGGTATTTAATTCGTTTCTTACCCATGAAAAATCATAGAACTTTCTTTACTATATCACTCAGAGCAACCATAAGCACAGCAGGTGTAACCCATCTTTTTGACTGTTGTCATGTGATTTTATGTTGGAGCCAGAAATTTTGATGTCATGCGCAGTCTATCAGTATATATGGTTGAAGGTGTGAAGCAAACTCTTTACAATGTATACAAAGTTGTTTTACTAGATGTATACAAATATACATCTAGTTTTTATTGAAATACACTCCTAAAATTTTCCTAAAATTTTTCTAAAAAATTCCTAAAATTCCTAAAATTCCTACCTAAAATTTTCCAGAAGTATGCTATGATCCCTGCAGTTTTTACTCAACTACATTTTAATCTAAGAGCCTTTTTATTGCAACAACTGGTGTTCCACGTTTTTGCTTCATTTGCCTTCTGGCATTTATTACAGTTCCTCATAAAATTCATTTGTCGTTGTGTTTTTCGACAGATGATTTTGGTACTGGGATTGACTTGACTTCTATGTTGTTAAATGAAAGTACCCAACCAAATCATATTATTTTTAATGTTCAGTTCCTTCAAGAAATTATTTCAATAATTTATTCTCATTTAAAAAGGCCAGCCTAAATGCCAAGTGGAATGTTTTTAATTTGAGGCTTTACTGTGTAAACAGTCCATCTGGTCATCATTAGATTAATTTGTATTTTTTTTTTCATGTGGAATTTTCTGGTATTTTGTTTTTATTTGTGTAAAATAAATTATTACATAAATTTGGCCATCAAATTTTTCTGAAGACTACCTTAGGCTCTGATGTCACATTCTTCAGTTCTTGAACTTGTGGGTGATTTATTCACACAGTTTTCACGTGGTGGTGTTCTGTTGATAGTATCTTCAATAACTGCTGCAGCATTAGAAATTTCAAACAGATTGTCCTGTTATACAGCATTCTTAAAATTCCATTTGTAGTCTTAGTAAACTTCTGCAATGTAACAATTAATTATGTAGTATGTTAACTTGGGAATTTTGATGCTTTCATGGTCGCTTAGAAAATTTTTAAATGTTTCAGTTGAAAGGTTTGATTTAACGTTTTTCTTCTTTTTTAAGTTCTTAAAAAACCCAAATACAGGGTGTCCATAAAGTCTTTCTCACATTACAAAAATTAATATAGAAAATGCATTACAGGTACAAGAAAGGGATTGCACAACTATGATAGTCACAAGTAAAGTTTTTTTTTTTTTCAGTGTCAGTACACCTCCACGTGGGTGCCATTTGCGGCCCGGAGGACATCTATGTGTTATTCGATTTCACGCCATGTTTTGTTTAACATCTCTGCAGAGACAGAACAAGTGACGTCCATTGTTGTTCTCTTCAACATCTCATCATCCGGAACACTGGTAGGGTTAAATTGGTCTTTCACATAACCTCACAGGAAAAAAGTCTAGAAGGGTTATGTCGAGCGATCGAGGTAGCCATGCCATTGGACCATTGCGACCAATCCATCTGTCTGGAAATGTGGCATTCAGGAACTCACGAACCATTGTTGACCAATGTGGTGGTGCACCGTCTGGCTGGAAAATAACCGAAGGTTAGAGTGCATGCTACGGAGGTGCTACAAAAAGTTCCAGCCTGTCCAGGTACACTTTACATGTTACCGTGGGCTCTGTAAAAAAAGAAGGGTCCGATGATTCTGTCATGCATACGTTCACTTTCGGGCTAGCCCTCTGTTTCATACGTTCACTTTCGGGCTAGCCCTCTGTTGTTCGATGACATAACAGGGATTTTCTGATTCCTAGATTTGCACATTGTTCCTATTTACTGTTCCAGAGACGTGAAATGTGGCTTCATTTTAGAAACACACTGTGCAGATAATCACTATCGTAAGCTATGTGCTGCAACATCTCTGTTGCAAATGCAGCAGGGCAAGGCCATTCATCAGGCTGAAGAGCTTTAATGATCTGTACTGTATAAGCATACAGATGAAGACGTTTGTGAAATATTTTGTGAACTGTGGCACAGGGAATCCCAGTTTCCAGTGAAGCACGACAAATGGATTACCTGGGGTTTTTCAGAAATGTCTCCCGAACAGCTGCAGCTGTCTCTTGTGTAACCGGTGGTTGGCCTACTTAGGGGAGATTGCCAACACTACTAGTCGCTTTAAACTTTTCATACCAAGCTTTTATGCTTTTTTGTCCGGTGGTGGTTGTTTGTACTGTTTTCTGAAATGCCTCTGGACAGCAACCGCTAATTTGGTCTCATGGAACCACAACACACACTCCTCTTTTTCTTGCATAGAAGCCATTGTCGATGAAATGCTCCTCTTATTCAGCAGTAACGCTCACCTAAAGAACAGAAAAAACAACAACGTTGAGTGCTGCTATGTTATGTTGCCAACCATTTTATTTTAACTTACATATATTTTTTTATATTAATTTTTTGTAATGTGGGAACTTCTTTATGGACACCCTGTATTTTAAAAGACTGCCATGAATTGTAAACTTAAAAGATGTTTGCTATTATTTATCCATTTTATACTTTATTTGGTGTACTCAGTCATCCACAGTCCAATCTCAATGATCTTTGGCCCATTTCATGCATGTATTTGCAGCAAAATCTAGCTTCTGAAAGAGTAGACAGAAAAAATCCTTTCTTGGCCAATGCCGCTCACCTCGGAAAATGTTTTGAGAACTCCTCCTGCTTAAAATAGCGCACAGTTTTCCCGCCAGGGGCATAGATATATATCTTATTTTTATCTATCTCTGCTTCCAAGAGTACAATTTGAAAAATTCTTTCTTTGTTACAGAGCGTTTCTGGTACGAAATGTTTCTCATGTAGCTTCAAGTTTTTCAAGTAATGCATAGATTTTCCACTAGGGGCGTAAAGGTAACTTGTATTTCCCCCGATATCTCTGCTTCAAAAACTCCAATTTGAAAAACTATTTCTTTGTTACGGAGCGTTTCTGATTCGAAATGTTTCTCATGAGTTTCAAGTAATGCTGAGATTTTCCACTTGGGGGCATAAAGGTAACTTGCATTTCCCCCAATATCTCTGCTTCTAAAACTCCGATTTGAAAAATTATTTCTGCATTGGATGCTGCGCACGATGAAAAATTTTTTGCATATAATTTCAAAATTTTGATAAAGTATGGTTTGACCACCAGGGGGCGTAAGCGTTAATTTCTGCTTCTGATGTATTTGCAGCAAAATCAGAGTTTCTGAAAAAGTCTACTGAAAAAATTCTTTCGTAGACCGATACCGCTCACCTTGGAAAACGTTTTGAGAAACACCTCCCGCTTAAAATAGTGCATAGTTTTCCCGCCAAGGGGTGTAGATGTATATCTTATTTTTGTCAATATCCCTGCTTCTAAGAGCCTGATTTGAAAAATTCTTTCTTTTTCGGGGAGCGTTTCTGTTGCAAAATGTTTTTCATATAATTTCAAATTTTTTGTAATGCAAAAGTCTGCCACTAGAAAGCATAAGCTCACATTTCCGTTTACAGCAATATCTGAGGGACTAAAAACCCGATATAAAAGATTCTTTTTAGGTCAAATACTACTAACTATGAACACTATTGTGTGTATTTTCTTCCCCCAAAAAATATGCCCAATTTTGCTGCTAGGAGGCACCAATCTGTTTTTCTTAATATCTGTGCTTCTAAATGTAAGATTTAAGAAATTCTTTCAACACCAGATGCTATTTACCTTGTGGAACACTTTAGGTTATTATTTGAGGAGTTTTATAGCTCACAGTTCTGCCGCTAGGTAGTGTTTGTGTACTTCTTGCAGCTGTATATCTGCTTCTAAAAGTCCTATTGAGAATTTTTTTTTTTACTGTTTGCTATTCTCCACAATAGAGATGTGGTACATTATTCTCTTTAAACAATGCACAGATTTCCCACAAGGGTGCGTAAAGGTCAATACCATTTTTTCACTGTCTCTTCTTCTGGGAGACGTATTGGAAAAATTCTTTTTCTTTAACATAGCTTTTCCCATGAATATTTTTCGACTTTCCCATTATGCAAAATTCTTCCGCTAGTAGGCGCAGAGTTATATCATGTTTCTTTCTTTATTTCTCTCTTTTAACTGTTTGATTTGAAAATCTGTTTGTCTCCGGTAACTTCTTTCTACTGTGAGAAACTTTTTGTGCGCAGTTTTGTTAATTTTTGTTTCATACTTTTTAGCTGCTGGTGGAAGTAAGTTGCTATTTCTGGATGTTTTGTCAATTGAAGAAATCTGGTTGATATTTTTTCTAACCGGTTGCATTGACTTTGAATAACTTTAATTCACATCAGAAAAGATTCAAAGGACGTGCTAATTACAACCGAATATTCAGGGTCATCTTTCTTGTTTTCTTTTTTGTTCGCATTATAGCAAAACAGTATAAAGGGATGTATGGGCATTTAAAATGACATTTGTATAATTTTCTGAATGTCAGTCTGTGCACTTCCACTTTGAGAAAAAGGTATTGGAATAAGCTGAAGAAGCTAATGCAATATAAACAGAAATTAAAGCAGCATACACACGCACACACAAACTGCAAAGTTAAAGCTATAACATACATTGCATTTGGATGGTTAAAGCTCTTCATTAGTGCCCTGGGAGCTAAATGTTATCCAATGAGGAAGTGTTTGATTTAGATAACGTTTTTAGTTTTATGTATGCACAGTAATTCTGAGCCTTACATGTCTACTTAATGCGTGTTCACTATAATGTTATGTACAACATTTTTACCCGTTCCCGACATAACTTATTAACATCCCGCTGAAAATTTCCACCAATTGGAAGCTGCATACTTTGAAGTCTAGAAATCTTGGTTTACGGTACACTTGTTTCTGGCTTCTCTGATCGGAGGAGGAAGAATTCACAGTGGTATTCCTTTTTGTATTGATTTACTAAGGACATTCTTGTAAAAATGTCTTTCAATAAAAGAAAAAGTGATGCTGAAAGTGAAATATTGGTAAAATTCCACAAATACGCATAAAATTGCCAGAAAAAGTGGTCATAATAAATATGAGGCTGGTGAGTTAATAACTAAACTTTCAAACTCTATGAAATGGTCCTAGCTACCCCACATATTCAACAGACCATACTCTTATGTAACTTTTTTTTTCTTTTGCTATGTAACAAACACACCTTAAGTTCAACCTATGGAACGAGGAGCTATTGCCACTTTTGAATCGTATTATTTATCGCATCATGTTCTGAAGACAGCTTATTTTAGTAACCATTAGTAAGGACAAGGCAACTGTTAAACAGTTTAGTTGTGATTATAGTATTTTATATGCAGTATCACAGGAACTTCGATAGTGCATTAAAAATGATGACATGGTAATGCATGGTTGGACTTTGACCTGAACTTTTTGTCCACAATTTGTGACTGATTTGGAAGGATTTGAACCAACTGTTAGATTAATATTGTTCAAGAAATTCTCTAGCTACCTGAAAAGCTTGATTTGGAAACTGATGATGTGAAAGAATTGTTAGCCTGACACAAAGAAAGACTTAGCACTGAGGGCTTGATTGAACTGGAAAAATGGGCAAGTAAAGTGGCTCATAAGAAGACTCAGTTGAATAAACTACTAAAAAAACCCTACACTAACAAACATTCTTGATAAAACTGGAAAAATCATAAAACAGCTTGTAAATAAGTGTGGCCCTAATTGAGTGCAGTTCTTCAGTTGTGTATATGTTTGGATACTTTGCAAGAGTGAAGCTTGTTTTGAATAGCATTTATTTACTGAGTAAATAGTGTTATCAAACATTAAAATAAATTGCTATTAATTTTAATTGTTGATAAGTCTAAACCTTTATAATGTACTTGCTATACTCACTTAGCATACTTTTGTGTAACATGGTTTCCCGATTACAAGTAATTCTTTATAGTGGGATATTGGTGAGATGTAAGATGCACCTCAACACTAAACTCGAACGTGGCAAGCTCACAAGACAAACAAAATGTATTGACATAACCAACCTTAAGAAACACCATAATACCTTCAAGTTGGAACTGAAGAACAGATTCTCTGCTTTAGAAGGCATAACATTGGAAGAAGTGGATATTTCTGAAGTTAACAGGAAAGTAACCAAAGCTCTTATGGAAACAGCAACAAATTTAGCTGGGTCTAAGAACAAGTTGCATGTGAACAAATTATCAGGAAAAACCAAAATGTTGATGCAAAAAAGAAAAGATATGAGGACAACTAAAGAAAATGCGACTTCCAAAGTGGAAAATATAGAGTTATGCAAGACGGTATGAAAAACGTATCACTGAAGACGTAAGGAAATTCAACTGTGAACTAGTGAGGAAAGCAATTGAAAACAACCAAAGCCTAAAGATAGCAAAGGGACATCTCAGTAAGGGAAGGAAACAGATTATGGCACTGAGAAAAGTAGATGGTTCTGTAACAAGAAATAGAGGCGAACTTTTGACAAGAGTGAAAGACTTCTACTCCAAATTATATGAAAGTGATGATACATGTACTCCAGACATCATGAAAGGTACCAGAGTTCTTCCAGTCCTCCCAGCAGAAGGTGCACATGCAATCAAGAATATGAAGTGGGGAAAAGCTCCAGGAGAAGATGGAATTACTGTAGACATCATACAAGAAGCAAGTGGAGAAATTGAAACGGTACTCGCCCAAGTTTTCACTCGATGCCTTAATGAAGGGAAGATTCCTGAGGATTGGAACAATGCTACAATGATCCTGCTACATAAAAAAGGTGAATTTGAGGATCTCGAGAACTACAGACCTATCAGCCTCCTATCAGTGGTTTATAAAGTCTTCACTAAAGTTCTTACACACTGCTTGAAGGTAACACTGGACATGGCTCAACCAAGAGAACAAGCTGGATTCAGGAGTGGCTACAGCACAATAGATCATATCCACGTACTGAGAGAACTAATTGAAAGAGCAAGGGAATATGAATTTCCATTGTGCATGGCTTTTATTGATTATGAAAAGGCCTTTGATTCGGTGAAACCATCGGCAGTTACAATGGCTTTGAAATCTTGCGGTATTGAAGATGCATGCATTAATATTATTAACAACATCTATGAAAATGCAAGTGCAAAGATTTGGCTGTTTGAAAATACAACACACATAAAAATTGGAAAGGGGGCGAGACAAGGTGACACCATATCTCCCAAGCTCTTTAATGCCACATTCGAAGATGTCTTTCAATCCCTTAACTGGGAAAACAAAGGGATAAAGATTAATGAAGATTATCTAACTTGCCTTCGTTTTGCTGATGACGTAGTCATTTTTGCAACTACCCCATCAGAGCTGCAGAGTATGATCCAGGAACTTGCTGACAAGAGTAAAGAAGTGGGATTAAAAACGAACAAAAGTGATGTTGAATGCTTTTAAAAGAAATGAAGATTTATCGGTTGATGGAGGAAAGCTGGAGATAACAGATATGTACGTTTATCTTGGACAGCAGATATCAAGTGAGGGTCACATTGATGAAGAAATTAATCGGCGTACAAAACTTGCCTGGAGAGCTTTTGGAAGAAACAGCATATTTTTCAAGAGCAATATGCCATTATGTCTTAAAAGAAAAGTGTTTGATCAATGCATCCTTCCAGTGCTTACGTATGGTGCAGAGACGTGGACCTTAACTAAAAGAGACATACAAAGGCTGCAGACAACTCAAAGAAGCATGGAGAGGTGCATGTTTGGTGTAACCAGGAGAGATAGAAGAGGAACTCGTGGATCAGGAAAATGACAAGAGTGGAAGACATCATGATCAGAGTTAAATCCCTGAAATGGCAATGGGCTGGGCATGCTGCCAGAAGGACAGACCATTGATGGACAGCCAAAATTTTAGATTGGATTCCAAAGGGCAGGAAAAGACCCAGAAGAAGACCACATGTGAGATGGGTGCAGAGATGCCAACAACTAAGGAATCTCTGTAGTTCCTACGGAAAAAGCTCTTGTACTACGGAATACGGAAATCCGTAATTTTTCTAACGAAAATTAACGGAAGTTATTAATTTTTATTTTGCATGTTCCCCTTCCCAACGCAACGGTGGCCACTTGACGATCCATCATGCTTGCGATGCTGCCTGCACTTCCAGTTCTGCCTCTCGAAGCTGCTCGGATCTTAGCGCGAGCGACCGGCACGTGAAAACCCTCCCTCCCCAGCATGCAACATTCTGGGGATGTTGAGCGTAGCTCGCTTTGTTGGTGGACGTGGGCGGAGTTTGGCCTGAAGCTCTTTCGCAGTGCAGCGGCAAGCTGTTGAAAATCGTTTGGTGCAGAACGTGAGTGTCATTGCCTGGCATTGGAGTTTTTTTTTATTTTAATCTTGCGTCGACCATTCAGGTCAGTAATTATTATTTTGAAGTTTTTTTCTTGCGTTGCAGAAAAGTATGCTTAGATTTCGTTGCAGAGTTAGCCAAAATGCGTAATTACGCATCAAAATTTTACCAACGCGTAAAAATATGCATTGGGAATTTTTCGCGACACGTAGAAATTCACGTTGTGAAGCGTGTAAAGTACGCATGAACACGTAAAAATACGCATCAACGCGCAAAAACACACATCGAGAAATGTGTAAAACCACGCATCGAAGAATTTTACCAACGCGTAAAAATACGAAACGGGACAGCCTTTCAAAACCGAAAGTGAACGAAATAAAGATTTCTTCGGTAATCGTAATTTCGTTTTCCTGCGATGTTGCCTCTGTACAGTATTGTTATACATAATTTTATTCCATAAATCTTTGTATTTCACTTTGAAAATGGAGGGGAAGTTTCAGAAAACGGAAATTCGACGGCGCAAAAATTCCTGTGTAATCTTTGGCTTCGAGAAATTTCTGCTTTTTCGTCATAATTTGGGTTATCCTCGAGATCGCTGCATAATTGAACAGAAATTTTCAGGCAATTGGTAGTGGTGAAGGACGCTTTCCGCCTGAAACTTTCGAAAACGGAAATTTCGTCTTTCAAAACTTTCGGAAACAGTGAAGATTTTCCCCGTAATCGTAATTTTATTTTTCACGCGATGTTTTCTTTGCCTAGTATTGTTAAATTCAATTTTATTTCGTAAATATTAGTATTTCACCTTGAATATGGAAGGGAAATGTCCGAAAACGGAAATCGGACGTAGCAAAGGTTTCTCCCGTAACTGTAATGTTTTTTTCCCCCAACGATGTTCCGAACGTGTATCCTGTGTTCTTACACATTCCCCCCAAAAAGGTTTGTATTTCAGCTTGATAAAGGGGGAAGAGTCCGAAAACGAAAGTGACGAAGCTGAAAAATTTGTAAGAATTGATGCATGATATTTGTTCAAAAGCATTCATATTCTCCAAGTTACATTACCTTTTATCTAAAATAGTGAAAGCTATCATGAATTCATGGTCCTCAAACTGAAAGTTCTTTCAGCATGATGCATAAAATTGTCATGGCATCCAAGGGGTTTGTGAAGCCTACTGTCGTAGCTGATGATGATGAGCTTAATTTTTCAAATAAGTTTTTCAAAAAAGAAAAATCAGAAAGGACACAACTGGTAATTGAAGTAAAAACAAGAATGTATTAAAGCGAAATCATTTAAAACAAAAATGAACTTTCTAAGTTCTATAAATCTGTCGGAAAATTTCACATTGAAGAATGTTCTTTTATTCAAGAAAAGATACTGATCTATGATGAATTCTTAAAACATGCATTAGTAGTAGATCCTTCACTTAGAGCCATAACATAATTTACTTCTGTATTACACATAGTCAGACTCCTTCTATTTATGATAACTGAAAATGAACTTGATATACTGGAAGCGGAATTCCTTGTTATCAAATGCTGACAAATTAGAGACCATAGCAGTAACAGATAGAATAGATGTCACTTGGTCAGAAATCTCAAAATTAAGAGGCTATAATGGAGCGGTTAAGTATACTATTCTCTCGAAAGTAATGTTTGCAATACTTGTTGTTCCACACTCGAATGCTGTGAGTAAGAGAGATTTTAGTTTAGTGCGAAAAAATCAAGCCCGTTTCCA
Source organism: Macrothele yani (assembly GCA_039090855.1). NCBI lineage: Eukaryota > Metazoa > Arthropoda > Arachnida > Araneae > Macrothelidae > Macrothele > Macrothele yani. The sequence continues at coordinate 18,714,748 of CM077023.1, read as the reverse complement.
ACCTAATTTAGGTTTAGAAACTGTAGAAGCACTTCTTATTGCAAAAATGAATATGTTCTCCTCTGGGCAAGTGTGTTATGAGAAAAGATTTTCTGCTGAGGAACTCAAATCTGCAAAACACTGTACAGCGAAATCACTAAACAGTTCTCCTCTGGGCAAGTGTGTTATGAAAAATGATTTTTTGCTGAGAAATTCAAATCTGCAAAACACTGTACAGCAAAATCACTAAAGAAAGCTGTTTAACGAATTGTTTGTTGTGTAAAAAAAATGTATCTGTATCAGTCATGGTTTATATTATTTTCCATGTGAAAAATTTGGAATATTTTGATACAGATTTTCATGTATATAAATGAATATGTAAGTAAAAAAATGCTAATTAAATTAAATGAGTTGTTTTCCTCGGTTAAAATTATTCTTTTTGGTATAACTACTGAAAAATGGCCAAAAACTTGACTTCAACATAAACTAGCACCTGAAAATTTGTACGAGTACTACTGAAAATATCTGAAACAGGTTGACATCTCTGTGGGTGGATGGAATTCGAAAGTATGAAGGAGTAACATGGAGGAGACTGGCACAAGACAGACCGTTGTGGAAGAGGTTTGGAGAGACCTTCGTCCAGCAGTGGATTGATAATGGTTGACGATGATGATGATGATATAAAAGTTTAGTAGAAATTAAACCTGGTTACATTTTCAGTGACAGTTTTGATATTTCAGTATTTATCTGTAATTCTAAGTTTCTTATTAGCTACAGCGGACATCATTTTTAATGTTCTGCAATCTTAATAAAGTTTGCTCAAGCATGTAGGGAGTTGCTTGTTGTAGGTTACAGGTTGAACAGACCTATGGTTTCACCATATTTTAAATAAGACCATTTAAATTGTATGTCCTGGAAAAAATCCAAAAGTTCTAGAATTCTTTGATTGAAAAAGTGTGTGAACCATGGATGCTGGATGTGAGGGAGTTGCCTATATGCATTACTGGTGCTAGTTTATGTTGAAGTCAAGTTATGAAATATTTGACCTTAAAAGAGGTCAAGTTATCACCCTTGTTTTTGAAAGCAACTCAGGGGAGGTGCCAAGAGATTTTAACATGCTTTAATTATTCTTCTCGATTAACATATAACACCTAGTTAATTGGGAAGAATCATTATGACATGAATTTGGTATTGCTCTAGTACTTGACATTTAACTTCATTGATGGATGTTTTATGGAACTGATGTAGAAAATCTGTAGAACTTTTCTAAAATTCATTAAATTTTCTCAAGAAAAACTGAAAATTTGGGTGGTTTTTTTAATGATTATGAAAACATGTTACCACACTTTTTTTTAAGTTTAATTGTATCAAATTTCAGGTAAATCAATTTGGTAGAAGTTAAGATCCCTTGATATGTTATACCTTTCGCATTATTCCAGAACAGTGAAGAAAAATCTTGTGTGCCAGAGTGCTAGTAGTATGGTTCTATAGTTTGAACTTTGTTTTACCCATGAAGTATGATTCTTTTTAAGATTTGCAGATGGCAGCAGTGTAGTTGCTCAGTATGTGTATTTACCATTGTGCATTATGCTATGTTTTTTCTTTCTTAGGCTGATTTAAGAAAGAAACTAACAGAAAAAAGCGAAGTCGGGAGATTTAAAACCTGTAGAAAATGGGGATGCAGCTCCTAAACCAGGTATTGTTCATTTATCTGCTATGTTGTATTATATTTTTCTCTTTGTGCAAGAAATGATGCAAAAGTAGGAATATAATAAGTAGCTTGTATCTTTGCTGTGTTCTATTGAGGACATGATTTATTAGCATCTCTTTGGTAGCCTAGAGATGCATGTCAAAAAGTGACAGGCTTGTCACTTTTTCCATCTATGTGTTGATACATCATTTCATCTGTAGGTTAACGCAAAAAAAAAAAAAAATCTTTTTCTTTTACTGACTGCCATTGTGAGAGTGAACTATGCATTTTCCACTTTTCTCAATGCTGAGTTTGCTTGCTAGGTGGGGTAAGCTTATTTTTGAGTTTTTCACAATTGCTGTTCTAAAAGTTAGATTGAAAAACTACCTTTTTGCATTGGCTATCTGAATACATGAGCAAAATTTAAGACCACATATTTTCTACTTTATGCACTATACCTCTTTTATTAGATGACATTATTTGTGTAAATTCTGCGAGATTGCTTCTAAAACTCTGATTTAGAAAATCCTGTTCTGCAGTTTCAGCTTCGTTTTATTTAAGCTTTCCAACCGTAGGTTGAAGCGTATATGCTCCAGCTTTTTCCGTCAGTCCGTCCGCCTGTCTGTCGGCACGATAACTCATGTAAAAATGGTTAGATTTCGATTAAATTTTAGTATGTGGTAGGGGACCACCTGGGAACGAACCCTATTGAAAATGGGACAAATGGGATTAAAGGTCACGACATAGGAGCGGGATCCATTCCATTGCCCTTATGCCTCATAACTTGCGTAAATATGGTTCGATTTCAATGAAATTTTAGCATGTGGTAGGGGACCGCCTTGGGACGAAACCTATTTAAAATGGGACGAAATGGGGTCAAAGGTCAGGACATAGGAGCGGGATACATTCCATTGCCCTTATGCATCATAACGTGCGTAAAAATGGTTCAATTTCGATGAAATTTTAGTATGTGGTAGGGGACCACCTGGAGAAGGAACCCTATTGAAAATGGGACAAATGGGGTCAAAGGTCAGGACATAGGATCGGGATCCATTCCATCGCCCTTATCCCATACTGTTAAGGTGGACGTCAAGTAATTTTGCTTCATATATTTCCAATGGAAAAACTTTTCTACACATTTCCTTCACAATTAGTGTGTTCCCAAGGATGGAAATTTGAACATCGATTAAAATAACTCATATTATAACTTGGAATACTTAACATTTTCTAAAACAACCATAATTATATTAAAAAACAATGTTTCCTTTTGTGGTGTTGAAACCAGAAAAAGATGGCGCGCCCTGTGCTTTGATGACATTAGTAGATAAATGTTTGATTGCATAATTATGGTTATGTTTTAGGAAGTATAAGGTATTCCAAGTTATAAAATTAAGCTATTTTAATCGATGTTCAAATTTTCATCCTTGGGAATGCATTAATTGTGAAGAAAATGTGTACAGAAGTTTCTCCATTGGACGTATAGGAAGCAAAATTACTTGACTTCCACCTTAAAGGAGCAATTGTTGTATCTATGAAAATTTTATTTTGAAAACGGCTCTAAGGATTTTGATGAAAGTCGTTAACCTACTGTTTTCTGGTTCTAGAAATCGATTTAGCTTGATCTCGACTTTAGGAAGATTAGTTTAGTGAGATAAAATAACCATCCGGAATTACCATGTTTTTAGTGTAGTGTCGTCCTATTAGATGTTGGCGCGCGTTCACGCCATCTGTCTCATTACCTCACGCGTTGTGTGTGGATCCTATTAAAGTTTGATGGTCACACTCTTGCGAGCAGATGGTCACGATTCCCATCTGCCTCATTACGTCATGCGTTGTGTGCGTATGGCCGTCCACACGATAACTCGCGTAACAATCGTCCGATTTCGATGAAATTTTAGTAAGGGGACCACCTGGGAAGGAACCATATTGAAAGTGAAGGAAATAGGGTCAAAGGTCAGGACACAGGAGCGGGATCCATTCCACTGCTCTTGTACGTCATAACTAACGTAAAAAAGGTTAGATTTCGATGAAATTTTAGTATGTGGTAGGGGACCACCTGGGGACAAACCCTATTGAAAATGGGCGAAATGGGGTCAAAGGCCAGGACATAGGAGCGGAATCACTTCCATCGTTATTATGCGTCATAACTTACGTAAAAATGCTTCGATTTGGATGAAATGTTAGTATGTTGTTGTAGAGGCTTGCCTGAGGACAAATCCTATTGAAAATGGGCGAAATGGGGTCAAAGGTTAGGACACAGGAGCGGGATCTATTCCATAGCCCTTACGCATCATAACTTACATAAAAATGCATCTATTGCGACAAAACTTGATCATGTTATTTCGGAGGTATACTGAACCGGTTGTGTTGAATATCGTCAAAATGGGACCAAAGATCAGGGCACAGGAGCGAGATTTATTCCACATCCATTATCCTCATAACTTCAGTAATGATTTCTGGTATGTTGGAAAGCATATCATATCAATGCATTGCATGATTTTACTAACATATATTATAATCAACCATTATTAGTCCACTGCTGGATGAAGGTCCCTCCAAGTTTCTTCCGTAGCAGTCTGTCTTGAGCCAGTCTCCTCCACGTTACTCCGGCATGCTTTTGAATTTCATTCACCCATCTCCCATATGGTTGTCTTCTGAGTCTTTTCTTGTCCTTTGGAATATAGTCTAGTATTTCAGTTTTCCATCGGTTGTCAATTCTTCTAGGTGTCTGGCATTCTTTGGCCAAACATGGCCCTTGTGCCATAAAAATCAACCAACCAATTCTTCTAGCAATATGTCCAGCCCATTGCCATTTCAGGGATTTTACCTTGATCACGATGTCAACAACTCATGCCATTTTCCTAGTCCACGAGTTCCTATCCTTTCTGGTTATGCCAAGCATGTACCTCTCCATGCTTCATTCTGTTTCAGTAGTTTGCATCCTGTGGATGTCTTTTTTAGTTGAAGGCCAAGTATCTGCTCAATAGTAAGAAGTGGAAAGATGCATTAATGAAACGCTTTTCTTTTAAGACTTAATGGCATATTGCTCTTGAAAATTGTGCAGTGTCTTCCAAAAGCTCTCCAACCAAGTTTTATATGCCAATTAATTTCTTCACCAGTATGACCCTCTCTTGATATATGTTGCCCAAGGTAAATGTAGGTCACATCAATAATATCTCTTGCTGAGAAGTTCAAATAAAATTGTAGAAGCAATAGCTGTCAGAAGCACGATTCACAAAACTTTATCGGAGTTAAACTGCAGAGATAAAAATATTTTATTTACAATTTAAAATCTACTGAAAGACACAGGGAAGATCTTTCACAGCCACGATGGCCGCATCATCAGGCCTAATCAGCAACATTGGTGTGCAGGCACAGTATTATATAGTTATCTTCCCCCTAATTCCCACAATGCTTAGCAAGGCTAGTTCAGGTTGCCAGATAACAGTATGATTAACTTGGTTTTTACAAAGGCAGTACATCATCATTATAAGTTTTTAATTGTGTCAATAGTCCTTGCCAAATAGAGTTCACATTGATCGTCATTTCCTCATTGCAGCACCCTTCAGAAAAATACATAATGTATAATTAATGTCTCTGTAAATAGTAATGTCTGTTTATTACTAGCAGATGTAAGAATCCAAACCCCATCCCAGTCCGGATAAAAAGTTCCGTTCGCCAGATTCCTAGTTGATGATGTTGAAATAGTATTGGAACGAAGAGAGTATTCATGTTCCGCCATTCGTAACCCAAGATTCTTTAAAGTGGAACCTGTGTAACAGATGTCCTTGTTTTCTGGGGAAGTAGATTGAAGTGGGATTTAATAAACCTTACAGCGTTTCTTTAATTGCACAGAGTCGCTGTCTTTCCGTATCAGGTCAAAAACATTAGTTGTTTTGATGCAGAAACCTATCGCTTCCTTCCTACAGAATCTCTTCAGAATGTTCACAATTGGCTGGTAGAAGTTCATTGAACCCACATAGCGAACATTGCGTACTTCCCGTTGTAAAGTTGTAGTCATGCTTCGTAGTCTCTGACGAATTAGGTTGGAGACCTTATGCAGAGGGAAGCCGTGTATTGTATTGCCTTGCCAACTGGTAAATTCCATTAAATTCTTCATGATGCAATCCAATAGAAGAAGAGTGGGACAATGCCCTATTTATAAAAAATTGTAAGGGGGCTAATTTATAGGCTGGTGGGTGGGAAGAGTCATATGGGATTAATCCCATATGACTTCCCACGCCCTGGGCTATAAATTAGCCCCCTTACAATTTTTGATTAAACTCTTATATGGGATTAATCCCATGACTCCCCCCTCCTCCCCCCACCTATAAATTAGCTCCCTTACGATTTTTAATTTTTTTATGACTTATATGGGATTAACCCCATATGACCCCCCCCCGACCTATAAATTAGCCCCCTTACGATTTTTTGACTAATAGGGCATTTTCCCACTCGTCTTCTATTGGATTGAGTCATGAAGAATTTAATAGAATTTACCCTCTGGCAAGGCAAATACGGCTTCCCTCGGCATAAGGTCTCCGACCTAATTCGTCGGAGACTTCGAAGCATGACTGCAACTTTACAACGAGAAGTACGCAATGTTCGCTACGTGAGTTCAGTGAACTTCTACCAGCCAAGTGTGAACATTCTGAAGAGATTCTGCAGGAAGGAAGCGATAGGTTTCTGCATCAAAACAACTAATGGTTTTGACCTAAGACGGACTCTGTACAATTAAAGAAATGCTGTGGATTTTATTTAATCCCACTTCGTTCTACTTTCCCGAAAAACAAGGACATCTGGTACATATGTTCCACTTTAAGGAATCTTGGGTTATGAATGGTGGAATATGAATACTCGCTTCGTTCCAATACTATTTCAACGTCATTAACCAGGACTCTGGCAAACGGAACTTTTTATCCGGGCTGGGGTGGAGTTAGGATTCTTACATCTGCTAAGGAACTTAATCAAGGGCCCCTGGCTCATAGGGCTAAGGAACTCTTTAAACTGACAAAAAAGGATATTGGACTGATTGTTGGTCTACTTACAAGACACTGTCGTCTTCATAGGCACCTTAATTTGATTGGGGTGAAAGAGGATCTACTTTGTAGAGGATGCTATCTCGAAGAGGATACTTCCTTGCTTTTTGTTTGCGACTGTGACTTTTTTGCAGCACTCAGGCTTGAATACTTTGGTACTCACAACTTGAGACCAAGTGATATCTCTTTAGTACCAGTCAAGAGCATTCTTGGTTTTGCTCGTGCATCTGGTCTCTTTTGAGATTAGGGCTGGGGATGCACAATAGACCTTAGGTTGCGGTGCTGGGTCAATGTACCCCTATTAGTACAAGTACATCTGCTAATAATAATAATAATAATAATAATAATAATCAGACATTACTATTTACAGAGGCATTATACATTATGTATTTTTCTGAAGGGTGCTGCAATGAGGCAATGCCAATCAATGTGAACTCTATTTAGCAAGGACTATTGACACATTTAAAAACTTATAATGATGATATACTGCTTTTGTAAAAACTTCAAGTTAATCATACTGTTATCTGGCAACTTGAACTAGCCTCGCTATGCATTGTGGGAATTGGGGGGGGAGATAACTATATAATACTGTGCCTGCACACCAGTGTTGCTGATTAGGCCTGATGATGCAGCTTCATGGCTGTAAAAGATCTTTGTGTCTTTCAGTTGATTTTAAATTGTAAATAAAATCTTTTTATCTCTGCAGTTTAATTTAACTCAGCGAAAGTTTTGTGAATCATGCTTCTTACAGCTATTGCTTCTACAATTTTATTTGTAAATGTAGGTATTGGTTACCTCCAGATTTTTCCATCCATCGATAAATCTTCTTTTCTTGTAAAAGCATTGTATGTCAGTTTTGTTTTCTGAAAGTTGATTTTTAATGCCACATGTTTACTCTTGTCAGCAAGTTCCTGAATCATGCTTAGCAGCTCTAAAGGGATAGTTGCTAAAATAACTGTCATCAGCAAAATAGAGTTAAATAATCTCCATTAAACTTTATTCTCTTGTTTCCATGTTCAGTGATTAAGACATTTTATAATTGGCATTGAAGAGTTTAGGAGATATGGTGTCATCTTGTAATCACTTTCTTTTCAATTTTTATTGGTGCTATATTCCCAAATAGTCAAACCTTTGCATATATGTTTTTATAGATGTTATTAATAATGTAATGTTAATGTATACATCTTCAATACCGGCATAGGATTTCAAAGCCGCCATAACTGCTGATGATATATATGTATATAGCTGCTGTAACCATGACCAGGATTTTCTGTAAATTTTTTCAATCCCTCCTGTTTAAAAACTATCTTTCAAAGTGATGTGAATTGAGATGCTTAGTTTCATGGTACCTCAATTTCTATGGGTAAGATTGGGAAACTTCATTTTACATACACTAGCTGCACTAATGAACACACTACTATCCACATGTTTTTTCAAGTCTGAAGTTTTCTTCTTAGGAGTATATTTGTATTTGATTAATGTATTTGCACTTCAAAAAGTCCCACTTGAAAAGTTAGTTTTGCAATGGATAACTGATAACATGCCCAAAATTATTCACAGAATTTTCGCCTTTTCTTTGCATTAAAATTTTCTGCTACTACTGGCACATATATGTTTAAATCAGACTTAAGTGTGCTTTTGAAAGTCTTTATTGGGAAAAAATTTTATGTAGCTGTTATTTATCACCAGTATCATCCGTAGCATCCTAGTTGTTTTTTTCCAGTTCAGTTTTCTTCCCAAGTGAAGTTCATTTGCAATTAAGCACCATATTTCTTTGAGTTGGATTGCAGAATTATTTTTTTAAACATAAATCTGACATCACAGCTAATATTCCATGTTTTTCAGCTGTTCATGGAAAATTGTTCCATTAGCTGACATAACAGTGTTTTGAAATTTAGCTTATCTCCTGTTAAAACCAGTTATCAGATGGGATTTTTTTTTTTTTAGTTTGGAAACCATAACAATAATCAAGATTTTCCATGCATTTCCCAGATTTTTGTGATTTGAGAATTTTTTCACTGTGGTTTTTATTACTGTATGGTTATTGAGATAATTTGACTCCATGTGGCTGACTCTTCAAAAAGTTGAAAATTGGATCTTCTTAGAGTTAGAATCTGGCACTTATCCCTCAATTTTGTCACTTCGGCATGCTACCACTGCACCACCAAGGTCCTCACATTTCTGTACAGCTGAGCCTTTGGTATATAGATCTGTACAAAACATTAAATTCTACTAGTCAAGGTGCCTGCCTTTTTTCCAGCAGAGGCTCTGTGTCCTTAAACATGGATCATTGTCAGATACAGGCATTGTGGAAATTCGGTAAATAATTTCCATTTCACATAAAAGCCACTGATAAGAGTTGCCGACACATATGGAAGTTAATTTCTGCATGACTGTGCATAAAATGAGATGTGGCTTCCATGTGAATTGGAAATTATTCTTTCCTGGATTTCTGCAACATTTATTATAGTCTATTTTTAATAGAGATTTCAGGGCAAACACAAAAATGCTCACCAGATCTATTTTGTAGTGAAACATTTACAACATGAAAAAATGTACATTTGTGAAAATACCTACCCACATACCTAGTTGTAAGTTTTGACACAATGATAAAAGTGGATGGTAGAGAAACAGGAAAATATATTGACATTTACTGTTTATTGCATATATTTGGACACTTTGTGAGGTACACATAAAATGGTCTCCTTTAACTGTCACTCACCAAGTAATGCAGCCAATCATCAATACTGTATGAATGACTTATAAGTCTAAATTGATGTGTTTTGGCAATATTTGAATATCTGGAAGAGCAGACCTTGCTCTCCAAAATGTTCTGCAACTTAAGTTTCCAATGAGTCGAGTTTTTTGGACTTGAAAGTTGCTAATCATCATGGAAAATGTACTTGGGTGCATTGTTCTAGCACCCAATTTGGATGGTTCTCACCTTGTGAGTGGATGCTGAGTCCTGTGGGAAAATCCAGTGTTGGCTATTGAACATTTTCTTGTTGTGGATCTTCAAAAGTTGATCTAAAAATGTTACTTTATGGACTTTGGTACTGGCCTTTGCTGCCCTTTTCACAGAAATGCACTTCTGTAAAAACATGATATGACATCCCCAACCAAGCCATCACTTATGACTAATGATGACAATGCAGGATATGTGGAACAGTGTGTAGCAAGAGAACTTCCTCACTGTACACTCATTTGCATGTTGAACTTCTCCACTCTGGTGAACAGTTTTGCAATGGTGAAAAGCAGGGTGTGATGCTCATTGTTGGCATACCAATGTAAGTTTTTTGCTATGTTCAACACATTTTTTTTTTTTTTTACAAACAAGGTGCTGCTAGATGACTAGTAATCCAAAAGTAAGCTCTCAGCCCCTGGTGTTCATTGAACACCCATGACACACTCATTTTTAAGATTTTCAGTAACTGAAAATCTCACACTCATTATCTCTTGTTTGCAGATAACACTTATCTAATTTATGACTGCTAAAGATTCAAACAGAATTAGGTTGGCTTGATCTGTTCCTGTAATCCATTGTGCCAAGTTCCTCGTATCTCACATTGGTTCAGTAAATGAATCTGAAGTTGATACCAACTGCATACCTGCCAAGTTTTATGGTTTACCTGTAAAATTTAAAGAAATCTTTTTTTTTTTTATGGTTATTTTACGGATGCCATGTTTTTGAGATCCCCCTTCCCCTTTTGTTGTTTACCAGATTAATGCAATTTTGTGGAGAGAAGTGGCCCCATGAAACACTGCAACTGTATATTCTGATTTACTTAACCTTTTCTGCTCACAGCCTTGTGGAAAAGACTGTAAAAGTGCTGTAGGATTAGGTTTGACAAACTGCTCAAAGAGAAAGAGAAATAAAAAATATCAGCCTCATGTAAGACTTTTGAAAGGTATTCTAGCATGTTGCATAGAAATATAAGGTCAAAACCTCAGTTAAAGTAAAAAGTTACTGCAATCACCATAATTTCGCATTTACGAAGTAAATTTTTATCTGTGTATGTAGCCTAATGCTAGCATACTAGTGAGATGATTTTGTAACAAAATCATCTCACTAGTATGCTAGCATTAGGCTACAAAATCATCTCACTAGTATGCTAGCATTAGGCTACATACACAGATAACAATTGCATTTTAATTGCTTAAGCATGAAATAGGGCCAAATATCTTAATTTATAGCATATGAAATTGATTAAAATTGATATGTTTGATACATTTAACCAATACATTTGACACACCAGGTAATCACACATATCAATTAAACATTCACAGAATTTTTTTTTTTAATTTGTGAGTTTCAATTCTTGAAAGTTGGCAGGTCTGCAAGTGGTATCAGTAACTTGAACATCGTGCCTGCATGGATGCCTGCACTTGTATAATAAACAATTGCAGTAAGAGTTTCTTTTGTGGACCACTGTGTTTTATTCCATATTTAACAGCTGATTACTGATGTCACACAAACCAAGCTGTGCTCTGGACTGCATCACATTATCATCTGTAGTGTAGTTACTGTGTAAAATTGGCAGGTGAAATTTTTGCCAGAACTTATGGTAAGGCTTGGTTTGAATGATGCTTTTCTCTTACTTGTTTTGTCATTTATGAACAATTGTGTATTTAGTATTTGATGGCTACTGAGACTGCCCTTCATTTAGCTACCAATGACACATTGGAGTAATGTCATCATTTCTATTCTTCCATTGCGGTCCCATTCCTCAGCAGCACCTTTACTCCATTATCAGCATTATCAGCACCAGTTGGGCGAAGGGTGCAACAGTGAACAAAATTATATTTCCAGGACTAGTGTTTCTCCTGAGGTGATGTCCTGATTCCATCAATCCTCTCTAGCCCTTATCTTTCTGTAATCATGTTTCAGAAATTTGCTGACAGGTCCATGTGGTCCAGCCACATTCCTATTTTACAGGGCACTGGAAGTTTATTTTCCACCCTGCCTGTATGATTCTCCTCCTGTTCAGTTGGAGTTGGTGGAAAAAGGAAGTATTATGAAAACTGGTCTGGTTAAAAAAAACTATCTGTTCTTTCCCTTGCTGATCAGATTCTCTCCAAACTTTGTAGTGCATGCCACCATTTCTGTCCCTCCCCTCCAAATCAGTGTGTAGTAAAATTTATCTTCCACATTAAATACTGAACTTCACTAAAGTTTGATTTTTAAGAATGATCAGCTGGGTTTTTCTTCATTAATCTTGGAAGTTCATTAAATTTGCCCAACAAAAAGATCTGGAAATCTTGAGTTAACATTATACTAAACAAATGTAGTTGTTTTCTTTTTGGAATCCCAGTCTTCATTAAGCACAAGCTTGTTATAATTGCTTCTACTGTATCTTGTTTGTACTATATCATCTATGATAATATGCACAGGTTAGGTTAACAAATTCTTACATGAGATGTCAGGCAAAATAAAGTTTACCTACATGCCATGTAAGAAATCTTCAGTTTTTAGAAAACTGTTTTAAAATACCTTTTGTGTAACCAAATTTTTGTGGCTTTGTAAGAGAAAAGGAAAGTGCTTAGTACATATGAGAACTTGTTTGTATGCTTCTCTTGCCAGTATCTGTGTTCATTAAACATTGCTGGTTGGATAAACAATGTTAATTGTGATGATGCTTTTCCTTTGTATTCATTGCTGTAGCAGCCATTTGCTTTTGAATAAGCTGTTTCCATTTCTAAAATGCTCAGCAGTGTTTGTACGTTTGTCTTAAAGAATTGCAGTTTAGGTAAATACTACATCCACATAGAAAAATAAAGTTTGTTTTTTAATTGCCGTGACTCAGAAGGATATTGGTGAAATAAAAATTGACACATTTTAGTGCATGACATAACTTGGCATGTCCTTTATATATATTTTTGTTTGTGAAAGTGTGCTGATTTGGAAAATCAGAACGTTCTTCTGTCAGACATTTGTTTTTTTTTCTTTGTTTAGAGATTTGTTTGTGTAACAACAATTTGACAATGATAGGTGGAACATTGCCAATTTTTTTTTGTTTACGCACAATAGCTTTAAAAATTTAAATTGTTGTGCATATTTTGATGTCACTTTTAGTGCTGTCTTTGTTAGGGGGGAGTGAAACATAAACACATTGACACTATACAAACAATGGCAAGATAGGAACACATTAGTAAATGAAAAAAAAATAACAAAAAAAAAATTTTGTGTGCTGAAGAATTCCAAAATTTTAGAAGCTGATCCTAAATCTCAGTTTAAAGCATCTTTGTGTTTGGAAATTTTTATGGACTTATGTTCACTTGAAAGGAGGGACAAGGATATATAAAAATAACTTCATATTGTCCAAATTAAGTCATTCGGTTTGGTAGTTTTCTGATTTTGCAAACCTGGTGGTGTTTCCATTCTGTACAGCTAGTTTGTGTTCCTTTAGACAAACAAATAGGTTTCTATAGAGGTGTAACTAGGGCAGGGCAGGCGGGAAAGCTGCCCTGGGCGCAACTTAAGAGGGTGCAAAAATCATTGTTTACAATCTGAATCAAAACTTTTGCACAAGTTTCTGCGACCCCCCTCGCTAGGCAGGGAAGGGGGGCTTTTTTGTACCATACTTTGTCATTTGTCCGTTTACAGAGTTTGCCTATAATATCTTTGGCCAGTTTTGGTAGCTTGGCTACTTAAAATCCACATTTCTTCCTCAAAATGTGCAGGTGATGTAAGTTGCCCACAATCAGAAATGAAGGCACAGTTGTTTGTGCATTGCAAGATGAGGATGTCATTCACATTGTTGAAGATTCTCTTGGGACGATTCTATCAATGTCAGTACTGCAAGCTGCATTTGGTCAGTTTAATGTGGTACCAAAGGTTCGAGCCCCAAAGCAGTTTGGAATTTCGTTGGCCCCTTCACCTATTGTGTTTTACAGCCTTAAAAAAACAAATAAAAACATCATTAATACAATACTGCCTCAATAATTATTCTGAACCCAACTGGACAAATACCTGTATAACTTTGCATCACAACCGTAGACAAATTTTAATATCTAAAGCCATCACTATTGAGAAGACTAAGAAATACAATTGTAATACTAACATACCAATAGAACTATCATATGCGTGGATGTACTGGGTTAAACAAGAAAATGACCTAACAGAAATTGAACAAAAAAACTGAAAAATCACAGTATAAACATCCACTAGATGGTGCAACATGCGACATGTTCAGTGTTGATCATAATGTTGCTGAGTATAATGAGCTGGCAGTGGTTCTGTCAGGCAGTGAAGAAGTAGCAGTACCAAAGACATCGTCCACCACTGAGGAAGGCCATGTTAACATGGTTGAAACGCATCTGGACACGACTGTGGAGGATGTTGCTTGTATGCATGGCTGGATTTAAGGTTTTTCTCAAGAGGATAACATTGTCCTTATTTGTTTTTAATCGTTTTTCAATTTGATTTCCATTGTTTCATGGTTTTTAGCCATTCTTTATTCATCAATAGTTTTAAACTTGGCTTCATACATCTTCCATATCTTTCGTTTCTTTCTTTTTTTTTTTCCTGATGGATATATGTCAACAACGACTATAAATTAGGAACAGCAACTGAAAAATAGATGTAGTAAGTTGTTTTGTAGAATTTTTATCAAAATCTTTTTACCTGTTCGTTTTTTGTGCCTTGAAAATAGACAATGTATATACAACAGCATGTGAGCTTACCCCCCCCCATCGTAATAATATATGCAACATGAGAAACAGAATTTGCAAGATGATCTGTTATTCATCTACGATATTGAATGCAGGATAACATTTTGCAAATGTATTTGTGCAATCTTTGCAAGAAGGGACCTACACATGACATTTGCTATGGTGGTTTTTTTTTTTTTTTGTCTTTCATGCATTTGTACTTTTCGAGAGAGAGAGAGAGAGAGAGAGAGAGAGAGAGAGAGAGAGAGAGAGAGAGAGAGAGCGCAAGCAAGCAAACACAAATGGAAAATGTGAGCATGCTCACAGTCATGCTTACTTTTTTATGCTTCACATTGCATACATATTTATCACTAAGCTGTTTTCTGATATTCAGAGGTTAGCTCCACAAGGAAATACAAACTACCAAGTAATTTTTACTTACTGTTGCCATATCAAACTTCTCCATTTACAGCGATCTTGACATACAACTCGGGCTTCACTGACATCCATCACATGCCATACACAAGATCTATACTTCATACTCATAATCTTTTTCTCATGCAGACACTTCTGAATCTGATCCTCTCATGCCTTCCTTGGCCTTCCTGTGTCTCTCTTTCCCACCACTTGGGCTGAAATTTTTTTTTTTTAGTGAGCATCTTGTCCTTTCAACATGCCCAAACCACCTAAGAATATTAGTCTCCACCTTACTGACAACATTTTGCTTAACATTACACAACTCCAACACATCTTCATTCCTCACAGGATCAGAATGTGTCTCCCCCCCCCCCCCAATTAGGTAACTCATTTCTCCAGCATACAAACTACTCCTATGTCTCTTCTGTAGTACCCAGGTTTCACTGCCATACATGGACAAACCTGTTAACCAGCATGTCTACCTTGATATTCTGGACTGATTATTTACTTACTGTTGCCGTATCAAACTCTCCATTTACAGCGATCTTGACACACAACACGGTCTTCACTGACATCCATCACACGACGTACACACAACCTTCAATATTTCATACTCATAATCTTTTTCTCATGCAGACCCTCCTGAATCTGATCCTCCCATTTCTTGGCCTTCCTCTACCTTTCCTTCCTGCCACTTAGGCTAAAAAGATTTTCTTAGTAAGCATCTCATCACTCATTCTTTCAACATGGCCAAACCACCGAAGCATATTAGTCTCTACCTTGCTAACAACATTTTGCTTCACATTACACAATTGCAACACATCTTCATCCCTCACAGAATCAGAACGTGTCTTGCCAAGTAAGTAATGAATTTCTCCAGCACACAAATGACTTCTATGTTTCTTTTGTAGTACCCAGGTTTCACTGCCATACATCAGAGTAGGAACAATTACACTTTCATATATGGCCACGCGGAACTCCCTTGAGAACCCATCATTCCTGTGAAACCCTCCCAAAGCAGCCATGACTTTCAATGAAGAATTCACTTGCCTACTAATTTCACCATCCAATTTGTTCTCTCTGTCAAACATGCTTCCTAAATACACAAACTCATTCACCTGGTCAATCACTGTGCCATTTAGGCATACACTATATTGGCAAAAGTCACCGGACACCCCTTGAAAAGCAAATGAATGTATCCGCTGCATTGTTAGTATGCGTGGTACAGCTACAAACGGTATAAAAACAAAGTCTGCAGCTGACCACAATCATATTGCACTGTGAGGATGAGTGAAAATGTCTCAGCGGGAGAGAATTGACTTTGATGAGAAAGGAAAGATTGTTGAGTGTTATATTAGTGGGTTGTTCATAAGAGAAACCGAGACGCATTTAAACATACCCAAGTCAACTGTTTTGGATGTACTGAATAAGTGGAAAACACATGGTGTGCTTGAAGCAGTAAAACGTACTGGCACACCAAAGAAAATCAGTGATAGAGGATGTCAAAGCCTCAGGAGAATCATTACAGCTAATCGACGGAGTACTGCACAATACCTCAGTGTACAGGTGGGTAAAAGTGCTGGGACCTCTGTATTTACACATACCATTCGCAGAGAACTTCATTCCATGGGTTACCATGGTCGTGCGGCTGCTCATAAGCCTTTCACCTCCACTTGGAATGCTACTCGTCGTTTACCATGTTGTGAAGAACATTTATCGTGGACCATAGATCAATGGAAACGGGGTCCTATGAACTGATGAATCCAGATACACGATCCATCAGTCTGATGGCCATGTGTGGGTATGGTGGCAGCCAGGGGAACACTATTTACCACAGTGTACTGTTCCTACGGTCGAGTTTGGAGCTGCAGTGTACTCGTGTGGGGGTGGTTTTCGTGGTATGGTCCTGGCCCATTGGTTATCGTGGACAAACCTGTTAACCAGCACGTCTACCTTGATATTCTGGACAATTATGCCCTACCAACTCTGTGGTAATACTATGGAACAGTCTTGTTGTTACCAGCAGGATAACGCACTGAGCCATAAAGCAAGGTTTGTTGCGGCATGGTTTGACAATAATTCTGCGTAGTGTGTGGACTGGCCAGCACATAGCCCTGATCTTAATCCCATAGAGCACCTATGGGATGAATTAGAGCACCGCATAAGAAGTTTGGAACCAAGGCCTACTACTGAGCAACAGTTAGCAGCAGCATTATTGTACTGAATGGAAGCACATACCTATCGCCGTGTTCCAAAACCTTGTCGAAAGCATGTCTTGAAGGGTCAGTGCATGCATTAAGGCCGAAGGTGGACCGACACCGTACTAATGCATGTCAATGAATGTTATGTTGTATTTCTCTTCTAGGTGTCTGGTGACTTTTGTCAATATAGTGTATATTACATTCAGTACTACCAGTTCCTCTCTCAAAAACCATAACTTTGGTTTTTACCTTATTTATACTCAGTTTGGATTTCATGCAAACTTCGTACATCCGAGACAACATACTCTGCAACCACTTTTGCTCTCTGCCAACAGGACAGTGTCATCAGCATACAGTAATCTGCACACACGGATATCACCAAGGCATACACCAGTATTATCTATTTTGGCATCACGCATCTATAAATATATTAAACAGCCATGGTGACATTACACAACCTTGTCTGACTCCTGCACCAATAGAAAACCATTTTGATAAAGCACCATTTACTCGTACACAAGCTCTACTGCCAGCATACATGGCTTTTACACTGTTAAGTAGATTCCCAGTAACACCATATTCATTCAATACCTTCCGCAAAAGTGTCCTATTTACTCGGTCGTAAGCTTTTTCTAAATGTATGAAGGCAGCAAAAACTTTCTTGCCAACAGCCAGATACTTTGCAATCATAATGTGTAATGCAAAAATTTGGTTAGTGCAGCCTTTACCAGGCATAAAACCACTCTGAACATTCCACACATTCTCTGATGTAAGACCCTGTACTTTTTCAATAACGACCTTACCAAACACTTTACCTGGCACACTCAATAGGCTAATACCACGATAGTTGTTGCAGTCAGTCTGATCACCTTTTCCCTTATACAAGGGAACAATGATAGCATCCTTCCAATCCCGAGGGACCATTCCTAACTCCCAGCACAACTGGCAGATTTTAGTTAACCAGTCAATTATACAGGGTCACCACCATATTTCAACATCTCAGCAGTTATGCCATCAACTCCTGGAGCCTTACCATTCTGAAGAGATTTTAGAGCTCTACACACCTCTTCTCTCGAGATCCCTCCTGCACTTCCATCTCTCACTGTGACATCATCTGCTTCTGCCTCAGAATAACCTTTGCTTTCTTGATCTAAGAACTCACAGAAGTATTCACCCCATCTTTCACTTAACTCCTTAGGCTCCCATATCATTTCCTCGATCTTATTCTTTACACTGCTTACAACTTTGTTTCCCCTGTTTATCTTGATTCTTATGTACTTCCTGAAAGTCTTCCTATCTTTCCAAAAAGCCAATTCACGCTTTTCCACCTTCTCCTTCCTATCTTTTGCATTACTCTGGCGAACCAGCTTAGCGGCTTCACGCTTCTTACAGTGATATTCATCCACAGAAACTCTACCTTGCAGCATCTCCAAATAGGCTTCCTTCTTTCTATTTACTACCTCTTCAATCTCACTATTCCACCAAGCATCACCTCTATTGTTACCCACTATTGTGGTGCCACAGACCTCTTTAGCAGCAGTGACAACACAGTTCTTAAAACATTCCCACTTCTTTTCTACATCCCTCTCACCAGACTTCAGCTCTTTCAGTCATTCTCTGAGTAAGTCAGAATAATGCCGATTATATTCAGGGAGCCTTTCAACCTTTATTCTTTCCATGCTGAGCCTCTTCCTATTCCTTTTCCTCCAACCAACATTCAGTTTCACTCGTGACACTACCAAGTAATGATCAGAACCAACATCCGCACCTCTCATCACACGAGTGTCAACAATTAAGTGTTTGAGATGCTGGTCATAGACAACAAAATCTATCTCACTCTTTTGACAAAGAGTACGATTTTCCCAAGTATATGTGTGGATATACTTGTAGTTAAAAAACATATTAGATACACACAAACTATTCTCAATGCAGAGTTCAATTAATCTTTCACCATTATCATTCTCACAAGGATCATTAAACTTACCCAGAACATTGTCAGAAATTGCATTCTGCTCACCTACTCTAGCATTGAAGTCCCCTGCTGTTATAACTTTCTCTTTAGCACCAAACTGGCACAACAGCTTTTAGCTCATTCCAGAAATCTTCCTTCCTATCAGAAGGTTCCGAGTCACAAGGAGCATACAACAATCACTATTCTCTGAAGTTTCACTTTCAAATGAATCCAAAGAATTCTCTCACTTATGCAGCTATTGTGAATCAAGTTGTTCTTCATCTTTTCACTTAAAATCACACTTACACCAGCCTGTCCTCTCACATTATCCGATACTCCAGACCACACACTCACTGTTCCATTCACTTCTTCTATCCCAATTTCCTTCTTTTTGGTTTCACTTACACACAGCACATCCAGTTTATACTTATTCATCTCTCCAATCACCTCATTCATCTTGCCATTTATACCTCTAGTATTCCATACACCAGTCTTGCACTCACTCAGCCAAGGTCTCTTTCTCATATGCCGTTTAGAAAGTCCAGGTCGATTCCATGGTGGACTGTTCTTTGCAAGTGTGGTAGGTCCACCATATCCCACACTTGAGTCATTTTTAATATTACTTTGTGTCTTTTTAATCAGGTAAGAACATTAGTGTGGGGGATTAGCCCACAGCTGACGGTTCCAGTTGGTCATTCAACCTTAGAATTCTGGAACAAAACCCAGTGAGTTGGGGGTCTTTTCGCCAATGTCACACAGAACTAGCTGGCACCTCTCCAAGATTCACAGAGGCCTTTGTTGCTGTTATGTGTGCCATTTTTCTCACGGAATGTTGAAATTTTGGTTTGACATACCTCTCGCTGCCCGAGCCTAATTTAATCTGCCATTGTTACTTATTTCTGAAAATAATTGTGAGCTTAATGACAAGGAATGGCAGAATTCCATGTAACAAATTGGCACTAGAGAGTTAACAGGCTTGCAAAATTTCTATCTTGCAAACTTTCTTTGGAGACATGTCTGCAAGCATGATAACTCCAAGGCTTTTTGGACTTTTTTTTCTTCTTCTCCCCATAGATGAAATGACTTAAACATCTTCCTGCCAACAATGGTATTTTCTATAAACAAAAGCAGAGTGCACCCCATGGGTTCTCCACTTTCCCCTATGCAGAGTTTGGAGAAATTATTTATTGCTGCTTTTTTCATATAAAATCCACCTTATTGTTAAGTTGATGACATTTTCATTATTGACTCTCGTGTCAGCCATCACCTCCAAATTCATTTCTAATCAGCAAGAAAATAATATAAATTTCTTAGATGTAAACATTAGCATAAATTCTGACTACTTTTTTGCCCTTTCTGTTTATAGGAAACCTACTGCCAGTCCTAACAATAATCCTGTATCATTCACATATCTTTGAGAAATATAAGCTAACTGACTTCAAATTCTGCTTACACAGAGTTAATCTTGTTTGTAATAGTCCTTTATATGCGTAATACAACATAAATATTAGAATATCACATAGTCCCCCCCTCTTCCTTAATGAACAGTCTAATCAGTAAATATGAATAATAAAAACAAGTCTCTCCTGTTTGCCTACCACACCTCGTACGTCCCACCACACTTTTGTCAGTTTCTATACATTACAACCCTTTTATTTCACATAAACTGCTCAGTGGTTAACCGTGTGGTTATAAATTGGCTGTTAAATGCCCCACAGCTTAAATTAATTCTAAAAGACATTCAATCAAACCTCTTGATTTTTCATGTGTTTCTGCTATTCCAGTCAACACTGTCTCAGGTGTAATCTGTTACATTGGAAGTAACTATCGTAGTATTAATCAACATATAGGGGAACATATTTCTGATTTGAAGAAAGACAATCCATCTACGTCATTATTAACTGTCAGTGACACATCTGACATACCAGAGTGGAAAGGAAAAAAACAAAAAAACATCTTGCACTTTTCATTAATCGGAAATCTGTCAGGTATCAAAGTGTCAAAATTTTTGTTTCTCACAGCAGTTGAATACAGACTCGCCATATTCCCATCATTTGGAAATTCATTCTCAAATCTAGCAACATTTGAATCAGTGCATGTTACCGCCTCGCACTGTTCTCTTATATTCTGTGGCTGAAAAAGGTAGCAGTCACTACGAAATGTTCCACACAACAATTTTATTTATGTAACTTAAAGCATAGAGTTCATTTCCAATGTCTCATATTAGGAATGCTTCTCCATGAATCTGCCGCCCCAGTTGCGCAGTGGTCTAAGCCATGGCTTCTGATCATTCATCCGGGTTCGAATCCCGGTGAGGCATGGAAGCTGTGTTTGTCTTACAGCACTGACCGTCTCCCTTCCCTATAACCAGTGGTCCTAAATTAGGGAAGGGCGACTGCATATAGCCCATTGAGTTGCTCACAGTGTTCGTTAAACCTTCAATCCAAAAAAAAAAAAAAAAAATCCATGAATCTCTCTTTACTCTCTTTACGTTTGAGCTCCTTTGATATTGAAACCACAGTTGAGTCATGTTAACAATTAGGAAGCAAACTGTTTTATTGAACCTCAGCATTAACTAGTTGACTGGCAAATAGAATGGAATCATATTTCCTTTATACATCTAATATAAACATGATTGCTTCCATTCCCAAAATATATATAAAGCTATCAGTAACTTCTTAATTTTAGTGCTATAAATGAAGCTTTCTTGTTGGTTGATGTACAAATAAAAGCTGTTAACTCTGTGTATATAAACATTTGGAAATGGGTAAATGTCCTGTTACATGATGTGCTACTGCCAAATCCTCAACTGTGATTAAATTTTACATGGAATTCTGTTACATCTTTTAGAACTGTTAAATGTTAAAAATACAACAGTCAGTTTATAAGGAAATTTTCTGCTGCAATAAGTTGACTATAAAAAATACAGACTATCAGTGTTAATTATAACAGGTTGCTTACCTTTTACACATTTCCCCGCACGTTTTGTTCCTTGGTTCAAGCCCCTGGTGCGGTGTTCCATTTTTGTCTTCAGGTTCATTTCAAGTGCTCGATGAATGCCCAAGTCTGCAAAGTGCACTGCTTTAATGACTCTTAGGTCACATAAACTGTATCTTCCTCTCCCCCACCTTTCTCACGAGCTTGTAAACCCCAATTTTCGTTGGTTGATTGACATATATTAAAAACCTCAATTCCTGAACTCAAAACCTTTTGGTACAATCAACGAACATAAACTGCCTATTTACATGCATACACAATACTGAACAAAAATATTAAAAACGTATGTACAACTATTTACATACGACTCATCTTATTCCTTCAACTCCCCTTCCCAACACCTCATGACAGCTAGAACATTCATTCACCACACCCTAAGCCATTCCCACGCAGACTGCCTCTAGTACTTTCTAAATGACATTGGAGCGGGGCGGGACGGGGAGGGAAGGACAGACATCACTCTCACTGCGGTAGCAGTGGAGAAAACATCTAGAACACCTCCTTAGGATAACCTCGGATGGGGGTAGAAAGTACTAGAGGCAGTCTGCTTGGGGTGTGGTGAATGAATGTTCTAGTTGTCATGAGGTGTTTGGAAGGGGAGTTGAAGGAATAAGATGAGTCGTATGTAAATAGTTGTATATGCGTTTTTAATATTTTTGTTTGGTATTTTGTATGTATGTAAATAGGCAGTTTGTGTTCGTTGATTGTGCCAAAAGGTTTTGAGTTCAGGAATTGGGGTTTTTAATATATGTCAATCAACCAACGATGGTTGGGTTTTACAAGCTGGTGGGGAAAGATGGGGAAGGAGGAAGATACATTTTATGCGACCTACAGCCATTAAAGCAGTGCGCTTCGCGGACTTGGGCATTCATCAATTATTTGAAGTGAACCTGAAGACGAAAATGGCACACCGCACCAGTTGCTTGAACCAAGCAAGACAACTAAAGAAATAAAATGTGCAGGGAAATGTGTGAAAGGTAAGCAACCTATTAGAATTGTATGCACATAAATTACGAACAACTGTGGCCTGTGCTATAGATGTTCTAACACTGAATTTATATCAGTGTTAAGATTTCACAAGAAGTTGTAAAATTACAGCATTAATCTAAAATTAGTTTAATAAATATTAGTAAATCAGTGAATGAAATACGGGATTACACCATTATATTTAAAAGAATGTTTTAATAATAATGCTTTGCATTTGTTTGGTGGTTTTCTGCAACATAACATCCACTTTATTTTTTATGGAATATTTTTTTATTTTTTGCTAGATGTATTTAGGGATTTCTTATGCTTAACAAATTGTGAATTTTCATTTTTTCAGATATTTTAAACATGCTATAAAAATACTTTCTTTTTTTACATGTGCATTTTGTATCAATATTTCAGCTAAACGTCGGCGCTGGGATCAAGCTACTGGTGAGGAAACTCCGCAGACTCCTGCAAAAAAGAAATCTAGTTGGGATGTTGCCGAGGTATACTTTTTTTTTTTTTTCTTTTTTCCATTTTGTTGTTGGATAAACTAATGGATGTTATATTTTTTAATTTTGTCAGGTTTTCTTTTAATTGATTCTTGGTACAACTTAAATAAAAGTAATGAATTCTTATGTATGCACACCTTTGCAACTGAAGTACATGATGAGGGCAGTTATGTTGTTCACATGTATAGAAGTTGTAAAAGGTATGAATATAATTCTTTTTTTCATTTTGTTTTGGAATTTTTTTCTCAGTTCATATGTCATAAAATCCACACACCAAGAAGGTGGTGGTGGATTGAAATGAAATTTTAGTAGTGAGATGGTACATACCAAGGACAGACGTGATGAAAATATCGCAGCAGCAGGACGATTTCCCGCGGACATAAGGTACACATTCCGGTCAGCATTACTACCGCGTTGGACTGCCTCGTGCGCGTGGACATGCAGTGGTAAAGTCCGGCATGGAGTCGGAGAGACGCCACATGTTATCCTGGGACAGATTGGTCCACACTTCTTGCAACTGACGGTCTAAATCACGAACACTTGGCCATGGAGAAAGCTGGTGTCCCATCTGGTCCCACACATGCTCGATGGGCGAGACAGCTCAGAGCGCTTGTCTGTCAACATCCCTCGGATCACTGCGAGGGAAGTCTGGCTGTCATACGTGATGGCTCCCCAGACCATCACGCCTGCAGTTCGGGACATGTGCCACTGTACAGTGAGGTTCGGATTGTAGTGCTCATCTGCGGTCTTCCTCACTCTGACACGGAGGTCGTGCATTCCCATACAGAAGTGGGATTCGTCGCTGCACACTATAAGTCTGTAGCATTCCATGTTGCTCGCTGCTGACACCACTGCAATGGATGCTGACAATGGTCAGGTGCTAAGCAGAATACGTAAGGGCCGCCGAGAGTGCAGATTTACCTCTGCCAGGCATCTGGAAATGGTTCTGGGGTACACAAGAGTCTCTTGCACAGCGGCCACATGTATGTGGATATTGGGCAAAGACGTCGTTGCATCAGTGCGTTCCACTCTCACGATCACAAGGTCCTCTCTGCTGGTGGTGTGTCTCGGTCGTCCATAGTCAGTCTGCCGTGTCTGGGTGCCTTCCTGTGTCCATTGCTCTCAACTCAGTTGCATGGTACTGTCCAACCGGCCCAAATGGCAGCCGATTCGGCGCGCCGGCCACCCTACCTATCTCATCGCGACGATATGGCCTCATTCAGACTCATTCAGTTGACTGTACACACGTCTACGGTGGGTCCTCGCCATGTTTATTGCTCGGGGATCTCACCTGACTCTTACAGTGCACTTTGGTGCGCACGGAAGACCCCTGTGCTGCACCTTATAAGCTCGAAGGATTACGATTGCAGTTCTGGTCTTAAACGTGCGGGCATACGGGATCGCACGAAACTTTAATCATTTGCAGGTCTTCCCTCCCCATAGCTATTTGCTGAATTTCGCGTTAATTGCATGATTTTTTTCTTGGTGTGCAGATTTTTATGACAATGAGTGTATGTGTGGATGGATGGATGGATGGATATCCATGATTAGGCAGTAGCGGGGCAAATAATCCAAAGTGCTCAATAAAATGTTAAGATGTGCAAAAGACGTGAAACAAATGTATGTTAAGAAATTTGCATATCAGTGAGCAAACTGCTGTCCAATATATAAACTAAGTTACATATGTAAAGTCAACAGGGAATAGCAGTGGTGTTTCTCGTTGGTAGCACATTCGAGAAGAGTTCCACTTGTTGCTGCAAATGCTTTCCACATGTCTCATATACATGTATATGATACTCTATGGTGGCTAGCAATTGGACAACTAGAAGCAGGCCAGTCTTATGCCCAGGTCACAAGAGACTTGAATATCCACCCCACAGTGGCTTCACAGTTACTTCAGCAATTCAACAACACTAGTGATGTGTCACGAAGGCCTGGCCATACAAGGCCGTCCAAAGCGTACAACACCTCATGGGGACTTAAGTTGTTTTAATCACACGATATCATAGGTCTTATACAGCCTAGCAATTTTCTTTGGAGCTCTTTGCTGCAACTGGGACTATGGTATTAAGGCAAACGGTATGTTAAAGGCTTGATGCAATTAGCCTTTATGCCAGGAGACCCATGGTTTGTGTCTCACTAACCACATCTCACAGGAGAACTCACTTGAATTGGTACAGGCAACATCGTTCATGGAACCCAGATGAGTTGGCCATTGTTCGTTTTACAGATAAGTCAAGATTCAGTCTATAAACAGGTTCTCGTTGGCATTTCATGTAGAGGGAACAGGGAACCCATAGTGATCCTACAAATGTCCGTGAATGAGACTCCTTCGGAGGTGGTGGTTTGCTCATGTGAGGTGGCATTATGTTCAACAGCAGCATACCACTCCAGGTATTCGCAGGAAGCAATGTGAATGCTTAGCACTCTAGGGACAAGGTCCTACAGCTCTATGTCAGACTTTTTCGAGGTACTGTTGGTCCTCAGTTCCTTTTAATGGGTGATAATGCTTGCCTGCACAGGGGCCGGCTTGTTGATTTCCTGCAGAGTAAGGATATTTGATGTATGGGCTGGCCAACCTGGTCTCTGGATGTGAACTCTATGGAGAATGCTTGGGATGCGGGATGACATGTAGCAGCTTGTCAGCCCATTCCCATAACCCTTGCTGAGTTATGTACCACCTGTAACGACCCGTGCTTCGTTCTAGCTCTTACTGAACATAGTCTTGTTCCAACAAGAACCGTCACGTAATATTGTTGGTTTGTTTCCCAAAAGAATCGCTGCTTCTAAAGAAAAATATTGAATTCCAGGGGTGTGAAAGAGTTCCGCCTTTTTGGTAGTCATCTGGGGAGTCTTTGAGATTGATGCAGAAATGCAATAATTGCAAAAAAAAAAAAAAAAAAACAAATCGGATCAGTATAAATGTGGGATTGACATTATTGATTTGATGTAAGTGCATTGACCAAAATAAAATTCTTACTCGTTGCTAAAGAAATTTTCGACAATTTTATGGCTTTTATACACGGTCGAGTCACATTATTGTGACTACCTCCTAATATCCAGAATAACTGCCGCGTGCAGCACGAACAGCAGCTAGATGGGCTGGGAGTGACTGTAAGGTGCTGGAAGGTGTTCACAGGTATGTGGAGCCATGCTGACTGCAGTGCATTTGACAGCTGCTAGAGGGTGTGTGGTGGAGAATCTACAGAGTGAACGACACGACTGAGCTGGTCCCACAGATGCTCAATTGGGTTTAAGTCTAGGGAATTAGAGGGTCAGGAAAGTACGTTGAAGTCTCCATCATGCTCTTTCAACCACTCTCGGACATTTCTAGCTGTTTGACATGTTGCATTATCATGCTGGAAGATCCCATACGCTCCAGGGAAGACAATCAGCATGTATGGGTGTACGTGGTCTGAAAGGATGGATTCATAACAAATTCGGTCCATAGTGCCTTCCACAGGTATGAGTGGACCGAGGGAATGACACAGAAACATTCCCCAGATCATAATGCTGCCCCAACCAGCTTGTGTTCTTCCAGCAATGGTTGAAGAGTGTTTGTTCTCCTATGTTTTTCACATTATACGCCTACGTCCATCCGTTCAGAAAACGTGACTCATTGGAGAAGGCAATCCTTTGCCAATCAGCGAAGGTCTAATTCTGATACAGTCGTGCAAATGTAAACCTTTTCTGCCAATGCTCCTTCGTTAGCATAGGTGCATGACCTGACCTGTCTGCATTGGAGCCCCATACGCAGCAGGGTTTGCTGAACTGTCATTTTAAACACACTTCCGGTAGCTCCCTGGTTAATTCGGCCAGTGAGTTGCTGCACTGTAGCGTGTCGGTCGGCCCTCACGCACCTTCGCAGACAACGTTAACTTCTTACATCAGTGCCACGTGGTGCTCCACAGTTTCCACATCGCTTATTCACAATGGTACCATATCTCCAATCACGATACACTTTAACCACTGCAGCACACGAACAATTTACAAACTGCGATGTTTCAGAAATACTGCCACCCTTGGCTCGAAAGCCAATAATCATCCCTTTTTGCAAATCTGATAAATCGCTCCTTTTATTAATGACAGCAGCAAGTGATATGTTTTCAGAATGCCTACAGCGCACCTTATATACCCTCCAAGCCAGCTCATGACACATGCCTTTTTTCATTTGCTATGTGCTGTTGATGTCAAAAATAGGAGGTGGTCACAATAATGTGACTCGACTGTGTATATGCATATATGGTGCTTAGGGTAGTTAATAAATGCTGAAAGGTTAATTATTTTTGCATATTCCTATGTGGGAAGAGTTCAGCCTTTTTTTACCATGACCACTTTCATGCCTGGAATTCGGAACCTTTGTAACAATAACCAAAACAGACAAGAGTTTATTCCACTAAAACAATGTGGCTTGGGACTTCTCTAGGGCTGGTAAATGGAATGCTCCACTTGACTTGGTCTCCATCAGTGCTATCGACACTAGAACCGAACTTCACGTTTCCCATAAACCGTCGCTGCAGCTACGCAATCTAATATCAAATCGCTCTCAGGGGAAACTTCTCTGACGCCAAACCAAGACCTGATCTCTTTCACCAAACTTGAGGTCCTGTCTCTCTCATTTCCACTTCAAAGATGTCTTCTTTCAAACTTCAGAAAATTTCCACTCCTCCCTTAAACAGATTTTCGAGTTAATCTCAGCTGCGTGGGACTACCTGCACACACCCTTAAGCTTGTGTTTCACTCATTAACGCTTCAAATACTTATGTACTAAGGCGATTGTAATGTGGCTAATCACATGTATCTGACAGTAACAGCCTTAAACTTGCTGATTTCATCCTCTCTGCCCGAAAATGGTGCAAAGAAATGCCATGTGGGTAATGAATATATACGTACACATTTACAATTTTTTTTTATGACCTGGTGGCTAGCAAATCTTACAACTCCCCTGCTGTTCAGATGAAAAGCCTCGTCTTTTTATGTCTTGAGTCGATGTAAAGAGTTTACTTAAGAGTTCTCTACACGTAACCTGATGCTCCTACCTGACAATTAAAAAAATAGGTATAAGATCCCATCGTGACTCAAGTTTAATTCTTTAAGTTTAACCAGGATAAGTAAGGAGTAGAAGTGCGGTATTACTTTGCCTGCCTCTTATGCTATATGGTCCACCTTAAACTTTGCAGTTGTGAAGTTCATTCTCTGTACCCTGGAATTCCTGGTCGCTATAGTTTTTCTCTGTCACCTGAAAGCCCCACAGTCTACTCCCTGTGACCTTTCACTGAGTAAAATTTACCAAATTTGATTGGTAGACCTAACCTACAAATTTCCATCCATTTCTTGAAGTAAACCTTACTTTTGCTATCAATACCTATTACTTCAGAAAAATGGTTTTCTGTGCCCAAATGTGTGGTGCCAAGGTGACTGCTCTATTTATTTTCTATTTATAGCCTCACTCTCTTCTTATAGGGAGGAATGTATGCATGAGATTTGCCCTCACATTCTTGCTTGCCCTGCTGTGTGGGGCTGCCTTCTATCGTTCCCATTCGAGACCCTTCCGCTCTCCTCGGATGCCCTGAAGCTACAAGTCTAATTATTCCTTGTCGTATACTCTTCTGTATGCTGCTTATGTGCCAGCAGATCTGAGCTTACCTTTTTCGGCTTTCTGTTAAGAATCCATTCCCCTGCTGCCTTAACTTGACTTTTAGCAACCTCTTTTTGAGTTCTGGATTCTGTAACTGCTTCCATGTGCTCTTCATTTGTGGTTTTTGAGGTTTTCCTCACTTTTAGGAAGTCCTCCGCTGCCACTAAAACGGTACACATCAAAGTTGGGACGATAGCACACTTCAATTCCCTAAAACCTTTGCTTTCTGAGCTAGCACTGGCTGCACCTTCTTCCACTAACTTTACTCCTATTTGTTTGAAATAAAAAAAGAATTTTTCTTCCATCAAATTCTGTCAAAATTATCCCCTTTTTCAGGCAAATCCTGCTTTCCTAGAACACTTTCCCCATATACAAGTAATCTGCACTCTTGAATCATTGTGCCTTGCCGTCCTTCGGCCATAACTTTTACTGTTTCCCCACTGGGAATCTCAGCAATTTTCCCTTCGAACCTATTGCCACAAAATACTGTACTTACGCTGGCTACGATCGCATCTGCCTTGATCTCGTGGACACTCCCGTGAATACTTTCTGGGTTTACATCTTCTGAAATGGGAGTGACCATTACTCTGTTAATTTTCTGGAATGGGCTATTCTCTTTCTTTCAATCCCCTTGCTTGGTGCTATTCCTATTAAACCTTCATGGTTTAATAGGAATAGCACCAAGCATTCTCTTCAGTTTGACCTGCCCTATCTTGCTGACATCTCTAGAATGCACAGAATCTCCAGAAAAATTCCTTTCCTTACTCCAGTCTACTCTCTGTTTTTTTAAATAATTACCACTGGAATGTTTCCTGTTTTAAAAAAAGATTTAGATCCTACTTTACTTTTATCTTCCACCTTCTCATTCACCTTAACATGGCTTACATACAAATCACACAATTCTGCTAAATCTTCCACTCGCTCAAGCTGTCTCATAGCTCCCCTTTGTAGCAAATAAGTTGACTCTGATGATAATAATGGTTTAAATTTATCACTCCCAAAACATATTTACTAAATCTTTAAACTTGGAAACTTCACTTGTATTAGCACAGTATACCAGTGATCTTTTTAACCTACCAGCAAGTTGCATAAAACTTTCACCCTTAGCTTTGCTTAATCTATGAAACTGATTTAAGTAACCGTTTGGTGTCAAATGACATTCTGCTAATATAGCTTCCTTTACTGTGTTATATTTGTTGCACTTTTCAACAGATAACATTCTAAACAAATGATTAACACACTCAGCATTAAATAAAGCAATCACTAATTTGTCTTTAGCCTCTTCTGGTATTTCATGAAGCAAAAATGCTCTTTCTATCGTGTCAAAGAAATCTAATACCTCTTCTGGATTGTTTGAAGCTTTAAGTAGAGTTCTCTCAAGAATTTTGATATGATCTGACAATTTAGCTTCTGTCTTGAAACTATTTTTGATTTTAATTCATTTTCCTTTCTACTAGTTTATTCAATTTTCATTAGCTCAAACTCTTTCTTCTCTCTTATCCACTAACTGCCTGTACTCTAATTAATTCCCTATCCTCTAACACTAAACAACCTTAATTTTAGCTGTAGTTCTCTGTTGCTTTCCTCTGAAGTTAGTTTCACTAGATTAACATATACTTCTTTACTTTCATCATATTCCAAGTTAGGCTGTTCTTCAGCACTTTCTTCCCATTCTTCCTTATCCCCATTATTTTCCTTACTACCTATTTTAAACTATTCTAGAAACAGGTAATAAAAACACACATAAATACACTTGAAAACAAATGATCTTTTTAACACATTTAACACTGCCTGAATAATTTTAAGAAACACATAACAATATATTGCTCTTTATCTTACTCTTAACCCTAACTGAATGATGGGTTGCCTAACTACATTTACCTAACCAGCATACAGGTTAAAATACAAAAGAAACTAAAAAGAAAATTGCTATATTACCCAGGCTGCTCAGACATTCCTCTGCTTCATAAACACTGATCCACTTCTGTACACAAAACTAAGTTTGCAAAAGTCCACGTCAATAAAATACATGTCTGTTATGGTATCAGACACTGCACTCTCATGTCCTTGCCTGGGGGTTCCTGGTTCTCTCTTCCACGTTCTACTGGTAAAGTCTTTGTCACAGTCTTTGAAGCCACGTGAGGAAATCTGCACAACAAAGCTTGGAGTCTTCGCGAGATCTCCGTTCTGCAATTTTCAGTCCTGTGCTTTCAATAATGTGGTTTGAAATTGCTTAGATGTGAGACTAAAGAGTTCAAAAGTATTTGATTCATTCAAAACAATGTTTCAGCTGTAAGTAAAGGTCATCTGCAAAGGTAATTAGTATTCTTTTAAGGTTTAAATTAGAATTTACAATTTTGGTGAATCAGTTTATTTTAATGGTCACCAATTTTCAGGCCATTAAAAAATTTTGAGCATCCAGTGCTGATTTAACCTTCTGTGTTTTGCATGTAAGTATTCTATATGAGTTACTATGAGAGACCCCCCCCCCAACAAAAAAAAAAACCTGCCGATTTTGGTATGTCCTGATATTTTTGGATTTCCAACACTAATTTAATGTGGGAAATAATGAGAGCTTTTGTGGGTTGCAGTACTTATTCTTCATAATTCAATAAAACTCAAAAGTATTTTTTAGAACAAGTCGTGGCTTTTTTTTTCTTGTTCTGTTAAATGAAACTCATATTTATTTCAAATAAAGGCAAGTGTTTTTGCCATGCCATACAAAGCCAAAGTGTTCAAGCAAAATAAGCATTGTAAATAATGTTTGAAATACAAGTAATAGGCTCCAATACAAATATATAAATTCAGCCCATATAAATTGTAGCTGTAATAGTTTCTGTTTGACCTTTTATTTAATTTGGACATTACTTTTTTACTAGCTGTCACTTTGATATAGACTGGCCACTTGGATAAAATTTCAGCTTACTTGTATATGTGGCAGGTCATGGAAAAGTCCTGGAATCCCCCTAATCCCCAAAAAGTATGAACCCTGGTTTTAATTTTTTGTTGGAATATGATTTAGTACTATGTGATATTTCAGTTACATATATCCCTTTGACAAAGGTGCTGCATTGAGTTTTCATATGTGTTTTGTTGTACGATTTAGTCCCATACTCCATCTGCAAGTCGCTGGGATGAAACACCTGGACGCATTCCTAAAGGATCAGAAACTCCTGGTGCCACCCCAGGCCAAAGTACTCGTATGTGGGATACCACTCCTGCACATGCTACTCCTGGTGCTACCACACCTGGCCATGACACCCCAGGGCACAGAGCTACACCTAGTGCTCGTCGAAATAGATGGGATGAAACTCCTAAAACTGACAGAGGTAAGTAACATTTTTTTTTAATTTATATATTTGTTATTCTGTTTTACTTTCTTTTCTTCCGATTCTTACTTCTCATGTGGATTCTCACAAGCAGTATTTTAAAAACAAAATATATTTCCACTTTTAGGTGCTCTCAGCTTTTTCAGCTGTGAAGTTATGAAATGGTAGTTAAGTTAGTAGTAAGTGTCAACAGTCAATTGTATGTTCAGACAGCTGGTGAAAACTGTTAGGCTGTGGTCACTATTAGAAGGCATAATCCTTCCACATCTTTGCTTTCTAGACTTAGTGTTCAATGTTCCAGAAGTACTTAATATTATTCAAATTCAAACTTTTAACTTATGAAGTGGTTGCCATTGTAGTTATACATGGCTATACTCTTTTGGTGCTTGTGCTCGAGGAGTGCTTATTTTGTGGAAAGAAGTGCTGTCATGCTGTGAAGTATCAAAATTATGAGCAGTTGTGTCATTATAAAACGGACAGTTGTATCATTATAAAGTGTTTGTATTCATAGAAATATTATAAATTGAGATAGGTTTGTGCAAGACATTGAGTAAACAATGTAATGTAGCATTTTTATAGAATCAGTTTGAAGCACTGTATTAGGCTTATTTCCTGTAGGCATGCATTATTATTTTTATTATTTGGGCAATTTAAGTGAAGAGAGTTTACATGTATCAGAATCAATTTCTGTTGTATGTCAAATCAGATGTATTCAATTCAGCTGCTGTACAATCTTAAAATACCATGTCAGTTAATTCTTAAGATATGCTCAACTATGATATTTTATTCAAGGTTTATAAATTTTTGGCAGGGATGGTTGGGATTAAGGGGCATTTCAAAGAAATATGATAAATTTAGTGTAATGAAGGGTTTGGATACATTAATTGGAACACCTTTTTTTTGTGAATACCATATGAAAATAAGTTCAGCTCATTGAAAATATCATTTGCACCTTTGCTGTTTTTTGCTGGAATAAACTTAATGTATTGTGTATAGTGGGACTTGGAAATGGTGAAAAATTTGTGCTTCCGAAAAATTTTATGTAGTGAGTTGTGCAAAAAACCAAAGTTATGGTTTTTGAGAGTGGAACTGGTAGTACTGAATGTAATATAAGTCTAAATGGCATCATGATTGACCAGGTGAATGAGTTTGTGTATTTAGGAAGCTTGTTTGACAGAGAGAACAAATTGGACGGTGAAATTAGTAGGCGAGTGAATTCTTCATTGAAAGCCATGGCTGCTTTGGGAGGTTTTCACAGGAATGATGGGTTCTCAAAAGAGTTCCGCATGGCTGTTTATGAAAGTGTAATTGTTCCTACTCTGATGTATGGCAGTGAAACCCGGGTACTACAGAAGAAACATAGGTGTCGTTTGTGTGCTGGAGAAATGAGTTACTTATGGGGGGTTGTGGCAAGAAATGTTTTGATTGTGTGAGGAATGAAGATGTGTTGGAGTTGTGTAATGTGAAGCAAAATGTTGTTAGCAAGGTGGAGACTAATATTCTTCGGTGGTTTGGCTATGTTGAAAGAATGAGTGATGAGATGCTTACTAAGAAAATCTTTTTAGCCCAAGTGGCAGGAAGGAAAGGCAGAGGAAGGCCAAGGAAGTCATGGGAGGATCAGATTCAGGAGCGTCTGCATGAGAAAAAGATTGAGTATGAAGTATAAAAGATCTTGTGTACGGCGTGTGATGGATGTGAGTGAAACCCGAGTTGTTTGTCAAGATCGCTGTAAATGGAGAAGTTTGATATGGCAACAGTAGTAAAAATAATCTGGTAGTTTGTGTTTGTTTGTGGAGCTGACATCTGAATCTCAGAGAACAGCTTAGTGATATGTATGAGTTGTGCATAATAAGCCTTTGTGGTGTCAATTAGGCTGATTTTAAGGTAATTTATATGATGTGTAGATTTATAGCAGCTCCCACTATTAGTTTGCACTGTGACTTTGCTGCAGTATTGGAAGCTGCAATCAGTCATGTAGAGATCAAGCAGAAGATGTCTGCTTGTGAACATCCGACAAAACAGACATAAAGGAAGGACCTTATGCAGCCAGTTGTCAGAGCCTCATTGTCAGCAAGATTTTCTGTTGTGTATAATCAGGAAGTCAGCATCCATCCTAATCAAGAAATGTAACATTTACAAGTATACTTACTGGCTCATGCATCTTTTTTTTTTTTTTTTTCATGCCTTGTCTAGGGAAACTGTTGTTCATGCAGTTCCCTTCAGTTCAATTGTCATTAACTTGTGTTATGTTTCTGAAGTGATTTTATGTGTTTCTTGTGGAAGTAAAAGTTATGTTAAAGAATATTGATGTTGGCTATAGGCATGTTATGGGAAGCTTGTGAAGAAGAGTTGGAATAAATACTCTTGCTATGCTCTAACAACGACAAACAGGTATGACATAAATTTTTGTCATTTCTTAGGATGTTTGTCGTCACATATAGAAATGCATATAACATGTGGGAAAGTGGTACGATTAACTAAGGAATTTGAAACTTTCAACCTTAATGTGGCAGATATCAATTGGACTAAGAAATGTATGGCAGGGAATGCATTCTTGGTGCAAGGTTAAATGATTTATTTAGGTCAGAAGAGTCAGATTATGGTGTTCCATGAGAATTTAATGCAGTAGTTGGAAAACCTGTACAGGAATACATTCTATATGTTGAACCATGAATTTAAAGTTAGAAAGGACCCCCCCCCCCCTCTACACACACAAACACATGTAGTAGGCAAATAGAGGTGAAACTGATTACAAATGAGAATAATCTGGCTTGCATTTATACAGTGAATTCTAAATTCCTGCCAACCCTGTTTTTAGGGCCAAACATATCCACATGGTGTGTGAAGATGCCAGAAATAGGAAACTGTAGCTGACCTTGTCACAGCTGGAAAATCTCTAAAAAGTGTGATTAAAGATACTGCTCAGAGATACCAGAGGTTTTAAAAAAAGAAAAAAATGGTTGTCAAGTTAAAAATCTAGCAGAGATAAAAGGTACATGAATTTTAATAGACTGAATAATATAAAAAGCTAAGCATGCAGTATTTCCCAAGTTGAATCACTGAAGATGGTAGCCAAATTAAAATCTCCCCCAGCGATAGCATTCAGTTGAATGGAACAGGTATAAAAGATGGGTTGACGAGGCTGCAAAGAATGCATGTGGCGTGGAAGTATGTAAAGATATGAAAGTTAGGACTCCTTGGTATGTAGCAGAAATAAGGAAAGCTATCAAGGAAAAGAAGAAAAATCTCACTTGAAACATTTAAGCTATTTGTTTGCAGGCTAACAAGGAAGATTATGTTGGGGATGTAAGAAGGAATGCCTATCTAGATTTTGTGAATTATTTGAAAAAAGAACTGAAGAATGTCCTGAAAGTGTTTTAGAGTCGTGTTATTCTTATGAGAAAGAATGTGAAAATCTGTATCCCAGGGTTTATCTGGTAAAGATGGCTGCTTGTTCTATTGGGGAAGGATGTGTTGAATAGATGGAGTGTGAATATTTTGAACACCTGTTCAATGAAAATTCAGTAGGTAATAAATGATTATGATGATGATAATGATGATGATTTGGTGTGCCATAGATGTTCACAAAGTAAGAAATGATCTTTGGCCCTGAAATGTGGTAGAGCTGCAGGTTATGATAAAACCATTCAGGAATTGGTTTAAGCGTAGTGTAAGGTTAAATATCCATTGATTACAAGGAATCATTAAAAAGTTACTGGAAACAGTTTTGGTTGGGCCTCACAGTAGTCATGTCATGGTGCCAATTACAAGAAAGAAAATCTTGTTAATCTGATTAATTAGTGTTCTTTTCAAAGTTTACTCAAGTGTGCTAAGTTGCTGACAATGATGAAGGAAAACCAACTGTATGAAAGACAGTGTAGCTTCTTAAGGGGTATTGGATTTCAGAATAACATCTATTGCACTTTATGGCAGCCTTCTGAAAAATTCTAGTAAGGGAATATACAGTGTATATATATATTTCCTTTAACTCCTTTTATTGGAAACATTGGAATAATTTATTCCCTTTGGTAAAATGTTGATTAAAGAAAGTTACTGAAGTTAGTCAGAATGGTGGCCAAGTCGTGTGAAATGCTGGCTTCTGACCATTCATCTTAGATGGGCTCTGGTTGGAGTCCCCCTGAGACATGGGTGGTTAAGATTACCAGACAGCTGTTACATTCTGTTGCATATTAGACTACTGACCAAGAGGCAGGCATAGGGCAGGTAGATTAAAAGTGTGAAATCTGCTGTTAGTAATCCAGAAAGTAACGTGAGAAGCAGATTTTGCAATGAGCAGAAAGATATAAAATTTACCACAAGCAAGAATTTTTGAGTGTTGCATGCCAAAAACATGTCAGCAAGCCATAATTGTACTAAAGTTTGAAATAATACATTATTTTTTTCAAGATAATCATTTTGTGTATTTTCTCTTACATTTTTTGTTGTTTTCTAGAAACACCTGCCCATGGAAGTGGATGGGCGGAAACTCCACGTACTGATAGGACTGGAGGCACTGATTTAATCCAAGAAACTCCTACTCCAAGTGCTAGTAAACGACGCTCACGGTGGGATGAAACACCATCTTCACAGCTTGGAAATCAAACTCCTCAGACACCATCAATGATGACACCTATGACCCCTATGACTCCCATGACTCCTATAACACCAAGTGGTGTTACTCCAACAGGAGCAAAAGCAATGGGATTAGCTACACCCACACCAGGTAAGTTTAAAAAAATTTTATGTGCCTAAATCTCAGTTGTTTTTTTAACAATTTAGAAATCACATTTTGAAATGTCGTCTGCCAGGCTTATTAATACAGAATGGTTGAAGAGATATCTTTCCATGAAAAAGTACTTTGTTGAATTCAGATATTGGGTTGGAAAGAAAGTAATGTCTGACGACGAGGCACACGAAGTTGAAGCCCCCTACCATGGCACACATTGGCCACTGAGATTGCACAGCACACCAACATGACATCAGCAAGTAACTGGCTTAAGTTTTGCCTTCTGATGGCTAACTTCCACTTAAGTCAGTGGGAGTTAGCCATCAGAAGGCAAAGAGTGAGCGCCAGCCAACACGGAATGGAAGTGGACAAGGAGCACATCCGCTATTGCATGCTGTACGAGTTTTGTCATGGTAACACCTCACAAGTCCTGTAAGGAACCTAACCACTGTGTACCCCAATGCCATATCATATCATCAGTGCTTCATTGGTTTGAATGGTTTCAGAGGAAAAGTTTGACCTGTGACACTATCCCAAAGCTGGAAGACCTGCAACAGTGGATTTGGACAGGCTTTTGAAGACCTTAGTGGAGATTGACCCATGTGTGACAAAATGGGAGTTGGTTGAAAAGTTGGGGACTACCCGCACGAGCATTTTCATGCGCCTGCATCAACTTGGGAAGATGCACAAGAAGGGAGTTTGGGTACCCTACATCAACTCACAGTTAAGCAGAAAGCAAATTGCACGAGTGCACACATTTCCCTTCTTGCGTGTGACCAAGTTGAACCAGTCTTGGACTGCATTGTGACGAGTGACGTGTCCTGTATGAAAATGTCAGCACCCAGAAACAGTGGCTAGACTCAAAACAGAAGCCCATGCTGAACCCCAAAGGTGGCTTGCACCCACGTGAGGTCCTGCTGTCTGTTTGATGGAATGTGTAAGGTGCCATGTTTTTTGAGCTGCTGCCGGACAACTATACTATCACTACGATGTGTAATGCTGTCATCTCGATGATCTGCATGCATCGCTCGCGGCGAAACAACCAGCACTGCTGAACTGCAAGGATGTCCTCCTACAGCATGATGGAGCAAGACCTCACGCAGCACGGGTGACCTGTCACAAGATCGGGGACCTGGGCTGGGAGCTGCTGCTGCTGCTGCACCCAGCCTATTCCCTGGACATTGCCCTAAGTGGCTACTACTATTTCCAGTCATTGCCGCATTTCCTGGGTGGACAGCGGTTCACCAACCAGGACAATGTTGAACATGCTCTTACTCCTTTGCATCCAAGTTGCCACAATTCTACAGGGACAGTATCCAACAACTGCCCAGAGAATGGGAGCAGCTCATGACAAATAATGGCAAGTACATTTTGGACTGATTTGTACTTGTATATGGTAATTATTACTTTTCTGTTGCCTTGCATTTGCAGACATTACTTTCTTTCCAACCCAATACAAATTAGTTTTGTCACAGTATGCTTCCAGTGAATTTTTGTTTGCCGTAACTTAGTTCTTGCTTCATATTGCATTCACATATTAATGGGCATTGTAACTTATGCTGGTTTGATTTCCTGCAAAAATCTTTGTGCAAATGATAATCATTCATTTATTAAAAAAAGTCCATTATTATAAGTGATTCTGCAGATTTAAAAATTTATTGGATTTCTCCACATATGGCAAACAAGATGCTGAATCCTGCTTGCTTATATGTGGAGATTCAGTTTGTGCCAGTATTTTTATCACCTATGTAATCAGTGTAGCATATGCTAGTCCGCTTAATTGTATCAAAACTTAAGTCATTATTGTCATGCTACTAGTTCCTGACATTGTAATACGCCAAAGAGCCAGAACATTATGACCAGTGCATCTTTAAGCAAATTGAAGCAACTGCAGGTAAACGATGATACATGTGAAGGTCATGAAATAGTGTAAATAATACCTGATTCTGAGCTCTCTTAAGCAGTGTTGTTCTTCAGGTGGGAAAGGCAGCAGACTTCAGACTTTGAGTTTGACAAAAGCAAATTGTAAGGGCTAGGTGACTGGGTCAGAGCATTTCTGGGATGTCAAGGCTTGTGTCAGCTGTGGTTATTAGTACCTTCAAAAAGTGATCCAAGTAGGGAAAAACCACAAACTGTTGGCAAGGTGTGGGCTGATCGCTGCTCATCGATGCTAGAGGTGAGCAAAGACTATCTTTTACGATATTGGCCAGCAGAAGGGATACTGTGGCATGATTTGCTGGTAATTTTAATGCTGGTGATGGGAACAATGTGTCACAACACACAGTACATCAAATGGGGCTGCAGGCTGCTCTAACCTCAGTTCAGTGTCAAAAGTGGCTACAAATGGGCATGCTACCATCAAAACTGGACCTTGAAGTATTGAATGGTCATCTTGTGTGATGAATCTAGTTTCCTGTTGCACCATGTGGATGACCTGGTATGTGCGCACCATTTACCTGGGGAAGTGTTGGCACCAGGTTGCACTGTTTGACAAAAACAAACTGATTGAGGAAATGTTATGCTTTGGGCAGTGTTCTGCTGTGAAACCCTGGGTGCAGTCATTTATGTGCAGGAAACTATGATGTTTACCACCTATTTAAACACCATTGCAGACCAGGTACATTCTTTTGTGGCAACAGTATTCCTCTCTAGTAGTGCCACGCTGTTCAGATTGTTCAAGAATTCTTCGTGGAATATGCACACCTGCCAACTACTACAGAATGTCTGTAGTTTTTACAGATTTTGTTGTCTCACTACGGAACTCGCTGTCAAGACTATGGATTCTACGAATTTTCCATTTGTTCATTTTTTTTTATTTTGCTATTTTATGATATACATGAGATTCTTAAAAGGATTTGTGGAATTCCGCTTTTTTTTTTTTGTTATCATTTAGATAATTTTCAAGATCGGTGCAAAACTAAAGAGAGGGGGATTAGATATTTCGTGTTTCAAAGCTTTGGAAAATGGTAGTAAGAAATTTTGCCATAATCGTAATTTTTTTTTTTTCACCCGATGTTGCCTTTGTGTCCAGTATACTTGTTAAATGTCATTTTATTGCATAAATGTTTGTATTTCAGTTGAAACTGTAGGCAATAATTTGCAAAGCAGAAGTTAGAAGCTTTGGAAAATGGTAGTAAGAAATCTTCAGGCACAAGATTCTTCTGCAAATTCGAAGAATTCCGCCAATTTCATTATTATTTTGGTCATTCAAGAGACTGATGCACAGTGAACAGATATGCGGGGGAGGGGGAGGGGTCTTTGAAGGGCACAATTCTATCTTTATGAAACTTGCTAAAATGGAAGGGCGACAAAGTTGAGATTTTTTCCGTAATCGTAATTTCTTTTTCTTACGATGTTGCCTCTGTCCAGTGTTATTGTCAAATAACATTTTACTGTATAAATATTTTTATATCAGCTTGAAAATTTCCAAAACCGGAAGTCGGATGGAAAAAAGATTTCTCCTGTGATCACGCGACCCCCCCCCGATGTTCCCACTCTCTTGCATTGTTAAATATCCTCAGTCCCATAAGTTTGTGCATTTAAGCTTGATAAGGAAGGGGGAAATCCCCAAAAATGGAAGTGATGAATTTGAAAAAATTGATGCATTTTTTACAAATTTCGTATTTCCCGTCTGTCAAGCGTTGTGAAGTTTTGAACGCATGTGACAGTTTTTTACTGGTAAAAGTTTCGAACTTAAACCTCGCAATGTTATCTATTGCGCCCTCACCAGGAATCAACTTTGTGTTTCACACATGTTAAGTTTGTTTCATTAGTGTCCTCGTTTGTTGTGACGTTTTGTAGTGCATATTTCTTTTTCACAAAGAGATGGATCGTTTTGTGAAAAAAAAACAAAAAAAAATACGTCTATTTGTGCTGCGCAATAATACGAGTTACTGACAAGGCTCTTGCCATTGTTGGTAGGTATGAATATGAGGAAGACTTCCAGGTGTTGCCTGGTTTCCAAATTCCCCAGACATCAATCCAGTCGAGCATCTGTGGTTTCCGTTGGAACAGCAATTCCAACTTGCAGCAGCTCAGCCATGTACCTTAGAAGAATTAAAGAAGGATCTGCTGGTAATGTGTTGGCATTAGATAACACAAGACACCTTTTAGAGATCATATTAGAAAGGTGGTCATAATGTTTTGGCTCTTTGGTATGTAATCAGTGGTTGGTGAAACTCGGCAAGAAACATTAAATGACCCAAATGGCTGATTTTGGTTATTTACGAATCTAAAGTTTTATAGAATAGTTTAAATACCCACAGATAATAATACATAGCACACACAAGTTGAAAATGCCTCAAGTGTACAGAAAAAAAAAAAAAATTCTCATTTTGTTGTTATTACATCGATAGTGCTAGTGGATATAGATGTATAATGTGTATTCTAATGTCGCCACACGCACACACACACACACACACACACACTCACACACACTCACTCTCTCTCTCTCTCTCTCTCTCTCTCTCTCTCTCTCTCTCTAATCATGGCACAATAGATACTGATCCAAGAGAGAATTTAGAAGATCTAGTATGGCAACCAGGCACCATGTGCAAAAGCATGCATGGCTGAAAAGATCACTTTCAAGCTCCCCATCGCACACGCACACTACCATAGTACATACAGTCATATTAGAATAATATTATCACCTATCTAATAATGAGAATAATCACCCTTGGCCCGGATGACAGCGGCAAGATCGCGTGGCATGAACGCAATGAGGACCTGGAAGGTTGTCGTAGGCACACATGCCCATTCGGACTGCAGCAGAGCACAGAGCTCCCGGTGATGATGTGGTTGTGAGTCAGCATGTCAAACCTGTCAATCCATATAGTTGGGCGATTTCGCTGGCAAAGATAGAACGAAGACATCACTGTCATGTTCTTGGAACCACTCGCGCGCACCCCCTTGGCGATGTGGCACGGTGCATTGTTCTGTTGGTAGACACTATCACCACCAGGGTAAGCGTCAAACA
Source organism: Macrothele yani (assembly GCA_039090855.1). Classification (NCBI taxonomy): domain Eukaryota; kingdom Metazoa; phylum Arthropoda; class Arachnida; order Araneae; family Macrothelidae; genus Macrothele; species Macrothele yani. Next base: position 18,672,675 of record CM077023.1, on the reverse strand, counting down.
TGAAGGGATGTGTGTAGTCAGCAAGGATGTACAGATAGCCATTTGGCATTCAGGGAACCATCCATTTGTACCAGTAGTCCCAGGAAAACATTCCCCAGACATGCACCCTACCACCGCCGACCTGTACTTGATTGACAAGTGTGTCCAGGTGTTGGTTCTCATGTGTCCGACGCTGTATCCGCCACCGTCTGTCACTTCTGTAGAGTAGAAACCTCGATTTGTCTGAGAAGGCAACCCTTTTCCAATCTTCCACTGTCCAATGATGGTAGTACCATGCAAACTGCAGGCATTGTTGCCGATGGACTTGAGTTAACATGGGCGTCTTGACGTATCATTGAATTTGGAGACTCACTCGTAACAGGGTTCTCTCTACTGTTATTGGGGATACGTACCTGGGTGTCCCAGCATTCATTTGCGCAGTGAATTGCTGCACTGTTGTGCGTCGATTGCTCTTTACCAGTCAATGGAGGTGACTTTCTCCTCTGGGGTCGATGGCCTTTTGGGGCTCCATGGTTATGACATTAGGTTGTACTCGGTGTGCGGGCAGTCTGTTCTTGGCACACCCTTACTACAGCACCTCACAAACAGCCCACGAAGTCTGCTGTTTCTGAGATGTTCTATCCTTGGTGTGGTAGCCGATGATCCTTCCTTTTTGAATGTCCATCAAATCACTACCTCTGCCACATAACGTGCTATGGCTCATCTGTCCTGGCCGGCTGCTTATATCTTTGTGTGGTCAACCTTGTGACGTGCCTGGGCAGGTACACTATGTTGTGGGGGTGGTCATATTCTGATACAACTCTGTACATTTGTTTGCTATACTACATACAGAGGTGCCAACCATTACGGATTTTCCGTAATTATTACGGTTTCGGCTGCCTGGTTACGGACAGGTTGGAAAAATTACGGATTTCAGTGTATTTCATAAAAGTTCTGAATTTTGTGTCCTTTTTTGTTAAAATCACGGTTTAAAGTGTGATCGCATTTTGCGAATACATTTATAGTTCTTTTCGCACAAATTTGAAAATGTTTTATTGGTGCTGTTTTTAAGTAAGCACCATTGAATTTCAGATGTTAGATACATCGGCAAAGCCAATATCGGACGGATATCGGGTGAAGAACAGCAAGGCAATATTACGTAATATGTCGGAAAAGCTGTTATCGGCGCAGTGACGTCCACGTACCTCCCACACGGACGGAAGATAGTTTCTTCTGGATTTTTGCCAAAATGGCTCGTGAATTTTTCTTTTATTGATAGAAATTGATATCGTTGTTATTGTTGCTTAATGTAAACTCCTGCTTTTGTTTTTATTATGATCTCATAGCGATTGAACCTTATGTTATCTCATGTTATTAGCAGTGAGCGATATTTATTTACAGATCTCACACATCCCCTTCTGCCAATCCTTCCATACTCCCTCTCTCTGTGTTAGAATAGCTGCACTAATTACGCCGAAGTTCGAATTTTTTTTTATTCTGCGCCGTGCAGAGTTCCCCAAAATGTGCGATTACGCGTCTAGTAGGTGTCATAAAGTGTTTTTACGCATTAAAATTTTACCAACGTGTAAAAATATGCATCGGGAAACGCGCAGAATACACATCAACACGTAAAAATACGCATCAAAGAATTTTACCAACACGTAAAAATACGCATCAAAGAATTTTACCAACACGTAAAAATACGCATCGGGACGGTGTTTTGTCTTTCAAAAATGGAAGTAAATGAAATAAATTTTTTTTCCGTAATCGTAATTTTGTCTTCCTGCGATGTTGCCTCTGTCCAGTATTGTTGTTATACATCACTTTATCCCAAAAATATTTGTATTTCAGTGTGAAAGTAGAGGGAAAATTTCCGAAAACGGAAATTCGACAGCGCTAGAATTCCTCGAATCTTCAGGCATGAGCGTGCAATGGCTTCGAGGAATTTCTCCTTTTCCGTCATAATTTGAGTTATCCTCGAGATCGATGCATAACTGAACAGAAATTTTGGGGTCGTATGGTGATTACCGATAGGCACCTCATAAAGTATTACAGGTTGCACAGTAGTACTATAACATTGTCCTTAACTTTGAAAAAAAAAATGGTGTGTTACATTACTGAAAATATTATTGAAAGTTTGTGTTCCATTACTGAAACATTACTGAAAAATACCCTGTTTATTACTGATAGGTTCTGCTAGAGGTTGGCACCTCTGTAATATTCACTCTGTGTATTTGGTAAAAGTGACTTAAGTCATTTAATAATTGGGTGCTGTACTGTCTGAGAAAAAAGTTCTGGAGCTCATTGGACTATGATGTTGGCATGCATGCAATGGTAAACAGTACTTAAGGGTTATAGGTTAATCCCCAGGATGACGATGAATTCTTTGTGTAATTTAAGTTATGTGAAAGTTATTCCCCAACAAGTCACCGTAAAGTGTGAATGCTTTATAGGTAACAAGAGAATCTTGGCATTCTCTCTTCACAGCAAATATGCTCCGCATTTCTCCCTAGTTGGGAGGAATGCACCCACAAACCACCCTCATCTGATCTGTGGGTGAGTTTTGTTATGGGTGAAAGCAGGCCTGCTCCCATCTCTTAAACGCATTGTCTAATGAACTGTTACAGCACCTCGAGAATGGCGCTAAGATCCATATTAATGGGACTTCCTCGTTGTTCCTCCGTGAACTTGCTGAAGAGGTCTTACGTGTGGTCAACAACAGACTGCATAGTTTGTGCTGTTTTTTTTTACAACTTTACCCCATCTTTCGGGCAGTGAACGTATGCCCCGAAAGAAGAATTCCGGTTCCTTGGAAGAGATCCAGTTGTCCAGCCAATTTTTGATGCCTTCATAAGAACTAAATCGTTCTCCAGAAAGTGCTGACTGTATCGATCGGAACAAATGGTAATCCGATGGCGCAATATCTGGCGAATATGGAGGGTGGGGTAGAACTTCTCAGTCAGATCCTTCTAAGTACTTTTTCACTGGTCGAGAAACATGTGGTCTTGCGTTGTCATGCTACAAGATGACTTTGTTGTGTCTATTCTCCCATTCCGGCCGTTTTTGCGCGAGAACTTGTTTTAAACGCATTAATTGGGTTCGATACCGATCGCCAGTAATAGTTTCTGACAGTTTCAGCAGTTCATAGTGGATCACACCCTTCTGGTCCCACCAGATACACAGCATTACCTTTGAACCATGGATATTGCATTTTGGCATTGAAGGACCTGGTTCACCTGGCTTCACCCATGCTTTCTGCCTTTTAGGGTTATTGTACCATATGCATTTCTCGTCAGCAGTAATAATACGATGCAAAAACCCTTTCTTTTTTGCCTTTGAAGCAGCAATTCGCAAATGGTTTTTCGACGTTCAAGGTCTCTTTCCCGCAAAGCATGTGGAACCCAATTCCCTTCTTTTTGCACCATTCCCATGGCAGCTAAACGTTGTGAAATGCATGATTGACTAACATTTAATGCTGCTGCTAGTTCTTTTTGGGTCTGGCACGGATCCTCGTCGAGTAAAACTTCCAATTCGGCATCAGCAATTTTTTTGGGTGGTCCAGAACGTTCTTTATCACTGCCATCGAAATCGTTCCTTTTGAATCTTCTAAACCAATACTCACATGTTTTTATGGATGGGGAATGTTCACCATAGATTTCTGACATTAAGCGATAGCTGTCGGCAGCACTTTTCTTGACAATAAAGTAATGCACTAACACTTCCCGTAAATGCTGTTTTGTCGAGACGAAAGTTGCCGTTTTCCATCTAGTAAAACAAATACGTCTTCGCACCTCAATCGAATGTCGTATACTGACTCTGACAGCTGGCGTCTTGTACTGCGATACGCAGTGTTGCCACCTTAAAGTACATGTGAGCAGTAATAAGTACGACACCGAACAGAAATCCCTCAAAACTTATTTATATACCCAATAAAATATGAAATCATACAGAATTTCTTAACCTAATGTTTATAATGAAATAAAAATAATTATACTAATAAATCTGCAGGTGTGTTAATATAAAATTTGAACATCATTGTTGTACTTCATGCCATTGATCTGGGTGTAACACAAAATTTTAAATTAAAATAGAGAATATTTCTTAATCAAGGAAATGCTAAAATCTGCAGGTGTGTTAAATATAAAATTTGAGCATGTATGCAATTTTAATAATTGTATTTTATCTCTTAATGTGTATATCACATCACACCACTTAATCTGTCTTAAAATATAAAGTATTTTCTATGTTGCATTTTACGAAAAGTTCACTTGATTGCAATTTTTTTTTTGTTTAGGTCATATTATGGCAATGACTCCAGAGCAACTTCAGGCTTATCGCTGGGAGAGAGAAATTGATGAAAGAAACAGACCTCTTACTGATGACGAACTGGAATCCATGTTTCCTCCGGGGTACAAAATTCTTCAGCCACCTGCAGGGTACGTTCCAATCCGAACACCTGCTCGAAAATTGACTGCTACTCCTACTCCACTTGGTGGTGCCCAATCTGGATTTTTCTTCCAAAAAGAAGATCCAGTGAAAATGATGGACACCCAACCAAAAGGAAACCTACCACCTCTGAAACCTGAAGATATTCAGTATTTTGACAAATTACTGGTATGTTTGTCTTGTTATATAGAGCATTTCACTTTGTTCTTTGACCCCTTGTTTATATTAATTATTACACTGAAAAAATGCAGTTGGGTCATTCCATGTCAAATCACAAGTTCCGAAAATTTTTCAAGCTACTCCATCTTGGATTTCCACTGAAATTTTTGTGAGTGTACATATATGGAAAAAAACTGAGTTTTCCTGAATTTCGGGTTTGAGACTTTAAAACTGATGCCGTAAAAAATACTCCAAATTTATGCAAATGAGGGGCCCCAGTGCACAATTTATTTGTATTATTTGCACAACTTCTGTTCTAATAAAGGTAGAAGTCTGAAATTTGGCTGTTTATAGTTGTTTTTGATGCTGCATACAAAAATGCAAACTGACTTATTCTATCATAATTAGTTTTCATGATATTGCAAAAAATATGGGTGCTGCTGTGGGGCCCACTACTAGCGGGGGCCCTCCTCAGAGAAGCATGAATTTTTTTTTTATAAAAAGATTAAAATATCTTTACTTGAATCTAAAAGTTTTGAAAATGAGAATTACTTCCTTGCATTTTTTTTTGGACTTTTAAATTTTGCCATATTAACAGTGTAAGAGAGTGAATATATTTCAATATTTGAATAATTTCATCATTTAGTTGCTTATATGATATGAGCACATTCAAAATATCAAATAAAAAACCCACACATATATTATGAAAATATTTACTTACCTAATTAATGTTTTATTATGATTTATTGAATATGGATATGGTACAGCAGAAATGTGGGTGTATCTTTAAAGGGGTTCTTATCTTTTCTACTGAAATTAATGTTAATTGCTAAAGAATGGAATTTTTGAACAATTCACTCTACTCCCCCATTTAAAGTTTTCTTAGACTTCATATTTTCTTTGGTTTTCAACAAACAGAAATTTCAGTTTTTGCATGCTGAAGTCATTAAAGTAATATTGCCTTTCATTTGGTGTTGTTGGGCAGTTAACTTTACAAAGCAGTCTGCATTCAGGAATCCAACATTTGTCTTCCCTTTCTGGCTAAAAGTGTGTGTCAAAAGTTTTTTTGGACAAATATCCCTAAAGGGTAACTGTTTCATTTAAAGTTTCTGCTTCAAATTCCATGTTGAAAAAATCATTGTCACTATCTGATGAGTTAGAATCTAGCTCATGTTCATAGGTGGCACAGGTTGGACGGACATATTTTCCAAACAGGTTTTATATGGCTTTTTGATTTTGTTGAAAGTTCACATGCTTTATCAGCAGAAATTACTCTCAGGCCTTTTGTAATTGTTGACTTATGTCTGTTGTATGAATCACAACATTTCCATTGGTATTCACTAAATTTGGTTAAATATACCTTTTCATGATGAAGGCAAATTGTTGAATTAGTATCATTCAGCTGTAGATTTGTACTTAGTGATAAAATATATCTTTTTCTGGAAGACAATTTACTAATTTGAAGAAGTGCAGTTTTTCCACGAGTGTATACTGTCTTATTACAGTCTGCACTAGTATTTGTTAACTGACCAATAGAGCATATTTCAGATGTTGTGGAGCGTACTTCAGACTTCTCCATATTTCATGAAAACTGAGATATTTAACTTCCTTCTTATTCAAATAAACAATTTTGCATTTGAGAATACTGTTAAATTATTTAATGCTTCTACTCATTTATTTTAGCAAAATGTATCATGGTCAGTCATATTTAGGGAGAACAATAACTATATCTCAACTGATCAGAAAAACATAAGAAAAAGAAGAATTTAGAGTTGGACTGCTATTTCAAACACTTGGGAATGCTACGATGAACAAATAAAGCCAATGAGAGGAAAGGACAATTTTCTCATTTTCAGTTACATGGTGAAGAGTTGTTCAGGGGGACTAAAACTGGACACTCCCTTTTCATGACCCTTTAAGAGGGCCATAAAGTTATTTGACTCTTTGAAGGACAACTCTCATCCCTGCTGACAGCATCCCTCCCCAACACAAGCCTGAAAACTGACTATCCACATACCAGTGCTGTAGAGGATGAGTCACATCACAGGGAAGCTTAGGTACTATATAGTCAAATTTCCTTTTTCAATGTTTAGGTACATTTCTCTCAGAATCCATCAAAGGTTTCAATCTGTTATTTTTGCCACATATACATATGATGTATTTGTACAAACAGACGACGTGGATTAAAAGTACCTCATTTTTAAAAATTATTAAAAATAAAAATGTCATTTTTAGGGGAAAATTATGAAATGCACATTAAAAAATTTTAAATTTTCAAAAAATTTAATATTGATAAAAGCTCTTTGTAACATGTGTACAAGTTTCCTATAAATAGCTGGTAAAATTTTTGCTAAAAACTATTGGATAGCTTTTGAGAAAAATGTACCTAAAAAAGGCCTATTTAACATGGGCTCCAGCGGAGTGTACCAGTCCTCCTTAAAAAAATTGAAACAATATAAGACAGCATTTCTCATTCTTGAAACTTTTGTATTAACACAGTGATAGTTTTAACTTTATTTTTTCAAAATACCAACTTCCTCTGAGAAGGGCCCCGCCACATACTGGGCTCCATAGCAACCCCCATACAATTGCCATATCTTGAAAACTATTTAATGTAGAGTCACATGAATTGCATTTTTATGTGCAGCAACAAAAACTACATTAGATATCTAAAATTCACGCTTTTATCTTTAATACATCAGAAGTTAGAGCAGAAAAAACAAAAAAGTGTGTCCAGAGGGCCCCTAATTTGCATAATTTTAAAATATTTTTTCTCCAACCAATTTTAATATCTGAAGTCTGAAATTTTTGGAAACATTTTTTCTTGTGTACCTGCTGACATAAAAATAATCATCCAAATCTGGGGTGGGGCAGCTTGGACCACTTGTTGATTTGACATGGAATGGCCCAGTTGTAATTATGATGAAAGTATGAGCAAAGGCATATAACTATGTGGATAACAGATACATAGCCAGAGCTGCAAAGTGTCCCGGTTTACCCAGATTCTGTCCACTTTCAAAAATATTTTCCGGAAATCCGGTGTTTCTACAAAAAAATCTGGTTTTGTGGTTTTCTTATTTTTTTTAATTTTATTTATTATGTATGTTTTTTTTTTTTTTGCTCATTAATGCTATCAGCCATAATTTTTCTTCAGCATAAACTCTGGGTGTTGGTAAAGCATGGAGACAAATGCTTTTTTTTTTTTAATCCACAGCACTTCAATCGCCAAGGTCGTGATCCCTGCAATGATAGCAAGACAGTCAGTGGCTTGGAAAGTTGAAGTACTGTTTTATGACATCTCATCCACGGCTCTTGTGCGGAGCCTTGTGGGTGTGGAAGGCTGTTTATTTGTTTGCTAACGCTCAAGTTGAACTCAGATTCTCATATTTTGTTCGATCTTTCAAACTAAAAATTGTGTTGCAAGTTATTATTTCAGTTCATAGCCCCAGAATGGGGCCTAAACGTCAGGACCAAAGATTTTTGAAGAAATACTCCGAAGAATTTCACTTTGTAAAACCATCGTATAAGTGTGAGTTTCATGCATACTGCACTCGGCAACACTGATTTCTCTGTTTCTCATGCTGGTCACATTGTCGCACATGTTAGAACTAACAAGCACATACGAAATCATGATAGCACACAAACAGTGCGCAACTTGCATTGTTTTGTTTCAGTGCCAAATGATTTTCAAACGACTGTGTATTATTCATTCAATATATTGAATTAGAATTATATTCTATTTTATTTTTTTATTTATATTTTTGTTTTTCGTTGTTTTTTGTCGTTCACACCTCTTTTGGCGTGTGTTTTTTGTCTCTGTCTTTCACCACATGCTTTGTTAAATGCCTTCCTGGTGCTTCTTCGTGCTTTTTTAAGTACTTGCTTTTTAAAAAAATATTTTACTTCTTGCTCGTGTTTTTGTTTTTCTGTTGTAAGATTTGGAGGCTCTTGGTTTTTCTTCAGCTTCCTGTATTCAAGTCTTTGTCTAGGCCTAGCGGCCTTGCTTTTGTTGGCCTGCTCAGCATTGCTCAATTTTTACTCTGCTCGTTTAAAAATATTTTGAAATATTTCTTGTAAATACTGTAACTTTTTTGTTAAGTTTTTCCAATTTTTTCTGTCAAAAGTTGTAAACGAAGGGTCTGATTGTATCTGAGGTTGGGCCAGCACAATAAGCTTGTTACATTTAAATGAGTTTTTTTTTTTTTTTTTATTAATTTTTCTAGTTAGGTAGTGTGATAAAAATATCTTTTTGGGGTAGCTTAGAGTTTTAATTGTTTCTTGAAATTTAGACCATCTGTTTGAAAATTTTGCTTAGCAAGCTTATCATAGCAGAAACCCAGTTTTCAAGGTCTTTGCAGTAAGGAGGGAACATTGTCCATGTTGGTCCTTGAAAAAGCCTTGTATGATGGCCTCTTTTTCTTGCAACTCCTTTCTCTTTTTGCTTGTTTATTCTTTTGGTGGATTTTATGTTCTGTTTAGAATTACACTCAAATTTTCTCAGCTGTTACTCTTGAATATTCTCTTCTGCTGCTCATTTAGATTTTCATATTCTTTGCTGTTTTTGTGCGGTTTTGTTGCTTTCAAGTATTTATATACACACATGAGGGGCATCTGATAAGTATCCAGATTTTTATTCCTATTAATTACAGGAGAAAAATTATTATTCCTATTAATTACAGGAGAGAAATAAAAAATACAGGATGCATAAATACAATACTCACATATGTAGTACAGAGGTATGAACAATCAGTCATTTTTCCACATATTCTCCATTCAGCACAATGCATTTTCTCCTCTGACCAACAAGTCAATTCATTCCAGTAGGAAAGAAATCAGCAGGGTTGTTGCGAATCCATTGATGGACAGTTGCTTGCAGATTATCCATGCTCTCATAGTGGTGGCCATGAAGACTATCCTTCAAGGGACCGAAAACATGAAAATCTGAAGGTGCCAAGTCCGTACTGTAAGCAGGGTGCAGTAGAATGGTTCGCCTCTGTTTTGTGATTTCTGCTTGCACTAGTTTAGCAATATGCAGGTGAGCATTATGATGCTGAAGCAACACTTGATGATTGTTTTTCAATGTTGGCCGTTTGGTCCAGATACACGGCGCAAGTTTTCTCAGTGTCTTCACATAAGCCTTCGCATTTATTGTTTCATTTTTTGCCAAGTACTCGACCAGAAGGATACTGTGTTTAGCCCAAAAGACAGTAGGCATGACCTTGGATGCCGACGAACCAACTTTGAACTACTTTGATGGGGGTGAATTCGCATGATTCCATTGCATACTTTGCCACTTTGTCACTGGTTCGAACTGATGAATTCACGTTTCATCGCCTGTGATTCCCAGGAATGCGTCGTCGTCCTCATCATAGCGTTGTACCAGTTCATTGTCAATGTCTAGCCTTTGGCGTTTTTTATGCCTGCTGTAAGCATTCGGGGTACCCGTCTGGCACAGATCTTCCTATAGTTGAGATGTTGATGAATAATTCGTCCAACAGAATCTTGACTATATCCAATTCCATGACAATATCCCGAACAGGAATGCGTCTGTCACCTTTAATCAAGTTGTCAACCCATTTAATCATTTCATCAGTCAGCGCCGTGCTAGGCCCACCTGACCGTGCTTTATCTTCAAGGCTCTCGTGGCCAGCTGTGAACTTTATAACCCCTTCATAAACACTGGAACGAGACATGCTACATTACTATACAACATACAAAGTCTTCTCGTAATGTCCACGGCCTTTTATGCCTTCTTTCATTAAAAATTTCACTACTGCTTGCCGCTTGAACTGAACACTTAACGTAGCTGCCATTTTTTTGATCAACAGTGCCACCTAACATTAGTATCAAGCCGCTTCGCTTTTACGGCACTTCACTGAAAGTAGTCGTAATAGTTTAACACATACATACGATCATACACACAGTTTTGTTTCGATAGGAATAAAAATCCGGGTACTTAGCGGATACTCCTCGTATGCGTATTATATATATTTCCCATGGAATTAAAAAGCCTTTCCATAGTCAATAAAAGCTATACATAATGGGAGTTAATATTTATTCATTCTTTCAATTAGTTTTTCTTTTCTCAGTGCATGGATATTATTTATAGTGCTGAAGCTAGATTCAGGAGTAGCTACAGCACTATAGATCATAATCATGTACTGAGAGAACTAATTGAAAGAGTAAATGAGTATTAACTTCCATTATGTATAGTTTTTATTGATTATGAAAAAGTGTTTGGTTCCATGAAAACATCATCAGTCTTTGAAATTCCATGGTATTGAAGAATCGTACATCGATTTTATTAAAAATATCAATGAAACTGCAAATGCAAATCTTTGATTATTTGAAGAAACAGCATATATAAAAATTAGAAACTGAGAGCAAGACAAGAAAATGTATCTAACAAGCTCTTCAATGCTACGCTGCAGAATGTTTTTCAGTCATTGAACTGGTCAGACAAGGGGATAATAGTTGGTGCAGATTATTTAACCCACTTTCATTTTTGCAAGTTCCCCCCAGAACTGCAGAGTATGGTCCAAGAACTTGCTGACAAGAAGAAAGAAGTGGACTTAAAAAAGGAACTTAAAGGAAACAAAATTGTTATACAGTGCTTTTACAAGAACTGAAGATTTAGCAGTTGACGAAACAAATGTAGAAGTAACTAATTCCTACATTTACCTTGGGCAACAGATATCAAGCAAGGACCTCATTGAAAAAGAAATTAATATGTGTATAAAACTTGGAGACCACTTGGAAGAAACATTACAATTTTTAAGAGCAATATACCATTATGATTTAAAAGAAAAGTGTTGAATCGGTGCACCCTTCCAGTTCTTTGGAACGGAGCAGCAACATGGACCTTAACTAAAAAGATATACAAAGGCTGCAGGCAACTAAAAGGAGCATGGAGAGATGCATGCTTGGTGTAACCAGAAAGGATAAAAAGAGGAATTCATGGATCAGGAAAATGACAAGAGTAGAAGACATCATGATTAAAGTGAAGGCCCTTAAGGGGCAATGGGCTGAACATATTGTCAGAAGTACTGACCTTGTTTGGACTAGTGAAATACTATGTAGATTGCAAACCAAGAGACAGGAAAAGGACACACAGAGGACTACATGGGAGATGGGTGGTTGAAATTCAACAGCATGCTGGGGGTGACTTGGAATTGACTGGCTAAAGACAAAGTTGTGGAAGAAACTTGGGGAGACTTTCATCCAGCAGTGGATCGATAATTCGATAATGGATATGTATGTATGTCATACTGAAAGTAATGAGCAAAGCTGCATTACACAGGCAGATTGTGCATTGGGAGAATGATAGTTCATGGACAGGTAGTGCCTTCTTGTTGTGGCCATGAATGCCAAATGACATCACCAGTGTTAGTCATGTGACCAAATGGACGTACATGAGAAAAGATGGCTGGCAATGATACATTATTCAGTCAGCGTGCTGTGATAAATTTTTTGTAAAAGAGGAAATGAAGGCTGCCGATATTCATCGTACTCTTCAGTGTGCATACAAATATGCATGTATGGGTGCCAGCAGTGTGAGAAGGTGAATGAAACATTTTAAAGACCAGTCTTGTAATGGTTGCCGTCGATTATCCTCTATGGAGCACACAACAAGGAAAGCGTTGATGCGTTAATTTGTGATGACAGACTTGTGATGGTGAAGGAAATTCCCGCAAACTTGGGCATAGGACACATCGCAGTTCAGGAAATGATTAGCGGCTTGGGATTTTGGAAAAATTGTGTCCACTGGGTCCCACATCTACTGCGAGAAGACCATAACAGGGTTCCCACGGTCCTTATAAATCCTTAAAAGTCCTTAATTTTTGTTGGGTGCTTAAAAGTCCTTATTTTTTGCTGAAAATGATAAAAAGTGCTTAAAAAGTACTTATTTTTTTAACTGGCTGAGTGAAATTTAGAAGTTACAATGTAGTGCATAGGACTTCTGAAGGTTGTCTGTTTTTTTTGTTTTTTTTTTTAATGACATGTGATGTCAGCTGAAATTTCATGTGAGAGCATGGGGCAGTGTGAGACAAGTAATTTACTGAAAAAATGAAGGTCCATGGGATAAATTAAACACATTGGGCAGCAGATGGCCTAGTGGGCAATGTTTGTGGCTGTCATTGAGAAACCTCAGGTTCAATCCCAGGCAGGTACGAACGATCGCACTAAATACACGCCGTGCGTAGGATGGGCACGTTAAGCCGTCGGACCCCGGGCAATGCCCCCTCCCGTAATAAATAAGGGCGTCTTTCTCCCCCTTTCTAGTACCTCGCTTCCGTGTGTGTCACTTTCCTATCGGGCACTCTAGCTCAAATCTCCTAGCTTCCTATTTCTAAGGGTTGTTTGAGACCTTTTGGTCAGACACTCCTTTCCTAAAATACTCTACATACTAGACGAAACCCGTCTGAATCAACAGATTTTTTTTTTTTTTTTTGAAAAGAATAAACTCATATGAAACAACAAATAGGAACTTTTTGATTGACAAATTTATTCATTATTCAACCACTTCAGTAAAGACAGTCCAGGTTCGTGTTTTTTTTTTTTTTTTTTTTGGACTGAAGGTTTAACCACCACCGTGAGCAACTCAATGGGCTAAAAGCAGTCGCCTGTCTCTAATTTAGGGTCAGTGGTTCTTCTAGGGAAGAGAGAGAGCCAGTGCCATAAGACAAACACAATATCCTTTCCTTATCGGGATTTGAACCCAAACCCTTCACGAACAAATCATCATAAGCCAGAGTTTAGACCACTGCGCCACCGGGGCGGCCAGGTTCGTGATGAGCAGCACGACTGCACCCTTTTTCAGTCGTAAAATGTGAGGCGGAAGGCCACTCATCTGAATCGTGTGCAAAAATTTAACTGGATAGCGCACTCTTTCATTCTTTTTCAGTCACAACATTGTTTGTAAATTTTGTTGGAATGAGATTCACGTTGCGAATACTCTTCACCCATCAGAATCGACGGTTAGTTTTTTTTTTTTTTTTTTTAAAGAATAAACTCCTACGAAGCAACAAATGTAAACTTTATTTGTTGACAAATTCATTCAACCACTTCATTAAAGACGTCCAGGTTCGTGGTTTTTTTTGGGGGGACTAAAGGTTTAACTACCACGTGAGCAACTCAATGGTCTATAAGCAGTAGCCCGTAATATTTTCACTAACAATGGTCAGCGTAATGTTTATTTACATCTTTACATAATGGGAAATGTCTTACCTACGTGAAAAAACTGGATCGAATGAATATTAAATTGTATAAATACATCACACAATCGAACGGCATAACACTATCAGGTCTTCGAGAGTGTTTACTGTTCTGATGAGAACTTTAATAGGAATGCATGCTAGCGTTGCTTTGCGCAACGGTGGTTCGCTTAGAAAAGAATAAGACTATGGACTATCTCAGTCCCTCCATGCTTCCGCCTTCAACAGCGCGTGAGTCAACCGCATGCTTCTTCCATAGACTTTGCCGCCCCACAACGCCCGAACCATTCATTGCCCCAATCTCATTTTTCTCTTCGACTGGCGCATCTACATGGTAACACCTTTATTTTGATGCTTCAACCATATCTTTACGTTCAGCCATTCTCTCAAAATAGGACTCACAGTTAAAAACCTTATAGAATTAATATATAGATGATCTGATTTGATAAATTAAACACATCCTGCAGATCCCACTCAACAAGTCCCATCATCATCTCTTGGTACCAATATTTCTCTTTTGTATTCTCTCTTTTTGTATATCTAATTATTCAGTTATACCATGATAAATTTAATTGCAAAATTGAAGTCCTCTACATGCACTTTTGACTTTGGTTTTGCAGTTTAAACCATGAGATAATTATGGGCAAAATTCAAATCTTGAACTCGTAGCTTTAACTCACCATTAGTGTTCTGTCTTTTGACAGATCCAATGGTAACTCAAGTTCTCTTCCTCTAGTTTCCTCTGCCCTTGTTTCCTACTTAAATTCTTGATAGCTTCTTGTGCCCATGATATCGTCAAGCATCATTAGTCTCCTCCTTCCTCTTGGTCGCTTTCCTTCAATTTTCCCTTTTATCATTTTTTTCGATAAGCTGTCTCCTCTTAACATATGTCCTATCCAGTTATATTTTCTTTTTCTAATGGTCTTTAGAATATTCCTTTCTTCCTCAACTCTTTGCAACATTTCATCATTGATAATTTTTTCAATCCACTTTTTGTCCATTCTTCTCCATAACCACATTTCAAATGCCTCCAGCATTTTAGCTCCTTTCTTCCAGATTGTCCGCGTTTCTGCTCTGTATAAAGTTATACTCCAAATAATAAACCTTTTCTTTAAATTATTATATTTGCACTTTTAAGGTATTAAAACCCTGCAAAGTGCACATAGTTTATGTGCAATTCATACATGAAATACAATTAAAAAGCAACAATCACTTACCCTAAAGATCATGGTAATTTCTATCGACTACACACTTCCAGCACGTCAATTATCGTAATGTTGTTGGCCTTCAAAGGTTTACAGACATCTTGCTTACGATTCCTTCTTCCGGGGATGAAACATCATATTTTTTTTTATTTTTTTTTTAAGCCATATGAGATGTAACTATAAGCTTGTCAATTCCATAAAAACCACACAAGCATACTACTCATTCATACAATTCAATTAAAAAACTATGTACATATTTACACAACCTTACATTCCTAGGTGGTTAAGCCTTTGTCAACTGTGAGTAACAAAATGCTCCATCTGTTTCAAAACCCCTGCCACTCCCAATTCAAGTGTCACACTCATTCAGCCCCTCACACACAATCCTCTAGCGCTTTCAACAGTTTACTGTCGTCATCAGGAGGCAGGTGTGTCTCACCCGCCCACCACAGCTCAAGTGAGCAGAGCCATCGAGGCACGGGCTCCAGTCGCAATCTCTGAATCATTGTGTCTCTGGCGCCATCTATTGTCGTTGCTGCTCTTTTTTCTTATTTTCTTTCTAAGATGTTGTTCAATTTTTATTAGGGCCTTCCATTGTTCGTTTAAGTTGCTAGGCTCATTAATGTTGCATAATCTTGATCTGTTTTTTTTTTCAATTAACACTGACTCTGCAATTCCTAACTGCCTTTCGTTTTTACAGCTCTTAATAATTTTAATATCCTCAAACCTTGGACATTGTTGATTTTCCATACAATATTGGGTTAATGCTGTCTTAGGTTCTTTTTTATTCCAATTATTTATATGCTGGTTCAATCTATACTTTATTTTATTCTTGGTGCTGCCTATATATGACACAGGTGGTTGCTGGTTTATAGGGATTTCATAAATTCCTGCTCTATCTAATTGGCTGATTTTTTCATTTTTAATCACTAAATTTTTTACAGTAAGTACCTGATTTCCAGTAAGTACAGTATGACATACAGGTAGGAAATAGTGATTCCTCTTATCTCTTCATCAAATACTTCTTTTATCATTTCTTCTGCAAAAATATTGAAGAGTGTTGGTGACAGACAGCATCCTTGTCTTACACCCCTGCTAATCACACATTTTTAATTTTTTCCTACTTTTGTTTTTATTATGAAGGTCTGGTTCATGTATAATTCAGCTATTAACTTCCAGTCTGTCCAGTCTAATCCTATTTTACTTAGCACTTCTATCAACTTTTCCCAATTCACTATGTCAAATGCTTTTTCTAGGTAGATGGAACATATATAAACTTCTTTGTTTACATCTATATTCCTTTCGCATATAGTCCTCTCACTCAGATTGCATCCCTAGTTACCCTATCTTTCCTGAATCCATATTGATCATCCCCCAAAAATACTCCGCTCTGCTATACAGTCGTCGATTCAATATTCTGCGCAGTAGTTTAGAAGCATGCAAGAGTATGCTTATAGTTCTGTAGTCACTGCACTTAGTAGGATTACTTTTCTTTTCAATTGGTATAAGAATATTCTGTGAAATCTTTAGGCCATCCTCCTGTTTTGTAAATAAGGTTGCATAATTTCCATATTTCTTTTATACCTTTGTCATCTAGTTGTTTTAATATATCACTAGGTATTCCACCACAGTTTTACAATTTACGTACACTTTATTGCGTATATTATTCCCTCAGATAGAAAAACTAATTTGACCAGTGAACTTCTTTTTAAACTGCATAAATTCTAAATTATTACATCCACAAACTTAATAAATTATATGGAAGTATACTTCAATTTGCATGGTTAAGTGGTTGTAACTTTATGTTTGTGCAGATGTCATTATTTGTGTATGCAATGTTGGTAAGGTCCTTAAAAATTTTTTGCAGGGTGCTTAAAAGTCCTTAAAAAGGGTTTATTTTTTGGACTAGAGAAAGAGTGGGAACCCTGCAATAAAGACCAGTGCAAAAACATCTCACCACAACTACTGGAGCAGTATTGAAATAAAGGAGCCAATTTTTTTTGCACAGTATTGTGACAGGTGACAAAAGTTGATTCCACCATTTCTAACCTGAAACAAAATGCCAGAGCATTGAATGTCATCTTCTCCATTCACCAAGCAGGAAGAACCCTAAGGGAGTTTCGTCATCTGCAAAGGTTATGGGAACTATCTTTTGGGATGCAGATGGGTGCATTGTGGATGATTTTTAGAGCTTGGACAAACCATAAATGCTGCTCATTATGTCCAAACATTAGAAAAGCTCCACCGTGCATTGCGTTATAAACGGCTGGGAAAGAGAGCCATCGTCCAGCATGACAGTGCTAGGCTCCACCCTGCTCATTTGACCACAGAGAAAATCCAGAAATTCGGATGGGAACTTTTACCTCACCCTGCTTACAGTCCAGATCTGGAACCCTCTGACTGTCATCTTTTTGGATTCTAAAGGACCAGATGTCCAGCCAAAACTACCAGAACACAGAAGCAATATACAACAAACTGCTTTGGTGTCTTCACACAACTGGAACACATTTCTTCAGCAAGAGTATCTCTGAACTGCTAGAATGATGGGGAAAATGTGTCCAAAGAAACAGGGTTTTGGTAGAAAAGTGGATTAAGGTATGTAGATTAAGTTGTTGTACTTATTTTTTCAATCATTACAACCTGTAATTTTTCAAACTTTGTTGCTTGTTAATTTCAGTATAGCCCTCATATATATAATCTCAGCTTTGAGACTGTTCTCCTCATAAAATTTACACCATACAATACCATTTTGTAATAAAATCAAAGATTTTGTTTCAAACTTTAGCATTTGGAACTAAGGTAAATTGTGCAAAACTTGCAGTTTGCATAAAATTGCGGTTAACAAAAATTGCAGTTTGCATAGTGCTGAAAAAAATAAAAGTAATATAAAGGTGTCTACCTTAAGTTTCTATGACAAATACAAACCAAGGTGTTACGTTCTTTTATGTTCAAAAATTGCAAAAAAAAACCAAAAAAAAAAACCCTATCCGGCACGACTGCCATATTATTCACACGCACGCACGCACGCACGCACGCACGCACACACACACACACACACACACACACACACACACACACACACACACACACACACACACACACACACACAATAATAATAATAAAATAAATAAATGATAGTGATGTTCTTTAACTATAAACTTATGAGGCCAACCACACACTCAAATTTTTCTTTAAGTAGTCAATTGACCAATTAATTTGTTTTTGGACCTTTTCATTTGGATTGACCCTATTCAGATAACTATTGTTCTTAAGTAATTAGTGCATCATATCATGCAAAAGTCTGAAGGTTGGAAAAAAAGAACCTTTTGCTTGATCTAGTTGTAATGGATTTTTGATATGACGAACTAAAATTTTCATGTCCTGCTAAAGGCTTGTTCAAGGAAGTCCTTGGAGAGGTGTGCTCCCTGATTTGTGCTATAGTTGACAACATAAGAGTATATAAATATTTATACTAAAAACATAAATTTTTATTTTGTAGTTTTTATTTAATACCTGTGAATTTCCTCTAATGATCATTGTGGAATTTATTTTTCTTTGATTTTACAGGCAGATGTTGATGAAGAAGCACTTAGTCCAGATGAGCAAAAGGAAAGGAAAATAATGAAGCTTCTGTTGAAAATAAAAAATGGAACTCCACCAATGCGAAAAGCTGCTCTTCGTCAAATAACAGACAAAGCAAGAGAATTTGGTGCTGGACCTTTGTTCAATCAAATTTTACCGCTCCTTATGTCACCTACATTGGAAGATCAGGAACGCCACTTGTTGGTTAAAGTCATTGATCGTATTTTGTACAAACTTGATGATTTGGTTCGTCCATATGTACATAAGGTAAGAATATTTATCAAAATAGATCTAGTCTGATTTCATTGCATCGAATCAGTGTTGCAAAAATGTTTCGTAGTCAGATAAGTGTAACAGAGTAGTGAATGTGTTATTAACACACATTATTTTGCAAATAAGTGCTGAAAAATAAGCTTTCATTATCTGCAAGTAGCTTTCCAATATATATTTTTTAGTGGAATGGGCTTGTCATAACTTAATTTTATGGAGAGTAGCATTTTATTTTATGACATCTTGCTAAGCATTACCAGTCACTAAAATTGTATTGATTAGAAATAATTTGTTTTGAAGGTTTAAATTGCAGGGAGATTTCTGTGATGCTTAATAAAATTAGTTTTTTACATTGCTGTGGTAAACATAATGATAGTGAGGTAAATACTTCTGGCAGTTAAACATTAAGAAATTCTTGTGAGAAGTTTCTTACACTACATACTACATATCACTATAAGTTGTTCTCTGGGATTCAGAGGTTAGCTCCACAAAGAAAAAACAAACTACCAGCTAATTTTTAACTGATTATTTACTTACTGTTGCCGTATCAAACTTCTCCATTTACAGCGATCTTGACATACAACTCGGGCTTCACTGACATCCATCACGCGACGCACACAAGATCTTCTATTCTTCATACTCATGATCTTTTTCTCCTGCAGACACTCCTGAATCGGATCCTCCCATGACTTTCTTGGCCTTCCTCTGCCTTTCCTTCCTGCCACATGGGCTAAAAAAAATTCTTAGTAAGCATCTCACCACTTATTCTTTCAACATGGCCAAACCACCAAAGCATATTAGTCTCCACCTTGCTAACAACATTTTGCTTCACATCACAAAACTGCAACACATCTTCATTCCTCACACAATCAGAACATGTCTTGCCACAAATCCCCGTAAATCACACATTTCTCCAGCACACAAACGACTCCTACGTTTCTTCTGCAGCACCCAGGTTTCACTGCCATACAGCAGAGTAGGAACAATTACACTTTCATACACAGCCATGCGGGAGTCTCTTGTGAACCCATCATTCCCGTGAAAACCTCCCAAAGCAGCCATGACTTTCAATGAAGAAGAAATCAAAGCAAGTAAATGCGCAGTGCACGGACCTCCACTTACCATATGATCATACAGCCTCTAAAATTGCAGTTTAAGACGAAATGAGACCAAAGAATGGGAAAAAAAAAAAGCTAAACATTTTAACTGGTGAAAAATCAAAACAGACAGCAAGAATGCAGACTATTGTCAGTTTGTCTTTTGTTGACTCTGCAACAGCACAGCACCATTGCTTAATTTTTCTTTCTGCTGATATCATTCTCTGCCTACTTCTTCATTGTCGCTTTTCTTTTTTTTTTTTCTAGTTTGTTATGCCCTCTGATAACAATCAGCCTGAGGACCAAGAGTACATGATATCAAAGCTTCAACTATTTTAGATAAATGGTGTAACTTTGGGAATATTAATACTTTTGAGCACCATGCATCAATTTCTACAAATTTTCCAAATTCATCTATTCCGTTTTCCGGAATTTCCTTCTTCTCTTATCTCAAGATTAAGTGCAAAAACTTATGGGGTGGGGGATATTTAACAGCACTAAAGAGTGGGAACATCGCTAGAGAGGGCGGGGGGAGGGGGAAGTGATTACCGGAAACGCGTCCGACTTCCGGTTTTGGAAATTTTTCTCCGATTTATATAATGGCAAAAAAATTTTAAACAAACTTATGCAGTAAAATGAAACTTAAAAATACTGAAGAGAAGCAAAATCGCGAGTAAAAAGAAATTACGATTACGGAAAAAATCTGAACTCCGTCGACTTTCCGTTTTCGAAAGTTTCGTGAAGATGGAATTCCGTCCTCTGACGAACATCTACCCCCACCCCCCACCCCAATCTGTTTACTTGTGCATCGATCTCCTGAGTAGCCAAAGTAATAAAAACGGCCGAAATTCACGATTTCGCGCAAGAATCTTGTGCCTGAAGATTAAGAGGAAATTTTCGCGGTGTCTAAATTCAGTTTCTGTAAATTCTTACCTACAGTTTCAAGCTGAAATACGAACATAATGCCATAAAATGATAAAAAGAATACTAGACACAAACGCAACATCGGTAGAAAAAAAATTACGATTAGGGCAAATTTTTTTTACTCCAGAATCTTGTGCCTGAAGATTAGGAGGAAATTTTCGCCGCGTCTAACTTCCGTTTCCGTAAATTCTTGCCTACAGTTTCAAGCTGAAATACGAACATAATGCCATAAAATGATTTAAAAAATACAAGAATACTAGACACAAACGCAACATCTGGAGAAAAAAATTACGATTAGGGCAAATTTTTTTTTACTCCATTTAACTACTGTTTTCGAAAGCTTTGACACACGAAATGCCGTCCCCAGACAGGGTTCCCACTAAACCTTGAAAACAGGGAAAACCTGGAATTCTCAGGGAATTTGAAAATGGTTCCAAAAATCAGGGAAAATCACCCTTTTTTGTAAAAATCAGGGAAAATTATCAATTTTTTTTTTTTGTAAAAATCAATGGATACTTTATTTTGCCAAAAAAACTTATTTTTTCAAGATTTCAAACTTTTGCTTGCAATTACTGCCTGCCTAGAATTTGGTAAATCTTACTTTCAGTTATATTAAGCATTTCCTTTATTCTCTAAAAAGATGCAAAATTGAATTTTTAAAATTGCCAGTTATTAAGCTTTTGTTCAATTTCTGCAGGCAGTTGTTATAACATGGAACAATTAGGCACAATGGCTCCTGCTTGAAGAAACACTTCACAAGAGAACCAACCAAATGATGGATCAAAGTCCTTTGTCTGTTGGTTCTGTTGAAACATGTTTCTTTGAACAGAGCCATTCCATCATTAAGCTTAGCTGCATTGTGTTATAGAAAAACTGAAACTATTAAACTGACAGATTTTTTCTTACATATGACCTGTTTCATGGGAATGTATTTACAAATTCCGTGTGGGCAGTATTCACAAAAGTTCACGGAACTCTGGTACAGAAAATAATGCGCACAGTTAGTTGTTATTAATGAAAAACAGGTAATTTTATAAAGACAAATTACTTAAATAATTTAGAAGTGTGTGCTTTGGTGAGAAAAATGAATGGAATGGAATGAAATGTAACAATTCTTTGCAACATGCCACTCTGGAAAATTTTAAAAACCACCTGGAAAACTTGGAAAAGTCAGGGAATTTTTTTTATTACTTTTGAGTGGGAACACTGCCAGACGGAAAATTAACCACCACCCAAATTCTCTTCAGTTTTGCATAAATCTTGAAAACAATGACAAAAAAACCAACAAAAAAACCACTGGAGAATTCTGCGAGTACGCTTAAGAATCTTTATGATTTGTATATCATAAAATAATAGCAAAATATTTTTTTTAAACAAAATGAAAGTTCATAAAATGCGTAGTTTCGAGAGTGAGTTCCGTAGTCAGACAACTAAATCTGTAGAAACTATGGACATTCCGAAGTAATATGTATGACAGTGGTATAATCCGCACCTTTCATGTTAATCATGAATCGTAATTTCCGACAGAAAACGGCGTTTCACCGGACCGACTCTGAAATCCAAAGATGTAAGAAAAAAATGATCGTCTTATTGAAAAAGTAACTGCCATTTTGAAGTACTTTTGTGTTACTTTTAAGTAAATAAAGAATTAAAATCGCTAGCTGTTGCAGCATTACTGTAGTTCTTACTTCTGAATACATTTCAACTGAATACCGAAACAAAAAAACATCCTTAACTAATACAATTAGCACACCAAAACTAGGCAATGTGATTCGTCTTTCACCGATTTAATGAAGGAAATTAATTGAGCAGTATTGGCCAATGCGATCACAGAATGGTTGCATGCTGTGGAATAATAGCTTTGCGGGATTCCCGAGAATCGCGATTCTCACAACACGTAGGCTTCGTACGTGCAAATAGTAACTAACGCCTTCCTTGCACCATATTTTCTGTCTAAATGCTTCTAAGTAAAAAAAAATATGTATATTCTTACAATCTCGTTGCGGTCTTCTATCTCGCTGTTACGTTACATTTTTTCTGTTACCTCATTTTTGGTACTTTCCCAGTAACACCAACTCTCCTGACAATTACCTCGCAGACTTTTTAAACACTGCACCGTTTTTTTTTTCTTTCTTTATCGGTGTCCGCAGTATTTAAATTTATAACTTTTTAATAGATAGTCTATGGATTATACAACAGAAATTACGATATTTACGGCAAATTACGAAATCTCAAGAAGAAAATTAGGCGCCATGGCCCGAATTTCAGGCGCTTAGGCGACCTGGCGCCCGGGATTTGTCGAGCCCTTCGCATGCATGCATCCATCTCTCTCTATATATATATGTATAACACAGACTGTGTGTCTGTCTGTCTGATTTCACACAGAATTAGGCAACTTAGAGCGACGAAATTTGTTATGAAGGTACCTGTAGACATCTTCTGGTGCACCTCGAAGCAATTTTTTTAAAATTTGAATTTGATTTTTTGTTATTTAATATTATGCCTTCCTACCCGATCTGAGTGTGCCTTTCGCGCAAGAATCTTGTGCCTGAACACCAAATGTTAAGGCGTGCAGAAAAGTAGTTCACCATAAATTTTAGGCGTTTCTTTTTAGAATTCTGTTACGACTATTTTCATTCGTAAATACATTTATTACGCCCTTTTTTTGTAAGCGTTGCTTGCCGATTGCATTATTACCTTGAGGGCGGAGACGAAAAAAAAAGAAAATAGAACGTTGTTTTTCAATCTGCGTTATTAATTCAAAAGTGTCATACGTCAGAAGATTATCATACTGTGATGACGTTGTGAGCTAGAAAATAGAATGTTGTTTTAACGAAATTGTAAAAAAAAATGGCTCAAATTTATCGTGAACTACTTATCTTCTCGTTGGGTGTAATCAGGTTGCATGTAAAGAAAGCGTCTGTCGGTCGGATTTCACATAGAATTAGGCGACCTATAGGGACAAAATTTGTTATGAAGGTACCTGTAGACATCTTCTGGTGCACCTCGAAGCGATTTTTTTAAAATTTGAATTTGAATGTTACGCGCTTCTACCCGATCTGAGTGTGTCTTTCCGCTTTGTTGACATCACCCTGATCACACCAAACGTTAAGGCGTGCAGAAAAGTAGTTCACCATAAATTTTAGGCGTTTCTTTTTTTAGAATTCCGTTATGACTATTTTCATTCGTAAACACATTTATTACATTGTTGTAAGCATTGTTTGCCGATTGTATTATGACCTTGAGGGTGGAGAAGAAAATAGAACGTAGTTTTTTTAATCTGCGTTATTTCAAAAGTGTCATACGTCAGAAGGTCATCATACTGTGACAACGTTGTGAGCTAGAAAATAGAACGTTGTTTTAACGTAATTCTAAAAAAGAAATGGCTCAAATTTATCGTGAACTACTTATCTTCGCGTTGGGTGTGACCAGGTTGCATGTAAAGAAAGCGGAAAGGCACATGTTTTTTGTTAAGCGTTATTTGCCAATTGTATTTTGACCTTGAGGGCGGAGAAGAAAAAAAGAAAATAGAACGTTGTTTTTCAATCTCCGTTATTAATTCTAAAGTGTCATACATCAGGAGGTCATCATAATATGCCTCAACCTCCCAGAAAGAAACAATTTGTAAGAAGAACACAAAGAATGGATAGAGAAAATCAAAGAAGCAGAAGAGAACAGCAGCAGAACGAGAAAGAAGGCTGGAACAAGATAGGATTTCCAGAGCACAATCAAGGGCACAGGAATTGTGCCAGCAGCGAGAAAGAAGACTGGAACACAATAGGACTTCTATGGCACAATCGAGGGTACAGGAAACACTCCAGCAACAAGACACATGACTTCAGCAGAATCGACTCACTACGGCTAATGCTCGGTTTAACATCTGGAGAGAAAAAGAAAATGCAGCATTCGTCTACAACCCGTCCGTGGATTACGCCTCTGATCCATCATGTGTCATTGGATCAATGTCATTAACGTGTCAATACTGTGCAGCCATGAAATGGAAAGGTGAAGCCCCAATTATGTGTTGTAATGGTGGGAAAGTTCAGTTGCCATTATTGCAGGATCCTCCGAAGATATTACGTATGTTTTTGACTGACAACTCGTCAGATTCAAAACATTTTCAAAACAACTTTATGCCGTTATAATTCCTGTTTTCAGATGACATCATTTGGCACAACTACAGGGTTCCCACGCAACCTGGAAAACCGGGAAAACCGGGAATTCTCAGGGAATTTGAAAATTGTTCCAAAAATCAGGGAAAACTCAGGGAAAATTGTGTTTTTCCGTAAAAATCAGGGAATTTTTTATCAGGGAACTACAAAGGCAGGGAATTTTTTATTTTGCCAGAAAAATATTTAGTTTCAGACTTTTGTAAAATATATTTCTGTATTGCTAAGTTTTAAAATAATTCAGAGTTGTTTTATCCTTCGAGGCAACTCTGTAACCCACCCACCGATTAAAGTGCAGCTGTGCAGGGGAGTGCGTCTCTTTGCGGTTTCCCAGTCTCCAGATGATCTAAACTACAACCGAACAAACATACAAGTCAAAGCGTGAAAGAAAGCCATTAATCACACACCCATTCCGCAGGCTCTTATCTGCTGGCGTTCGCGAAGAGAGGCAGTCATTTGTTCCTGAGTAGGTGCCCCGGTTCTCTGCGTAGACTGGGAAAAAAATTATGAAGAAGCTATTTCCTCAATTTTTTAAATAACCGACTGAAATTTTTACAGTGGGCAAGATATATTAAAATAACGTTCCATTTTAAATTTCGCCGAAATTCATTGGAAACTTTAGAAGTTGAGCTTTTTTTTTTTTTATTTTTCTCCTTTTGCATGTTCTACGTGTCTTTTATCAAACTGTACAAAAACATTTTATTTTGCCGGATGTTGGTCATCCTAATAAATCCCCCCCCCTTCCCCTTCAACAGCAGTGTGGATGAATGTTGCAAATTGAGGGCACCTAATTTATTTTGAAAAAGGTTCGTATCACTTACGAACTAAAGCTTCGCTTTCGTAATTCTGTAGCAGAATTGGTATACTTGGAAAAGTATGTACCTTCAAATGTTAGAACAGGGAAAATATTATGAAATAGGAAGATTCTTCAAAGAGGGGGAAAGATTTATTTTTTTCATAGTACTTACGAGTATTTTGACAAAAAATATATGAAAAATACCATGCAATGAAGCTGGTACTATTGCATACCTACCATATTTCCCAGATTTCACGGCCGTTTTCTAGATTCGTTGTCTTCCGGTTTTACGGCCGGAAAGAGATTTTTTTTTTATTCTATCATATTTCTATTTCATAATGCATGAAGAAATTTATTTATAGCTATTTTAAGACGATATTCCAATTACTGCAAGAGCTGGCTGGTTGCGAAAAATAGGGGTAGTCCGACGCCCGGAACCATAGATTTTCACATCTGGGTCATTCCACGCGAAATCGTCAGATATTGAAATAATTTTCCACCAACCATCTCAGATTCGTGCGATTTTTTTTTTTTTTTTTTTTTTACTGGTAGCTGCCTCCAAGTTATAAAAAACCCTGAAAGTTTCAATTTTTTTTTTGTTTCTGATAGATTAGAAGATATTATTTTTTTGAATTTTTGTGCATAGTAGAACCGTTTTCCGTAAAAACGCAAATATCTCCGTTATTTAGAATAAGAAATATAAAATTCATCATTCTCTCGTAATTTTTCCCAAGGTTTCAGCTTATACATAGGAAAAAAAAAAAAAATGCGAGTACAAAAGTTAGACGGGGTAGAAATTTTCTTGTAATCGTAAATTCTTCTTCTTGCGTTGCTGCACCTCACAAGATTTGCCTAAATTATTCATTTCACATCTTTACCCTCACATTGCCGAAAAAAAAAAAATCTACCTAGTTACTACTGATGAAAATCTTTGCCGTGCGTGCTCTATTGGTTTCAGGTTTGTCAGTGCAGGCGCTAAAGCCTCTGTCTCCGTTTTGGATGACGTTATTTGTGGGGAGTTACTGCAAATGACCTGAGTGGGCTCCAGACCTTTCTCGCACTTTGCCTGATCAACATCGCACAAATGTATTGCCCTTCGTAAAGATATTGTTAAGTATAAACATGCCACTCGCCGCAGGATGATAAATTATGTTCACAAAAAAGTGTTAGGAGGATTTTATGAGCACACATGCACACAAAACTTCCTCTAATTGTTTCCCATACAAGTAATTTGACGTAGCGTGGAAATGAACTGTGACCTGCGAGAAAAGTTCAGTACTAGTGTTTGCGTCACAAACGTAGCCAATCAATTTTAAGACTTCCGGATTTTGGAAGTACTAATATGAACTGTAGCCTCTCAGGCAAAATGGTATTCCGTATTAACTGTTAGTTTTCCCCACTTGTTGCTTCCATTATTTTTTCTTTATCCCTGGGTTTATTTTTTTTTTTTTTTTTTTTTGCCGTTATGGCATTAGGATCTCTGTGTGCCAGCTTATTGGTTATGAAATTTAACAGCACAATGTCTAAATATCCTATGCTGCGTTATGTAGAAGCAAATAGCAGAGGTGCCAACTATTACGAATTATCCGTGATTATTACGGTTTCGACTGTCAGATTACGGAAAGGTTGGAAGAATTACGGAATTCAGTGTGTTTTGGAGAATCTCAATTTTGTATCCTTTTTTGTTAAACCCTTTTAGTGCGACGCTGCCGATTTCTCGGCCTTCGATTTTGATCCACATATTTTCCGAATCAGACTGCGGATTTCGGTGTCTCAATGATCATATCATTTATCAATCTTATCGTTTTGAAATGGAATGTCCATGAATCATATCGTCAAACAGCGATATTATCGGAAGAATGGTACCGTAATTTTCGTCGTATAATCCGCGGATTATCTGCTAAAAAGTTAAAATTATAGGTTTTGCGGATTATACACCGATGCGGTTAACACGCCGATTTAAAATATATATATATATATATATATAACACCTTCCGATTTAAAAAAAATCTGCAGCGTGATTGTGCAGGGAAAGGTGTAATAATTGGAAAAGGAACTCCCTCGGAAGAATTTTCCTCAGTTCAGGAGTTTGTACGGAGCGGGGAGGAGGGGGAGGAATGTCGTAATGAAAGATAGGGATAATTGTGGGGAGGGACGGCAGGGGTCATTTTGTTATCGTTGAGGAGAGCTCTGACTGTCGTGCCAGCTCTGTTTTTTGGCAAAAAGCCAAAGAAGTACGCACAGCGCTTGCTGCACGAACCTGTGCGCGACCTTGTATCTAGTTTGCTTTCGTTGTTTTGGCGAACGTCGCTGCTGCTGTTTTCCTTCATTGCTAATCATGATGTCTCTGAAAAGGAAACGTTTCAGTTACACTGCCGAATTTAAACTTGAAGTGGTGGACAGAATTGAGGATATGATCATGTCACTGCGCGATAGTTTTGAGGTCAGAACACAATCGTGCAGCAACATACGGAAAGCCTCTGTGTCGCGATCTAAAACGTAAACAAGTCCGTTGGTAAATTCCGCGGGAGAATTCACGGAAGTTTTTTATTGGCCCACGTATAAGACGATCTCTTAACTCTGAAAGCAGGAATTCCTCCAAAAACTTTCGACTTATACGCGAGTACATACGGTATTTCTACGACTTGTTCTGTATCAGCCTTTCGTCATTGGCAGTGTAATGCAATACTCTGGAGCTACATCGGCGTGATCTATGGATGCCACACCCTTTATCTGTTCGGAGATAAAAATATAAAACAGTAACCTTTAAAAATGAATTTCGTCATTTAATAAAATAGTTTTTTTTTTTCCTCTTAATTCTTCGGACTCGTGTGTTTCTGGAACGTGGAAAGAGCGACGTATTTATTTATTTACTGACGCCACGTATTTGGAGGATTTTCACCTTGGATCTCGCCCTTTGGAATTAACTGCTATAATATATATAGCCAGTGCCCTTAATACCCACCAGATGGAGACGTCTCAGTAGCTGAGCCCATCTTACGGATTTAAGATGTCAGAAGCTGACTTAAAAATACACATAGCACCGTGGATTGTTGGCCACCGTGGTGTAAAGCTAACGCGCTCGGTTAGATATCGAGAGATCCGTGGCTCAATTCCCCGGCGGCGGCTGAAAACAATTTTTCCGTTGCTATGTGTTTCTGGAATGTGGAAAGAGCGATGTGTTTATGTGACCGACTTTTCTGTCGGAAATTCCACTTCTGATTCAACATCTATGATGTGTGAATTATACGGCGATTTTTTTTCCTAAATGTCAGTCTGCGGATTATACGAATGATTTTTTTTTATGTGAATTTTGCGGTCTGCGGATAATACGACGAAAATTACGTGTAATATGCCGTAAGTGTCATCGTAAAAGAGTTTGCGCTTGCTATCGGTTCCCCACGCAATTTCTCCGTGTGACAGGAAAAAGGTTACTTTAGCCAAAACGTTTCCTACTGCAGTTGAGGCAGGGCTGTTCACTTGGAATTGTTGGTGTATTATAAGACGTCGTACTGTCGGAAATCACTTTTTCGAGCCCCGTTCGAAGTGCAATAACGATCAACTCGTCGCAACGCGTGGTCCCACGATGATGGATGTTTATATTTCTTGCGGACTTTCGCCGCGCGGGAGAACGAAGTGCACTGTTTTATTACTAGAAGCTCTTCACAGTATTCATTTCTTTTTCCTAAACAAACAGACACAATCGCAAAACCCCGTGAAATACGAATCCCCCTCTTTTTCCAAACTCGTGTTAGCAGAGGATGACTTTATTGACAGCTTGTTCCTCAGACTAGGAGACGTGCTGTTTCCTACTGCGTGAAATTTTTTTCTAAGGTTATTTGAAATGGCTTGTAGTGAGAGTGAAAGTTTGCCAAGTGATGGGGATGAATTTGAATCATCTGAGAGTGATATTGGCCAAGCAACATCAAGCCAGAAAACTAGCCACAGTGCCATGCACACCATATCTTCAGAAGGTGAAGATCTTCATAGTGAATCTTCAGATCATGAAAGTTCTGAAAGTGAATGGGAGGATGTAATAGAGGGAAGTGATGAACAACCTCAGCATCCTTTTGATTGTCATGAAATGCAGGGGCCCAAACATGCTCCTGCAACTGATGTGGCACCTATTGCATATTTTTACTTGTTTTTTACCAATTTCATCCTTGGAATTATTGTTTCTGAAACAAATAAATATGCAAAGAGGTTTTTCCAGGAACATCCAAATCTTTCTCCCAAATCTTGAGTAAGGAAATGGAAAATGCTGAAATAAAGGTTTCCTTGCGTGCCTCCTAATATGAGAGTAATCAGTAGCCCATGTAGGACGAGATGAGATGAGATGATTGCCGAAGGCATATCCAGTCAAAACAAACACCAGGATTGTGTAAAATTAAAGACTCGATCAAAGCCTTTGGATAATTTTTTTGCAAAAAGAATGAAAATAGCGTGATAAACGCTAAATTGCTGTTTACTACAATCGTTGTGGAGCATAACCTACCTATAGCAAGCTGTGATCATGCTGGTCGCTTCTTTCATGCTATGTTCCCAGACTCTGATATTGATGAAGCTGGATATCCTTGAGCATATGTGGCATGGAATGAAATATCTAAGACAAAGGATTCATCTGGCCTTCTCAAGTATTCCACATTGTCTAAACTAATGTTGGTAATATTGACTATCCCTCACAGCAATTCCTTTACGTAGAGAATATTTAGTATAGTAAGAAAAAACCTCACATACTTCTGCCCAACAATGAGCACCAAAACATTATGTGCCCTTCTTATACAGAAAAGTAAAGCATTTTCCTCAGGTGAGCTGTGTTATAAAAAGTTTTCTGAAAAAGAATATACCACTGCAAAACAAGCAACAAGGGAGTTTTTATGTCAGCAATGACATGAGTTAAGTACAATATTGATAATTTAATTTCATATTTTTTTGTGAGGATAGTGTAAACATATAAAGTTATTACACATTTCACGCATTAATTTCTCATGAAATACCCATTCCACGCGTTAGCGATGAGGCTTCGTATGGTGATTACCGATAGGCACCTCATACAAGTATTACAGGTTACACAGTAATACTATAATATTGTCCTTAACTTTGAAAAAAAATGGCGTGTTACATTACTGAAAGTTTGTGTTCGATTACTGAAACATTACTGTAAAATACCCTATTGATTACTGATGCGTTCTGCTAGAGGTTGGCCCCTCCGAAATAGCATAGATTCGATGTTCTCATTGCCATGTGCAAGAACTAACGTTAGCTAAAATAATTACAATTTTGATTTTTAAATGTCAGCAGTATTTTCCCTGATTGCTAGAAATTGTTGGGATGGTACTGGCACACGTTTTTCCTCAGACGCAGAAATGCTGTCACTATTTCTGTTCTCTCTCTCTTCTTTTTTTATTTTTTAATAACTGTTTTACTTTGCTTTGTCTTTAAAGATTCTAAGTAAATTCCAATAGAAAATACAAATTGGTAGATCGATTTGATAGAACCGCTCTAACAAAATGTTAAGAGACTGTCAGACACTCACCATTTTATCATTCCCATTAGACTTCAATTTCAGCAAACGTTTCTGTGTTGTTTAATATTTATGTAAAATAAGCACTTAAAGGATTTAAAGCTTCATTCAGCATTGTATCATTTAAGGGCAATTTATTCTCTTCAGTCACAATTCTCCCAGCTTGCATTTTTAAACCTAACTGGAACTCTAAATGTTGTGAGTCGTTTAAAATGTTATTTATATACTTGTGTGCACTTAAAATACAGATATATCAGTTGTATAATTTCACCTAATCGACTGAAATATTTCATTATATGTAGAATTTAAATTAAGTCTTTGTTCAAATATTCTTTAAAACATGTAAATACATGGTTTACATGTTTTAAAGAATATTTGAACCAACGGTACCAAAAATAAATAATGGTACCAAAAATAATATGCCTCATGCATTTAATTGTTATTAAAAAAGAGCAGGTAATTGTGTAAAGGACAGTTATTTAAAGAATTAACAAATGTATGCTTTCGTAAGGAACGCAAGAATGTAAGGAAATGCAACAATTTGTCGCAATGTGATTTGATTTGCCGCTCTGGAAAAACTCTCAGGACCACCTGGAAAACCTGGAAAAGTCAGGGAATTTTTTTTCTACTTTTGAGTGGGAACCCTGAACTAAAAAATTTAGAAAAACCTTTCTAATCAATCTTATTTTGGCTAAAGTACGACAAAGAAGCGAGATTGCCCTGGCTGTTGCTTCATCTGGAATTGCTGCTACACTACTACCACGAGGAAGGACAGCTCACTCTGCTTTCAAGTGCCTCTAAATTTGTCAAACACAGAAACGCCAACATGTGGCATTTCTAGGGGTTCAGGAAAGGCAAAGGTTCTACAAGATTGTGAGCTAATTGTCTGGGATGAGTGTACTATGTCGCACAAAGTTTCATTTGAAGCCCTTGATGTCACTTTACAAGACCTCAGACATAACAACAAAAGAATGGGAGGGATTACTCTGGTGTTAGTCGGCGACTTTCGACAAACACTGCCAGTCATTCCACATGGAATAAGAGCTGATGAAATGCAATCATTTGTTAATCTTAATTGTTAAAACACATCAAGATTTGTTAGACGCAGTTTTTCCAAACATTGGAGAGCACTTTAACAATCATGACTGGCTGTGCCAAAGAGCCATCCTTGCACCGAAAAACGACAGTGTGAAGAGTCACCAATAATCAGCTTTTAGCTCACTTGCCCAGCATTCTTCAAATTTACAAGTCAGTTGATACCGTTTGTAATACAGACGATGCAGTCAACTACCCAACTGAGTTTCTTAACTCTTTTGAGCCACCTGGAGTACCTTCACATATTTTAGAGTTGAAGATTGGTGCACCTATTATGCTTCTGAGAAATTTGGATCCGCCTTCACTTTGCAACGGCACGAGATTATCTGTCAAGAAACTAATGAAGAATGTTATTGAAGCTACTATAATGACTGGACATGCAGCAGGCAAAAATGTTTCTATTCCAAGGATCCCGATCATCCCATCTGATGTCCCATTTCAATTTAAACGTCTTCAATTCCCGATTCGTTTGAGTTTCGCCATGAGCATCAATAAGGCACAAGGG
Organism: Macrothele yani; assembly: GCA_039090855.1. NCBI lineage: Eukaryota > Metazoa > Arthropoda > Arachnida > Araneae > Macrothelidae > Macrothele > Macrothele yani. The sequence goes on along the minus strand of CM077023.1, from coordinate 18,639,709 downwards.
CAGTCTCTAAAAGTTGTTGAACTGGATCTACAAAGTCCATGTGTTCCCCATGGTCAACTATACGTTGGTTGTTCCAGAGTCGGATATGGGGGAAATCTTTACATCTTTGCTCCGAATGGAAGGACTGTTAATATTGTTTATCCCGAGGCTCTACAAGAATAAGGTACTTTTCATCTCAATCAATTTCATTGCATAAGACTTCTGCTTTCAAACTTTTTGAATTATTTACATTGGACGTGACAACTACTAAATAATTCAAATACATTTTTTTATCCTAATATTCTATTCCGGGAAGTTGTACTACGAAGTTGTATAAACCTTGATTTGCCAGTCTTACTTTAATTGCCGATATAGCTTTGACTTTATACTATCACTAGCCCGCCAACAACGGGTACAACAGGCTAGTAATATAATATATTAAACAGCCATAGTGACACTACACAACCTTGCCTGCCTCCTGCACCAATAAAAAACCATTTTGATAAAACGCCATTCACTCGTACACAGGCTCTACTGCCAGCATACATGGCTTTTACACTATTAAGTAGATTCCCAGTAACACCGTATTCATTCAATACCTTCCATGGAAGTGTCCTATTTAACTCAGTTGTAAGCTTTCTCTAAATCTATGAAGGCAGCAAAAACTTTCTTACCAACAGCCAGATACTTTTCAATCATCATGCATAATGCAAAAATTTGGTTAGTGCAGCCTTTACCAGACATAAAACCACTCTGAACATTCCATACTTTTTGATGTAAGACCTCATACTTTTTCAATAACGACCTTACCAAACACTTTACCTGGCACACTCAGTAGGCTAATACCACTATAGTTCTTGCAGTAAGTCTGTTCACCTTTTCCCTTGTACAAGAGGACAATAATAGCGTCCTTCCAAGCCCAAGGGACTATTCCTAACTCCCAGTACAACTGACAAATTTCAGTTAACCAGTCAATTACGAAGTCACCACCATATTTCAACATGTTGGCAGTTATGCCATCAACTCCCGGAGCCTTACTGTTCTGGAGAGATTTTAGAGCTTTACACACCTCTTGAGATCCCTCCTGTGCTTCCATCCTTCACTATGACATCTGCTTGTGTCTCAGAGAAGTATTCACCCCATCTTTCACTTAACTCATTGGGCTCCCATATCATTTCCCCAATCCTATTCTTTACACAACTTACAACTTTATTTCCCCTGTTTTTCCCAGATTCTCGTGCACTTCCAGAAAGTCTATCTTTCCAAAAAGCCATTTCATGCCTTTCCACCTTCTCCTTTCCTATCTTTTGCCTTAATCTGGCAAACCAGCTTAGCTGCTTCATGCTTCTTACAGTGATATTCATCCACAGAAACTCTGCCTTGCAACATCCCCAAATAGGCATCCTTCTTTCTCTTTATTGCCTCTTCAGTCTCACTATACCACCAAGCATCGCCTCTATTGCTATCCACTATTGTGGTGCCACAGACCTCTTCAGCAGTAGTGACAACACAGTTCTTAAAACATTCCCACTTCTTTTCTACATCCCTCTCACATGACTTCAGCTGCTGCAGTCGTTCTCTGAGTAAGTTAGAGTAACACTAATGTTCCTCAGGGAGTCTTTCAACCTTTATTCTTTCCATTCGAGGCCTCTTCCTATTCCTTTTCCTCCAACTAACATTCAGTTGATTGGAGAAGTTTCTTTTACGAGGAATTAAAACTGACATGGTTCAATTAAAAAAGCACTGCTTAATGTGATCATGTCGGTGCGTTGGTAATTTGATAACATTAAGCATCATTGAAAAATTTTACCTTATTTATAGGTACTGTAATATACACTGTATTGCAATTGACCTTTCTTTAAATATTTTTCGAATTCGTAATTATATTATTGGAATTTTATCGTACATTTTGTTTTCGCCCAAAATTGGGATCATACGTAATAGAGGATATACTGTACATAAATGAATCATAAAAAAATTATTTTTACATACCTTTGTGATATCTTACACTTTTTCGAAAAACATGTTAATTGTTGTTTGCTTTACTGACACTAGTTTTTCCCCCGATAAAGTTTTGCAGACTATAAAAATCTTCATAATTTTCAGTTGTAGCACCATTATGTTCTAAATACCGACGTATAACACTAAGTGCCTCACGAGTTTCATTTGTTGTTGGTGTTGTATCCGGCTGCATCTCAACAACTTCACTTTCTTCCTCATCTTCCACCAGATCATTCATGAATGATATCATCATCAGTGAAGGGTGCAGATGTGGATAAATTTTCATCAATGTTCATCCACTGCTGAAATTCTTTGCTATCCTCTTCATCACCACTTTTTTCCGTGATTTCAATTTTCTGTTCATCTCGCAATCCTGCTTTAGCAAAACAGTTGACTATAGTGTTCACTGTCACACATTTCCAGGTGCTTGCCAACATGTGCAGCACATCTAGTACAAATATTTCTTTTGCAACTTCCGCCGCCATAACTTGATTGCTGGAATCAATCACTTCGATGATTTTCCTCTTCATTTCTCGCCTGTATAGGGTTTTCACTGTTTTAATTACTCCTTGATCTAGAGGCTGAATGAGAGATGTCGTGTTTGAGGGCAAGAAAACCATTTTAATGTTCCTTGGCTGAAGATCGTTAGGATGCGCTGTGCAATTATCGAGAATCGACTCAATCTTTTTCATTTTTAATTCTACATCCCATTTTCTGATGAACTTCGAGAATATCGCCGAAGTCATCCATGCATTGGAATTTGCTTCATAGTCTACTGGTAAATGTTTAACTCCTCGAAAACATCTTGGGTTCATGATCTTTCCAATAACAAATGGTTTCCGCTTGTCCGCACCTGCCATGTTGCAGGTTAACAGAACAGTTAATCTGTCTTTCTGCTTCTTTCCTCCAGACTTTGAAGAATTTTTAAAGTCCAAGGTAGGGTCTGGAAGTGCTCTGTAATACAGTCCTGTTTTATCTGTATTGTAGATTTTCCCTGGTTAAAATTCCTTTAAAAGCTCAGGAAAGGTTGATGCTAACCAGATGTCCGTTGCAGGCTTATCAGCATCTTGCTTTTCGCCATAAAGTTTCTTAAAGATGATGTTGTTCCTATGTTGCCATCGCATCAGCCAACCTTCTGAAAACGTAAAATTTGTCTCCCATAATTTCTTAGAGAAATTAATCACTTTCTCTTTCAAAAGACCCCGACTAATTGGCGCATTTTGCAGTCTGGCTTGTTTAAACAAATGCAGAAGTGCTTCTTCCACATTTTCACTTTTGCCAAATTGCTTTCATTTTCTCTGCAATTGCTTATTCTCTATCTCAGACGATTCAGTTTCCTCCCTTGACTTCAGAATTTTGCACGACAACAGTTGGGAAATTCCGAGTGTAGCTGCAGCAGTTCGTTGGGGACATTTTCCCATAGCATCAAACTTCTGCAAAATTTCTTTCTTTTGACTTATTGTCAAATCTTCGACACGAAATGAAAAAGGAAGACAAAAAAATTGTGCCTTAACAATTTAAGTGCCAGCTTATTTTATCGCAGCAAACAGAGTAGAGTGAACATGGGTGAATGCGGGCAGGACACTCCCACACTGCTGCACTCTCTGAAAGCCCCCCCCCCCCCTTTGGATGGCCGCCCCATCTCACTGTGGAGACCGGGGAAGGTCAGAGGAGGGGAATTTTGGGAATCACTTGCACACCCTTTGAACCCTTTTGTTCCTAAAACGTCCGATGCGCTTGGGCGGGTGGGGGTGTCTTCATGCTTATCAGAGTTGCTTTTCTATAAACACCCTGCCCATTGAGTGCCCTAGGGAAAAGCATTCTTGTTTCACAAACGAAGCCTGTAAGGGAATTTTTGACAAGGAATACGAGATCCGTATATGAGATAAATGTACGAGTCAAATTTCTGATAACAGTAAGCGGTGCTTTGATAACAATAACCAGTGATTTTAACATAGTTGTAAATATGTTCGTTTGGGTTTTCACAATTCAGTAACATTAAGTGGTGATAACATTAACCGTGATCACATTAAGCAGTGCCCACTGTATTTTGAAAAAATGACTCCTTGGGATCCTGTAGTAACAAATACAACAGCTCTTACAGACAAAAATCATATTTAAACAGAGCTTATGTGTGAGAAAAATGAAGTGCATGAATGCAAGTCTTACATAAGCTAAAGCTAAACAACTTAATTGCCAGAATGTGCAGATTAATTTTAGTTGAATGTGTGTTAAACACACTTCCACTAGGTATTGTAAATGTAGATTTCTAGTTCACTAATATATCAATTCTAATTTATAGGACTGTGAAAATTCCTCTACATTGGGTTAGCTTTTGCCATGATCAGTATAATTCTCACAATATCTGATTTTCCAGACATACTATTCTGCTGCTGGAAGGAAGGAATCTTTTTTTATGGAAAAGTTTTCTTAATACGTTAGCGTAATTTTATTATTATTTTTTAATTCACTGTTGTCAGCTTTTACTGGTCGTATGGGGGAAATGTTTTTTTAATGCTTGCTAGTTCTAATCATGATCATCATTATCCATGTGTCATCTGTTTTCCCAGAAGCACTTTTTTCTCTATTAGGGATTGTAACAGTATGTGCATTTATGTTTGTTCCTATATCTTTGCATCTAAAAAGCCAGATTTTACCCCCCCCCCCATCAAATTTCTGTAATAATCATGATTTTACTTGCATTTCCAATGTCTTGGTAGTACAAACTCTGTTTAGATGCAGCAAAATTGCACTTTTTTTTATTGTTTGAATACTGCTGATCGCACAATTAGAAAGTTTAAAAAAAATCATAAAATACATTCAGCATGGGAGGTTTAAAACTTTTTCAGTAGACTTGCTGATTACACCTGAGGATTTGGTATCATTCTTGTTTCTCAGTGTGATGATATCTTTCAGGATCATGACCGTTGCATTGCAGCACAAGCGATTATATTTATTACGCAATGTTTCAGTGTTTTGCTGATCATTAAAATCCATTTTGCATGTGTGATGTTTAAAAGGCTCTTTACTCCACCCCCACTCCCTTATGGGGTGTTTTGTTACAACTTAAACTGAAGTCGTTTTATAGTTAAATTATGGGTCATTTCACGTGAAATCAACACAGAAAAATATGATTTTCAACCTTGTGTCTTTTGATTTTATTGAAATTTGGTATGCAGTTAGATGGCTGTAAGAAAAAAATTCTGTTAAAATTTTGACTCAAAAGAGCCTTTAGTTCTTTTCCTGCAAAGAGCTGAGCTTAGGAAAAAAAAAGTGCAATTTCGGGGCTGCCATCATGTCTTAAAATAATGATTTTTCTGTTTGTTTTCAACTTGCAGATTTAAGACTGGTCTTCTTGAAAAGCTGTTTTTATGAGCTTTAAATGTGATATGTAACACATCAATCATATTAAAAATATTTTCAAATTCATTAAAATTGACCTTGAATTGCATAAAACCCCCATTTTTTAAACAAATTTTAAAAACATATTTATTTTTGTATTTTTTACATATTGTTAAATTTTTATAATAGGACAGCAAAGGGTTCTCAACTTATAAAATATTGAAACACTGAAATTTAAATTTCCATTTACTTCAGCTTTGAACACCGAGTGCTCTTTAAACATGTGAAACAGACATTCACATAGCGATGCTTTCTAGAAAAAAATGTATTTTATGGCGCACACAATAAACTAGATTACTGTTTCAATATGTGCTTTAACCTAAATTTTGAATTTTAATGTAACTTAATTGGCATTAAATGTCATACTCTACTATTTCACGCGTTATTTAAGTTCTGCAATCAGGAGATTAATAAATCATGTTAAATGCAAATGAGGCACAGTATCAGTAATTAAAATCAAGAAATATTGAACATTGTATCTACTTACAATATCTGTAGTGGCCGTCAGGGCTTCATCTGTATGCTTGTAATGAATCCACTCTCAAGACGTTGCCCGTAAGTATTCGATTCACTCAATGAATGTGAGCTTTTTGCAATTGTGAAGTTCAAAAAAAAAAAAAAAAAATTCATGATATTGTAAAATCTGCACCTGATAAAATTGAACAAGATGGATTTTTACAATGAAGGCAAATAAATCCTCTACAACAACAAAACATGAAAACAAATTCAAAATTTGCCCAAACTTTTAAACGAAATAAAATCCTGAAGAAATAATTATCTTGATTGAAAAGCACCAAACTAGTTTCTGCTAATATTCAAAGCTATCATCAGTGGTAGGTGCAAGGTCGCTATAACTACTGCACTAACACGATCAGGTATGCTGCTCCACCCAAATGCATGTTCAGCCCCGTCGTGTGGACATTTGCGCATCATGGTTTGGGTTTTACTGCGCACCTATATGGTGTCGCCATCTGTAGTTAAACAGAACAATCAAGTAGCATTTACAGAGTAGAAATATGCATTTGTATTTTAAGTATTATTTGATGTAAGCTGGTTTTTTTTTTTTTTTTTTTTTTCTTCTTGAAATGTGTTTTCTCCTGTTCAATAAGGTATCTCCATGCACACTGAAGTTCCACTGGGCTATTCACGTTACAGTTGTATCTTTTAGTTTTTTCAATGACCTCAGCCTCTGAGTTCAGAATCTGGGCATGTGATCTATGCGATGTTATAATTTTCACGTTAGTCCAATCTGGGGTTATAGTTTCTGATACAATGCTGTATTAATGGAAGTTTTTTCATCTCTTCTTGTCCAATTCGTAATATGTTAATTTAATCTAGTCAAAAATCTTCTATGTGTACTTCCGATGGTATATACTTTGTCTTTTGGTTAACTGTTGGAATGACATAAACACCAGGTTTATTAGGAATTGATCCATTATTAGTGGTAGTAAGTATACCTCCGTTATCAATGACTGTTTCATCTATGTCAATGACTGTTATTAATTACTGTTTTTCATTGATAACGGAGCTTCCCCAGTAGAACTTCAGTTTGCATGGAGATACCTTATTGAACAGGAGAAAACACGTTTCAAGAAGATAAACAATAAAAAACAGCTTACATCAAATAATACTTAAAATACAAGTGCATATTTCTACTCCGTAAATGCTACTTGATTGTTTTGTCTAACTACAGATGGCGACACCATATAGGTGCACAGTAAAACCCAAACCATGATGCGCAAGTGTCTACACTACGGGGCTGAACATGCATTCCGGTGGAGTAGCATATGTGAGCGTGGTAGTTACGATGACCATGCACCTACCACTGATGATAGCTATGAATATTAGCAGAAACTAGTTTGGTGCTTTTCAATCGGGAGATTTATTTATTTGTGCTTCACAGTCAAGATGATTATTTCTTCTTCAGGATTTTATTTAGTTTTTAATTTGTTTTCATGTTTCGTTGTTGTAGAGGATTTATTTGCCTTCATTGTAAAAATTCATCTTGTTCAATTTTATCTGGTGCAGATTTTATTTTTGAACTTGATAATTGCAAAAAGCTCACATTCGTTGAGTGAATCGAATACTTACGGCAACATCTTGAGTGGATTCATTACAGGCATACATCTGAAGCCGCGACAGCTACTACCGATATTGTAAGAATGTAATGTTCAATATTTCTTGATTTTAATTACTGATACTGCGTCTCCATATGCATTTAACATCATTTAGTAATCTCCTGATTGCAGAACTTAAATAACGTGCGAAACAGTAGAGTATGACAATGTCAATTAAGGTTACATTATTTTGGCAATGTAAATATACGTTCATCGCGAATTGGCGAAATTTAAACAACAATATATTTTAATTTTAATATGGAATTTAGCATATTTCCAAAAATAATACTTTAACGAATGCAACTCAGCAGCAGTAGAATTTTTTTTTGTTTTTTTTAAATCATGGTGACAAATTTCTTATTCATTTTCCTTACTCAGGTTTTTTTTTTTTCTTTTTAATTGACACCTAACAGTTTAAATTCATAAAAACTGTGTGCAATGTTTTTAAAACCCCTACAGATTTGAATAATGTGATTTTGTGAAATGTATAAAGCTAGGAAGATTTTTTTGTGGGTTCAAAATGTTACGGTTCTCCTTTTTCAGTTTATGCTTAATTTTGGTTTCAAATTTCTCGGTGGATGGTCACTTTTGGTTGTTCATCCATAATACATTACTGGGTAGTTGCTTTTAGTTTCACTTTCCCGAGCAGGTAGTTGCTTTAGGTTTCACTTTCCCGAGCAGGTAGTTGCTTTAGGTTTTACATTCCTGAGTGGCTGGTTACTTTTGGTTCTGGTTCAGTGAACCTTGGAAGTTCTGTGCTTGAAATCATTCTTGGGAATTGTTTGACAAGAATGGTATAACCACATATAAACAATAGATAGTGACAGATACAACAATTCTATAAAGTATGACAAAATTAAGTGATGAGTTTATTAGCATTTTTATTGAAAAATTAAATATTGTATTGGAACATTTCTATTGGCCCCCGAGCAGTCAAAAATTTCAGACCAAAGACAAAGCTTAAATGTGGCAAATTTTTGGTTGTATGCGATTTTGCCCAAAATTACTCATTTCTCTTACAAGGTGCACTTTTAGGTATTCCATTGGAACATCAGTGAAGCAGCAATACATCCTTTTCTTGCTTATTTTAAAAATGAAGAAGAAACAACTGCAGTTCACCTTTTGCAGCGATATCTGATGATATTTCTAAATGACAGTTTCAGTTTTATTCTAAAGCATTTTTCTATTTCTCTGATGGGTCTGCTGCTCAGTATAAGAAGAAAAATAATTTTATTAATTTATGTTCTCACCAGGAAGACTTAAGTGTTTCAGCAGAGTGGCATTTTCATACAATTTCACATGGAAAAGGTATCTGTGATGGGCTGCCTAATCATTAAACATCTGGCAATATGTGCAAGTTCGCAGCGACCTCGTATATCACAGATTATGACTCCTTGTCAGTTATATCGAGTGGGCCAAATACTCAAACTTGTGGTTTTGTTTTTCGTACAAGCAAGGGATACACTTTTAAAAGAACGATACAGTAATGCAAAGGTAATTCCGAGAACGCGCAAGTTTTACTTTTTCAGACCCGTTGATGATGACAAAATTCAAGTGAATATATTCTCAAATTCCCCAAATTCAAAAATTTAACTGGTGACTAAAACAATGTCAGGAATAGAGCTCTGTGACTTAAGGGGTATTTCACCTGCACATATGCAGAAAAATGGTGGGTTAGATGTGTACTGAATGTATATGAAGAGACTGATCAGTTTTCTTTATCCAAATGGACCATTATCGACATACTATTCTGCTCAAAAGCCAGACATTTTACTTGTGCATAAAACTGAATTTAATGAGATATTAGATGTGTGCCGATTGGAAGAACGTATACATTATCTGCTGACGATACAGGTAAGACAATCCAGAAATACTGGTTCCTGCATTGCTGACTAAACACTGCTTCTGAATATACAGTTCTCTCTTACGAGAACTGATTTTTTGCCACTGCATTGCTTTTGAACTATTGCACGCTTGCTGTTTTGTTTTGTTTTTTAAAGCAAGAACTTACTATACTTTTCAGTACAAGTCACGTAGGACTCACTTATCCCATCTTACTATAACATTTTTAAACTAAGAAATTGAAAGCATCTCTTCTTAGGGGTTTTTAATGTTCCTTTAGATCGTACTCTGTAAATGAACCTACTTTTCTGGACTGTTGAACAGCAAATTTTTTTTTTTTTTTGCAAGTAAGCAGTAATTTATCTAACTGCAAAATTGTGACTTACTAGTAAATTTAATTCCTATTCAACCCATTGCTGTCCGAGCATGAAATTTTCACATGATGTACAAAATGCTCAAGAAATTCAAATATATATTTTAGGAAAGTTAAATTTTTTTTTTTTTTAGAAATTCAAGGTCAGGGGTCAATTTTAATGACCTTGAATTTTGTTTTCGTTTTTATGCCATATTTCGTACCTAAACAAATGCTTTAAAACAAGACCAATTCTACAGCTCTATCTTTCATACAAGATGAGATATTGCTATAAAAAAGCAAGATAGCATGCCTAAAAAAATTTTTTTGTAACTTTGAATGCTCACAAAATTTTAGTAAATTGTACAATCTCTGTAAATCTTGAGTAGAATTTTGTTTCTTACAAGGATCTATCTTTAATCTAAATTTCATCAAAAATGGAGTACATTGAGTTGAATGCTGTGTTGTGTTGGCGTGAAATGACCCTTACTTCTTTGATTGAAATAGTGTTGTCATGAATTGTTTTAGTACTACTCTAGTAACTGTTAAACTGTGGTTATAATTGAAAGCACTGAGGATTTGTAAAAAGACTGGTGGGTTACTGGGAAGGTTAAAAGTGGTTCAATTTCTTTGCAAAAAGGAAAAAAAAACTTGTTAGTGTGGAATTAAATATATATGCAAGTGAACCACTCTCAAACTGTGGTTATAATTTAAGCTTGAATCAGGTGCTTCTACAAACATTATACGTGACTTAAACTTCATTTTGATGGTCAGTCCATTTGATGCACAAATCAAGTCAGAGTAGTGTGACATCAGTAACACTTTTAAAGTTCTTCATATTTAATGAATACTTTAGAATTTTACTGTATTCATTACTTAAATGTAAATGAATTAAAAGGTACCTGAAGTCAAATTCTTTGCTGAAATTCATAAAGAATAATTCATTGCAATAAAGAAATTGAATCATAAACAAGATCATTGTATATATATTTTTTAGTATTTTGATGTTTGTCATGCAACTAAGGTATTAATGGTTGAGGAAATTCAGATGGCTCTCAGAACCTTTTTTACCTCTTTTGGTTTTACATTGTTGTGAATGCATGGAAATATTGTGTCTGTTTAGCATTCTTACTATTATTATTTTTTTGCTGATCTTTTTCAAACAAGTGAAATATTTATAATTTATTCCAGATTCTTGTAGTGATTGAACCCTTGCTTATTGATGAAGATTATTATGCCCGTGTAGAAGGCAGAGAAATTATTTCTAACTTGGCTAAAGTAAGTTGAATTAAGCCCATTATTGTTCTACATGTAAGCATTGTAAATGGTAAAATATTAGCGTGCCTTATTTACTTAAAGAATATTTGTACCTCACATTTAAATGAATGTGTAATGAGTGTATTATCAGCTGTGTAGTTGTAACCATATGTCCTTTTCTTACCTGTAAAATTGTTCCCTTAAATGTTCATTTTTTATTTGTTTTCTGCCAGAAAAATAGCCATACACAATAATAACTTACCTTTACTTTGATTTTCCAGAATAGAAAAGTTATGCCAATTAGATTATACTTAATATATAAAAAAATCCTTTATTATTTAGGTCATCAAAACAGCCATTAGGTACTGGTGGCGAAACACATTTTATCCCCCTTGGAGAAATATTTCTTCACGAAAACATAGAAGGTGCAAACACTCGTCATTCATTATTGACACATACTGCTATATTTTCTACTGTTTCCCATGTTAGCCATCTGTTTAGGAAACTTAAAATTTATATTGCCCTGAAGTAGGAATGAAACTTGCATCTGCTGATTTTTGTTTGAGCATGCTACCATTACACCACCCAGGATAACAAAATTCCTAGCAACTGAAACTAAGCAGCTGTATCTTAAGAATCTGAATAACATTCAGATTTGCACTAGTCGAAGCAATCCATGCATTCTCATAGTATTGATGCCCTTATCTCATCCAGATGTGGTATAGATAAATAACTATACTCCAATTCACCCTAAAAGTGTACTGTTGGTAAAGGCGGGAGAGCCTCATTATGACTCTTCGTGGAACGCAAGAACAGTATCCATCAACATTAATGTGCTCTCCTGCTGTTTCCTTTCTGATCCCACCCACACATCTCACAAGCAGTGGGCATTGTGAGCTAGGGTCTGGTGCTTCCCCTACTGCCTGTTTAAGTAACTTACCCTTCGAGTTTCCCCGATTGTCAATTTATTGTCCCTGTGTTGTTAATGTTGGGAGTGGTCTTCCACCCCTTCCCCCTGTCCGAGTTGTATCCCAAGTGGGCAGAAACAGCCAAAAGTGTGAAGCTCTTGATTCAGCAACTTCTTATAACAAATTTATGTCCAAAAGCGCACTAACTTCTGGAACTTTTTTTAGATGGCAATTTTGTGTGATAAACTACTGAGCAAACACAAATGGATTCTGAGCAATAATTCCACTGGTTTTTGCTCAAAACTCTAGGGACTACTTTTTGTAGCGGAGGTAGCTGTTTCGCACCCTACATAGTGGTACACTCTTAGGTTGACTTGGAGTATAGTGCTTCAGATCATGGATATCAGTGGAAAACAATTCCCTTTTGAAGAAATAGTTCTTCACAAATACATGGGAGTTGATTGTGTCTCCCAAGTATTTGTGAAGAAGCATTTCTTCAGAGGGGATTTCATCTATGATGTGGTCACATGTTTAATAGGCTAGAAAGTGCATTCCTTTCGCTCCCCCTCCTATAAATAAAGTTACACAGACCTTTTAGATGAAAAATAATTTAATTTATTTGTGCGAGTCAGAACTAGCACCACTACTAATAGTTACATTTTTTTTTCATGTTTCTAAGTCTGCCTCAGTACTAAACCCTCAGAAATTTTGGGGGTGGGGGCAATTAAAATAAATGAAATTTCACATCTGCAATTCAAAATAGAAAGACAACAGTAAATCTAATTGAGGTGTGGCTATTTGGCATCCCAGGATGCCATGCTACAAATAGGAAATTAAGAAAAAAAAGAAATCAGTTTTAAAGGTGTATAAAAACTACACTTCTATGTTCCAAAATGGAATTAAGAAGTCTAATCAAGATTAAGCTCCATGGGAGGGATTGTATCAGTAAGCTTCCAGAGTGCACTGATGATTTGAAAGGGCATGGAATTTCATTTCTGTGCTCCAAAATATGAAAGGAAATGATAAAACTAACTGAAGTGAACTATGTAAGGGGGAATAAATGAAAAAAGAATTGCATCCATGATCTCCCGGAGTGCCACTTTTTGGGCCTTGGAAATGAAATAGAAAATGTAAAATATACATGAAATTTTTCTTTATGTGCTCCAAAACTGAAAGAAAATGACAAATTCAGTTTAAATGAAGCTGGGAAGGGGCACTGAATCCATGAGCTCCCAGACTGCCTTGCTTGTAACTGACATTGTGGAGGGGTGGGGGTGTAAATGTGCAGATGAACAAATATTTATATATGACATGGAAACAAGTACAGTGTAACTTGAATAATTCGAAGCTGAAGGGACCACAAAAATAATTTGAATTATCGACAAATTTGAATTAGGCAAGTTTGAATATGGGCACATTCAAAAATCACTTCAAGTACTGTAAAAACCAACATATTTTATTCATAACATACAGAAAATAATACAGTACAGTAAATTTACATATTTTTTTGTAAAAAAATGTGAAATTTTGGCCTGCTTCTTAGAATTTATGTTATGGGTAAGTGTAAATTCCTCAAGTTTATTGAGTGAATGAAATAAGAGAGTCACTTAGATTCTGCTGTCCCTCAACAAACTTCCTTAACTGTTGGAGGTGAACCAAGGCCTCTACTGAATTTGGAAGGTGCTCTTCAGGAAATTCTGGCTGTTCTAGTTCTTCATCTGAAGATACACAAGTAGGTCTTTTTATTCAAAACATCAGCCAAATTCTCATCATCTGTGAGCTCACCACAAACAGCCAAATTGTCATCAATGCTCACAAAAGTCTCATACAGTACATTATGGCCTACGTCTTCCCAGTACTCCACAGTGGGTATGATCTCCTCACCACCATTATCTTGATGTAGTTGAGACTCACCGAGGTGCTGGAAGCCTGCTTTTCGGAAACAGTTGACTATAGTTTCAGGTTTAACTTGTTGCGATGCACTGCGAGTCATACGACCAGCTTGTGGAAGGTCTGTTCTGAAGCAATCTTGTGTATCAATACCTGATAGAATTGTCTGGACTACATGGTGTCGGTAGAAGTGCTTAAAGTTCTTAATCCCCCCTGGTCCATGGGTTGAATTACTGAAATCATACTCAACAGAAAGAACAAAACCTTTACATTTTCCAGCGGAGGGTATGGTGTTATGTGCTGTACAGTTGTCAATAAACAACAAGATCATTCTGTTTTCTTTCTGAATTTTTTATCAATTTTTAGAAGCCATTTTTCAAAGATGTCACTCATCATCCATGCTTTTTTATTTGCTTCATATTCAACTGGCTTAGTTTTTACATTTTTGAAGCAGCATAGGTTAGCTGATTTGCCAATCATTAATAAAGGAAGTTTCTCCAATCCATCTATATTAGCTCCGACTAAAATCGTTATCCGTTCTTTGCTATGTTTTCCACCACTGCAGCGTTCACCTTTGAAGGCTAATGTTTTGCCTGGGGTACATTTGAAAAATAAACCTGTTTCGTCGACATTGAGAATGTTTTTAGGGGCTTTGTTCCCAATCATTTCTAACAGTTCTCCCTTCCACTCATTAGCTGCTTCTAGGTTAACATCTGCACTTTACCCACAAATAGATCTAAAAGAAATGCCATTTCTTCCTTTAAATCCATCAAGCCAGCCAGTAGTGGCCTTAAAATCATTTTTCCCCAATTGAGTGGCAAATTCTTCAGCTTTAGCTCTAACCAAGGTGCCTCTTAGTGGAATGCTTTTGCCACGTGCCTGCTTAAACCACTTCAACACGCTCTCCTCAACATCAGGATTGTCCAGTCCTCTTACCCTTTTCCTTTCTCCACCATTATGCTGAGTACCAGAGTATTCAAAATTGTATCCTTATTTTTTAGATAAGTGGATAACATATCCGGAGGTATGCCAAAGTCCTTTGCAATCTGAGCCTTTTTTTAAAATCCCTTTTCCACATCATGAATCACTTCCGCCTTTTGATCTAAAGTCAATGTTTTGTACTCACCACGGGCTGGTCTACACAAAGACATGATGAAAAACTTAGGTACAGCAGGTTACAGCACTACTCATAAACACAAACCGACATTAAAACAACCGGAGCAGGCAGTTACATTGTTCACCTCACGTAAATGCAAACAAACTAAACATCTACGGTTACAGCCCACAGCGGAAGTGTCGTGACTTTGACCCCCACTCGCCACCAGCTGCATGACAACAGCTTTCAGGTAAACCTAGAGCGGACAGAATCGGCGCTTGTGACCTCGACCTCGTAACAACACTCTGAACTTCATCTAGAACAGTATGTACCCATTTTGAAAGGTAATTGTTGAAAATATGAGATTACAAAAATGGGGTTTCTTCGAATTAAACAAAAAAAAAAAAGTTTGAATTTGTTTTTTTAAGATTATTTATATAGAAAATTCAAGGGACCAAACGAAAAATTCGAATTAACCAAGAATTCGAATTAAAAACATTGGAATTACACAAGTTACACTTTATAGTTTAGATCTTTTGCTGCTTAACAACAGAGGCCTGGGCTTTGTAAGGAGTTGATAGTTTGTCCTCACCACTATAACAGATCATAACTGTAGTTCAAAGATGTGGCAGCATGGCTAGAAGTAAAATGAATTGGATTAGCTGTAATTAAATGGAAATCAGTGATATACTGTAGAAAGATGTGAAAAGGGGCAATCCTGTTGTGGGGAAAGCTTGTATGTATTAAGTGGCTGTTCATCAGAATATGCACTCTTAACAACAGTACCTTGTTACTCCCAGAAAGAAAACTGGGCAGCCAGATGTTCCATAAAGGTTCTTACTTATAAATGTAACTGCTGTTTATTTTGTTGAAGTCTTTAATCAGCATTAAAACTTACTTTGTAATATTCTGTTCTCATATGTAGTTATGTGTTGTGCCTCACTAGTGAACAACTTTAGACATGCAGATATGATAATCAGTGAATGTATTTTAAGACTATCAGAAGCCATAGTAAAATCAAGTCAAACCTCACTTTTTTCATAGCTGTATTTGAAACATGATAAACATAGGCTAAAACATCTTTTGTCAAAAAAAAAACAACAAAAAAACAACAACATTGATATGTATTGACTTTTGGAAGGGTCCAGCTAAGACAGTTGTAGGGGAGAGGAGTCCTCTATGATTATCAGTGACAGTGGTTATGGGCAACAACTACCACTTCCTACCTGGTTTATAGTGATCTAAGGAACCTCTCCTTCCTCACCTTTGTTATGTGCAAATATGGTTACTAAGGCAGTTCATAAAAGCACAAATTAGTTGTCCATAAATTAAACTTGATAAGATTTATTGTTCATTTAATCGAACTTTTTAGCTGACTATCATTCCTCTGTATTAGTTACACAGGACTTCTGATTCAGCTGTTGTTTGTGGCTCCGGCGATGATTGCACTGCACCAAGATACTTTTAAAGCCTAACCCTTAGCCTTTACTGTTAGAATATGTTTGAGCCTTTATTCCAGCTTTACCCTCAAGGTCCATGTGAAAGTTCCTCTCAGGTAATATCTTTTCCACTGTGACCTAAAACCCTCCAGCTGCACTGCCAGAGTTCCCTGTGTTAAAACTGGGCTTCCAAAGCTCACTCTGTAAGATCCTCACATCTCTGATTCCTGGCAAAAATCACTCTGTGGCTATTTCCGACTGCTTATATGCACACACATCTCGTCCACTTTATCCCCCTGTAATCCACTAATTGTTGCTCAGAAGTCGCTGTGTTGCCCCATGAAAGGTCGACGGACAGGAAATGCATAAACAAAAATACAGTGCACTGGCACTCCTGCCTGTTAGATGCGCTTCCATTAATTGCTGCATTCACAGGATGTTTATTTTTGAAAGAACTAATGGGCTACACATAAAAGTAAGCTATCTGAAAGGTGCCAGCCTATATAAAGTGAATGTCTAATTTCTGGCTTGATGGTCATGAAAGCCATTTGTTAACCAGCATGCAATGTACACCGTAAATAATTATGAGATCATCTCAGCTCTTCCTTGGCGACAAGTCGTCTGTGTGTCAAGTCCCTAGAAGCATTCTCTGTGAACAAAATGCCTCAGTGAGCAGAAAACACACATACACACAAACTTGAATATAACTGTGCACTTTCATCTTGATATCAATCCGTGAACATTAGTATATTAATATGCAAATATTGAGCAAATTTACCATTTCCTACAATAGGAATTGCTCATAGATTTGGTCTCTTCATTACTTTGGACTTGTCAGATGTCATAGCTATGAGAAGTGGGTAACAATCAGAGGAACAGAAGTAACCCCCCCCCCTGTTTTTTTGCAGAATTAGTGGTAGATAGTTCCCAGCTTGCTGGAAAGATCCCTGTAGAATATTTAGAATATTGAACTGCAACAGTTGACATAACATGTTTATTCAGGGGCAGATCTGGACCAGAGGCTTTACTGTTTTGAAGAGTACAAGGTGTTTAAATACCTTAAGATAGACCTCCTATTCAGGGCAGGGTTCATCCTAGCTGTTTTTAGAAGGGTGTTACACCCTGCCTACCCTTTAATTAAAAAAATCCCACCTTACTAGTCCCCAAGCCTAAAATGACTGCCGTACTGCTAATGGTCCATTTGAAAGCGACATGCATTACATTACATATCATTAAGCTATTCTCTGAGATTTAGAGGTTAGCTCCACAAAGAAATACACTCTACCAGATAATTTTTACTTACTGTTGCCGTATCAAACTTCTCCATTTGTAGCGATGATGACATACAGCTCGGGCTTCACTGACATCCATCACACGCCGTAAACAAGACCTTCTATACTTCATACTCATAATCTTTTTCTCATGCATACACTCCTGAATCTGATCCTCCCATGATTTCCTTGGACTTCCTCTGCCTTTCCTACCTGCCACTTGGGCTAAAAGATTTCGTTAGTAAGCATCTCATCACTCATTCTTTCAACATGGCCAAACCACCAAAGCATATTAATCTCTGCCTTGCTAACAACATTTTGCTTCACATTACACAACTGCAACTCATCTTCATTCCTCACACAATCAGAACGTGTCTTGCCACAAACCCGCAGTAAGTAACACATTTCTCCAGCACACAAATGACTCCTATGTTTCTTCTGTAGTACCCAGGCTTCACTGCCATACATCAGAATAGGAACAATTACACTTTCGTACACAGCCATGTGGGATTCTCTTGTGAACCCATCATTCCTGTGAAAACCTCCCAAAGCAGCCATGACTTTTAATGAAGAATTCACTCGCCTACTAATTTCACCATCCAGTTTGTTTCTCTGTCAAACATGCTTCCCAAATTCACAAACTCATTCACCTGGTCAATCACAGTGCCATTTAGACTTATATTACATTCAGTACTACCAGTTCCTTTCTCAAAAACCATGTGAAAGAGATATGCACATTCATTTATTGATGATTTGCATGCAACCATTTGTAGGCTGTTAGAAAACCAGTCTATTATTACAAATCTTGGTATCTTAGAAAAGTAGGGTTAGAAACCACTCTAAGCCTTTATGGAATCACTGAAGTAATGGAGCTGGCAGAGTACTTCAACCTAGGTAAAGATGATTTACTATTAGAGTGGGATGAGTACAAATCATTGTTTCTATCTCAAACTGATATTGAGAGTGGTAATTTGCGAGTTCAGAAAATATATTCAGTTCTGTCAAAACCAGAAGGAACTGTGGGTAGAAGATTCCCACCAATGCAGAAACTTTTGCACATTACATGTACCTTAGCACTTTCAAATCCGAAAGAATATTTTATCAAATTAAACTGGTGTAGTACTTACTGATAACGCAATATACAATAATAATAATATTTTAATATCCGCAGTGAATTACTGTTGAATTTTTTCGGTTAATTAACGCGGTTTGTACAGGCTTGTTTTTGTAAGGTTGATGTATATTCTAATGCTCTTTGAAAGTGTAAACTGCCCTTTTTCCATAACAACCACCCTGCCCTTATTTAGTCCTAGGATGAACCCTGCCATACAGTATAAGAATTGTGAGAAGGAAACACCATTATCCATACCATTCAGCACCAAGTTTTGAGTAAAATAGAGACAATTAATTTCTTCATTTGGAGGAGTTAACAATATAACACTCTGGACAGATAGTAAGAGCGAGTGGAAGAATGAAAATTTCAGCCCAAAACTGTTTTTTTGTCCAGAGTTTTGTTTCATTTGGTTCGCTTTGATAGCACTAGTTAATTTACTTAAAGAAAATATTAAGTAAAGGGGGGGGGGGGGGCAGTAAAAATTGGAATAAAAACTATAATTTCTGAATTGTGAAGCAGCAAAAATTAAGCTAGTTTAAAATAAGTTCAGTGGGTACAATTTTTCGTTTTAGTGGAAATGTTGTTGAAAAGTGTGTTATGTTCCTCATGATGTTGAAGTGGTTTGAATAGTAAGGTATACAAAAGCTGTTTTTGCTAACTTGTAAATGCTCATATTATGAGTTATATGTAAGGCATTTTACCAAAACACATTCTTAATTTCCAATTTGCAAATGAACTATTATTAATTTTTAAAATTAGTTGGCTGAACTGCATGTAAATTTGAGTGGCAACAACAGGAAACTTCTTCACAAATTCAAGTGTGTTGCTTTATATGACATACTTTGCATATGGTAATTAAAGAAACTTGAATGAACTGAAAATAAAAGTTAGCTGATTAATCCTAGTAGCAGACACATGCTTGTCACAAAGAAAATGCGTTGCATGCCACAGTGCACGCCTCATTAAGGCAAAGGGAGAAGTGGCTCATTAAATCAGTCATTCTGGATTGTACTTTACTTAATTTTGCTATTAAACTATGAGAAGAAAGCTGTTCTTATAAAGTGTATGCGATTTTTCTGCGTGAGGTGGTTTGAATTGTGAGTTTTTTTGTTTGTTTTTTCAGTGTTTGTTCATTTTAAACTGCATTTTAAGTATTGTAAAATTATATATATATATATGTAAGTGCATACAGGAAACATTCTTTCTTTTTGTATCTAGGCTGCAGGCTTAGCTACGATGATTTCTACAATGAGGCCAGATATTGATAACATAGATGAATACGTTAGAAACACCACCGCCAGAGCATTTGCTGTTGTAGCATCAGCCTTGGGTATTCCTGCATTATTACCTTTTTTGAAAGCTGTCTGCCGCAGCAAAAAATCGTGGCAGGCTCGTCACACAGGTATAAAAATTGTGCAGCAGATTGCTATCCTTATGGGTTGTGCCATTTTACCGCATCTAAGGAATTTAGTTGAAATTATTGAGCATGGTGAGTGGCAGTTGTATTTTGTTAGTTTTCAATTAATGTAGCATGATTTCTGGATTCAGCTGTGTCCCAAAATGAGGGAGCCACCTATAATTACAGAATGTGCAAAACACGCATAAATATTTTAGTAACCAATAAAGCTAACATGCTTGTTAATAAATTTCAATACTCCTGTTTGCATATAGTCTGCATTTCTGGCATTGTACCTTAGAAATTCCCTCCCATGTGGTAGCAATAGTACAGTCAATGGACCACCCAGTAGAGTTCTTTCTGCCTTCAAACCCACATAATTTGAAACTGCATGATGAGAATGATTTAAGTGCCGTACAATGCATTATATTGACTACCTATTTCTGTATAATTAATCAATTAATTTCTCCTTCCAAGTCAGCATTTTACATCCCCTCATGAGTGATAGCTGTTCAGCTACTGTATGAAGCTAGGAAACTGCATTGCTAGTTTGACAGTACTGTGTGCCGTCAATCCAGCAGTTACAAAGATCAGTTGGATGGGTTATTTGAGCTGCATATTAATTTATCCCCCCCTTTGAACTGAGGTGGCCCTGTCATTCTGCGATGCTGGTAATTACAGAAAATGTAAATATTTTTTCATAAATTGTATTTGCTTGTGTCTTTAACTGTATTTTTAACATATTGCAAGTAAAATACTGGTGATGTCATATCTTGCCTTGAGAGGCATTGTGCAATGCTACTAATTCAGTTTTCACTGTTGTTCCATTTTGGGACAGAGTATATAGGTATGTATATGTATAGTTTTTAGTGTGATGTTAAAAAATTACATGTCACTGTAAAACGTTCAAATTAAATCAAGTATGAAATGGGAAGGAAATGTTTGAACTGAAAGATTAGGGTGAATGCCTGTATGGTGTGCACATATCCACACAGTTTTCTTCAGTGCAAAGCAGAATTTGTTTCACTGTGGACTTTTTTTTCCTGTACATGTTTTTGAAAATACCTCCTCTTATT
The DNA here is from genome assembly GCA_039090855.1 of Macrothele yani. Taxonomy (NCBI): domain Eukaryota; kingdom Metazoa; phylum Arthropoda; class Arachnida; order Araneae; family Macrothelidae; genus Macrothele; species Macrothele yani. The sequence goes on along the minus strand of CM077023.1, from coordinate 18,618,569 downwards.
TTGGCAGACAGTGCAACTAGAGAATATTTCATTAACTACATAGCTTCCAACTCTTGTTTCTCGTGAGGCTCCTGATTTCCTGTGTCCTCGATTTTCAGAAGCACTTGTCAAAAATCTGAAAAATGAATATTTTTGCAATTTTGTTAGGCATTTTGCAGGATTAAAAAATCTAGGATATATATACAACTATGGTTTTCTGACCATAGTTTTGCATTGTCTTATGTATTTCACAGGTCTTGTAAAGTGGGTACATAAGGCAGGAATATTAGATTTGTGTTGTTCTTCCTTTATTAAAAATCTTTTTCTGTCACATGCAGGATTCGCATTTTGACATGAAAAGCATGTTTTTGACATGGTATAATATTAGTTTAAACTGTCAAAAACCAGGCTAAAACATCAAAAATGTAATGCCTTTGAGCTGTGGGTTGCTTTATAAAACAAATATAGTAATTTAAAACAGTATACAGTTCAGTGCTGTTGCATTAAAAATTATTCATGAAAGTAAAACACAGGGAACTGTTTTACTAAAAAATAACTTCTCACCAACTACTCCAGACTAGTCAGAGTATACTGATATTTTTGTATATGAATCGTGTAAAATTAATGGAATAAAAAATGAAGCTATGCTAGATTTTCCACTTTTCAAACAGCTTAAAGTTCATTGCTATTACACTAGTTATTTTTAATAATAAAAATAACTAGTGTATAAAATGGCTCATGATTACCTTACTGCATGCAGCAGCACATTACCAAAACTTTTCACATTTTGGGGCACCTGAGTGATTATGGAGTTTGGAGTATATAATTCCAAAGTTTGAAAACATTCCTTCCACTGAAGCAGAGGCAGACGGATATGACAGAAGAAGCTTTTAAAGTTCAGCGAATGTAAAAGCAAGAACATCTTTTTAAAGCCTTCTTGTTTATAAATGCCTTTCTGCCATGGCACAGCATTCGTGTATTTTACACTAGAACTGAAATAGGATAATGGAAATGGTGCTTCCACAGTGTTGTATGCAGTTAAAAGAGGCAAACAGTCCCTGACATTTTTCTTTAGCCTGTATGTGAGCAGAATCTTTTTGATTATTTGTTAATCATTTGTCCATATGCTCTGGATGCAACATATAAGGTAAATGATGGAATGGCTTTAGTACTTGCTCCATTCTGTGCACAGAATCAATATGTGGTTGAAGTGAGCTTTCTTTCAAGAGAGAAAGCTGAATCAATTAGCATGCATGACTGTGTGTAACAGTATTTCACTGAAGAGTCTACCAACAGTAAGAGGTTTAAGTTGCAACAACAGATCTTTGCATTGTTTGTATAAATTGTAATCATTGATAAGACAGGCAATCTCTCTGTCAATTTTATCTTCATGGTTTTCCACAATACACTGAAAAAAAAAATGATCTGTTATGTGTAAAAGTATTAATGCAAGTGAACTGACTGTTCCACATTGTATCACTTGGCAGTTGAAGCTTTACAGATTGTGAAATACCTCTGAATTTTCACCACTTGTATGGTGCCTGTTTCAGATGTAAGAACTTGTTGAAGCAAGTTCAGCCAATGAGAAGACCACCCACAAACCATCAAATTTTGGTAACTTTCACTGCTCAGCAGTTGTCTTGTTTTTCCATTACCTTTTCATTGCCAGTCACAACTAACTGCTTTGACTTCACAACAGAATGTGTCCCTGCCTTTTGAACTGCACTTTTAGTTACTTGCATGTGATAGTTTTTCTTAACAGCTCTACACTCAACACTGTCATGACGGTGGGTTTTTCCTGAAGCATAAAGGTATGTTCCTGTAACTGGATCATTGTGAATATTCATCCACCCATCTTCAATTAATGATTCATTCTTACCTGTAAGTTGTTCTTTAAACTTCTGATGCAACCTAATCAAGCAGGGATCCAACCAAAGGATTTGTTTTGGGAGGATAGTTGCCAGGTCTCAGTGCTGAGACTAAATCTTGGAATGTAGCATGTTCCACAACATTAAATGAATTATTATTTGAATAAAACAACTTCACCAATTACAAATCTAATTTTTCAGCATCATAACTTGTCTTCACAATGAATTACTCTTGCATTTTTCATTGGAACTTCAGGCTCTGTACAAGTAGACCTAGCTGATGCCACCACACCAATAATTTCTCCTCCTGAGTTTGGCACTTCTTTCCACCACAATTCATTTCTGTTACCTACTATCTTACACAGTGGGTGAATGCTTGAGGTACTACACAAAACATATTCTATTGTACAGTCTGCCCACCATTTTGCAATTGTCTAACCACAAATGACAGTGTGTAAGTAGGAAGGAATTGGAATGACATCTTTGCAATTGTCTAACCACAGTTGAGACAGTGTGCAAATAGGAAGGGTAGGAATTAACTTATCTGAGGCCCTGAGAGTAGGTACAAGGTTTGCATGGGTCATGGGGAAACCTGGAAAATCACGGAATTCTGCACGGGTCATGATAATCATGGAAACGTCATGGAAAATGATTTACTGTAATTTCTATTTTTAAAGCGGAGCTGAAATGGAAAAGGCATTTCCTCCTTGTGAAAAGTGCTGTTTCCTTTAATGTAGCGGAAACCGTGAATTCTGTGCCACGAGTCCAGAATAAGACAATTTTTGACAAGCGTGGGGGCCCCAGAATCCCTTGTGAATCATTTGGGTTCATTGCAGCCGATAATAGAGAGAAGCACAATACAGGTTACAAGATTCTTTGGCGAATTTGCTGGATTCTGCTTTTTCATCATAATTTGGGTTATTCTTGAGATTAATGCAAAACTAAACAGAAATTTTCTTGGAGATGGGAAAGAGGGGGGGGTCTTTTTTTTTTTTCTCGTGATGTTGCCTCTGTCCAGTATTGCAGATAAATATCATTTTATATAAATTGCGTAGATGTTTGTATTTCATCTGGAAACTGTGGGCCACTGTTTCTGAAAACAGAAGTTAGACTGAGCAAAAAATTTCCTTGTAATCTTCAGGCCTGAGATTTTTTTTACTCAGGATTGCGTTTTTTTTTTTTTTTTTTTTTTTTTTTTTTGTCTTAATTTGGGTTATTCTCGAGATCAATGCCAAACTAAAGAGAACTTATCTTAAGGACTAATGGAGGATATGGAGTCATTCTTTTTAATCTTTAAGAACTTTGGAAAACGGAAGATAAATGGAGCAAAGGTTTCTTCCGCAATCGTAATTTTTTTTTCTTGTGTGATAGTTCTTCTGTCCCATATTGTTGTTAAATATTGTTTCATTGCATAAATGTTTGTATTTCAGCTTGAACTGTTGGTAACAATTTCCAGAAATGGAAGTTAGACTTAATATTTCCTTGTAATCTTATATTCTGTTCCTCGCAGTGTTAGCATTTATGAGGGAAATGTGTGATTGTAACTTGCACAATATCGTCAACCATTATCAATCCCCTGCTGGACGAAGATCTCTCCAAGCTTCTTCCACAACGGTCTGTCTTGTGCCAGTCTCCTCCAGGTTACTCCTGCATACTTTCGAATTTCATCCACCCATCTCCCATGTGGTCTTCTGTGTCTTTTCCTGTCCCTTGGAATCCAATCTGAAATTTCGGCTGTCCATCGAGGGTCTGTCCTGGCAGCATGTCCAGCCCATCGCCATTTCAGGGATTTAACTCTTATCGCGATTTCTTCCATTCTTTTCATTTTTCAGATCCAAGAGTTTCTTTTCTTATCTCTCCTGGTTACACCAAGCGTGCACCTCTCCATGCTTCTTTGAGTTGTCTGCAGCCTTTGTATGTCTCTTTTACTTAAGGTCCACATCTCTTCACCATACGTAAGCACTGGAAGGATGCATTGATAAAACACTTTTCTTTTAAGACATAATGGCATATTGCTCTTGAAAGTTAAAGCTCTCCAGGCAAGTTTTATACGCCGATTAATTTCTTCATCAATGTGACCCTCACTTGATATCTGCTGTCCAAGAAAAACGTACATATCTGTTATCTCCAGCTTTTCTTTCTATTTCCTGTAAAAGCATTGTTCATCACTTTTGTCTTTTGAAAGATCATTTTAATCCCACTTCTTTACTCTTGTCAGCAAGTTCCTGGATCATATTCTGCAGCTCTGATGGGGTAGTTGCAAAAATGACTAAGTCATCAGCAAAACGAAGGTGAGTTAGATAATCTCCATTAATCTTTATCCTCTTGTTTTCCCAGTTCAGTGATTGCAAGACATTTTCTAATGTGGCATTAAAGAGCTTGGGAGATATGGTGTCACCTTGTCTCAGCCCCTTTCCAATTTTTATTTGTATTGTATTCTCAAGTAGCCAAATCTTTTCACTTGCATTTTCATATATGTTATTAATAATATTAATGTATGCGTCTTCAATACTGCAGGATTTCAAAGCCATTGTAACTGCAGATGGTTTCACCAAATCAAAGGCCTTTTCATAATCTCTAAGAGCCATGCACAATGGAAGTTCATATTCCCTCACTCTTTCAGTTAGTTCTCTCAGTACGTGGATATGATCTATAGTGCTGTAGCCACTCCTGAATCCAGTTTGTTCCTCTCTGTTGAGCCATGTCCAGTGTTACCTTCAAGCGTGTGAAAGAACCTTAGTGAAGATTTTATAAACCACTGATAGGAGGCAGATAGGTCTGTAGTTCCTGAGATCCTCAATGTCACTTTTTTTATGTAGCAGGATCATTGTAGCGTTGTTCCAATCCTCAGGAATCTTCCCTTCATTAAGGCATCGAGTGAAAACTTGGGCAAGTACTGTTTCAATTTCTCCACTTGTTTCTTGTATGATGTCTACAGTAATTCCATCTTCTCCTGGAGCTTTCCCCCACTTCATGTTCCTTGATTGAATGTGCAACTTCTGCTGGGAGGACTGGAAGAACTCTGGTACCTTTCATGATGTCTGGAGTACATGTATCATCCCTTTCATATAATTTGGAGTAGAAGTCTTTCACTCTTGTCAAAATTTCGCCTCTATTTCTTGTTACAGAACCATCTTACTTTTCTCAGTGCCATAATCTGTTTCCTTCCCTTACTGAGATGTCCCTTTGCTATCTTTAGGCTTTGGTTGTTTTCAATTGCTTTCCTCACTAGTTCACAGTTGAATTTCCTTACGTCTTCAGTGATACGTTTTTCGTACCGTCTTGCATAACTCTATATTTTCCACTTTGGAAGTCGCATCTTCTTTAGTTGTCCTCATCTCTTTTCTTTTTTGCATCAACATTTTGGTTTTTCCTGATAATTTGTTCACATGCAACTTGTTCTTAAACCCAGCTAATTTTGTTTCTGTTTCCATAAGAGCTTCGGTTACTTTTCTGTTAACTTCAGAAATATCCACTTCTTCCGATGTTAGGCCTTCTAAAGCAGAGAATATGTTCTTCAGTTCCAGCTAGAAGGTTATTATGGTGTTTTTTAAGGTTGGTTATGTCAATACATTTTGTTTGTCTTTATGAGCTTGCCATGTTCGAGTTTAGTGTTGAGGTGCATCTTATATGTCACCAATCTATGGTCACTACCTGTGTTGAACTTGTTTAGCAGACTGCAATCTTCTATGACGAATTTTTTGTTACACATCATAAAATCAATTTCACTTGTCATCCCATTTGATTGTCTCCATGTCCATTTCCTGTGTGGCTTTTTCTTGAAAAGGAGTTCATGATAAAAAACCCTTCTGCCTCTGCAAACTCTAAGAGAGTATTCCCATGCTGGTTTCTGTGACCAAATTTACCTACTGACGTTTCATTCTGTTGCAGTTGCCCTATTTTTGCATTGAAATCTCCCATAATTATCTTCAAGTGCTGCTTGCCTTTATTATTTAGATGACGAATTTCCTCATAAAATTCTTCAATCTCTTTTTAAGGATGACTTGTAGTGGGTGCACAAGCTTGAATAATCTGAGCCTGGTATCTTCTCGAGAGTTGGATAACAAGTCGTGCAGCTCTGTCAAAAGAACTTTCAACTTCTACAACTTTATCCTTGAGTTTATTGTTTATTATAAATCCAACACCACTCGTTCTGCCAGTATCTGTCCCACGATAATAGAAGAGATGTCCACTTTTCAGTTCAATGAGATCTTGTCCTTTTCTCCTTACCTCACTTAGCCCGACGATGTCCCACTTGATCTTTTGTAGTTCTTCCAATTCAAGGAGCCTTGAATCAGAAGATAGGAAGCGTCCGTTATACGTAGCCAAGGTCAGCATCAGATGGCAGCCTAGTCCGGTCCTCCGGTGATTCTTAGCACCCTCTGCCTTCATGTCACACTGGCCGTTGCCTTGGCCAGGTACATTCCAGCTGCCGGAGACTGAGGGCCAAGATTTAAGTTGTGGAGTCATTTTGGAGGGGTCATATAGTTATATAAGTATATGTATAAATGGCAATGGGCTGGACATACTGCCAGAAGGACAGACCATCGATGGACAGACGAAATTTTAGATTGGATTCCAAGAGACAGGAAAAGACCCAGAAGAAGACCACATGGGAGATGGGTGGATGAAATTTGAAAGTATGCGGGAGTGACATGGAGGAGACTGGCACAAGACAGACCATTGTGGAGGAAACTTGGGGAGACCTTCGTCCAGCAGTGGATTGATAATGGTTGACAATGATGATGATGATGATTGTATAATTCACTTTTTTGGGCTTCCCTGACTCACTCCTTATTCTGTTGCCCTAGGTTTATGTAAACACAGTAATGCATTCAAGTTGTGTGTTATGTGTCTGATTGGTATATTGTATATTTTTTCAAATTGTGTAACAGTTTTCTGTCATTTCTCCAGATCCCTAGCTGCACTCCCCTCCCACTCTCAGGAGGTTGCAGTATGGGCAGTAACTGTCTTGTTTGCTGTGAGAGTCAGAGAATTCAATCTTTTCTCAAATGTAAACACTGGTGACCATCTGGGACTTAGTTGAGTTGGCATTAGGAACATCTTATTTTATGAAGTACAAGTTTCATGACCTTATAGAACTTACTTTCATACCGTACTTACATGTTCTTCTACCAAATTGGTAATGAAATTATTTCATAGAAAAGCCCGCAAATAGGGGGGGGGTGCATCCCAAACTCTTTTGTTATGCAGGCAAGACTTTCTTATTTCCGAAATAAAAAGAAAACTACTGTCATTACTATAAATATACTGTTGATAAGAATTTTCTTCCATTCTAGAGCATATGTTCTAGTAATTAGAAGTTATGCTAATCACAGAAAACATGGAGGAAACAGTGTTAAACCTGAGGGTGCATTGATCAATGTAAACAATCACTGGTATTTTTTCTTTTTTTCTTTTTATGTTCATATGCAGCTAGCCATGGAATTTCCCCTAGTCATTGAAAAGTCATGGACAAATTTTGGAATTTATTTCCCCTGAAAGAGTATGAAGCCTGTAGGGAGCCTAAAATTAGTCTTGACTTCATCCTTTGTCAGAGACCAGTCTTGTATCTGAACTAGGGGTACAGTTGCAAGGAACACCTGAGCAATTCCTGGAAGGCAGACTCTGTATGGGGCAGCTAAAGAGCATCCATGTGTCTTTTGTGGAATGCAGACTTGTGGGGGAGGTCGCAGAGTTTGTATAAAAATATACCAGTTCTGTGGTTTTTATTAAAATACATGAAAAAGATGGTCTGAGGATGAAAACACTTTAGTTGGATTTTCTGGCAAAAAAACTGAGTGAAAATTACCATTTGGCATTAGTTTTTGCCTGGGTACACTACGTTTAGCTAATTGTAACTTTTTATCATATGACTACTAATCTTATTTACTGTACATTTAGCCAGGGGTCACGCTGCTGATCGCATTCTTCACAATTTGCGAGGGGGTGGGTGGTCGATTTGGCAATGAAAATATTGGCAATTATTTATCTGTACTGTTATAATACTTTGGTGAAAAAAAGAATTGAATTTGGAGAAAACTTTAAAAAAGCCAGAGCAATCCCTGGTTAGCTGTGTGACAACTATTTATTAAATAGCTCATTTTAACTGTGCACTACTTATGCATTAATAACTATATTTTGCTGCTTGTCATGGCTTAAGAAGCAGTGTTTATTTCCGTTTTTCAGGGTTTTCAAGGTTTTGACATAAAGGTTTTTGTTACCTAATGTTTTATCATCCTGACCTCATTTGCCTTTCAATTCTTAGTAGTAAGCAAGTGACAAGAAATGAACTCTTGTTCACGAGCTTCTCAGAATGAAAGTGAAGGGGTGGTCATTCTCACTAAAAAACTGATTTCTAGACAAAAAGTAAAAAAGTTAACATGAGTGAACTACAATAAGTACCATAATTTTTGGGCTAAGAGCCGGCTCTTACGTTACTAAAAGTGAAATTTTTCGGGTGTGTGGCCCTTATGCCGAATTTGTTTTCGATAAGACTGTTTCTTCCCTCCCCCTTTTTTTTTTTCATGCAGATGCTTAGTAAATTTTTTCAAACCACGTCTTTTTTTTTTTTTTTTTCACAAACTCTACTGTGATCAAGTTTTATACTCGTATGTTGGACACGTCTATTTAAACGATAACTCCGCTGTCCTGATGTTGGTTTAGGAGGGAAAGTGGGGGAGAACAGGAATGCCTGACTCAAATGCCCTTTGCGTGGGGGTGGAATGGGGACATAAGCACACAGACGAGTAGCATGACGTCTGAGGCTCCTGTGGATAGCGCGCCCAGCATATCTCTTTCGTTGGCTGCAGCATACATCATGCAGGAAGGTGCGATGCAACCAAGGGAAGGAACATTGATTTTCACTGGGGTGGGGAGAACGGCTTGATGGGCACTTTCCTGGACAAAAGCTTAAGAACATGAACAATGCAAAAGCCTGCCCCAGGATGATTCCATTGGCAGAGACCTATTCCAAACAATACTGGCTGGACGGAAAGACAAATTCTGTTCACTCTTCTTGGTTATCTGGCATGCGATACAGGTGTTTCTTGGCTCTGTGCTCCTGAGTTTTGCTTCAAGTTTATTTATTTATTTATTTTTATTTTTATTTTTTTTTATTGACTGACGATAGCGGAAGTTGAAGGCTTCGGCTGGAAAATAAAAAAAGAAGGGAGAACTTTCCCATTCATATAAAAGCGAAGCTCAACGCGAAGGCTCAGTACGCAGTAAATGAAAGTAGGTCAAACCACTTGAAAGAGAGAAAGCGGCACCGCTGTTTCGAAGTGTTGGCGACCAAATCCACGAACACGTGTGAGGCAGCTGGTAAAAGGAAGCGCAACTTCATTCTAACAAAAACATCTCTAGATGAGAAAAAAAGCATAACATAGAAGGAACATATTATTAAAGAAAACATTAATCGAAAGCATTACAAGCGATAATTTATAAGTTAATTACTTCTAAGATGGATTCTATTGTGGTGAACAGAGAACCATCCTGTAGCAGACATCCACATTGAATGGAATTTAGACAATTGTGCAGTTTTATGAGCAATGCGATATTCTAACGGGAGTCTTAAAATTAACTGTGATTTATATTGATTACATAAATGGTTTTGAGCATTTAATAAAGGCAAACAAATAACATCATTAGCATGATTAATATAAAATGTATAAATAAAAATTTTTGCCAGTATGAAAAAATAAGTGTATAAAGCAGATCAACACTGAGTTGCAGAATTAGCCTTTGAAGTAAACATATAATCACATTGGGCGTGAGTTAATTCATGAAAATAAGGAAGATAATTTAGCTTTCTGAGTAGCACCATGACTTCACAGGTGCGGCTCTTATGGCAACTTTTGCTTCCAAGATTGCAAAATTTCTCACCTGCGGCCCTTACGCCGATGTGGCTCTTAGTCCGAAAATTATGGTACATAAAAGTGTGTTTTAAATTACTTTTTTTTTCTTCTTTTCTTTCAGCCATAAAGAAAAACAGGGTTGAGGTAAAATCCTTCCCCAAAAGTCCACTCTTGTGTGGGGTAAATTGTTTTTTTTTTTTTCAATTAAAAAAGGGTAGGGAAAATACCCATGTTTTTATTCACAAGTGTGTAAGATTCCTGGTTTAAAAAATTTAAACTTACCTGCTTTATATTTTATAGTTCTGTTGAATTTGTTGGTATTGATACATATTTAAACCAGTTGATTAGAAGACTGTGATATATTGCTTGTCAAGTGCCAGAATATAATGATCACATGCTTTGGTTTTTATATTAGGTTTGGTCGATGAACAACAGAAAGTCCGAACTATAACTGCTTTAGCCCTGGCTGCATTAGCAGAAGCTGCAACCCCTTATGGTATCGAGTCATTTGACAGTGTTCTAAAGCCCCTGTGGAAAGGTATTCGCACCCATCGTGGAAAAGTAAGTCTTGTGTACTTTGACTCTGTTTTTTAGTGTTGTAGTTTCTGCAGTGTATATTGTTCACACGTAGTAATACCAAATTGTTTAAGAAATTAAGTATATTTAGATGAAGCACAGCAGAATTAAACATAACCTTGGGAGTTTTTGGTGTCTCATTATTAAAACCATATCTCTTTTTTGACTTTTCTGCTAACTCATTGCTCATAACTCTTTCGTGTGCACCTTGAAACGTTTTCAATAAAATTTTATCAAAAAATGAGGAATGAGAGAGAGTTTATAGGCCACATTTTTGTGAGTGTTCCCCTTCAGTGGAGTTAGCCCCACCTGATGTATGCAAGTCAAGATCTCACTAGACCTCTTTTCCCCCCCCCCCCTCATTTTGTACTGTTGGTCACTTTTGTTTATGTATGAAAAAAATGCTATGTATTATAATAAAAACTTTTTATTTATGCATATATTTCTATGTTGCTTTTTACTCCTGCTCAGATATTTTTCGTTAAAATGATTGATATAGCACAGCTTTCTGTGGACAATTTGCTTATCACAGTATATTGTATTGAAGGAACCAGCATATTTTCTGTTTGAATATTATGTAATAAGAAGAGTCTGGTGGTTGAGTGGTCAGAGGTGCTGGCTTTTGATAATTCGTCCAAGATGGTTCTGAGGGGGTTGATTCTCAGATGAGGTGTTGTGGATGTGTTTCTCTGATGACTCTCTATTCCCCTTCCCTGGAACCAGTGGCCTGAAATAAGGGTCGAGGAACTGTTTATAGCCCATAGAGTTGCTCACAGTGGTCATATGGTACAACACTTGTATGCAATTGTTTGACCATGTCAGAACAGTAAGTAATAAAGACAACAGCTAAGAACCAGAGGCTACATAAAAGTGCTGACCTGTTCGACTTTGTGATATTAATCTAATTGCGAACTTCATTTATTATAACTAAAAGTTGCTGACAAAAGTTATGCCATATATCAGTTTCTGCAATAATGACATTTAAACCAAAAAGTATTGTACAGTCATGACTAGGGCCCGGACTTTGATTGAAAAATTCCTTATAAATGCATTTAAAAGTAGCAGAGAATGCCCTTAAAAATTGCAAAAAATGCCCATAAAATGAAAAAAAAATTTGCTTAAAATTTTTAGAAGAAAACCTACCTAGACAGTTCTTACTGTAAATTTTGCCAACAAATTTTGTATTGTCTTAAAATAATTGATAAATTATATTTCTTTTATTTAAAATAAATATTAATCGTAAAAAAATAAATAAGTAGTTAACTGCATAAGAAAAAGAAAGAATAGTACACACTAATCCCATATGAATTTTAGTTGCTTGTACACTGAAAGTCTTTCTTCATGTAAGTGCATCATAATTGCACTGAATTATAAGGTGCATCTTAATGTTTTTGGAGGTAAATGAACGTCTATTATCTGCAAGTAGGTTTTTATATCTCGAGCAGCTTCTCTCGACATCAACGGATGTGACAGGGGCATACTTGAAGAAAACAGCTTCACTTACAGCTAGTTCTTCTATACCAAAACTGTGTTTCTCCAGTTATATATGTGAGATTCTCTTCAAAGTCTGGAATCCAACATTTTTTCCCAGAACATTGTTTAATTTGGCAAAGATAGATTGTCCAACCTTGCCTTTGGCTCCTTTAAGAACTTGGCTTGCTTTTTCAATGTAACTGATTGCATCGATGAGTTCCATACCCTGCTTTTCTAAACACATAATCGTTGAGGCCAAAATGCCAAAGTTTGATTTAATGTATGCTAGATTTTCTTCTGTTTTATCTTCTGAGAACATGTGTTGGGCAATTTGAATTGAAGCAGCATCACTAGTTTGAAAACCATTTACTATAGACTTCACAGGCTGGAAATTGTTACTAAATATATGCATGCATTCAGCCATGTCCCTTAACGTGTTATTACTGGCTGTGGTGGTAAGGCTAGGCTAGGTAGGAGCTTGAGATTTGAAACATTCTATGCGATATGGTGCTTTTAGGAATATTTTTTTGACATTGGATATGAGTTGATCGATACTAGGATAATTTGGACAGATTTCTTCTGCAGTGTGATGTAAAGCATGGGCAAGGCAAGTGACATGCACCAACTTGGGATAAAATCCTTTAATTGATTTTCCTGCTTTAACCATATGTGGAGCAGCATCAGTCAAAAACGGGAGGATATCGTCATGTTGTATACCACCAGGCCATAAAAGAAATAAGGATTTGTTAAATAATTGACAGATCGCTGAGTGATTCACTTTCTCTATGATCTCCATATTCAGCACAAATATTTTGCCAGGGCAATCTGGCTCAAGCGTCCCTATTATGACGTTAGCAACAGGACAACCCTCAGCATCGTTTGTTTAATCAATAGACACAAACATTTTTTTCCTTTTACACTGTCCCTAATTTTGTCCATTGTTTCGGTGTAACACTCACGTATGTAGTTTTTTCGTAGTGTAGACTCGTCAGGTATGACATGACCAGTGTGTTTTTCCAAAAACTGGCAAAATTTAGGATGATTTAACTTTTCCAGTGGAATATTCACAGAAACAAAAACTTCACACAACTCTTTATAAAATTGTGACTTCTTGGATGTCGTCGATGAACAGTTTTCCATAAGTAAACGTTGAGATGCCTGTGACTTTTGCTTTGCAAGTTCAACAGCTCGAACATGCTTTTCTCGTCCAATATGCTGCATGTCGGTAAATCACTTTTGTGCGGCAACTTTAGTTTCACATAGTTTGCAAAATAGAATTACTCCATCAGTAGAAAAAATGTTTTCTCCAAACTCTGAAACAAACTTTCGTAAATAGCAAGATTGAGAAGATTTGCATTTAGGCATCTTTGGAAATAAACTGCTACTTTTCTTTTCAGACTGGTAATAATGACTGGAGTACATACTAACAGCTTCTATACAATTCCAGTTGCTTTAAGTGTAACCCCTCGAACACTCAGAACAGATTCTGCCTGGTATCAGAAGGTGTGTGTGTGGGGGGGGGGGCAATGGAAAAACATCCTACCTAACCCTTTCACGAACAGTGTCCAAAAATCTTATGCACAAATATTTCTATTCCATTTCTTTCCCTTCTGAAGACCACCCAACAAAATGAGGATTACTCTCAGATGTCCCTGTAGAGAGTGACACCTAATCCAAAGTAATGCTTCCTATAATTTGAGCTACCTGTTTCTTAAGGAAATATTTTCACTTCCTGAGGGAGAAAGTTGAGTATGGGTGGGGCGACGGGTGCAGGCGTTGCTTCAGGGGCGAAAGACCTCCTAAGGTACACAGTCTGAATCGCTCACATCCAAGCGCCGATCGGCTATCTCTCTCTCCCATCTTTGCGACTCGGGGTTTGTCGGGGCGTGTCCAAAACCGTTGGCTCTTTTGAGGCAGTCAGACATCTGTTTTCCTTTGAGAACATGCAGCTTCTTAGTCTTATCAGCACAATCAACTACGTATGACCTTCTCAAAGTCTCAAGTGGTGAAGAAATGCTGCAGCAGTTTGATTGAAGAGCCGTGTTGGCCGTTTCTGGACTGTACATAAAAAAGAAAGAAAATGCAGAAAAGCGACAAAAATTGCGCTAAATTGCTAAAATCCTCCCAAAATGCCAAATGAATTCCAGAAAAGGCTGCAAAATGCCCTAAAAATACCTAAAAATGCATTATAAAGGCAAAAAGCCCTAAAAATGCAAAAAATGCAAAGTCATCAAAGTCCGGGCCCTAGTCATGACTGTGTGTGTGTGTGTGTGGGGGGGGGGGGTTGTCAGGAAAGTCAAGTAAACATCAAAGACATTAATTAGTCTTTTAATTTTCCTTATTTTCTGCAGTGTTTTTGTATTAGTGACAATTCAATCGCAAACAAGTTATTTGAAATGACTGGGTCACTTATGTAAGTCATACACAGCGGATTCTTTCCCGAGAAGGATTAATTTCATTAAATTTATTTGTAATGAAATCAAACATAATGACTGTGTTCTGAATTAAAAAAAAATAATAATAATAATAAGCCTCCCTGAGTGGAAAGTGTTAAAAGCAAGGTACTAAAGGGTTCTGGTGCTTCCCTCTCTCCCCTTTTAGAGCGACAGGGTGCATAGGCTTATTTGTAATAAGGAGTGTATACCCCAGCATAACATGACTTCCAAACCCTGACTGCCTGTCTGGTGGGAATAGGGCATGAACCTGGTAACCTGAGTCCTCAAATCATGTACCCAAAACATCATCCTGGCACTAATTTCTAAGGCTGAACAATTTACAGTTTAACCTCAGTAAGATGAGCAGTACATGGGAAAATTTGGGCTGAAGAGATAAGTGGTAGGATGTCTAAATCACAGTGGTTTTAAGTTGACCTTAAACTTTTAACTGTGTTGTGCAGGGAAAAATGCCAGAACAGGGTAAAGCTTGGTAAGGAATCAGGTAATAGAATTGACAAATGTAGGGAATGCCTTATTGGTGTATAAAAATGTTTTCATTAAGAAAGACACTAGCCATACAATACTAAACTTAGTACACAATGCTTTGTTGAGACCTACCATTTTCATAGCAGCAAGAGTTGTGTATGAAGTAAAGTGCTGTCTAGAAAGTTAAAAGTTGTGGGCAGTGTGGTAGGAGGAATATCTGTGAAAAAAATTGATGGATTCAAGGGCAAAGCAAAATTACTTACACAGACACTAGAACAACAAGGCTGTGTAATTCTTTGGTAGAAGAAAGTTAATTAACATTTTGAGATGGTTTGGACATATGTGTAATAAAATGGGAGGGTGGATAGATAGATAGGTAGATAGATAGGTAGGTAGGTAGGTAGGTGCGTGCTGCTGTGTTCTCTGATGTGTCCTAGATAAGTGCTGTGTTCTGTGATGAAGATGCAAACCAAAAGGAAAACTTGAACAAGATGTGGACTGGTGGTGTGAAGTGAGCAATTATTGATGAAGGAGGCAACATGGTAAAAGCAGAAAATCTTGCTGTGGACAAGAAGAAATAGAGAAAGTTCACTGTAAACAAACTAAATAAAAAAGAAACTTTTTTTTTTTTTAAATTTTCTTAATGGTCTATATCAAGAACATACCCCGAAAGCGTGTATTGTATACAGATACAAAATTATGACAGTTTGACTGATGCAAGTTTTGTATTTGATGATATAAAAGTTTTACTTTCATACTACTAAGGTAAGTTTAAAGTTTCTTAAAAGGAATTCTGGGGGGGGGAGTCCCCTCTTCTGACCCAGTAAGTATGAAGCCGTGTTTCTTATTAGTGTTTTCATTTATGAGTTATGAGTAGGCATTTTGTTAAAAGCATGTATCTTAGTACAGTTGGGGCTTACTCATACTTTAATGTTTATAAAATGTCTTTTTTGTTGTTCTGCTGTATTGCTTCTCACTCATTTTGTCTTCTACGACAGTCGGGTATTTCATTGCTTCTGAGTGTTCTTTTTCTTATGAAGTACCTGTTTTATAAGAATTTCTGAAGGATTCCTGAAATGAATTGACCTGCTTGTTTAGTAGCTACCCCTTTCAGTTCATCTGTACTAAACTGAAGAGCTTCTGTACCATGTGGAAGTAGGTTAGAACATCAGGTACAAGCTTCTGGACCCTGTACATGAGCATACCTGCCAACTACGACGAAATGTCCATAGTTTCTGCAGATTTTATTGTCTAACTACGGAACTCACTGTCAAAACTGCGAATTCTATGAATTTTTATTTTGTTTAAATTTTATTTTGCTACTATTTTATGGTAGCATGAGATTCTTAAGCAGATTTGCAGAATTCAGCATTTTTTTTTGTCACCATTTAGATCATTATCTAAATCGATGCAAAACTGAAGGGAATTTTGAGGGGGAGGGGGCAATATTTCGTGTTTAAAAACTTTCAAAAACAGTAGTTAAAACGAAGTAAAAATAATTGCTGTAATCTTTTATTTTTTTCTCCTGATATTGCCTTTGTGTCCACCATTCTTGTTAAATATCATTTTATTGCCTAAATGTTTGTATTTCATCTTGAAACTGTAGAGACAACAATTTGTGAAAATGGAAGTTGGACGGCGCAAAAATTTCCCCCGTAATCTGCAGGCATAAGATTGTTCTGCGAGTTTGAGAACTTCCGCCATTTAGGTTATCATTTGAGTTATTCATGAGACTCGTGCACAAGTGAACAGACAGGTGGAGGTGATGGGGGATGTTCATTGTAGGATGTTATCCCATCTTTGCGAAACTGTCTAAAACGGAAGGTCGACAGAGTTCAGATTTTTTCCGTAATCACAATATGTTTTTCTTGCGATGTTGCCTCTGTCCAGTATTATTGTTAAATAACATTTTATTGTTTAAATATTTTTATTTCAGCTTGAAAATGGGGGGGGATTTCCAAAACCGGAAGTCGGATGGAACAAAGATTTCTTCTGTAATCTCTCCCGCGCCGCGATGCTCCCACTTTCCTGCATTGTTAAATATCTCCCGTCCCATAAGTTTTTGCATTTAAGCTTGATAAGGGAGGGGCAAATTCCTGAAAACAGGAGTAATGAAGTTGGAAAATTTGTAAAAATTGATGCATTTTTTTACAAATTTTGGATTTCCTGTCTGTCAAGCATTGTGGAATTCTGAACGCATCTGACCGATTTTTACTAGTGGAAGTTTTGAACTTAAGTCTCGCAATGTTACCTATCATGTCCTTGCTAGGGGAATCAACTTTATGTGTCTCACATGTTAAGTTCATTTTATTAGTGTCCTTGTTTGTTGTAACATTTTGTTGGGGCACATATTTCTTTTTCACTAAGAGATGGATTGTTTCGTAAAAAAACTTCTATGTGTGCTGTGCAATAATACTAGTTTACTACTGACAAGATTCTTGCCAATGTTGGCAGGTATGCATGAGCAAATTTTGTTGGTTGTTTTTAAACTGAATAATGTGGGTTCTGAATTTGTTGTAGCATGTGGATCACTGGACAGCTGAGGATGCTGATTCTGAAGATGTAGATTTTATCTCTTTCCTGGGATTTAATGACCTCAGTAAGCATCCAAGGCTGTAAAAATTTGCCCATCTCAAACAAAATGTCACAGGTTCCAGATAAGGAGAAACAAATAGTTCCATAGGGCAAACATGTAACCATTCCTCACATGGGGTTTGAAACTGAGCCCAACTTGGGCTCAGTTTTTCAGTTAATTACCCAGAGGCTTACACTTGTGACCATGTCACCATCAGGTCAGCTGTTAAGGATTTAGAAAGGGTGGTTAAATTTAACAGAAGGAAAAAGTTGCTGTTCTTGAAACTTGAGTTTTAGAGTTAAATGTTTGTAAGGGAAGATACTGTGAGTAAATTTTGAAGAAACTGAATAGCATGCTGGAATGGAAAATTGCTGACTTAAGAAGTTCATAATTATTAACATAATTTTTGTGTGCAAAAGTATCCTAAAGTGTACTAGGTGGGAAAGAGGCTTGCAACAGGACCAATACAGTTAATTATTTCTTTGCCAAAAATTCTTTAAATATGTGTTTAAGAATACATGAATTATTAGAGACTGTAAAATCTGCAGTTATCACTGTTAAGGGCAGCTACATTTCCAAGTCATTGGGAAAGTAGTTAAAAGCACTTATAGATAAGAGACATTGGGTTTGGTAAATTGAATAATAATAATCAAGTTCAGAATTTCCTGAGGAAAATTGCCGGTGGTTATTGTTAAAAGGAAGCTTCTCCTTTCAGAATCTTTCAGTAGACAGCTGCAGTGAGTAAAACAAAAGAAAAAAGGCTTATGGAATTTCTCAGCTGCAAGTTACAGGTAAACTTTGGAAGGCTTGTAAAGAAGCTTGGAAAAAGCAAAACTTTATTAGAAGGCTGAAATTAAGTCATGGAAAGATCTTGCATTTATGTGGAAGAGTGCTTCCAAAATGGGTTTGCCAAATGTCTGGGTTGCGTGTTACTGTATCTCAAGGTGCACTAGAGACAATCAGGTTCTAATATCACTGGACAGGGGGATTATACTGAATAGTTAGATTGAATATTTTGAAACACTGTTGATGGTAATCCAGGCACAAGGAGCCAGGTGGCTAAATAATGGTATGGATATTAAGGATAGAGATAAGAACCAAATGGCTATTGGTATTCATTAAGTAGGAGCTACTGTTTTGTTTCTGAAGAGCGGAAGAGGTTTTGAGAAATCAAACCACAGAGTTAGCCAAGGACAGTATAATAACAGTAGTTTTGACATTTTGGAGAATTATTCACTTAAACGAGAAATTGACTGATTTCTCAATGTCTGGCAAAAATGAGTTACTTTGCCAATTTATGAATCTATGACTCAGAACAAGAAAGCTTATACAGTGAAACCTCCGTTAACAGACACCTCCGAACAATGGCGACCTCCAAACAATGGGAAGTTTTGTTTGGTACAGAACGGCTGTGGTAGGATTAACATTAGCAACAACCTCTGAACAGCAGTCAACAGATACCCCATTCTGTTGTGAAGGAGGTCTAACAGACACTTTGCCCATAAGGATTTTATGCAGTTCATTCAGTATTTCGGCTGGAGGAATAAGAGGGGGACAAAGAATGCTGCTATACACGCATTGCGTCAGCTACAGGTGAATGCTTTAAGTAAAAATAAAGAAGTTAAATAGCGGTAATTGCTTAAGGTGAGCTTCATATCCCTGCATTAGGTGGGGGTAGTATGGTGTCTTTAAATGTTGCCCGTGAGCGGCGGTGTTGATTGGTTTTGGCCCTATGGGTTCTGTTCCTGCTTCTGCTGGCAGCTGGCAAACTCTGCAGTTTTGGTCTGTAACATATTTAGGTTCATCTTTCCTGTAGCATAGATGCCAACCAGTACGGATTTTCTGTAACATTACGAATTTTCGGTTGGAATTACTGAAGTATGGACATGACAATGAAAGTACGAAAAATCACCACTTGATTTTTCTGCTTTGGAAACAGGCATAAAATTCTTCCGCTGAGTCGCCTAACTTTGCCTTTTTGTCATCATTTGGGTTATTCTCCAGTTCCATGCCTGTATTGAATAGAATTTGAGGGGAAGAATAGTTAGGGATCTTGTTCTGTTGTGGGTCAGAATTCCATCTTTTAAAACTTTCAGAAACTGAAGTTAGGCGGAGTGAAGATTTCTCCCATAATTGTAATTTTTTTTTTCGTGATGTTGCCGCTGTCAAGTATTGTTGTTGAATTATTATTATTATTATTATTGCACAAATGCTTGTATTTCAGCTTGAAAATATAGGCAGAAATCGCCAAAACTGGAGGTTAGATGGAGCGGAAATGTCCCCGTAATTCGTAAATTCTGTTTTTGTGATGTTCCTTCTGCACTCTATTGTTGTTAAATATCATTTCATTTCTTAAATATATGTAATTCAGTTTGAAACTCTGAAAAAATTTTCGAAAACGGAAGTCGAACAGAGCGCAGATTTTTCTCATAATAATTTTTTTTATTTTTGTTTTATTTTTTATTTTTTTGTGTGATGATTCCACCATCCTGTATTGTTGTTAAATATTATTTCCCCCCATAAATGTTTGCATTTCAGCTTGATAAAGGAGAGAAAGTTTTCCGAAAACGAAAGTGACAGTTAAATTTGTAAGAATTGATGCATAGTGTTCAAAAATATTCATATTCTCAGTCACACCATTTATCTAAAAATAGTGAAACTTTTTTAATTATGCATTCATGGTCCTCAGGGTGAAAGTTCTTTCAGCAAGATGGATAAAATTATAGTCATAAAGTTAGGAAGGATGAACATTGAAGCCTATTTGACTATACAAACAACAAACTTCAATCTTAAAACACAGTGTCAGTCTACATTTCAGTTCTTCAGTAAAATGGGTTATATAGGAGAAGCAGTTGATTCCAACTCTACTAAAATCTGAGGGCATTAAAAGATAGGAAGAAAAAAGATTATTGAAGGTGATCTTTTGAATTTCTCCCATAGACAGCATTTTTAATTCTACCGCTAGCAAACTGTTGTTTAATGTATTTATTTTTCTATTTTTTTCTCTGTAATAGTAGTTGTGATGATTGGAATTTGTTGCCATTCTAGATACCCCAATTTGCCGCTGTGTACCGAATTACTGAAAATTACTAAAAAAAAAAAACCCCACACGTTTATTACTGAAAACAACTTCCAAAGGTTAGTATCTATGCTATAGGGTACCATAATGCTAATCACGTTTCTAATGGCTGTTTAAGACCAGGGGTCAGGCACTGACTTCCTAAAATTCTCTATACCATGATAGATTGATTGTAAAAGTTTTACTAAGACCATCCAATTCTAGTGAGCAATATGGGGAGATAACTAGAAACAATCATGTATTTTAACTGCAAGTAATACTCATTAGTCCTCTTCCTGCTTAAAAAATTCAGCTGTAAACAATCGGTTGTTTTACTGTTCTGTATCTGGCCAATGTCTCTTTTGAACTGAGTTCAGTTTTTTGTAGGCTGACACTTGCATTTGCATTTGTATTCTGATCCCTGCATTGCTAGAGGTGCAGAACATATGTCTCTAATTCTGTATTGACTTTCAGGACGTGCTCAACCAACTGATTGATGAATTGTTTGGCATAAAGAAGTTTTCTCTTGGACTGTGTCTCTTTTCTCCCCATTTTGCAGAAAGCTGATTTCACATATACTTTTGCAGTACTGAAGATGACTTTTTAATATTTGCAAAATGCACATTTTTCTGCAGTTTAAATTCATGAGTTCTTGCACTTTCAAAAAAATGAGTAAAAAATTAAAGAGGAAATTTCTGACAGTAGCAGAAAAGATGAAAGCCATTGAAGAGAGTGAAAAAGGAATAAGTGTTTGCTGCTGAGGAGAATGTTGTGGTTGCAGAAGGATGCAGATCAGTGATTTATTGAAGAACAAATGATTAGTGCAAAGGTTTCAGAGGATCAAAGCGAAGATGAAGTTAATGAGATAGAGACTGAAGCTGTGGCAACTGTAGCGTGAAAACCTATGAAGAGATTTTGCAAAATTTAAATGACATTCAGACTTTTGTACTAAAACACAATGACAGTGATTTATACACAAAATATCAGAAGTGTTTTCCATTGGTTCAAATTCAAATATTGAACTGTTATTACACGACGAAAGAATTCTATAAAATGTATACAACAACATTACTGTTCTATAACACAACCCAACAACAACAACAACAACAAACATTCTGGTGCCTCGGAAGTTAGACCAATTCTTGGGTATATTTGGAGCGCTGATTCCAAAAATGGTATCAGTGTTGCCCTATCAGCTCTAGTTTTGGAGATGGGGCATACCCACTCTATATGCTGATGTGCAGAAATATTGTTATTGTATGTGTGTAAAGTCAGTGTATATTGTTATTTTATGAGTGTAAAGCCAGTGTCCGTTAGTCTAATTGGAAGTTTGTGAAAAACTATACAACCAGATAATCTAATGTGATCTAATTTTGTTTGCAGATTGAGTAGATGCCATGGCTTCCCCACAAAGAAGTGGCTTGAATCATCCAGATGTCTTTTGTTACATTTCTGGTCAGTACATCCTTAAAGAAAGTAGGAAACCTATTTCTGAATTTGTGAAAAGGGCATATCTTGGTTATTTTGATGTTCAGCTTGGAGACCAAGATAAGTCGTGGTCTCCCCATATTGTATGCAAAACTTTCACGGAGCATTTACAGCAGTGGACAAATGGAAAAAGGAGCTCTCTGAAATTTTGAATACCAATGGTGTGGAGGGAACCTAAAAACCACCATGATGACTGTTATTTTTGTCTTGTCAGCATCAAGAGCATCAATCGAAACAATCAAAGCAATTGGACATATCCTGGCCTTGATTCAGCAAGACGACTGCATCCACAATCAAATGAGGTACCCATTCCATCTTTCACCCACCTACCAGAGCTGCCAGAGGATGATGAATCAAGAATGTCTGATCACATACAAGATAACAGCAGTGGGGAAAGTGACAGAGATTTTGTGGGAACTTCATCAAGTGCTCAACCTTTTAACCAACATGAACCGAGTGACCTCATCAGGGATCTGAACCTCTCGAAGAAGTCTTCAGAATTGCTGGTCTCCAGGTTGAATGAAAAGAATTTACTTTAATCTGGAACCAACATTATGTTTTACCGTAGCAGAGAAAATGATTTGCTGCCCTTTTTCTCTAAGGACAACAACCTAGTGTCTTGCAATGATGCCAGTGGCCTTCTCAGGAAAATGGGTCTATCATCATACATGCCAAATGAATGGCACCTTTTCATTGATAGCTCCAAGCAGAGTTTAAAATGTGTTCTTTTACACAACAGCAACAGATATGGTTCAATCCCAATTGGTCACTCAGCCAGTATGATGCAGACGTACCAGACAATCTCTCTAGTCTTAGAAAACCTGAAGTATCAAGAACATCAATGGATGATTTGTGTGGACCTAAAGATGGTGAACTTTCTCCTTGGTCAGGAACGTGGCTACACAAAATATCCATGCTCTTATATGTCTTTGGGGCATATAAGAGCACGGATCACTGGATAAGAAAAGTGTGGTCTCTCAGAAAAGATATGGTAGTTGGAGAACAAAATGTCATGTAGGAACCTTTGGTAAGCAAAGACAATCCTCCTGCCACCTTTACATATCAAGCTAAGCCTAATGAAACAATTTGTAAAAGTGTTGAACACAGAAGGTTTGTGCTTTGGCTATTTATCACGTACATTCCCTGGACTGAGCATGGAAAAACAAAGCAGGGATTTTTGATGGTCCCCAGATAAGGCAGCTTATGAACGATCCATATTTCATAGATTCAATGGACAACATTGAGTCTTGTGCTTGGACTTCGTTTGTTCTAGCTGTCCAACACTTTCTTGGCAAACATAAGGCAGACAACTACTCTGAATTAGTTGAGGACATGCTCTCGAATTTTAATAAGCTTGCCTGTAATATGAGCATCAAGGTCCATTATCTACAGTCACCTAGATCGCTTTCCAGAAAACCTTGGTGATTTAAGCGAAGAGCAAGGTGAAAGATTTCACCAGGACATAAAAACTATGGAAGACAGATACCAGGGTAGGTGGGATACCCACATGATGGCAGGCTACTGCTGGAACCTTCAGCGGGACTGTCCTCATAGATCTCACTCTAGAAAGTCCTATAAAAGACGTTTCTCATATGTTAAATGACTGATCAGTTTATATGCTCTTGTGTTGAAATACACAGATTTAGTAATATGTGCTTATTTCAATAATATGTTATTTAGTATCAATATTTGTCAAGATCATGTCAAAAATAGTCCTATAATTAAGACATTTCTCATATGTTGTATGACTGATCATTTTATATGCTCTTGTGTTGAAATATACATATTTAGTAATATGTGCTTCTTTCAATAGTACATATATAGTGTCAGTATTTGTCAAGATCATGTCAAAAATAGCAGATCATGTGATGTAGGATCCCAAAATTTGACGGATGACCAATGGAATCAACATATAAGGTGGGCATGCCCTATCTCCAAAACTAGAGCTGATAGGGCAAAACTGATGCCATTTGTAGACTCTGCACCTCAAATATTTCCAAATATATCCAAGATTTTTTAATATGTGCTTGTTTAAATAGTATGTAATATTAATAGCATCAATATTTGTCAAAAATGGCAGTCATGCGATGTAGGATCCCGAATTTTGACGAATGACTGGTGGAATCAGCATATTAGGTGGGTATGCCCTATCTCCAAAACTAGAGCTGATAGGGCAAAACTGATGTCATTTTTGGAATCAGCATCCCAAATATATCCAAGAATAGGTTTAACTTTCAAGGCACCAAAATGTGTGTTGGGCAGTGTAATTTACTGTTTCACACTGAAACAGTAAATTATAGAAGACAAATGTTGTTGTATACATTTGATATTATCAGAGGTGATTGTATCTGTTGAGAAAGTAATTATCAGAAAGAAATTGAAGCAGTTATTGGTGACAAAATTGCTTTCTTAAAGATAATTATCTATGTAATAAATAATTTCATACAAGTTGCATATATTTACATATCTCATGCATGTAAATATATGCAACTTATATATTTACATTTTCTAATGTAATATGCTCATTATTTTATTCAGCATTTGGAAAAAGCACTGCAATCATTTCCTATGCACTTCATTTTCATACACTTGCTCTGCTTTTATATAAAAGCAACTGAGAAACAGTATTAACTTAAGCCTAATCTCCCTAACCTCCAAACAATGGCACCTCCCAACAACGGCCATTTTTTTCTGGTCTTAACTATTATCATTATTCAGAGGTTTTACTGTAGTAACTACCATATTCGATGTCCGTGGTTAGTAGTTTTTATGAAGTCTACTCAAGATACAGAGAAAGAAATGTAGTGAAAATTCAGTTCATTGTAGAGCATTAAAACTTATAGGATTCACATGAAATATAAAGATAAAACAAGTTGTTTAGAGTGTTTGAAAGCTAGTGAGTGAGAAGCAGTTGTTGGTTAGACAGGTCATTTTACTCAAATTGTTTCAGCGGTGTCAGGATTATAAGAAAGTAATGGAAAGTAGTTTGAGGTGAACTCTGAGATGTGACAGGGATGTGAATTAGCTCCACTTTTGTTTATAAATTATATTACTAAGCTAGTTTAAAGTAACACTGATGGATGTAGAAGTTGGTGGCTCTTGTAACAATTAGCTGTAGCTGATGATCTAGAGTTATGACGTGCAGCTATGTAATCTATGTAATTAAGCAACTGAGCAGGATTTGTAGAATATGAGATTAAGTTAAATATTGAAATGTGTAAACCAGTGGTTTTGAGATATACCCCAAAAGATATTAAATCTGTAGTTCAGAATGTGTAGTTATTGATAAGACAGTAAACTTTTGTAAGGAATTGGGCTATAGGACTAACAAAATGAAAATAAGGGTCATGTGATCTAAGACTGTTTTTACAAAGGGGAAGAACAAGGCAAAAAATAAAGCTTGTTTATAGTGTAGTATTAAGGCCTACCATTTTTAAGGCAGGGAAGTTGGGTGTGACAAAGGGTCTCATTAGAATGTTGAAACTAACTGATGAGAATGTTTTTTTTTTTTTTTTTAAGACTAATATCACTGTCATAAAAAAATTAGTGGTTTAGGTATTTGATCTCACAGTTTGGTATTTGTACAGGAGGTATTAATGAAGCATACCAAGGGGTTGATCTAGGACAATCTGAATTGAAGGTGGGGGAAATTGTCCATTAGTGGTTTAGTAGTAGCGGTGTAGCACAACAATGGGGGGGGGTGGTGGTCAGAATCTGGTGTGTTGACTTATAAGAGCTGCGAAGGTTTATAGAAAATATTTTTGATTTATATATATATATATATATATATATATATTTGCACCCTTCGTTTTAAAAATTAAAAAAATTTTTTCCTTAGTCTTCAGTTTTGCTCTTTAGTATATATATATATATATATATATTGCCCCTGTTTATGTAGATTGCTGCTTTGCAGAAATATTGTTTCCACAAAATTATTTTTCCTCTTTTTAATTTGTGTATTATGTTCTGATGTAGGGTTTGGCCGCCTTTTTAAAAGCTATAGGATATTTGATTCCGCTTATGGATGCTGAATATGCAAACTATTATACCAGGGAAGTGATGTTGATTCTAATCAGGGAGTTTCAGTCACCTGATGAAGAAATGAAAAAGATTGTGCTGAAGGTAAGTGAATCTTAGTTAATATGACATAGATTTCAATTGCTCTTTATTTATATGAGGCATATTCAGAAAATAAGTTCTGATTGGCTATGAATGAAAATTTCTTTGTTGGTAATATGAATGTCGAAAACTCTTGCCCAGCTGAAATTTACTAGCAAGATTGTGAAGTTTATGGAGAAAATGCAATGAGTGAAGGGAATGGTGATGAGGTTTTGTGAGCAGTCAATGAGGGGAGGACATGTGCATGACAAAGAACAAAGTGGCCATGTGTCATTAGTCATTGCCGGCATGCTTAACCAGGTAAATGAGGAAATTCTTGTAAGCAGAAAATTCACCATTTCTAAGTTGACTATACATTTCCTGCAAATTTCTTATTCTAAACTGCATGAAATCGTATAGAACACTTGCAGTATCACGAATTGTATTCAAGATGGGTGCCAGAAAGGTTCAAATATGTTCACAAAACACAGTGCGTGGTGTCATCACAAAACTTTTTGGAATGGTAATCACCACAGATGGCAACCAGTACACATTTTTTAGAATATTATGTATTTTTGGTTGGAAGTATAAATGTCACAATGATTTGATTTTAAAACAGGCATAAATCACCATTTTTGAAATGGGCATACATCACCATTTGATTTTTCTGCTTCTGAAACAGGCATGAGATTCTTTCAAGGAATCACAGAATTTTGTTTTTTATCAGCATTTGGGTCATTCTTCAGATTGGTGCTATACTGAATAGCATGGGAGGGGTCATATCTTTCAAAACTTTCATAGAAGTTAAACAGAGTGAACATTTATCCCGTAATTGTAATTTTTTTTGCTCGCAATGTTGCCCCTGTCCAGTATTGTTAAATATAATTTTTTGCATAAAGGTTTGTTTCAGCTTGAAATTATATGCAACAATCTCTGAAACGGAAATTTAGATGGAGCAAAAACGTTTCTGTAATTTGTAAATTCTGTTTCTCGTGATATTCCTTCTGCCCTGTATTGTTGACAGGGCAGAAGGAATATCATTTTATTCCATAAATATTTGTATTTCAGCTTGAAAATGGTGGGAGAATTTCTAAAAACTGAAGTTGAACAAAGTGTAGATTTCATCCATTTGTGTGTGTGTGTGTGTGTGTGTGTGTGTGTGTGTGTGTGTGTGTGTGTGTGAGAGAGAGAGATGGCCTGTTTTGTTGTTAAATATTGTTTTTTCCCCAGAAATGTATGCATTTCATCTTGATGAGGGAAGGAAATTTTTCCAAAAATGGAAGTGATGAAGTTAGAAAATTTGTAAGAATTTATGCATGGTGTTCAAAAGTATTCATGTTCTCAAAGTTATACCACTTACCTGAAACTAGTGAAAGCTTAACTTAACGTTATTGCAGCGTATAAATTCTGCAGTTTATTATACTGTTTTATGCGTTATTTTTAAGAAGCACTGAAGCCGTACCACATCATCAAAGGTTGTAACAGTAAACAATAGCTATAATAATAAGCAACAGTTGTAAAACAGAAGGAAATTATTTCACCGTGCTGTTTACTTGACCATGTATACTTCGTTGTCATGAGTGACATTTAAATATATACTAAATTCAGTTGTTGTTAACGCTGTCATGATACTTCGTAAGCACAATTTCATCTAATGAAAAATAACAAAGAGCTGTGCACTGAACATTATCCGATAGTCAGGTCCAAAATGTGTGATCTATCATTGTCGTAATTGACTAGTTGATGGTTGGTGCTAAGCTTTTGTTCACTACTGGTCTATAGGGAACAAAAGCTTAGCACCAACCATCAATCATAGACCAATAGCAAACAAAAGCTTTGCACCAACCATCAATCTAGAGATAGCTAGACAATTCAATAAAAGTTATAGATAAGATCAAAATGATAAACAATACTGCATACAACTTATACAGTCTGGATATCATATCTTTGTATCCAAATACACCTGTGGATATAGCAATTGAACTGATTAACAAAATGTTAACATCTGAAATAACTAATGAAAAAGAAAGAGTATCATAAATGCCCTGAAATTCATTAATAAGTATTTCACATTTAACAATATAATCTATAAACAGCAATATGGTACTCTAATGGGTTCACCCATATCTGGATTATTGGCTGAAGTGATATTGCAAGACCTGGAGAAAAGTTTACTTAATCCCAGCAATGACATATCATTATTATACACTAGATATGTTGACAATATCTTGATCCTTTGGCAGCATTCTGAAAATAAGTTAACTGCATTCATAGATAAATTCAACAATTGCTACAATAGTATAAAAATTGCCATCAAAAAGGAAGAAAACAAACAACTAAATTTCTTAGATATTGCTTTATTTAAAAATGGTCAAAGATTAGAATATTTGGTATACCGGAAAGCAACTTATACTCCAGCAATTTTTCCTAGTGACTCCAACCATCCTTAGAAATATAAGACCGCAGCTTTTTGTTTCTATATAATGGAGCAATCACCCACTCGTCTAACAAAATTGCTGAACAGGAAAAAATTAAATGGATTATTACATCGCAAGAGAATTTGGTATGAAAAGAAATTGATTAATACAATATATAAAAATATCAAAACATCTAAGCAACTAACAGCTCCTGTTAAAGAAAATAGACAATATTGTGGTAAATTACCTATGATACATCCTATAAATAATATACTTAAAAAAGAATGTTATAGAAATGGTTTAGAAATTGCAGATGCAACCAGTGATATGTCAATACCACTAACCAGTAATAATGAAAATCAGTTTTAAATTCTGCCAGTGTATATACCATACCAACCAAAAATGTTGCAGATACTAAATCCGATTTGATATGCATTGGTAGCACTAAACGACACTTACAGACTCGTTTGCATCAACATATTAAAAATTGGGTTAAAAAAGAAGAAAAAACTGCTCTAATTCAACATTGTATTTAAAACAATGTTGTTCCAAACTGGCAAGAATCAAAAATCTTAACTACATATGACACACATAAAAAAATATTAACAGCTGAAGCCATATTAATAGAAAAGATGCGAGAATAACTGTAATAATACTACACATAAACTTGCCCCATCTATGCCTTGGAGGTATCTAATCAAACAGAAGAAAAAGAAAAATGAGAAAAAAAATTAGTTAGAAAGAAAGAACGAGTAACAGAGTCATCTACCAGGACCTGCTTATGGTAAACATGATTACATGAAGATAGCGCCACTGTACTCAAACATCAGTCGATACAAGTATCGACGTGTAGCAAGGACTGCAACATAACTTAGAACGAGAATCGTCACAGTGGCCCGCTGTTAAAAGCGCCAGATAACATCGATGGCTAATTGGTTAGCAACGAACAAGTCACTGATAAAAGGCTTGAAAGCTGCAAGCCAAAACTAGTTTGAGGATAGGTGCAAATAAGGGGTATGTCATTCCGGAATACCTTCTTCTTCATTTCCGGGATTATCTTATTTTCTGGGCTACATTTATTCCAGAATACCTTTTTATGTTCTTTTTTTTTTTTTTTTTTTCAGCCCTTGAAGGGCTGAAAAAAAAAAAAAAAAAGAACATAAGTATTGCTTCATTGCTGAAAAAAAAAATGCTGAAAAAAAAAAGAACAAAGTATTGCTTCATTTTTTAGGCCTATGGTCAGGGGTAGAAAAATATTCTGAAATCTGGTCACTAGCTAAATTTTTTAGTGGCCAGTAATGTTCTACCCTCAGCTTATCTCTCCTGGCAAAAAATAAAAAATAAATAAACGGTACTCACTCTTTTTGTCTGGGGCTCGCAAATTCTTGAATTGCCGTAATTTTTGTCATTTATCCCCAGACCCTGGAATTCTCACAATTTTTTTTTCTACCTTCGTATAATCTGCGCCAGCGTATAATTCGCAGATTGTGAAATTCAGGGGAAAAAAACAATCGCTGTATAATCTGCACATCACAGATACTGATCCAAAACTGGAATTTTCTACAGAAAAGTCAGCCACATAAAGACCCCGGGGTCTGGGGGAAAAAAAAAACTTATTAAATAAAGAATTTCATTTTTATAGGAAACTTTTTTTAATACATTTTCATCTTTGGACACGAAAGCTTAGTGACTTGTCATTCATAGAGCACAAAATTTAATCACACCGATGCAGCAGCTCCAATTGCATTGCACACAGCCAATGATGAAACGCTGATACAGAACAATTAATAGAAATACCGTATATACTAGTGTGTAAGCCGAAAGTGTTTGGAAGAAATCCTGCTTTTAAAGTAGGGGAGTAGGCTTACACACACAGGTTTAAAAATAATAGGGCTGGACTTCCGTGAATTCTCCCGCGAAATTTACTGATGGGTTTGTTTATGTTTTAGACCACAGCTTTTCGCGTGTCACTGCGCCCTACTTTTCTGACCTTTTGAAAACTATCGCATAATGACACTATCATATCTTCAGCTGTGACCTCGCTTTAAGTTTCGATTTGGCAGTGTAACTGAAATGTTTCCTTTTAGAAGACATCATAAACAGCAATGAAGGAAAATATCAGCAGCAAAGACTTGAAAAAGACTTACAAAGTCAAAATGGTGAAGGACAAACTAAAATACAAGGCACAGCACACAAGAAATCCAGAACATGGAATTTTGAAATGAGGCATGCATGTGTAGGTTCGTGCAGTGAGCGCTCTGCATACATTTTTATTGGCCGATTGATGAAGAGAGGACACAAGCAAGCATTTTGTCTTTCCTAACAATACAAAGACAAAATAACTCCCGCCGTCCTCCCTAAAACTTTCGCAGTCTTTCATTATGACACCCCTTTCCCCCTCCTCTCCGCTCCGTACAAACTCCTGAACTGAGGAGAATTTTTCCGAGGAAGTTCCTTTTCCAATTATACCCCCTCTCCTACTCAATTGCCCTGCAATTTTTTTTTTAAAATCAAATAGCTGCAATGACTTTTTTCTTTTTTAATATATATAATCGGAGTTTATCAGCGGATTATCATAAGACGAAAATTATGGTACATGTTTATCGGTGATGTTTTCCATGGTGGCCCGGACAAATTTTTTGGTCGCCCTGGGCGACTAGGCGACCGCATTTTTCGACCCCTGCCTATAGTGTATATCCCTTTTGTCAAGTGTCGACCAAATTATATTCGTAAAGTTCATCGTTCAACATCTGTAAATATCAAGACGTGATGATAGTTGCAATATGAGGACGACATTTTTTTACTTCATTCAATTTGGAATACCTTCTTCTGTGATGTTTTTTTTAACCCTGTAAGGTAACATCTTTTAACACATCGTTCGTTTTTAAGACTAAGATATCTAAACATATGTTACAAGTTTCGTCCAAGGTATATCTGTTTAAGTTCATTGTTCAACATTTTTAAATACCCATCATACAAGACAGGAAGGACTATTGTACTTGATACCAACTATACCCCTTTTTTGTTCAACAGTTGCAAACAAATACTAGTCAATTACGACTAAGCTAGTTCTCGCATTTTGGATCTGACTATCGGATAATGTTTAGTGATTAGCTCTTTGTTATTTTTCATTAGATGAAATTGTGCTTACGAAGTATGACAGCATTAACAACTGAATTTAGTATATATTAAATGTCACTCATAACAACGAAGTATACCCGGTCAAGTAAACAGCACAGTGAATTAATTTCCTTTTGTTTTTACAACTATTGCTTATTTATTATAGCTATTGTTTAACTGTTACAACCTTTGATGATGCAGTGCGGTTACGGTGCTTCTTAAAAATAACGTGTGAAACAGTATAATAAACTACAGAATTTATATGCTGCAATAATAAGTTAATCATATAGCCACATTGATAAACAACATTTTGATGATAAAAGTACTGACTAGTGAAACCTTTTTTCTTATGCATTCATGGTCCTCAGGTTGAAAGTCAGGAAGAATGAACATCAAAACCTATTTAGTTATACAAATTGTGAACTATAAACTTAAAACACAGTTCAGTTCTTCAGTAAAGTAGGTTATACAGGAGAAGCAGTGGATTTTGGCTCTGCAAATCTGGGAGAATTAAGGGTCCTCCATACCTCATGAAAAATAACTCAAAACACGCATTTGCAGAACGAAATTACATATATAAAAAAGCAATTTGGAAATCTGTGTTTTTTTTTTTTTTGACTTGTAGAATAAACATTGAACCATCTTTATGTGTTTCTATATTAGCATTTTGTGGAGTAATATTTTAATTATCCCCAAAGTGCAAAATAATGGGCAAATTGGCAATTATTTTTAAAAAGTTTTAATTTTGATATCTACATACATACATATTACTAAGCTGTTCTCTGAGATTCAGAGGTTAGCTCCAAAAAGAAATACAAACTACCAGATAATTTTTACTTACTGTTGCCATATCAAACTTCTCCATTTACAGCGATCTTGACATACAACTCTGGCTTCACTGGCATCCATTACACGCTGTACACAAGATCTTCTATACTTCATTCTCATAATTTGTTTCTCATGCAGACCTTTTGAATCTGATCCTCCCATGACTTCCTTGGCCTTCCTCTGCCTTTCCTTCCTGCTACTTGGGCTAAAAAGATTTTCTTAGTAAGCATCTCATCACTCATTCTTTCAACATGGCCAAACCACCGAAGCATATTGGTCTCCGCCTTGCTAACATCATTTTGCTTCACATTACACAACTGCAACACATCTTTACTCCTCACACAATCATAACATATCTTGCCACCCCCCCCCATAAGTAAGCACACACACAACTCCTGTGTTTCTTCTGCAGTACCCAGGTTTCACTGTCATACATCAGAGTAGGAACAATTACATTCTCATACACAGCCATGTGGGACTCTCTCGAGAACCCATCATTTCTGTGAGAACCTCCCAGAGCAGCCATGACTTTCAATGAAGAATTCACTCGCCTGCTAATTTCACCATCCAATTTCTTCTCTCTATCAAACATGCTTCCTAAATACACAAACTCACTCACCTGGTCAATCACTGTGTCATTTACACTTACATTACATTCAGTGCTACCAGTTCCTCTTTAAAAAACCATAACTTTGGTTTTTCCCTTATTTATGCTCAGTTTGAATTTCATGCAAACTTCGAACATCTGGGACAACATACTCTGCAGCTCACTTTTTCTCTCTGCCAACAGGACAGTGTCATCAGCATACAGCAATCTGCACACACGGATATCACCAAGACATAAACCAGTATTATCTATTTTGGCATCACGCATGCCCGCATCCATAAATATATTAAACAGCCATGGTGACATGACACAACCTTGCCTGACTTCTGCACCAATTAAAAACCATTTTGATAAAACACCATTCACTTGTACACAGGCTCTACTGCCAGCATACGTGGCTTTTACACTATTAAGTACACTCCCAGTAACACCATATTCATTCAATACCTTCCACAGAAGTGTCCTATTTACTCGGTCATAAGCTTTCTCTAAATCTATGAAGGCAGCAAAAACTTTCTTACCAACAGCCAGATACTTTTCAATCATCATGCATAATGCAAAAATTTGGTTAGTGCAGCCTTGACCAGGCATAAAACCACTCTGAACATCCCACACTTTGAATGATTTAAGACCTCATACTTTTTCAAAAACGACCTTACCGAACACTTTCCCTGTCACACTCAGTAGGCTAATACCATGATAGTTTTTGCAGTCAGTCTGATCACCTTTTCCCTTATACAAGGGAACAATAATAGCATCCTTCCAATTTCGAGGGACCATTCCTAACTCCCAGCACAACTGACAAATTTCAGTTAACCAATCAATTACAGAATCACCACCATATTTCAACATCTCGGCAGTTATGCCATCAACTCCCGGGGCTTTACCATTCTGAAGAGATTTTAGAGCTTTACACACTTCTTCTCTTGAGATCCCTCCTGTGCTTTCAACCTTCACTGTGCCATCATCTGCATCTGTCTCAGAATCACCTTTGCTTTCCTGATCTAATAACTCACAGAAATATTCACCCCATCTTTCACTTAACTCATTGGGCTCCCATATGATTTCCCCAACTCTATTCTTCACACAACTTAACACTTTCCCTTGATTTTCCCGAGCCTCATGTACTTCCAGAAAGACTTCCTATTTTTCCAAAAAGCCAATTCATGCCTTTCCACCTTCTCCTTCCTATCATTTGCCTTACTCTGGCAAACCAGCTTAGCGGCTTCACGCTTCTTACAGCAATATTCATCCACAGAAACGCTACCTTGCAACATCCCCAAATATGCTTCCTTCTTTCTCTTAACTGCCTCTTCAATCTCACTATTCCACCAAGCATCACCTCTATTGTTACCCACTGTTGTGGTGCCACAGACCTCTTCAGCAGCACTTCAGCAAGCAGTGACAACACCATTCTTAAAACATTCTTACTTCTTTTCTACATCTTTCTTACAAGAGTTCAGCTCCTTCAGTCATTCTCAGAGTACATCCTGAATAACGCTGATGATTTTCAGGGAGCCTTTCAACCTTTATTCTTTCCATCCTGAGCCTCTTCCTATTCCTCCAACCAACATTCAGTTTTGCTCGTGACACTACCAAGTAATGATCAGAGCCAACATCCGCACCTATTATCAGACGAGTGTCAACAACTAAGTTTTTCAGACGCTGATCATAGACAACAAAATCTATTGCACTCTTTTGACCAAGAGTATGATTTTCCCAAATATATGTGTGGATATACTTGTGGTTGAAAAAATGTATTAGATACATACAAACCATTCTCAATGCAGAGTTCAATTAATATTTCACCATTATCTGCTAGGTTAAAAAGCAGAAAAATAGTTTATTTTCTCTCTAAATATAAAAATTTGGGAACACATACAAATAGATATTATATATTGATTTTTCCATCTGCATGAATGCTATATTTGTTTCAATTTTGCATTCAGCAGAATTGAGACAATAGGGGGTATGGAGGACTCTTGAGAGAGAGAGAGAGAGAGAGAGAGAGAGAGAGAGAGAGAGAGAGAGAGAGAGTGAGTCTAAAAATTCATTGAAAGTAATCTTTTAGATTTTTTCTGTAGATAGCATTTTTAAAATTTCATACCTCAAGGAACGACAAACACCTAAGTTTACTGTGACTACGGAAGTTATGGCAAACAATTCAAAACAAAAGAGCCTTACTCAGTGCTGGAGTTGTTTTGATTTATAACAATGATGATATCACATTGTTGCTTTCACACGCCAGTTGTTCGAACAGTTCAAGTTCTTTGGGAAGTCCTCCAACGTCTACTCTACAGTCCTGACTCTGCACTCAGTTTCATCGGTTCCTTCGTTTTAGTTGCAGAGCAGTTCAACAGTGTTGCTGAGGTGAAGACAACTGTGTTACTTTCTGGCTGCACCTTGTATATTGGTTCTCCATTTCATGGTAATGTACAGAGATTTGTTTCAAGTTAATAACTGCATATATATATATATATATATATATATATATATATATATATATATATATATATTATTTAGCCAAAGCGGTGCTATCTTAAGCGGTGCTATATATATATATTATTTAGCCAAAGCGGTGCTATCTTTTGGTGCTATCTTATGAGGTGTATGTGATAGAAATGCTAAATCATTTTGTTGGAATTGCATTCATATGAGAAAAAAGCTCTATTCATGTAACTAAATTTGAAGTTTTTCTGGTGAAACGTTTTTGTAGCACTTCATTAAATCCTTCCCAGCATTTCTTTGTTGTGCAAATTAAATGCTTTTTGGATACAAATTTGCAGACTTTTTGTGAAAGTACTAATTATACCCAGTCTTAGCATAAATACTGTTACAAATGTTAAACAGATGGCGTGCAACCGGTGTGCAACGTCACCGACCAGCCAGGAGACATGAAGCAGCTAGTGAATCATTGTGCGTTCAGTCACAGTGGAGATAATGTGTTTCGTGAAGTACTTGCCATGTAGTGGGGCGATTATGAGAATCGTGTTGCTGTAATAGTGCAGCACAAAGTTGGAAAATCAGCTTCTGAGATCTTCAACATGCTGAAGAAGCTGAAAATCAGCCAAATTTTTGTGTACCAGACCATAAAAAGGTTCCTTGAAATTGGGACCGTCACTAACCACCCCAGAAAGGGTTGGCTGCGTACTGTGAGGACTGCTCACCTGGTGAAAGCAGTGGCAGCTCGTATTTGACAAAATCCTGTCGGAAAACAATCTGCAATGGCTCGTGAGCTGAACATTTCAAGAATGTCAATGTCACGCATGCTGCGGAGTGACCTAAGGGTAAGAGCTTACCGGTGGCGTACAGGGCACTTCCTCACCCCACAACTGAAGTAGCAGAGGGTGCTAAAAGCGAAACGTTTGCTGCAGCGTTATGCAGACAATCGCCACAGACAGATCCTTTTCTCTCATGAAAAAATGTTCACTATTGAAGAGGCTTTCAACCGCCAAAATGACAGGGTGTATGCGTCAACCTCACAAGAAGCTCGGGAGAAAGCTCCAAGGATCATGAGGGTACATCATCCTGCTTCTGTCATGGTTTGGTGGGGAGTCTCGTATGAGGGTACCACAGAGCTCCATTTCTGTGAGAAAGGAGTGAAAATATCTGCCAAAGTCTACCACAACAGGGTTTTGGAGCCAGTGGTCAAAAATGTGTCGCAGCCTCTTCCAAAACCGACAGTGGAGCTTTCAGCAGGATTCTGCACCTGCCCACAAGGCCAAATCAACCCAGGAGTGGCTTCAGGCAAATTTGCCAGACTTCATTTCTCCAGCTGATGATTGGCCTTCAAGCAGCCCAGACCTCAACCCATTGGACTACAGTTGTGTGGGCCACACTGGAGGACATGGCCTGCAGAAAGAGACACCCCAGTATTGACAGTCTCAAAGGCTCTTTGGTGCGGGCAGTAGCAGCTTTCCCTGTAGAGACCCTGCGTAAAGCTATTGTGAGTGGCCACTGAAACTGAAGGACTATGTGAAGGCAAAAGGATGCCATTTTGAAAAGTGATTAGTGCCATGTATTAACAAGTGTACTAATTACGTCATAGCACAGATATATTAAAATTGATTTTGTTATTTCATTGAATACTTTGTAACAGTATTTATGGTAAGACTAGGTACTGAGAATTCAGTAACATTCTCCATGCTATTGTTTTGCATTCGTAGTTGAATTAAACAGTATCTGTTTTTCTTTTTTAAAGGTATGTTTTATTTTAGCTAATAATGTGGGTCATTTGACTTTGCATTTCAAAATTAACATTTAGTTGTTTTTCACTTAGGTTGTGAAACAGTGCTGTGCTACAGATGGTGTAGAGCCACAGTATATTAAGGAAGATGTCTTACCCCACTTTTTCAAACATTTCTGGAACCATCGAATGGCGTTAGATAGAAGGAACTACAGGCAGGTATGGCCACTGTTCATATTTAATTTCATGTAATTTTTATGTTTATAAATATTTGAACTAATTAATTTACAACCTCTGTATTTTTATTGGTGACTAATAGGAAGAATGATATTCATTATTTTTATGTGGTTACTGTACGCTTTAGAATGAAAAACTCCATATTATGACGGTGAAGGCATGGGAGACTGTTATATGTTGTGCTTTTTTGTGCTAGTTGTCAAGGAGTAAGTTGCCGCCCCGGTGGCGCAGTGGTCTAAGCGATGGCCTCTGATCATTCGTCCGAACGGGGTCCGGGTTCGAATCCCGGTGAGGCATGGATGTTGTTTGTCTTACGGCACTGGCTCTCTCCCTTCCCTGGAACCAGAGACCCTAAATTAGGGACGGGCGACTGCTTATAGCCCATTGAGTTGCTCACGGTGGTCGTTAAACCTCCAATCAAAAAAAAAAAAAAAAATTAGTAAGTTATAGAAATAGGATCTGCCATTTGTGTACACTGACACTTCAGCTATGGATAAAATAGGAAAAGGATTATCGAGAAATATACAGTTTTATAAGCATACTTTAATTTATATGTGATATGTGAACATTATTGCATTAAGAATTCTTATGTGAAAGTGATTATTTATTAGTTATATTTTCTTTCTTTGTTTGGCCTCAGTGTTGCATATGTATTCTTGTTGGAGTTCTTAGCAGCTGGTGTGATGTTCACTGTCAATGTTTTGCTTCAACAGTTTTGGTACCCTGTCTGATAAATTGTTTGGTTGTCAGTGTGTATCTGATTTGAAGGTGGTGTTACTCTGTTAGGTTTTGTTGTTACAGGAAGTTATTCCATGCCAAATCAACAGATGGGAGTTGCATCATTGTCATGGATTTTGTTGTAACTTTTAATCATAGATAGTATATTATAGAGAGAAGATGCAATCCCCAGAGATGCCAAGTACTACGGATCTTCCATAGTTTCTACAGATATCATGTTCAAACTACAGACTTGTGGAGAAGGTGGGAAAAACTACAGGTTTTTCCAAAAATCTCAGATATTTCCCAAGAACTTAATTAAAAAAACAACAAAAAATTTTGTCTTCACAAATTCATTGTAGGTTTGTATTCCAAAGTATACTTGGCTGTAGGGGTTGCCAAATGTAAAAACAAAGTTACCAGTTTTTGACCCTCAAACACTTGATGTGCTCAAAGTGTTAAAAATTTGAAAACTGTTTATATGAAAGGACATATGCCCCTTCCTCTCAACCACCTGGCTTCACTTATTTTTGTGCTACTGATTTTTATTTCTACATTTGGAAGTGCTTCACTATCACTTAATTTAATGAATATATTTTCTACACATGTAAATGTATTGTTGGCTTCACACTTATAAATAATGAGTTATTAATATCCTGCAAAAAAGCATGCTGGGGGAGGAATCATAGAAGTGTACTATTACTGGACAAACCTACTGGATTGTTGTAAAAAAAAAAAAAAAAAAAAAACGAAGTTTTCATGCATTCTGGTGCTGCTCTGTATAGCAGCTTATGTCCTTAATTATTAGGAAAAATAATAATTAAGGACATAAGCTGCTATACAGCTTATGTCCTATACAGCTTATGTCCTATGAATCAGACATATGTGCAATCTTCACTTACATGCAAGACTATAATGTTGAGATGATTGGATAAACAGCTCACTTCAAAGGATCCTAACATGTACAAAACATAGATGGTAGAAATGTGGCAAAAACTTGATTTAAATTATTTTCAAATGAGGAATGATAGTGGGCACGAGAGAGAGAGAGAGAGAGAGAGAGAGAGAGAGAGAGAGAGAGAGGCTGGCAGGTGCAAATGTATCAAAAACAGCAAACTTCATGCTATGCAAGAACTATATTGAGGGTGTACAGACAACCAGTCATGTATTCAGCAATTTTCATGTGTACAGAAACAACTAGTAAATATTCAAGGGCAATGGCGGCTGGAGAGGATTCCACGAGGCCATAGACGAGCTCCATTGCATCAAGTTACTGCACAGTACTATAGTGGTATAGAAAAAATTTAGCACACACTGCACATTGATGCAAACAGGCTGTAACATCAGTCTTGCCCTTTGTGTATCACTCGCCCTTGCTAAAATGACAAATTCATCTTCATTGGACACAGGAGCATGAAACTGGACAGTTGAGAACTGGAAAAAGGTCGCCTTGTCCTATAAACCACATGTTCAGTTAATACATGCCAGTGAACACGCTAGAACGTTGCATCAACAGCACGAATCAATGGATTTCCAGCTGCCTAGCATTAACTTTACAGCAGGTGGAGGTGGTGTAATGGTCTGGGGTCTGTTTTAATGGCAGGCAGTGGGTTTCTTAATACTTCTGGAACAGTATTTGGATGTCATGAAATATCTTAACTTCATTGCAGACCAGGTACACAAGTGCATGGTATGTTTTCTGACAAGAGGGCTACATTCAGCAGGATAATGCAAAATGCCACAAGGCTCGGATTGCCACACAGTGGTTCCAGGAGCCTGACAGTGATGCCACTGTGCTAAAATGGTCCCCAGAGATAACCTAATTTGAATCCCTGTGTGATAAGATTGAAAGAGCCAATCATAAGATATCCTCCTCCAGTGAACATTCAGCAACTCTGTTGGCTACCATCACATTTGTTTGGCAGAACATACGTGCAGAATGATATTAGCACCTCGTTGAATTCATGCCACATAGAATCAAGGATGGCCCAAGTGTTCCAAATAATTTGCTACTTTAGTGTGTGTGTGAACTTTAAAACTTAAATACAAAAGAATGAAAGGCAATTTAGAAGGTACACCTGAGAGAAATCTAGAAAATATGGAAAGCCATCATTTATAACTTCAAGGACCAGCAGAAATGATTCCTCCATCATTTCCACATAGACCTAATGTATGTGAGTTTCTACTGTATCGCCATTGGAAAAAGGACCTGAAACTAA
This sequence comes from Macrothele yani, assembly GCA_039090855.1. NCBI lineage: Eukaryota > Metazoa > Arthropoda > Arachnida > Araneae > Macrothelidae > Macrothele > Macrothele yani. The sequence goes on along the minus strand of CM077023.1, from coordinate 18,578,346 downwards.
TTGAGAGAGAGAGAGAGCACACATGGTGCTCACACACACCTTCTACAATCCTCCAGATAAATGTTTAACTGATGGAACTAGAATTTACTTTACTAAAGCAGTTATGACTTTCAATGAATATCAAATTTCTCCATTTACAGTGATCTTCGCACACAGCTCGAGCTTCATTGCCATCCATCACATATCACTTACAAGACCTTTTGTACTTCATAATCTTTTTCTCAAGCAGACATTCTTGAATCTGGTCTTCCCATGATTTCCTTGGCCTTCCTCTCTTTCTTTCCTGCTACTTAGGCTGAAAAGATTCTCTTAGTACCTCATCACTCATTCTTTCAACATGACCAAATCACCTAAGAATATTAGTCTCCACCTTACTAACAACATTTTGCCTCACACTCACATTGCACATCTGCAACACATCTTCATTCTTCACAATATCAGAACATGTCTTTGTCTTTTGCCACAACCTCCCCTCGTAAACATGCTTCCTAAATACACAAACTCACTCACCTAGTCAATCACTGTGCCATTTAGACTTGAATTACATTCAGCGCTAACATTTCCTCGCTCAAAAACCATAACTTTGGTTTTTCTCTTATTTATACTGTTTGAATTTCATGCAAACTTCGCACCTCCAGGACTGTGTCGTCAGCATACAGCAATCTGCACACACGGATATTACTAAGACAAACCAGTATTGTCCATCTTGGCATCACGCATGCACACATCCATAAATATATAAAACAGCCATGGTGATATTACACAACCATGTCTGGCTTCTGCACCAAGAGAGTCATTTTGATAAAACACCATTCACTCGTACACAGACTCTACTGCCAGAATATGTGGCTGTCACACTAAGTAGATTCCCGGCAATACCATATTTATTCAGTACCATCCACAAAAGTATCCTATTTACTTGGTCGTAAGCTTTCTCTAAATCTATGTAGGCAACAAAAACTTTCTTACCAACATTGACAGATACTTTTTGATCATCATTAATAATGTAAAACTTTGGTTAGTGCAGCCCTTAACAGGCATAAAACCACTCTGAACATCCCACATTTTCTCCGATGTAAGACCTTGTACCTTATCAATAATAGCCTTTCAAAACACTTTCCCTGTAACACTCAGCGAGGTAATACCACGATAGTTCTTGCATTCAGTCTGATCACCTTTTCCCATATACAAGGGAACAATGATAGCATCCTTCCAATACTGAGGGACCATTCCTAACTCCCAGCACAACTGGCAAATTTCAGTTAACCAGTCAATTACAGGGTCACCACCATATTTCAACATCTCAGCAGTTATGCCATCAACTCCTGGAGCCTTACCATTCTGAAGAGATTTTAGAGCTCTACACACCTCTTCTCTCGAGATCCCTCCTGCACTTCCATCTCTCACTGTGACATCATCTGCTTCTGCCTCAGAATCACCTTTGCTTTCTTGATCTAAGAACTCAGAATTGTTTTTATATTTATTATATAAAAACAATTTTATTGCATTAAATTCATTAATATAATGGAATTGTTTTAATGAATTATATTACACATCTTTCATTTGACTCATTGAGCTCCCTTTTCATTTCTCCAATCCTGTTCTTCACACAACTCAGAATTTTATTTTCCCTATTTTTCCTATGTCTTGTTTCCAGAAAGTTTTTCCTATCCTTCCAAAAAGCCAGTTCCTGCCTTTCCACACTTTTCTTCTTGTCTTTTGCCTTACTCTGTTGAACCAGCTTAGCTGCTTCATGCTTCTTTCAGCAATATTCATCCTCAGAAACTCCTTCAAACATCCCCAAATATGCTTCCTTCTTTCTTTTTACCCGCTTTTTACTTTCACTGTTTCACCAAGCATCACATCTAATGTTACTCACTGTTGCAGTACCATAGACCTCTTCAGCAGTAATGACAACACAGTTCTTAAAACATGTCCACTTCTTTTCTACATCCCTTTCACACGCCATCAACTCATTCGTACGTTCACTGAGTAAATCAGAGTAATGCTGATGTTCTTTAAAGAGCCTTTCAACCTTTATTCTTTTCATCACAGGTCATTTTCCTATTCCTCCTCCAACCAATGTTCAGCTTTGCCTGTGACACTATAACAGGTGATGATGAAGAGCCAACGTCTGCACCTCTGATCACACAGGTATCCACAACTAAGTATTTCAGATGTTAATCATAAGCAACAAAATATATTACACTCTTTGGTCCCAGAGCCCAAGTGTATGTGTGTGTATATACTTGTGGATGAAAAACTTATTAGATACCCACAATCCATTTTTTAATGCAGAGTTCAGTTAATCTTTCACCATTATCATTTACACCAAGATCGTTAAACTTACCCAGAATGTTATCAGAAATCCTATTCTGAACATTTACTGTATCAGTGAAATCTCCTGCTAATAACAACTCTCTTTAGCACCAAACTGGTTCAAAACAGCTCTTAGCTCATTACAAAAAAAAAAAAAAAAAAATTTCCTTCCTATCAGAAGGTTCTGAGTCACAAGGAGCATACACTGCAACAATTACTACTCTCTGAAGTTTCACTTTCAAATAAATCCAAATAATTCTCTTACTAATGCAGCTGTAATGAATCAAGTTGTTCTTCATCTTTTCACTTAAAATAACACTTACACCAGCCTATCATATCACATTATCCAACACTCCAGACTGCATGCTCCACCACTCCATTCATTTCTTCTATCCCAATTTCTTTCTTTTTAGTTTCACTTACACACATCATATTCAATTTATATTTATTAATTTCTTGATTCTCCTCATTTATCTTTCCATTTATAGCTTTAGTATTCCATACATCAGTCTTACACTCACTCAGCTGAGATCTCTTTGTGATACATCGTTTTTCAGTTCCAAGTTGTTTTTGTGGCAGACCATCCTTCTGAAGTGTGGTAGGTCCACCATATCTCACACTTGAGTCCTTTAAGTTTTTTCTTTGGGTCATAAAAATCATAAAAGTACAGTATGGGTGATCAGCCAACAGCTAACGGTTTCTGTTGGTCATTCCACATAAGGATTCCAAAACAATGAGTTGGGGTATTTATGCCAATGTCACCCAGAAGTAGCTGGTACCTCAGCAATATTTAAACTAAAGTTTAATTTTGTTGTAGCTTCCAAGATTCATAGAGCCCCTTGTTGCTAGTTTTGTGTGCCATTGTTGCCTGGCGGAGTGACCCGAAGAAGCAAACCCATCTGTCACAGACCAACAGTTGAATAAGTAGTGTTTAGATAGCCCGGCCCCAACAGTTAAAGGCAAAGCCTGACATGAAAAGAAATGGCTGTGCAAAGCAAGGAAAGCTGAAAAGCAATTTAAATTAACAAGCTTATGCTATTGGTCGAAGTCATGTACAAATCAAGGCTGCTAAAAATAAATAAATAAACTAAAATAGTTTAAAACAAAAGGAACTGAAAACTTACTTATGGGGGAAAGGGTGGAAAAGTAGTTCAGTGGTATGAGGTATCAGGGATAAAGGTGGATTCTGTGATGAAATAGGATCCATAAATGGAATATGTGATGAGTACTTCATTTGGAGGAGACAAAATGATGGAACTATTTTAAGAGGTTTGTTAGATGTGTCTTGTGCAAGATAGACTGTCTTGATAGATATTGCGTTCATTCTAAGTGGGTGTAACAGATGTAAGGATAGATATACAGTAGAACTGGTAGATGGTTTGAAATTGGTCATCAGTAACAGAAGTAGCAGTTTTGCAGAAGCTGTAATAAATCATTCCATGAAGTGGAAGGTTGTGAACTAGTATTTTTAAAATTGTGTATTTGTGTGGTGTGTATCCCTTTAACTTGAGTATCATTTTGGTGCACAATTTTGGAGTGGTAATGTACAGTATTTGAATATTCATATGTTTATGTAGAATTTATCATGATTCTTTCAACTTTTTCTCCCAGCTTGTAGATACAACTGTTGAAATAGCAAATAAAGTTGGTGCAGCAGAAATCATTCACAGAATTGTTGATGATTTGAAAGATGAAAATGAACAATATCGTAAAATGGTGATGGAAACAATTGAGAAAATCATGGCCAACCTTGGTGCAACTGATGTAGATTCAAGACTTGAAGAACAGTTGATCGATGGTATCTTGTATGCCTTCCAAGAACAGACTACAGAGGTAAGTCAAAAATAAAATTTTCTGTTTAGGGAGTTGGCTTTGCACAAAAGTTTAGTATACAGTGCATATTCCAGGGATTCTTTCATCAGTAGAAAATGTACTGTGCGTCTTCTCAGTAGAAATTGGAAATGTGTAAAACTGAAGTTTCTTTTCATTAAGCACTATTCTTAGTGAAATTTGATTTCTGTTCCACTAACTTTTAAATCTTATTTGCTGCCCCAGTGGCACAGTCGTCTAAGCACTGGCTTCTGACCATTTATCTGTGATGGGCCTTGGTTTGAATCTCGTGTGAGGCATGGATGGTGTGTTTGTCTTACGGCACTCGCTTCCTCCCTTCCCTGGAGTTGGTGACTGTAAATTAAGAACAGGCGACTGCTTTTAGCCACAGTTGCCCACAGTGTTCATTAAACCCAAAATAAAAAAAATTATATTTTTGCCTTAGAATTTATAGTGACTATTACTTGATAAATGTGGAAAATCAGAGCGCAATAGAGTTTACACATTATGAACTTCTTTATAGTGATTTATTGGTTATGATGAATGTTCTTTTGCCCTTGGATAGGCAGTCTTGATACTGTGTAGCAAACATTCAACTTCAACATATTTTATTTATTTATTTTTTTTACTCACCAGTTGAAGCAAAGTTTTGAATCTACTGATAAAACCAGAAAATGTAGATGCTATATCAGCTGTTTCAAAAATTGAGTCTTAGCAGTTGGAGAAGTTTATTTTTGTTCATAATGTTGAGGATTTCCTAAAGTTAGGAGGTGGGGGGAGGGTTAACAAAATAAACACACTAAGCCGCCATGGTTCGGTTTTAATGGGTGGCCTGATTACTGACTAAGGAATGAAGTTTTTAACTAGAATTGCCATTTGGCATAAAACTTAAAAGGTCTGGATGGGAATAAAGAAAAAAACAACAACTGCATATTTCTAAGTTTTCAGAAAGTCCATGGTCTTTCTGCCTTTGTTTGTTGTGTCATGATTGATGCTGCATGTAGGTATCGTGTTCATGAACCATTTACCAGAATTAATGGTGTTCAGAAGAGATTTTTATGAAATCCTCAATGTACATTATTTGTACTTTAGTGTTTCATTTTGAATGAAGTTAAGTGTGAAAGGCTTTAAATCTCAACTTAAAGTCAACATTTTCGAATTAATTAATGCAAAGCCCATGAGAAAATATGGAATTCTGCTAAGTTGGCTATCAGACATATGGAAGGGGAAAAAATTCCTGTAGCACATGCATGCATACATTGTTTGAGTGGTTTCAACAGCTTGTGAAACAAGAATGTTGTAACAGTTGTTATCTATTATTTTAAATCAAAATGTAAATAGATTTTGTGGTACTTTAGGGAAAAACCAGACAGTGGGCAGGTAATGAACATATTCAGTGCTTTAAAATTCACTTGAACATTACATTCAAAATGCTGTGTGGCTAATGTGAAGAAAATAGCTGTGGTGAAATGTCAATTAAAATCAGAAACGGAGTTTGTTACTCTGTTAAACTGTGCTTAAACTTTGTCAACGTCCACCAGCTGAACTGAAAGAAAATTGTGTTAGTGGGGTATTCCAAAAGACAGCAAGCACATTGGTGGTCTCTAATATGGATAGAATAGGTAAGGGAAATTTATTGATTATTGGAAAGTCAAACACCCCTAGGTGCTTTAAAATGTGTGAGAATTTGCCATTGTCTACTGAGTAAGCAAAAAGGGCCAGATGACTGTGGGATATAGAATATTTGAGAATGAAATATTTACTCAGAAATACATGGGAACATATTCAAAGCAATTAAATTCAGGTAGCACATATATTCAGTTCAATCAGAGTTATGCACTGAAATTGTCTGTGGTTACTGGTCTTCCATGTAACAAATCCTCGGAAAACTTAAAATTACATTACTCTGGGACAGGAATCGAACCTGCATCTCTCGGTTTCCGTTTGTGTATGCTAAAAGTTTTCTGAGGATTTATTACATGGAAGACTAGTAACCACAGGCAATTTCAGTGCATAATTCTGATTGAATTGAATATATGCACTGAGTAAATATAATTGCTTTGAATATGTTCCCATGCATTTCTGAGAAAATTTCTTCCTCCAAAATTCTATATCCGAAATACTGGTGAATTACGACCTGCATCCATGGAGATGGTTAAATGGCACTACAATGAGACTGATAACTTTGACTAGTAAAAAAAATTTTGGAGGTTTCAGATTCATAGGACTTCAGTTGCTTGGAACTTTATTGTCCTGGGGAGTGTAATGGTTAGCAATTGAAACAGAAATTTGGAGATGCGGGTTCGATTCCTGCTCCATGGTGATGTAATTTTAAAGTTTTCTGAGGATTTGTTATGTGGAAAATCAGTAACCACAGGCAATTTCAGTGCATAATTCTGATTAAATTGAATATATGTACTGCCTAAATATAATTGCTTTGACTGTGGGATCATTCAGAGACTGGCTTACAAAATTTGGGACTATGACAAAAAGGAGATGCAGATTTTGTTGTCTGTAGATAATTAATTGTACATCCCATTGAACCAGTATTAAGAATGCCATAATTTGCCATTTGCCCAACTAAGATAACTTCTAAGGATACTTCAGAATTACAAGATACAAATACCACTAAAGTAACATCAGAATTGCAGCCTATATAAGAGGGTTGAATGAAAAGTAATGCCTTCATCTTGATTACCTTTGTTTTGATGAGAATATTTTAATAAAAGATACATAAAAATGATTCTTGAAATGAGCACTTTTATTACTTGTATTTATTTTTCCTTATAATCATCACCATTCCCCACATACTTCCACCAATAAAGGACAAGTTTCTCAAAGTGGCCACAAAAGAACTCTACACTTTGCTTCTTCATCCAGGTCCTGACAGACCTTGCTACCTTTTCATTTGAGTTGTGCAGATGGTTGCAAAGATCTTCAGTTTTGGAAAAAGATGTAAGTGTCATGGTGCCAAGAAGATATTGTAGTGAGATATAACTTCTCAATTGCCTTCCAGGTCAGTGTGAGGCTTAGCTTTTTCGTGTTGCAACAGAATTGGCTTCATGTGCTTCCAAACTCTCCTTAATTGTTTCAAAGTTTGTGAGTGTTGAAATGTAGCACTCTGAGTTGAGAGTTATCTCAGGTTCAAGAAAGAAATCCATGTGAATAACACAGTCTATGTCCCAACTGCCCAAGCCTGGGGGTTTGTTTCCCCTCCCACCCCTAGAATTGAACCTTTGTGATAATATTCCATTGACTGGGGTTTGGTTTCAGGTATATAATGATATGCCCATGTTTTGTGGGCTGTCACACAAAACATGGGCATATCATTATATACCTAAATATAAGAAATTTCTGACCTTGATTCTCATAGTGACAAAAGTTGCTGGTAAATTTCAATTCTCAAAGCTTTCATCTCTGTCATTAGCATTCAAGGAACTAGTCTTGCACACAGGGTGCACACGCGTGCTTGAAAACCTGGAAAGTCCTGGAAAATCATGATTACGTTTTCAAGGCCTGGAATATCCTGGAAAAACGGTGTTTTTTTAATGCTGTCTTGAAAAGCCTTGAAATTTGAAATTAGTGCTTTAAAAAAATGCCCTTTTAGGAAATCGTGTTACTGTTACCCCTTCATTTTTTAAAGTTCCTTTTCTCTGTTCTCAAAGAAACCACCGGCAGCGGTTTCTGACATGCACCAAATCCTAATTTGGCTGGGGGGGGAAAAAAAGAAAAAAAGGCACTACTTCCAGTGCAATAAAATTGGATGATTACTAGTAGGTCGAAGGGGAGCTTGATGTCCGTCCGACAACTGAGAACGGAAGGGGAAAGAAGAGGCATTTAGCATTTGCAGGGGGTCGCGTATGTACCAAGTCAGCTGGCATCCACCAGTGAGGAGTATGCCTGAAGAACACATTCATCTTCTTCTTGTTTATGTGCATGCCACCCTCCCTCCCCTCAAGAGACTTCCGCTACTTATGATAAAAAATAAGAAAACTATCTTTGCGAATTTTTCACGAAAGTGGCTGAAATTTTTACATTCACTGTAATTGGATTACAGAAGCTCACTTCCAAAATTCCAATTGAATCGGTTAAAAACTTTAAAAGTTAGCATTGGTAATTTTTATTATGGACAAGTATGTGTGCCTCTTTGGACAGAGTGTGCCTCCAGCAGAAAGGGTGTTACCATAGCAACGGTTGATTGACAGCTGGGAGCGCTGATCTGAAGCCCTTGGTTGGGAAGAAAGCAAACACCTGTTTAGCACTTTCACAGCTCAAAAGGACTAGGAGAATATTTTCAGAAATCCATTTTTCCGAATTTTGAAAATAACACAGTAAAATTTTTACAGTAGTTAAGATACATCACAATAAAGTTCTAGTGCAAATTTCGCCAAATTCCGTTAGGAACTTTAGCAGATGCAAAAAAAAAAAAAAAAAAAAAATCTGTTGCATAATCGGATTGAAAAAAAAAGAAACAGTAATTATAAATTACGGGAAAAGCAAGTGAATTGTTTTTTTAGATGCCATGGTTTATTTAAACAGAGTGATCCTTAAATTTTTTTCTGTGATGATATGGACTCTATTTGAATTACAAAAATACGTTTTTATTCAGACTTCTGAGTTACTGTTTTAATAAAAAAATCATCTATAATTAAAAAGTTTTCAATGGATTTAAGCAATATTCAGCAGATAAACAAACGTATTTTAGTAAATTGCAACGTCATGACGTAAATTTGGTAATTTAATTTTGTCGAAAATTGGGGAGCATTTTTTTTTTTACAATTTCTATTATAGTTGAAGTGAAGGAGGAAGGGTGCAACTTGACAGTTCAGTGAGCTGCAGGTGGTGATTTATGGCGATGTGCCAAATGAAAAGAAGCCATTCCATCAGGTCATTCCAAAGGTTGTGTGTGTGGACGCGTCCTCCTGCTGTTTGATCTTAATCGGAATGTTTTTGTGCATGGGGGGTGGGGGTTGAGAGAAATATCCGTTTCAGCTTTACAGCTTTCACGGCTTTTTTTTCTTGTTAATAAATGAAAATCATAGTTGCTGCATTCACCATTGATCCATGTTTGCATTTCTTGAATATAAACAGCAGACAATCAGAAATATAGTGTTGGGCGGGTCTTGATGTTCTTCATTTTGCATATGCTGAATTCAGTTCTGTGGGAATAAGGAATGACTTATACTGTGAATATATACAAAAAACTACATATTTTTGAGCTGAAAAAATAGGTCTACTTGTACACAGTAGCTAACGTGTGAACTCAGATGAAGACAATCAGACATACGGACGTCTGATTCCATAAAAAAAAATCAACATAGTTTTTTTATTTACACTACAGGTAAAAAAGCAAAAACATGTTTTTAAACGTTATAAAGGAAAACGGATTTTTGAAACGCATGACTTGATGATCTTAATTTCTGAAAGTTTCTTTTTTCCACATCCTTTTTTTTTAATTACAATACACTGTTACAGGATACTGTGAGTTATATCACCTAGTGATATGGCAGATTTTCGGTTGCTGATATCCGCGATCGTAAGCGGTAGTTGCATTGCGATTGTTGATGATGACAAGATAAATACTGGAGTGATGTAAAATGTTGCATAAACTAAAAAAAAAAAAAGCCCCCCCCCCCTCCCTGAACTTTTATGCGGTCATTATAGCTGATCAACCATTTCATTCCATGAACATCAGCATATTTCAATCATTTGAACATTGGGGGTATCTGAAGGAATTCAGCCGTGCTTAAGCGCCCTAGCGCAACGAAAACATGCTAATTTTGGACAGTTCTATTCCCTTCCCCTCTACCATCCCTAATAATTGAGAGTGCATACTGTAGTTTCAAATATTCTATTTATGAGCTAGTTTTCGCGCTGTTCGTTATGCATTTATTTTCGAAATTCCTAACACTTTTGAACTATGGTTGCAGAAACGTTTATGCTTTGGGTTTGTCTGTAGGATAATTCACATGAAAGCGGTTGAATTTGGCGAAATTTTAGTATGCTGTTGGGTACAACCTGGAAACCTACCCTCTTGAAAAAGGTCGAAATTAAATTTAAAGGCCAAGACATAAGAGCAGTATTTGTTCTCCAAGCTTAGGAATGTTAACTCACATAAAATCTGTTTGATTGCAACAAAGTTTTGGTATGTTATCAGGGAGGAGAAACCTACCCTTGTAGAAAATGATCCAACTTGAATTCAAAGGTCAGGGCATAAGAACAGAATTTATTCTTTATGGTCTTGTGCTTGATAAACTTGATCAATTTGCATAAAGCACATTCATCCATTTGCATCTTTCATCATTTTTATTACTTAAAACTGAAATTACTTTAAAAAAATAATTTGAACATGATACTGTAAAGCGTAATAATCATCCTGGAATTTTTTTGTATATGTCCTGGAAAAGGCCTGGAAAGTCCTTGAATTTTTTTCCCCCAAAAGTGTACGAACCCTGTGCACAGAGAACTGGAGAAATGTGACCCACACATTCTGGTGGAATTCCAATCGTGACAGCAATTTCCCTTTGCTCTGTTGATTGTTCTTAATTCATCAGCCTTTTTTGCATGAAACTCTGTTCCTGTTGTAGGTCATCCACTTTGTTGTTCATCATGCAAATCAGCTCTTTTCTGGTTCATCATCTTTAATCTTTATATTGTTTGGCCCAGTGACACACAGTGCTCATGTCAAAACAGTCATCACCATAAACATCCTGCATTCAGTTGTGAATTTCAGTTTGATCGACTCCTTAAGAAATAAAAATTCAGTCGCTGCATGTTGCTTTTCAAGTGCACTTAATGAGTGCTTAGTGGAGGCTTCTGATTCTTGAACAATAGCAACACAACCTTTTTTCATCACAACTTGCCACTTACTGAGGTGGAAAGACATGCTTTGGAATATTTCACAACTTATAGTGCATCAGTGCTGCCCTGTGTTTACAAGTTATGAACTTGTAGGCATTACTTTTCATTCAACCTATGAATCAGGAGATTGGGCAATGTTGTGGTAGATTAAGATAGTTCACATTGCAACTTACTTAGAAGAAAATTATTGTAGTGAAAACGTATGTGGTGTTTTCTGTTATTCCCTGTTAAAATAGTAAGGGATCAAACTGTTCGTTCCCCTTAATGTTTTAATGGATTGCCTAATTTTGAAAGAGGTGCATGGTGGAATGTTAGCAGACAATCAAAAATGGCTGAAGACACACTGAGTTTTCATTTTACTCCAGGGTGATCGGAATGCCAGAGGAGTGATGTGTAAAAAGATTTGAATGAGAAGGAAATTATTCCAATTGATAATTCATTGAACGATGACACTTAAGATATTTATGTGCATACTGTGGCTGAATAAAATGTTACAGATGGAAAGAATTGCCCTGTCACTCTTGGCAAGTAAAAGCGATATGACTTGGTAGATGTTGAAGAGCAGCAAAGCAAAGTTGTACAGACAAAATTATATCAGCAAAAGTAGCCTTACAGAGCTTCAGTACTTTTTTCTCATCTTACAACTTTGACTGTAACAACAATTTGGAGGAACTTGACTGACATCCAAATGATTGTTTGATGCTGGTGAACAAAAATTCTATTTTGCTCATTTTCAGTGTGCTAGTATTTTCTCAGTTTAGTTTATATTATGTCTGTCACAACCTTAATCTGTTTGGTGTGGTGTATTACACATTTTATTTGCTTATGTGGAGAATATTTCCAGCCTTGTCATGCCAAAATGTATTTTTAATCATTTATTCTATTTTTGAACTTGAATGGTTGCTCTATACAGGAATGTGCCGTTTTAAGCAGCAGTCTTGTAATTTGGCATAGTTTTATGGTATGAAATTTTGTGAAAATAGTATGGTGAGAGCATTAGTGTATATACACAGTCAAGTCACATTATTGTGACCACCTCCTACTTTTGATGTCAACAGCGCATGGCCAATGAAAGAAAGCATGTGTTGTGAGCTGGCTTGGAGGGTATATGAGGTGTGCTGTAGGCATTCTGAAAACATATCACTCGTTGCTGTCATGGATAAAAGGAGCTATTTATCAGATTCACAAAAAGGGATGATTATTGGCTTTCGGGCCAAGGGTAGCAGTATTTCTGAAACAGCACAGTTTGGGAACTGTTTGCATGCTGCTGTTAAAGTGTATCATGATTGGATAAATGGCACCATTGCGAATAAGTGATGTGGAAACTGCGGAGCACCACATGCCATTCACGTGAAAGGTGAACGTTATCTTCAAAGGTGCTTGAGGGCCGATCGACATGCTACAGTAGAGCAATGCACTGGCTGAATAAACCCGGGGACTAGAGGAAGTGTATCTAAAATGACAGTTCGGTGAACCCTGCTGTGTACGGGGCTTCGATGCAGACGGATGGTCACTGCACCTATGCTAACGAAGGTGCATCGGCAGAAAAGGCTTACATTTGCATGGCAGTATCGGAATTGGACCTTCGCTGATTTGCAAATGATTGCCTTCTCTGATGAGTCATGTTTTCTGCTTCATCAAACGGATGGACGTTGGCATATAAGGCGAGAAACATCAGAGGACAAAACACTCTTCAACCATTGCTGGAAGAACACAAGCTGGTGAGGGCAGTGTTATGGTCTGGGGAATGTTTTCGTGACATTCTCTGGGTCCACTCATGCCTGTGGAAGGTGCTATGGACCAAATTAGTTATGAATCCATCCTTGCAGACCACGTGCACCCATACAGGCTGATTGTCTTCCCTGGGGCGGATGGGATCTTCCAGCATGACAATGCGACGTGTGGCACAGCTAGAAATGTCCGAGAGTGGTTGGAAGAGCATGGTGAAGACTTCAATGTACTTCCCTGGCCCCCTAATTCCCCAAACACAGTTAAACATCTGTGGGACCACTTCGATCGTGTTGGTCGCTCTATGGATTCTCCACCACGCACCCTCCAGCAGCTATCAAATGCACTGCAGTCAGCATGACACCACATACCTGTGAACACCTTCCAGCACCTTATTGAGTCGCTCCCAGCCCGTCTAGCTGCTGTCCGCACTGCACACAGCGGTTAGTTACTCTAGTGGTCACAATAATGGGACTCTACCGTGTATATTAATGAATGTTTATATGAATTTAATAGAATGACTTGTTTTAATGCCTGAAATAATGAAAACAAAAACCATGTAATATCTTTGATTTTTCAGTTTTTATGTAATACTTTTTTTTTCTTTCCCTCTCTAGGATATGGTAATGCTGAATGGTTTTGGAACTATTGTGAATGCATTAGGTAAACGAGTGAAACCTTATTTGCCTCAGATTTGTGGTACCATTCTTTGGAGATTAAATAACAAATCTGCTAAAGTTCGTCAGCAGGCTGCTGATTTGATTTCTCGTATAGCTGTAGTCATGAAGACCTGCCAAGAAGAAAAACTGATGGGTCACTTAGGTGTGGTGCTGTATGAATATTTAGGAGAAGAGTATCCAGAAGTACTAGGTTCTATCCTAGGAGCTCTGAAAGGAATTGTGAATGTCATTGGCATGCACAAAATGACACCACCAATCAAAGACTTACTTCCTAGGCTTACTCCAATTTTGAAAAACAGGTCTGTATTTCTTTTTCTGATCTTGTGAATTATATATTCTGTAGAGGACTTTGTACTGATTTTTAAATTGTGAACATTGTTGTGATACATAATAGTATTGTAGATCAAAAAATATCATAAATTTTAATGAATTTTGAAAGGTAGATTTAAGCATATTTTGTGGTGTCACAGTTTTGTGTTCTGAAACTTCAAGCTTTTTTCATGTAATAATGATAATTTAACTAGGTTTTTTTGATTTGAAAATATAACAGTCTGCAGAGCTATGTAAATCTTAGTAATATGTAAGAGTGAAGTTAATCATACACACACAGAGATTTAAACCTCTTCTGTAATACTTGTATCTTGAACACAGATAATTGAATGTTGTCAAGTTATGAGTGGTAGAAAGTGTTTCAGTTAAACTCAAAATTACTTTTCACAGGAAATATCCCATTCTTCATTACATCTGCATACCTGCCAACTACTACGGAATGCCCGTAGTTTCTACGGATTTAGTTTTCTGACTACGGAAATCAGTGTTGGAACTACGGATTTTCATCTTTTAATTTTTAATTTTTTTTTTTACTTTTGTTATTGTTCTATGATATATATATTCTTAAGCGGATTCACAGAACTAGTTTTTTTTTTTTTTCATCATTTAGATCATTCTCAAGATTGATGCAAAACTGAAGAGAATTTGAGGCGTGGGGGTGGGTCGTTTTCCACCTGGGGACGATATTTCGTGTTTCAAAACATTTAAACACCATAGTTAAAAAGAGTAAAATATTTTGCCGTAATCGTAATGTTTTTTTCTCCAGATGTTGCATTTGTGTTCAGTATTCTTGTTAAATTTCATTTTGTTGTATAAATGTTTGTATTTCAGCTTGAAATTGTAGGCAACAATTTGTGAAAACTGAAGTTAAGACGGCGTGAAAATTTCCCCGTAATCTTCAGGCATAAGATTCTTCCGCAAATTCGAGGAATTCCGCCTTTTTCATTATTATTTTGGTCGTTTACGACCAAAATAATAGTGTTCCCAAGGATCAAAATTTGAACATCGATTAAAATAGCTTCATTTTATAGCTTGGAATACTTAATATTTTCTAAAACATAATCATAATTATATAAAAAATCAATAACTTTTCCTTTGGTGGTGTTGGAACCAGAAAAAAGATGGTGCGACCTGTACTTTGATGTCAGTAGACAAATGCTGGATTACATAATTATGGTTATGTTTTAGAAAATATTAAGTATTCCAAGCTATAAAATGAAGCTATTTTAATTGATCAAATTTTAATCCTTTGGAACGCATTAATTGTCCAGAAATAAGATGGAGCAACCTGTACTTTGATGACGTCAGTAGACAAACAAATGTTGGATTGCATAATTATGGTCATGTTTTAGAAAATATTAAGTATTCCAAGTTATAAAATGAAGCTATTTTAATCGATGTTCAAATTTTTGTCCTTGGGAACGCATTAATTGTGAAGAAAATGTGTACAGAAGTTTTTCCATTGGAAGTATAGGAAGCAAAATTACTTGACGTTCACCTTAAACAACTGAGATAGCTTTACCAACAAAACATATGCATAACAAATTCTCTGCATCACCATGACAGCAGGTCACAGTACCAGAACATTCCTCTGTGGTTATCGTGAAGACAGGAAGCCATTCGTTCCTTTTCTTTGCGTCTTTAAAAAATGCTTAAAAATCAGAAAATGACTTTTTCGTAAAAAAAAAAAAAAATGTAAAAAAGGGACGATAGTTGTGAGTTTATGCTGTAAAAATTGCAATGCGTTATGATTTATAGTTTGCCATATATCCGGTTTTTTTTTATGAATCCCATCGCGAAATAGAGAATTTTGTGAAATTTAGGCATTTAATTTCTCGTAAACTAAATTGAAATTCAAAAAAAAAGGGCGACAAGGTGCAAAAATTCGGTCGTGGCACTACATGCCTACAAAGTATCGTGGTTCTGTTGCTGTTAGTGTGTCCGGAACGCAACCTGATAGCACTTTTTTTGCTTACCTTAACTATGAAATACAATTGCTCTTGAAGTATCGCTAGAATCGAGAAACGGTTTATTTCAGCGTGTTTTCCAAACAATTCTCTACAAACGATGTAAATTTCATATTTTTGTGTTCAATATGTTTTGCGCTGCGAGCTAGGAAAGCAAGAGTGTTGTGAAATTTCTAAAACAACAATAGGTTAAAGTCTTGATAGTATTTTGAACGCATTTTCTAATTTTCTGTAGTTCCTGTTAGAGAGTATCTGCAAGATCACAAAAAGTCACGAATTGGCAAAGAGGGAATGAAAAAGTCATGAATTTGCTTCTGATGGGTACTTAATTTTTTTTTTCTTCAAAAATTGTGTAATTAATTAGAGTGGAAGCTCACTTTTTGTGGTAGATGTAAAAAGTAAAGACAACAGAGTGAATGTTGCATCTATTGATATTTACATTTGGTGCCAAAGCTTGCATGCAAAAGAATGTAATGTGATTGAATTCAGAAGAGAATGCAGAGTTGTTTTGATTTATTTGTATTGAAACTGAATGGACCAAAATCTTGGTTGTGCAAACCTGTGGTGAAAGGTGCATAATCTTTGTCACCAACTGTGGTGGTGTATTTCATTACAAACGTCTTGAATCAACACCGCTTTGGTGAACTTTCATCAAGGAATTGTATTGCTGCGTTAGAAGCTGACCAAATAATAATTAAAAAAAAAGCAAAAAAAACATGCAAATCCACAAACAGATACAATGTCGAGAAAAGTTGAAATCCTTTGATTTGCTCAGGGACAGATTTTTGGTAAATGTATTCAGTGCTGCAAATGCATCTTAGTAACAAATACCCAGCAAAAACAGTCTTGCTGGGCCAGCACTGGTTAAGTATTTATGGTATTATGGTACTTAAATTTATTTAAGTATTTATGGTACTTAAATTGCTGGCAGCCAGCACTACCAGCAATGGCCCAGCACTATGTTGCCGTTGCCGAACCTTCAATAAAATGTCCGGGCGGCCAACAGAAGGGCCAGCAGTTTAGGCCAACAGTTGGTACCTCATCAGTTGTCATATGCCACAACAGGGGCCATCAGTGGTCCATCACAGGCAGTAGCTGCCACAAGTGGCCCTTCAGTGGCCCTTCAGTGGCCCTGCAAGCACGTGCCAGAAATGATGGCTAGCCTAATGTGGTCCGTTAGTGTGTCGTTAGTGCCAGCCAGCAACCACGTGACTTAACTGGTGGCTTGCCGAATCTTGTCCGCCAATTTCCCAGTAGTAGCCATAGAAAAAAAAAAAAAAAAAAAAAGCAAGGATAACCGCAGTTTCCCAAAGCTACATTTTTTTTTCCCCTACCCTTACGAAGCTTGTGAATTAACACACTGCGCTTGGGAAATTTTATCAACAGACCGGAAAAACGTCCATTTGCTTCTGACTGGATTTGATCCAGGGCCGTTGGCGTGGCAGCTGAGCTCTCTGCCGACCGGACTAATTTGCCACGCTTGAGCACATGCTTAAAGCTGTCTGTTTGGTATGCAATGTGTAATCAAATGCTTCCCTCTTTCATTTTACAATATAGCAAGGTATTTTTCATAAAAGTCAGTTTCATATAATTGATAAATTAATTTTTTCAACGTAACGACAGTTTTTTTTTTTTTTACCTTAAATGAACTTCACTCATTTTTAAGGTGTGTACATACTTAGAGTCGCTTTCCAAAGTTTTGTACTGTCCTTGCAGTCTTGAAAAGAGATTGTTGAATAAATATATATTTACCCGGGTTCATGTCACATTCTCTTACATTTTTAACGTTGTGCCTTTCCTTTCTGTTGTCTGAAGCTACATTTGTTTTAAAGAGTAAAAGATATTTTATTTTACTTGTTATTTTTAGAAGCGAATTCCTCCCAGTCTTGTGTATTCAACCCATGGATGAGTACACCACATAGCGCTGCTTTTTTTTTCTTTCAAATAATTAATAAATTTTGTACGCATATAATTCTTTTTTTTTCCAACAAATGTTGTTTTAATGGTTTTCCAGGATATTTGTTTCAAGCGGTTTCAAATTTTTTCTTTTTATTCATCCACTCCATTCCCATGAATTGTTATTCATGGGAATGGAGTGGGTGTATTTCATGGCTGTAATCTAGTATTTCACGGCTTAATCTGATATCTTCGTCGACGTAAAATTTCATTAGGAAATTAATTCGCCTCTCCACATGTGGATTTTTTCTTAACATCCACTAAAATAACACGATGGCGATAGCGTCTTCTTCAACTAACTGGTACCATGAGAGACACAGCAAATGTTGCTTCTGCGCATGCGCAGTCCCGATGCTTCCACCTGCTGTTGGGGGTTGCATTGGTTGCCAGCAACGGGCCACTAGTGGCACTTGCTTGGAGCCCCACAATTCATGGTGATGCTGCAGGGCCATCAATGGCTCGCCAACTGATAGCACTGCCACCAACAGGCCACTACCGGGCCGTGAGCGGCAGATTTCAGCCAGCAGTGACCCATCACTGCCAGCTGGTGGCCAGCAGTTTCCCAGCACTTGTGTTTTTGCTGGGTAATACTTACGAAGAATATATTTACTATTTTTCTTGGAAATGGTACAATTGAAGGAAAATTCTCTATGAGCAATGAGTGTTTGATATCTCTGCTTCTGGAAATCCAATTTGAAATTTTTTTTAGCAATGGATAACATTCACTTTGTAGAAAATTTTGCATGTAGTCTTAAATTTTTTATAGTGTATAGGTTGATGCTGGGTGGCATTAGTGTGTATTACTGTATGTTTGATTTTAAAAATCACATCAAATTTTTTTGCGCTGTATGCCATTTGCTACTGTCAAGATTGGGGACATTATCCGTTTCAAATAATGCACAGTTTTATGGCATTAAGGGAGTATATGTAAAAACCTTTTTCTCGCTATCTCTGCTTTCAGAAATCATATTAAAAGAAAAAGAAAATGCCCTTTGCAAAGTATTTGCTACGAAGAATACTTGTTCACATTTTCTACTTTTCCATTATTCACAATCCATACTACTAGGGGCATCAGCATTTATTTCTATCTAAAAAAAGTATCTCTGATTCTAAAAATTCCTTGAAAAAAATCCTTTCTTGGTATTCTTCATAATGATGAGCATTTTGCACACATTTTCGTCTTTTAAGTAATGCAGTTTTTCTGCTAGGGGACATAAAACTATGTCTCCATTTCCTGCATATCTCTTGTAATTGTTTGATGTGCAAAACCCTTTTTACTTGGGTACCTTTTGCAACAAAAAACATTTTGTGTTAAATTTTTAATAATTAATGACTTCATGGCTTCCTCCAATTACTTTCAGTACCATAAATACTTAACTGGAATTATGGAGGATAAATTTATTAAGGTACGTTACCTCTAAAATTTTCGATCTATACACTAAATCATCATCAGGAGTTCTTGCGTCTTACTGCTTGCAAAGGTCTGGCAACCAAGTCTGGTGGATTTGCCATCCAGCATGGTCTTTGATGTTGCTACCTTGTGTCTTGTAAATTTCCAGGGATTCCTCTAATTTCCGGATAATTGCGTGGCATTGATGTTTGATCACTTGTAAGTAGTCCCAGTCCATTTTGTGGCCAGTTTGTTGTATGTGCCTGTCTAATCTTGTTTTATTTAAAAAAAGAACATTTCAAATAAAACAGGATTAGACAGGCACATACAACAAACTGGCCACAAAATGGACTGGGACTCTTTACAAGTGATCAAACATAAATCCCACACAATTATCCGGAAATTAGAGGAATCCCTGGAAATTTAAAGACTCAAGGTAGCAACATCAATGACCATGCTGGGTGGCAAATCCACCAGGCTTGGTCGCCAGACCTGTGGAAGTAGTAAGACGCAAGAACTCCTGACGATGATCTAGTGTATAGATCGAAAATTTGAGAGGTAATGTACCTTAATAAATTTATCCTCGATAATTCCCATTAAGTATTTATGGTACTTAAATTTTAAATTTTTTGTAATGCACATGCTACTGGGCAAAAGTAGCTATTTCTATTTGTGGATGCTTTGCTTATCACAGAAAACCCTTTTTTTTTTTTTTTTTTTTTTTTAAACCAAGTTCCATTTACTATGAAGAACACTGTTCACATTATGTAATTGTGTATTTTAAATTATGTGCAGTTTTTTTCCTTATCTTTTTGCTCATTTTTTTTTTCTTTCTCTGACAATCTCCTTTAAAATATTTTTTCTGTGTCAGGAAGGATTCCAAAAGGCATATGCGCATTACATTCAAGAATTTGGTATCTTGTTTATGAGTACATTTCACATAAGTTCTTGGTTGTAATGTTACTATTGTAATCAGTTTTAATGGTTAAGTGAAAGTTTTTGTAAAATATAGCTAAGAAATTACATGCATATTATTATTATTAGATATTTAGAAATTCATTTTTAGTCTCTAAAAGATTATTAGTTTTGTAAAATGGATACTGAGGTGAAAAATCTGGTTAAGATCTTCTGAGTAATAATATTAATACTGCATTCACACACACAAGATGCTTTGCAGAGGGCAGCCACAAATATTATGTATGATCAAAAGAAAGTACTGTTGTTTGTGTACATTACAGGTTAGGCTAAAATTCCCATTAGTATTTCAGTTGCGAGTTCAAAAAGAATTGTGGTAAATGGACTGGAGTCCGATTCGTGCCGGTTGATGGAGCAAGCGCTCAAATTTAATGGCTAGCTGTAATCACTTCTATTAGATTCAGTGTTAGAACATCTATAGCACAGGCCACAGTTGTTCGTAATTTATGTGCATACAATTATAATTATAACAGGGGCTTGAACCAAGCAAGACAACTAAAGGAATAAAACGTGCAGGGAAATGTGTAAAAGGTAAGCAACCTGTTATAATTACTTCTATTAGAGTTCTCTCAGTAGCATGTACAGTCAGTAGTGTTCAGGTTCATGTTGTAGTATGTCTATGTTGATGGTTACAAGCACTTCTGTGGTGTGAGCCTTCAGCTTCTTGGGACTACTCAAAAATGCATGACAACTTTTTGTAGAAGTGATATCTGAAGAACTTGTGGTTTAGGTAAACTGGAAAGTCTCCATTTTGTGTGTGTGTGTGTGGGGGGGGGGGGGGGGTGTTTAGTTGTATTGACTAATAACAAACAGTAAAAGCATACTTTCACCAAGTCTGACATGCTTATTCCATAGAAAAATGAAAAATTCAGTTCTACATATAACGACAAAAGTTTTCTTACCATATTTTATAATGATTTTACTATGAATCAGCTGTGCAAATTGTTGAGTTGAAAGCACAAAAATCAAATTGCACAGTCATGGTATGTTACCTTCAAAGCTTTGACTGTGCAGTAAGCATGTTACAAAGAAAATAAAGTGGCAAAATTTCTGAGTATTATGGTCACAACACAAATCCTGGCTATATGTAAAGATAACAAAAATTAGGGGTGGCATCACTTCTTACCTCTTATGTGAGGCAGATTGGGCACACACAGTTCAGTGTGCGAGTGTGTTAGCCTATATGTACATTTTGGCATTGTAACTACATTCTGTTCTTTTCCTTATGAATAGTGTGTATGGCTAGGATTCAACAGGAATATGCACCCTTAGCATTTTTTCTTTCACTACCATTCAGTGAAAAATCCCAAACAGTTTTGTTACATAAGACATTTTGGTGCAAGTCAGTAATTTGAACTACAGAGAACTGAAGCATTTTCTTGTACTTCTGCTGGTGCTCAAAATTAAAGGATAATTTATAAATACATTCATAATTCGAAGTATTTAAAAAGAAATGCAATGAAATTTGGTAGAGAGGTTATAATTACATTACTTACATAACTCATGCAGAAGAAAATCATAATCAGGTAATTTTTATGTGGTAATATCATTGTGTTATTTATGTGAAAAAGATGTCCACATGGACAACATTTAAAGGCTTTTGCTTAAGACATTCCATATTTTAATATGGAGTAGTATCGCCTCTGACAACCATGCAGCTCAGACAATGCCTCGTACTGTCTATGAGGGTATTGTTGAGGTCTTGAGGGATTAATGACCCCTCCTCAGCAAAAGCTGTTCTGGGTTCTTAAAGTGTGCTGGCATGGGGCTGGCGAGCTCCTGTGTCTTCCCAGAGCATCCAATACATGCTGAATAGGATTGAAAACAGGGTCTGGGGCAGCAGGGGGAGCACTGCATTCAACGAATATCTTCCTCTTTGAGAAAATTGTCAATCAAATGAGCTCGATAAGGTTGGGCATTATTGTCCATAAGAATAAAATTTTGGACTGCCTTCTGTCCTAAATGGCCTGACATATGGGATCAAGATCTGTTCTTATATATATATATATATATTTGTGTGTGTCCCTTTTGTTGTGCTAGTTTTCTTTTATGACACACCAGTTGTATTTGTAAAATGCATCGGGTTAGTAGTAAGTCATGAATGATGAAGATAAGTGCAATATTTTTCATCTTTTGGATTTTTGAAGGTTTATAAAATTTAATATTTGAGTTTAAGATGTAAATGAACAGTTTGAAGAGCAAGTTTGGTATACAAAATTGTAACAGAGGTGATCTATATATTATTTCAATGTTGTCCTGAAATTTTGCTTACAGCCAGTACTACAGCTGTGGTCCGTGATACAGTTACTTGCATGATGTCACTTTCTGAGCGATTCAGGTTCTCCATGCCTCCAAGAATTTTTTTCCTTTGGCGCTCAGATGGTGATACCATATAGTGAATCTCTTCTGCATTTCTAATTTGGTGCACCATCTTGTCTTGTGGATTCTGGAATATTGTCTCTGGTGGAAACTTGTTCATCTTCTAATTTGCCAAATATTACAATGCAATATTTCTATTCCATTATAGTTTACATTTAACCCCCCCCCTCCCTAATGTGAACTTGGCTCACCCTGTTTTGCATATCATTAAGCTGTTCTCTGATATTCAGAGGTTAGCTCCTCAAAGAAAGACCATCTGACAAATGAACATTTAACAGACAATACAAATTACAGTTTGGCATTTGTAGATTTGTCTCATGTAGCATTAAATCTATTGTTGTTCAGTTTTATGAATTTGTAATATATTGTTTTTAAATTTCTTTTCAGACATGAGAAAGTCCAAGAGAACTGCATTGATCTTGTTGGTCGAATTGCTGACAGAGGTGCAGAATATGTGTCTGCCAGAGAATGGATGCGTATATGTTTTGAATTACTTGAACTTCTGAAAGCCCATAAAAAGGCTATTCGACGAGCTACTGTAAATACATTTGGATACATAGCCAAAGCTATTGGTCCGCATGATGTACTTGCAACTCTTCTAAATAACTTGAGAGTAAGTAAGAATTGTGATTTTTGTTTTTGCTACATCCAGAACATGTCACTGAATCATAAACCCAGTTTTTTTTTGTTTTTTTTTCCCATTGTTTTAACATGGCTTTAAATGCATTTTCTTAAAGAAACAGCAACATTTTTATCATGTTGAAGCATCTTTTAGGCTGACAGTTGAAAAATGTTATTCATGCCAGCACAAATTCATTATAAAACTCACATTCCCTCTCATGCACGATCAGAACTCTCTAAAAATAAAACTGCCTTCAACAAGTAATGAGTTAAAAACTATTTACAAATGGTTATATCTTTCAGCTTCACTCTGAAGCCAACCTCAGACCAAGAGTGCGTATTGAGTGCTAGTGCGTGGATTAAGTATTTCTCAAAAGGAAGAAGTACAGTGATGGTTATCTGAACCCTGTAGGGCGGTGTTGCCACCATTCATGTCAAAAAAAAAAATTCCCCAAAAGTAAAAGTAAAATGTCCCTGTGAAATTGCCAAACCACCGTGGAAGATGCTTCTTGCAGGTGAAGAGGGTGAAACAGAATCTAACAATCGCATGTAAGTGATTGTTAGATTCTGCTGACTTTTGACATTCTTGAGACCTTTTTAGAATAATTTCATATCTTAATTGTTTTCGAAACAAACTATATACCATGCGATAAGATGTTTTTTATGTGTAAGAAAGTGAAATAGTGTGTTCCAATTATGAACTGATTTCGGAGGGATGACATTTTACTCTTACTTTTTGGGGGAAATTTTCAACATGAATGGTGGCAACACCTCCCTACATGGTTCAGATAACAGTCACCATACTTCCTTTTGCGAAGTACTTAATCCACACACTAGCACTCAATATGCACTCTTGGTCTGAGGATGGCTTCAGAGTGAAGCCGAAAGATCTAACCATTTGTAAATAGTTTTAATTAAATTGTTTTTAACTCGTTACTTCTTGATTGTAGTTTTATTTGTAACGAGTTTTGATCGTGCATGAGAGGGAATGTGAGTTTTATAATGGACCTCAGGGCTGCCAGACCTGCGCCAAAACGTTGTTCTTGCGCCATTCTGCTAAACAAAATGTGATTTTGACAAAATCTGCGCCAATTTTGCGCCAAAAGTTAGAATTTACCGGTCATCGATATTTTAGCGTAATCTTACAACATTCGAAATTGATTCAGCGGTTAATTCGTACGTAAGATTCTTCTGCAAATTCGCGGAGACCCCCTGTCATTTTCGAGATCGATGCAAAAGTGAGGACATTTTTGTGGTATTAGTTGGGGTGGAGGTCGTATTCCATCTGGGGACGTTGTTTTGTCTTTTTAAATGTTCGGAAATGGAAGTTAAACAGAGTGCAGATTTCCCCCCATAATCGTTTTTTTTTTTTTTTTCTCGCATGATGTTGCTTCTGTTCAGTATTGTTAAATATAATTTCAGCTTGAAATTGTAATTCAAAACGGAAGTTAGGCCACCCGAAAATTTCCCCGTGTTCTTCGGCCACGAGATTCTTGCACTGATGCGAGGAATTCAGTCTTTTTTGTTATCATTTGGACAATACACGAGATCAATGCACAACTGAACTGAAATTTTGGGAGGATTGGTGGTAGGGGTGGCAGTAGTTTTCTCCGTCGGAGGACGGAATTTCATCCTTTGAAAACGGAAAGTAGACTGAGGTAAGATTTCTCTCGTAATCATAATTTTTCTCTCGCGATGTTTCCTCTACCCAGTATTGTTAGATATAATTTTATTCCATAAATATTTGTATTTCAGAGTGAAAATGTTGCATAAATTATAAATTTCCGAAAACGGAAGGAGAACGGAGCGGACCCCCCCCCCCCGTCAGTCTCGTGCATGTTAAAATCACTCACAAGAGCTATGGATAAATGAAAGAATTGTTTATATTGCTTAACTTGTAATCAATTATCAGGAATAGTGATATTTTGGTTCTTTCTTAAAGTCTGAATTTTGCCCCATACATTCAGGTAGCAGAATTTTTAGGTTTTCTTTTTCTCATTTTGACCTACCTTGGGGAACATTTTCACCCTCACACTTTTCTTTTTCCAGATGAAAGATGTGTTGAACCACTTTCTAACTCACAATCGTCTGCTTAGTGCCCATCTAAATACATGCAGTACCCCACGTATGCAAGAGCAGTGGCTCTTTCAGACAGCAACAGAGATGCCAAGTACTACGGATCCTCCGTAGTTTCTACGATATCATGTTCAAATTACGGACTTACGGAGAAGGTGTGAAAAACTACGGATTTTTCCAGAAGTCTGATATTTCCGGAAAACTTCTTTTTTTTAAATTATTTGAAAAAAAAAAAGTCTAGCATAGTCAAATGTAGTGATTTTTGTGGTAACGTCACAAAGCCATCAAACAGCGAGCATGTTTGGCTGAACAACAAGCAAGCGGAAATGTTGCAGCAGAGATCATTCTGTATGATCACGTGACTTTGTACCTGGCTTGCCGTAGGATGGCGTTCGTAACACACGGCGTCTGTTAACTTCGGGAAAACCTTAACCGCGTCCTGAACTAACATAAGTTGTCGGAGGTAGACTAGAGTCGATTCCATATTTTCTGTTCTTGTTAAGTTGATTAGTTGTGGTGTGACGTGAATTACTGTAGTTATGAAGCATGCTTCAGTGGCTTCCAGTTCCAGTGGTGTGAAAAAAAATAAAAATTCGCAGCAGTACAAGGAATGTTTTTCGTTGGAATTTCCATGTTTACAGCTGTCGCGTGTTTCTGTGAATCATGTGGTTTTTTTTTTTTTTTTGCTAAAATGTAATTTAAATAGTTAATTGCTATTGCATATTTGTTTCACCAAAATAAGGGGCGGGCGGGATATCAGAAAAGAAAAAAAAAAACTGCTCTGAGCAAATAGTCATGAGATTGAAGGAAACAATTGTGGTTCAAAGAAATCCTGAATGTTTGTTTTTTCCGGCAGAACACATAACTAAGCTACCAGGATGTGTGGGCGCTGTTATTGCCTGTTTTATGTTACCTCCACGGGAGTTTGTTCTTCGCGCGTAGTGTATTCTGCCCAGAGCAAGAGAAAATCTCTCCATCTGTCTTTGGCAACTAGCCAAAGAAAATGTCTAGCAGCAGTAGCTGCTGGGTGTGTGCGCCAGTTGTGACCTATTTTTCCATGCTCCTCGCTGTCGGCAGAGAATTTAATTGTTAATGTTACTTTGACAGATTTGCGAAGTGCAGTTCTTTTTTTTTTTTTTTTTTTCTTTTAAAAATGTTGTGCTAAACAAAGTGATGTTTTATTTTAACTTGTCAGATTCACGAGAACTTCCTTCCTTAATAGCTTGTTTTAAAGATTGTTTTACCCAGATCATTCTTCGTCGGGAATCTTTTAATTTCAGTTTTCATTCTTTTTTTCTTTTCTTTTTTTGATGAATTTGTTTTCATTACTAACTTGCGTTTTAAGTTGTGACATTTCACTTCCCCGCATCTTAGCAGAAAACTTCTATTGTGTTAATGAAACGTTGCATGGATTTTTATTGTAATTTATTTTATTTGCGTTGCCTTTTTATTTTATTCTTTTTTTTTCCAGAATTGATTTATTTATGCAATTTAAAATACCTTTTTGATTAGTTTTTTCGTATCATAAGCATTTAATGCTAATTTTCTATTTATCCGCATAATAAAGCTATGAAATCTTTCGAAGTTAATTGTTCTGTCTTTGCTCCCATTGTGTTTGTCGTGTATGAATTTACTTGCAATAGCGTCGGGTAAATGGCCACCTGCCTCTACTAATATTCTTGGATCTAAATTGCAAAAAAGTTGTCAAAAATTCAAGGAGAGTTATTCGCAAAAATTTCGGTGTCTAAAATCGTCTCGGGTATCCGAAAACCGTGGGTTTTGTTCCCTGTGTGGTGTGATTTTTCAATTGCACACGGCGGAAAAGACGATTGCAGTCAGCATTTTCACTCTAAAAAACAGGAGGAATAACCATAAGTGTGTGGCATCACACACTTATGACATAACATATTTATTAACATAACATAATTATTAAAAGGTGGAGTTGAAATGGTATGTATTTTTTGTGTATTTACTCAAGTTTTTTATTTTTTTCCCCATTTTAAGGGGACTTAAATATGTTGCAAAATTTATCCAAGTATTGTCCCCGATCCAGATTAACATGTTGCTAAAAATGTAGCAGTGTATTCTGGGAAATATGCATGCTACCCTGCAAATTTTAATGTGGGAACTTGACTTGACTTCACTGCGGAAGAACTACGGGCGCCGCGCATATGGACTACTGATGACTTCCTTCAGATGTTGGCATCTCTGCAGCAACAACGAAAAAGTCATAAACTGATTCTACTACTACTGAAGAAGGATGGGGGGGGGGTAATCTTGCGCCAAAACGTCACTGTGCAAGTGTTAAGCCATGGAAGCAGCTTTTATCTAACCAACTTTACTAAATCTCACTGTTATCTTATAGTTTTGGTTCCAGTTGTAATTGTTCACAGCAATAACGAAAGTTTAACATTGATAATTACTGGATGAAAAACATTGAAGAATATCATGGCACAACTGCTGAAAGGTAGTTTTACAATTTGATTATTTAAATGTTACAACTGCTGAAAGGTGATTTTACAATTTGATTATTAGGTTTCCTTTTATATCGAAGGTACGCTTTCCTTCAGAAAACCTTAGGAGTTTGTGATGCACACGCAAATCATGTACACGTGGCTTGCCAGTTGGTTGGTTTCAGAAATAATGTATTTTCTTCGGAATTCCATGTATCTCGAAAAATATGCTGCTAAAAACCAACCAACCATACAGTAATTACATATTATTTATTCTTAAATGTATATTCGCAAGCGTTCAGTAACAATAGCAACAGTTCTTGGTTGCAGCAGCATCCTATTCGTGTTACAGCGAAACAAATTCATTAAGAAGAAAATCCCTGATATTAATGTGTTACGCTTAAAATATTGCATGTCATGTAGTTTTCAATAAATTGTGGGTAGTATAATTGTTTTCCCATTTATTCTCACTGTAGGAATGACAGAAATGCTAATTAACAGTCGTAAGAGAAGCAGTAAAATGTCAACAAGCCTGAAATGTAGCATTTTTTCATAGTTCATAAAATAATGGTAATTCAGTATATAAACATAACTTAAAGCACAGCATGGGCTTAAAACAATTAAAAATGCTATCATTAGCTGCTCCAAAACCTGAGTTCTGCTCCAAAATGCACATTTTCTCACTCCAAAACCCAACGTTTCTGCTCCAAATTGTATATTTTCCCGCTCCGAAAATTGCTCCAAAAAATGGTAGGGGCACTAACACCCCTGATGGACCTTTTATGCTTAATATTGTAATTTGCTTAATCCGAGGAACAGCTGTTTTATTTCTTAAAAATTGTACCTTTTAAAGCTGTTCATAGATTAAATCAAAAAAACATTAAAGGGCAGAGGATACCTGAAAATAAAACAAATGTCACAAAGTTTGATGCTAAACTAAGGCCTCCCGTTTTTTGTTTCTTATATGAAGGCATAGTGATATTACCTTAAGAGCTGTTATCTCTCATTGCTGACAAAAAAGTGACACCATGATGCCCATTGAGATGAAACACAAGCTGTTGAAAGTGGTGAGTGTTATAGATACAGGTGTGCAGCAGCAGACAATGATATTTGAATTCATTGTTGCTGAAGAGATTCATTTCACTGTAGTTCATTGTCGTTTGGGAAATGTGTGCTAAGAGTACAATACACTAATGTTAGCACAACAAGATGTTGGATTAAGCATCTCAAGTGTGATGAATTTAAGATTGAAAAGAAACCCTGAAGTGCCCAGCTAGCAGTGGAAAGGACGGGGAACAATTGATACCCTGAAAAGCAAATTCAGTAGGACCGCTGCATCATAGCAACATGAGCTGTGTTTGTAGCTGGGATTGAAAAACTGGTATTAATGAGGATTGTTCATAATTTGGGACACTACAATATTTGTGCTTGATGGGCTGAGTTGCTGACACAGGATTATATATTAATTAGGATTGTTCATAATTTGGGACACTACAATATTTGTGCTTGATGGGCTCCTGAGTTGCTGACACAGGATTATATATTAATGAGGATTGTTCATAATTTGGGACACTACAATATTTGTGCTTGATGGGTTCTTGAGTTGCTGACACAGGATTATAATCCAGCAAACATTTTTGAGGAACTTCTCCTGTGATCATGGGTAAGAAAGCATCAGTTCATCATTACAAACCCAAACCTGTATGGTTCTCTTGGCTATCTATGGGGCAACACTGTTACATCATCTTGCAAGAGCAAGTTCAAACAATACCCTACTGTAAGTAGAATTATAGCATCTGTCTTTTGGGACAGTAAATGGATTCTCTCAAAGTTTTAGGGTACATGTATGACCATCAACTCAATACAACTCATGGAAGAAAGCACTGCATAAGTTAGGGGGAAAAATCTTTCTGTAGAGCCTGGCTTACCTTAAAAACAAACAAACAAAACTAATTATGTGTTAGTACTAGATCACTGGTAGTTCCCAAAGTTTTGTTTCAGCTTACCTTAAAAGTTTGTGGTGCTAATGCAGATCTTTTGTATGTAATGAAGTGTCAGTTTTGATTAAAATAAGAATAATAGTAAACGCAAACACACACACTCATAAATTTTGTTTTTGTGATAATAGCACCTAAATGTTTTTTGTTTTGCAAATGCTCATTTATTTTTTCACTTGATTTCTTATAATTTTTAATTCTAGTGATAATGTTATTCCAACATTTTCCTTATACAGGGTGTCCCAGCTAAAAGTAGCATGGGCTGGTACGGTGAAGAATGAATGAATAAAACAGTGTATAATGACATAGCTGTTCATATATTGCAAGGAATGTCAACACTATAGTTACAACAGTTTTGTCATGTT
The DNA here is from genome assembly GCA_039090855.1 of Macrothele yani. Lineage (NCBI taxonomy): Eukaryota > Metazoa > Arthropoda > Arachnida > Araneae > Macrothelidae > Macrothele > Macrothele yani. Next base: position 18,548,419 of record CM077023.1, on the reverse strand, counting down.
GTCACAGTAAGTGCTTAAAATGTTCACCCGCCTGGTTACTGCACAGTATGGTTCTCTTGAGCGTATTGTGGAAGACATCGCGTAACTCATCCACCATGATACTGTTGATAACTTTTGTTAGTCTTCAGTTCATCTAGCGTGTGTGGATTAGTTTCATACACTTTGCCATTAAGGTTTCCCCACAAATAAAAGACACGTACTCAAGGTTCGTACGGTCCTTAAGAACTCCTTATTTTTTATTTCCATTTCTAAGGCCCTTAAAAAATTCTTATTTTTTAAAACAAGTGCTTATCCCCCCTCTTGTTTTTGTGCTGCAGTAATGGCCATCACAACCCTGCCCCCATTTTTGTTTGTGTGTCTGTAAATATGCTAACCTGTTCACCAGGGGAGCTTTCTTCTAACTCATTGAAGAAAGATAATCCCCTGGAATGTTCTTAGAAATTATCTCCCTTCAACCCCCCTCCCTCCCCACTTTTCCCATTGTAGCCTGCATGACTTACCTTGCGTGGCCTTACCAGTGGGAACAACATATGTGTTGTGTCTTTTCAGAGTCAGAGGGTCAAAGCAAAGGTCAAAGGTGGGTGGGGGATTCTGTTTGACTGCTTCACAATTTATCAGTTGTCTCGTGTGGTCTGATCTATCTGTCTAGTATCTACTGCTCTGCTCTACTCAACTCACCTTGCTTTATTGTCGCTGTGTCTCTTGCTTGTCCTTTTCTTTTGGCATGTATTTAATTTTGTTCTTTGTAGGCAAAGTAGTTTATATTTGGGAGAACTGACTGGTAAATGGCTGCTAGCGCTGTTTTATCCCCTTCATATGCGCACGCACACACACACACACACACACACACACACTTTCTCCTCTTTTGTCAACTGCTCGACGAACACATGAAATATGTTGTTTATGTACCGCTCTGAGTTAATGGTGTTGGTGAAGAATATGGGCCCAAAGATTCTGCATGTTGACAGTGCGCACCGTACTCCAAAGTTTTCATCATACTGCGGAGTTAGGAGCATTTCTCTGTGATTCATGGAAGACCAATATCGTGTGTTTTGGCCTTTAACGTAACCAGAGAGGTGGAACGAAGCCTTGTCTGGCATGAAATACAGGTAGGATCTATATAAGACCTTGTGCAATTTCATTGTCTATCCACTTCAAAGATTTCTATGAAAAGTAGCACTCCACCACAGACAACTTTTCTTGTAGACTCAGTGGCATTCTGAATAGCTCAAATGCCACTCAAACAACAACACGAATCTCAGTTACCAGACCTGTAAAACAAACGTTTGCATTAATGTATGGGTGCTGTGCTACTTTTTAGCTGCGACACCCTGTGTTATGAAACACAGTTGTGCATCAACCTCAAAGAATACTGATTAATGCCACTTAAGGAAACTTTACACACATGAAGAACAGATGATTCCTATACCTTGTTATTATGTGCCTGTAGTGGTCAATAAATGTCCAGTCTGTTTGGTTGAAAACTGAGAATTCTTTTAAAATTGCACATAAATGTTCTTGAGGTGTGATATGGGATACTATCAAATGGGAGTTATATGGTGGTGGCCATCCATTTATAAGAAAGGTCTTTAAGATGATGGCCATTCATGACTGGTTTGTAAGGATGCTTTGTAAAATCGTAACTTATGGACTTATGTCTGGTAGTGATCAAATTCAAAAAGAACTAGAAATGCATCACATAAATAGGTTTGATGATTTGTCCATTTATAATACAATGTGTTTCCAAAGAATTGTAGGACTGGAGGCAGTTGTTAAGCTTTAGTTAGATAACTGTCATACAATAGCTCAGAATATGTTTTAATGTTCCATGATTCCATCTGAAAATCTATGCTCACAACTTGCAAATTATGATTATCATTTGAAATTGCAGTAATATGCTGTGCACATGACAGTGTATCTTAAACTTATTTGGCTGGGGGGGAGGAAACTCAGTTCAGATGATTTGTGTAGTAGTGAAAGTGCATTTCATTTACATAAATTGTTGATGAATTTGGCACAAGTAACAACTAAATAAAATGGATTGAGGGTAGTGAAATATAAATCTACTTACACATTTGTGCTTGCTCAAAAAAGAAAAAAAGCAATGACAGTAATCAGCCTAATTTGTGTAAAATACAAAGTGCTCCCACAGAACCGGGTTGAGTCTTACTGTGCATGTGTGTGTTTGTGAAGACATTCAACACAGAGTGATTTTCTCTCATCAGGTCCCAAATTAGTGTAAGTCAATCCAGTAAATACCTGCCATTTAAGAATTGTAAAGCAGTACACTCATACATAAAAATACTTAATTGACAATACATGCACCATTGTAAATGAAGGTGTTTCGTCTCCATATCGCCAAGTTTTCAATTCTCACTCAGCAAAAAGGTGCAAGTTTTGAAGATAAAAAAAAACAGTTGCCTTCCTTGGAGGTCTTTCACTGGCTAAAATGTTGCACTAATGAAATGGTGCTTCAACAGTGATAATAAGCAAAAGTCAGATGTCAGCAAGGGCAGGTTTTACATTGGATGGGACATCAGCTCTTATTCAAAGTACTTGATTCTTAAATGTTTTATGTTTTTTTTTTTATGCTTTATCTATTTCTTTCAAAAATAAGCTGAGATTCACTTCCATAATGCATTCACATGTATTTGGCAAGCCCTGATGATGACCTACTGTGACACCCCTATATGAAAAAAAGAAAAAGGGAAGATCCCAGCTTCGGTCATGTTTTTAAAAATACATACGTCCGTGTTTTGATGACGTCATTGTTACTTCTACTGATTGGCCATGTACGTTTGCACAGCTACCCCCCCCAGAATGTTTACTATGGGTGGGGGGTAAGCAGACTGTTAAGTGAGTGGTGGGGGGGGGGGGCATTAAGTCTTGCTCTTGTGTTCGTGAGGGTTGGGGATGAAGCTGGTAAAGAAGGATCAGCAAAAGTTTCTTTCTGTTCTGCCTTCTGTCAGTCACACCCTAAGGGTTGTGGGAGGGTCTCCCAATTTATTGCACATCATTAGTGCAGAGAAATACTATAAAACAAGAGTTCTTTTTGGTGAAAAGGCTTTTCTATTGTCCACTGTGTAACCATGTTAGTTTTGCCCCAAGTATAAGTTTCCAAGAGATTGAGTTGCCAGATTGGAATTTTTCAAACCAGTTGCAGCAAATTCTTTCTGCTGGATGGGCTTCTTCACTGACTGTGCCAATGTTTCTCATAGTTTGCATATCATGCACCTTTGTTATTATTATTTAACTTGTATAATTATTATGTGTGGAATACTGATTTTTGTAGACATCCATTTTGCAGTACTAATCTTTTTTGCATTGAGGGTGTGACTGTGTTTGTTGCTTTGCATGGCCTATGTAACATCACCTTCCATCAACGTGTATATATACTGTAAAATTGAAATTGCAACACTGAAGGAATGTTTGAAAGCGCATGAAGATCAGAGGTGGCTAAGTTTAGCTGAGATATGCATTCTTTTCTGCACCAAGGGTGTGACCATGTGTGTGTGTGTGGCTATGCAGAACCAATGTAACAATTGCCTGTCATTGACCTATGTATATACACTCCAATAAATTATAACATACTGAAGGAATGATAAGAGGCACCTATGTTTAGCTGAGATACACACGTAATTAAAATATGGGACCAATCTGATTGCAGCATTTGCGATACAAGCAGGGCCTTTGTCATAACTAAGATTGGTTTCATCCTGAAAAGAGTTGGCACCAAATCCGTAATCATTTTAAATAAGCTACACAACTACAGAACGTACATGAAAAGGTCAGATGCAGGAACGTGGCTAAGGATGAAGATCTCTGGAGTATGTGTGAGGTGTTTCTGTCCTTCAGAAATGTTCATGATCTCACCTGAGACCTAGTTAGATGTGTGACATGTCACTCCATATTGTTGAAGATAATAGAGTGCAGTTTTTGGTCTTCCAACTGATTCACAAGTTACCAGAAAACATTGAGATACAAGGTAGTCTTTCTCGTTGTGTCAAAAAAAAGGGGACTTGATATGTGACAGAGCCATACTGCACTGTTTCTTTGTTTGTGTAAAAGCTCCTTGTAAATAGCATAAAGATTTTCAGCAACCCGACCTTTTATGAGTTTACATATCTTGTCAGAAGAAACTAAGCATCATATCATGTACGTTATGTAAGATATGTTAAGACTCCTTCATGCCAGACTGTTGATATTCCTTGACAACAATTGCATGATAACCCTTCTTTTCCATATGTGGTTTTTTGACGCAAAGACATTTTACTGACAGCCAGTATGTCTTTACAGGGGAAGCGTGGTGTGGAGGACAACATGCACATGGCAACATTCTGCAATTGCCGCCCCGGTGGCGCAGTGGTCTAAGCGATGACCTCTGATCATTCGTCCGAACGGGGTCTGGGTTCGAATCCCGGTGAGGCATGGATGTTGTTTGTCTTACGACACTGGCTCTCTCCCTTCCCTGGAACCAGTGACCCTAAATTAGGGACGGGCGACTGCTTATAGCCCATTGAGTTGCTCACTGCAATCGTTAAACATTCAACCAAAAAAAAAAAAAAAAAAAAAAAAAAAAACACCTGCAATTTAAAAAAAAAATTATTTATCATTTGTGTGGCATGCTCTATCCATACTTTCTTTTTTTTTTTTTTTGAATCATGGTTACATACTGCATAGCTGTCAATCCTTCCAATTTACCCAGAAAGCTTCCGATTTTGGGGCGTCTTTCCAATATTCCAGTCGGAAAGTGATTTCTTCCGATTTTTCATTCTCATACCAAAAATCCCTATTTTTTTCTCCCCATTTCAAGAGCAAAAAAAAAAAACAATCTTTATTCCACTTCAAAAAATACTTAACACGAGATGATTAAAAAAAAAAAAATTCTTATTTCCGCCGTGATGGGAAAGTGTGAGTGGCATGATTTTCTGCTCGCCGTAGACTTTTGGATGGATCACTACGGCTGAAAAGTCACATGCCCAGCCTCACCTTCCCCTGCGCAAGCTGCACAATGCTGGTGACCTCAATTCCTATCGTGACCTTGCTCTGCGTAACGAAGAGTTACAATCACATTCTCTCTCTCTCTGCTGCTGCTCCCCCCCCTTCCCCTTCTCCTTTTCAAATAACGCATTGTTTATCCCCCGGGTCGGGGTCGCAACTTCTTGGTAGGCCAGCGTGGGGTGTGTCTTGCATTGGAGCACATGTTATTACTCCCAGTTCGAAATGCTATTTCCATACATGAGATTCTTCCGCGAATTCGCGGAATTCCGCTTTTTTCGGCATCATTTTGGTCATTCTCGAGGTCATTGCAAAAATGAAGAGAAATTTTCAGGATTTTTTAGGGGGGGGTCGTCGTTCTATAGAAAAATAAAAAAAAAAGCGGAATTCCGCGATTCCGCTTTTTGTGGAGTAAAAGAACTAAGCGCTTTCTAGCTGAAAGCGTTGCTTTTGGAGCAGACGCGGGGGCAAGAAGAAATGTTGGAGGGTGGAGTCAGGAGCTCAATTCGTTTTATGCTGTCAACAATGGATGGGTTGTCAGTCACTTGAGCATCGCAGTGCAAAGGGTGGAAGCTCCGCCTACTTCGTGCGTTAGGGAAACTCCCGCAGCCCTTTCCGTGTCTTGCGGGAAATCGCCACTCTGCATTCTATCAGGGCCAAACTATCTGCTTGATTCTATCCGTGACGTCATCGCCAGAAACCCTCTCTTGTAATTTGCAAATGTACCCGAATGCGTTCCCGCTTTTCTGAGATCGTTCGAGAATCGAAGCTCTCGTGAATCCTCTTCCTACGGAGGATGCCAAAAAATACGGAATCTCCGTAATTATTACGGATTTCCCCGGGATTACGGGTGACTAACAAAAAAATTATGGATATTCAGATTTTCGCTGTTATTAAGAAAGTTTTACTGATTTTGTAAGTAATCGACGTAAAAGCCTCTGAACAAAGTTCGTAACACAGCCCTTTGTCTTTTTTTTTTTTTTTCTCAGGTGGTGGAATTTGTTTTGCTTGTTTCAAAGTGTGAACAAAAAAAAAAAAAAAAAAATGCCCGTCGTGCTTCTTTCGCCGTGGCCCAGGATTACGTCGACCTGAAGCGTCTAAATAAAGTTCGTGACGCAGCTTTCTTTTCTTAAATTCGTTCTACTGCCCCCCCCCCCGGAAGAGAAAGAATTTGTTTTTTGCTTGTTTGAAAGCTAAGTGGAAAGGAAGAATGGCGCCACGCCGTGGATTATGTAGGCCTGTTGGTCTTCTTTTGCCGTGATCCGGAATTACGTTAGTTCGCATGTGCTTCTTTTGCCGTGATCCGGAATTACGTTAGTTCGCATGTGCTTCTTTTGCCGTGATCCGGAATTACGTTGGTTCGCATGTGCTTCTTTTGCCGTGATCCGGAATTACGTTAGTTCGCATGTGCTTCTTTTGCCGTGATCCGGAATTACGTTAGTTCGCATGTGCTTCTTTTGCCGTGATCCGGAATTACGTTAGTTCGGATGTGCTTCTTTTGCCGTGATCCGGAATTACGTTAGTTCGCATGTGCTTCTTTTGCCGTGATCCGGAATTACGTTGGTTCGGACGTGCTTTCACTGTTGCCCGGAATTGCTTCTGCCCGATGCCTCTGAACCATGTTCGTGACGAACCTTTTTTTTTTTTTTTTCTAAGGAGGAGGAATGTGTTCTGCTTGTTTGAAAACTTAGTGGAAAGAAAGCACGGCGCTCGGCTAGGATAACGTCGGCCCGAAGCCGCTGAACAAAGTTCGTGACGCAACTCTGTTTCTTTCCTTTTTTTTTTTTTTTTTTTTTCTAAGGAAGAATGTGTTTTGCATGTTTGAAAGCTAAGTGGGGGGGGGGGGAGGCACGGCTTTGGGCCAGTATTACGTCGGGCCGAAGCCTCTAAAAGTTCGTGACGCAGCTTTCCGTTTTTTTTTTTTTTTTTTTTTCATTCTTTCTCTCTAAGAAGGAATTTGTTTTCCTTGTTTGAAAGCTAAGTGGAAAGAATGTGTCATGAGAGGCTCAAAAACAGGGTTAAAAACAAGAATTCGGAAGAGAAAATCTCCCCACTTGCTTTGACGTTGATGGAGATTCATGTCACCATATTCACAATGCAAGCAAAAAATTTTGCAAGCTATTTTATAAGGTTACATTGAGAAATACTTTATTGACTTCTTCAATGACTAAAAACTAAGCTGTGGATATATGTTTCTAATTCTTGCAAGTTTCTAATTGCTTGACTAAATTCACAAACTTTCCTAGACAAATACTTTTCACCTCAGGATTTAGCTAGTAAAGATTCACATGTAAGTTTTAAATCTGATTTTTTAAAATATTTCATTTTATTTTGTTCTTAAATCCCTACTTGTCTATTGTGAATATAATAATGTGCTTCACTTTAATATTTACTTACATAATTTACAGAAAATAATTCCATATGGCTAGCGTACTCTTAAATATTGTATATATGCTGTATTTGAATTTGCTCACCGCGCGTTCGCGTGTCCCAATTTTCCACCCAGTTAAAAAGTTCAGCTTTTTTTGTCATCGGCCGGTCTCATGTATGTATTTCAGAATGTAGTTATCATAGAAAAAAAATTCAAACAGATTTCAAATCTGTGGAATTTTTAAACCCAGATCGATACCCAACATGACGAAATTAAGCAAAAGCTGCCAGTTTTGTGAAATTAAAAAGGTTTCATAACTTCTTCTGTGGCAATAAATTTGACCTAACGAAAGAATGCTACTATAAGAGGAAGTCAGAAAAAAAAAAAAAAGTCCAATGTTCATTTAAGTCAGTGCTTCTCCAGCAATGATTTTTTCGCTGGTCCATTAGTCAGTAAGTTTTCTATGCTTTCCAACCGTGCTTTTTTATTTTGTTCGTCGCTCGATAACTTGCATAAAAATGTTTGGCTTGATTCAGCGAAAATAATTTGTTGGGGTACTATTTTTTCCTCTGCAAACTGCATCTCTTTAAGCTGTTACTGTTTTACTATAGCAGTTTTACTTGCATTTTTTTTCCAAGTGTCAATAAATTTAGTATTAAGTGATTCACGATGAGCAGCAATATGAAAGGGAGGAAAAAAGTTCTATCAAACATTCCGTGATGCGTATTCTGCGGAATTCCCGTGTATTGCAAAATCTTCAAAAAATGAAAAATATGCATTTTGCGCTATGTGTCGATGTAGTTTCAGCGTTTCGCGTGGCGGAAGGAATGATATTACTAATCATATTTCTAGTGCCAAGCACAAATCTAATGTTGACTGCGTGGGAAAAAAAATATACGAAATTAACTTCCTTTGTTAAAAGTTATAATGAACTGGATGCGATTCGTGCAAAATGTTTGTTCACTTCATTTTTAGTTGATCATAAATTACGAATTAGTGTCACTCATTTATTTCATTTTTTTTTATTTGACTGTCTCATCGTCCGTCTCTCCGTTAGATAATTCTAGCATGAAAATGGTTTGTCTTTGAAAACATTTTAGTTTGTTCCGTGACGGCGTGGGATACAATCCTGGATTTGGGGGTCAAAGGGTGGAACATCCTTCTTTTTAGATGCAAGCTTCCATAAAAATAAATGTTTGTCTCTTTATAGATCATAATGATATAGTAATGAGAAATTATGTATGGATAATCGAAATAAACGTGTCGATAAATTCAAACATCTATAGTCATATCAATTAAAAGTTTATACTTGATTTACGTAACATATGGTGTTTTAATCGATATGTTCAGCACATTTAATCAATGTGTGCGACAAGTAATTTCATTGAATATATTTATTAAAGTTTCATCGAATATATTGTTTTTTTACGATTTTTGGTTTCTAAAAGTTGGCAGGTATGATACTGCTTAAAACATTTAACACTTGGTCTCCACTTCAGCATTATCAATTATTTACATTTGTGATTCCTATTTGAAATGACCTGCGCATGGTTAAATGTTTTTCAGATTTTGAATAACAGCTGTGGTTTTCCATCATTCTGGGAAATAATTTAGTAAAAGCTGCAGTATATAATGATGTAAAAATTGTATTTTATTTTAATTCTGTGTAAAGTAAGTTTTTATGTATACTCTTTCTAGCACTTTGCTCACCTTGTGCATTTTTTAATTGTTTTACCTTATGGATTTGTATAAATATATTGATTTCATTTCTGAATTGGATGTTTAAAAACACAGCAACATGATAGTGCACAAGTATGTAGTTTAATTCAGATCTGCTACATTGTGTTCTTTTTTCTTTAAAAGGTACAAGAACGTCAGAACCGTGTATGTACAACAGTTGCAATAGCCATAGTTGCTGAGACATGTTCTCCATTTACTGTTCTTCCAGCATTAATGAATGAATACAGGGTTCCTGAATTGAATGTTCAAAATGGTGTTCTTAAATCTTTGTCATTCTTGTTTGAGTACATAGGAGAAATGGGCAAAGATTACATTTATGCTGTTACACCCCTCTTGGAAGATGCTTTGATGGACAGGTATGCCAAAATTTATAGTAATTTTTTTTTAATGTGAGATTTTCTACTTAATGTTTTTTTTTTTTTTGTGTGTGTAATACTTTGTGTAAATTAAAGTAGTGGAATGTCTTAAGTTTGTTTAGTACCTGTATTTAAAATAGTAGTACAGTAAAATTTCCCTTAATAGACACCCATCAGGCACAGATCACTTCCAATTATGGCCTGCAGTCCCTGCAGAACAGCATTCATTATAATGGACATTAGCCTGTCTTCTGAAAAGACTTTCCAATACAGAAGCAGATATCAGTTAGGACATACCAAATTCATATGTAGTACGTCCCAGTTATGGCTAAATAATGGCACACACACACACACACACACACACACACACACACACACACACACACACACACACACACACACAACACCACCAGAATGAATCAGCAGGATTTTGTAAGCAACAACCCGTGTGGTGGCTGCATTCTCACCCAACTGAAAATTTATTGTAATAAGTAGCAAAGATCAGGAAGTACCAGAAGATGTGACCATAAGAGATTGTGGTGTTCCTGTTGTGAAAAATTACAGAGGTTTGTGAAATTCTGCTTGGCAGAACAATGGTGTAGATAGTTGCAAATTCACTTTGGGCATGAAATTTTGCCAGCAAAAAATTCTAAAAAAACCATAACAGATTTTTTCATGTCTTCTGAGTAAGAATGCATATGGTGATGAATCCATAGTTCCGAAATAGGCCGTTTATCTTTATTTGTACATGATAAAAGGTTAATTAATGCTAACATAATCTACAATGTATGCCTAACAACATTATAAAAATATAAATTCATTGAATTGTCTTAAAGATTGGTTAGTTTGATTAGCACATAAATTTTATTTAGTTCCTATGAGATGTACTTGGTCATGTAAGAAAAATTAAAGTTCAAAGAGTGTCCCTAAGTGAGAGGGGTTTTACTCTAGCTGTAAATCTCATTTGAGGCAGTTATGAGAGGTAGCGCACTATGTGAGTGCTGCTACATTTACAGTAGCATGGTGTGTAGCATTGCTAGAAATAGTAAAATGTAGTTGTAGCAGTCGCACACTACAAAATAAAATAGCTTGTACTGGAACATTATGCTACTTAGGGATAGGCTATTGCTTATAGTCCGTTGAGTTGCCCACGGTGGTCATTAAACCTCCAATGAAAAAAAAAAAAATATGCTACAAATCATGCTACTTTAAAAAAAGTTTAAAAATCTTCAAATCTCACGACAGTTTCCAATTTCTTGAAGTGTTATTAACTGTAACGGGGGGGGGGATATGCCCTGCCTACAATCACATACCTAATTTGACTTATGTTTTGAAAATTTTCTATACTGTTAACCATAAAGTATCTTCCTTACTTTATGCTGTTCTCACGAAAGTCTCAGTGAGCCTGTGAAAACAGTGTATACGGGAGCCACCCAGGTGGGCAAGCGATACAAAGCATTGGCTTCTAATCATTCATCTGAGAAGAGTCTAGGTTCGAATCCTAGTGAGGCATGGATGGTGCGCTTGTTTTGGACACAGGTTCTCTCCCTTCCATGGAACCAGTGGCCCATTGAGTTGCTCATAGTGGTAGTTAGCCCCCCCCCCCCCACCCGGACAGACAAATAAATAAATGGTGTGTACAGGATGATGGCAATAACTGTTTTGTTGAGGACAGTTGGTAGCAAGATTCAGTTACCTTAGTCAAGGAAATGAATTCAGTTTCTTGTTAGTTGTATTTTTATTTGAATTCCCTGGACATCTCAGCCAGCCTGGAATATACAGACATGTGCAGATTATTAGACTCAAACAACATTTTTAGTATTTTTACACTTTATTTGCAAAATTAGCCAAATTATAATGATATTATAGGATGAAACTGATATTCTAATATGTGGTTAACATTCCTTTACACATAACACATTTTACTCTAGTTGGCATGCTGTGAACCAAGGTTTTGCACTTTTCTTTGATCTCATTGTTGTGGTGCCACACTCTGAAGAGTTCTTCAATCAAACTTTGCTCGGTGGTAACCTTTTTTTTTCTTTAATTCCTTCTTGACAATGGACCCCAGGTTTTCAAGGGGATTGATATCCGGACTGTTTTCTGGCCATGGCAGCACTGGAATGTTTTTTTCTTGGAGAAATGTATGCACAATTTTGGCATTTTGACATGGGGCTTTGTCGTGCATGAAAATTCCATCACCATTTGGAAACCACTCTAGGAATTGTGGAATCATATGGTTTCCTAGTACTTTTATGTACTGTTCTTTGTGCATTGTACCTTCTATGATGTACAGGTGGCCTGGAGCATGAACAGAAAAAATATTCTCTCACCATGACTGATGTCTGATGCTTAACGGTTTGCACCACACACTCCGGCTGAAATGCTTCTCCTGGCCTTCTGCGTACATACCCACACAGCGTAGAATATTTCGTATATGTTACAATTAAGTAGCACTGAAACATTGAGACTGTGGTCAATTCCTGGTCAATCATGACGTCAGTTTTTTCCATGTGATCTTCCCGACCATCTTTTGTTCGCCGTTTTCTCTTTGTGTTTAACCATAACATTTTGTGTGCCACGTGGCCTTACCAAACATGTTTTGTTCCTCCAATTTTTTTCTACCTCCCCCACATGGTCTCACCAATATCTTTTGTACACCATTTTGTTTTTCCCCATTAAGAAATTTTACGGTGTGACGTCACGACGCTAGAGAAATTTTCTTTCCATGGAAATACAAATCAAAGATCACGCCAGGTTCGAACCCCTGTCCAGCATGTTTCTATGCAGATGCATTATCCCACTCGACCACGGGATGCCTTGCGCTTACAACGTTCTGTAAGAACTAACGAGAAGTCCAATGCTTTGCGAATACGTTATTTAATAGAAATGCATTATTTTTTTCACGGATCATTTTATTTTTCTGTAGGATGACTTATATTTCTTAATGATTAATAAACGAAATGTGCCTTTTAGTGTATATCTTAATGCATTTTTTCTAAATGCTTTGCAAATACATTTTTTTCTATAGATCATTTTATTTTTCTGTAGAATGACTTAAATTTCTTCATGATTAATTAACGAAATGTACCTTTTAATGCACATCTTACTGTATTTTTTTTTCTCAAAACTTGCGTAGGCGTTAAACTTCTCAATATATCAACATTATTTTTTTCTACCTTTACAAACTAACAACTACTTTTGTTGACTTTTTTTTTCTGATTCAAAACCAACAAACGTACTAAGATATTATACACGGCGTGCAACACTAGTGTATACTAACTAGCTAACTCCGGGTACGGAGAAGTGGCCACAGGAGAACTGGACACATTGGAATTTCAGTGTCATAAAATTGTTCTGCATAAACACATTTTGTGTGGCTTTATTCCCCACTACTTGACCAACTATTGTTCATAAAATATTTTTTTAATATTTCATTTCAGTAAGAAATTTAGACATTTCCATGTTTTTCGGGCCAAAGACAAAGCGGAGAACTTGTCACAAAAAATTTAAGGGGCCTGTATAAAAATTGTGTGCTGGACTGCTCCGTGGCTACAACTCCCGAGATTGGTTATCTGACAAACATAACATTTCCGTAATTTTGTATTTTCTTATTTACGATATTTTTCAGGGTTTATAAACTACAGCTAATCAAATTCTCTGTGGGTATGTGCAAACCCAGGAAACTAATCCGGGGAGGGGGGCTTAAAACTTAAAATATGAAATATTAAGAATTTCTGGTCCGATCGGGAGATTTTCGGCATTTACAAGCTAAAACTCAACAAATTATTTGAAGGCATGTGCCTACCAAGGAAACCTGGCGGGGTGAGGATCTCCCTCCGAGAGGTGTCCTGAATCAGCACATGCCCTCAGGGAGTTTGCCGAGTTATAGCTTGTAAATGCTAAAAATTTCCTGATCGGACCAGAAATTCTTTATATTTTATACTTTTGATGCCCCCCCCCCAGGTTTCCTGAGGCAGCACATACCCTCAGATAATTAGTTGACTTGTAGGTTGTAAATGCTGAAAATCACCCGATAGGACCAGGAATTCTTTATATTTTAAACTGTTGGTATTGACACACCCCCTCGACAGGTTTGCTGAGTAGGCACATGCCCTCAGATAATGTGTCTGTTATAGCTTGTGAATGCTGAAAATCTCCCAATCTGACCAAAAATTCTTTATTTTTATGATTTTGGTGTTACCCCACTCCCCTCCTCCTCACAGGTTTCCCGAGGCAGCACATGCCCTCAGATAATTTGTTGACTTGTAGGTTGTAAATGCTGAAAATCACCTGACCAGACCAGACCAGAAATTCTTTATATTTTACACTCTTAGTATTGACATCCCCCCTCCCTCCTTTGACAGGTTTGCTGAGTAGGCACATACCCTCAGATAATGTGTTGACTTGTAGCTTGTAAATGCTGAAAATTTCCCGATCGGACCAGAATTGCTTTATATTTTACACTTTTTGTATCCCCCCCCCCCCCCCCGTTGACAGTTTTCTTGAGTCAGCACATGCCCTCAGATAATTTGAAGACTTGTAGTTTAGAAACCCTGAAATCTTTTGTTGATGTTGTAGATCACAAACATTTTTTATAAAGACATTAGTAATCACAATTAAGAAAAGACGAAATTATGAAAACTTGGTATGACTCAAATAACCAACCTCTGCGGGTCGTGGACACGAAGTGGTCAAAAACACAATTTTTTATGGCCCCTTAAAAATTTTGTGGCCACTTCTCTGGTGGCCAGTTCTCCTACACCCAGCTAACTTGAGTACGACAGTATCACCAAAGAATATCCCAGTAGCACATGGAACGACTACGAGAGTGCTTTCGTGAAATGGCATAATTGCGCATGCGCATCCACTCCGTTGCCAAATAAAAAATCTTAAATATCGCCGGAATGTAACATCAAGGTAGCAATTATGTACAATGGAAACTATAAAGCAGTAGTATCAGTGAATGCTATTTGTAACGTAACCCCGTGATGTACAAAGAGTTATGTTCCAAAATAGATGTTGCTGAAATGTAATTGTAAGATATCTCCGAAAGTGTAATGGAAATGAGAGATTGTAACATTGCTGATACATATCTGAAATGTTTTGTGCTGTATGGGTACTGGCTACATTCATCAGAGACTTGAAATATTGATTCGTCTCTAAATCATACCTGAAACAATTCCATGCATTATTGGTTAAATATTTTGAAATACTGTACAGTACAACCGAGTTTGTTTTGTAATAAAAGTGATGCAAAAAAAAAAAAAAAAAAAAAAAAAAAAAAAAAAAAAAAACCACATTCAACATAGTCCATTCAAAGTGGTATTTAAACTGAACTGAAAAAAGAAATTCTGTAATGGTTTTTTGGGCTTACCTTTTCCCAGTCAGTTGCAGACATGTGTTTCACACTCTTTGCCCACAGAATTCTTGCTTTTGTCATCCTTGGAGTAATTTTTGCCTTTTGTCTTGGACGTCGTGCTGGTACCCCTGCTTTGGTAAGGGCACCAATTTCCTTTTGGATTTGGAGGTCAAAATTGACTTGCCCAGCGTTTTTTCGCTCTGTTGTTGCCATAAGTTCCATTTTCTTGCAAGGACCCCTTGATTCTACTGACTGATTTTTGTGATATTTTCAATTTACTGGCTATTACCCTTTGAAAGTAATCAGTTTCCTTCAGAAGAAGCTGAACTTCTGCCACTTTTCGGGGAGACAAGTCACTTTTCTTCCCCATAACCTCCAAATTTCAACACTTGTCCAAAAAAAACACTATTTGCATGTGTTACACACTTAACCAACTTTTTAAAACTTTCAGTAATTGTCCACAGTACACGCCTACTCACATTTATACTTAAATTATCACAACAAACTAATGTAAGATGCAAATAACGTACCGTCGAAATAAATGTGCAAACTGACGCAAATGACACTCAACAGCTCGTGATGTGCCATCTTGGTTGCCAACACAAAATATATAGTCTCACCAGTGTTGCCATATCACTAAATCAAAGTTCAACATGTTGTCATCTATGAAATAGAAAAGAATTATGTTGATAAAACGTTAAACTAAAAAATCTTATTGTAGGGCACATGTTATACACATTTGCGTTTGATTCCAATAATCCACACACGTCTAAACCATTGAGTGTCAATGAATGAAATGCAGGATTACACAAATGTACAATACAAATTTTGAAGTTGTGACTCCATTTATTGGTGTAAATATGACATGAATGGTAAGTCAGATAATATCATGTAATGGTTATATTCAAATTAATTGGAAACTTGAGACTTTGTCATTCTGGGTGGTGTAGTGGTTAGCATACCTGGGTGCTAGCTGGGAGACGCTGGTTCGATTCCCGCTCCAGAACGACAAAGTTCTCAAGTTTCTGGATATTATCTGACTTTTACCATTCAAGTCATATTTACACCAATAAACAGATTCACAACTTCAAAATTTCCATTGAATGTGTTAAAAATGTGTTACATATAATTATCAGAGCTGAGGTAAATACAAAGATAAATTGCTTGCATAATTTACCTTGGTATTTAGCTCAAAGTGCCACATATAAAAAATTGAACATACAAAGATCATCTTCAGAATTTTCACTTTTAACTTAAAATTAAATGTAGAAAAAGTTGCATAAGTAGCTACTTTTAAAAAAAAGTAGTTTTCCGATCACTAGTTAGAGGTAAATATCAGGTGTGTCTGAAAGTTCTGTTCAGTGATGGAAAGTTTGCGCCGAACTGCACCAATTTCATTTTCTTGCACCAAACTGTTACAAATTACGAACAATTTTATTTGCACCCAACTGCGCCGAAACAGCAATCCAGAGCAAAAACTACCAAGCGATAAAAAAATTTCACGGCAGAAATGCTGTTTTAAACAACGAATCGAATGGCGCTTTTTTAAGGTCTGCTCGTAATTTGGTTAAACTTATAACGTCGCTTAATCAACGTGTACTGCCAATCCCAACATTTCGGAATGTTTTTCACCTACCTACTAATTTGTTGTTTTTTCGGCATAATTGACAAATAGGTTTTGCGATGTAGGTGGAACTTATGGAGAAGTAGTTTTGTTGTTAGTCACGTGGTATGTACATACATGAGATTCTTCCTCAAATTCGCGGAATTCCGCCTTTTTCGCCATCATTTGGGTTATTCTCAAGAACGATGCAAAACGGAAGATAAATTTTGAAGGGGTATTTGGGAAGACATTTCATCTTTCAAAACTTTCGAAAACGGAATTTAAATGAAGTGAAAATTTTCTCCATAATCTTAATTTCGTTTTCTCACGACGTTTTTTCCATCCAGTATTGTTGTTAAATATCATTTTATTCCACAAATATTTGTATTTCAGCTGAAAAACAGAGGCAATTTTTCCAAAAATGGAAGTTACAGCGTAAAAATCTCCCTGTAATTTTTTGGCATGAGGTTCTTCCATTGGTATGGTTTTTGAGATCGATGCATAACTGAACAGCATTTAGAGAGGAGGAAGGTCGTTTTGCTTCAGAGGACAGATATTTTTGAAATCGGAAGTTAGAGTGAAGATATCTCTCATAATCGTATTTTTTCCCCTGTGATATCCTTCTGTTCAGTACTGTTGTTAAATATAATTTTGTTGCATAAATATTTGTATTTCAGCTTGAAAATGGGGCGAAATTTCCGAAGATGGAAGTTAGACGGAGCGAAGATTTCACCTGTAATCGTTATACCTCCTCCTCGTGATGTTCCCTCTATCCTGTATTGGTATTAGATGTGAGTAACTTTATATTTTGAATAGAGTGATGGGCTCTTAATATTTACATAAAAAAAATAGTGCCAAGAATTCTATCTTGTTTGTGCTGCATTTTTTATTCTTACTGTTTTGCCGCACATTTGATTTTTTTACTTGCTTAAAAAGTTCAGCTTTTTTTTTCTTTGGCAGTCTTGTGTATGTATGTAGGAGAAACGATGTTGTATGTTATGAAATCCTGATGAAGATTGTTTACAGATGGCTTGGTGGTCTTTCGGAGTGTTGTGAAATTGAGATTGTTTATATGTTGTTCCCTACTCTGATGTATTGCAGTGAAACCTGGGTACTACAGAAGAAACGTGTAGGAGCCATTTGGGTTCTGGAGAAATGCGTTATTTGATGGGGGTGGGGTGGCAAGACATGTTCTGATTGTGTAAGGACTGAAGATGTGTTGCAGTTGTGTAATGTGAAGCAAAATGGTGTCAGTTAGATGGAGACTAATATGCTTCGGTGGTTTGGCCATGTTGAAAGAATGAGTGATTAGATGCTTACTAATATTTTTTTTTTTTTTTAGCCCAAGTGGCAGGAACAGGCCACACAGACCTCCTAAATTTTTCAAAATTCCGTAAAAACATCCTATTTTGTCCTATATTTCTGATGATCTCATATAAATTTTTTTATCATATATATTTATATAATGATGGTTCATATATTGTTTTATTTTTGCAATGTTCTGTGATTTTTATTTATTTTTACTTTTTTTTTCCCGAAATTTAAACGATTGCTAATCTTGTTACAGTTTGGAAGTCAGTGTAACAATGTTTGGCAAGTGATTGTCTGAAGTTCGCCAAAGACGTCATACATAACTCCGCCCAGAATTAAGCCGTCTGGTTGGAGCACATGACTGACTGCAGCTGCATTCACCGCCGGCAAACCGTAACCGCTGTCATCTCGTAAAAGTTTTGTATTGGGTTGAGTTTTGCTGAATAAGGGTAGCGAAAGCCCTTTCTTGATGTTTCTAGAATAATCATTTTTAGATTCTGTAATCCGTAGAAGTGCAATTATTAAGGCTTTGTTTGTGGAGGGATTTTATAGTTTGCTTTTTTGCAGGATTTTTTTTTTTATTATTTTTATTTAGCAAATCAGTTTTAGTACATGCAGTGGAGTACCATATGGTAACACATCTCTTGCTTTCTGGCGCTAATACAGTTTTTTAGTGTAAGGAAAATGCCAGCATATAAAACGAGGTTCAGGGAAGAATGGCTTGAACTTTTGGATAAAAATAAAGTTAAAATGAGTGAGTGGTGTACAAAGGGTAAGGATGAATTTCATGCATATTTTAATTTTGCAAAGGTGAAGTTTCTGTCAGCAATAGTGGTAAGTTACAACTGCTGCAGAATTCTGGTACATCCCGGCACAAAAATAATGTTTCACCACTTTTTTGGATAAATCCCAGTGTAAGTTTAAGAAAGTAATAACAACAAGTGAAGAAAGTGGCATTGCTTTTAATTGAAGTGCAGGTGCATCAACTACTGGAACAGTCCCAAGTTGGTGTTTAAAAGAAGATGAAAGGATTACTGTCTCTGAAATGTTATGGACTGTCCATGTTGCTTTAAACAACTATTCATTTCATTCATGTGATGGCATTGTTGACTTATTTTCACAGATGTTTCCTGAGGTCCCTCAAACAATAATGAAAGGAATGCATTTATTTTCTAGGAAAATAGGCATATACAATCAATATCCCATGGACTAGGTCCCTATTTCTTGAAACTGTTATTGGATGATGTAGAAGTAGGTAACTGTTTTTTCACTATTATGTATGATGAAACTACAAATGAAGCAAACCTCAAACAGCTGGACATTTATATAAGGTACTGGAGTACTACTATAAAAATTGCATCCAAGAAAGCTACATTGGTAGCGAATTGATGGGTCATGCAACAACTGCAAAAATATCAACTGCTATTAATTCATGTTTAGATTCCTGTGATTTAAACCTCAAGTACTTATTAATGGTAGTTTCTGATGGACCTAATGTCAACAAAGCAGTGTTTAAAATATTAGATAAGCAGGTAAACAACATTAGATCCCGTGGTGGGTTACTTAGCATCGGGCCGCCCCGGTGGCGCAGTGGTCTAAGCGATGGCCTCTGACCATTCGTCCGAAAGGGGTCCGGGTTCGAATCCCGGTGAGGCATGGATGTTGTGTTTGTCTTACGGCACTGGCTCTCTCCCTTCCCTGGAACCAGTGGCCCTAAATTAGGGACGGGCGACTGCTTATAGCCCATTGAGTTGCTCACGGTGGTCGTTAAACCTCAAATAAAAAAAAAAAAAAAAATACTTAGCATCGGAACTTGTAATCTACATATAATTCACAATGGCTTTGACCAAGGTTTTAAGCTTGAGGCATTCAGCAACATTACGGATTTTTTTGAAAATTTGCACTCTTGGTTTCATAAATTTTCTTCTAGGCAAGAGGATTCAAAAGGTGCAATGCAATTCATGGATACAGATGTCCTTGCAGTGCTTTGGTATGTTAGCAATCAGTGGCTCTCTCTTGTTCCAGTTGGTGAGTGCACTTTGGAACTTTTTCCAGCATTGAAAAAATATTTTTTAGTGGATCTTCCTGAAGGAAAAATTAAAAAAAAAAATCTTAGTGTCCCAAAATACAAGCAAATTGTCAAAATGCTGAAATCTCCTCTTACAAAAATTTATCTGCATTTTTTGGTAAGTGTAGGTTCAATTTTTGCTTGTTTCTTAATGCTTTTGCAAAAGACCACCCAAGTATATATTCTGTATGCTGAATTATGTCAGCTGCTGTGCAAAGTCCTCGGGCGATTTGTAAAACCTGGTATTTTACAGCAAAAAAATAATGAACAAATAGCCTTGCACATAAAGATAGAAGCTGATAAAACAAAAAATCAAAATATTGATGTTGGAAGCATAACGCGTGATGCCCTTTCAAAACAACCAACTGAACTAAAATCTTTGTTTTTGCTTAACGCTAAGGAATTTTATGTGAGCATCACAGCATATCTTATAGAGAAGTTACCCTTGGAAAACAAATTGCTTCAGTGCATGAAAGCATTGCATCCTGCTATAAGAAAGGAGTCTGTGAAACAAACTTTGCCACTAATTAGACAGCTTGGTGTACTATTACCTCATGTGATACCTCCTCCTGATGTTGACAAATTAACAGATGAGTGGCATCTCTACATGTGCGATGATGATATCCTTGTCGATTGGTCACAAGGCATTTGTAAAGAAACATAGTGTTGGAAACCTATTGGAGAATACTGAAAGAACGTTATGAATCTTGTTAGTGACTCAAATATGTCTCGGCGGTATCCATATATTTCCACACTGATTAAAGCGGCTCTTATGTTTTCTCATGGACAGGCATCTGTGGAGCACGGATTTTCAGTAAATAAAAGAATGCTAACTGCAAAACAATCAAATATGAGCATTAACACTACTATCGGAATTAGGTTAATTAAAGATGCTGTTCGTGGTAAGCTAGTAAGTAACCTACAAGTGACACATGAAATGATTAAACATTTCTATGATGCTCATTCAAAATACAAAGTCCAAAAACATTTAGAAAAAAAAAATGATAAGGTATTGACCCAGAAGAAGGAAAGTGTTACTGTTGTTGGAACAAAAACCATGTGCTGAACAGCAGCTTAGAAACTTAAAAGATAATATGGCATCTGCAAAAGCGATGATTGAAGAGGGCGCCTAAAGCGAAAATGCCTTCAAGACATTGAAGCAGCTCGTGCATTGATTCAGGCAGGAAACAAAAAAATAAAATTATCAACATTAAAAAAAAAATTTTTTTGAGAACATCAATTGGCATGTAAATAATCATAGATAAATGTGTTAGCATTATATAACTATGAACATCATTGAAAAATAACTGATTAAAATTTATTACTGGTACTGGCACACTGCTCAATTTTTCAAACACTATATATATGGTAGAGTCACATTATTGTGACCACCAGCTAATATCTAGAGTAACCACTGTGTGCAGCGCGGACAGCTGCTAGACTGGCTGGGAGTGACTCAATAAGGTGCTGGAAGGTGTTCACAGGTATGTTAAGCCATGTTGACTACAGTGCATCTGACAGCTGCTAGAGGGTGCGTGGTGGAGGATCCATAGAGCGAACAACACGATCAAGGTGGTCCCACAGATGTTCAATTAGGTTCAAGTCTGGGGAATTAGGGGGCCAGGGAAGTTCTTTGAAGTCTTCATCGTGCTCTTCCGGCCACTCTCAGACATTTCTAGCTGTGTGACACGTCGCATTGTCGTTCTGGAAGATCCCGAATTTGCCTTCCACAGGTATGAGTGAACCCAGAGAATGCCAGGAAAACATTCCCGCTGCCCCGGTGGCGCAGTGGTTTAAGCGATGGCCTCTGCTCATTTGTCCGAAAAGGGTCCGGGTTCGAATCCCGGTGAGGCATGGATGTTGTGATTGTCTTACGGCACTGGCTCTCTCCCTTCCCTGGAAACAGTGACCCTAAGTTAGGGATGGGCGACTGCTTATAGTCCAATGAGTTGGCCACGGTGGTCGTTAAACCTCCAATCAATAAAAAAAAAAAATTCTCCAGACCATAATGCTGCCCCCCATCAGCTTGTGTTCTTTGAACAATGGTTGGAAAGTGTTTGTTCTCCGATGTTTCTCGCCTTACATGCCAACATTCATCCTCTCAATAAAGCAGAAAATGTGACTCATCGGTGAAGGTAATCCTTTACCGACCAGTGGAGGTCCAATTCCGATACTGCCGTGCAAATGTAAGCCCTTTCTGCCGATGCACCTTCGTTAGCATAGGTGGAGTGACCATCCATCTGCTTCGGAGCCCTATACGCAGCAGGGTTCGCTGACCTGTCGTTTTAGACACACTTCCGGTAACCCTTGGTTCATTCGGCCAGTGAGTTGCTCCACTGTAGCATGTCAATCGGCTCTCGGGCACCTTCGAAGCCGACGTTCACCTCTCACATCAACGGCATGGGATGCTCCGCAGTTTCCACATCGCTTATTCGCAATGGTGCTATTTCTCAAACCACAATACACTTTAACCACAGCAGCACGCGAACAGTTCACAAACTGCGCTCTTTCAGAAATACTGCCACCCTTGGCCCGAAAGCCGATAATCATCCCTTTTTGCAAATCTGATAAATCGCTCCTTTAATCAATGACAGCAACTGTGTGATATGTCTTCAGAATGCCTACAGCACACCTTATATACCCTCCAGAGCCAGCTCACAACAAGTGCCTTCTTTCATTGACTACGCTTTGTTGACGTCAAAAGTAGGAGGTGGTCACAATAATGTGACTCGACTGTGTATATACATTGTGATTATTTTTTTATGCCTAAACTTTCATCTATTGCCATTAATAAACAAGAGTTCTATTTTTAATTGGGCACTATCTAGCTATATGTCTTTTAAAAACCAGTAGGTATGCATCTTTTTTCTTTTCATTCTTTTTTTATGTGTTTTGATCTCCTATATTTTTTTATGACACAGCTGTTTACCCTGCAGCAAGGGAAAGTCAGAGGAAGACCAAGGAAGTCCTAGGAGGACCAAATTCAGAAGTGTCTGCATGAGAAAAAGGTTATGAGCATGAAGTATAGAAGGTCTTGTGTACGTCGTGTGATGGATGTCAGTGAAGCCGGAGTTATGTGTCAAGATAATTGTAAATGGAGAAGTTTGATATGGCAACAGTAAGTAAATAATCAGTTAAAAATTTATCTGGTAGTTGGTATTTCTTTGTGGAGCTAACCTCTGAATCTCAGAGAACAGCTTAGTGATATGTATGTATGTATGTATTTCAGCTTGAAACTGTTTGCAACAATTTAAAAAAATGGAAGTTAAGATGGTGTGAAGATTTCCTTGTAGTCTTCAGGCGTGAGATTCTTCCGTGGATTCGCAGAATTCCACTAATTCCGTCATCTTATCATTTTGGGCGTTTTGAGATCAATGCACAACTGAACAGAAATTGGGGGTTAGGGGGATTATAATGTTTTTCTTTTCAGGACTGAGTTCCGTCTTTGGAAACTTTCGAAAACGGAAGTTAGAAGCAGCGGAGATTTCTCCCATAATCATTTTTTTTCTCTTGCAATGTTTTTACTGCCCAGTATTGTTCCTAAATGCCCATTTATTCTACAAATACTGCTTTTCAGCTTGAAAATGGAGGGAAAAGTTTCCGAAAATGGAAGTCGGTCGAAGCGAAGATTTCTCTTGTAATCGGATTTTTTTTCTTTCTGTGATGTTCTCACTATCCTGTGTTGTTGTTAAATGTTACCC
This sequence comes from Macrothele yani, assembly GCA_039090855.1. Taxonomy (NCBI): domain Eukaryota; kingdom Metazoa; phylum Arthropoda; class Arachnida; order Araneae; family Macrothelidae; genus Macrothele; species Macrothele yani. Next base: position 18,524,909 of record CM077023.1, on the reverse strand, counting down.
TCTCCCCCTCCCATAAATGTCTGCACTTAAGCTTGATAAAGGAGGGAAATTTTTCCAAAACAGAAGTGACAAAGTTTGAAAAGTTGTTTAATTGATGCATGATGTTAAAAGTTTTCATATTCTGAAAGTTACACCATGTATCTAATATTATCGCTCGGGTTCCTAATTGGGTTCACCCGGCGTAATATTGGGAGCCAAGGGGTTGTCGAGTGGATTGTGATTCTGCGATTCCCTGATTTAGGGCTAACGCAGCTTCAGAATCCACTGACGGGGCGTTGTGTTTCGCGCAGCAGATTTTCCTTTGGGAGTCAAAGGGTCCGCTGTGTGCCGCAATATTTTTGTGACCGTCTAGATTTAAAATAAAAAGCATAAGTGAAGTGATTTTCTAAGTTCCGGTTCCAAAAGATCTATATATATTCTCCAAATAATCTAGGGTTGAGCACACATATTGTAGTTAACGATACACTCATCATAGAACTGAGACAAAATTAACAACAAAAACAATTTATTGGTTATGATTTGGCATAATAATAAATATACGCTCATGATACTAGCAAAAATGATTTACGACTCTCTGACAGGAACCTGTACTAAATTACTTATTTGCGCATAAAATTATTTACTCTAACGGAAGACTCGTATGGACTGATCCGATAAACAAGGTATCAGGGGACACCAAAAAAAAGAATAGGATGGATTTCCTACCTTAACCTCCGAATCTGGCCTAGATATCGCGCTGCTGACCACTCCTGAGCCAGGAGAATTCTCGTCCGCCAAACACTGTTTTCGTTGTTCCTCCACATAGGGTACTGGTCTGCGATGTCTGCCCCGGTCCCTCAAACTTGGTGTGGGCCCTCGTCATCCTTTGCCGGGTTCCTTTCTGTAGCACCTCGGTTTGGATCCTCCATCCACGTCGTGACACGGTACGTAGTTACGGATGTCCTGCTGCAATATTTGGCAGCGATTAAGCTGCCAGTCTCTGATACATCATGGCTGTGTCCCCGTTTTGGACCAACAAAAAAAAAAAAACCCCCAAGTGACAAGTCGCCAGTAATAAAAAAAAAAAAAAAAAGTGCAAGTCAAGCACCTCGACTTAGAAGAACAAGTGAAAAGATGAAAGTGACGAAGTTCTTCTCTTCCCTGGTAAAAATTTCGACGACCCCCAAGAAGACCCACACTACCTCAAAATATCCCATCATCCAATCACTAGCTGGCAAACGCAAGCCTCCCTGAATTAAATTCCCCAGTGTAGATCTTACTGGTCGGAAAATTAACATTTTGATCTTCCATTCGCTAGGGGGTCAAGATTCCTACCCGCTCCAGTGAAATTCTGAGAACCCCTGAAGTTACGTTTGCCGCGTGATACAACCACTGTCATAAATCCTTACCCCAATTAAACTGTTAGCTCTGGTTCCAACAAGTCTCCAGTCGGGCCAACACGCATTGTGGATGCTATAGACGGTGGACACTTCTATTGCCCCAATAAAATATACTACAAAGCCAGCTCGCCGATGGCTGTCGCCAGCGTTTACTCCTTACAGTGTCGGTCTGTCCTGTGACGCCTTGTGCTGGGAGAGGGGGACGGAGAGGGAAAAAAAGAAAAGATTCACCCGAAAGTATATGGCAAAATAAAACGTACTCCTTCTTCAAAAAAATACATGAATTAATAAAAATGAATAAATAAATGAATAAATAAATGAATAAATAAAATAATAATTAAATAAATAAATAAACTAGGGAATGGGTTTTCGACCTAAATGTGCAGCGTTCGAGTCGAAGCGCTGTCACAACTTCCTCCCATCACGGACCTGAAAAGAAAGAGGACCGGGCTAGAAGATCCGGACCTGAGTATGTTACTGCAGATTGAGTCGGTAATAAATTAACTTAATACTTAATAATAATACACAAAATGCATAAATATATCAGCAAATAAAATGCACACCAATTTTCATCGAAATGAACACAGTATCATAAAACAGGGTCCTGTAAAACAAAGAAATAAACCGTGACAAAATAATGGACACAAATGTGCCTTCCTTTGAGCAAAAGATAGGATGAATAAATCTCGTCGTCGTCACAGTACACGACATATCATAAGTCCGCTAGATATTAGCATCGTGAGATTATCATGAGACATTTCTTTTTTTTTTTCAGTTCATGGATTTTACTCCCTTTTAAAATGACAAAGTTTCTATTGAGAAATATTGTTCGTACGCACCACCAGAAAGTTCACTAATAAAAGTTGTTTGTCCGAAATGCGGTAATGCTTTCCGCCATTTGGAAGGAGAAGGTACTCTCTCCTTGTTCCAGAGTCTGTGTTGGACTCCATCCGCATTAGTCCTGCCGATCGTGCCCTGCCGCATTCTGTCGAATCGGTCAGTATCGCACAATGACCAAGTCCACAAAATCGTCGCACAACTCTTTGCCGGAGGTTATCAGTAGCAACACCAACCTTTTGGTCGGTCGACGCTGGGCAGAAGCGTAGCCACTGGAATAGATAGTCCGCTCTCGCTGCATCAGTCGCACTGTTGCGGAACTGCGATCCTTGCAGCCTCCACTTTGCTTTTCTCACTCTGTTGTTTTGATTGTTCGATTTTTTTCGCTGAGTACAACGAGTAAGAGAAACCTCGCTAGTTCTGTAAATAATGTCCAATTCCCATTTTTGCAACTGGTGGACGCGCCATCCAGGCATCCCCATGCTTGGTTGCGCCAATGGATTAGCAGAGTCTTTTACAGTCGTTTTCTCAGGTGCTAAATGCCCATTCATCAGGTTGAATGTAACCCTAAGAGTTTTTTTTTTTTTTTTTTTTTAGCAGTTGGCACGACGCAGTGTTTCGTTCTGCCGTAACACTAGTCTGGAAGAAATGTGGTTAGCATATGTAAGGCATATAGGAAATTCCACCCTTTTTGGGCCCTCGTGAAGAAAAAGAAACATAATTATAAATTCTCTTTTTTTTTCTTTGAGGATAATGTTCCAGTCAGAAAGCCACTTAAAATTAGATTGATTCATTTACACTTCATTTCGTAAACACTTGGTGAATTCATGACAAATATTCATCGACATAACAAACTCTATTTCGCTTTATACCATTACAACACTAGGTGAATTAATTAGAAATTTTCAACGTTACAACACACTCTAATTCATAAACAAGACTGCAATAAAATACTTAAACATTTAACCCGTTGGGTGCTCAATCCTAAATTACTGTATATAACTTCGAATAATTTCACCATGGATTACTGTACATTATTACTTTTTTTTTTTTTCTTTCGTGCTATTCGCTTATTTATCGCCCTTTGGAGAATTGCTTCTCCCTCTCTCTTTCTTTCTTTCTTTCTTTCTTTCTTTCTTTCTTTGTTTTATATATACATATATATATATTTTTTTTAGTGTCACACATTTATTCATGAACTCTTATTCATTTATCTCTTATGGTCCACTTTTTTTTCTATTTCTGTTCATCTCACTCATACGCCACTTTGTACATTAGTCGTTCCCTCTTGATTTACGGTTCAAAATTAATCCCTTTTCCTTTCTACTATTAATTACCATATACTTCGCCTATTTCTTAACTACAACCCCTTTTACTTCTGACGAATTCAGTTCCTTCACTTTCTAACGATTCCCTGGTTAACCTCCTCAATTAATTAAACTTCTTCTAAATCACTGCCCTGTTAAGACATCTCCTGCATCATCCCGCCGTTTCTCGTTGCATTAAATGCTGCTATTTACCCCTTTCTGTTCTGCCCGTTTTTTTTTTTTTTTATTTTCTTCTCTGTTCTTAAAATTTTTTTCTGTCTCATGGGTTAAAACTTTGCGCCTATCCTAGACAAGAAATCTTTGAACGCCATTTCTTCTTTCTTCCCTTTTGACCGGAAGCTTCATCTGGACTTAATTCCCGCGTATCGCTATAACAAAAAAAAATCTCTCTCACTAAGGGATCCGAACGTTACCATGGTGACGCTTTAACTATATACTCTGCGTTATGAGAGTGGGGTGACGTCTCAGCGACCCTTGCTGACCTCTGTAAGCCACTATTTGTACTTCATGTCGGCAATCGCTGGTTTCCGTTTTTAATTAGGAAAACTTCCAAAAATATCTGTTTTTTTTAAGCGACACGAAAATACAATCCACCTCTGGGATGTTCTAGTCAACGGACTACGATATTCTGCTCTGATTTCTTCGTGTATTTTTTTTTTCTATGCCGTGCTCTGCGGAATCATCACCTAACTGCAGGGTAGCGAATCTCCAACACTTTTTCTCCAATCCCGAGAATTTTTTTTTTTTTTCATGCCTTTAGCGTACAAAACGCTTACCTTTTACGGTGAGATACGTCGAGTGCTTTCATCCGTACCCGAGTACACTCCGGTACTTCATGGCTCTTGCAGTTGCTTCCTCCCTTTTGGGCCCTGAGCTTTCATGGAACCACTGCTACTACAAACGGCAGCCTTTTTTTTTTTTTTTTCAAGACAACCAACTTCTCCCTTTGTGCCCTCTCATGGATTATTTCTATGAACACAAAAAAAGGATTACCCGGCCAGTCACAATCAAGGTAAGTACCTTTTTCTACTCGTTATCGCTATCGCCGTTAGCCCGTCTTGCTTCCCTCTGCAATTACAAATACTTGCACTCTCTACAGCATTGTTTTAAATTAGGAATTATTTCACTTGGAAAAAATAATTGCCTCGATCCTTCGTAACCTTGCAAAACATTTTAAATGAAAGTTCTGAAATACCTACTCTACCTATATGACAATGTGCTACGTACTCCTCCTGACGTTTGATCATAATATATGAATTAATCAACCAGCAATAATTACATGAACTAAATATGCAAAAGTGATTAGTACGGCAAATAATAATTTGATGACGGCACCAAAGTATTATTCTATACCCTATCTTTGGACGATAATAAGTACCAATGAACGATTAATTCGTACCGTTCTTTTCCCGATTCTGGGTAACGTGATAATCACCTTCACGTAAACTCACTCAACATAATATCACAATGAAACCTAGTTATCTTACTGTTTCTATTTACACACTGGCATTACACAAAATAACTCTTTAGCAAAAATTTCAAATACACATGGATATACACAAACTGTTTTTTTTTTCTCTTCACTATTTGCAGGATCATCACTGCCTTGTTTACTATCTCTCGTTAAACAAGTGTCTCGCTGGTTGCCGGTCGTAACTCGGTGTATGAGTGGTTCGCGTTACTTGCCATAGGGCCTCCCTCTTCAGGGTCCCAATTATCCTGAATAATTTTCGATAACCATCGACTTGCTATATTCACCCAGGAATGCGTCGATGCTTGCTCCTGTTCATTTGTGCACTGCACTTGTTGTACTGGTCTCGTGTTACCGTCGTACTGTACCTTATTGTTTTGCTGGGTGAATGGCATCTTCGGCACCGTGACTTGGTTCACGGATCGCTCTAACACGGGGACCCGTGACCTCAATGGATAAGGGTCTCTGGTCACCCTTTCAGATGAAATTTCAACCTTTTGCGTTTCCTGTCTTCCGTTTTCTTCTGGGACTGCCCTGCTGTGGGCATCCTGCGCTGCGTTTTCTTCCAAGTTCCCGGCTACTTCTTCCTGTAGTGGGCAGCTGACTGTCCCTCTCGGAATGACCTCATTTCCATCCCTTGCAATTTCTTGCTGCGGCGTACTTTTAACGGTGCTTCTCGGAGTATCTATCCAGCTGGAAAATGGCACAAATTCATATTCTTCGGTATCTGAGCTATGCTGACTTCCTTCCGTGGTTGAATCACACAGCTCTTGCGCATCATCAGATTCTTGTGCAGGTGAATTATCGACTAGATATGGCCTGCGCTCAATTTCCTTGACTTCCTTAATCCCTTCGCTTTTTCCTTCCCGAACACGGGGTGCATGCAGATGCGCTCTATCTTTAATTCTTAAATTCTTTTCTTTAGCAAAGCGGTCGGTGTACTTCCCTTGCTTCTCCGGAACTTCATGTAAATTTCCATTGACAGGTTTGTTTGCATCCACCGACAGTCTCACGCACACCACCCTCGTGCGCCTGGGCAAATAGTACAGTCATTTGGTTGAATTTGATATCGAAATTGATATCTTTCCAGAAGCATCAATTTTATTTTCCGAAGACTTAACTCTGACGCGCCCATGAGCATATCTATCCAAAGGTTGTACTAAAACTTTCCCTTTTAAATTTCCAGAAAATGGTGGAATTCTAACCCAAACTATCTTCTCTGCATTCGGAGGAATTACCTCTTTCCTCACTAACCTTCCTGTTCTAATCTCATCCGGTGGCAAAATTTCTTCCCTAAACCTTCTGATTATTCCTTGCATCCTCCTGCACTACCATGTTCACCCTTTTCGGTCTGTGGGATCTATCTCGGCGCTGTTTCTGCTCTCTCGCTCCCGATTTCCTCTCCAAAACACCTGTCTGAGCATCTAAGCTAAAACCATGGGCTTTCAAGAAATCCCATCCTAAGATGACTGAGTAATCAGGATGCAACTCCTGCTGAGTGACATGGAACGTGTGCCTAATCGTATCATTTCCTACTTCTATGGGCAACTCATAACATACTGAGGTCTGTAGGAGGGCGCCAGTGATCCCTTTTATATGCATTCCTGAGCTTTTGTGTCTACTGCGCAATTTTCCTTGAAATTTCCGAACTTGCGATTCCTTTATTAATGATACACCCGCTCCACTATCGATCAGTGCGTACGTTCGCACTCCCATAATCCTAATTCTCACTATAGGTAGCTCTCCGTACTCCTGATCTATACAAGTCTTAAGTACCATAGGGACTAAATTTCTCTTTTGACCGAAAGCATCCCTGCGATTCCGGTCACCCTCTAGTTTAAATTATGATTACTCCGTCCTGAATTTCCTGACGTCCAATTCCTTTCTTCTCTGAATCTCACTCTAGGTTCTCTTCTATCATCACGCCTGTAATTAAAACTCTCGTGACGATCAACTTCCGATCTGCCACCTCCATTCCTGAAATTTCCACTGCGCTGAGAGTAACTCGGCGTTATGCCACCAGGGAGAAATAACGCTCTTCGTGATTGCTCCGTGCTGAACGGGTTGATGAAGCTTGGTTCTGAATGCGCCCGCTAGAGGGAGCTTCCCTTGCTCTCCTCTCTCTCTGTGCCTAAAGAGTTGAAGCTTTCTGAACTCCGATTTCTCCGTGACCAAGGGGGATAATGCTCTGCATTAAGCCTGGGGCAATTGTTCTTTAGATGAGTGAAAGAATTGCAAATAAAACAGGCACGCTGATCTCGTGAAGGAATGCCTCTATCAACCGTTTCCAGGGTTTTATCCTCTTCAAACCTCTGGAGTCTCTCCACGTAGTCATGATGACGTTTTTCTGCTGCTTGTAGTCTCCTAGACAACTCTGATGCCTCTGTTCTAAGTGCATTCACCTGTGATTCGTGCTCCGTCATCTGTCGTGCCATTAAAGTACACAAATCAGCTATCGAGTTATCCAAATTTCCTGATTTTTCCTGGGTTCCATAATTCTTGCTAAGGCAGCAAAAACCTCCTGGGAAACTAATTTCGAATTTTGCTCCTCTAAAATTGCTCGTTTAACGGCTTCCGTAAAAGTTGTAGGGGCAAAAGACAACACCATGCGCTTCAACTTAGGGTCAAGCCCATTAAGAAACTGCGACATTTTTGTCTGATCAGCCATCTCTCTAACCTTCCTATTGGACTGATCCACATGCCCTAAGTACTGATGTGCCAGCCCTCTTAATCTGGCCACATATTCCGATACCTTTTCACCTGGTCGTTGCCGACAAGTGGTGAACTTTTGCATTCTAACCATAACTGGTTCTTGAGCTTCAAATCTTTGAATAACGGCTTCCTTAAATTTTGCATGTTTCATTCCTGACATCAATAGCGTCCGTTAAAAAATGACTCGCTGCCTGTCGACACTTAGCTTTTGCTGAAAGAATTTTAACTGCATCTGTCCATCCAGCTACCTGTGCCACACTATCCACCATTTCAAAAAATTGCTTTGCTGTTGGACCCTCTTCCGTGCCCGTAAAATTTGGGAGATAACTTAACATACCCGCCATCGACTGAATTGTTCTTTGCGTAGCAACTGCTGAATCGAACTGCATCCTACCGTTCTCCTGAACTTCACCGCTACCTGGCGCTCCGTTAATTTCCTGTCCTTCCGTATTATTACGTGCCTCATTAAAACTCGTACTACTCTCTATACCGTTAACTGCCATCCCGAACATCTATTTGCAATACCTTAATCAAATAACAACTCTCCTAGGTTCTAAATTCTACTAAAAACTCAATAAAATCTCTCCTGTTAGGACCTACTATCACCTCTAATTCTCATAAAAATAGCAAAATTAACCTTCTTTCAGAAAAAAAAAGAAAACTATTTTTATTATTATTATTTTTTTAGGCGATTCAGCACACTACTCAAAGTAAACAAACGTGACCTTATGACTATTAATGGTAATATTAATCATCCCTAAATTACTCTTAGCAAATTCCCATATAGCAATATCCAATACGTAAATCATGAAAAAATACACTTCATTGCAATAATAAAATACAATAACACCAAAATGATCAAGCACTAATAAATCAATAATAAATCTGACCAACTCAAATCACTCGTTCACTATGCAAACTCTTAATTACTGAACTTCAAATTAGCTCGTAATATTTCACTGTGCAAATTCTTAATCATGAAACTTCAAATTAACTGGTAATATTTCACTGTGCAAATTCTAAATTATTGAACTTCAAATTAACTATAATATTTCACTGTGCAAACTCTTAATCATGAAACTTCAAATTAATTGGTAATATTTCACTGTGCAAATTCTAAATTATGAAACTTCAAATTAACTGGTAATATTTCACTGTGCAAATTCTAAATTATTGAACTTCAAATTAACTATAATATTTCACTGTGCAAATTCCTCAAGTTAACTCTTAATACTTCACTTTGCAAATTCTTAATGATTGACTGTTAAACTTCAAATCAACTCTAACCTGCTTACTGAATAGTTTTTGTAAAATCTTTCACTTCTACACATATACACACAAAACCTTGCTGATGAATTATAATTCTCAAAACAAAACACTAATTTCAGCATACTCAATATTTACTGCTTTCATTCAAAAATATATACTACTTTTCGTTCAAATTATTTATGCAACACTATTGTTCATCATTACATTTTCTTTACTTTTACTGTTGAAATTTTCAATATTTTCTGTTATATCGAATGAGTAATAACACACATGAAATATTTGCTTCATTCCTTCACTGCTAAAATTCTGAATCTGTGCCATTAAAAGAACCATAAATTATCTTCCTTTCCAACTTCTTAATACCAAATCCAAAAATCCGAATTATCGTTAACTTTCCTACTACTACCCCAAATTCACCTAAGGACCATTGGAAAAAACTTTGCTTTTTAACATACCCAATAATTGCTCCGCAATAACCCTTGGTGCGACCACATCCTGGTCCAACGGCACCAAATTATTATCGCTCGGGTTCCTAATTGGGTTCACCCGGCGTAATATTGGGAGCCAAGGGGTTGTCGAGTGGATTGTGATTCTGCGATTCCCTGATTTAGGGCTAACGCAGCTTCAGAATCCACTGACGGGGCGTTGTGTTTCACACAGCAGATTTTCCTTTGGGAGTCAAAGGGTCCGCTGTGTGCCGCAATATTTTTGTGACCGTCTAGATTTAAAATAAAAAGCATAAGTGAAGTGATTTTCTAAGTTCCGGTTCCAAAAGATATATATATATTCTCCAAATAATCTAGGGTTGAGCACACATATTGTAGTTAACGATACACTCATCATGGAACTGAGACAAAATTAACAACAAAAACAATTTATTGGTTATGATTTGGCATAATAATAAATATACGCTCATGATACTAGCAAAAATGATTTACGACTCTCTGACAGGAACCTGTACTAAATTACTTATTTGCGCATAAAATTATTTACTCTAACGGAAGACTCGTATGGACTGATCCGATAAACAAGGTATCAGGGGACACCAAAAAAAGAATAGGATGGATTTCCTACCTTAACCTCCGAATCTGGCCTAGATATCTCGCTGCTGACCACTCTTGAGCCGGGAGAATTCTCGTCCGCCAAACACTGTTATCGTTGTTCCTCCACATAGGGTACTGGTATGCGATGTCTGCCCCGGTCCGTCAAACTTGGTGCGGGCCCTCGTCATCCTTTGCCGGGTTTCTTTCCGTAGCACCTCGGTTTGGATCCTCCATCCATGTCGGGACACGGTACGTAGTTACGGATGTCCTGCTGCAATATTTGGCAGCGATTAAGCTGCCAGTCTCTGATACATCATGGCTGTGTCCCCGTTTTGGACCAACAAAAAAAAAAAAACCCCAAGTGACAAGTCACCAGTAATAAAAAAAAAGTGCAAGTCAAGCACCTCGACTTAGAAGAACAAGTGAAAAGATGAAAGTGACGAAGTTCTTCTCTTCCCTGGTAAAAATTTCGACGACCCCCAAGAAGACCCACACTACCTCAAAATATCCCATCATCCAATCACTAGCTGGCAAACGCAAGCCTCCCTGAATTAAATTCCCCAGTGTAGATCTTACTGGTCGGAAAATTAACATTTTGATCTTCCATTCGCTAGGGGGTCAAGATTCCTACCCGCTCCAGTGAAATTCTGAGAACCCCTGAAGTTACGTTTGCCGCGTGATACAACCACTGTCATAAATCCTTACCCCAATTAAACTGTTAGCTCTGGTTCCAACAAGTCTCCAGTCGGGCCAACACGCATTGTGGATGCTATAGACGGTGGACACTTCTATTGCCCCAATAAAATATACTACAAAGCCAGCTCGCCGATGGCTGTCGCCAGCGTTTACTCCTTACAGTGTCGGTCTGTCCTGTGACGCCTTGTGCTGAGAGAGGGGGACGGAGAGGGAAAAAAGAAAAGATTCACCCGAAAGTATATGGCAAAATAAAACGTACTCCTTCTTCAAAAAAATACATGAATTAATAAAAATGAATAAATAAATAAATGAATAAATAAAATAATTAAATAAATAAATAAACTAGGGAATGGGTTTTCGACCTAAATGTGCAGCGTTCGAGTCGAAGCGCTGTCACACTAAAGTAGTGTCAGCTTTATAACATGCATTCATGGTCCTCAGGCTGAAAGTTCTTTCAGCATGATGGATAAATTGTCATCTGAGGGAATAGAAGGAGAAAAGTGACAATGAAGAAATGGGAAAGGAATAATATCAACAGAAAGAAAAACTAAGCAAAGATTGCTGTTCAGCTACAGAGACAGCAAAAGACAAATATGGCCAGGGAACTTGCTGTGAGAAAAAAGCAGCACGAGAAAAAAAAAATTGTGCTGATGTTCTAGCCAGTGTGAAAAAAAAAAAAAAAAAAGCTGTGTTTGAAGCAGTTTTTTAAAACCATTTTATTTTGAAATTTTATATTTTGGATAGAGTGATGTGCTCCAGTTTAATATTTGCATAAATAAATTACAGCGAATAATTTCATCTTGCTCATGCTGCATTATATTCACACTTTCTCACCGTGTGTTCTGATTTTTGATTCGGTTAAAAAGTTCAGTATTTTTGTTCCTTGGTCAGTCTCGTGTATGGGGACATTACTTAGTGTAAATTCTCACTGTCGACTGGTTCTAAAGTTGAAATGCCGCCCCGGTGGCGCAGTGGTCAAAGCGATGGCCTCTGATCATTCGTCCGTAAGGGTCCGGGTTCGAATCCCGGTCGGGCATGGATGTTGTGTTTGTCTTACGGCACTGGCTCTCTCCCTTCCCTGGAACCAGTTACCCTAAATTAGGGACGGGCGACTGCTTATAGCCCATTGAGTTGCTCACGGTGGTCATTAAACCTCCAATAAAAAAAAAGTTGAAAACTGGTCACCATTCACCTAAGAAACTACACAAAATTATTTAGCTGATTTCATTTGTTTTTGAATATTGTTGGATGTATATTTCCAGAATGTAAGCCGCCCCTGTGGCGCAGTGGTCTAAGCGCTGGCTTATGACTTTGTCCAAGAAGGGTCTGGGTTCAAACCCTAGTGAGGCATGGATGTTGTGTTTGTCTCACAACACTGGCTCTCTTCCTTCCCTGGAACCAGTTGCCCAAAATTAGGGACGAGCGACTGCTAATAGTCCATTGAGTTGCTCACGGTGGTCGTTAAATCTTCAACCTAAAAAAAAGGGGGAAGTTTTTGCTGTTTCAGTTCAAGGCCCCCTCCCACCCCCGCTATCAAAATTAATGGCTTTATGCAAACATACACACATCCCTCAAAATGCATGTAGGATTCATATGTCGAAAATATGTGTGCATGTTAAGGAGTGGGGCTTCAAAGAATAAAAAAAAGATACACAAATAAGAACATCAACATTTTGGTATTGTTTGGACTTTGAATTGCAAAACTTTTTGTTTATGTATATATTGGAATCCCCTTGGAGGAGCTAGTATTAACTGCACTTTTGTTTCTATGTGTAGTAGTTTCGATTAGAACTGCACAGAAATATGATTGTGTGCCATTTGTCTCCCATAAAAGTGAGTTTTTGGAGAAAAAGCATGTGTATAAAAAGACGAGTGAAGCATTATACTGGGATAGATGGTTTGCTTATTAGTTATGGAATACAATGCAGTGACCACATCTGCAATGGCATGGGTGGATCATCTCGTGCATGAAGACTTGTTTTAATCATGTGTAGGTATTAGCTAGTACTTTACATACGTGACTTCACCATTTGAGTGCTGTTGCACAAGTAACATGAATATTAACTTCAATGTTTTATTAGGATACGACCCAGAGGTAGTTTGCACTAAGGTATTGTAATCATGAACTACCTTCATTTCTGTAATTAATAAAGTTTACCTGTAATTTTTTTTAATTTGATGCACAAAAACAGATGTATATTTTCTGTGTCTTTTTTTCCATTACAGGGATTTAGTCCATCGGCAAACTGCTTGTGCCGCCATTCAGCATATGGCTTTAGGCGTCTTTGGGTTTGGCTGCGAAGATGCTTTAGTTCACCTTTTGAACTATGTTTGGCCTAATATTTTTGAAACATCTCCTCATCTAGTTCAAGCGTTTATGGGAGCCGTAGAAGGACTGCGAGTAGCGCTTGGCCCAATTAAAATATTGCAGTATTCTCTTCAGGTAATTTCTTGGTTTGCATAACCTTGTTTTAATTTGTGTGATCATATATTTTTGCATTGTGAGTTTAATTTTCTTTTTGTGTGTGTGCATGTGTATGTCTTGAATCTGAGGCATACAGCAACTGGATTTAGTAGGATCTGTGTTTCATATAAATGTCATTATTTTGTTTTGTCTAACATGAACAACTTTCTCTTTTTTGCCTGAAATTGTGTGCTGTCTCATAACATCCCGTCATATATTGATGATAATGCTGCACTGAATCTTTTGCTTTCAAAACACTCCTAAAGAGTAGAAAGAATTTTAATCTAAGCTTTCTGGGTTTTCAGTGTTTATATGATTTATGTTAGGATTTTGAATGTCATATATTCTACATGCAGGGATGCTAGCTAACTTTGCTTTTGCACTATTTAACTGTAGAGCCAAGGTTTGTGATTTTGTTTTATTTAAAAAAAAAAACGAAACTTGGATTTTTTTTTTCTTTTGTGTGTAAACATTTAGTAAATTTGCAGTGTGCTGCTTAAGCTTGTAAGCTTATGAAAATACTTTGCCAAAAACGTGCTCAGTATAGTTAAACAAATACAATGATCCTACTTACATATGCAATGCAGTACATTGTTCTGATTTTAATATTTCCGGCACATAGAGTTTGCTCAGTTTGTATCTTGCTGGAGAGAGGATTGACGTCTCATCATATTCATATTCAGTATTAACAAGGTAGAAGAAATATTTCGTGCTAAAAGAATATCGTTTGTTGTAGTTAGCCGTCGAAGCACGATACTACAAGACACACATGCCCTAGTTGAAATACTTTAAAATTTAATGATTAAGATATATATAAGGCTAAAAACAACACAAGATCTTTCACACGGGCACCCCATGCATCATCAGGTGAAGAAAACTGGCGGAACAAAAGAGTCTACTTGCTTTTATACATTTATGAGAATGGATTCATGATGTGCATTTCGAACGCAGCAATCCTGGTGGACAAAGATAACTGCCGGTATAGTTCAAGATAAGGTGTAGCATGTACATAACTATACAACATAGCATAAGGTTGTTGAAAAACTCATTATGTAAAGTATAAGATGTGACTCGGAGAGGGTTTAATGGAAAAAATGACTGATTATTTACCATAATGAAACGTGGTAGGCGGGAGGGTTACATGAAGTGGAAGAGGGGTTGTTTATGTAAGATAAATTATTCAATAATTGTTTCCAAGGGGGATGAACAAATACAGGAGTTTCTTCATTACAACATTGGTCTATATTGTAGTGTAATATAAACTTTCTGAAAATAGTCATAGATTTTGTTTTAGTCTTTAATAGTAGATAGGTGTCAGTCCATGATGGGTGGTATGTCCCAGTTTTGGCCAAGCGTGATAGCGAGGTAGCAGATGAGTTCATTCTGACGTTATACTGGTGCTCAGACCCTCGAATTCTTAAGTTACGGAGTGTGGAGCCTATATACCTTTGATCATTGTCCTGGTTAGTATCGCTCTTTATCGGCACACAGTAAACGTCGCATTGGTCTTGGGTTGAAATGGAATCACTGTCTTTTCTGATCATGGTGAACAAATTAGATGTTGTCTCCAAAGTCTTTTCTGTGTTTTTTGCAAATACCTTGTAGAATTTGCATGACTGGTGGTAAGAAAGTCGAGGAGCCCACATAAGTAAATACACTGCACTCCGGCTGAAGGGTGGTCACTGTTTTTCGTTTGTATTGGGAAACTAATGTATTGACAACACGGGTACTATAGCCATGTTGTGCAGCAATTGATTTTAAGTTGGTTATTTCTTGATTAAGAGCCTTTTTGCTGGATGAGTGCGTGTAAGCTCTATTGACCATGAATCTAAGGACAGCTAATTTATATTTTATTGGATAGAAAGAATTGTGTGGTATTATAGTGGTAGAGCTGCTAGGTTTTCTGTAGACTGAGAAACTTAAAAAAATCTTGTCTACATGTCGAGTGATCCAAAGGTCAAGGAAGAAGATTGAATGGTCTTTTCCCAGTTCAATTGTTAACTTTATTGTTGGGTACTTGGAAGACATGGACGAGGCTCTAAATGCCATGAGGCTATCCAGAGAGTGAGGCCAAACTAAAAAAAAATATCATTGATGTAGCGTATGTACAAAAGTGGAACCTCGTGGGAGTTTGCCAAGATGTCGTTTTAAAGTTCTTGCTTTATCACTTCTGCGAGGATGGCAGACAGCGGAGAACCCATTGGGGTCCCACTGTTGTGGCGGTATATTGTTTCGTCAAAGCGGAAATATGATCTTTTGGCAATTAATCCCAAAGCGTCGGAGACTGCTTGGATTTCAACCAGGGTAGCAGTTCCAAGTGCTGTTAATTTAGAACAAATCAGATCGTGCACAACATCTAGGGGTACGCTAGGATAAAGTGATTCCACATCCAACGAAGCCAGAATGCATGAGGGACCTGAGCCTCTAAAATTACGGGTGCGAGAGACTGCTTCAAGTGAACTTGAAATTGAATAAGTTGAGGTTAAGGTAATGGGTTTAAGATAATGGCCTAGTGCTCTTTCTAGGGGTCTGGTTGGGCTGTGACAACTGGAGACAAGCAGGTGCAATGGAAGTCCTCGTTTATGTGTTTTTACTTTTCCAAACATATTAGAAATTCTGGGGCCGGTTACAGGTTTCATATCAGATTCAATGCTAGCTGGTAGAAAACTTTCTTTTTGAGCTTATTTATTGACCTCACAGTTGCCATGGTTGGGTCAGAATGGATCACTGTATGCGGGATAGCAGTAATAGCGTCCTTCATTTTTTCTACATATTCGGTGCGGTTCATAATAACGATCTGCTTTGCCTTATCAGCTGCCGTAATTATGATGTTGGGGTTGGTTTTCAACTCACGCAATTTTTTTGTTCCTCTTTAAAGATGGCATTCCGAGGGTGCAGCTGGGTAGTCTTTAGCTTTTCAAAGGTCATCTGGATATTGTATGCCTAGAGTATTCACGGTTGGCTTCTGGCAAGGTTTCAGTGATATTTTTGGCTTCAGTGATTACCTTGAATGCATTAACTCCTGTAGGGGGTAATTGAACTTTGAAGCCTCTATTTAGTGCACTAGTTTGGACAGAGTTCAGATGAAGATTGCTTTAGTTTACAAATTGAGGTTGATAAGGGGCGTAGCATCTATTAGTGTGAAAATGTGCACTTATGTCACAAGCTCAAGATACCAATATCCTTAATTTATGTATATGTCTATATTGAATGAGATGTAATTCATTATCCAGGGTAATACTGAGTCATCTGCTTGCTCCGTCCTGTTGCGGACTCCACAAGGATAGATAGGCCTCTTTATTCACGTTCACCGTCGGTGAGCGTTACGTTACCAATCCCCATCTAAGAGCCGCAGGTTCGGACACACCGACGGGTGATGCGAGCTGGGGAGGTCGCACACGATGGACTGTGTGTCTATTGAGGGACCTCTAGGAGATTGATTCGCCACTCAAACTTTTTTTTGAG
The DNA here is from genome assembly GCA_039090855.1 of Macrothele yani. Lineage (NCBI taxonomy): Eukaryota > Metazoa > Arthropoda > Arachnida > Araneae > Macrothelidae > Macrothele > Macrothele yani. The sequence continues at coordinate 18,508,245 of CM077023.1, read as the reverse complement.
CCTAAGCCTTTTTATTTCAAACACAATACATAGGTACACACACATTGACATTAAAGAAACTCTCGAATTGTTAAGACACAAGCACATTGGACGCACATTCAACGTCTTACATTTCTTCTTGGGATCGCAGTCCCATCTTTTTCCTTCATCGCTTGTTCTTCAGCCATAATTTGTCCTGGAACGGATTCTCTCGTGTTCTTTCTTCAGACTAGGACAATCTGGATCTGTACTGGAGTGGGCGCACGGTGTCGAGCTTGAGGCGGAACTTCTCGTTTGCACTTCAGCAGTTGGGGCAATTCGCTTCGTTTTTGCAGGTCTGCTGCCTGTGTCCCTCCTGGCCACACCAAGCACAGGTATCGGACACTGCTTTGCACTTCTCACGGTGATGACCAAACCCGTTGCATTTGAAGCAACGGGTTTCCCTCAAGTATTCTTTGCAGGTGTAAATCTGCCAGCCAATGTTGACTTTCCCTTTTTTCACTAGAGTGCAAAAGTCCGCTGGTGCGAACTCAAACACCCAGTGTTTCTTCCCCGACTTCCCTTTGATTGGGAAGAGTAATCTGCAGCTGACGTGGTCCTGGATCTCATTTTGCATCGCGATCCCATCAACAATCTGTTGTTGATCGTCGGAGTCAATTCCATAGACTATCACTCTGGGAAGTCTCCTCGCTGGCTTTTTTAACACAAACGTCTCACTCAGTTGTGGGTTTTCCTGAAATGTGTCCTTAAGTGCCTTCACCCCTTCCGCCTTGGTGCATTCGATCAGAACCCCACCGTTTGCCACTTTTTTCACACCTTTAATTCCAATCTCCATGCTTCATGAGTCAATCACTTCTTTCGCCATGACCTTCACTTCCTCCGACGTTTTGCCCGCGATCTTCGGATAGAGGATCACTGGGTGTGTCGGCTTAACTTTCTTCGGTGCTGCGGGAGCTTGCCTTCTCCCGGCAACTTTAGCATAGGTCGGCTTATCATTGACGGCCGCACTCCGTTCTCTTTCCAATAGTTGCCCTTTGAGGTTTTCTAGTTGCAGCGACTGCTTGGTTACGAAGCTGAGCATCTGGTCTAGAACGGGTCGTAACAACCCTCTCACGTTGTGTGAGATTCTAGTAGTCGGGCTGTCCATCGGCGTATTAAGCTGGTGGAACAGCCCAAGAAATTCCTCCGTGCCTGTACTCTCATGGTTCTCGGGGTCTCTATCCCCTGGAGAATGATGGGTGTGAAGACCCGAGCAAGGTGGTATTTGCTCAGTGTGCTCTGCACTTGAACCACTCATGATGAGTGGTAGGACCGGCCCGACGACAACGGGGCAGAACGTGGATCGGATGGAGCAAGTAGCTCTGAAAAGAGCTTTCGTTTTCAAACGAGTTTTGTGGGCGCAGGCGCGCTTTGCACGCGAACCTTCACGTGCCTCTTACGCTAGCTTCAATCAGCACCTTCAAACCACTATCAATTATCGCCTGCTTGCTCCCCGGGGATTCTCCGATCCGCCGGTCTTATCCAGGGTAAGCAGTGTTGACAATCATTAACCGCTTGAACAAGTAAGGGTGAGCAAGTCGAGAAAAGAAACTGTAAGCTAAATAAGTCGGGCGTTGCAAGAGGTCCAGAAGACTACATTTCTGACGAGAATAGCATTCAATAAGAGCTTGGTTTCTGCTATTTCTAGCACTCTGTGATCCCGGTATGATATAGCTGTTTGTTTCAAAAGTCATGCCTTCAATTGAACTTGCAGAAAAATTCATGGTATTAACCACGCCCTCCGTATTACCACGACTTCAAAAACTTTAAAATACGAACGTAAGACTATATACAAAAGTAATTGAAAGACATTTTGAAACATTTCATCCACAACTTAAACTATCAAAAACATTACACCATATGAACCAAAAGACTATGTACAAACAATGGAACGACATCAGAATCTTTGCAAAAACCTCAAGCACGCGATAGCAAGTGGAGGTGGAACCATACGCCAAACTACAAAGATGTTTTCTCTATAAAGCATCAAGTATAAACCACGGGAACATGTGCAAAATAAAATCCATTTAAAAAACTCGATATCAACACCTCTCAACCAGCAAGCAGACTTTGAACGTTTTCGTCCAGCTACTGTGGACATCCTCTGAAAGTAGTTGTTGCATGCTGGTCATCTCCAAGCTTGTGTGTCTAGCGTATCAAGCAGGCACACAATTCTTTTACTGATCTAATAGCTGGAGGTAAGTGGGGGTGGCACCATTTATGTAAAATGGAAGTAAGTATCTGAAGTTCACAAATTAAATCAAGTTAACTGATTTCTAGAAATGTTTTCACTCTTTTCTTTGGTGTTATTTTTTTTTTTCACTTTTTTGGCTTTTTTAAAATTACCCTCAAGCTGTATCATTTCTTGCCAACAATTTTCAAGCTGTCTTGGATCATTAGTATTGTAAATACATTTACAATTTTTTTGGATTAATACTGCTTCAGCTGTTCGTAAATGCCTTTCAGATGTACATCTTTTCAAAACATTTATTGGATCGAAATTTGGGTATACCTTGTTATCAAGGCAATGTTGTATTAATGCAGTTGTTGGTTTTTTTTTTTCTCCAATTTCTGATATGTTGTTTCAGCTGCAGTTTCAACCTATTCTTGGTACTACCAGTATAAGCACTCAATTGGAATTTCATAAACTCTAGCTGAATCAAGAAGCCTACTAGACCTATCGTTGTTAATGATTAAGTTCTTGATAAAACATACTGTGCTACCCATTTGTCTTTTAACTTTAATGACAGACTTTAATTCCGCAAGCCATAACACACATATCGCCTTCTGCTGTACGGATGACATGACTACTGATTGCGCATTTCTCATACATTCCTCATCAGGCCACATCTAGCGCCATCTATCGGATTCTGGGAATAACAATTTTGTAAAACAAAATTACAGAAACCGTGTTAGTAATATGTGACATAGAAAAACAAACAATGCTCTTAGTTGTTGTTGTTTTTTTGTACATAATTTTGTCATGTGTCCAGTAATTCTCGGACACCCTGTATTAAACAGCCATGGTGACATTACACAACCTTGTCTGATTCCTGCACCAATAGAAAACCATTTTGAAAAGACACCATTCACTCGTACACAAGTTCTACTGCCAGCATACATGACTTTTACACTATTAAGTAGATTCCCAGTAACACCATATTTATTCACTACCTTCCACAGAAGTGTCCTATTTACTCGATCGTAAGCTTTCTCTAAATTTATAAGTGCAGAAGTTACAGTGTATAGTGCATACAACTTCTGCTACTGGTTGGCTATATTAATGATGACACCGTGCGACATCAGCAGAAAGCCCTTGGGAGAGCACGGGGCAGGAGGAGCTCTCGTCAATGGCTCGTGGCAAACTTGATTTTGACTTTGGTTTTACAATTCAAGCCATGAAATAATTTGCAATATCCAAATCTAGATCTTGTAACTTTAACTTACAGTTTAATGATTTACATTCTTTTTGTTACATATGTGATTATTCTCTCATGTGAAAACTGATTTGGCCAGCAGAACAGTCTTTTAAATTGCATAAATTCTAATTTATTACATCCACAAATTTGAATTATAAGCAATGATATTGTGAGTTTCATCAACAGACTTTAGTTTGTATAGTCAACTCATGTAAAGTATACATTTGTATATATGTTATTTTCATATGCGAAATTTGTAACGTCCTTAAAAAGTGCTTAATTTTTTTTTTTTTTTTTTTTGGAAGAAAATGAGTGGGAACCCTGGATCCATCAGAGCCATGAGCACCAGATGTTGGTCCTCTCGTTTGGTGGTATGACAGGGCTGTTGGGACCAGCACGTCGGTGTGTTTGTTCCTTCACTGCTCACTGATGCCATATTCTCCCCACTGTGCCCAGATGCCACAGTTCTCCCGCAATCGAAGTAGGAAACTTGCTGGTAGGGCTGACATTGTCTTTGATGGAGCATGTTGCAGCTCTCTCTGGCCAGGAATGGCGAGCAAACACGCTTCCAGTGCTTACACTAGCCCCTTGTTCACCCCTCTATGACTTCCGGGGTGTTACTGTCCCATGTGATTTCCATATGTGCTGCCCAGTTAATCATTTGCAGGTGTGCCGCAGACCTGCCAACTGTTACGATTTTATCATATTTAGTACGATAAATCATGCTGCAGTATCTTAATGTGATTTTGCCGCCATAAATACGATTTAAAAAAAAACAAGTCATATTTTTTTCCATTTTCAAACAGAAGTAGGGGAAAATTTACATGCAATCTGTTTTTTTCTCCCTTCGAAAGATTTTTTCTTGGAAAGGTTTCTGATTTCTCTTAATAAATTCACCTTTCTCTAGTTTCCCAACGGAAATAAAGTAAGTCAAGTGCAATTGGCAACCAATGGACGAATCGCGACTCTTTTCGTATAACGTTTGTGACTGATTCGTATTTTCGACTTTTCATCATACTTGAAGCTGCTGATTGGCCGGCGCTGGACTGTGGACGAGCATCTGTTTATTCGAAGCAACCTCTCTCCCCTTACACCTGCAACCATCAAGAATTTGTATAGCTGAAATAGGCTTAAAAAATTATCAGCACGTGTCGTGTTACGATTTTTCTATTTGAGTGTTGCGTTTTTTGGTTCTGAGAGGTTGGCAGATCTGGTGCCGGTGTTCTGCCCTTCTGCCAACTTTTGGGTCCCTGGGATGTGATCTTCCTGGTGTTGCACTTTTAACGGCCAGCGGTGTATGTTTCAGCAAGAAGTGTAAAGGAAATTGCCCGGTAATACAGTCAAACTCAAATTATAAAGACATTGAAGGAACCACAAAATGCGTCCCTAGAAATGAGATTATTAATTGAATCGTGGTAATTTAAGTAGTGCCATTCGACAATTAATGCTCTGAGGGTTTGTGTATGGTAAAAGAACTAATTGGGAAAACATTTTTTCTGCTCTATTTTGTAAACAGAACAATATTTACTTGTATTATCTGAAAACTTATGTGGGGATCTCAGTACTTCATGAGGGAGGTCCTAAATTCTCAAGTGCCTCCACGAGTTTAAGATCTGGCAGAAAGATTTGAATTGAACTGCATTTTCTGAGGTCATTTAATGTAGTAGCAAAAAAATCTTTCATCTTGATTTTCTTAAATCCTGTAAAATTTTGTTATGCTATAAAAATAATGTATTTGTGTTACATTGTAGCTTGCTCTTGTATAGTGAGTGACCTGCTGCAGGGCATATTATTGTGGCCAACCAAGTAAAGAATTCTCATTTCCACAAACTGCGGTTGCAGTTTTTTTTCATCAGACTTTTCTGTGGCTTTTCTTTCTGGATATACTATCAGTGGACACCCATTTTTTTTATGGTGAAAGTGAGAGTTTATAGTCCAAAATATACTATGTATTATTGGCATAAGTGATTAAGAAAGTGTCAATTTCTTTAACAAGTAAGACTATGCTCTAGTATGAATTATTCAAGTATACTTGCTTGAAGCAGAGCTGGACAAACATGTTCCAGATCTAGGAGCCAGGTGAAAGAAATTCAAATTTCAAAGTGTAATGAATAAATGCAATGTGTGGTGGTGATGCTGGAATAAAAAGTTACACAGTGTGTTTGCTGCCTTTTCCCCCACCCAAATGACTTGTTGATACAGTAGACTCCCTTTTAACCATTTCCGCTTGAACCGCCCACTTTCGCCTGTGAGTGCCGGCAGCCAAACTGGTTTTGACTGCTTCTGACCTGCCTTCTCCTCCACCACCCGCCCGCAGGGCGGGCAACACCCTCTTTCTTTTGTTTTTAGTCTGTCATTTTTATGCGGAACTCATACCGTGTCACTGTTTATTGTTTACGGGCTTGCTTATTGTGCATTGTACTGTTTTAAGTTTGCATTTTTGAAGGTTTAATTTTTTTTTTGATCATGAGTGGCACAAAATGCAAGGATGGTTCAGTGCTCTAGACCGAATAGATAATGGGAGCATCAGTGGAAAAAAATGTTTGTGATGAGTTAGTTGTGGGAAAAAGTATGGTGAATGATTGGTGACTGAATAGACAGTCAATTCAAGAATATTGTACACAAGTGGAATCTGAAAAAACACAACTGATCCAAACACACACACACACACACACAAGCCAAAACTAACATCGTTGATGATGCTCTATGGCTATGGTTTCTTCAGGTATGTCTGAGGGAAACGCCATTGAGCGGGCCAATTTTTAAAAAAAAGGCCCTCGTTCTTTACTCAAAACTTGAAAATGCTGGCAAATTCAGTGCGGACGACGGCTGGTTAATCAGATAGGAAAATAGACAGGGTGTTTATCATCTCAAGGTGAGTGGCGAAAAATTGTCTGTGGATCCAACTTTAGCAAATGACTTCGTAAACAAGTTTCAAGGAATTGTTCAGGAGGTAAACCTTTTTTAATAAGTTTTTAACATTGAAGAGACTGGCATTAACTTCAAGCTTTTGCCAAGAAAAACTTTTGCTTTGCCACATGAAAAATCAGCACCTGGATTCAAACAAAACAAAGAGCGCATCACTGTTGCACTTTGCACAAATGCAACAGGCACCCGTAAAATACCCCTTTTTGTCATAGGAAAGTCAACGAAACCTCGTGCTTTCAAAAATGTAAATGTTTTCAATTCCCATGTACTACAGGGCTCAGAAGTCAGCATGGATAGGTTCTTATCTTTTTAAAGAGTGGTTTAACGTCAAGTTTGTTTTCAAAGTGAAAACCTACTTCAATAGCATTAACTTGCCTGTGAAAACCATACTAGTCATGGATAATGCCCCTACACATCCTGATGATCTAGTTTGTGATGATGACATTAAAGCTTTATTTTTACCACCTAATGTGACCAGCTTAGTACAGCTCATGGACTAAGGAGTGATTGAATGCTTGAAATGAAAATATAGACACAAACTTGTCTTCGAGATTTTACAGCACACTGGCGATGACAACACGTCTGCTCAACCTAGTCAAGAAAATTAGCATGAAAAATGTTATCTACATGTTAGCTAGGGCTTTTAAAGAAATTCCTTCGAGTACATTCATGAAATCGTGGTGGAAACTTCGGCCAGATATCATACATGTCGAAAACTCAGCTTCCTCCATGGATTCAGTGGTAGATGAGGACAAAACAGCTGACTCCATTCTGAATGATTGGAAACTATTACCTGGTGGCAACATTCTCCAAAAAGATGTAGAAGGCTGGATACAAAACTGTGATGATGACATTAAATGAATTTTTGATGGATGAAGACATTATACGTGTTGCAAGCCAGGATGATGAAAACGAACCGGACAGTATAGATGCTGAAAAAGCCCAAGAAAAAAACCCTGTAAGACATGACGAGGGCAAAAATGCACTGGAAGTGGTGATGAGGTACGTAGAACAACCTGAATCGACCACTGCCGATGTATTGTTATTCAGAAAGTGGCGAGATTTCGCTTTTAAAAATGTTGTGGCAAAGAAAAAAACAATCTAAAATTACAGATTTTTTTTCAAACTATAATGGAGGTACACTTCTCACAATTATGTAAAATGTATGTGTGATATGTATTTCATTTTTTTTTCAATTTCAAATCACAATTTTACCATTTTAGAAAACATTGATTTACAAGTTTTACTTCATAAATTATCAAATTTATCCCTAAGTTTTCAAGAACAGCTCAGTTTTCAGATTAACCGGCCAAATCGTGAACCACCCCATGGTCCTGTTCTCATCAGAGCCAGGTAAAAGAGAGTCTACTGTAAATAAAATTCCAGTTTGGCCTATAATCTTTTTTCTTTTTTCCCCCTCATTCTTCCAGTCGCTGTTTTGGGAATATTAAAATTTTTGCTTTTATTAAAATACAATTTGCTGGAGTTAAATTTTGCATGTATAAAATCAAAGTACTGTTTTTTTTTTTTTCCTTTTTGTAATTCACAGACTGATTCAGAATTGTGTGTGTGCGCTCTGTGTAATCCACAAGCTGGGAAATTCAGGGAGGGGGGGAATCAATAAATTCCTATGCATAAACCACCTCAATGTATAATCTGTAGACCATGAAATTTTTATTCGTATGATTCATGGTAGTATATCCTGCAGTTCATAAAATTCAGATTGAAAAAACAACAACAAAGAAGTCACTGTATAATCTGCGCCTGTAATATTGATCCTGAACTGTACTTTCAGACAGGAAAATCATGGTTTACAATATTACTTTGTGTCCAAAGAAGAAACAAACAGTAAAACAAAGTAACTGTCATTTTTATGTTACTTTCAATTGAGTAAACAACAAAAATCTGTAGTATTTGGCATTTCTGAAAATGTTTCATCAGAAGAGGGAACAAATGCTGTAGTCAACGTGCTTAGTGCTGCAAAGTTAACAAATGTAATTCACAGTATGGTTACCAATGGCAACAGTTATTTGCTTATAAATATCTCTGCTGGCTTTCCCCAGCACAGTCTTCCACAAGTGCAAATATTGCTGTCATTGCATCATATTTTCTGTCAAAGTGCTCATAAGTTAAAAAAGAAAAACTTTTCATGTTTTTACGTCCCTGTATCTTTACATTGCATTACTTTTTTCCGTTACTTTTCTTATACCACCGACATGCAAGAAAGATATCTTGGCTGAGTGAGTGCAAGATTGGTGTATGGAATACTAGAGGTATAAATGGCAAGATGAATGAGGTGATTGAAGAAATTAATAAGTGTAGATTGGATGTGCTGTTTGTAAGTGAAACCAAAAAGAAGGAAATTGTGATAGAAGAAGTGAGTGTGTGGTCTGGAGTATTGGATAATGTGAGAGGACAGGCTAGTGTAAGTGTGATTTTAAGTGAAAAGATGAACAACTTGATTCATTATAGCTGCATAAGTGAGAGGATTGGATTTGTTCGAAAGTGAAACTTCAGAAAATAGTAATTGTTGTAGTGTATGCTCCTTATGACAGATTTCTGGAATGAGCTACAAGCTAAATATATTGTAGTTCTAATTTCACTGGTTTGCAAAGAACATATATTTACGTGGCTAAGAAGACTTAAAATAATAGACATTAAATGCTGTTCACTACTGTTTCACACATTATATAGGTTTGGCAATCAGGAGACCATTAAATGATGTTAAATATATGTAGAGCACAATATCTGCACTTAAAACCAGGAAACAACGAACGTTATTTCTACTTACTATATCGGTAGTAGCTGCCGGGTCTTCACATGCATGCATGTAATGAATTCACTCACAAGAATCTGCCGTAAGTGTCCGACTTATTCAGAGAGTGCGAGCTTTGTGCATTGTAAAGTTCAGAAATAAAATTCATGATACTGTAAAATCTGAACAAGATAAAAATGAAAGATGAATTTATTCAATGAAGGCCCATAAATCTACAATGCAAACGGAATGTTAAAAAGGAATAAAAATCTTGAAGAATCATCCTGATTGCAAAGCGCCAAACTAGTTTCTGCTAATATCTTTAGCCATCCTCAGTGGTAGGTGCACGGTCGCTGTAGATACAGTACTCATATGCTCAGGTATGGTGCTCTAACCGAATGTATGTCCAGCCACGTCATGTAGACACATATCCTGCGCATCGTGGTTTAGGTTTTTACTGTGCACATATATGGTGTTGCCATCTGTAGTTCAACAAAGCCGTTAAAGAACATCTATGGAATAAATAAATATATGTGTGTGTATTTTAAGTATGATATGATGTAATCTGTTTTTTGTTATGTTGCTTTTATTAAAATGTTTTTGCTCCTGTTCAATAAGATTTCTCCATGCAAACTGAAGTTCTACAGGGCTATTAATGTTGCAGTTGTATCTCTTGGTTTTTTCAATGACCACAGCCTCAGAGGTCAGAATCTGGCTATGTATACTATGCGATGCTATAATTTTCACGTTAATCCAATCTGGAGTTATACAGTTTCTGATGCAATGTTGCATTAATGAAGTTTTTTCATCTCTTCTTATCCAGTTCGTAATGTGTTCATTTAATCTAGTCAGAAATCTTCTACGTTTACTTCTGATATATACTTTCTTTTTTATTACTACTGTTAACTGTTGGAATGGCATAGATGCCATATTTATTTAGAATTGATCTATTATTATTTGTTTTGTAAGTATAATTCCATTATCAATGACTGTTTTCAGCTATGTTAATATTGTGGTTGTAACATTCCCTTTTTAAAATAGTACTAATAGGAGGTAAATATGAAAATTTTCCATAATATTGCTTTTTATCTTTTTCAACAGCATTTTTCAAATGATTCATACTGGCCTTAATGTTGTTATACAAGGATTTGATTAGTTTTTTATTATAACCAAATTCTTCAGCAGTCTTTTCAATCCATTTTAGCTCTTCGCTCTCTGATATTTTACTGGATGAGTGTGTCATAGCTCTTTTAATGTAAAAGTGGAACACAGCTGTCTTGTATCTCCAAGGGTGTTTAGAATCCTGAGGGATAATTGCAGGTACAAATGATGGCTTACAGTAAACCGAATATTCAATATTGCCATTGTTATTGAATATAGAGATATCCAAGAAGTTTGGCTGACCATTAACTTGTATTGATGGATAATAGCCGTTAAATTTATTAATGAAGTTATCCAACTCATGATCAGAATGCTGCCAGAAAGGTAAAATATCGTCTACGTATCAGAGATAGAAATGCGGTATGTATATAATGGAGTGATTTAATATTTTGATGTCTTGCAGAACAACCTCGGCCAGTATCCCTGAAATCGCAGACCTCGTCGGGGTGCCATATTGCTATTTACAAATCGTCCCGTCAAATGTGAAAGAATTATTCGTAATAAACAATAAGGTGGATATGATACCATTTCTGATATTTTCAGTAAGATTTGCTTCTAATTTGGAGTTAATTAATTCGATAGCTATATCAGTTGGGGTATTGGGATATAGAGAGATGACCATCTAAACTGGCCATTATGAAATTAGAGTAGAGATTTTTATTGTTTTTAACCTATTTATAACTTCAGTAGCATTTGTAATACTGGCTTCATGGCTATTGTAAAATGGTTTAAGATAGTTAGACAGTGCTCTTTCCAAATTAATAGTTGGCGACAACTTCTTACTAACGATAGGCCTAATCGATCTGTCCTTATGCGTTTTTATTTTACCAAGATATTTGGTATACAGGCTCCTACAGGTGGGTTACATCTACTTTTAATGGTAGTAGGCAAATCACTGTGTTTTTTTGTTAGACAAATTCTTACTTATTCTGTCAACAGGGTCTTTTTTGACGATGATGGCATCTAATTTGTTGATTGCATCTTTCATCTTATTATATCATCTGTATTTAATATGACGATCTGCTTAGATTTGTCTGCCATAATACATTTGACGGTAAGGTTTGTTTCTCAACTTACTTTATTAAGGCTTCACGCTTATACATGATTCTCTGATTTTCGTCGGCATTATACATGTTGTTGATAGTATGGACGATTTTAAATCTTGTAGGATCTCTGTTTGCCATAGGCAACTTTTGGATGACGCTCTCAACTTGCGGAATGAGGTATTTAGTTTTTGGTACTTTTTGCTGATACGCAAATTTCATTCCTCGAGTGCTCTCTTTTGCAAACTTGACAGTTATAAATTGGATTAATTAATATTAAGATTTCTGTTGTTAATCTTTTCTTCTATATGCTTTTTGTTGTACTTAGCATTCATTCGATTTTACGAAAGCGTTTTAATTTACAGTTTTCTTGCTGTCTGTCCAAAATTGCGTAGAGTTTTATAAACTCAGTCTTGATCTTATTGTCCTTATCTTCATACCGTGAACATTGATTGTTCACGGTATGAAAACCTTATTGGCCTTAGCAAGTGGTAACTCCACGAATATATTAACATGAAAGGTTGCTACTTACACTTCAATAGGTATCAAGAAATGCCTCTTACCTTGCAAGTGCACCTAAACTCCCTGACATACTAATTCAAGTTGTCTGTTCTTGATGTCCTGTATTAAAAAATTTCGGCTGAAGGCATGGAGTCCATTAAACGATAAAAAAGATGAACCAGAATGATGGAATGCAAAGATTGAACAAGAAAAGCCTAAAACCCTAAAATTCACTAGAAGAAACAAAGTGGCGTAGAGATCAGATCATTTTGAAACACGAAATCGTAGCTTTCCTCCGTGGCTGCAGATGTCAAATTTTGGAATATTCCAAAAATTTGAAATAGAAAGGAGGCAAAGACATTCTTAATCCAATATTGTTGCAGTGAAGATATTGAACCAGACTGGATTAATGCCAAGATTCTCACTTCACATCAAAATCAGTGACAGTGTGGATTGAAAAATCCAAAAGTTATAATAAAATTGTAATTGTAATACAAGCTCCCCATATGATATCTCTTACACCTGGAAGCATTTAATTAAATGTGAGTTTGAAATTAAAAACAAGACTAAGCGAATTCTCAGGCGAATAACATCAAAATCAAGGGACAGACCGCCAACAGATGCTTCCACTGCAAACATGTGCAGTAATAACAATGATGTGGACAATATCAATGAGTCACAATGATGTCAAAGTAACAACAGTGGATGTATTGGCAGCCACTGAGGAAAGCCGTGATTCAATGTGGCCAAAACATGTATGGTCCAAAGCCAAGGAAGATGTGTGATTGCACATTTCATCGTGGTTTGATCTGTGCACCACTTAGTTTCTTCTTATGAATTTTAGGGTTTTAGCCCTTTTTTGTTCAGTCTTATCATTCCATTGTTCAGGTTCATCTTTTTTTAAGGATTTTATAATATCGTTCAATTGACTTTGTCTTCAATTGAAATTTTTTAATACCAGACATTTTAGTCAATAAAAAGTGAGAATAGGTGTATTACTCACTAGCCATGTTATGCACGATCCTTTGGGGTATGGTCTTCCTCACATCATCCACTCCAATACATTTTGTCTAACGTCGTTGCCAGTCCTGGAACACGTGTTGGAATCCATCTGCCAACAGCCTCTTCAGAATCGCCTCAGACTTCTTTGACAGCTGTGGATCAAAACGCTTCCCCCGTAATTCCACTTTCAACCTCGTGAAGAGGGGGAAATTAACAGGGTGCTAAGTCCGAACTATAAGGTGGATTTGGTGCACATTCAAAATTTTTATTGGCCAAATATTGCGAAATCACGTTAGAAATGCATGATCGTGCAGGGTTCATTCTAGGTGTTTTTCGCGGGGCAGTGCGCCTTGCCTGCCTTTAGGTTTAAAAAATTCTGCCCTGCCAGCCCTCACGCTAAAATTATGCGCCTTACTGCCTTTTAAACTTAAAAAAATCCCATCCTGACCGCCCTAAAATGGAAACTGCAAAACGCACGCGGGGACCTGCCCTATTCAATCCTACACTGCTGTGAAACCAAAATAGTGCACAGACTCCATATTAACCTCTCATCTACGTCTAGAAATTAGTAATGATCCCCGTTGGTTAGGATTCCTAGAAGACTGGAACCAATTAGAAACTATCACTTATTGTTTCTGTATGCTGGCAGGGAAGGAAGGAAGCGTGAGATTTAAGACAAAAGGACCTGCCCTCTGAACACTGGGGGAGGAACGAGTTTGTACAAATTGCTGACTAGTATTTGCTCCCTCTACTCTCCCCTGTCTCTGCTCCCACCCTTCGTGTTCTCCTTCCCAGCCCGCCTACAGGAAATTTGTGCGATCCTAAAAACCTCTCTAAGTTAGCCATCAGTATTTTAATTATAACCTTCAGTCAATACGGCACTGCGGCGGGTGCCGCAGATTACTTTAACCCTTGCAGATTGCTTTCACAAAGTTTATATTATTTATTTCATTAACTATTTACTCAACCCCAGGAACAGTGTTTTTTCTGACTATTTCTGTAACATTCATTGTTTCTAGCAATTCCTTTTAATTTTAAAGCAAAGGATGGGAAATTTTTGCGTTGGTGAATCTGTTTTTTGGTGTAAATATGACATGGATGGTAAATCAGATAACATCCGAAAACTTGAAAATTTCATCGTCCTGGAACGGGAATCGAACTCACTCTCCTGGATAGCGCCCAATTATGTTAGCCACTACACCACCCAGAACGATGAAGTACAACTTGTTCAGTTTTATTTAAAATTTCTTCTTCCTTGTTTTACAAACAGGTAACTTTGACTTAACAAGAATATTGCTTTCTTTCAATAATGAAGCTAGGAAATGATACTTTTGCGCACTTTTTAACAGCGTCTCCGTTTGTGCTGCATTCCGGAAACTGGTGGCTGCAATTTTTCTTTTTTAGCGTCCGTATAACATCGTGTTGGTTAGATATATGTGATTTTTAACATGAGCAATATTTTTAAGCCTTTTCAACGTTCCCTCCGTTTTCGCGGCTGTCTGTTTTTGGAAGTTGACATCCAAATTTTTTCATTTTGCTCTTCCAGACGGCTTCACCTCAGTTAGATTTATGTTGGTTTTTTTTCTTTCAAAAATCACTTTTGCACCTTTTTTATCTTCCCATTACGCTGTGGTATTCCGGGAACTGATGGTTACAAATTTTCCTTTTTAGGCTTCCAGATAGTTATATTAAAGGTGTATGTGCTTTTTTTTTTTTTTCAAGAGCCATATTTTTTAGCATTTCCAACATTTTGTTCTCCGTTTTTGTGGCATTCTGGAAGTTGACAATCACAGTATTTTTTTCTTCCAGATAACTTCATCTTAGTTAAATTCAGGTGAAAAAAAAAAAAACTTTTTTTTCTTAGTAAAATTGTACTTCTATGCATTTTTAACGTCCCCTGTTGCACTTCTACAGCTGTATTGTCATACACAAGTTTTTTTTGTATGGGTCATTCTCGAGATCGATGCAGAAATGAATGTAAAGGGGGGGAGGTATTTTGTTTTTCAAAACTTGAAAACGGAAGTTAAACGGAGTGGAGATTTTTTCCTCATGATGTTGTCTATGTCCAGTATTGTTGTAAAATATCGTGCTTTTTGTATTTCAGCAAGAAACTGTGGGCAACGATTTCCGAAAACGGAAGATTTTCCTGTAGTCTTCAGGCAAGAGATTCTTCCGTGGATTGGAAGAATTCTGCCATTTCTGTTATCTTTTTGGGCATTCTCAAGATCAATGCACAACTGAACAGAATGTTTGAGGAGAGGGGGGGGGGCGTCACTTTCCGTTTGAGGCCGGAATTCTGTCCTTCGAAACTTTTGAAAACGGAAGTTAGACGCAGCAAAGAACTGAAACATAGGTGTTTTCATGCAAATTGACCTGCCTGCAGGGGGAACCACAGACTATATATATTATTAATATCCCATAGTTTTCCAATGAAAGAGGAAGGAGTAAAAACTGGATTAATGCCAGTTAATTTGTTTGCTGATAACCATGCTGAATTTAGATATGTGGTTAAAATTACAAGGGAAAAAAACATGAAGTTCAAGTGATTGAAAACTATTTATGCAAGCTCATTATATATGGGTTCAACTGTATTTATACCTACTTGTGATGCCATGAAACTAATTTTTATCTTTTTTTTTTTTTTTTTCTAGGGTCTGTTTCATCCTGCACGTAAAGTGAGAGATGTGTACTGGAAAATATATAATACATTGTATATAGGTGGACAAGATTCCCTTGTTAGCGGCTATTCACGCATTCCTGATGACTCCAGAAATAATTTCACTCGTCATGAATTGGATTACGTCCTTTAAGATCTTTTTGACCCCTGAGTGTTCAGTGGGAACAGTTCTTTTTATCCCAAAACAATGGGAAAAAAATCATGTGGATTATCTAGTAATACATTGTTGTTGTTTTCAGTATAGAGTTATTTTACAATGAATTATTTTGTATAGACACCATTTTCTGTCACCAGAATTCCACAAAATTGTGTTTGGTAATTTCATTTTTACTTTATCTGCACTACAGAACTACATGTTTTGTCTTGTGATATTGCAAGAATGCATTAGTATATTTCTGTATGCTATGCAGTTGTGAGTCATGATGTATTTTGTACAAAGGCTGTTTTATTGTGAACATTTCATAAATCATGTACCAGGAGAAGGAAAATAAATTCTTCATTGTTTACCATACGTTCAAAACCAGTTACTTCTTTAGAGATGCAGGCAGGCCACAGCAGAGACAATCCCTCAAACAAAGCAAAAAATAAACAAGCTTCCCTCAGATTTATGACACTCTCAATTAAGCTACTAGAACGAACTTTTAAGCAGTGCGCAAAAACACTGGGTCTTCGGCGCTGCATTTTTTCTTTACTTTTGATAGCAAAGACATAACAGAGAAACTTCACTTACAGAGAATAAATAAAAATATGCACTATTTTAATCGTATTTTTTTCTTTGTGAAAACAAAGTGTGAATCACTGTAGATACTAATTTTCTAAGAAAACTGCTCACTGTCAATGGTTGTTCGAAAGATTTTCACCATCATCGTTAAATTCACGAAATGTTTACCTAATAGAAAAAATATTTGGAAGACTTGAATGAATGATAAAAAATTATAAATTTAAGCAGTATTTCTATCCTATATGTGACCAAATGGTTCAACTTCAGGGATCGGCTCATAAAATGACTGTTTTCTATGGGGCTACAGCTGTTAACGCGTGTGTGGTACATACAGCAACATTTGCTGCCAAGATGACTAAATTAACACTTTGGTAAAACCTTAAAATTTTATTGTAAAAGCCAAAAGTTTTTGGAAGAAATTTTTTTTAAAGTGAAAGTGTAGGGCTTATAATAAGTATGGAAAATGCTGGGTTTTTTTTTTTTTTCCTAGCAGCATTCTCCTTTCATGTGACTTCACGATTGGAGATCACAACCTTTGCAAAGCCTTCACGCATTGTGAGCTATCAAAGTTCTTTCTGAATTGGTGGAATCCTTAAAAAATAATTGAAAGTGATCTATATTGTTGGATTATTCTTGTGAAACCATGCTTGTATAATTGCGTAAACTAATGCTATCTGTCGTTTGGTGGACAAAAGTTCGAAATGCTAAAATACCGGCCAGGTTTTATGATTTACCCGTAAAATTTACGGAAATGCAACTTGCTTTACCGGCAGAGTGTTAATTTTACAGATTTGATTCTTCCAGATTTTTGTTTTCTGATGATTTTGCACCTAGCATTAAGACTTTTTATTTAACATAATCCATTTAAATTGGAACACCGATGTAAGTTACAAATAAACTTCTCAGTGATTTGGGAACATTTGTCTGCAGTTTTCCCACATGTTGTTTCAAACGTTAAAGAGCTCATACCGCGCATAAACGGCATGTAAACAGCTGCAGCTGAGCTTGTTTATCTCTTGATGTGTTGACAGACGGGCGGGCATTCTCCATTGGAACACGTCTTTATTACTCCTAGTTCGAAATGCTACCCAGAACGTAGTTATCATAGAAAAAAATTCAAACCGATTTTAAATCTGTGGAATTTTTGAGCCCAGATCGATACCCAACATGACGAAATTAAAAAAAAAAAAAAAAATCAATGCTCATTCGGCCCAGTGCTTCTCCAGCAACGATTTATTTTGCTGGTCCTTTAGTCAGTAAGTTTTCTACGCTTTCCAACCGTACATTGAGGAAGTGTAATATGTTCCAGGTTTGTCTGTCCATACCATAATTTGCATGGTCTTGGCTGGATTCAACGAAATTAGTATGTTGGGGCCCATACTAATTCGTCATACTCCTATTGAAAATGGTCAAAGGTTAGGACATAGGAGTGGGGCTTATTCTTCTGCCCTTTTGCGTGATGACTTGCGTAAAATCACAGCATGACTGTGAAATTTCGGTACACTGTTCAGCACACATAGATCAATTCAAAATGGTTATTATCAGCACTCATGGGAACAGTGTGCACATGCGCAAGATTTGTTCATCAGAATTTTCGCACAATAACTTCCATGGAAATTGACCAGTTTGGATGGAATTCTTAATTATAAAACGATGCATGTGTGGGTTTTTTTTTTTTAGAAATTAACAGTCTCAAAAAAAAAATGTTCTATAATAAAGCAAGAACACGCAAAATATACTGTCTATCAATTAATTCATACTAAGGGATTCGTAAAGAAAACAACAAAGGGTAATTCCATGTCAAATCAAACAAGGCTCACAACCTGACATTTTTTTATTTTTATGAAACTTGGTATAATTGTAGTATTCATCAATATAAACAAACGTGATTTTTTTTTCAGAATTTTTAATGCATCCATTTTTGAAATTAAAAAAAACAACCTGAAATTTCATCATCTGAGCAAACTTTAACTGCCAATTACTCGGGTTCTAGTAGAGCTAGGGTCATGAATCATGGCTCATTTTAAAGATCTTGAATTGGGCTTTCATTTGATATGACACTATTAAAAAAAATTTAATGTCAATTTTGAAATTGAAATTTTAAAAAAATTTGAAAAAAATATATGTTTAACAAACAATTATTTTTCTACATATCCTGAAAGTTTCATAATGGGATCACTATAAAAAAAAATAACGTAGAACAATGCAATTGAAATGTGCCAGATGTACTTACCGGTTCCACCCATGACTGGAAGGGTTTGTGTAAAATGTCATACTTGTTCTTTTAAACATTGTGAATGTTTAAGAATGAAAATAAACATCTAAGTAATTTGAAACAGTGTCCCAAAGTAATTCAGTCAGTATAAGGTTCTGTGTGCAAAATTATTTTATCTTCTATATATATCCTGCTTTTTCTCTTTCTTTTAAATTTTGCCACACTTGTATGCCAGTGCTTGATTTGCCTTCTTTGTCTCGGTCATTGTTAAATTATATACTCTTCCAGTAGCTGTTGTAGAGTCAACTTTTAACAAAACATCAGATTTATGAACCAACAGTATATCCGGTGATTGAGGATACTTGTATGATGGAGATGGACCATGCGGCTCCAGGAAGCTCACTTTTTACCTCTTCTGTGTCCTCATTCACACAAAGTACACATCCCAACCACCAGTGCTCATTACGTATAGGCCTGGCGTGCTTCTTTTGCCGCGATCCGGAATTACGTTGGTTCGGACTTGCGTCAGTCCGATGCCTCTGAACCAAGTTCGTGACGCACCTCTTTGTTTTCTTTTTATCTAAGGAGGAAGAATGTGTTTTGCTTGCTTGAAAGTGGAAAGAAAGCACTGCGCCTGGCCAGTATTACGTCGGCCCGAAGCTTCTAAACAAAGTTTGTGACGCAGCTTTCCGTTTTTTTTTTTTTCTGAGAAGAAGGAGGAATTGTTTTGCTTGTTTGAAAGCTAAGTGAAAAGGAAGCACGGCGCCGCGCCGGAATTATGTAGGCCTGGCGTGCTTCTTTTGCCGTGATCTGGAATTACGTTGACTCGGACGTGCTTCTTTCGGACTTGCGTCAGCCCGATGCCTCTGAACCAAGTTCATGACGCACCTCTTTGTTTTCTTTTTATCTAAGGAGGAAGAATGTGTTTTGCTTGCTTGAAAACTTAGCGGAAAGAAAGCACGGCGCCCGGCCAGTATTACGTCGGCCCGAAGCTTCTAAACAAAGTTTGTGACGCAGCTTTCAGTTGTTTTTTTTGTTGTTGTTTTTTTTTTCTGAGGAGGAGGAGGAGGAGGAATTGTTTTGCTTGTTTGAAAGCTTAAGTGAAAAGGAAGCACGGCGCTGCGCCGGAATTACGTAGGCCTGGCGTGCTTCTTTTGTCGTGATCCGGAATTACGTTGACTCGGACGTGCTTCTTTCGCTGTGGCCCGGACTTGCGTCAGCCCGATGCCTCTGAACCAAGTTCGAGACACACCTCTTTGTTTTCTTTTTTTCTAAGGAGGAGGAATGTGTTTTGCTTGCTTGAAAACTTAGTGGAAAGAAAGCGCGGCGCCCGGCCAGTATTACGTCGGCCCGAAGCTTCTAAACAAAGTTTGTGACGCAGCTTTCAGTTTTTTTTTTGTTGTTTTTTTTTCTGAGGAGGAGGAGGAGGAATTGTTTTGCTTGTTTGAAAGCTTAAGTGAAAAGGAAGCACGGCGCTGCGCCGGAATTACGTAGGCCTGGCGTGCTTCTTTTGTCGTGATCCGGAATTACGTTGACTCGGACGTGCTTCTTTCGGACTTGCGTCAGCCCGATGCCTCTGAACCAAGTTCATGACGCACCTCTTTGTTTTCTTTTTATCTAAGGAGGAAGAATGTGTTTTGCTTGTTTGAAAACTTAGTGGAAAGAAAGCACGGCGCCCGGCCAGTATTACGTCGGCCCGAAGCTTCTAAACGAAGTTTGTGACGCAGCTTTCAGTTGGTTTTTTTTTTCTGAGGAGGAGGAGGAGGAATTGTTTTGCTTGTTTGAAAGCTTAAGTGAAAAGGAAGCACGGCGCTGCGCCGGAATTACGTAGGCCTGGTGTGCTTCTTTTGCCGTGATCCGGAATTACGTTGACTCAGACGTGCTGCTTTCGCTGTGGCCCAGACTTGCGTCAGCCCGATGCCTCTGAACCAAGTTCGTGACACACCTCTTTGTTTTCTTTTTTCTAAGGAGGAGGAATGTGTTTTGCTTGCTTGAAAACTTAGTGGAAAGAAAGCGCGGCGCCCGGCCAGTAATACGTCGGCCCGAAGCTTCTAAACAAAGTTCGTGACGCAGCTTTCCGTTGTTGTTGTTTTTTTCTTTCCGAGGAGGAGGAATTGTTTTGCTTGTTTGAAAGCTAAGTGGAAAGGAAGCACGGCGCCGCGCCGGAATTACGTAGGCCTGGCATGCTTCTTTTGCCGTGATCCGGAATTACGTTGACTCGGATGTGCTTCTTTCGCTGTGGCCCGGAATTGCGTCGGCTCGATGCCTCTTACCAAGTTCGTGACGCACCTCTGTGTTGTTTTTTTTCTAAGGAGGAGGAATATGTTTTGCTTGTTTGAAAACTTAGTGGAAAGAAAGCACGTCGGCCCGAAGCCTCTGAACAAAAGTTCGTAACGCAACCCTGTTTCTTTCGCTTTTTCCGAAGGAAAAATGTGTTTTGCATGTTTGAAGTGGGAAAAAAAGCACGGCTTCGGGCCAGTATTACGTCGGCCTGAACCCTCTAAACAAAGTTCGTGGCGCAGCTTTCAGTTGTTTTTTTTTCTTTCTTTCTGAGGAGGAATTTGTTTTGCTTGTTTGAAAGCTAAATGGAAAGATTGTGTCATGAGCGGCCCAAAAACATGGTTAAAAACAAGAATTCGGCAGAGAAAATCTCCCCACTTGCTTGACATTGATGGAGATTCATGTCACCATATTCACAATGCAAGTAAAAAATTTTGCAAGCCATTTTAAGCTTACATTAAGAAATACTTTATTGACTTCTTCAATGACTTTAAATGGTCGGCAGATCAACATGAAGCCCTTGCTGAAATTTGTGAAATTATAGGGCTAAAATTCACTGAAATTAAGAACATGGTGCAATGCAGGTGGTTGTCATTCTATCATTGGCATTAAACAGTTTACATATCCATGATGCCCTTTTGCTCCTGTATTATGGATTTGTGCAGCCTAATGAAAGACCAATATACATGGATGTGATAAGTAAAATATGTAAAGATTAGAAAGAAAAAGTCAAAATTACGGGGGAGGGGGATCTAACAGAAGATGGAAGAAAATGGAAATCTAGAATTGTTGCAAAATTATTTGAAAGCTCAAAAAAAAAAAAAACCTTGCTTATATTAAATTTTAATGTTGCAGCTCTACCTCTTTTGAAAAAATATGTATGCTTATTTCAAACAAAGGAGCCATTAATTCATAAAGTTTTTGATGAGCAGAAGCAACTATTCTTGGATTTCTTAGCTTGTTTCTTAAAACAAGAGATACTGAAAGGCAAACCTATGAAAGATTTGATAAGGCAAACCTGTGAAAGATTCTTGGATCAGGAACATTATTTTGAAAAGCAAATCAAATGACATTCTGGGGATTTTTTTAAGCCAGGCTGCTAAAGCTTATATTCAGCGTGCAAAAGACACTACCATTATGTAGTGATCTTTTAATGTACATATCAGCTATTGATCCTTCTACAAGGGGACATAATCTAACTTTAAACAGACTGAAAAACTTCCACAGTTCCTTTGAAATATATTGAATTCAGAGGAAATGGAAAACTATGCTCTAGAAATTCACCAGTATCAGTTTGAATCACGACTTCCATCTCCTGTTGATGAAGTTGGAAACTTTGTAAAAATTGATGCGTGGTGGGCAAAGGTGTTTAGCCTCTACAAGTACACTATGTTATCTAAAATAGTAAAAGCCTTGATATCATGCTTTCGTGGTCCACAGGTTGAAAGTTCTTTCAGCATGATGGCTGAAATCATAGATATAAAATCAGGAAGAATGAACATTGAAACCTATTCAGCTATACAAACTGTGCAGTATGAACTTAAAGCACAGGGTAAGTCCGCAGTTAATTTCTTCAGTAAAGAAATTTTTTTGCAAGAAGCAGTTGATGCCAACCTCTGCCAAAATCTTAGGACATCAAAAACAAGTTATACCAAAGAAATGGAGAGAAAAAGAATTATCAGCAAAAAGAAAAAGTTAGCAATGGATGCTGTTCAGCTGCAGAGTCAACGTAAAATAAATATGGCCGTGCAGCTTGCTGAGAAGAAAGCCAGGCTTGCTCAGAAGAGGAAATTCGAATTGTTGTGCAAGCAAGTACAACAAAAAAGGGCAAAATATCTTTGAAGCAACCTGTTTAAAAACCATAACTTCTAGCCATTTTTTCAAATTTGTACATATTCAAATACATATTTCAATTATCATTTAGTAAGAATCTGTGAATATAACTTATTTCCACACACATTTCATTTTTGAAAAATTTGGTACATTAGAGTGCTACTAAGCCAACAAAACAAGACTGACTTATCTCTTGTACTATGATGTTTGACCAAAACTAATCTGTGGATATGTTTCTAATTCTTGCAAGTTTCTAATTGCTTGACTAAATGCAGAAACTTTCCTAGACAAATACTTTTCACCTCAGGATTTAGCTAGTAAAGATTTACATGTATGTTTTAAATCTGATTTTTTAAATATTTCATTTTATTTTGTTCTTAATTCCCTACTTTTCTATTGTGAATATAATAATGTGCTTCACTTTAATATTTACTTACATAATTTACAGAAAATAATTCCATATGGCTTGTGCAATCTTAAATATTGTATATGCTGTATTTGAATTTGCTCACACCACGCGTTCGTGTGTCCCAATTTTCCACCCAGTTAAAAAGTTTGTCTTTTTTTGTCATCGGCCGGTCTCATGTATGTGATAAACAAGTTGTAAACTTGCCTTTGCAGCTAATCGCTTCACAGTACCCCCTATCCCAGTGGTGGCCAATTTTTTCACGAATGAGTTCAGATGCGCCATACAACTCAAGTTTGGGGTTGAAAAATAGGGATAGGGGTAGGACATTCTTCGCTTAGGGGAGGAATAACTCAATCACGCAATTAAATTAATTAATTAATTTACACCAGTTCAAAAGATACGTTTATGGGAGCACCAATCTACAATAGTCAGAAATGATCTCTTTTGTTTACAGACATAATCGACATTTTTAAATGATTTAATTATTGTATGTAAAACAGTACCTATTACAGCTGTCATTACTTACCATTAATGAAACTTTTGAGCGTGTTTGGATTTCGCTAGTCTTTCAATGTTTGGTGTTAAATTTGTTACTGAGAGCAGCAGAGAATTCTTCAAATTTGAATCAGTTATTCGCGACCTTGTTTTGCTTTTAATCAAGTTCGTGGACGACGAAAATGCTTGTTCACATCTGTATGTCGTTCCAAAGCGACATATATAACTTTTTGCAAATTTTCTTAGCTCTGGGAAATGTTCACAGGGTAATGAACGCCAGAAACTAATTATGTCAGAATTATTTTGATCTGGAAAAAGCTCATCAAATTTCATTTTTAATAATGAATTTGTTTTTAAATCAATCACTTCCATTTGTATGTTACTAGACATCTGCATTACGTTTTGTTCACTAAGTGAAAATGGGTTTATAAATGCGAGAATGCATTCTTCTTTAGCAAAATCATGAAAACGACTTTCAAATGACCCTTGCAATATCTTTATTTTTTCAATATATTTGGTCAAATTGCTATTATCCGCAGCACATTCACTCTGCTCTTTCAAGTGTGGAAATTGAGTCAAATTCTCATTTTCTAACTGAGAGATGAACAGTTTTAATTTCATTTTAAATGAACTGATGCTGTTGACTAAGCTAGGAAATAATTTATTCTTGCCTTGTAGTTTTAAATTTAGATCATTGAGATGGCTAGTAACGTCAACTAAAAATGCCAAATCAAATAGCCAGTTGTTGTCCAATAATAGGGTTCTTTCATCAGGTAGTTCATTTTCCTGTTCTAAAAAATTAGAAACAGCATTTTTCAATTTCCAATATCTACTCAGAACCTGTCCTTTAGAAAGCCAGCTTACCTCACAATGGAGGACAAGTTCACCATATTCCAAATCTAACAATTGACAGTATTCTCTGAATTCTCATCTGTGTAATGCTCTTGCTCTAATTTGATTCACACATTTCACAACCGGTAGCATAACATGCTGCATATTTAAAGTTTTCCCACACAGTTGCTCTTGGTGTATAATGCAGTGATATTTAAATACAGGACGGTTTAAAATATTTTCAAGCAAAGTTGTAGCGCCATTGACTTTACTTATCATTGACTGCGCTCCGTGATGAGTTTTCTATGATCTAATTTTAGATTTTCTAGGCATCATTTTACTTTTTCAAATATGTCTGATCCTCTCGTTTTACCATGCAATGACTCCAGACTGGCAAGTTCTTCAAAGACATGAAAATTATCATTAATTCCTCTTATAAAAATGGTTAACTGGGCAACATCACATGTGACCGTTGATTCATCCAAAGCTAGAGAACAGAAAGCACAAGAATGGACAAGGTCTTCCAGTTGCCGAGATACATCCTGAGAGAGTTCCTCGATACGTCTCGTAACTGTCTGCCTTGATATAGCAATTTAGTCTGCTTTCCTTTCAATACCTTTATTACAAAGATGGCGTGCAAATATTTGGATACAACGCTTCACAATGTCTTTCCCGTCAGGAAAAGGTTTCTTTTTTTCACCAATGCTAAACAATTTCATATGACGCTCTGTCATCGCCAAGTCTTCACAACTTACTTCAGCAAATATATTTTGTCGTCTTCGGATTTCTTCCTTTTTCTTAGTCACATTCTTTTCGTAACACAGACCCAAAAACAAGCTTCATTTTTTCTTCTATGTTAGTCTGATGCTGTGTTTTATAGTGTCTATTAAGATCATGTCTTCTATTATGTGAAAGAGTACTTTCACAAACAATGAAAAACTGTTTCCTGATGGACTTGCTATAAATAACAACTCATTTTCCCACTGTTCGTTAAATTCACGCTTACTATCACTTTCTGCACTTTTTTTGCTCATTTTCTTTTGCTCTGTGATGGATAAAAGGAATTTAAAAAAAAAATAGAAAAGTACAAAACTCTAAAAATCTAATGTTGAAAAAGAACAAATAGATCACAAGTACGTACGTCATATCACACAATATCAATTATGTGGAATTTGAAGTCTATGTTCGCGTTAAGAAACAGTAGTGGCGCTCTTCTTCGACAAACGTCATATATATTTATTCTTGAATGTGTCTTTCAATCACTCTCAATACAAAAACCATGCTAGTACACTCAATAAAACGCTCTCTCAAAAACCCTGCTTCAAACTCCACGCTGTGGCGCAGTGGTCTAAGGCGCTGGCCTCTGATCACTCGTCCGTAAGGGGTCCGGGTTCGAATCCCGGTCAGGCATGGATGTTGTGTTTGTCTTACGGCACTGGCTCTCTCTCTTCCCTGGAACCAGTGGCTCTAAATTAGGGACGGGCGACTGCTTATAGCCCATTGAGTTGCTCACTGTGGTTGTTAAACCTCCAATCAAAAAAAAAACTCCACGCCACGATGGCTCACTCGGTTTCTTCTGCCAGAGGGCGCAGCACTCGTGGGGGAAAAAGCACTCTGAAGTAATGTTTCTTAGCGGTGTTTACTGGCGACCTGCCAAGGTCAGCCACCCACGGCACGGCGTGGAGTTTGAAGCAGAGTTTTTGCGAGAGCGTTTATTGGGTGAATCGCACCGTTTTTAATCGTACCACATCTCACTCACGCAGTTTCTCTCTCTCATACACACACACAGTTCACATCCTTCAATTGTTAACTGTGAAAAAAAAAAAAAAATCGGCTGAACTGATGAGTAAGAAGGCTGTATGAATTGAACTGAGAGCACTCAGGTGTTGAAAATATGAAGATGGATAAATTCAGTTATGGCGCCTACTTCAAAAGAATTAAGTCGGCGCAAGGATGCAATGCGCTACGGTTTGGCCACCCCTGCCCTATCCCATCACATGCATTTTTGCAATGTGCTGTTGCAAAAAAATTCCATTCTGCTTTTATATTAGTCAGTCTCGTGATAGCACAAGCTGAGGAAGTTTGACTTGTTTTTGTATTGTGAAACTGCTCCATCCGAAAAATAAAATATCTTTTCAGGTTTTTGAGAAAAATGTGACTGCATGAAATTAATTAGGTAACGCTGAAACAGATGGACAGCTATACTGTCATGAATTAGGCAGTCGGATATAATCACAAAACTTACATGTCCTAGGTTTTGAGTTTTCTCATCTCGATAGTATATAACTATAGGATGCAGGGTTGCTTGGGCATTGTTCCAGTGAAAAAGCTGCATCTTGCAATACAAAAGAATAATTTTCAGCAAAGTCACAAATTACTATGTATTGATTTTCTGTTATTGTGTCTTTAAGATGTCTTAAGTAACTTGACTGTTCAGTTGCTATAAAAGAATGGTGAAGCAGGGCTGGAAGTTTTCCAAACAACAGGTCCAAAAACTCCTGTGTGGATTTTGATAATGTTTCAAGTACTGCCCTTTTCTCTAATTGCATCCATTGCTTGAATGTCACATTTTCTATACTATTTAGATCAAAACAATCTTCAAATCGTTGCTTGAGCTGTTCTAATCCTGGACAGTTGTTGCACTGACTGAAGTAACATGCAGGTGTAAGGTTTCCACAAATTATGTTTGCAAGGACATCTGTATAGGAGTTTATTGGCTGAACAGTGTCTCCTGTTAATTCAGGTAACTTGCATTGCGTCATCATCAGTGTAACATTCTGATGCATTGTACAAACACAAATAGAATGTGTGCCACTTGCTCCTGCAAGAACGCAGTGCTTAGGGCAAAGTTCACAGAACTTGGAGAACCCCACCTTTTTCTCTTAAAATCTCTCTTTAAAAAGAGTATACAATTCACCCAAATTACTCAGAAGAAATTTTTTGTACCTGTTGACGCTTATTATCTATTTTAATGGAAACAGTCTTTTTTCCTGGCATTTGGCGGCTTACATCGTCACTCTCATAAAATTCTTGTATACAATTTGCTGTGTCTTTGTCTAAAGTCTTTCCTGGCTTTGGATCAGGAGAAGACATACCTTTTTCTGTTACTAGCTTTTTTATTAGCCTTTCTGGCCATAAAATTTGAAACTCTAAATTCTGTTTCAATTCTAGGCAGTGTACTCAATATCTGCATTCTTATGCTTTTATTTTCTGTGGAATGAAATTTTTCTTTCAACTGTCTTATAATTTCTGGTTCAGGAGATGAAATATCCTTTTGTTCCGACTCAGGACTTAACTTTAATAATTTTGCTCGAAATGCTTCTTGGGCTTTTTTATGTTTCTCTTCAGGGTATTTTTTTTTTTTTTCTTGCAGTCGTTTTTTCTTGATTGGTGTTTCATCCAGACATTGTAAACTTCTGGTAAATGCGTCTATAGCATGCTCTTTTTCAGGAGTTGATACTTCAATGTTTTCAGATGGAACAGCATCGCCTTTGGCTTCTTGTTCATTATAGCTGTCAGAAGGTGAAGAGGAATGTTCAGCAGCTTCAGAGTGAAATTTCTGGATTGCTTTATGACAACTGTCACAGATCTTGTCTCCAGTTTTGAGCAACTTGTTCTGTAGCAATAGATTCTTGGAAACTGGTTGCAGATTTTTTTTTTTATATTTATGGTTTGGTTTCCCAAGGGGTTGCTACAGTAAACCACACTTGAAACTTTTGATGTGGATGGTCTGCTGGCATCCATCTTTTACTTTGCTTTTACTTTAAAACCTAGGAAAGAAACACAATTTGTTACCCTTATGGATA
This sequence comes from Macrothele yani, assembly GCA_039090855.1. Taxonomy (NCBI): domain Eukaryota; kingdom Metazoa; phylum Arthropoda; class Arachnida; order Araneae; family Macrothelidae; genus Macrothele; species Macrothele yani. Next base: position 18,480,151 of record CM077023.1, on the reverse strand, counting down.
TATATTAACTTTTTAACTAATTATAATTAATTCATTAACATTTGCAGTGTTTGTAAGACCAGGGATAACATTTTAGACAGACAAAATAAACAATTCCTCAGTCACTGATGGTGCGTTTAGTAACGTCCTTCTATGTTATTTATTTTTTTATAGTGATCCCATTATGAAACTTTCAGGATATGTAGAAATAATGTTTGTTAAACATATATTTTTTCAGATTTTTTTAAAAAACACGTTTAATATTTCAATTTCAAAATTTTAAAATTGACATTAATTTTTTTTAATAATGTCATGTGGCATATCAAATGAAAGCCCAATTCAAGATCTTTAAAATGAGCCATAATTCATGACCCTAGCTCTACTAGAACCCAAGTAATTGGCAGTTAAAGTTTGCTCAGATGATGAAATTTCAAAAATCAATAACTCAAAAACGCATGCATTAAAAATTCCGCAAAAATTCATATATGTTTATATTGATGAATTCTACAAATATACCAAGTTTCATAAAAATCAAAAATGGTCAGGTTGAAAATGCAATTTTTGCTGGTTGATTTCACATGGAAGACTCCAAAGTATCATGGAGAACACTTTTTTGCAAACCCACACTTTTTATAGGTACGAATTTTGGGCTTTTGGAAAAAAAAACTCTGAATTTTAAAATATCCGGATTTTGACAGCACTAGTTTAATCTAGGAAGGGAGTACGTTTTTTTTTTTTTTTTTACTTTATAGGTTTGAAAAAAAAAAAAAATAACCATTGGTTTTGTAACTTCTATCAAACAGAATTGCGCGATACTTGCAGATTTTCATTTTCTAAAACAAAATACATGTATTCTAAATTCTGTCGTGTTAGGGGCAATTTTTTTTTTTTTCAGGGATATAAGATTGGAATTAAAACCCCGGTTCCAATTTTTTGTGCCGCGGCTACGCCATAGAGGGAATAGGGGAAGAGATAGAGAGGAAGTCACTGACAAAATGGCTGCATTATTTCCCACGTAGCCAGATGTAAAAGTCAGTGTTGGTCTTATTCCTGTGAAACACATAATGTTAGTTTACTGCAGAAGAGAGGGGGTTTTCCCAGATTGTTTTTGTTAAGGAATAACTAACAAACTTCTATTCAGTAAGATGGGGGGGCAGGGAGGGGGAACAGGGAAGGAAGACAGAACTATAAAATCAGTGCCATTTGGAAGTATAACGGATGCCGCAAAAGGGGTGAGATTTAATAAACTGCAAGGCATCACTCTGCCTATGAGGGAGAAGAAAGGAGGCTCAGAGAAGAGAGATGACGTTCGTAACCAAAATCTAAACCTTTATTTCTTGATGACAACTCTCGGCTTTCCTAGCTGACCAGCTCGGTCAGATAACTCGGTATTGTTTCCTCTGCCAATTGCATCTCTTTAAGCTGTTGCTGTTTTACTATAGCAGTTTTAGTTGCATCATTTATTTATTTTTCAAGCGTCAATAAATTTAGTATTAGTGATTCGCTATGAGCAGCAATATAAAGAGGAAGAGAGGGGGTGGGGTGGAAGTACTATAAAACATTCCGTGATGCGAATTCTGCGGAATTCCTGTGTATTGCAAAATCTTCAAAAAATGAAAAATACGCATTTTACACTACGTGTCGATGTAATTTCAGCGTTTCGCGTGGTGGAAAGAGTGATATTTCTAGTGGCAAGCATAAATCTAATGTAGACTCACTGCGTGCGGAAAAAATATGAAATTAACTTCCTTTGTTAAAAGATATTGTGAACTGGATGCGATTCACGCAAAATGTTCTCTTCGTTTTTAGTTGAGCATAATTTACTAACTAGTGTGTGTGTCCCCCTCACTCATTTATTTCATTTGACTGTCTCATTGTCCGTCAGTCCGTAAGATAAATGGTTCATTTTTGAAAACATTTTAGTTAGTTCCATGACGGTGTGAGATAATCCATTGGATTTGGGGGTTGGGTAGAACTTCCATAAAAATAAGTTTTTATCTCTTTATAGATCAAAATTATAGCATAGTAATGAGAAATTATGTATAGATTCTATTTTAATCGAAATAAGCATGCCGATAAATTCAAACATCTGTAGTCATATCAATTAAAAGTTGATACTTGGTTTAGGTAACATCATTTTTTAATAGATATGTGCAACAAGAAGTTTGCAGGTATGCTCTAAGGCATGGAGAGTGTTTTTTTTTTGTGGCAAGTGCATTTGATCTCAAAATTTCTCCCCATGTAGTAAGAATTGGGAAACCATGCATTTTCAGAGAAATTAAACTTTCAAAGTTGTGATGCCATTGCTGACTCCTGGAAAACTAAAAATCAGTATCAATCCTGAAAATACCATAGAGTACCCAAGACACTTACTCACAGATCATAATCATCCATCTGAACTTGCCTGTTGGGGGAACCGAACTCTCCCACAGTTGGGGGTGATTGCAGGTATGAAGGTGATACAAGATTTTAAATTGCTTAAAGGTACTGTTGACATTATTACTATAGTCAGTCGTAGGGTGGGAATGAAAGGCAAACTAATTCTCCCTGTGTTTCAGAAAAGAATGTTTTGATGCACTAAGCAAAAAGGGAGTACTCCCTTTGCCTCTAAGTTTGCTTTTAATGCAATTTGTGCTGGAAGAAGCTTGTTAATCCACCACTCCATGACTGACTGCAGTAATAATGCCCTTAGCCAGTTTAACACCTTGCATCTCCATGTCACTTGTGGGGGATTGCACATTTATGCCTGCTATCACCAGGGGCTTTTGGGGGGGGGGGGTATAAAAAATGGAAGTTTTAAAATCCACCAGGACAAGTTAATAGAAGAAAAAGCATTTTTCTCTAAGTTGGTGCATTTTTTCAAATGTAAGTCAAATTTTAACAAGACTAAAGGACATTTGGGGGAGATCATCCCCCCTAAATATGCCCCTCGCTGTGGGAGAGTTCAATTCTGCATTCTGCCAAGTTCAGATGGACTAATTATATAGTAACCAAATCAGCTGATGCAGTGACATTTATAAACTGTTTTTGCATTTAATCCCATATCTCATTTTATAACACTTTCTAATTGTTATGAGCAAGATACTAATTAATGTAAAAGAATGCTTCACATTGAAATATCTTAACTAATTAAGTTTTTATAATCTGATAAGAATTTCAGAACACTGGCAGAAATGAATGGTATGTCTGACTTAACATTTTATTCAAATATAAAGCATTTGTATCAAAAGACAGTATAATTATATTCCTAAATGTCTTTTAAATTTTAATATGTACAGAGATTATTTATACATTATTACTTAGTTATATGGAAGAAGAAAATATGTTTCATTTTCTTCTTCCATATAACTAAGTAATAGTATTGTCAGCCATTTACATTTTGTGAAATTCTGTGAACTTAAACTTTCTGGAATGATTACATCACAATGTGCTGTAACTCCACTTAATCCTTGAGGAGTTTGTTAATGATCATGATTACACTCCCACACACAATATCTGTGCTTAAAATTTTATCCCTATTAGGGCATTTTTTGAAAAGGTCCATTTTAGTTTTCTTGTTCAAAAGACCTACCATATTTTTCCAGGAATAATGCCACAGTTCCATTTATCTTCTTGGTTTCTTATTGGGAATAATGTCACACTCATTTTAAAAAGGCAGCGGGTAAACGTACCACAAGGGAATGTTGATTTGACAACCGTTCTCCGACCCCGATACGGTAGCAGAGTACATAGTATGACTTTCATCAAAGATAAATGATGCGATGAAAGGAGATATCAGGAAAACATATTTACTTTTTAATACATTTAGAATTGCGTGTGCAACTCGCATCTAATAGTATCAGGAGTGAAGTGCTGTAGTCGTGCAGAAAGTTATGCGCTAAATGGCAGTCCATCACCAGTTCTTCAAAAATGATATACATTGGCAGTACCAAAAATTAAATCCATATGTCAAAAACTGGATATTTTCAAAAATAGGGTATTTGTTCTTAATGCAGTACTGAATGTTTTCCTAGGAATGAATTTGAATTGTAATGTAAAGCCTGTGGCTATAAAAAAAAAAAAAGTAATAATCTATAACATGTCACAGTCGTGATCCACGTGATATGCCAAGCCCTTTAAAGGTCTTAAAACAAAAATAGATTATTAAAAAGAGAAAAAGTACATGTTTTTGATTTTTTATAAATATTGGGTATATAAATAATTTTTGAGGGATTTCCGTTCGGTGTCATACTTATTACTGCTTGCATGTATTCTAAGGTGGCAACACTGCAATATCGCAATACGAGACGCTAGCTGTCAGTCAGTATACGACGTTTGATTGAGGTGCGAAGATGTATTTGTTTTACTTGATGGAAAATGGCAACTTTCGCCCCGACAAAACAGCATTTGCTGGAAGTGTTAGTGCATTACTTTATTGTTAAGAAAAGTGCTGTCAAAAAATCGCTTAAGTCAGAAATCTATAGTGAACATTCCCCACCCATAAAAACATGTGAGTATTGGTTTAGACGATTCAAAAGGAACGAATTTCGATGTCAGTGATAAAGAACGTTCTGGACCACCCAAAAAAATTGCTGATGTTGAATTGGAAGCTTTACTCGACGAGGATCCGTGCCAGACCCAAAAAGAACTAGCAGCAGCATTAAATGTTAGTCAACCATACATTTCACAACGTTTAGCTGCCATGGGAATGGTGCAAAAAGAAGGGAATTGGGTTCCACATGCTTTGCGGGAAACATACCTTGAACGTCGATTGCGAATTGCTGCTTCAAAGGCAAAAAAAAGGGTTTTTTGCATCATATTATTACTGCCGACGAGAAATGGATATGGTACAATAACCCTAAATGGCAGAAAGCATGGGTGAAGTCAGGTGAACCAGGTCCTTCAACGCCAAAATGCAATGTCCATGGTTGAAAGGAAATGCTGTGTATCTGGTGGGACCAAAAGGGTGTGATCCACTATGAACTGCTGAAACTGTCAGAAACTATTACTGGTGATCAGTATCAAACCCAATTAATGCATTTAAAACAAGTTCTCACGCAAAAACGGCCGGAATGGGAGAATAGACACAACAAAGTCATCTTACCACATGCTTCTCGACCTATGAAAAAGGACTTGGAAGGATCCAACTGGGAAGTTCTACCCCACCCGCCATATTCGCCAGATATTGGGCCATCGGATTACCATTTGTTCCGGTCGACGCAGTCAGCACTTTCTGGAGAATGGTTTAGTTTTTATGAAGACATCAAAAATTGGCTGGACAACTGGATTTCTTCCTTAGGGGCATATGCTCACTGCCCGAAAGATGGGGTAAAGTTGTAGCTTCAGAGGGAGCATACTTTGATTAATATTAAAATATTGTTTCTGTTTTCCAATAACATGTTTTGTTCACCTCAAAACTTATTTATATACCCAATATAATAGGTGGCATCACACGACTCCTTTGTGTATTTGGAGTCGAGTTATGCGATTGGTTTTACAAATCTTATAATTTCAAGGGAAGAGAATGCTGTTGTTGAGATTCTATTTTGGGTACGCTTAAAATGTGGGTGAATGTAAGCATACTAGCTTTTTTTCACCATGGCACATTGGAATTAAAGCCTGATGTAAACAAAATTCTTGAAAGTACTAGCCTTGTGGTGGAGTTCTTTAGCTTTTAAGAATAACTCTAAAAAATAATCTTCAGTTTTTAAATGTGATTTTAATAAGTTTTTTTTCATGGGGTTACTTCACATTACACGTGATTTGGGCTCACATGGACAATAATTCAAGAATGGTGAGGGGAAAGTGTTACTGGTCCCCCCCCCTTTGTTCTTTTATTTGAAAGTTGTATGTTAGATGATTTCACAAATTTGCTGCTAAAGAACAAAACAGTATCTCCAAGAGATATGTACAAACCAAAGTGCTTATTTTGTTTACCATGATGGTAACATGTTAACAGTGAAATGCTATTCTAGTCCTTAATTACTGTTTGGGTGTGAAAAATTAATACCAAGTAGATGTGGTTATATCAACTGATTTGTCTCTAGTTTTAAGTCAAATTTTGCCTTTTGAAACAACTGATTTTTGCGGTGGAAAATGCTGGTGTTTTTTGAGTAAATCAGATAAAAGCAAAGAATGAAACTTAGTAAGGAGAAGTATTTTTGTAAATAAAAAGTATTGTGTATTTGTGTCCCAGTGAAAACAAGTTAAAAACTGAAGCACTAATATTCCATAAATTAAAAAGATGTTTATTTACATTTTAAGGGGGAAATCCTAATGAGCAAATAGTTAATAAAATTACAAAAGAATATGGAACCATTAGCAATCAACATGTTTACTTGGTGTGTATCTAAGCACACCAGACAAAAAATTAGTCACCCCTAACAGAAATGACAGTAGGAAGTTACCGGTTGCACAGAGGGCACTGTGATTAAATTGTTGGGAGATAAATAGCACTGATGTGGTCTACAGGATCATTTCTGTCTTATGTAGTGGTGAAGAGCAATGCGTGTGTTGACTTTAGGCTGCATTGTGGGCAGACATTACTAAGTGGCAAAAAGGAGCCATTGTGTTTGGCTGTGCCCATGAATACAAAGTGAATGAAGTCACCTAATTTGTTGGCGTGTCGAAGCGTACTGTCCAGCAGGTCTGCAAATAGTGGTGCAGTTTGCAGTCAACTGAAAATCGACGACGTAACTGTGGCCGGAAAACACTTCTCACCAACAGGGACCGCCACCACGTTTCACACCTAGTAACTGCAAATCTGTTTCAAACCAGGCAACAATTGCTCCAAACAGTCAATGCAAGTCCACTCCGACCAATTTCCGAAAGGACATCGCAACAAGAACTGCATGCAACGACATCTGGAGCAGAGTACCACAGAAGCGGACTCTTTTAACAGCAAGTCACAAAATCGCACATTATTAATGGGCCCAGAGGCTTGACCAAAATTTTACTGTGAAGGATTGGAAACTAGTAATTTGGTCTGACGAGTCTCATTTTTGTTTGTACTCCAATGATGGGAGAAGATGAGTGCATCGCAAGCCCAAATGAAGTCTTTAATCCTGATTGTGTCTAAGGTGTTCAAGCTGGAGTGGGTTCTGTGATGTTTTCCATACCACGAAATGAGCTCTCTCGTTGCAGTGATGATGAATTTGAACCAGCATGCATACCTCCACATTCGGAATGATAAAGTGTTGCCCTTTGCCCTACATCTCCAGGAGCAACATCACATTACCACTCCTGTCTACCAAGATGACAACTGCCATGTGTGCACAGGGCTAAAACTGTGTTTCAGTGGCACGACGAACAGTCGGCGACACTGCCTCACCTCCCAAATCCACAGATTTAAATCCTATTGAAAATGTGATATCATTTGGAACAGAAGGTGAAACACTGGAATAGACACCCATATACTTTGGTGAGGCAGAACTTCGGGACCAATTGATGCACGAGTGGCTGCAAAGCTCAAGACATCCACAACCTCGTGGAGTCTTGACCACACCAGATTCATGCTGTTGTCAAGGCAGATGGTGCCGTCACCAGTTATTAGGCAAGTTATACCAAGGGTGACTTAATTTTTCGTCCGGTGTGCTGCCCGGCATCTCTTTCAACAGGGGCAGCTGTTACCAAGATGAATAGTGGGGTCTATCCCCACCTGAAGTTTAAAAGCAGCTCTTTCCCTTTTTTAAATAGTGATATATAGAAAGTCTTCATACATGTAACCACTCTTGAGTATACATTGACTTCACTAAGCTTTCTCCCGTCTTGCACAGTCATTTTTTATCTTCCCCTTAGTCAAAACACTTGCATGCTGTTCCCACATAATTTACTAAAAGGGACGACTGCCAGCGATCCCCAAAATTGTATAATGTAGTTTGCTATCATCAGGGAAGGATCTTTGGTGCTCACAGAATGCCTCAGGAGGGATAATCTGAAGTGTATCTTCACGGCCACTCAACCTGAGAGACACGTGGATAAAGTTATGATTATTTCTCCATGTGTTGTGACCATATCAGCTGTGAAAGGAATGTTGTAAAACATGAACATACTTTAGGACCACAGTGTGTTTCTGCATGTTGTGTTTAGAGAGATATTAAACCATTTCTACAATAATGGACAAAAAGTGAAAAATAAAACCTTTAGGACCACATCAAACTTATGATTTCGTCGGTAGTACAGGTGAATTGGACAAACTTGAAACGCAAGTTGATATTATTATTATTAAAAACAATTTGTAAGGCCTGTAATGTTTATGTATGGCATTGACATCTTAAATAGTAGTTATATGACATGTACTGCACATGCATATATTCACTCCAGTGTACCATGAATTTTTTTTTTAATATCCCCTACCCAGGGCTATAAAAGAGAGAAGGGTTGATCCATCACTTTGTGGAACCGAATGCAGTCACTGTCCTTATGAGAGATGCTGTGGGCCAGTTGTGACATATCCAGTGCTGCTGGGCTGTCGTCGTGAGAAGTTTTCTACCTTGCGTTTTATTCTGTCACTTGCGATATATTTATTAGTGTACATGTAAAAAAATTATGTGAATATTCAATAGCGCATCTACTGTGTGTATGTATATAAATAGTTAAACTGCATAAGTCGGTGCACCTTTTTGTTTTTTAACAAATGTTTTCGTGTTTCGCTGCAACGTGTTGGAATAAACACAGGTACCGGAAAGGAGAAAATATTGTATTGCTTGTTTTTTCCTGAAATAAACCAGTCCTGGTAAAAGAATAAATAAACAAGTGTTGAAGACTGGACTCTTAATGTTAAGTATGCCAGAATTTGTAGTGAACATTTCAGCGTGATTGTGAAAAATTGATTACTTGGATTGCCTTTGCAAAAGGTACTTCAAATGGGTCATTCCACACCAAGTCACCTGGTGCCATGTGCTGTCACGTCACAGATTTATTTTTATGATAGGTACCTATGAGATAACCTCAAATTAATTTTAAGATTTTGAAAAAAATCTGTGACTTGTGTTCAGCGTAAATGTAACTCTTTTAATTCTGAAGAAATATCGCAGAGGACCCAAAGGGGGGGGGGGGATATGTTCGGAGTGCTTTGGAACAATTCAGTAAATTAAGCCTGGAGAAAATTAATCAGGATACTAAAGGTGAAACAAACACTGGAGTACAAAATGTGGAATCAGTGGCAATGTACAGACCACAGAATGTCGTAACTGCATTTTTTTTTTTTTACAAATCTATAATGATAATTTAATGAAAAAAAAATTCAGCACTTAAGATCTTCAAACCAAAAGGCAGGGGGAAAAAAATAGGAATTGCAAAGATGGGCCATTTTTAGGAGATATCCAATTTCTGAAATTCAGCAATTAAAACGCAGGATTCAAATATGAATACTTGAGAAAAGAAAGGGCAAATTAAAAACTTTGAAGAAATGTGTCAACTGTGTTTTTACTAAGCCTGTTTGATATGCCCAATACTGTAATGCTGAAAACATGTTTAAAGAATATTTTGTTTCTTTTAAATGACAATGAAGACAGTTTAAGTTTGTTCTCATTCCCTTTAGTCCAGGGCTTCAGAACATAATTTTTCTTGCCTTTTCTGCTGATTAGTTCACAGTTCTTGTGTGACAGTGGCTTCAGAGAACCTGCCACCCAGCTGCTGCTGCAGCAGCATAATTACATCATCACCCAACTTCCAGCTTCAGGGGAGCTAGCTCTAAGGATCAGCCCTTATCTTCTATAGCCCTGACCCCTACCAACTTGCTTTTAAAACGCATTAGATCTCCCACTTCCTTTTAATATACCGTATCAAGAATGTTTATTAAACTGGAGAGAAGCATGTGTCACTGGTAGACAAAACTCAAAAAATTTTCAGGTGCCAGCACATTTTTTTCAAGATATACAAGGAGAAAACAATGATTGGCAACTACACATGTATAATTGTGACCGTCAACAGTCGGTGTATTATTTCTTTGAGTGCAAAATCCACAACTTAAACTAGGTAACATACTATGTACACTTGTATTAACAGTTGCATTTCGAAAAAGGTTTTCACATTTCAGCTTTGTCTTCTGGTTTGAAACGTTCAGTAAATACATTTAAGCACCCCATCCAAATCGATGCCAGCAGTGTACACATGTCAGACGCGTATACTGGTTTGATGCCAGGAGTATACAGGTAGTAATCATACCATCCACTGTCCCAATCGCTGGATGCGCGTTTTGCCCAGGCTCATCCCTGGCATTTTCAACAGAGACTTCACATTCTCTGTCAGAGTCTATCTGAAAGTTTCGTGTCAAGCCATATAGTGTTCGAGTCGGAATGGGAAAAAGCCACCGATTCATAGGAGTTTGATAAAAGACAAATTGTGATGGCATAGCGGCCTGGAACTATGAATAACAAACACCCTTATCTTCATCTATGTTATTCTCACTTTTCCTTTTCTCTTCCCCTCCCTATTTAAATTCTTCTCAGTTTCAATTAGGTTATTCCAAGTGAATGAAGTGGTGTATATAATGTATATAGTAGTTTTAACTTTGGATTTTTTTAAGCCTCTTTTTATCTTGTACAAACCTGACCTAACTTGGAGATTTCTTTGGCAACTCTATGAGAATACATTGACGAAATAGCCCTAATTGCCAAGCACGACATAGAGCTCCTAGTGGAATGAATTTAATGCAACTTAACCACCAATCCAGAAAGAGATATAATATTGCACAAGATATGTAAATAGTAACCATTAATTCAAAAATTTTTAATTGTTATCTGGAAAACCTTTCCCTACTCTATATGAAGTAAACACAGCATAGTGTGCTGGAACCGAGTTAACCCTAACGACGACATTATAGAAGTAGGATACAACTTTTGACCAAAAGGCTCTCAATAAACTGCCGATGTGGGACTGAAGACACTTCTGTAAGTAACATTTTCAGGACTTTTAACTGAATTGTATCTTAATTGAATAACTTAATGCACCACCGCAGACTGTACCCACTTTATAACGTGTAAAACAGAAAACTTAAGACGTTAAAGCGCCTTTGTGAAGAACCTTGTAGTCACGTAATGGTATGTGAACTTTATGATAGAATCGCATGAGTTATATCGATAAAAGTATTTGTTGTTTTCTACACAAAATACTCTGAAACCGACTTAAGACAGTTTGGGGCCCTATGCAAGAGGCTTTCAGGTCCTTCTCTCCCGGCATCTCGTGGTTATGTGCATGCATGTCTGAATGAATGGGTTACACCACGCCACACCTCTTTCCACTACAAACTGACGGTGATTGGTTGCATCCTATGTTCTTATGCTGGGGCCAGTTACATAGTTACTATTAGCAGATTAACACATTAATTTGCCAGTAATGTGTTCTATTTATTTGTGGAAATTGTCATTTCCATGTGTTTCAATGTACAGTTCTGAAATTACAATTTAAAATTTTTTTCAGTGGATGAATATTGCAAATCAGTTTGATGCATATTATACATACATACATACACTATCTACCAACAAGTAATTGGACACCCTTGCAATCGGCGATATCTGCGGTCCTGATACATGTCATGGCCACCGCCGTTGCATATGGTGTGGGAAACAACAACGCAGCCAGTCGCATGCAAGATGCCACGCAGTTCGGAGCTCTCTGATTTCGAGAAAGGTGTAATCATCGGGTATCACAGAAATGGCCGATCCATACGTGACATATCCAGCGAGTTGAAGTACCCAAAATCGACAGTGGCCTACGTGATTGCCAAGTGGAAGATGAGAGGTGACTGTTGGAATGTGCCCCGACTCGGCAGGCCCACAAAACTGGGAGTTAGAGACCGACGGGTGCTGGCCAGAGAAATTCGGAAGAACCGCACCAAATCGATGGGCCACATCCGGGAGTGTTCTTTCGATGAATACCATCCGTAAGGAAGCCCATCTGCTCGGCTAACGTGGTGCAAAGAACGTCTACAGTGGAAACAGGTTCTCTGGAGCGACGAAACAAGGTTCACCCTCTACCGTGCGGATGGCAGGGTCTGGGTTTGGCGTCTGCCTAGAGAACGCCTCCTGCCGGAATGTATTGTGTCAACTGTGAAGTTCGGCGGCGGTGGAATTATGCTATGGGGGTGTTTCTGCTGGTATGGCACGGGACCCTTGGTCGCAATTCCAGGTAGACTCAGCGCCGAAACCTACTGCACCATTTTGAATGACCATGCGCTTACTACGTTGTGGCAGTTTTATGGGGTGGACCTATGTTACTTTCAGGATGACAATGCCACCTGTCATGTTGCAAGGCCCAAGTATGGTGACAATGGGGTTAATCGAATGGACCGGCCTGCGCAGAGCCCGGACCTTAACCCTATCAAGCACCTCTGGGACGAGTTGGAGCGACAACTTAAGGGGTGGCCCCCACCGTCCGAAATCGGCGAAGGAACTGACCTGTCTTCTTCAAGCCGAGTGGAAAAAATACTGCTAGCCGTCGTACAATGCCTGGTTGATAGTATGCCCCAGAGGGTCGCAGCTATAATCGCCGCTCGTGGAGGCTCCACCAACTATTGAAGGTGAATAAACTTCGATTTCCAATTACTTGTTGGTAGATAGTGTACATACATGCATATCATTAAGCCGTTCTCCTAAGATTCAGAAGTTAGCTCCTCAAACCTCAAAGAAAGACCATCTGTCAATTAAACATTTAACTGATTCATACACAGAGCTGCTAACTATTATGGATCCTGCCGGAAAAATTACGGAAAGTCACTTGCTAGTCAGTCTGCAACGCAATTTGTGAATTAACCTCTAACTTTTGCAAAACAGTGATTTGTAAATTTCCCCTAGTGTTCTACACACTGCCTTCTATGATTCTCAATCTCGTTAGATCAAGGAGGATATGAAATGACTGACATCTTGAACTGTCATGATTGGTGAATATGCTGTACCTCAAGTTCTAAAACCTCGCCTGTGGGCGGAGCATCATCCAGCCATGGACAGATGGTTGATTCTCCCCCCTTAGGTGGGGTTTTTGTAGCTGCAGCAGGAAGCATCTTTCTCTCTTACTTTTCCCCTTGTTGTTTGGCTGCGGGATTTTGGATGATGTTTAAAATTTAGCTATTTTCTTTTAGTTATGGATAAAAAATGTAAGATACCACAGTGGTGTCGAGATAACTATGCAAAGTTTGAGGTTTTTGAGGGACAAGTGTTTGGTATGACTTTGTTGTTGCGACTTTTCGATCGTTCATGGCGGTCAAGATGATTGCCGTCGCCACGTTATGTCAAAATAAACATGATGAATTTGGTACATTTAAAAGCTGTATCAAAACCACTGGCCAGTTTTTGAAAAAAGTACAAAAAGTGACGTAACAAAAAAGTAGACATGCTTTTTCACTTCTTTTGCTGTGGAGCACAACTTACCTGTTGCTAGTACTGATCATGCAAGACCATTGTTTCGCGCCATGTTTCCAGACTCAAACATCACAAAAAAATATGGGTGTGCAAGAACCCAGACAAGTGCTCTCATATAGAATATGGCTAACACAACACAAAATGGCATAGTTAGTATTTATTATACAGAAAAATCCATTTTCTTTAGCAACAGATGCCAGTACAGGTTCTGGTGATGTCAAGTTGAAGGTAAAATTGTTTCATTATTGCTTTCCATGTTAGAGTGTTTTAACAACACAGGGGAGGGCATATTTAAAATTTTGAATGATGAATTTGAAAGACGAAATATTCCTTGGAAAAACTTTGTGTTTTGGGTGTGATAATGCTAATACAATGATTGGGCTAGTAAAAAAAGGTGTAGCTACATTTCTTAAGGAGGTACAACCAAAGATGGTTGTCCAAGATTGCTCCTGTCATTTGATTCACTTGGCTGCTAGGAAAGCAACTGCAGCGCTTAAACAGATAAATGTTGGGCAGTTTCAGTTCAGTTATATTATTTTTTAGAGAAAAGTCCCAAACAGAAAAATAGTTTGAAGTTATGTCAGGCAGTTTGTGGCACAAAACCACAGAAAATTTTGAAATATGTCAGTATTCGTTGGTTGTCTTTACTTGATTTAGTAAATAGAGTACTTCAGCAGTGGGAAGCTTTAAAGCAGTTTTTTTGTATTGAAAATCAGGATGACATTAGTATTAGATCACATATACAAAATCCAATGTGTAAACTGTACTGTTTATTTCTTAGTAATGTCCTTCCAGTATTTACTGCCATTAATGTATTTCTTCAACAAGAAGCACTGCTATACATCTGTTGCATAGGAAACTTATGAGTCTCTTTACTGACTTATTTGTAAAGCCTACAGCAGTATCTGAGGGCTCAGTATCAATAATAGATACACAGTAGATTAAAAAATAAAAAAAGGATCAGAAGGATGACTGTGATCTTGTAATCGGAGCTCAAGCAAGAGTTTATATAAAATAGTAGTTTCACTGATGCACAACTAAAGAATTTTTATTGTGATATCAGAAATTTTTACAGTGTGCTGTGACTACATATTGAAAAACTTTCCCATAAAAAGTGAAATGTTAAAGCACGCAGCAGTAGCTGATGTTTCACTCCGGAAGAAGGTTTCCTATGTATCAGTAGAGTTTTTTTTTTTTTTTTTTTTTTTTGTCATTGTTTCCAAATCTTCTAACTTCTGAAGAAATCAGTAAATTAGGGGTGGGGGGATTTGCCACATACCAATTTGAAGATATTGAAAGCTCATTTTCCAGAATGGGTATTGCATGGAATGAAATATCCAAACTCTGATGCCTCAGGTTGTCAAAAATATGCTACCTTGCCCAAAGTAATGCTCACTATATTAACCATTCCACATAGCAATGCTCCTGTAGAGAGAATTTTTAGCTTGGTGGGAAAAAAAAAAAAAAAAAACACAGAATTTTGACAGAGTATAAATACAAGTACTTTAAGTACACTCCTTGTTGAGAAAACTAAAGCATTTTCTTCTGCAGAATTGTGCTATAAGAAAACATTTTCAATGAAAGAATTGAACTCTGCTTAACAAGCAACACGGCAGTCGCTTTTGAGTGAACTGCAGGCATAAAATTAATATGCAGAGGTACATGGCTTACTGTCAGAACATTATCCATAGTCATTTACTCCAGATGTATGACTATCTGTTTGGTTCCATAAAGTCAAATTTTATAATGCTGAGAAGACACCAATAAAAGTGGTTTTGAATGTTTATTATATACACTAAAGAGCAACTGAATTAGAGACAGCTGGCGTTATGCAAATGTGTGCTGTAGGCGGCCCTGTAAACGGAAACGACATGACGTATGCAGCAATCCGACAGGAATCAGTAAGAGTCTGATGCAGTATGGGTAAGACAAAGGATCTAAGTGCATTTGATTGTGGGCAAATTGTCGGGGCCCGACGAATGGGTCACTCCATCTCGGAAGTCGTGCAGGCACTTGGGTTTTCACGAGCCACTGTGTCACTGGTGCACCATGAGCACATCAAATCCGGTAAAACCATCCCTGCAAGGGCCGTGGATGAGTGGGGACATCGTTGGCTAGCTTGCATTGTAACAGCGGATAGACAGGCCACAGTGCAAGAAATCACTCGGCAATTTAATGCTGGTGCACAAAAACATGTAAGCAGCCACACCATCCAGAACCACCTCCTCGCTATGGGGTACAGAAGCCATCATCCCACGAGGGTACCGCTGCTGACCGTACATCACGGGGTGCAAATATTAGTATGGGTGTGGGAACATCGCCACTGGACCCTAGACATGTGGGGAAATGTTGCCTGGACTGATGAGTCGAGATTCACGTTGGTACATGCGGATGGCAGGATAAGAGTACGGCGCAAACCATATGAAGCAATTGATCCTTCTTGCTAGCAGGGTACTCTTCAAGCTGGTGGGGATGGCATTATCGTCTGGGGACCCCTGCTACGTGTGACATCGCTCCTCACAGGTCAACGTTACCGGGATATCCTGGATGACCATTTGCTCCTGTTTGTGCGTCTTCAACATCCCACTGGGGACCTCATCCTGCAACAAGACAATGCACTGTGCCATCGCTCCCGAATTGTATTCGAATGGTTGGATGAACTCTCCACCGACGTGACCTCACTTTCTTGGCCAGCTAGGTCACCTGACCTCAATCCCATCGAGCACATCTGGGATGCCGTCGAGAGAGATGTTCGAGGCTTTGACCCCCCTCCATCAAATCTTCGTGAACTGTGGGAGCTTGTTCAGGGGTCGTGGATCCGTATGGCTTCCCAATGCTTCCGGTGTCTTGTCGAGTCCATGCCGAGACGAATTGCCGCTGTCATCAGGGCGAAAGGTGGTGCTACATGTTACTAGACAGATATCTCTAATTCAATTGCTCTTCAGTGTAGACTGACAGGCATGAAACTTCTAGTTTATTTTCAGCTTCTTTTCACAACAGAAGTTTTTTTTCACCATGCTTGGTTATATACTGTTACGAGGTGAGTGTGCTAGTTTTGCATTATAATACAGTCATTTTAGTTTGTAAATTTGAAAAAATGCCTTCATTGTGCACATGCTTTTCTAGAAAAAGTTTCGAATGATTACTGATAGACACCTCTGTATACATACATATCACTAAGCTGTTCTCTGAGGTTCCGAGGTTAGCTCCACAAAGACATGCCAACTACCAGATAAATTTTTAACTGATTATTTACTTACTGTTGCCGCATCAAACTTCTCCATTTGCAGTGATCTTGACACACAGCAAGGGCTTCACTGACATCCATCACACAACGTACACAAGACCTTCTATAATTCATACTCCTAATCTTTTTTTCATGCAGACACTCCTGAATCTGATCCTCCCTTGGCTTTTCTTTCCTGCCACTTGGGCTGAATTTTTTTTTTTTGTCAGACTCTCGTCACTCATTCTTCAGGGTGTCTACCAGGTCACGGAAGTCAAGGAAAGGTCACTATTAGTTTTTTAAACGTCTTTTGTAAGAAAGATCATGCATACAAATCAGTTTGTCCATCCGTGGACACCACCATATCTCTGCAACTATTGGTCCGATTTGAAAAATTCTTTTTGCATTGGGAAGCTTAAAATGTGAGAATGATGATCCTGGCATTCAGAGTTTTTTGGATGCGCAACTTTGCCGCTAAAGGGCGTAAATGCAGATATTGAATTTAAAATGCATTTTATTGCTCTAAATATATGATTGAAAAAATTATTTCTTCCTTTCGATGCCATTTATAACAAAGACTATTTTAGACGCAGTTTCTTTTTCAAGTAATGCATAGATTTTCTACTAGGGGACGTAAAGGTAACTTGCATTTCCCTCAATATCTCTGCTTCTAAAACTCTGATTTGAAAAATTCTTTCTGCGTCAGATACTCCTACTAATGAGAAATGTTTCTCATGTAATTTCAAACATTTTGATAAAGTATGGTTTGGCTACCGGAGGGGGGACCATTTATTTCTGCTTCTGATGTATTTGCAGCAAAATCCGAGCTTCTGAAAAAATTCTTTTGTAGACCACCAAATACCCGCTCACCTCGGAAAACGTTTTGGGAACACCTCCTGCTTAAACTAGCGCATACATAGGATGTGTATCTTATTTTTGCAGATATCTCTGCTTCCAAGAGTAAGATTTGAAAAATCATTTCTTTTTTGGAGAGTTTCTGGTTAGAAATGTTTCTCATATAGTTTCAAGTAATGCATAGATTTTCCACTAGGGGGCGCAAAGGTAACTTGAGTTTCCCCAGTATCTCCACTTCTAAAACTCCGATTTGAAAAATTCTTTCAGCATTGGATACTGCTCTTGATGAAAAATGTTTTGCATATAATTGATAAAATAAGGTTTGGCCACCAGGGCATAAGTGTTTATTTCTGCTTCTGACAAAATTCTTTCGTAGACCGATACTGCTCACTTCGGAAAACGTTTTGAGAACACCTGCTTAAAATAGCTCGTAGTTTTTCCAGGGGCTTAATCTTATTTTTGTCAATATCCCTGCTTCTAAGCGTCTGATTTGAAATATAATTTCAATTTTTTTTTTAACGCACAAGTCTGCCACTAGTGGACATAAGCTCACATTTTTGTTTACAGCAATATCTGCGGGACTAAAAACCTGATATAAAAGATTTTTTCGGTCAGATACTACTAACCATGAAAATTCTGTGTGTATTTTCTTTTGAAAATAATGTCCAATTTCGCTGCTAGGGTGGCGCCAATGTTTAATCTGTTTTTCTAAATATCTCTGCTTCTAAATGTACAATTTAAGAAATTCAGCACTGGATGCCATTTACCTTGTGGAACACTTTAGGTTAGTATTTGAGGAGTTCTATAAAATTACAAGAAAAAGTGGACATAATAATTATGAGGCTGGTGTGTTAATAACTAAACTTTCAAACTCTATGAAATGGTCCTAGCCACCCCACATATTCAACAGACCATACTCTTATGTAATTTTTTTTTCTTTTGCTATGTAACAAACACACCTTAAGTTCAACCTATGGAACAAGGAGCTATTGCCACTTTTGAATCATATTATTTATCGCATCGTGATCTGAAGACAGCTTAATTTAGTAACCGTTAGTAAGGACAACGCAACTGTTAAACAGTTTAGTCGTGATTATAATATTTTGTATGCAGTATCACAGGAACTTTGATAGTGAATGAAAAATGATGACACAGTAATGCATGGTTGGATTTTGACAAACTTTTTGTCCACAATTTGTGACTGATTTGGAAGGATTTGAACCAACTGTTAGATTAATAATATTGTTCAAGAAATTCTCTAGCTACTTGGAAACTGATGATGTGAAATAATTGCTAGCCTCACACAGTAAAAGCGCAAGGGCTTGATTGAACTGGAAACATGGTACTAAAGAAAACGTACACTAACAAACATTCTCTATAAAACTTTCAAAATCATAGAACAGCTTGTAAATAAAATTGATAAGTGTGGCCCTGATATTGAATGCAGTTATGTATATGTTCAGATACTTTGTGCAAGAGTGTGAAGCTTGTTTGGAATAGCATTTATTTGCTGAGTAAATAATATTATCAAAAATTGAAATAAATTGCTATTAAGTCTAAACCTTTATAAATATACTTGCTTAACATACTTTTGTGTAATGTGCAGGTTTAGGGCAATATTTTGAGTTTTTCACTAAATGCAAGCTTATTGGTAAAAAAATTGCTATTCATTTTAACTTTTTAGAAGTCATCTTAAATACTCAATTTACCCTTTTAATTTCTTAATTACATAATGCGATTTTATATTTAATTAATTAAAATGGCCAAACTCCTACACGGTTGACAAAAATAAGAGTCGAGAAAACTTAGCTTTTAGGGTCAAGAAATTGAGTCTCCTCTGAAAATGGTAGACACCCTGTTCTTTCAACATGGCCGAACCACCTAAGAATATTAGTCTCCACCTTGCTAATGCCATTTTGTTTCACCTTACACAACTGCAACACATCTTCATTCCTCACGTGATCAAAATGTGTCTCCCCCACCGATTCTTATGTTTTTTCTGTAGTACCCAGGTTTCACTGCCATACGTCAGAGTAGGAACAATTACACTTTTTTGAGAATCTATCATTCCCGTGAAAACCTCCCAAAGCAGCTACGACTTTCAATGAAGAAATCACTCGCCTACTAATTTCGCCATCTAATCTGTTCTCTGTTTTAAACATGCTTCCTAAATACACAAACTCATTCACTGTGCCATTTAGACTTACATTATTGGGTGGGTGCAAAAGTTCTACCTGTTTTTGTAATGGATCCAAATTGCGATCGGAGTAGTTACGTCACAGATGACGCTGCGATGCTGAATTTCCTGCCAGTAAAGCGTGAAGCAGTAGAGCATACAGAGGCGCTAGGTTTGTCCAAGTAAATAATTCGTAACAGATGGTGTAACATGGCATGCGATAAGGAGAACATTAGACATTGTTTCCTGTACGAGTTCGATGAAGGGAGCACTGCAGCTGGCCACAACATCTGTCAAGAGTATGGGGAGGATGCAGTTGATGATATCAGACTATGATGATCGGGACGGAGACAGAAGCCGTGAAGATCAACCGCATCCTGGATGCCCATCTGTGGTTTCTGATGAGGATGTGGACCAAGCCATAACAAATGACCCCCATCCAACGTTCAGGAATTAGCTGGAACATTGTCGGTACACAGAACAACACTCAAAAGATGGATGCATGCACTTTAGTTTACACCAGCTTTCTGCAAAACAACGAGAGGAGATATCCGTAGCTATTTTATTTGCTTTCTCCTCACAGAAATGAACTTATTTGGGGATGAATTGTAACGGGTGATGAGAAATGGGTACTATACCATAATGTAAAGCATTAACAGACTGTGTGCCAAGGTGCAGAGCCTGCTCCATCGACCTCAAAAGGAGGACTGCATCCCAAAATGGTTTTGTCCAGGGAATGATCCACTGGGAGGTGTTGGTACTTGATTGAACAACAAATGCTGACCTCTACTGCCAACAGTTGGACAAATTGCAAGAACAACAGACATTGAAGAAGCGAGCACTCGTCAATCGCAAAGGCGTGATCATGATAACGCCAGACCTCATGCTGCTGTAATTACTCGGCAAAAATTACTGGACTTTGGTTGAGAAGTGTTGCCTCACCTGGCAGCTATGGACTGCCACCTTTGATGATGTAGACGATGCAAAAACTGCATTATATGACTTTTTACTCTAAAAGGAGTTTTTCTGGCATGAGATTCGCCTACAGGCAAGGGGTCATACAGAATGATGGCAGTTATGTGAAATTTTAGGTACGTTATCTGTTTTGTTCTCCTCCTTTCTTTGTAGCCTACAAAAACAGGTAGAATTTATGCACACATCCAATACATCCAGTTCCTCGCTCAAAAACCATAATATTTTTTTTCCCCTTTATTTATACTCAGTTTGAATTTCATGCAAACTTCATACATCCGGGTCAATATATTCTCCAACTCACTTTTGCTCTCTGCCAACAGGACTGTATCATCAGCATACAGCAATCTGCACAGTATTGTCCATCATGGCATCACACATGCATGCATCCATTCATAAGTATATGAAACGGCCAGGGGGACATTACACAACCTTGCCTGACTCCTGCACCAACGGAAAACTATTTTGATACACCTTGTACACAAGCTGTACTGCCAGCATAGATGGCTTTCACACTATTAAGTAGATTCCCAGTAATACCATATTCATTCAACACCTTCCACAGAAGTATCCTATTAACTCGGTCTCATGCTTCCGCTAAATCTACGAAGGCAGTAAAACCTTTCTTACCAACAGCAAGATACCAAATTTTTACATTGCGCATAATCGAAAAGTTAGTGCAGCCTTTACCAGGCATGAAACCACTCTGAACATCCCACACTTTCTCTGATGTAAGGTTTCGTACCTTTTCAATGACCTTACCAAACACTTTCCCTGGCACACTCAGTAAGCTAATACCACGATAGTTCTTGCAGTATGTCGGATCACCTTTTCCCGTACACAAGAGAACAATGATAGCATCCCTCCAATCCCAAGGTACCATTCTTAACTCCCAGCAACTAGCAGATTTCAGTTAATTAGTACAGTCTCTCCACCATATTTCAACATCTCAGCAGTTAAGTTATCAACTCCCTAAGCCTTACCATTCTGAAGTGATTTTAGAGCTCTTTTCTAGAGATCCCTCCTGCACTTTCATCTCTCACTGTGGCATCATCTGCTTCTGCCTCAGAATCACCTTTGCTTTCTTGATCTAAGAACTCGCAGAAGTATTCGCCCCATCTTTCACTAAGCTCATTGGGCTCCCACGTCATTTCCCCGATCCTATTCTTCACACAACCTGCAACTTTTTCTGGAAGTATGCGAGACACAGGGGAAACAGTTTTTCTATCTTTCCAAAAAGCTAATTTATGCCTTTGCACCTTTTCCTTCCTATCTTTAGCCTTACTCTGGTAAACCACCAGCTATGCTGCCTCACACTTCTTACAGCGATATTCATCCTCAGAAACTGTACCTTGGAATATCCCCAAATGTGATTCCTTCTTCCTCTTTACTGCCTCTTCAATCTCACTATTACACCAAACATAACCTCTAGTGCTACCCACTATTTTGGTGCCACAAACCTTTTCAACAGCAGTGACAACACAGTTCTTAAAACATTCCCACTTCTTTTCTACATCCCTCTCACCAAGTAAATTAAAGTAATGCTGATAGACTTCAAGGAGCCTTTCAACCTTTATTCTTTCCATCCTAACCTTCTTCCTATTCCCTTTCCTCTAACAAACATTCAGTTTCACTTGACACCACCAAGTAATGATCAAAGCCGACATCCGCACCTCTCATCACACGGGTGTCAACAACTGTTTCGTACGCTGATCGTAAACAACAAAATCTATTACACTCTTTTGACCCAGAGTACATGTGTGGATATACTTGTGGTTGTAAAATGTATTAGATACACATAACCCATTCTCAATGCAGAGTTCAATTAATCTTTCACCATTATCATTCACACAAGGATCATTAAACTTACCCAGAACATTATCAGAAATGGCATTCTGCACTCCTACTCTAGCATAGAAATCCCCTGCTATTATAACTTTCTCTTTAGCACCAAACTGCCTCAAAACAGCTTTTTAGCTCATTTCAAAAATCATCCTTCCTATCAGAAGGTTTCGAGTCACAAGGAGCATACACTACAACAATTACTATTCTTTAAGTTTCACTTTCAAACGAATCCAAAGAATTCTCTCTTCACTTAAAATCACACCTACGCCAGCTTATCCTCTCACATTATCCAACACGCCAGATCACACTCGCTTCTATCCCAATTTCCTTCTTTTTAGTTTCACTCACACACAGCACATTCAATTTATACTTATTCATTTCTTCATTCATCTTTCCATGTATTCCTCTAGTATTCTATACACCAACCTTACACTCACTCAGCCGGGATCTCATTCTCCAATTTCAGTTCCATAGTGGACCGTCCTTCTCAAGTGTGGTAGGTCCACCATATCTCAAACTAGTAATTCTTTGAGTCTTTTTTAATCAGGAAAGTACACCAGTGTGGGGGATTAGCCCACAGCCGACGGTTCCAGTTGACTCTTCACCTAACGATTCTGGAACAAAACCCTGTGAGTTGGGGTCTTTTTGCCAGTGCCACACAGAACTAGCTGGTACCTCTACACTAATTTATACTGAAGCTTAAATTGCATCAGTTTTCAAGAATCACAGAGGCCTTTGTCACGTTGTGTGCACCACTGTTGTCCAGTAGAGTGCCCCGTGGAGGCAAACCCAATTCCTGAGTCAAACCAAAAGTTTCAACAGGAAAACCATTACTGTTTCTGATACATGGGGGAAATCATTCATTTGTACCAACAGACAAACTCTCCTAATCAAACATGAATATCAATGGGAAGTAAATCTTAATGATATCCACAATAAAAAATTTATGACAAGCTTATGGTGTGGTAAAAATATGAAAGTTGCATTAGTTGTGGTTATCAAGTTACACCTTATTTCCTAAAAATGTGAGAAAAGGAAAATACTATGAGTATAATGAACATTTGTTAATCTGATGGCCAACTATAATACATAAAAAAATAAACTTAAAATCAATTTGAATAAATCATGTCTTACTGTGTAAAACATCATTTTTTCAAAATGGTGTAACTAAGCCATGTGTGGAAAAAAAAAAAAAAGGCAAACATAATCATGATTACCTACACACAAAACAATTTTTGTAATCTGAAGAGTAAGAGCACACATGTACTTTCTAAATTGATTTCACACCAAACAACCGAAGACAGTAATGGGTACTAGCAGGCATAGGTCAGATGCCTTTTAACTTAGTATGACTAATAAACTATTTTGGAAGAAATTCATCTCAGCAAAAACTTCTGAAATTTGCAAATGGTATACAATTTCTTGTCTCAAGAGTTTTGACTACATTGAATGTAGAAACTGATTCAATAAATATTATGGGGACAATGAAATCTTTCAGATTCAAAGAAACTGCGACAGATAATACACACTTCTGTCCAAAATTGGAAAAGACAGTTTTACAGATGTAAGTAGTACTAATGGTTATAGAACAGTAAAATGAAACATAATTAGTCCAGCTGCAATCAGAATTGCTCTAGTTTACTGTCAACCCTGTAACACATCAGAAAACTTTAACATACCCTGGAGTGGGAATTGAACTCGCATCTCGCACTTACTGAGATGATGCAGAATTTGCTTCGACTAGCAAAAATCTGAAGTCGTTCACATTCCTAAGCTTCAGTTGGCTTGTAACTTCATTGTCCAGGGTGGTCTAATGGTTAACATGTGCTCAAACAAAAATCAGGAGATGAGGGTTCAATTCCCACTCCAGGGGAATGTAATTTTTGCCTGCAAATAAAGATGTTTAAAAAATGCAAATTACTTGGGTAGTCATTTTTAGTTAAAATATATTGCTCCCCGTCCTCCCAAATATTTACTGCACTGTGAAACAACATTCAGACCAATTACCTATTTGACCACCAGAAATGTTTTTTCTTTAGTGATTTGCACATTTAATAATGTAATTCACTATATGACCTTGTGGGCTGTTCTTCCTCTCTCACAAAATGATCCATGTTTATGCCAAATGTGCTTTTATAAGAAATGTGTATCTCTCTGTTTTAGTCTGTGTAATTTGTTTATTCAGCAGCACTAAGAATCCAAAAATGTAGCTTTTAATGGATATGATGCATATAAAAACTTCACAATCTCTAGTGCATTGAATTTGTTTTCAACAAAAATTAAATATATCTTTTGAATATCATTTTTATATAGAACACTTTGCATGATCATATGTGAATAAAAACAACTTTAAAATATATTTTACAACAAAACTCAAATCATGAAATTAAATTATCCATTTACATCCTTGGATCTAATAGCTTTACAATGTAACATTATCTTTACTGGCTTGGTAGATGACTACAATACAGTTGTTGTGCAGGGTAAATGGTCGCATGGCATTACTACAGAGATAATTAAATTTTTTGTCCCCTCCCCCTCATATGATTAACTCAATTCTGAAAAACAAACAAGAATTTAGGCAGTGAAAATGACACAGAATTTAAAGTAGTAAATTAGAAGTCACAACACTGTATATATGAGGGGAAGTGATATGGGAAATTAATGGCACTGACATTTTACAATCTGATAAGGAATGACAGTACCATGAAACAACATTTGCCAAACATGTGTGTGATAGAAAAAAAAAAAAAGTAGAACTGAATTTTCCATCTGCATTGAAATCTTGGCTTAGATGGGCCAATAGCCCATGCACAGCTGCAAAATAAAAATAAGGGGAGGTGGGAAAGGTTTTTATATCCCAGAATTTCTTTACCTAAATTTTATTGTTGGAAAGTAACTTTTCTTTTAGTTCAACTAAAATGATATGTTCAGATATACCACTAAACATTTAATGTTCTTTTTACTTTTGAAAAAAAAAAAGTTTCTGTACACAAATTCATCAACAGCTGGCATACCCCTTCCCCCTGCAGCATTTTGATTTAAAAAATGGTTTACTGTGATCAAGGCCATCAGGTGTTACTACTACCAGAGCATTAGCTCTTCTCCTAATTTTGCCTTCGCCTCTCGCAGTATTCACTGCTATTGCCATTTTTCAGACCCTGACTTCAAAGCCCAGGATTCATATAGCCTACTCATAAGAGAATTTACCAATGAATATCACAAAACTTGTGAGAGCAAATTAAGCCCCATTTTTTTTTTTTTTTTTTGTATGGAAATCACGTGGAATTAGTTCATTTTGTCCAAAAACACAATTTCATGCCGTTGAATGCAATTAAGCAACCATTCTGAAGAAAAATCACATTCTATTGACATTGTAAAAACAATTCCATATTGTACCACTGGAAATCTAACTCAAACAATAATGCTTTAATTCTTGTGCCAATGAAAATTACATTCAAATAATATATATGTATTTGCCATCAGAAGTATTTTCAAATAACATAGCTTTATATAAAAATGCTTTATGGTGGTCAAAAAACTATGTAGTCTATCCGGGCCATTGTTAAGGGTGTGTGAGCGCACAGGGCCTCACGCTGGTGGATAAATAAGATAAAATAAAACTATAACATTAAGTATACAGACAAAAAAAATCCAACAGTACAAAACATATGAATTATCCATCCTAATTCTCCTCGAGTCTGCATACACAAACATCATGGTGATGTCATACATGTGCTCCCCTTCCTGATTCAAAGTGCATCGCGTTAAGATCAGTGTTTCTGTAACCCTGAGTCTGGTGGGTGGGGCCAGATGGTACCTTGATAAGTCCAACACACAATATATTTTCTTGCCACTGGAAACTCTGTGATTGACCAGTGTGAGTGGACATCACGTCGCAACATTCTTTGAGATTTACAGCCTATCTTGGGTCCACTTTTTGTGGATTTTCCCAAGCCGTTTTTTTTTCAAAGCAAAAACAGTTGTGTGTGTGTCAAGTCAACTGGCAGCTGTGTTTGGCAATTTATTAACTTTCTTCAGTTGCTCATTCAGGCTTATTTTAACCAGGTTCCCTTCATTACTTCGAATGTAACTAATTAACTTTTTAAGAATAGAGTTTGCGTTAAGTTGTCTAGAGAGCGGAATAAGTTTCGCAAATTCGAATCAGGTTATCAAAGAGCAAAGAAAAGGGAAAGAAGAGAAATGATTTTACGAAGTCGGGAAGGTGCCTTTGATAAATTTTTACTACTTTCAGCTTCAGTTCCTGTGGCCATTTGTCAACAATTAGGTGTTGAACTAAAAAATGTTCTGAGCATAAAGTCGCTAAAAAAAGAAGAATCTTCGATTACGAAGTAGCCCTTGAGAAATACAAAATCTGCAGAGGAAGTCTTCAAAATAGAGTATTTTTATCCTATTATAGAAACTGCTCGACAGTATCCGAAATCTCGTTTTGAACAATATAAGGAGTTCAATGACAAGTTTGGATTTTTGTATTCTCTACAGAAAATGAAACAAATGAATGACGATCTAATGAAATATTGCAAAAACCTGGATTTGATCTTTCGTTCAGGATATTCCCGCGATATACGTGGAGAGGAGCTATTCACAGAATTGAAAATAGAGAACTAGTTTCAGACGACGTCAATACTGCCATCCAAGTATTGCAATTTTTAAACGGAATGCAA
Source organism: Macrothele yani (assembly GCA_039090855.1). NCBI lineage: Eukaryota > Metazoa > Arthropoda > Arachnida > Araneae > Macrothelidae > Macrothele > Macrothele yani. The sequence goes on along the minus strand of CM077023.1, from coordinate 18,453,076 downwards.
AATCCCTTCCCTAACGTAGCTATTGCGTACAGAATCATGTTAACTGTGCCGATAACAGTTGCCAGTGTGGAAAGAAATTTCTCTTGCTTGAAATTAATCAAATCGTATCTGAGGACAAGCATGTCTGAAGAAAGGTTAACTGCACTAGCTACATTGTCAATAGAACACGATGTAGCATCAAAACTAAATACGATGATATTATTGAAGATTTTGCTGGACAAAAGGCGAGAAAGGTAAAACGTGAAGTTTTCTTTTTACATTATAGTATATTCATGAAATACGATGACTGTTTCTTTAACTTTTAAAGGCCATTTTTTTAATGTATACAATTCACTAGGCTGTACCTATTCAAAACATTTTTCTTTTTGTTCCGCATAGGTTTCATTTTTAAAATAGTAAAACAGATTTAAAAAATTCGTAGTGCATAGTGTTACTAACATTTACCAAAGGAGAATGACGGTTGAGCTTAATAATAGCTGTTACAGTTACAAATAAATAAGTGAAAAGCTTATCAAAAAATAAAAATATTCTATTGCGTACATGCGCAAAATACCGTTAGCCAGGTTGATAGTTTATTTAGGAAAAATTATTAGTTCGCCAGAGGGCCTCGCAAAAGCTTGTGGGGACACTGAGTCTATCCACTGGCTGCAAAATGCAGTTTTTATGGATTTCTGACTAATACAGCAGCACTGAAAACAGTGTTTTCTGTTGGTATTTTTTGACCACTACAAACTGCTTTGGAGTTGAAATCAACTGTCTACAAGAGATTTCTTTTCAAATGAAGCAATTGGCTTCTTGCTAAAGGAAATAGTGTTTTTCAGTCAAAAAGAACAATTCCATAGGATATACATTAAAGATAGCTGCAACTTTTCAGTAATCAAAAATGTTTTTTGATCAAAATGATTTAAAGCTATTTCAGCTTGAAGTGGATGCAGTAAAGTATGAAGTGCAGTTTGATTCTATAAGACATGGGCAGATAATGAGCATTTAGGGGAAGGAGGGAAAGCAGTGGGTGAATCCATTACATTTTCTACCATTTTATGAAACTTTAACAAAAATGTTGAATAATGATATAGTTTAGAAAACTACTTTTGTATGGGTTAAAAAAAAAAAACATTTTGTCCTGAAAAAATCTAACAAAATTTTACACTTAAACATTTTTCAGAAGTGCAATTCAGCAACTTTTATCAATAAAAATTCTATGCACAATAAATTTCAGTACACACTGTGTGAAACACTACCAAATGACTCATTTACTGCTGCTACTGCTTTTAAGCATCTAATTTTGGATTACTTGTTTAACTAGAAGGGTGGAACTACAACTAAAAATACAAACACAACCATGTTTGGCCATGGACTAAATAACAGGTCCTTGATTGCAAAAAACAAAACAAAACAAAAAAAACAGCATGTTCAATGATGACCTAACATGAAACCTGCTCTATTTCGATACTGCAGTAACAGTGGAACTTAGCAATATACAACAGGGTATTTACATTCTTTACTGATTTTAACATTAAACTAAATTTTTTCTGCTTAGGAATGTCATCCAAGATTGACATTACTCTCTTTTCAATGTGCATATCAGATAAAAAAACAAACCTACTAAAACATCATTTGGTTTGCAAGACAATATTTCAAAGACTTCCATATTTTTATAATTAAATATCAAAATACTTGGTCATATCCATGACTGTATATCTGGCAATATTAAATTTAATATCTGAAAATGTTATTTACCTGTTTCAGCATACCGACTGAGTTTTCTGTTCATGCTTTTCATTTTAATTTAGTTTTGAACGTTTATATAAACTACCAAATAAAGGAACATCACTGCTGGAATATATGCAGATGATTTTGTTTATAAATTTTTAAGATATTGGGTTGGTACGAATGAAATGACCGGTGCAAACGAGCAGTGGAGACAGGCTCCCATCACAGCGTAATTGAACCACCCACAAGTGTTGCGGGTATTACGTCACAGTTACTGTGTGAAGAACAACGTCCAGGCGTGGTTTGTTTGGATGTAATGTGGCTTGCAAAAGAAACGTGCAGATGCCGGATTTGAGAGTCATCTTCCTGTATGAATTTAAACTGGGCCATTCTGCAGGAATTGCCATTAAAAACATTAACAAAGCATTTGGGGAGAATACAGCCAACTAACGAACCATTCAGCGATGGCTTGTGAAGTTTGGAAGCGGAGATACGGACCTGAAAAACAAAGCACGTGGTCACCGACCTGTTGCTGTTACGCGTGGTTGAAGCAGACCCCTGAAAATCATGTCGTGAGATAGCGGCAGAGGCAGTTGTTCGCTGTCTGGCTGCTCTGGGTAAGGTCAAAGAGCTGGACATGTGGCTGCTACAGGAGTTGACAACTGCCAACAAGATTAGGCGTTTGGAAGTCTGCACATCGCTGCTTGCCAGGAATAAACAGGCACCTCTACTGCGTTGAATTGTCACCTGCGACGAGAAGTGGGTCCTTTAGGATAATAAAAAATGATCTGCACAATGGTTAAGCAAGCCACAGCCTGCTGGATGGCATCCACGGCCATCCTTACACACCAAAAAGATGATCCTTGTCTGGTGGTCCACAGCTGGGATAATTCATCAGAGTTTCTTGGCAAGAGGTCAGACCATCACTGCGCCAAGATGCTCCAGGACAACGCTCACCCTCATGTCACACAATGAACGATGCTGACACTAAGTGCCTTGGGATATAAAGCACTGCCTCATCCTGACTATTCCACGGACTTATCATCTGTTTTGCAGTGGCGGCTCGTGGTAGGAAAAATAGGTGAAGAGCTACAAGAGCAATGTGAAAAGATATCTACTGTCTTCAATGAAAATCAGTTAATGAGAACTTACCTATTTTTTTATATATTAGATCAATTCTTCTTCCCTTTAACGCTGCAAATTTGTCGATTATGTCGTCAGAATATGGCTGTTTCTTCGTGACAACAAGAAAATGTCTTTCCGAATAGAAATCTTTGCCAAAGAAGCAAGTTTATCTAGAGAAATAGTGTTTCTTGAGTAAGTTTGTATTCTTTTAAGGCAAGAAAAACTTCTTTCCACTGAAACACTTGCAGATGCAATTGTTAAAATCAGGGAAACCAATTTATAAACTTCTGTAAAAATGCCTTTATCTCCATGAAGCACTCGAAAAAGTTCATGAGTCAATATATTCCTTATTTTTTCATCAGCATATACAAGACTCAGTTCATTTTTAAAGCTCTGGTGTTTAGTAAATATTTTTCCGTAAAAATGTTGTAGATTTTTAAAAGCGTGAGAGGGAAAGCATGAATTAAATTGGTCGAATTTGGTTGTGTCAGCAAGCAAGGCAAATTGAAGTTTAAGTTTATCACAGTCTTGAAATCTTTTATCCATTTCCATAAGAATGTGGTACAAAATTTCAAAATACAATTGTTTATAATTATGAAAAATTGTTTCTGGTGTAAGTGCAGCATATTCCCGTTTAGATCTGCGTATTTCTGTGATTTTGCTAGCTTTTCCAAACAGTGTTCCAAATACCTCATCGTTCCTTTTATGGCTCAAAATTTCATAAGTTGTTTTTAATTTGAGTAACACAGTAGTTTATGTCTAGTGATTTTTTCTGCAAAATTTCGAATAATAGATCGGTGAAGTCAAATATTTCATTAAATACTATTCCCAAAAATGTAAATTTAAAAGTGTTCATATCATTTAAAAACCCTTGGGCAAGTTGAATTGATTTTTTTCTGATTGGTCACTATTTGTGAGAAATTCGAATACTTCCTTCAATTTATCCCAATCTTCAACTATTACACATACTAACTTCGAAGTGGAGGACCATCGAGTTTCCGTCATGGTTGGCATGCATCTTGCGGTTGTTGATGTGAGTGTATTGTTTTTTCACCACTCAGCGAAGCAATCGCTTTGCTGAGTGGTGAAAAAAACAAAGGAATTACACTGAGGCTTGCAAAAAATATTCGACACTTAGAAATTTTAGAAAAACTTTGCTGTAATACAAGGTTCAAACGATGTACTAAGCAATAACCAGCTTGAGAAGCTTTATGCTTTATTTTTTTTTCTGGAGCCCAGTCAAGTGTCCAGACATTATGTTTCACCCAATGTAACATTGTCCTATTGACTTGTGTTGATGATCAAACTGTTCCAAAACTTTGTCTAGCATTTTGTATAAAGCTTCTGACGTTCTATCTTCACTCACACCATGGAAACCCAAAAATCTCTCAACCAAATACACCTTCCGAATCAACAGCTCTTATTATTAAAAAGCACTCGGAAGTTTGGTTAAGTCTTCCCATCTACTTGAATATAAAAGCATTGAACTTCATTTATTTCATTTTTGACGTGATCGTTTATAAATTCAGAAATACATTCAATTAATTCGTTTTGAATAGTTTTTGAGTCACCTGTGAAGACATTTTTTATCGTTTCGTATTGATTTTGAATTTTAAAGGACTTCTTGATATCAACAGTGAAAGCAATTCCTTGAATTTCTACGATTTATCGAGTCAATGCCTTCGTCATGGTCACGGAATACTAGTTCTTGTTTACTCAAATACAGTACTGCATCAATCATTGTCTGCAGGAAAAGTCTATTTAAACGAACGCTTTTGTTGAAATGCATTTTCAAAAGCCTAGCATTCTCCCTCAGGGCATCGGCAATGGTGTTCTGATTCTTTTCAAAATAATTTAGCATTAATTCGCATTTCAGGTGTTCGCTAGAATCACCATGTTTGTAAAGTGACCGTTTTATATTTAAGAAATCTGAAAATTGTCTTTATTCCACGCCGAATTTTATTACTAAAATATATAAGCAGGGCCAACAAAATAATTTTTGTAACACAGAAGGGCTACAAAGCCATTTATATTCAATAAACCAGTAATTTTTAAAATTAATATTGTAAGATTTACCGCTCTTCTTGATTTCTTTCTTGATGACAATTGTCAGTGAATCCGTCGGTCGTCCTTGAAGTAAAATCTCTTTTATTTTCAACTTTTTACCAATTGAACGGAGTTTGCAATAAATTACAGACAATGTTGTTCACAGGATACATACTGAAAACTAAAACTATCACTATCAGTTAAACTGTACACGAAACTAAAGTAACTAATGAAGTTTTTAACAAACAATCACAATACACGAAAAAACACATCTCTTTCAGAAAGTATGTACCAAAACACCGCAAGAAAAAAATTCCTAGTGGATTGCAAAGAACCCTTGGCAATCCATCCTGTTCCACTGCGATCTCTTCGAAAGGTCACGACTCCAGGTGCAGAGCCTTGAAGTCTCATTATAAAACACTTCACTTGCCCGGCAGATAGGGGAGGGTGACGTTACAGTTACCATGGCAACTCGGACGAAAACTGCAGACTTTTAAGCATTCTCATTTCAGCTCTTCACTTGAACTGTTTTGTGTATAAGGACTTGTTTTCCGTATTGGACGCGCATTGTGAATTCATATCTAATCAAAATTTTGGGTATTTTAGCACGCAATAAAGGCAAAAAAGAATATATTATACGAAATTATTAAATGATACCTTATTTCAAATAAAATAGGTGAAGAGGCACTTCACCTGAAAAGCCGCCACTGCTGTTTCGTTGCCTGGATCAATTCCTGTCCTGGAAACAGTTCACGACAGGAGGTTCAACGTGTAGTTGATGACTTCTTCAGGTCCCAGTTACAAGACTTTTGTTCCGGGGTCATGGTCTTTCCAGACAGATGGCAACTATGTGTCGATGCTGAGGGGGATTATTTTGCCTAGGTAAGTTGTCCTAGTTTTTCCTTCTCGCCATCCACGTGTGCTGGTCCTTTGCCGGACATTTCAGTCGCACCAACCCAATAGTACAATCTCACATTCCTTTATGTTTGCTACAGTCGTGTGTGAAATTGAGAGAGCAACTAATCCCACTGAACATTTGCTTCAAAATATGTAAATTAACTGCTGCTACAAGAACAAATATGAGATGATGGCACTAAACTTGCAATTTAAAAGAAAATAAGTAAAATGATATTTTACAGATTCAAAAGTACATCGATCAAAAAACAGAATGCAACTAGCTTTTTTAAAGAAAAGTAATATGATGTTAAACATATTTAGTTCTCAGACAAAAGGGTGGTAAATAGGAGAACATAAAAACAGGACTGCTAGTTTCAGATGAAAAAGGTAAAGATTTCCTTTTTGTATTATACTAAGTGAACAAGATGCACTCTAAAACAGAATTTCAGCAATTTGACTTATCAAAAACAAAACAAACTAATAATAAATAACGATATGCCACATCAAACAATAGCATAATACTTCAGAACTGTTACTATAAAAAAAAAGAGAACTTCATGTTCCTCTTCTACAGACTAAGTGAACAAGATGGTCTCTAAAACAAAATAAAACTGAATTTCAGCAATTCGACTTATCAAAAACAAAACAAACTAATAATAAACTCAAATTTCATTTGAAAGTGATTTGCCTAATGTGCACAATTACAGCATTACTTCATAAAAGTTTCCTCATGAATGACAAATACTACTAAAAGACTCATAACATGAGATTTAAAAGTACCTGTTAGGCTCAATGTCATATGCCTTTAATGAAAACATTTGTTAGCACCTAAACTTATGCACAAGTTATTCAATGTTTTACTAAACATTTGAGATTTTTTGTTTCGAAAAATTTCCACTCCTACCTAGGCCATTCTGTTACATAAAAAGACTTACTTAAGTAGCAACACACAATTTTAATTGCTAATGGAACAAGTGAAATATTCTTACAATACACATAAATTTTGCATAGCCAGCTTACTCTGATATGTCCCAATAAACTGTGCCTAATCACTAAACGAATATGAATGTTTATGCTTTTCTTCTTTATAATTTTTACAGGATGAACAGTGGATTAAGTCACTATAACTATTTAGCCGGCCAATGGCAGGAAATTTACAAACCACACTGCATGACTTTGCTTTAGAGTTCTGTTTAAAGTTGCATAATTTTCTACATAACTACTAGAACTGTAATTACTCTTACTGTTCCACTGCCAACTTCTGAGTTATTGGAGGTGATGGTTTACCATATCTTTCAAATTACTAATGGCAATGAACTGGAACCTATTGCATATATACCTCTTCATCACAGTGAGTTTTTGTTGGTACAACTTCAAAGCTTTACAAATGTTCTGTGAGAGAGATAGAGAGGCTCATTCAAAATATAAGTTGGGCAGATGGTAAAATTGCTGGCTGTTCTGAATCACCTACATTTTCTTTGTTGCTGTTTTCTACCTGCCTTACGAGTTGTAACATGCCCTTTTCTGCAGAGCTTCAGTTTCTTCTTTGATCCTTTTTCCTCAACAACTTCCTTGGATTTTGTTTTCGCTTGGAAGAACTAATAATTTTATCTTCTGCACTCATAGAGTCATTATGAACTAAAGTTTTTTCATCATCAGAACTAGATACTAAATTAATAATTTCAGGTGAGTGTAAAGCCTTGGGCTTCACAACACAGTCATCTCCAGTATCAGAAGATTGTGGTGGTATATGCATGCTGGAAAAACATTTTTTAGACTGTGCTGTACGAATCTGCAGTCCTGAGGTACTTGGTCCAAATTCGGCACCTAGGTCCAGAGACTCTTGAAGTCTGGATGAGGAGAGAGAATTCCCTGACAAAGTAATTTTTGATGACCGCGAAGAAGTTGGCAACACAGAATACAAAATATTACTCTCCTGTTTTTTTTTAAACGAAATTTTAGGTTTTGTTTTTGAGGGCTTTTTAATCTGTCTACAAATTTTATCTTCACTTTTAGAGGGAGAAGATGATACAGCAGATGCAAGCATTTCGTAAACAGCATGTGTATCATAGTCATCCATATCCAGAAACGAAGATGCGTAATTGAAAAACTCGTGTATAAAGTGGTTGGTGCGCTGCTGTAAATATGGCTCGATGTGAATATGAAATTCTTCACTGCAGATATCATAACGCTGTATAAGTTCTAAAATCAATTCTAAGAGAAATGTAACTTGACTATGACAATTATGTAATAATACTGATAGTTCACGGCTCAGCCATTGCACTAACTTATGGCAGGATGCTGGATTTTGCTGATAAAAGTTTGTAGAAATAATGCAATATTGAGGATTTCTTATACTTGACGGTTTCACCAACAAACCAATTTCGTAGATATGCCTTCTAAAGGTGCTAGTTGATTCAAAATCGTGAGCAAGAGGAAACATCATCACATGAAAAATCATGCTCTGTGAACAGTCAGTAAAATTATGTTGGGCAAATTGCTTCCCATCTTCTTGGCTGGCCATAGTTCAGTATCTAGAAAAACAAGTACAAATATAAATCATGGTGATAGTGCTTATGAAAAATTAATTACACTTAGTGACATGTGAGTCAAGCAAGACAAAATAATTAACAGTTTGTATCATCATCAAACATTTTCAATTCACTGCTGAATGAAGGTATTTCCAAGTCTTTTACACAAATCGCTGTCTTCAGCATGAATGTGATACTTTGGAATTTCATTCACTTATCTCCCACACAGCCTTCTTCTGGATCTTTTCCTGTTCCTTGGGTTCCAGTATAATATTTTAGTTGTCCAACAGTGGCCAGTTCTAGAAATATGTCCATCCCATTTCCACCAGAGGGTCTTTACTTGGATCATGATGTCATCCACTGTTATCATTTTCCTTGTCCACGAGTTCCTTTTCCTATCTTTCTTATTTAAAAAAAAAAAAACAGCCTGCATCTCCGTGCTTCTTGGAGTTGTGCACAGCCTCTGCATATATTTTTAGTTAAGGTCTATGATCTATAACTAAAAACTAGCTTGCTCGATATCTATTGTCAAAGATAGATAATCAGTGTTTGCTCTGGCTTTTTTAAAGTTTTCAGCAACCCATTCACAAAATTCATTTTTTTTTCATCGAAGTGTTATAATGGTACAAAAAGGTTATCGGCAAAACTTTTTCACAAATTGCGAAGAATGCAATCAGCAGCACAACCCCTAGAAGTTGGCATCAGTTACTTCTAAATTTTCCTTGTCAACCTCTAATTCTCCAGTTCCTGTAAATGCATTGTATGTGAATTGTTTTCTTTGAGTTCATCCTTAATCCCACTTTATTACTCTTTGTCATCAAATCCTTGGATCATATTCTGCAGTAGTACTTGCAAAAACAACGGTTCCATCAGCAAAATGTTCTCCATTAATTTTTACCCTCTTGTCTACCTGGTTCAATGATTAAAAGACATTCTGCAATGCAGCATTGAAGCGCTTTTGAAGTATAGTGTCACATTATCTCAGTCAGCCATAACTGGATGCTTTCTATGCTGCGTTGAGGGTAAATGCCCCATACGAAAATCCAATTGGATATAGGGAAGGTAAGTGGAGCATGCACAGCCAGCCAGCTTCTAAAGAAAGTACTTCTTTGTTTACATTGTAGAAGCTGGAAAGCCCAGATAAAATTGCATAACGAAAACAATAAAACAAAGAATAAAAGAAAAAGAAAACTCAAATATTTGATTTAAAATTCGGATTTTGGACGTTTGTGGTGTAATCTGTAGTTCGGTTATATAATATTTAGGATTTTTTGCAGTCAAAACTCCATATTTTGAGAGCACTTGTCGGTACGCAGATGGCCAAGCATGCAAAACCCATGCCTGACCTAGGATAGGCCAGAGCTAGATTTTGCTGCCAGATTAGAGATAACATTTTAGTTTACAAAATGATGACTGGCTTGTTTGTTCATTACTCCCACTCCCACCAGTGATCACAATTTCACTTCACACATCAACAACGAGAATTAATCCCCCCACTCCCCACCCAAAAAAAAATCCAGATGTATTTTTACTGCCCCAAAAATTATCTATCCAGATTTAAAAACTGACCTGTAGATTTTTTTCCCCCTTGACTGTTCAATACAGCAGTTGCACCGTCAATAATGTAATTCCTCCCTCAGTCTCCACTCGAGCTCTGCTAGCCTGGCAAATGACAGCTACAAAAGTGCTGTAGGGTGTGTGTGTCTGCAATACCAAACAAAATGCAGGGAAGGCAACATTTTTTGTTAGCTCCGAAGGTTTGTGGACAGTGTTGTCAAATCATTACAACACTAAATCCTACTGACAACACTCTGTTATATCCATTAAAAGAACAATGTGAAATGCCATGGATTTTAATTCTGAAGTGTACAGATAAGTTACTTCTAGCAAATGAACAGAACCGAACTTGACAAAGCAGACTGTATTTTTTATTAAAAATATGAGAGACTGAGATAATTTTCCCATACCTGCCAAGTTCTATGGTTTAACCGTAAAATTTACGCAAATTGTACTTGTTTTACAGAAAGACACATTTTACAGATTTTTTTTTTCGGAATAGATTAGGGTCATATATATAATACATATTTAAATATATTACCTAAACATTTTTCGAAGAGAATAATTATCTCAAAGGACTATGACACGTGCATGTTTTTGATTGCCCTGATCATAATTTTTTCCAACCCTATCTCATCTCATCCAATTTGGAAAGACTCTGAAATAAACTTTGTAAGATTAATATTAGCGATAACGAGAGAGAGAGAGAGAGGAAATTGCTTCTTAAAGGTACTTCAGCATACTGACACAAAATTAAGTTCAAAACCATTTTTAACTTAAAGTAAAAAGTCACTGCAATATATCGCTTGTAGCTGCACTTTCACGGTTACAAATTAATTATTTTTTCGTATATGTAGCCTAATGACTGTATTTTAATTGTTATAAGTGAGAAATACTGCCAAACAGTGGCGTTTCCTGACACAGAACTAAAGGCGTTGGCACAGATGGAATAATGTGTTAATTCTCACGACCCCCACCACCTTATGTCTTTTCTTCCAACAAATGTTTCAATGTTGCTCCGAGCAATTTACGGGTAACATTAGAAAAGTCTGAATAAAATTGAATCAAGAAATAGTGTTCATTACATAAGCAATAGGAAGGCACCTAATCAAGTACATTAAGCTACTTAAATATGTATTTACGAAAATAAAGTAGAAATAATTACATAATAAAAATTCAGAAAAACAAAGTGATTATTTACGGTCATTTGAATTCCAGTTACATTCTTCGTTCGGCATTAATCAACCTCTTCAACATTTCCTTGTTCTTTTTAACTTTTTCATTGTGCAGCTCGATTTCAACCCTTCTTTGGGAATCGAAATGAATGTCAATTCTAGTAGGGGATGCAATAAATCTGGTGAATTTAAAAAAAACACATTAAAGATGAATTTCAAACTCACTGTGTTTCTTCACTGCAGTATTCAAATTATTCAAGTCCTCATACCCTTCATGATTCCAAACAGTTTTCTTATTTGAGAACAACAAGCATGTCCAACAGTAAAATTTGTTATCCACATCACATCCGCAAAGCCAGTCTGAAATTTCGTAGAGCTCTTTACGAAAATGTCTCTCAAAACCTCTTCCAGCGCCATTTTTTAGTTTTACACGTGTTAATATTGTGAGATTAGGACATGGTCGGCCACTGTCAATTACTTGTTTCTTTTCTGTGTATGAGAGCGATGAAAAACTACTGTTTAATAGTTTTTTTATTACACTTTCACTATCCATCTTAAATCTTAAAACAACCGAATCCCCAACTTCACTGTGCAAGCAACAATACAATCGTGCGGAACACAGAGACAAATTGAACTTAAGCAAAGCATGTAAGCGTTGAAACTGCATACAATGCCTTCGCTGGCTTTCACACTTATGTGAGCCGGGTAGAAGAGTCTCTTAAAGCAGCGGAGATACTGTGGGGAGATCGTTGCAACAGCTTGGTCTTATCTGGCTGTTTCTTCGGTCCGGACTCTGGACCCCACAGCCTACACGTCATTCGAAACGGAGAGAACGTTAGCGCGACGAACATTTCATAAAAAACAAAACAAAAAACCATTCTACTGTGATAGATGAATTATAAAGAAATCCTTCTTTTTTGTAATTTTCTTTGGGCGTTGACACACAACTTGCACACCCAGAGAAAACGCCACTGCTGCCAAACACTTTATTTGCATAGCATATGAAATCGATATAAGGTTCTCATAATGAATCTGTTTTTAATCGACATGCTTGATACATTTAATCAGTACGTTTGATACATTAGTCAGTCTGACATATTGATTATAAACGTTCACTGAATTCTTTTATGGATTTCAATTCTTGAAAGTTGGCAAGTCTGTTTTTCATTACAACCTATTGCAGTACTAAATTGCATGTGTAGGAAGAATTATAGGACATATGTCATCTTTGCTGCAGAGATAAAAATGCATATTTTTAACCTTAGCAATTACATCGATGAGCCATTCCATTATGACCACCCACAGCCTAGAGGAATGAGCGTGCCTCGAGACTGAACGGTGGCACAGGTGAAGTTCACAGAGCAGTATATATACAACCTGAGGACCGGCTTTCGATTAGTAGAGTGTTCGGAGTCAGACTGGAAAAAGTTGCCGATTTATCACAGTTTGATAAAAGACAAATTGTGATGGCATGGTTCTTCAGAAGTATGATCTAAGAAACGGCACGGCTTGTGGGTTGTTCACATGCCACTGTAGTGAGTACATATCAAAAGTGGTGCACAGATGGCTAAATTACGAACTACCGTCCAGCTGTGTGTTGTCCGCAGCTCATTGATGCCAGAGGGGAGCCGAGACTGTAGCACATTGTTCACAGCGACAGCAGGGCCAACAGTGGTGATCAGGGCAAGGCGTCACAGCACAGTTCATTGCAGCCTTCTATGCATGGACCTGCGTAGCTGAAGACCCAGCTAAGTCCCCATGCTCACTGCACGTTATCACCAATAATGCATGAAATTGGCCCAAGATCATCGATTTTAGACTGTGCATAATTGGAAGAAAGTGGCCTGGTCTGACGAATCAAGATTCCAGGTGCATCATGTGGATGGCCAAGTGGAGATACACCGATTACCATGGAGGCTATGGCACCTGGATGCACTGTTGGCCAGAAACAGACTAGCAGTGGCGGTGTTGTGCTGTGGGCGATGTTTTCTCAGGACACTTTAGACATCATTATCCCAATAACACAATCCCCGACAGCTGTCAGGTATCTGAACATCATTGTGGAACAAGTTCACCCTTTCATAGCAACTGTGTTCCCTGCTAGTGATGGCCATTATCAACAGGATAATGTACCATGCCACACTGCACTGCCAGAATCGTCAAGGAGTGGTTCGGGGAACATGCTGGGGACTTTCTCTTAATGCCCTGGCCTTTAAATTCACCTGACATGAACCCAATCGCACATTTGTGGTTCGACTTGGGAAAGCGGGTTCACGCTAAATCGCCACCACCCCAAAATGTACAGGAACTGAAGGACATGCTGTTGACATTATGGTACCAGATACCTATCGCCACCTCATCTAATCGATGCCTCGCCGAGTGGCCACTGTTTTGCTGGCTAAATGGGGTCCTACAAGTTATTAGGTAGGTGGTCATAATGCATAATGCAATGGCTCATTGGTGTATTACTCTATTCTAAATTTTGCTGTACTTATTAAAATAACTACGTGTCCTAAGAACAGACTTTTTAATTGTAAAGCATATATTTTTAATAGAATTAAAAAAAAAGTTTTTTAGAAGTGAGAATTTTAATGGCAGTCATTTGCAAACTGGGGGGGGCACAGTGGTCTAACTCAATGCGGACTCCTGACCACTCGTCTGAAATGGCCCAGGGTTCAAATCCTGGTGGGGCGTGGATGTTGTGTTTGGCTTACGGCACTGGCTCTCTCTTCTTCCCTGGAACCGGTGGCCCTAAATTAGGGATGGGCGACTGCTTATAGCCCATCAAGATGGTCTTTAAACCCCCAAACAAAAAAAAAAGGGGGGGCTCTAGAAATCACAAAATAGTTCCTAAAAATCATGTGAACAAGTATCTTTACTCCCTGTACAAATACTGCAACCATTGCCTCCATATTGAAGATTTAAATTAGGTAATAAAATGAAATCAAATTTGATTTTAGAGAAAGTCAAATTTGATTTGCACTCTTAAAGGGAATTCCCTCTAAATGTAGGAGACATTTGATTTAGATTTAACAAAAATGTAGCCTCTTGCTTCCCCATCATTGCAGTGTCCTGTTCCTATCCAGTTGAAAAGATGAAACTCTAAAATGTTGAAATAAAAGTTCACTTTCACTCTTTCATCTTTCCTGTTAGCCTAAATATGTAAGCATGACAAAGATCACAGATCGAAATGGAAGAACATTATTAACCAATACTGTTTATCAATATTTTACTGAAATAAAACAACTATATTATATGTTGGAAGTCTAAAATGGGCTGGAAACAGGGTGGCTACAAAATCATGAACAAAAAATTCCCTGACTTTTTCAGTTTTCCAGGTGAAAATGCACTTTTTTCCCTGACCAATGCATACAAAACAGAAAAGTTAATGAATACAAGGCAAATAATAAAAAAACTTTTTTACTTCTATTTTTACAAATGAAGTCAACTCTTGATAACTCTTAACTTTGATAACACTGAATTTCTGATAACCCCCCCCCAAAAAAAAATTCCTTGCAAGTGCTCTAGGCACATAATGAAGTTATGGTCTTGATAAGTCAAAACAAATGTCAGTGGCCAATGTGATAACACAAAATATTCTTGTTTAAAAAATAGCCCATAAAATGCAAACAAACAACATAAGGATTTGATGCACAACTCATTCATAACAATAGACAACAAAAGCAAACATTCCACGCTGACCACTTTAACCTTGGAAAGTGACCTCCCTCTGAAATAATTCTGCCACCACTGAGCCAGGGACAGACTGCAACTACACTCCTTGCAGCACATCTTCAATTTCCACCAATAAGTAATCAAACAGAATGTCAGACTGACATCTTACCAGTCGACCTAATAGACAGATGGTGTTCAGTAGCACTTTTTGTTGCATATTCTTGTTCTGAACAAATTCAAGTTTTGTTTCATAAAACTTATTTTCCTAAACTTGTGGCTTCAAATCATCACAAGTTGAACACATTGTCCTTTGCTGATAAAATCAGTTATTAAAGATGTTGAAGGCAGCCAAAAAAAAAAAAAAAAAAAATTGTACAGCATTTTGTAATATTAGAAAGCACAATGTCTACAATTCTAAAGAATAAAAAAGTGATTTATATTCTTTTTTTTTTTTTTTAAAGGAAGCCTCATCAAAAAGAAAAAAAAAAAAAGAAATGTGCAGAGTATTAGAATATTTGAGGGATGCTTAATGGAAATGAAATGTGTATTCAGGGTAGAGATAAAAATGTGAATTCAACACATAAAGATAAAAACCAGAATTCCACAATGCTTGACAGCCAGGAAATCCAAGAAAGCAAACGCACAGTGCACGAACCTCCACTTACCATATGATCATACTGCCTCTAAAATTGCAGTTTAAGACAAGATAAGACCAAAGAGGGGGGGGGGAGCTGAACATTTGAACTGGTGAAAAATCAAAACAGACAGCAAGAATGCAGACTACTGTTAGTCTGTCTTTTGTTGACTCTGCAACTGCACAGCATCGATTGCTTAATTTTTCTTTCTGCTGCTATCATTCTCTCCATACTTCTTCATTGTTGCCTTTCTTGATTTTTGTGCCCTCTGATAACAACCATCAGCCTGAGGACCATGAGCACATGATATCAAAGCTTCAATTATTTCAGATAAATGGTGTAACTTTGGGAACATTAATTACTTTTGAACACCATGCATCATCAGTTTTTACAAATTTTCCAACTTCGTCATTTCCGTTTTCAGGAATTTCCTTCTTCCCTTATCAAGATTAAATGCAAAAACTTATGGGGCGGGGAATATAACGGGGGGGGGGGGGCAATAAGTGATTACGGGAATTCCGTCCGACTTTCGGTTTTGGAAATTTTTCTCCTAATTTCAAGACGAAAATGCAAAAATTTATGCAGTAAAATATTACTTAAAAATACTGGACACAGGCAACATCGCGAGAAAAAAGAAATTACGATTACGGAAAAAATCTGAACTCTGTCGACTTTCCGTTTTCGAAAGTTTCGTAAAGATGGAATTCCGTCCTCCGACCGAACATCTACCCCCCCCCCCCCCACACACACAATTCTGTTTACTTGTGTATCGATCTCCTGAATGGCAAACATAACGAAAAAGGCGGAATTTCTCGAATTCGCGAAGAACTCAAGCCTGAAGATAGGAGGCAATTTTCGCGGCGTCTAACTTCCGTTTCCACAAATTCTTGCCTACAGTTTCAAGCTGAAAAAAGAACATATATGCCATAAAATGATATTTAACAAGAATACTAGGCACAAACGCAACATCCGGAGAGAAAAAATTACGATTAGGGCAAATTCTTTTTACTCCATTTAACTACTGTTTTCGAAAGCTTTAAAACACGAAATATAGTCTCCAGACGGAAAATGACCCAACCTCCAAATTCTCTTCAGTTTTGCATCAATGATAGCGATCTAAATGACGACTAAAATAAAATAAAAAAATCTCTGAGAATTCCGCGTATCCGGTTAAGAATCTTTTATATATCATAAAATAATAGCAAAATATGTTTTTTAAACAAAATAAAAATTCGTAAAATCCGTAGTTAGACAACTAAATCTGTAGAAAATACGAACATTCCGAGGTAATTGGCATGCAAAACAGTTGTATAATCGACACCACGTGATCCGCACCTATCATGTGAATCGTAATTTCCGACAGAAAACTGCGATTCACAGGACCGACTTAGAAATTCAAAGATGCAAGAAAAAAAGGATCGTCTTATTGAAAAAGTAACTGTCATTTTGAAGTACTTTTGTGTTACTTTTAAGTAAAAAAAAAACAAACTAAAATCGTTAGCTGTTGCCGCATTATCGCAGTTCATTAGTTAGACTAAAAAATCCGTTGAAATTGCGGACAGTCCATAGCATTGTCTTATTTCTGAATAGGCCTACGTTTCAACTGAATACCGAAAAAACCTTAACTAATACAATCAGCGCACCAAAACTAGGCGATGCGATTCGCAGAATGGCTACACGCTACGAAATAAGCTCCGCGCGATTCCCGAGAGTCACGGATTCTCACACCGCGTAGGCTTCCGCACGCGCAAATAGTAACGCCTTCCTAGCGTCATATTTTCTGTCAAAATACTTCTAAGTAAAATAAAAAAATATATATTCTTACAAACTCTTTGCAGTCTTCGATCTCGCTGTTACGTTATATATTATTCTGTTACCACATTTTCGGTACTTTCCCAATAACACCACCACTCCTGTCAATTACCTCGCGGACTTTTTAAAACGACGCACCGTTTTTTTTTTTTTTACCGGTGTCCGCAGCACCTAAATTTATAACCTTTTAATAGATAATCTTACACGACAGAAATTACGGCATTTACTGCAATATATTACGAAATCTCAACTAAGAAGAAAATTAGGCGCCACGGCCTGAATTTTAGGCGCCTGGGCGACCTGGCGCCCGGGATTTGTCGAGCCCTGGACATACCGATAACAGAAGCACAATCTTTTTTTACAACTGAAATCCCGGCTGGTCTTCCGCAAAGGTTGTCTCCTCAAGGTCACTCCTAAAACCGAACCAACCAGAGGAAATGCGAAGCGTATGTAACATCGCGATCTTCGATGACGAACTTTTGTAACCAAACAATCAGAAGGAAAAAGAAATAATGCACACAGCGGGCATCCGTCCGATGCAAAAGGTACTTCAAAGCACACAAAGTAAATAATTTATACTATTACACTTCGTAAATAAAAGAGAAAATAAGACCTATAAAACCAGTGGCGGCTTGGCTCCTGGTAGGAAAAATAGGTGAAGAGCTACAAGAGCAATATGAAAAGATATCTACTGTCTTCAATAAAAATCAGTTAATGAGAACTTGCCTATTTTTTTATATATTAGATCAATTCAGCTCCCTTTAAAGCTGGAAATTTGTCGATTATGTCGTCATAAAATGGCTGTTTCTTCGTGACATCAAGAAAATGTCTTTCTGAATGGAAGTATTTGCCAAAGAAGCAAGTTTATCTGGAGAAATGTGTTTCTTGAGTAAGTTTGTATTCTTTTAAGGCAAGAAAAACTTCTTTCCACTGAAACACTTGCAGATGCAATTGTTAAAATCCGGGAAACCAATTTATAAGCTTCTGTTAAAATTCCTTTATCTCCATGATGCACTCGAAAAGTTCATGAGTCGATATATTCCTTAATTTTTCATCAGCATATACAAGACTTACACAGTGCGTCAAAGGAATTTTTAAGAGTGGGTCTGTAAAATGAAATAGAAACAAGAAATTATAATTTGTTTTGGTTTGTTATTCGAAATAAGTCCCTCTGGCTTCAATACACTTGTTACAGCGATTTAATAATGATTCAAATGCCTGTTCCAGTTCACTTTGCGGAATTGCCACCAAAGCACGCGTCGAAGCTATTTGTATGGTCGAAATATCATCAAAATAACACCCTTTTAACGCCATTTTAAGTTTTGGGAACAAAGAAAAGTTGCAGGGTGCTAAATCAGGCGAATACGATGGATGATTCAACACACAGGCGTTATTTTTTGCTAAAAATCTTCGAACAAGAAGTAAGGTGTGACTGGGTGCATTATCGTTCAGCAAACGCCAACTGTTTTCATCTCTATATTCTGGACGAATGCGACGAATTCTGCCTATAAAACGCCTCAAAACATTTATATAAAACTCACCAGTAATTGTTTGTTCACTTGGAACATATTCTTTGTGGATAATACCCTTACTATCGAAGAATGTAATGAGCATTGTTTTGATTTTCGATGGAACTTTTCTTGTTTTTTTGGCTTGTGGCGAGTTTTTTCACTTCCATTCCGCACTTTATCGCTTTGTTTTAGGATCATATTGAAAACACCATGTTTCATCACCAGTAATAATCGATTTTAAGAAGTTTGGATCATTTTCAGCGGCTGAAATGATGTCTCTGCAATGTGCACTTCTCCTTGATTTTTGTTCATTGGTATAAGCTCCGCGCGATTCGTGTGTGGAACAAATTTAGCACAGACTCTTGTTTTGCCCAAATCTTCATGCAGTATGGTTCAAATCGTTTCTTTGTTGATGTTTAAAGACTCTTCCATCATTCTTAGTGATGCACATCGATTGTTTGCCACGAAATCATGCACTTTTTCAATAATCTCAGGTGTCCTAGATGAACTTAGTCTTCCGGAATCATTATCATCTTCTAGCGTCTCTCTTCCGTCCAAAATAAGTTTGTGCCACAGGAAAACATTTTATCTACTTAAACAAAATTTACCATAAACTTGTTTCATCATTTGGTACGTTTCCGAGGCACTTTTGCCAAGTTTTGCGTTAAGTTTAATAACAGCCCTTTGTTCCATCTTAATAATTCAACATGAAAAAAATTTTACTTCTCTAATGAACGGCCATTTTCGTTTGAGTTACTTTTAACAACTGTGCAGTACTTTTGGCAGAATGCAAGCAGATGGTCACGGTTTATAACGCATTCGCGATTACCCTGGTGGCACCACCGTAGGCTGAAATCTAGCGCCAGCCTTAAAATTTCTTTGATGCACTGTGTAGTTCATTTTTAAGGCTCTGGTGTTAGTAAATATTTTTCCGTAAAAATGTTGTAGATTTTCAAAAGTGTGAGAGGGAAAGCATGAATTAAATTGGTCAAATTTGGTTGTGTCAGCAAGACAGGGAAATTGAAGTTTAAGTTTCTCACTGTCTTGAAATCTTATATCCATTTCCATAAGAATGTGGTACAAAATTTCAAAATACAATTGTTTATATTTTTAAAAATTGTTTCTTGTGTAAGAGCAGCATATTCCCGTTTAGATTTGCTTATTTCTGTGATTTTGCTAGCTTTTCCAAACAGTGTTTCAAATACCTAGTTCCTTTTATGGCTAAAAATTTCATAAGTTTTTTGTTTTTAATTTAAGTAACACAGTATATGTCTAGTGATTTTTTCTGCAAAATTTCGAATAATAGATTGGTGAACCAAATATTTCATTAAATACTATTTCCAAAAATGTAAATTCAAAAGTGTTCATATCATTTAAAAACCCTTGGGCAAGTTGAATTGATTTTTTGTCTGATTGGTCACTATTTATGAGAAATTCGAATACTTCCTTCAATTTATACCAATCTTCAACTATTACACTTACTAACTTCGAAGTGGAGGACCATCGAGTTTCTGTTATGGTTGGCATGCCTCTTGCGGTTGTTGATGTGAGTGCATTGTTTTTTCACCACTCAGTGAAGCGATCGCTTTGCTGAGTGGTGAAAAAAAACAAAGGAATTACACTGAGGCTTGCAAAAAATATTCGACACTTAGAAATTTTAGAAAAACTCTGCTGTAATACAAGGTTCAAACGATGTACTGAGCAATAACAAAAACAGATTGAGAAGCTTTATGCTTAATTTTTTCTGGAGCCCAGTCAAGTGCCCAGACATTATGCTTGCCCCATCTTAACATTGTCCTATTGACTTGTGTTGATAATCAAACTGTTCCAAAATTTTGTCTAGCATTTTGTATAAAGCTTCTGACGTTCTATCTTCACTCACACCACGGAAACCCAAAAATCGCTCAACCAATAACCTTCCGCATCAACAGATCTTATTATTAAAGAGCACTTGGAAGTCTGGTTATGTCTTCCCATCTACTTGAATATAAAAGCATTGAACTTCATTTATTTCATTTTTGACGTTATCGTTTATATATTCAGAAATACATTCAATTAATTCGTTTTGAATAGTTTTTGAGTCACCTGTGAAGACATTTTTTATCGTTTCATATTGATTTTGAATTTTAAAGGACTTCTTGATATCAACAGTGAAAGCAATTCCTTGAATTTCTATGATTTATCGAGTCAATGCCTTCGTCATGGTCACGGAATACTAGTTATTGTTTACTCAAACACAGTACTGCATCAATCATTGTCTGCAGGAAAAGTCTATTTAAACGAACGCTTTCGTTGAAATGCATTTTCAAAAGCCTAGCATTCTCCCTCAGGGCATCGGCAATGGTGTTCTGATTCTTTTCAAAATAATTTAGCATTAATTCGCATTTTCAGGTGTTCGCTAGAATCACCACGTTTGTAAAGTGACCGTTTTATATTTAAGAAATCTGAAAATTGTCTTTATTCCACGCCGAATTTTATTACTAAAATATATAAGCAGGGCCAACAAAATAAAATTTGTAACACAGAAGGGCTACAAAGCCATTTATATTCAGTAAACCAACAATTTTTAAAATTAATATTGTAAGATTTACCGCTCTTCTTAATTTCTTTCTTGATGACAATTGTCAGTGAATCCATCGGTTGTCCTTGAAGTAAAATGTCTCTTTTATTTTCAACTTTCTACCAATTGAACGGAGTTTGCAATAAATTACAGACAATGCCGTTCACAGGATACATACTGAAAACTAAAACTATCACTATCAGTTAAACTGTACAGGAAACTAAAGTAACTAATAAAGTTTTTAACAAACAATCACAAAACACGAAAAAACATATCTCTTTCAGAAAGTATGTACCAAAACACCGCAAGAAAAAAAATTCCTAGTGGATTGCAAAGAACCCTTGGCAATCCATCCTGTTCCACTGCGATCTCTTCGAAAGGTCACGACTCCAGGTGCAGAGCCTTGAAGTCTCATTATAAAACACTTCACTTGCCCCGGCAGATAGGGGAGGGTGACATCACAGTTACCATGGCAACTCGGACGAAAACTGCAGACTTCCAAGCATTCTCATTTTAGCTCTTCACTTGAACTGTTTTGCGTATGAGGACTTGTTTTCCGTATTGAACGCGCATTGTGAAGTGATATCTAATCAAAATTTTGGGTGTTTTGGCACTCAAAGGCAAAAAAAGAATATATTATATGAAACTATTAAATAAAATCTTATTTCAAATAAAATAGGTGAAGAGGCACTTCACCTACTTCACCTGAAAAGCTGCCACTGCTATAAACATGAATTAAAAACAATCTGATTCCGAAATTGTTTTCTTCCTTTTTTTTTTTTTAACACATTATTATATCTCTTTTCAATTTTTTTATCATGTGCACACATAATTCAGTCTGAATGATGTATATTTACAACAACATGTAAAGCCATTCCAGAAACATCGTGCTGGCATTAGGGGCAGATGCGGAATTGTGGATTGACTGAACAAGGGTGCGTTGGGGCCTGAGTCAAAGAAAACATGACCATTTAGACAATAAAACTACATCGTTTTAATGAAATAGTATGCAGGCATAAAAAGCCTGCAAATATATTTGGCTAACACAACATCCAATGTTTTATTATTTTATCGCTGACAAGATGAGCTAGGACGACGGAAATAAAAATTCCAGACTTTGTTCGATTTGCCACAAATTTCCCCGACTTTTGTATGACTTTTCCTGACTTTTCCATATTTTCCAGGTCTGTCGCCACCCTGGGAAATGAGCCAAACCTTAAACATTCAAGCTGAAATCGAGACAAGCCAAACCTGGCTATGGAGGGTTGTAAGTTATAACATCTGAAGTGCACTAGGCCTTAACTATCAAGTTTCAGTTAGATTTTTATATCAGGGTTTAACGACTACCATGAGCAACTCTGAGGGCTATAAGCAGTTTCCTGTCCTTAATTTTGGGCCACTGATTCCAAGGAAGGGAGAGAATTAGCACTGTAAAACAAACACACAAACTATGCCTCATCCAGGACTCAGAAGCCCCATCTTAGATGAATGCATAAAATTCTTCAACCAATCGGAGTTAAGCCGGCATTATATTTAAAGTAGGGAGCACTTAATCACCAGAGTAGCCCCATGGATTTCCAATGGCTGATTTCTTCCCAAGATGCAAAAACCTGACCATGGCAAAGGTTCTACCTTGTCAAACATGGTGACTACTGTTTCAAAGCACTCTAGTGGTAATGTGACAATTCTGCATGGGTAGTTTCAGTGTCAATCTACTCCTAAAAGAACAAAGAAAGTAGCAATTGTTAAAAGCAAATGATATTCATGTTTCTTTAGGCAGGTAGTCAGAAACCTTCATCTCTGGCCACTGGGCTGGATCAGGCATTCCAAATTAAATCCTGTGCAGATCTCTGGTTGAATCTAAGGTAGCAGGCTATAAATTTTTAGTATAAATATATGTAGGCTATTCCCAAAGTACATGGACTGGCAGCACTGCTCTGCTTTGAAGAAGTCACGTGTTTCAAGAGGGAGAAAATTTTCCCATTTGTGCTGTGTTAGTTTAAGTGAAAGCAATGCACAGTCTTTCTTTGTGGATGTAGTGTAATAGTTCACATGAAGTGTGTATTACAATCATGGATGAGCACAATATATGGCTAATTACCAGACAAAGAATCGCAATTGAATTTTGTGTAAAGTTATGCAAAAGTGGCCAGGAAATGTTTCACATTATTCCAGAAGTGTTGAGCAAGTTCGCTGTATTCAAGTGTTAAAAGCATTTCAAGGATGGCAAACACAGTGTGTAGAATAATCAGTAAAGCGGGCATCCAACAATATCAGTGCCAAAAGAAATGTGAAAGCCAAAAAATTATTGAAAGACAGTAGACATTTATTGATTCGTGATTTGGCACTGCAGTTGAATGTTGGTGTAGCAAGATGTCATGAAATTGTAAAGTTACACCTGAAGAAGTCTCATGTTTGTGCAAGGTATGTGCCATGTGATCTTACTGAAAAACAAAAACAATGACATGTTGAACTTTGTCAAGCATTTCTTCAAAGAGTGGAAAAAGATTCTGACTTTTTGAATGGATTAATAGTCACCATAGACAATTCTTGGATAAAAGCATTTTGATCAAGAATCAAAACAACAGTTAAGCATATGGAAACACACCAACTTACCACCCCTCCAGAAATTCCAAGTTTGTGGTTCTTCAAAGAAATTGATGTTGATTTTGTTTCTGATGCCCGTGGGATAGCATTGTAGCATTGGTTCCTGAGAAACAAACTATTAGTTCACAATATTATGCTCACATTTTGCCAGTTCACCTGAAGGGAGCAATGCACACGAAAAGACTGGAACTGTTTAATCAGGAATGTTTTCTTCTTCAGGATACTGTGAGGCCACATGTGTCCCAAGTAGCAATGCAAGCACGGGCATATTTAGAGGGGGCCAGGAACCTTGCTACCCCCACAAGTGTTTGGTTAAAATGTGACTTACAAAAAAAAAGTGCCCTAATTTTAAAAAATGCATCAACTTAATTTTTTCTTCCATTTTTCATTAACTTTAATTTTGTTCTGGTAGATTTCAAAAAGCTTCCATTTTTTGTCAGCCCCCTGAAAAAAAATTCTATATATGCCCCCTGAATGCAAGCTTTGGAGAAAATTGGTGGCCAGCATCTACCACATCTGCCATATAGCCCACATCACGCACTGTGATTTCTAGGCTTTTCCAACATTTAAGGAAGAGTTGAGAGGAAGTTTAAGACAAATGAGGAAGTGAAGGCTGACACATCCACTAACTTAAAGCAACTTTCACAAAATAGACTGCAACAGGTGTTTCAGAAGCTTGTGGGCCGCTGTAAATGGTGTATAGCACATGAAGGTCGCTATTTCGAAAAGCAAGCCCACACCAAACCTCCAAGAAACACAGAAACAGGGACCTCAGTCCATGTATTTTCAGAACAGTCCTCACAGGATGTGATGGAACATGCAATGTTATGTTCCAAAAGAAACTGAAGATACACAGAAGCTTTCAACCCAACTTGAGTATGGATCACCTGTAAGCAACAGCACTAACCTGGTTTCCATATTTGATTTTAAAGTTCTTGATTATGGTTGTTATCTAACGATAGAAGGGATTTCTGAAATGGTGGGGACAAAATAAGGACTATTGGTATTACAAGTTTGAAAAGATGGAAATTTCAATGCTTTCCAGAAAACACCTTCTTTCTTTCTTTCTTTTTTGGAGGTTTAACGACCACCGTGAGCAACTCAATGGGCTATAAGCAGTTGCCCGTCCCTAATTTAGGGTCACTGGTTCCAGGGAAGGGAGCGAGGAAAACACCTTCACTAATACTTAAGCAGCGCCTCCCTGGAAGAACACTGAAAAAATTGCTTGTCATCAATAAAACAGCTTTACATTTTTAGAATAGCATTGAAATTTCTACCTCTTCAATAATATCGATAGCAGGGGCGTATGCAGAAGTTTTTTTTTAGGAGGGGGGAAGTTTCTGAAATCTACCAAGATAAAATGGAAGTTAATAAAAAAAAAAGAAAAAAACATGTTAATAATAAAAAAAAGGTATTTCTTTTTAGTGTTTTTAGGTATATAACATACATATATACCTAAATTAAGCTGATGAGTACATATTAAAAAAAAAAAAAAGTTACAGAAACAAATTTCTCCTTCAGAAATAATGAAATTGATTGGACTCACCTAATTCTTAAAAACTGAGATTTATTATTCTAGGCATATTTCCGAATTTGTCAACGACTTCTTCATCTTCAACTTGAATGTCTCTATGAATAATAGATAATAAAGCTAGCCCATTCAGTCTTGACTCTGATGTACTGTTTCTCGAATAAGATTTCAATCGATGAAGACTGGAAAAGCTTCTTTCCACTGATGCTGTGGTTACAGGAAGAATTGCCTGAGATGTGAAGCAAAATATAAATGTTGGGAAATAAGTTCTTATTGCATGATGCCAAACTTTCAACTGCGTTTTTTGGGCGCACGTCTGCTTTTTCCCTTTCCCATTTTTGACATCATAATTGATACTCGCTTTCTGTTACATCAGAATATCCTAAATCAGATTCATACATTTTCACTGCAGATAATATTTGGGAATAATCATTCTTCACAGCAAAAACTGGTAGAATGTTTTGCAATGAAGTTAGTGTTTCTTTTTGTGATTGAAACTTTTCATTTGATGATTCAATTATATTCATCCACAAAGGGTATAAATATACTTCTGTGGAAATATTCTTCTGGAGTTGAATATGGGACATTGCATCTATTTTTTTGTATACTGCATCTACGTGGCAAAAACTGGTAGAATGTTTTGCAATGAAGTTAGTGTTTCTTTTTGTGATTGAAACTTTTCATTTGATGATTCAATTATATTCATCCACAAAGGGTATAAATATACTTCTGTGGAAATATTCTTCTGGAGTTGAATATGGGACATCGCATCTATTTTTTTGTATACTGCATCTACGTGGAACTTCTTCTGCTACTTTGAGGCCTATAGCCAATGTTTTTACAGCATCATAAATTAAGCTGAAGGATTTTTCTGCTTCAGTTCTCATGCTGTTTAGCAGTGTTGTAACTTCTGATATTTTTTCTAATGCATCGACTAAGTCGATTTGCTTGTTTTGGAAGTTTTCAGATAGGTTGTATGTGATGGACAATATTTTACTAAGGACAAAAGTTGCTACTAGAAATGAAAACTGACATATTGAGTTCAGCAAAGTGTGTGCTTTGACAGATGATTCTGCTGACTCTTCTTGCTCAATCACTTCTAAGAATGATATAATAGGATGCAGACCTTTTTTAAACATAAGAACGGCATCATGCCTTTGGATCCATCGAGTTTCATATAGAGTTTTCAATCTTAACTTTCTTGCAATCAGGTAGCAGTTGCTGGATACTTTCTTTCAAAACACTGGTATGTTTAGCAGAAGCGTGGAAAAACGAACATGTTTCTGATATAACTCCCATTCAGTTTCTTATGCTAGGCATTTTGCTAGCATTCGACAAACATAAGTTCAAGGAATGGGACATGCAATGAGTATATATTGCTTTGGGATATTTTTTCTAATACAGGCCTGCACTCCACGAAACTGTCCTCGCATTGCTGCAGCCCCATCATACCCCTGCTCTCTCATATTGTTCAAATCAAAACCCAATTTCACTAAATTTTCCATTATTGTTGTTGCAAGAGAACAGCCTGTTAAATTTTTCACTGGTATAAAAGCCAGAAAGAAAATCTTCTCTTAATTTCCGTTCTTCATCAAAATACCTGATGCACAGTGAAAACTGTTCTATTTGACTGTCAGTTGTTTCATCTGCCAATACTGAAAAAAATTTTGAATGCTTTACCTTTGCTACAATTTTCTGTTGAATGAGTTCCCCAAAGATGTTTATTATTTCATTTTGTATTACTGAACTTGTATACATGCTATTACCTCCACTAGTTTCTAAATTTTCTTTTAAAATGGCATCTCCTGAATTTGCATGATATCTTAATAAAGTGTGAAAATTGCCATCATTATGTACTGGTTCCTCAAGCGAAATTCTTTCAGAATCAGCTTTTACCCTAAGAGGTATCTGCTGCCTTCCACATAATCTAATTGTTTGCACAAAAGGAAACAACCTTTTCCTGTTGTCAATTATCTCTTGCTTTTTCAGTTTATTCATTTGTAAAATTATACTATCCTGTTTTCTTATGAATTATTGATGCAATATTTTCAGCTGCCAATACAGCATCTTTGTGATATTTATTCTTTTCATGTTTTTCTTTATATTTCCCTCGCATCTTTTAAATCGGTACTAGGCTTTGTAACAAGGCTACTCAAAGTCTGATGTTTGCCTTTACCAGCAACATCTTTTTCGTAAAATAAAACACAATATTTACAGAATGAACCTTCTTTTCAGACGTGAATATGACAGCCACTTATACTCTTCTAGCCATTTAATTTGGAATGTTCTCACATGATTTTTATTGCGACTGGAACAGATTTTTTTAGGGAATCTATATTTCGCAGTAGGTTTCCATATGCTATGTAACAAACCACTTTTTTCTCATCGCTCAAAGAATTAACTAGCTCACTGTTACCTGCATACAATCCTATGTCGTTCGAATCTGAAATGCTTTTAGACTTTTCATTACCATCTGCATCTCCGTCATTCGTCACGAGTATTGGTTGAAGCTCATAATTTTCTGGATTACTCTCGCTTTCAACGCATTGGTTTGGAACTTCAATATCAGTGGGTTCAGCTAGCGTTTTAATTTCCACAGCTCTTTTTTTGTTACAGAAAGTCACCAGACTTTGTTGATGAAATTGTTTCGTTTTTGAAATAACCTCAACAAACTGTTTTAAACAGCTGCAGGAAAGAGCGAATAAATACTGATTTTGAATTACAAGGATACAGACAAAACAGAAGTTTCACTTTCTCACTCCATTTGAAAATGAAAGAATCCACCCACATGGCCAACGCATAGCTCGGAACAAGTAAAGTATCAAAACAGGTGGCTAGGCAGTGAAGTGAGGGGTCGAGTGTCACTGCACGTGTCCTAGTAATGACCGGCGCCAGGCAGAGAGGAGCGGTGACATGTGACAACATCCCTGGTCTGGTCAATTAGGAGTTGGAGCCTCAAAAACCTACAGCCGTCTTCCTGACCACGGATATGAGCCACCCTTCTTTCTCTGACCTCTGTCTCCTTCGCGCAATGATTTTTCACTGAATCCGTATGTAGCAGTTGGATTTTTCCAGCAGTAAATATTCATGATTCAGACACTTTTCTCATAACACAAATTTTGATTTAACATACATATATAAAAATTATATTGGAAAGCACAGTTTGATTATTTAACCTTATTTTGACAGATAACATAAAAATGAAACAGATTTGGGAGGGGGCAGGCACATTTGCCACCACCACCACCCCTCTAAATACGCCCCTGACCGATAGTCTTTATTTTGTCCCCATCACTTGGAAATCCCTTCTATAGTTTGGCAACAACCATATCAAGAACTTGAAAACCAAACCTGGCAAACAGTCTAGCTCTACTGTTTACAGGAGGGATCAAGATCCAAGTTGAGTTGAAAGTTTCTGTGTATCTTCAGTTTCTTTTGGAATATAGCATTGTGTGTTCTATCGCAATCTATACAGGGTGTCCGAGAATTCTTGGACACATTACAAAATTATATAAAACAAAACATTAAACAGATAGAAAGAAACTAACTGTACTAACTTACAATGTAACTACACAAGTTAATAAATTTCGATGTGAGATTCCTTGGTTGCACGTAGTACGTCCAAGCGATACTTGATTTCATGCCATGTATTGGCAAGCATCCAAGGAGTTATGGAATTAATAGCAGCTGTGATACGCTGCTTCAGTTCATGCAAATCAGTACAAGGCATCTGATAGACATGATCCTTCACATAACCCCACATGAAATAATCCAATGGAGTTAGATCTGGAGAGCAAGGTGGCCACAAAATGGGACCACCACGCCCAATCCATCTGTTGGGGAAATGCTCATTTAGGCACTTACGTACATACGCTGACCAATGCGCAGTCTTGTTGGAAAATGACGTTGTCATGTCTTTTGATCTGGGGTATAGCAAAATTTTCTAGCATATCCAAGTAAATGTCACCATTTATGGTTTTTTTCGCAGAAGAAGAAAGGGTCAATCACTTCTCGTTTTGATAGGGTGCACCACACATTAACTTTCATAGAATCAGGTTTCAGTTCAATAGCCGGATAAGGCGGTTTACTGCCCCATATCCTACAGTTGTGACGATTCACAATACCTGATACATGAAATGTGGATTCATCACTAAAAACTACAGTACTGAGAAATTTTTCATCGTTTTCCACTCAATTCAGCATATCCACAGCGAAATCGTATAGCAGAGTCTGATCATTTACATGCATCTTTTGCACTATTTGAATTTTATAAGCATGAAACTTTTAATTTCTTGTGCAAGATATCATGAACTGTCGATTTCAGAATGCACAGTTCCTCTGCTTGCTTTACGAACAGATTTCCTGGGGCTTCGTCGGAAACTTTCATTAACTTGGTCAACCGTCTCACCGCTGACGCTAGGCCTACCGGCTCCTTCACGATGTTCCACATTGCCAGTTTCTTTAAACTGTTTCATTCACTGCTTAACTGAATTCGTTGACAGAGGATTACAACCATACTCTAAACGGTACCGTCTTTTAACTTTAATGACAGACTTTAATTCCACAAGCCATAACACACACATCGCCTTTTGCTGTACGGATGACATGACTACTGATTGCACAATTCTCATACATTCCTCATCAGGCCACACCTAGCGCCATCTATCGGATTCTGGGAATAACAATTCTGCAAAACAAAAATATAGAAACCGTGTTAGTAATAAGTGACATAGAAAAACAGATAATGCTCATAATTTTGTAATGTGTCCAATAATTCTCGGACACCCTGTATTTACATTTATATGTTACATGTGTATTGCAGCATATCTAAATTTTTAGTAATTTGGAAGTCAAGGGATCTACACTGAAAACATTGAAGACCTGCAGATACATGCCCACTGTCCTAATGAAATTACATGCACATCATAATGACTAGCTAAACCTGATAACACAAGAATGGAACAGACTCTGGCCACCATTAAAGGTGTGGCATAGTGCATAACCAACATTTTAGTGATTCAGATTAAGACATCCACACCAGATGAAAGGGAATGCACATGGATGTTATTTCAACATTGTGATAAAGATGGTCACATCATCATGACTAGCTAAGCCTAACACAGGTACATAACAGATTTTTTATCACCACTAACATAACACAGTGAATCTGACCAGGGTGCTATAATATGGGGTTACCCATAAATCAGTATGAGCCAGTGTTTGAAGTGGGGTGGGATATCATCCTTGTTGTTAAAAGATATGAATCCTGGCAATTAAAAAAAAAATAGAAAAATACACCCTGGTAGTCCAGTCTTCTTGTCCAAGAAATAAAATAAAAATGTAATTTAAAATGAAAAAATATGAAGTTCAGCTGGGTTATGTAACTTATTGTTATTTCTGAAAAGGACAATTTAAAAAAATTCTACGTAGAACAGAACTTAAAAGAAAAAAAGAAGAAATTAGTCATCTTTCTAAAAAAAGAGGAGAATAAGAAAAAAAGAAGAATGTCAAATTTTTCAAACTGGAAATTTTGTCAAACATATTTTTGATACCATATTACAAAAAAAAAAAAAAAAAGAGGTAAAACATTATTGTACATCTATGCAAGCACATAAGCACTGGTGTAGTGCTCCACATTGCAGAGAAGAGAAGTGTTGTTCTCTTACTGTTAAAAAGTTTGCTCCACACAAATTTTATTCCAGTAACTTTTAAAGAAAACTAAAACTGCAGAGAAGATTAGGACAAGGGTAAAAATTAATGTAATTTTAATACATTAGCTGATCAATACTTTTGTTCTTTGTTAGAGAAAAAAATAAAATGACGAGGTATCGGGGTCATAAAAGTTCTGCACACTGTCCATGTTTGAGAAAAGTGTGAAGTAACACAGAAAACTTACTTTATTGCTGTTCAATGTACTCCCCTCCACCTCTAATGACACAGCTGAGAGGTAGGTTCTGGATACCCCATAGTATGCCATCTTTGTTCAGCTGTCGTATTACTCGGGTCACGTCCAATGACAGTTCCTCCAGTGATTCGTAGCGGATGTCAACAGAGCTGATTTTTTAACTTTGGGAAAAGATCAAAGTCAAATGGACTGAGATCAGGGCTGTATGGTGGGTGAGATAAAGCTTCCCAGTCATATTTTGACAAAAGTCCCCATACCGAAGCTGCACCATGACACGATGCATTGTCATGCAGCAAGATTGCTCCAGCTTCCAACAAGTTGGGGCGATTTTAATGAATTTTCGGTCTTAACTTTGTCTTTAGAAAGAAGTTGTGTTTCAATCACTAGTTCCTTCCCCATAAACTTCTTGCAAGGCAGTGTGGATCTGTGTTGGAGTTTTTCCCCCGCAGAGTTTCTATTTTCATGTACGAGTGCTGGTCTAACGCCGTGCCTCGACCTAAGGAGCTGCATGCTTCCATTTCCAAGTCCTCCCACATCGAAACAGCAAACGAAGCACATTGTTCCGACACCATTGCATTGCTGAGAGTCTAACATTGGCATGATACAATCATTTTCTCGATTGCATCATCCACTCCTGTTTTAGATTAATGTGTGCAGAACTTTTGTTATGGCCCTTGCATTCATATAGCATTTTATTTAAATTTTTATCTTGTTAAAAATTCCCTGCATATTTTAAGCATCCACCAGGAACTTTTGGGACTCAAATTACACGAGTAAAAATGGTATGTGTTACTGAAAAAAAAAAGGTTAGTGACAAAAAGGCTGGGGCACAGGGTGCTGCAGGGAAATGTTTTTTATGACAAAATTTGGTTCGACCCACAACTAATATCGGTATACCATCCCAGCTGTAGTTTTGTGCCACTTCAACTCCTGCCATGAGCAGAAAAATTGTGCTGTATGAAATACAAAATGGCAGCCATTGTTACATAAAGGGTTTCAGTGAACATGTACCACAGAATGAAGAACGTATTGGTTATGGTGTTACAAACGTGAAGCTATCAAGAATACAGAGTGGAAGATCTAATACACTCTTCACAACAAGTTAAGGATATTGTATGAAATGAAGGATGTATCTGACTCAAGTAACAGGCACTAAAATAACATCAGTGAGGCTACATAACACAAATGATTAAAACTTCATTCACATAAACAATTTACTGTGCAATATCTGCGCAAAATAAAGTAGTACTGCAATATAGACAAAATGCCAAATTCGGAGAACATTCATACCTTTGGATTTCAGCAACTGATAACACCACCTATGAGTCGAAGAACATCTTGACACTTACGAGGCATACCTTATTGATGAATGTCAGGGGCAGCTCATCTCATATTACAGGCAACCTTCGCGGAAGTCTTACAGTGTACAGGGGTATGGAACGTGGTTACCCAGACGTCGCTGTACAGTGTCCCAAACGTTCTCAATAGGATTAAGGTCAGCATACCTCCGAGGCATCTGCAACGGTTCAATCTCGTGCTTTTCCAGCTCCTGAAACATGATCCAGGCACCGTGACTGGTTGCATTGTCATTGAGAACACCAAATGCATGTCCAATAGCAACATGAAACAGTGTCACAATGGGCATAATGATCTCGTTTTGGCACACTGAGGCATTCATGTTGCCTTGACAAACACACAAGAAGGTATGGCTATTAAAACACACTCCAGCCCAGACGAGAACTGACTGCTGTTGGTAAGGGTGGATGGACTGCACATAGTGTGGTTGTATTCATGTGCTGGTTCTCGTCCATACATGTCCTCATCGAGTATCTGGTAAAAAAAAATGAAACAGGATTCATCTGTGAAAAGTATGCGGTGCAACTCTTTATCCCATGACATGTACTGCAGACCCTGGAACATTTTTGACGATGGTGAGCAGATATCAATGCTGTACATTTTGGTGGCTTCCTTGCTCTGAGTCCATACTCGTGAAGACAGTTTCGTACCGTTTGAGTACATACTGTGACACCAGGAGCAGCTCAAAGTAATTCCTGAATTTTGCTACTGGTTATAAACCCAGGCCTTCTCTGAGCACTTATCTTCAAGTAGCAATGTTGCCTCCAGGTGGTTATCCTCAGATGACTTCCCCGAGTCGATCTGCAAGATTTCCATGCCGTAGAGTTCCTGTGTGTAGCCAACTTACTACACTTTGCAGAACTTCTAAAGCAGCAGCCACATTAATCTGCTTTACACCTGCCCGTAACACATCAACAGCGCTATTTCTGTTGTCAATGCTTAAACATCGCCTGGACATCATTTCAGGTTAAACCCATACTGAAGGCAACACATTCAGCAAACTTCTAGATCAAGTGGTGAAACGACCAGTTTTCCACTTCTAGCAGGGTACTTTTATTGGAGCTTGCATGCCACGTGCTTTGTTGTCATGATACTAATTTATATATGACACAGCAACCCACATTGATAACTGATCTCTAGTAGTCGCCAAATTTGCATATCACCACATTTTCCATTCAAAACTGCAATATCCCTAACTTTCTGGGACCAGTGTATGAGATTGAAGGACTTCAGTAATGAGAAAAAAAACAGAATTAAAAAAAGTTGAATGACACAGAATCAAAGTAGAGGAACAAAGTATTCACAAGCATGACTCCCAACTGCTGGAGTAATAATGTCGACGAGGAAGAAGCTGACTTTCATTATTCGGATAAGATGTAAAGAACTTTGAATGCTGATAGCAGCTATTATATCAAAATTATTAGTTGTGAAAACAAAACAAAAAAAAGATTTTATTTAAATAAAGTGCAATAGAGAGGTAGATCTGAAATGTAAGAAAGCTTGAAGTTTGTTGGAGAGATTCCTGCTGAAAATAACTAATGGAATAAAACACCATTAAAACCAATGTTTGGTTAAGTGCACAAACATGCAGAAGAGCAAGACATATGGCATCTGGAGAAGTAGTCTTTATTATAAGCCTTACCCTGGTGGAATGCAATTATTCAGATTAAATTACTCACTGTAACCATCAAGAACTTTTAAATTCAACAGTTCAACAAAGGAAACTTCATTGGAATTCAGCCCAATTATTAATTTCTGTGTAAATCATGCTCAATAAAATCAATTACAAAATATTACATGGAATACAAGCAGTTTTTATGCTGGAATTCTTTTTCTTGTAGCAATTTGGCTATTTTGTCAGCAAAAGTTGTAGCAAAATGCTATGCAGATTGGCCAAACTTATGGTCCCATTTTTTTTGCAATATTTAAGTATAAAAAACAAGCACAATGCATTGGCTAAATAAAATTTTGTACTTTAAATAGAATTCAAGAATAAAAAAAATATGCTTTTATACTTCCAATTTCAGGGGGTGCAGCACAGAAACACATTATTTTAGGTAGGAATTTAGGGCATTCAGTTAAAAAATTTAGGGATATTTTAGGGATCTTTTTTTTTTTTCTTAAATCAGACTAATTTAACAGAACAATTGAACACATGCCTAAATAAAAACATACACCAACACTTTCACATTTATGCAGGTTAAAAGTGTTGGCATATATATATGTCACACAAGATTATATAAAGGCATATGACAACACTTAGATTCACACAATTTAAAAGAGTTGGTATACATGTATATATGCCTATTTAGTGGTTCTATTACTGTTAGTTTATTAATTATGTTTTTGATGCTTATTACCATGTTGCACACTTTTTTTTCTAATAAACCTTAAAATTAATAATTACACTGCCGGAAAGTGAAAAAAGAACACCAAGAAGGAGATGTCTGATACCAACGAAATTTATACAGCATAATAACGAAATACAGAGGATAACGTGATCAAAACATTATGGCAAAATACAGCTGTATTTGCTGGTAAACTGAAAAATAACATTTCCATGTAACATGGTTAGTACAAGGTTGAACCGCCATGAACTGCGTCACACTGTGTAATTCTGGCATGGAGTCTGTCGTACAGATGTTGGACGTAAGTTTGGGGTATTGAGTTCCAAGCATCCTCAACCTGGACGCGTAAATCGGGGATGGTCGTGGCTGGCCGCGGAGACCGGATAAGTTGTTGTCCCATAAAATCCCACATGTGCTCAATGGGGGACAAATCCAGTGAACGTGCAGGCCATGGAAGTTGTCTCACACCCTGAAGTGCATGTTGCGTTGCACGTGCTGTGTGTGGGCGTGCATTATCTTGCTGGAAAACACCACGATGGACCGACCTTACAAATCAACAACGGGCTGAATGATGTTGTTGATGTGGGGGTGCTGTTTAACATACCCGGTACAAACACTAGTTGTGTATGGGAGCGATAGCTGATCGCTCCCCACACCAGGAGACCAGGTGTAAGCCCTGTGTATCGCTGGCGGATGCAAGAAGGGTGGAGACGCTCCCCTGTGCGTCAGCGAACACATATATGGCCATTAGAGGCTCCCAAGCAGAATCTGCTTTAATCGCTGAACACGACAGATCGCCATTGCATTCTCCAGTGCAGACCTTGGCGACACCACTGCAGCCATTCCTGATAGTGGGCTGGAGTCGGAGGTACACATGCCAGAGGCACACATGCATGTAGTCCTGCATCCAGTAGATGGTTGCGGATTGTTCGCACAGTCACCTCAGGTGCAACGGCAGCTCGGATTTGCGTCGCAGTGAATGTTCTGCTTGACAACACCCCTCTTCTTATACGTCGATGGATCCGCTCATCAGTCCGTCTGTGACTCCCGGTTCCATGTCTTCTTGTGTGGGAATGTTCCTCGGACCATCTACGCCACCATTGTACCACCACCGATACTTCCCGTCCAATTCGCCCCGCAATACGATGATACGACCACCCGGCCTCGCGGAGTCCGACTAGACGACCTCGCTCAAAGTCCGATGACTGCTGAAATCGTACACGTCTTCCCTGTCCAGGCATTGCAGCTTCTTCAGGATCTTCGCACGTGTCCGTACGCCGACGACTGATTACATTCACTTCGCCGTACTCCTTAAATACCACCGACGATAATTTGTGCATATTATGCCGTGCTGTGGCGTAAGCGCTTACTGGTTGGTCCCGAAATTAACATCACACCTACGTAAACTCGACCCCATTAACATATGTAAATTTCATGATCGTCCGCCAATTCCTTCTTGGTGTTCTTTTTCACTTTCCGGCAGTGTATATAGGTTGCCAGCTCATTCAGTGCTTTCAGCAAAGCAGGGCTACATAAATATTGGCATTTTGGGAACAAAAACATTTAGATATGGTATAGCATTAATATTAAAATGTATCAATAGCTACAAATATAAATTTCAAAACTCACCTGGGTGCATATGATTAGGAAGTGATTCACCATAACTGAACTGTGCACCCTTTTACAACGTAAACCTTTTTTTTTTCAAAAGAAAAAAAGCCCCAAAAAACTTAAGTTTAAGGATGACATAATTATGAATGAGCTCCAATTCTATTTAAGGCCTGTGTATTTGGTAAAAGTGTAACATACTGTATAAATTAAAAAAACAATTTGGGAACTTAAAAGAAACATTTTTGTGTTCTATGTTTGATGCCCATATTGCTTTTGCTTTAACTGTTTTCATATCAATACCTAAGAAGGGTAAACTGGTTCCACTTGTTTAAACTCTGAATGTCAAACAACTTAACAAGTGAAGAGCCAGAATACCTCGCAAAGAAACATTCTTTGTGCTTTTCCCCATTATGATGGGATTTAAGCTGAGAAAACTCACTGTTGGATACAGCAAAATGCTCATTGCTCAATTCACACTCAGCTGAATATATGTCCGGCATAGCAGAACACCATTCAACAATGGGAACTCCATCAAACTCTTGCATTAGCCACAATGTCTGAAATTTTGTTTTTTCATGGAGCATTTTAATTGCCAAGTTACTTAATCAGCTCAAGAAAGAAAGCAGAGCAAAAAACTTACGAAAACATCAATGATTTGGTTGTGATTGAATTTTCTATGCCAACCAGTACAACACACAAAAAGGACGTTTTTTACTCAAGGACACTCTTTCGCCACTGAACTTGCTTTGCACATTTTCTTTGTTATATCAATATTGCATACCATAAGCAACGAATGTTTTCATTTGATCAGTAACTTCAAGTTTCTACCCAGTTCCTTCTATTGATCATGAACAACCTGTTCACAGTTGACAAAAAAAAAAAAAGAAAAAACTGCTCACAGTCTATCTACTCTGCTGTTTTTGCCACGTAACTGAAAGGGTGCCAGTTTATCTGCCAATCAAGCTATACATATTTTATTTCCAGGGAAGGAAAGTTAAAGGAAGCGAGTCCAGTAAGAATGCAGCTCCGTAATTGACATTTTTGACCAATTATTACCGTGGTGGTAATACTATTAGGGGTTGAGTCTTTTAACTTCCCTTTTCAGGTTTACAGCTAAGAAAAATGGAATGTTGATTGGTAGGAAATAAAGGCCAAGGGCACAGATATTTATCTTTTAACTTCCCGGCACAAAGCTTACACAAGATCACACCATTGTACATCTCTTCCCCAAGATAACTTTCTAGGAAACAAAACTTAAAAAGTTCCACATGCTTTTCCAAGAAATGTTCAGCCCTACACTGTTATTCTCATAGCTTCAGCTCTGCATTGCACAAACATTAAAAAATTTCATTGCTAGTTAATAAAAAAGTATTTAGCCGATTCATGCAAAACTTTGGGGACCAGTTCCTATTAGCGATTTATAGAGTTCACAAAAATTTCAGCCAATTTTGTGAAAAATTCACAAAGATTGATTTTTGTACATTTTTTATCCCAGTGAGTCTCAAATCAAGGAAGTCAGCTATCAGGGTGTGTCCCATTTATTCTCATCGCCAGCTGATGCACCCACCCAACCGGAGTTGCTCCTTTCTTCCCTTCCTATAGCCCCCACCCACATCTATCCACAGTGGCTGCAGTAACTCCTCCCCCTTGAATGCTATCAAAGTTCATCAGCATCTTTGTCCTGACCCCAATGCTTCTGTAAATAAACACTCTGGGAAAGAGTTGCACTCTCCTGGGGGTGGGGAAGTACACAAAGCATCTGATGAAAGATCAGCTTAATGGTGCATCTATCTGCCTTTGGAAAATCAAACTTAAAACCACAAGCTGCAGCTTTTAGCCTGAAAATTACAGTATATAACAAAATGCATCACAAATAAACCTTTTTTCACACATAAAACCAAGAAATTAATGCTGGACAAATTTTAGGATATTTTATGTTTTTTTAGGGATATTTTAGGAGTTTTAGGACGTGAGTAAATGTTTAGGAATTTTAGGGCGACTGCACCCCTGTAATTTTAATAAAAATACTTACATTTACTGATGTATGGAGTTTGTGAAAATACAGGGGTTGGACAGAGTAATGTGAACACCATGCTGAGAGACATGACTTTTGATGCACTGCAGAACTGCTATTGCAAAACCTCTGGTGGCTCGGGTGAATGCACAACAGCGACAGCAGTGGTGCGAGAAGCACACAACATGGACTGCAGATGCACGGAAGCATGTAATGTGGTTGGATGAATTCACATTCACATTATTCCCCACCACAGGACGTGTTTACTTGTGGAGAACACCGTCAGAAGTGTACAACCCAGACTATCTGCTTCCAACAGTGCAGCATGGTGGTGGCTCTGTCATGCTCTGGGTGGTCATATCGTGGTTTTCAGCAGGTCCTCTGATCACCTTGAAAGGACAGATGACTGGCAGGGTGTACGAAACCATTTTGGCCAACCAAGTCCACCCAGTGGCTCAGGCATTGTTTCCTGCAGGGGATGTAATCTATCAAGATGATAATGCCCCAATTCACAGAGCTCAGAATGTCCAATCATGGTTTGAGGAACATGAGGACGAACTTTCACACCTTCCTTGGCCTCCCCAATCACTAGACTTAAACATCATTGAGCCACTATGGTCTGTGTTGGAAAACAGAGTAAGATTTTGTTATCCTTCTCCTACATCTCTAAAGGACCTGGAGCAGTTTCTGCATGAAGAATGGTGCAACATCACACTAACCACCATCCAGGATTTGTATGGGTCCATTCCAATGAGGATTCAGGGGTTTTTGAATGCCAAATGAGTCCCAGACCCTACTAGGTATGTAAAAACTTCTTTACCTAGGTGTTCACATTATTCTGTCCAACCCCTGTATATATAAAGAAAGGACTGAGCAACTGACAGGTCAACCCAAATTGAAATGGTACGTGCTTCTTCCTGCAGTTGCTGCTGGAGAGGCGAACCGCCAAAGAAACAAGTGAAACGCCTCTTTCCTTATCCATCATAGCAAAGCCTTTGCAAAAGGTGCTCTCGAAGCTCACCGATGCTTCTCTGCAATAGGAGAAAAGATAATGGGAATGGAAAAATGACAACAGCGCGAGGCAGCGTGTGACAGTGATGACGGAATGAAAAAATGACGGGGGTAAAAAATAATAATGCAAGTGCAAAACAGGTGTGGGCCAGTGGCGTAACTACCACCCCCGCAGCCCCTCGCAGCTGGAGGGGCGCAGGTAACCAAGGGGCATACTGCAGCTTCCAGTTATAGTTTTGTAAAAAAATTCAAACAAGCACAAAGACAAACAAACAAATAATTAACCCAAAGGTTCATATTTTCTTTTAAGGTACATTTAGCTTTACCTAATAAATGTCAAGTTTCACTTTTAAAGCACTGGATGTCTTACAGATTGAAGCTATTCAGCCTCTGGCTCCGAGTTGTAATACGATCGCTCTCCAATCGCCCTCTCTCTGCGCTACTGAGCAAAAGCGAGAGACCACATGGGGATTCCTCATGGAGGATGTGGGGAAACAGTCAGTCAGTCACCTAGGGTTATGTACACGACAGGCGCCAACGTTTATTCACAGCAGCCACGGATCTGCCATGTACAAGAGGGTGATTTCTCCAAGTGATTTATTTTTGTTTTTTACAAAACAATTGCATATATTGTTAAATCTATTACTTAAAACCACAGAGCTCTAGGTACCAGCATTACTTTTCCACACACTCACCTTGCTTTATTCACCCCCCTCATGCTTGAAATCCTGGGAAAATTACTGCGCTGAGGGGCACTGAAGTAAATCTTGTGGGGAGGCGTACGTTGTGCTAGTTACGCCAATGGTGTGGGCGTGATGACATGAAAAAGTATGATGGGGATGAAAAATGCAACACAAGGGCAAAGCAGGAGTGGACGCAATGGTGAACAGATAAAAAAAAAAGATGGGAAAGAAAACTAGGTCAGTAGGGCGAAGCAGTGATGACGGAGCGAAAAAATGACGGGGATAAAAACAATT
Organism: Macrothele yani; assembly: GCA_039090855.1. NCBI lineage: Eukaryota > Metazoa > Arthropoda > Arachnida > Araneae > Macrothelidae > Macrothele > Macrothele yani. Next base: position 18,412,479 of record CM077023.1, on the reverse strand, counting down.
CAGGGGTGGGCAGGATGATGGAGAAAGAAACCAAATCAATGGGGCAAAGCAGCGATGACGAAACGAAAAAAATTACGGGGATGAAAACCAAAGCAAGGGCGAAGCAGGGAGGGGGGGGCATGAAAGAAGAAAATACGGAAAACATTCGCTTTTTGGTGATTCAGTCGGAACATTTTGTTGCAAAATTACCATTTTCATTGAAATTAAAAATGCGAGCAACAGTTTAAACACTAAATACAAGATATACCCTCAACTAGGGCTGTAGCTACAGGGGGCTGCTCTTCCAGAATAGTCATACCACGGGCTTAAATTCATGTTCTGAGGGGCATAAAAATTTAGAAATGCGCAATATGTGAATAAATTTACTGAAAAAGAAATTTATACACTTCAGTATTTTTATTTTTAAAGGCTTAGTCACATACAGTATTCTGCACAGCTTACCAAGGTACAGAGTAACCTACTCAGTGAGGTATGGATCCCTCACATGCATGAAAAGAATTTCTGGAACAGTGGAGAGATGCACATAAAACAATATGCGAATGTGCCTAATCTCCATGACCTTTTCAAATATGATGTAGGGGTAAAGAGTTAATCAGTCACCTGTGTTCTTCACCAAAAGTCCCTCTGAGAGTTTAAAATTGAATGAAGTTTTTCTAAGCCCTAACCTAAACACATTTTCTATTGTTATGTTTACAATCTTTTTTCATTCTGCATTTCTGTGAAACACTGCACTTGATATTTACTACTGTTGGCTCTTTTTACCTAGTTTTCACAGTTTTAGTTAAATTATGTCAAGAACCGGAAGTGCAAGTTTTCAACTAGCATATGTAATCCTTTCACATAATGGAGGCATGCAAATGTAAAACCCAAGTATTATTTGAGTGGAAGTGGGGAACTTTTGAACTTGAAGAGGCATAATTTCCAAGTCTCACCCCCCTTCCCCCCAGATAAGAAGTGCTTGCTCTGGCCTTGCCCAAAACAAGCTTTTGTTCCAGTTTTAATCCCCTTCTGATTCCAATCACCTGAACAATAGTTTCGAAACTTGGATAAAAACAGTGTACCCAATTCATGTGGATGTTCTTTTAAATATTTTGTTTGTTTACTTGAAATCAGTGGCAAGAAGTCCATATATGACCAAAGAATATCATATGACATACATAAAACAAAAAGTGTGGCTAAGCTGTGGAAGCACAAACCCCCTATCAACTACTAGGATCCTTGCTGATCCTGCATATTTTTAAATGAAAGTTTTTGCAACAGAGGTGGGGTTTTTTTTAAAGCTGATGTTCAATTTATTTCAGAGCATGCAAATAAAATTTAATTTTTCTACTATACTGTCTAATTATAGCTAATGGTAGTGCTACAGCATAGCAGATAGTATTTCTACAGATTACATATGCTTGTTTTTTGTGCAATTTATTTTTCCAGCAGAAATTTTTGTGTGTGTGTTTTATGACGATTGTAGAAGATCTTTTCATTTCATGGGGTATAAATGATATTTACCTTGTTTTTCCCACTGATCCAGGTTCATAACAGATACAGAAAATCTTGTATAAATTATAATCAGCGTGACAATATTTTGCAATTATTGAACTATATTATTTAGTTCATATCAGATTCAAGTTTATGCTTCACTGTACCCTGCCTTCTAGACGGACAATGAAACTAATACAGTGTGCATATTAAATGCATTAATATTTGGGTCACTTGCAAAGAAATAAAAATGAGTGTACCATGGTATACTACACTGGTCTTCAGTTTTTTTTTTTGTTGTTTTTTGCAAAATTCTACCACAGTAAATATCTGAAACAAAAAAACTAACATCAGCATTCATCTAAAAAAATTCAGATACAACAAAAATCAGGCAAAGAAAAAGGTATGTCCATAATATGCAAAAATACCTAACATATTAGCAAGCATGACTTCTCTGAATGAGATGACGACTGGAGTGCATTCTACACTGATGTTAAACATTTTCGTGGTGGTTTGCTGCAGAGTTGGAAACAGGTCAAAAATTTTGGACCCAGACATTCCATAACTGGACACAACCCGGACCCGTAACTGACCTGGACAAATCTGCTTTGAACTATAAATTCAAAACTCAATTTATATATATATGTACATATAAATGTGGGATGTAAGGTCAGGTGATGCGTAACATCACAGCCGCTCTTTGACAAATGTCAACCCCGCCTTCTCATGGTGCATCCTGTTCCCACTAAAGGGGCTCTGACGACCGCCAATAGCGGTATAACTATACCATCGGGATTAGAGGAAATGCTATCCCACACTCACCAACACGCTTGGCCAGCGTGGTGAGTTATGGCCAAACCCCTCCAAAATGACTCCACAACTTAAATCTTGGCCTTCAGTCTCCGGCAGCTGGAATGTACCTGGCCAAGGCAGCGGCCAGTGCGACATGAAGGCAGAGGGTGCTAAGAATCTCCGGAGGACCGGACTAGGCTGCCATCTGATGCTGATCTTGGCTACGTATAATGGACGCTCCCTATCTTCTGATTCAAGGCTTCTTGAATTGGAAGTGGAACTACAAAGGATCAAGTGGGGCATCATCGGGCTAAGTGAGGTAAGGAGAAGAGGAGATCTCACTGAACTGAAAAGTGGACATCTCTTCTACTATCGTGGGACAGATACTGGCAGAACTAGTGGTGTTGGATTTATAATAAACAAGAAACTGAAAGATAAAGTTGTAGAAGTTGAAAGTTCCTCTGACAGAGCTGCAGGACTCGTTATCCAACTCTCGAGAAGATACCAGGCCCAGATTATTCAAGCTTATGCACCCACCACAAGTCATCCTGAAGAAGAAATTGAAGAATTTTATGAGGAAATTCGTCATCTAAATAATAAAGGTAAGCAGCATTTGAAGATAATTATGGGAGATTTCAATGCAAAAATAGGGCAATGGCAACAGAATGAAACTTCAGTAGGTAAATTCGGTCACTGCAACAGAAACCAGCGTGGAAATACTCTCGTTGAGTTTGCAGAGGCAGAAGGGTTTTTCATCTTGAACTCCTTTTTCAAGAAAAAGCCACACAGGAAATGGACATGGAGACATCCAAATGGGATGACAAGTGAAATTGATTTTATTATGTGTAACAAAAAATTCATCATAGAAGACTGCAGTGTGCTAAACAAGTTCAACACAGGTAGTGACCATAGATTGGTAAGATGTATGATGCACCTCAACACTAAACTTGAACATGGCAAGCTCATAAGACAAACAAAATGTATTGACATAACCAACCTTAAAAAACACCATAATACCTTCAAGTTGGAACTAAAGTACAGATTCTCTGCTTTAGAAGGCCTAACATCGGAAGAAAATGATATTTCTGAAATTAACAGAAAAGTAACCAAAGCTCTTATGGAAACAGCAACAAAATTAGCTGGGTCTAAGAACAAGCTGCATGTGAACAAACTATCAGGATAAACCAAAATGTTGATGCAAAAAAGAAGAGACATGAGGACAACTAAAGAAGATCTGACTTCCAAAGTGGAATATATAGAGCTATGCAAGACAGTACGAAAAAGTATCACTGAAGACGTAAGGAAATTCAACTGTGAGCTAGTGAGGAAAGCAATTGAAAACAACCAAAGCCTAAAGATAGCAAAGGGACATCTCAGTAAGGGAAGAAAACAGATTATGGCACTGAGAAAAGAAGATGGTTCTGTAACAAGAAATAGAGGCAAAATTTTGACCAGAGTGAAAGATTTCTACTCCAAATTATATGAAAGGGATGATACATGTACTCCAGACATCATGAAAGGTACCAGAGTTCTTCCAGTCCTCCCAGCAGAAGTTGCACATGCAATCAAGAACATGAAGCGGGGAAAAGCTCCAGGAGAAGATGGAATTACTGTAGACATCATACAAGAAGCAAGTAGAGGAATCGAAACAGTTCTCGCCCAAATTTTCACTCCATGTCTTAATGAAGGGAAGATTCCTGAGGATTGGAACAACGCTACAATGATCCTGCTACATAAAAAAGGTGATATTGAGGATCTCGGGAACTACAGACCTATCAGCCTCCTATCAGTGGTTTATAAAATCTTCACTAAAGTTCTTTCACACCGCTTGAAGGTAACACTGGTCATGGCTTAACCGAGAGAACAAGCTGGATTCAGGAGTGGCTACAGCACAATAGATCATATCCACGTACTGAGAGAACTAATTGAAAGAGCGAGGGAATATGAACTTCCATTGTGCATGGCTTTTATCGATTATGAAAAAGCCTTTGATTCGGTGAAACCATCAGCAGTTACAATGGCTCTGAAATCCTGCGGTATTGAAGATGCATACATTAATATTATTAATAACATCTATGAAAATGCAAGTGCAAACATTCAGCTGTTTGAGAATACAACACACACAAAAATTGGAAAGGGAGTGAGACAAGGTAACACCATATCTCCGAAGCTCTTTAATGCTACATTGGAGGGTGTCTTTCAGTCGCTGAGCTGGGAAAACACGGGGATAAAGATTAATGGAGATTATCTAACCCACCTTCGTTTTGCTGATGATGTAGTCATTTTTGCAACTACCCCATCAGAGCTGCAGAGTATGATTCAGAAACTTGCTGACAAGAGTAAAGAAGTGGGATTAAAAATGAACTTTCAGAAGACAAAAGTGATGTTCAATGCTTTTTCAAGAAATGAAGATTTATCGATTGATGGAGAAAAGCTGGAGATAACAGACATGTACGTTTATCTTGGACAGCAGATATCAAGTGAGGGTCACATTGATGAAGAAATTAATCGGCGTACAAAACTTGCCTGGAGAGCTTTTGGAAGAAACAGCATAATTTTCAAGAGCAAAATGCCATTATGTCTTAAAAGAAAAGTGTTTGATCAATGTATCCTTCTAGTGCTTACATATGGTGCAGAGACGTGGACCTTAACTAAAAGAGACATACAAAAGCTGCAGACAACTCAAAGTAGCATGGAGAGGTGCATGCTTGGTGTAACCAGGAGAGATAAGAAGAGGAACTCGTGGATCCGAAAAATGACAAGAGTGGAAGACATCATGATCAGAGTTAAATTCCTTAAATGGCAATGGGCTGGACATACTGCCAGAAGGACAGACCATCGATGTGCGCAGGTGATCTTAAAACAGAGAAAAATCCATAGATTACAGAAATATATCAGTAGACAGAAGTCAAAATCAGTAGATGACATGACAAACCGCTTTTGGGGTGTTATAGTATGTTACAACTGTTTGGGGTTACTGTTTAGTAAATTCTCTTTCTGGATATGGGTTTCATTCTTTCACGGCCTATTGGCTTGTTTATTGGGTAGTTATTTGCTCTTTAACTGCTCGTTTGAGGTAATGGGTGTACATTTTGCAGTTCTGCGAATGTGGGATGTAGTGTTTGCCGGATATTTGTCACACCTTCGTGGTTTCTTTTTGATTATTTGAATACATATCTGTATTACTTATAGTATGCAGTACCTCACATGTTAGCTGTACATAAATTTAGGTGTATTGTATCATGATGACTTTTTTTTTAATTATTATAATGATACTTGGGGGTTCTTGTACGTCATTCTTTTGAGAATATAACCTAATGCTTTCTGTGGTTTGGTATATGTTAGAATGTTCGGGTGTCTGCTCTGAGTATTTCACCCGATTATATTTTGTCATGATTTAGTGGCCCGACACTCGGTTGGGGTACAAATACAGCATTTTGCAGTTAACTGGGCACTCTCTGGGAGAGGCCAGAGAGTGGGGGTCCTGGTCAACTTGATTCTTTATTATTCTTTTTTTTCCTCTTTTCTTCGAAAACAGACAGACACTTTGTTTGTAATAGATACTGTTACTTCTCATCACTTTGGTTGTGAAATTATTTCTGGTTCGGGACCGATTTTTGTTTGATTCCTCCGTGTGTTGCGGCATAATTCATATTCCAAATATGGTTGTTCACTCAAATGATCTAGGATTGTTATTGCTAAGTGTTTGGTATTGGCCAGTAGGTTCTTCTTTAACAAATTGTGTGTTGCTGGATTCCGATATTGAACCGAGTACATGAGGATCTTTTTGCTGAAGAAGTTGGCCAGACTAAAATTTCCTGGACATTAACGGATATTAGGGATTTCGCTGATGAAGGTATTAAATAGTTGGCATATGGACAATTAACTTTGATATTGTTTATTTCTGTTTCTATGGCAAATTTTCTTAATTATTCTTCATATGTGTGCGAATCAGTTGAGGGCAATGTAATTTTGGGGATAATTCTTATTGATTTCTTTTGATTCTTCATTATGCAGATGCTTTATTAATGTATTCCGTACATTTCTACATTACTTATTCTATGCGTAAACTTTGGTGTACTGCATTATGTTTGTATGGCCTGTTATTTGCTAGAGGTTCTAGTACAGCGTTTTGCGCATGATATGTGACCTTCCGCTTTTTGAATCGCATAGATCATGTATTAATTGTTAGGGTTCCTTCTTTATGGTTTCTTATTTTGGATATTGGTGCCTGTTTGTCTGGTAGTTATTTGGACTTCCACTGCTTGTTTGAAACCTTAGGGTTACATTTTGGGGATGTAAACAGTTTTATGGCTTCTTTTGATTACTTATACATACATAGCTGCATTACTTAGGGTAAGCGATATTGCATATTTTGTAACTTCAGGGCGGAAATTTTGTCTATGTTGTCATGATTTTGTGACCCGATATTCGTTTGTAGTTTTTTATCTTTTAGCACCTTGAAGACAACTATGCCTCGTGCATTTTTAGGACTAGGTGCTTGTGTGTTTCAAATGGTAGGGTTACGACACTCTAAACCAGGGGTGCACAACCTTTTTATAAGTGGGGGCCAAGTTTATTTTTACATAATAAGTGGCGGGCCGCAAGTTACCTTTTCACATAGGCACTTGCCAAACCCTACCGCTAAAGCTAATTTTACTATTATCCGAATAACCTATTTTACCAGCAGACAAAAAATGTGTTTCAATACCATTTTTGTGTCCTCTAAATGGTTTAAATCCATTTTTGAAGTTTTTTGGCAAATTGCGTTATTAAGTTATCAAATTACTGATTTACAATCAACTTACTCCTAATTGGAAAAGGTTTAGGGGTATATAAAATAAAATAATACTATCACAAGGTTGTAAAATTTTTATTTTTACAAAAAACAGAATTCTTAACATCAAAGTATATAAAAAATTAAAATCAGTATATCGTCAAACTGACCATCAAATCAAGTAGTAGCCTAATGCTCCTAATGAGATGCTTGGCATTGTTTATTTTTCAATAGTCTGTCAATATCAGGTTCAATGTTAGAGATGGTAATGCGCAAGTTTCCCTCCAATAGTGTATCACTTAAACGGGAACGACACTTTGACTTTATTTGTTTCATCAAAGAAAACGATTGCTCGCATAAGTAGGTACTTCCAAATAACGTTGCCGTTTTTAAAGCATGATCTTTGAGCAATTTCATTTCTTTCGGTAAGTAATTTTTGTAAAATTCTAGGAGAGAAACTTCAGAGTATTTTGTTTTTAACTCATTGTTACACTGAAGATCAATTAATTCCATCTGGAAATCTAGTGGCACTGATGCAACGTCAGTAGTGAATGGTAGAGAAAACATATCAAACAAAACCTCAAATTTTCTTATATCTTCAAATCGTCTTTTAAACTCATTGTGAAGGTCCACTACAAGAGATGCATATTTAGCCACATTTACATGGAATTCAGAACTTTCAACAAAACTTTTCATTGTTGGAAAATTTGCTAGTTAACGAAACATTTTTATAATTTTCTTATTTCAACTAGGGCCTACAATAATGGGAAAAAATCTCATCATTCACAATATATATATATTCACGTTTTCAATAGTATAAAATATTTATCCGCGGGCCGCATAAACTGACTTTGAGGGCCGCGGGTTGTGCACCCCTGCTCTAAACTGTGATGCTCTATTGCTGTGTGTCTTGTCTTTCATACACATGTTTTACCTAACTTTATTGACTATGTCATACTGGACACGAGTGGTGTCATTATTTGGGTTTTCGTCGGTGCTGGTTATTGCATTGTTTTGGTTACTGCTACTCTTTTTAGAGAAGTGCTGAGACCTGTTTGTTATTCGCGAATGACAGGCTATTAATTTTTTAGTTTTTGTTTTATGGTGAAATTACATTAATTCACTTGCATTTCACACTTTGTAAAGTTTCAATGTTTTCATATTTTTATGTTAAGGCAGTGCGGTGGTTGGCACTGATGGGGACTTAATGGATCAGGGTGAAAACTGTGTTTTTTGGGGGGGTTCGTCTACGGCTGGTGGCACATCGCAAACTGGTAATAACATGGTGTGATGGTATGTCATCACTGATGACTGCTGCTACGGCGGTGCTTTGATGGTCGCATCACATAGTTCTGGGATTGATATGTCATTGAATCAACATGTGGATTATTATTATTTATTTATTTTAATTTTTTTATTTCTGCTGATACTTCATTTGCATTATAATATCCTTCGTTGCTATTGCTAGTGGATTTTACTGTTGACTACCTGATAATTAACCTAGTTCATTTCAATTTTTTTTATCCCATTGATGTGATATCCCTGGTGTTTATGTAGATTTGCGATTCCTACATCACAGCCTCTCCTTGACAAATGTCAACCCCGCCTTCTCGTGGTGCATACTGTTCCCACTAAAGGGGCTCTGACGACCGCCAGTAGCGGTATAACTATACCATCAGGATTAGGAGAAATGCTATCCCACACTCACCAACCCGCTTGGCCAGCGTAGTGAGTTATGGCCAACCCCTCCAAAATGACTCCACAACTTAAATCTTGGCCTTCAGTCTCCGGCAGCTGGAATGTACCTGGCCAAGGCAGCGGCCTAGTGCGACATGAAGGCAGAGGGTGCTAAGAATCCCCGGAGGACCGGACTAGGCTGCCATCTGATGCTGACCTTGGCTACGTATAATGGATGCTCCCTATCTTCTGATTCAAGGCTTCTTGAATTGGAAGAAGAACTACAAAGGATCAAGTGGGACATCGTCGGGCTAAGTGAAGTAAGGAGAAAATGAGAAGATCTCATTGAACTGAAAAGTGGACATCTCTTCTACTATCGTGGGACAGATACTGGCAGAACTAGTGGTGTTGGATATATAATAAACAAGAAACTGAAAGATAAAGTTGTAGAAGTTGATAGTTTCTCTGACAGAGCTGCAGGACTCGTTATCCAACTCTCGAGAAGATACAAGGCTCAGATTATTCAAACTTATGCATCTACCACAAGTCATCCTGAAGAAGAAATTGAAGAATTTTATGAGGAAATTCGTCATCTAAATAATAAAAGTAAGCAGCATTTGAAGATAATTATGGGAGACTTCAATGCAAAAATAGGGCAATGGCAACAGAATGAAACTTCAGTAGGTATATTCGGGCACGGCAACAGAAAAAAGCGTGGAAATACTCTCGTTGAGTTTGCAGAGGCAGAAGGGTTTTTCATCTTGAACTCCTTTTTCAAGAAAAAGCCACACAGGAAAGGGACATGGAGACATCCAAATGGGATGACAAGTGAAATGGATTTTATTATTGCTAAAATTTTGGAGAGATGGATTTACAATAGACTAATCTCGTACATTCATTTCTAAAAATCATCCATCCAAATCAACATGGTTTTCAATCTAGAAAGTCAACAGAATCAGCCTTATTATACTTACAACAAACAGTCCAACATAATTTTGAACTCAACTTATATACCATAGCATTATTTTTAGACCTATCCAAAGCTTTTGATACTATAAATCATAATATCTTACTACACAAATTACACACGATAGGAATTAGGAACAATGAACATTCTCTTTTTAAAAGTTATTTATCAAATAGGCAACAATATACACATATTAACCAACATCAATCCAGTCTTCAACTCATATCAACTGGTGTTCCACAGGGTTCAATTTTGGGACCTGTACTTTTCAGTATATACATTAACAATATCTTTACTACCAAAACAAAATCTTTAATTTTCTCAAAACGAAATATTTCACAACCTCTTTCTATCACATTGTTTATTGATGATACAAACATAGAAGAGGTTAACTCCTTACTTTATTTGGGGATTACCTTACGTAGGGACCTTAGATGGAACCAACATGTGGACTCTTCTTCTCAAACTGTCTAAAATCATTGGAGTTATCAGCTTGGTATTTACAAACCTTACCTATAAAACACTAATTCATTTATATTATACCATGTTTCAGACTCATATTAATTATGCTATCTTATTGTGGGGACAGACAACTAAATATAATTTCAAAAAACTTCAAATTCTTCAAAACAAATATGTAAGATTAATTGACCTATTTTTGATAGAAATACACAACTAACACTATGCAATACCACAAGAGTTTTCCCAAACAAATATAACATTCTTACGATTAACCAATTATATTACTTTAATATCGGGAAAATTATGTTCAAATGCATTAAGAATAATTTACATGCCGACATCATACAAATTATACCCCAGATGCACACACAACACACGCACTACATCCCATATCCGGCCTATTCACCCGAAAATGGAGACCAGGAAGCAAAGTTTAAATTACATTGGCCCACACTACTGGAACTCATTACCTACAGAATTAACTTCTTTAAATAATTTTAACCTTTTTTTAAAAAAAGGTTAAAAAAAACTTTCATGAAGTAGAAGTAACTTCTTTAAATAATTTTAACCTTTTTTTTAAAAAAAGGTTAAAATTATTTAAAGAAGTTAATTTCTTTATAATGAATTGCAGCTCCTCAAAATTAATGATTACAGTGAATAGGAACTATGACTAATATTATGACTTGTATATTGTGATGTAAATTGCTTTTTCAATGGTATTATCTGTAATGTTTATTATCTGCTCATATATCATTAACTTTTTTTTTGTTACTATGATACTCTTGTTTGTAATTACAACTACTGACCTCTGTGTAAAACTAGCCTAGGGAGCATGGGACATTGTCAGGCCTGGCTGGCCTTTCCCCCTGCTTCCTTGCTGTGCATCGTTTCAACTATTTATGTAACACTGGCTTTTTTTTTCTTTTTGGTTTTTTTTGCTCAGCAAAATAAATGAATTGAATTGATCTACTGATAAATCAGTAGAGCGGCAACATTGATATAACAGTATATTTTCCTTAAACCAAATATTATTATGATTATAATAAAATATTACCATTTAATCCTTCTAAATATTTATTTTTTAATTTCAAACAAAAGACGAAGTACACATGGTTCACACTGCAAATCAGCAAAATAAAAACTGTGCTATAAAATAGTGTTAGTCCTACAATGATTGTAGTGTGAGTATGTGTATTTCACACATTAATTTACTTGCAAATTTTAAATTCCTCCAGCATGTTATAATTACCTAAAAAACTGTTTTTAGGTGTCTTTGACTTCGTATCATCAAGTCAAAGAAAACAATAACAAATATTGGCAGGAAAGTGTTGTAACTATCTCTTCAGTGCAAGGAATCTCAAGATGCGAAGAATATTGTCGCAGTGGCTGACTACAAAGCATCACTTTAATAATACAGCAACCCAGGCTATTTTTGCATTTGTGAATGGTAATTAATTCCATTCAATTCTCGAAATGGAAATTTTTAGGTAGTATGCTCATATTAACCTAAAAATCCTTTGAAAAAAAAAAAATACCTTCACCAAAACATCTTCAATACTGAAAAAGTACAGGGGAAAAATCTCCAGAAAAAAATTCCTTTGTTTTAAAATATAATTGACAATTCTATGGAATACTAGAGCGCCATAAATCAGAAATGATGGCGGTCGATTAGAGTTGAGTCGGTTTGTGGTCCCCAGCGGGCACTGCTTACGCTACATACACCAAGGGCTGGGGTTAGACTTGTTAATGACGTGGAGTCCCTACCCGTGACCAACGGATTAGCAAGACTTCTGAACCTTGGATAATCATTAGTGATTCAGCAGGACTTGAACCCAGAACCTTAATGTTCTGAGCAGAGAAGGCAGTCCCTTTCCAATAGGGACTTTCATGAAGTAGAAGTTGGGCAACTAGAACCAGTGCAATGAGAATGAATGTTTAGTTTTAAATTAATAGCAATCTTACCACCCTCCAAATGCATACACCACTCCGCGACCCTTTAAGGCTGTCTTTAAATGAGTGTTAGGCTTCATCTTCTGTGATAGATGGCACAAAATATCACTCCTTGGGCGTGGCTTTTACGTCTTGAGGGATTGTCCCAGAAGTTGGCGTTAGTGAATGACTGAAGACCTTACCATATTCAGTATGGTAGCGGTCTCTCGTTGGCTCCACAATGAAAAGATAAAATATGCACTGTTACGTTTTAACCAATGACATTGTTTAGGGGTGGAGGCTTAGTAGGTAGGCATAGTTTCTGTCTCAAATTCACGTGTTTTCTGGTAATGTACACATTTTCTTTTCAAAAAACGAATGTACAGTAGAATGTAAGATGATCTATAGCAGACAAGATTCCAATCTCACTTTTGTGCCCATTATTTGATTTCTATTTGGCCTAGATAATTGAAAAAATCAGACAGAAATCAGATATTTCGTTTCTTCAATACAGAAACACTGCCAAACTAAGTTCTGCCGCCATGTATCGCCAAATTGGAATACTTTCGAGTCAGATAAATTGAATTTTTAAAAAAATTCTAACAAATTTTTCGGAAAAATAACTGCGACACGTATTAGCTATGGGTCATTTTTATTTGTGTTCAAAATTTCAAATTCTACAAAGTAATAGTTTTTGAGAAAATGTGTACAAACAATTTGCATTACAGATATAGGACAGAATTTCTGTTACACTCATTCAAAGACAGCCTTAAGGTTCCCATATAGCTGTTTCTCAAGAGTACGAGGCACATAAGGTTCCTATGTTTAAGAATGCACGGTCGTAAATCAAGGACAAAAAAAAAAAAAATATATTCTGCAATTCCCACTACTATACAGGGTGGTTCAGCTAAGCGTGTACAAACTTCTGGGAGGGGGTAGGTTGTACAAAAACAAATCATAATCACATAGCAATGCAGGGTCGGAAACGCCATCTCATGTTGTACAGAGAGGACAAGAAATGAAAGAGCAGTACGTAAGAGAACAAAATGCTTTTTATTACTCACAAGACATTTACAAAATGCATTGAGGTTGCAGCAGGTGTTCAAAGTTGTGATCATGAGCTGTAACACACGCTTGACATCATCAGCGCATGGAATCACGTACATTTTGGAAAATTCCTGGCGCGCCTTGGACTTCTGAAGCAGCTACAGAGATGCGTGCTACAAGGTCCTCATCACTTTCAATGGGGGTGTTCATACACCAGTCCTTTGATGCAACACCAGAAGAAGTAATAAAGGCATGTTAAGTCTGGCAATCTTGCAGGCCAATGAACGGGACCACCACAACCAATCCACTGATGTCCAAATGTCATGTTTAAGTGATGACATCATTGCTGAAATGGGCAGGGGGCCCCATTATGCTGGAACCACATTGCACGGCGCAGCGACTGAGGGACCTGTTGTTCATTCAATATCTCTGGCAAGGCAACTTCTCAAAATATCCGGCAACTCCTGGTACAGTCGCACGATGGCTCGTCCAAAATATCCAGTAGCCATTCCTGGTACAGTTTCATGGCGGCTCGTCCATTGCAGTCCGCTGCTCCATATGCGAGGGGCATATCAGCCATTTCCACGTTCGCGAACTCAGCCATCCTACTCCTCTGCGGGCGGTTTACAAATGACAGTATCCTAAAAGAACTTATGAGCAGTCTCGTGGCCGAACAACGCCATCTACCGCCTGAAAATGACGTTTCTGACCCTGCATTGCTATGTGATTCCGATTTGTCTTTGTGCAACCTACCCCTACCAAAAGTTTGTACACGTTTAGCTGAATCACCCTGTATAGTGCTGGTATGTAAATTCCGGGAAAAAAATCCACCGGTATGAAATACTAGAGAAAAAGAAGTGCCTGTATAAAATACTAGGGAAAAAAAGTGCCTGTATGAAATACTAGGGAAAAAGAAGTGCCGGTATGCCATACCTGCCCATTTTGAGCATTGATTCCATTAAAATGTGGCATTATGGCATTAGTTTCAAGCCTCAATCCAAAAAAAAAAGGAAAGCATGTGGATCCCAAAGCCTCCTATGATAGAAAATACGATTACGATCATCTGTCATGTGCATTCAAGCAGCAGTGGCTAAAGGCTTTTAGTTGGCTCCAGAATAATTCCGAAACAGACAAATGTTCTGTTCTCTTTATAAATTTGCTGAAAAACAGTCAGAACTTACTACTGAAAGTGATAACTTCAAAATTTATTCTATCAAGGCAGGCACATGCATCCGTATACCCCATAAACAGGTAATAAATTTCAACCCCACTTCAAAACAAAATACTAACTGAAGTTAAAAATATTTCCTAATATTTGTACTATATTATTTAGTTATTTTGAAATCCATGTTTACGCTTCTCATATCCTACCTTGAAGAAGGGAATTCAAACTAATAAAGTGTACATATTAAATGAATTAATATTTGTGGACTAAAAAAATCCATATGGACCACCCATTTTTAGTATACACTGATCAGTAGAATTTCCATATTTCTACCACTGCATTACTGTGAAAAACTTCTTTAAGCTTTTCACAGTGATGATGGGCAGAGTTTGAGGAAACAATTATTGTACATCAGAAATTAACATGGAGAAGCTTGAAAAATGAAACTGAACACTTTTTGGGAAACAAAAAAGATCCAAATTACAAACCTGATGTTGAAGACATGCAGAAAAATGTTTAAAAATTATTTTTGAAATTCACACAATAACTACTTTCCAGGAAATTTAGGTGTCCTCAAGGCATTAAGGAGATGGAAAATGATATCAGGAAATATTCAAATGTGACATGATGGCAGATTACTGTTGGTTGCTAAAGAGGGAGGGCTCAAATAAGCAAAAGAATTTATGCATGGAAACAAACATTTTAACCATGAAAAGGCATGCAATGTGGAAATTCATGTTACTTTTAACAATTATTAATACAAATTAATTATATTCACAGATTTTTATATAATGAGCATGCCATATTATATTTTTAATTGTATTTAAAGTTTATTTGATTACAATAGTAATTAAAATTACTAGAAAATGTATTTAAATGCAAATATCTTCTTACCCCAGTTTGTGAAAACTCTTAACATGATACAAAAAAATCGAAATATTTTAAATCTATGTGAAAAAATTATTAGGAATTATGTAATACCTGAAAAATATCAAAAAACAGATTTAAAAATGCTTAAACTGGGTAATCTTTCACAAGTTTGAAGAAATTTACAAATGAATTTTGTTCACATTTATTGGTTTTGTGCATTTCCTGCAGCAAAGACTTGTGAAAATAAATTTTTTTGCAGTACTTAAAAAATGGTTTTACCCTCTCTACATTGGACTCTGTGGACCATTGGGAAGGCAGTACACTTCAGTCTCACAGATAATACTTTACCACAAATTCCCTCAGATGCTGCAGCATTGGTTAATACTGATTCTAAAATCTTATAATGGAAAGTGACAAAAATCAATGGAGCAGATAGTTACTGTCATAACTGTTACAGCTGTACCACAGGACACTGAATCATCCTATTATTAGGAATGAGTTTGAGTGAAAAACAAAACCTTCACCAATGGTTATTAAATTCATATTTATGAATTACCAATAAAGAAAATACATAAAATCAACAAAAATGATAAAATTGATTAGCAAATTACTTAAAAATTGCGTACATCACAACTTCTTAGAGACTATCAAGAAAGAAATTAAACAATATGTGACCAAACAGTTACTTCAACAAAGACATTTTCCTTATAACAACCTAGAAAATACTTAATAAAGCAAATATATTTTTTCAAATAAAACATTAAAAGTACACATAGTAACTCTAGGCCCAATTCTCATACAAAAATCAACCAAAAAATAATTTAAAAATTTTTCCTTACCACATTTTACTTTTGGGAACACACAGTATGACTTTACAGCCAGATTTTTATGGAAATACGGTGTCAATTCTTCCTACAATAAAACTCGAAATAGTACTTCAAGTTAATTTTGTCTATTGAATAATGAAAGTAGTTGGCAATCTGTATCCCCAAATACCTCACATATAAGGATTCCAATATTCCAAATGCAGCAATAATCGAAACTACAGCCAAAATCACTTTAAAATTCATTTTTGTTGAAAAAAAGTAGGCAGAAATATTTCTGCAGTCCCTTTAGAAATCACTTTTGCCAGTAAAAACGGAAAGAGTAGACAATGGATAACAGGCACTTGGTACATCATAAAAACAACAGAAGTAAAAAAAAATCGTAACACTTTTTTCGAAATTCGAAACTATCACCTTATCAACGATATGCCTACATTTTTGTTAACAAACATTAACTTTTTTTTACTGCCTACAAAATTATCTACTAGTGTACTAATCATATAAACACATACCTCATACTCAATTTCTTACTTTTGAGGCATTCCCTCAGGAATGAAATTGACACCACTAATAAAATGTGACGAATAAATTACACACCTGCCATTGGACCATTAGCAAAAGCACATAATTTAGTAAGCTTAACTTACCTTTACACTGGCTGCTAATTTTCAAGAGCCCAAATGATTTTTTCAGCAACTAGCTGTTAGAAGTGCAAGAACCACCATCTAATGGTATGTGACACTTGCGAAATTCGCGCTTGCTTTTGGTTTTGGTCTTACACGGGTTATACAGGTAGAGTGTGCATGATGTCGCAATCTATTGGCTCCAACTTTGAAGTCACATGACATTAGGCAAAGAAACTTTTTTCGTGTTACGGTTATGTTATGACTATACGAAGTAAGGGGCCCACCAAGATTCCTTGTTGCCCTGGTGCAAGCATAGATTTGCCGCCCCTTGTGTGAGAACATTTAT
Source organism: Macrothele yani (assembly GCA_039090855.1). Lineage (NCBI taxonomy): Eukaryota > Metazoa > Arthropoda > Arachnida > Araneae > Macrothelidae > Macrothele > Macrothele yani. The sequence goes on along the minus strand of CM077023.1, from coordinate 18,395,524 downwards.
TTTTATTTTAATTTCTTTTTTGCGTATTAGAAAGGAAATGAATGCCAAATTAATAACGTAGGAACAGTACACTAATTATGTAGAAAATAGTAAAACTATTGGCAATCTCAGCGGTCCGCTCTCCCTTTAGCAGCAAAAGGAAGAATTACTATAGTACGGATACCGTGTTCTTAGCTGTTATTAGATCGTTGCCTAGGTTTGTTTGGCTTGTTTTGGGGTATTTTTGCATTCATTCTGGAATTTGAGAATAGCATAATGGAGAATTCATATTTTCGCGTCCCACAGTGTCGTTCCCAAGGTTCCAGCTATGTTTTTCACAAGTTAGTACAAACCAAGGAGGTTATATTACTGGAGACACCATTCCCATCCACGCAGCATTGGCCGCCATAAGTCACTGCCCCAGCAGCGTCTGACGTCGCGGACAGGCAGAAAGCTGCTTTGAAACTACGGAAACCACTGAAGCTACGAAGCGTTTACAGATAAAATGAGGGATTTAATAATTATCAATTATACAACCTTACTGTTTAATCAACTGTGTAAATAAAAATGTTTTTTTCTGCTTAATTTCACAAAATTTCTAAAAAGAGAAAAAAGAAAGAAAGAAAGAAAAAACCAGCATTTCGGGAATTTAAACTCGGAGACGTTACGAAACAAAAAATCGGAATGCGATTTTTTCACAGGTTAGATGCTGGAAGAATAAAATTACTTACCTGATATGTGCAGATAATTTAATATTTTCAGTAATCTCACTAATTTAAGTTTTTGAAGTCGAAAATATTTCCTTACTTTAAATTTTACGGTAAGTGAAGGGTCGCTATTAAGAGGTCATATTTTTGAGATCAAAACAATTTTTATTAGCTTGTAAAAGCAGGGTACATATAAAAATATAATAAAAACGAGATAAAACGCCACTCAGCATGAATGAAGAAATAACAGGCTCCAGAGATTTTCCGGTGGGAGAAAACAAAGTTAGCAGACAAACATGCAAAAATTGCTCAGTACGTGAAAATTTCAGTTGAGAGTACAAGACTCACAAAGATTACAGAGCACGAGCTCTATACATCACAGTGAAGAGTGCTTTGTGTGAAACGCATAACAAGTTCAAAAAGAGCATAGCATGTAAAACTTTTAGAAACAAAATTGAAATAGCATAGCAAGCAAACAATATACATGACTCGCACAGTGGGGTGAAACAAAAACAAAACATGTAATACAAAATGCAGATAGAAAAAAATATACAGCACATTGAACAGGAGTAAACATGGTTCAAACACACAAGACAGTGTTGGTCAGTCAAGAGTAAACTGTAGTAAGAAACATCATAAAAACATAGCAAATCCAACAAGAGACAAGGAGAATTTCAACAGAAAATTGGAGCAAATACAGTGCAAGAACAACTAAATGGTCACACAGCAATGAGAACGCACAATGATGCAGAAAAATGCAGAAGCATCCTCCTAAAGATGATAAAAAGGAGGATGAAAAAATAAAAATAAGCAAAAGAACAACACAAAATGCAAGAGAACAAAACAAATACAAATGGCAAGCTGACATTTGCAAACAAATAACAAAATAAATGCAGCAAAAAAAGGACACAGACTGCACTGTATAATTCCACATAAACACACTTCCCCTACCCTAGTAGGCGGAAGATGACCAAAAGCCCAACAAAAAAATGACAGAAAAACTAGAGAATGAGATGGGGGAAGGAATTTCGAATGAGAAACCACCCGGAATGCATGCACATATATTCTCCGTACAAAGGTCATTCTTACGCTCACATCACATCAGCTTTCGAAGATATTACCTTATAACAAAAAATGCACAGGTGTCATAGCAGGTCACTTATTTTTCTTTACATTTAAAATTACATTCAGTATCTACGAACATAGAATCAAATCTGTTTATGCCCACTGCTATACTTACAATAAATATAAATAAGGAAAACAGCTTTAAAAAAACGATTCAACACTTTTGTGTATACATACGTGACATAAATATAAACCCTACGTTTTCACAAAAAAAAAAAAGAAAAAAAGAAAAACATCCAAAACACAGCTAACATAAAACAAAATTATGCATGTCACCCCACACTGCTTAATGAGCATATGTACCCAACAGGATATAGTTATCATATATCCAAAAAACATAACATGAAATTCCACCACAGTTCAACTACAATAAAAAAAATAACATAGCCAGAATTACCCTTTACAAGAAAACCAAATATTAATAATTATTATACGAAAGTATGTTCAATAGTTGGGACAAACTATTGAACCTGTAAGAGTTCGATTCAATATAATTGTCCCCAAGGTAAATATTTACAAATCTCATTCAAGATAGCATTAAGGACATTTTTTGCCCAAGTAACTCCTATTATAATTACATACAGTTGTAACAGCACTTTCTGTTAATTCAACAATTAAAATAAAACACCAGAAGGTTAATACTGTTAACTATAAAACCTTGCCAAACATATTATTTTCACATAAACAGTGATATATCCTCCTGCAAATTTCACAACCACTAAATAAAATACTTAATAAAATGTACAATAATTAATGATAGGTCATCTGACATTAAGTTCACTGTTAGTTCACTTAGCAGTTGGATGTTTTTCATGAGGTCTCTAACCAACAGGAATTTTTTAAGATTTAATATAGCTTGGTATCATGGTATTAACAACATTAGTAAAAAAGTCATTGCAGTAAGTGAACATTACTGATGACAATTTTGTTAAGGAATTTATTCCGTCATGTGCAGGTAAGTCCCTTTCTACTAAGACTACTGCTCATTGTTAACATCTCCTGAAGATACGGTCTAAAATTTCGGTTGTCCATCGGTGGTCCGTTCTTCTGGCAACATGTCCATACATACTGTATAAGACAGAGTTTGGGACACCCTACACACACGCAGGAGCAAAGCAGTTGCTAAGGCGCAATCTAACGGCCACGACATAAATGCCTCTATTGGCGCATTGTGGAACTTAGTGAACACAACTGTAAAACTATGATAGACAGGGCAGAAATGTAAATTACAAAGTTGTAGAACTGACTTTGCTTATTAGGAATAGATATCGCTGTTTTATTAAGTACACATTATACATGTGCTTGCATTCTACAAAAAATTACAATCTTACATTATTAAATTTAGTTGGTTCACATGTAAAAAGTGTCCTATTATATCATTATATTTCCAAAAAATTTGGGGGTGGGGGTAGTCCTTTACATTGGAGATCGCCGACTCTGAAAATCTGGGAGGGTCCTGACCTCCCACCCCAGTGGTTTTGCTTATGATTCCATGAATGCACTCCTGCTAATCAGTAAAAAAAAAAAAAAATCCCGAATCAGTCAAACTGACTTTTTTCTGAAGTTGTTCTTCAAATTGATAAAAAAAAAAAAAAAGTATAGTATACAGCAATTTACCATTATATCTTAAAAGAAAAATGTTTAATCAATGCATCTTTATGGACCAGAGATAAGACAACTAAAAAGGTCCTGCAGATGCTGCAAACAACTCAAAGATGCATGGAGAGATACATGCTTAGCAAAATTAGGAACTCGTCAATCCGAAAAATGGCAACAGAAGATGACATCAAAATAAGTCCATAAAGTGGCAATGGATGGGACACATTCCTAGAATTGACCACCATTGGACAACTGAAATATTACACCGGATACCAAGGAGCAGAAAAATACAGAAAAGAAGACCGTGTGTGAGTTGGGTGGATGAAATTTGAAAACTTGCTGAAGTAACATGGAGAAGACTAGCTTATGACTGAACATTGTGGTAGAAACTTGGGGAGAGCTTCACCCAGCAGTGGACTGATAATGGTTGATGATGATATGCATACAGGGGAGGAAGCATTAACAAAAAAAATCTGATATAAATTAACACGCCGATCATTCCTACATTTATTGATTTTTGTGCAGTATAAGTTTTGTTAGGTTTGAGCGTACATTCATTCCTATCATTTGCTGTGTAGCTGCATGGTGCAATCTAATAGTTGCATATTTCTTTATAATTAATTTTTTTAATGTTGTGACATGATTATCTAGGGTAATGTCTACCTCAATATCTAAATAAGAGTCTAATGTTTTAAATACAGACATACCTGCCAATCTTCTTAAAACAACACATGAAGATTGGTCAAAAGATGAGGAATTTTTCTTTTTCCAGCGCTGAATATCCCACTTCTAATGCATTGTTCAGTAATCTTCGAAATTAGGCACACACTCCGAGATAGTATGGTTAACCCTCCTTCTGACTTCAGATTTATAAGAACAGATATTTAAGCTCTAGCCACTTCGAAGTCTACATCAATCAGTGCCAATCTGCGGTCTATGCAAGAAATCTTTTTTTATAATTTTTTTTGCATACAAAACCTACAATGTAAACAACAACATTGTCAGTATAAAGTGAAAGATTTGATATGCTGAAGATGTTTGCATAATCATGGTCCAGGACTCCAATAGAAGATTCCTCAGGTGAACAACGCCGCTTTTGTGAAATGCTCAACACATCATCAATTACAGTACCATCTTTATCATAAAGTGCATTAATATTAAGAATTTTCATTTCAGCAACTGTAATACAGTTATCAGTCTTTTGCACTCCAATGAGTCTATTCAAAATAAGTTGACGATATGCACTTTTAAACTGAGCTACATTGGGGTTATTATTGTGTCCCCCTTTAGAACGTATAGCACCAAAAAACAATTCTAAATGGTTTTGACTAAGTTTGTAAGTTAAGATATAGTTTAACTTATCTGTTAACAAAGTGTCTGCCAAATAGATAATGCTTTTTATTGTGGTACAAAATCCCAGGATGCATGTATTTCTGCTAGAGTTCAGTTTGGAACCATCTACTCTTCGCAGGTTCAAGAGTACATCAGTAGCAACTTGCAAGTGAGTTTCCCATATAGCTCTTGTTTCCTGCTTTAGTGGGCTTTTAAATTGCTTTCCAAAGGGATTCCTGGAATTCAAAATATCAAAAAGCTTGTCAATGATGAAAATGAATTGGGCAGTACTTTCACAGTCTTGGAAACCTGGAACGTTTAAGCATTTCATGAATAACAATGCTGTAGCAACAGAACTGCTCAGTGTCTGGGCTGCCAACTTGACCTTCATTCTTTGTTTGTACCATTCCACATGATTTCGCTTCAGTTTGCTGGCAGCATGAATCATTTGTTCTTCTTGAATTTCATACAATTTCTTTATATAATACCAGCATATTCTGTTATTGTTGCCATCCAAAAGGACTTTAAGATCTCCAAGTACATTTCTGAGAACTTTCAGCATGTGGCATGCATCAAATATCACTGCAACTTTTTTCTCACTGTCTGCTGGAGGACTAAAAATATTATTGATGCTCTCAGAATCAAAGGAAGCTCCTAACTTTTTAAACATTGAAAAGTTTGCTCTGAGTCCATCACAGACTACAGCAGCAACATCAATGCCAACATGATACAGTTTCCTTAATGCCACATTTAAGAAAGCTGCTTTTTGAGACCCTGATAGACCAGCTGCGAGGAAGTAGGCGATCGGTACTTTCCAGCTGTCTTCAAGGCACATAATCATGAAGACTAATGCCTCCGATGCTACTGAACAATTTTCATTACTGACACCAGCACCATAGTCTGCAAATACTATTTGAGACTCTTCATCAAACAGAATTTGCTTTCGAATGGAAATTTCGTCAAGAATTAGTGAGCATGTGTAGCCCTTTTTTCGGATTCACTCATACGCTGTAATGGTACAAACACTTCTTCCGTAAAACCTGGTGCTCCAGCAACCAATTGACACCAACGATGGATTGTTGAAGAGTGAGGCAGATACAGCCTGTCACGTATAAAGTCATACGCTTTAGGCGAGTAAAAGTACAAAGACATGGCAAATCGCTTAATTTCAGTATTGTAGAATCTACCGTTTGTTCGCTTTGCATTCTTCATTGCATTTCTGAACAAATCGATAGATGTGTCAGAAAGAGTGTCTTCTACTAAATGGAACTCTTCTTCCCTCAAAAAATTGTGCTCAAGAAGCAACTGTAAGATTTCTTTTGCATGAGCGTTACGCTGTTTGCTTAGCTGTAGTTATTGTACAGTAAGTGTGATCAGAATTGTTTTCAGCTTGTTTGCTGCTGGTACTTGGCAATGGCATTTCTACTTCTGCTGATGGGTTTTCTCTATAAGTTGGTGGTTTTCTTTTTGGTGCATCACGATTTTTACTTGAAAAAGGGAACACAGTAGGCACAGCATCCTCGTTTAATCGGGTATTGTTTCCTTGATACGCGGTTTTGTAAATCGACTGATTCTTGGGAAAACAATCTTCAGTGAAATGTGCATAGCAAAAAACACTTCTAATTGACGGTTTACAATCTTTTTTCGCACGTTGTGTAGCCATATCTTCATCAGCTTTTTATTTTTGTGAGGAAACCTAAAATATAAATAAATAAATAAATATATATACTGAAAATAAGAATGATTCTACTGATAATTACTGTTCAAAATGATATAATTACAAGCATAAACACTTACGTACAGAGAACATTTATATATACACACGTTTCTCTAACTGTGAAGAGGTGCCCTCTTATAGCCTCCATAAATCTGGAAAAATTCTGAAAAATGGATAGACCCTTTATTTTTGTCTCCATTACTCCCAAACCACAATGGCAGCATCATTGGAATTGCCAGAATACGAGCATTGTTACACTGTAAGTCAAACTAACCAGGGGCGGCGGAAAGTGAAATTCGTTGACCGGGCCCGAAATTTCGAATTGTGGTGCACCCTGTACCTTCCCGGAACAAACAGAAGAAAAACAATGTCTAAGCAGTGTGTAAGTAACTCCTGTGGCCGACCCCCCCCCCTTCCGACTGATAGAGTGGAAAATTATTATGTCGAAGTTTGAAACTAAAAGTCACAATACGCGATCTAAATATACTTCTTAATCATGTACCGTATAATTATAACATATAATAATTATAAGGGAGTAGTTCTGTTAAATAAATTTATAAAAATCTAACAAAAAAAACCAATTTCACCGCTTCTTCTAATAATTTAACTTTCTTGTACTGTAACATTAAGTAGTAACTGGATAAGAATAAATGCATAAAAGTCAACCTCCTTAATTGTTACAGCACCTGACTACTTTTCCCGGTAAATTTAGGGGAGTCACACCCCCTTGGGAAAATTCTGGGTGCGCTACTGTGCCTAAGGAGCTTTGTTGGGAATTAGGACCACCCAATCACTTACCTAGAGGAACTTTCTAAGACACATCACAACAATCGCACATATGTCAAATAAAAAAATAATAAAAATAAAAATCTTGGCTGAAATTATTGACCGGGCCCTGGTGGCCTGGGCGGTTCCGCCGCCACTGAAACTAACTGCGTACTAATGTCAAAGGTAGGAGAGCCAAATCACAGTGCCTCTGGGCGAAAATGGAACAACGGTATTGGTTCCAGTCACTCCCTAATAAACCTCTCGCTTTTACCCACTTGTAAATTTACTGTCTTTGTGGTGCCACAAATGGGAAAAAAGGTTCTCCCCCACTCACCTTACAGGTTTATTGCCAGCTGGTGAATGGGCTGCCGAGATAACTCACTATGTAAGATGGTCATCAGGTATGCACAGGTGACATGCTCTTCTCATCTCCCCATTCCAGTTACTAAATAAATGTCTCACCTATTTACTTCACTAAAGCAATGGTAGTGATTACAGGTACCCTAGCAAGTTAGATACCAGTGTGAGCTACAGTGACTTTATTTATTTATAGTCCTAAGTACAGCAAAATATACCCAGTTTTGGGATTAAATGCCATCACATGTGATGCAACCAATGTTCCAATGTCATCTGGTGCTTTAACTAAAAATTGAAAGAGTAGCTTTCAGAAATGACTAACATATTAGGTAACATGAAAAATTTGGTTAAGAGTGTAGTAGATATTAAGAAATATATATTTCAATAGCCTGCACTCAACTTTAAAAAGAACTCAGAAAAGCAAATGAACGTTAAAATTATTTAGAAGAAAAATGCAAGTTTATAAATTTTCTGTGTTAAGTATTGCTCAAAAACATGTGAACAAGTGCAATATTATATGTTTTCCCTCCTGGTAGCACAACCTAGAAGCAAATTATATGTGTTGTAACTTTCAAAATGCAACTGGTGTATACATTTGATTTTGTCTGGTTTGGTTTAAGACAACTGAATTAAGAAATGAAACTATTAACAGTTTACACAAGTTCTGAAAGTGTACGATTTCAAAGGAGACTTTTAAAATCCCCATTTGTTACTTGAACAATGTAGTTTTGAAGAGGTGTCATAATGAGCGGTCATCATTGTGCTAAATATATATTTAAATAACATCTGATTTTTACTTAAATGACAGGATTTTCGTGTCTTTTATATACCCATGAAATGTCAAATTACTTTCTTTTGTATTGCGGTTGGTACAACCATAAGCAGAACATGAAGCTACCATAACCACATCTATCTGTTTACTATCAAGAGTTTGTTTTTGCCTGTCCATGACGTCACGCCAAAGATTAGCGGTGACCTATGGCGGCAGAGCCAGTGGTGTCTCCAGTAATATAACCTCCTTGGTACAAACGCTTGTGCCTTGCATTTGTAATCTTTCCAGTGAAGTACTACTAATCTAGTAACGTGTTTGAATAAATAATAAACAAGACATGAATTTATTGCGCAGTAATAATTTAAAATTCCGTATTTCTACATGATCTTGAAAACAAGTAATTGCTGTTGTTAATATAAATTTAAACTCCATTAAGGAACAAGATTTGTAATGTTCTGTCAACAGTCACTAGTTCAAAAACACTGAGAACAGAATGATGATCAACAATTACCAATTCAAAATCACTGTTTTAGAAACAGAGTGTTCAAAAGTTACAAATTTGTTATTGTTGAAAATGGATCCTAGAAATAGTCAAGTCAAACGAAATGTCGGTAAATGTGTAGATTAGCGTTCTAAATTATTTCGTCGGAAAAATGTTACTACCTGGAAAAAGTGCGACCTACAGATTTTAGAGTATGGAAAATAATGGCAAATGGTGCAGAAATTCCATATTTTAAATGTGTTTTAAATATTTTTTTCGTAATATTTACCTATAAATGCGATGATGTTAAGAAACGCCGCGGTGGTAGGCCTAACGCATCGCTACCGCACGATGTCATGCGTTGCTCCGTTTAAAAGGAAGATTCGATGCTGCACCGAAATGACGGGCAGAAGAGTACAAGAGAAAGCGGTTACGTTGTTGGCAGGAGAGCGATAAATGTTGTAGTGATACGCTACAGAAAATTGGACCAGACTATCCACCCTTTAATTTGTTGTATCCTGTACGTTGTTGGAAGAAAAGACCAGAAAAAACCTCTTTGATTTGCAAAAGATATGTATCAGTGAGATAGAAACTGACCTGCAAAGAAAGTATTGACAGGAGAACCAAAAGTACAGTGGCACAGCAAACGCTTGACATTGTCGTGGTAGCGATGCGTTTGGCCTACCGCAACGTGTCTTCACAGCATCGCACTTACAGGTAAATATTACGATAAAAATCTATAAAAGACATTTAAAACATGAAATTTCTGCACCATTTGCCATTAATTTCCATAATCTCAAATATGTACGTCGCACTTTTTCCAAGTACTAACATTTTTCCGACAAAATAATTTAGGACGCTAATCTACACATTTGCCGAAATGTCACCCCTGTCGGTATTACTATATCACTTGTCTGAAAATGTAAAAATAAAAATTACCTGTTACAGTAAAGCATTATTGCTACATAGTGCTTACGTGTTCCACTTTTGCCTGCTTTACAAGAGCACTCAAAAGACTACAGAAATTCCACGATTATTTCTGTCTAAAACACCGTTGATCAAATGACGCGACGACGTTATTGCGGTGGATTGAATGCAATGCGAAACTATGTGGAATTCTTTCCTACCTTCGTTCTTAATTGCACATGAAATTATGTGACTTGCATTAGGAATCCCTTCCTCTGCTTTGATGCGTCGTGAATTTTTTGTAGCGTCCACAAATTTCATTATCTCAAGGATTGAGAGTGTTAAACCAGCCATTCCTGCAAGCGACTTCACGGGAACACGTGCAACGTTATCCGTACTAAAAGAAGCTTCTTTACGTTTGCGCAGCGCCTCCTATAGTTCATTGAGGTTGCCAATAGTAGTGATCCGATTTAATGGCATAGGGATATACAAACAAGCGTTTCCAAGCTTTTGGACATCAACCAGATGGCTTTTTCAAGGAAGTTAAACAGAAACTGCAATCTGAACAATAAAGCGTTCTATTGTACAGATTGCAGTTTCTGTCTAACTCTCTTGAAAAAGCCATCTGGTTGATCTCCGAAAGCTTGGAAACGCTTATTTATACACTATCTACCAACAAGTAATTGGACACCTGTGATAGCAAAGGAAAACGAAGTTTATTCACCTTCAATAGTTGGTGGAGCCTCCACGAGCGGCGATTACAGCTGCGACCCTCCGGGGCATACTCTAAACAAGGCGTTGTACGACGGCTAGCGGTATTTTCTCCCACTCGGCTTGGAGAAGACAGGTCAGTTCCTTCATCGATTTCGGACGGTGGGGGCACCCCTTAAGTCGACGCTCCAACTCGTCCCAGAGGTTCTCGATAGGGTTACGGTCTGGGCTCTGCGCAGGCCAGCCCATTCGATTAACCCCATTGTCACCATAATAAGCCATGGTGGACCTCGCAACATGACAGGTGGCGTTGTCATCCTGAAAGTAACATGGGTCCACCCCGTAAAACTGCCACAATGCAGAAAGCGCATGGTCATCCAAAATGGTGCAGTAGGTCTCGGCGTTGAGTCTACTAGGAATTGCGACCAAGGGTCCCGTGCCATACCAGGAGAAACATCCCCATCGTATAATTCCACCGCCGCCGAACTTCACAGTTGGCACAATACATTCCGGCAGGAGGAGTTCTCCAGGCAGACGCCAAACACAGACCCTGCCATCCGAACGGTAGAGGGTGAACCTTGATTCGTCGCTCCAGAGAACCCGTTTCCACTGTTCAACGGTCCACTGTCGACGTTCTTTGCACCACGTTAGCCAAGCAGCGCTATTGGACTTGGTGATCAAATGCTTCTGGGCGGCAGCTCGTCCATGATAACCGAGCAGATGGGCTTCCTTACGGATGGTATTCATCGAAAGAACACTCCCGGATGCCTGTTGAAACTCCTCGCGGATGTGGCCATTCGATTTGGTGCGGTTCTTCCGAATTTCTCTGGCCAGCACCCGTCGGTCTCTAACTCCCAGTTTTGTGGGTCTGCTGGGTCGGGTCACATTCCGACAGTCACATCTTATCTTCCACTTGCCAATCACGTAGGCCACTGTCGATTTTGGGTACTTCAACTCGCTGGATATGTCACGTATGGATCGGCCATTTCTGTGATACCTGCCGTACAAATGTAGGCCTTTTCTGCCGATGCACCTTCGTTAAGCATAGGTGCAGTGACCATCCGTCTGCATGGGAGCCCCATACGCAGCAATGTTCGCTGAGCTGTCGTTTTAGACACACTTAAGGTAGTCCCTTGGTTCATTCGGCCAGTGAGTTGCTCCACTGTAGCGTGTTGATCGGCCTTCACGCACGTTCGCAGCCAACGTTCACCTGGCACGTGGTACTCCGCAGTTTCCACTTCGTTTATTCGCACTGGTGCCATTTCTCCAATCATGATACACTTTAACCACAGCAGCAGGCGAACAGTTGATAAATTGCGCTGTTTCAGAAATACTGCCACCCTTCGCCCGAAAGCATCCCTTTTTGCAAATCTGATAAATCGCTTTTTTTATCCATAACAGCAACGAGTGATATGCTTTCAGAGTGCCTACAGCACACCTTATGTACCCTCCAAGCCAGCTCACGACACGTGCCTTCTTTCATTAGCTACGCTCTATTGACGTCACAAGTAGGAGGTGGTCACAGTAATGTGACTCGACTGTGTATATTTCGAATTCGATTGCACCTGCATTTACTCCCATAGAGACAAAATTACCCATAGGAAAAAATATAAGATAAGTTTTCTAATCGGACTAAAATGGTGTAGAGATATAGTGTCCATAGACAGACGGACATAGCGATAATATAAGCACGCCAGTTTTTGTTTTTTAAGACGTGCTGAAAATCATAATTTTTTTCAGAATGAAACAATATTAATAACTCTATTTAGCACACATACAAAAGGGGATTTTCGCTGTTTCATGTTTCATTCGAGCAAAACTTCTTTCTCGGAAATACTTATCATATTGAATTAAAACTATCACCATGAAAATATTTTCCCAATTAAATCACCATTAAAATCATTCTAAAAGTGGAAATGTGCACCCACAGTCTTCCTACGCAATCCTTTTTTTTTTTTTTTGACTGGAGGTTTAACGACTACCGTGAACAACTCTATGGTCTATTATAAGCAGTCACCCGTCCCTAATCAATGTGCGAAATCCACAAGAATGCCTGTCATAGCGATGACGCCGGGACGTTCAAAATCTTTTTTTTTTTTTGACGTAGGACTATGTCTAACTCCGCGGACAGTCTAGGGCGGCTTACGGCCGACCTCCTGTGACTAAAATAGGTCCCAATTGAAATCATTATGGCGTTAAAAATACGTGCTGCATACTAATCGTGTTAGCATATTTGTAAACAGCATGAAGTCCAATTTGCGTACTGCGCAATGCATCGTGCGCGCGACGCTGCCCTCGCTTCCTGTGCGAGGGGGAGATGATGCAATATTTCTGGGGGTGCCGCCGCGTTTAACTAATTCTATCTCAGCAACCGTGAGCGCAACACGACTGTGCGTGGTATCGTTTTAAAGCTCTCAACGAGATCTATTCAAATATATAAAAACATATCGCAGTGGTTTAAACTAAGATTCATGAAAATTGTTTTCGTGTGAACGGGTTAACATTTTCGACAATGCCGCGGAATTCGCAGAATGAACACCAGCAAAAGTGGAGAAAATCAAAACGAGAGGCAAGAGCAAATGATGAGGAATGTAAGAAGCCCAAGAAGACAGAACACCCCGTTGGGTGCTTCGTGTGTCTATCTGCTTTGTGTTCGCAATGTATCCAGCATTATTTGTAAAACAAATGTAAGCTACTTTTCATATCATAGACCTGTGTTGGCTATACAAAATTAAATAAACGCTTTGAAACCACACTCGACTAGCTCATTTCAACTCTCCGATCTGCAAGTCGTAGTCCTACGTTCCAAACTGAAGGCTCAATCAGAACTGAGCCTACCTGTATTTTTTTTTATTGAAGATTTAACGACTACCGTGAGCAACTTGATAGGCTATAAGCAGCCGCCCGTCCCTCATTTAGGGCCGCTGGTTCCAGGGAAGAGAGTGAGCCACTTCCGTAAGACCAAAAACAACATCCATACCTCACCGAGATACAAACCCGAATCCATCTCGGACGAAATTTCTGATGTTGAGGAGATGTCATTCCTGATAGCAGAAATTGCATTATACGAGAAATCCCCCACATCTGAATGAACCGTCGAGGAGTTAACACTGTGTCTTTGAAGCTGATCATGCAACAAGTCAACGTGTGGCATGATAAGGTAGAAAGCCAAAAAAGGAAAATTCCTGTCATTTAACATTCGCAGGAGTCCTGAAAGAGTGTGGAATGAGGGGCGTTCATACGTTCATATAATTTCTTTTCGGTGGAGGGGGGGGGGTTTAAAGTTTTTGAAATCTACCAGTACAAAATATAAGTTAAAGAAAAATAGAAGAAAAAAATAAAAGCATTTTTCTGCTTGGATGTTTTTTGACTTTGCAGCTCTTCAAAACATTCCTTCAACTCACCAATAATTATATAGACCGCGTGTACTCGTCAACCCTGGAAATAAAATTCCATCTAGTATTGGAAACTCGTGCATGGAATTCTTTTGGATACGCAGTTAAGCTTTGTGGTGATCGAGAGAAGAAGGCCTGGCATTTCTGAAAGACTTAAGAATATACGCACTTCTGGATTTCGTGATGCTGCGTTTTCCATTATTAAATTTAACTGATGTGCATTACAATGAATCAATGGAGTATTCATGTATATTTCCTTAATAATGGTTTACGCGCCATGTTTCTTCCCATTAATCACAGCGGCGCCGTTATAGGTTTGAACTATTATCATAGCTTCCTGAAGTCATCTTTTAAAACAACCCAAACTGTTCTAAAACATATTTTGACAAACCGTCTGCATTTTGTGAATTGGGGTTATAAAATCTCCAAAACCTTTCTTGCACTGTACCTTCATTTTCATAGGTAAACACCGCTTCTTCCTGTATTTTCTTAGAAACATCTGTAGTCTCACGGGACATAACAGTGAGGAATTTTGCACCACTGATTTCAGCAGTCGTGCAAAATTCCTCACTGTTATACACTATCTACCAACAAGTAATTGGACACCTGTGATAGCAAAGGAAAACGAAGTTTATTCACCTTCAATAGTTGGTGGAGCCTCCACGAGCGGCGATTACAGCTGCGACCCTCCGGGGCATACTCTCAACCAGGCGTTGTACGACGGCTAGCGGTATTTTCTTCCACTCGGCTTGGAGAAGACAGGTCAGTTCCTTCATCAATTTCGGACGGTGGGGGCACCCCTTAAGTCGACGCTCTAACTCGTCCCAGGGGTGCTCGATAGGGTTAAGGTCCGGGCTCTGCGCAAGCCAGTCCATTCAATTAACCCCATTGTCACCATACCAAGCCATGGTGGACCTCGCAACATGACAGGTTGCGAGGTCCACCATGGCTTGGTATGGTGACTGCCACATCGTAGGAAGCGCATGGTCATCCAAAATGGTGCAGTAGGTCTCGGCGTTGAGTCTACCAGGAATTGCGACCAAGGGTCCCGTACCATACCAGGAGAAACACCCCCATAGCATAATTCCATCGCCGCCGAACTTCACAGTTGTCACAATACATTTCGGCAGGAGGCGTTCTCCAGGCAGACGCCAAACCCAGACCCTGCCATCCGAACGGTAGAGGGTGAACCTTGATTCGTCGGTCCAGAGAACCCGTTTTCCACTGTTTAACGGTCCACTGTCGACGTTCTTTGAACCACGTTAGCCGAGCAGCGCTATTGGACTTGGTGATCAAAGGCTTGTGGGCGGCAGCACGTCCATGATAACCGAGCATATGGGCTTCCTTACGGATGCCTGTTGAAACTCCTCGCGGATGTGGCCCATCGATTTGGTGCGGTTCTTCCGAATTTCTCTGGCCAGCACCCGTCGGTCTCTAACTCCCAGTTTTGTGGGTCTGCCGGGTCGGGGCACATTCCGACAGTCACCTCTCATCTTCCACTTGCCAATCACGTAGGACACTGTCGATTTTGGGTACTTGAACTCGCTGGATATGTCACGTATGGATCGGCCATTTCTGTGATACCCGACGATTACACCTTTCTCGAAATCAGAGCTCCGAACTGCGTGGCATCTTGCATGCGACTGGTTGCGTTCCAGTTTCCCACACGATATTTAACGGCGGCGGCCGTGACGTGTATCAGGACCGCAAATATCGTCGATTGCAGGGGTGTCCGATTACTTGTTGGTAGATAGTGTATTTCCAAAACATAAATTTCAGCTCGGAAAATTTCCAAAACATAATCTAACAACTCATTCTGGATCGTCTTAAAGTTTCTTTAAACGCAGTTGCAGTTTCAAAGTGAGTTTTCACATTTTCGTCAAGTTTTCTAGCAAAATCTAGCAGCCTTCATAAAACCCCAGTTAGCAGAGCCTAAAGCCTAAAGTTTCGTTGTGACCTTATAACGAAGTCAATTTCTCAGTCATTTTTGGTCTACGCCGGGATTCGAACCCGAGGCCGCTTATTCCGGAACAAGTCGCTCTACCAACTGAGCTACGCAGACGTTTTATTTTGATTCCTATCTGCCTTTATGTCGTGTGCGTCCTGCTGGCAGGCACGTCACATCTCCCCGTACGTTACATCATCTCCCCCTTATTATTTTTTTTTTCGAAGTGCTGGAGAAGGGATTCTCTGATTTTTCCTATCTCGCGGTGTGGAAATAACATCACACCATTGCGAGATTTTGAACGGTCGGGTCATCCGGATAGTTCGGGCGCCATTACAACGAAGTAAATTTCTCCGTCATTTCTGTCCACGCCAGGATTCGAACCCGGATCCCCTCATTCCGGAATAAGTCACTCTACCAATTGAGCTACGCGGACGTTTTATTCTGATTCCTATCTGCCTTTATGTCGCGTGCGTCCTGCTGGCAGGCACGTCACATCTCCCCGTACGTTACAACCACGCAACGAAAGTTCGAAGTTCCTACAAAACCTGATACAATCAATAATTTTTGACAGTATTTCTCTGATTCCTCTAACAACCTCATTAAGTGTTTAATACTTGATCTATAAGCTTCACTCAATTGGGTGGTAATATTTACTTTCCCAGAAATTGCTAAATCGATCATTCTTATGTGTTTCTCAGAGTTTTCTTACTTAAATTTTTCTGGTAGACGACCTCAGCATGGCACTCCAGTTTTTGTCCAAGTGGCATCACCGCCGGAAATCAAATATGAAAAGCAGAATATTAGCGCATTTTTTATATCGTAAACACATGGTCAATCATGTTTGGAATAAATTCCCATTTTAAATTTTCTTTGGTAACAATTTTCTCTGCTCGATAATATCTGAACCATTTGTAAATCCGGAACAGGACGGCCATCCTTTTTTTGTTTCAATTTTTTCATTCAAAGTTAGTTGTGAAAAAGGGATTTGCTGTAAGAATGACACACTTACTTTACCTCGCCATTTATCCTCTGTACGGACAACAAACGGTCATCATGACAAAATTATTAAACATTCACCAAAACTCAATGCTGTCGAGACACGATGCAAAAAATATGGAAATAATTGCAGATTTTAAAAGATGAACTTTTATTTACAATTAAAACCAGATTTAAATCGTTGCAAGATCTTTCAGACTATCTATGGGTCCGTCGTTAGGCACTGCGGGGTGTAACTCCGCGAGTTATATAGCCGGAGGCAAACATCCATAATGCAACAGCATTGGAAGGGTGTCGCTCCAACCCATGCACGCGCACTCGACAAAACATACACAATGCAAATCGCTACAAAAAAAAAAAACACGGTTATGAGTTGTGATGTTATGTACAATGATTTGTAATAAAATATTTCCATGAGGTTTGTAGAGTCCATGGCGCGTCCTCGTTACAACATTGATCGGCAAATAGATTAATGTATAAACTTTCTGTGAAGAAACAATAAGTCAGGTTTTGTTGCAGCTGTTGCAATTAAAGTAGTACTATTCCACTCTGGGACATGTTGGCCTTGGTTAATTAACCTGGATAAGGCAGTGGCTATCGAACCAGTTCTGACTTTTTCTTTTTTTGTAGTGATTTGCATTGTGTATGTTTTGTCGAGTGCGCGTGCGTGGGTTGGAGCGACACTCTTCCAATGCTGTTGCATTGTGGGTGTTTGCCTCCGGCTATATAATTCGCTGAGTTACACCCTGCAATGCCTGATGACGGACTCGTAGTGGGTCTGAAAGATCTTGCGACGATTTTTGGGGACGCGGCTGGCCTAGTGGGCAACGTTCGTGACTGCCGCGGAAAGGACCTCAGGTTCGATCCCAGCAGGTACGAACGCTCGATCCACTAAATATCCGCCGTGCGTCGGATACACACGTTAAGCCGTCAGACCCCGGGTACTGGCCCGCCGGTAATAAACGAGGGCGTCTTCCTACCCCTTTCTACTTCGCTTCCGTGTCACTTTCCTATCGGGCACTCTAGCCCAAATCTCCTAGCTTCCTATTTCTAAGGGTTGTTTAAGACCTTCCTAAAATCCTCTACATATGATATTATGCGATGATTTTAATGTAATTGTAAATAAAAGTTCATCTTTTAAAATCTGCAATCATTTCCATATTTTTTGCATCGTGTCTCGACAGATTGAGTTTTGGTGTATATCAACTGGGACGAATAAAAAAAGCGGAATCTTGGATATTAAACATTCATTAACAAAGTTAGACTGGCTGTGACAATGAACTGGCCATTCACTCTGGCTTTTCGCTTTCTCGTGCTGTTTGAACTGTTCGGTCAGTCAACCAAGCATGAGTCATTTTCTTGTAGGACTTCCGTCCACAGTGAGTAGAGTTTAGGTCCCAGCCACCTACAGCGAGATCGCCTTTTGGGCAGGACACAGAAACGGAAGGAATGAGAGTAAGTCTAGCGACTTTGACAGAACAGTTTGTAGTGAGATTACAGTACAGTAGATGGCGCCACCGTACTAGTACGTTGTTGCACATAAAGGGGCGAGAGAATTTCAGGGGGGGGCGACATAGGAAAGGATACCCATTTAACCAGTGGGTCCAGCCTGGGGGCCGTCACTTAACGTGATCGTCCGATGCACAGCGGATATTCAGCGATTGTTAGTAAATCACACCATCTCTGAAAGATCAGCCCAGGTTCGAACCTGAGGACCTTGCATCGATAGTCTGAATCGTTAACCACTAAGTCATCCCCGGCTCATGCTGTTTGAACTGCTGATGAAAGGAGTTTTATATAATACAAAGCACTTTCCCGCCCACGCGATGAGGGGAATGAGAATTATCTGACCAATCACTGAATTGCACTTTGACTATATTCATTCGTACTGCTCATCGTACAACTGGTGGTACAGACGACGACGTCCGTGGAGCATATAATCATGCACATCCTTTGCGAGTATTTGGTTCTGCTGTCAGAGAAGCTTTTTAGTGCAGAATTTCAATGAAAGTAGTAGTTTTAAAATAATTATATAAAGTAAAAGTGGTACAAGTAGCATGAATAATTTTATTTTTTTCGAAAAATCAAAGGGTGCTGCAGCTCTTGTAATGTTCGTGGAATTAAGCTGTCCGAACACTACGCAAATCAGTTCTTAATAACCTCACTTTCAAGTGAATCAGGAGTCACTCAAATAACTTCAGAACAGATTAATTACTATTAGTCTTTATTTAGCAACTTAGTCCTTTGGCACTTCAACAAGACGGAACTACAACTCTTTTTCCAACGTTACTAAAATGATCCAACGAATGTAACAGCTTGTTCAGAAAAACACAACACCAACACTAAAGTAGAACACACAGTCGTCAGATAACTCAAGTTTCATTTTAACATACACTATACTGACAAAAGTCACTGGACACCTAGAAGAGAAACACAACATAACATTTATTGACATACATTACTGCGGTGTCGGTCCACCACCTTTGGCCTTAATATGCATGCACTAACCCTTCGAGACATGCTTTCGACAAGGTTTTGGAACATAGCGATAGGTATGCGCTTCCATTCGGTACATAATGCTGCCGCTAACTGTTGCTTAGTAGTAGGCCTTGGTTCCAAACTTCCTACGTGGCGCTCTAATTCATCCCATAGGTGCTTTATGGGATTAAGATCAGGGCTATGTGCTGGCCAGTCCAGACACGATACGGAATTATCGTCAAACCACGCCGTAACAGTCCTTGCTTTATGGCTCGGTGCATTATCCTGCTGGTACCAACAAGGCTCGGTTCCATAGTACTGCCATATAGTTGGTAGGGCATAATTGTCCAGAATATCGAGGTCGACGTGCTGGTTAACAGGTTTTTCCACGATAACCAATGGGCCGGGACCATACCACGAAAAACACTCCCACACGAGTGCACTGTCAGCTCCAAACTTGACTGTAAGAACAGTACACTGTGGTAAATAGCGTTCCCCCAGTTGCCGCCATACCCACACACGGCCATCAGACTGATGGATCTTGTATCTGGATTCATCAGTCCATAGGACCCGTTTCCATTGATTCACGGTCCACGATAAATGTTCTTTACACCATGCTAAACCACGAGTAACATTCCGAGTGGGGATGAAAGGCTTATGAGCAGCCGCACGACCACGGTTACTCATGGAATGAAGTTTTTTTGCGAATGGTACGTGTACATACCGAGGTTCCAGCATTTTTTCTCACCTGTACACTGAGGTCTTGTGCAGTACTCCGTCGATTAGCTGTAGCGACTGTCCTGAGGCTTCGACGTCTTATGTCACTGATTTTCTTTGGTCTGTCAATACGTTTTGCTTCTTCAGACACGCCATGTGTCTTCCACTTATTCAGTACATCAAAAACAGTTGACTTGGGTATGTTTAAACGCCTCTCGGTTTCTCTTATGGAGAACCCACTAATATAACATCCAACAATTTTTTCTTTCTCAAAGTCAGCTCTCTCCCTCCGCGACATTTTCACTCAACCTCACAGTGCGATATGACCGCGGTCAGCTGTAGGCTTGTTTTTGTACGGTTTGCAGCTGTACCGAGCATCTTAACAACGCAGCGGATCCGTTCATTTGCTTTTGAAGGGGTGTCCGGTGACTTTTGTCAATATACAGTAGTATAAGTCTCTCAATTAGTATTTATATTGTTCAGTTCTCATCTTAGACATCCACACGTCATTCGTTCCGACCTCAGGGCTGTTGGCAACCATACTCTTGCTAAGGAGAACGACCTCAAATTTACGTAGAGAAAGAAACTAAAAAGGAAAGTTAAATTAGAGTATACGTCACACTCTGTGCAGTATGTATTAGAAGACCGCCACTACTTTTCTGTCAATTTATGCCAGAAAATTTAGAATCCAAGGACTACGTTGCTGTTTTACGTTACATGGATGAATATGACCTACACGCAGTTTATCCGAATTCAAATTTGTTTTACTAACTGCTATTACTATTTCAGTTTCACTTACTTCCTGTGAAAGGACGATCAGCAAACTGAAATTAATAAAAAAAATATATATATATATATATATATCCCACAACATCAGTGTCGGTTGGTTGGTGGATTTTTATGGCGCAAGATCCATGTTGGCCAAAGAGCGCTAGACACAAGACAATCAAACAAACACTATTAAAAACGTATTATAATGCTTAAAATCAGGACGATTCCGTAAAAGTGAAAAATGAGAATGATGGAACACCAGTGTCACAAGAACGCCTTTCCTCACTGGCTACCCTTTCTATAGAAAATGAAACAGCCGGACCGGACAGTTGAACTTTAACAGTTCAATTGACTCATTTGCTTATGCAAAAGTTTGCAAGGGAGCATTTTAAAATGATTAAGACAGAACTGAAATGTTAGTCTCTACCTAATAACTGCTGTTGAATTTAGAATTTTTTTTCCCAAGTGCTTCTAAATTTTACTGCGATAAGCTTCTTAGGGATGCTGGGACAAAAAAAAGACAAAACGGAGAGAAAAACTACATGAAAAATCTACCTGATGGAGCATCGGATCAAAAAGTAATTTTTTTTGTAAGGTTTCTGATTACAGTTTTGAAGTAATGACAAATTGCATTTTTAGCTAAATGTTTTTAGGTGCTGTTTGCATATGTCCTTTTTTTAACTATGTCAGAAACGGGAAGTGCAATTTTTGAAAGAAACGAATACTACCCTCTAAAGGAAGTACGATAGTAAAAACTGCGTACTAATTGAGTGGAAGTAAGTATACGTATATATACGCTGAGTTAGCTTTACATTAGGAATATCTACCTTATAACGCGTTGGTCCACATTTCTCTGAAATCACAGCTCGCAGATGCCTAGAAACAGATTCTACAAGGTGTCGAACATCCACCATGCGTAACTTGACACATGTCCGCTGCAGCAGCTCCGTCAGTTTGCGTTCATTCCGTGGAGGAGGATCAGCAGTTCTCGCACCCAGTTCTAGCATATCCCCTAAATGCTCAATTGGGTTACAGTAAGGGAAGTTTAGGGCCAAGGTAATGTGGTGAGTTCATTGCAGTGTCCCTCCAATTACTCAGTATTTATACGAGGCCCGATGACACGGTGCATTGTCCTGTTGAAAGATGGCACTGTGGTCCGGGTAAGCTTCCTGCAGATGTGGATGGTGATGGCCGGCTAACAGGTCCCTGCAGCGTACACCATTCAGTGCTTGTAGGATGATAACCAAGGACCTAGGGCTTGGCAGGAAAAAGTTCTTGCGACCAGAACACCACTTCTACCGGCCTGTTGAATCCCAACTGTGCCACCAGGGGATAGGGCTTCATGCTGTTTACGCCATATGCGAACCCACCCAGCAGCATGGTGAAGCATGAAACGGGACTCATCACTCCAGACGACCTTATTCGATCTGTCGAGGGTCCATTGCCGACGTTCCTTGGCCCATTCAAGGCATTGTTTGCGAGGACTGGGCGTTATCATGGGTAACCTAGTTGGTCTCCGGCTGTGAATTCCCTGGCGAAGCAAGGTATGGCACAGGGTGCATGTGGAAATAGGTCGAACTGCACCGCTGCTGTACTGGTGGGTTAGCTGGGTGGTTGTTGCACGTAGTAGGTATTGGCTCCCATCGTGACACCCGTCCCAGTGTCGCGATGGTGGATAATCAAGCGACGACCATGGTTAATCCAGTCCTGGCACACCCTTGATACAGTAATACTGAAGAAGCCAACATGTGCGGCTGTTTCCGAAATACTGGCACCTGGCCCCCAGTCCCCAACTATTTGGCCGCGGTCAAATTGGTTTAAGTCGCCACATTTCCCCATTACTGCCAAACGTTTACTGATTATGTACAGATCAGATCAGATCATATGTAGAGGATTTTAGGAAGGGAGTGTTTGACCGCACGTCTTAAACAACCCTTTGAAATGGAAAGCTAGGAGATTTGGGCTAGAGTGCCCGATAGGAAAGTCACACGGAAGCTAGGTAGAAAGGGGGAGGAAGACGCCCTTATTTATTACCGGGGGGCCAGTATCCGGGGTCCGATGGCTTAACGTGTCCATCCGACACACGGCAGAAATTTAGTGGTTCGAACGTTCGTACCTACCTGGGATCGAACCTGAGGTTTCTCCGTGGCAGTCATGAACGTTGACCACTAGGCCATCCGCGGCCCATAAATGCTCGGTAGTCCGAATCACGTATATCGTAAAACAAATTGCGCGACGACGATTTTTTTTTTTTTTGTCATGCGAGTGATTTAGTCATTTTATTTTCTGTTGGAGCTTATTTTTCTGAATCGGTTTGTAATATTTTTTTGTGTTTTCTCAAATTAAGCATTTTTCATCGTGATTTTTCGAAGCAACAAAGTGCTTTGCAACTTGATTTTTTTAAATTAACAATGGCTTTCAGTTATTTTTAAAAACAAGTGAAATATACTTTTTTATAGTATTATTTCACAAAAAAAAAACAACAACAACAACAAAAAAAACCTCCTAAATATAAAATTTACTCTTGATAGCTATAATAGTTCTTGTCTTAAGTTGTCCAAAGACTGTTACATAAACATCGTATAATCATGTGTACAATAAATTAAATACCCGGTTTCTTACAGTAACGCAATGCATGTGTATATAATAGTTGGTGCACAAAATAGGGGAGAGGAGAAGAAATAACCTCTGCTGCAATAAACAAAATTCATGCGATATGCTATCTACAATATCCGATCTCGCTATGGAACTTCAAAATTCGAGAGACGATTGAAATTTAAAAGTTAATCAAACCTCAAGCGCTTCCACCAATCGCTTATATTACTTGTAATTTCTCGTCAAACGGATACGGGAAAAGTGAGAAAGGAGTTTTTCCGTTACTGTACGAAAGGAATTGCGGAAGGTTTCTTAAAATTCAGAATTTTCAGTTAACATATATCTAAAGCGGTAATTTATCGTCAATATAAGAAAGAAAGTGCGGAAATTTTTGTGAAAATTCAGAATTTTCGCGTGGTACGAAAATTCCGTGAAATTCAGGTTTCTTTCCGTCATTTGACGGAAAAGGTTGTATCAGAAATATGCTTCGTTAATTCCCGAAAGAAATGACGGAAACAGGCTCGCGAATTTCAGAATTTTTTTTACAGTGAATCGGCGCAAAAGGATTATCTCGCGTAAGGGCGGAAAATTCAGCGTGTTGAATTTTGCGAAATTTCTGTCTAAATACGAACAAACTTGAAACGGACTTTTCCGAAATAAACGGAATAGCTGACTACGGAAAATTTGTGAAAATACGGAAGTTTCAAAAAAATAAATGGGCTCTTTTAAAAACGGAAATTGCGTCAAAAGACGGACAGTTAACTGCAACTTTGCTGCTCGTTATTTTCAAAAATGTTCCGTAAATTCACACCATGTATTTTTTTACAGTGTAAACAGCGTGCGCAAAATGTTTCCCGTAGTATAAACTTTCCGACTAAAATGGAATTTTTCAAAACAGAATTTTGGAAAAGGAGAAACTCACAGAAAAATAAAATCCATCTACGCGCCTTAACGTAAAAATTGCGAGTTATTTGAACTGCGCGGTGTTCGTCACAAGAAAGGTATCATGTAAAATACAGTATATATCGTCAGCATCAACAAGCATCAATCCACTGCTGGATGAAGGTCTCCCCATGTTTCTTCCACAACTTTCTATCTTGAGCCAGTCTCTTCCAAGTTACTCCAGCGTGATTTCGAATTTTATCCACCCATTTCTCCCATGGGTATTATTATTTATCATCTGGGTATTTTCCTGTCCTTCGGTATCCAATCTAGTATTTCAGTTGTCCAACAATGAAGTACTGAAATACTGCATTCTTTAAGTACTTATGCATGGGGCAGAGACGTAGGCCTTAACTAAAAAAAAGACATATGGAGGCTGCAGACAACTGAAAGTAACATGGAAAGATGCATACTTGACCAAGAAAGATAGGAACATACCAGGAAATCAGGAACTCATGGATCAGGAAAATATCAAGAGTTTGATGACATTATGATCAAAGTAAGATCCTCAGGCGACAGAAAAAATCCCAGAAGACCACTTGGGAGATGGGTGGATGAAATTCGAAAGCATGACAGAGTAACATGAAGAAGACTTGTTCAAGACAGACAGCTGTGGATGAAACATGGGGATACCTTCATCCAGTATTGGATCGATAACGGTTGACCATAATGATCGCGCGCGCGCACACACACACACTCCACTCAGAAGACAAAACATCAGCGATAGGGGTGATGGGCAGTTGACATGATGGACATCCCCCTCGCAGAGTGGACCAAACCGAACGCAACGCGATAAATAGGCGGACAGCAGGGTTTCCCAACAGTGGGGCCGCGGACGGCCTAGTGGTAGGCGTTCGTGACTGCCACGGAAAGGGCCTCTGGTTCGATCCCAGACAGGTACGAACGCTAAATAAGGGCGTCTTCTAGCTTGCTTCCGTGTCACTTTCCTATCGGGCACTCTAGCCCAAATCTCCTAGCTTCCTATTTCTAAGGGTTGTTTAAGACCTGGGGTCAGACACTCCCTTCCTAAAATCCTCTACATATGATCTGATCTGATCTGATTGGCACATTAAGCCGTCAGACCCCGGGTACTGGCCCCCCGGTAGTAAATAAGGGCGTCTTCTACCTCGCTTCCGTGTGACTTTCCTATCGGGCACTCTAGCCCAAATCTCCTAGCTTCCTATTTCTAAGGGTTGTTTAAGACCTGGGGTCAGACACTCCCTTCCTAAAATCCTCTACATCTGATCTGATCTTTCCCAACAGTGTATCGCAATCGACGAACAAGGGTAAAAATGGTAATCTGAGCAACTTTGATCATGGACGCATTGTCGGCGCAAGACAGATCGCTCATTCTACTGCCAAAGTGGTAAGAACCCTAGGTTTCCCGAGGACAACCGCTTCAAGGGTGTACCGCGAGCATACCATCGACAGACGTACCTGCGCCCAGAGAGCAAACGATGGCAGACCACACGCCATTGATGACTGGGGTCAACATAAACTATCTAGGCTCGTACAGACTGACCGCTCGGCAACGGCGGCGCAAATCACATCTACGTTAAATGTCGGAGGCCCTTGGCTACGGGAACCGACGTCCTACTCGTGTATAATTATTGACAGCTGGTCATCGGATATTACGCTTCACTTGGTGCCGGGTACATCAAAACTGGACCTCTGCAAAATGGCGCCGCGTCGTGTGGTCAGATGAATCTCGTTTTCAGCTGTACCGAGCTGACGGGTGGTGCGGGTGTGGCGTCTACAGCATAAAGCCATGCCCTCCCTCCTTGTGCCAGGTAGCTCTGTTCGAGGCCGTGGTGGCTGTATGGTTTAGGAAGCTTTTTCATGGGACACATTAGGTCCCTTAGTGTGTCGGGAGAGGTCTCTTAACCCCGGCGCGCTACCAGCATGTGCTGGCTGATCCCCTACATGCTTTCATGGACTTCGCACATCATGGTGCCGATGGTCTGTTTTGCTAAGTCAATGTGCCGCCGCACCGGGCGTTAACCACACTGGCATGACTCGAGGAACACTCTTCTGAGCTTGGAACCATTCAGTGGCCCCAAGGACCCCAGATTTAATCCCTGTGGAGGTCTCTCTGGGATGGCATGGAGCGGAACATCGGATCCATGGATTCTGGACTAACGTGTCAGGTAGAGTTGTGGACAGTGGTGCAACAGGCATGGCTGGCATCTCCGGAAACCCTTTGGAATCTGGTGGAGTCTTTGCCTTGGCGTGTACAGGCTGTTATTCGCGCTAGAGGACGACCAACACGCTATTAGATAGGCATCTCTAATGTGTTGTCCATTGAGTGTATACAGTAGCGAACAAAAGTATTTGGCGAAACACTTTTTCGACCATAATTTTTTTCTGCTGGACCAAATCGGGTCATTTTGGGATATGATATGTATTATTCAGTTGTAAACATGACTCACATGCAGATGGATCGGAAACCTTAACACAGATCAGGTACCGAGCTTAATTGCAAAGATCACACAAATTGACCAACAAAGTAGGTGTGTATCACATTCATGTAATGCAACGATAACAGAAAACAAGTACGAGAAAACGACAAAACAATATCTAATACTTAGTGGGATAACCACGAGACTTAATAACAGCTACACAACGGGCAGGCATAGAGTCCACTAGCTTCTCGACGGTGACCTGCGGAATTCGCGCCTATTCTGCAGACAGCTGGTCGAACTTCTGGGCCCTATTTTGGCAGGGTTTCTTCGCACATCGTCTCTCCAGCTCCTCCCACATGTGCTCGATGGAGTTGAGGTCTGGAGATTGGCTTGGCCAGTCTAGACATGTGACCTGTTGCTGCTGGAAGGCTGCCTTCGCTACTCTGAAGGTGTGCTTTGGGTCGTTGTCTTGCTGCATGATCCATCCGGGTGTCATGTTCTGGTTTGCCCATGGGAAGACATCGTTGATGAGCATGTTCGTGTAGCTCTGACCGGTCATTATTCCGTCAATCTTGATGATGGGGCCCATTCCATTGCGAAAGAAGGCACCGTAAACCATGAGCGATCCTCCTCCGTGCTTGACGGTCGGCTGAATGAACTGGGGGTTGAATCTCTGGCCACACGGACGTCGTACGTATCGGATGCCATCACTTCCGAACAAGTTGAACTTGCTCTCGTCGGTGAAAAGCACCTTACTCAAGTCCGCCGCGGTCCAGTGTCGATGACGCCGCGCGAACCCGACTCTGGCTCGTCGATTCTTGACTCCGATGAGTGGTTTCTTGGCGGGGCGTCTTCCATTCAATCCACCTGCAATGAGACGACGGGAGATGGTCATTCGGCTGACGTTCAGGTCGTCGTTGTCGCGGAATTCGGTGGCGATGTCCACAGCAGTCAAGGTGGGATCAGCACAAGACCGACGGAGGATGAGTCTATCCTGACGCAACGTAGTGGAACGAGGCCTACCACATCGCGGATTGTTCTCGACGGTCCCAGTCTTCTTATAACGTTGCAGGATAGCTGAAATGGACTGGTGTCGGATCTTCTTCATGTTCACGGCCGCCTGGCGAGCTCCAACAGGGATCTCCGCCTTTTAACCCATTTCTGAAAACCTAAGATTGACTTATTATCACACTACACATCACAAAACCCACAAAAATCACAAGAAAAACATTAATACATGCAGCAAACAAATGGGTAACAATTGGCGGCTCTTGAAAATACCCCATTTCGAAAGAAAAATCCGCTCTGAGCGAAATACAAACTACGCTGCATTGCTACCCACGAATCAACACATATATACTGACGGAAAAAAATCCCAACACCACGAAAAAATAGTTGTAGAGGAATGAAATGGCGGCAATACATTTGTATAGGTAACATATTTAATCGATTAAGGTTTCAAGATCACAGCTTAATGTAAGCGCGAGAAGAGCCATTTTAAATGTGAAATGCTGGTACATTAATAACCGGTGTAACCGCCAGAATGTTGAATGCAAGCACGCAAACGTTCATGCATTGTGTCGTACAGGTGCTGGATGTCAGTTTGTGGGATGGAGTTCCATGCCTGTTGCACTTGGTCGGTCAATACAGGGACGGTTAATGCTGGTTGGGGTGACGCTGGAGTTGTCGCCCAATGATATCCCATACGTGCTCGATTGGTGAAAGATCTGGTGATCTAGCAGGCCACGGCAACATGTCGACACTTTGTTGAGCATGTTGGGTTACAACAGCGGTATGCAGACGAGCGCTATCCTGTTGGAAAACACCCCATGGAATGCTGTTCATGAATGGCAGCACAACAGGTTGAATCACCAGACCGACGTACAACTGTGCCGTCAGGGTGCGTGGGATAACCACGAGAGTGCTCCTGCTGTCATAGGAAATTGCTCCCCAGACCATAACTTCAGGTGTAGGTCCAGTGTATCTCGGCCGCAGACAGGTTGGTTGCAGGCGCTCACCTGGCCTCCTTCTAACCAACACACGGCCATCACTGGCACCCAGGCAGAACCGGCTTTCATCAGAAAACACAACAGATCTCCACACCGTCCTCCAATGAGCTCTAGCTTGACACCACTGACGTCGAAAACGGCAGTGGTTTGGAGTAAGTGGAATGCACGCTACAGGGCGTCTGGCTCAGAGCTGTCCTTCAAGTAACCGATTTGTAACAGTTCGTTGTGTCACTGTGGTGGCAACGGCAGCTCTAATTGCTGCCGCAGACGCGGTACGATGAGCCACGGACATACGCCGTACACGGCGGTCTTCCTCTCAGTAGTGCCACGTGGCCGGCCGGAACCCGGTCTTCTTGAGGCAGTACCTTCCCTTGACCACCGCTGCCAACAATCATGCACAGTGGCTACATTCCTGCCCAGTCGTTCTGCAATATTGCGGAAAAAATCCACCTTCTCGTAGCCATATTACACGACCTCGTTCAAACTCAGTGTGCTGTTGATAATGGCTGTTTCGTCTTCTTAAAGGCATTCTTGACTAACATCAACACCAAGGTGAAAATATTCCAAATACGTGGCGACAGTTAATAAATAAATACATGGCTCTTTCCACGTTCCAGAAACACACAGCAACCGAAAAATTGTTTTTCAGCCGCCGCTGTGGAATCGAACCAACAGAACTCTCGGTATCGCGCCGAGTGCGTTACCTTTACGCCACGGGGGCCAACAATCAACGGTGCTATGTGTATTTTTAAAGTCAGCTATTGACATCATAAATCCGTAAGATGGGCTCACCTACTGAGACTTCTCCATCTTGGATCTCGCCCTTTGGATTTAACTGCTATAATATATATAGCTAGTGCCGTTAATGCCCACCAGATGGAGACGTCTCAGTAGCTGAGCCCATCTTACGGATTTATGATGTCAGTAGCTGACTTTAAAAATACACATAGCACCGTGGATTGTTGGCCCCCGTGGCGTAAAGGTAACGCACTCGGTGCGATACCGAGAGTTCTGTTGTTTCGATTCCACAGCGGCGGCTGAAAAACAATTTTTCGGTTGCTGTGTGTTTCTGGAACGTGGAAAGAGCGATGTATTTATTTATTAACATCAACACACTACGTCGAATCTCAACGATAACTAACGCTCACGAACGTTACAGCGCGTATTTACAGCAGACCTGCTTTGCATGTTCCGAGGGGCGCCACACGTATGCGCCGAGCGCAAAATTTGCATAGAAGTCATCTTACAGATGTACTCTCACCGCCTACTAACTGTCGTTTATCTAACACAACCCCTTCTTGGTGTTGGGATTTTTTTTCCGTCAGTGTATTATGGTCGAAAAAGTGTTTCGCCAAATACTTTTGTTCGCTACTGTATATGAACAATATTTCTATAATCGGCAAAGCATCTCCATTTTGAAACATGCACTTGAAGATATCCGAAACAAAAAAACATTTTTCAAATCGAACAATTAGAAGCACACATATGGAAGAACACTTACCATGGCTTTACGCCCCCTTCCCCGAGGAAAAGCTATGTCTAATTTGAAGTGTATGTGCGCCAAATATTTTTCGTAACCAAGCGTATCCGGCCAACAAAGGAATTTTTCAGTTGGATATTTAGAAACGATATTCTTAGACATATAAATATATTCTTACCCTTCTCTAACAGCAGAGCCATGCCTTATGAAAAATCACGAAAGGTGTGCAAAATATTTTTCATAATGGGAGCTAGGCGACGGAAAAATAATTTTTCAAATATGGCTTTTAAAAGCAGAGATACAAAGAACACAAGTTATACTCGTACATAAATGCCACCTAGAGGATTGAGAATAGTTGCTGCTGCGGCTGATATATACAGGATGATTGTAAACTCCTTCAACAAAACAAGAGCGGTGATAGTACACATCAAGGCGAACAATATTTGCAATAGAACCTAGGGCCGCATTCCACTCCTAGTGCCAGAAAAGAGTAAAGTCGCATATCCACGTTGAGCCTTCAACAGTGAAAACAAAGAGACATACCTAATTTATGAGTTGTACAATGCCAATCGCATCAGAGAAGGACTCAAAGAAGCTGCTCAAACTGGCGTTCAAAGGCGTCGTTGCACAGCCCACACCGGCGAATGAAGGACTGTCGCACCCTGTTGTAGACTCCCGGTGTGGTGTTGATCTTTTCCGCAGCAACAGCGATTCGCGCGACGAGATCTTCCAGGGAGTCCACAGGTGTCTCGTACACCAATGTTTTCATGTGCCCCAGAAGAAGAAGTCCAGTGGATTAAGGTCCGGGGAGCGTGGAGGCCAAGCCATAGGTCCACCGCGTCCAATTTACCGCCCGGGATATGCCGTATGTGTAGTCCCCCATGCCCTTCACGAATACGTCAATTCTCATGTGACGTTCGCACGGTAATATCGCTGAACGGGTTCGCCTGCGTTTTTAAATGTTTGCTCCTCATCGTCTACGAACGTGTTCAGCGCACCTGATTTGAATCTTGTGCTTCTCATGCACTGGTTGGAACTCCGTGTGCCTTCTGGACGGTTTTCGAACGTGCTCTTTTTGGCACTAGGAGTGGAATGTGGTCATAGGTTCCAGTGCAAATATTGTTCGTCTTGATGTGTACTATCACCCCTCATTGCCTACGAGCACATATTCTCCGGAAGCGGTTTTTTCGCGAAATTCTTTCGCATTCTTAAACTCCATAATAAGTATGGAAGAGTATTTATCAGTAACAACGATACACTGCCCAGCTAACCAGTGTCACAGAAGTTTTAAAAATAGCTGGGCTGGGATACCTAAGGGTTCATTTGCCATCTGCTGACTCCCCGAGAGTGCAAATAGGAAAAATACGGCACAGATTTATACACAGAAGTAAGTTTCTCCCAGCCCATTTCTCCCGTGCCATTTAAGATAACTTAAAAGCTTTTCACACATCTAGAGAACAAAGTGCCGCCGACCAGAACAATAAAAAAGATCGTCTGCGAGCGGGTTGTTCAGTTTATAAGTGCTGCAGTTAATAGCCTGCCCTGAAGCATTAGAGGAGGGTGAAAGTTAGAGAGAGAGAGAAGAGATCACATTCACATTGAAAAACAAAGGGAGCTCACCCATTCCAATTGTTTTGTAGGAGGGGAGGATATCGTAAAACTTCTATTTTTTTCAACAGCGGAAATTATTCAATCTTATCCTACTGCTGTATGTTGTGAGATTTCCAAACGAGAAAGGCACCGTACAGCGATTGTCCTGCTTATAAAAAAAACAACAACAAAAATAAACCCTGCTCGTCGGCCCGTGCCTGTTTTACATTAAATATTGAAGTCCCGGGCCCGACCCGTTTTCCCAACTTAGAAATGAGCAAAAACCCGACTAGGCCCGACTTCCGTGCAGGCCTCTAGCGTTGCTACCATTATCCGATCACGAGGTGGATCACGCGGTATTAGAGAGGTATTCCAGTTTTTTTGGTACTTCGGTGTACATACATATACGAAGTGTACTGTGTAGTACAGTAATGCACCAACAGCTTCACAGGCGAATGGAGGCAGATAACGATGTAGAGCCAATGGGACTGGTGTAAGGGCCAGGGGCCGGATCCCATTTTCTCGATATCAGCGCTCCCTAGCGTCTAATTTGCGAACTCAGCTTCCCGAACTCCGAAAATATAATAGAGTAGACATCTCATTTGCAAAATTGGAGAGCATCATTCCTTTTTGCAAATTGATTTAAATGTTTACACTCAATGATTTAAATGCTTACGCTCAATGATTTAAATGCTTTCGCTCAATGATTAAAATGCTTACGCTCCGTTTGTCTTGATGAAGCCGAATCAAACGCTCAGCGAAACTGTAGATCATAAAATGAAATATTTATTGTGATTAAACGTTGCTGATATAATCCATCTTAACATCACAAGCATTGTAGTCATACAATATTTTAATCTGCTAAATTTCTAAATCACGGAAAAAAGGGATGCGTCAGTCAGCTGACGAAGGCTGGAAACCTCAGAGTGTCTGTCTTCTTACGTAGACATGCAGGGAAGATCTTAGAGGGCAATAAAGAAGTATAAACTTTGAGATCCAAGGTTAAAGGGAACAAGAGGAGACTGCCGCCCCGGTGGCGCAGTGATTCTTCATCCGAGAAGGGTCCGGGTTCGACTCCCACTGAGGCATGGATGTTGTGTTTGTCTTACGGCACTGGCTCTCTCCGTTCCGTGGAACTAGTGGCCCTAAATTAGGGACGGGCGATTGCTTATAGGCCATTGAGTAGCTCATGGTGTTCGTTAAACCTCCAATCAAAAAAGAAAAAAAAAAAAAAAGAAATTGCGAGACGAAATCGAAATTCTTTGGACTTATGTGGAATTGTCGCCCCTACTAACCGTAATAAAAAATTGCGTAAAATTGGAATCATGACAATTTTTCTGCTTCATGATGATCCGATTTTATAAGATTTGTAATGAATCAAAAACATGATAATGAAAGCAATGCTGTGCGAAATGTTATACTTTCGATATTTGACATGAAGTAAATATAAGTTGTTTCCCCTTCCGCAATAATAGGGTGAAATTCTTTTCTTCTCAAAGAAATAAGATATAGTTTTCTTGCTTCGTCTTTAGGTAAACTGTTAAAACAGAAACCACAAAATTCTTTCATGAAATGTGATAAAAACTAAAACTGTCTTCTCCTATTCCGGTGACTGCCACCATCAAAACAAAGCGTTTGACCTTAAATTTCAGGATGATGACATCGAAATGCAGTACTCAAGGTATTATCATACATGCATAAAATCTATTTAATCACTTAAATAGTTCCTCAGCTGTGAAAAGTTCTAGAATTCCATTTAAGATAGTACTCCGAGCAGGAACTCCCCGAGCGGATATGCAATGAGTGCACAGCACCCGAACAGAAAATTCCGAGTGGCGGCAAAAATTGCCAAACAAATTTTACAAAAATAAATTAATGTCAGAGGCGTTGGAAAAGTTAAGAAAACGTTTCACTCTGAGAAATCGTAATGCTACGAAGCACGTTTATTTACACTGCTCAAAACAATTAGGAGATATCGTGGTTTTGATATGAACTACTGACATCAACAGTTTGTATGCTAAGAGAAATCGAAGGAAAGTGATTAGAATGAAACTTTTGCACACTTACAAACACCTGAGTGCCGCCCCGGTGGCGCAGTGGTCTAAGCGATGGCTTCTGATATTTCGTCCAAGATGGGCAAGGGTTCGAATCCCGGTGAGGTATGGATGCTGTGTTTGTCTTACGGCACTGGCTCTCTCTCCTTCACTGGAGCCAGTGGCCCTAAATTAGAGACTGGCGACTGCTTATAGCCCACTGAGTTGCTCACGGTGGTCATTATACCTCCAACATAAAAAGAAAAAAAAGGGGAGACTTGGATAGTACGGAAGGAGGAAGAGGTCTTCATAGCTTTAGCTTCATTTGCACGTACACTGAAGTGCCAGAAAAACTGGTACACCAGTCTAATACTTGGTAAGTCCCCCACGGGAGCGCAGGACTGCAGAAATACGACGGGGCATGGACTCCACTAGCTTCTGAAAATATGCTGTAGGCAATGCACACCATACTTCCTGCAGAGCGTTCCACAATTCGGGTGTATTCCGAGGTCTATGTGTTCCATAGCGCGTTGCATGGCTTCCCAAATGTGTTCTATCACGTTCAGATCTGGGGACTTGGGTGGGAATGGCAACACCCCAAACTCAGATGAATGCTGCTCTAACCATAATGTGGCGTCCCGACACTTGTGTGGAGGTGTATTGGCCTGTTGGAACAGGCCCTACTCATCAGCATGAATGCAGGACATGAACGAGTGTACCTCGTCAGAAAGGATGCGCACATTGCGTTGGCCGGTCACAGACGTTTGTAGACGTACCAGGGATCCCAGTTAAGTCCAGCTAAACACACCCGATGCCATTACGGACCCACCACCAGCCGGTACAGTCCCCTGTTGACAGGCGGGATCCATGGCTTCATGGGGTTTGCGCCACACATGAATCCTTCCATCTGCCCGATACAGTTGGAAACGCGACTCGTCAGACCATGGCTGCTTGTTTCCAGTCATCAAGTGTCCAGTGGCGGTGTTGCCGTGCCCAAGCGAGGCGGATAGCTCTGTGTCGTGTACCCATCAAGGGGACTCGAGTTGGGCGTCGGCTCCCAAAGCCCATATGGTGCAAGGTACGTTGCACAGTCCGGACGCTGGTGCTTGTTGAGGCTCCAGCATTGAATTCCGATGATACCTGCGAGAGTGTCGCGTGAAACGATTCTTGACAGCCGACGATGGTCACGTTCACTCAATGTCTTTTTACGGCCACACTGGTATTGGAGGTTTTGCCGGAATTCTTGTAGTCACGGTACACCCTTGCAACGGTCGTGCGTGAAAATCCGAACTATGACAGCGCCAACTATGACACCGCGTTGAAAATCGCTTCAATCGTTATTACTCGTCATTCTCATGCCGAAAACAGCTCTGACAGCTGGCAAGGATGTCTATCGCTTTATATACGCACTGGCGGAAGCAACCGAGTAAGCGCATTTATATACGCACTGGCAGACGCAACCGAGTAAGCGCATAGGTGACGTTGCTATTTATTTTTAATAAGCTCGTCTGTACCAGTTTTTCTGGCACTTCAGTGTGTTCAACCATAGGCTAATAAAGGTTGAAACTGAAAATAGTTGAAATTGGGAGTAAGATTCAGAGGTTTTCAAACACTTTCAACAATTTAACTCGCGTTGTTAATCCCGAAGAACGAAGTGGCGATGGTGACAGCTCTGGAACGAATGAATACGATCAGCCCGGGTACGACGCTGTTCACTCTGTCAGCGAAGCAATGAATTCCGACAGGAAAGAATGCCGTTTCTTATAAGAAAATGATGTAGATGAAATTCTTGTGAAATGATCAAACAAAAACTAAAAAACTATTCTTTCAAACACGATCGTACTAAAAGAATTGCACTTTTAGCACGTCTTTTGTAAAAAAAAAAAAAAAAAAAAAAGATCGTGCTTATGTTATCACTTTGTCTGTCAGTCTGTGGAGGCCATGTCTCTGCAACTATTAGTCCGATTTGAAAAAAAAAAATCATTGGGAAACCTGAAATGTGGGAATGATGATCATTGCATCCCGGGTTTTTTTCCCCGATGCAAAATTTCGCCGCTAGAGAGCGTAAATGCAGACGATATCAAATTCAAATTTCATTTTATTCCAAATATTTGCTTCTAAATATTCGATTGGAAAAATGCTTTTTTCTTTCAATACCATTTATATCGAAGACTTTTAGGTACAGTCTCTTTTTCAAGTAATTGATAGATTTTTCGTTAGGTGGCGTATAGGTAAATTGCTTTCTTCCCGATATCTCTGATTTTGAAAGCCCGATTTTAAACATTCTTCTTGCATCGGAGACAGCTCTTGGTGGAAAATGTGTTGCATATAATTTCTAATTTTTGGTAAAGAATGGTTTGGCTATTAGGAAGCCTAAGTGCCTATTTCTGCTTATGATGCATTTGCAGCAAAATATTAGCTTCTACAAACTCTATGGAAAAAATTCTTT
Organism: Macrothele yani; assembly: GCA_039090855.1. Taxonomy (NCBI): domain Eukaryota; kingdom Metazoa; phylum Arthropoda; class Arachnida; order Araneae; family Macrothelidae; genus Macrothele; species Macrothele yani. Next base: position 18,359,265 of record CM077023.1, on the reverse strand, counting down.
CGTGAATCGATACCGCTCACCTCGGAAAACCTTTTAAGAATACCACCTGCTTAAAATAGTGCATAGTTTTCTGCCAGGGGGCGTAAAGGTATATCTTATTTTTGTCAATATCTCTGCTTTTAAGAGTCCGATGTGAAAAATTCTTTCTCCGTTGGAAAGCGTTCTCAGTGCGAAATGTTTCTAACTTCAAAATTTTCATAATGCACAAGTGCACCACTAGAGGGTGTAAGTTTCCATTTCCGTTTATAGAAATAGATGTGCGACTAAAAACCCTATTGAAAAAATTCTTTTTCGGTCAGACACTACTATGAAAACTCCATATTTCCTCTCCAAAATAATACAAAATTTAGCCGCTAGGTGGCGCAAATATTTAATGTTTTTCTCAATATCTGCTTCAAAATACGCGATTTAAACATTCTTTTAACACCGTATATCATTTACCTTGTGGAACACTAAGTTTGTATTGAGGAGTTTTGCAGTTCACAGTTCTGTCGCTAGGTGGTGTTTGCATATTTCTCTTTGCAGCTGTGTCTCCACTTCTAAAAACCTTATTGAGAAATTTCTTTTTTTACTGTATGCCATTCGCTACAGTAAACATGGGGATCATGATGCTCTTTAAATAATGCACAAGTTTCCCGCTGGAGGGCGTAAAGATCAAAACCTTTGTCTCGCTATTTCGGCTTCCAGGAGACGTATTTTAAAAGTTCTTTTTCCTTAGCATAGGTTTTGTGATGGAGAATACTTTTTGCCTAGTTTCAACTTTTCCATTATGCAAAATTCTTTCGCTAGAAGGCGTAGAGTTATATAATGTTTCTTTGTATACTTCTTTTAACTGTTCGATTTGAAAATCTCTTTGCCTCCGATACCTTCCTTCTGCTGTGAGAAAATTTTTGTGTGCCACTTGTTAGCCCTCGTAACATATTTTTTAGCTGCTGGTGGAAGTAAGCAGCTTTTTCTATTTCTGGATGTTTCACAGATTGCTGAAATCCGGTTCATTAATATTTCTAACCGGTTCCATTGACTTTGAATAATTTTGATTAAGTTTATTCGCGTCGGAAAGGATTCTTCTTTTTTTTTATTGGAGTTTTAACGACGACCGTGAGCATCTCAGTGGGATATAAGCTGTCGCCCGTCCCTAATTTAGGACCACTAGTTCCAGCGAAGGGAGAGAACCAGTGCCGTAAGACAAACACAACATCCATGCCTCACCGGGATTCGAACCTGGACCCATGTCGGGACGAACGATCAGAAGCCATCGCGCCGCCCCGGTGGCGCAGTGGTCTAAGCGACGGCCTCTGATCATTCGTCCGAACGGGGTCTAGGTTCGAATCCCGGTGAGGCATGGATGTTGTGTTTGTCTTACGGCACTGGCTCTCTCCCTTCCCTGGAACCAGTGACCCTAAATTAGGGACGGGCGACTGCTTATAGCCCATTTGAGTTGCTCACGGTGGTCGTTAAACCTACAAAAAAAAAAAAAGCCATCGCTTAGACCAGAGGTTCCCAATCTGTGCGCCGCGACTCTCCAGGGCGTCGTCGGTCTTAAACTGGGGCGTCGCGACTCTGGTCTGGACCCATTTACGGGCGAACTGTAGCTTGTTTAAAAACTTATAATTTATAGTGAAACGCAACATGCAGATTTTCAAGACGTGTACATATTTTAAAGAATGAATTGTAAGAAAGAACGTTAAAAAAAAAAAAAAAGAAGAGAAAACACATCATTTTTCTTGTTGTGAAAGCGCTCCCTTCATCTGAGTTCCGGACTGTAATGCTCTTTGAAAACTTGGCATGACGTCGTGCGGATTTCGCTCCCTCTATAGTCTGAAAATGGACTGAGCCCGGCAAGGTCAAGCGATAACGCTCTGCCGCCGCATTGTTGGGCGCTTACTTTACTACGCAGTCTTCATTCTATGCATATATAGCGTGTATAAACAATCGTTAGAACTGAGGCTACGGGTGGCCTAGTGGGCAACGTTCGCGACTGCCACGGAAATGACCTCAGGTTCGATCCCAGGCAGGTACGAACGCTCGATCCATTAAATATCCGCCGTGCGTCGGATGGGCACGTTAAGCCGTCGGGCCAAGGATACTGGCCCCGCGGTAGTAAATAAGGGCGTCTTCCAGCTCGCTTCCGTGTGACTTTCCTATCGGGCACTCTAGCCCAAATCTCCTAGCTTCCTATTTCTAAGGGTTGTTTAAGACCTGGGGTCAGACACTCCCTTCCTAAAATCCTCTACATATCATCATTTGATCGTTAGAACTGAGCTGCTGTGTTTTAATAACTGTGAACGTAGTTATTTCTATGTGAGTGTGTGTTGGTTTGTGATAATGGATAAATTTTTAAATAAAAAACATGGTGTAGAAGAAGTTGCAAGTAGTTCTAAACAGGCGAGAAGGAACAAGTCCAGAAATTATGATGACGCGTACTTGGATTTCGGCTTCACGTGCACTGTTGTTAAGAACGGAGAACGTTCTCAGTGTGTAATCTGCCTGAATACAAGCTAGTAATGTAAATGACTATTTTCTTTTTTAAAAATACCACAAACTGGAATTTGGGCAATATTTTTTTTTTATTTTGGGTATAGGGGCGTCGCACGGAAAATGTGATATGTGAAGGGCGGCGCAGTCTGAAAATGTTTGGGAACCCCTGGCTTAGACCATTACGTCACCGGGGCGGCCGGAAAGGATTCAAAGACGGGCTCATTACAACCGAAAGTTCAGTGTCATCTTTCTTGTTTAAAGCTTAGCAGGCGTGAAATTAAAATTTTATCCATGTAGAGAATTTTCGCAGTCCCTAGGTATGTAACTAAAGTCATCATGTCTTTTTAATATTAAATAGTGCACATACTGCAACTTGAATCAATATTTTGTAGGTATCCCCAAATTTTTGCATGAAGATATTATTAATTTGTATCAATACATGAAGTTCTTCTGTAACAAGTGCATAATATAGTTATAAAAACTGGAAGGTTGGGAGGATCTCAGTTTGGTTATGACGAACCAAGATCGTCCCCCCCCTCCCCGAGGTTGGTTACAGAAAAGTTTGACTGTATATGAATGTATACGCAGTTTCGGCAAGAGAAAATTAATATGATTCAGTAGTAAATATATTCCTCTCCTGTAAGTGGTGAGAAAAACGTTTCATTAAAAATCTTTTTTATACAGAGTAATTCAAAGTACAGTGGGAAACGAACTGAAAAAAAAATAGGAATAAATAAATAAAATAAAATTGGTAATTGAAAAGAAACAACTTCACTTATACAGTATTATTTCCTTTGCGTTTGTTAATAACTAAGTAAAAAAAGTATCCCCAGAGGCAAAATTTATCTGTTTCCATAACACTAGTGTTACAGTGGACACCCCCCCCCATCGTAAAACCTGAAGAAAACTCTAAAATTTGTCCGCCATGTTGCGTATGGTATGAGGCAGCTAGGAATCACAGTTCGGCAGGCTCACATGTTCTTTTACAGTTCACAGCTTTTTTTTATTTATTTCTCATTTACGTTGTTTTTTTCTTTCGGCTGTTCTCTAAAATTAATCAACAAAATTGCGGGATAATTAGGAAGTCGCTCCAATGCTCTTGAAGGCAAGAAACGCAATATTTTTGCCATTTTGAATTGTTTCTACCTGTGGGAAAAGGTAGCACTCAATGGTTGCTCTGGAAATTGATAAGAGCAAAGCGATAGGCCCAGAAGAGGACTTCTGGATTTCTTGAGGAGGGGCCGATGTTACGACCCACCCCCGCCATTAATTTAGTAATTAATGGGCGTGGTTGATGTGTGAAATTAATTAAGTATTAATTATGTTCGAGGCTTGATTGGAGTTTAAAAGTGTAAACAGCAGATAAAGTTTTATCTGGGGGTTTGGAAAGAAAAGAGGCGAAGAATTCTCTCTCTGGCTGGGTGGTCTCAGAATAGCTCTGTTAGGTCATAAATATCAAGGCGCAGCTGACAGGAAGCCTAAGCAACACGGAAAGAGAAAGAGGTACCTTTCGAAGAGGGGTCCACTTGAGTAAATGAATGAAGATGGGGACAAAAGGTTTAGCGAATAATCGTAAATTCGTCGATTGTTTGGGGCATTTTCGAGAACAATTGCTCTCTGTGTGGTCCGTGCAGAAAAATAAGAGTTCGCACTTGGCATGAATAAGGAAGAAAGTTTAGTTGTCTGTACGCCCTCCGATGTGACAGGCTGGATGCCTTGGATCTGCAAAAAAATGAATTGGGGAAAAATGAAGCAGCAAACCTCCCCGCATTTGGTAAGAAATGGAGACAACTCGAGGCGGCTGATGGAGATGCCAGATTGCCATAAAGACAGCGGAATGCCTAAATCCGCGTGATAAAGCTGAAATTTCTAGGCTGGAGCGTAATGGAAATCAGCGACTGTTTGGCCTAATGAAAGCCAAGTTACAGGGGAATTAAGAAGTCTGCGAGTGGACAGTGGCCATTCCAATGAGAAGCGAAGCCAAGCAAAGTCGGGTTCGGATGCCAACCACTGCAGTGTGGAATCGTCACCCCCATTCATCCCCTACTGTGGAGGAAGTGAAGAGATGCGCTTGTCTTACGGGGCGAAGCGAGGCCCCATGTGTGCGTGTGTGTGGTCACGTAAGCAGCGAAGCCACTACGTGTAAGTGCGACGGGATAAAAACATGGCGAATGAAAAATATGAGCGTAAGAGCGGTGGCTTCGATACCTAACAAATATACAGGTGAAATGTTGAGTTGCCGATATACGCTTAAGGTAAAAGCACGTCTGATTTCGCTCGGCCGAGAAAATTAATCTCAGGGCTGGCGGTCGCAACTCGATAAAAAAAATGGAAACAAAACCTGCGAGTGGCATATTTGAACTGCGTACTCAGGCAGGGTAGATGTTATGCTAACGGAAAGGAACTGACCGAATTGGGAATGAACGGTCAAAAAGGACGGAAGGTAGCGACGGACGGAATCTACTGTAGCCGCAGCGGAAGTGAGGGGTTCCACTCTCCAAGCAGTTGATGGTCAAATTTATTTCTTCACGACAACAGAAATCATTTCCCAGGAACACAGAAAATCAATCTTGGAAACCGCAACAGCAGATGTGAGAGGGCCTATTTTACTTAACTGCCACCTTCAAATCGTCACGAGAATAGATCAGTGTGCACTCTAATCATTGCAACAAAGTGCGGCGTGATATTACCATTTTAATTGTGTGCTTCATTTACATCAAGCGTCAAAATGAAGTGTTGAATCATCGGTGCTGCCACATGGTGCAAGTGTCCGTGTGTGTGTGCGCGTTTTTTTTTTTGTTGTGTGATATTATGTGATGCACGCTGGATTTGCACAGCAAAGTCACGAAACTGTAAGTAGATGAATATTTCCTTTTTCTTTCTTCGCACATCTGCGAACTTGTGCCATCCCGACACCCAAAGCTGCAGGGACATAGATGCAGTAATGCTGAGTGACTGAACCTCAGAGGAAATACCTGCACATACAGATTTATTTCTTACAGGGCCCATTTCCTGATTATTTTTTTTACATGAATAAGGGAGAGGGTGTGGCCACAAATTCCGCTGGGCGGGACAGTTTCTTTTAACTTTGGTTCAGGGCCAAAGCGAGCGGGGAAGGGATCTGCATGTGCATGCTTATTAGATTTAGTTAATTAACTTTGGCAGTATTTCGCACCTATAATCGTATACCGCAAATTAACGTGCTTGTGTATTTTGTGTCGCGAGTATTTTTAATGTGATCGTTTGCATATAATTGTTTTTTCATTCTCTAAGCAATTGTATATGAATATCACCTGCAGCTCTATTTAGTGTGTAAACGAGTAGTATCTCTTGTTCAGATAGTCCGGTGGAGACTCAGTCGGCTTGCGTCTTCCGACAGTAAAGTGTGACACCGTATGCTGCCCACATATGAGGGGCAATTGTCTATGCGCCTAGAGAGCGCCGTATCTGTTTAAATCTCGCAGAACGTTATTAAATGTTGTGTTGTGTATTTGAGAATCATGTGTTATTTGCGAAAGTGAGTGTTGTACTGACTGGTTGGGGATTGAATGTACCGGAGTAAGATCCGGACCACTACACTCAGTCACGAATTGGTGATTGCGGGTGAACCTCATCACAACTCTGATCCCAAAGTATCGTTTTTTTAGTTTATTTTATTTTTTATTTGTTGTTGTTATTTTGTTCACACGGTGGATTCACCCAAGCCTTATGCTTCGGGTCATTCTTCAACTTTTCATTCTTTATGTTCTGGTGTGAATCTTTGAGTGCAGCAGTGCACCTGAGATTCTCACCTGGTGCCGCGGCCAACTAAATTGTACTTCAGGTCTCAAGCACCGTTACCGGCCGACTCGGCAGGAACACTCTTAGCGCCGTGTAACACTAGCGACAAAAAGAATGTCGGCAGTGTTAAAAAGTGTTTTGAAAGAAGCCGTAAAAATAGTTGATTTTATGAAGGCTCTCCCCTTTAAATTCAAGGATTTTTCCAGATCTGTTCGTTTGAGGTGCAGTCTGACAGATGATCATATGCAGAGGATTTTAGGAAGGGAGTGTCTGACCCCAGGTCATAAACAACCCTTAGAAATAGGAAACTAGGAGATTTGGGCTAGAGCGCCCGATAGGAAAGTGACACGGAAGCGAAGTAGAAAGGGGAGGAAGACGCCCTTATTTATTACCGGGGGCCAGTACCCGGGGTCCGACGGCTTAACGTGCCCATCCGACGCACGGCGAATATTTAGTGGACCGAGCGTTCGTACCTGCCTGGGATCGAGCCTGAGGCCCTTTCCGTGGCAGTCACGAATGTTGCCCACTGGGCCACCTGCGGCCCGGTCTGACAGATGTGCCAACGCTTCTCTTTATATACAGCAACTAACGCGCGTGCGCGTCTGGTTCTGCAAATGCACATTCATTTGCATATGTGGAGGTGTCCAAATACTTTTGCGTACACAGTTCATGTACTTCTATTCTGTGTTTCTGCAAAGGATCACTCTTGAGAGATCCTGTTTTTGCGAATGGTTTCCTACGGAAATTCCGAGGCTGTTCCGGAGGGTCATAGAAACTACGTCTCAGATTGGAATGAAAATATTCTTCTTAAGGAATGAATGCCGTGAAAAAATAAAACTGTAAAAAGATGTTCCAAACTGCATTTATAACTAGAGAAGCGAAAATACTGTTCATTGTTAGGAGGGGACGCCGCGCTAAAACAAGAGAACTGTAAAAGAAGTGGTGCCAAAAATTCGATTGTTTTTGTTTCTAAATAACGTTTTTTTTTTCTCTCTTGTAGATAGAGCCATGATTTTTCAGTTTTTCGTAAAGTTCTCATCGGGTGCAAAAAAAAAATAAAAGTACAGAATATTACCTGTCTGTGGTATCTTCGTTTTCAAGATTCCACGCTATTCCGGAATATGATGAAATATTCTACATTCGAATAGTACTTAAAGAAGAAGAAGAAAAAAAAAAAAAAAAAAAAAAGGCGGTCATTCGCCTCGAGTCGTTGGCGGCATTGCTGTTTCGTCTCCTGTTTTCCTACTGCCAGACTTGAGATTTAATAGCAAGTAACTTTGTGCATAAATTTCGAATCATTTCGCACAAATAAAAAAAAAAATTGGCTTTGGTCAACTAGGTTTTCTGTAATAGTCCGATGGTCAAAGTGCAACAAAAGTCGGAGGTCTGAAAAATAAAGGTGAGATGTTAGTTTATATGCAAGCCGTGTGTGCCAAATAAGCGTTTGTTTTGTTATAAGAAAAAAAATTAGTTATATCTTTTCAGTATATGGTCAAACTCTGAGATCTCATAAAAACGTGTCTGCTCACCGTATCTGGCAACTATTGCGAAGAAGAATGCGCACTTAAAAAGCCCTCGTGTCATCCTAATTGGCAGTTTGACTGTGTGAGCACACGGGCTCGAAATACTTTTCGGTGAAGTGTCTGTCGTTAAGAAACACGGAGAAAGAAGCCCTGGCTCAAAGGATTCAGATGGAAGTTTTTGCGCACCCGATTCAGGCAGAGCACCTCCCCCACGAGAGCAGAGTGGATGCTGCCATTATGAGTGAGAGTGCGCTTTGTCGACCACGTGACTACGAGCCGACGATCCTCTCCGGATCAACAGCGGCATCTCAGACAACATCCCCATCATTCGATATGAGAGCGAGGAGATTTCCTCATGCTCCATTTACTCACCATCTCCCATGAAGTTCGCACCATTTGAGAGTGGGAAGCGTAGATCAAACCTTGTTTCCCGGAATGCGGGAATCCCGCGCTTTCCAAAACACCGTTGCGCTCAAGACATTTAGCCCAAAGAGCTACTGCTATTGATTCGCCCACCGTAGATGGATTCTAGGAGACTAGACGTGCACTTCCCTAAACAAAGAACCACTGTTCAGAGGTAAGACGAATGTTTTTTTTTATTTTCATCGAGGAACGACCGTTCTTTTGTTCGACATCTAGTGAACAAGTGAAAATGCTCCATGCAAATTTCTTCTCAAAAAAGCAAACAAGCAGTAACATTTTACAAGAAACCAGGAAATATAGGAAGAAGGGAGTAAAGAAGCACCTTATAACTTTTCGTGAGCGATTTTAACTTCAGCCTATAAAATTTAGTTACCCTACAAATGTTGTCAGTATGAGCAAAAATAACACATTGCATTGAAAACAGTACCAAATTTGCATTTTTCGTTTATCCTTCATAATAAACAGGTGTGTTCAATTCTAAACCGAGCCTCAAATTCGATACACACACCACTCTGGAGGAGCGATTGAAAAAATCATTTAAGGTGTCGCTGAGCTGATTTCTCGTGCACTTTTAAATGTGAAGTTATAAAACGGTTCACATCTAGAGGGGAAAAACTCAATCCGAAACAATTTCTACATTTTTTATGCGAATATTTCCCATCATACATGAGTTACTACTAATTTGAGAGTTATTCCTGAACGTCGTGATTACCTGAGACGAACTCATAATATTTCGCAAATTAAGGTAATGCTTTAAAGATTCCTTGAATTTCCCGCAACGTTTGTCTCAAAAATTTGAAGATATTAACATTTTGCGCCGGGAACGAATTCAAGATGTGAACTGTGTAGGTAGACAGATGAATTTAATTAATTGTATGTTTCGCAACTCCAACAATATTTGAATTTATAAATGTCTTTCCTATTACACCAGAGCTTAATGATTTCATTGAGGAATTGCTACCGCATGTAATAGCATTTGTTTTTCAACTGACTGAGTTAGAATCATCTTTCGTCAAATCGTATAAAACAGCAGATGAGATAACCGCAATAGGAGAGCTAGTCGTCTTGTGGAAGTGGAAAACAATTGAGTTGAAAATAGTCTTCGTAAACGAATCATAGTTTATTCTCACACAAGATTTTTCCCCAGAAGTAAATCTTCTAGATACTTAGCTAATTCTTGATTTGACACCCCCTCTGCAGTTGAAGTAGGTCTTCAAGAAGACCAAAGATTTTACAAAAGATTTTTGTATCACGCGATCTCTCAAACTGTCCTTAAGTGATTAAACAGCGAGTGTTTCAGTTATGAAAACAGCAACTCTAGGTAGCAAAACACTGTAAAGGTAAATAAAGATTAATGTCACCAATTCACGTTAGTGATATAAGAAAACAAAAAAAGTGTTGAACAGAATTCTGTCTTTACAGGAAAAATAATAAGACAGGAAGAAGGTAAAGTGCATACGGACACCGCAACTGTATTGTAATTTATATAAGTGCCAAAAACGATAAGAAGAAGAACACAACAAATTCAGCCTTTGAAGTTTGCTCGGGAGATTCCATTCCGCTATATAAATTTATTTGCATACGAACGCAAAGAATATTTTACAGAAAAGAGTAAATGTTTTATTTCTTACATCAGCGAAAACCGCTTTTAGGAGGATAAAACACAGGTAATTCTTGTGCATTACTGAAAAAGCTTCATGCTGAACCAATAACAAATATATTTTTTTTTTTGTGATTCATTTTATCAGCCAAGCCCGAAACTAAGCATAGCACACTACAAACAGCGTTAACTAGTAATCAACGTAATTGAAATTGCAAAAACAGTTACTATTAATTACAAAATCTGTTTATTCATGTAACGAGCGCACGGAAATATTTGAGAATAATCTATGAAAAGGAAAGTACCGCATATATGAACAAAAAAAAAACAGGTTTCATTTCTTATATTAAGTTAAGCCTTGTCAGCCAATGAAAATTTCTTCTTTCATATTTAAAGGCAAATAAATAACAAACCAAAGCACTTCTTTTTCGTGCTGTACGAACAAAAACTGCTAAAGAAAGTTATTAAGAAGCGAGAACAGTTTTCCTCTGATGTCGTCCCAGTATTGAATCTCACACACACACACATTTAACGTTCTTGAGAACATCTACTTTTTAAAAATAAGTAACTATTCATGAACTGAGCTCTACGCCTTAAATATTTTTGGAGTCGAGAATGAATTGCATGAATTGCGTTTTTAAATTGTTAAACATTCTGATGTGAACATCTGTCGCTTATTGAAAGTACTGGTTCATAATACCGATAATGTTTTCTTAAAAAATATCACTGTGATACACGTTCAAGTGCCGAAAAGTGGACAATATTCGAAGTCAGTGTCAGGAATTACTGTAGGCAATTTTTGTCCAGACACACAATAATTTTTTCTTAATACTGAATAAACAAAACACATTTTATACGAACTTCCAGGCAGTGTAAATATAGAGGAAGCCTTTTATTTCTTAAACGCGTCGAATTTGTAAACAAAAGATTCACTTTTTTTCTCAAAAAGCACTAAATATTTAAGTGATATGTATACAGTTGTCGAAAATAAAAATGGCATTCCTGTCAAACAAAAAAGTGTTTGGCAGCGGGATATTTATAATTTGCATACTATGCTTCTTCAAGCCTAATGCCGGCTAACTGAACTCCTCCGAAAAGAGAAGGCCCAAGTTTTGTGTCTGCAGAACTATTAAGGAAATCTGGAAGACGTGTAAAAAGTAAGTTTGATTTTTTTTTTACTTTTAAATTACTTCTCGAATGTAAAATTTTTTTTTGATATGCTGTTTTCTTTATGAATTTCAAAGATAAGAATATGAGAGAAAACTCTTGCAACTGTAAGAGTTTTATGATGGACATGTTTCAGAATTGATTGCTGCGCTTTCCTAATTCGCTTACCCTTTTCTTTGCCTTCTAAAAAAATTTTAACCCCCAAAGTTTACATTTATGAGTTTCCTTCGAAGAAATGTTTTTAGAAAATAGAAAAAATACCTCACGCGGGTAATTTTCTAAGTGCCAGATTTTTGACGACGAAATTTGGCACAAAACATTTTTATGGCATTGTGATGTTATTTGATATCACTAATTTTCGGGAAGTGACTTCTTTTTTAAGAGTTCCAATGCTTAAGATTTCAGGAAGGAAGCTTTACCGAGCATACCCACTTGACTAAATTACTGCTAGATATTATTGGCACACATAGCTGCCGCCTTTCCCACTATTTCGAACGTAGCCATCTTTTCAGAAAACATGAAAATTGCCTTTTTTAAGCGTTCCAATCGTAAGTTGAAGAAGCGTATATGTTCCAGCTTTGTCCGTCCGTCTGTCTGTCCGTCCGTCCGTCCGTCAGCACGATAACTCGCGTAAAAATGGTTCGATTTCGATGAGATTTCAGTATGTGATAAGGGACCACCTGGGGACGAGCCTTATTGAAAATGGGCGAAATGGAGTCAAAGGTCATGACATAGGAGAGGGATCCATTCCATTACCCTTATGTGTTATAACTTGCGTAAAAATGGTTCGACTTCGATGAAATTTCAGTATGTGGTAGGGGACCACCCGGGGACGAATCCTATTGAAAATGATCGAGGAGCGGGATCCATTCCATTACCCTTATGCTTCCTAACTTACGTAAAAATGGTTCGATTTCAATGAAATTTTAGTATGTAGTAGGAGACCATCTGGGGACGAACTCTATTGAAAATGGACGAAATGGGGTCAAAAGTCAGGACATCGGAGCGGGATCCATTCCATCGCTCTTATGCGTCATAACGTACGCAAAAATACTAAACTTTATCATTCTGTTTCGGAATTATACTGAACTGGTTCTAATGAATATAATCGAAATGGGGTCAAAGGTCAGGACACAGGAGCGAGATTTATTCCACAGACATTATCTTCATAACCTGATTTCAAAAAAATTCTATTGCGACAAAACTTCAGTATGTTGTTCCGGAGGTATCCTGAACCAATTCTGTTTAATAAAATCAAAATGGGGTCAAACGTCAGTGCACAGGAGCGAGATTTATTCCACAGCCATTATCCTCATAACTTGAGTAATGATTTCTGGTACGTTGGATAGCGTATCGTAATCAATGCATTGCATTATTTTACTAACTTGTTGAAGAGATGTAATTGTGAAGAGCGTCTGAAGAATGACTAAGTTGGAAAACGCTTTACTTTCATTTGGTTACAGCAATTTCAATTTTGTTTTAGACTTAGTAATATAATATGAAGTATTTCACGGGATGTAAGGTCAGGTGATGCGTAACATCACAGCCTCTCCTTGACAAATGTCAACCCCGCCTTCTCGTGGTGCATCCTGTTCCCACTAAAGGGGCTCTGACGACCGCAAATAGCGGTATAACTATACCATCGGGATCAGAGGAAATGCTATCCCACACTCACCAACACGCTTGGCCAGCGTGGTGAGTTATAGCCAAACCCCTCCAAAATGACTCCACAACTTAAATCTTGGCCTTCAGTCTCCGGCAGCTGGAATGTACCTGGCCAAGGCAGCGGCCAGTGCGACATGAAGGCAGAGGGTGCTAGAATCCCCGGAGGACCGGACTAGGCTGCCATCTGATGCTGACCTTGGCTACGTATAATGGATGCTCCCTATCTTCTGATTCAAGGCTTCTTGAATTGGAAGAAGAACTACAAAGGATCAAGTGGGACATCGTCGGGCTAAGTGAGGTAAGGAGAAGAGGAGATCTCACTGAACTGAAAAGTGGACATCTCTTCTACTATCGTGGGACAGATACTGGCAGAACTAGTGGTGTTGGATTTATAATAAACAAGAAACTGAAGGATAAAGTGGTAGAAGTTGAAAGTTCCTCTGACAGAGCTGCACGACTCGTTATCCAACTATCGAGAAGATACCAGGCTCAGATTATTCAAACTTATGCACCCACCACAAGTCATCCTGAAGAAGAAATTGAAGAATTTTATGAGGAAATTCGTCATCTAAATAATAAAGGTAAGCAGCACTTGAAGATAATTATGGGAGATTTCAATGCAAAAATAGGGCACCGCAACAGAATGAAACTTCAGTAGGTAAATTCGGTCACGGCAACAGAAACCAGCGTGGAAATACTCTCGTTGAGTTTGCAGAGGCAGAAGGATTTTTCATCTTGAATTCCTTTTTCAAGAAAAAGCCACACAGGAAATGGACATGGAGACATCCAATTGGGACGACAAGTGAAATTGATTTTATTATGTGTAACAAAAAATTCGTCATCGAAGACTGCAGTGTGCTAAACAAGTTCAACACAGGTAGTGACCATAGATTGGTGAGATGTAAGATGCACCTCAACACTAAACTGGAACGTGGCAAGCTCATAAGACAAACAAAATGTATTGACATAACCAACCTTAAAAAACACCATAATACTTTCAAGTTGGAACTGAAGAACAGATTCTCTGCTTTAGAAGGCCTAACATCGGAAGAAGTGGATATTTCTGAAGTTAACAGAAAAGTAACCAAAGCTCTTATGGAAACAGCAACAAAATTAGCTGGGTCTAAGAACAAGTTGCATGTAAACAAATTATCAGGAAAAACCAAAATGTTGATGCAAAAAAGAAGAGAGATGAGGACAACTAAAGAAGATGTGACTTCCAAAGTGGAATATATAGAGCTATGCAAGACAGCACGAAAAAGTATCACTGAAGACGTAAGGAAATTCAACTGTGAGCTAGTGAGGAAAGCAATTGAAAACAACCAAAGCCTAAAGATAGCAAAGGGACATCTCAGTAAGGAAGAAAACAGATTATGGCTCTGAGAAAAGAAGATGGTTCTATAACAAGAAATAGAGGCGAAATTTTGACAAGAGTGAAAGATTTCTACTCCAAACTATATGAAAGGGATGATATATGCACTCCAGACATCATGAAAGGTACCAGAGTTCTTCCAGTCCTCCCAGCAGAAGTTGCTCATGCAATCAAGAACATGAAGCGGGGGAAAGCTCCAGGAGAAGATGGAATTACTATAGACATCATACAAGAAGCAAGTGGAGAAATTGAAACAGTACTCGCCCAAATTTTTACTCGATGCCTTAATGAAGGAAGATTCCTGAGGATTGGAACAATGCTACAATGATCCTGCTACATAAAAAAGGTGACATTGAGGATCTCAGGAACTACAGACCTATCAGCCTCCTATCAGTGGTTTATAAAATCTTCACTAAAGTTCTTTCACACCAGCTTGAAGGTAACACTGGACATGGCTCAACCGAGAGAACAAGCTGGATTCAGGAGTGGCTACAGCACAATAGATCATATCCACGTACTGAGAGAACTAATTGAAAGAGCGAGGGAATATGAACTTCCATTGTGCATGGCTTTTATCGATTATGAAAAAGCCTTTGATTCGGTGAAACCATCAGCAGTTACCACGGCTCTGAAATCCTGCGGTATTGAAGATGCATACATTAATATTATTAATAACATCTATGAAAATGCAAGTGCAAAGATTCGGCTGTTTGAAAATACAACACACATAAAAATTGGAAAGGGAGTGAGACAAGGTGACACCATATCTCCGAAGCTTTTTTAATGCCACATTGGAAAATGTCTTTCAATCACTGAACTGGGAAAACAAAGGGATAAAGATTAATGGAGATTATCTAACCCACCTTCGTTTTGCTGATGACGTAGTCATTTTTGCAACTACCCCATCAGAGCTGCAGAGTATGATCCAGGAACTTGCTGACAAGAGTAAAGAAGTGGGATTAAAAATGAACTTTCAGAAGACAAAAGTGATGTTCAATGCTTTTACAAGAAATGAAGATTTATCGATTGATGGAGAAAAACTGGAGATAACAGATACGTACGTTTATCTTGGACAGCAGATATCAAGTGAGGGTCACATTGATGAAGAAATTAATCGGCGTACAAAACTTGCCTGGAGAGCTTTTGGAAGAAACAGCATAATTTTCAAGAGCAATATGCCATTATGTCTTAAAAGAAAAGTGTTTGATCAATGCATCCTTCCAGTGCTTACGTATGGTGCATGCAGAGACGTGGACCTTAACTAAAAGAGACATACAAAAGTTGCAGACAACTCAAAGAAGCATGGAGAGGTGCATGCTTGGTATAACCAGGAGAGATAAGAAGAGGAACTCGTGGATCCGAAAAATGACGAGAGTGGAAGACATCATGATCAGAGTTAAATCCCTGAAATGGCAATGGGCTGGACATACTGCCAGAAGGACAGACCATAGATGGACAGCCGAGATTTTAGATTGGATTCCAAGGGACAGGAAAAGACCCAGAAAAAGACCACATGGGAGATGGGTGGATGAAATTCGTAAATATGCGGGAGTGACATGGAGGAGACTGGCACAAGACAGACCGTTGTGGAGGAAACTTGGGAGACCTTCGTCCAGCAGTGGATTGATAATGGTTGACAATGATGATATGAAGTATTTCACGGGAAACAATGGGATACGGCACATATGGTGCCAGTGATGACAGTTTTCTGTGCCCTCCACGTATACTTGTGAAGAAATATTTCTTCAAGGGGATTCATTTCCCATTGCTGCTAAATGTCCAAAATTCACAAGCTTCCCTCCGTTGATTATGTGAAGAGGGATACTCAAACAATTATTTTTGCACAAAAGAAGAAATCGGAAAAATCCTCACGGGATGTAACATTTTCAGTGCTTCAAGTTCCTCCTTGTTATATATTTTTTTAGGTTCATTGCTCTCATTCTTTGTCCAAAGAACAGCAGCATATGCTTGGCTGTTGTTGAGGCCGTACTTAATCTCGGAGTGGTAGAATGTGGAATGACTGCAGATATCGAATTTTTACGAAAGAATGTTGATGAAAACTGGCATTTTCTGTTATTTTATCGATTATGAAAATATTATGGTGAATAAAGTAGTGGGAAGGTTTAATTTTTGGTATCAAGAACTCTTACCTGAAGGAATTTAAAAAAAATCTAAAAAACAAAAACAAAAAAAAAACTAAGCTTATCTTCCTTTTTTGAGTGAGTGTTAAGGAGTAAACCAAAATTGGGGGCGAAAGAGATATCTAAAAACTGAATGAATAAACATGGCTTTACTTCTTGTTTTCATTTTTTCAATTAATGTTTTAAGAATATAACTTTATTATACATATGTAATTTAAATAAAAATACTTGCCAGTTAAGTTTTTGGATACAAGCAAATTACTGGTAACGGGACCATAAAATTAATTCAACAGAACATTTAGTAGAAATACATATTGTTTTATGCTTCACACACAAAATATATTATTACTATATCGTAGGAATTAAAGAAAATTAACGTTTAAATTTTTTTTTTTCTGAAATGTTTAATAGCTTCCACCCCTTATTAGTTTCTGTGGAAAATAATGAAAATGCCCACATCCTTTTGAAGTTGTTTCTGCCACCAAATTATAATTACGGTTTTATTATCATTCCCTTATTTAGAAACGGAAAACTATCAAAGATAAACCCAAGCACGAAATAAATTTCGAGTAAACAAGAAAAGGCGTTTTCTGTGTTGTAATTTTCTTCAACACCGTCTGGGACAACTGTGCGGCAAAAATTTACAAGACTGTGCCAACAAAAAAGTTCATTCAAAAAAGATATAAATGCTTTCCTGTCCGAGGTTTACTGGAAAGCAGTTATATCTGAAAAGAGAAGATTCAGGCAAGAGATCAAGAACTAAAGGCCCACCGCGTGAGACTCAAGAAGGTGGTGTTAGTTCACGCGAAGCCAGGCGGAAGTCGACACCACATCGTAGCCGGCGAATCGAATGTGTCGTGGCCGTAGCCGCGAAGTGAATGTATCGAAGACGTTGCCGCGAAGTTAATGCACTGCGAAGTCAGGCGGAAGTCAACATCAAATCATTGCCGCGAAGTGAATGCATCATAGCCATACCAACGACTTGGAAGTAGTGGGAAACCAACATCAAATCGTATCCGCTCATTGAGCATAATGAGAAGTCAGGGGAATGTAGTGCGAAGCAGGGACGTCACTAGACTTCGAAATTAGGATGGGCGAGCGTTATTTTTGGTGGGGCAAGCTTGATAGCAACTTTTTTTTTTTTTTTTTTACGAGACACTGAAAGAACGAATTTTTGTGATGCTCCTCGCTACCGGCTACAAAGATATTCGTGCAATCTCACCTCCTCCACCTAGACACACATACACAGCACACAGTGGTGTAGCCAGAAATTTCTCTAGGGAGAGGGGTTCATGGATTTGGTTCATTGGTATTATTTTTGGTTCATTGGTATTATTTTTGGTTCATTGGTATTATTAGTATACACTATATTGACAAAAGTCACCGGACGTCTAACCGTAGTTATCGTTAGCTTAATTAATTTATAACAGCGTGCTCGATCCGTAGGCACTTTGCTCATATAAGTATAGATGATTCTGCCATGTCATTTCATAGCAAACCGTCCAACATATGGAGAGAATAAAACTTTTTAAAGAAAATAAATAACTTTTCAGACACATATAAATTTCAAATGAAGTTAACGAATATTATTCATAAATACCAAAAGAATTATTCGTTCCAAAAAACCCAGACGAAAAGAATACGAGAAAGTGGCCATTTCTTGAGTGCTCCACCGGTAAATTTCCGCTGTGCCAAACGCCCTTGCGTGCCGTGTTGGAATTAATGCCCAAGCTACTTGAAGACAAATCCAATGTTGTTTTTCAAAGAGACAGATCATCTAAAATTTCGTGGCAAAATGTTTGAGTTCGACGTTTTTTTTTTTTTTTTTTTTTTTGATTGGAGGTTTAACGACCACCGTGAGCAACTCAATGGGCTATAAGCAGTCGCCCGTCCCTAATTTAGGGTCACTGGTTCCAGGGAAGGGAGAGAGCCAGTGCCGTAAGACAAACACAACATCCATGCCTCACCGGGATTCGAACCCGGACCCCTTTCGGACGAATGATCAGAGGCCAACGCCTTAGACCACTGCGCCACCGGGGCGGCGAGTTCGACGTTGCATGGGAATTGGACACTCCGCTTGATATTTCTCTTTGTGAGGGATCGCGTTTAAGTTCAGTCATTTTCAGAAACACTGCATTACTTGAAACATCGAGTACGAACAACTGTTGCACAAATTCCCCGTTTTTGTTCCAAAGCGCTTGGCAAAAAATTAACTACGGTTAGGATGTTTGTGCCGCCCCCGATGGCGCAGTGGTCTAAGCGCTGACTCCTGACCATTCGTCCGAGATGGGTCTGAGTTCGAATCCCAATGAAGCATGCATATTGTGTCTGTCTTACGGCACTGGCTCTCTCCCTTCCCTGGAGCCAGTGACCCTAAATTAGGGACAGGTAACTGCTTATAGCTCGAGATATCTCCCTTCCCTGGAACCGGTAGGGCATGGATGTTGTATTTGTCTTACGGCACTGGCTCTCTTCCTTACCTGGAATCAGCGACCCTAAATTAGGGACGGGAGACTGCTTATAGCCCATCGAGTTGCTAACGGTGGTCGTTAAAACCCCAATTAAAAAAATGGATGTCTGTTAGGTAACAGGTGAAGCACATTACTCCCATAAGGTACCGTATAAAACTCTTTGAACGTGCAGTTGTCGCTTTTGTGCACTCATTACTTTCTGCCAGTAAAAAGCTGTTTTAGTCGGAGAACGAAAAAACTTTTACTGGCAGATAGTAATATTTTCTTTTGGCTCACTCCGCATGTTGTGAACAAATCGATAATGTGGATACGCTCTACTGACTGTCAAACGAAATGACTCAAGACATTTGGTCTTAGAGAAAACGATAATTGTTAAGTGAGATAAATACAACTAAACTTTTGCAGCAGATACTTGAAAACGAAGTAAAACAGTCTAAAGACCCAAGGAATGTTTAAGGATAATTTAATGACCATCAAAAGTTAGACACAATCGCGCATTTTTGCTTCAGGGATTCTGGCTCCAAAGAGATTGGTTCATTCGACCACGGAGCAACCAAAGCGAGGGGCTTCTGGCTTCTCGGTCAGAATTCAAGTGCAAGACATGAATGTAGTATTTGCTTTTTGTGTTCTGGTCCTCCCCTTCCTAGAACCAGTGCCTTATAGATAAATAATTTTACAGCTCTTAAATGCTCATGTGAGAGTCGCTAATTCCAAAAACTAAGGTGGGAATAGAGAACTAGAACGAAAGAATAAACATCTCTGCATCAAAGTATCACCTTGGAATCAATGCTTTAATACACTGACGGAAACCCCCCCCCCCCCACCTGGAGTTATGGTCTGGGGAGCAATTTCCTATGACAGCAGGAGCACTCTCGTGGTTATCCCACGCACCCTGACGGCACAGTTGTACGTCGGTCTGGTGATTCAACCTGTTGTGCTGCCATTCATGAACAGCATTCCAGGGGGTGTTTTCTAACAGGATAACGCTCGTCCGCATACCGCTGTTGCAACCCAACAGGGTCTACAGAGTTTCGACATGTTGCCGTGGCCTGCTAGATCACCAGATCTTTCACCAATCGAGCACGTATGGGACATCATTGGACGACAACTCCAGCGTCACCCCCCAACCAGCATTAACCGTCCCTGTATTGACCGACCAAGTGCAACAGGCATGGAACTCCATCCCACAAACTAATATCCAGCACCTCTACTACACAATGCATGAAGGTTTGCGTGCTTGCATTCAACATTCTGGCGGTTACACCGGTTATTAATGTACCAGCATTTCACATTTAAAATGGCTCTTCTCGCGCTTACATTAAGCTGTGATCTTGAAACCTTAATCGATTAAATATGTTACCTATACAAATGTATTGCCGCCATTTCATTCCTGTACAACTATTTTTTCGTGGTGTTGAAATTTTTTTTCCGTCAGTGTATTTTTCACTCTACACCATGTTCCCTTTATTCAGAAAACTTGAAAATTTTCATCGTGCTGGAGCGGGGATCGAACCCGCACCTCCCGATTTCCGGTCGAGCATGCTAGGCATTACACTACCCAGGACAAGAAAATTCTAAGCAATCAGTACAGGGAATTTCCTTGGAATCAGTTATACACTCTCAGTGTAACCATACGGAGCCAGCAGATTCGGTGGCAGGCGCAGTCCGAGCCGACTATTCGGTATATTAACTGCGACCTGGCGCTCTGTGGCTAAATATTTCCCTTAATACATTAAAAACTCAACAACGAAAAGTCGAATTCTCAACGTATCATAGCTATGAATTAACTACAGTGTTGAATTTTATATGTTGTCTATGAACATTAGCACAACATAAATTTCCATATTATCATCACCATTGTCAACCATTATCAATCCACTGCTGGACGAAGGTCTCTAAGTTTCTTCAACAAAGATCTGTCTTGCGTCAGTCTCCTCCATGTTACTCCCGCATACTTTCGAATTTCATCCACCCATCTTCCATGTGGTCTTCTTCTGGGTCTTTTCCTGTCCCTTGGAAACCACTCTAAAATTTGAGCTGTCCATCGATGGTCTGTCCTTCTGGCAATATGTCCAGCCCATTGCCATTTCAGGGATTTTACTCTGATTATGATGTCTTCCACTTTTGTCATTTTTCTGGTCCACGAGTTCGTCTTCTTATCTCTCCTGGTTACACCAAGCATGCACTTCTCCATGCTACTTTGAGTTGTCTGCAGCCTTTGTATGTCTCTTTTAGTTAAGGTCCACGTCTCTGCACCATACGTAAGCACTGGAAGCATGCGTTGATCAAACACTTTTCTTTTAAGACATAATGGCATATTGCTCTTGAAAATTATACGGTTTCTTTCAAAAGCTCTCCAGGCAAGTTTTATACGTCGATTAATTTCTTCATCAATGATATTTTATATAATTTATTTTTTCTTCATCACTTTATTATATTATTATTTAATTATAATTTCTTCATCACTTGATATCTGCTGTCCAAGATAAATGTAGGTATTGGTTATCTTCAGCTTTTCCCCATCAATCGATAAATCTTCATTTTTTGTAAAAGCATTGCACATCACTTTTGTCTTCTGAAAGCTAATTTTTGAATCCATATAGACAGTGATTAAAGTTTACATTTTTTACGCTTTCCAACCGTAGGTTGAAGAAGCGTATATGCTCCAGCTTTGTCCGTTCGTCCGCACGATAACTCGCGTAAAAATGGTTCAATTTCGATGATATTTTAGTATGTGGTAAGGGACCCATTGAAAATGTGCGAAATGGGGGTCAAAGGTCAGGACATAGGAGCGGGACTTATTTCATTGTTCTTATGCGTCATAACTTACGTAAAAATTGTTCGATTGCGGCAAAACTATCATGTTGTTCCAGAGGTATACTGAACCAATTCTGTTTAATATAATCGAAATGGGGTCAAAGGTCAGGGCACAGGAGCGAGATTTGTTCCACAGCCATTATCCTCATAACTGGAGTAATCACTTGAGTAATGATTTCTGGTATGTTGGAAAGCGTATAATAATCAATGCATTGCATGATTTTACTAACTTGTTGTTCTTATTTACTTCTTCCATGAGACTACGGATTTATAATAACTGAGTTCTTCGCAGCTATTTTAATGATACCCACTTTCACCGCTGCTGAAATCCTCCATGTCGTGCTGTTTGTCTTTAAGTTGCACATTCAATTTAAAGATACAGTGTGAAAAATTTTGTGAAATTCACGAGCCACTTTCCGTCATTTCTTTCGTGAATTAACGAAGCATATTTTGATGCAACCTTTCCCCTCAAATGACGGAAAGAAACCTGAATTTCGCAGTTTCTTTCTTATATTGACGGTAAATTACCGTTTTAGAGGTGTGTTAACTCAAAATTCTGAAATTTCAGAAACCTTTCCTCAAATCCTTTCGAATATTAACGGAACAACTCCGTTCTCACTTTTTCCGTATCCATATGACGAGAAATTACCAGTAATAGGTGTGATTGGTGAGAATGCTTGAGGGTTGATTAACTTTTAAATTTCAATCGTCTGTCGAAGAATCCGATTTTGAAGTTCCGTAGCGAGATCGAATATTGTGGATAGCATATCGCATTAAATATGTTTATTGCGGCACAGGACATTTCTTCACCTCTCCCCTATTTTGTGCACCAGCTATTTACTACATAATTATTGTGTTACTGTAAGAAACCGGATACTTAACTTATTGTACAGATGGTTATATGATGTCTATGTATCAGTCTTTGGACAACTTAAGGCAGAAGCTATTATAGCTATCAAGAGTACATTTTATATTTAGGAGGAGTTTTTTTTGTGTGTGTGTGTGTGTGAAATAATACTATGAAAAAGTACATTTTTAACCTTTTTTTAAAGAAAAAGTACATTTAACCTTGTTTTAAAGATAACTGAAAGTCATTGTCAGTTTAAGAAAATCAAGTTGCAAAGCATTTTGTTGCTTCGAAAAATCACGATGAAAAATGCTCAATTTGTGAAAAGTCCTACAGAAAAAAAAATAGATCACGAACCTATTCAGAAAAATAATTAACTCCAACAGAAAATAAAATGACTAAATCACTAGCATTAATGACACACATACACACACAAAAGAAATTAATTGTTGTGCAATTTGTTTTACTTGTTTTACGATGTACGTGATCCGGATTTCCGAAAGTTTGTGGCTCAGTGGTTAAAGGCGTGCGTTACCAACACAAACGGTGGTGATTTTATCCTGACTGCAGCGGAAGGTTTATCTGGGGTAAGGGCTGAAAAATGTAGGCTCGTCAATTTTGCGGAATTTTAGTTTAAATACAGGAAAACCTGAAATGGACTTTTTCTGAAATAAACAGAATTTCTGACTACGGAAAATCTGTTAAAATATGGAAGCTAAAATAAACGGGCACTTTTAAAATTGGAAATTTCTGAAAAAGACGGACACCTACCGGCAACTTTGCTGCACGGTATTTTCAGAAATTTTCTGTGAATTCACACCACTTATTTTTTTACAGTGTAGGGATACTCTGATTTTATCAGGGCTGTAGAAGGGCTTTAGCGCGGCATAGCGGAGCTAGTCCGCTAAGATAGAAATGCTAAGGTACTTTTAGATGGCCATGTAGGCAGAAATGCTAAGGTACTTTTAGATGGCCATGTAGGCAGAAATGGCAATTACTGTGTTTTATACGCAAGTATATTTGTACATCAAATGAATGGTCGTATTACAGTCGGTTCACGCTCTATGGCGTTTCATGAATCGCAAGAGTTTTAGTGTTAAGAGAATGAGAACTTCTTTGTTACGACCACAATCTTCAGAATGACGTTATAGGAGGTAGATTATCCGTATGTTAAAACTTTACTAACAAGAAATAAATCAGCACAGAAAAATTAAACAAGTATATAGCATAACTGACAAGTGTTTCATGCTTGCAGTGGGATTCTTTCTGAAGCAGACACTTATTATTTTTTTTTTATTGGAGGTTTAACGACCACCGTGAGCAACTCAATGGGCTATAAGCAGTCACCCGTCCCAAATTTAGGGTCACTGGTTCTAGGGAAGGGAGAGAACCAGTGCTGTAAGACAAACACAACATTTATACTTCACCGGGGCGTCGTCGTCACTTAGCACATCTGGTTCTTTACGGGTAATAAGAAAGGAATCCCCGGTAGACAAATGGTCAGAGGCGTTGGCTTCTGGCTAATCGCTGGAGCTGACCCCAGAGCAGGGATCAGAATGTAGCTGGCCCGGGGCTTTCCCCTTCCCGGGACCAATAGCCCCAAATCAATGATGGCCCTGTGGATACTCATGGTGTTCTTTAACCGCCCCCCCCCCTACACACACACAAAGATATCCTTTACTTTTTTTTTTTTCTTGAGAGAGAGGTTTAACGACCACCGTGAACAACTGGATGAGCTATAAGCAGTCGCTCTTCCATAATTTAGGGCCACTGGCTCCGGGAAAAGGAGCGAACCAGTGCCGTAAGACAAACACAACATCCATGCCTCACCGGGATTCGAACCCGGACCTAATTCGGACGAATGGTCAAAAGCCATCGCTCAGACAACTGCGCCACCGGGGCGGCAGATGTCCATTACTGCCTCCCTTAATTCATAGTAGAGGCTGATAGGCCAAATCAATAAAAAAACATTGAATATTTAAAATATTATTAATACTTTATAATTAAAATCTTTTAGAATCACTTTCACCGCGAAGACACTTTCTTATAGAAATAAAAAAATCCTATATTTTTGGCATGTCACTCACACGTAATATTCATTCTTTTGTTTTAAATTGCCTAAACTAAGCAGTTTTAACACACATTGATAAACCATGTATAATAAAATTTAATTAAAAATGATAAATGATTAAAACAAGTCAAATTAAAAAAAAAAAAAACTTTTGAAAGTCTTCTTTCTGGGTTGTTTTTGACTAATCTGTTCACCGCTAAAGCACTTTTTTATTTAGAACCACATCACTGGATTTTATTACTACGCAGGGTAATCCTAAAGTCCGGAAGTCCAAACGCTCATTTGTGATATCTGAAGTATGACAACCCTGACGAAATGGGATAGCGCTAGTTGTATTCCTAATCAAGTATCAGTACAAGACGTCACCAGTCTTAGGAGACCGCACCATGCGCTGATAAAAGAGCACCGCTGTTTTCTCCTGGAATGTTTCCGACGAATTATTTCCCCCAAATATATACAGTGCATTATACAGACTTCAACACATTTGATGTGTTGAATTTTGCACCATACGCTATTCGTAAAGCTGAATGCAGACAAACCAAGTCTGGGAAATAGGATATCGTGAAACGATTTCGAGAAAGTTGTACTGGAGTTATGTCTTCAGCCGCTCCTGTGGCCGAGGGGTAGGAAGCGTTGACTTCTAATCATTCTTACGAGATAGATCTAGGTTCGAATCTCAAGCTAGGCATGAACGGTGCGTTTGTCCTACTGCAATGGGCTCTCCCCTCCATGGAACCAACTGCCCTAAATTATCCCTGATCAAGTATACGTAACAAACGAGTCTCAACGTCTAACAGACATTGAGTCTTCACTGTTGCCATGGGCCGTGGATGGCCTAGGGGTCAACGTTCGTGACTGCCACGGAGAAATCTCAGGTTCGACCCCAGGCAGGTACGAACGCTCGAACCACTAAATATCCGCCGTGCGTCGGATGGGCACGTCAAGCCGTCGGACCCCGGGTACTGTCCTCCGCCCCCTTTCTACATCGCTTCCTTGGGACTTTCCCATCGTGTACAATGTAAAGAATTGCCGTGAATAGCCAGTGTTTCACCCGGATTAAGAAGGTTTACAGATCGTAAGCATGCCACCTGGTGGTCAACCATAAAATTTCGGTAGATAAACTACATGTTCACGGTGTTTGAACTGTTACTGTATTTTAACCTTGACAATCTGGCAACGTTCTTCTTAAAGTGGTTATGTACCTGTTTTTTCACGTGCAGTCAGTCGAATGGCAACACCTCTGTGGACAGCAAGTTTTTATTTCCCGGTCATTAGAATGTTAATAAACATTACTGTATGGTACTGTAAAATTACGGTTTATTGACTGGCCACTCAGCTGCCGGTGCATGTACTGTAATTTGACCCTGCAATTTTTCACAGTCTAGTCCAAATCTCCTAGCTTCATATTTGTAAGGGTTGTTTAAGACCTGGGGTCAGACACTCCCTTTCTAAATTCCTCTGCGTCTGATCTGATCCATTGTTGCCCAATCCCAGTAAACCTCTACGGAGTTCTTCCTCCCAGTGTGGATAAAGCGTGTTTTGCAACTTCACCCTTACCACATCATCAGGATCCAGCAGTCGAAATCATTAGATAAAAGTGAGCAAATTTGATTCTCCAGCAGTCGAAACCATTCGATTAAGCACGATGACCTGTAATGCATTACATCACAATTGGCTAAACGAAGGAATGCATCGAATTTCGAAAGGTTTGTGGTTTACAAGAACTTCACAAATTCGGCTGAATGCTCAGTGAATTACGACCACTCCAACACTATAAAAAATAAGTGGTGTGAATTCACGGAAAATTTTTGAAAATAACATGCAGCAAAATTGCCGGTAAATGCCCGTCTTTTAACGGAGTTTCCGTTTTTAAAAGTACCCGTTTTTTTAACTTCCGTATTTTCACAGATTTTCCGTAGTCAGCTATTCCGTTTATTTCAGAAAAGCCCGTTTCAAGTTTTCCCGTATTTAGACAGAAATTTCGCAAAATCCAACCTGCTGAATATTTCAGCCCTTACAAGAGAGAATCCATTTAGGCTGGTGGTGGGGATCGATCCCAGGCCGTTTGGGTTGAAGCCGTGCGTCTTAACCACTGAGTCAGAAAGTCACAGGAATCAGACTCACGTTCACGGTAAAACTAATTGGGCAATGCTGAATTTTTTTTTTTTATTAATGCGAGTGGTTTATTCATTTTATTTTCTATTGGAGCTTATAAATTTTTTTGAATACGTTTGTAATAATTTAACTTTATCTGTAGGAGGTCTTATTACAAATTACGTATTTTTTTTATCGTGATATTTCGAAGAAACAGAATGATTCGGAGTTTGAATTTTCTTTTCCTCAACTGACAATAACTTTCAATTATTTTTGAGAGAAGGAGCAATGTAGTGTTTTATAGTATTACTAGCTTTACTACCCGGCTTTGTCCGGTACAGAATGTATGGAATCTGTAGAATTAAACGGACCAAAAGCGTTACGAATTATAAATGCATCACGTGCTTTCAGTTTCAGACGTCTTTGAGGGGCGAATCTATGGGATAAAAAAGTGAAAAACCTATATTTGCGAATATTTTATGAAACTGGCTGAAATTTTAATGAACACCATAAATCGTTAATAGGAACATGACCTCCAAATTTCGCCTGAATCGGTAAATAACTTTTTGAATTAGCCGTCAAAATTTTATTAACCGTTTCTTCGTATATACTTGTATTTCTGTTTACCGATGAATTAAAAATTCCATGCCTATTTTAAAATGTTTTGACCGGATTCCGGTGAAATTTTGAGGGACTCTTCTTATTACCACCCAGCAAAAACAGTCCTGCTGGCCCAGCACTATGTTGCCGCTGCCGAACCGTCAATAAAATGTCCGGGCGGCCAACAGAAGGGCCAGCAGTTCAGGCCAACAGTTGGCACCCCATCAGTTGTCATGTGCCAGAAGAGGGCCATCAGTTGTCCATCACAGACAGTAGCTGCCACAAGTGGCCCTTCAGTGGCCCTGCAAGCACGTGCCAGAAATGATGGCTAGCCTAATGTGGTCCGCTAGTTTGCCGGTAGTGGCAGCCGGCAACCACGTGACGTAACTGGTGGCTTGCAGAATCTTGTCCGCCAATTTCCCAGCAGTAGCCATAAAAGAAAAAAAGAAGAAAAAATCAAGGATAACCGCAGTTCCCCAAAGCTACAACTTTTTTTTTTCTACCCTTACGAAACAGACCGGAAAAACGCCCGTTTGAATCTAAGTGGATACGAACTAGGGCCGTTTGCGTGGGAGAAGCGAATTCCTCCCAGTCTTGTGTATTCAATCCATGGATGAGTACATTATATCCACATAGCGTTGCTTTTTTTTTTTTTTCAAATAATTAATAAATTTTGTACGCGTATAATTCTTTATTTTTTATTCAACAAACGTTTTTTTAATGGTTTTCCAGGACATTTGTTTCAAGCGGTTTCAAATTTTTTCTTGTTATTCACCCACTCCATTCCCATGAATTGTTATTCATGGGAATGGAGTGGGTGTATTTCATGGCTTAATCTGATATCTACGTCGACGTGGAATTTCATTAGGAAATTAATTCGCCTCTCTACATATGGATTTTTTTTCTTAACATCTGCTAAAATAACACGATGGCGATAGCGTCGTCTTCAACTAACTGGTACCATGACAGACACAGCAAGTGTTGCTTCTGCGCAGTCCTGTTGCTTGCACCTGCTGTTGGGGTTGCATTTGTTGCCATCAACGGGCCACTAGTGGCACTTGCTTGGAGGCCCACAATTCACGGCCATGTTGCAGGGCCATAATGGCTCTCCAACTGATAGCGCTGCCACCAACGGACCGCTTCCGGGCCGTGAGCGGCAGATTTCAGCCAGCAGTGACCCATCACTGCCAGATGGTGGCCAGCAGTTTCCCAGCACTTGTGTTTTTGCTGGGCAATTTCATGGTGTTGATAAAAATTTCAGCCCGTTTCGTTAAGATTTCGCAAATCTTTGCTTTTGCATTTTTTTATGCACAGTTTCTCAAAGAATAGAAACCCTGTGGATGTGCCGCGGCGATGAACGCAGTCACGTGCTTTTAGATTTGGAACAGATAACGATGACGTAGCAAACGACGCTGACTTTATTGATTAGCTTATTAATTAATTCATAACTCGCAAACGGAACAACGTAGAGATCTTAATATAGTTGCGTTGACCTAAAAATTCCAGTATTAATAAGCTACGAAAATTTCACGTTGCCACAGTTCGGCGTTCGAGAGTTTTTGCTGCTTCAGACAAGCAGACGTTTTGTGTTTTATGTATAAGATTTCACAAAACTTCTAAATGTAAAATTTACTTTAGATATATATATATATAGCTTTTGTCTAAACGACGTCACAGACTGATACATAGACATCGTACAATCACCTGTACAATAAATTAAGTACCCGATTTCTTACGGTAACACAATATATAATAGCTGGTGCACAAAATGGAGAAAAATTTTCCTGTGTCACAGTAACTAAAATTATTGTGATGTGCTATCCACAATATCCGATCTCGCTACATAACTTCAAAATCTAATACTTCGACAGACTATGGAAATTTAACAGTTAATCAAAACTTCAAGTGTTCCCTTGAACCTGCCCTATTACCGGAAATTATTCGTCATGTGGATACGGAAAAAAGTGAGATCAGAGTTTTCCCGTTAATATTATATAAGAAAAGAACTGCGGAAAGGTTTCTAAAAATTGAGAATTTTTCTGGCGTACGAAGAATGCGTGAAATTCAGGGTTTTTTCCGTCATTTCACGGAAAAAGTATCAAAAATAAGCTTCGTTAATTCAGGAAAGAAACTACAGCAAGTGGCTCGTGAATTTCAGAAGAGTTTTTACTGTGTATGCAAAGTGAGTTTTAAGAAATGCATGCGTAACCAGAAAGGCGTGGCCTGTAGGCTAAAGGGGTGGATATGTTACCGACAATATCTGAAATTAGGCATTGTACAGAATTGCCTAGGAAATGGGACGTCAAAGTATGAAGCGCTTAACATTCCACACATTTCCTAGACATTCTGTGCAATACCAAAAGGCAAATCGCCAAAGTACAAAATACTCCCGCCAGTGGCTTTTTTTTTTTTTTTTTTTTCACGTGGCGAGTCACGTGACTTTCAATGCTCGCGTTAAGACAACGTTGGTTAAGAGCCGCCTATGACGTTATTTTTTTCACTTGGCGAAGCACGTGACGTTCAGCACTCGGTTCAAGCAGACAGCATTTACTTATTTAGTATTATCGCCATTTGTATTTCTGTCTTTGTTCGGCAGTGACGAACACGCGAATTCAAACCTGCGCAGGAGACGTTGGCCTCATACTATTTTGTATGAGAATGGCGGAGCAAAGTGTAGTGTCAGGAAAAGAATTACGGAGTGGATTCTGACAAAAAAATTCCTCCTGCATCTTTGGGGTCCACTGTCCGAGTTCGTATTCTTGACGTCGATAAGGGACGGGACTCGCGCAATCTGTTGGCAATTATTATGAGTGTAACAGAAGACGGTTTTTACCGACTTGGAACTACTCGAGGAATTTTGAACCAACTCTACGCCAGGTTACAATTCACTTTATGCCCAAAGGACTTACTCAGAGTTGAAGACGTCCCCAACCACGAAATTCCTCATCAGTTGTTATCGCTCAGTCCACAAGAAGTGGTCAATGATTCGTGAGGTGTATGTGCAAAACCAAGTGTCAAAATATGAAGTGTTCGAGTGAAAAAGGCAAATGTAATTCAAAATGCCATTCCAGCCTTCCTTGTTGCAACAAGTAGGTCAGTGCTAGTCTTTTTCTCTTGTTCTTTCAGTAAGACAGTATGAATACTTTACTTTGTAAGAAAGTATGAATACTTTACTTTGTATTTCTTCCTTAATTTTCATATAAGTCTTTTCAATAAGGCCTTTTCATGATTCTATTTTCATACTTTGCCTAAACAGTCCTTGTCGTTTTATATAATGCCTAGGATTTATATAAAATGCATAGGAAAAGTATATACAATATTAAAATAACAAATATTTCATGCTTTGCCTAAAAAAGTCACGCATTCTATAGATTTCCTAGGCATTCTGTACAATGCCTGTTTTTCATACACTGCCGGTAACATATATAAGTTTGTGGTTCACAGTTGACTACCTCAAGGAACATGTTTTCTCAAAGTAGTCCGAGAAGACTTCAAGTACCTAAGGAGAAAATTACAAAACATACTGGACATGGAGAGCTTGATACTTTGCTACACATATTATCAGATAGCTAACGTAGAGTCATTTTTTTCTTATTCATGTGGTATTACAGATCGTAATGATTCTTTGCTGACGAATGGCCTATATTTATTAAGATGCTCTGCCGGGAATACACCATATTGGGTTTCCATCTCGATGCTGTTGGAAGGGTAAAAATTTCAGGTGCAGCCGATGGAAACTGTCAGACATCCAGGGCCGATTTTATGTGACACATCCATGCATTTGCTTTACAGCAGTGTTTCTCAAAGTGTGTTCCGCGGAACCCCAGGGTTCCGCGACGGCCCTCCAGGTGTTCTGCAAGCAGTTCGTAAAACTTCACCAAAATTTTCAAGAAAATCTGTTAAATTCCATATTTTTCCCGATGACAACCTTAACCAACCAATTCTTCGCAACCAATAAAAAAACAGGAAAAAAGATGTGACAGAGAGCCATGAAAACCACATGGGACAGAACATCTCAAAGAAGGGGTGCAAAAAGATTGAGGTAGGAGGGGCGCCTGAAAAGCTGATAACGTGATTTATGGCCTTCACTGTTGCCTAGGTCTGGACTAAGGTAAGTAGATAGTAGAGGTAGGTCCATAAGCTGGTCGAGCGCTATTGGCTACTGTTGTTTTGTGCTCTGCTTTCACTCTGCACGTCATCACATGCTTTATTAATTAATCATTACTTTTGCTTGTGCATCATTTTCCTCAAGCATATATTGTTCCTTATTATCGATTTTAACATTTTGTCATCCTTAGTTGACAGCCGTATCACATTCACCTGTAATATTTCATCAGTATCGCTCATTGTTTTGTTGTTTATTTTGCCATATGTGGTACGCCTGTATTCCCTATGTTTTTGCCAATAAAGTATATTTTGAAATACTCGGTACCACACCCCTGTGACGTCAAAGATGCAAAGCAGCTAAGGACCAAAGTATTCTGTTTAGCGTTTTTACAAGCTTTTGAGAGAAGACTTCGGGTGTAAAACTTCAAGACTTTATGAAAAACGCTTAAATAAAATATTTCAGAATATTTTACACTGCATTAATGGAGAGTATCTTCAAATACAAGGCAACAAAATGTATTTCGATTTCCAAAAGAAATATAAATATATTGAAAAAAAATGTCAAAAAATTAAAATTTGCGCTTAGAAACTTTTAAAAGTAAAAACTAAAATCGCAATAAAATTAATTATCTAAGTAGCTAGTACTTTAAAAAGAAATACTGCCGTTCACAATAAACCTTACAAATACCTTCGCCATTTTTTTTAAACTAAAGATTAAGAGCTATGAAAGTTGATAAATTTTGTCTTTGATTTTCAGGTGTGTACATGAAATTTACAGTTATTTTCAAACTTTCAGCTGGGTGTTGAATATTAAAAAAATAATTCATTCAGAGAACGCGTTGTTCTAGTTACAAAAAAAAATGTGGTGTGTTATAATACAGATAGCTGCAAAGAGCGAGAAACAAGATCTCCACATTCCGGATAAAAATAAATTCCGATGTTTATGTTAAGGTGCTGTATGTTATGATTTGTAACATTTAACAACTGTGCGTATATTTCTTCATTTTCAGAAAAAAATTGCTGCATTTTAGGTAACAGAAATGCAAAGAATATACCTTTTCGAGTTTGAAGTACCTCTCATGACTAGTTTGTTTTACTTTTTGAGAACGTTTGCCCACTGTTTATTTTTTGTTTTCATATTAATATTGAAGTTTCGATCGTAACTCAGTCATGCAATTATTAAGGAATTTAATCCTAATAAAAACGCTCAATTTTGGGTGAAGATGTGCGATTTTTTCATCCACCTCTGGAAACACCATTTTGACTTCCAAAGATAAATGCTTAACTATATAATGTTTCGCAAGTTGTTCTCCGCGGACTTTCAGGAAATCACTTTCAAATTTTCGAAGAATTTCCATACAAGAACTTGCAAGATACGTATGACCACCTCTGCTGATATGCTTTTTTGGAAAACGTCTGCTCAAAGTTTCTTTTGCTTTTTTCACCGTTTTCCTCAGCAATAACAGAAAGTCTTTTTTTTTTCAGCAATGCACTTTCAGATTGTACATTTCTAGCTTTCAAATAATTGATTTTAGCTTTGGTTTTCCAATACTGAAGTTTCGATCGTAACTCAGAATTTATTTTATTGAGATTTTCTACATATTTTTAATGGCGCAATTTTCTTTCCTTATTCTTCTATTTCGACTTTCAAGCTAAATGAAAAGAAACACTTTCAGCTAGTCGTCAACAAATTAAACTTGTAAATCTGGACATAATCCGGCATTCTTTGATATAAAAATTTGCATTACTTCTAACAAAAACTGCCGAGATTTTTTTCAGCACGTTTTGAGCTTTCTTGCTTTGTGCTTGAAGCACAACAACCAAATATATTAACGTGAGGAATCACACCTGTTTTCAGGCGAAGCAAGAATTGCAGCATATTAATTCATTTTTTAAATTTCTTGCAAAATCCTCATCAAAATGGGCACAGCATATTTTGGCATTGTCAGCGTTAAATGCATCTTTTCGTCGACATGAGTTCATTCGGGATTTTCTGAAACTGCCCTATGGAATACGATGAAAATTTAAGCTGGAATCTTTCGATCTTTTGCTGTTGACACAACAGGGCATCCACGCATATCTATTAATGCACAACGCACAAAAAGCTGCTTTGACCAAATATATTAATAAAAAAATATTTATAAACTGACTATAAACTCACTGCAAAAATGTGTATCATTTGCAAAATACTGGACGCTGAAACTTGGCATAAATTCTAGAAAGCACGCGCACCTTAGGAAGGATGCCAGTCTCAACTTTGACCCATTGCTAACTCCGTTTGCATCTTTGACATCACAAAACTCTCCCCGCCTGAGGGTTTAGAACTACTAGCTACGAAAACCTGCTCTCGAACCTACCTTCTATAATCTACTTACCTTGGGTCTGGACGGCTGTAGAGTGCCGGAGAAGCAAGAATTTTCTGCATAGTTTTGGCCTGTCAATGTTAGTGTGTGCTTGTTGAACTATGCTCTTTAATCCGCTTAACGTTAGAAATGGATCGTTGGCTTAAACAGGGTACGTTAAAACGTTCAAGTTCCGAAATGTTTGAGTCGAATTCTCCATCAGTGCCTAGTACTTCTCATATAGATGAGAATGATATTGACCGAGAAACAAAAGAATTTGCTTCAGTTCAAGAAAATGATACACGTTCTGGAAGGTGTAATCAAGATAAAACTGCCAAATTTGCAAAAAGAAGAAAGTATGATGAGAGCTATATTGGTTTTGGATTTATGAATGCTGATGATAATCCGCAGTGTGTCGTATGCCGCAAAGTTTATCATAATAGTTCAATGGCACCTGCTCAATTGCGGCGCCATGTGGAGACTACTCATCGAGAATTCAAAGATAAGAATGTTGATTTTTTGTTTTGTGCGCAAGCGTGATGAACTTGTATAAATGAAAAAAAATCGTGCAGCACATACAGCGAATGAAAAAGCTACAGAGGCTTCCGTTTTAGTAAGCTATCAAATAGCACGAGCAGGTGAACATCATACAATGGCAGAGAATCTAATCAAGCCATGTACTATTGACATGGCTAAGTGTATGCTTGGTGAAAAAACGGACAAATAAATATCGAAAATTGCGCTATCAAATGACAGTGTCTCGCCGAGTGAAGGAAATAGCAGGCAGCGTAAAAGAGGAACTTATTTTTCTCATCAAGTCTTGCGATTTTGCTTTGCAAGTGGATGAGTCCACAAACGTGTCAGGTCTCGCGATATTGCTCGTCTTTGTAAAATATCCGTACGAAGCATCTCTAGCAGAAGATCTTTTATGCAAGCCGCTAAAAGCACATGCAACTGCAGCAGAGATCTTCAATATCTTAAATTCCTTCTTTGAAGAAAATGAAATTCCGTGGGAAAATTGCGTTGATATTTGTACAGTTGGTGCTAAAGATATGGTGGGAAAAACATCTGGTGTTGTCGCACGCATCAAAATGATTGCAAAGCACTGTACCAGTAGTCACTGCATGCTTCATAGGCAAGCTCCTGCCGCGAAAAATTTACCTCTCCATCTAAAAAGCGCCCTGGTTGAAGTAGCTAAAATGATAAACTTCATAAAACCTCGTCCTCTGAATAATAGATTATTTCGAGGTAAAATATTGGAACGCTTTTTTGAACTTCGAGCTGAAGTGCATGCTTTCTTCATAGATAACCACTTTTATTTGGAAGATCAATTAAATGATAGAGTGGTTATTTCGAGTGGCTTATCTATCTGATATTTTCTCAAAACTGAATGAACTCAATCTTGCACATCAAGGAAAGCAAATTGATGTATTCACTACCAACGACAAAATTGTGGAATTTAAAAAAATAGCTACGATTTTGGACCAGTTGTGTCCGCAGCCACGAACTTAACTGCTTTCCAACCGCGAGAAACTTTCCGTCAGAGTTCAATTCAGAAATAGAAAACAAACAATATGATGAAATCACCCATCATCCGGAAGCTCTCCACGATTCAATGAATAACTATTTTCCTGATGAGCAGCACGAAAAAAAAAGTTGATTATGGATTAAAAATCCCTTTGTTATAAATGAGAAACCTCCATGCTTTTAATCTGATGAATATGAAAAATTTATTGAACTGTCGTCAGATACTTCAATGACATCTCTTTGTAAAACAGTGCCAGTGGCAGAATTTTGGTAAAGTTTGAAAGGAGAATATCCATTATTATCGGAAAAAGCTGTGTCAGTACTGTTACCATTTGCGCCAATCTATCTGTGTGAAACTGGCTTTTCTGAGTATGCCTCTACAAAAACTAAGCACCGGAATAAGCGGAATGCAGAGCCCCGAATAAGATTACAACTTTCTTCGATAGAACCGAATTTTAAAGAATTATGTGGCAATAAAAAGCAAAGCCATTCATCACATTAATATTTTTCATTAATGAATACTTGCTTCATTGGCATAATAAATTTTCTTGGCTCCACATTACCTTTTTATTGATTGCTTATTTTTTTCGTTTCATTTTTATTTCAAGTCAGTGATAAATAATAGGCATATATATGTATATTAATTTTTAAATGGCCCTTATATAGGGGTTTTTATTGCTAGACATTGTAGGAAAAAGGGCTCCACAGGCTAAAAAGTTTGAGAACCACTGCTGTAAAGCAGTGGAAAATCCCCGAATTGGATGGATCGCAATAAGGAATCGAACGCCCGAAAGTCTCCTACACCCAAACACGTGGCTACCGATTAGACAAGTGCACCACGCCGGTAGTCCGAGTAAATTTATTTCAACATACATTATAGAAAACGTCCGAAATTTGGATGGTGTTGCTCGTTTCGAACATTTGTGGCAATGTTCTTGCGTGCGCAAGTTTCGATTGCATTTTTAAGTAAAACCCAGTTTTCTAACTACAGTCAAAACTCGTTTTAACGAAATACGATGCAACAAAAAGCACGTTACAAAAAAAAAATCGTGAACTTGTTTGGTTTAGTATACGTATCTATTTATATAGGAAATATAAAACGTTATAACGAAATACTTTACAACGAAAAACACCATATTACGAAGCAAAATTTTGTGGGGAAATGCTGAAGCAAACTTTGTAAGTACCGAATCTCTTAAAAATTCTAAACGATTTAGTACCCCTCTCTTTAAAATTCTAAACGATTTTACTGCCATGGAACGCCAAAAGAAAAACAAAATGACCACACGTTTCATCATAGAACTTTGAAGAAAATGAAGATTCATCCAATGAAGATGAGATGGAAAATCTGAACTGCTATTCGGATGTTTCTCCAGTAAATGTAATTGGATGTTTAGAGAAAGTTGGATACTATTTACAGAACCAGGGACTTTATACTGAAGAAATCAGCAGCTATCTAAATA
This sequence comes from Macrothele yani, assembly GCA_039090855.1. Taxonomy (NCBI): domain Eukaryota; kingdom Metazoa; phylum Arthropoda; class Arachnida; order Araneae; family Macrothelidae; genus Macrothele; species Macrothele yani. The sequence continues at coordinate 18,322,777 of CM077023.1, read as the reverse complement.
TTATGAATACAATTAAAACTAAAAATGCCACGAAAAAATGAAATCAGATTGTATTTACATCGTACTTTGAAACCCAGTTAGTATGTTTTAATTGTTTTACAATTTGCCGTATATGTAAACATGCTTTGCATCAAAATAGCACTAAATAAATTACTTTAATTATACTACTTTCAAATGAAAGATATGTGATGCCAACATGTACGTAAATTATTGCTTAGAGAATATGGCAGTACTTTATTAAGATGTATAAAAGAAATAGATTCTTAATATATAGGGGATAAAAAATACAGTACGTACATACATATAAGTAAAAATGTGTACAGTACATAATTTCATACTTATAAATTAATTGGAGCTTACATATTTCTTTACTAGTTTAGCAAAAACTTCCCATTACAAAGAAATCACCTTTATTTGTTTCTATGGGAACTATTTCGCAATTCCAGCGTTGCAATCTTATGCGTAATGAAAATTTCTGTAGTGCGTACTAACTTTTTAACTAAAATTTCGTAATAACGTTTTAACGAAAATACGTTGTTACAATTTTTTTTTCTGTAACCCTTGAATTTCTTTATAACGAGTTTAGACTCTATTATGTTTTATACAGTAAATGAGACCTTGGATTCATGCCGGACTGTGTCACCGTATGTATCTGAGAACGAGGCTGTCCGACACGGTGCTAACGCTGACCAGAATGTGTATCGTATGTCCACGGGAAATCGCCCTGCTGTTGTGATATTGTAATCACTTCTGTCCTTGGTATGTACTATCTCACTACTAAAATCTCATTTCAATCCAAATCCTCCTCCTTGGTACGTGGATTTTTATGACAAGGAGTGTACAAAGATGCTCCGTAGTATTTTGTTAAAACCCAGAATGTAGGAAAACGTCTATGGTAATATTTGTGTTAATGATACTTTTTTGTTTGAAGTATTGCACTTATTTTACATACTCTGGACATCGTTTAGTAAGAAGTATACAACTATTGTTCCTTCGTATTTAAACTACATCCGATGTTACGTTACATTTGTCAGGTGGTGCATATTCGAAGCAAAAATAATAATAATAATTCCCTGGAGATGCCAGAGTCGATGAAAAAGAACTGGAAAAAAATGACTAAATATAGAGACCTGGGCAAAGAAGCTACCCGATTATGGACTAAACACACAACACTAACCCCCATTGTCATCGGGGCACTTGGAACAATGTCAAAATATTTTAAAAATAATTTCGAAAAATTGCAACTTTCGGATATACCACCTAGAGAACTGCATAAGACAGCTTTACTTGAGACATCATACACAGTCGAGTCACATTATTGTGACCATCTCCTACTTTTGACGTCAACAGCACATAGCCAATGAAAGAAGCCACATGTCGTGAGCTAGCTTGGAGGGTATATATAAGGTGTGCTGTAGGCATTCTGAAAAAAATATCACTCGTTGCTGTCATAGATAAAAGGAACGATTTATCAGATTTGCAAAAAGGGGATGATTACCGGCTTTCGAGCCAAGGGTGGAAGTATTTCTGAAACAGCGCAGTTTGTGAACTGTTCACGTGATGCTGTGGTTAAAGTGTATCGTGATTGGAGAAATGGCACCATGGTGAATAAGCGATGTGGGAACTGCGGAGCACCACGTGCCACTGATGTGAGAGGCGAACGTCGGCTGCGAAGGTGCATGAAGGCCGATCGACACGCCACAGTTAAGCAACTCACTGGCCGAATGAACCAGGGGGCTACCGGAAGTGGTTCTAAAACCACAGTTCAGCGAACCCTGCTGTGTATGGGGCTCCGAGGCAGAAGGATGGTCATTGCACCTATGTTAACGAAGGTGCATCGGCAGAAAAAGCTTATAATTGCACGGCAGTATCGAAATAGGACCTCGGCTGATTGGCAAAGGATTGCCTTCTCCGATGAGTCACGTGTTCTGCTTCATCGAACCGATGGTCGTTGACGTATCAGGCGAGAAACATCGGAGAACAAACACTCTTCAACCATTGCTGGAATAACACAAGCTGGTGGTGGCAGCGTTATGGTCTGGGGATGTTTCCGTGGCATTCCCTGGGTCCACTCATACCTGTGGACCGAATTCATTATGAATCCATCCTTGCCGACCAAGTACACACATACATGCAGATTGTTTTCCCTGGGGCGGATGGGATCTTTCAGAACGACAATGCGACGTGTCACACAGCTAGAAATGTCCGAGAGTGGTTGGAAGACTACGATGAAGACCTCAAAGTACTTCCCTGGCCCCCTTATTCCCCAGACTTAAACCCAATTGAGCCTCTGTGGGACCACCTCGATCGTGTTGTTCGCTCTATGGATCTTCCACCACACACCCTTCAGCTGTCAGATGCACTGCAGTCAGCATGGCTCCACACCTGTGAGCACCTTCCAGCACCTTATTGAGTCACTCTCAGCCCATCTAGCTGCTTTCTGCACTGCACACGGTGGTTACTCTGGATATTAGCTGATGGTCACAATAATGTGACTCGACCGTGTATATTTTACCCCGATTTTTGACTGATACCTAGGTCTCCGGAGGAAACTCGTATCAGCTCAACAACATCAGTCAATGATAATTTTGTTGTTTATGTTTGATTGTCATAGGCTGTGCTTCGTATATTTTGAATAAAGAAGATAATAATAATAACCCTGATCTATTGATTTCTACTGAGTTTTTCAGCTCGGGTCTACTGATTTCAGGTAAAAATCTATGTTAACACTTACATGTTATTAGGTGCATATGTGTAACAAACTGGCCTTTCAGTATATTTGTACATGCAATGAGCTCCACGTGACCTATTTATCGTTCGTTATCTACAGAGATCATTTGAGTTCAGCAAATATTTTTACTAAATCTAAGACGTGAAAGCTTAAAACTTATTCCCAATCACCCACATGATCTCTCTAAATTTCGTTAAAACGAAAACTTTTTTCTCATGAATTAATTTCATGTTAAAGTATGCCGAAATGAGCATCGATCGGATCCTTCTTTTCCTTTTTTGAGGGATAGGGTTAACGACGACAGTGAGCAACTCGGTGGGCTATCAGCAGTCACCCATTCCTATTTTATGGCCACTGGCTCTAGGAAAGGGAGGGAGACAGTGCCATAAGGAAAACACACCATCCATGCCCCAACCGGGATTCGAACCCAGGCTCATCTCGGACGTACGATTAGAAGCCAACGTTTCGTACCACTTGGCTACCTTCTTTTATTTCAAAACCTTTCTCTACGAAAGGTACTGAACGGAGTAGAATCAAATTGTATTTACGCTTTCATATCCATGCAATCTGACAGTGAATTAGAATTAAATTTGAAATCGTGATGGTAAAACGTATCAATAGAAACCCGTTCAGTTGCTCATTTAAAAAAAAAAATCACATAATTGTTTTTCGGTAAGAAGCAAGGAAGAAAACAAAATAATAAAAAAAGAACTGATTCTGAAAGGGATTCAGAAACAAGAAAGCGACATAAGAAGGTGGTCAGGAAATAAAATGTATGACTTACGAAGACAGGATAAAAAGGAAGGAAATGTTTTGAAAAATACGCAAGAGAGAAAACTGGTGGAATTCAGTAGGAAGCAAATACAGCATTCAAAGAAGCGAAGGGAAGGGAAGGGAATTCCACTGAGCGATAATAGGAGCTTCCTGAGCGATCAAAGATTAACAACAGTAGGATGAAGAAGTATTGTAAAGACAATGCTTTGCGGCAGAGCCAATGTCGTTGGCAAGGTCGTTTTCTATCGCTGAACCTCTAACAGCGAAGGAATTTCTCCGCGGAGGAAAAGAGCAATTCGCGATGAGTGCAGCACCTCCGAACAACAGTTATTTCCTCCCCCGTATCACACAAGATGGGGACTGAATGATATAAACACTTCGGAAAACAAATGGTTTTTGTAAACAAAGATTCAACTAAACTAGGCCCTAAACTTTCATCATGTAAACCACTCTCGAGGCACATTTTCTGAAACACAGCTGAATAATTAGTCCTGTGAATTTTCTTCCTTAATAAGTTTTTAAACTAATTTTAACTTTTGTTTCAGATTTAATTTTAACTTTTAGTTCGTGGTAAAATTTTCAATTTAACCTTTTACTCAGGAATGTCGCCTTTTATAATAAGCTCGCGAGATCTAATCAGAGTATTTCTTTTTTTTTTCATTACAGCCGTCACAGTTCAATTTTCCAGTCTCCCACCGTAAGAAAAAAGCAGGAAAGGTATTTTCTTAAGGGTATTACAATGTTGTTCTAAAATATACTCCAAGGTGAAAAGTTTTTTATGAAACTCTTAAAGCAGTTCATGAACAAAAGTAAATAAAACAACAACGGTAGCAAAAACAACAAAAAATGCTTTTTGGGCATTGCGGAGTACCATGATTAAAATCTCTTGAAATAATCAGAATTTTTTTTAACTTTCTGGACTGAAATTCTCAGGATTAATTATTCAGGTAAATATGCGCATTGCTGAGAATGAGCTCCGGGCATGACTTCGGTGATAAAATTTAGGTTACGTACTAAATGCTTACATAAATTTTGTTTGCAATATTTGGAGATCTTTAAGTTTTTTAAATTAAATCACCAAGTTCGTAAACACACGTAGCAACCTACACAGTCCAGTCAAAAAATTATTGCCACCCCTGATGTAAGAAGGAACAGTAACCAGCAGCTAGATGGCGTGAGTAGCAACATATGCAAATCAAGTAAGGCATTTTTTTTTTTAGGTTTAACGACCATCGTGAGCAACTCAATGGGCTATAAGCAGTCGTCCTTCCCTAATTTAGGGTCACTGGTTCCACGGAAGGGAGAGAGCCAGTGTCGTAAGACAAACACAACATCCATGCCTCAAGGGATTCGAACTCGGACCCCTTTCGGACGAATGATCAGAAGCCATTCGTCCGTAAGGCATTTAAAAGGACATGAACGGTATGCGGTTTCGCGTGAAAATGAAAGAAGGACGTGGCCTGACAGAATTTGAACAAGTTAGTAAAATCATGCAATGCTATGATTATGATACGCTTTCCAACATACCAGAAATCACAGGAAAATGCCTTAGTTCTTAGGGGACTAAACTATGGTACAACGTTTGAGGTTCACATATATTCAAATTAAATCTCTTTGTGCCCGTGTTACCTATTTCTATTATCAAGAGCACATAAGCCGTTTATAATTAAAAGTCCCATCTACATCGGGCTATTTTCACGAAAATAATGGCTAACGAATATCACCCATGCGCACTGCCAGCAATTGTTGACAAAAAAAAAATTTTGGGCGGAACTGCTTCCAAAGTCGTTACGGAACAACGTATTGTATTTCGTCGCAATCGAAGCATTTTTAGACAAGTTATGAGGATAATAGCTGTGGAATAAATATCGCTCCTGTGGCCTGACCTTTGACCTCATTTCGACGATATTCAACAGAATCAGTTCAGTATACCTCAAGAACAACATGATAAACTTTTGTCGCAATAAAAGCATTTTCACGTAAGTTATGGCGCATAAGGGCGATGGAATGTATCCCGCTCCTATGTCCTGACCTTTGACCCCATTTCGTCCATTTTTAATAGGGTTTGTCCCCTGGTTGTCCATTACCACATACTTAAATTTGATCGAAATCGAACCATTTTTATGCGAGTTATTGTGCGGACAGATAGACAAAGCTGAAGCACATACGCTTCTCCAACATACGGATGGAAAGCGTAAAAAAGGAATGATTGTTCGCTTCCGACTGAAGGGTAGTAGCAGTACAGAAACGGCCGATATTGTGGGCTATTTACATGGTCAGTTGTTAAGGTGTTTCAGAAATAGATGGAAACAGACAAGACCTGCAGTAAACGGGATAATGGTGGACGCCTACGAAACATTGACAACCGTGGGCAGCGACGGCTATCCTGACTAGTACGATACAACAGACAGACCAGAGGGGAACAATTGGCCACAAACATTTAATACAGACACATCAAGGAGCGTATCGCAGACCGCAGTCCAACGAACTCTGATCTCTGTAGTTATTTGGAGGCGCCGTCCGTTGAAGGTACCCATGCTGACAAATAGACATTGACGATTACGGCGTCAATTTGCATCTGAGAGGAGGTTCTGAACCATCGAACAGTGGAAGAAAGTCGCGTTTTCAGGCGAATCACGTTTTTTACGCTTTCCAACCGTAGGTTGAAGGAGCGTATATGCTCCAGCTTTGTCCTATCCGCATGATAACTCGCGTAAAAATGGTTCGATTTCGATGAAATTTTATTATATGATAGGGGATCACCTGGGGACCAACCCTATTGAAAATGGGCGAAATGGGGTCAAAGGTCAGGACATAGGAGCGGGATCCATTCCATTGCCCTTATGCGTCATAACTTGCGTAAATATGGTTCGATTTCAATGACATTTTAGTATGTGGTAGGGGATCAACTGGGGACGAACCGTATTAAAGATGGGCGAAATGGGATCAAAGGTCAGGACATAGAATCGGGATCCATTCCATCGCCCTTATGCGTTATAACTTAGGTAAAAAAGCTTCGATTGAGACAAAACTTCATCATGTTTTTCCGGAAGTATATTTTACCGGTTCTGTTTAATATCATCGAAATGGGGTCAAAGGTCAGGACATAGGAGCCGTATTTATTCTACCGCCATTATCCTCATAACTTGAGTAATGATTTCTGGTATGTTGGAAAACGTATCATAATCAATGCATTGCATGATTTTACTAACTTTTTTACGCTTTCCAACCGTAGGTTGAAGAAACGTATATTCTCGAGCTTTGTCTGTCTGCTGTCTGTCTGTCTCGCTGCACGATAACTCGCTGAACAAATGGTTCAATTTCCATGAAATTTTAGTACGTTGTAGCGGACAACTTGGGGACGAAATCTATTGAAAAAGGACGAAATGGGGTCAAAAATCAGGGCATAGAAGCGGGATCCATTCCATCGCCCTTATGAGTCATAACTTACGTAAAAATGCTTCGATTGCGACAAAACTTTATCATGTTGTTCTGGAGGTATACCGAACCAGTTCTGTTTAATATCATCGAAATGGAGTCAAAGGTCAGGGCACAGGAATGAGATTTATTCTACAGCCATTGTCCTCCTAACTTCACTAAAAACGCTTCTATTGCGACAATACTTTAGTATGTTGTTCCGGAGGTATATTGAACCAATTCTGTTTAATATCATCGAAATTGGGTCAAAGGTCAGGGCACAGGAGCGAGATTTATTCCACAGTCATTAACCCCGTAACTTCACGCAAAATGCTTCTATTGCGACAAAACTTTAATATGTTATTCCGGAGGTATACTGAACCAATTCTATTTAATATCATCGAAATGGGGTCAAAGGTCTGGGCACAGGAGCGAGATTTATTCCACAGCCATTATCCTCATAACTTGAAGTAATGATTTCTGGTATGTTGGAAAGCGTATCACAATCAATGCATTGCATGATTTTACTAACTTGTTTACTTTATCTATGGATGCTCGATGGAGAGTATGGCGAAGCACTGCTGACAGAAATCATCCCGACAAGATGCTCGAGAAGAAACCGCCAAGAGGTGGCAACGTGTGCGCGCGCGCGCGCGTGCGTGCGTGCGTGTGCGTGTGTGTTTGGGGGGGAGGGCACGTTTTCTTGAGAATCTTTATCGGGAGCAATCATCCTCCTCGATCGCAAGATGAACGCATCAGGCTACGTATCCATTGTGGCGGATCAGGTGCTCCCATTCATGATGACTGTCTATCCTGATGGCATAAGTTGCTTCCAGCAAAATAATACCCCTTGACATGGTGCTATGCATGTGCGAAAATGGTTTGAGGAGCATTCCAGTGACTTTAGCTAACAGTCATTTGCAAAAGTTTAAGACCACCCGCCAATTTATTGAAAATTAAGATTTTCAAAGAAACAATTAATTACTAGTCAGAGGTATTTGAAGAAATGACACCACAGATGAATACTTACATTCTTTAAAACACAAAAAGACCGAAATCAGTAATTTGTGTGGACACCTTTGGTTTTTAAAACTGACAGAATACGATGTGGCATACTCTCAATGAGTGATTTGCAGTAGTCACTTGAAATGTTTTTGCACCACACGTACTTTATCGCGTCAATCAAAGCTTGGGAATTTGATGGCTGTTTTTCTGCTACCTTCTCTTTTAAAATGGTCCACACATTTTAGATGGGGTTAAGGTCGGGACTATTACCAGGACAGTCAAGCACAGTTATGGTTTTCCTCTACAGGTAGTCCTTTACTGTCTTTGATCTGTGGCATGACGCACCATCATGCATAAAGATTGTGCATCTGTGCACTTGCATATGGGTTAACAGCTTCTCACGTATCATTTCCACATAAAAAAGACCTGTCGGCAAAAATGATAATGAAGCAGTACCGGATGCTGACATAGCACCCCATATCATTTGACTAAGCGGATGTCTCAAAGTGCTAACGGTGTATTTTTCATGAAACCTTTTGCCTTTTGGTCGACGAATATGCGCTTCACGTGATTCAAATTGACGCAGAGTTGATTCATCGGAAAAAAGAACTTGGCTCCAATTTCCAGCAGTCCACGATTGAGGACGCTTCGCAAACTGAAGTCTCTTCATTTTCATGACAGAGGTTAGTCTAGGTTAATATGCAGGTTTATAAGATTTTGATCCGAAATCTTTGATAAGATCGGGAAACAGTGCTGATACTAATATCAGACCCTTTCGAGTGTATAAAGGCCTTGATTTTCTTGTACGAACTCCTCGGAGAACGCACAACTATTTGCCTTATGGTATTCACGTGGGATTGTTTTCCTTGGACGTCCAATTTTCTTTCGGTCGCTAAATTGACCCGTATCTCGATATATATATTTTTTTTATTTTGATTGGAGGTTTAACGACCACCGTGAGCAACTCAATGGGCTATAAGCAGTCGCCCGTCCCTAATTTAGGGTCACTGGTTCCAGGGAAGGGAGAGAGCCAGTGCCGTAAGACAAACACAACATCCATGCCTCACCGGGATTCGAACCCGGACCCCGTTCAGACGAATGATCAGAGGCCATCGCTTAGACCACTGCGCCACCGGGGCGGCATCACGATATTTCATGATCGTATTATGATCAGCAGTCTTGCTCATATTCACCTTTCTGCTTATACCACGTTCTGAGTAGCCTTTATGATATAAAGTCACTATTTGTGCCCTCTGAGTAACACTTAATATGACACTTTTTCGCCCATTTTTGTTATATGGAAAATACGTACAAACCCTCTCAGCATGAAAACCAGAAGCAAACTGACGCTCGCACCCTTCCCCCGACTCTATTAAAAGCTGCCGCTGTTGGATGATGCAACACCGACAGGAAGTTGAGTAATACATACAGTAGCTGACGCAATCGGCAAGAAATCTCCTAATACCAACAGGTGGTCTTAAACTTTTGCATATGAATGTACTATCTTGGCCACCGTACTCGCCGGACAACAATCCCATTGAACATCTGTGGGGCTATTTTGACCAACATGTTCGACGTACAGATCCACCACTGATGACTCTTGATGATCTGTGAAAAGCTCTGGTGTCTGAATGCTATACATAGCATCCCTACAGAAACGTTCAGAGGCCTCAGTATATCAAAACCACGCTTATATCTATGGTATTGACGGCACGAGGAGGTCATACTTCACACTAATAGGTGGTCATAAGTTTTTGACTAGACTGTGTATATGAGACATAATAGAGCGCGCGAATAATTAATAAAACAGGCGGATTTAGTTACCGGGGCCCCCACACTTTGCGGGAAATCCTTAAAAATAACGTTTTCTATTTCCACATACTCGCCCCCTTCCTAGCATTTGTACTCTCTCTACCTTATGTACGAGAAAGTATTGCAACAGCAAAATAATTTGACTTCTAGATTTCAACAGAAATACAGATTTTGGGCTTCCTGGAACATGATTTGATTATTTTTACGGTGGTGGTTTGTTGTTATTATAACTCAAACTATTGTTTTTAATTGTAGGTTTAACGCCCACCGTGAGCAATTCAATGGGCTGTAAGCAGTCGCCCGTCCCTAATTTAGGGCCACTAGTTCCAGGGAAAGGGAGAGAGCCAGCGCAGTAAGACAAATACAAAATCCTTGCCTCACCGGGATTCGAACCCGGACCCTTCTCGGACGAATGTCGGAAGCCATCGCTTAGACCACTGCGCCACCGGGCCGGCCAAAAACTATTACAGCTATCAAGACGAAATTTAATACTTAAGGGTTTTGTGATACCCTAATGGAAAGAAAATGGCTGAGGCCAAAGTGTGAACTCCTTTGTTGAGGAAAAAAAAAAGTACTGTCACTGGACCACAATAGTTTAACATGTTACGTAAGGTTAGTTCATGGCATTGCTTTAATTTTTTATCCCACCGACAGTTTTCTTTAAAGAAAGTCCGAACATAGATGAAATCATTTAACTTGTATTAACAGCTTTTCCAATGCCATTTAACTCGTACGGTAGCAGTTTTGCGATAGCCTCTGAAACTAAACTTAATGAGGAAGAATGAAAGTTTAAGAGAAAATGGGCAGTCACATTAAACGCCGATTAAAGACCAAAATGTTCATTACATTCTAAGAAAATTTGCCAGAAATAACATCCCAATTTCTAAGTTCAGTTGTAATGTATTATTAAGTAATACACTGATCAGCCATTCCATTATGACCACCCCCAGCCTAGAGAAATGAGCGCGGCTGGAGACTGAACGGTGGCGCAGATGAAGTTCACAGGGCAGTATATATACAACCCGAAGACCGGCTTTCGATTAGTAGAGTGTTCGGGGTCAGAATAGGAAAAGCTACCGATTTATCGGAGTTTGATAAAGGACACATTGTGATGGCACGGCGCGGTTTGTTCACGTGCCGCTGTAGTGAGTACGTATCAAAAGTGGTGCACAGATGGCCAAACGACGAACCGTCGTCCAGCAGTGTGTCGTCCGCAGCTCGTTGATACCAGAGGGGGAGCGAAGACTGTCGCGCATTGTTCACAGCGACCGCAGGACCTCAGTGCGACAAATCACCCGCTGCTACAACAGTGGTGATCAGGGCAATGTGTCACAGCACACAGTTCATCGCAGCGTTCTCATCGGCCTGCATAGCCGAAGACCCATCCGGGTCCCCATGCTCACTGCACGTCATCGCCAACAACGCATGGAATGGTCCCAAGATCATAGAGATTGGACCGTTGATGATTGGAAGAAAGTGGCCTGGTCTGACGAATCAAGATTCCTGGTGCATCACGTAGACGGCCGAGCGCGGATACGCTGATTACCAACAGAGCATTTGGCACCTTGATGCACTGATGGGCGGAAACAGGCCGGTGGCGGCGGTGTTATGCAGTGGGCGATGTTTTCTTGGGGCACTTTAGGCCCCATTATCCCTGACTGCTATCAGGTATCTGAACATCGTTGCGGACCAAGTTCACCCATTCATGGCAACTGTGTTCCTTGCTGGTGATGGCCATTTCCAACAGGATAAGGCGCCATGCCACACTGCCAGAATCATCAAGGTGTGGTTCGAGAAACATGCTGGTGATTTTCTGTTAATGCCCTGGCCTCCAAAATTCACCTGACATGAACGCAATGGAACATTTGTGGTTCGACTTGGAAAAGCGGGTTCGCGCTAAATCACCACCACCCCGAAATGTACCGGAACTGGAGAACCTGCTGTTGACATTATGGTACCAGATACCCCAGGATACCTATCGCCACCTCATCGAATCGATGCCTCGCCGAGTGGCCGCTGTTTTGCGGACTAAAGGGGGTCCCCTACAGCTTATTAGGTAGGTGGTTTTAATGCAATGGCTCATAGGTTTATTACTTTGAAAACGATTTTTAGTGAGCCTACATTTAAGCTAGTAAAAGCCTGTAGATGACGCACTTCGAGTTTGGAAGTAATCATGCTTCAGAAACCAAGAAAAGTGAATTTATCCATCGCTCCATATCTTATTTTCTTTTAGAAGCAAAATGAAAAGTAGTTATTTTTGAGGCCCTCCAGCATCGTGGGGCCCTGCGCCTGGATTTAGTTGGCTTCCCTGTAAATATGCCCCTGTACTAAAGCGCAGAATTTTTCCACATCACTGGGTTTAAATGTTTTCAATTTTCTGAGAGAGAAATTCGAGAGATAATTTAGGATGTCAGATTGAAAAAGTTCTGAAGCCCTATAAAAAATATATCGGTCTTTCGTTTTGAGGTAGCAGAACCGAAAGCTTTCAGACTAACCTGAAGAAAAAATCTTTTATCTTGGAGTTTTACAAGAAGATAATGAAACCTCATGAAGTAAAAAAGAAAAGAAAAAAGCTTTTATTCAGTGTTGCCAAAGTCCTCAGAAGAGTCAAGAAGAAAAAGAACGTCTTTTCAATAGGAGTGTCGCTTTGTAATGAGCTCAAGGGATCCAGAGAATTTTCTTTTACTCGTGGCTGTCACGTTTCAAGTTTCCAGATTTGGAAAGCAGTAACTTATATAAAGTGTGCTATAATGTCTTGCTGAAATCTTATGAGAGAAACCCAATAAAAAATATTTTACCTAGGAAAGTCACAGTTGAAGCTCCTGAACTCCAATAAAGTAAAAAGGAACCAGGCTTTTATAATTAGTGGGAGGTATCATAATTTAAATCTCTTGAAATCCTTACAGAAAAATGTCTTTCGTCCATGTTTTTTTTTATCCGATTGGATTTGCGGGTATAAAAGCCTTGCGAATCCAATCAGAATTTTTAAATTGTAAGCCTAAGAAGGAACATACGAGAGCTGATCATAAAGAATCCGACTGCATTTTTTTTCTCCCATTTTAGAAAACGCACGGAGCCGAGATTCAATTGCGAGCGATTTTGGACTTGAGTGCGCTTGCGTGAATTTTTGCTACGCTGTCGGTTGGCTCATTTGGTGCCTGGCAGTGAAGGTTTAGTGTTGTGAACTCCGTGCTCGTTGCATTCTTGTCTTATGTCGCAATGACTGAGCGAGTTGAGGAGAGTATCTGGGTCAAATTTTGCCACAAACTCGTCCACACACGAGCTGAAACAATTCAAATGATGAGCCCAATCGTCCCAGTGAGAAAGTCCAGGGTCTGCAATGCCATAAAGAGACAGCCAGCGTCAAAGTCCCGCTGACAATAATTCTTGACCATCAAGAAGAGGTTCCTCATGAATACGCTCCAGAAGGACAAACTGTAAACAAGGCGTGCTATCAAGCAGGTCTCCGTCGCGTATGAGACGCAGTGGCGCAGAAGTGACTTGCGCTGTGGCAACAGGGTGACTGGCAGCTACACCGTGATCATGTTCCCGCTTTCGTCTCACCTCATTTTGGCCTGTGCCGCGGATGGCGTAGTGATCAGTGCTTCTGGCTGTCACGTAAAGGACCTGGGATTGGGGTACTTTCCGTGACAGCCATAAGCTCTGGGGGGATATGAGAAAGCGGCGGCGGATATTCAGTTTTCTAACACCCAGAAACCGCTGGCGAATATTCAGTCATTCGAACGTTTCTACCTGTCACTGAAAAACCGCAGGTAGAAACGTTCGCCGACTGAATATCTGCCGTGCCTCGAACAAGCAGCTTAAGCCGACAGGCCCCGGGTACTGCCCCCTCCCAGGTAACAAAATTAAGGGCATCTGTTCCAACCCTATTCTACCTCGTTTCCGTGTGACTTTCCTGTCGGGCACTCTAGCCCAAATCTCCTAGCTTCTTACTACTTTTTTTGGGGGTTGGGGGGTTTAACAACCACCGTGAACAACTGGATAGGTTATAAGCAATCGCCCGTCCCTAATTTAGGACCACTGATTCCAGGGAAGGGAGAGAGACAGTACCGTAAGACAAAAAAACAACATTCATGCCTCACCAGGATTCGAACCCGGACCCCATTTGCGGACGAATAGTCAGTAGCCATCGCTTAGACCACTGAGCCATCTGGGCCGGTACTTCCTACTTCTAAGGGTTGTTTAAGACCTTGGGTCAGACAATTCCTTCCTAAAATCTTCTACATAAATCTCTTTGTCAGTCTTTCCGGCCTTTTTGGGTCAAATGCTGAATCCCACAAGTGAGGCAGCTCCATACTCTCCAGATATGGCTGCTCGAGACTTCTCGCTGTTCCCAAAGTTGAAAATGCCTTTGAAGGAAAGAAGATTTGAAGACACAGTGGAGATCAAGAACAATGTGACGCAGCCTTTATTGGAGATCCCAAAAAGCGACTTTAAAAATGTGGTCAGTGAGCGTGGACCGCTGGAACAAGTGTGTAGTGTCAGAAGGTGCCTACTTTAAAGGGAAGTAGGACAGCAACACAATAGGTTGCTCAGGCTTTTTCCCTGCCCATAAGTCGGATACTATTTGACCAGATCTTTGTACATTAAAGCAGAATTTTTTTATTACGTGAAATATACGCATATTTTGAAAGCATTTGTAGAAATTTTTCTTTCTCTTCAAATTTTGGGGCTCCTAGTTGTGAACACTTTTAAAACAATTACGATATTTGCCGTTGCAAAAAATAATTAAACTTGTAGAAACTCCAAAATGCCACTAGTTCTGAAATTTCCAACTACCGCGTCTTCGTAAATTTTTCTTGTAGAAAATTTAAGAACTCTGAATTTTTAGAATTCCAGTAAACATATCTTCTCAGAGATGCCACAGGACAAAAGCCAACTGACATTTGACGTAAATCACTAATTTAAGGATTGTGGTTCAAGTTTTTACAATTTTCCAAATTTGCGCTCTCCTTTTTAGGAAATCATAAAGGAAATGGAAAAACTAATGAACTTTTAACATGTGTTACCACAAGAGGCGGATTACATGTACTAAAAAAGTCAGCAAAATATGCATTTAAAACACACGAAATATGAATGTTAATATTTCTAAAATTTTATTTTATTTATCTTCAAATAAATGCTGTGGACTCAGAAATAACTTTTCGAATATGAATTTCATGTACCACACATAAATTAATTATTTATTCTTAAACATAACTATTATCAAGTTATAACTGATATGATTAATGAACAAAAATATTCTTATGTGACATACAGTCCAAGACAGAATCCAAGGAACTGAAACTATTTTCCGTTTTAAACAGGTTTCCATTCTATACAGGTGCACCCACATGGAAGCCACTGAAATGAAAACGTTTGAATTTTTGTCATGCTAATAACAGATTCTACACGACACTCACACATTCGTTTTCGTGCATTTCAATAACTTTAACTTTTGTATTCAAAGCGAGAACGTTTTTCTTTGGCGCCATGGCAAGAGGCAAACGAAAGAACGCAACTCACAAAAAGCAAAGACTGCAAATGATAATCTCAATGAAAAAATGTTAGATAATTAAATCGGAGTGTGTCGTTGAAATCCGTACGGAACAGCCTGCGAAGGTTTTGGACTCTGCATCCAACAAAGAGAGCGATGTTGGTCACATGACCTAAGCCTGAGTCGCGCTTCGTGCATAAGGAGAAGCCAAACAGTTGATACGCTACAGTGCGTGTTTGTGTAATCCAAAAGCAATCTCTCTCTGTTTAATTATGTTATGTTCAACTTCAAGCAAATTTGTTCCGTGTGGATTCATAATTACATCATATAGTGTAGTGTTTTGTAGTTAATTAAAATACTTGACGATACGGGAACATCTCGGAAAGGTGACTGATCACTTTGTCCATGTTCCTTTTGTCTTGAAAACTTAGCATACTTGAACGGAAATCGGGAGATGCGGGTCCAATTCCCGCTCCAGGGCGATGAAATGTTCAAGTTTTCTGAAAGAGTTACATGGATGACCAGTAAGTGGTACTAGCAAATTCAGAATTTATATTCTGTTTGCTTTGAATAATCTACGGATTTCCCATGTATTATGAGGAATATTTCTTCCTTCATTGATTAATTAATTGTTTTGAAATACGTCTTGTATATTGTTTCCATATAATTCTTCGCTTTTCAGCATATTTATTTTGATTATGCTTTATAATTTCCGCATCAGTAATATTCATACGAATGAACTATGATGCTCTCTATATGAGTCATAGCTATTTAAAGTGAAAAAAAAATTCCATAAAAGTACTACACTGCTGGCCACCCAAAATGCAACACCAAGAAGGAAGCATCCGATTGGCCTGAAATTCCCAGCATGCGTCGCCCGCGAGAGGACATGCAAACGATTAGCATTGCAGGGCATGTGCAAACCATGTGCGCCCAGCACGCCACCGAGAAGCACTATAAGAAGGGTGCCCAGAAGGCGGGGTGTAAGTAGTGGAAGTGTTGTGCTCCCGGACCTGGGCGTGGGAAGCTTCCTGATGCCTCGTCGCAGAATACGGCAGTCATTCCAGCACGTTCCAAAGTTCGACAAAGGGCGAATAGTGGCTTATCGCGACAGCGGTTTATCGTACCGAGACATCGGCGCCCGTGTGGGACGACATCCAGCCACAGTGAGGCGAGTATTTATTCGGTGGGTGCAGGAGGGACGGACGGACCGACGTGAGCGATTGCCGCAGCCGCGGTACACCACCGAACGAGAGGACCGGCATGTTGTGCGGCGGGCATTGACGGCTCGCACCGCCAAATCACGAACGCTAACGCAGGAATTAGGGTGTGTTGCGCAACAACCTGTGTCAGCACGTACCGTTCGACGTCGTCTGCAGGAGCGGGGACTTGTCGCACGGCGCCCATTGCTCCGATTACCATTGACGTTACACCACCGGCGAGTGCGGCAGCAGTGGGCCGTTGAACACCGCACCTGGACTACAGAATCACACGACATTGTCTTTTCTGACGCATCCCGCTTTTGTCTGCAACACCACGATGGTCGGATCCGCGTGTGGCGGCACCGCGGCAAGAGACTGTATGACACCTGCATTATGCATCGCCATACCGGTCCGTCACCTGGCGTTATGATTTGGGGCGCAATTGGATATGACACCCGCACCCCTCTGGTACGCATCGCCGGTACACTCAACAGACACCGCTACATCTCCTACGTTTTGGAGCCCGTTGTCCTCCCTTACTTGCAGGACATGCCAGTGGCCACGTTTCAACAGGACAATGCGCGTCCGCACGTGGCACGCATCGTGCAACAATTCTTCACGGCCCACCAGGTGTCACTGCTGCAGAGGCCCGCCTGTTCTCCCGATATGTCGCCCATCGAAAACGTCTGGTCGCTGATCGGCAACCACCACCCGCGGCTACGCCTGATAAACTGTGGCAACGTGTGGAAGCAGCCTGGACCAACATACCACAAGCCCACATCCAAAACCTCTTTCGTTCGATGTCGCGGCGTGTAGCGGCTGTTATTGCCAGCCATGGGGGGCCACACGAACTATTGATGTCTGCGTGTTCCGCAAGTCGCACGGGCCTGTAAGCTCAATCGTTTAATCTTTGTATCTGTTGTTATGTGTCCAGTAAATCTGGCTTTGCTATCTCGTGTCCTTCTTGGTATTGCATTTTGGGTGGGCAGCAATGTATAATGGTGAAAACAAGTTTAGATTGATAAAGGGTGTCCCACTAGCTACCGAACCCGGCATTTCTCGCTACCGAACTCGGCATTTCGAACCCGGCATTTCTTTAATAACCAATGAAGATATTGCAACGAAATTTCAAGTGGACTTACCTCATTTTGTGCGAAATGTGCGTCCAGACAGCATTGAACCCGACGCACCATATTGTGGAAAGTCTTTGCTATACGTCCGCCGTCACTGCCTGAATTTCTTCGGTGATGTTTGCTTTCAAGGCATCTATGGTTCGCGGTTTCTTTTGGTAAACTCTACCTTTTAGATATCCCCATAAAAAGTAATCAGGAGGCGTCAGATCAAGCGAGCGCGGTGGCCATAGACCCTTCGAAATGACGCGGACGCCGAAAAAAAGACTGAATTTCGGCCATACTGGTGTGTGATGTCGCTTCCATCATACTGGTAATATCCAATGAAGAGTTCTTCGTCATCCAATTGATTTACAAAGGTGTTGAAGATTTCGATATATGTAGCTGTTGTGATAGTAGTACAGAAGAAGATGGGACCAATTCTGCTGCGACCGGTCATCCCACACCAAACGCTAATTTTCTGTGAATGAAGGGGTTCGTCAAGTATTGCTTTGGGATTTTCACTGGACCAAATACGGGAATTTTGAGAATTGACGTAACCGGATAGGTGAAACCACGCCTCGTCCGAGAACCACGTGTAGTCCAGAATGCCCGAATTTTCTTGAAGAAATGTATGAAACCATTGACAGTATGTCACTCGTTTCATGTGGTCAGGCTCTTTCAGTTCGTGGACCACAGAGATACGGTACGCATAAAGCTTCACTTTTTTCACAGCACGTTGACAAGTGCTTTTGGACAACCTTGTTTCCTGTGACAGTCGAAGTGACTTCCTGGGAGACGCAAGTAGTCGGCCCTTTACATTATGGATAGTTTCCTCGGACATTTGTGGACGACCTCCTGAATGGCCGTCTAATAAAGTCCCCTTGGTTTCCAATTTCTTCGACAATGCCCAAATGGTGGACTTGCTCGGCGGATGCCTGCCTGCAAACCTCTCCAGGAATTGCTGTTGACAAGACTTTATCGATCGGTTTTCCAATAAGTGCGAACAATAAACACTCGCTCCTCCAGAGTATAACGATACATTTTCACACGTACGTGAACAGCTACGAGCACTCACTATCAACAACGGTATTGTGTAGACACGCTCAGCGAAGTGGCATAAAAAAAGCAGCAGAGAGGCGCGTCCGGCTGGCTGGAGGACTGCTCCTCAGTGGCGCCACATTTAGGAATGTGTCTGCCACTAAGGAGCACTCCGGCTGCCTGGAGGACAGCGCCGGGTTCAATACTGTCTGAACGCAAATGGTGGTCACTTCCAGCACATGTTGTGATGTCATCACATTTTGCACGAAATGAGGTAAGTCCACTTCCAATTTCGTTGCAATATCTTCATTTGTGTAAACATTATTAAAGAAATGCCAGGTTAGGTAGCGAGTGGGACACACTGTATTTACTGTGATTTTGCGGTGTGAGAGAAGGAAAAGAGACTTTTAACATAAAGGAGAAAGAGGGTCTAAAATTTTTCTCTTCAATCCAACGCGTTTATGGCTATTGGAATAAACTTTGATTATTGTCATAGTGATTGATATCGTATCATGAACGTGGACGAAATGAACACGGATAAAGTGCTAGGGAACCTCTGTGGACTTTCCGTTGTTACAAGGTTAATTTATTCTCTTGCGGTTTCCGCGTTAGACAAGTTCCGTTTTAGACAGGTTAAATAGTACGTAATTTTCTATCTTTCAGTTCAGGACCGAAAAAAACAGAAAATCGTTCCATTTGATGCAGGTTCCGCCTCGAACAGGTTTTACTGTAGTTTCATACAACATAATTTTTGTTGCAATGAACCATAATACAGGGTGATTCACAATTATTGTCGGGGTTTCAGTGGCAAAAAATCGGAAAACAACAAACTAAAACCGCAAACAGAATATGACAGATGACAACTAAAAGTTTTATTACCTGTAGAATCGATACATCAGATAGCTAAACCACTTCGACATGCGCGATGATGAATTTCCCGCAAAGTGTTCGCCAGAATTTGCAGCGTTACTGTTGCTATAGCAGCACTAATTCTGGTCTTCAGGTCATCAAGGGAGGTCACAGGGGTCTGGTAAACGATGTTTTTCCCGTAACCCCACAGGAAGACATAATCCAGTGGTGTAATATCGGGTGAGAGCGGAGGCCACGGAATTGGTCCCCCACCCCTAACCCAGCGCCCCCCCCCCCCCAAAAAAAATGCAAGGCAAGAAGCTCTCGGACAATAACAGCCCGATGCGGCGGTGCGCTATCGTGCTGAAACACCCCATTGGGCTGCCGATCTTCCACCTGAGGCAACAGATACAGCTGTAGCATGTCCAGATAAGTAACCGATGTCACTGTTTTCTCCGCAAAGAAAAAAAGGCCGTAAAACTTCCGAACATGACAAAGCGCACCAGATGTTCACCTTTTGACTATCTCGTTAGACTTCTCGAATGGCGTTAGGGTTTTCGGAGCCCATATTCTGCAGTTATGTCAATGTACCCTTCCTTAAAACGAAAATTGTTGCTTCATCACTAAATATTCATGGATGTTCATCAGCTTCGAGTTTGGACAAAATGTCTTGGGCAAATTGGAAACGGCGGGGTTTATCTCCCCGCTGTAAAGCCTGAACAATCTGCAGTTTGTACGCACAGAGTTGCAGGCGGTTATGCAGAACCCTCCAAACAGTCGTTTGTGGCATACCTAACTGTGATGCAGCTCGTCTCGTTGACTTCTAAGGACTTCGAAAAAAGGCTTCCTGAACGCGATCAATATCGTCTTGCAAAGTGCTCGGTCTTCCCGCTACTTTTTGATGCTACACAGTACCAGTCTTTTGAAACTGCTTTAACCGGCTGGAACGATATAAATCAGGGTTAGAAAAATGGTTTGAAATCAGCTCGCACGCATATATTCACTGTCTAAAAAGTGGACCAAAAGCGGTTGGAATGAGTCAACGTGCTCACGAGGAAGATTTCCTTCCCCTTTTAGCTATGTCATTTTAAGTCGTCATTTAGGGAGATGGTTGACACTAAACCTTTCTGGCTCATTACCCTTTAACAGGGCTGTAACAATGACGAAGAAGCTAAGAAAGGAGAGACAAGATGTTTGAGTCATTTGTTACTACCCAGTGGTATGATGCCTCGGTCATGTCATGGGTTATGGAGCAGAGAACAAAGAACTGAAAACGCCTGTCACCAAAAAAAGCACTAGTGGGATACCAAGGACTAGCCCCAAGTAGTAGTGGGATGAATATCACTAAAGACTAGTGGGATTCCTACCAACAGTGACAGGTTTATGGTCAGTGTTGATCAGGTGAGAGGGGAAAAGAAATCGTTGTGTAGCAGCTTTCGTAAAACCCGAAAGCTATATGAATATTTCTGTTTGTAAGCGTGGAGAGTTTTGGGCAACATTTAGTTCAGATTCATCGGCCGCTTAAAGGGTTAACCAACGTCGAATGGCATTATCGGAAAGTGAACCTCTGCCATATTGCGTTCTGTAACGACGATGCGTTGTGATAACTAACATTGTATATTTTTCTAACCGCTAGGTTTTATCCTTTGTCATCCAAAAGCATTTTTTCTTCGCACACTTAATTTGGGGAAAATTGGAAGTTTCTTCTCACTAGCGATGTTTTTTTCTCACAAATCACACAATATGCAATTTTTGAACCAGTAGTTAAATCCTTACTGCAATCGGAAATCCACACTTTCATTTAAACTTACACGATTTAATTTTAGGCAGTTAGGCGCTAAAACTCACTAACAGAACTGTATTTTCGGAACCACTTAATTATTCGCAGATCAAGCGTAACGCACACACATACCCAGAGATCTATGTTGATTTGACATTTGGTATGACTGGACCTTTAGGTTTGAAAACTAGTGCACAAAACTAAATGTACGCTGTGTTTGTGCGAAGCGCCGTATGAATTTCGCCTTAACTTACGTGCGAGTTGGGAAGGAAATTACAGTCAGGAGGGTTAAACACCAAAGCACGTCTACCGGCAGAGGACATTTCTGATACCGTGTTTCTTGCTGTCACATGCGGACACAGCTAGTTTATTATTTTTCCATTTGCTTGCTTTCAGTGCACTGCCGTTCCTTTTATCTATTGCCAAGCTTAAAGTTCCTTGAGTTTGGGATATTGCTCGCCTTTCCAAGTCTCGGGAGATTAAGCCTGGCTTCTTAAATGTAAGCTTGTCAATACGTTCTCTGCGTTACGATCCACCCACCCGTGGGTCGTAACACGTTAACTTCTACATTTTTCAGAGGAGGAAAAAAAGTTTATATACATAAATCTGTAGCGGATATAAGTCACTTTATGCATATATTTTTAAACGACTCACCGGTGTGTTGTACATCACTGTATTGAAACGGTTACGACCCCACCGGTGAGTCGTAATGTACTCCAAAAAAATCGCCGAAAAACGTAATAAAGTAAACATATGTCAAAAGGTCATATAAGCTATAAAATTGTTTTGTTTGGAATATGCATTCTTACGGGTAATTTACAAGCTTTCTAAACAAGTTCAACACAGGCAGTGACCATAGATTGGTGAGATGTAAGATGCACCTCAACACTAGACTCGAACGTAGCAAGCTCATAAGACAAAAAAAATGTATTGACATAACCAACCTTAAAAAACACCATAATACCTTCAAATTGGAACTGAAGAACAGATTCTCTGCTTTAGAAGGCCTAACATCGGAAGAAGTGGATATTTCTGAAGTTAACAGAAAAGTAACCAAAGCTCTTATGGAAACAGCAACAAAATTAGCTGGGTCTAAGAACAAATTGTATGTGAACAAATTATCAGGAAAAACCAAAATGTTGATGCAAAAAAGAAGAGAGATGAGGACAACTAAACAAGATGTGACTTCCAAAGTGAAATATATAGAGCTATGCAAGACAGTACGAAAAAATATCACTGAAGACGTAAGGAAATTCAACTGTGAACTAGTAAGGAAGGCAATTGAAAACAACCAAAGCCTAAAGATAGCAAAGGGACATCTCAGTAAGGGAAAAAAAACAGTTTATGGCACTGAGAAAAGAAGATGGTTCTGTAACAAGAAATAGAGGCGAAATTTTGACAAGAGTGAAAGATTTCTACTCCAAATTATATGAAAGGGATGATACATGTACTCCAGACATCATGAAAGGTACCAGTACCAGAGTTCTTCCAGTCCTTCCAGCAGAAGTTGCACATGCAATCAAGAACATGAAGCGGGGAAAAGCTCCAGGAGAAGATGGAATTACTGTAGACATCATACAAGAAGCAAGTGGAGAAATCGAAACAGTACTCGCCCAAATTTTCACTCGATGCCTTAATATGAAGGAAAGATTCCTGAGGATTGGAACACCGCTACAATGATCCTGCTACATAAGAAAGGTGACATTGAGGATCTCGGAAACTACAGACCTATGAGCCTCCTATCAGTAGTTTATAAAATCTTCACTAAAGTTCTTTCACACCGCTTGAATGTTACACTGGACATGGCTCAACCGAGAGAACAAGCTGGATTCAGGAGTGGCTACAGCACAATAGATCATATCCACGTACTGAGAGAACTAATTGAAAGAGCGAGGGAATATGAACTTCTATTATGCATGGCTTTTATCGATTATGAAAAAGCCTTTGATTCGGTGAAACCATCAGCAATTGCAATGGCTCTGAAATCCTGCGGTATTGAAGATGCATACATTAATATTATTAATAACATCTATGAAAATGCAAGTGCAAAGATTCGGCTGTTTGAAAATACAACACACATAAAAATTGGAAAAGGAGTGAGACAAGGTGACACCATATCTCCGAAGCTCTTTAATGCTACATTGGAAAATGTCTTTCAATCACTGAACTGGGAAAACAAGGGGATAAAGATTAATGGAGATTATCTAACCCACCTTCGTTTTGCTGATGACATAGTCATTTTTGCAACTACCCCATCAGAGCTACAGAGTATGATCCAGGAACTTGCTGACAAGAGTAAAGAAGTGGGATTAAAAATGAACTTTCAGAAGACAAAAGTGATGCTCAATGCTTTTACAAGAAATGAAGATTTATCGATTGATGGAGAAAAGCTGGAGATAACAGACACATACATTTATCTTGGACAGCAGATATCAAGTGAGGGTCACATTGGTGAAGAAATTAATCGGCGTACAAAACTTGCCTGGAAAGCTTTTGGAAGAAACAGCATAATTTTCAAGAGCAATATGCCATTATGTCTTAAAAGAAAAGTGTTTGATCAATGCATCCTTCCAGTGCTTACGTATGGTGCAGAGACGTGGACCTTAGCTAAAAGAGACATACAAAGGCTGCAGACAACTCAAAGAAGCATGGAGAGGTGCATGCTTGGTGTAACCAGGAGAGATAAGAAGAGGAACACGTGGATCCGAAAAATGACAAGAGTGGAAGACATCATGATCAGAGTTAAATCCCTGAAATGGCAATGGGCTGGACATACTGCCAGAAGAACAGACCATCGATGGACAGCCGAAATTTTAGATTGGATTCCAAGTTACAGGAAAAGACACAGAAGAAGACCACATGGAAGATGGGTGGATGAAATTCGAAAGTATGCGGGAGTGACATGGAAGAGACTGGCACAAGACAGACCGTTGTGGAGGAAACTTGGGGAGACCTTTGTCCAGCAGTGGATTGATAATG
Source organism: Macrothele yani (assembly GCA_039090855.1). Lineage (NCBI taxonomy): Eukaryota > Metazoa > Arthropoda > Arachnida > Araneae > Macrothelidae > Macrothele > Macrothele yani. The sequence continues at coordinate 18,298,581 of CM077023.1, read as the reverse complement.
GTTGACAATGATGATGATGATAATGTACTTATACAGTATGTACTAACGCCAAAAATGGGTAAAATGTGTAGTTGCATGTAATCCGGACTCTAGTTATCACTTACAAAACCCCTTTGTTGATTTCCATTATTTGGGCACTTTAAGACAAGACTTCCTGTAAAATATGTGGGCCGCCGAAGATGGAAAATAATAGCAGTTCTTTTAGAGTTTTATCTCTCGATCTTTACATTAGGAGAGAGGGCGCAGGAACAGAGTGATTCGGCCAGGAAACAGACGAAGACCTTATATTCCAAATGTATTCATCTATACGTGCACTGAAGAGCAAAACGTAAGTTACAAACAGTTTTGACGCAATGTTTGTCATGCCGGTACACAAAGTATTAATCAGCAAAAATCATGTATCACCTGCCAATGTGTTTGGTGAAAAGCCAATCTGCGGAAAAGCGAGGGCGGAGCACGTATGATACAACAATTGTTTTGACCCCCGCCTCTCCCGGTGGTCGAGTGGTACACGAATCATTCGTCTGATATGGGTCCGGCACTGGCTTTCCTTGAAGCAGTGTCCCCAAATTAGTGACGAGCTATTGCTTATAGCCCAGGAAGCTGCTCACGATGGACGTCAAGCCTTCAAAACAATAGAACCGCAACAATTCTTTAATATACGAATCTCTCAAAGAACGCTTCGTTAAGAAGCGGGCCGAACACTGCTGGGGTGAGTGAATCTGCTCATCCGAAAGCGTATCTTTCCACGTTAGCTTTGTTTTTGAAAGGGGTAATTTAAAGGGTACGGTTGACACTAATCCTTTGACTGATTTCTTGCTAAAATAATTATAATAATGTCGACGAGCCCAGGAAAGGGGGCAGATGTTTCAGTCACTTGTTTCTACACAGTGGCATGATGTCCTTGTCAGGAGACTTCACCTTTCGTATTATGTCTTGAGTCATGAAACAGAGAATAGTGGCATGCTGTTCTTGTCAGGGGACTTCACCTTTCGTAATATGCCTTGAGTCATGAATGTAGCAGAGAATAAAGGTCTGTAAAATGGAGAAGAGAAGGTCTGAAAAAGCAGAGAATATGATCTATAGACTGGAGCAGAGAATAAAGGACTATAGGATGGAACAGAGAAACAATAACTGATAGCAAGGAAGGAACTATCTTGTAGCTTTCGTAAATCCCTGTGGCAATGTGAACATTTCTGTTTGAAAATCGCAGATTTTGGTTTAGTTACATTGGCCGCTTAAAGGGTTAACCCTTTAACTGGCTGGAACTAGTTGACTCAAGGTTAGCAAAATGGGCTGAAATCAGCTCGAACGAATATGCTCACTGTCTAAGAAATGGACCGAACGCGGTTGGAATGAGCGAACCTGAGCATCAGAAAGTGTTTCTTTCCTCTTGACTTTGTTATTGAAAGTGTTTTTAGGGGATTGATTGACACTGATCCTTTCTGAGTGATTACCAGCTAAAAGTGATTTCTGAGTGATTACCAGCTAAAAGTGATTTCTGAGTGATTACCAGCTAAAAGTGATTTCTGAGTGACTAATTCTTTCTGAGTGATTGCCAGCTAAAAGTGATTTCTGAGTGACTAATCCTTTCCGAGTGATTACCAGCTAAAAGTGATTTCTGAGTGACTAATCCTTTCTGAGTGATTACCAGCTAAAAGTGATTTCTGAGTGACTAATCCTTTCAGAGTGATTACGTTCTCAAAAGGCTGTAACAACGGCGACGAACCTAAGAAAGGAGACAAAAGATGCTTGAGTCATTTGTTCCTATCAAGTGGCATGATGCCCATGCCAAGGGAACCAGCTCTTCCCTATCATGCTTTGCGTCATGGAGCAGAGAATAAAGAACTGGTAGGAGAACGCTTATCGCGGTTAATAGGTTTAAGGCTCGTACTGCTGTGAGGGAGAGAGGAATTGTTTTGACGTAGCTTTTGTGAAACCCGGCCGTTGTGTGATCATTTCAGTTTAGGAAGCCCCAGAAACTTTGGGCATCATTTGTTTCAGGTACATCGGCGGCTTAAAGGGTTAAACAGCGAATATATTCGATCGAACTGATTTCAGCACATTTTGCTGACCCCGAGTTAATTCGTTCCAGCCGGTTAAACTAAGGTGACCAGATATTAGAACACTGGTTTAAGGACGAAATGGCGTGGTGAGATTTACATATTATTTGATTTGCATATTTATTTTGAGTATGTATGTGTCCCCCAAATCAGCAGGTCATTTGGGGACACATAAATACTCAAAATAAAGATGCAAATCTTTTTGTCACAAAACTGTGCTGTTTACGCTTTCCAACCGTAGGTTGAAGAAGCGTATATGCTCCAGCTTTGTCAGTCTGTCCGCACGATAACTCGCGTAAAAATGGTTCGATTTCGATGGAATCTTAGTATGTGGTAGGGGACCACTTGGGGACGAACCCTATTCAAAATGGGTGAAATGGGGTTAAAGGTAACGACATATGAGCGGGATCCATTCCATTGCCCTTATGAGTCATAACTTGCGTAAAAGCTGTTCGATTTCGATGAAATTTTATAATGTGGCAGGGGACCACCTGGGGACGAACCCTATTGAAAATGGGCGAAATGGGGTCAAAGGTCAGGACATAGGATCGGGATCCATTCCACCGCCTTTATGCGTTATAACTTACGTAAAAATGCTTCGATTGAGACAAAACTTTATCATGTTGTTCCGGAAGTATACTTAATCGGTTCTGTTGAATATCATCGAAATGGGGTCAAAGGTCAGGTCACAGGAGTGAGATTTATTCTACAGCCATTATCCTCATAACATGAGTAATGATTTCTGGTATGTTGGAAAGCGTATCGTAATCAATATGCATTGCATGATTTTACTAACTTGTTTTATAAGTGTGATATTACATAAGAAAATTTATGTCTTAAAAGGATATATCTTGTAGAATGTTGGTAATTTGTACTGACAGAGCAGAGTTATGGTGGTGAGAACATATTAGCAAAAGTGAAATGCTTTACCTTAAGTATATGTGCTGAATTAAAATCAAGCTGCACACTAATGAACAAAATTGCATGGGGGATTTTTCATTTACAAAGTTTTTGGAGGAACTTAGAACAAGTATAGTAGTAATTTGGCCGCCCAAGTGGTGCAGTGTTCTTAGTGTTGGCCACTGACCATTCGCACAAGTTGGTACGGGTTCGAGTCCCGAATGAGGCATGGGTCGTGTGTTTGTCTTATAGCACTTGCTCTCTCCCTTACCTAGAACGAATGTTTCCAAATTAGGTACAGGCGGCTGCTTAGATTCTTTAGAGTTGCTCATAGTGGTTGTTAAAATCGGAAAAAGGAAAAAAAAACAATGAAAATTTGCAAAAACAGTGAAAATTTGTTTTCACAAGAAGCATGTCGGAAAAATTAGTACAACGAAAACTATTTTTAAGAACATTTTTCATTTGAAATCTAACGAGCTAATGAGGAAGTGGAAATTCGAGGACACTTGAGGACAAACATCAAAATTTGAGGACAATTTGCATCCCCAAAGGCATCAGACATTTTTGGGGACGGTAAACTAAATTCGAGGACTGCCCTCAAGAATTCGGGACTTCTGGTCAGCTTAGTTAAATGGTTAAATGCTAATCGTAGGTGTACCCTGAATGCTGCCGGAGGACGTCCAGTCAATTGTTTTCGCAAAATGTTGAAACTGATATTACGTCTACTTTAAAAATGTCTAAAAGCCAACGTTTTGGAAGATTCATTTCGATGGCAGGCTATCTGAAGGTTGGCAGCTGGTAGTATAATATCTATCTGATGTAGCAAGTTGGCTGAATGTTTCTAAATAAGGAGTCAAAAGGAAATACACAGTGACGCAATTAAGTAATGAGACTAATTAAAAAAAATAACTAACCCAGTAGAACACATGGGTAGGGAAGGCACGATTTTTCTATATGTCATTTATCAGCTATGCGGTGGAATTGCGCAGATGATTATTTACGCTGTACACGTCGTCATTCGGTGGAAGAACACTGTCGCAGCTCTGTCATGGTGCAGAGAAAAATATCCGGTTCTGTTTGCAAATCGGTGAAACTGCATCTGAGACAGTTGAACTGTTGAGTGACGCGTATGGGGCTAATTTCCTATCTCGTGCGCAAATAATCCGATGGTATGCACATTTCAAAGATGGGCGGGAAAATTTGAAAAATGACGAAAGGCCATTTCAGGACCGCACGTCTAAACTCACTGAGAAAGTCCGCGAAAGGATAAAAGTGATCGTTGTGTGACCTTGAGGATGCTGGAATGGGAGCTCGGTGTTAACAAGAAGACGATTCGTCAAATTTTAGCGCAAGATTTGGATTGAAAAAAGTTTGCGCTCGTTTTGTTCTGCATGCTTTGTCAGACGCTCAGAAACAAGCGCGTGTGGAGTACGCAAAATATATCCTGGAAACAATGCAAAAATTTCTCCAAAACATTATGGCAGGTGACGAGACAGGGTGGTTTCGTTACGATCCTGAAACGAAGGGTCAGAGTGTTCAGTGGAAGTAGTCAGTCACCCAAAGGAAAAAAGATCAGGTTTCAGAAGTCCGAAATCAAGACAATACTTGTGTGCTTTTACGACAGCATAGGAATTCTGCATCACGAGTTCATTCCTGAAGGTACAACGGTCACTGTACCTTCAGGAATGAACTCGTGATGACTACTTACACATCCTTTTTGCTTACACATCCATTTTGGGACAACTGGGAAAGAGGATTGTTTGTGTCAGGCTGGAGTACAAAAACAGGCATTTGTTCCTTCTTCACGATAACGCACCCACCCACACAGCAGTCGGTGTACAGCAGTTTCTGCAAGGAAAACAAAAGTGTGTGTAATCAACCATTCCCCCTCATCCCCAGATTTGTCACCGTGTGATGCTTTCCATTTCTTAAATTAAAGCTTCCTTTAAAAGGAAAAGTTTTTCAAGACATTGAAGGCATACAAAGAATTGTGACATCAGCTCTTCACTCCATAACAAAAGATGACCTCTGCAAGTCTTTCCTTCCGTTGGCTAATCGTGCCACTTCTTGAATTAATGCAGGAGGAATGTACTTCGAATGAAATTGATTCACGTAAGTTTTTCAACTTTTCTATTTTTTTTTTAAACTCACACTCATTACTTAATTGCCGCACTATAGAAACTCGAATGAATGGTTGTTTCTAGACTCTTGAGACAGTTTCAGGAGACAGATGATATAGATAGACTATCTGTATAACGTCGCCGATGGGCAATCGCATCGCAAGACCAGTATCTTTCATTAACTAACAGAGAAATGTTAGCTCTTCAATTTGCTTTGAAGCTTGGTACTGCCTCAGGAAGCAGAACTGAAATGGTGGACTGTTTACAGAGGGCATATGGAGAAGAGCTGTGTATGAGACATCCAGTAACACGCGTTCCTTTTCACTATCTGCCAGAGAAGAAAACGCCTACAGTAGGCTTAGCAGCATGTTCACTGGATTGCCCGAAGATGGGAAAATGTTCTCTTCACACACAAATGTGTCCAAATTTTCTTTGTAAACGGATTCCCGAAGTGCATTCATCCGGAGAAAACGCCGGGCTTGATATCATTTAAGAAAGAGAAGCGTACGGAGGTGGTGGTGGTATCATGGTTTAGGTAGGTATTATTATCTTTGATGGGTGATCCGAACTCCACTTGTTTAACAAAAGGTGCCGTTATTGTTCTATGGCATCAGGATGAGGCACTTGTGATATACAAGGATTGAACAGAATGATGTGAACACCTAGGGAAAGGTTTTACGTACCTAAAAGGGTATGGAATCACCTTTGGCATTCAAAACCACCTGAATGCTCCTTGGAATGGAACAAATCCTGAATGGTGGTAAGTGAGATGCTACACCATTCTTCCCACAGAAACTGCTCCAGTGCTTTGAGAGATGCAGGAGGTGGATAACGGGATCTTACTCTGTTTTCCAACACAGACCACAGTGGTTCGATGATGTTTAAGTCTGGTGACTATAGGGAGGCCAAGGAAGGTGTGAAAGTTCGTCCTCATGTTCCTTAAACCATAATTGGACATTTCAAGCTCTGTGAATCGGAGCTTTATCATCTTGATAGATGGCATCCCCTGCAGGAAACATTGCCTGAGCAATTGGATGGACTTGGTCGGCCAAAATGGTTTCATAAGCCCTGTAAGTTATCTGTATTTTTAAGGTGATCAGAGGACTTGCTGACAACCACGACATGACCGCCCACGCATCACAGAACCACCATCATCCTTTACTGTTGGGAAAAGACAGTCTGGGTTGTACGTTTCTGATGGTGTTCTTCACACGTAAACACATCCTGCGGTGTGGAATAGTGTGAATGTGGATTCATCCGACCACATTAAACGCTTCCATGCATCGGAAGTCCACATTGTATGCTTCTGGCACCACTGTCGTCGCCGTTGTGGATTCACCCGGGTAACCAGAGGTTTTGCAATAGCAGCTCTGTCAGGGATATCTTGTTTATGCAGTTCCCTGCACACTGTTTTCATTGATACTGGGGTCTGAGGATGCAGATTGAGCTGCGCACTAAATTTCGTTCTTATTACGGGTAACAATCCTCTTTAATGTTCTCCTGTCTCTATCATTCAGGGTCGTTTTCCAGCCGCTCTTGTGTTTCGCAGACGAATTTTTGCCAAGAACTCTGTCTGCTGTTATGACGCTAGACACAGTAGCTCTCGATACCCCAACTACCCTGGCGAGTGTTAACACGGAGGGACCAAGTAGCCGGCCACCAACAATTAGACCTCTTTCGAAGATCGTTAGGTCACTCATTTCGTCGTCATCCTGAAAGAAATTTTACAACAAGATACTTTAAATGTTGTGACGTGCCTGACCCGCAGGACGCACATGAGATAAAGGCAGATAGGAGTGAGAGCATATGCCAATGTTGTATACTGGATAGCACTCGGAGCTCCGGAGCCGAGAGTTGCAGGTTCGAATCCTGCCCCTGGCATAAAAATGATGGAGAAATTTATTTCGTCATAATGCACTTAAGCAGGTCTTTGAGGTTCTAAACAAAGCTATTACAACCAAAAAGTGGTGGATACCTTTGCATATTGCGATGTACGCAGCTGCATTAAAAGTCACGTATCTGAGCGTGGTGTTTACATTATTCTGTTCAACCCCTGCATATTTTTATTCTGAATGGACAAATTATTATCTTGTACACCCCGATAACAATATGCAAAGTAGAAATATCGCGTCTAATCACTCCTCAGGACGCTGAAACTGGCAATGCCTATAAGTAGAGCAGGTCTCTATGCATTGAAAACCTGTCACAGAAAAATAATCATAGGTAAAGGCAACGACATCATTGAATTTGGCCTTGGACAGATAATAACTGCGAGGTAGGTTGGTTGTTCAATCATCCCAACTGCTGAACTGTTGGAATTTCCACGTCAGTCCGTTGAACGTGTGTACCAGAACCACGTGAAATACGGCAAAACTTCCAAATAACGGGAGAAATGTGGCCGTAAACATGCAGTGTGTGAAGGGTGTTTCTTCTGTCTCACTATGCCTCATCGCCAAAGAAGGTCGCGTTATGAACACCTGACGGACCTTGAGCGAGGAAGGATTGTTGGGATGAGAGAAGCTCGAGTTTTCTTACCGCGAAATTGCCACACGCACGGGGACGAAATGCGAGTACAGTGATGCGAACGTCGCGTCAGTTGACAGACGAGTCTCGGACGCACATAAATCCGGAAAATAGACCACAAAATCGCACGAACGCACGGAATGACAGACATCTCTACCGCATGGCATTGACCGATCGCACAGCGACATCCACGGTGTTCGCGCAGCAGTGGAGTACTGTCACAAGTCAAGCTTTGTTCTCCAGCACAGTTCGACGTCGCCTGCCTAACAGATGACTGTTCTCTAACAACAGCCAATTGATGCGCATACCTTTGACCCTCAACCACAGACGCCTCAGGCTGCAATATGGTCGCGAACACAGACATTGGCGTGCTGATTGGCAACAGGTCGTGTTTACTGATGAGTCACGATTCTACCCGATGCAGCATGATAGTACGTGTTAGAAGACGTTGTGGTGAATGACACCTTGTAGCGCCTTACCGGTCAAACGCCATGCGTCATGGTTTGGCGATTGGGTTCAATTCGCGATCTCACCTGATAGGAATTGAGGGAACTTTCAAAATCCAGCGATACATCAGGGATGTTTTAGAGGCAGTGGTGATACTCCTTCCTTCAGAGTTATTCTGGCGCTATATTTCAGCAGGACAATGCTCGGCCATATGTGACCCGGAATGTCCAAGACCTGTTCCATGCACGGCAGTGACTGGTCAGTGAAGTGTCTCCCGTCAGACAGCGCAAATGAACTCGGGTCTCTCATGGAAGCAACCTGGCAGGCTATTTCTTAGGAAGATATCAAAAACCTCTTCCATTCAATACCACGCCGTTTAGAGGCTCGAGGTAGTTTCACACGATACTGAGTTTTGAAGCAAAATAAATCTTGTGTAGCTCTACAAATGTAACAAGTTAATTCCTGTAGTATAAGAAATCTGTGATATAAATTTCATTTGAATAACGCGATTCTTTCCTGGTGTCGCAATTTTCACAAACAGCATATAAGCAGGCAGATTAATTTGCCAGTAACCCTCAAGGGCGCATAGTAGTCTTTCCGGGATTCTACCCGCCATGGTCGGACGAGATAGATGGATGGAGTGTATTATATTCACGGCGTTCGTTACGAACAGTAGCTAAGAGGAACACAGTTAAGCAATTAAGCCCGTACACATCTATGCTTTATCACAACATTATGATACATACGCAGGTTTTGAAAGTTCTTGAAGAAAACAAGGAAAACAGGAATAGATTGAAAATGGAAGTACTTCAGCAGATAAAATAAATGACACAGATACATCACAACTAATGAAAACTCTGAAGTATTTATTGATGAAGGCTGTAAGATTGAGAAAAAAAGCAGAGGAGTGAGTTAAAAGTGCAATAAGGGAGACAGATACAACTAATCCAAGCACCAATGGAACTTACGAAAGTTCTATAAAGAAAAAAAGGGACTGAAAGTCCATGTTTCAGTAGGATCATTGAAACATGATTTCGAGTGAACCAATAAAAGTAATGCCGCAGAAATAAATCGAGAGAAATAAAACTCAAAACCAGGAGAAAAACGCCACCAAAACCACTTCGGATGTACCACAGAAATGAATATCACGCTCTTCACATTCCCCTTCAGGTGTTGGAAGAGTGAAGACGGTGAAAATTCCGAGGGAGGAACAATAACAGAAATCCCTCTTCAGTTTGGTTAAGATCCTTTATTGGGAATTTTAATGGAGGAAATGCAGACCGAAAATTTATGACCCCAAAACATCTTAAGATTTTATGGCGCTAAGACCAATTAACAGTTCTAGAGCTGTTATTGAAGATTATTTCAAACAGCATCACATACGCCGATGAGCCGTTACATTATGACCACCCCCCAGTTTAGAGAAACGAGCGCGCCTGGAGACCAAACGGTGGCGCAGGTGGCGTTCACAAAACAGTATATATGCAACCCGACGACCGGCTTTCGGTTAGTAAAGTGCTCGGAGTCAGAATGGGAAAAGCTGCCGATTTATCGGAGTTTGATAAAGGACAAATTGTGAAGGCACGGCGCCTCTGTACTACGATCTCGGAAACAGCGCGGCTTGTTCACGTGCCGCTGTAGTGAGTACGTATCAAAAGTGGTGCACAATGGCCAAACGACGAACCGTCGTCCAGCCTTATGTCGTCCGCAGTTCATTGATGCCAGAGGGGAGCGGAGACTGTCGCGCATTGTTCACAGCGACCACAGGGCGACAAATCACCCGCAGCTACAACAGTGGTGATCAGGGCAATGTGTCACAGCACACAGTTCATCGCAGCCTTCTACACATGGGTCTGTAGAGCCGAAGACCCATCCGGGTCCCCATGCTCACTGCACATCATCGCCAACATCGCATGAAATGGGCCCAAGATCATCGAGATTGGACCGTTGATGATTGGAAGAAAGTGGCCTGGTCTGACGAATCAAGATTCCTGGTGCATCACGTAAACGGCTGTGCACGGATACGCAGATTACCAGCGGAGGGTATGGCACCAGGATGAACCGTTGGCAGAAATAAGCCGGCGGGTGCAGTGTTATGCTGTGGGCGATGTTTTCTTGGGAAACTTTAGGACCCATTATCCCAATAGCACAATCCCTGACAGCTGTTAGGGATTCGAACATCGTTGCAGGCCAGTTTCACCCATTCATAGCAATTGTGCTTCCTGCTGGTGATGGCCATTACCAACAGGATAATGTACCATGCCACACTGCCAGAATTGTCAAGTAGTGGTTCGAGGAACATGCTGGTGACTTTCTGTTAATGCGCTGGGCTCCAAATTCACCTGACATGAACCCAATCGAACATTTGTGGTTCGACTTGGAAACGCGGGTTCGCGCTAAATCACCACAACCTCAAAATGCGCGGGAACTGGAGTACCTGGTGTTGACATTATGGCACCATATACCCAGGATACCTATCGCCACTTCATCGAATCAATGCCTCGCCGAGTCGCCGCTGTTTTGCGGGCTAAAGGGGGTCCTACAGCTTATTAGGTAGGTTGTCATGATGTTCATGGCTCACTTCATCGAATCATGCTCCAGGAATTCCGTGGGGAAAAAAGACCTGATGTCTTCTTTTCCATACTTGTCTTTGATGTAAGGTGCCAAAGTTTTTTTGCAGGTGTAAAAGAAATGAAAAATAAGATAAAAGGCCGAGAATGGATTCCTGGCGGTAATGAGTAGGGTATATTGTAGTTTTCTAACAAAATATTAATACCCCCCTCTCCCCAGGCAATAAATTTACACGCATCCCATGCGTAGTTGTTATAAATGGGTTTGTAAGGAAACCTGTTTAATAAATAAAGTACTCCACTTGAACTATGGTTTACAACAACAAGTTAGTAAAATCATGCAATGCATTGATTATGATACGCTTTCCAACATACCAGAAATCATTATTCAATTTATTACTCAAGTTATGAGGATAATGGCTGTGGAATAAATCTCCCTCCTGTGCCCTGACCTTTGACCCCATTTCGATGATATTTAACAGAACCGGTTCAGCATACCTCAGGAACAACATACTAAAGTATTGTTGCAATCGAAGCATTTTTACATAAGTTATGATGCATGAGGGCGATGGAATGGATCCCGCTCCTATGTCCTGACCTTTGACCACCTCATTTCGCCCATTTTCAATTGGGTTCATTCCCATGTTGTCCCCTACCACACTAAAATTTCATCGAAATCGAACCATTTTTGCGCTGGTTATGACGCATAAGGGCAATGGAATAGATCCAGCTCTTCTGTCCTGACCTTTGACCACCTCATTTCGCCCATTTTCAATAAGGTTCATTCCCATGTTGTTCCCTACTACACACTAAAATTTCATCGAAATCGAACTATTATTACGCGAGTTATCGTGCTAACGGATAGACAGAGAGACAGACGGACAAAGCTGAAACACATACTCTTCTTCATTCTACGGTTGGAAAGCGTAAAAAATCGGTACAAACACTATAACAGGCATCTGGATATATGCCTGGAAGCATTGCTCCTCCCAAAATTCATAGGCAATAAATTTACGCACACCCAGCTCTCGCGTACAATCACCACTGCGCGGGTCCACGTCGCCAACTCTCCTTGGCATCGATTTCACTTAGGCACGACAAAGGTCTTGTGGAACGTTGGCCCACGCTTCTTGAAGAACCGTCTTCAGCTGATCCTTTGCGTTTTGGCACCTTTTTCTCGAGAACGCGCCACTGGTCCTCGATTGGGTTCAGATCGCGCGAAATTAGGACCCAGTTCAAGACTTGGACTCGAACTGGGCGAAGCCAAGCAGCGGTGGAGCGTGCGGTATGCAGCTTGGCGAGATCTTGCTGAAAGACCGCATCTCCCTGCAGACGAAGGAGGGCCACGGAAGGAAGTAAATACTGTTGCAAAATTGCTTGGTAGCGTTGTGCATTGACAGTCCCATCATACGGAACCAAATCACCAATACCAAAACATCCACACACTTGCACCGTGTCTGGGAACTTAACTTCTTGATTTACACAGATATTTGGGCGAGTCCTTCATCCGGCCTGCGGATTACGCGTCCAATATTTCCGTACAGGACTGGGAAGGGCGACTCACCAGACTAAATCACCCTCCGCCGTTGAGCCTCCGCCAGGACAGGTGGACTCTTGCCCATGAAAACCGCTTCTTCCGCTGAACTGGCGTAAACATGGGCTATCGATTACTCATGTACAAGCCGTAGAACATGTCATGTAACCTGTTGCTAGCAGTTCGTCCCGATACAGGTCTGTCTACGCGTTCGCTCTACAGTTCTGCAGCTTCCATGAACGTGCCAGGTCGGTATTTCATGACAAGGCGACGCAAAAGTCGATGGTCCCTGGCAGTAGTCGTCGGCGGTCTACCTTTGCTGCATCAAAGCGTGATGGAACCGGTTTCCTCGTAGTGTCTGAGGAATGTTCTGACTGTAGACTTGTTCAAATACAATTCCCGAGCAACCTAATCCATTTAGTCGTTTTTGGAGGACCTTATTGCATACCTGCACAGTTCTAACCTCCGTCATGTCATTCTTTTGAGCTTTGAGCACCGCAGTAGATTTCATACTGTCCTTCGCTTCCATATTGACGACTCTGCAAGACACAAAGCAGCAACAATTTGCAAGTCCAACCGAGCAACGTCTGACGAGAGCTGGGTGCGCGTAAATTTATTGCCTTCGAGTTTTGGAAGAAGAAATGCTTCCAGACATATCTCGAGATGCCTGTTACAGTTTTGTTGTGCACCATAGCTGAAGTGGAGTGATTTGTTTTTTTTTTTTTTTTTTTTTTTTGAATGGAGGTTTAACGACCACCGTGAGCAACTCAATGGGCTATAAGCAGTCGCCCGTCCCTAATTTAGGGTCACTGGTTCCAGGGAAGGGAGAGAACCAGTGCCGTAAGACAAACACAACATCCATGCCTGACCGGGATTCGAACCCGGACCCCTTACGGACGAATGATCAGAGGCCAACGCCTTAGACCACTGCGCCACCGGGGCGGCGATTTGTTTATTTAACAGGTTTCCTTACAAACGCAAACAAGTCCGCCTTTCTTACCGTTTATAACAACCACTCGTGGGGGTGCGCGTACAGTTATTGCTACGGGGAAGGTACTAGGTCGTTCGGAAAGTAAGCGAGCACTTTCAAAGTACAGTAGTTCCTCTACTAATAAAGCAATGGTCACATTATTTGAGGGCAATTATTAGTAGCTCCTCTCATTATTCATAAGTTTCCAAACTGTGGACAGTTCACAACACTATTAAAAGTACCGTTTGCGGAAAGACTGGTTGAAGTAGCATTTCAGTGAGTTCACAACCCTCAAATGGCCCTTACATTCTCCGAATTTGAACCCAATTGAGTATCTGTCAGAAGATTTGGAGCGATGTATTAGAGACAGAAACCCACCACCAGCAACTTTCGGCGCTTTATTGATTGCTGTACAACAGGCCGCAATGCCACCCTAGCATTTTCAAAACTTGGTAGTGTCCATGCCACGACATATAGCTGCTGTTGTAAGGGCGAGAGGGAGGCCTTTGTTAGGTGGGTCTGTATAATAAATTATCCTTTCAATGCATATTGTGCGCTTTAACGAACGCATTGATTGATTGAGGTTTTAACATCTTTTTTAACACTTAAACCGGCTGGAACGAATTAACTCGGTTTTCGTAAAAGTTTTCATAACTAAAATTTGCCGTAAATTTGGAGATAAAATGTTCTGTTCTAGCTTCAGCAGAAAAAAAAACTAGAGCTATTATTGGTATATTTTCACTGTATTTCATGTAACCACTTCATTCAGATATCTACGTTCACTTGCTTGGAATTTCCTTGCCCTAGGTAGTGTAATGGCTAACATGCTCAATCGGGAGGTGCGGGTTAACACCCGCTCCAGGACGATGAAAATTTTCAAGTTTTCTGAACAAAGTGGTTACATGAAATACAGTGAAAATATGCCAATAACATACTTGCCAACTTTGGAAAATGTGAGTCAGTAAAAAATTTTGCGCGGACGCCATTTACCACAAAACAAAACATAATTATATTAAAAAATGTGCAGCAAAAATCTCTGCATATGGCACAGTGACTAAACTAGTATGATCTGTGTTTAAAATAATAATTTAAAAACCCATAAAGTAAAATCTTAATTTTGTTCAATGTTAGCCTCGCAAACCTGTGGTGTTTCAACACTAAACTAAAAGTTTCATTTGCTGATAACTTTGGTTCCCTTCCCATTTCTTTATTATCGTTTTTTTAATGCCCTTGGATGACAATTTTATCCATCATGAATGCATGACCGCTTTCACTATTTTAGATAAAAGATTAATAGTGTAACTTTGAGAATATAAATACTTTTGAACACCATGCATCAATTTTTACAAATTTTTCAGCTTCGTCACTTTTATTTTCGGATCCCTCTAATCCCACCGTTTATCCAACTGAAATGCAAAACGTTTTTTTAGGGGGGGGGGGGAATTTAAGAACACAGGATACATGTTCTTATTATCGCTGGGGGAAAAAAGATTACAGTTACGGGGGAAATCTTTGCTACGTCCGATTACCGTTTTCGGACATTTTCCCTCCATTTTCAAGTTGAAATACAAATATTTATGAAATAAAATGACATTTAACAAAAATACTAGGCAGAGGAAACATCACGTGAAAAATAAAATTACGATTACGGGAGAAATCTTCACTGCGTTTAACTTCCGTTTTCGAAAGTTTCAGGCGGAAAACATCCTCCACCACTACTAATTGCCTCAAAATTTCTTTTTTCTGGAGGTTTAACATCCACCGTGAGCAACGCAATGGGCTATAAGCAGTCGCCCGTCCCTAATTTAGGGTCACTGGTTCCAGTGAAGGGAGAGAACCAGTGCCGTAAGACGAACACAACATCCAAGCCTCACCGGGATTCGAACCCGCACCCCTTTCGGACGAATGATCACAAGCCATCGCTTAGACCACTGCGCCACCGGGGCGGCCCTCAAAATTTCTGTTCAGTTATGCATCGATTTCGAGGATAACCAAATTCTGATGGAAAAGGAGAAATTCCTCCGAAGCCGTCTCACTCTCATGCCTAAAGATTACAGCGAAATTGTTTCACCGTCGAATTTCCGTTATCGGAAATTTTTCCTCCATTTTCAAACTGAAATACTAAGATTTATGGAATAAAAGGATATATAACAACAATACTAGACAGAAGCAACATCATAGGAAAAATAAATTACGATTACGGAAAAAACCTTTATTCTGTTTACTTCCGTCTCTGAAAGACGAAATACCGCCCCGATGCGTATTTTTACGAATTGGTAAAATTCTTCGATGCGTAGTTTTACGCGTTGGTAAAATTTCGATGCATAAACACTCTTCAGTGCGTACTAAACGCGTAATTACGCATTTTGGAGAACTCTGGTCGGCACGTCACTTAAGCATTCCCGTGGAGAGGGAGAGCTACCGCACGACGACGTTGCGAAGCGGAGCCATCGTTATACTTGATGGCTCCGCACGAAGCCGGCGAGTCAAAGATGACATCATCGCGTAACACAGCGCTCGTAAGGTCCGGTAGAAAATCTAAGTGGATGGTTGCATGGGATTGAAATATTTCGATTCAGGCTTCTATCCGTAAATCAGTAAAATTAAACAGAAATCCATAAATTTTACGGACAATCCGTAAAAGTTGGCACGCATGCTGAATAATAACATTACAATGCCCTACCATGTATTTATGAAGAATTATTTCTTCGGGGAAATTAGTTTCCCAATTGTATATAAAAAAAACTAGAGGTTCAGAAACAGAGAAAGATGAGAGCGGAAGGGAAAATAATTTTGACTGATCATGAAAAGCAAAGGGTCAGCTCTGTTCTACTTTTTCAGTGCTGTCTGGCATCATTAATATTTGGGAGCAGGGAAAGTGACCGCGTGGGGTAGACTTTGAAGAGTGTGTGAGATAATGTGGGTTACAGCGAAGTGCGTATCTCGATTGGGTCATAAACAAAAACTAATAACAAATTCACAAGCTGGAAAATTTTCTGTTAAATTAACCAATCTGAATAGAAAGGATCAAACTTTATTTTGAAAGATTTAATCCAGACGAAAGATTTCAAAAGCACCAAGTTGGTTTCCTCGAAAAGCGGGCAATTGAACGCCATGAAAATAGTGCAGATTTTTCAGTTCTCGTTCGCAGTTTGTAATATAAAAATTTAGAACAATTTTTTTAATAGAAAATCTTGAAAAGCCTTTGTAATGCTAGAAAGGGGCAGTACTGCAAGTTTATGCGAGGGGAAGTCAAAGTAATTTTCTCTATAGAAGAACTTTAAAAGTACCGCACGTGTTGAAAATGTTTTTGCTGACGTGTACCTTGGCATGTTCTGTTTTAGGTGGCTGCAGTTTGTAGCTCCAGAGACATTACGTTCCTGAACGACACAGATTCAAAATGACTACTGTACTGGTTGAATGGACAACGGAAGAAGTCCGAGGAGTCATTCGCTTCTTGTGGTTAAAAGGGACGCCGCTTATTGAAATTCACCGTGAACTTCAAGCTCTGTACGGCCCGAACGTGATGTCGTGATTTTAGCGGTGGTAGAGTGAGTGTCCATGATCAACCGAAGACCAGACGTCCTTCCAACCAGTACAGTAGTCATTTTGAATCTGTGTAGTTCAGGAACGTAATGCCTCTGGAGCTTCAAACCGCAGCCACCTAAAACAGAACATGTCAAGTTACACGTCAGCAAAAAAAAAAAAAAAAAAAAAAAAAAAAAAAAAAAAAACATTTTCAATACATGCAGTACTTTTAAAGTTCTTCAATATGGAAAGTTACTTTCTGACTTCTCCTCGTATATATCTATAGTTAGTGTGTGCGTGTTCTCCACAAAGTCTATATCTATTCCCCTCGTATATACACTATCTAGAGTTAGTGTGCGAGGCGCGCGCGTGTGTCCTACACAAAGTCTATATCTATTCCCCTCGTATATACAGTACCTATAGTTAGTGTGTGCGTGCGTGTGTGTCCTCCACAAAGTCTATATCTATTCCCCTCGTATATATCTATAGTTAGTGTGTGCGTGCGCGTGTATCCTCCACATAGTCTATATGTCATCGTATGTATCTATAGTTAGTGTGTGCGTGCGCCCTCCAAATAGTCTATATGCCATCGTATGTATCTATAGTTAGTGTGTGCGTGCGCGTGTGTCCTCAATAAAGTCTATATCTATTCCCCTTGTATATATCTACAGTTAGTGTGTGTCCTACACAAAGTCTATATCTGTTCCCCTTTTATATACTGTATTTATAGTTAATGTGTCCGTGCGCGTGCTTGCGTATCCTCCACAAAGTCTATATGCCATCGTATGTATCTATAGTTAGCGTGCGCTCCCACAAAGTTTATATCTATTCTCCTCGTATATATCTATAGTTAGTGTGTGTGCGCGCGTGCGCGTGTGTGTCCTCCACAAATTCTATGTGCCATTGTATGTATCTGTAGTTTTAGTGTGTGTGTGTGTGTGTGTGTGTGTGTGTGTGTGTCCTCCACAAAGTCTATCTATTCTCCTCAGTATATATCCAGGGTCGGACTGGGCCCTGCAAAATGGCGCAGACCTTAGATATTCAGAGGGCGTAAAATATTTTGACGAACTCAAAATAGTTTACCTGTTTAATTGTTTATTACAACTATACACACGCCTGACGGGTCTATACTCTGAAATTAATAGCCTCCAATAACGCTGCAAGGACTTCCAAAATAACATTTTTATTTTCCCCATGTATCTCAAAGCGTTGTTGAATATTATGAATTACTGAAGGGTTATTTTCATAAATATTGATCTACACTGTTAAAAATTTGTGGTAGGCTGCACCAAAAAGTGGTGCTTCATCAGCTGCACCACTTTCTGATAAAAGATATACCTTTGTGTGGTGCAAACAAAACCCAACAACGTAGTGCAACTTTGCACCGCGTTATGATACAAGCTTGCAACACATGATGCTGCCAGAATTCACTATGTTGTTGAGTTTTGTTTGCTCCTACCAATGGTGTATCTTTATTCAGAAAGTAGTGCAGCTGGTGTAGCACTACTTTTTGGTGCAACCTACCACAACATTTTTAACAGTGTACCAAGAAAGAAAAATTCATGGGATATGTGAATTTTATTTCACAAAATTGGTAAAACACCTAGCATTTAAGGGACAAATTCTACAAGACATTGTACTGTATTTTTATATAAACAATATTTTCTTCTGGACCTTGCCCTTGAACTCCCTTTCCCAGATTTTCCACTTTTGTTTATGAAATCTTTGTAGATGGATATTAGTAGCATAGCCACAAATGTTTTAAGGGGGTGGGTGGGGTGGGTTTGGAGGTCATCGAATGTTACTAGTCACAGTAAATTCATTAAAGAAATTAGAAATGGAAAAGGGTGAGAGAGAGAGAGACTGTGGTGATCAAAACTTATTCGAAGGAGTTGTGTTACGAGCTCAGTAAGGTTATGTGGGTACGAACTTGAAGGACTACAAAAGGTGAGAGTCTCCCTACTATCCAAACTTAGTAATTAAACAATATTTCTTTTCGTCTCATAACTTAAATTTTCGTAATTCTTACCTCAGTAACGGAAAATTACGAAAGAGCCGAACCCACGTTGCACACACTTAAAATCAGCACCAAACGCATTCACTAAAGTCGAGTAAACAGCGGATTTCCACTGCTCCGAGGCTGCCACACGATTTGTGCGACACCGCCACAGGGATCATGGAAAAGGTGTGCTTTCTCTACCGCTGTCTCTAGGCGCCGACCGCCCTTTGTTGCTGAACGTCCCCTACCCCATAACCTGTACTCACTCTAAACGTAATTTCGCCTCCACCTTGTCTTGATTATTCGAATATTATTTTGAATTTAAAATTCCTATTTTCATCATCGCATTTTTTTATCGCCAAGAGGGAGGCGGAGCCAAGAACGGGAGCACACAAATTTGCCTACACGACGAGGACTTGTGGGCCGGCGCGCCAGTCAGAGCCTGTATATACACTGGTGTGCAAACATTAAGGACGAAGAGGAGAAATTAGCATAACAGCGGAACGAGGAGGCAGAACGGACCGAAAGACCACTCAGGAGATAGACTAGGGTTCGGTACGGTAGGGCATGAGCATATATGCAGCATAACGTAGAGGAGGGGGGGGGTCGGAAGGGTATAAAGCACACGGGTGGTGTACGCTCAGCAATTCGGTTAAAGCTATTGCACGGTGTACATCGGTTTGAACGACGTCGAGTTGCTGCCACCGTGTGATATGACCAACAAGAAATCCAGTAGACTACATCTGGATGACTTTATCCAAGGTCGCGTCTTTGGGAAGTTGGAAGAAAGTCGAAGTGTGACTAGTGTGGCCGAGGAGTTCGCGATCGCTCACAGCATCGTTTCACGAGCTTGGAGAGCATTTCAAACGACAGGAACAGCCGTCCGAGAGTTTAGCAGTGGTCATTCATGAGCAACCACGGCAGCGGATGACCGGTATATTGTCCTACAGGCGAGAAGAGACAGACGGCAGACAGCGGGAGAAATCGCAAGGCACATGCAACAGACAACTGGACGTCCGTTATCGAGTTTTACCGTGGCCAGGAGGCTGCACAAAGGTGGTCTATTTGCACGACGACCAGTACGGTGTGTGTTATTAACGGCGGCTCATCAGAGACGGCGGTTTCTGTGGTGCCAGGAACACAAGAACTAGACACATCAGCAATGGGGTAGAGTTCTCTTTACGGATGAGAGTCGATTTAGTCTGACGAGCGATTCTAGACGTCTACACATCTGGAGAGAGCAGGGAACACGCAATCACACCTCCAACATCATCCAAAGGGACCGGTTTGGAGGTGGCGGAGTTCTCGTTTGGGGCAGTATGATGCTTGGTAGCCGTACTGACCTCCACATCTTCCAAGGAGGTTCAGTCACTGGTGTCCGCTATTGTACCGAGGTTCTCCTGCCTCACGTGCGTCTGTTTAGAGGTGCTGTGCGTCCTGAGTTCTTTATGGACGACAACGCAACACCTCATCGTACAGTGGCTGTCGCAGAGCTGTTGGAGAGTGAAGATATTCAACACGTGGATTGGCTCGCAAGGTCCCCGGACCTAAATCCAATCCAACACGTGTGAGACCTTCTCGGGAGACGCTTGACAGCACGTCCCCAGCCGCCAGCAACGATTCCGCAGCTGCGATTGGCGCTACAAGAGGAATGGGCTGCGATGCCTCAACAGCTCCTTGACAACCTCGTCCTCAGCATGGACAGACGTTGTAAATCCTGCAACGCAGTCAGTTGTGATCAGATCCCCTACTGAAGACTGGGATTTTCCCGGCAGCCGCCTGTCACATGGACGTTTCTGTCTTCTGTCCAGTTGTGCTCGAAGCTACCTTTTCAATAAAGTGCCTTTGTATCCTTTGGATTCCTTGTTTGGACGATTTTGCTCACTTGTCCCATATTCTTACATGTTGGGGATCTTATGGTATGATTTGAGTCAATGTGGAGCACTTCTGCACGACGTTACATTCGAAAAACCGTCTCGTCCTTAATTTTTGCACGTTAGTGTATTTACCTGTATAGTTAGTGCGTGTGTGTGTGTGTGTGACCTGCACAATCTATTCCCCTCGTATATACCTATAGTTATTGTATATGTGCGCGTGCGTATGTGTCCTCCACAAAATCTATATCTATTTCCCTGGTATATACCTATAGTTAGAGTGTATGAGCACGTGTCTGTGTGCCCTCCACAAAGTCTATCTCTTATTTTAGACCGGAGAAACCAACTTCCCTAAGATGGGAACCTAGATCCACTATTGGTCCAAAATGTGATTCGATTCAAGTCCCGAAAGGCGCATGGGTGATGTTCTTGTCAGATGGCGCTGATTCTGTCTCTTCCCTGGAACTAGTGATTCTAAATCCAGGACGGGAGATTGTTTATAGCCCCTAAGAGTTGTTCGTGGAGGGTCGTTAAACCCGAAACAAAAAATAAATAAATATAAAAAAAGATTCCGACGATGACACGATTCTGACGGTATGTGAGTATTTCCTGATTTTATTCATCAAACCATATTTCTATACGAAAAATTTGAAGCAATTCAATATCCTAAAATATAAGGACGTTTCCTTCCCTACACGACTGCTTGTGACGTATTACCAAACAACTAATTGATTAGTTTTGTAATAAAGGATGAAACCTGCTTACGAAAACTATAAAATTTACCGAGAGAAATAGTGCACCACGCTTAATCAAATAGTTATTCTTCCTGAACAGACTAGAGAATAGTGAAAATCCTCCAAATACATCGCTCTTTCCACGTTTTAGCAGCACACAGCAACCGAAAAATTGACTAGAGAATAGCTTTTTGCAGAAGTTAAGGTGGACGTCAAGTAAATTTGCTTCCTATACTTCCAATGGAAAAACTTCTGTACACATTTTCTTCACAATTAATGCGCTCCCAAGGATGAAAATTTGAACATCGATTAAGATAGCTTCATTTTATAACTTGGAATACTTAATATTTTCTAAAACATAACCATAATTATACAATCCAACATTTGTTTGTCTATTGACGTCATCAAAGTACAGGTCGCGCCATCTTTTTTCTGGTTTCAACACCACCAAAGGAAAAGTTATTGATTTTTAATATAATTATGGTTATGTTTTAGAAAATATTAAGTATTCCAAGTTACAATATGAAGTTATTTTAATCGTTGTTCAAATTTTCATCCATGGGAACACGCTAATTGTGAAGAAAATGTGTACAAAAGTTTTTTCCATTTGAAGTATAGGAAGCAAAATTACTTGACGTCCACCTTACTGATAAAAAAAAAAATAATCAAAAATTAGGCCCTGGGTTGTATCTTTTGTTTGAGCCAAATATTTTCAGATCTCAGTTTAAAAATCCAAATGATGTTATTCCATTAAATGTTTTTCAAACATTCTCAGTTCAAACATCCAAATTCAGCTATCCCAATAAACACTGCTTAGAGTGCTTACTGAACTTTACAAACACTCAAATTCGATTTACCACACTAAACGAGTAATGTTTTTGGCATAAATATTTCTCTTTGTTACTCTAACCTTTATTTTCATCTTAGTAACATTTCTCGTGTCGAAACAAGATTTCTTGAAGCTTTCTTTCACCTCTAAAAATTTCTTTTTCTTGAACTGAAAAAAATTCAGTTACATATGGGTACACATTTATACGATATCCAGTATCTTTAACATTCATTTTCGTTTCATGTACTCGATGTTCAAACTTCGTTTATTACAGTGATCGAATTTTATCCTTCAACTTCTGGTTATTGGATTAAAATATGAATGAAGGCACGTGTGGCACCAGCGGAAGTTGAAATACTCTTTGATGACATTTAAAAGAAATATTTTGGGAGCCATAAGTCTACAAGAGACATGTGTGAACATCCTAAATGCCACTAGCTTAACAAAAGGCAGGCTTTCATTGACTTTAGTTTGTTTGTGTGTGAGAGAGAGAGAGAGTGAGTGAGTGAGTGAGTGAGTGATAGAGAGAGAGAGAGAGAGGCGGATGGCATTGTTCGCCAAAGGATTTCTCAGTGCGTCATAAATACTTCGTTATTGTTTCGGAACAAAGGGGTGCTTTCAGAGTAAATCAATTTGATGAAAAATGTCACCGAACGACGAATCGAAGTGCGAGTCTTGTAGAGAGACCAAACTGAATGTTCTGATACACAATCAACAAAAGGCTCATCAGTTTTACAGCTTCCATACTTGTAAAAGCTACAGCCTACAGGTTCCGGGAACGCAGCTGAACCTCGCTGTTACGACACTTTAAAAGACTGCGGAAGCCATTGTTGTATCGAAAGGTTGACATAACCATCGACTGAGGAAAAATAGGAAAACCGGTCGTCTACAATTTGATTGATGAAAACAACCTCAGCAGTGTTAAATATACTTGAACGGTGGCGCAGTAGTCAAAGCGCTGGCCGCTAAACATAATCCGAGATGGATCTGGGTTCGAATCCCTGGTAAGGCATGGATAGTGTGCTTGTCTTACGGCACTGCCTCTCTCTCCTTCCTGGAGCCAGTGGCCCCAAATTAGAGACGAGCTACTGCTTTAGCCCATTAAGTTGCTCTGTTGGTAGTTAAACCCCCAATAAAAAAAAATTGCAAAGCAGAAAATAATTTCGAACTAGCGAATTTGTACAATTATCCTTCAAGTACAAAACTAAAATCCATACCATTATAAAACTCCAGTGTTTAGAAGTAAATGCAGTCTGTCGTTTTCGAAAGTAATCACTGTTGCTTCAATGGAGTAGATGCCTTAACAGTGACATTTAAAGCTGAATAACAGCTACCATGTATTCTTCATGCATATGCAAGATATAAGTTTTCAGGCGTTAGGAAAAATATATAAGGTATAATTTGTTTTGCATATCAAGTACTTAACCGCTCTTGTTGCACGAATCAGACACGTCGTTAATTCTTGAAACACGAATCGTTTTAGGTAAAGTTTAGCCCATTGCAAACTTAAGGATATAACGTTCGGTTGGAAATAATAGCTGAATAATTGAAAGAGAGTTCAATCCAACACGAGGGCAAAAATGTTGTTCCATACTCCGCAACATACATTGAAATAGAGCTGATCGAAGATGGAAAAATTGACGAAGTGTGATTTCTAGGAAGAATATTTCAGACACATTTAAGTTAAAACTAATCCAGTGTTACCAAAACTCTTGTTGCAAGTTTTTTAGTTCTTAAAATTTCAAATGAATATAATGTCTCATCAGAAGAAGTTTTGTATCAGTCAATATTTTTGGTGGTCGGAAATAGTTAAAGAAACTCGGTGCGCCGGACTCTCCGCCAGCAACTATGTGGTTTTTGATACATTTTCGTTACAGTGCTTCTGGATCAAAGAACAACCATTAATGAATTGTCTGATACCTCCAAAATACGTGTCGGAAGTGTGGAAACTAGTACAATGGATCATTCAATCTTGACCCATGTCTGTATTAGATAAATTCATTGGCTTCTAACTATTGAACAAAAAAATAACCGGGCTTCAATCTTGGCCAATCAATCTTGCGTTGAACAAAAAGTAACTCAGAAGTTACAAACTACTGTTACGGGGAATGTTTCATAGTTTTAGCTTTTTGATCTAGACTCTAAACCAGTATTTTCCAACCGAGGTTCCGTGAAATTTTTAAAGACCAAATATTTACGCTGCAGTAAATGTACATGTTGCTTATAGGACGTAAGAATAATGACAATCAAATGTACATACATACATATCTCCAAGCTGTTGTCTGATATTCAGGGATTAGCTCCTCGCAGAAAGAACTCATTGTTGCTGTTTCAGGCGTCTTCAATTACAGTGATCTGGGAAACGGCTCGTGCTTCTTTGACATCCATCACACGCCGCACACAAGACCTTTTGTACTTCATACTCATTTATCTTTTTCTCTTTTTCTCATGCAGACATTCCTGAATCTGGTCCTCCGATGATTTCCTTGGACTTCCTCTACCTTTCTTCCCTGACACCTGGGCTGAATAAATTCTCTTAGTAAGCATCTCATCACTCATTCTTTCAACATGGCCAAACCACCTAAGAATATTAGTCTCCACCTTACTAAAAATATTTTGCTTCACATTACATATCTGCAACGCATCTTCATTCCTCAGAACCCAGGTTTCACTGCCATACATGAGTGTAGGAAAAATTACACGTTCATATACAACCATTCGGGATTTTCTTGAGAACCCATCATTTCCTGTGAAATCCTCCTAAAGCAGCTATGCCTTTTAATGAAGAGTTCACTCGCCTACTAATTTCACCATCTAATTTGTTCTCTCTGTCAAACATGCTTCCCAAATATACAAACTCATTCAAAACTTCCGAAGGAGTTTTGTGTTGACGTTGTATATTAAGTAGATCACTGCCGTCTGAACACGATATTATAGAGTAAAAACTTTAATGTAAAATCACCACAGTTAAAATACACCACGGTTAAAAACATTTACATTTAAAATTACAATAGCACTTTCAAATCCTCATCGGATTCATCATCAGGTGTGAGACTGATTATGTGAACGGTAGGTTATATACTAGGGGTGTTCAAATGAAAAGGTACGAAACGACACTGTGGGTATAAATGAAGACTTTATTCAAAGTATACACCATAGGCCGTAGCACAACGATCCCATTGATTAACGAGCCGAAGGATTCCTTGTTCCCAGAATTCCTGTGGCCGTGACGAGACCCAGTCCTGCACAGCGTCCTTGAGTTCGTCGTCCGAGTGGAAGCGCTTCCATTTCAGATGTTTTTTTCAGGGGACCAAACACATGGAAATCGCAGGGCGACATGTCCGGGCTGTAGGGCGGATGGTCAAGCTGCTCCCACTGGAACTTCGCCAGTTCCGCGTGTGTGACCCTGGAGACGTGTGGACGCGCGTTATCATGGAGCAGAACCACACCCTCCGTGAGCAGCCCCGGTCTTTTGTTCTTGATGGACTTGCGTAAGCTTCGGAGTGTCTCACAGTACACATCGGAGTTAATGGTTCGTCTGTGCTGGAGGAATTCAACAAGTAGTCAATTGGACGGCGCTCTTTATAAGAGCCTTTGCTCTCTTCTGCGCATGCGGGCGCCCGCGCATGCTCCGATCCACCCCGGCGACTCCAATCGCTTCCCTAGATGTGTCGCTACGTTCTCCCATAGCGGCATAGGCAAATATGTTAACGGTTACGCTCTTATGACGTTTCGTACCTTTTCATTTGAACACCCCTAGTACATCGAGAAGAGGATGTGACGTGTGTTACGTGGAAGGGCATGCACACAGATGATGAGTCAAGATCTCAGTTCGTAAGTAAGAATAGCAATGCCGTCAGTTAGGGTCCAAGTTAAGTGAGTAAGTTTCCAGGGGTTTAATACTACACACGGAAAGTCGTCATGCAACACTGTTGTTGAATGGCAAAAATATGTCGACTTTCGGTGAAAATAGTTCGATTTTTTGACAATGGGGTAGTACTATACCGTGCAAATTAATTGGGACAAGCTATTTTATTCTCAGAATTGTAATGTGATCGCCAGTTGATGTCGGAAAACCACGTAAACCGGTTTTATCAGCTGTGAGGTTGTGTGACTGTTACAACTTGATAGTAAGAATGTGGTTAGGAAATAGGCACTTCAGCTTCAGTTGTGAGCTTTCGTGTGTGACAGGTGGATGTTAGTTTTTGCTCTATGTGAGTACGTGTTGCTTTCGTGTACTGAAAAATGGATATTTCCCCAAGGAAGCGTGCAAACATAATTGCTCTGAAGGATCACACTTCTATGACAGTGAGAGATGTCGCTTCTGCAGTTGGTGTAGGCAAAAGAAAGTGTATCAAGACTGCTTACGCGATACAATGCATCTGGATCATTGTCTCCAAAAAGGAGAGGTAAATGTGGAAGAAAACGAAAAACAACTCCATGAACCGATAAATATCTAATCAGAAAAAATAAAATGAATCCAAAAGAAAAAAAACAAAAAAAACAAGCACCGACCTTCAAAGAGATTTATTGGCTAGTGATTGTGATGTTAGTGATTCAACTGTACGCCGTAGGCTTCTGGAATTTGGCCAGAAGGCAAGAAGACCAACGACAAGACAATATTTGAATGCGAAAATGAAGATAAAACGTTTAGCAGGGTCCAAAAAATATAAATCATGGACTGCTGACGACTGGAAAAAGGCAATTTTCAGTGATGACTCATTTATTTGTGCAGGGTTACCAAGCAAATGTCGTTAGACGAAGCAACTGTGAACCCTTAAGACCTGAGGATGTCAAACAAACTGTAAAACACCCTTCTAAAACAGATGTTTTGGTGTTTTTTCACATCAAATGGCACTGGAAGCTTAGTTCCTGTTCAAGGTATGATGAATTCAGCCAAGTACGTAGAAATATTACAAAGTAGGATTGTTCCATTCTTGCAAACTTTTGACGGAACATTTCAACATGATTTGGCCCCATGTCACAATTCGAAATTGGTCAAGAATTCCATGCCAGAAAATCAAATTCATTTGCTTGATTGGCCTGGAAATTCAGCAGACTTAAATCCCATAGAAAACGTGTGGAATATTTTGAAGAGACGTTTAGGTAAAATGGACTGTACAACCAAAGAACGCATGATAACGAATGCTATAAAAGTGTGGTTCCACGATTATGAAGTCAAAAATATGTGCACTCAATTAGTGGAGTCAATGCCAAAACGAATTCATGAGATCATTTCTGCTAAAGGATGACATACTTCATACTAATACAGGTATTTATCAGTGTATATCAAGACATAGAATGATATAAAGGCATAGTTTTGGAAAAAAGAGCGATTTTTTACTTTGTCCCAATTAATTTGCACAGTATAGTAAGTATTTTTGTTTCGTCCCATAAGGGTTGAAACTTTTCGTAACGAAGTAGGCGCGACATTGCTGTGTTGGTGGATCCGTTTTTTATATTGTATTTATGTTCCGTTATGCGGGTCTTCAGATTGCGGGTCGTCCAGTCCAGCCTATATACACCAGGTCTTGCTTCCCGGGTTCGATTGCTTTCAGTTGGATTCTGTAAACACCGTGTTTATCCATGACCTGGATTTGTTCCCTATCTGAACTTTGGGGTAAATAGCTGCAACACCTGGTCTATCGTCAAAAATGATAGGGACCAAATCCAGGGCATGGATAAACACTGTGTCTACAGAATCCCACTGAAAGCAATCAAACCCGGGAAGCAAGACCTGATGTACACTGAAGAGCAATTGAATTAGAGACAGCTGGCGTTATGCAAATGTGGCGCTGTGGGCGGCCCTGTAAACGGCAACGACATGACGTATGCAGCGATCCGACAATATAAGGAGTGATGCGACGGGAATTAGTAAGATTCGGACGCAGTATGGGTAAGACGAAGGATCTAAGCGCATTTGATCTTGGGTAAATTGTCGGGGCCCGACGAATGGGTCACTCCATCTCGGAAGTCGTGCAGGCATTGGGATCTTCACGAGCCACTGTGTCACGGTTGCACCGTGAGTACATCGAATCCGGTAAAACCATCCCTGCAATGGCAAACTGCCGTGGACAACAGCGTGTGGATGAGGCTAGCTCGCATTGTAACAGCGGATAGACGGGCCACAGTGCAAGAAATAACTCGGCAATTTAACGCTGGTGCACAAAAAACGTGTAACCAGCCACACCATCCAGAATCATATCCTCGCCATGGGGTACAGAAGCCATCGTCCCACGAGGGTAACGCTGCTGACCGCACATCACAGGGTGCAAAGATTAGCATGGGCGCGGGAACATCGCCACTGGACCCTAGACATGTGGAAAAATGTTGCCTGGACCGATGAGTCGAGATTCACGTTGGTACATGCGGATGGCAGGATACGAGTACGGCGCAAATTTGATGAAGCGATGGATTCTTCTTGCCAGCAAGGTACTCTTCAAGCTGGTGGGGATGGCATTCTCATCTGGGGACTGTTTACGTGGACTGAAATGCGACCCCTGGTATGTGTGACATCGTGCCTCACAGGCCAACGTTACCGGGTTATCCTGGACGAACATTTGCTTCCGTTCGTGCGTCTGCAACATCCCATTGGGGACCTCATACCGCAACAAGACAATGCACCGTGCCATCACTCCCGAATGGTTGGATGAATACTCCACCGACGTGACCTCACTTCCTTGGCCAGCTAGGTCACCTGACCTCAATCCCATCGAGCACATCTGTGATGCCATCGAGAGAGATGACCCCCTTCATCAAATCTTCGTGAACTGTGGGAGCTTGTTCAGGGGTCGTGGATCTGTATGGCTTCCCAAAGCTGCCGGTGTCTTGTCGAGTCCATGCCAAGACGAATCGCCGCCGTCGTCAGGGCGAAAGGTGGTACTATACACGTTACTAGACAGGTATCTCTAATTCAATTGCTCTTCAGTGTACTACGAAAGTAAATACTTACGTCGATTGGTTTCACATACTCTGCAGATACAAATGTTTTTTTTTCTGTCACCCATAATTAGCGATTTTTTTAAATACTTCTAAGCACTGGGAAGAGAGCACACCTTATAACATACCGGGTATTCCAAAAACGTTTAATCAAACTTTAGGAACGTGGTCTATTGCTCATGGTGATAACAGTAGTTCCTCTGAATGTTTGGTCGGAAATGCGTCCTTACTGAGCAACAGTTTCTTTTCACAGTGCGAGTAAGGCAGCCTGCCAAAACGTACGCTGCTAGGTAAATTTACATACATGCAAATGTTGGACCAAATGTCACCACTCCTGGTTGATGTAATGCTACATAAAGTGAGTTAGCAGTTGTTTTTCTAATCAGTTGTTCAGAAGTTATGTATTGGTGAATCAGTAGCTTTGCTGTTATAGCCAATCCAGGTATTACTTGTGACACTGACCATGAATAATTAGTTCTTCGACGCTGAAATGGTAGATATTCATTTCATTTATGGACGGAAACAGCAGCGAAGAGCTCAGTGTCTCTATAGGATAGCATTTCTGCAACGAATTGTCCCGCCAAAAATACTTTTGCAGCAATCCACCGGGGTCAGAAGTGTCCGAACACATGCTTTAAAGAGACAGGATTCCGGAACTAGCACGAGAATAGTAGCAGCTGACGTGGGTGTTTCACACTCAATTGAGTGGAGAAGTTGTCATCAGATGCAAAAAAATGGAACTAGCCCCATCACATGAGTGAGTACTGACCCCTGACCAGCTGGTTTTCATCCACAAATCGTGTTTTTGCAACGGCTTCTGAAGTCCAGTATTGTCTTTGGGTTTCTTCATTATATACACTGGCGTGCAAAAATTAAGGACGAGACGGTTTTTCGAATGTAACGTCGTGCAGAAGTGCTCCACATCGACTCAAATCATACCATAAGATCCCCAAGATGTAAGAATATGGGACAAGTGAGCAAAACCGTCCAAACAAGGAATCCAAAGGACACAAAGGCACTTTATTGAAAAGGTAGTTTCGAGCACAACTGGACAGAAGACAGAAACGTCCATGTGACAGGCGGCGGCCAAGAAAAACCCAGTCTTCAGTAGGGGATATAATCACAACTGACTGCGTTGCAGGATTTACAACGTCTGTCCATGCTGAGGACGAGGTTGTCAAGGAGCTGTTGAGGCATCGCAGCCCATTCCTCTTGTAGCGCCAATCGCAGCTGCAGAATCGTTGCTGGCGGCTACTGACGTGCTGCCAAGCATCTCCCGAGAAGGTCCCACACGTGTTCGATTGGATTTAGGTCCGGGGACCTTGCGCGCCAATCCATGCGTTGAATATCTTCACTCTCCAACAGCTCTGCGACAGCCACTGTACGATGAGGTGTAGCGTTGTCGTCCATGAAGAGGAACTCAGGACCCACAGCACCTCTAAACAGACGCACACGAACTCGACGTCGTTCAAACCGATGTACACCGTGTAATAGCTTTCACCGAATCGCCGAGCGTACACCGCCCGTGTGCTTTATACCCTTCCGACACTCTCCCCTACGTCATGCTGCAAATATAAGCATGCCCTACCGTACCGGACCGTAGTTTATCTCCTGAGTGGTCTTTCGGTCCGTTCTGCCTGCTCGTTCCGCTGTTATGCTAATTTCTCCTCTTCGTCCTTAAATTTTGCACACCGGTGTACTTTTGATCAGTGAATCGCAGTTCACAAGAAATAACGTTTTGTGGATTTTCATATTTACCACTAGGCATAAAAAATACTTTCGCAATAAGTCTCAGTCAAGGCATCGGCAGAAGTTTCATGTAAATGTTTGGGTCGGCATCGTTTATGACTACCTGATAAGTCAATTTTTCCTTCCTCCAACTAGCCATGGCGAGCAATACACTCATGTTTTGGAGGTGGAACTACTTGAATTGCGGGAAGACGTTCTATTAGCAACACGCCGTCGCATGTGGCTCATGCTAAAGGTTTGCATGGGCTTGGACGGTCCGCTAATCTTTTTTCATCAGTCAAGTGAAAACATCCGGGCTTGGGCTGGGCCTGAGGTAGAAGGTTTAGCAATTCGATCTTGGATTAAAACAAGCTTTTCGTCTCCTAATACGAAGACTGACTTGATAATCAGATGGCGAAGTTCATTGAATGAAACGAAAGACCCCATCCGCCACTGGATGCATTGATTAATTACAGCTAAAACCGACAAGCCGGGCTGAAAAGATGATAGTCTGAAATGGGAAGGTTTATTTCTTTAAAAGTTGAAAATAAATTCCATTTTCACTTCGTTGGCTTTAGCGACTAAAATACACGTTTTTTTTCCGAGAAATGTTAACATGAACGGAGTTTTCAGCTTCGCGAAACCAAAACGAGTTTCTGGAGCCATCCGTTGCTGCAACAGAGATGAGGAAATTCGAAGTATTTGTTTACATGTTTGGGGAACGAGGGCTACCTTGTTTATACTTAAGTGTGGAAGAGAGAAGGTGTTTACATTTGTAACATATGCAGGTAGTCATGTCTAAACCGCATCTGCGGGAGGAATTCCTACGAGGAATGGCACGTCTCTCTGCGTTACATTTCTTTTACTACTAAAGTATGACAGTTTAATATAGCAGTTATGTTTCTGTAGAGCAGGGGGTCTTCAGCTTTTTCTGAATCGCGGAGAACATGACAAAATGGAATAAGACCCGCGGGCCACGTGAAAAGATGAGAAAATATATATTTGTTATGAGTATCGATTATTTCAAAGAGATTTTAAAACTTTCGGAAAAAGAAACGACCCAGGCAACATGATATCTATGTTGTAAAGAAGTCTGAAGTAGGTACCTGATATGCCTACATTTTCCCGTGCTCTTTAAAAATGTCGGTTACATAATTTATGGCAACGTAGTTCACAGCAGATTTGGGAATTCAAAGTCCATGCACCCTACAAGATACCTGGATATTCATTTTTCCATTTCGAAAGTATATTTTGTTTCCAATTTTGAATTTCCCTTGTGGACGTCTTGCGGACCATTATAAAGCGCTCCACGGGTTGAAGACCCCAGCTTCAGATGAAGCCTTGCGCTATTTGCAATAAGTGGCAGAGAAAGCTTGATGAAATTCTGAAACGGGTTAGGCCGGGCAGTAAACTGGTAAATCTGAGCCCGGGAACCCTTAAGTTCGGGCCCGGACCTATCTGGGCTTTCCAAATTAAGTTCCGTGAAAACCTTTAGTTCATGCATAGTGGGACTCAAGTACATTTTAGCCTCCCTACTTGGGAACATCTACAATCGCACACGTCTTTCCTGTTGGATTGGTCATCATCATCAGCCATGGGTACAATTCCCGTAGGTGTCTATTGCCATTTTAACTACACTGGCGGAAAGTGAAAAAAGAACACCAAGAAGAAATTGGAGGACGATCATGAAATTTACATATGTTAATGGGGTCGAGTTTACGTAGATGTGATGTTAATTTCGGGACCAACCGGTGAGCGCTTACGCCACAGCACGGCATAATATGCAAATTATCGTCGGTGGTATTTAATCAGTACGGCGAAGTGAATGTAATCAGTCGTCGGCGTACGGACACGTGCGAAGATCCTGAAGAAGCTGCAATGCCTGGACATGAAAGACGTGTACCATTTCAGCAGTTATCGGACTTTGAGCGAGGTCGTCTAGTCGGACTCCGCGAGGCCGGGTGGTCGTATTGCGGAGCGAATTGGACGGGAAGTATCGGTGGTAGTACGATGGTGGCGTAGATGGTCCGAGGAACATTCCCACACGAGAAGACGTGGAACCGGGAGTCACAGACGGACTGATGAGCGGACCGATCGACGCATAAGAAGAGCGGCGTTGTCAAGAAGAACATCCACTGCGACGCAAATCCGAGCTGCCGTTGCACCTGAGGTGACTGTGCGAACAATCCGCAACCGTCTACTGGATGCAGGACTACGTGCACCTGTGCCTCTGGCATGTGTACCTCTGACTCCAGCCCACCGTCAGGAACGGCTGCAGTGGTGTCGCCAATGTCTGCACTGGAGAACGCAATGGCGATCTGTCGTGTTCAGCGATGAATGCAGATTCTGCTTGGGAGCCTCCGATGGCCGAATGCGTGTTCGCAGACGCACAGGAGAGAGTCTCCACCCTTCTTGCATCCGCCAGCGACACACAGGGCCTACACCTGGTCTGCTGGTGTGGGGAGCGATCAGCTATCGCTCCCGTACACAACTAGTGTTTGTACCGGGTACGTTAAACAGCACCTCCTACATCAACATCATTCAGCCCGTTGTTGTGCCATTTGCAAGGTCGGTCCATCGTGGTGTTTTCCAGCAAGATAACACACGCCCACACACGGCACGTACAACGCAACATGCACTTCAGGGTGTGAGACAACTTCCATGGCCTGCACGTTCACCGGATTTGTCCCCCATTGAGCACGTGTGGGATTTTATGGGACAACGACTTATCCAGGCTCCACGGCCAGCCACGACCATCCCCGATTTACGCGCACAGGTTGAGGATGCTTGGAACTCAATACCTCAAAATTACATCCAACATCTGTACGGCAGACTCCATGCCAGAATTGCACAGTGTGACGCAGTTTATGGCGGTTCAACCTCGTACTAACCATGTTACACGGAAATGTTATTTTTCAGTTTACCAGCAAATACAGCTGTATTTAGCCATAATGTTTTGATCACGTTATCCTCTGTATTCCGTTATTATGCTGTATAAATTTCGTTGGCATCAGACGTCTCCTTCTTGGTGTTCTTTTTTCACTTTCCGCCAGTATGTATTGTCCCATTGAAGTCTGTACATCGCAGAGTGGCTCAGTTCTTGAAGAGTTCCAATGCACCAGTCTTTAATATCATCAGCTCACACACGGTGAGAGCGACCTCTTGCATTTCTTCCATTCATTAAGCCAAACACCAATGTCTTTATCTTTCTGTCATTTTCGATTCTGCAGATGTGTCCAAATAGTTTTAGTCTTCTCTGTATGATTTTTTGGAATAGGGTCTCTTTTAATTGTATTCTTCTGTGCACTTCTTCATTTCTTATCCTCTGGATCCATCCGATTCGTAAGATTTTACGATAACACTTTCTATCAAAATCAAGTATTATTCTCTCTTATTCCTTTTTCAATGTCCAAATACCGCATCCATATACTGCAGCATGCTGCTGAAAACGCATGTCTCGAGAATGCTTAACTTCCTTTTGAGGTTAATAGCTCTGCTCTTGCAAATTTTACTCATGGCTGTTAACAGTGTTATAGCATTTGCAATTCTAATTAAAATGTCTTTTTTGCTGTTTAAGTCATATGTTATACAGCTTTCGAGATAAGTGAATTTTTCCACATTTTCAAGTTCTTTTCCTTCCAGTGCGATCTTTTTCCTGATATCTCTCTTGCGCTAGATATCATTGTTTTTGTCTTTTATATGTTCATCTTGTTGCTTTGAAGGGCGTAGTTGCTTTTAGCAATAAAATAATTATAACGAAGTAAATTTCTCCTTTTCTTATTTTTCGTCCACGCCGAGAATCGAACCAGAGTCCACATATTCCGGAACAAGTCGCTCTACCAACTGAGCTACGCAGACGTTCGTTCTTGCTGCTATCTGCCTTTATGTCGTGTGCGTCCTGCGGGGCAGGCACGTCACATCTCTCCCCCCGAAAGAGGGCCGGGGGCATGGCCCACGGGTCAGCCGTGACCATAACTCGTCGTAGGCAGCCATCCGCTGAAGAACGTTCACTTGAGAACTCCCAGTCAATCTGGTGTGTGGAATGCAACGTCACACATTTATTTTTCGAAGCGCTGAAGAAGGGATTCTCTTATTTTTCTTGTCTCGCGGTGTGGAAAGAACATCACACCATTGCGAGATCTTTAACGGCCAGGTCATCTGGGAAGTTCGGGCGCCATTATAACCAAGTAAATTTCTCCGTCATTTTTGGTCCACGCCGGGAATCGAACCCTAGTCCACTTATTCCGGAACAAGTCGCTCTACCAACTGAGCTACGCAGACGTTCATTCTTGCCTTTATGTCGTGTGCGTCCTGCGGGGCAGGCACGTCACAGAATACTGACTAAGTAAATTTTGACACAAGTTGCTAAATATGACGACGCATTAATGAGAACAAAAATGAGCTTTATCTGAAGCTTAAATGAATATAACATATATATATATAGTTGACCTAAGCTATAGACTTCTGCTACCATGTTGTAACTATCAAAATAAGAATGACATTCAGTTGAACTGACTGATAAAACATATTATACAACACACTATTAGAAAGAGTTCGAATTCAACTTTGTTTATAAGATACTTTAGGCTTACTGTTCTTAGAGACATCGGGAAGACAGTCACTTTTCACCTTGATCGGGAAAAACTCACTCCGCTTGAAACTTGAGCTGGATCCGTCGTCATAATCCAAAAGGGGCTTCATAATTCCTTCAAACTCCGAAGATATCAGACTTTGTCGACATCTGACTCGGACTCTCCAGGTCGTACTCCACAGGTCATACACCGAGGTATACTCCTCGCTATACTCCCGGGTAAATGGCATCTTCATCCGAAGACGGCTCGTCTTTATAGCGGCTTGATGATGGTTTATGACGTGATAAGTCAACGTTACTGCTTTGCATGATTGTGAACGTTTTTTTATTTTTTGAGCGGGCTGTGAAGCACTGCGGACATTCACTATTTCCAACACATCTTTAGTCCATATTTTTTACCCTCTTTATTCACATCTTGTACCATTTGATCCAGTTTCATTTCATCTTCTTTTCTTTGGATTGGTCGTGGTGGATAACTGCATGGCCTGTACACAATACAGATTTTAATCCACTGGATGTCTTCTACTCCGGTTCCTAATACACAAGCTCTCCTTAAACAGATCGTAGATGTTGTCCAAGAAACGAGAACAATTCGAGACATTTCGAAAATATCCGACAGCCAAAGAAAAGACGCTGCGAGGCATGTTTTTCTGCTCAGTGAATCCATTTTGAACACTTTAATGTAACCTTCCATGATTAATTGTTCTCATCGATTCTTCACAGTATGCTGTAAAAACTGAAACAAAAACTCCGATTAACTCCAAAGACTTCCTTTCTTGAACTTTCAAAGGTGCTGTAACTCGTAACTGAAGAGTTTCAAGCCAAATGCTCATAGTTTTCTAATTACTATTCTTAGCTCAAAATGTTCCC
The DNA here is from genome assembly GCA_039090855.1 of Macrothele yani. Lineage (NCBI taxonomy): Eukaryota > Metazoa > Arthropoda > Arachnida > Araneae > Macrothelidae > Macrothele > Macrothele yani. The sequence continues at coordinate 18,262,362 of CM077023.1, read as the reverse complement.
AATGGTTTACAGGGCTTTTCGAAAAACAACCTGCATAAAACCTTTTTGGCTTTCGTATATTCTTCAAGAACTGATTGTGCACGAAAGGACTTCCTGTACTCTGGCTTGGACCTGCCAAATTTCTCCCCTCCTTAAATTTTAACACTCATCTTCAGCTTTTCAGTTTTTCTTCTGTCTCTGTTTTATTTGTTACATGGAGAACTGTATCATCTGTAAAGGTTATGGCCAGCAGTATTGCCTTCCTCATTACTGACGTCACTGAATCGAAAACAATACCAAATTAGGATGAGCTTAATGTTGCTCCATGTGCACTCCGAATGTAATATCAAATTTCTCTGTCTACACAGGCCACTTCTGGCACACGAGCGGCAATCTCTATACATTACCTTTATTTACTGCGGGCATTTCTCTGGAAATATTTTCTGCCCCAAGCAATTCCATATTTTCTGCCTGGATACTTTTATCTTATGTCTTCTCTAGATCTATAAATATAGTGTGCAGCGGTGCCTTTAGTTCTCTGTATTCTATGAATTATCCCAAGGCAAATAAGTATCTCCTGTACTTCCCCTCGGCATAAATCCCAACACTTCTCCTCTTGTATCTTTACCCTATCTGTCAGTGTCTTATATAATATTATTCCGAATATCATCATGGTATGAGAAATTAGTTTTACCCCTGGTGTTTGTTGTAGTCCTATATATCAAATTATTTATTATAATGGGTACCAACAGACTGCTGCTTCATTGATTTGGATTCATTAAGAAATCACAATATGCGAATATTTACTGCATCTAAAGCTTTCAGACCAAAACACATTGTCTAGCGCTTTTATTTCTTGAGGGTAATAAAATATCTTGAGCTTCTCTCTTTGTCCCAACAATTAGGGCTTCATTTAATTTTCTTTTAAAATGCATTTTGCATCATCGGGGTGACCTAAGGAGGTTAGAATAAGATATCTGGAGATGCCCTAGTTAATGAAGCAGTACCACTTTGCGTGAAGATTATAACCGCGAGCGACGGCCGTCAAAGTGTGGGAAAGCTGATGGTTTTCAAGGCTATTGCAATGCATTTTGTGTTGGCCGAATCGCCTTCTTTCGTCGCAAAAGTTTCCAATTCCGCATCGTAATTTGTTTCCAATGTGTAAGAAAATGCTGAATTTATAAAATTCTCAATTATTTTGAGGTTCCTTTATATTTTTGTTTTAAATTGAAATACACGTACGTTAGTGCAAATTCTAAACAAAACACAACGTTAAAATTGTAAACTTCCCTCGTGCAAGAAGTATAATTCATTCCGGTTTGATATTAACACGGTTTCTGCAACCCCAAACCTCGCAATTCCAAAATACAAACAGATGAAATTACATAGGTATCATGTCAACAATGGCAAATTCCCACACCTTGCTGCTTCACTGTTAAGAAACCAGGACATCTCCAGAATTATTATTCTAACCTCCTTGTGGTGACAACAGTGAATATAAAACCTGCACGTTTTCTGACCTGCCAAAAATCTCTGTGAAATTCGTTACAGCAAGATAGATTATACTGATATCAGAAATAATGCCCATGACGCTTCAAAATATCCGCCAAAACCATTTCCAGACGCCTGAAAGAGGCAACTCTGCACTCTCGACGGGCCTTGCGTTTTCTGCCATTAACACCTGACCATCGTCGGCGTCGATTGAAGTGGTGTCAGCAACGAGCAACATGGAATGCTATGGACTGACGACGTATAGTGTTCAGCGACGAATCCCGCTTCCGCATGAGAACGGAGGACCGCAGGTGAGCGTTACAATCCGAAACTCATTGTACAGCCGCACACGTCCCGAACTGCAGGCCTGATGGTCTGGGGAGCCATCGCGTATGACAGCCGGACTTCCTTCGCAGTGATCCGAGGGACGTTGACAGCCCACCCAGTGCTACGTACAGGAGATCCTTCGGCCCCCATGGGATGCCTTTCCTAGCCGGGTGGCCTGGAGTCATTTACCAACAAGATAACGCCCATCCGCACACGGCTCGGGTTTCCCTGGACTGTCTACGTCATGCTTCGAAGCTTCCGTGGCCTTCCAGATCGCCTGATCTCTCGCTCATCGAGCACGTGTGGGACCAGATGGGACGCCAGCTTTCTCCATGTCCTAATTTTCGTAATTTAGAGTGTCAGTTGCAAGAAGTGTGGGCTAATCTGTTCCAGGATAACATACGGCGTCTCTTTGACCCCATGCCGGACCGTATCACCGCATGTATCCGAATACGAGGCGGTCCGATGCGGTACTAAACCGGAATGTGTGCCATATGTCCGCTGGAAATAGTCCTGCTGCTGTGATATTGTAATCACTTCTGTCCTTGGTATGTACCATCTCACCACTAAAATCTGATTTCAATCCGACGCCTCCTTCTTGGTGCACGGATTTTTATGACAATGAGTGCTATCTCTTTATTAAACTTGATAATAAAACAGTATATTTTTTCCATACAAAGGATCAAATATTTGGTTCCATACTCTTAATAAATCATCATTATATAATGATTCGCGCTACTTTTAATATACACTATATGGACAAAAGTCATCGGACACTTAGAAGAGAAACACAACATAGCATTTATTGACATACATTAGGACGGTGTCCGTCCACCTTTGGCCTTAATATGCATGTACTGACCCTTCGAGAAATGCTTTCGACAAGGTTTTTGGAACACATATGAGCTTCCATTCAGTACATAATGCTGCCGCTACTGTTGTTTAGTAGTAGGCCTAGGTTCCAAACTTTTATACGGCGCTCTAATTCATCCCATAGGTGCGATTAAGATCAGGGTTCCGTGCTGGCCAGTCCACACAGGATACGGAATTATCGGCCAACCACGCTGTAACAGTCCTTGCTTTATGGCTCGGTGCATTATCCTGTTGGTACTAACAAGGCTCGATTCCATAGTATTTCCACAGAGTTTAGTAGGGCATAACTGTCCAGAATATCGAGGTAGACGTGCTAGCTAACAGGTTTGTCCACGATAACCCATGGGCCGGGACTATATCACGAAAAACATCTCCACACGAGTACACTGCTAGTTCCAAATTTGACCGTAGGAACAGTACACTGTGGTAAATAGCGTTCCCCTGGCTGTCGCCATACCCACACACGGCCATCAGACTGATGGATCGTGTATCTGGATTCATCAGCCCATAGAACCCGTTTCCATTGATCTACGGTCCACGATAAATGTTCTTTACACCCTGCTAAACGACGAGTAGCATTCCGAGTGGAGATAAAGGGCTTATGAGCAGCCGCAAGACCACGGCAACCCATGGAATGAAGTTCTTTGCGAATGGTACGTGTACATACCGAGGGTCCAGCATTTTTTACTCACCTAAAAGGAAAAGAATGCAGTATAAAAAAAAACCCTTCGTGCATTGATAACGATTTTTTTTTTTCACTTGAATTCCTTAATATTCTGCATAAGAAATATCTGTGGCTCCGTGAAAATTGTTTATTGTAGGATTCGGCAGTTTGAAATCGTTGATATGGATATAGATGACGTCCTACACTGGTAAGATATAGCTATTACTCTCATATCTAATACATTATATCCCTTGTAGAGATATTTTATTATTATGGAGCTGTACAAACAACATGGTTTGCAAATATCCCAGCTTCATGATGTGTATACCTTTTTTTCCGACAGTGGAATTTCGATCTCACATCTTCCTACTTCGGAGCAGCTGTTCTCCCAACTGAACTACGCAGACCGGCTTACGGATATTTCATTATCCATATGACTCATACGTCACATCATCCCCACCTCCTTTGTGAAAAGGCGCGGGCACGAAATCGCCTAGCATTTTTCCCAGTCAACCGACAGCAACACTCGATGATCATTTCACTGCAGGGAACAATGTTGCCCAAGCTGTCTCAAGAATTAATTTTGAGTAGATAATGTAGAAAAAAATTTGAACCATATACTGGAATACTGTTTTGATTTGTAAAAAACAAAGAAAGAAAGAGCAGCACCATACAGGAGTTTTGTTTTACTAAAACCTGATTTTTTTTTTTTCACCAATTTTTTTCCTCAGCGCATTTTCAGGTTGAATGGAATTGTTTAGAAGTGCTTTCGAAAAATAGATAAAAAAATGTTAAAATTGACTTACATATGAAGTATGATTGCTGTTCTCATGAATAAGAAGTTGCTCTCGGAAGTGAAATAATAGTAAATGCTCTCGGAAAGTAAGTTATAAGTTACTTTAAAAATCTATTGTAAAATTTAATTTAGAACTTTCACAATTTCTAGAATATAACGAGTTTTCCCCAGACTCCCAGTGTTTGGGGACGCGAATACGTAGATAGTTCCCTGGGAAGTTGGCCCCGGACGCACTTTGTCCCTTAAACGTATGCAACAGAGGAATGGCAAGCCGGCTGCATTAACTTCCCAGTTATCCTCAAGGGCGTATTGTCGTCTTTGCTGAGCTCAACCCGCCGTGGGCGGACGAGAGAGAGAGAGAGAATATAACATTTGGTTGGATTTTAGCGATGTTTGCATAATGCAACCAATTACAGAGGTGAAAATGTCCCATTGATTTACAGCTTGGGCTTCTCAAGAAGGCCCAAGCTCTAAATAACGGGAGCTTGGGCCTGTCATAGTGATTAAAAAGCTTAGTTTGACAGTTAGATAAATAAATCGTACTCATCGAGCCTTCAAGAATTACTTGCATTCAAGTCTTCAAGAATTACTGGCATGGCTTTCTCCCTCCCCCGCAAATCAAGTTCCTCTAATAACTGATGCAACTTTTATTAACACTTGAAATAAAATGTTTTGCTTCTCCTAAACTTCCATCCATCTTCCTACCCCTTGCCGGACATGCTATTTTATTTTTCATAGGTCAAAATTATTAGGTGTACAAATACGTTTTAAAGCGTTGTCGTAAAACGCAATATTTCTGGCATAGTTTCATTCGGAAAAAGAGTTTTCATGGTATGCGAACTATGTATTTATTTTGTAACGTATACTCTAGATTCAGTTTCTTTTTGATTTTACTATCTCTTGTTATTTTATTTTCCTATGCAAATTATCTTCTCACTTTTTTTTTTTTTTTTTTTTTTGAGATTTAACGACCACCGTGAGCAACTCAATGAGCTATAAGCAGTCGCCCGTCCCTAATTTAGAGTCACTGGTTCCAGGGAAGGGAGAGAGCCAGTGCCGTAAGACAAACACAACATCCATGCCTCACCGGGATTCGAACCCGGACCCCTTCCGACGAATGATCAGAGGCCAACGCCTTAGACCACTGCGCCACCGGGGCGGCTATCTTCTCACCTAACGAGATGTTGTTTCTCCCGCTGAATTATATGTGGCGACGAGTGTAAGTCATGACGTGGTGGTATGCAGTATATATAGGCGCGCTCAAGTATACCAAAGAGCTTCGTTTTATATGTGATAGGTTCTTCCTGATTATTGATATGCGATTTACCTACTTTTCTACGATATTACGAAAGTTCGGGCTATCAGTAGTTGTGTTATTTTGGAGTGTGTATTTGAGTAATACCAGGAGCTCCCCAATAAAAGGTTAAAAGTGAGTACGTTTTCTTAGTTCATTTTATTGTCAGACCTCTGTCTGGCCGTTAAGACTACTTCATTGAGTGTTTACGTTAAGTTCAGGGTATACTGTGTTTACCGCTCTAATAAGGAGCCTTCAAGGTACTAATGTACTAAAACCGAAGTTATATTACTGATATTCAAGATAATGAGGAACGCTGAGTAAAAATAAATTCCATATTCTTGGAATTCATTGCACGTGCGTGTCTTACCTAAACAAACTCTAGCACTTTGAAGATTAAGCACACTTTAGCTACGTCAAGTAACCTTTCAATAACCCTAACGTGACTTAACGTAAGCTTTCCTGCACTACACGTCCAGCCGGAGAATTTTATTCATTATAATTTCCATTACTTGCAATGGGAAATTATCGTTTTACAAGATAAGATGGAAAATTTATTTCGAAAGTCAGTGCCGGAGGTCTTTTTGACAGAAAAACTTTGGATGAAACTCAATGCTTAGGGCTGAGCATTCAAGGCACCATCACAATGTGTCAAACTTTAAGGGTTTCGTCACTGCAGAACTTTAATGTTTAAAATGCCACTTATCTGCTCGTTGATCCCTTAAATTTTAGTTTGAATCGCTGCTTCGAGAAGTTGTAGCGGTACTTTTTCAAATTTAACTACACACTTGAATAACATAAATAGACAGCAAATAGTAACTGTCCACATCATGACCGCTCCGTTGGCGCAGTGGTCTAAGCGATGGCTTCTGATCATTTGTCCGAAAGAGGTCCGGGTTAGAATCCTGGTGAGTCATGGATGTTGTGTTTGTCTTACGGCACTGGCTCTCTCCCTTCCCTGGAACCAGCGACCCTAACTTTTTTTTTTTTTTGATTGGAGGTTTAACGACCACCGTGAGCAACTCAATGGGCTATAAGCAGTCGCCCGTCCCTAATTTAGGGTCACTGGTTCCAGAGAAGGGAGAGAGCCAGTGCTGTAAGACAAACACAACATCCATGCCTGACCGGGATTCGAACCCGGACCCCTTACGGACGAATGATCATAGGCCAGCGCCTTAGACCACTGCGCCACCGGGGCGGCTGACCCTAAATTAGAGATGGGCGACTGCTTATAGCCTATTCAATTGCTCACGGTGGTCGTTAACCTCCAATAAAAAAAGTTCATCATTATATATTACTTAATAATTCAGTGCCCAAGTTTATTCAGCAAATAGGCACGTTAAGGAAGAACAACCATGAACGTACTTCACTTCGCAATAAAAAGATAATGATATAAATCAAGCACTTCAAACTATTAACTCGCCAATTTGATAAGATACAATCATCAAGACGTTACTTCGTTATAACAAAGCGTAATCAGCATGTATCTGCTCGTACAATCTTATCATTTGCTCTTATCCTATCTTGTACATGGCTCTTATCGCTTTCTCTGACCCTTACTATTATTATTTTTTTGATTGGGAGTTTAGCGACCACCACGAGCAACTCAGTGGGCTATAAGCAGTCGCCCGTCCCTAATTTAGAGCCACTGGTTCCAGGGAAGGGAGAAAACCAGTGCCGTAAGACAAACACAACATCCATGCCTCACCAGGATTCGAACCCGGACCCATCTCGGACAAATGATCAGAAGCCATCGCTTAGACCGCTGCGCCACCGGGGCGGGGCGGGGCGGGGCGGGGCGGGGCGGCTTATAATTTTATTGACCTTTGACTCACAGCCAGTGAATGCCAACTTGCAAAAGTCGCCGGAAGAAATACACGCTGGTGCGCAAAACTTGAGGACGAAGTGTAAAAAGTAAAATTACGCCGTAAATAGCAGCCATGCACAAGCACAAATTAACTTAAGACCGTGTCCGGGAACAGGAGCAACAGCACATAATAATGGTGCATGATGTGTGGTTTGCGTGACGTGAAAACAAAATGCGCTCATGCAGTCCATCAGTACCAGTTGATAGGAATTTTTTTATTTGATTGAAAGTTTAACGACCACCGTGAGCAACTCAATGGGCTATAAGCAGTCGCCCGTCCCTAATTTAGGGTCACTGGTTCCAGGGAAGGGATAGCCAGTGCCGTAAGCGAAACACAACATCCATGCCTCACAGGGATTCGAACCCGGACCCCATTCGGACGAATGATCAGAGGCCATCGCCTTAGACCACTGCGCCACCGGGGCGGCTGAACGGAAATCATCGGACGGTGTGCACCAGTGTTACAGACGTTCGATTGTGTGCTAAAGACGACGAAGTTGTCCATCGAGCATATTTTAATGATTTTACTCGTGGTCGAATAACTGGGAGGCTCGAGGAGGAACGAACTGTGATAAGTGTGGCCCAAAGAGTTCGGTATCTCCCATAGCATAGCACAGTATTGCATGCGTGGTCGGCCTTCAGGATGACAGGTACAACTGTGCAAAAGACCGATGGTGGTCGTCCACCAAAAACTACCCCCAGTGAGGACCACTATCTGCTACTACAGGCCAAGAGGGATTGACACCAGACAGTAAGTAACCTTGCAAAACAGCTGAACATGAGCACAGGACGCACAATATCGCGGTTTAGAATGGCCAGGCGACTACACAAATGAGGGATGTTTGCCCGACGACCAGTACGCTGTGTTTCATTAACAAACTGCTCACCGGAGACACCGTTTACCGTGGCCCCGAGAACATAAGGACCGGACAGCAGGACAGTGCGGTACGGTATTCTTTACTGATGAGAGTAGATTTAGTCTCTCTAGCGATTCTGGACGTCAACTAATCTGGCGTGAGGTAGGCTCTCGGTACCGCCCCAAAAACATCATTGAAAGGGAATAGATATGGCGGCCTTGGTATTCTCGTATGGGGAAACATTCTGACCGAAGGATCTACGGAGCTTCAGATACTGGAAGTAGGTACTGTAACTGGTTCGCGCTAATGTAGTGAGGTAATCCTTCCCCATGTTAGTATGCTTTGAGGTGCCATTGGCCCACAATTCATGTTAATACACGATAACACCACACCCCATCGTAGGGTGGCTGTCGATGAGCTGTTGGAAAGTGAAGATATTGAGCAGATGTATTGGCCAACACGTTCCCCAAACTATTTATAAATCCCATAGAACACGTGTGGACTCTCTAGGAGACGCGTTGCGGCACGTCAAAGCACACCAGAAAATGCCCAACTAAAGACGGCTCTGACGGAAGAATGGGAGATGTTACCGCAACAACGTATCAACCTAGTGCAAAGTATGGGCAGACGATGCAAATCGCGCATCGACGTTAGTGGTGATCATATCTCCTACTGAGGACCTCTTCTCTTCGATATCGTCTTTAGCAGTGGTGCATCTATATCATGGCACCTAGTGCTGTGTAGCCAATTCTGAATAAAGTTCCACTGTATCCTTTAGTATCTGCAGTTGTGTCGGTGTTGTTTCCGTCATCATTTCGGTAAGTAATGGAGTTCACATATCCCTGTGCGACACTACAGGCAAAAACCTAGCTCGTCGTTAAGTTTTGCACACCAATGTAATGTGTCGTTAAGTTTTGCACACCAATGTAATGTGTCGTTAAGTCAGAACACGTTCGACAAGAAGAAACTAGATTTACATAAGAATACAGAAACTCAAAAGGAAGGTTAAATTAGAGGTATACCTCATAAATGTTACCATTGCACTTCCGAGATATCTTCTTGGTAACTCAGTCCAAGGCCTGGTTGTTCAGTAGATGTACTCTGTGTCTCCATCCCCCTATTCTCCGCCGCTCTCTTCAAGTCATAGTATGTCCTAGTATTGGTGTCTTGGAGTATTTGTGCCACAAAACTATTCCTTGGCCGTCCTCTTCCTCTCTTGCCTTGAATGTTTCCTTCCAAAACTTTCAGAATCGGGCCTCCATGGCTCAATATGTTGAATCCATAACATTCTTCTTCTCTTTAACATTTTGGTCAGATTCTTCCTGGGATCTCCCACACTCTCCAGGACCTCCTCATTAGCCTTTCTATCTAGCCAATTTATTCCCTCCATTCTTCTATAACTCCACATCTCAAATGCCTCCAGCCTCTTCACTTCCTTCTTGGTCGTTGTCCATGTCTCAGAGAGCTACTGGCCAAACATATGCTTTTAAAATTCTCTTCCTCAGTTTTAGATCTATATTTCTGGCAGTCAATAGTCTTTTCCAACCCCAGTTCATTCTAATTTCCTTTTCACACCTCGCATCTTCAGAAATAATTTGAGAGATATCCCTAGTCAAAATGTCGGATGCGATTCGACAACCTAGTGCCGCGTTGCGACAAGTCGCATAGCAGTTTCAATTCTCAATCTAGAAAATGTAATAATGCAGGTTTCTCTCTGTAGATTAAATCTGGCGGCAGCAAAGCTTCACAAGCCTGTAAAACTAGTAAGAGTTATCAGTCTTTATAGAGTCAGTACTTATAGGAAAGGAAGGGAACAAAGGGCTGTTAGGATAAGCACAACGTTCATGCTTTACCTTAGACTTGCACTCAAACTTTGTAGTACATAGAGACCAGAAGATCTCTCTCACTCGACCGTTGGGCGACTAAAGACACATTTAATCTTCATGTGGACTTTGCATATCCTTAGAAAATAAGAAATGCTGAGTTTTAGTTGAATTCAATGAGTTTATAATTTTCGTGAAGAATGTATATTGGCGGTCTCGTTGACCACATCAGTTCAAGTACTTCTGTCCTTTTTAATAATATTTTAGTTCTTTGATGATTATCATTTCGATATGTTTCATATTTACTGCAGAAAAATACTGATGAAATGTGGGTACAGTTTTTCTGCTGTTTAGAGGGAAAATGATTGTGTGTGTAACCTATTTTTATTCTATTTATGAGATTTGAGCTGAGTGCTACACTGAAGATTAATTCTGTATACATGTATATAGTATATAGAAAATCGCAGCACCAAATGTCTTCAAGAAGAGCACGCATATTGGTCAGTGCCGGCGTTACATGCGAGAATTCTTCTGAAACTGAACTGAGCTTCTCGATTTAGATTTATTTTCACTACAATTCTTCTCGAAAAACGCTGAGATCTAGTAAAAAAATTGAGTTTGTTAAAGATCATGGCATACAATATTCCAAAAGCTTCGCTGAGAGTTCTGGTGAAAAGAAATTTTGTTAGCAAATTTTCTGTCAACCGGATTATGTCAGCACGTGCAAGTTCAAAGTTACATTCGTTGTCATACATGCCTTCTTGAGCCGCTTATGAAGTGTCGCTGGTTTCGTCTTTTTGCCTGGATATCCACCGTCTTGGGTATACAATTCTAGTACTCGACACGCTCCAATAAATGTGTGTTTGTTTGTTTGTGTGTGTGTGTGAGAGAGAGAGGGGGGGAGGAAATAGGCATGATGATAATTATTCCGTCCCATCATTAAAGTACGAACAGTTTTATGACATGGATGTCAATGGCAAGAAATTCTCAGTAGATATGTGAACTTGATGACAAAATGCAGCGTAGTACAGGAACTTGCACTCATTATGCAACTGTGAATTCTGAATTGCACGCATAACTCATCATAATCTTCGTTTTTAGCACACGCCTTTTGTAAAAAACGATCGTGCTTATATAAGATAGTATAACTATGCTAGTTATCCGAATTTATTGGCGTGAAACTTTGATTTCATCTACGCCAATAAATTCGGATAACTAGCATAGTTATACTATACTGTCTTATGTATAGTTGGTGTATAGTTCCTTGCGTTATTATTTAGATCGTGCTTATGTTATCAATTTGTCCGTCCGTCCGTCTGTGGACACCCTATCACTCGAACTCGTCCGTCTGTGGACACCCTATCACTCGAACTATTAGTTCATCCGTCTGTGGACACCTTATCACTCGAACTATTAGTTCGTCCGTCTGTGGACACCTTATCACTCGAACTATTAGTTCGTCCGTCTGTGGACACCTTATCACTCGAACTATTAGTCCGTCCGATTTGAATTTTTTTTTTTCGTATTGGAAAGCTTGAAATGTGAAAATGACGAACCACGCATTTCGGGTTTTCTAATGCACAACTTCACCAATAGACGGCGTAAATGCAGATTATATCGAATTCAAAATACATTTTATTCCATACATTTGCTTCTAAACATCCGATTGAAAAGCTCTTTCCTTTCGGTGCCATTTATATCGAAGGACTACTCTAGGAACAGTCACTTTTTAAAGTAACGCGCAGATTTTCCGCTAGGGACGTAAAGATAAATTGCGTTTTCCTCGATATCTCTGTTTCTAAAAGTCCGATTTGAAAAATTCTTTTGCCCGCTCCGGTGGCGCAGTGCTCTAAGCGCTGGTTTATGACCATTATCCGAGATGGGCCCGAGTTCGAATCCCGATGAGGCATAGATATTGTGCTTATTTTACGACACTGGCTGTCTTCCTTCCCTGAAAACAGTGGTCTTAAATTAGGAAAGGAGCATTGCTTATAGCCATTTGAGTTGCTCACGGTGGTTGTTAAAGCCCCAATAAATAAATAAAAAAAATCTTCCTGCATCGGATACAGCACCTGATGGGAAATTTTTTGATTACAGTTTCTAATTTTTGGTAAAGAATGATTCGGCCACCGGGAGCGTAAGTGTTTATTCCTGCCTCTGATGTATTTGCAGCAAAATCTGAGCTTCTGAAAAGTCGACTGAAAAAATTGTTTCTTGGAACGGTACCGCTCACCTCGAGAAACCTTTCGAGAATACCTCCTGCTTAAAATAGTGCATAGTTTTTCCGCCAGGGGGCGTAGATGTATATCATATTTTTGTTAATATTTCTGCTTCCAAGAGTCAGATTTGAAAAATTCTTTCTTTGTTGGAGAGCGTTTTCAGTGCGAAATATTTCTCACATAATTAAAAATTTTCTTAACGCACAAGTCGGCCACTAGAGAGCGTAATCATCAATATCTGCGGACTAAAAACCCGATTGAAAATATTCTTTCGTGGTCAGATACTACTAAGTGCAAAAACTCTGTATTTTCTTTCCAAAATAATGCACACTTTTGCCGCTAGGTGCCGCAAATCTTTAAGCTCTCAATATCTCCGCTTCTAAATGTGCGATTTAAAAACTTCCTATAACAGCGGAAACCATTTACCTTGTGGAACACTAAGTTCATATTTGAGGAGTTTTGTAATTCACAGTTCTGTCGCTAGGTGATGCTTGTATACTTCTGCTTGCGCCAGTATCTCCGTTTCTAAACATCCTATTGAGAAATTTCTTTTTTTACTGTATGCCATTTGCTATAACGCAGATGGGGAGCATTATCCTTTTTAAATAATGCACAGTTTTCCCGCTAGGAGGCGTAAAGGTAAAAACATTTTTTATCGCTATCTCTACGTCCGGGAGACTTATTTGAAAAGCCCTTTTTCCTTAGCATAGTTTTTTTTTTTTTCATGAACAGCATTTTTCGCTTATTTTCAACTTTTTCATTATGCAAAATTCTTCTGCTAGAAAGCGTAGAGTTATATCATGCTTCCTCCTATATTTCTTCTTTTAATTGTTCGATTTGCAAAAAATTTTTTTGTCTCTACTATGAGAAACTTTTTTGTGCCCCATTTGTTAAGGCTGGTTTTTCTAGCGACGGGTTTTATACGCAGCGGAGAACGGAAAACCTACCCAATCACGTCGGGCTGTGCGTAACGTAATACGCTGGCGTTGGGTGTTTCCCTCCACGAGAAAGAAGACGACGGAATAAGCCAGTCGTGATCCAACAGTGTGAGGACATCGATTCGTGTAATAATGCAGTGTGTTTCAAAAAGTGCAAAAACGTGTGTTTCAAAAAGTGCAAAAACGTGTGTTTCAAAAAGTGTAAGAACGCGTGTTTCAAAGAAGCGACTATGTGTTTTATGGCTTATCAAGTACTTTGGAAGAAGTGGAAGAAAAGGAGGATTACATACTTGAAAGGTTCCACAAACGAAAACCAATTGGTGAGATGTATTTATGTCAGGAAAAAGAAGAAGTGTACAGAAAGTTTGATAGTAAACCATTTGCTGAATGATGAACTTAAGTTTAAAACATATTTGAGATTCACAGGGGAGCAGTTTAATTTCATTTTGACTCTTATTCAAGATAAAATAGCCTGTAATTCATATAATCGAATGAAGAAGCCAATAACACCTACAGAAAAAATTGCTCTTACTCTGAGGTAAGTAACTAGAGGCACATGCATTATAAAAACAAATATTTGTGTAATTGCGGATCTCTTTTTATTAAGTATGTATACACTAGAAATTTTGCTACATTAAAAAAATTATGTGAAATAGAGCAATGAATAATCCTGGAAAAGTCATTTTCGACGGTGTAAAATCCACAAAAAACACGCACTGAAATAGAATAAAAATTATTGCCAAAGTATTTATTTTTACTCATTACTGTTGCCGAGGACGTATACAAAAGAGTCTCTCAGGAAGTTGCTTTCTCGAGTTCAATACTGTTCCATAAAAATAGGATTTCCACAACATGTTCCATAAAATAGGATTTCCACCAACCAATTCTATCAACTGGTCATCATCGGAAGCTGAGAAAAGATCCAATGGCATTGTTAAAAATAATAGGTTATTAATAATCGAAGATAAACGAACTGTCTTAGTGAATGAATTATACTAGCGCACTGCGTGCTACGCAATTGACTGCTCTCAAAGCAGTCTCCTCATCACGCCGGGCGTCTCACGTCGGCGGAGAACCGGTTTCTTCCTTCTAGGAAAACAGTCTGGGTTCTTTCCATTGTACAATTAAATAAGAAGAAATAGTAATGCGCTTGACGTTTTTCCGTTCCCCACTACGTATAAAACCCGTCGCTAGGAAAAGCAGCCTTTAATGAGCCGCGGATGGCTTAGTGGTTAGTGTTTCAGACTATCGATGCTGGGTCCCCAGGTTCAAGACTGGGCTGATCTTTCAGAGATGGTATGATTTACTAACAATCACTGAATATCCGCCGTGCATCGGACGAGCACGTTAAGTGACGGCCCCCAGGCTGGACCCACTGGTTAAATGGGTATCCTTTCCTATACCCCACCTGATATTCTCTCACCCCTCTATGTGCAATATCGTACTTGTACGGTGGCGCCATCTACTGTACTCTAATCTCACTACAAACTGTTCTGTCAAAGTCGCTAGACTTGCTCTCATTCCTTCCGTTTCTGTGTCCTGCCCAAAAGGCGATCTCGCTGTAGGTGGCTGGGACTTAAACTCTACTACCTGTGGACGGAAGTCCTACAAGAAAATGACGCTGACTTCCCCCCCCCCACCAGCCTTTAATGTTCGTAACATACCCGCTAGTGGAAGTAAGTATGCAGCTCTTTCTATTTTGGGATGTTTTATCTATTGTATAAATCCGGTTGATTTTTTTACTTAACCGGTTCAATTTACGTTGAATAACTTTGATAGATTTTATTCGCGTCGGAAAGGATTCAAAAGACGTAGTCATTATAACCAAAATTTCGATGTCATCATTCTTGTTATATTACATATGCTTCATATTCTCCAATGAATAGACAGATTTTTGACCTATTAAATAAGAAGAAATAAGCTAACTATTTTCAAAGTAAGCTTATTTCTTCTCCAAAAGCATCCATCAAATATCGCACAGTTATAGCCACAGATCATATTTTTGTGACTAAGGTATACACAGTTTGTTCACAACATTGATTCCATAGCTCACACAAAACAAATCGTTGTTTAGAGAAAGCACTTTGACACTTTACTGGATAAATTCTGCTTATTTAACTTTCAAAATTTGAAATATGCAAAATACTGCGACGACCAGGAAGTGAAAGGCAATACAGATGCATTTTAGGTAGATTCTACACAAATCTTTATCACTGCTAAAAATTCCAACAGAAAGGCGCACATGCAACGATTTTTTTTTCACAAAATAATATCAGATAAAGCTCGACAAGCTTCGAGAGAACAAGTATACAGTTTTTTTAGGATTGCATCTTCATGAAGATTGAACTTGACGTCTGTTCATAAGTTTTGTACGACTTAATTTGAAGTTTTTGTGTGCAAATAAGTAATCGTTGTCTGTATATTATGTTTTATGGTAGTTTTAAGCATTTTGTACACAGAAATATAGTAATGGTAACTTTAGTGCCATTGTGTCATCTTTGTTTTCAGCCGATGTCTGAGAGAAGTTCGCTTACTATATCGATACACAGCAGACTAGAAGCACAGCTGGTGCACCCAAAATCATGATCACTTGGGAGATCTCTTCGAAGAAAGACCGTGAACGGATCAATCATGCAAATCACGATTCTATTGATTTCTCTAGCCCTTTACTCTTTGAAAATAGTCCACAGCAGAAAGAGTAATTAACACAGAGTTCGGAGTCCAATTAAAATGGGGAGAGAGCTACCTAGTCTTGCCCTGAAATAAGTACATTATTGGTTTCCAATATGGGAAACAGACGGATTGGGTAGTCAATCAAAAGTGTGCAGAATTTTGCAGGCAGATAACAGAAAAAAAACGAAACGTAACTCATTAATAATAAGGAACTATATGCCAACTATACTTAAAATAGTATAACTATACTAGCAATCCGAATTCCTTGGCGTTGAAAAATCAACCAGATAGCTTTTTCAAGGGAGGTAGACAGGTAACTGAATAATAGAACGCTATAACAATTTGAACACGGTGACTTGACTAGACAATAAATGAATTGTTACAAATGTGATTATTAATTTGAAGAAACGAGGAATCATGCTGGTTGGGCGCAGGAAACTTTGATTTCTATTGCACGTCAAGAAATTCGGATTACTATTATAGTTATACTATTTTAAGTATAGTTGGTGTATAGTTCCTTATTAATAATTACTTTTTGCATTCTCCGAGCAATGTGGAACACATTTAAATTATTCCGACAGCTAAGATTCAAACTACAAAAAGAACGGTCCCCACTTGGACTTTTTAACAGCTTATACGTATAAGACATTCCGCTTGATCCCAAAGTTCCTTAATTTACAGACTTCAGTAAAAGGATCATGCTGTAAGAAGGAAAAGGACAAATTTATTCGCCAGATCTTGTCAAGGATAGTGAACCTAAGAAGAAAGGACGTCATGTCTTGGGAAACCTAGTACTATACAATATATATGAAGTTGCATAAATTTTACGACCCGATTACCTTCAACAACCTAACCCACAGAGTGGATATGTTAGTCGAAAGACTCCAGTTTTCCCTTTCTCCCAGACACAGCAAGAAATTCGATTACTTTAAGTCTTCCCAGGCACCTAAACCTAAAGAGTTCACTATTCCCTTCGTCAGTATTTCTAACCGGACACTCTCCCTGGAAGAGTTCTGCCAAAGTTCTGCTTCCGATCGAAACCGAACCCCAAAAGTGTTGCTTCCGAGTTTGAGAGCATAATATCGCGAGTTCCAGAAGACGCCAAAAATTAACTGTGCCAACTGTGTTACTCTGAAATCGTGGTACACAGTCCAAAACGGACACTTAATAATTTTAAAATTCCGAGGATGATTTCGAATCTTAGAAATGACATCTCAATAGTGTTGACGCTAACGGCTAAATACGGCCAGATAGCAATTATAGATACAGCGGACTACAATAAGAAACTATAGAGGATTTTTTTTATCAGATTCTGAATCTACGGTCTTACGAACGAACCCTCTAAATTTTTGGATTGCACGGGTACAATGATCTGCAAGACCAACCGCTATTCCGGACGATCTCAGGAAAGCCGTCGAATTACCGCCTGGCCCTCAGATTCCAAAACTCTTCGGAAGACTTTAACACCACAAGCTCAGCAATCCATTGAGACCGATCGTGTCCTGGAGGCCCGCACCGACCTACCATTTAGAGAAAGCATTATCCAAATTACTGACTAGTCATCTACTTATATCGAACTTTATAATTACTTCTAACCCTAGATTTTATCACTAAAACCAAGGAACTCAATGCTCAAAAACACTATATTGTCGGCAGTTTTGACGTGGTTTCCCTTTACCCATCGCGGTCCCCGTGCCTGAAACCACCAGAACGTTGAAAGAGGCTATATCTAATTCATCACTTTATTCGCAGGTGTCTTTTGCCTCAGCATCTTCAAATTAAAGGACTTGGTCTCAAATTCCAGCTACTTCAGTTTCAAAGGACAAATTTATAAACAAGCAAATGGCGCTTCGATGGGATCCTCACTTTCAGCCGTCCCCGCGGAAGCAATACTACACCCAGTTGAGCAATATGTATTCACCAACATCACTCAAAGGCCTACCATCTGGCTGCAATATGCGGACCACGTGTTTTTCATAAAGCCTCACAGAAAGGAAACTTTCCCATTTTCCCTCGATAAAGTCAATTATATACACACTAAAATCAATTTCACTATGGAGCTTGAACACAATGGTACGTTACTTTATTTTGACATCTTAGGGAGCAAATCGCCTGACAACCGCCTTCGTACAGAAGTCTATTATAAACCCACGTCCGTCCCCAACCTGATACTCCACAGTTCATTCTGCCTTAATGATTTCAAGACAGCCCTCTCCCGTTCTCGAATTAGAAAAGCCTTTGCCGTCTTCTCCAACGTTCGTTCTAGAGAGTGCGAACTAAAAAACATCGTCGAATTGTCCACTGAGGCGGGATACACTTCGAACCAGATGCATAACTTTATCAAAAGAGGCAGAATCAGCAGTGCTAATCTTTCTGAGCCACAACTTCGCTACCTGGGCTGTATTCCCTACGTACCAAATGTTTCCTATCAACACAAAAACGCGTTCAGGAGGATGAACTTCGGTGTCGGCATAAGGTCTCATACATCTTTACATACGATGCTTAAGAGAAATATTGACAAGCCCCCTTTTCTCAATAAGGCGGGTGTTTATACCATTCACTACAATATCCGGATGGCTCCAGGCGATACTTCATCGGAGTGACCAAACGTTCGTTTAGAATTAGAATCAAAAGAACATAAAAGAGATACAAAGAACGGAAAAATAACCACTGCCCTATCCAGAGAAGCCAAGTTCAAGCTTGCTGATCCTATGTGGAATGATAAGGAAATTAGTTTCTTATTCCGCACCCAAATCTAATGCCATTAGCAAAACCCTAGATATCATAACCAACATCGAGACTGGCAATGAAAAGCTTCTCTTTAGAGTTGCCACGCATTTGGAATCAATTCTTCATATAATGCTGAGTCTTCTTCCACAGCACCACGTACCCAGCCAACATGACTCCTCGTTTTTTCGAATGAATAACTAACATTTGCACCTGTTCATTTATTGTCTAGACACACACACACACACACACACACACACACGTCACCGCGTTCAAATTGTTGAAGTGTTCTATTATTCAATTTGCTGTCTACCTTCCTTGAAAAAGCCATCTAGTTGATGTGTGAAAGCTTGGAAACTTTGATTTCCATTCTAAGCCAAGAAATTCGGATTGCTAGTACAGTTATACTATTTTAAGAAACGTAACTCCTCCTACAAATTGTTAAGTAGTTCCTTTATCTCCCCTTTGTGTTACAACTACTGACAAGCGGGATGAAGTTGGTTAAGAGCAAGGGTTGTTTACATCCTACTGAACGCATGGAAATTTAAACAGTATAATTTACAGACCAATAAAAAGTTCAAGGATCCTTTAACGTCATACTAAAAAAAAATGGACATCTTCAACGAGTGGCCTCGAAATACGTACAGAAAGTATAGGAAAGGTGTGTCAGTTGGCCAGTAGAAAGCCCGGAGAAGGCAAAAAACCTGTTTGAGTTTGAAAGGGTGAACGATTATCGGCAAGAGGAGAGCTGGGGCTTGCATCTCAGCAACTGCAGGCATTCCTGGCTGTTATAGGGCCGTAGTAATGAAGACGTTGTGGAACGCTTCGAAGTGGGACACGTATCCATTCAACGTGCTAGAAAGAAGAAACCACCAGTAGTTGAGAGTCAAGGTAAAGGGCGGTTAGCATATGCTTATCCGAGACAGCAGGCTGCTCACAGTCATTCAATTTACGTCAGATTACAACCAAAGCTCTGAGACGTATATTCTAAATTAACTTTCCTTTTTAGTTTCTTTCCCTATGTAAATCTTGAGTTTTTTCTCAGTTATACTTCACACTTAACGTGATATCTTTTCTCTCAAACGAAAACCGTTGGCAACACAATTGAGGTTGAATGAACGGGACGTATGCCTGTTATGAGATGAGAGATATAAACTACGATACTACAGTTGCTTGTGGTTGTGGAGCTTGGTGGAATGTTGGTGGTTGATTTGTGTTATGTGATCTCTATACTATCGTGAAGTGCTATATCTGTGCAGGAGAAATAAAGCATCATTTCCGTAAGTTTGACTTCTGTATAAATGTTTCGTCTGACCGTTAAGGTTTAATTTAGGAACTATTTCATCGTATGGTTATGTTTTTAAAAATAACGTAGAAGTACGAAAAGACATTTACGTTATAGCTCGCAGAGGAACATTTCTGAGCACACAATCGAACGAACGCTCTTGCAGATTAAATTAAGGAGACAGTGCAGTCACCGACAGCTCCTCCTGTAGAGAAGGCTGTTGCTGATTGGTTTAAGGAGGAGGCAGTGACAGTCATTAACAGCTCGTCCCTCATGAGCCACGGGATCTCAGTCACTGAATATAACACAACTAGATAAGATCTCCTAGTCCGAAGAGTTCAGGTTCTAACTACAACATGATGATGATGATGAGCGGGTCCGTGTTCGACTCGGCCAGACTTAACAATCTGAAAGAAACAGGGAGGAGGTGTCAGTATCTTGGCACAGGAATTGTTCTCATGAACATCACTGGGCTCCCTCATTCCAGTTGAACACACTAGCACCGCTAGACCATACCATTGTTTGGGCCCAAGTACTGCCCTACATTGTGACCGTGAACCCGATGGCACCAGTCTCTTTCAGAAACACAGCACCCTGTTTAGCAAGGGCCAAGTTGTGCTGTAATTATTCGAGGATCAAGTCCAAATATTTCGTATGTCCCCCTCTGGCAGTAGAATGACCTCGACTACAACCCCATCAGGTATTTGTGAGAGGTAAAGGACCACAGCATTCTCCGGGAAATGCCAGTGTCTCGTTGCATCGCTTAACTCCTGGACGACATTCTGTCGGTTATTAACTGTGATACGTGTTTATGTATGTTACTGCAGAGATGACAGCGGGAAAGGAATTGTTTTGCAGTAGCTTTCGTAAAACTCGGCCGCTATGTGAACATTTCTGCTCGGGGATCAAAAAATATTTTGGACACTATTTGGTTCAGGTACATCTACCGCTTAAAGGGTTAACACAAGAATCGAACATAGAGATCATTGAAAAATATTACAGATTGCAAGGCGAGAGTAGTAATGTGAATATGCACTAATGTTAATCTGTATATAATTTATGGCTACAAAACTTGTGATGTTGAGATAGAATAAAATAACAACGTTTATTCACAATTAAATGTTTATTTAACATCGACTATAGTTTCGCAGAGCGTCTGGCTCAGCATCATCTGGAAAAATGGAGCGTAAATATTCAAATCGTTGTAACATCAGAGTTCTGACGGTCGCGGATTTTGGTGAGTTTTATCTTTTTTTTTATTGAAGGTTTAACGCCCACCGTGAGCAACTCAATGGGCTACAAGCAGTCACCCTTCCCTAATTTAGGGTCACTAGTTCCAGAGAAGGGAGAGAACCAGTGCCGTAAGACAAACACGACATCAATGTTTCACGGGGATTCGAACCCGGACCCTTCTCGGACGATATTTTTTTTTTTTTTTTTTTTTTTTTTTTTTTTTGATTGGAGGTTTAACGACCACCGTGAGCAACTCAATGGGCTATAAGCAGTCGCCTGTCCCTAATTTAGGGTCACTGGTTCCAGGGAAGGGAGGGAGCCAGTGCCGTAAGACAAACACAACATCCATGCCTGACCGGGATTCGAACCCAGACCCCTTACGGACGAATGATCAGAGGCCAGCGCCTTAGACCACTGCGCCACCGGGGCGGCGGGGGGGGGGGACGGGGACGATATTTGGAGGTTTAACGATCACCGTGAGCAACTCAATGGGGGCTATAAAGCAGTCGCCCGTTCCTAATTTAAGGTCACCGACTCCAGGGAAGAGAGAGAGCCAGTGCCGTAAGACAAACACAACATCCATGCCTCAGCAGGATTCGAACCCGGGCCCATCATGGACGAATGGTCACCAGCCAGCGCTTAGATTCCTGCGCCACTGCGGGGCGCCAGAGTTGTTTCCACGCGCTTAAAAGAAATGGAGTAGACGTCATAACGTTGAAAAGCCGTGAAGAGTTGTGGTATATGTGGAAAACCTCTAATATATTAAACTTGATAGTCGAATCAGGTTTATCAATAAGCGTAGCGTTTTCAACAAAAATGTATGGTTATTTTCGTGAAAATGTTGGGCTACAGAAGACTTCTTCAGTTCACAGTTCCGTACGTAAGTCTTGTGTTCCTTCACGAGAAACACAATACTTACGTAGAAGAGAATGTTAATCGTCCTTCTATCAGGAACTCGGTTAAAGAAACACCAATGTACAGTCAGAATATCTTTGAATATCACAGCAACTGTGAGTTCCAAAATATTGTCCTGTCACATGTAATTATCACGAAGTGAATGCCAAGTAGTTGCATCGATTTAATGCTGATTTTGCTTTTACCATGTTGTTCTTAACCAATTTTCATGAGATTTTACCTAAGAGCGTACCTCTAATACGCTGAAAAGGAGCTCATACAGTTATTTCTATAAGAGAAAATCTCCAATTGATCGGGGTTTTTTTTGATATTGCAGAAAACATATGCTGCACAACACTGGACTCGAAACAACGGAATGGGCAAATTATTACACAGTCGTATCAGAACAATATGACCACCTACCGAATAATGGGAATAACCACCCTTGGCCCGCATGACAGTGGCGAGACGGCGTGACATGGACGCAATGAGGCACTGGGAGGTTGTTTGAGGTACACGTGCCCATTCGGACAGCAGCAAAGTAAGGAGGTCCCGGAGATGACGTGGTTGTGGGTCCGCACATCGAACCTGTCGATCCAAATAGTCCCACAAATGCTCTATGGGATTGAGGTCGGGCGATTTCGCCGGCCAAGGGAGAACGGAGACATCGCTGTCGTGTTCCTTGAACCAGTCACGCACCCTCTTAGCGACGTGGGACGGCGCATTGTCCTGTTGGTAGACACCATCATCACCAGGGTAAACGTCCAACATGAAGGAATGTGTGTGGTCAAAGAGGATGGACATCCGTTCAGGAACCCATTGAGTGCTACCAACAGTCCCAGATCACACCAGGTCAAACCACCGCCGGCCTGTACTTTACCGAGACGCGTGTCCGGATGTTGGTTCTCGTGTGTCCGACACCGCCAGTCACTTCTGTGGAGTAGAAACCTCGATTCGTCGGAGAAGGATGACGGCAGTCCCATGTGAGCTGCAGGCGTCGTTGACGATCGACCTGGGTTAACATGGGCACCTTGAACCAGAGTCGACTCCGGAGACTCATGCGTAACAGGGGTTGCTCTACAGTTATCGGAACACATTTCTGGGTGCCCCAGCGTTCATTTGCTCGGTCAATTGCTGGACTGTTGCGCGTCGATTGCCCTTGACCAGTCGACGGAGGCGACGTTCTCCTCTGGGGTCGATGACCTTTAGACTCCACAGTTATGACGTCGGGAGGTACTCGATGTGCCAGCGGTTCATTTTTGGTACACCCTTACTAGAGCACCTCGCGAACAGCCCACTTAGTCTGCTGTTTCTGAGATGCTTCCACCCTTGGCGCAGTAGCCGATGACGATTCCTTTTCGAACGTCCGTCAAATCCCTACCTCTGCCCATTGATCTGACGTTACGCACTATGGCTCACCTGTCCTGGACGGCCGCTCATATCACCGCATAGTCGACCTTGTAACGTGCACTCTGCGACGCGCTTGGGTGGATACACCGTGATTCCGGGGATGGTCATATTGTTGTGATACGACCGTGTATATACACTACTTAATAACCTTGCTCCACCTTCTGCCCCACAACAGCAGCCTGACGCCAGTCGTGAAGCATCCACAGTCGCCTGTGGTGGTTGGCTGCTTCGAACAATCTTCCGTATTCGTCCCAGAAATTTACAATCGGGCTGAGATCCGATGATCGACGGGGCCACTCAATATGGTAAACTCACTTGAATGCCCCTGGAGCCAATTGAGGCCACTCATGCAGTGTGGCGTTGTTTTGTTGCAAGATGGAGTCATAATGCTGAAAAAGAATCGTTACGAACGAGTGTGGATGGCCGACGAGATGTTCAAATAATTAACCGTACATGTATTCTATCGCGTATATTATCGGAAAACATGAATTTAACAAATGTTTAAATCCATGTTACTCAAAAACCCTGCCCACCCGAGAAATTTGGGAAACAGATTTGAAATCAGAGCAGATAGTACTATAAGAGGCACCCTATCAGATCAGTTTAACATGAGAAAAGTAAAATTTTGTCCATCAGTGTTATCTAATCGTCGACTCCTCCTTTTAAGAAGAGTATCCACATTTTTTTTACCATCTGACTAGATGCTAATTGTGGCAGACACGTACGGATAAACTTGGAAGTTCCTATATGCCGTTCAGAATGAGAATACAACTGAGAAGTAACATAATTTACGTAAGACAAAGGAACCAAAAAAGGAAAAGACACTGAATGGACAAATAATGTACACATACCTAATAACGTGTTGCTTCACCTTTTGCAGCCAGACGTCTTGGTAAATACTCAATGAGATATATCTTACGACTACCATACTTGTGATGTTGATGAAGTCACAATGATTTACAACGGCCATTCCATCAAAACTGAGAGCAAAATCACAGAAAATGAAGAAATATAGGTACAGCAAAATGTATGTTATTCTTTCTCAAAGTATCTTCCTTCGGATGATATGCAACGGTCCTATCGTTCAGTCTACTTTTCAATGTGTCGAAGGCATTTTGTGGAAGCTGCTTTAGCGACCCCTGTACAGCTTGAATAACGTCAGCATCTGTGCTGAATGTTGCTCCACTGAACTTCTCCTTCATTGTTGGAAACAACCAGGAATCGCACGGGGCTAGGTTAGGACTGTAAGTAGGCTGTGGCATGATTTCAATACTGCGTTTCATAAGAAACTATTGAACACATGCAGCTACATGTGTGCGGGCGTTGTCATGGTGTAGGCTCCACTTGCCCACCAGTTCCGTCGCTTAACACGTTCGCTGCCGCCGTACTATATCCGCGGCAAGCACGCGGTGCCGGTATGAAACCCGTGCAAATCTCCCACGACGCCACAAGGCGTCACCACGATTGAGCTTTTATGCGTTTGGACCAACCAGCCGTGTGTTCGCATCTCATAGCTTTGCATGACTTACCAATTCTAAAATACGAGAAAATTTATCCATAATTGATATTCATAATTATAATTCTGCCAGCAATAAAATATTATTCCGATACTGAAGTAGACATTTACTGGATACATATTTCGAACATTGGTGCATGTAAAACAAGAAATAATACTTACAAATGCCAAAGAATTCTATAAAATAGTGCCATGATGCATAACTGGATAAATACAAAATCCATACATTTTGATTTGGGTAGGGTAAAAATCCCACACACAGAAACATGCATTTCGATTTGGAACATACATTTTTTAGCAAAATAGGAAGACAAAATATTTCCTTATCTACGATGATACAATTCGAAGCATGGCTGAAAGCACAGTGCAGGGTTTTCTGGGCACCGGGCGCAGTAATAGAGAGTGTCCCTGCGAATTCATTTGGCAGAGCACATTTTGCATCGTCTCCTCAAAAAACGTCCCTTTTTGTTTTGTTTTCTTTTTTTGACTAGAAAATGGCCACATACTTTTAATGATTTAGATGTCTTTGCTCGGGAATTTGATGGGTCTTGATTCAGAAGTTGACGTACAATTGATAGCCTAAAATCGTAGAGGCTTATCTTCTTCCCTGAGAATTTATTATACAAGTTCTGGGAACTGATTATCATCATATGAAATATATGTATTCCTAGCTTCTTGTACCATCTTATGGTTTTCCTTTCACAAGGATAGTACGCTAGCATTTGATCTTGACAATCTACCCCTGACAAATTTATTATAGTTGATAATAGCCTTTGGTTTTTCTTTTATCTGTCCCTTTTTATTTACAGTTTGAACTAAATCGTCCTCAAACTCCGTGGTAATGAAGAGAACATCGCTTTTATCTTTCCATTTGCACACTGCAACAACATTGGAATATTGGCATTTCCGTTCCCTCTTCAAAAGTTTAGCTTTCGTGACATCCTTAGGAAGATCTCGTCGGTCTGCACAGAGAGTTCCAGTGCAATAAGTGTCATTGTTCAACAATTGCAATGCAAGATTGTAACTATTATAAAAATTATCCATATAAACAGCATGACCAACATTTAGCTTCCCTTCCATCAATTTTAAAACTACATTAGCAGCATGACCTAACCAAGGGAGTCCAGTTGCCCTGTGTAAACCAAAGCTTTTAGAATCATACTATTTGGTTCCGTTAGCATATAAAGTTTCACCCCATATTTATGACGTTTTCCTTTCATGTACTGTTTGAAAATCAAACGACCTCTCCATAAAACCATTGATTCATCAATCGTAAGTTCTTTTCCAGGGTAGTATATGCTCTCTATGGTATCATTAAATAAATCCAGTAAAGGCACTATTTTTGCAAGGCGGTTGGTTGTAATCGCTTCGCCAGGTTGAGGATTTCTTGCAAAATGAAGGCAGCGCATGATCAGAAGGAAACTATTCCTGCTCATATTTGAAGAAAAGCAGTCCATTTCGAATAATGGATGTTTTCCAGTAATCTTGGAGATGGAGCATTTGTACAATGCCCATATGAAACAGAAGGCCCAGAAAAACTTTCATCTCATCTACCGACACATCCTTCCATTCATTTATTCGTGAACCTTCAGTAAGTCCCGAGATAAATACTTCTACAGCATATGCATTACTTTCCCTAACTAATAGATCGTAAAATTCCTCATTTGCTAAAAGATTAAAAAATCGATTGGCTCAGTTCCTATCATATTAATTTTCAGTCCTGGTATACCAGTGAACGGAATTCTTCTCATGATGTCGGGATCATCACACAAATGTGTAGCCAAAATCCGTTGAGGCGGAGTACACAGTGTGGCAAAACTATAAAATGAAATAGAAACAAGAAATTATAATTTGTTTTGGTTTGTTATTCAAAATAAGTCCCTCCGGCTTCAATACACTTGTTACAGCGATTTAATAATGATTCGAATGCCTGTTCCAGTTCACTTTGCGGAATTGCCTCCAAAGCACGCGCCGAAGCTGTTTGTATGGTAGAAATATCATCAAAATAACACCCTTTTAACGTCATTTTAAGTTTTGGGAACAAAGAAAAGTCGCGGGGTACTAAATCAGGCGAATACAGTGGATGATTCAATACACAGATGTTATTTTTCGCCAAAAATCCACGAACAAGAAGTGAGGTGTGACTGGGTGCATTATCGTGCAACAAACACCAACTGTTTTCATCCCAATATTCTGGACGAATGCGACGAATTCTGCCCATCAAATGCCTCAATAAATAAAACTAACCAGTAATTGTTTGTCCACTTGGAACAAATTCTTTGTGGATAATACCCTTACTATCGAAGAATGTAATGAGCATTGTTTTTTTTTTTGATTGGAGGTTTAACGACCACCGTGAGCAACTCAATGGGCTATAAGCAGTCACCCGTCCCTAATTTAGGGTCACTGGTTCCAGGGAAGGGAGAGAGCCAGTGCCGTAAGACAAACACAACATCCATGCCTCACCGGGATTCGAACCCGGACCCCTTACGGACGAATGATCAGAGGCCATCGCTTAGACCACTGCGCCACCGGGGCGGCAGCATTATTTTGATTTTCGATGGAACTTTTCTTGTTTTTTTGGCTTGTGGCGAGTTTCTTGACTTCCATTCCGCACTTTGTCGCTTTGTTTTAAGATCATATTGAAAACACCATGTTTCATCACCTGTAACAATCGATTTTAAGAAGTTTGGGTCATTTTCAGCGGCTGAAACGATGTCTCTGCAATGTGCACTTCTCCTTGATTTTTGTTTATTGGTTAATGTGTGTGGAACAGATTTAGCACAGACTTTTGTTTTGCCGAAATCTTCATGCAGGATGGTTCGAATCGTTTCTTTGTTGACGTTTAAAGACTCTTCCATCGTTCTTAGTGACGCACATCGATTGTTTGCCACGAAATCACGCACCTTTTCAATAATCTCAGGTGTCCTAGATGAACTTGCTTTTCCGGTAAGCTTATCATTTTCTAGCGTCTCTCTTCCGTCCAAAAAACGTTTGTGCCACAGGAAAACATTTGATATACTTAAACAAAACTCACCGTAAACTTGTTTCATCATTTGGTACGTTTCCGAGGCACTTTTGCCAAGTTTTGCGTTAAATTTAATAACAGCCCTTTGTTCCATCTTACGAAGTCAACATGAAAAAAATTTTACTTCTCTAATGAATGGCCGTTTCGTTTGAGTTACTTTAACAACTGCGCAGTACTTTTGGCAGAAAGCAAGCAGATGGTTACGGTTTATAACGCATTTGCGATTACACTGGTGGCGCCACCGTAGGCTGAAATCTAGCGTCAGTCTTACAAATTCTTTGACGCACTGTGTATGAGAAAGAGCGCGGCATTCTTCATTCTCACTTTCACTGCTGGTTGTACTACAGCTAGAAAAAGAATACGTTTCTGTACTTGACAGATTATCGGCATCATACTCCTATTTTCATGGAAGAATGTGCCCGCCGAGGAACTTTTGGTTGAGAGGGACCGGCGATAGCGCGTCCGAATATATATCCATTGTTTCCGCAAAACTAAGTATTGAAGTGAATATGGGTTTCTTTGAAATCTCTTTAGCCTCCTCAATAAGCCTCCCTGTGGCGTATAAACTCTAAGTAGCAAATGCTTTTTATTGCCACTCAAGCATTTATTTATTGATAGTTGCCTTCATCGCAAAACCAGTGACGTTCAAAGGAAAATAAACATTGCAGTGAAAATCGCGCGCTGTGTTAAGTCTATGGGAAGTCAACTTACTTTCCATTCCCTAAACCATGTGGAAAAAAATCCGCTATCCCAAAACCGTGATCACTTTTAGACAGTTGGAGACTCATCCTCAGTGCCAGTAACAAAATAGATAACTAACTCTCTTCAAGTGCCGAAGGTTTTAGGAAGCGAAATATGAAGGCATAATTACGACGCCGTTCGGCGTCGTCGGCACCTGGGCTAAGTAACGCGTGGCGGTGAAAGTGTTAATCGGTACGTGGCGTCGCAGACGCTTCAAGACTGAAATGTCATACTCAACATAGACGGTAATTTGTTTAGGAACAGCATGCTGGTACACTACACCTTTCTGATCAAAGAAAACTGTCATTATCAGCTGATTTGGTTTTGCGGACTTCTTTCGGAGGAGGCCAGCCTGTGTGGTACCCAGACACTCGTTGCGCCCTTCGTGAGGGGGACGAAATAGTGTATCCATGTTTCGTCGGCAGTTATTACTGTGTTTAGAAAGTTTGGATCCTTTGCAATTAGTTCTTTCCACTCATGGCACACCTGAACTCTGGCTAACAATTGTTCTCTCGTCAGATGATGAGGTACCCATCTGGAAAATACACGATGCAGCAGTAATTTGTTGCGTAGAGTGCGGAATGCCAACGTTTTTAAAATACTAGTTGACGACTATGTCTTCACACGTCATTCGTCGATCATCTTGCACGATTGTCCAAACAGTGTTAACAATACGCTCCGTAACAACACTTTCAGGTGGACCAGGCCAAGGAGCGAGTTCTGCCAACAAACGCCCTTTTTTGAAATCATGGTGCCATCTAAAAATCTCTGACTCACCCTAACATTTATCTTTGTAAACTTCAGTAAAAGGATCAAAAAATTTTACTTCTCTAATGAATGGCCGTTTCGTTTGAGTTACTTTAACAACTGCGCAGTACTTTTGGCAGAAAGCAAGCAGATGGTTACGGTTTATAACGCATTTGCGATTACACTGGTGGCGCCACCGTAGGCTGAAATCTAGCGTCAGTCTTACAAATTCTTTGACGCACTGTGTATGAGAAAGAGCGCGGCATTCTTCATTCTCACTTTCACTGCTGGTTGTACTACAGCTAGAAAAGAATACGTTTCTGTACTTGACAGATTATCGGCATCATACTCCTATTTTCATGGAAGAATGTGCCCGCCGAGGAACTTTTGGTTGAGAGGGACCGGCGATAGCGCGTCCGAATATATATCCATTGTTTCCGCAAAACTAAGTATTGAAGTGAATATGGGTTTCTTTGAAATCTCTTTAGCCTCCTCAATAAGCCTCCCTGTGGCGTATAAACTCTAAGTAGCAAATGCTTTTTATTGCCACTCAAGCATTTATTTATTGATAGTTGCCTTCATCGCAAAACCAGTGACGTTCAAAGGAAAATAAACATTGCAGTGAAAATCGCGCGCTGTGTTAAGTCTATGGGAAGTCAACTTACTTTCCATTCCCTAAACCATGTGGAAAAAAAAATCCGCTATCCCAAAACCGTGATCACTTTTAGACAGTTGGAGACTCATCCTCAGTGCCAGTAACAAAATAGATAACTAACTCTCTTCAAGTGCCGAAGGTTTTAGGAAGCGAAATATGAAGGCATAATTACGACGCCGTTCGGCGTCGTCGGCACCTGGGCTAAGTAACGCGTGGCGGTGAAAGTGTTAATCGGTACGTGGCGTCGCAGACGCTTCAAGACTGAAATGTCATACTCAACATAGACGGTAATTTGTTTAGGAACAGCATGCTGGTACACTACACCTTTCTGATCAAAGAAAACTGTCATTATCAGCTGATTTGGTTTTGCGGACTTCTTTCGGAGGAGGCCAGCCTGTGTGGTACCCAGACACTCGTTGCGCCCTTCGTGAGGGGGACGAAATAGTGTATCCATGTTTCGTCGGCAGTTATTACTGTGTTTAGAAAGTTTGGATCCTTTGCAATTAGTTCTTTCCACTCATGGCACACCTGAACTCTGGCTAACAATTGTTCTCTCGTCAGATGATGAGGTACCCATCTGGAAAATACACGATGCAGCAGTAATTTGTTGCGTAGAGTGCGGAATGCCAACGTTTTTAAAATACTAGTTGACGACTATGTCTTCACACGTCATTCGTCGATCATCTTGCACGATTGTCCAAACAGTGTTAACAATACGCTCCGTAACAACACTTTCAGGTGGACCAGGCCAAGGAGCGAGTTCTGCCAACAAACGCCCTTTTTTGAAATCATGGTGCCATCTAAAAATCTCTGACTCACCCTAACATTTATCTTTGTAAACTTCTTTCATTAAATCAACTGTTTCTGGAGCCGTTTTACCCAAAACGATAGCAAAAGTTTATTGCACAACGCATTTCACTTCTTAACTCTGAATCACTCACCTCCATAGCTGTATGCGAAATGTAGACTTACCTTAAACAACTGCGTAATAACAAATCCAGAATTGTCTGCCACGGCTAATAACTATTGCCATAGATACTTCTTTAATTCAGTTAGTTGTTTGCTTGATTATTTTTCTCCTTCGCACTGTTGCCAACTAAAAAAAATACTCTCAGTTTTTGTGGAACGGCCTTTGTTGATGTTTACGCTCCATTTGTCCTAATGAAGCAGAGTTAAACTCTCTGCGAAAGTATAATAAATTTTAAAAGAAAATATTTAATTGCGAATAAACGTTGCTGTTTTGAAGATGACAATCCGATTTTTGGTGTTAATGTGACAAGGATGGTAAGTCAGACAATAACCGAAAACTTGAAAATTTCTTCATCCTGGAGCGGGACAAGATTTCAGATATCATCTGACTTACCATCCTAGTCACATTTACACTAAAAATCGGATTGTCATCTTCAAAATTTGTATTATATGGTGTAATCCCGTATTTCTTTCATGAAACGTTGCTGTTTTATTCTAACTCAATGAGGTGTTGAAAACACGGAGTGCGCAACACCGCCCGTGAAGATACGACCGCCTATCGTGGAGCATTCACATTAGCTGGCGGGGTTTGACGAGCTCGAACAGATATTTCCAATTCTCCCCAGCAATGGGGTTGAGGTCGGCAATCGAGGCGGCCACTCGAGTGTGATAAACTCACTTGATTGTTCCTGGAGCTAGTTGATCGCCATTTGGGAAGTATGCCATGCGGCACTGTCCTATTGTAAGATGACGTCACGGTGCAGAAAGATCATCATTACAAAAGGGTGCAGATGATCAGCAAGGATGTTCACGTATCTTGTGCCGGAAGTCTCGATATACACGAAAAGCTCCGAGGAAGTCCATGTAAACGTACCCCAAACTATTATAACGCCTCCATC
Source organism: Macrothele yani (assembly GCA_039090855.1). NCBI lineage: Eukaryota > Metazoa > Arthropoda > Arachnida > Araneae > Macrothelidae > Macrothele > Macrothele yani. The sequence goes on along the minus strand of CM077023.1, from coordinate 18,230,457 downwards.
TGCCTGCATGACCCCAACTTGTCAAGCCGGGTCCATCGCTTCGTGTGGTTTGCGCCCCACACACGCTCCCATCGGTGTGATAAAGTTGAAAATGTTATTCGTCAGACCAGATGACGTGTTTCCAGTCCTCCGCAGTCCAGTTGCGATAGATCTTTACAAACTGCAGCCTAATCTTTCGGTGCTCTTCATTCAACAAGGGAAAACGATGTGGAAGTCGACTGCAATGGCATATGCTTTCCACGGTAGGACGGATAGTTTTTGTGCATAAGGTTGTAGATTCACCTTCATTAAACTACGACGTTATCTACTCCTTGGTAGCCATGCGATTCCTTGTAATGTAGCGGGACAGCGTGCTCTCGTCTTGAGGGTTCATTGTACATTTACTGCCAAGTTCCGTGCAGTCTTGGTATACACATCGACGGTCTGACGTGGAAATACAAATAGTTCAGCAGTTACGGGCATTGAAAAAACTGCCTTCCTCTCTTCTATTATCTGTCCATGGTCAAACTCACTCACGTACGTCGCTGCCTTTACCCATGATTACTTTTTCGTGACTAGTTTTCAATGCGTACCGACCTACTTTATTTATAGGCATTGCCAGCTTCAGCGTCCCAGTATTTTTTTATCGGGGTGTATATACAGCGGGTGGACAAAATAATGTGAACACCTAGGAAAAGAAGGTTTTACGTACCCAATAGGGTGTGGGACCACCTTTGGCATTCAAAACCGCCTGAATCTTCCTTGAAATGGACACATACAAATCCTGGATGGTACACCGTTCTTCCCGAAGAAACTGCTCCTGGTCCTTGAGAGATGCAGGAGAAGGATAACGGGATCTTACTCTGTTTTCCAACAGAGACCACAGTGGCTCAATGATGTTTAAGTCTGGTGATTGGGGAGGCGAAGGTAGGTGTGAAAATTCGTCATCATGTTCCTCAAACCATGATTGGACATTCCGAATTCTGTGAATTGGGGCGTTATCATCTTGATAGATGGCATCTCCTGCAGGAAACAATGCCTGAGCCATTGGATGGACTTGGTCGGCCAAAATGGCTTCACACGCCCTGCCAGACATCCGTCCGTTCAAGGTGATCAAGGGACCTGCTGAAAGCCACAATATGACCGTCCAGAGTATGGCAGGACCACCACCAGGCTGCACTATTGGGAGAAGACAGTCTGAATTGTAAGCTTCTGAAGGTGTCCTCCACACGCAAACAAGTCCTGCGGTGGCGAACAGTGTGAATGTGGATTTATTCGATCCCATAACACGCTTCCATGCACCGGCACTCCCCGTTGTACGCTTCTGGAATTATTGCCGTCGCCCGGGTCACCAGAGGTTTTGCAATAGCAGCTCTACCATGAATATCTTGTTCATGCAGTTTCCTGCGCACTGCTTTCGCTGATACTGGGGTCTGGAGATGAAGATTGAGCTCCGCACTAATTTTTGGCTCTGTGGTCGTCTTATTACAGGCAAGAATCCTCATTAATGCTCTCCTGTCCCTATCAGTCAGGGTCGTTTTCCTGCCGCTCTTGTGTTTCGCAGGCGAGGTTTTGCACGAACACTGTATGCTATCATGACACGCTAGACACAGTAGCTCTCGATACCCCCACTACCCTGGCGACTGTTGTCATGGTGGCATCATCTAGACGGCCACCAACAATAAGCCTCCTTTCGAAGTCCGTTAGGTCGCTCATTTGGTAGTCACCCTGAAGGAAAGTTTGCAACACTACACTTTAAATGCACTTAAACAGGATCTTGAGGTTCTGAACAAAGCTATTAAAACCAAAACGTGACGGATACCTCTGCGTATTGCGAAGTACGCAGCTGCATTAAAAGTCACGTCTCAGAGCGTGTTGTTCACATTATTCTGTCAAACCCCTGCATTAATTTGTCTATTGAATGTATATACACTACATTGACAAAAGTTACCGGACACCTGAAGAGAAACACAACATAGCATTTATTGACATACACTGCCTCGGTTCAGCTTTGGCCTTAATGCATACACTGACCCTTCGAGACATGATTTCCGACAAGGTTTTGGAACACAGCGATAATTATGCGCTTCCATTTAGTACATAATGCAGCCGTTAACTGTTGCTTAGCAGTAGGCCTTGGTTCCTGACTTCTTATGCGGCCTCTCTAATTCATCCCATAGGTGCTCTATGGGATAAAGATCAGGGCTCTGTGCTGGCCAGTCCACACACCATACGGAATTATCCTCAAGCCACGCCGTAACTGTCCTTGATTTATGGCTCGGCGCATTATCCTGCTGGCACCAACAAGGCTCTGTTCCATAGTATTGCCAAAGAGTTCGTAGGGTATACTTGTCCAGAATATCGAAGTTGACGTGCTGGTTAACAGGTTTGTCCACGATAACCAATGGGCCAGGACATACCACGAAAAACACTTCCACACGAGTACACTGCCAACTCCAAACTTGACCGTAGGAACAGTACACTGTGGTAAATAGAGTTCCCCCAGCTGCCGCCATACCCACACACGGCCATCAGACTGATGGATCGTGTATCTGGATTCATCAGTCCATAGGACCAGTTTCCATTGATCTGCAGTCCACGATAAATGTTCTTTGCACCATGATAAACGACGAGTAGCATTCCGAGTGGAGATGAAAGGCTTATGAGCAGCACCCATGGAATGAAGTTCTCTGCGAATGGCACGTGTACGTACCTAGGTTCTCCAGCATTTTTACTCACCTGTACACTGAGGTCGTGTGCAGTACTCCGTCGATATGCTGTAACGACTCTCCCGAGGCTTCTACGGCCTCTATTACTAATTTTCTTTTGTCTGCCGGTACGTTTTGCTGCTTCAGGCACTATAACGAAGTAAACCAACTGAGCTACGCAGACGTTCGTTGTCGATGCTATCTGCCTTTATGTCGTGTGCGTCCTGCGGGGCAGGCACGTCACATCTCCCCCCCCCGAAAGAGGGCCGGGGGCATGGCCCACGGGTCAGCCGGGACCATGTATCGTTGTAGGCAGCCATCCGCTGAAGAACGTGCACTTGAGAACTCCCAGTCAATCTGGTGTGTAGAATGCAACATCACACACATTTATTTGTCGAAGCGCTGAAGAAGGGATTCCCTTATTTTTCCTGTCTCGCGGTGTGGAAAGAACATCACACCATTGTGAGATCTTCAACGTCCGGGTCAGCCGGGACGGTCGGGCGCCATTATAACGAAGTAAATTTCTCCGTCAATTTTGGTCCTCGCCGGGGATCGAACCCGAGTACTCTTATTCCGGAACAAGTCGCTCTACCAACTGAGCTACCCAGACCGTTCGTTCTCGCTGATATCTGTCTTCATGTCGTGTGCGTCCTGCGGGGCAGGCACGTCACAGCACGCCATGTGTTTTCCACTTATTCAGTACATCCAAAAGAGTTGACTTGGATACGTTTAAACGCCTCTCAGTTTCTCTTATGGATTACCCACTAATATAACACCCAACAATCATTCCTTTCTCAAAGTCAGTTCTCTCCCGCTTCGACATTTTCACTGAACCTCACAGTGCGATACGATCGCGGTCAACTGCAGGCTTCTTTTTATAACGTTTTCAGATGTACCGCGCATCTTAACAACGCAGCGGATCCGTTCATTAGCTTTTGAAGGGGTGTTCGGTGACTTTTGTCAATATAGTGCATTTCTTATTTCGTTTTTGCAACACTGTGAAGGTTGATGTGTGCATTACTCAGCGTTATGCCAAAAATTTGAATGTTCGACAATTTTTTTTGTTTTCAGAGGAGTCTTTTCCAGAAAGCGTTCTCAAAGATTTTTTTATGTAAACTTCAGATCTATCTATACTTAGGCACCCAATCTAAACACGTGATAAATTCGGATTTGCTTGACAAAATAAATGATCGCTCTAAAAGTCTTTCCCATGCCCGGCAACGGATAAAAAAAAATGAACTTTTCTGCAACGCGCGCTTGCTCATGCGTTGATTTCAAATGGCTGCCCGTATTCGCAGTTCCATCCATCTTTTATTCGTAATGCTCGCGTCGCAGCGACGCAGAGAAATTGATGGTCTTCCTTAGAGACTACAGCTTTTCGAGATGCACTTCCGTCAGCACAAAGAGCAATAGAAAAGTTAGTTATGTGTTGTTCTGCATTTGTGAGATTCCGCCCAGTAGCAGTGCCTGCCTCACCTTTATTTGAGTGAAGTGAATGTAACGACGCTGAAATCTTTCGTACTATACGAGCTAACCAAATAAAATCTTAGAAGTGGTAGCTTGAGTGGGTAAAAATCGAGTGAAAAATCTCCTAAAGAAATCGAATCGAACCGATTTTCTGGGAATTATTTTAAAATGGTAACAGAGTCCACAATTCAGGGAAAGGTTGAAAAAAATATTTTTTACTTTCTTTCTGAATTGTGTGGTTCTCTATTTTCGGATCATACTGCAATAAAATGCTTCAAACTTACTGGAGGCTTGAAATGATTTGTGGCTTCCCTTATTTTATTTCGAGTTTAACGACCACAAGAGGAAATCTAAGGGATATATATAAGCAGTTCCCCGTCCTTAATTTGGTGCCACTGACACCAGAGAGGGAAGGTACAAAGGCACCACCCGTGCATTTCCTGGGACTCAAACCCAGGCCCTCCTTGGACGCTGCTGTACCAGTCTTATGCTCTGAAAACAAGAACTTGACACGTTTCGCACAATACACGGGCGCATTACACCGATGAACCAGTCCGTTATGACCACCCACAGCCTAGAGCGCCTGGAGACCGAACGGTGGCGCAGGTGAAGTTCACAGAGCAGTATATATACAACCCGAGGACCAGCTTTCGGTTAGTAGTGTTTTCGGAGTCAGAATGGGAAAAGCTGCCGGTTATTTGGAGTCTGATAAAAGACAAATTGTGATGGCAAGGTGCCTCAGAACTATGATCTCGGAAACGGCGTGACTTGTGCCTGTTCACTTCCCGCCGTGGTGAGTGCGTATCTTTCGATACGCACTCACTTACAGCGCGTACAGTTGGCCAAACGACGAGCCGTCTTCTAGCAGTGTGTCGTCCGCAGCTCACTGATGCCAGAGGGGAGCGGAGACTGTCGCGTATTGTTCATAGCAACTGCAGGGCCACAGTACGACAAATCACCCGCAGCTACAACAGTGGTGATCAGGGCAATGTGTCTCAGCACACAGTTTATTGCAGCCTTTTACGCATGAGCCTGAGTAGCGGAAGATCCCATGCTCGTTGCACGTCATCGCCGACAACGCATGAAATGGGCCCATGAGCATCGAGATTGGACCGTGGACGATTGGGAGAAAGTGGCCTGGTCTGACGAATCAAGATTCCTGGTGCATCACGTAGACGGCCGAGCGCAGATACGCCGATTACCAAATGAGGTTATGGCACCTGGATGCTCTGTTGGCCGGAAACAAGCCAGCGGCAGCTGTGTTATGCTGTGGGCGATGTTTTCTTGGGACTTACAAGGCCCCATTATCCCAATTGCCCAATCCCTGACAGCTGTCAGGTATGTGAACATCGTTGCGTACCAAGTTCACCCATTCGTGGCAACTATGTTCCGTGCTGGTGATGGCCATTATCAACAGCATAATGCGCTATGCCACACTGCTAGAATCATGAAGGAGTGGTTCGAGGAACATGCTGGTCACTTCCTGTTAATGCCCTGGCCTCCAAATTCACCTGACACGAACCCAATCGAATATTTGCGGTTGGACTTGGAAAAGCAGGTTCGCGCTAAATCACCACCACCCCGAAATGTACGGGAACTGGAGGACATGCTGTTGACATTATGGTACCAGATACCCCAGGATACCTATCGCCACCTCATCGAATCGATGCCTCGCCGAGTGGCTGCTGTTTTGCGGGCTAAAGGGGGTGCCCTACAGATTATTAGGTAGGTGGTCATAATCTAATAGCTCATTGGTGTATCTGCTTGAAATAAGGGATGGTCATTAGGGAACAATCTCTGGAACACTAAGTGCAGGTGGACGCCAAGAATGGATTCGTACATTGCAGACGTGATACGATCCTACAAAATAACCAACGGCCCTTAGGAATACCTTGATATGGCACTCCACAGCATCAGGAATCCCCCGCCATGCTTCACAGTTGGAACCAAACAATCGGGGTGGTTCTGCAGGGTTTCACCAGCTGTACACTCTACCAATGGGTGGGGAACAATGTGAAATACGATTTATGAGACTGCATAACACGTTGCCAGTCTTTGGCATCCCAGTTTTTATGTGTTTTGCATCACCTTATGTTGGATGGCGTTAACCACTGGGGACGTACGTGGGTGCTCATTGCATCACAACCAAATCTACAGTCATTTGCAAAAGTTTAAGACCACCCGTCAATTTATTGAAAATTAAGATTTTCAAAGAAACAACTAATTACTAGTCAGAGGTATTTGAAGAAATGACACCACAGATGAATACTTACATTCTTTTGAACACAAAAAGAAAGAAATCAGTACTTTGTATTGTTCAGGTATGAGTCATTTTCTTGTAGGACTTCCGTCCACAGTGAGTAGATTTTAGGTCCCAGCCACCGACAGCGAGTTCGCCTTTTGGGCAGGACACAAAAACGGAAGGAATGAGAGCAAGTTTAGCGACTTTGACAGAACAGCTTGTATTGAGATTAGAGTACAGTAGATGGCGCCACCGTACAAGTACGATGTTGCACATAGAGGGGTGAGAGAATTTCGTCGGGGGGGGCATAGGGAAGGATACCCATTTAACCAGTGGGTCCAACCTGGGGGCCGTCACTTAACGTGCTCGTCCGATGCACGGCGAATATTCAGTGATTGTTAGCAATTCACACCACCTCCGCAAGATCAGCCCAGGATCGAGCCTGAGGACCCTGCATTGGTAGTCTGAACTACTAACCACTCAGCCATTCGCGGCTTACATCAGTACTTTGAGTGGCCACTTTTGTTTTTTATAAGGGATTTGCAGTAGTCACTTGAAATGTCTTTGCACCACACGTACTTTATCGCGTCAATCAAAGTTTGGGAATTTGATGGCTGTCATTCTTCTACCTTGTCTTTTAAAATGGTCCACAAATTTTCGATGGGGTTAAGGTCGGGACTATTACCGGGCCAGTCAAACACAGTTATGTTTTCCCTGTGCAGGTAGTCCTTTACTGTCTTTGATATGTGGCATGGAGCACTATCATGCATAGATTGTGCATCTGTGCACTTCCATATGAGTTAACAGCTTCTCACGCAACATGTCCACATAAAAAGGACCAGTCATAGTCATGCGTGTGAGAAAAAAGGATAATGAAGCAGTACCGGATGCTGACATAGCACCCCATATCATTTGACTAGGCGGATGTCTCATGGTGCTAACGGCTCATTTTTCATCAAACCTTCTGCCTTTTGGTCGTCGAATAAGTGCTTCACGTGATTCAAATTGACGCACAGTTGATTCATCCATCGGAAAATAGAACTTGGCTTTAATTTTCAGCAGTCCATGACTGATGACGCTTCGCAAACTGGAGTCTCTTCTTTTTCATGACAGAGGTTAGTTTAGGTATATGTGCAGGTTTATGTGACTTTAAATCCAAAATTTTTGCTAAGACGTCGGGAAACAGTGCTGATGCTAATATCAGACCCTTTTGAATGTAGAATGGCCTTTAATTTCTTGCACGAACTCGTCGGTGAACGCATAACTATTCGCCTTATGGTATTTTCATCACGGGGGTTGTTTTCCTTGGACGTCCACTTCTCTTTCGTTCGCCAAATTCACCGGTATCTCGATATTTCACGATCGCATAATAACAGTGCTGTTTACATTCACCTTTCTGCTTTTACCACGTTCGCAGTATCCTTCATGATATAAAGTCACTATTTGTGCCCTCTGAGTAACACTTAATGAGGCTTTTTTGCCAATTTTTCACTGTATAGAATTACGTACGAAACCTCTCAGCATAACAACCAGAAGCAAACTGACTCTCGCACGCTTCCCCGAACTCTGTCAACAGCTGCCTCTGTAGGATGATGCTACACAGACAGAAAGTTGAGTAACACAGACAGGAAGTTGAGTAATACAGACAGTAGCTGACACAATCGGCAGAAATCTAATACCAACAAGGTGGTCTTCAACTTTTGCAAATGACCTTATTGCGAGAGGAGCGCGTTGTAATTAATCATTAGCTCGGAGAGAGATACGCACAGGTGAAGACATCCGTTCCCTTCCTAACAGTGATGGACGCAAGCATCGGAGCTGGCCTTGAAAGATTATTTTAACTGTGCTTGTTTCAGTTTTTCATTGGATTTACATTGTACTTTCATGAAATCCAAATGTTAACAACAAGCTGCTTACACTCGCAATGAAATTTGCGCAAGAACAAGGAAGCATCGGATTGAACTGAAATTTTATGGACATAATGATACAGATGAATGATACACATGATGGCAAAAACAGAGCTGCAGGACAATTACAGAGGGATCTGTGGCACGCAGTCCGGTCATCTTCAATAGGGCATTGCACCGCATCGTGCAACGATACATGCTGCAATACGGTCCGGCATGGAGGCGAACAGACGCCTGATGTTGTCCTGTGGCAGACTGGCCCACACGTGTTGGACGGTGTGCTCCAAATCCCGGATAGTACGGCACGGCGGCAGCCGGCGTTTCAAATGGTCCGACACATGCTCGATATGGGACATATCCGGGGATCAGGCAGGCCATGAAAGTGTCTGGACATGACGTAGGCAGTCCCGGGCAACCCGAGCTGTGTGCAGCCGGGCATTATCCTGTTGGTATAGCGCACCTGGAATCCCGGTCACGAATGGGAGCACATGGGGCCGTAGGATTTCATCCACATACGGCTGGCCCGTCAATGATCCACGTACCACTACTAAATCTGATCGGCTATCGTAGGCAATGGCTCTCAAGACCATAATGATTGCAGTGGGGGAGGTATGCCGTTCGATAGAGAGGTTGCGATTGTGCCGTTGACCCAGGGACTTCTACACCCGGACACGATGATCATCTGTCCCCAAAACGGAGCGGCACTCATCGCTAAACACCACACGTCGCCAGTCTGTGGAGTTCCAAGTCGCTCTGGCCTGGCACCACTGCACACGGAGCCGGCGATGTTCGGGTGTTAATGGCAGCACATGTAAGGGGCGCTGGGATCGCAGATTCTATTCCTAGAGCCGTCGGGAAATGGTTCGGGGGCACACAGTAGCCGCTACATCTGCCTGTATAGTGGAGCGGGTCCCCGTGGGATCCGTTCGTTCCTGGCGCACGATCCGTCGATCCTCTCTACCGGTGGTCCCCCTGGTCCGTCCGGAGCCGCTCCGCCGTGTGGCAGTGGCGTCACGTGTCCACTGCTCCCAACGCAGTCGGACGGTATGGTCAGAACGATCCACGTGGAGGGCTATACGGCGCGTCGACCACCCTGCGGTTTTCAGCCCGATGATCAGGCCTCTTTCAAAATCCATAGATTGTGTAAATCGACGTCTACTCGGCATTCTTGTCACTCTGTACACTTGCTTGGCGGATGCAAGACTGCAGGCCGGTTTATAAGGCTGCCGGTTCGTGCTTGCAGCTCCACCGCAGGGTTGTGCGGTCATGCGCAATCGCACCAAACGTGGACCATTTGCATACCAGCACGCACTCTAGCTATTTGCAGAGCTTTGCGGTTGCAGCATGTTTCCTTCTAGGTGCGCACATTTCATAGTGAGTGAGTGAGTGAGTGTGTGTGTGTGTGTGTGTGTATACACAGTGGAGCCACATTATTGTGACAGACTCCTATTTTTGACGTCAACAGCGCGTAGCCAATGGAAGAAGGCACGTGTTGTGAGCTGGCTTGGAGGGTATATAAGGTGTGTTGTAGGCATTCTGAAAACATATCACTCGTCGCTGTCATTGATAAAACGAGCGATTTATCAGATTTGCAAAAAGGGATGGTTATCGGCTTTCGGGCCCCAATGGTGACAGTATTTCTGAGACAGCGCAGTTTTTGAACTGTTCGCGTGCCGCTGTGGTTAAAGTGGATGGTGATTAGAGAAATGGCACTATTGCGAATAAGCGACGTGGAAACTGGGGAGCACCACGTGCCATTGATGTGAGATGCGAACGTCGGCTGCGGAGGTGTGTGAGGGTCGATCGACACGCTACAGTAGAGCAACACACTAGCCGAATGAACCAGGGGGGCTACCGAAAGTGTGCCTAAAACGACCGTTCAGCGAACTCTGCTGTGTATGGGGTTGCGATGCAGACGGTTGGCCACTACACCTATGCTAACGAAGGTGCATCAGAAAAAAAGGCTTGCATTTGCACGGCAGTATCGGAATTGGACCTCCGCTGATTGGCAAAGGATTGCCTTCTCCTATGAGTCAAGTTTTCTGCTTCATCGAACAGATGGACGTTGACGTATAAGGCGAGAAACATCGGAGAACAAACACTATTCAACCATTGCTGGAAGAACTGAAGCTGGTGGGGGCAGCGTTAAAGTCTGGGTAATGTTTTCGTAACATTCCCTGGGTTTACCCAGACCTGTGGAAGGCATTATGGACAGAATTAGTTATGAATACATCCTTATAGACCACGTACACCCATACATTCTGATTGTCTCCCCTGGGGCGGATGGGATCTTTCAGAACGACAATACGAAGTGTCACACAGCTAGAAATGTCCGAGACTGGTTGGAAGAGCACGATGAAGACTTCAAAGTACTTTCCTGACCCCCTAATTCCCCAGACTTATACCCAATTGAGCATCTGTGGGACCACCTCGATCGTGTTGATCGTTCTATGGATACTCCACCGCGCACCCTTCAGCAGCTGTCAGATGCACTGCAGTCAGCATGGCTCCTCATACCTGTGAACACCTTCCAGCACCTTATTGAGTCATTGCCAGCCCACCTAGCTGCTGTCCGCGCTGCACACGGTGGTTACTCTGGATATTAGCTGGTGGCCACAATAATGTGACTCGACCGTGTGTATATATATATATATATATATATATATATATATATATATATATATAAATATAAGTAAGAGTTCAAAAGCGATAAAATCATTTATTTTCAATACTGGTACTCCGCGATTTTTTTTATAAGTATATAAAGTTGTGTGTTAAAATTACAAGAGAAATTGCAATTGGCTTTAATGTAGATCTACATCAGAAAGACAGAGTGCGTTTTAGAATTACTGGTGGTTTGGTAATCTTAGTATCAGGGTTACGATTATCTTCTTTCTTTTTCTGTACCATCGACGCTTTGAAGAAGAAAGAATACGTTGAATTGTTGAATGAAACATTAACTTCAAATAAACCGAAATATACAACGCACATTTTATTCCAGTGCTGTAAAATGTAAAACTTTCAGGACATGAAAGCGTAGATCACACGAAATTTAAACATGGAATGAGAGAATGTACAAGAAATACAAAGCGGCCATTTTTTTGCGTGCTCATGATGTGTATTCAAAAAAAAAAAAAAAAAAAAAAAAAGAAACGAAGTACTGCCAACACGAAATTCCAAAATCTTGTTCATTTAAATTATTTTACGATGCAATCGAATTTCTTCTCCTTATCCCCAAAACACTGCCAAGGAAGATTGTAATCCAAATTTTATCGTAGTCTCCGAAAAACTGATTTGCCACAACTTTCAGCAATACCTCATTCATATAAAATCTCCATTTTGATTATTCACGGAGAACCTGAGGCCACGATAGCCCAGTGGTAAGCGCAATTTGCTGCCATTGAGTTGGCAGAGAGTTCGCTCGTAGGCTGACCGCTCCAACCATTAAAGACCCGCCGTGCTTCGTAGGGCACGTTAAGCCGTCTGTTCTAGGTTTTTGTACCAGACTTTAAAATTTAGGAACTCTGTTCCTTCTCTCCTGAAGAGTCCACTCTGCTCTGGTATTCAGCCACGATGCCTGTTCTCTCTTCCCTATCTGGCACTCTGAACTATTTCTACCTGTCTACATACTTATCAGGATCCCTAGATCCGCTTCCAGTACGCAGCGTACAGCCTGGAGGCAAGGTAACTGCGTGTAAACGTTTCTTGGGTAGAAACCCTACGAGAAATAGCTGATGACGTTGAACTGAATTCAAGGAGGGCCTAACGAACAGATAGCTACGACTTTATTGGCATCGCTTTGGAAAAAGATTTTCCAGTATTTTATGCGACAGCTGTGTGAGCTACTGATTTTGTCTAATTGAAACTTGATTTTGTTTGAGGCTGTCTCTAAGCGTACATCCTTTGACTAACATGTATGCTAAAAAATGAAGCCGTAGTTTTGCTCATCTCTTTTGCCATTCCACTGCATACACGATATTTCTCCTTCGAGAAGCCGGTCAGGAAAATTCTGTTTGCATCAGACAGATCTAAGAATGATCAAGACTAACTTTAAAACTCCTCTGTAGTGTATCATCAATGTGTTTTAAACCACAGCCTCGGCTACTCTATTTTATTCACTGCTTCAAAAAAATCAAGCGTTCTTATTCCTCTTCAGACGATATGCATAAAACTATGATTAACCCCACAAATCTCCGAATGCTGCCTCCACATACACTGCTGGCCGATTAACTATAAAAAACAACTGAATTAAACCACCAGAAATTCTATCAGCCTTAACTTCTTACATCGGGACTGTCCATTGTGACGGCATCACTATTTCTAGCAGAAGGATGAGAAAAATTCTTTTTAGATCGGACAGAGGTAAGTATGCCCAAGATTCTTCACATGCTTGCAATCTTTCGTTGGTACATAATTTTCATCTGGATGTAGTAAGTGTATATTCGTGTATTTGTCATGATATTTCTATTTCATCTGGCAGAGATAATTACATATTACAAATATCTTTCACCAAATACCTAATTTTGCCTTATTATCAATTTAGCGTGGATGCACATCCCACCTTCGATATACAGGGGTTGGGCAGAATAATGCGAACACCTAGGGGGAAAATGGTGTTAGGTACCCCATTAGGTACGTAAAACCATTTTTTCCGATTTTGACCACCTTTGGCTTTCAAAACCGCCAGAATCCTCCTTAGAATGGACGCATACAAATCTTGGATGCTCGTTAGTGGGATGTTACACCGGTCTTCATGCAGAAACTACTTCAGATCCTTGAGAGGTACAGGAGGAAGATAACGGGATCTAACTCTGTTTTCCAACACAGACCACAGTGGCTCGATGGTGTTTAAGTCTGGTGATCTGGGAGGCCAAGGAAGGTGTGAAAGTTCGTCCTCATGTTTCTCACACCATGATTGGACATTCCGAGCTCTGTGAATTGGGGCGTTATCTTGATAGAGGGCATCCCTGCAAGAAACAATGCCTGAGCCATTGGATGGATTTGGTCGGCCAAAATGGTTTTATACGTCCTGCTGGTCATCCGTCCTTTTAAGGTGACCAGGGGACCTGTTGAAAACCACGATAGGACCGCCCAGAGCATGACAGAACCACCACCACCACCATGCTTCACTGTTGGGGGCATACAGTCTGGGTTGTATGCTTCTGACGGTGTTCTCCACGCGTAAACACGTCCTGCGGTGGGGAATAGTATGAATGTGGATTCATCCGACCCCATTACACACTTTCATGCATCGGCAGTCCATGTTGTATGCTCCTGGCACATTTTGCCGTCCCAGTTGTACATTCACCCGGGTAACCAGAGGTTTTGCAATAGCAGCTCTGCCATTACAGTTATCTGCGCACTGTTTTCGTTGATGCTGGGGTCTGGAGATGCAGATTGAGCTCCGCACTAATTTTCGGCCCCGTGGTCTTTTTATTACGGGTAACAATCTTCTTTAATGCTCTCTTGTCTGTATCAGTCAGGGCCATTTTCCAGCCGCTCTTGTGTTTCGCAGACTAGGTTTTGCCACGAACACGGTATGCTGTCATGACGCTAGACACAGTAGCTCTCGATACTCCCACTACCCTGGCGAATGTTCTCACGGAGGCACCAAGAAGCCGGCCACCAACTAGTATCCCTCTTTCGAAGTCCGTTAGTTCGCTCATTTCATCGTCATCTTAAAAGACATTTTGCAACAAGACACTTTAAATACACTTAATCAGGACCTTGAGGTTCTAAGCAAAAGCTAGTACAACCACAAAGTGGTGGATACTTTGCGTATTGCGACGTACGCAGATGCATTAAAAGTCACGTCTCTGAACGTGGTGTTCACATTATTCTGTCCAACCCCTGTATCTGTCGCTGGAAAACTGACAAATTATTTCTTGTAATATTGCGGAATATTCTAATATTGAGTTTTCTTCCCGCCAAAAGTTATTTTGATTTCATTCACTGTTTTAACATTTTTTCCCCTGGTTTTAACTATTCTAAAATAATACTGATATTCAGTTTCATGTTGTTTTTTAATTCTGAGATCACGCTTCGCTGAAACAACGACGAAAATATTCGTTCCACGCATAAATTTACCGCTCGGAATCACTTTCGAGGAAAAATCTTATTTTGAGTTGAAGAGTTTCTTGATATGGAACGCAGTTTGCGAAGTCTAATATCACCCCGTATTTGTAGATTTCATTGTCTGATCCCACTTTTTCTTTTGTCATCTGCTGCGAAGCAGTTTTGTTTTTTACCTTACATGAAGTATGATTGCGATGACTCATGCTGAGGCAGCGGAAAAATAGAAAGAACAATGAAGTAAACTGGAACATCTGCATGTGAGCCAAAAGGAAGTTCTATCCGCCCTTCCCAAGGAAAAAGAAAGTAAGCGCGTTTTTTATTTTTGTTTCCTGATTCCATCTTCCTCTAATTTTACGGTATAATGCCATAAACTTCGAAAGTAATGGTTAGGATTTACACTGAGGAGAAAATGTGCGCAATGGCTTTGTAAAAATTCATAAACTTATTTTTTCTTTACCGGGGAAATACAGATTGTGAGGATGTAATCGTTACTTCTTGAATTAAAGAACCTAAATATCAACTCAGATTTCATGATTTACGATATTTTGACATCTCGCAATGCCGGCATTCTGTGTGTTCATTTCCTTCAAGTTTCCTTCACCCGCTTTTATTTGCACATGCGCAGAATGAAAAACACCGTATATAGCAAAAATGTGTTCTCCATCTGTCTGTGTACATGTTATCTCAACACCTAGGAAACAGACTGATAAAATTTCCTTCAGTCGAATAGCTATAATGGTTAAAATGGCCATCTAATAACAATGGTTCATAGATGTACTATGTGTTGCGTATGCACTTGCACGATATTGCTTTTCCTAGATGTCGAACTGGAAACTGCACTGTGTAGCTATAACCATGGGCTTTTCGCATGTTTTAAGCCGCCAGTTTTTACTAAAAATAGCTTAAGTTTGTACGAACAC
The DNA here is from genome assembly GCA_039090855.1 of Macrothele yani. Lineage (NCBI taxonomy): Eukaryota > Metazoa > Arthropoda > Arachnida > Araneae > Macrothelidae > Macrothele > Macrothele yani. Next base: position 18,215,159 of record CM077023.1, on the reverse strand, counting down.
CGGTCAAAAATTTACAAACCTTTATGATACGGCAGATAATAAACGCCAATATATGCAAATGTAAAAGACACTTGAGCTGGTTATCTCTGTCTTTTCCTTTATAAAGAGCGTACACATTATTCGGGTGCAGTATTTTATATAAACATGGGGAAATCCAGGATCTGTCGGAATTCGAAGAAAGGTCTGATCGTAGGCGCAAGTTCTGTAGGAGACACAACAAGACAAAAGATGTTACTGGTTTCTCAAAAGCAAATTTCAAAGCTATACAATGAAGCACACCGTCTTTGCACGAGGATTTTTAATGCTAAAAAATAACAGATATTTACAAATTAAAATCCCATAAGTACTTTCGGGGCGACAGTCTCACCAGTCTTCACAGATGGAAGAGAGTTATAGCTGCTTTGATATACACATCAGAATATAATGACGTATGAAAGGATGAAGCTTCCGCCCAAGAGTATCGCACTGTTGCCATCGCAACGCAGTTGAATTAAAAATAAACTAGACCTAAGAGAAAGCATATCAAGCCGGGTATGTAATTTTTTTTTTTTTTGAGGTTTAACGACCACCGTGAGCAACTCAACGGGCTATATGCAGTCGCCCGTCTCTAATTTAGGGCCACTGGTTCCAGGGAAGGGAGAGAGCCAGTGCCGTAAGACAAACAACATCCATGCCTCACCGGGATTCAAACCCGGACCCCGTTCGGACGAATGATCAGAGGCCATCGCTTAGACTACTGCGCCACCGGGGCGGCATTATATAATATACAGAGTATATGCATTTGTTAGAGTTCAAAAATTAATTATAGATGTTGTTCAAGTTCATGGTTGCAATGTGACGTTTCCATATTCTGGATAGTTCAACTGGGCTATTGTCATTAGAACAGCGGTCCCTGTAGGCTTCAATATAAAGGCTCTCAGTAATATGTAAGGAGTATATTGACGCAGGGGGTGTGCAACAACTTGATGTTATTCCAGTCCGGTTGAACATTACCACAAACTACGTTTCTGGCGAGTGCTGTATTGCTGCGGTTGTTACGAATGTCATATTTATGTTCCTTCACTCGGGTGCCAATACTGCGTTTTGTAGAGCCTACGTAGTTACTGACACGTTCATCATTGGGTATGTCTATCAATGGGGTATTGTATACGCCCCATTTATACAAATCATCTGTTCTGTCACGGTCTTTTTTAACAAATGAAAAAAGGTTCCTTGATTTAATGCCAAACTGAATATCATACTTTGTGCAAAAGAGTGATAATACATTAGTAATAACTGGGTACTGTTCTAGTGCACCAACAAAACATTTGTAGTTTTTTTGGTCTTTACTCAAGCAAATGGATCTTTAAGAATTCTTCGATTGGCTCGGCCAACTAAGTATCTAGGGTATCCATATTTAGCGGCTAAATCAAATATACAATCTATCTCAGATTTGAACAGAAGATCTGTAGACGAGTGTGTAAATGCTGGTAGCTTGTGTGGTAATGGATGGGAAGAACTAAATGGAATTAGACTGTTACTGGCGGTGGGTTTGCGGTAAACAGAATAAGACAGGTTAGAAGTTTCAGGGTTACGAGAAATTTGGTAATCTAAGAAAAGCAATGAGTAGTTGGATTCAGTTTCTATCGTTAGCCCGATAGGGGGAAAACAGATGAAAGTGCGTCGGCGAAATTAACTAAATCATCCTGGGTGTGAGGCCAAAACAAGGATGTCGTCGACGTATCTAATTGAACAAACTGGCTGATCTTTTTGTACCTGTTTGTACATTAGGTACGTCGAATGCATCCTTATCTGTGGCGCTGAATTCAAGTAAGGTTTAGAGCAGCTCATTTCGATCCAAACCACGCGTAAGGAGTTGAAGAAATTGGATGAAGTATTCCTATCCGAAAGCCACTCAACACAAAACAGGGGAAAAAATCCGCTTACAGTAGTTTTTTTTTTTTTTTTTTGGAATGGAGGTTTAACGACCACCGTGAGCAACTCACTCGGCTATAAGCAGTCGCCCGTCCCTAATTTAGGGTCATTGGTTCCAGGGAAGGGTGAGAGCCAGTGCAGTAAGACAAACACAACATCCATGCCTCACCGGGATTCGAACCCGGACTCCTTTCGGACGAATGATCAGAAGCCATCGCTTAGACCACTGCTCCACCGGGGCGGCTTACAGTAGTTCTTAGAACTCAGTAAATGGACCATAGAGCAATGGGAGAGAGTGAGGTAGCCAGATGAATCATGCAATACAGTGTTTCGCACTAATGGTCGGTAGAGTGTGTGAAGAGAATCTCCTGACGTCATGGACAAGGCATGGTTGTGAACACAATTCAAGCATCTGGAGGTAGCACAGTGTTATGGAGGATGTTCTGTTGTTACGCACCGAGTCCGCCGATTCCAGTGGAAGGTTAGATTGCATCGAGGGAATAACTGAGTGTTATAGCGGACCAAGAACAATCTGCAAAGTTACACTTTTTTCCAGCGTGTAGTGGCATCTTTATAGATGACAATGCAATACCACATCGTTCCAAAGTCGTGCATGAATGGTTTGACGAGCATGCAAGACTTTGGAACGGTGTATTACTTTCATTTCACCTGATTACTGGAGTTTCCTTTGATTTAGCCCAGCTTTGTCATTGCGAAATACACTGACGGAAAAAAATCCCAACACCTCGAAAAAAAGTTGTAGAGGAATGAAATTGCGGCAATACATTTGTATAGGTAACATATTTAATCGATTAAGGTTTCAAGATCACAGCTTATTGTAAGCGCGAGATGAGCCATTTTAAATGTGAAATGCTGGTACATTAATAACCGGTGTAACCGCCAGAATGTTGAATGCAAGCATGCAAACGTTCATGCATTGTGTCGTACAGGTGCTGGATGTCAGTTTGTGGGATGGAGTTGCATGCCTGTTGCACTTGGTCGGTCAATACAGGGACGGTTAATGCTGGTTGGGGGTGACGCTGGAGTTGTCGTCCAATGATGTCCCATACGTGAAAGATCTGGTGATCTAGCAGGCCACGGCAACATGTCGACACTCTCTAAAGCATGTTGGGTTACAACAGCGGTATGCGGGCGAGCGTTATCCTGTTGGAAAACACCCCCTGGAATGCTGTTCATGAATGGCAGCACAACAGGTTGAATCACCAGATCAACGTACAACTGTGCCGTCAGGGTGCGTGGGATAACGACGAGAGTGCTCCTGCTGTCATAGGAAATTTCTCCCCAGACCATAACTCCAGGTGTAGGTCCAGTGTGTCTCGGCCGCAGACAGGTTGGTTGCAAGCGCTCACCTGGCCTCCTTCTAACCAACACACGGCCATCACTGGCACCCAGGCAGAACCGGCTTTCATCAGAAAACACAACAGATCTCCAATCCGTCCTCCAATGAGCTCTAGCTTGACACCACTGACGTCGCAAACGGCAGTGGTTTGGAGTAAGTGGAATGCACGCTACAGGGCGTCTGGCTCGGAGCTGTCCTTCAAGTAACCGATTTGTAACAGTTCGTTGTGTCACTGTGGTGGTAACTGCAGCTCGAATTGCTGCCGCAGACGCGGTACGATGGGCCACGGCCATACGCCGTACACGGCGGTCTTCTCTCTCAGTAGTGCCACGTGGCTGGCCGGAACCCAGTCTTCTTGAGGCAGTACCTTCGTTTGACCACCGCTTCCAACAATCATGCACAGTGGCTACATTCCTGCCAAGTCGTTCTGCAATATTGCGGAACGAAAATCCACCTTCTCGTAGTCCTATTACACGACCTCGTTCAAACTTCGAGAGCTGTTGATAATGGCTTCTTCGTCTTCTTAAAGGCATTCTTGACTAACATCAACACACTACGTCGAATCTAAACGATAACTAACACTCACGAACGTTACAGCGCGTATTTACAGCAAACCTGCTTTGCATGTTCCGAGGGGCGCTACTAGCGCCACACGTATGCGCCGAGCGCGAAATTTGCATAGAAGTCATCTTACAGATGTACTCTCATTGCCTACCAACTGTCGTTTATCTAACACAACCCCTTCTTAGTGATGGGATTTTTTTTTCCGTCAGTGTATGAACTATATTCTTGTCCATTGCACCGCTGGAAAAGTCCCGATTCTTTGTGGATTATTTCCAGGCGTTCAATCTCGACCTCCAAGAAAATCAACCACCAAACTCACTCATGGTTTTTGTAGCTGGTAGTGAATACGGAGCCCTAATTCTACTGTGAAAAGTTTCATTGTTGTTACGGTTTGTTAAACTGTTTCGAAGCGCTCGAGCGCTGAGTACCACAACACAAAAACCGCCAACCTCGTTCATGATATCATTGCCTTGAAGAACGGCGAACACCAATTGATCCTCCGAAGACAGACGAAAATCTTTGGTAGACAGATAAAATCAGGTATTGTGCTTGTAACTCTTTTTTTAAATTCCTTTTTCATTCTAAATAAACAGTCTCTGGAGTTATCCTGTGTGAAAGAAAAACAATAGCTGCTTCTCACTTCTAAATTTGTGCAAGAGCTCTGCGTGCGGCTACTTCATTAATCGAAACCGTGATGCAACCCTCGAAATTTGCATTTATATTCCCTGAATCTTCTGTGCATAAGTTACGATTTTCTTTCTTCGTGTAAGCGGAGACGAAGGCTTTTATATTTATGAGAAAGGGATAAATCAACTACACTACGCAGTGTGTGAATCTAGGAAAGAATAAAATAATGTGCTTCAACCGTATTTATCGACGTTTTCAGCGCTTTCTCTCCTGGAGAAAAATAAATGTGGTTTTCGTTCATTTTTTATTCGAAGACTGTTTTTGCCATGACATGTTTTCGCTGCACTGTAATCGCAAAAAAAAGCAAGAAAAAAAAGCGAGTTTTTTTTATTCAGAGCAAATTTTAGTTTAACTTGTTAGTTTCAGCTAATTGCAAAGGCTAACCTAACGAAAAGTAATCTGCTTCCATTTACATTTCAAAAGTTCATGTAATAAAATTAATATCTGATTAAAAGCCATTAATTCCAAATCTTTATTAGTCGTAATTCATTCACCAGATTTTGACTGTAGTACGAGAAACTTGTGAAAACTAAAATAATTAAAAGAAAGAGATAAATTCACAGGGCCAAAACATGATGCTTTCGAATTTCAAGAATGACAAAAGGGAAAAAAATCCTTTAGTTAAAATTTTCATTTATGCTGTATAATGCAACAGATATATTTGTTCGCCCAAGACACTGGAAATACCCAAATTATTTAGTTTAATTTCTTGAAGAGAAGACAAACACCATCACGTGATGTCCAAAACCTGGAGGGCTGTCTGAAAAACGTTGTGAGAACTTAAATTGCATACAAAACCCATTCGCTTTCATTGATTTTATCTTTGATAATCAGGCAAGTGAAGAAAAAAAAAACCGAATCTTTAGAAGACGTGAATCCGTTTATTGGTGTAAATATGACGTGGATGTTAAGGGAGATAATATCCGAAAACTTGATAATTTCGTAGTCCTGGAGCGGGAATCGAACTCGCGTCTCCCGGATAGCACCCGAGTATGCTAACTACACCACCACCCAAAGTAACCAAGTTTCCGATTAATTTGCGTATAACCATCACAGGATTCGCTACTCGAAGCAACCGGCATCCTGATTGCAGTCTTGACACTTTCATTAATTTGAATAGAATCATCACAGGATTCGCTAGTCAATCCCGTGATGGTTCTATTCAAATTAATCGGAAACTTGAAACTTGGTTGCTATGGGTGGTGTAGTAATTAGCATACTCGGGCGCTATCCGGGAGACGCGGGTTCGATTCCCGCTCCAAGAAGACGAAATGTTCAAGCTTTCGGATATTATCTGACTTAACATCCATGTCATGTTTACACCAATAAACGGATTCACATCTTCCAAATTTGTACTGTACAATGGTGTAATATCGTATTTCATTCAACGAACCTTTAGTTTACTTTCTAAAATTTTAATTCGAGAACTGTGCTAAATTTCGAAAAGCGATGAACATCTTACAGATTCCGACTTGGGGACAAAAATTTCTACCACAGTCTACGCTACTTCTGCAAAGAAACATTTTCGTCCATCTTGAAATATTGTTTTCTCAAATCGGAGCTTTGATTTCCACTTGAAATTAATATAATGATTTACTCAGATACACAAATGCAGTGCCTGAAGTAAATGAGCAGCGGTTTCTGTCCAGATGTTTCCCTCTAACCTTTCTTACGAATTACGTTTCTTTTTAGGTTGATTTTTACTGAACATAACATTTTTTTAGGTTTTATAAAAAGTCTGATTTCTCAAATTTGGTAAATTTTCAGTATTATGTAGGTACATATTGCTTCTATTATTGAACACTCTTAGCAGCCGGTGTACATGAGCCAAATGGTCCCCGAAGTTTTCTGCGCACTTAAAACAAAATTGTTCATATAGCGGCCGGGTTTTACAAAAGCTACGGCAAAATACACTGCCGGACAATTGCTAAGGACGGATGACAATAGCAACGATAGCAACCATAAAATGGAAGGCAGGAAAATGTGGAAATTAGCATAAGTGCGGGATACAGTAAGACGTGTTGTGCGTATGCAAATTTTGGATTGCTGAACTTGTTCGTGACGTCATAGAGCTGATAAGAGATATAAAGGATTTGTCGCGTATTGACCGTTGTTGTTCAAACGCAAAGTTGAAAGGAAAGAATCAATTGACGAACTTGCAATTTTCAGTATGTCTTCCCGACATCACCTGGGTGATTTTACGCGTGGCCGTATTATTGGCAAGATTGAAGAAGGGCGAAAAATAACAGATGTTGCCAGGGTGTTCGACGTCAGCCACAGTGTTGTTTCAAGGCTTTGAAAATCATTTCAAACAAATGGAGAGTGTAGCAAACGTCACAGGGGAGGTCGTGTTCGCAGTACGACACCTGCAGAAGATCGGTACATAGTGCTATCAACAAAAAGACACCGGCGCAGCACAGCTAGTGAGGTAGCAAATCAGTTTATGGCTGCTACTGGCAAGCGGATCTCCCGAAAAACTGTCGCCAGACGTTTGCATGAAGGATTACTATACGCCCGCCGTCCTGTTGTGTGCATCCCATTGTCCAGACGTCACCGTACCGCCCGTTTGCATTGGTGCCCTCAACATCGCAATTGGACTGATAACGACTGGTCTTCTGTCCTCTTCTCAGATGAGAGTAGATACAGTCTATCGTCTGATTGTCGACGACAACTGATCTGGCGTGATAGTGGTACTGCATATTGTTCAGCAAACATACGGGAAAGGGACCGATATCTGACATGTAGTGACATGGTATGGGCTGGCATCATGATCAATGGCCGTACGTCCCTGTATGTGCTTCCGACTGGGACTATGACTGGCCAACGATACATTAATGATGTTCTGCCACCTCATGTTCGCATGTTCCGTGGTGCTGTCGGTGATAGATTCATTTTCATGGACGACAGCGCAACATGTCATAGAACAGTCGCTGTCCAGGAGTGTCTTGAGAGCGAGGATATTCAATGCCTCGTATAGCCAGCACGTTCTCCAGATCTGAATCCCGTTGAAAATGTGTGGGATGCTTTGGGGAGGAGTCTTGCTGGTCGCCAATGCCCTCCAATAAACAAGGACACCCTCGTCCGTGCACTGACAGAGGAATGGGATAAATTACCCCAACAGCTGCTTGATAATGTTGTGCAAAGCATGACACGACGTGTGGAATCTTGCATCGCCCTCCATGGTGGCCATATCCCGTATTGACATCTTACGCCGGAACGCCTGCGGACGGTAATTGCATTTTTTCTCACGTTTACGTATTCTGCACAAAATGGCCTGTTTGTCCCTTGAACACGTTCCAAAGCCTTCTGTATTTCAGAGCACAATAAATTGTCTTTCTTGTAATGTCCTGGCATTCTGACATTATTTTATTTCACTTGGCATCCAACCACACTTACTTTTTTATGCGCTATGTAGCCGTTTATGATCCGTCCTTAGCAATTGTCCAGCAGTGTAAATATTACCCCTTTCACCAGCAGTAGTCCCAGCTACAAACTTGCTACTGGTGATAAGCGCTTGCTTCTTGTCCTCTGATTCATGACATAATGGGGAAGAGATAGTTTCCCTGACACGGACATCTCTCTCATTTCTGAGGTTCCTTGATATTGTTAAAAACCTTTTAGCAGGTAATCAGTTAGAAAGGAATCAATCACCCCGCAGGTTCACTCTTTCTAGCTGCGTTTTATCTACCTCTCAGTGAAAATATTTATTCGAGCTGATTTCAGCCCATTTTGCTGACCCCCGAATTAATTCGTTCCAGCCGATTAAAGGGTTGTTACTTCAGTTAAGATTTTTACTTGCTTCTATGTAAAACACTTTTATTAGACTAACAATGTGCCACATACGACATCTATTTATTGGACCAATGCCCATAGAGTGATTCAGATTGGCAGTTGTAATTTCAAAAAATATTGCTCAAAAATCTAACAAACATACCGTATTTTCCCGTGCATAAGACGACCCCTACTTTTTCGAACCGAAAATTAAGAAATCAATATATTTATTAGACCAAAGGACATATTTGATATTTTTTAAAAATTAGGTAATACCGTTGAAGTACATTTAGAGATTAGGTAATATCACAGACAAAATCTGTGGTAATATATAAAAAAAGAAGTCTGGAAATTTATATTATTTAGAAATTAGGTAATATTTTTAAGATACAAACTATGAAACTATGCAACACTTTTTTCTGCACTATCAGTTCCAGACATCTCACTTTTTTAACCTCAACTGCATCACTGCTGCCGTCTGAGTCACTGTCTATATAAATTAGATCATTCTCAGTTCCATCCATGGCATTGCTGAGTCCACATTTCTTGAAGGACTTTTTTTTTTTTTTTTTTTTTTTTATTGGATTTTTAACGACCACCGTGAGCAACTCAATGGGCTATAAGCAGTCGCCCGTCCCTAATTTAGGGTCACTGGTTCCAGGGAAGGGTTAGAGCCAGTGCCGTAAGACAAACACAACATCCATGCCTCACCGGGATTCGAACCCATACCCCGTTCGGACGAATGATCAGAGGCCATCGCTTAGACCACGGCGCTACCGGGGCGGGTGAAGGATTTCACAACCACCTCTTGCTTGACTCCATTCCATGAGTTTAGGACCCAGTTGCAGACCGCAGTAATGGTTGGTTTGTTTCAATCTCCCTGTCGGTGTCAAGTTATTACTTTCTCTTTGCATCCATTTATTCCATTCTTCTTTCATCAGGGCTTTGAAGGGCTCGTTGATGGAAATATCTAAAGGCTGTAGCTGACCTGTAAGACCACGACTAATAACTAGTTGTAAGTCGTAGTGGGGAGAGGGGATATAAGAGGTACTGGAAGTTTCACCACGGTAACCGCAGGTTTCTTTCAACCGGTTACACCCGTGTATAAGACGACCCCCAATTTTTTGTCTAAAAATTCTGGGAAAAAATATCGTCTTATACACGGAAAAATACTGTAGCCAAAAAAGAATCTAGTTTTACCACGAAATAATTGTTTTACAAACTATCCACAGAAAACACTGGTCTACCAGTTGGCATTGAATTCAGGTTTCAAAATAAAAGTTATGCCAGTCCACTTCTCAAAACGAGGAAGCCTTTTTTGAGCTCGAGATCGTGCAGTGCTTATCTTTTAAAGAGAGCTCGAAAAGGGAAGTTCAAGAAACCCCAATCATATGGCTACTACATTCGAGTATGGTGTAGAGTAGATGGACATCTGAATACTCTAAGCTGTTGCTGTTCTAATAGCCAGCTGTCCCGGACTTTCCTATTTGCATATAGGCATCACATCTCCTTAAATCTCCGTATCATTCGCGAGTCAGGTGACCACTTGTCAAATCTCTCTCGTACATGCTTTTCAATTCTCGTCAAACTGTTATCACATATTCCATGTACATTGAGTGATCTCTGAATTATGACCACCCCTATCAAAAGTGGATGCGGCCCGTTGACCACGTGATTTCCGAGAAGGCACGATTAGACGACCAACGTAGCATCATTCTTTTCCCCCAAAAGAAAAACAAAACAAAACAAGCCTAAGCACCCAGAAGGAATTTTCGAATTGAGATGAAAATTGGTATGTGCAATGTACATGTATAAGATAGGAAATGACTGCAATTCCTGAGCAGTTGGGCCATTTATTCGAATTCTTCGACGGAGTATGAGTAAGAAGTTCGTTTTTCCTTCAAGTATAGTATAGCTAGATTCTTTTGTTTCTCATTGCTACATATGTTATATTTTTCTTATATTTTTTTAAAATAAGAAAGATGAGATAGAATTACCTCGTCGATGCGTACGAGTGGTTCGAAACAAAATATATGATATATTTTGTGGGGCAGTTACAGGGTACATAAAAAAAGTTTGGTGTGGAACACCTGGTACATAAAATTTCTGTTAAGAGGGACTCTCCCACCCCTGTGACCGAGTGCACGAGGACACTGGCGTCCAGTCTTTCGTCCGAGATAGTTCTGGGTTCGATTCTGTGTGACGTACAGATGGTGCCTTTGCCCCATGGCACCTCCCTAAAATCAGCGGCCCCAAATTAGAGACGGGAGACTGTTTAAAACCCGTTGGGCTGCTCGTGGCGGCTGCCAAAGAAATAACAGCCGCCACGAGCAGCCCAACGGCGCCACGAAATACTTTTTTTTTTTTTTTTTTTTTTTGAGGGTCTAACGACCACCGGGAGCTGCTCGATGGGCTGTAAGCATCTATCCGTCTCTAATTTAGGGCCACTGGTTCCAGGGAAGGGAAAGAACCAGTGCTGTAAGACAAACAGAACATTCATTCCTCGCCGGGATTAGAACCCAGACCCATCTCTCGGAGGAATGGTCAGAGGCCATCGCTTAGACCACTTCGCCATCTGGACAGCGAAAGACGTTTTGTCCTTGAGAGTATTTGCATTTCGGAAAAAGAGCGAATGTGTTCAGAAATTAAAAAAAAAGTGTACTGTCGGTGCGATTTCTGGTCGTATTTTTTACGTCTACGATCATAAGCGCAGAGAAAGTCAAGGTACCAACATCATTATTTTTTAAGGAGGGAGGTTACTACCACCACGCATAACTTTAATGGCTGTAAGCAGTCTCTCTTCCCTAATTTAGGGCCACTGGTTCCAGAAAAGGAACACAGCCAACGCCGTAAAACAAATGCACCACCCATGTCTCATTCAAGACCACAGTCAGGAAGACTAGTTAAAACCCCATACCACTGTCCACCCAACCATGGGGATGCCCTAGCGTCGTTCCTCCTCTTCTAAGGAGACTCACAAAAACTTTAGTTTACTTCACTTTAGACATGTACCACTTAATTAGAAAAACTGAAAAGGAAGGTTAAATTAAGGCATCCGTCCCGCACTGGTGAAGAAAATTTCGGCAATATCGCATGTGATGCCCGTGCGAGGCAGTAACGATATCGCGGAAAATGCTAGTTGAACGAAAAGAAATATATTAAGCGTATCAAAATGTAGCTCGCCGCCTCAGTGGTCTAAGCGCCGGCTTGTGACCATTCATCATGGAAAAGTACGAGTCAGAATCCCGGTGAGGCATGAATGTTGTGTTTGTCTTACGCACTGGCTCTCTCCCTTCCCTGGAACCAGTGGCCCTAAATTAGAGACGGATGGCTGCTTATAGTCCATAGGGTTCCCACGGAGGTCGTTAAACCTCCAAACGAAAAAGAAAAGTAGGTTTTGTTTTTTACCAAAAGAACACGAAGGTGGTAGATGAGAAACATGACTTCTAGCAGTTAAATGTTGAATTGCTGCGCCGCAGACTCAGATGAGACTGTGTGTGTGTGTGTGTGTGTTTTGGAGTTTAAAGACCACCATGAACAACTCTTAGAGCTATAAAGCAATCGGCTATCCATAATTTAGGGCCTCTAGTTCCAGGGAGAGAAGAGAGCTAGCGCTATCAAACAAGTGCACGACACATGCCTCATCCAGGACTCTAATCCGCGCCAAAACTTAGACGAATGGTCTGAAACCAATGTCTTAGACTCCCAGACTACTCGGCCAGCCATTTTGTATATTTGCTATTAAGGCTGGTTTTCCTCTTCAATGGAAATACAGTTCTGTTTGTGAAAATTGCAACGCCATGAAGGACTGCTAGTATTAGCTTGAAACTTACAGGATATGTACAACAGGTTGAGACATGGAGATGATTAAAATGCCAGTGAAACTGCGCATGCGGCTTCGGAGCAACACCCTCTGAACACTCCGCTCTTAGGTATAAAGAGCTGGCTCGAACGAGATGTTGCAATCAGTAAAGAGCCGACATTGAGTCGAGAGGGTGTTTCTTGTGTCTGACGTCGCCGAAGAAGGTTGCATTATAAACACCTAAAGGACATTGAGCGAGGAAGGATTCTTGGGATGAGAGAGGCTGGATTTTCCTACCGCGAAATTGCCACTCGTATAGGACAAAACGCCAGTACAGTGATACGAACGTGGCGTCAGTAGACACGTGAGGATGTGACGCCCAGAAATCCGAGAAATGGGACTGCAAAATTGCACTGGATGACAGACACCTCTAACGCATGGCAGTGACCGATTGCACAGCGACATCCACGCTGTTAGCGCAGCCCTGTCACAGGTCAGGCTTTGTTCTCCAGCACAGTTCGACGTGCTGGAGGACAAAGCTTGACATCCCATTGCTGCGCATTCCTTTGACCCTCAGCCACAGGCGCCTCAGGCTGCAATGGGGTCTCGAACACAGACACTGGCGCGCTGTTTAGCAACAGGTCGTGTTTTCTGACGAGTCACCATTCAAATTGATGCACCATGATGGTCACATGCGTGTTCGAAGACATCGTGGTGAACGTCACCTTGCAGCGTCATATCGGTCCAACGCCATGCGTCATGGTTTGACCATTGGGTTCAATTCGCGATCTCACCTGATAAAAATTGAGCGAACCCTCAACAGCCAGTGATACATCAGGGATGTTTTAGAGGCAGTGGTGATACCCTTCCTTCAGAGTTGTCCTGGCGCTGTATTCCAGCAGGACACTGTTTGGCCTCATGTGACCCGGAATGTCCAAGACCTCTTCCATGCACGGCAGATACCGCGTCTTTCGTGGCCTGCACGCTCGCCCGATATGTCCCCTATCGAACATGTCTGGGACATGGTAGCTAAGAGACTGGCCCGTCAAGCGCCTCCATCAGTCACCAAAAATGAACTCTGGTCTCGCATAGAAGCAGGCTATTCCCCAAGACGATATCAAAAACCTCTTCCATTCAGTGCCACGCCGTGTAGAGATTGTTATTGCTGTCTTGTGACGATTATATATACATTAAGATAATACAACGTAGTTTTTTACAAATATTTTTTTCTAGCCGACCATGGTTTCGCTGCGTATTGACCAGCGGACGATTTGAATATTTAACGTCCCATTCATCAGGACGAATGGCACGTAAATATTCAAATTGTATTTGACATCATAAATGGTGTTTACACTCACGTGTTTGGTTAGATGCTGCCACGCGCTTGATATAAATGGCGTGGATGCCATGCCATTAACAAGTCGCGAAGACTTCTGATATATATGGAAAGCTTCCAAAATATCAAGTTTGGTGGTTGAATCTGGCTTTTCAATTAGTTTTGCTTTCTCAAAGAGAAATTTATGGTCCTTTTCGTAACACTGTTTTAGCAATCGATGACTTCTTTAGGTCACAATTCCGAATGTAAGTCTTGTGCTCCTTCAATCGAAAACGCAAGGCTCTATATGGGTCTGTTCTATATAGGAAGTGCCACATTCACATGGAATTTGATAAATTACCCACGAGTATTTGTCTTCAACATCGTCCTTTGATCCTAAAAAGCTCATTTTGTATATGGGTTTAAAAATCACCTTAAAATTAAAGGTTTTGAGAATTTTTGAAATTTTGAATTCAAGGTCACGGGAAAATGGAATAATGGCAAAATTCTCTCGCAATGGGAGCATCACATCAGGAGTTAACGTGGAGATAGGCTTCGGTTTCCGGAATTTTGCTAGAGCCTTGTCTATAATGGAAGGGTTGTATCCTCGCTGTACTGCAACACGTTTAAGGAAATTTTTCCAAACTGTCTTTATCTGAACATATATGCATTGCGCGATATACGCAACTGTAAAAGGCGCTGAGTTTTTGTTGCCAAAGATGATTGGACTTGGCATGCGGAGGTGAGAAAACAGCGAAAGGCTTCCGATAAATTGTGGTTGCGAGAGATCCATTTGAGCGAGTTACCAGAACGTCAAGGAATGGTAAGCATCCGTTATTTTTTCAATTTCGTAGCTGAATTGAATGTGAGGATCAATGGAATTTATAAGTTTAACCAATTCCGGAATTTCAGGATGTTTTACCTTCCATAGAACGAAAGTATCATCTACATATCGTATCCATAAGTCAAATTTCACGAGACTGAAAAGTTTTTCTTCAAATCTACGCATGTAGATTTCACATAATATAGGTGACAGAATGTTTTCTTTCCATACCAACGATACTTTCGTTCTATGGAAAGGAAAACATTCTGAAATTCCGGAATTAGTCAAACTTATAAATTTCATTGATCCTCACATTCAATTCAACTATGAAACTGAAAATAATGGATGCCTACCATTCCTTGACGTCCTGGTAACTCGCTCAAATGGATCTCTCGCAACCACAATTTATCGGAAGCCTTTCGCTGTGTTCTCACCTCCACATGCCAAGTCCAATCACCTTTGGCAACAAAAACTCAGCGCCTTTTACAGTTGCGTATATCGCGCAATGCATATATGTTCAGATAAAGACAGTTTGGAAAAATAACTTTATTTCCTTAAACGTGTTGCAGTACAGCGAGGATACAACCCTTCCATTATAAACAAGGCTCTAGCAAAATTCCGGAAACCGAAGCCTATCTCCACGTTAACTCCTGATGTGATGCTCCCATTGCGAGAGAATTTTGCCATTATTCCATTTTCCCGTGACCTTGAATTCAAAATTTCAAAAATTCTCAAAAACCTTTAATTTTAAGGTGATTTTTAAACCCATATACAAAATGAGATTTTTAGGATCAAAGGACGATGTTGAAGACAAAAACTCGTGGGGAATTTATCAAATTCCATGTGAATGTTGCGCTTCGTATATAGAAGACTCGTGTAGAGCCTTGCGTTTTCGATTGAAGGAGCACAAGACTTACATTCGGAATTGTGACCTAAAGAAGTCATCGATTGCTAAACAGTGTTACGAAAAGGACCATAAATTTCTCTTTGAGAAAGCAAAACTAATTGAAAAGCCAGATTCAACCACCAAACTTGATATTTTGGAAGCTTTCCATATATATCAGAAGTCTTCGCGACTTGTTAATGACATGACATCCACGCCATTTCTATCAAGCGCGTGGAAGCATCTAACCAAAACACGTGACTGTAAACACCATTTATGATGTCATATACAATTTCAATATTTACGTGCTATTCGTCCTTATAAAGCTATGTCAATACCCAGCGAAACCATGGTCGGCTTGAAAAAATAAATATTTGTGACAAACTACGTTGTATTATCTCAATGTATATTGTTATTGTTGCTCGATGTAGCTTCACACGGTACTGAGTTTTTAAGCGAAAAAATCTTGAATAGCTCTACAAATGTAATCAGTTATCTCCTGTAACGTGATGACTCTGTGATATAAATTCCATTTTAATAGCGCGAATCCTTCTTGGTGTTGCAATTTGCACAAACGGCAATGTAATATGGGTTATATGCTATGAGGTACATGCAGCTATTACTAGACTACGATAATCCCCACGGAAGTCTTTGTAATAGCACACCCCCCAAAAAAAAATGAATTCGTGGGAGATATTCTTTTTTTGCAGTTTCCTTTTAAATTCTCTTTTTAGACAACTTTAATTCGATGTCCTCTTTACCATTTTTTAAATGAGCTAAATTATTTCTTTTGTAAAAGCACGTTTGATGTACTACGAAGGCTTTAATAATATTTAGTTCCTTAAGTCTTTTCGGTTCGCACTGTTAACAGTGTGGTGTGTTTTAGCTACATAGACGGATCATTTCTAATGCATTTGTTCATTTCAAAATTCTGAGAATGTTTCTGTTCTGTCACTGTGAGGAAAAGAAAACAAACATAAGGCACATCTCTGACGGTATCTTCAATTCTCAACCAGACGAAGATCTTAGGCAAGACGAAATTTATCGCCTTCCCCTTTTCCATCCTTCTGAAACTGATATACCTGTTTCGTCAGTGTGACGCTGCTTCATGAAGAGTGTGAAGCTCGCGCTCCGATGACTTTCCTAGATACGACTAATGTGCGCAATAAATAGCGACCAAACACTTTTGCGCCCTCGTTACTTTTCCCTTCTGTTGAACAGAGTGTGATACAGCGTTCTTTGTTTCGTACGTACTCCTTAACAGCCATGCCTCTTAGAAATGGAATATAATACGCCTTTCAAATCTAGTGCTACAAAGCACTTGCGGGTTTAAAATAGATCTCAAATTCATTGCTGAAAAAAAAAGCTGTCAGTATTTTTTGTTTCGGATTTGCTCATTTTTTTTAAAGAACTGCCCGGCATGCTGTTTGTCGTGTGTACCTGATCCCCACATATTTCAAGAGTTACGCATGTAGCATTTCCCGTAACGTTAAGTGATGGTCATGCATTATAGTTAATAGCAATGAAAAGGAATGTAAAGAAGGATGTTCGAAATTTTTGGAATTGCGAGTACGTTTTTCGATAGCAGAGAAGAATGTTCACAATATTATATAACCACAAATAACTTCCAAAACACTTGCTGCGCACCACAAATATAGTGTCCACAAAAAGACATCATATCATTATTTTAAAGTGCACTACCATAACACACACGCACGCACGCCGAAAAAAAAAAAAAAAAGAATTTTATCACCAGAAAAAAATACAGGGTAGACAGTATTCAGAGCTGTCAGCAGCCTTATCGAAAAATCGCAACTGAGATAATGTGGGCAAACATTCTATCCAAAACATGAAAAAGAAAATTAAGCAAAAAAAAAAAAAAAAAAGAATTGTGATTCCAGAAGTCACCGATAGGGGGAATATGGCGCTGCGAATTGTCGGGAAAGTAACATATTTGCACACCTTTGCGCACAGCTGATGGGTATAAATGAGGTTCTTAGATGATAAGGTTATAGTGGCTAGAAGAGATAGTGTGTCGTGCGTTAATATCTCACTGTTTAAATTTCAGTTCCCTCTTTTCATGAAACCGCGAGATGGCGCTAATGCGAGTTTCGATGCTATGATTTCTAAACATTAGCATGCTTTTCTATGGCGTGTTTGGTGGACAGCGATTGAAAAGGCGGTATATTTGTTAGATCAGTCATGAAAAGTCGTAGTAATAAATGTAACGTAGAGAACGTGTTTCGTACCTGGATGCAACAGTGGTTACAGGTCCTGTAAACGAAAGGAAACCATTTTCTGTACCGAAAGATGAAGCAAGGCGGAACGAATGAAATTTATTTTACTTGTCCTAAATCAGGTTGGCAGCCCCTCAGTAATTATTTAGTTAAGTATGCCACTTTGTTTTTAATCTTTTATATATCATCGCATTTTGTCTAAAATTATTGAAATTTGGTGGGGTTTTTTTTTGTCCAAAGTTCTGTAAACTTTATCGTGAAAAGATTAGGCTTAAGTACAATATAGTGTGACACCCAATTATTTTATGTCCTGCAGAATAGAGAAAAGAGTTGCAACAGGATCAGAACAGAATTCAATGCGATGATTGGGCAAAAGTCCCAATAATTACGGAGAAAATTTGCGTAAAATAATGTATTTGTACTAACCAGCCTTGTGTCACGTAAATTCAATGCGAGATTATGCATTTTCCGAATAAAGTTGACGAAGATTCCCCAAAACACACCATCTGGGAAAATATTCATTGATATCTATCCATATATGACAATCACTTTTATTATTAAAAAAAAGATTCTTTGGTAAAATTTTAGTGAAATAACTATGCTGCACGGAACGAGAAACACGTATATCTATGAACATAGATTACAGCAATAACATCGAAGCTGTAACCCTTACAAATAGGAAGATAGGAGATTTGGGCTAGAGTGCCCGATAGGAAAGTCACACGGAAGCGAAGTAGAAAGGGGGAGGAAGAAGTCCTTATTTATCACAGGGAAGCCAGTACCCTGGCCCGACGGCTAAACGTGCCCATCCGACGCACGGCGGATATTTAGTGATTCGAGCGTTTATACCTGCTGGGATCTAACCCGAGGTCTTCTCCGTTGCAGTCACGAACGTTGACCACTAAGCCACCCGCGGCTCAATCTGCAGAAGCGCACGGCACGCTATCTCTTCTAGCCACTATAGCAATGTTAAGCCATTTTGTATACAAGTTGCTATTGGCTGGCGAAATGACGTCACAGTGGAAGCAAGAGGGCCCAAGTAACGACCATTGCTTATATGGGTTGTATGTCAAACAAGAAATGTGAACACTGAACGCGATGAAAGATGTTTCAAACCTTTCGAATTTCAAATTTTAGAAATTAGCATATTTATCAGCGATGTGATACTTCTCGTTTAACGAATTATTAATTAATTTTAAATGCAAAAACAAGTGAACGGCGTGTGAATGACGAAATCAGTGCTTATTGCTGGAGTTCAGAGGAAATTATATTTGGAGAAATGTAATTAAACATGTTAAGACGAATGTAGCTGTTTCAAAACTCAAAAAGGTACTTTCAATTTTATACAATAACATCTTAATAACATACTTAAAATCTATGAAAGAGTGAACTGAAGCATTATTCATCACAAGATCACCAATAGCTAATGATTTTTTTTTTTTTTTGTAAAAAGTGCGTCTTTGTAACTCCATTTTCAGTATTCTACTTTTGAAAAACGGCTCTTAGTAACGTCTACTTTTGCTTTGCGTAAATTTTTGGTTTTCTAATGCTTTTAACAGGAGGCACTAAACAGTTTTAATAAAAAAGATTCCAAAAATTACATCATAATAATGCAATTACGTATGAGATTTAGATGGAGACAAAACATAAAAACCTGTTGCAGTTCTGCTAACACTTGAAGCCCAACATTATTTCATTCTGATGAGCAATTAGCGATGGGTGTCGCTTCGTTTTGAGGGCAGATGATCGTGTCCGAGTGTGGAGGTCCCCGGGTTAACGGCACAATCCCAACCTCGCTATCGAGCGCCACACCTCCTCCACTGCAAGCATTATAGTCTGGAGAGCCATTGCTTACGATAGCCGATCAGCTCTAGCAGTGGTACGTGGATCATTGACGGGCCAGCGGTATGTGGATGAGATCATACGGCCCAATGTGCTCCCATTCCTGGACGGGATTCCAGGTGCGCTATACCAGCAGGATAATGCCCGCACGCACACGACTCGGGTCGGGTCGGGTCGCCCAGGACTGCCTACATCATGTCCAGACACTTCCAAGGCCTGCCCGCTCCCCGGACATGTCCCCTATCGAGCATGTGTGGGACCAGTTGAAACGCCATCTGCCGCCGTGCCGCACTATCCGGGATTTGGAGCACACCGTCGAACACGTGTGGACCAGTGTGACGCCGGAAAAAAATCAGGCGTCTGTTCGCCTCCATGCCGGACCGTATTGCAGCATGTATCGCCGGACGAGGCGGTGCGACTCCCTATTAAAGATGACTGGACTGCCTGCCACAGATCTCTCTGTAGGTTGTCCTGCAGCTCTGTTTTTGCCATCATGTCTGTAAAATTTCATTCATCTGTATCATTAAGTCTATAAAATTTCAGTTCAATCCGATGCTTCCTTCTCGGTGCGCAAATTTCATTGTCCGTGAGCGTATTTCTTAATATCGTTTTGCGAGACAACCCCAGCAATTGTGATTTTAAAACACGAATATAAGTCTCATCAGTAAAACGTTTAAAGCAAATTCCTACATTTTTTAATCTCAAATTATCTTTTCGTTTGAATTTCGGTACCCAGATTTTTTACAAGTCAGGAGCTCCACGGAAAATATGGTAAACGATTTCTGAACCTTTGGTCATCCTACATTAGGATGACCAAAGGTTCGGAAATGGTGAGAATTTTTAAAAGATGATACTGAAAATGTCGATTTTCTTCTTATTAATTACAGTATTTTTGAAGTAGGAGAAATCCGCATGTTATGATTAGGAAAAAGAACTGAGTTAAAAGTTTCGAAATAAATGGAAGTAAACATACTTTTACGCAATAATACAAGACGTACATATATATACACGGTCGAGTCACATTATTCTGACTACCAGCTAATATCAGATTACAGCCGTGTGGAGCGCGGACAACAGCTAGACGGGCTTGGAGCGACTCAATAAGCTGCTGGAATGTGTTCACAGGTATGTGGAGTCATGCTGACTGCAGTGCATCTGACAGCTGCTGGAGGGTGCGTGGTGGAGGACCCATAGAGCAAACAACACGATCGAGGTGGTCCCACAGATGCTCAGTTGGGTTTAAATCTGGGAAATTAGGGGGCTAGGGAAGTAGTTTGAAGTCTTCATCGTGCTCTTCCAAATACTCTCAGACATTCCTAGCAGTGTGACACGTTGCATTGTCGGGCTGGAAGATCCCATCCGCCCCAGGAAAGGCAATCAGCGTGTATGGGGGTGTACTTGGCCTGCAAGGATAGATTCATAACGAATTCGGTCCATATTGCCTTCCACAGGTTTGAGTGGACCCAGGGAATGCCATGAAAACATCCCCAGACCATAGCACTGCCACCAGCTTGTGTTATTCCAGCAATGGTTGAAAAGATTTTGTTCTCTATTGTTTCTCGCTTTATACGCCAACGTCCATCCGTTTCATGAAGCAGAAAACGTGACTCATCGGAGAAGGCAATCCTTTGCCAATCAGCGGAGGTCCAATTCCGATACTGCCGTGCAAATGTCAGCCTTTTCTGCCGATGCACCTTCTTTAGCATAGGTGTAGGGACCATCCGTCAGCATCGGAGCTCTATACGCATCAAGGTTAGCTGAACTGTCGTTTTAGACCCACTTCCGGTAGACCCCTAGTTCAATCTGCCAGTGAGTTGCTGCACTGTAGCGTGTCGATCGGGCGTCACGTATCTTCGCAGCCGACGTTACCTCTCACAACAACGGCACGTGGTGCTCCGCAGTTTCCACGTGGCTTATTCGCAATGGTGCCATTTCTCCAATCAAGATACACTTTAACCACAGCAGCACACGAACAGTTCACAAACTGCGCTGTTTCAGAAATACTGAGATCCTAGGCCCGAAAGCCGATAATTGTCCCTTTTTGCAAATCTGATAAATAGCTCCTTTTATCCATAACAGCAACGAGTGATATGTTTTCAGAATGCCTACAGCACACCTTATATACCTTTCAAGCCAGCTCACGACACGTGCCTTCTTTCATCGGCTACGCGCTGTTGACGTCAAAAGTGGGAGGTCGTCACAATGTGACTCGACTGTGTATAAAACGATATTTACTGTATACAAAAAACAAAACAAAAAAACAAAACAATATTATTGGCTGAGGGTAATTTAATTGAAGTTGTTCGCCAGAGAGAGAGAGAGAGAGTAAAAATTTAATTTTCTGTTCAAAAACAAAGTTTCTACGAAGGTACAAGCAATATTACGTAAACTCGTTCGGTGAAGCATATATACTTCTTGATATTATTTTCAATTATTAATTTATGCAGCAGGATATATTAAATTATTTTGTTTCGGACTTGCAAAAATTTTTAACCAATGACATTAAAAATAAATGAGAAAAAAATTCGTTAAAGTAAATTTTAAACAGCAAGTTTAATTACTTTGTCTTCATACGGCGGAAGGGAATAAATAAAAACTTAACCTGTTTCTTCTTAAGACTTTCTAGGATTACAAATGGAGGAATGATAGACTATTTCAAAATTCACAATACATTTTATATGTTATCATTTAAAGCTTTTTTTTTAATTCAGCTACAGAAATGAACTGAAGAATATGATTTATTATTAAACTGATAATGAAAAATTGCGTATTCGTAGCGACATTATAAAAATTCGTATTGCACAGATGTTATGCTCATTAAAGGGAGTTTCCAGTAGACAGTGGCCAGCATTTTCTTAATTAGAAAAATAAAGGAAAATAAATAAAAAATATGAGAGCGCATCTACATATTTCTTGAAAATATAGAAAATATACGGATGTGCTCTCAGTGCCATCATAAAGTTACTGACGCACGAGTCTAACATGGATACCGAAGAAATATCGACCACCATTACCGTGCAGCATAGCGAAGCTAGTTGTTGTGCTATTATACAAGATCACCTGCACGAAATACACTGGCGTGCAAAAATTAAGGACGTGACGGTTTTTCGAATGTAACGTCGTGCAGAAGTGCTCCACATCGACTCAAATCATACCATAAGATCCCCAAGATGTAAGAATTAGGGACAAGTGAGCAAAACCGTCCAAACAAGGAATCCAAAGGATACAAAGGCACTTTATTGAAAAGGTAGCTTCGAGCACAACTGGACAGAAGACAGAAAACGTCCATGTGACAGGTGGATGCCAATAAAAATCCAGTCTTTAGTAGGAAATATGATCACCCCTGACTGCGTTGCAGGATTTACAACGTCTGTCCACGCTGAGGACGAGGTTGTCAAGGAGCTGTTGAGGCATCGCCGCCCATTCCTCTAGTAGCGCCAATTGCAGCTGCGGAATCGTTGCTGGCGGCGGGTGATGTGCTGCCAAGCATTTCCCGAGAAAGTCCCACACGTGTTCGATTGGATTTAGGTCCGGGTACCTTGCGGGCCAATACATGCATTTAATATCTTTATTGTCCAACAGCTCTACGACAGCACTGTATGATGAGGTGTAGCGTTGTCGTCCATGAAGGGGAACTCAGGACCCACAGCACCTCTAAACAGACGCACGTGAGGTAGGAGAACCTCGGTACAATAGCGGACACCAGTGACTGAACCTCCTTGGAAGATGTGGAGGTCAGTATGGCTACCAAGCATGATACTGCCCCAAATGAGAACTCCGCCACCTCCAAACCGGTCCCTTTAAATGATGTTGGAGGTGTGATTGCGTGTTCCCTGCTCTCTCCAGATGTGTATACGTCCAGCATCGCTCGTCAGACTAAATCGGCTCTCATCCGTAAAGAGAACTTGACCCCATTGCTGATGTGTCCAGTTCCTGTGTTCCTGGCACCACAGAAACCACCGTCTCCTATGAGCAGGCGTTAATGGCACACACCGTACTGGTCGTCGTGCAAATAGACCACCTATGTGTGGCCTCCTGGCCACGGTAAAACGCGATAACGGACGTCCAGTTGTCTGTTGCATGTGCCTTGCGATTTCTCCCGCTGTCTGCCGTCTGTCTCTTCTCGCCTGTAGGACAATATACCGGTCATCCGCCGCCGTGGTTGCTCGTGGACGACCACTGCTAAACTCTCGGACAGCTGTTCTTGTCGTTTGAAATGCTCTCCAAGCTCGTGAAACGATGCTGTGAGCGATCCCGAACTCCTCGGCCACACTAGTCACACTTCGACCTTCTTCTAACTTCTCAATGACGCGACCTCGGGTAAAGTCATCCAGATGTCGTCTACTGGATTGCCTGTTGGCCATATCACACGGTGGCAGCAACTCGACGTCGTTCAAACCGATGTACACTGTGCAATAGCTTTCACCGAATTGCTGAGCGTATACCGTCCGTGTGCTTTAAACCCTTCCGACACTCCCCGCCCCCTACGTTATGCTGCATATATGCGCATGCCCTACCGTACCGGACATTAGTCTATCTCCTGAGTGGTCTTTCGGTCCGTTCTGCCTGCTCGTTTCGTTGTTATGCTAATTTCTCCTCTTCGTCCTTAATTTTTGCACACCAGTGTATAAGTAAAAACCAAGTTAAATATCATTTGCGTGCTTCAAAATGAAGATAAAAGATAAAATATCATTATAAAAGAATCCATATGTAAGGAAATTGCGCAAAAAATGGGTCACAGTTATGCAGAAATATAAAATTTCATCCAGCTTAAAACACGATTTCATGCGTCTGTTCATTCGAATAATTCATTTCAAAAACTGGAGATTCCCACGTACACGTCTATACCAAGGAGGTTAGATTAAGACCTCTGGAGAAGCCCTGTTTTTTTTTTTATTGCCACAATAAAATTTTTTTGTTTACAATCACTGGTGCATTTCAAATTGGTTTTTACAATCACCAATGATCGGCAAGTTGGTTTTACAATCATTAGGGCATTTCAAATTGTTTTTTACAATCACTAATGCATTTCCAATTAGTTTTTACAATCATTAGTGCATTTAAGATCAGTGTTTACAGTCATTAGCACATTTCAAATTTGTTTCTACAATAATTACTGCATTTCAAATTTTTTTTAATCATTATTGTATTTCAAATTAGTTTCTACAATCACTAATGAATCTCAAATTTGTTTCTACAATTACTAGTGCATTTCAAATTGATTTTTACAATCATTAGCTCATTTTCAAATGCTTTTTACAATCATTAGAAGATTTTAAATTGGTATTACAATCATTAGTGCTTTTCAAATGTGTTTTTACAATCATTAATGCATTTCAAATTTGTTTTTACAGTCATTAGTAAATTTTAAGCGCAGAGCATATCCATTTCAGATATTCCCTGTGCTCCCTTGGTTACATTAAGGATATCCAATCGATATTGCATTTTTCTCCATTTATTGGCAAGTATATCCAAAGTAATACTAAGGTGCGTCGTCGCATAAATATAGAGACAGTCGAATATAGGTAGGAAGCTGAAGTGGTACCTAATTAGACATAACCCTACAACAAACGTTTCGATCCGTCGAGATGACCGGATTGTGTGAAAAGAACATAAAGTGAAATAGTGTAATTTTAGGTGTCTCATAAATATAAAGACAACTATGTAAAGTAGCCACATGCAAATGAGATGTACAAATTAGCATCTTGTACGCACGCGCATGGGCCGTAATTCGGTCCAGCCCACAAAAGACAGCGGACCTACCGTCAGACAGTCATTTGCCGAAATGCCACGCAGCAGTCAACTTTCTGGTGAGGAAGTGCAAACCGATTTGGAGACTGAGAGCAAATGGATTGCCTGTAGCAAAAGTTTGTAAAGCCATGGGGAGGGGTAGGGCAGTCATTTATAAGACTTTATCGAAACGCAGTGCGTTAACTGTAAGAAAACGGCATGGAAAGCCTCGAATAACAACCAAACGAGATGATCGTGCCATCATGCGTTTAGTTTCATCCCAAAGGTTATCACCACGTCAAGTTTCTCGGACTGTTGGTGTCACCATCTCAAAGACACAGTTCATCGACGAATCAAGGAAAATCGCAACACTGTGCTCCGTAAAATGCGCCGTCTGCCACACCTCACGCGTCGCCACAAGGAAGCTAGATTGTTATGGGCAAGCAGCCACACGCACTGGACGGACGAGTTTTCTCCGATGAGAAAAAGTTCAACCTGAACGGCCCTGACGGTTGGAACTGCTATTGGCATGATTTACGACACGAGCCACGTACCTTCTTCAGCAGACAGAAAAGAAGAAGATCTATGGTGGTCTGGGGAGCTTTTACGTTCAATGGGACAACGGATATCGCTTTTCTGCAAGGCAGGATAAACTCAAACGTATCAGAAAATACTGAGCAGCCACCTTCTACCGTTTGCCAAACTCTAGCGGGTGTTGATTATCTGTTCCAGCAAGACAATGTCCCTATCCATCGGTCTGCATCAACGAAAAGCTGGTTTAACACTCATCATGTGACCGTAATGGATTGGCCAGCACTCAGTCCAGATCTGAACCCTATCGAGAACCACTGGGGTATCTTAGTTCGTGATGTGTACGCGAATGGTCGGCAGTTTTCTAGTGTGGTGGCATTGAAAGAGCAGATTGAACGAAGCTGGTACGCACTCCGTCCAGAACACTTACATCACTTGGTGGACAGCATGCCCAATCGCGTTTTCAGTGTTATTCGGAGCAACGGCTCCACTATTCGTACCGGAGGTGCTCATAACAAGTAAGTCTCTATATTTTTGAGATAGCGTATTTCAGTTTTTTTTCTTGTACTTGGCGTTGGAATTGTTATGTTTCCGTCAAACTATTGTGCAGCTGCGTGTCCTAAGCTATTTTTGCTATAAATATGAGGTGTATATTTCAGCTCGTTGTTGTTTCTTTTTTATTCGAGAATTTGTTCTGTCTCTATATTTATGCAACACACTATAGTAGTCAAAGTAACACTATAATCTGTTGATTTTAAATAAATTAAAGCACTGCAACAGATTCTTTAGAACAAATTGTTGTGATGTAATGTGGCAAGGGAACCAGGGAAAAAGGCTAACAGATAGCCTGACGGGCCCCTAGTCCCCAAGAAAAAATCTAAATCGTCAAATCAAGGAACAATTTAACAGTAATACAGTAAAGTGAAGTAATAATAAACAAGTAATGAACCATTAAGTAAGAAATTCCTAAGCTCTCTTTTAAATACCGAACAGTCAGACACAGTCTTGATTCGAAGCGGCAACCCATTCCAGCACCTAGGGCAGGTCACGGTAATATTATTAAATAAAAAATCCGTAAATTGTGGGAATTTGATGTTTACATGACACCCATGCTGTTTCAGCTGTGTGTATTTTTGAATTGCGTGGTTTTTGGTTGCAGAAATCGTATTAATATCAAACCAGAATAAATTATACTTCATACACGAGTGAAGGTTTCAATTTAAACGTTTTGTTTTGAACTTACACCAACTTTTCACGAATTTCAATTTAAAATAAAAATGAGAAAGTGCCTCAAAATAATTAACAGTTTCATAAATCCAGCATTTTTTCATACATTGGTAGCAAAATTTGAAACATTTACGACGAAACAATGCGATTTGGCCTAGACAAAATGCTTTGGAAACAACCATCAGCTCTCCCACAGGCTAACGCTCGCGGTTATAGGCTTCACCCAAAGCTATACTGCTCTATTGAGGAGGGCATCTCCAGACATCTTATTTTGATCTCCTTGGTTTATACTCGGCAACGCAACATAATGTACCAGGCGATAAAGCAAGGTCTTCAAAAGTACAATGTACACATTTGCACACATTCGTTAATTGCAACAGGTAGACTCTTTTCTGAAAACTACCAGCAGTACCGAAAAGTTGAAAGAAATGTTCCCAGACTTACCATCTCAGCCTGTGATTACACGTTAGGGCACTTGGTTACAAGCTGCAGGATATTATGGAGACAACTTCCGCAAAATCAAAGAAATAATCTCTCAATTTGACTTGAAACGATTCTGCTTCGCTGAAAAAGGACAAGTTCTGCTAGATAGTGATACTTCATTGGAGAAATTGACTTTGCTAAAGACACGTTTGACTCTATTGGATCAGGCCATCACAGAACTTGAAACTTCAAGTGCTCCTTTGATAAATAATTTGAATAAATCTGAAGAGACGATTGAAATATTAAGAAAGATACACCTGCACGCGACTACATTGGCGAAATTATAAAACACAAGACGAATCCGTGTTGCAAAAAAAAAATCCAGGCCAAGAAACCATTACAACTAATACAAAAATATTCTCCAGGAAACTACAACTGGCAGTTGTGCTGTTTTAAGAGATGAGGAATTCTCAGAATTGAGACGTTGAGAGGTCGACCAGCCAATTTAAAGGTACGAGAATTTTGAGAGAAAACGGGAGAAGCTTTGTTTTCGACAACCTGAAGTGCTATATTGTTGCTAGTTGTAATCGCAGTAAGTTAGTTGAAAACACCTTGGTTTTGTGTATAGTAATTTGAAATTTGCGAATGAAAGTAATTTTTTTAATATAATTATGACCGTAAAAGTGAGGACAATTTATTGAAAAATATAAAAAGAAATACACTACATATTTTACTGATTTTTGTTTCTTTTCCCACATATTTCCTTATTTTTAATAAATAGTTTTTGTACATATTTTGATATTTTTATTGCATAAAAATCATAGCCATACTTATAACCGTAAGGGGAAAAACACTGCACAAATTGTATAGAATTGTATCGTAAAAAGTGAAAATTTAAAAATGACAGGATGAAAAAAATAAAGGTGGAGGTGAAAATTTCCGGGAGAGGTCTGGACCCTAGGGATAGTTTTTGAACCTATAAAAAAATTTTGCAAATAGACAAATGAAAAAGTATGGCGCGGGAAAACCGTACCAAAAACTGGGGCTAAAGTTTCAATTCAATTTTACAGTAGTGGCCAAAATTGTGGAAACCTTTTTGAAATAGTGTATTTTTGAGGTTTGATGGCTCATAACACCACCTTTTTTTCGAGTAATACCATAAAATTATATATCAATAGAAAGGTAATTTCATCAAGAATGTAATGCAATAACTTTTATGAAGGATTTTCGTATTAGAACAGCAGTTAAAGAAGAAACGTGAAACACATAGAAAAAATGAGATATACAAAAATTCTCACCATGTCAATTCATACTTAGTTGGGTAACCTTTGGCGTTAATTACGGCCTTACAACGCCTTCCCATGGAGTACACCAAGTTTTTTAGTTCTGCAGCTGTTATAATGTGAAACCAAGATTGAATTATTGCTTCTATTAATTGGGTTTTATTGCTGGGTTGCTTCTGGCTAACAAGTTTCTTTAGTCGGCTCCATAGATTTTCGATTGGGTTAAGGTCTGGGCTATTCCCAGGCCATTCCAGTAGTGGAATATGATTATCTTAAAACCACTTTTGGCGCACAGAAGCAACATGACATGGAGCTGAATCCTGTTGAAAAATAAATGCTTCATTATCTTGGAAAAGATCACGTGCGGAAGGCTTCAGTTTGGGCTCAAGTATTTCATTAATGTATTTTTGGCCATTTATATTCCCATTAATCACGCAGATTTTACCTACACCTTTTGATGTTATACAACCCAAGATCATAACACTAACTGGGTGTTTCACGGTACATGTAATGCAATCAGGATGCAAATCTTCTCCGATTCTTCTCCTTACGTATTTTATACCATCACTACCAAGCAGGGAGTTTTTGGTCTCATCACTCCAAATAACACTGTACCATTGTTCCTCTGTCCAGTTAACATGAGTTTTAGCCCAGTTTAATCTTTTCAACCTTTGTTTGAGAGATGAAAATGTTTTTTTTCGTGAAATTCTAGCTTTCTAGATCAAATTCCTGCAGTCTGCACTGAACAGTCCTTGCACTCATTGCACCATTTCATCTTGTATACACCCAGAAGATTTCCTTTTGTCACCTAGGCACAGTCTCTTAATTTTTTTATCATCACTTGCTGTAGTACATCTTTTCCTGCTTTTACCAGTCGGGTTTTGTAGTGACTGAGTCTCCTTATACCTCTTCAAAAATTTAGAAATGCCACCTTTGGTTAAGTTTCCACCAATTTTTCTTCTAATTTCTTCATAACTGAAGTCTTGTTCACTTAAAAGTACTATTTTACATTGCTTTCTGTGTGACTGGTCAACTCTTTGCGCCATTTCTTTAATTTTATTACGTTCTACAAGCTCACTAAATGAAAGAAAACACAAAAAAAAACTTTATATTAAAAAAAGTGGTGTTATGAGCCATCAAACCTCAAAAATACAGTTTTTCCAAAAGGTTTCCACAATTTTGGCCACTACTGTAAACATATTGTATGCAGTAATGTTTGCGCCCTCCCTTGAGTTACGCCTCTGCCATTTTGCGTCATAGGCTTTAAACAGTTGATCGTGTAAAAATAAAAGCACCACATTTGAAAGTATTTGCGATATTAATTTATCCATTGCTCTTTAGTGAAGTGGTATATCATGCACTGTATCGATATTTCTGAGGTAAGTTGCTTTGGGCTGAAACCTACATCAATAATAAAGGAGGGAAGAAATCGAGCACACCGATTAAATGGTAAGAATTTCAAATTAAATAGAGACTTAGGGGAAACGCTATAACTGAAATGCTGAATTTTTTTCACTACCACAATATGTTCCCTGTTCTTGGTGCACGAGAAAAAAGACCAAGCTATCTTTCTGAAACTGTATGCATGACCTGTGTCGCCATGGTAACTGACTGTTGGTGTGGTAGTCTAGGATCTCTTCCGAAGTCCTGCAAGCGTAAAGCAGTCAAGGGGATTTCGTTTCAGACACAGTTTCCTCTTGAGTTCACTTCCACCGATGAAGCTTAAGAAGAAGTTTCCGTCGCGGAAATGGTACGAATTCCGTGTTCTCCCGAGACTTCGGAGGCGACAGAAATCTATATCATTATCTTTCCCATTATTTACACTACTCTATTAAAAGTATTCGGACACTAGTGACTTAGCTTCAAAGTATAGAATCGAGTGCGTCACCTGCGGCCGGAATGATACTAGCAGTTATATTTGAAATACAGAACCCGCATATAACGAGCCCGTATTTAGCCAGCTAAACAGGAACTTTCGTTTGGTATAATGATAATTCTATGCTAATTTGGTCGTTTCTAACGGGCGAAATTTAATGAAGTCCCCTGATCTAAAGTGGGAGAGAAAAGCTAAGATCATCACTTTTAACAACAAGCAACGTAACAAAATTTAATGAAATGCCGCATTTAACGAGGCAGTGAAAATTCGCTGCACACTGTCTTAGAATGGATGAATAGAAATGGTGGTATACAGGATGAAATTGCAAAAGCGCAAGGTAATCATTCTGCTCTAGTGGAAGAAAATTGATAGAAAAGCAATGTAGAGGAAATACATCAAATGCTCGAGCAAATTAGTTGCGCAAGAGACGCTCTCAGCCATCCACTACAAGGGGCTATGGTATGTCACGTCATCAGAGTTGGGAACAGGCCATCAACTCCTAAGCAAAAGCAGGATAGGTGAAGCTCACGCACATGTAAGAGGATTTCTAGGAGACAGCTGCAGAGAGGGATAGAAGAGTAATGGAATAGGGATGTCGCATGAGGGGGAACATGTGATGAGAATTACTGGAATTGCGTTATTGTTCCTTTTACCCTCCAAGTAAGCGTTGTGTACTGGGAGGATCGGTGTTACTTTTGCTTCAAGTGTGTTTTGTAGTTAAAGAGTGGTAAGTCTCACATGACCGTCAAGCTGAATATACTTGAAAGATTTAATTAGTTAACCATAGTACTAATTAGTTAATGAAATCTTCCAAGTATATCCAATTGTTATGGATATACAGGGTGCCCATAAAGTCTTTCCCACATTACAAAAATGAATATAAAAAATCTATGTAAGTTAAAATACAATGGTTGGCAACATAATATAGCAGCACTCAATTTTTTTTACTGTTCTTTAGGTGAGCGCTACTGCTGAATAAAAGGAGCATTTCACCGATAATGGCTTCCATGCAAGAAAAAGCGGCGTAAGTGTTGTGGTTCCACGAGACCAAATCGGTGGTTCCTCTCCAGCGTCTTTTCAGAAAACAGTACAGACGATCACTAACGAAGCATAAAAGCTTTGTATGAAAAGTTTAAAGCGATGGGTAGTGTTGGCGATTTCCCCCGAGCGGGCCGACCACCGGTTACACAAGAGAGACAGCTGCAGCTGTTTAGAAGACATTTCTGCGAAGCCCCAGGAAATCCATTCCTAATGCTTCACTGGAAACTAGGATTCCCCGTGTCACGGTTCACAAAATTTTACACAAACGTCTTCATCAGTATGCTTATAACGTACAGGTCGTTCAAGCTCTTCAGCCTGATGAAGGGCCTCGCCGTGCTGCATTTGTGACGGAGATGTTACAGCGCATAGCTCATGATAGTGATTATCTGCACAGTGTCTATTTCTCACTTGAAGCCACGTTTCGGGTACAGTAAATAGGCACAATGTGCGAATCTGGGGATCAGAAAATCCTCATTATGTCAACGAACAAAGGGCTAACCCGAAAGTGAACGTATGGTGCGTCCTGATGCATGACGGAATCATCGGACCCTTCTTTTTTACAGGGCCCGGGTAACATGTAACGTGTACCTGGACATGCTGGAACTTTTGTAGCACCTCAGGTGCATGCACTCCAACCTTCGGTTACTTTCTAACAAGACGGTGCCCCACCACATTGGTGAATAATGGTTCGTTAGTTCCTGAATACCACATTTCCGGACAGATGGATTGGCCGTGACGGTCCCATGACATGGCCACCTCGATCGCCCGACATAACCCCTCTAGACTTTTTCCTGTGGGGTTATGAGAAAGATCAAGTTTACTCTAGCAGTGTTCCGGATGTCGGGATGTTGAA
This sequence comes from Macrothele yani, assembly GCA_039090855.1. Taxonomy (NCBI): domain Eukaryota; kingdom Metazoa; phylum Arthropoda; class Arachnida; order Araneae; family Macrothelidae; genus Macrothele; species Macrothele yani. The sequence goes on along the minus strand of CM077023.1, from coordinate 18,182,997 downwards.
GAACATAATAACGGACGTCATTGGTTCTGTCTCTGCAGAGATGTTGAACAAAATATAGCGTGAAATCGAATATCGCTTAGATGTCCTCCGGGCCACAAATGGCGCCCATGTAGAGGTGTACTGACATTGAAAAAAAAAACTTTACTTGTCCACCATCATTGTCGTGCAATATATTAATTTTTGTAATGTGGGAAAGAATTTCTGGACAGTCTGTATAACTAAGCCTATGGGCATATTATCACGCATACATACAAGGTCGAGCCACATTATCCTACTTTTAACGTCAACAGCGCGTAGCCAATGAAAGAAGGCACATGTTCTGAGCTGGCTTGGAGGGTATATAAGGTGTGCTGTAGGCAATCTGAAAACATATCACTCGTTGCTGTCATGGATAAAAGGAGCGATTTTTCAGATTTTCAAAAAGGGATGATTATCGGCTTTCGGTCCAAAGGTGGCAGTATTTAAAAAAACAGCGCAGTTTGTGAACTGTCCGCGTGCTGCTGTGGTTAAAAAGTATATCGTGATTGAAGAAATGGCACCATAGCGAATAAGCTATGTGAAAACTGCAGAGCACCAGGTGCCACTGATGTGAGAGGTGAACGTCGGCCTCGAAGGTGCGTGAGGGCCGATCGGTACACTACAGTGGAGAAACTCACTGGCTGAATAAACTAGGGGGCTACCGGAAGTGTGTCAAAAACGACAGTTCAGCGGACCCTGCTACGTATGTGGCTCCGATGCAGACGGATGGTCACTGCACCTATGCTAACGAAGGTGCGTCGGCAGAAAAGGCTTACATTTACATGGCAGTATCGGAATTGGACCTCTGCTGATTGGCAAAGGATTGCCTTCTCCGATGAGTCATGTTTTCTGTTTCATCGAACGGATGGACGTTCGTGTATAAGGCGATAAACATCGGAGAAAAAACACTCTTCAACAATTTCTGGAACAACCCAAGCTGGTGGGGGCAGCGTTATGGTCTGGAGAATGTTTTCGTGGCATTCTGTGGGTTCACTGATACCTGTGGAAATCAGTATAGACCGAATTCGTTATGAATCCATCCTTGCAGACAACGTTCACCCATACATGCTGATTGTCTTCGCTAGGGCGGATGGGATCTTCCAGTACGGCAATGCGACGTGTAACACAGCTAGAACTGTCCGAACGGGGTTGGAAGAGCACGACGAAGACTTCAAAGTACTTCGCTGGCTCCCTAATTCCCCAGACTTAAACCCAATTCAGAATCTGTGGGACCACCTCGATCGTGTTGTTCGCTCTATGGTCCTCCACCACGCACCCTCCAGCAGCTGTCAGATGCACTGCAGTCAGCATGGATTTGTGATCACCTTTCAGCACCTTATTTAGTACCTCCCAGCCCATCTAGCTGTTGTCCGCGCTGCACACGGTGGTTACTCTGGATATTAGCTGGTGGTCACAATGCGACTCGACCGTGTATTTTTACATGGTGGGAATTTTCACTCAAATACGGATTTAAGCGAGTATCCGGATTTAACGAGGGTTTCCATTCGTTCCCGAGTTCTTCGTTATAACCGGGTTCTACTGTACTTTCAGTCATATGATGGTAAATGGCAGGGCTTCCCAGGTGGCCAAATGGTCTGAGGCGCTGGATTCTTTCCAATTGCCCAAGATGGTCATGGGTACAAGGCATAGGTAGTGCGATTGTCTGATGGCACCGGCTCAGTCTCTTTCCTGGAACCAGTGGCCCTAAATTAGGTACGAGCGGCTCTTTATAGACCTCAGAGTTACTAAAGGTTGTCGTTCAACTCCCCTTTCCTCAGAAACAATTAATAATAAATGGATAACAGTGTGTATTCCCACTCTATCAAAACAGTTGCATCAGTGACGGCTCGTGCCACTAAAAATATGAGTGCTACGACTAAGCCCCTTCCAAGCGAAGATTTTGGAATTGGGATTCAACGGGTTTAGCCTCACCATTCGCCGTAAAAAAACTAATAAAGGAATATTAAAAGGAACTCCAGATGTTTTCCGTAATTATATACAAATTCATATGAATTGTTAATAACTTTCTTCCATTTTTAGCATCAGTAATTACAATAATAGTCTTTTTAGTATTAGTGGTTAGATTTATATACATATATTCGGTAAAATATTAAGCCTAATATTTTGCAGAATATACGGAGTTTTTAATCTTCAACAACCTCAGGTGCCGAGAAAAATATTCAACTGCGGATCATCTAAAAAATTATTTCTTTACTCAAGTCTTTTGAAAATTTACTTATTTCCATATTTTTAATGGAAAATAACTTCTCGGTGTGTTTGTTCAATGTACAAAGAACCTTGTTTTCCTTTTATCTGCGATTTTCAGCGCACTTCTGAAGAGCTTAAATATTTTTTTTTTTTTTTTTTTTTTTTTTTTTTTTTTTTTTTGGAGGTTTAACGACCACCGTGAGCAACTCAATGGGCTATAAGCAGTCGCCCGTCCCTAATTTAGGGTCACTGGTTCCAGGGAAGGGAGAGAGCCAGTGCCGTAAGACAAACACAACATCCATGCCTGACCGGGATTCGAACCCGGACCCCTTCGGGCGAATGATCAGAGGCCAACGCCTTAGACCACTGCGCCACCGGGGCGGCGAGCTTAAATATGAATTAATTATACATGAAGTAACGAAATTACTCTACATATTACACTATTAAGAACATCAAACAGAAGTCATCGCTCTTTCCACGTTTATAAGTGAGTCACGGAAAATTTTATATGTGAATCATGGAAAGTTTCTGTTTGATGTTCCTAGTTCACGTCAAATGTCTGTATTAATTACACTATAAAGAGTTGTTCATGAATGCAAAAAGGTATAAATAATTGCACATGGATCAAGCTTTATTTTATGGCCTTCCCCAAAAATCATTAAAACGGTTCCACCTAAAATCTCTGCGTTATGTTTACAATGGTAAAACTTCTTTACGTATTTTCTTCGCAATTAATGTATTTCCTAGGATGAAAATTTGCACATCAATAAAACTAACTTTAAGTTATAGCACGGCATACTTAATACTTGCTAAAACATAACCATAATTACATTAAAAATAAAATCTTTGAGCAATGTTCAGACCTGTACATTGATGATGTCAGTAGACAAACAACACTTGGATTGCTTAATTATGGTTATGTTTTAGCAAGTATTAAGTATCCCATGCTGTAACTTAAACTTAGGTTTATCGATGTGCAAATTGTCGTCCTTGGGAATACATTAATTGCGAAGAAAATATGTAAAGAAGTTTTACCGTTGGAAACATTAGGCAGCGATTTTAGGTGGAACCACCTTAATCTTAAGGATTTTACTTAGGATTCTATGGATTTTAACTTCAATTTTTCCGTCTAAAGTTCTTAAAGAAAACGATCCTTTCAAGAAAGAATCTACTGAATTAATTGCAGTCGCTATTCATGAAATTAAAGGATTACGAAAATTTCACTAACAAGAACAAAAATAGAAACGCACGAAAAAAAATTAACTGATTGACCGCGCAAATTTCTTGCTTAGATAAGCTTTCCTTCTGTTGTAGTCAAATACCGCATCCTGTAGGAATTGTGGGTAAAACTTCGCACTGCCCCCAGTTCCAATAAGAGAAAGATTGGAGAGTGCTCTAGAAGACCCAAGGGGGAGAGAGAGGGGTGGTGGCGTAGGCTGCAACAGTAGTCACACTGTATAGCCGTGCTGATCGACATATACCACGAAAGAACTGAAAGACTTCAGTTCTTAATACAATGCTTTTAAGACTAATCAGCGAACAAGAACGTTCTTCGGTTCGGTTAAAAACATGATTTTGTGCCAGAAGCAAATCATTGATTAATGCATGTACAGTACTTTCAGCTAAAAGAATTTGAATTGCCATTCGTATAGTTTTAATACGTATCGCAACTCAAAAATTTTAACAGCACGGTAGCACGTAGTCACCAGCAGCCACTGGTTATCATCATGTAATAGGATTAGGTCGTATTGAGCTTATTTAGATATGGAGCGCCAGTTCACCCGAAAGACATTTAATCTAAAGACAAGCAGGTTAGACAAAAGCAGAAAAAACGTTTTCCATGAACAATGTTTTATAAAACCCTTGCAAATGTGTCGAAACATTAGTACGTTGAAACATAAAGGGACCGGTTCCACAGAATTGTCAAAATCTAGGTATGCGTCCATATTGGACGCGTAGTATACTCCGCATCTGATGGCTGTCTTTCTGCGACCTTATCTTTCAAAACAATGGAAAGCTTTTCCATGGGAGTTAAGTCTAGGCTGTCGCCAGGCCACTCGACCGCAGTGGTCATCTTAATGAGAAAGTCCTTCACTATCCTGTATCTGTGGTATGGCGTGCTGTCGTGAATGAATGTGTCGCATCCATCAATGTTCACCTGAAGTGCCAGCTTATCCTGTAAAATTTCCACATAAAGTGCGTCACATAAATACAGAGACAGCCGACTTTGCGCCGTGAACGCAATGCGAATATAGGTAGGAAGCTCAAGTGGTACCTAATTAGACATAGCCCTACAACAAACATTTCGATCCGTCGAGATGACCGAAATGTGTGAAAAGAACACCACAAAGTGAAATACACTGCTGGCCACCCAAAATGCAACACCACGAAGAAAGCATCAGATTGGCCTGAAATTCCCAGCATGCGTCGCCCGCGATAGGACATGCAAACGATTAGCATTGCAGGGCATATGCAAATCATATGCGCCCGGCACGCTACCGAGAAGCACTATAAGAAGGGTGCACAGAAGGCGGGGTGTAAGTAGTGGAAGTGTGTTGTGCTCTAGGACCAGTGCGTGGAAAGCTTCCTGATGCACGGTCGCAGAATACGACAGTCATTCCAACACGTTTCGGAATTCTACAGAAGACGAATAGTGGCTTATCGCGACAGCGGTTTATCGTACCGAGACATCGGCGCCCGTGTGGGACGACATCCAGCTACAGTGAGGGGAGTATGGATTCGGTGGGTGCAGGAGGCACGGACGGACAGACGTGAACGATTGCCGCCGCCGCGTCACACCACCCAACGAGAGGACCGGCATGTTGTGCGGCAGGCATTGACGGCTCGCACCGCCACATCACGAACGTTAGCGCAGGAATTAGGGTGTGTTGCGAAACAACATGTGTCAGCATGTACCGTTCGACGTCGTCTGCAAGAGCGGGAACTTGTCGCACGGCGCCCATTGCTCCTATTACCATTGACGTTACACCACCGGCGAGTGCGGCGGCAGTGTGCCTTTGAACGCCGCACCTGGACTACGGAATGGCACGACATTGTCTTCTTCGATGAATCCCGCTTCTGCCTGCAACACCACGATGGTCTGATCCGCCTGTGGCGGCACCGCGGCGAGAGACTTTATGACGCCTGCATTATGCATCGCCATACCGGTCCGTCGCCTGGCGTTATGGTTTGGGGCGCAATTGGATATGACACCCGCACTCCTTTGGTACGCATCGCCGGTACACTCAACAGCCACCGCTACATCTCCAACGTTTTGGAGCCTGCAGTCCTCCCTTACCCGCAGGACCTGCCAGCGGCCACGTTACAACAGGACAACGCGCGCCCGCACGTGGCACGCATCGTGCAACAATTCTTCACGGCCCACCAGGTGTCACTGCTGCCGTGGCCCGCCTGTTCTCCCAATATGTCTCCCATCGAACACGTCTGGTCGCTGATCGGCAACCGAGTGGCCCGGCAAGCACCAACCGAGGCTACGCCTGATGAACTGTGGCAACGTATGGAAGCAGCCTGGGCCGACATACCCCAAGCCCACATCAAAGGCTTTCGTTCGATGCAGTGGCGTGTAGCGGACGTTATTTCCAGCCATGGGGGCCACACGAACTATTGATGTCTGCGTGTTCCGCAAGTCGCACGGGCCTGTAAGCTCAATCGTTTAATCTTTGTATCTGTTGTTATGTGTCCAGTAAATCTGGCTTTGCTATCTCATGTCCTTCTTGGTGCTGCAGTTTGGGTGGCCAGCAGTGTAGTTTAATTTTAAGTGTCACATAAATATAAAGACAACTATGTAAAGTAGCCACGTGCAAATGAGATGTACAAATTATCATGTTGTACGCATGCGCATGGGCCGTAATTCGGTCCAGTCTACAAAAGACAGCGAACCTACCGTCAGATATTCATTTGCCGAAATGCCACGCAACAGTCAACTTTCTGGTGAGGAGGTTCAGAAGATTTGGAGACAGAGCAAATGGATTGCCTGTAGCAAAAGTTTGTAAAGCCATGGGGAGGGGTAGGGCAGTCATTTATAAGACTTTATCGAAACGCGGTGCGTTAACTGCCAGAAAACGGCCTGGAAGGCCTCGAATAACAACCAAACGAGATGATCGTGCCATCATGCGTTTAGGTTCATCCCAAAGGTTATCACTACGTCAAGTTTCTCGAACTGTTGGTGTCACCATCTCAAAGGACACAGTTCATCGACGAATCAAGGAAAGTCGCAACACTGTGCTCCGTAAAATGCGCCGTCTGCCACACCTCACGCGTCGCCACAAGGAAGCTAGATTGTTATGGGCAAGCAGCCACATGCACTGGACGGACGAGTTTTCTCCGATGAGAAAAAGTTCAACCTGAACGGCCCTGACGGTTGGAACTGCTATTGGCATGATTCACGACGCGAGCCACGTAACTTCTTCAGCAGACAGAAAGGAGGGGGATCTGTGATGGTCTGGGGAGCTTTTGCGTTCAATGGGACAACGGATATCGCTTTTCTGCAAGGCAGGCAAAACTCAAACGTATCAGAAAATACTGAGCAGCCACCTTCTACCGTTTGCCGAAACTCTAACGGGTGTTGATTATCTGTTCCAGCAAGACAATGTCTCTATCCATCGGTCTGCATCAACGAAAAGCTGGTTTAACACTCATCATGTGACCGTAATGGATTGGCCAGCACTCAGTCCAGATCTGAACCCTATCGAGAACCACTGGGGTATCTTAGTTCGTGATGTGTATGCGAATGGTCGGCAGTTTTCTAGTGTGGTGGCATTGAAAGAGCAGACTGAACGAAACTGGTACGCACTCCGTCCAGAACACTTACATCACTTGGTGGACAGCATGCCCGATCGGGTTTTCAGTGTTATTCGGAACAACCGCTCCACTATTCGTACCGGAGGTGCTCATAACTAGTAAGTCTTTATATTTCTGAGGCAGCCTTTTTCTGTTTTTTTCTTATATTTGGCGTTGGAATTGTTATGTTTCCGTCAAACTATTGTGCAGTTGCGTGTCCTAAGCTATTTTTGCTATAAATATGAGGTGTACATTTCAGCTCGTTGGTATTTCTTTTTTATTCGAGAATTTGTTCTGTCTCTATATTTATGCTATACTAAATCCGTACATAGTAATGTTGGACATCATTAAGTGTGGAGCAGCCGTACTAGATTTTGACATAACACCCAATATCACTTTGCTTGAAGGGATGTTTCATGACAGAAACTGTGCATTTCTAATCAAATCTCTCTTTTTGGAATTCGAACGTATCGTGTACGCGATACAAATTGTTGTGAGATCGATTCATCAGATAAAAAACAAACTTCACTGCACTTTTCAGTAGCCCAAGATTGATGTCTCTTAGCGAACTCTGATATTTTCTGTTTCATAACGGGAACTAGTCGGGGTGTATGTGCAGGGGTTTGTAAGACTTGATCACAAGTTCTTTGCTCAAACGTATTGAAAGAATAATGACACTAACTTCCGTTGCCTTTAAATGCAGAGACTCCCTTATTTTCTTTGAGGAACTCCTCGGGGAGCGCATGACGATTCGTCATATGTCATGGTCAGCTTGGTGCGTTTATGTCCTTCGACAGCAACTCCTCTTCCAATTGCTAAATGTATCATCTTGAAATTTCATGATCGGATTATGAATAGCAGTCTTGCTTACAACTTTGAGTATCTTTCTGCGTGTAAAGTAACTATTTGTACCCTCTGGACTATACTCAGTGATGTGCTTTTTTGCCCATAATTTGAGATACAGAAAATGCAAATCATAACCTCTATGCATGGACACCAGCGGCCAACTGAACTTCAAATGCTCGGCTGACTTGATAAATCCTCGCTGCAGACACATGCATTCACAAAACAAAACAACGCAACCATGTGATGAGATTATGCAATCTGATGAAATGGCCGAGAAATGATTGGTGGTCCTAAATTTTTGCAAATGATTGCAATTACAGATAGAATGGTCGGATGGAAGATTGATCCCACGCTGGGGAAAAAGTCAACATTGCATGTAAGCTACCGGATTAGCAGAAGTTTCTTCAAATGTAAAAACAATCACATCGGATTATTGATATAGGTTACTGTGAATAGGCTGGAACTTGTGTTTTCGATTATGACTACTTTTGTGGTTCAGTTTTCGCGTGCACCATAATAGATGTGCAGCTCCATCACTAATAGCTTTTTGTCGCTCTTAAATGTTCCAGAATCAACTATCGGTACTAATAGTTAGTTCTGGAAAACACACCATATTGACAAAAGTCACCGGACACCTAGAAGAGAAACACAACATAGCATTTATTGACATACATTAGTACCGTGTCGGTCCACCTTTGGCCTTAATACATGCACTGACCCTTCGAGACATGCGTTCGAAAAGGTTTTGGAACACAGCGATAGGTATGCGCTTCCATTCAGTACATAATGCTGCCGCTAACTCTTGCTTAGTAGTAGGCCTTGGTTCCAAACTTCTTATTCGGCGCTCTAATTCCCCCATATGGGATTAAGATCAGGGCTCTGTGCTGGCCAGTCCGCATACGATACGGAATTATCGTCAAACCACGCCGTAACAGTCCTTGCTTTATGGCTTGGTACATTATCCTGCTGGTACCAACAGGGCTCGGTTCCATAGTATTGTCACAGAGTTGGTAGGGCATAATTGTCAAGAATATTGAGGTTGACGTGCTGGTTAACAGGTTTGTCCACGATAACCAATGGCCGTGACCATACCACGAAAAAACACCCCCACACGAGTACACTGCCAGCTCCAAACTTGACCGTAGGAACAGTACACTGTGGTAAATAGCGTTCCTCCGGCTGCTGCCATACCCACACACGACCATCAGACTGATGGATCGTGTATCTGGATTCATCAGTCCATAGGACCCATCTCTACTGATCTACGGTCCACGATAAATGTTCTTTACACCATGCTAAACGACGAATAGCATTCAGAGTGAAGATGAAAGGATTATGAGCAGCAGCACGACCACAGTAACCCATGGAATGAAGTTCTCTACGAATGGTACTTGTACATACAGAGGTTCTATCATTTTTACTCACCTGTACACTTAGGTCTTGTATAGTACTCCGTCGATTATAGCTGTAACGACTCTCCTGAAGCTTCGACGTCCTGTACCACTGATTTTCTTTGATTTGCCGGTACGTTTTGCTGCTTCATACACGCCATGTGTCTCCTACTTATTCAGTACATCCAAGAACAGTTAACTTGTGTATGCTTAAACGTCTCTCGGTTTCTCTTATGGACAACCCACTAATATAACACCCAACAATCTTTCTTTTCTCAAAGTCAGTTCTCTCCCGCCGCGACATTTTCACTCAACCTCTCAGTGCGATATGATTGCGGTCAGCTTCGGGCTTGGTTTTATACTGTTTGCAGTTGTACCGCGCATCTTAACAACGCAGCGGATCAGTTCATTTGCTTTTTAAGGGGTGTCCGGTGACTTTTGTCAATATAGTGTATAAGGGTAACACCATAGGTAATACAGAGCAGCTACTCATACTGTATAAACCACGGGCTAGTCATTGACACATTTGATAATAGTATCTGTTACGAACCTTATAAACTAATGACGATAATTTGTAGTGGTAATAGTATACAATATTTATACTGATGACATGTACATACAGACGCACATATGCATTAGATTGTTGTTTTCTTTCAAGTCTTAATGACCCCGGTGAGCATCTAAGGCCATAAGGACTACCGTTCCTAATTTAGGGCAATGTTCCTAGGACCGGACAGTGTGACGTACTACAGAAATGACGCACATATCAAGACGGCAAGTAGTAGTGCTAAGCCCTTGCTGGCGTAGCTTGATTCTGAAAGCATTTAGCTCCGGAACAGAAGGATGTGGATTTGAAATACACACACACACACACACACACACACACACACACACACACACACACAGAGTTTGATTTCACATCGGTGCCCGAACGTTAAAATGAATCTTCTGGCCAGTAGGTTCTTTGAAAGATGAGTGATGTTTCTTTAAGCGTGGTTTGCCGGCTGACCCTTAAACCCACGAGGCCGTCCCAGCCCTGACGTACTACAGAGATGACGCACATGTCAAGGCGGAAAGTAGCAAACGAAAATCCTTTGCCGGCGTAGCTTAATTGGGAAAGAAATCGGCCCTGGATCAGAAAGGATGTGGGTTCGAATACCGTCACCGGCAGAGAGAGTGTTTGTGTTCCACAACAGGACCGACGCTTTAGGGCAATCTCACCAGCAATGCCACATCGGGGACTCGAACGATTTTCCGGAATATTGAAAAAATGAAGAAATATTCTTCACAAATACATGGAACAACTACAGGATTATCAGCATAGCAATCAGAATTTCCTAGTTGACTGCTCAACATGCAAACATCATATCAGAAAACTTCAACATTAAATCACCCTGGAGTGCTCTGATATGATGTTGAACAGTAAACTAGGCATTTCTGATTGCCGTGTTAATAATCCTAATTATCCGAAAGCCAGCGCCTCTGACCACTCAGCTACCGGGCCACGGCCTACCAGCTTTGAACCAGCAAACAACCAAAACTTATCCAACAGGAAGAGGCGTCTGATGGCTTTTTATAACACAGGGTGCAATAATCTAAAACCTGTTTTCTTCTATGTCTGCTCTCTTGAAGTCGATAGCCGTGAGTCTTTCCGGAAAAGTTTTTGATTCAAAATAAAGATTACAATCTGTTCAACTTTTCCAATAGTGATATACCTTGCTATTGAAGTACAAAAAGGAAGATAAACAAAATCCTTGAACTTTTTCATTTGTTTCCAAGTTACGTTATTTTAAGATTGTATGAAAACGTTTGCCAGAATGCACACAGCTTAAAGAGAATTTCATCAGAACGTTTCATCTTTAGAATAAGTTTTTGGATTATTTTGGAATTCGCTTTGTTGTTCGAAACGCACGCGACTGCATTATAACACTGTCTCATGAGCTGAAAAGAAAAGTAGATTACCGAAAGATGTTACCATGCCTTTTGGAAATACTGACTTTAATTATCTGCTGTCTGCTTTGCATGCTGCACGCTAACCCAAAAAGGGCCTTAGAAAATTGCTGTTTGACATGCGTGCTCTTAATTAAAAATGCCCTGCTAAATTACCTCAAAACCTAGGTGATTTTCTCTTCCGACTAAACGAAGTCAAAGAAAAGGAGTTTTCTTCTGTTTTCATTGAATTGGGCGTTCACGTTGGTTAACCTAATCACAAATTTCGATTTAAGCACTTAATATTTCTGATGTTGTCTGCATCCCTCCTTTTTTCGCTGTCTCCATCCTCAAAATACGTCTCAAAGCAAAATGTTATTACGAGCAAGAGATCAGAGGAACATTTTGCTCCATTTTCTTTTTATAATCGAATAAACAGGCAGAAAATCTCTATTGTTTTAAGGAAAGGAAAAAGCCCATTTTGATCTCTTTTTGAGATAATGGTACAATTCCCGGTTTTGTAATCCTTTTTCTTCAGATCTTTCATCGAGAGAGAGAGAGAGAGAGAGAGAGAGAGAGAGAGAGAGAGAGAGAGAGAGAGAGAGAGAGAGAGAGAGAGAGAGAGAGAGAGAGAGAAATCAATTCTGTGGTTTTTGAAGGGTAGAAGCTTCTTCATCTTTTCATTTTTTTTCCGTTTAAACCTTTTTTCTGCGCGATTTGCTGCAAAAAGGAATGAATACAGAAAAGAAAAAAACGAAATATCCTTCTAAAAAGTAATAAGAGGAAACAGTTTAAAAACGAAAACTAGAATTGTAAAAAGACTGCACATTTTATTTGTTCCACTCATAGAAGTAAGAGGCGATGGGTGAAACATATTCTTAGCCAAGTTATACTTTTCAAGTTCTTGCTATAGAAGATTTTTCAAAACAAATACGAAAACTAGAAAGAAGTTAAAGAAGAAATGGAGTTAACAATGGCGTGAAGACAGCATTCCATTCATGATCGTACTGACGATGAATGAAAAGATTAGTCTTTTTGCTGTTAAAAAGCAAGAGAAAAATGGTACTCTTGAAGAAAGGAAACAAACAAACAAAAGAAACACATTTTAACATTCTATGCTATAACGTACAAATTTTTCCGCACCGAGCATCGAAGCCTGGTCTCCTCACTCCGGAGTAAGTTGCTCTCCCAACTAAGCTACGCGGACATGTGCTCTGTGCTATCTGCCTTTATCTCCTATACGTCCTGCGGCGGGCACGTCACATCTCCTCCTCCCCCACCGAAAGAGGGCCCATGGGTCAGCCGGGACCATGTGTCGCTGTAAGCTGTCATCCCATGAAGAACGTGCATTTGAGAAATCCCAGACAATTTGGTGTGTGGAACGTAACATCACAATTATTTATTTTTTCGAAGCACTGAAGAAGGGATTCTCATTTTTCCTGTCTCGCCGTGTGAAAAGAACATCACATCATTGCGAGAAACTTAACAGCCGGGTCATCCTGGAAGTTGGGGCCACAATATAACGTACAAGTTTATCCGCGCCGGGCATCGAACTTGGGTCTCCTCACTCCGGAGTAAGTCGCTCTCCCAACTGAGCTAGACGGACATGGGCTCGCACTGCAATCTGCCTTTATCTCATGTGCGTCCTGCGGTGCAGGAACGTCACAATACCCCTTTATTCTTCGGCACGCTGTTCAGTATTTAAAGACGTTTGATAGTGCATGAGAGTTCTTTAGAAGCGTTAAGCAGTTGCCAACAAAATTACCCGCGGAAATAAAGTGTTATTCCGACAACAAAAATTTCCCAGCCTTACCCGTTACATCAGAAAATATGGGGTTTGATAAATAATTAATTCCTGCGCACAGAGTGCGGAGAAAGAATTATTGTCTGATGATTTATGTGATAATATTCAAATCACTGATCCTAAAAAAGGCATTTCAGAATTATTTTTTTATATTGTCATAGATACAATACTTACTCATTTTGATAACACGTTTAAGCTGTTTAAATCAGCGCACAGTAGATACGCATTTCTTACCCAAGCGAGCTATGCTCTTATTGGAGCTGCATTAACATCAGCAAAATAAGCCATCAAATGTAGTGCCGACGAATCAGATTATCTTTTAGCTGAGTTACAAATTATAACAAATCTTCTGGAGAACAACAAAGAAACTCAACGTCTTAAAATCTTCAAAACTATTAAGGGTAGGCAAAAGTTTCCGCCGTTTTAAGGAGAAAGGAACTATCAGGAACACATTTATTCAACGAAATATTGGCCGTTAGCATCAATGACCTTTTGTCATTTTTCAGGCAACAAATGAATACCCCTGTGATAGAAGGACTCTGGTTTTGAGCTGAAGAAATCAGTGAGGAAATTCTCCACCTCTGGAATTGTGGTAACCGCTGTTGGGCTAGCGCATGTTGCATAGAACGAAACAGATGAAAGCCTGAGGGTGTATTGTCCAGGAAGTAAGCCGGGTAAGGTAAAACCTTTCAGTGTAACTGTTCATGGGTTGATTTCGTGGTGACACCGACATGTGGTCTGGCATTATCGTGTAACAAGATGACTGGGCGGCGTCCTTTACCTATCCATCGGCGTTTTTGCTCGATTGCGGCGTTCAGTTCCATCAACTTATCGCTATATCGTTGTGCAGTGACTGTTTCGCCCGGTTTCAACAGTTCGAAGTACAGCCCTCCATGCATACCCCACCGCGCACGCACGCACGCACGCACGCACGCACACACACACACACACACACACACACACACCCCAGCACCTTTTCCCCCGTGGATATCCTGTTTTGCAGTAGATGTTGATGGCTGGCCTGGATCGACCCAGGATTGCTTGCGTATGGGGTTGTCGCAACAGACCCATTTTTTCATTTCCGGTAACGACCTTTCACAAGAAATTCTTCCCATGAAACCTCTTCAGCAACGACATGCATGTTCCCAATCGTTGACCAATATTACGCTCCACTAAAGTATGCGGAACCCACTTACCAATCTTCTGGATCTTCCCCATGGCCTGTAGACGCCGTACCCCAGTCGATTGAGGCACTTTCAAACGTTTCGCCAGTTGCATGGTAGATTGTGTGGCATCCTCTTGCAACAGCGATTCCAGCTCCTCGTCTGCGAGTTCCTGCGGTCTACCTGCACGTGGCTTGTCTTCCAAGCTTAGATCCTCTTTTTCAAACCTGGCAAAACCATTCTCGACACGTCCGCTCACCCATAGCCATTTCGCCATACCCTTGGCATATTGAACCGTATGTTTCACTCGCACTTTTTCCTAAATTAAACATGAATAACAAACAGTGCCGCAAATGAACTTTATCGACCTCCATGAGTGGCTTCATGTACGAACTGACAGTACGGGTTGCCGGCCGGTTAGACCCTACAGCGCCCGCTAGCGGGCGAGCCGGAAACTTTTGCATACCCCTAATAGTTGATTGCAATTATAGCGATATTTCCTTAAAGTTGATGATCGCTTTACGAATGTTTTAGACTACACCAGTGACAGTCTTGAGTTCCGAAAAATCATTTAGCAAGTAAGACATGATAGAAGCATATTCAAGACCAACCATGACCCAAGATTGTTATATTAAGCATAGAAAGTAAAGAGGGAGAAGCCAGGAAGTGTGATTTTGATTCCGTAATAAATAAATGGATCCAGAATAAAAAGAAAATTATTGATGAGAATTTACTGAAAAAATTCATTTCGAAAAAAAAAATTCATTTGTACAAAAATCGACCGTCAGTTTTGTTTTCATATTTTTTCTGCAGCGATGTGTTGTTTTTATTATTTCTATTTTTGAAGAAATACCTATGTCCTGATTTTCAGTGCACTCCATTAAATTTGCTTAATGAGGAATTTTTGAGAAGTCGAAATACCCAAACTACCAAAGGGGCTACAAATCCTCAGTCATTATTACTCATACCTTGTCCTCAGTCATTATTACTCTTTCATTTGAATGATCAAAGTTTTTATGTGATGGCTGATTAACAACCAACGGGTAGTTGGGTAAATGAGTGTGGTATTAACCTTTGGTCCACAATAGCAACTGTCTAGTCTACAAAACAAAAAAATATGCATTCATAAACTATGAGTTGAGTATATTGCCTATTCAACTAGCTGATAAGCAGAACAAATATACAACTTGTGATTGTGGGTGTACATATTATTATCTATATGAACCATGTTCAAAGATTAAAATGTTTTTCTCGCCTGATGAGGGGGCCCTCAATGGTTTTGTACCCAAGCCAGGATAAACCAAGCACCGCACCTTCTCCAAGCCAAGTTTGTGACTTTGGAAAAAGAAAATACACTGATCGACATAAAAAAAATGCCAAATCAGGGAGTATTTCTGGGAGCACCATGCAAATTACTGGGTATGTGTCGCCAGCTGGGTTATGTAAATGACGGCAAACCAATCACGTGATAGTTGAGAGATAGAAGAGCAAACCGACTCAGTTTAGTTAAGTTTGATCGCCTTCACCTGGACGTGTGAATATCGAAGTAACCTTGTTGGCAAAAGCACGTGAGAGAAGTGAGAATACCCGGGCTACGTCATCGAGAATTCTACCATCACACGAACACTTCTACCAGAGGCTTTTTTATTTTTTTATTAGAGGTTTAACGACCACCGTGAGCAACTCAATGGGCTATAAGCAGTCGCCCGTCCCTAATTTAGGGTAACTGTTTCCAGGGAAGGGACAGAGCCAGTGCCGTAAGACAAACACAACCTCCATGCCTCACCTGCATTCGAACGCGGACCCCTTTCGGACGAATGATCAGAGGCAATCGCTTAGACCACTGCGCCACCGGGACGGCTACCAGAGGCTTCATCATAAGGCTACTTACAGCTTTGCGACGTATATTCTAATTTAACTTTCATTTGTAGTTCCTTTACCTATGTAAATTTGAGTTTGTTTTCTTTAACACATTCCAAACTTAACGTGATATCTTCTCTCTCACATGAATGAGGTTGGCAACACTTTTGAGGTCAGAGAGAGCGACGTACGAATGTTAGATAAAAAAGAGGATACAGCAGTTGCTTAGTGTGTGTCTGTGTGAAGATGTTCGATCATTGTTAAGCTAGATTATACGACAGATAATTGTAAAACTCAGTGCTATATGTTGGATTTCATCAAATATTGCTGGACCAATAAAAAGGTTATCGTAAGTTTGACTTCTGTATATGTTTCGTCTGGCCGTAAAACCTTAATTTGAGCTATCCCGTGCAACTATTGCATCGTATTCTCATTTAGTTCAACATTTTCTTAGTCATGGTTTTAAACATAGCGTAACACCAATTTCGCACACGAAGAACGGTTACGTTATAGCTTGTTTATCCCTGAGTCGTATCGCTGAGGGAACTCATCGGGATGCAACAACTGTCAGCTAATGTGGCAACAGCAGTTGGAAGAAGGTAACGTGTGTTGTGGTAGGGGGACGGGTGCACGCAGGAGGACGAACGAACGCTTCAAGCGCCGCATTCGATAGCAAGTCGTAGCAGCGCAACGATCCACAGCGAACGACATTCGATGAGGTGTACAGACAGCTATGAACATCCCCGTACTGACACGGACTGTGAACCTAAGATTGGCTGAGGCAGGTTTGCGCTCTCGCCAGCCACTCAGCTCAACACATCTTTGCGCAAGGTTGCGGTGGCGCCGTACCAGACATTGTGTGTGTGTGGGGGGGGGGCGAATGGAACCATGTGGTGTTCAGCGACGAGTCTCGCTACTGTCTCAGCGTCAACGATCCTCTATTTAGAGGTTGGAAAAGATCGTGCTCTCATCCACGAGCGTCATACGGCTCCTCAGAATGGTGACATGGTTTGGGGCTCTGTTATTTTTAACAGCCGTTCAGTGGGTTCAATGGCAGCACGACAATGCGTTGATGAGGTTCCATAGCCCGTTTTGTTATCGTATCTCCGTGATATCCCCGATACCCAGTTTCAACAGGAAAACGCCCGCCTGCACACTGCCAACATCAGCAGACATCGCATCCAAGTTATCCAGGTTACTGTCCTGGTATGCACGATACCCCTACTTCCCCCCAATAGAGAGCATGTGTGCCGCTATTTGCAGAAGACGTAACTCCCCTGCACGATTCCCTCGCAATTCTGACACAAATCAAGATAAATGGTCAGCGATCCCTCAGAACATCATCGAGGACTTTTACCAATCGATGCCACGCCGTGTTGCCGAATGTATATCCCAGCAAGGGGGTCATATACGATCTACTGACTCAGAACACATTGTACTGTCTCCTCGGCCATCAATTCCGTGCAATACCTCAGAAATGAAATTACTTCTTTCCCACATACTTGTCTGTATGGTTTCACTCGCCTCATTTTGCATATTTCTTCAAGTTATGGCATTTCCTATGCCCAAAAGTGCATATCACGTCCTAACTGGTGTTCGGTCGTGCTTTCTGTTTACACAAGAGTAGGGTGAATGAATACGATAATGATAATTTACACTTTGCTTTATTGTCCCGATCCAATCCAAGCTCATACACTTGAAGTTGAAGAAACAGACAAGTCGTTGAATACCGGAAGAATGATTAACAACTAAGTCAAGGAAGATAGTATAGTAACAAACTCTTACTAACACCAGTAACTGAGCTTCGAAGAAATTTGAGTATGTTGACAAAACAGCAATCAGTCACAAGCTCAATAGCGGGATTGCAATCCCGCTATCGAGCTACCACGAATATTTGAAGGTATTCATCATCATCATTGTCAACCATTATCAATCCACTGCTGGACGAAGGTCTCCCCAAGTTTCCTCCACAACGGTCTATCTTGTGCCAGTCTCCTCCATGTCACTCCCGCATACTTTCGAATTTCATCCACCCATCTTCCATGTGGTCTTCTTCTGGCAGTATGTACAGCCCATTGCCATTTCAGGGATTTAACTCTGATCATGATGTCTTCCACTCTTGTCATTTTTCGGATCCACGTGTTCCTCTTCTTATCTCCCTGGTTACACCAAGCATGCACCTCTCCATGCTTCTTTGAGTTGTCTGCAGCCTTTGTATGTCTCTTTTAGCTAAGGTCCACGTCTCTGCACCATAATAAGCACTGGAAGGATGCATTGATCAAACACTTTTCTTTTAAGACATAATGGCATATTGCTCTTGAAAATTATGCTGTTTCTTCCAAAAGCTCTCAAGGCAAGTTTTGTACGCCGATTAATTCCTTCATTAATGTGACCCTCACTTGATATCTGCTGTCCAAGATAAACGTACGTGTCTGTTATCTCCAGCTTTTCTCCATCAATCGATAAATCTTCATTTCTTGTAAAAGCATTGTACATCACTTTTGTCTTCTGAAAGTTCATTTTTAATCCCACTTCTTTACTCTTGTCAGCAAGTTCCTGGATCATACTCTGTAGCTCTGATGGGGTAGTTGCAAAAATGACTATGTCATCAGCAAAACGAAGGTGGGTTAGATAATCTCCATTAATCTTTATCCCTTTGTTTTCCCAGTTCAGTGATTGAAAGACATTTTCCAATGTGGCATTAAAGAGCTTCGGAGATATGGTGTCACCTTGTCTCACTCCTTTTCCAATTTTTATGTGTGTTGTATTTTCCAACAGCCGAATCTTTGCACTTGCATTTTCATAGATGTTATTAATAATATTAATGTATGCATCTTCAATACCGCAGGATTTCAGAGCCATTGCAACTGCTGATGGTTTCACCGAATCAAAGGCTTTTTCATAATCGATAAAAGCCATGCACAATGGAAGTTCCTATTCCCTCGCTCTTTCAATTAGTTCTCTCAGTACGTGGATATGATCTATTGTGCTGTAGCCACTCCTGAATCCAGCTTGTTCTCTCGGTTGAGCCATGTCCAGTGTCACCTTCAAGCGGTGTGAAAGAACTTTAGTGAAGATTTTATAAACCACTGATAGGAGGCTGATAGGTCTGTAGTTCCTGAGATCCTCAATGTCACCTTTTTTATGTAGCAAGATCATTGTAGCGTTGTTCCAATCCTCAGGAATTTTCCCTTCATTAAGGCATCGAGTGAAAATTTGGGCGAGTACTGTTTCGATTTCTCCACTTGCTTCTTGTATGATGTCTACAGTAATTCCATCTTCTCCTGGAGCTTTTCCCCGCTTCATGTTCTTGATTGCATGTGCAACTTCTGCTGGAAGGACTGGAAGAACTCTGGTACTGGTACCTTTCATGATGTCTGGAGTACATGTATCATCCCTTTCATATAATTTGGAGTAGAAATCTTTCACTCTTGTCAAAATTTCGCCTCTATTTCTTGTTACAGAACCATCTTCTTTTCTCAGTGCCATAATCTGTTTTTTCCAATTACTGAGATGTCCCTTTGCTATCTTTAGGCTTTGGTTGTTTTCAATTGCTTTCCTTACTAGTTCACAGTTGAATTTCCTTACGTCTTCAGTGATACTTTTTCGTACTGTCTTGCATAGCTCTATATATTCCACTTTGGAAGTCACATCTTCTTTAGTTGTCCTCATCACTCTTCTTTTTTGCATCAACATTTTGGTTTTTCCTGATAATTTGTTTACATGCAATTTGTTCTTAGACCCAGCTAATTTTGTTGCTGTTTCCATAAGAGCTTTGGTTACTTTTCTGTTAACTTCAGAAATATCCACTTCTTCCGATGTTAGGCCTTCTAAAGCAGAGAATCTGTTCTTCAGTTCCAATTTGAAGGTATTATGGTGTTTTTTAAGGTTGGTTATGTCAATACATTTTGTTTGTCTTATGAGCTTGCTACGTTCGAGTTTAGTGTTGAGGTGCATCTTACATCTCACCAATCTATGGTCACTGCCTGTGTTGAACTTGTTTAGCACACTGCAGTCTTCGATGACGAATTTTTTGTTACACATAATAAAATCAATTTCACTTGTCGTCCCATTTGGATCTCTCCATGTCCATTTCCTGTGTGGCTTTTTCTTGAAAAAGGAGTTCATGATGAAAAACCCTTCTGCCTCTGCAAACTCTACGAGAGTATTTCCACGTTGGTTTCTGTTGCCGTGACCGAATATACCTACTGAAGTTTCATTCTGTTGTCGTTGCCCTATTTTTGCATTGAAATCTCCCATAATTATCTTCAAGTGCTGCTTACCTTTATTATTTAGATGACGAATTTCCTCGTAAAATTCTTCAATTTCTTCTTCAGGATGACTTGTGGTGGGTGCATAAGCTTGAATAATCTGAGCCTGGTATCTTCTCGAGAGTTGGATAACGAGTCGTGCAGCTCTGTCAGAGGAACTTTCAACTTCTACAACTTTATCCTTCAGTTTCTTGTTTATTATAAATCCAACACCACTAGTTCTGCCAGTATCTGTCCCACGATAGTAGAAGAGATGATCTCATTGAACTGAAAAGTGGACTTCTCCTTTTCTCCTTACCTCACTTAGCCCGACGATGTCCCACTTGATCCTTTGTAGTTCCTCTTCCAATTCAAGAAGCCTTGAATCAGAAGATAGGGAGCGTCCGTTATACGTCGCCAAGGTCAGCATCAGATGGCAGCCTAGTCCGGTCCTCCGGGGATTCTTAGCACCCTCTGCCTTCATGTCGCACTGGCCGCTGCCTTGGCCAGGTACATTCCAGCTGCCGGAGACTGAGGGCCAAGATTTAAGTTGTGGAGTCATTTTGGAGGGGTTTGGCCATAACTCACCACGCTGGCCAAGCGGGTTGGTGAGTGTGGGATAGCATTTCCTCTAATCCCGATGGTATAGTTATACCGCTATTGGCGGTCGTCAGAGCCCCTTTAGTGGGAACAGGATGTACCACGAGAAGGCGGGGTTGACATTTGTCAAGGAGAGGCTGTGATGTTACGCATCACCTGACCTTACAAGGTATATGAAGGTATTCATATACCTTAAATAAAAAATTTTTTAATGCAATTTATAAGAATGTTAAACACTTATATCATGAATGAAATACGGGATTAGAAGAAGAAATTGAAGAATTTTATGAGGAAATTCGTCATCTAAATAATAAAGGTAAGCAGCACTTGAAGATAATTATGGGAGATTTCAATGCAAAAATAGGGCACCGGCAACAGAATGAAACTTCAGTAGGTAAACTCGGTCACGGCAACAGAAACCAGCGTGGGAATACTCTCGTTGAGTTTGCAGAGGCAGAAGGATTTTTCATCTTTAATTCCTTTTTCAAGAAAAAGCCACACAGGAAATGGACATGGAGACATCCAATTGGGACGACAAGTGAAATTGATTTTATTATGTGTAACAAAAAATTCGTCATCGAAGACTGCAGTGTGCTAAACAAGTTCAACACAGGTAGTGACCATAGATTGGTGAGATGTAAGATGCACCTCAACACTAAACTGGAACGTGGCAAGCTCATAAGACAAACAAAATGTATTGACATAACCAACCTTAAAAAACACCATAATACTTTCAAGTTGGAACTGAAGAACAAATTCTCTGCTTTAGATGGCCTAACATCGGAAAAAGTGGATATTTCGGAAGTTAACAGAAAAGTAACCAAAGCTCTTATGGAAACAGCAACAAAATTAGCTGGGTCTAAGAACAAGTTCCATGTAAACAAATTATCAGGAAAAACCAAAATGTTGATGCAAAAAAAGAAGAGAGATGAGGACAACTAAAGAAGATGTGACTTCCAAAGTGGAATATATAGAGCTATGCAAGACAGCACGAAAAAGTATCACTGAAGACGTAAGGAAATTCAACTGTGAGCTAGTGAGGAAAGCAATTGAAAACAACCAAAGCCTAAAGATAGCAAAGGGACATCTCAGTAAGGGAAGAAAACAGATTATGGCTCTGAGAAAAGAAGATGGTTCTATAACAAGAAATAGAGGCGAAATTTTGACAAGAGTGAAAGATTTCTACTCCAAATTATATGAAAGGGATGATACATGTACTCCAGACATCATGAAAGGTACCAGAGTTCTTCCAGTCCTCCCAGCAGAAGTTGCTCATGCAATCAAGAACATGAAGCGGGGGAAAGCTCCAGGAGAAGATGGAATTACTATAGACATCATACAAGAAGCAAGTGGAGAAATTGAAACAGTACTCGCCCAAATTTTCACTCGATGCCTTAATGAAGGGAAGATTCCTGAGGATTGGAACAATGCTACAATGATCCTGCTACATAAAAAAGGTGACATTGAGGATCTCAGGAACTACAGACCTATCAGCTTCCTATCAGTGGTTTATAAAATCTTCACTAAAGTTCTTTCACACCGCTTGAAGGTAACACTGGACATGGCTCAACCGAGAGAACAAGCTGGATTCAGGAGTGGCTACAGCACAATAGATCATATCCATGTACTGAGAGAACTAATTGAAAGAGCGAGGGAATATGAACTTCCATTGTGCATGGCTTTTATCGATTATGAAAAAGCCTTTGATTCGGTGAAACCATCAGCAGTTACCACGGCTCTGAAATCCTGCGGTATTGAAGATGCATACAATAATATTATTAATAACATCTATGAAAATGCAAGTGCAAAGATTCGGCTGTTGGAAAATACAACACACATAAAAATTGGAAAGGGAGTCAGACAAGGTGACACCATATCTCCGAAGCTCTTTAATGCCACATTGGAAAATGTCTTTCAATCACTGAACTGGGAAAACAAAGGGATAAAGATTAATGGAGATTATCTAACCCACCTTCGTTTTGCTGATGACGTAGTCATTTTTGCAACTACCCCATCAGAGCTGCAGAGTATGATCCAGGAACTTGCTGACAAGAGTAAAGAAGTGGGATTAAAACTTAACTTTCAGAAGACAAAAGGGATGTTCAATGCTTTTACAAGAAATGAAGATTTATCGATTGATGGAGAAAAGCTGGAGATAACAGACACGTACGTTTATCTTGAACAGCAGATATCAAGTGAGGGTCACATTGATGAAGAAATTAATCGGCGTACAAAACTTGCCTGGAGAGCTTTTGGAAGAAACAGTATAATTTTCAAGAGCAATATGCCATTATGTCTTAAAAGAAAAGTGTTTGATCAATGCATCCTTCCAGTGCTTACGTATGGTGCAGAGACGTGGACCTTAACTAAAAGAGACATACAAAGGCTGCAGACAACTCAAAGAAGCATGGAGAGGTGCATGCTTGGTATAACCAGGAGAGATAAGAAGAGGAACTCGTGGATCCGAAAAATGACGAGAGTGGAAGACATCATGATCAGAGTTAAATCCCTGAAATGGCAATGGGCTGGACATACTGCCAGAAGGACAGACCATAGATGGACAGCCGAAATTTTAGATTGGATTCCAAGGGACAGGAAAAGACCCAGAAAAAGACCACATGGGAGATGGGTGGATGAAATTCGTAAATATGCGGGAGTGACATGGAGGAGACTGGCACAAGACAGACCGTTGTGGAGGAAACTTGGGGAGACCTTCGTCCAGCAGTGGATTGATAATGGTTGACAATGATGATGATGATGACCATATAATACAAATTTTAAATGGATTATACCATACAATACAATCCGTTTTTTGGCGTTATTTGTGACAAGGATGGTAAGTCAGACAATATTAGAAAACTTTAAATTTTCGTCGTCCTGGAGAGGGAATCGAACCCGCGTCTCCCAGATAGCGCCCTAGTCCAAATTAATCGGAAACTTGAGACTAGGTCTTTCTGGGTGGTGTAGTGGTTAGCATACTCGGGCGCCGTTTGGGAGACGCGAGTTTGATTCCCGCTCCAGGAAGACGAAATTTTAGAGTCTTCGGATATTATCTAACTTACCATCCTTGTCACAATTATCATCTTCAAAATTTGTACGTATATCATGATAAATTGTTTCTAACAACACATATGAATAAGTGAAAAACAAAGTTCAACACATAATTAATTAATAATTTAGTTTCATGTTAATAACCTTATTGGGAACAAGATATCCGATTTTCAAATCATCAGAAAACAAAAAATGTTAGTGGCAAATAAGAGCTCTTTTATATCTCTAAGGATTGTACTAGAACCACATGGTTCATATGTATAGTTGGTTGTTTATAGTAAAATCAATGTGTGCGTATTGCAAAACATTTTTTCGCCACCATTGTTAACTTTGATGAGCTCTACTATAACATATCATTCAATCTGGCGGATTTTAGTTCATTCTTTTAAGACATTCCTTACCTTTCTAAATCGTTTCACATTTTGAAATTTGGGCAGTTGTAACCAAAGTTATGATGTTTGCCCTCCTTTCTCATATAGAAAAAAATGAAGTGTCTCAAACACAGATGTAATGATTGAGAAGTAAGTAAAATTGGTTTTTAGTCCGTCAGAGTCTCGAATTGGAATAGGAACCAGCACTGGAAAGCCCCAGCAGTATAGCTGAGGCCTTCTTTATTCACATATGCACAGTCTGGTTTTTTTAGCCCTCAGAGACTCTTTCGTTTCTGCTTTACACATTCCGTATTTTGTACGTCTCTTTTAGTCACCTCTATCATAATATTTTCCTGGATTTAGTCCCAATCTGTTAATAATTGCTAATTCTACTTTCACCCCAGCATTGAAGTGGCATACAGCATCACAAACAGAGAGTTTGAAAGTGTCGATTCCCACAAATGTCTCCTTCGGACAACGTCTCCAAATTAGGGAATGGAAACTCTCATTGCTGTTCTGAGTTTTACCATGGAGACACTTGCTGAGAAGTTCCGTGGTGGTTAGTCTCTCATATGTAGGCTTAACTAGGTGCATGATGTACCAAAGTACCAAACGATGCACGTGAAATAACAACCAAATAGATTTAAATCCATTTCCTCCGTAGATAAGGTGAATGTAACTCGAAAACTATTTCGAATCTGTGAAAAACAATTACAGATCCTGAAACTAAAAAAAAAAAAAAAAACTGGGAATAAAATAAATCCATAAAATGTGTTCGTACTTTTGATCATTTTAGGGTATTTGAATACCCTAAGCGAAAGGCTTCTTTGGAATATAGGAAGTGATATCTAGAAATAGCTCACGGAGGGTTACGTTGGAAGCACATTCTTTGTAGAGTGCTTGAGTAAAGGTTGTACACGAAATCAATTTTTCTTTTAGAGTCAGACCAAATACAGAGGTAAATATTTATTCAGGATCAATATCTAATAAACTTAGAAGAACTACATAAATGCAACGATATGTTAGAGATTTTCGAGTAAATCTCGCCAGTGGAAGACTCAAAGAAAAAGAAGTAGCGAGATAGCTGCAATCGCACGTGAAACATCTTTGCTCAAAAACAAAACAGAGCATGTAATGAATTCCAGCTGTCGAAAAACGCAAGACAACGCTTCATATCCTATCGAAACTATGAGCCAAGTTGTAAATAAAATATCTTCGCACTTTTAGATAAAACACTGATAATACAAACCATAAAAGGTCTTTCTTAAGCTTGAAAACAAAAAAGTGAGTCATATATCGTCATTGTGCCCTTACTTTGGACTGGAAAAACTGAAGACAGAGGAATGCCCATTATATTTTTATTTTGTTGCATCGTCTCTCGCAAACATCAAGGTCGTTTCGGGCAGAAAGGAGGTCAGAGGAAGAAGGTGTTTTCCACCGAAAAGCCGATATTCTAAGGAATCAGCGGTACGGAAGCCGCGGGCGGGCGGGCGGGCGAGAGAAAGGGGTAGGGAATTCTTGGTCGCAGTTCCTGGCGCCTCTCTAGATGCATCAATATTTCCGAAGGTGCTGAAGGTCACCTCATCCAGATTCTTTGTTCCTCAAATTTTTTCATTTCTGGATGGATGCTTATATTTTATTAAAGCATCACACGAAGCGATCCATCTGTTTATAACGTGAGGGGAAATGTTTCCGGTCCGATCACCAGAAATGAAGTCAGCTGAAACGACTGGCACGGAAGCTTGATCAAATTACTCTCAACAGGATAACCACCTCAGTTTCTTTAATTTCAGTTTATTCTGCTGAAGCTCAGCTTTCTGCGCTAAATGATAAGCATCTCACTTGTTGATGCCTTTCTTAATTTCTTGAGCTATTGTTAGAACACGATGAGGTTCCTCCGTTTTCATTATGAAAAAGAGAAATGCGAAACAGAGGATAGCAAAATGCATGCGCCTCTGAAATTAAGTGGCATAATATGTCGGGAAGGAATATGTCAGATGCAGAAACTTTCCAAATTACTTAGGCGTAGATATTAATGGGGCAGTAAAGCTTGGTAAACAATTAGACAATAGAATTAACAAAGCATGAAATTTTATGTTAATGTATTCTAATCGTTTATGAAGTATGTAATATATAAAAGCACGGACGCCACATATGCTGCGTTCTTAAATAGTAGGCCAGATACCACATAACCGTTAACATACTTGTTATTTGCTGGTTGCTAAACAGTCACTGAACTCTATATATTTATACTTAGAAAAGAACGCTAACGGCCAGGGTAGACAAAAGGCTAGGAAAATTACTTTTACACTACTGCTTGTGAAAATTGCAGCACCAAGAAAGAATCGCGCTATTCAAATGAAATTCATATCTCAGATTTCTTCTGTTATAGGAGATAACGGATTACACATTTGTAGAGCTATACAATATTTTTTCACTTCAAAACTCAGTATCGTGTGAAGCCCCCTCCAGCAACCAGAACAAGCGTGGCATTGAATGGAAGAGGTTTTTGATATCGTCCTGGGGAACAGCTTGCAGGCTGCTTCTATGCGAGACCAAAGTTAATTTGTGGTGACTGGCGGAGGCGCTTGACGGACCAGTCGCTTGGCTACCACCGTGCATGGTGGAGGCCTTGGACATTCCGGACCACATGTGGCTGAGCATTGTCCTGCTAGTATAGAGCTCCAGGACAACTCTGAAGGAAGCGGTACATCAGGAATGCTTTAGGCAGTAAGGACCACCTTACTGCCTAAAGCATTCCTGATGTACCGCTGACTGTTGAGGGTTCCCGCAATTCGTGTAAACCGCGATCGCGAATTGAACCCAATGGCGACCCAAACCATTTTTTTTATTGGAAGTATGGCGACCACCGTGAGTAGCTCAATGGGCTATAAGCAGTCGCCCGTCTCTAATTTAGGGCCACTGGTTCCAGGGAAGGGAGAGAGCCAGTGCCGTAAGACAAACACAACATCCATGCCTCACCGGGATTCGAACCCGGACCCCTTCCGGACGAATGATCAGAACTTCAGAAGGTATTTATTGAAGGTAAAAACAAGTGTACATAAAATATCTACAACACCAGGAAAAAAGTGCACACAAGCAACCCGTCAAACAAGAAAACAGCTGTCCAGCACAACACAGGAGATAGCAGCTAACTTGCTAGCTGTAACTAAAATGCCTAAAAGCCTTTCGGCTTGATAACATAATATAACATGCTGGATGTAACTAAAAGGGCTTAAAGTCTTTCAACCTGATGACATAATAGAGATCCAAATGACAGATACAACACAAGATGCAAGTAAACACTTGACAGGAACAACACAGGCAGCAAGTCTAACAACAGGATAACAAGATATAAAGATGCACACCAAGAAACAGTCTACACAGGAAGCATACGAAACAGCTGTCCAGCACAACACAGAAAATAACAGCAAACTTGCTAGCTGTAACTAAACAATCGAAAAGTCCTTCAGCGTAATGACAATAGAAATACAAATGACGAATACAGCCCAGGAAGACATAGGTAAACATGTGACACGAACAACAAAGCAGTAAGTCCAAACTAACAACTAGATAAAAAAATGCACACCAAGAAACAATATACACACGACGCTTACGAAATGCAAAGAGAAATTTAGAAAAATCCGAACGCGAATCTGCAAAATCATCGACAAGAGATTCAAAGAGACTCTAATCATTAGCATCTAAAAGAAAAACAGAGTTACAATAATCAAGAAATTCGCCACAGGCAAAGTTCAACACAAAATCTGGAAGCTCAGGACGAAGGGAGCGGGATCGAGGATGAGAACGCAAATGACGAGTCGCAAAAAAGCGAGCCCAAGTAAACGCACGGAAATCCACAGAGTCAGAACGGTCCACCACATCAGCAAGATCATTCCAGGAGAAACGAAAAACAGCACTCAGTAGCAGTTGAAAATCGTGATAAGAAACCTCTGCAGTAAGTGGCAAAAGAGAAGAGGGAACCGAAGCAACAGGCAAACCCTGAGGACTAACTACAAGGTCAACTAAAGGAAGAATACCTACCGCTTCAGGCGAGGGACGAGCCGGGCGAAGATAATCCAACGTATAATGAAATCAGACTTGTTCCAAACCAGCAAGAGAAGACGATGAAACAGGGTCCTTCGCAGACACTGTAGAAAGCGGCAATTCAACAACAGCTGCAGCATCATCAGACAAAATCAGAGTACCCAGAAGAAAAAGCTAGGTTCGTACCATCAGGGGAGGGAGACGTAAAATCCAGCTGGCGGCAACCTGCATGTGAAGAACTAACTGGAGACAAAGAAGAAACAGTAGAAACCAAACAGTCCAAGGAAGACCACACCGGACGACAATCCTTCCGCAGAAGCTGGCTCAAAGGGACGAGCAGCAGAGTCCAGGGCAGAGGCTACACCGGACTAAAGAGACACATCAGCAGCCGTGGCTGATGCATACGATGAAGACAGTAGCTGAGGAGCTGCAGGCACACTGGCAGAAGAGGCATCTAGAGAAGTACCAGGCTCTACGGAGGTGGAAAGTGAAGAATTCATAGCACAGGCTGGTATTGAAGATGCAAGCAAAGAGCAAGAAGCAGTAGAGTCCAAAGCTGTTGCAAAACTTGTCATGGAATTCACCATGAGAGGAGATGTAGAAGCAGGAAGGGGAGAAGACGACCGAAGAGCAAACGGAAGAACTGAAGAGAATTGAAGAACCAGGAGCTGAGGCAGGAGCTGGCGTCTTTGCAGACAGGAGGTGAGGGCACCGGTAACGAACATCAGCCGTGCCCTTTTACTGAAAGCACTGCATCGTTGTAAGCACATCAATGCGAAAGCTCTGTGCACCTAAACAACATGAAGGCAGGATGGGTAGAAGGCAAGCGCATCTTTAGAAGAAAAGATCAATCTAACCTGACGACGCAGGCCAAGAATCTCTCGGTCATCGGAATCCGCACAAGCTGCAGAAAGGGTCGTGATGGGGCCAACAACAGGACCACAGTACAAAAGCGCGGACAGAAGGAGATGATCAGAAACTTCTGGTAACAAGCGATGCAAAGTGACGAGCACCGGCTTCTGTAAAAGTGGAACAGTAAAAATGAGGGAGAGCACGAATGACGACACCCGAAGATAGCATACGATCCACATATTCAGTCTTGGCAAAATAAAAAATCACTGAACGAGGTCGGTGATCCATAAGGGTGATTACACCCACAGGCAAAAGGCGTTTTTTTTTTTTTTTTATTGGAGGTTTAACGACCACCGTGAGCAACTCAATGGGCTATAAGCAGTCGCCCGTCCCTAATTTAGGGTCACTGGTTCCAGGGAAGGGAGAGAGCCAGTGCCGTAAGACAAACACAACATCCATGCCTCACCGGGATTCGAACCCGGACCCCTTTCGGACGAATGATCAGAGGCCAACGCCTTAGACCACTGCGCCACCGGGGCGGCAAAAAAAGGCGTTTCAAAGCTGATGAGCAGAGCATTAGCGGAGCGTTAGGGAGTGAGGCAGTCCCCCTCCCAAGTTGACGGCGCAGAAAATCCGTACCGACAGCTGAATCTTCAGGCACAAGCGCACGCAGTACACCATTATCAAGAGTGATAGAAGCACCAAGAGATGAAGCACTGATGCTAGACTGTGAGAGGGTAGAGCGACGATGCCCAGATGCAACCGACGCATAATCACTAGAAGCATTAAGACGCGAAGAAGGCTGGGAAGAAAACGAAGCAACGGCGAACGAGCCGGAAATCAATGGCGACGAAGTTGAAGCAGCACCATGAGAAGTCAGTCTCAGGAGAAACATCCATAGGCAAGGGATCCAAAATCACATCAGAAGTAGGCTGACTTGAAGGCACTGACGTCGGAGAAGGCACAGCACACGAAGTAGCAGGCGAGCGGAAAACTGCTAACATAGCAGCAACGGAATCATCAACATTATCAGACATAAGTGAAGTTAGGCTTTGTGAAAATATAAACAAACACGAGATATGCCCAAAACATCAGCCCAAAGCAATAAAGAACACTCACAAGGAAAAATTAGCAGCAAGGACAACAGTGAAAAGGCACAAATCCCTAATAAGTGGCAGAACAAGCTGCATAAAGCAATTGAAAAAATACGTAAACAAACTGAAGGTAGCACAGACGCCACGAACCACGACGACGACAAACATAAAACGGGCAAATAAAACAAAATAGAAGCTTACTGGGTAACTTGCCTATATAAACAGAATCGCGGTACCTTCATAATACTACAGGACACAAAACAGAAGCAAAAAACCACCGAAAATCAGCACAAAGTACAGAGCTCGGGAGCACAGCGCCTATTCAGAACAATTCATGAGACACTAAATTTTTTTAATTGAACAGAGATACTTAACTAGGTAGTCAAATAAAACGACATATTCCCTATCAGTAATTTATGGAGAAGAGGTTATGCCGAACACTTCGCCGGGAAACTAATCTGAATAAATATACAAAAACACTCACAACATAGTGCAAAAAAAAAAAAAAGCAAACGCTCCAGTACAATACAGAGATCTGATCACAACAAAATGTCGTGGACGTTACACTGTTAGTGTTACAATATCATTATTCGTATTAATCCAGATATGACTTGGGGACCACTTAGCATGAAAACTGTCAAGACTGTTTGTTACTGGTCTTTGCAGTATAATACTCGATCTGCAATATCGCAGTCACAGTTTGACGGTATCTGCGACATAGAAAACGTCTTGCCACGTTACAACGTCGAAGGGTAGGACAATCGGCACTCATATGATAGTACTGATAAATTGTATATTTTGCTTGCAATATGAGAAAAATACATACACAATTGTGTGATGAAGCAGACGGGTGATGTGAGCGAAGTACATTATAATGAAATGTGGTGTGTAAAGAAGCACAAACATTCTGAAGCAAAAGAAACATCAATGAAAACAAAGGCTGTAAAAACAAGCACATCGAGTAAGAGTGAAATACATCTCCCTCTGTATGGCAAAAATAACACAGTGACGATGTAAGATGCCGAAAACGATGAAGGGTGCGTGTGGTTAATAAGCGACTATGTAGATGTAACCAATGGACATCCTTTGCTTTTGGAGTAGCCAAGGCTGTTAGTGGATCACTCCATGTTGCTGGTACTTCTGCCTCTGGCACTGAGGGAATCGGCATTGGATCGGTAAACTATGTAATGAAATGCCTATAGATGAGTTTAGCAGATACTTGATGTGGAAGAAACGGCTGGTCGTTTAGATAAATAATGAACGGCAGACTGAGTGAGGCTGATGAGTTCTGAATAAGTCCATTATGATTGGCAAGTTGTGGGTAGAGTCTCTGAATGCAAATCTGAATATGCCGAAGTTGAGCACGATGAACAAGGGTATCTGCAAACAAGGGAGAAATGTGAGAAAGAGGTTTCCAGCTGAGATCAATGTCAACGAGCTGAGAGACATTCACAACTCCACTGGCAAACCATGAGGAGCAGTGTAGGTACGAACAGGTAGAAGAGCGGATAGCACAAAAAGAAGAGGGGTTCTGCGAGGAGGTCATGATCAGAAGCCATCACTTAGGCCGATGCGCCACCCGAAACCATGTCGCTTTTGTTTTTTGTTTGAAGGTTTAACGACCACCGTGAGCAACTCAATGGTCAGTCGCCCGTCCCTAATTTAGGGTCACTGGTTCCAGGGAAGGAAGAGGGTCAGTGCCGTAAGACAAACACAACATCCATGCCTCACCGGGATTCGAACCCGGGCCCTTTTCGGACGAATGATCAGAGGCCATCGCCACCGGGGCGGCCCATGACGCTTGGCGTTGGGCCGGTATGACGCTGCAAGGTGCCGTTCACCACGATGCTTTTAAACACGTATACAACCATCAGTTCTCACTTTTAATTTTATTATTTCTAATTTTAATTAAATTAATTAATTTTATTTCATTTACAATAAATGGAACCCCAGATCTTTAGTTTTAGGCTGAATTTTAGCGGTGCATTAATATTGGTTTAAATGTTGATCGTTTGCCCATCTTTGGTAGGTTTTTGAAAATATTTAGATTGTCCCCACTTGCTTTGCTAGGGTGAGAAGTATTGAGTAGTGCTGCAATGAAGTTAAGGGCGAGAGAGATTGTCCCCTGTCACTTTTTCCGTGTTCATTTGGTCCACGTTCACTTGGTCTAGTTCCTTTCGACCACCGTTCACTTTGTCTTTGCCCACATTCATTTCATCCTCAGAATAGATGGAATACCATGGACATTTTTTATTTTGATGCAATTTTTGTTACTATAGGCAGAAAAAAAGGTCAGCGACCATATTGCTTACATGCGATTTTTTTCCTGTTAAGTTCTTCGATTAACATGCAATGATTTTAAATGTTATTTAAAGTAAAACGAGAAACTGAACTTTCAAGAGCTTTTTAACTCTTTTGTGTGGTATGATGTCAATCACTATGAATTAATCAAAATTTATTCCAATGTCCATAAATGTGTTGGACAGAAGAGAAAAATTTTAGACTCCCTTTCTTCTTTATGCAAAAAGGCCCTATTTTCTTTCTCTCACACCTAAATTCACAGTAAATATCAATCTAAACTTTTTTTCACTATTATACTTTTATGGATTTTTTCTCACTTTAAATAGCTATCACACATAAAAGGAGAGCATTATAGTTCATTTTGTATGAAAATTAGTAATGCGGAAGTTATGAGCAATTTTTTTCACTATTATACTTTTATAAACAATTACAAGTTTACTATGTATAGTACATATGTATTTAAAAATAAAGAGACAAGCACATGATAATAGTAAAAGAACACATTCAGTACGTACTATACTGTCTCATTTACAAGTATAGTAAATTATAATCATATCAGTAAAGCAAAATATGTATGTGTACGTACTATACACAGTAAAAGAAACGTATAATTGCAGTACAGCAAAGAAGAAATCTTGTATTTTCTACTCCGTGTGGTCACTTCGAAATATGTCACAGATTTTTGTCTGCTTTAGTGAAGATGCTTTTTGTAATATTCTTAATTATTTTGAGGATCCTTGCTACTTTCATTTTAAATTGAATTACATGGACGTTAGTGCCAATTCAAAACAAAACATAACGTTAAAATTGAGAACTTCACTCTCATATGAAGTATAATTCATTCCGGTCTGATAGTAACACGATTTTTGCAACCAAAAACCACGCAAGGAGAAGGAGGCTGGATTATGGAGAGGCCGAATTATCGAGGGCCGTATTAGCGAGAGTCAACTGTATTTAAATTCCAAGGCTGGTTAAGTTATGAACTTGCAAGCGTCATATAATCATTACCACTTAAAGTATAACCATTAGCTGCCAAAGGTACTAAATGAATCAACGTGAGCTTACGATTAATCAAACCTTTATTTCATTGCTATGGCGGCTCAGCACATAACCACAATATCCAGAATACACTTATTGGCTTCAAGTTAAATCAAATCAAACTTATTTATCTAAGAAGTCGTTTAATTGCATACTATCAAGAAGTTAGCGCAAGATTACGATTATGTCAAGTCGTTCAAATCGTTATATGGCTCTACTTTTCAACACTGCACTTTTACTACAAACAGTAGTTACTAATATTAATACTATTTGTAAGTCAAAAGCTACACATACCGGCCACTGAATAAGAAACGTTTATTAAATACCGGGTTGTACCTCCTTTAGCCCAAATTACGCACCTATTTGGTTTGGCATAGATTCTACAAGATGTTGGAGTGCATCTATGTCTACAGCATACTTGGTGTTCACCAGACAGTCCTTTAACTGGCTCAGGTTTGACGGAAGTGAACTTTGTTACCGGATCTGTTGTTCTCACATGTACCATGCATTCTCAATGGGATTAAGGTTCGGGCTTTGTTATGGCCAGGGAATTTGCTGGAAGTCGCTGTCATGCTCGCTGAACGCATCTTGCGCTTTGAACAGTAAGCACTGTCGTCCGTGAAACCAGCTGTCACCTGCTGGTTAAAAAGTCAATATTGCACGATGGACTTGATCTACAACAATGTTCAGATGATCCTTGGAGGACACCGGACCTTCCAGCAATGTCAAGGGATCCTTGGAGGACACCGGACCTTCCAGCAATGTCAAAGGGCCAGTTTCTTACCAACAGAACGAGCCCCAAACCATGACACCACCTCCAGGACCTTATCGTGTTTACAAGGCAATCTAGGTCCATTGCTTCATGGGACTCTCACCAAACTCTCTACCTACCGTCCGTCCGTATAGAACAAGGGGTACCGCGACTCGCCGAACCACATGCTTTTCCCAGTCTCCCAGTACGGTGTTCTTGACACTACTGTAGAACTTTCCGGTCCTTCGCAAAAATCAGTGGTTTCCGCATAGACATGAGACTGCCAGTACCGATCTTCATTTCCCTGCGCGTAGTTCGCTGAGATAAGGGTCTGGAACAGCCTTCATTAAATACTTCGGTCAAAAGCTGTACACAAGAAGTCCTGTGTCTCGGCATAAGCCTTCTCAGACGACGGCGAACTCGTTCCTGACAGATTAAGATTCGTAACTGTGGCACGACGACAGAGTAGCAATGTGGCTTATTTTTCCACTGATTAAAGACCCGGGATATCTCACCTTTGGAGAAACCTGCTTTTTAAAAAAAAATATCGCTCCAGCCACACGGGCACCTACAGTAAATCCTTTATCGAACTCCGGAAGAACCTATGTTTTTCCCATTGTGAGCAACACTGAGGAGCAGTAGTCTTGAGTAGTTGTCTAGATCACGTGGTGACGCACTTGACCACGTATTTTGCATATACGTTGCACAAGTGACGTTTACGTTCATCTTCATAAAGGTTGCTAATTTGGTGTCCTGTGTGTGTACATCTGAAATTTTAACTTATACTACTTCATTGTAGGAATCCATGTGCGTATTTATGCCCGCTTTCTTCCCTTGAGAAAGGGCCTCTCGCGCACAAAACACAATTCCAACAAACGTTTTATGCAAATTAGGAAACTATCATTCAGTCTTTTATAATTTCTCTTACTGTTCTTAAAAACCCTTAAAGCTGTAAATTATGTACAAAATCCCTCTATTCGCTTAGTGCATTTTAACTCTTCTCACATCAACACGTGCCCGCCATGAAATGTATCAGTCTCCCCCTTTCACTTCAACCTTTAATCCTAAATTTCTTACAGACAACTCAACTTATTAAAACTATTAAAATATTAAGGATTTTTAAGAATGATTATAAAGGACAATACTAATTTCATAATTTGTATAAAAAGTTTGTTGGAATTGTTTTCTGAGTGTAAAACTATTTCTCAAGGGAGGAAAACGTGTAGAAATAATGACATGAATTCTTACAATAAAGTAGGGTAAGTTATAATTCTTTATAAAATTCCTGACTTAATTTTACTACAGCACTTTATTTAAACCTAATTAAATTAGATGTTTTGAAATAATATGATTCAAGTTCATTTACCTCAACAATGATTACGTTTTGTTGTCTTTTGACCCACTGCCAGTGATGCCAAACTTAGAAAATTCGTCGCGGAAGTAATGTCACGTTAAGTCAGATAACGGATAACGAGAGGAAAGCAAATTTAGAGAAGAACACAGGAACTCAAAGGGAAGCTTAAATTAGAGATACGTCATAAGTTCGTTAAACCCCGAAACAAAGAAAAGAAACATACATAAAAGATAGCACCGAATTCTCGGATATGATGAGCACGGCTTTTGAATATTTTCTGACAGGTAAAGTACTTTACGAAGTACTTCTGGAAAAGGAGAAAAACAGTGAATAAGAAATTGCATTTACGATACCTAGCGAACAAATTACGCATTGCACAAGGTACACAGTGTGAGCAATTTTTTCAGTTGGATTTCTTGAATAGGTAAAATATTAGCAAGTAGAAAAAGCTACATAACCTTCCAGGTGGCAGGATCTTTGGAGGACGCTATGCGAAATTTTGCCGACATGTACGTATAATAAGAGACTCTCATAAGATCTTCCTGACTTTCTATAGTATTCGTCGTAGTTAAGATGCGCATATATGCGTTCTCGCCACTATGAATCCGGAGAATGTTTCGACGCAATATTGCGTTCGCCACTTTTGAACAGGTTTCTGATGAACGTATTATTGCGTCGTCGCCACTTTTGAACGGGTTTCTGATGAACGTATTATTGCGTCGTCGCCACTTTGGGCACATCTTCGAACGTATGGTTAAGCCTCACTATGCGCAGAAATGTACCCTACGAAAACTAAAAACTGTACGTAAAGTGTTCCTCATACTAGGAGATAGTACTAATGAAGGTGTCGTGCATATACAATACATTAAAAAACTTACACCGTCTTTGCAAGATATATTTAATTTAAAAAACGATAGATTTTTACATATTTAAAAGATTGAAACCCATTAGTACTTTCGGGTCGTCAATCGACCCGTCTTCAGATAGAGGAGACCCACTGCTGCACTTGTGCTCCCGTATATATGTCCGAGTACGATGACGTACATGATGTGTACGTGTTCTCCCGTATATATGTCCGAGTACGATGACGTACAGACTAGCGTCGCCAGGGTGTCACATGTTGCCATCATTTCTTTGCTAACTCACACATCAGACGAGGTCCATGTGGAAATTTTTTTTTTGGAGGTTTAACGATCACCGTGAGCAACTCAATGGGCTATAAGCCCGTCCCTAATTTAGGGTCACTGGTTCCAGGGAAGGGAGAGAGCCAGTGCCGTAAGACAAACACAACATCTATGCCTGACCGGGATTCGAACCCGGACCCCTTACGGACGAATGATCGGAGGCCAGCGCCTTAGACCACTGTGCCACCGGGGTGGCCCATGTAGAAATATGATAAACAGGTGCAAAATATATATGTATTTGTTATACCTCACATATTTATCAAGAGAAGAAGTTATGCAGCTTCAAAGCTGCATAACTTCTGTGTAATTCAGTTGGCAAATCCTGTGTAATTCAGTTGGGGAATTATCGTTACAGCAATCGTTCCCGAAGGCCTCGATGTATAAACTTTCAGTTATGTACAACGAGTATACAGAGGCGGGTGTATGTAGCAACTTATTGATTTTCCAATCCGGTTGGACAGTTCCTTGTGCCACAAATCTAGCGAGCGCTGTGTTACTATGATTACCGCGAATGTCATATTTATGTTTCTGCATTCTAGTTTCAAGGCTACGTTTTGTAGATCCTTCATAACTACTTACGTGTTCGCCATTGGAAACATCTATTAATGGTATATTATATACACCCCATTCACACACAGTATCAGGCGGTTCTCTATCTTTTTTGATGAGTGAAAATAGATTTCTGGATCTAATGCCAAAATGAGTGTCATATTTCATACATGTGCGTGTCAGTACATTAATAATGCTTGGGTACTGCTCCATGGTACCAACAAAACGCTTTGCTGGTTTTTTGTTCTTTGGCCAAACATGTGGATCTATCATTTAAAATTCTTCGATATATTCTGTTAATTATATATTTGGGGTATCCATGTTTGGTGGCTAGATCTAAAATGAAATCTATTTCAAGTTTAAGCAAGCTGTTTATGAGTACGAGAAAGCTCTTCTGATTAAAAAATTGATGGCTGAAAGCTTATGCGGTAACGGATGTGAGGAGTTAAAAGGGATTAAACTACTTCCGGCAGTGGGTTTTTGTTAAACAGAGTAAGAAAGGTTGCATGTTACTGGGTTACGGGTGATTTGAAAGTCCAAGAATGGTAGAGAATAGTTTGATTCAGTTTCTATCGTGAGCGCGATAGTGGGAAAAACAGATAAAAGCGCGTCGGCGAACTTGGCTAAATCATCCTATGTACGAGGCCAAAATACAAGGATGTCGTCGACGTACCTGAAATACAAACTGGGGGAAGGGTAAACTCATTGAGAACTTTGTTCTCAATGTGTTGAAGTAGAATATCTGCAAGTACGGCTGAAAGTGGAGAACCCATGTGAGCCCTCCACTTGCTTGTAAATTCGGTTATCGAATTTGAAGTATGGACGCTGCTTAACAAATCTAAGAGCGTTCATAAGGGCTGAAATTTCAGATGTGGGGACTTGGGACTCAGCAAGTTTGGCCTCTTTAAGGAGGTGAGTGGCGTCCACTGGTACATTAGGGTACAGTGAAACAACATCTAGGGAGGCAAAGGTTGAGAATGTGGCTGAAACATTCTAACTTCTTCAATTGCTGCAGTAGAACTTTTCACAGAATAAGGGGAGTTTCACAGCAAAATTTGCTAAGTACTGAGCAAGAGCATTTTCAAGGGGTATTCGAAACAAGTGATTTTTTTCAAATCGACCAATTAAAATCACAGCATTCGGCCACCCAGGTGACCATAACATTTTCAGAACATTGCACTGTTACAAACTGGAGATTTAGCGTTTATTGTTCTGTAAACAAAAATATATGTGCATTTTCTACTGCTGTGTGCAATGTTATTAGTTAAGTATGGGTGACGAAAAGTCAGTCTTATTAGAACATTATGTATATTACATGAGTCATAACACTGCTTTGATTTAAACGTTCCGTAGCTTTTTATATGACGCCCGGATAGCTGAATATTCCAAACAGATATTTCTTAATTACACACTGACTGGTTTGAACGGCCAGTAAAAATAGCAAGTTTACTTACTGAAATTTTAACTTCTTTTTTCATCCAAAGCTGGTCACTTTAACGATTAGCACACTTTACCATGTTACTCGAAGCATGTAACACTTTTCAAGTATAGCAATATAGCAAACTTAGTAACAGGTTGAAGTTGTAAGCTCGAAGCAATATAACAATCAACTTCTAACAAGCTCCAGCCTCAAAACATTTAACTAGCAAAAATATTCAAGAAGCAACACTTTGAAGGAAGTCAACTAACCAGCATCTGACCAAAGCCAGCGAATATACATTGTAAACATCATTCTTATCTCTTTTTTTTTCTCATACATCACTACTCCCGACCTCAATTCAAGTTGCCAGAAGACATTCATTCGAGAGAGAAATGTAGCGTTAAGTTTAGATACTTTTTAAGGAGAACGAAACAAAATTTACATAGATACAAACATACATATAATTAAGGGTTACAT
This sequence comes from Macrothele yani, assembly GCA_039090855.1. Classification (NCBI taxonomy): domain Eukaryota; kingdom Metazoa; phylum Arthropoda; class Arachnida; order Araneae; family Macrothelidae; genus Macrothele; species Macrothele yani. The sequence continues at coordinate 18,143,639 of CM077023.1, read as the reverse complement.
GATAAAATTACACAGGAAAAATTACACGAAGAAAAAATTTCACATAGAATGAATTTTACAACAGATTATACAAAATTTGTAGCCATGATTATACAAAATCATGAAACTCTAACTTAGACTGTAGATGGTTTTTGGATGGGGTCGAAGCCCGAGGGGTCAGCCCCCCCCACAAAATTTTCATAACATCTACAGTTTTCAATTTAAAATAACCAAATTTGGTATACTATCTCATGGTACTCTAACGTAGACGGTTTTTCGAAGGGGGCGGAGCTGGGGGTCAGAGCTTTCCATACAAATTTTTGGTAAAATCTAGTTTTCAATCTACAGTTTTGAATTTAGAACCACCAAATTTGGTAAACTGTTACCAAATTTGGTGGTTCTACATTGAAAACTGTAGATTTTACGAAAATTTTGTATGGGGGCTGTGATCCCCAGGCTCCGACCCCTTCCAAAAACCGTCTACAGTCTTAGAGTTTCATGATTTTGTATAATCATGGCTACAAATTTTGTATAATTTGTTGTAAAATTCATTCTATGTGTAATTTCAAACTTGTGCAATTTTTTCTATGTGTAATTTCGGACTTGTGTAATTTTATTTTCGTGTAATTTCTTCCTTGTGTAATGTTTGCTGCGTAATTTCTTTCCGTGTAATTTTTTCCTGTGTAATTCAGTCCTGACACCATCATTTAGCTGTTCTCTGCGATTCAGAGGTTAGCTCCTCAAAGAAAAACTTTCTGCCAAGTAAACATTTAACTGATAGAACTAGAATTTTACTGTTTATGCATTAAATGTCTCCATTTACAACGATCTCGGCACAGTGATCGAGTTTCATTGACATCCACCACACGCCTCACACAAGACCTTTTTGTACTTCATGATCATAATATTTTTCCTATGCAGACATTCCTAAATATGGTCCTCCCATGATTTTCTTGGCCTTTCTCTACCCTTCTTCTCTGCCACTTGGGCTGAAAAAATTCTCTTAGTCAGCACCTTATCACTCATTCTTTTAACATGGCCAAACCACCTAAGAATATTAGTCTCCACCTTACTAGCAACATTTTGCCTAACATTACACATCTTCATTGCTCACATGATCAGAGCGTGTCTTATCACAACACCCCCCCCCGCCCCGTAAGTAAGGCATCTCCTCAGCATACAAACGACTCCTATATCTTTATATCTTTTCGGCAGTACCCAGGTTTCACTGCCGTACATCAGAGTAGGAGCAATTACACTTACATACACAGCATTCGGGACTTCCTTGAGAACCCATCATTCCTGTGAAATCCACCTAAGGCAGCTATGACTTACAATGAATAATTCACTCGCCTACTAATTTCGCCCCCATCTAATTTGTTCTTTCTGTCAAACATACTTCCTAAATATACACACTCATTCACCTGGTCGATGTCTGTGCCATTAAGGCTTACCTTACATTCAGTACTAACAGTTCCTCGCTCGAAACCAAAACTTTGTTTTTTTTTCCCTTATTTATACTTAGTTTGAATTTTGTACAAACTTGGTACACCCGTGAAAACATGACAACATACTCTTGCAACTCACTTTTACTTTCTGCCAACATAATTTAGCAATTTTGGATTAGTCCACAGCTGACGGTTCCTGTTGGATTATTTTACCTAAGGGTTCTGGAACAAAACCCAGTGAGTTGGAGTCTTTTGGCCAACGTCACACAAAGCTAGCTGATACCTCAACAATATTTATACTGAAGCTTAAATTTGTGTCAGTTCCGAAGATTCACAGAGGCCCTTGAAATTTACATAGATACAGGAACGAAAAAGGCAAATTATATTAGAGTATACGCACGTGTGTTACTACGTGATTTCTTTCTAATATTTATATATACAAATTTTGTGAAACTCTTCTTTCATTGGAGGTTTAACGACCATCGTGGGCAACTCAACGGACTATAAGCAGTCGCCCGTCCCTAATTTAGTACCACTGTTTATAGGAATGGGAGAGAGCCAGTGCCGTAAGGATGGTTATTCATGTCTCACTCGGGACTCGAATCCGGACTCATCTCGGAAGAATGTTCAGAAGCCAGCGCTTCGTACCAGTCAGCCATCGGTACGGCATGTGGAATTCTTTTTTTTTTTTTTTTTTTTTTTTTTTGATTGGAGGTTTAACGACCACCGTGAGCAACTCAATGGGCTATAAGCAGTCGCCCGTCCCTAATTTAGGGTCACTGGTTCCAGGGAAGGGAGAAAGCCAGTGCCGTAAGACAAACACAACATCCATGCCTGACCGGGATTCGAACCCGGACCCCGTTCGGACGAATGATCACAGGCCATCGCTTAGACCACTGCGCCACCGGGGCGGCCATGTGGAATTCAATTCCTGTAAAGCGAAACAAGCGTCAGTGATGATCCTTTACCTCCATGGCTTTGACTTGTGGTGTAATTGGCAATTCTTTTTTTTTTTTTTTTTTTTTTTGATTGGAGGTTTAACGACCACCGTGAGCAACTCAATGGGCTATAAGCAGTCGCCCGTCCCTAATTTTAGGGTCACTGGTTCCAGGGAAGGGAGAGAGCCAGTGCCGTAAGACAAACACAACATCCATGCCTGACCGGGATTCGAACCCGGACCCCTTACGGACGAATGACCATAGGCCAGCGCCTTAGACCACTGCGCCACAGGGGCGGCAATTGGCAATTCATTCCCCATTCAAAAAAATCGATGACCCATTCCTATTGCTAATGACTGTTTTTGCAAACCTTTTTCTATATTCACAGTTGTAAAGCTTTTAAAAATGCTTTATTCTTTTCTTCAGGTCTATCACACTTTTAAGAACTTCTTCAATTGTTCCTGACCATCAAGCTCTCGTTATCCTATTTTGCGATCTTCAGAGTCCTTGAGCACAGCAATTAATTCTCTCCTTTTAAGTGCTCTCTGAACTCAAATACGGCCCTTTTTTCTCTTACTCATTTTCTTGTGTTTAGAATAAAGGTTTTTACTTGAGCATCTCATAATTCGCTTTGTTTTTTCAAGTAATATCGTCCTCATTGTACTTGAGTTAATGAGTTTTACTGAATTCTGTTTAGCGTGCATTATCTACGCTTCTCAAATTGGGGAATTAGCGATATTCTGGGTAAGCCATCTACGAAATTATTTGACATTTCCCAGGAAGCACTTTTAGTTTACCAGAGAAAGCGATTTGTTTTGGAACAAGAAAGAAGACATCGAATTTTCGTTTGTAATGAGCACGTCTTTTGAATCCGTTCTGACGCGAATTAAAAATTTTTTTTTATTGCAGGTTTAACGACCACCGTGTGCAACTCAATGGGCTATAAGCAGTCCCCCGTCCCTAATTTAGGGTCACTGGTTCCAGGGAAGGGAGAGAGCCAGTGCCGTAAGACAAACACAACATCCATGCCTCACCGGGATTCGAACCCGGACCCCGTTCGGACGAATGATCAGAGGCCATCGCTTAGACCACTGCGCCACCGGGGCGGCGAATTAAATTTGTCAAAGCTATTCAAAGTCAACGGAACCGGTATGGAAAATGGTAGTATTAATCCCGCAGATATTGCTATAAACGGAAACGTGAACTTACGCCCTCTGGTGGCAGACTTGTGCATTAGGAAACATTTGAAATTATATGAGAAACATTTCGCAGCGGAAACGCTCTCCAACAAAGAAATAATTTTTCGAATCGGACTCTTAGAAGCAGAGATATCGACAAAAATAAGATATGCATCTACGCCCCCTGATGGGAAAAAAAGAGGAAAGTATTATAAAAAGGTTTTTCGATGTGAGCAATATCGATCGACGAAAGAATTTTTTTGTCAATCGAGTTTTCAGGAGCTCAGATTTTTCTGCAAATACACCAGAAGCAGAAATTAACGTTTAAGCCCCTTGGTGGCCAAACGATTCCTTACCAAACATCAGAAATTATATACAAAATATTTCCCCACCAGGAATTGTATTCGATACAGGAAGTATGTTTTAAATCGGAGTTTCAGAAGCAGAGATATCGGGGGCAACTCAATTTACCCTTACGCCCCATAGCAGAAGGGGGAGGGGAGTAAGGGTAAATTGAGTTGCCCCCGATAGCTCTGCTTCTTGAAAATTTTGAAATTACACGTATATGAAATACATGTCGCACCGAAACTCTATCAAGCAAAGAAGGATTTGTTTTGAATCGGACTCGTAGAAGTAGAGATATTGACAAAAATAAGATATATATCTACTCCCCCTGGCGGAGAAACCATGGATTACTTTAAGAAAATATTCCGAAAAGGTTTATCGACGGGAGTAGTATCGGTCCACGAACGAATTTGTTTCAGTCGAGATTTTAGAAGTTCAGAGTTTGCTGCAAATACATCAGAAGCAGAAATTAACACTTACGCCCCTGGTGGCCAAACAGTTTTTACCAAAAATTAGATATTATACGCAACAGATTTCCCCATCAGGAGCTGTATCCGCTGCAGAAACAATTTTACAAAGCGGAGTTTTAGAAGCAGATATATCGAGGGAAACGCAATGTATTTTCATGCCCCATAGCGGAAAATCTATGCGTAACTTGGGAAAGTTACTACACCTAAAATCGTCTTCAATATTAATGGAATCTAAAGGCAAGAAAAAACTTCAATCTAATGTTTAGAAGCAAATATATGGAATAAAATTTATTTTGAATTCGATATCTGCAATTACGCCCTTTGGTAGCGAAATTGTGCATCATAATTTACACGCCACCGGAAATAATGGTAAGTCTTCCACACTTTTATACAAATGTACACAACAGATCAATATTATAACTGTCAATTCATGATGACTGTCATTTGTTCGTATGTAGGAATGTGGAATTATATGATTCTCCAAAGTTTATGGTAGTTATAGTCTGTAGCGTCTTTCCGAGCTTCTGTTTCTTTTATTATTATTATTATTATTATTATTATTTAGGGGTTAAAAACCACTGTGAGCAACTCAATGGGTTATAAGCAGTCGCCTGTCCCTAATTTAAAGCCACTGGTTGCAGGGAAGGGAGAGAGTTAGTACCGTAAAACAAACACAACATCCATGCCTCATCATCGGACCTATCTCCGAAGAATGGCCAGAAACCAGGTCTTAGACCACTGAGCCACCGGAGCTGTTATTTCACTGATATTAGAGAATGGCCAGAAACCAGGTCTTAGACCACTGAGCCACAGGGGCTGTTTTTTCACTAATATTAGAGAATGGCCAGAAACCAGGTCTTAGACCACTGAGCCACCGTGGCTATTTTTTTCACTGATATTAGAGAATGGCCAGAAACCAGGTCTTAGACCACTGAGCCACCGGCTTTGTTTTTTCACTGATATTATCTACACCGATATTTTTGACCAACGTTCTGTTTTTAAAACAGCACTGTGCGGTAAGAAGAATTTTGTGGGATCCAGTCGGGTTCAAAGTATTTTATTTCGTTTTAACTTTAAAATTTCAGGTCTTTTAAATTTCTCGGTTACTACACTGCATCTAATTCGATATGTTCGTTCATTTTCAATTCCTCATGCCATATCATTTCTTCAAAATTCCGATTGAAAAACTCTTCCGTTTTACAATAACGGTAATTTCGCGCATATATTTTCTACTTCAAATAATGACCACTTTTCTGGCTAGGAGAAGTAAATGTGCATTGAATTTTCCTCGATATACGAGGTCCGATCAAAAAGTTTCGAGACAAGGCCGATATATATAACAAAGTATTTACGTTACTTAAATCTGTCTTTGATCTCCCTCTAAGTAGTCTCCTTGGGCAGCGATGCACCGCTGCCAGTGTTTTTGCCACTGTTGGGACGCTCCCTGAAAGTCCTGTTCGGGAATCGTGTGAAGCACTGTCTGCGATTCGCGCTGGATCTCGTCCACGGTTTCAAAACGGCGACCCTTGAGCTTCAGCTTCACTTCGGGAACAAAAAAGAAGTCGCAGGGGGCCAAATCCGACGAGTAAGGAAGGGTAGTCATGCTGTTGCGGCTGCAAAACCACCTTGGCCACCTGCTGACGAAGATCTTGACAGAGTTCGACACGGAGCGCCTTCTATTCGGGGTTCAGAATCTTTGGCACAAACATTTGCAGCAATACGGTGCATGCTCAAACCCGACGTCAGAATTTCTTGCACTGTTCCGTATGACACATTGACGATGGTCGCAATGTCTTGAATGGTTCTCCGACGATCCTCACGCATCAGTTTCCTAATTTTGTCCACTTTTACGGGGTTTTGCTCGTGAACGGTCGCCCTGACCTCTCGTCGTCTTCCAGTGCCGTTCTGCCGCTCTTAAAGCGCGAGTGCCACTCAAAACACCTCGCACGACTCATTGCCATAAATAAGCCTGCCTCAACATTCCATGCGTCTCCGTTGCAGAGTTTGACGCAGAATTTGATGTTCGCTCGCTGCTCTAGTTTGCAGTCCGTACCGAAATCGCAGCTGTGCCCTGCACGTGGTCACAGACTATCGTGTAGCATAGCTCACGATGTTCACAGAACGACGCCACTCCGCACAATGACTCATGAAGGTTACTGCCATCTGCTGGAGCGTTACGTACCTAGTCTCGGAACGTTTTGATCGCACTACGTACAACGCTCTTTGCAAAAAACAAAACAAACGGGACACCCCAAGAAAGTCGTTCGATCCTGATGAAACTCCGCATGCAAGTACCTTAGGGCCGAATATGCACACGATTAAAAAATAACGACCAATGACGCAACAGTGGCCCGCCATGGAGACCAAACACCGAGGAGGGTATATCAAGAACAAAGCCAGCACGCAGGGACAATTGTGACAGCGGATTACGGTTGCATTAACCACCACGGACTGTGAGGACGCCCCAGCGTCAGATCAGTGCACAATACAAACAGTTGAGCAAGTTTGAGAGAGAACGTATAATTGGGATGCGATAGGCCGGTTGGTCGAGTTGCCGTATCGCCAGGCATTTGGGTGTAAGCCACGCGGCAATCGGACGATGTTGGCGCCTATAGGTAGAGGAGGGCACAACCAAGCGGTAACGCCCTCGGACAGTGGACGGCCGAGAGCAACGACAGAACGCGAGGATCGAGCGATTGCCGCACGAACAGAACCGAATGTGTCGCTCTCAACCATCCGTGGCCATACTGCCTCGTCTACAGGTACGGAAGTGGACATCCGGACCGTTGCCAGACGACTTGCGGCAAGAGAACTATATCCGAGGAGGTCACTCCGCCCTACCACTGAGAAGCGAGTATTTGCAGTGGTGTCGGGACCGATCAACTTGGGATAGTGTCCAGTGGCTTGGTGTTGTCTTCAGTGATATGTCACGGTTTGAATTTGGCGCCGATGACCAGCGCATGCCTGTCTGGAGACGAGCCGGCCAACGCACGGATCCTGCCTTTACCGTGGAATGGTACACGGCTCGCACACCGGGAGTGACTGTCTGGAGAGACATTTCCTGCAATAGCCGGACATCCTTGGTAGTCCTCGCTACCATCCTCATGACTCAACGGTACGTAGACGACATTCTATGACCTGTTGTGTTGCCATTCCTGTAGCAGCATTACAGAGCAATTTTTCAGCAAAATAATGCTCGCCCACATACGGCACAGCTCTGCCAGGCCTGCATCAGTAATGTCGACACCCTTGCACGGCCAGCCCGATCGCCCGACCTCCCACCGATCGAACATGTTTGGGACATGATGGAACGCCACCTAACCCTATCTCAGAATGTCGGTGAACTGGCCGCAATTTGGGCCCCATCTGGCATGCTATATACCTCAGGACAGTATCCGTGAACTGTATATGCGTCTATGCCACGCTGGGTAACCGCTTGTATCCGAGCCAGAGGTGGCGCTACAACGTACTGACTTGTTCCCCTTGTGTAGCTGTTTTATCCGAATAAATGAACCAACTGCTTTGGAATAATTTCCTTTCCTGTACATTGCACATACCAATTTTCATTTCGATCGGATGATTCTTTCTGGGTGCTTCGTTTTCTTTTTTGGCAAAAAGTGTATCTGCGTAAGAAAGTTCGATTTGAAAAATCTTGTTTGGGTCAGATACCTTCCACTACGTGTAACATTTTACGCATATTTTCTGATTTTTCTGGATGCGAAGTTCTGCTGCTAGTGGGAGCAAGAATGTATATTCCATTTGTAAAAGTACTTTCACTCCAAAAAGTCCAGATCATTCGCCCGTAAGGGGTCCGGGTTCGAATCCCGGTGAGGCATGGACGTTGTGTTTGTCTTACGGCACTGGCTCTCTCCCTTACCTGGAACCAGTGATCCTAAATTCGGGACGGGCGACTACTTATAGCCCATTGAGTTGCTCACGGTGGTCGTTAAACCTCCAATTTAAAAAAAAATTCTACCGGGTTCCATTCACTATGAAGAATACTGCGCACATTGTGTGTTTAAACAATTCCCAGTTTTCTTGCTAAGAATTGTAAAAACTTTTTTTTTTTTTTTTTTTTTTGGGATTACCATCTCTTCCAAAATTCTGATATGTGAAAAATTTCTTTTGCGTAGGAAAGAGTCTATTATGGTAAACGCTTGGCGTTTATGTTTCTTTTCAGACAGACGCACTCACCGCGGGAAACATTTATGTGTCCTTTTTTCCCCAAAAAATAATGTTTTTCTTGCTAAGGAACTTTAACGCAAATTTATGCAGAGATGATATCTCCGCTTCTTTTTTTTTTTTTTTTTTTTTTGGTTGGAGGTTTAACGACCACCGTGAGCAACTCAATGGGCTATAAGCAGTCGCCCGTCCCTAATTTAGGGTCACTGGTTCCAGGGAAAGGGAGAGAGCCAGTGCCGTAAGACAAACACAACATCCATGCCTGACCGGGATTCGAACCCGGACCCCTTACGGACGAATGATCAGAGGCCAGCGCCTTAGACCACTGCGCCACCGGGGCGGCTATCTCCGCTTCTAAAAGTCAGAGTTTAAGGAATTCTGTTTTCTGCTGATAGCGTTGGTAGCGCGGAATAGTTTTCATATATTGCCAACTTTTGTACCACACAGTTTTACTACAAGGAGATGAAAGTGTTCGTTTCTATTTATACCATACTTGGAACCGTATCTTTGTTTCTAAGAAACCGATTTGAAAAATCCTGTATGCCTTGATATCCTCCGTTATGAGAAGTGTTTTGAGCACAATTTGTGATTTTCTGCACCACACAATTCAGCCGCTAGCTGGCGAAGTAGCTATTTCTCTTTGTGGATGTTTTACCGATTGTGTAGAAATCCGGTTTGTATTTTTTTAACGTAACCGGTTCAACGCGCTGTGAGGAAAACTGCTTACCTTGCGCACTTTAAATCATGCGCAGATTTTATCTATAAGTCGTAAACATATTCTCTTTTTCATTGAATTTTTACTTCTAAAAATCTGTTTTTAAATATTGTGTGGAAATAATTCCAAAGACGTGCTCACTACACCCGAGAATTCGGTGTCACCTTTCTTGTGTCTTACGTTGAAAACTTTTCTTTAGGGGCACTCAGTTGGTTTCATAGTTTCCCACTAAATTCATTTGTACCGAATTTTTCGACGCGTTGTTTCCTTCTCAAATTTGTGAACAAAAGGTTGCAAAGCTACCTAACTTTGGCAACTCATTTATTCCAAACACGACAGAACTAGGAAACGCCCTTGCATATAATCTATGCTTAAACATTACGTAATGGTTGCTTTCTAAGGCCCTGTGTAAACGGATTGCGTTTGAACGAAAAGTTCGTCATTTTCAAAAAATTGGCCGCGTTTCAGGGGATTTTGGGATTTAATATTCCCAGTCAGTTCCCCGTAAGGAATAAAGTGGCAGAAGAAGAAAATAAGGATTGAGAACATAGAACGTAAAGAGGCTGAAACAGAGAAATATTATTAAAATGGAGTGTACTTCCCGTTGTTAAATCCAGAGTAACAGAAGGTAGGGTCGAAAAAAATGTTTTTATGCCTGGAATAAGGCAATTTAAAGGCTCGTCAATTTTTTAACGAAAGCAAATCAAAATGTTTAAAATGCTTCAGAATCACGTGGTACCTTGGCAACGAATATATTCTATTCACAAACAGAATAATGTGCTTTTCCTTTTAGCAAGACTTTTTTTAAGTAGGTGCTCATACACCGATGAGTCATTGCATTATGACCACCTACCTAATAAGCTGTAGGACCCCCCTTTAGCCAGCAAAACAGCAGCCGAGGCATCGATTCGATGAGGTGGCGATAGGTATCCTGGGGTATCTGGTACCATAATGTCAACAGCAGCTCCTCCAGTTCCCATACATTTCGGGGGTGGTGGTGATTTAGCGCGAACCCGCTTTTCCAAGTCGAACCACAAATGTTCGATTGGGTTCATGTCAGGCGAATTTGCAGGTCAGGATATTAACAAAGTGACCAGCACGTTCCTCGAACAACTCCTTGACGATTCTGGCAGTGTGGGATGGCGCATTATCCTGTTGGTAATCACTATCACCAACAGGGAGCCCAGTTGCCATGAATGGGTGAACTTGGTCAGCAACCATGTTCTGATACCTGACAGCTGTCAGGTATTGTGCTATTGGGATAATGGGGCATAAAGTGTCCCAAGAAAACATCGCCCACAGCATAACACCGCCACCGGCGGCTTGTTTCCGCCCAACAGTGCATCCAGGTGCCATAGCCTCCGTTGGTAATCGGCGTATCCGCGCTCGGCCGTCTACGTGATGCAACAGGGGTCTTGATTCGTCAGGCCAGGCCACTTTCTCCCAATCATCCACGGTTCAATCTCGATGATCTTGGGCCCATTTCATGCGTTGTTGGCGATGACGTGCAGTGAGCATGGGGTCTCGGATTGGTCTTCCGCTACGCAGGCTCAAGCGTAAAAGGCTGCAATGAATTGTGTGATGCGACACATTGCCCTGATCACCACTGTTGTAGGTGCGGGGGATTTGTCGCACTGTGGCCCTGCGGTCGCTGTGAAAAATGCGAGAGGGTCACCGCTCTCCTCTGGCACCAATGAGTTGCGGACGTCACACGGCTTGACGACGGTTCGTAGTTTGGCCATCTATGTACCACTTTTGTTACGTACTCAGTACAGTGGCACGTGAATAACCCAAAAGCCCCGACGTTTCCGAGATCTTCGTTCCAAGGCGCCGTGCCATCACAATTTATCCTTTATCAAACTCTGATAAATCGGCAGCTTTTTCCTATTCTGACTACGAACATTCTACTAACCGAAAGCCGGTTCTGGGTTGTATATATATACTGCTCTGTGAACTTCATCTGCGCCATCGTTTGATCTCCAGCTGCGGTCATTTCTCTAGGCTGGGGGGTGGTCATAATGTTATGGTTCATTGGTGTAAATGAAGCATCACTACCCACGTCCGCCCGTCTGAGGACCATCATATCTCTGAACCTTTTAGCACTATTTGAAAAATTATTTTTATACTACGGAGCGTGAACTGTCAGAACGACGATTTATACCATTTTGTCTTCTCTCCTTCCTACTAGGGGACGTAAATGCCGGTACTATTGAATTTAAAATATATTTTATTTTGCATCATTGTTTTCGAATTGGCGTCCAACGTCAGTTTCGTACTAGTTTATAGAAACACAATCCGTTTAAGCGTAAGTATTTTATCAACAGAATTTTCTGCGGCAAAAACAGTAATTTACAAGGCTGTGTCGTGCCTGCGCCGTAGGACGCACATGAGATAAAGGCAGATAGCAGTGAGAGCACATGTCCGCGTAGCTCAGTTGGGAGAGCGACTTACTCCAGAGTGAGGGGGACCCAGATTAGATGCCCGGCGCGGACAAACTACTTCGTCATATTGGCGCCCAAACTTCAAGGATGACCTGGCTGATAGGTCTCTCGCAATGGTGTGATGTTCATTCCAGACGGCGAGACAAGAAAAATGAGAATCCCTTCTTCACCGCTTCGAAAAAATGTGTGTGATGCTACGTTCCACACACCAAATTGTCTGGGATTTCTCAAATGCACGTTCGTCATGGGATGACTGTCAACAGCGACACATGGTCCAGGATGACCCGTGGGCCAAGCCCCCGGCCAACTTTCGGGGGAAAGGGGAGATGTGACGTACCTGCCCCGCAGGACGCACATGAGATAAAGGCAGATAGCAGTGAGAGCACATGCCAGTGTAGTATAGTGGATAGCACTCGGAGCTCCGGAGCCGAGAGTGGCGAATCCCGCCCCTGACATAAAACTGATGGAAACATTTACTTCGTCATACGCTGCCTTTTCAGAAGTGTCAGATGGACAAGATTTTCATATTCACTTGCGATGTTTGTCTTAACCGCAAGCGGATCTTTTACCAACGTATATTTTTCCAAATTCTCGTGCATTGCATTTGGAAAGTATTGCAAGAGGGAGTCACTTATTTCTTGTTGGTGCTGGATGGATCCTCCAAAAATCTCGTCAGATTCACGGACTCTTCCTTCGATAAACTTAGCTCAGGATTCCTACTTTAATACCAGTGCTGCACTATGTGGTTGAAGGTAACAAGTTTTGACGAAGTGTAACTTCGTCGTTCATCTGTTTCACAGGTTAATTTTACAAACTGTATTGTACTAACAAGGAATAGTCTGTAGTTCTACACCCTGTGAAGAACATCATTTGCAAAGTACTTCAATAGATATCTTAATTTGAGGTAAACTAGTATAACTGAAGACAACAATAATTATACACAATTATCTGAGTAGAACTCAGCTATTAGTCTCTGTGGTTTTATGGTAGGTGAACAAACTGAATTCCACTTGCACACGGGAAGACTGAGCTATACACTAAACAGAGTGAGGTATTTTAAAAACACTTTAATTGAATTATACAGGTTGATAGCTAAAATCTTAATATGAACAATGACGACACTCTGTCAATTCTAAAAAATCTAGGGTGGGGGCTGGCAAGTTGTCCCCAAAACCTGGTAGCTGCAATCTTCCAAAAACTGTGAAAACGGTTACGCTTCACATGGACGAAATTAGCTTGACGATTTTAAAAGAACACTTGAACAGTTCACTAATACTATATCCCATGTTAGCTGTCATTGCACACAGGAAGAATGAATTGCACATTAAGCTGATTGACGATTTTTAAAACACTTGAAGTAGTTAAAATACACAGGTGGATAGCTAAAACTTTAGGGACGAACAATGACGGTACTCATTCAATCTTACAAATTTGAGGGGATGGCAAGTTGTCCCCAATTCCCGGTAGCTGCAGTTTTTTTAAAAACGGTGCACATGATACCACTTCACATGTACAAAACCAAATTGATGATTTAAAAAAACCCTTTAACATTTCACAAACATATAACTTCCTTCGAGTTCTTCCAGGAAGGACGCAAGTGTTGAGAAGGTATCAACCTCACGGTTTCAGAAACATGCAGTCTAGAACTGCACCTTGCACGCACAAATTTTGTCATAGGCCGTGAAAACAGTAACATTCTTTCCTTGGAGACCTAGGTAAACTTCATTAATTCTTGTGAAAATGTCAGCTAAGTCTAACAACCACAGATCATCATTCAGCCGTTCTTCTAAGCCGAAACGGTGACCAATGAGGAAAGCGCGCATTTCAGCTCTCATTATGTACATTTATTGTAAAAAGAAATGGAGGAAGAACGTGGATTTTTCCAGAGTATTTTCGTTGTCAAACATGACTGTGTCACGAAGGATCATTGACGCAAAGCGTCGCGAAATCCCATGTCTCCGCAGAGCACACTTTGAGAACCGCTGCCCTAAGGTAAACTTTTGGATCCACTCCGGGTGCGGTGGGCTTTCAGATTCAGTCATCGAACATAATCTCTGAGGCACTTTCGCTTAGTCAAACTGGCGTTAATTCTAGCACTAAGAGCAGTCGCTAAATTGTATTCGCAGATCATGCCTCAAAAACCGTATCAGTTTCTAAGGAAGCTGGGAAAATAACCGCCAGTACTTGCACGCTCCTGTCTCTCTCCTACAAGTTCTCTTTTGTTTTTGATTGAGAGTTTAAGAGCCACCGTGAGCAACTCAGGGGGCTATAAGCAGTCGCCCGTCACTAATTTAAGGTCACTGGTTCCAGGGAAGAGAGACAGCCAGTGACATAAGACAAACACAACATCCATGCGTCACCGGGAGTCGAACCCGAACCCATCTCAGACGAATGGCCTAAAACCATCGACTGCAAAACAAATTTTTCATATTGGACTAGTAGTTGCTGAGATATTGTGTCCACAGACATACGGATATAGTGATGCCACACTGGTGTGCAAACCTTAAGGGCGAGCCAGGTTTTGACCTATAGAGTCGCACAGGAGCGGCCTGGATAGGTGAAATTCAAACCATAGGAACTCCATTACTTACCAAAATGATGAAAGAAACAACACCGATACAACTGTAGGATGTAATGGAACTTCATTCAAAATTGGTTGCACAGCACTGGGGGCCATGATACAGATGCAGCACTGCCATCTGTATCATGTCACCCAGTGCTACGAAACAGAACGAGGGGAAGTAGCGGTCTTCAGTAGGGATATGATCATCCCTAACGTCGATGCAGGTTTTGCACCTTCTGTCCATACTTCGCATTAGGTTGTTGGCGAGTTCTTGCGCTAACATTGCCTATTCTTTCGTCAGCAACGTCTTCAGCTGTTGGACAGTTTCCGGTGCGTGATCACGTGCAGCAATGCGTCTCCCCAGAGCGTCCCACACGTGTTCTACGGGATTTAGGTAGAGGGAACGTGCTGGCCAATCCATCCGCTGAATGACTCCCCTTTCGAACAGCTCATCAGCACCCACAGCATGATGGAGTGTGGCGCTATTGTCCATTAAGACGAACTGTGGACCAATGGCACCTCGGAACAGACTAACACGGAGAAATATTACCTAATTACTGAAGCACACACTGGTAACAGTACCTTCTTTGAGTATCTGTAGCTCCGTACATCCATCGATCAGAATGTCTCCATAAACGAAAACATCACGACCGCCATATCTATCTCTTTCATTGATGTTTTCGGGCGCGATACCGAGTGCCTAGCTGACGTCCAGAATCACTAGAGAGACTAAAATATTCTCATCAGGAAAGAGTACCGTACGAAATCAATTCTCATAAGCAAAGAGTACCGTACGAAATCAATTCTCATAAGCAAAGAGTACCGTACAAAATCAATTCTCATCAGCAAAGAGTACCCTACCCCACTGTTCTGCTGTCAAGACCTTATGCTGTCTGGACTACTGTAAACGGTGTCTCCGGTGAGCAGTTTTCAATGGAACACAGCGTACTGGTTGAAGGGCAAACAGTCCACATTTATGTTGTCACCTGGCCTCTGTAAACCGCGATATTGTGCATCCTGGGCTCATGTTCAGTTGTTTTGTAAGGTTACTCGCTGTCTGGTGTCGATCCCGCTTGGCTTGTAGGAGCGGATAGTGGTCCTCCCTAGGTGGTGGTTCTTAGTGGACGATCACCATCGGCGTTTCGCCCAGCTTTATCTGTAATCATGAAGGTCAAACACGCACGCGAACTCTTGAGCCACACTCATCACAGTTTGCACTCCTCGAGCCCTCCAATTATTCGACCACTAGTAAAATCATCAAGATTTTCTCGACGAGTGATTTCGTAGTCTCCAGCACACAACAAACTTCTGTAACTTTTATGCATACCGTTCGGTGACTTCCGTTCAGATGATACTATTGGACTGCGTGCGCTCATTTTGTTCTCACATCACGCAAACCACACGTCATGCTCCATTATTACGTATGTGCTGTTGCTCCTGTTCCCAGACACAGTCCTGAATTAATTTGTGTTTGGGTGCTCCTGTTATTTACGGCGTTATTTTACTTTATCCACTTCGTCCTTAAGTTTTGCACACCAGTGTATAAGCACGTACTTTACAAAATATGTGCTAAAAATCGAAAATTTTATTTCAGGGGAAAGGTTGATGATGCACATAAGCGAATAGCGGTTTAACCTCTGGTTTTATTTCCGAGAGTTGAATTCTTTGGTGAGGTCCTTCAGCAGTTCCCATATTCATTTTGTAGGTGCTGAGAAACCCTTTTTGCATAAATAGGAGTAGGGAATGGAACTAAAACTTTCAGTGCTTCGTATGCAAACTCCAGATAATCCAATCGTATATGCAGCCAAATATTTGCTCCGTGAATTAAAGTTTTAGTGCACCATCCGTACAGACTTCAATCAAGCCATTGTCTTCTACTGCTGTCAGTTCCGTTAATATGTCAATATCTACGTTAAATGAATCTTTAATCCAATTACTTCCTTCTCGAGGCAGAAAGTGTACGCGGGGAGAACTGAATCGAAGATCTTGCAGAAGCAGGGTAAACACACAATTACAAGACTTCGTTTGAAATTCATCAGCAGATTGCTGGAAGATCTTCAGTTCTTGAAAGGCACAGAAATTTCTTTTTGACAAGCGGAAAGCCTTCAACCCTCTTTACACTGCGAGTTTCTCAACAGATCAAAAGACGAAGGTCCCGGCTATTTAAAATACTGTCGATGTTCCTAGCTCTTTCAGTAAGATGATCTCATCCTGAAAAGCGCGAGACATTTCCAACTGTCTGGAAGTTTCGAAACATCTAATTAGTCATCCTCATCTCAAACAGCTGGTGCTTACCCTACACTAACGAATCAAGCTAAAGCAACTAACTTACATAAACTTAGTACATGAACAAATTAACCATCAGTTTAAAACTCCTTTAATTTTTAGAAACGTTTTAAAATGTCCAATTTCAGATTTTGCGCTTTTATCTGCATGCCCTTTATTAATTTAAATACACACAAAGGCCGTTCCATAAAAACAGAGTAATATTTTTTGAGTTTGCAACAATGCGAAGGGAAAAAATAACCAGGCAGACGACTATCTGAATTAAAGAAGTATCTGTGGCAACAGTTATTAGACGTGGCAGGCGATTCTGCTTTTGTTATTGCGCAGTTGTTTAAGGTACGTCTGCATTTCGCCATACAGCTATAGAGGAGAGTGATTCAGAGTTAAGAAGTGAAATGCGTTGTGCGATAAAATTTTGCTATCGTTTGGGTAAAACGGCTCCAAAAGCAGTTGTTGTAATGAAATAAGCTTACAAAGATATATGTTTGGGTAAGTCAACGATTTTAGATGACACCACGATTTCAAAAAAGGGCGTTTGTCGGCAGAACTTGCTCCTAGGCCTGGTCGACCTGAAAGTGTTGTTACGGAGCGTATTGTTAACAATTTTTGGGCAATCCTGCAAGAAGATCGACGAATGACGTGTGAAGACATAGCGGCGTTAACTAATATTTCAAAAACGTCGGCGTTCCGCATTCTACGCGACAAATTACTGCTGCATCGTGTGTCTTCCGGATGGGTACCTCATCACCTCACGAGAGAACAATTGTTATCCAGAGTTCAGATGTGTCATGAGTGAAAACATGATTGCAAAGGATCCAAACTTTCTCAACAGAGTAATAACTGCCAATGAAACATGGATCCAATATTTCGACCCCCTCACGAGGCGCGCAACGAGTGTCTCCTTAAAAAAAGTCCGCCAAACCAAATCATCTGGGAAGGTGACGATCTTTGATCATAAAGGTGTAGTCTACCCGTATGCCGTTCCTCCACAAATTACTGTCAATGCTGAGTATTACATTTCAGTCTTGAAGCGTCTGCGACGACACATATCGATTAAGCTACCGTAACTGGTGGGCAAGTGGACCGTACACCATGATAACGCCCGCCCACATGTGGCTGCTTGTGTTCAACAGTTTCTTAGGAAATGCAGTATTGAAATCATGCTACTACTTCGCCCCGTGTGATTTCTGGGTGTTTTCCAATGATGGAGAAGTTCCGTGGTGCAACATTCAACACAGATGCTGACGTTATTCAAGCTGTACAGGGGTCGCTAAAGCAACTCCCACAAAATGCCTTCGCCACATGATTTGAAAGGTGAACTGAACGATGGGACCGTTGCATATTATCCAAGGGAAGAAACTTTGAGAAAGAATAGCATATATTTTGCTGAACCTATATTTCTTCATTTTGCGTGATTTTACTCTCAGTTTTTATGGAATGGCCGTAGTAATTTCCTAAGCGTCGAGGACCTCCAAGGAATCTGCCGATCACAGGTTAAGAACGTGTAGAGCATCACATTGGTGTTCATTAGGGTTTAGGTCTGGGTGTAGCTGGATATTACAATAGCTAAATATGCGTACCTTTCTGGATGTCGTCGGCGTCTGCTATCGTTCGTATGCCGTATCGGAAAATCCAACCTGGAGTCGAGTGGTCAGAGCGTTGCATTCTGACTAGCTGTCCAAGTTTAGCCGGGTTTTGAGTCCTGAATGAGACAGGAGTGCTCGGTTTGATTTTCAGTGCTACCTCTCTTTCTTCCTGAAATCAGTGCCCCCAAACAAATCAGTGATGAGCCACTGCTTGTAGCACTAAGAGTTTCCTATGGTGGTGGTGGTTAAACCCCGAAACACACAAGTCTCAAGGGCCTCGTCCTTGTGCCTTATGTGTGTGTCTTAACAGTCTGAGTATGACTCACAAACACGTGAAACGTTTTTCAGATGCTGATGCTTTGTCTCCGAAAATAAAGAATTGAAGGTTTCACGCAGGATGAACACTGAATTGTCTACTACAAGTTGATAGCCCCCCTCCCAATGATGTAGATCAAGTGCACAGGATTTTTCATATGCTTACTGATATGCAAGTAACGCGCTTGTAGACAAGTTGTGAATGAATCGTTAATATCTACATGTGGTATTTTATATCTATACGTGAAAAACATTACGATGTCATCTGCACTCCAATAGATAAGTTCCTGGAAGGTGCACTGGAAACTTATTTTCGTAACAAACGTAGATTTAGACCATGAAGAGAAAATTATGGTTCAGAAAAGGGGGTAAAATAAAAACAAACTTGGTCAAAATTTTCTGATAAAAAAATAATTCTACTTTTCCTATGCAACTTTTAGGAACACACAGCACGCAAAATAAAAGGATGGATCCACGCTACCTGGCTGGTAAAAATGTGCCCGAGGAGAAGGGTGAAAACATGTTGAAAATTTTAATACTTAATTTTGTTGGACAGAAAAAGAATATCATTTCTGCTTTTAATAGAAGGAATTATTGTACATATAGACAGTGGAGAGACAGAAAAATGTTTTTGGCGTAAATATCTATCACGAAAAGCGTACTACAGCAAGACTTGGAAATTAATTATTAGGTAAAAATATAGTAAGATACAATTCCAACCCGATAAGGTCATTTATACTTTAAAACTTTACAGAATGTTAGTGAAGGTGCAAATTGATACCATGTATTTTAATCTAATATTTTCGGCGAAGTAAGGAACTTGCGTAGTTCACATTAAATGCTGGTCAGTATATCAGAATATAAATGTAGCTTTTTCAGCTTACCCCTTCCAACCACGTTCCAAGAAAGCTGTTCCATTCCGCTCATGTCTTTAAGGAAACACGAAACTTGCATTAAGTTCGTAGTTTTCTAGTGACTCAGGAGATAGTTTTTTTCCCTTGAAAAAAAAAAGAGGGTGAAGTTAATTTGCATTGCATTTGAAAGCAAAGCAGACTTCCACGAAGAACGAAACGAACACAAAAAGCTTAAAACAAAATTGTACCCAGGCAATTTATGCATAAATTCTATTAAAACTAAAATGCTGATGGAAATAACTGCTAAGCCCTCTCAAATTATATATTTTGCGAGGTTTATTTCTTTTTATTCGTACACTGAAAGCTGGAACACGAAGGTAAAAGCAGAAAGTCTTTTCCAATTTTTTTTTTGTATTTTGTGACGTTTTTCTATTGCTATGCACATTGCAGAATTTACAAATGAAAGATAAATCCCATAAATTCCCTAGCAGGAAAGGGACTGCGCTTTTTGACAACAGCGTTCCGAACAAAATATGTCTTCTAATTTTTTCTGTCTGCCCTTCAACGTGGCAAACTGATAGACGGCACAGCGACTTCGTGAGAAGATGGATTTATTTAAGAGCTCTCAAATGAATTCATTTTCTAAGAAAGTGAATCAGAAATGAAAAACAGAAAAAGAATAATCCATAAGGAATTTCTATTCTAAATTTAGCATGTACGTAAGAACATCAGCGAGATGATGCAGATCGTTTATTGAAAAACCTAGTCCTTCAGTTACAGTGCAGAAACAACTCGTAGTTGTGAAAATTATTTTCTTGCAGTTTAACAATATTAGGATTTATAGTGCGCGACGTGTACCTATATTTTAACTTTCCTTTTTTGAGTTACCTCCTTATATAAATTATGCTACCTTTTAATTGTATTTTTATTCCAAATGCTACATCAGAATTTCTCAGTAAGTTTAGCAACAACTGGCAGCTAGTCATATTGTCTATAAAACGTGTGAGTCGACAGCAATATACAGGGGTTGGACAGAATAATGTGAACATCTAAGAAAAGAAGGTTTTACCTACCTAATAAAGGGTGTGGGATCATCTTTGGCATTCAAAACCACCTCAATTCTTCTTGGAATGGATGCATACAAATCCTGGATGGTGGTTAGTGGGTTGTTACGCCATTCTTCCCGCAGAAACTGCTCCAGGTACTTGAGAGACTGAGGATAACGGAATCTTACTCTGTTTTTCAACAGAGACCACAGTGGTTCGATGATGTTTAAGTCTGGTGATTGGAGAGGCCAAGGAAAGGGTGAAAGTTCGTCCTCATGTTCCTAAAACCATGATTGGACATTCCGAGCTCTGGGAATTGGGGCGTTATCATCTTGATAGATGGCATCCCCTGCAGGAAACAATGTCTGAGCCACTGGATGGACTTGGTCGCCCAAAATATTTTCATACGCCCTGCCAGTCATCTGTCCTTTCAAGTTGATCAGGGGACCTGATGAAAACCACGATATGACTGCCCAGAGCGTGACAGAATCACCACCATGCTGCACTGTTGAGAGCAGACAGTCTGGGTTGTACGCTTCTGACCGCGTTATCCACATATAAACACGTTCCGCGGTGGGGAATAGTCTGAATTAAGGTTAATAGACTACTAGGTTTGCTCATACGGGAGTACCGGGTGAGCTTTCTTGCACAGCATTCCCTCTGACGTTCCCTGTCTTACAAGAGAAAGCAGCGAACACGAGAGTTGTCTGTTGTCTATTGACATATAGGCAGTTTTTGTTGGTAGAAGCAATGCGTTCGCGTAATCACTTCGTATATTTAGTTCTGTAATAAATTAATTTCTAATTATTTGTCTCCGAATTTGATTACCACTAAGTATCAACATGCTCTCAGAGAAAAATCTAAAGATTTCTTATGCAAAATTCTGTAAATAAAAAAATACTCTGGCGTTTCTCAGTTGGGTTGGCCCAGGGACCAGGTATGGCTCGGTCCTCGTTTTTCGTTATTTTGGCTGCGTATTTTTTAAATATATCTGTATGTGATTTTAAATATATGTTTTATGAATCATTGGAAATACTTTAATATGGTGGATATATAAGTATTTTTAACACTTACCAACATTTTCGGAGATGTTTTCTCCGGTGTATTTTCACTTGCAACTTCAATATTTTTGGCCACCCATATGAATAAATCTTCGGGGCGCCATTGAACAAATGTAAGAAATAACAAATTTTTAAAAAACAGTCCTTTCTTCATGTAGTTATCTTCAGAACCTTGCGTTTTCTAAAAAAAAAATTCCTTCTCTTTCAGCTGCGAATTGATGTGCCTCATTCGAATCATAGTACGTGTTTTCATGAAAAGTTTGCTGACTCGGAGGAATTTTAGAGAAATGTTTTTCCATTGCCTCTGATACGTTTCTCTTAATATTTTTCACTTTTTTAAATTCCATGTTCGCCATGGATTAGGAAGAACAACCGCTCATTGCTTTTTTTGCGGAAACCCCACTACTTCACTCTTACATGTCCCTTTTATAGTCGCCTTCAGCAAATAGCAGCATTTTGGACAGTGGCGTACCGGAAAATCTTGGAGCCCCCCGCAAAACATTCTTCTAGACCCTTTTTGCAAAAATCTATTAGCACTCAATTAGTTATTTTTTTAATTTTATGTTATTAATTAAGTTATAGGTATTTTAATAATTAAAATTCTTTGGAATCTACAGTTATTTTGCGTAAGACCAAAATTATTGCGCTTTACTGCGTGTAACACAAATCTGCACGTTGTAATTGAAATAATTGCTCTAGTTTTATACCAGTAGAAAATACTACAAAACAGTTACGCAAAAGTTGAACATGTCATACAATTTTTATTCTTTTAGGCAACTAAGGCCAGCCTCTTTGAAACGCCTCGCGACCAGGCCTACAAAACACGTAACTTCTGTGAGAGTGCATAATTAAATTTTCCGATTTTTACGAAAATACAGAGCATAAGTAAACAAATAAGTAACAATTAAGAATCATGGCACCAAAAAAAAAAGCAAAACTACGTAAAGTATTTACTTTTGAATATAAAAAACACAACAATGTCAAAATGTTTTGCACGTAGTATAAAATTTTCTCCTATAAAAATAAAAAAAAAACGACAGGTCTCTGCATATACCGAAAGAACAACTTCCAATTCATTATATTCTGAAGAAAAAAACTGCAAAAAAGAAGGAAACGTGAAAAAAACTAATTCATAACACCTTATCCTCATTGATAAAACGTTTTCGTTCATTGAACTGATATTTATTTCACATTCTCTTGTTAATATGCATTCATTGGAACCTTTGCTATGGTTATGAAAAGAGGCCCCAGGCCCTCTGAAATAACTGCTTTCCTGTCATCCAGTTTTTATAAATTTAAATCTCGGAAAAAACAACAACCAAAAACTACTTTTCTTTTTAATACTCCTTTTAAAGCTGCCGCAAAAATTCCTGACCAATTCTTTATTCATGAAGTTTTTTTCCGCAAAAAAGTCTATTCTTTAAAATGTTTTTGCTGAAGACGTGACACCCCCTCCCATCCCCAACTATACGCCTCTGATTCTGGATTTAAAAAAAAAGTATCACCTCGTTTACAGCGTAATTTCCATAACCTGCAGAGCTCAGTCATTTCGAAAATCTGTGGTATGTAATTGGGGATCCTTTCGTATTTCTGTAGTTATTCTTGCAGTCTGCAACAGTGCAGGAACTCGAAGGCATCTCGAATAAGGTGACCAGATTTTTGAGAATGCAATTCAGGACAAAATGACATTTGTCCTCAATTTCAATGCAAAATTCAGGACAATTTCGTTTCAAAATGAGGACATAATTGAGGACAGCATCTGACACATTATGGTAAAACCAAAGGTTAACAAATAATGTTATGAAATGTCCCATAATTGTCCAGTTTCATTTGAAAACATACGATGAACCGGAAAAATGATTTTCATGTGAAATAAGTATAAAATAGCAATGAAATACTATCTTGCAGAATATTGCTACCGACGATACAGTTTAAATCTTACTTGTAGGAGGTAGCAGTCGCAAACAAAGTTACATTTTGAAATTCTACTGAAATTTCATTGTGATTCTGTACTACAAGAATAGATATATGAAGCCAGAAAATTACTATGCGCGCACCAAGCAGAAATCATGGAAAAGCTTATGTTATCTTTATGAGAAGGAATATTCCAAGTCCATTAGCTTCACCTGAAGAAACAGTTTAATGAATAATGTACTGAACAAAAGTTGTAGAATTCCCAATGGAATCTATCAAATATAACCAAATTAATTACATCAATTAGTTATTTAGTTGAAAGGAAGTGGATGCTGAGAAAGATGAGATTCATTTCCCATCCTAAAAATATTTTAGTTAAATCCAGTTAAAATAGAAAAGAAGTACTTAAAACAGAAACGAAATCGTAACACCACATTTATCGAGATGACTTTATTTAATGCTTCGGCACGTCTCCCATTAATACTGCATCATTTCTAACTTAATTCAAAAAAAAAATTCATCCGCTTCGGAAAATAGTTCCATACCTTTCCTTTTATGAATCCATTTCCTAGCAATTAAATAAGAAATTGATGCTAAATTTGATTGCATTTGGTAAATTCAATTGAATTGTACGCCTTTTGTTTAACACATTTTTACAAATTTCAATTTTGGGGGGGGGGGGAAATTTCAAAAATTGTGGACAAAAAACTAAGAAATTGAGGACATTTGACGTCCTCAATAAGTTTTTACGAAATTGAGGACTGTCCCCAAAAAATGAGGGCGTCTGGTCACCTTAATCTCGAAAGAATAAACTATTTGCAAACAAACTTAGCTATTCCACTTACTATACATACATTAAAATTATTCTAGAAGCAGAAAAAACAGCTCTTTGAACAAGAGTCAAATGACATTTGCGTCTGCCATCTGCTTTGACCTTCGGTGCACTAAACGAGTGTAAGACAGCGGACGTCATCAGACCACCTCCTCCGTACTCCCGCGAAGGGGAAGCTTTACAGGGGTCTTACGGGCATAACCTTGTGTGTGAAAGAACCTTTAGTGTGAATGTGGATTCATCCGAAACCATATTACACACTTCCATGCATTAGCAGTCCACGTTGTATGCTCCTGGCACCACTGCCGTACCCGCTGTGCATTCTCCCGGGTCACCACAGGTTTTGCAATAGCAACTCTGCCATGAATATCTTCTTTAGGCGGTTCCCTGCGTACTGTTTTGTTGATACTGGGGTCTGGAGATGCAGATTGAGCTCCGCACTACTTTTCGGCGCCGTGGCGGTCTTATTACGAGTAATAATCCTCTTGAATGCTCTCCTGTCCCTATCAATCAGGGTCGTTTTCCTGGCGCTTTTGTGTTTCGCAGGCGAGATTTTGCCACGAACACGGTATGCTGTCATGACGCTAGACAGGGTAGCTCTCGATACCCTCACTACCCTTGGCGACTGTTGTCATGATGGCACCATCTAGCCGGCCACCAACAGTTAGTCCTCTTTCGAAATCTGTTAGGTCGCTCATTTCGTAGTCACCCTGAAAAGAAATTTTGCAACAAGACATTTTAAATGCTCTTAAACAGGACCTTCATGTTCTAAACCAAGCTATTAAAACCAAAACGTAGTGGATACCTTTGCGTATTGCGACGTACGCTGCTGCATTAAAAGTCACGTCTCTGAGCGTGGTGTTCACGTTATTCTGCCCAACCCCTGTAGTATGTAAAAGGTGTGTGAACAACGATCTGTTCTGAAAAAAGGAATATTTCTATTATTTTTATACGACGAGCTATTATAATGATATTTCTGTGATTAGTTCAGTATAGAGTCGAATCTCTTTAAACTTCAAACATTTGTTTCATATGCCTTTCTGGCGGTAAGCTACACTATAAAAAATATGTGGTGCGAATTCAAGGAAAATTTCTGAAAATAACGTGCAGCAAAGTTGCCGGTAAATATCCGTATTTTTCAGAAATTTTCGTTTTTAAAAGTGCCCGTTTATTTTAACTTCCGTATTTTCATAGATTTTTCGTAGTCAAAAATTCCGTTTATTTCAGAAAAATCCATTTCAGGATTTTCCACATTTAAACTGAAATACTGCAAAACCGATGCGAGCCTGTAATTTGCAGCCTTTTTTCCATATAATCCTTCCTCTCCAGTCAGGACTGAACCCGAGCCGCTTGGACTGGTTGACAAGGTAACTAACGCTTTTAACCACTGAGCTACAGACACTCGGAAATTCGAGTCACGTGCAGCGTAAAACAAATTCTGCGACAATGATTTTTTTTGTCATTAATACGAATGATTTATCATTTAATTTTCTGTTGGAGCTTTTTTTTTTTTATTTTTTTTTTTTTTGAATGGGTTTGTAATAATTTGTTGTAAAAAAGTAATTTACCGTCATTGTAAGAAAAACTGTGGAAAAGGTTTCTGAAAATTCAGAATTTTCCCGTGGTACGAAAAATCCGTGAATTTCAGGTTTATTTCCGTCATTTCAGGGAAAATGTTGTGTCAGAAATATGCTTCGTTAATTCACCAAAGAAATGACGCAACATGGCTCTTGAACTTCAGATATATTTTTTTACAGTGTAGGGTGGCGGTATGAAGAGTGTAAATGACAACAGACGATTTAAAAAAATATATTGTGTGGCAGATTTATTTTTCTTAGCTAATATTCATCTTTATTTCGAATGGATAAGAAAATGATTGCATCTCTTAATTTTATTTCCTCTTTTAACAAAAATTCGGAGAAACAAAGAAGGCATGAATTTTCTGAACATCTGGAAGGCGAAGCGCAAGCCGGTCCGGATGGCCACCAATGGTGAGTGATAACAATAAAAATTTCATTTTAAGTGAAAAAATTTGTAAAGAAATTTGTAAAATTTCCAATACCCAACTGTGCTCCAGTTTGCAGAGCTCTTCCCTAATATGCAATTTCTTCTGTAATGACACCATGCGTTCGGCGTTTATTTATTCTGTCCCTAATACTAGGGCTTGCTGTAAATAATGCTCATCATTTTTTATTTTCTTTACTGGGTGAAACGGGCTTTAATGGAGTAATTCGCTCTAAAGGAAGTGAGAAAAAAACCAACAGAGCCGTAGCTTGGAGAAGCATGACAAACATCTGTGGCCGAGTTTCGTAGAATATTCCATGAACTAGACTTACCGAGATGGGTCCGGGTTCGAATTCTGGTGAGGCATGGATGCTGTGTTTGTCTTACGGTCCCGCTCTCTTCCCTGGAACCAGTTGCCCTAAATTAGGGACGGGCGACTGCTTATACAGCCCTCTGAGTTCCTCACGGTAATCGTTAAACCTAATAAAATAAAAAAAAACTGGACTTAGAAAGAATGAGAATTATTCTTCGAATGACAAACGAAAAGTACATGCAGTAAGATTCTTTAATTATTTTCTGCCAGCGCAGATGTCGGTTTAAAAAGAGTGCTTTAACGCGCTTTGAAAAAAATTTGGTGCTCCCAGTGTATGGGCGAGATGGCGGTTCATCGAGGGAATTTTCAGTATGCTAGTACAGTGAAACCTCCAAATAACGGTCGCTGCTCGAACCGGGAAAAAGTAACCGTTGTTTGCCGCTGTTCGGAGATTATGTTTTGCTAGTCCATTGCTTTGGTTCAAAAGGAGAACAATTGCACAAAGCTTACGCGCAAAGAAAACGATTTCAAAGCTTTCTCCAAAAGGTGGAAAGCTGAATGAAACTCAATATAACAATTTAAAATAAAATCATGGTGTAGAGGATTTTAAGAAAATGGTATCTGACCCGTTGTCTGAAACTTCCGTTTTGAAATACCAAGCTAGGAGTTTAAGTTTAGGGTACACTAAGAGAGAAAAAAATGCCAGACAGTGAAGTGTAACTGAACAGTTAGCTAGCCACCCGCCGAAAAACAGGAACAGAACCCGCAGGGACCAATCAAAGATACACCGCCGCCAAGGGAAAACATTTCACGCACCAGCAACCCCGTCCCCCAGGTTGCGAATGGAACATACACAGGAGCTGGAGTTCGTGTCACGTAGAACTAAACTTTAATTCCTTTCTTTTCACTTTAGCCCACCATTGCAATCGCTGTAATACAACCCATCGAGCTTGATGCATAGTAGCATTCTTTATTCCTATCTTATTCCTTTCACCAAAGGAACTGCGTAAAATCCTACAGGACAGTGGTTCCCAACCTTTTTGCATTAGCGAACTGGCAAAACGTTGGAGAAACTTTCGCGGACCGGCGAGGCCGAAACTAAACCTTTAAACTATTTTAGAGCATTTAATCTCGTAATATTCTATAATATAATGATCACTGCAGACAATCCATATTTTATATACCATGTTATTCCATGTCCCCTACTTACAGCTAATATTGTTTAATCTGTTAATATTATTTAATGATTAATGGGTGCAATCCGTATTCAGTATACCACAATATTCTGCTTAATATCCCTTTTTCTAGGGACCAATGCGACGTCTGTTGCTTTGCAATAATCTTGTCGAGCCGTGGTCCCAGCGTAGTTTCTGCAAATCGCAGTGAAGCATTAATGTCCATTATGTTTTTGTGTTTTGTTTTGATTGCCGAAACGGCTAAAAAAGGATTCCTCGCAATAAATACGTGGTCGAAAAAGCTACCAATAGTTTTACAGCTTTGTCGCTGAGACATGGATATTCTTTCCCTATAATACCCCAAAACTGAGTCAGAGATTTGAATGTTAATATTGATACCAGACTGGCATCAGAAGGAAGTTCAACAAAGCTTTCCTTTTTCCTGGTGAGTTAGCGTGCGGGAGTTCAGATCTTCTGTGAAGGGATTAGCGATCCAAGCTTCCTTTAACCTTCCGCTAACAGGTGTTAAAAAAAATTTAGATCTAGATTTCCTCATACTTTGACTCCATTCAGATTTAAAATAAATAAATTCATTTCTTTCGGACCGGAAAAAAAAAAAAACAAGAAAGATGACACCGAATTTTCAGGTGTAATAAGCACGTCTTTTGAATCTGTTCTGACGAAAATTAAATTTATCAAAGCTATTCAAAGTCAATGGAACCGGTATGGAAAAATAGATCTGACCAAAGAAAGAAGATTTTCATTCTGGTTTTTAATCCCTCAGATATTTCTGTGAACGGAATCGTGAGCTTACGCCATCTGGTTGCAGACTTGTGTGTTAAGAAAAACATGAATTTATATGAGAAACATTTCACACCGGAAACGCTCTCCAACACAGAAAGAATTTTTCAAATCGGACTCTTGGAAACGGATGACTTTACGTCCCCTGGTAGGAAAACCATGCATTGGTCCAAGAAAAAAAGCTTTAGTCGAGTTTTCAGGAGCCCAGATTTTGCTACAAATCCATCAGAAGCAGAAATTAACTCTTATGCCCCCTGGTGGCCAAACCATTCTTTACAAAACATTAGAAATTATGTGAGAAATACTTTCCATTAGGTCTTGTATACGATACAGGAAGAAATTTCCAAATTGGAGTTTTAGAAGCAGAAAACGCAATTTTGCCTTTGTGCCCCCTAGCAAAAAGTCTATGATTTACTTCAAATTTTTGCATTTGTAGGGAAAGCATTTCGCATGGGAAACACTATCCAACAAAGAAGGAATTTTTCAAATCGGACCCCTAGAAGTAGAGATATTGACAAAAATAAGATATATATCTACGCCTCCTGGCGTAGAAACCATGCATTATTTTAAGAACATGTTTCTAAAAAGGTTTGTCGACGTGAGTAGTATCGGTCTACAAACAACGTTTTTTTCAATCGAGAATTTAGAAGCTCATATTTTGCTGCAAATACACATCAGAAGCTGAAATTAAGATTTACGCCCCCTGGTGGCCAAACCATTTTTTTTTTTACAAAAATTAGAAATTATGTGCAAACAATTTCCCATCAGGAGCTGTATCCGATGCAGAACGAATTTTTCAAATCGGAGATTTAGAAGCAGAGATATAGGGTTGGAAACGCAATTTACCTCTACGCACTCTAGCGGAAAGTCTATGAATCACTTGAAAAATTTTGAAATTATGTGAAAAACATGTCACACTGAAAACACTATCCGACAAAAAAGGAATTTTTCAAATCGGACTCCTAGAAGTAGAGATATTGACAGAAATAAGATATACATCTACGCCACCTAGCGGAGAAACTGGAATATTTTACGAACAAATATTTCGAAAAGGTTTATCGATGTGAGTGGCATCAGTTCATGAAAAAAGTCGTTCAATCGATATTTTAAAAGCTCAGATTTTATGACAAAAACGTCAGAAGCAAAAATGTACACTTATGCCCCCTGGTGGCCAAAGTGTTCTTTGCCAAAAATTTGAAATTATATGCAAAATATTTTCCATCAGGAGGTGTATCCGCTGAAGAAAACATTTTTTAAATCTGAGTTTTAGAAGAAGAGTTATCAGGATAAATGTAATTTACTTTCACGCCTCCTAGCGGAAAATGTATGCGTAATCTGAAAAAGTAACTATCTAAAATATTCTTCGACATAAATGGAATCGAATGATAAAATATTTTTTTCAATCGGATGTTTAGAAGCAAATGTGGAATAAAACGTATTTTTTGAATTCGACATCATCTGCATTTACGCCCTCTAGCGGCGAAATTGTACGTCGTAAAAAACAAACGAAATGAAGGATCATCATTCTCATATTTCAAGCTTCCCAATGCAAAAATAATTTTTCAAATCGGACTAATAGTTGCAGAGATATCGTGGGGACGGACGGACAAACCGGTAACATAAGCACGATCTTTTTTTACAAAAGACGTGCTGAAAAACCTTGCAGACCGGAACTGGTCCGTGCACCAGCGGTTGGGAAACACTGCTATAGGACAAGATGTCCGTTAGACCTCTTTGGCGACTGACTGGGGTGTCCGTTGGCCGCTGTTAAGAGGTATCGCTGTTTGGAGATTACCGTTAATGTTAATCCTACGACAACTGCTTTGTACCAATCAAAACTTGCCGTCGCTTGGAGGTTACCGTTGTTTGCAAGTGTCCGTTAATGGAGGTTTTATTGTATTTAAGAAGCCCCGTTCCAGGGTAACAGCTAGCGAAAAGTGAGGGTGACTGTTCAAGGAGGGGCAGTTTAAAGAAATTAGACTGTATAATTTAAGTTGTGTTTGAGAAGTGGACCTTTTATGCTTCAAGGGCGGACAAAATAAAAAGTGCAAGTCATTTGTCTTTTCTGTAGCCTGGCCGATAGTGTTCTTTTATACGTATGTATTGCTATATAGAGTTCAGTGACTTTTAACAAAAAGGAAATAACAAAATATCTTCAAAACATTATATGCATCAAAAGCTTTGTAAACTTGGTAGTAAAGTACGCAGAAGTCCTCGTAAAATGATCCTCTGAATAATACATTTCATTATCAACGGGAACAGTTTTCGCGTTAAGCGTGACATATATCTTTCAAAGCGCGGGCAGCTTTATTTGGATTACACCCGTTCTCAGTTCTTTCACAGATACACGTTTAATTGCAGCTTTTTATCGCCTTTTTTGTTTGCAAGCTTTAACCAATAACTCAGATGCACGTGACCTAACAGTGTATATGACTAAAACATCTCATCTCTGTCTATGAATCTTCACTACTGCAATCTCGATCTGTGTTCCATCTTGACCCGTCTCCAAGTGAAGGAGGAAACGTTATTGCACCTCATCTCCATTTTCCAATCCCAAAAGCAGCTTTTCCAGTTAAAATGCTATTCTGAATTTTACTCACTCTTAATTTACTACCTTGGGGGGGGGCAGTATCCTTGGCCCGACGGCTTAACGTGCCCATCTGACGCACGGCGGATATTTAGTGGTTCGAGCGTTCGTACCTGCCCGGGATCGAACTTGAGGTTCCTCCGTGGCAGACACAAACGTTGACCACTAGGCCATCCGCGGCCCACAATGGCCCTACATTAGGGACGGGCGACTGCTTATATTCCATTGAGTTGCTTACGGTGGTCGTTAAGCCTCCAATGAAAAAAAAAAAAAACCTCGGTAACAAATAAGTAACAGACTGATATTTTTTTTATAAAAACCCCGGTAAAGCACATGGGTCGTGTTTTTTTTATAAGCAATTTATCAGCTATGCGGTAGGTTTGCGTGAGAACTGCGCAGATGATTAATTACGCTGTGCAACGTCATCCGGTGAATAATATTATTACTGCTCTATCATGGAGAAGAAAGCAAATATCCGATTCTGTTTGAAAATCGGTAAAACTGCATCTGAAACAGTTGGATTGTTGCGTGATGTGTATGAGGCTCATTGTCTATCTCGTACACATACATTCCGATGGTACGCACCTTTCAAGAATGGGTGGGAAGATCTGGAAAATAACGAAAGGCCCGGACGCCCGATTTCAGTGCGCACGTCTGAACTCATTGAGAAAGTTCGCGAAAGGATACAAAGTGATAGTTGTGTGACCTTGAGAATGCTGGATCATATATCCTATCATATGTAGAGGATTTCAGGAAGGGAGTGTCGGAACCCAGGTATTAAACAACCCTTAGAAACAGGAAGCTAGGAGATTTGGGATACAGTGCCCGATTGGAAAGTCACACGGAAACGAGGTAAAAAGGGGGAAGAAGACGATCTTATTTATTACCGGGGGCCAGTACCCGGGGTCCGACGGCTTAACGTGCCCATCTGACGCACGGCGGATATTTAGTGGTTCGAGCGTTCGCACCTGCCTGGGATCGAACCTGAGGTTCCTCCGTGGCAGACACGAATGTTTACCACTAGGCCACCCACCGCCTTGAGGATGCTGGAATGGGAGCTCTGTGATAACAAGGAGAAGATTCGTTAAATTTTAGTGCAAGTTTTGAGGGATTCCCTGTTTTGTTCCGTATGCTTTGTCAGACTACCAGAAATATGCACGAGTAAAGTACGCAGAAGACATCCTGAAGACTGCAGAAACAATATAAAATTTTCTTCAAAGCATTGCGGTAGGTGATGAAACATGTTTCCATTATGATCCTGAAACGAAACGTTAGTGTTCAGTGGAAGTCGCCATAGTCACCCAAAGGAAAGAAGATCAGGTTGCAGAAGTCCAAAATCTGGACAATGCTTCTGTGCTTTTACGACAGCAAGGGAATTCTGCATCACGAGCTTATTTTTGAAGATACCACTGTCCCTGGAAATGCTTACACATTTTGACACGATTTTGGAAGAGGATTGTTCGAGTCAGGCCAAATTACAAAAACGGGCAATGGTTCCTTCTTCACAATAACGCACCCGCACACGAAGCAGTCAGCGTACAACAATTTCTGGCTCGAAAATAAGTGTGCGTACTTAACCATCATCCCCTATTCTACAGTTTTGTCACCATGTGACTAATTTCTATTCCCTAAATTAAAGCTGCCTTTAACCCTCCAGATGACATGAGCTTTGGAAGAGGAAATGCGAATTTTTTCAGATGTATAACAGAAGACTTCCCTTTCTGTAGTATTCGTCGTTGTTAAGATGCGCAAATATGCGTTCTCGCCACTATTAGTCTGACAGTTTTTTCGACGCACTATTGCGTTCTCGCGGCATTTGAAAACAGGTTTTCGATTAACGTGTTATTGCGTCGTCGCCGTTTTGGGTACAGAAGTATCCGAACGTATATATGCGTGCTTGCCACCCGAAGGGTTAAAAGGAAAAGTTTCTCAAGACATAGAAGGCATACTAAGAACTAACTGACATCTGCTCTTCGCTCCGTACGAAAAGATGACCTCTGCAAGTCCCCCTTTTCTTTGTCTGATCGTCCCACTTGTATTAACGCAGAAAGAATGTACTTCGAACAATAAATATTCGCATAAGTTTTCCTGTTTTCCCATTTCTTTTTCTAAATTCAGTCACATTACTTAATTAATTGCCGCACTGTGTGTATATGGAAAATAGTCATCGATGCCGTCAAAAATATACCGTCAGAACCATAGGCACCGACTTTGTGGGTTCGAGACATTTTTTGAACCCTTAATTGATTTTGTTGTGGGTTCCTCGAACCCCTAATATTTTTGTGCGTATTTCGTGGGGAAAATACACGTACGCATATAAATTTTCTTTTTCGTTATCAGTTCTTCAAGTTTTTTATTATTCATTCCCCGTTTCCTATACATAGAAAGTGTGTATAGAAATTTACCCCTCAGACTGTTTACTGTGCCTAAAAAAAAGAATTAGTGTTTGTTCGCGCTCATCAAATTTAACGCGACACACAATACCTCAAAGTACAGATGTTTAAGAGCATTTAAAACTGCATCCTTTATAAAAGAAAATTCTTCGGTTTGTTGGGGTTCCCACAAAATACAAAAGTCTAGCTCTACATTCGGAGACGAAAACTTGTTCGAGATATAAAGGCGGAAATATGTTGTACAGTCAGTTGACCCACCCTATCTTCTGACAGTCGGGGACCAACGAGGTTAAAAGAGAGAGGAGATGGCATAAGCCACCGTTGGTGAAGCCAGATCTGATCATCTGGTTTCTTAAGCCCTTCGGGTGGGGAAGGTTCAGTGACAGGTCTTCAGGAAGTGCTTTTTGCTTTGCTTTGATTGTAGGTTTAACGACCACCGTGAGCAACTCAATGGGCTATAAGCAGTCGCCCGTCCCTAATTTAGGGTCACTGGTTCCAGGGAAGGGAGAGAGCCAGTGCCATAAGACAAACACAACATCCATGCCTCACCGGGATTCGAACCCGGTTCGGACGAATGATCAGACAGGTCTTCAGGAAGTGACGTGACGTCACTTCCTGAAGACCTGTGCTGCAGCACAGGTTGATAGCGACCGTCTCTTACTCTCTGCAGCAGGCCCTGAAGGTCAACAAGGCAGCCTTGGTGACCTTTGCACTCCAGAAGGCCGTGATTGGCTAATGTGCAATATGCACTTCTGCTCTACGAAGCATAATATTGTTTAATTTTTTTAGAAAATACTAAACAGCATTTCTGTAATTTTTTGCTAATTTTTAGTTATGTGCATGTATATTTTAGTCTCATTTTTTTCCTGACTGTACATGCTGCTGCACAAGTGCCTCTAAAACCTCTTCAAAGTTGATGATTTCTCTACAGAAAGTACAGAAGACAGCCCAAATTGGGCATTCACAGCTGATACGAAGTGGAGCCCACGGAAAATGCAGGGTGTGCGGCTGATGCCATGTCCTCTCCGTTCTAACCTCCTATTTTAACTCAGAAATCATTTGCAAACAAAAAACAAATTGTTGGTATTTTTAAAATTGTTAAAAAAATCTTAAAATAAATTTTATATGTTTTTGTTACTTTTACAAAGACAATTGAGTTGGAAATTCACAGTATCTGTGTATTTTATATAATAATATTACGCCTACAAAAGCGAAATAAATAATTATCTAGAAAAAAATATTTTTCTGCAATTAATTATAATTTGCTTCATTTTAGCACTCCAGGCGTCTTATTGTGCCAGATAATCCGGCTGAATGAAATTTAAATTAGACTTAAATACTTTGAAAAATGCATGTGCAATTCGATTAAAAAATTTCCGGAACCGACAATAATTTTTCAAGTCGGCGCCTATGCTCATAACCATAACATTATGAGCAATCACCTCAAAGCGTTGTGCCGCCTTTCTGCGAATTCTGTGTGACATCGACTTTACTAGACCGCGGAAGGTATTCTCAGGTATTATGCACCAGGTGGAAAGAATGAAGTCCAAGAGTTGAGAGACGGACAAACGAATGTTGCTATCCACTGTATCACACAAATGTTGTATGGATTTCAAGTTGAGGGAACCAAGAGAGCACACTAAATGCTTGGGCATGATCCTCAAACCATCCCTGCACAATGAGAACCATTTAACACGGGGCGTTGTGTTGATGATAGAGTCCATTGCCATCCGGATACGCGGTCATTGTGTAGGGCAACACTTCGTCTGAAACAATGCCTAGGTTTTCCAGTTGTCCAATGTCTAGTCACGGAGCTCCCGTACCAATGGCGATTAAACAGTATGGGCATATGAACGTGATACCGACTGCGCAGGCCTATCCGCAAGAACGTTCGCAAGATTGTGCTCTGTAAAACGTTTCTCTATGTACTCTGGTTGTAATCTGCCGTCAGTTGAGGGATATTGATCCGTCTGTTCTACAAAGGCCATCTAGAAAGTACAAGGCCATGACATTAGAGAGCTCAGTTCCCTCAGTTTGTGATGTCACTCTCACGTTACCCTGCCTGATACGTCGATGTTGTGTTTGACGTCATACACAACAGTGTTGGAAACCAATCGAACCCCTTAGTTTCCGCGTGACGTCACTAAAAAAAGGGAACTTTCTAATGCAAGGAGGTTATATTACTGGAGACAACACTAGCTCTGCCGCCATAGCTCACAGCTAATCTGTGGTGTGACGTCACAAGCAGGCAAAAACTGCACTAAAATTATACCGTTGATAAAACAGCAAGCTTTTGTATCACTGATCAAGATTATTGAATTACTCATTTTATCTGTTTATACCCTTAGAAGCTTTTGTTCCATTGGTTTCAAAGCAGCTTCTTTTCTGCGGCTGCGTCGTGCCTGCTCATGACGTCATTTGCAGCACGGACGGTGACTTATGGCGGCCAATGCTGCGTGGATAGGAGTGGTGTCTCCAGTAATACAACCTCCTTGCTCTAATGTCATGGCCTTGTATTTTCCGGACTGCCTTAGTTGTATCGAGAGACCCATACCATCCGGCTTTCACCTCGACTGTCAATCAGTGGTGATCTCTCCATTCAGACACAGAAAGGAGAGACCACCACTGATTAACATGTCCCTTTCGGACTATTTCTACCACACTTTCACTACGTCGACCCTCGAACACGCAACAATACCTGCTGTTGCTGAGGCGCTCGCCAATAGTTATTTACTTGTTCCAACTTTGACTTCGCACATGCTAATTGGCACACCCTGCCCGTACCATCTATGTACGCCGATACTGAAAACTAAAGCAACAGACACTAAAACTAAATACTCACCGAGGCTGTTCCAAAGAAACCACCCCAATAACGGTCACATGTACAAAAGTAATACATAAACCAATGGACGAAGACATTACTCCGCATCCAAAAATAGTTAATGTGCTTTTCATTGACGTGACAAGATTGTGGTGGAGTGGTGGTTTGGGCCACATTCCCATTCAGTCCACTT
Source organism: Macrothele yani (assembly GCA_039090855.1). Lineage (NCBI taxonomy): Eukaryota > Metazoa > Arthropoda > Arachnida > Araneae > Macrothelidae > Macrothele > Macrothele yani. The sequence continues at coordinate 18,107,199 of CM077023.1, read as the reverse complement.
GGGCAGGCACATAACTTGTGTCTGCATGCATGTAAATTTTTCCTTTTTTTGTCCCAGGATGTGACATAGTGCATCATCTAGCTGGCACCACTTTCACCCCATTTTGTTCATTGGTGTGTATTTTCCTTCATTTTTCGTGTTCGTTGCTTTAATTTTGAGTACTAGTGTATACTCAGCAGCGGTTGGCAGTATCACTGCTGCGTAGTTTTGCACACGTCCACTCGTGGAGACAGTAGTGGTAGTAATAATCCTCCCACTGTTCTACAATATATTATTGTAGAACAATGGGAGGATTATTACGACCAATATCCGTGCCTAGGGTATCTTTATTGATTCATATAAATTACGCCCTGTAAATCCATAAAATCTATTATGTGTCCCTGTGCGACTCACATAAATAGTCATCGTGTTTTTAAAGTTCGTGTTCTCAGCAAATTGCTTGTTGAACAAATAACACAGTCACTTTACAAAATAAAGAACTGGCGGGGTTCGTAAGAATGAGCAGCTTACGTAAAATCCCAGTAATCTCTATTTTCATCCACTTGTCAAAGTTACACTTGTACAAGCTTTACGTAAGCACGAATAATACCCTACAGCATTCCCATATATCTTTAAACTCTCGCAGCATCAAGTTACGTGACAATCTTTACCGGTAAATCCTCTCACGATCGTTGCCACCACCCTTACCACAATCTCCACGTAGTTTTTTTATTAACTCTTTGATCCTCTATCACTGTTGCCAAATCGTATAAAAGAAATTCGGTGAAGTGAAGTATCGCTCCGAACGAAATTCAAACGGAGAGGTAACAACATTTACATAAGAATAGAAACTCAAAAGGAAGGTTAAATTAGAAATACACCGAAGAGCAAAAACAATATGGCCAGCGCAAATCTAAGCAACCGCAGGCAAACGACGGCGTGTGGGAAGATCGTGAAACCATATAATAATAATAAAAAAAAAAACACTTGATACTAAGCTCTTTTTTTACGCTTTCCAACTGTAGATTGAAGAAGCGTATATGCTCCAGCTTTGATGGTTCGATTTCGATGAAATTTTAGTATGTGGTAGGGGACCACCTGGGAACGAACCCAATTGAAAATAGACGAAATGGGGTCAAAGGTCAGGACATAGGAGCGGGATCCACACCATTGCCCTTATGCATCAGAACTTGCGTAAAAATGGTTCGATTTCGATGAAATTTTAGTAACTGGTACGAGACCACTGGGGGACAAACCCTATTGAAAATGGGCGAAATGGGGTCAAAGGTCAGGACACACGAGCGGGATCCATTCCATTGCCCTTATGTGTCATAACTTACCTAAAATGCTTCGATTGAGACAAAACTTTAGCACGTTGTTCTGGAAGTATACTGAACCAATTCTGTTTAATATAATCGAAATGGGGTCAAAGGTCAGGACACAGGAGCGAGATGTATTCCGCAGCCATTGTCTAATAACTTGAGTAATGATTTCTGGTATGTTGGAAAGCGTATCATAATCAACGCACTGCATGATTTTACTAATTTGTTTTCAGCACGTCTTTTGTAAAAAAGATCGTGCTTATGTTATCGGTTTGTCCGTCCGTCCGCCTTTAGACACGATAACTCTGCAACTACTAGTCGGATTGAAAATTTCGTTTTGCATTGGGAAGCTTGAAATATGCGAATCATGATCCTTCATTTAGTTTTTTTTTTTACGATGTAGAATTTCGCCGCTAGAGGGCGTAAATGCAGATGTTGAATTCAAAAATGTTTTATTCCACATATTCGCTTTTAAACATCCGATTGAAAAAATTATATTATCTTTTGATTCCATTTACGTCGAAGAGTATTTTAGATATAGTTACTTTTTCAAATTACGCATAGATTTTCCGCTACGGGGCGTAAAAGAAAATTACATTTTCCCCGATAACTCTTCTTCTAAAACTCAGATTCGAAAACTTTTTTCTTCAGCGGATACAGCTCCTGGTGGAAAAACGTTTGCACATAAATTCTAACTTTTGGTAAAAAATACTTTGGCGTAAGTGTTAATTTTTGCTTCTGATGTTTTTGCCATAAAATCAGCTTCAAAAAACTAGATTGAAAAACATTCTTTCGTGGACTGATGCCTCTCACTTCGATAAACTTTTTCGGAATATTTTCTTTTTAAAATATTCCATGTTTTCTCCGCCAGGGGACGTAGATGTATATCTTATTTTTGTCAATATCTCTACTTCTAGGAGTCCGATTTGAAAAATTCCTTCTTTGTTGGATAGTGTTTTCAGTGTGACATGTTTTTCATATAATTTCAAAATTTTCAAGTGATACATAAACTTTCCGCTAGGGGCGTAAAGGTAAATCCCCCCCGTATCCCTGATTCTAAATCTCCGATTTGAAAAATTCTTTCTGCACCAGATACAGCTCCTGATGGGAAATTGCACATAATTTCTAAATTTTTGTAAACAATGGTTTGGCCACCAGGTGGCGTAAGTCTTAATTTCCCCTTCTGATGTATTTCCAGCAAAGTATGAGCTAAAATCTAGAATGAAAAAAAGTCGTTTGTAGACCGATACTACTCATGTCGACAAACCTTTTAGGAACATTTTCTTCTTAAAATAGTGCATGGTTTCTACGCCAGGGTGCGTAGATGTATATCTTATTTTTGTCAATATCTCTACTTCTAAGAGTCCGATTTGAAAAATCCCTTCTTTGTTGGGGAGTGTTTCCGATGCGAAATGTTTTTCTTATAAATTCAAAATTTTCAAGTAAATCATAGATGTTCCGCTAGGGGCACAAAGGTAAATTGCGTTTTTTGCGTTATTTCTGCTTCTAAAACTCCGATTTTAAAAATTCTTCCTGTATCTCACACAACACCTGATGGAAAATATTTTTCATATAATTTCCAATGTTTGGTAAAGAATGGGTTGGCCACCAGGGGGCATAAATGTTAATTATGCTACCGATGTATTTGCAGCAAAATCTGGGCTCCTGAAAACTAGACTGATTTTTTTCTTTTTGGACCGATACCGCTCATATGGAAAAACCTTTTGAGGATACTTTCTTCCTAAAATAATGAATGGTTTTTCCACCAGGTACGTAAAAGTCACATCATATTTTTGTCGGTATCTCTGTTTCGAAGAGTCCGATTTGAAAAAATTATTTTTGTGTTGGAGAGAGTTTCCTGTGCGAAATGTTTCTCACATAAATTCATATTTTTCTTAACGCACAAGTCTGCAACCAGAGGGCGTAAGCTCACGATTCCGTTTACAGCAATATCTGAGGGATTAAAAACCCGATTGGAAAAACTTTTCTTCCGCCAGATACTATTGTTTTCCATACCGGTTCCATTGACTTTGAATAGCTTTGATAAATTTAATTTGAGTCAGAACGGATTCAAAAGACGTGCCTATTACACCCGAAAATTCGGTGTCGTCTTGTTTTTTTTTTATTGGAGGTTTAACGACCACCGTGAGCAACTCAATGGGCTATACGCAGTCGTCCGTCCCTAATTTAGGGTCACTGGTTCCAGGGAAGGGAGAGAACCAGTGCCATAAGACGAACACAACATTCGTGCCTCTCCAGGATTCGAACCCGTACCCTTCACGGACGAATAGTCATAAGCCGGCGCTTAGACCACTGCGCCATGGTGCGGCACTGAGTTCTGTTAATCAATGCCGTTCTTGTTCTTCAGATGGAAAAATCAGCGGGCTTAACAAAGTCTAAATTGTAATGGCCAGACGACTAGATCAGTGAGACAGCAAGGCATGTGGGGTGCGCTCACGGTCAGCAGTGGTTAGTGTCTTCAAAAAGTTGTCCGAAAAGGGTAAAACCACGATCAGCCTACAAGGCGTCGGCCAACCACGGGTCATCTATGGTAGAGATGAACGAAGGCTATCCCGTATGGTACGAACCAACAGAAGGGATATACTGTGGCGCAACTTGCCGGTAATTTGAATGCTGGTGGAGGGACTAATGTGTCACAACACACAGTACATCGAACCCTGCTGAAAATGGTTCTGCGTTGTCACAAGCAGCTCCGAGTGCCCATGCTAGCCTCGGTTCACCATCGAAAGCGCTTACAATTAGCACGCCAGCATCAAACCTGGACCTTGAATGATTGGAAGAAGGTAATCGCGTCTATCAGATGTCCATGCTGCTGTGAGGCATCTGTCTGAATGATTAAAAACAAATTCTTCAAAGCAAATGTATAAGATTAATTGACCTAAAATTTGATAGAAATACACAACACTATATAATAACAAGAGTTTTCCCAAACAAATACGACATTCTTACGACTAACCAACTGTATTACTTCAATATCGGAAAAATTATGTTCAGACACATTAAGAATAATTTACACACTGACATCATACAAATTATACCTCAGATACACACACATGACCAACGACTAAATCACATATTCGTCCTAATCATCCGAAGACGGAGACCATGAAGCAAAGTATAAACTACATTGGCCCACACCACTGGAACTGACTTTTTAAAATAATTAACCTTTTTTTTAAAAAATGCATAATGAATATCAGCTCCTCAAATTAATGATTATAGTGGAGGGGAACTATGACTAATACTTGTATATAGCGATGTAAATTGCTCTTTCAATGGTTTTATCTGTAATGTTTATTATCTTCTCATATCATTGCCTTTTTTATTTTGTCACTATGAAACACTGTTTTGTTTGTAACTACAACTACTGACCTCAGTGTAAAACTAGCCTAGGGAGCATGGGACCCTGTCAGGCCTGGCTGGCCTTTTCCCCCTGGTGGCCGTATTTGCATGCATACGGGTACAAACTGCAAAAGTCGAGATACCGTATTGTCTTCTCTTCCGCTGTGCTAGCATATAGTGTAATAGCTTCGGGTTCTACCTTCGTACAAGAATTCCGGTATCTCTATAGAAATTCTTTCAGGTAGGCTGTCAAGGACGTTTGAGATCTAGAGATCTAATTTTAAAAGTTGTTCGAATTCATGTTACCACATGACACGAAGCCTGTAATCGGGCACGGTAGATACAATAAAATTACCTTTATCTATATTTTTGATTCTTACCTGCCTCATGGGAAGCTGATAAAAATGGGTGAATAGTATCGTCGTCAGGGTAGCAAACACTACAACCGTGAAGAAAACATCCGTGAAATTCATATATGACACTGTCAGCATGACAAATTTCGTCCACCTTGTACCGCCAGATTTTAAACTCGCCATCTGGAGAACACGCGATTTGGATAATCTGCCCCGAAGTTACTTCCACATACTTCAGCCATGCAGCACATTTACGACTACCGATGTCCCTTGATGAATAGCCGCTAGCAGGGATAACTATCGTCTTCTCTTGAAGGAAATTTGTTCGGAAAACCCGTAAGCATGCCATAGCAATAGTGAGAGTCTTCAAATGGGTTTATCCCTGTAAGTACTTCAAATTCGCAACGAAAAGATTCTGCACCGCGATACGCAGAACGTGCACATCATCTACACAATACGAAACCATCTCTTCTCAGAGGTGATACTCTTTTTTCTTTTTCTTCACTGTACCATTTCTTAAATTCTACTTGTTCTTTGTTTGAGAACGACTCAATGGGAAAATATTTCCTCTCGGGAATGTTTCCTTTACAGTTTAGGTTCTGAAGACTACAAAAACTGTAGGGGAAAAATCCCTTTTTAACATCCGATATGTTAAATGTGGAGGGAAGTATATAGCGAAGAGGGGATGGGATAAACGAGAGAGTCAATAAATTTTATTTTCAGTGCTGTCAAAAAGATCCCTACGAATTTAACTCCTTGAAACGCCTTCTCCTGTTTGAGATTTTTCTTGTATAGGGTGTTTAATATAGGTAAACCATCGAAACGTTTTAAGTTGTGAGCTAAAACAGTCACATTTCGAAAGCGTGGTTTGAAAATCTTATGCTGCCACCTCGGACCTCTTAAGGAAATTTAGTCTGCTAACAACAGCCAATCTATGATATTTTCGACGGTACGAAATTGAACAATTTTCCAGTCGGTAGACATTTTGAATGTAGCCACGACTAAAACAGGGATCAAAATTCCATTATCACTCTGAACTGTCTCAATATCAAAGTATATGTAAGACGGGGAACCCGATTGCTGCTTTTTCATTGGTTCTAGAAACAGTTCTGTGGGTATACGACAGATATGAGTCCCCTTGAGAGGGTTAAAATACATCGAAACATTTCATGCAGCGATTATTTGTTTCACAGGTGTTTACTTTGTGTGCATCGAGACAAACCTGCCCTTTAAAGTATCAGGCACAAACTTGACAAATTACGTGCGATCCGGACTGCGGAAAACTTTTTGTGTGACAGCATGGGCACATGTTGGGGCATACATGACTCCTGCTGTTGTATACAAGTTCCAAGCAATCCCTGCATTGTGAATTTGCCCTGTAGTACCAAACAGGGTTTGTGATAACATTAAAGTGACCTTTCTCATATAGTAAAAAAACTTTAACGGATTTATGATGGCCTCTGTAGATAACAGAGAAGTCATCAACAGAATATACCACAATTTGATGCTGGAAATTCTCTAATTCATTAAGACAACACACTCCCAAAGGAACACCACAAGATTCGTGAAGAGACAGTGCCAGTTCGCGTTGTCGACTACGACGTGAATCCTGAGCTACTTTGAACTCTTCATTTGAAGTTTCCACATTCCTTTTTGGTCCTGACTTACGGCTACCACGAGTGCTCTAGCTAAGCATAGATTATCATTGTTTGTGATGGTAATGGGAGACTTATTTTTGTTAAAAAGTGAAAGGTCGACGATCTGCCTCTTCTGGGGACCCGGAGTTCGAGGTCCACCTCGTCTATCAATGTCAACAAATACTAGATCAAATTCGAGCCACAATCTCCGTATTTGACTGTACAAACGTTTCTAACGCTTCGAAGAAACCTTCAACTGACAAGTCCTCAATCGCTTTGAGAGGTAAATTGGATTATTCAGATGACGTGAGCGCATAACCATTCGCACGTGAGAGAAGTCAGACTCCCTAGCAAAATCGGCAAAGGCATTTGTAAGCGCTTCAAGAACAAGTGGGATAAAATCTTGGGGTTCCCGTATCGTCCCGGTGTCTAACCTGATTTTGTACGTCTGGGAATTGGGAGAGTACTTTCGACTAAACCTGGAAGAGTGATTCACAACGCGGTAACCTGGAGAGTTTCTTCTCTCCACACTCGGAACATCTACACCAACCCGGGGTTGATCTTCCCCTAGACCTGCCGCGGCCATGAACAGCGGCTACTAAGACGGGGTCCCCCACAAGAAAGCCCATGCATATTTGAACTTGGTAGATTTTGGGCTGTAGTATTTAATTTAGGGACCTCTTGGGGAAGCTTAGCACCGCCACACATAAATTTACATTCGTAATTGAAGTCTGCTGTATGCTGCGTAAGTCGTTGGTCGGACCACTCAGATTTGTAGGCTTCGTCAAACCTGGAGATATAGTCTTCGGCAACATCTTTCTAAAAAAAAAAAGCAAGAACGAAATACTACCATAGCAGCTATCTGGTAAAAATGAAATATCCGGTAGCGTATTTGGATATATTATAAAATATCCGGTAGCGTATTTGGATATATTATAAAATATCCGGTAGCGTATTTGGATATATTATAAAATATCCGGTAGCGTATTTGATATATAATTTTAATAGATTCTATCCAATCTGAAGAAGCACAAATATTACCCAAACCCACCCCGTTTTAGATGAAAAGTAATTGTTTCGAAAGATTTAATATGTTCATTGGTTGAATAAAATTCATCCTAATATATAGATTTCTGGTTGAAAGTGCTGAAAAATCACTCTTTGTAGTTTTCCCGCTATATAAAGCAGTCAAGACACAAACAAATATATTGGTATACGCTGCCGCAAAATCTCAGATTGACAAACTATAAGTTTCAACTTCATATAAATCAAGATACCAAGTTCTCGTGCCGAATGAGTCAATCATAAAAGTTTAAGGTAAGTCTTAAAAGCACGATAATTAAAACACTACGCATGCTTCCGACGAAGTGAAGAACTTATTTATTGTATAAGTTAAAATATTAAAAATAAAGCCATAAGAACTTTCGGTCTTCCTAAAGACCATCATCAGATGGAAGTACTGAAGGAGCATTTTGGGTGGGAAGACATATAAAGTAACTTACAGGCGTGACGTACAGAACAGGTGATCATGTAGTCAATCCAAATATGATGATTTTAAATCGATATATGAATACATACAATCAAATGGTCAAATTATCAAATAATTAACATACAAGACAAGTAAGACGTAGAAAAAGAATAAATGAATGACGTAAAGCAAATACATGCAGACAATAAGGAGGCAATCTTACGCAACTTATACCTACAATAACCGGATAATCAATGAAGGAAAAATATTGATTATCCAGTTATTGTAGGTAAGTTGCCTAATATAATATATCAATGAAGGATATTGATTATCCAGTTATTGCAGGTAAGTTGCGTAATATAAATCAATGAAGGAAGAAAAATTCTTCATAATACATAGGAAATTAGACAGAATATTCAAAGCAAACTGAATTTGCTAGTACCACTTACTGGTCATCCATGTAACACTTCTAGGAAAACTCGAAAATTTCATCGCTCTGAAGTGGGAATCGAACCCCGCATCTCCCGATTACCAGTCTAGTGTGCTAACCATTACACCACCCAGGACAGTGAAGTTTCAAGCAACTGAGACGTAGGAATCTGGAAGTTCTCAGATTTTCGCTAGACGAAGCATCCATGCTTCTTCAGAGCACTTTGACCCAATTCCCATTCGGACGGATGTAGGTCGGAGGTCACCAGTACCACGGATAAATCAATGAAGGAAGAAATATTCTTATGAAGAATGTTTCCGACATGTTGAAAAACGCTCTCCACGTTAGAAAACTACATCAACAGACAACAAAGAAGTTATTTTCCCCAAAAATACCACGTGACATGCAACAAATTTTCTATAACAATAACGTTGCAGTTCTAAAACAATGTGCATGTTAAGAATTCGTCCAGAAATATTCTTAAAATTATATATAAACTGAATCTCTCGCGTTAAAAAACTACAGTCGAAAACAAGGAAGTTATCTACCCTAAAATGTCACGTAGCGAGCAACATAAAAGTTCTCATAACAACAACTATTTAGTTCTAAAACGAAGTGCATGTTAAGAATTTGTACAGAAATATTCTTAAAATAACGTGTGAATTTAATGTCTCACGTTTAAAAACTACAGCGACAAAGAAATTATCTTTCCTAAAATGCCACGTGGCGTGGAACAAAAATTTTCATAACAACTACATAGTTCTGTAAAGGCAGACATCCCTGTTAAGAATTCGTGCAGAAATGTACCTTAAATATAATATAATCTAAATCGCCTAGGTTACAGAACAACATCAACCGACAACAAAGAAGTTCTTTTCCCTAAAATGCCTCGTGACATGGAACATAAAATTTTCTATAAGAATAACTTTGCAGTTCCAATAAACAGGAGTGCAAGTTAAGAATTCGTATAGAAATATTCCTAAAATACATATAAGTAAATTGAATATCTCAGGTTACAAACTTACATCGAGAACAAAGAAGTTATCTGCCCTAAAATGCTACGTGGCGAGCAAGAAAAAAGTTATCACAACAACAATAACCCCGACCCAGTTCCAAGAAACAGAAGCGCATGTTAAGAATTCGTCCAGAAATATACCTTAAATATCGGGAATTCAACTTTTCCCGTTAGAAAACGACAACAAAGAAATTATCTACCCTAAAATGTCACGTGTCGTGCAGAAAGAAAGTGCTTCAGGGGAAGGTCTTCAAGAGATTTCTTACAATTTTAGACAAACTTAAAAATAAAATGCCTACTCCCTGCTCCTTCAAAGCATCGGCAGCGTTTGACCAAATCACGTCAATTTCAGTTTCAGAAGAAGGTAAGACTGGTTCATCACTATTTAAATTTTCAGAAATAGATTTTTCCCATTGATTGTGAGCATTCAAGCAAAGCTCATCAATTTCCTCTGGCGATGGCACTTCTGAAGGATTTACTTTTTTTAATACAGTTCTGCAGGATTGCGTCTCTACTACGCTCCATTGTTAAGACAGTAAAAGCAAACACACTGAGACATGTGGCTCCACACTTACGCACAAGCACGCACACTGCTGCACCTGACACGTACGTTACTACGATCATATCAGATCCTACGTAGATAATTTTAGGAGGGGAGTGTCTGACCCCAGGTCTTAAACAACCTTTAGAAACAGGAAGCTAAGAGATTTGGGCTACAGAACCCGATAGGAAAGTTACACGGAAGTGAGGTAGAAAGTGGGAGGAAGACGTCCTTATTTATTCCCGGAAAGCCAGTACCCGCGGTCCGACAGCTTAACGTGCCCATCCCACGCACGTCGGATATTTAGTGATTCGAGCGTTCTTTTCTTACCTGCTGCGATCGAACCGGAGGTTCCTCGATGGCAGTCATGAACGTTGACCACTAGGCCATCCGCGGAGCAACGTTACTGCGGCCGTAACGTTGTGATCCCCTATATCCGTAATGCATATCATGACTGTTGCCACAGGCGAAAATGTTCCTTCACAGAATAAGAGGTGCGTTACTCTGATCCGTAAAGGCACGATGTCACGTGATCACGGTTTTTTTCTTGATTGGAGGTTTAACGACCACCGTGAGCAACTCAATGGGCTATAAGCAGTCGCCCGTCCCTAATTTAGGGTCACTGGTTCCAGGGAAGGGAGAGAGCCAGTGCCGTAAGACAAACAACATCCATGCCTGACCGGGATTCGAAACCGGACCCCTTACGGACGAATGATCAGAGGCCAACGCCTTAGACCACTGCGCCACCGGGGCGGCCTGAGTGTGTTTGCAGGATTAGTGATCAAGGATTACCTTCCACGAACTGTTTCAAGGAAGGTCTAGGGTTTAGTTTATAAGTTTTCATATCACTAGCATTTTCTTACAAAGCTTAAGGGGCATGGGGACACACAAAGAGGAACAACCATCACCACTCATGTAAACTGCGAATACGGGAGGGGAGTAGATGTGGGTACAAAATCACGTCACGGTTACTTTGTAACGTTACTGAAATGTCACCGTCACGGTTTGTGATCACCGTTCCAAAATCACGAGAACACTTAGGCTCATGAATTGTTCCAAATTCACGCTACTTTTGTGGTACGACAGGTTTGTTACAAATCAAGCGTTCCCAAATCAAGCTACTTTCGTTAACCACTCCAAAACCACTGAATATTAAATACAGATATTTCCAAGCTTTTTCACTCAGTAATCTTACTTTTAAATCAAGCTACTTTTATTAACCGCTCCAAAATCACTGATATTAAATATAGATATTTCTCAGCTTTTCACTCAGTAATCTCACTTTTAAAGCTATTTATCTGAAGGTGTTGGGGTTTTTTTAATTTTAAGTGACATTTATATATGCTATTTTGCACCCAAACCACCGTTCAATGAAGTTCTAGAGCACCAATATTTTTATTTTAGGGCTGGAGCACAAAATTAAAAAAAAAAATTCAATTATTGGCTAAAAATATACCCGAATAAAAATCTTTTTTGTGTTTAGGTCTGCCTACAGACCAACAGACCGAATAAATGAGTTATAAATAATAATTCATTTATCTTCCACTTGAAAATTTTTCGTATACGAGCTTGATTATTACTATCTGCTTTTCGGTAGTTAAATATTTCGTATTTAATGTTTCTCCGTTACTTACCTACGAAAAGAAACTAAAATAGTTATGAAAACTAACTAAAATGCCTATGAAAAGTACCTAACAATACAAGTGCTCAATTAGTCTGTCAGTGGAAATCTCGGAAATAGCACGAACACGAATCATCTTGAGAACTCAGAACGAGAACTGCAAAACCAAGTGCCGAGTAACGATTATTTTTTATTTTGATTGGATTTTTAACGACCACCGTGAGCAACTCAATGGGCTATAAGCAATCGCCCGTTCCTAATTTAGGGTCACTGGTTCCAGGGAAGGGAGAGAGAGGGGGGCGTGCCGTAAAACAAACACAACATCCATGCTTCACCGGGGTTCGAACCCGGACCCCGTTCGGACGAATGATCAGAGGCCATCGCTCAGACCACTGCGCCACCGGGGCGGCCCGAGTAACTAAAGGTTCCTGTGGATTGTGATTTCGCCACGTGACTAAATTGAGCATACAGATACAGGTGTTCGTTCTTGTCACAAACAGTGACTTTGTCACTGTTACTCGTCACGGTTGAGACATTTGAAATTTCCTAAGACAGCACGATTAAAAACAAAGAGGTGTAGTAACGTGAAAAGAAATGCAGCCACGTGTTGAGATTTGTGAGGAACATATGTTAACATCTACATTCACTTTTTGGACACCATTTAATTTCGAGCGGGACATTTTGCATGTTTTCTTTTCGTATCAATATAGGATCGAACCACGGAGGTAGAAACTAAGGAAATTAAATTAAAACGTGAAACTGCTTCATATCAACGCGCACGCACATAGAAAGCATGTACGATTATGATATTCCTTTTTGACGAAACTCTGTGGCCCTGAAAACGGCATTTGGGTTTTGTGTGTGTGTGTGTGTGTGTGTGTGTGTGTGTAGATGTTTGCTTTACACACAATTTCTTATTCAAAGTCACTTTCACGAATTTCATCCTTGATAACGCTGAAAATGTTTTCCAAATTTACGGTTTGTAGAAAATCATGTGTTATAGACGACGTCAAGTTTCTTCTTTCTAGAAATCCTATATAATCTACTATTTTACTAAATTCTGTTTTCAAAAGGGCTGTGAAGAAATATTCGTTGTCACAAAACACTTCAGACAATTCTAAAGACTTTAATATTGCTCTTTCAAATACGCAGCTATTGCATTTTGGAGAACGGTTTTGAATTTGTGAAGTATCCGGTCACTTTTCAGTGGTGATGAAACATTGCCAGACAGTGTTATACCATTTGACTTTATCACTTCCTTGAAAACACTCTGAAAAAAATTATTTCGGTAAAATTTCACAACTCATTGTTGTGATATACTTTATGATACACGAACTGATTCATTCCATTTTCCTTCGGAGAGAGAAATACGCGATTTGTAAACTTTCGCCGCCTTCACACTATAAATTCCTTTACTGATAGAAATTTCACGAGTTCGTGAAATAACTTTCACCTGCAGAAACCTCTCGAATGAAACATTGGGGGCTGATATGCCGTAGGCTAGATGGCGTCATATGATATCTCTCTCACCCATCATTTCATACCATTGATATGAAGACATACGAATGCCAAATTTGGTAGGATAGCATCACTCGTCCTAACATTTAAATTGCCTGGTATGCACGTAGGCTTGACCAGCATATGAAGATACGCAGGCAAAGATATTTTCCCCAATACGGAAACAATTCTTTGGTAAATTACCCCAATACAACATCATTGAAGAACGTTCAGTAGAGTTTGAAGCTAGCAGGATTCCAAAACCTTGCGTAAAACAGAAATTCAGGTGTTAATCAAAAACCTCTCAATAACACGAAGACGAACCCTGAAATGAAGCGTTTCACAGTAGAAGTCCTGTTCGAAAGGGGGAAAAACAATCGTATTACAGAAATAGATCAGGTGACTACCCTCGGGCTACTATCCTTTACCCAGTCATCAGCAACACATAGGAACAAAACATGTGACAAGCACAAACATTAACACCACCACTTGTTACTTGTATGTGACGTGAAGGAGAATGACATGATAGAAACCCACGTGCGTGACAGACGATCAATATTGTCAACCCCCCTAAACAAAATGTTTCTCTAAGGTTTTGACAGTGGTATTTCAGGACTTTATTAAATTTAAATTCATAAAGAAATAAAATGACGAATAAAAGCATAGCTCGCGACAAAAAAAATGTCAAATAAAATAATTAGATCTGATAAAAGAATTAGGTCTGATATAAGAGAAGGGTCTGATCAACGAATTAGGTCTGATATAAGAAAAGGGTCTGATCAACGAATTAGGTCTGATATAAGAAACATGTTAGGTTAAAATAATACCACCGAATAAAAGAATTAAGGAAGACATATGGCCCCGCCGTTGCCACCGGTCAACACACTTAGTTCGCCTCCACGAAACACCCATCAGCAGCATCCTACGACTGTGCTTCTGACAAACCGTTGCTACCGTCCAAAAAAGTATTTTCGGTGCCACTTCCCTCACCAGCGCCTTCAGTTCTTTGGGTCACGCCCCTAAAGCTCTCAGCTGACGTGCTAATCTTCTGATTCCCAGTCTGTGACGTCACGTAAATCTCGGTCAAAACTCACGCGGTGTGTTCCGAGGGTCCCTAACCACGTGACCATCCTTGCGCACAACAGACTAGCTGCCTTCCCCATCAACACAACTCATAGGTAACGTTCCTCTGATCCCAACCTATGACGTCACACATGTACATCAGGATATCTGCTTTCCCCATCATATGCCTTGACTTCTCACGGTTACTTCACTGACCGCGGTTACTGTTAGTTTTACAGGACGGCGGTATTGTGGCTATGTGCTGGCTGATCATGCGCGAAGGCTATGAAAGCGTGCAGGTGATCTGTTTCGGCAGGACAATTAGCCGCCTCACCGGGCCGCAACCACCCAGGCATGGGTCAAGGAACAGTCATCTGAGTTTATAACCACATCCAGTGACCTCCCTTCCAGAGGTTCCCGGATTTAAATTCTTTGGAAGCCCTCTAGGATGCCGTGGAGTGGACTATCGGATCCATGAATACTGGAACGTCTCGGGTGGAGCTTTGGACAATGCTGCAGCAGGGATGGTTGGCATAACTTCCGGAAATTTTCCTGCATCTGCTGGAGTCGATGACTCGGCGTGTACCGGGTGTTATTCGCACTGGAGGAGGACCAACAAAGCTGTTAGGTAGGATTCTCTAAAGTTTTGTCGACTGAGTGTATTTGAGCGCCACGGAGATTGTTAGGTATGTGTGGGCAGTTGTGTTATTTAAATTGCAGATGCGAATCAAACGTGATAGGTGAGGAATATAAAAGGGCAAAACTGCTCGGCGTAGCGAAGATTGATCGTCCTCACCTGTGCGTATGGACTACTGCATCGGGGAGAATATCGGTAGCGAAAGCACGTGTAAGGAGAAATAATGCTTTTGAGACGTCATTGGAATCTTACCATCCCATGGACACCTTTACCACAGGCTTCATAATGGGACTACGTATGGCTACGGAAACTCAGCGGCGTGCAACAATTGTCTGTTGAACCAGGTTTGCGTTCACGCCTGCCATTGCGACGACCGCAGCACACTGACACGCAGAGTTGAAGTGGTGCTGTATCGGATATTCATAGCGGGACGACTGGAACCACGTCATTTTCAGCACCGATGATGGCCGACTGAGAGTATGGAGACTATGTGGTTACAGGGATGATCTTGCTGCCATCCTTGAACGTCATACGGTTCCTCAGCCCGGTGTCACGGTTTCAAAAGCTATCAGTTTCAACAGCTGTTCACCGCTCGTATTCATAGTGGATACAGTAACACGACGACACGTCGATGAGGTACTGCATCCCAATTAGTTTTCATATCTACGTGGTATCCCTGATGCCCAGTTTCAACAAGGTAATGCTTGCCCTCACACTGCTAATATCATCAGACAGTTCCTACAAAGTGCCCAGGTGCTGCCCTGTCCAACGCGATCTCCAGAATTCTCCGTAACAGGGATCGTGTGGGACATCATTGGAGAAGACTTCAAGACTCTGCACGATCTCCTTGCAATTTCGATGAATTGTGGACACAGGTCAACGACACATGATCAGCGATACTTCAAGACACCATCTGGGAACTTTTCCACTCAATGCCACGCCGTGTTGCTGAATGTATATCCCAGCATTGTATTCACACGATCTACTAACTCATGCCACATTATACTATTTCCTCGCCCATCGTATTCATTTAATCCCTCACAAATTAAATCACTTCTTTTTCACCTGCTTGTCTACATGTGTGGTACGTGTCCCCCATTTCGTCTATTCTTTCGTAATATGGCATTTTCTATGTAGAGCAGTGTACATTAGAACGTCCACGTACGCATGCTGACATAGATTTGTACACATATTTTACGTAAGTACAACAGAAATGGACTAAAAGGGAAATGAGATCGATAAACGTATTCCCTATGTTTTCCGTTATTCCTAACAGCAAAGCGTCCTTCCATTACTGGTTTTCGCTTTACGTGGAAGTTTTCGGAAATACAATCATCGCGTTATGCGAGGACTTATGCATGTAATTCCTCAAGAATGGAAATCACTAGCTTGGCAAGCCACCAAGATATCTCGACGTAACAGATAGTTTTTCTGCTTATGCGAAACACTGCATAAGATTAATGAAATATAAACATAGAACATGGACATTAATGCAGAAAATGGAAAGCAAGATGATTAAACAAAATTTTACTTTAGAAGTTAAATACACATGTAAGGCAATATCTGAAAACTTCGTGTGAGGGTATCATAAATATTCAACAGTTAGATAATACCACCACTTTTCCTAAAAAAATATTCGAGTTTTAATTTCCTTTCAGACGACTGCTATCTCTAGATGTCTTTCAAGGTGTTTTGAGTGAACATCCACGCACTTCCTCTTTCTTTAATGGTTTTTTTGTTCGCGAATCTCTTTCTAACAACATACAGTAGTTATTAAAGAAAGCTTCTACAGCAGATAAAAGGGCTCAATAAATGAATCTATATAACTAATTGACTCAGTTTTAGTAGGTTAACAGAAGACCAAAACTGCATAAGTAACAATAAGCTCGCAAAATCACTGAAAGTAAGAATACCGCGATCTGAACAGTTTTATTTCGAAGAGTCTGCCATTATACTATTTTGTCGCTGGGTGCTATAATGTTTTGAATATTTTTAAGTTCTATAAGTTTTGATTAGCTGTAAGGTAAATGTGCTTACCTTGCTTAATTATGTGTCTCTTCAATAGTTCGTACTGAACTTCGTGAATATGCGCTATCTGATCAATTCTATCCGGACACTTGCCAACCCACAAACTTCCTGTAATAGGAAAGGATTTTAACACCAAATTGGTTCATCTTTGCCTCTATCGCAGCCTCCACTCTGTTGGGAACGCTATCCACTATATTTTGGTACGTTGCTGCTGGAATTTCTTTCCATTCTGGCACAAGAGCATTAGTCACGTCGGTCACGGATGTCTGGTAATCCGCTCAGTCTTGCAGTAGGAGTTCTGTTTGAAATCATACCAGGCAATTTCTCACACATCCATCTCACCAAACCATTCCTGCACGGGGACACTGTTCTGTTGATAAAGGAAAGGGCCTGCACTGAACTGTTAACTTAATGTAGGGAGCACAGAATTGCTAAGAATGTAATTATAAGCCGCAGTGGTAAAATTCTAGAGCACTGGAACAAGGGGCCCAGCTAAAACCATGAAAAGCATACCAGAGCATGATGTGTCTTCCACCAAACTTCACAGGTGGCACAACACAGTCGGGCAAGTAGTGTTCACCTGACGTTCAACACACCCAGACTCATCCGTCAAACTGCCAGATATTGAAGCGTGATTCCTCATGCCAGAGTTCACGTTTCCACTGCTCCAGAGTCCACTGGTGCCGAGCTTCACACCAATTCAACCAATTTTTTTTACATATACCTACGTCTAACTCCGCGGATAGTATGGAGAGACATACGGCCGACCACCTGTGACAAAAATAGGGAAATCATTATGGCGTTAAAAATACGTTCGACACACTAATCGTGTAAGCATATTCGTAAACAGCATGGAGTCCAATTCGCGTGCTGTGCAATAAGTCGTGCGCGACGCACCCCTCGCTGCCTGTGCGCGGGGGAGATGATGCAATATTTCTAGGTGTGCCGCAACGTTTCACTCAATCTATCTCGGTAACCGTGAGCGCTAGTGCATGATAACGGTTTAAAGCTCTTGACGAGATCTATTCAAATATATGAAGAACATTTCGCAGTGGTTTGAACTCAACATTTTAAAAATTTTCTTGTGAACCAGTGAACACTTTTGACAATATCGCGGTTTTTCTGGACAACCGTGAGTGCAAAATGGCTGTGCGTGTTATCGTTTAAAAGCTCTCGACGAGATCTATTCAAATAAAAGAACGTATCGCAGTGGTTTAAACTAAACATTTTTTAAATTGTTTTCGTATGAACGGGTTAACATTTTCCACAATTCGCAGAATGAACGAAAGCAAAAGTGGAGAAAATCAAAACGAGAGACAAAGGCAAGTGACGAGGAATATAAAAAGCCCAAGGGGCCTGCAGCTCAACGTACTAGGGAATATCGAGAACGCCTGAAAGCAGCAGCCACCGGCATACAAAAATCCAACACACTGATCGTAGTCTTACGTTCCAAATTGAAGGCTCAATCAGAACTAAACCTACCTGTTGTTTTTTTTAATTGGAGGTTTAACGACCACCGAGAGCAACTGAATGGGCTATAAGCAGTCGCCCGTCACTAATTTAGGGCCACTGGTTCCAGGGAAGGGAGAGAGCCAGTGCCGAAAGACAAACACAACATCCATGCCTCAGCGGGATTTGAACCCGGACCCAACTCGGACGAATGATCAGAAGCCAGCGCTTAGACCACTGCAACCGATGCTTGATGTTGATCTTGCTGATGTTAGGCTTGTGTGCGGGTGCTTGGCTATGGAAACCCATTCCTTTCAGCTCTGGATTAACAGTTAGGGTGCTGGCGTTGGTTCCAGCGGCAGTTGGGAAATAGATGGAGAGTGTTGCAACCGAGGATATGAGATTTGATCCACTTCAGCACTCTAAGGTACCGCTCTGTCATTTTACACGGCCTACTAGGTCGTGATTGCGCTGTTGTTTCTCCTATGCGCCTTTACTTCACAATAACATCACTTACAGATGATCGGGGCAGCTACAGCAGAGCAGAAATTCCACAAACTGACTTGTTGCTATGATGAACTTGAGTTTAATGCTCGTGCAAGCAGTAACTGAAGTAGGCCGTATCTGCACGATCTATACAGTAGATGACAGGTACCGATGACCATAAAAATCACTAAATGTATTAAAATCACAGGTTAAAAAACATATTTACAAGTAGAAACCATGAGATCTTTCGGCCTTACTATAGTGCTCCCATCTGATGATAGCCTTATAAGTAAGGCCGAAAGATCATGGTTTTTACTTGTTAATATGTTTTTTAATCTACGATTTTAATAAATTTAGTGATTTTTATGGTCATCGGTACCTTTCATCTACTGTATAGATCGTGCAGATACGGCCTACTTCAATTACTTCAATTGTTGCTAAGATGTTAGTACCACGTTGAAAGTCACAGCACTCAGCCGTATGGCCTATTCTACTATGCATGCTTATCTATTATATTTTTACCTGGCCACGTGCTTCCTTTTATACCAGAATTGGCCACGGTTGTGACATATATGGGCAAATTCACTACTCAAAATAGATGCCCAGATATTTCTGATTATATAGTGTACATACAGTATATTACTTGTCAACATAAAATCAAACCGGCCAGGACAATTAATCAGCGAAAGAACACTCTTTATAAGCTCGTAACTCGCACTTTAGGACGTGAATTTGCAGGCTTCAGTTCATAGAACAATCACAATACACTCTCCACAGGTGTAATTCATTATAACTCAGCGTAACAGTAGTTCCACAAATCTGCGTAACGACTCTACGTACTCGCAACGTGCCCTCTTTCTAACAAACCTATCGTATACATTCAACGTTTAGCTTTCATCATGCTCCAACTCACTGTCAGTGATGCAAAAATGTAAAAGCTCTCCGAGGAAATAATGTATCGAGAAAACCTTTAACGAGAAGAAACCAAATTTACATACGAACATAGAAACTCAAAAGGAAGGTTAAATTAAAGGTTTACATCACAGTTCGTTTTAGGTTCGTTTATTGAAATAATATTAACTGTTTAACACAACTGTTGGAGGACCAGTAACGGTCGCAAGGGTCGGTATAGTAAGAAATATCAAGAAGTAGAACTTACGACTAGTCTTTCCGCTTCGTGGTTGTTGACGTACAGCTCGTAATCACAATTCCTCTTCGAACAACTAACACAGCTTTTTTGCGTTGAGACTTTGTGAAAAGGAAGTTAGAAGAAAGTCTACAAACTTCGCACGTTGAGACTTAATATCAATCTCGTAAATACAACTGACTTAGCATAGAGATAATCAACGTAACACGAGTCAAAATACAACCAGTGAATCATCTTTCATCGTACCACCACCACCGCACACGCAGCCTTACACGTCGCGTGGATTGTCATTTACCGTCGACTCATTGTCATTTGTTGCCAAAAGGTATAAGGAAATTTTGGGAAATTATATACTTGCCGTTCAGAAAGAAAATCGAACGGAAAATTGACATAGTTTACATAAAAACAGAAATCCAAAAAGTACGGTTAAATTAGAGATATACAAGAGTCCCTAAAAGACACCTGATGGTTAGAAACGCCTGAAAGAAAATTGAATCAACTGAGAGTATATAATGATATAATGAAATCAAACAACTTTCGGAATTTAGAATTACATAAGACAATGGAAAATTGCATTAGTGAAAGCATTAATATTCGAATTACAAAACAGGCATTGAAAATAAACTCGTCCTTTAGAAAACGAAACAACTCTTACTTAATGGAAGACAACTAATCATGTAATTCAGAAAACATTTGATTTGTTCTTCAAAGGTAGTTCAGGAAGATATTTAAAAAACTAAACGTGTTCCGCACAAAACTATGAAAAAGCAAGTTTATTTATTTAAAATAATAAAAAAATAGCAGGTAAAGTTCCTTCAGTTCTGGAAAAAGGCGCCTATTCAGTAAAGTTTATTACCAGACCTGACAGACACTCAAGCTGTAAGGATATTATACACTAACAGGATCTAGTGAAGTAAGAACTATATTTTGTTTGATTTTAAATCTAACTTTAGTATTGCGGGGACTACTAGGATGAAACTTATTTTCTGATTTTCATGTTGCACCCCAACCCGTCATGAAGAAAAACTCAAGAGAGTAGGTGTTGCCATTCGTGCGGTAATACCCAGTCTTTCTCTTCGTTAACTGTGGCTCATCTTTCAGTTTGTAGACTTTTTTTCAATTTCCTTTTCACGAACTGCTGTTAATGTGAAAGAATTTTTATGGAATCCTAGTTAATTGAATGTCCAATGCTTCGAATGTGTATATCAAGACCCATTTTGTTAATATTTCTTATAGCGGCTTTATGATCCGCCACACTGGTTCGAAGTTGTCTTCCAATTTCTCCTACATAGGTGTTCCCACAATTACAGTTTACACTATAGAGTACTTCTTTTAGCTGGGCATTATTTTCTTTTTTGCTTAATGGAAGGGAAGATCTTTTAATTTTGATTGTTTAAGTCTGGGGGCAAAGTCAAAACACAGCCTCAAATTCCTTCTAATAGATCTTTCAGAACAAGGCCAAGTTCTTCACGCAAGCATTTCAATTCTCCATTGAAAGTAATCATACCTTTTCCATCTTCGTAATCCACTTAATCAAAACCAATCTCTTTCACTAATTAAAATATTTGCTTTTCATTATTGCCTTGACCACCTGAAAGCCTCAAAATTTGCAAAATGAGGTAGGGTAGTGTGAAGTGTGATTTAAATCCGGGTAGTGTGAAGGCCACCGAAACAAGTAAAACTCGTGGGCATGTTCCTGGAACCATTCGGTGAGGATACGAGTCTTGTGAGCGGAATAGTTATTTTGCTGGAAGTCCACATGCTTGAGGATAAACTGTAGCCACCAAGGGATGAATTTGGTCTACAACGATTTTTTTTTATTGGAGGTTTAACGACCACCGTGAGCAACTCAATGGGCCATAAGCAGTCGCCCGTCCCTAATTTAGGGTCACTGGTTCCAGGGAAGGGAGAGAGCCAGTGCCGTAAGACAAACAACATCTATGCCTCACCGGGATTCGAACCCGGGCCCCTTACGGACGAAGGATCAGAGGCCATCGTTTAGATCACTGCGCCATCGGGGCGGCACAACGATTTTCCGATACGCCGTGGCGTTCCTATGTCCTTCGATAGGTATCAAGGGGTATAATGCATGCCACGAAAACATTCCTCACACCCGCACACTCCCACCATAGGCGTGTACTATTAATACCCGAGAGGATAGTTCCACAGCCTAATATTGCTTGCATCAAATTCGGATTCCGCCTTTCATATGACGCAGAAGAAACCTTAATTCGTTCACGTGACCAGTCCTCAACGATCCAGTATCGATGCTCCAGCGCCCCATTGCAGGAGCTCTTGCGCTGTCTCATTCACTCTAATCTAATATTGGCAGTGTGGGTGCGGGCGTTATCTTGTTGAAACTGAGAACACATCAGGCATACCGCGTCGATACGGAAACAAAATGTCCTGAAACACCTCATCGACTTATAGTCGTGCTTTCATTGTATCCACTATGTGTACGAACGGCTGTTGAAACTGGTAGCGCCCCAAATCATGACACGAGGCTGAGGAGCTGCATGCCACTCACGGATGGCAGGAAGATCATTCCGGTGACCACATCGTCTCCAGACTCTCAATCGGCGATTGTCGCCACTGCGGCAGCGATACTCGTCACTGAATACTTCATGGTTTCTTTCGTTCAGCCACTCATGTCTGGTACGGCACAAGTGCAACTTTTCCCGACGATGTGCTGTGGTAAGTGGTACTTGTCGCAATAGCTTGCGAGAGCGCAAACCGGCGATTCACTGTCAGTTTCAATACGGGGTGTACATAGCTGCCTGTACAGCACGTCGAATGTCGTCTCCTGTGGACTGTGTTGCTGCTACAGCTTCCCGTCGAATGCGGCGATCGTCTACATGTACCAGAACCACTACGATGACGCATGTTACCTTCTTCCAACCACTGTCGCAACATACGGCCGACATTATTTGCATTCTGATTCGTTTCCACTGCGATGCGACGCAGGGATCAACCAGAATACATAGCACTATGATGAAGCCTCTAATAAAGGTCGCCGTGTGATGGTAGGATACCAAATGACGTCGCCCAGGCACTCTCACTCCTTACACGTGCTTTCGCCGCCGAGATCACTCCGATGCAGAGGTGTACACACCCAGGCAATCTCACTCCTTACACGTGCTTTCGCCACCGAGACCACTCCGATGCAGTGGTCTACACACACAGGCGTTCTCACTCCTTACACGTGCTTTCGCCACCGAGATCACTCCGATGCAGTAGCCTACACACCCAAATAAAGACTACGAAACTTGGCTACTCCAGGCCTTTCATTTCCTTCACATATCACGTGATTGTTTCGCAATTTCAATCATTTATTAATTGTCGATGCATACCCACTAATTTGTATGGCGCTTCGACAATGTACTTCCTGGTGCAGCCCATCTCGAATCCGGGGCAACTGCTTCCAGGGAAGGGGAACAACCAGGTCCATAAAATATGCCCACTTACACATGTGTTTCATCCTCAATCCTATCGGCCTGAAACTCTTGTCTCAAAACCACTCGTCCATCTGGGCGGCACGAGAAATAAAAATTTATATTATGTATTATTTGACCTTAAGTCAGATATGATTTGCTTGACACTAAAGTGTTGAATTTAAGCAAACAGTCCTGATTTCTATCGGCATTAGCATACATGGTTCGTAGCGTTGAATTGCCCAAGTCTACCATGTGCTGCTATATCATTGTTTTTGAAGCCTTTCAGCTCTAGATGTTGCTCTAAAACTAAATTCATTGCACTCTTGTATTGTTTTCTTTCACTTGAACAATAGCCTCAACACACAGGCGGCTTCTTGCTCACTTAACGCAATATTATTTCCATTTGAAGATGAGATTTAAAAAAAAAAGAGGCAACTTACGCACGAAACATTCCGCGATCGTGTAGAAATAGTGTTAAACCTGGGAATTTATTATTTTTTGAAGAGTATGCAGTTAAAGAAAATCATATTAAAACGCATCCGTGCTTACGAAACCTGTACTTTGCAAAGAAACATTTAATGTAAAATTCGGCGCAGTTTAATTACTGATGAAGGGTGGCTAGGTTTCCCGACATTCTTGAGTATTTTATGTGTTAAAGTTTGCCTTCTGAATCCAAGGATACCAGTTCAGCTGTCTAGCTGAAATCTTCGGAGCTCTTATCTACAGTGAACCGGCAAGTTCTTATTTATCTTAAATCACCATTGTTTCAAGAGGTATTTCAGCCTAATGGCAAAATTTTCTTTGTTACAAATTAACAAGTTAGTAAAATCATGCAATGCATTGATTATAATACGCTTTCTAACATACCAGGAATCATTACTCAAGTTATGAAGATAATGGCTGTGGAATTAATCTCGCTCCTTTGCCCTGACCTTTGACCCCATTTCGACTATATTCAACAGAACCGGTTCAATATACCTCCTGAACATACTGAAGTTTTGTCGCAATAGAAACATTTTTAATCAAGTTATGAGGATAATGGTTTATGAAAAAATCTCGCTCCTATGTTCTGACCTTTGACCCCATTTCGACTATATTATACAGAATTTGTTCAGTATACCTCCAGAACAGTTTTGTCGCAATCGAAGCATTTTTACGTAAGTTATGACGCATAAGAGCGATGGAATGGATCCCTTTCTTATGTCCTGATCTTTGACCCCATTTCGTCCATTTTCAATAGGGTTTGTCCCCAGGTGATCTACTACATACTAAAATTTCATCAAAATCGAACCATTTTTACGCGAGTTATCGTGCGGACGGACGGACAGACTGACAAAGCTGGAGCATATACGCTTCTTCAACCTACGGTTGAAAAGCGTAAAAAACTAATGAAAGGTAAAAAAAATAAATAAAGCTCAACTATTTGTGTGCGCTTTCATTTATTTTTCCAAGTAACAGGAATTATGCATACTCAAGGTACGAGTAAATTACACAGTCTGCTGAATTAGAAGGAATTCCTCATAGTTTCATCTCATTTTATTTAATAATAATGTTTGTAAATACCTTTCGTAGAACAGCAAATTGCAACCTTCGTTATGACGCTAGATTTTTTTCTACCATCAGCTTTAATGAATTAAACACAGAAGGAGTTTATTTATATGCAAAACATATGGCTTCATCTGTAGAAGATTTTTCAGCTTTATGATGAAACTTGCAATTGTTTCGCATATCATTCACGAAGGGTGCCTTTAATATTGTGTTGCGACACAGGAAAAAGAAACAGCTGCAACAAATACATAAAACTGCAGTCATAGTACTTCTACCTGAATAATGACAGATGTCAAAGCTGATAGGCACCTGCAGAATAAAAAAAAAAGTAACAATTCATACTGCGGTTTCCTCATTCACAGGAAGATTCTTCATGACTAACTACCTCCCGCACCTTTTCTGAATAGGCAACCGTATATTCATTATTTTATATCTCTTCTTGACCTTCGCTATTCTGTTTCTTATTTTGTTTCTTTGGACACAAAAATCGTTTTGAGAGAAAGTATGTCCGTCAGAGCATGTCCTCCTAATAACAAAATCAAACAAATAAGAAAATACCCCTCATGTACACAGTCAGTCCACAAAGTTCCTGGAATAGTTCAGTGAAAAAATATATCTTACTGGTAGCAATTTTGCTGATTTAGTTTTCAAAATAGTCAGCCCCCTCCATTTTCAATACACAGTTCCAGAAGTCTCTCAAATGCCCTGGGGAAGTCATTTTCTGGGATGTTCTTTCAGGTATGTTTTCACTGTCCTTTGAAATGTCTGGAATGGACCCATATAGTCTTCCCTTCATGGTGCTTTGAGTTTTGGCAATAGAAATCTGTCGGGGCTAAGAACGGCGAGTACGAGGTTGTCGTCACCTGGTTTTTAGCCTGAAACTGGGTAACAACGGTTGAGGTGTGCAACGGGGCATTATCATGGAGGAGGAGCCATTCTCCATTTCGATGCAAAACCAGCCTAACTCGTCAAATTCTTTTGAGAAGGCGATCCATGACTTTCTTGTAGGATAATCCATTGAATGTGTCCTTCAAGTACAATTTCACAGTGGAAAATCCCACGGACTTTACCATTCGCTAGAGTGTCGTTTCGTGGATGGGTGTCATACTCAAAACACCAGTTATTATCTTGTTGATATAATCTTGGTCGCCATTCACCATTTCCTCCAAGTTTTGCGAAACAGTCGCTGGCAGCTCTCTTTGTTCCGGGGTGAGAAAGTGTGGGAAGAACTTAGCACACAGTTTCCGCTTGCCAAGAACATCACGAATAATGCTGTGGACTACGGTCTTACTAATATTCAGTTCCCCTGCTATCATCCGACATGTTAATTGACAATTCACAGCCAGCAGTTTGCGAACAGACTGCACATTTTCATAAGTGTTGCTTGTTGAAGGTCGTCCGCTCCTTTCATCATCCTCCAATGACTGTCAACGATCACCGAAAGGTGCATACTATTCGTGCACCCTGAACTGAGATAAACTTTCATCACCGTATGCTTGTTTCATCAGTTTGTATGTTTCTGATGCAGATTTACCACATTTAAAGCAGAGCTTAATGTTGGTCCTTTGTTCCGTCCTCTAAAGTGTGACAAGGTCGAAATTCCAGCGTGGAAAGCACGTGTACTTCCCACCACGGCCAAAGCAGAACTTGGTGAAAAAATTATTTCAAAATATACTTTATTGGCAAAAACATAGGGAATACAGGCGTACCACATATGGCAAAATAAACAACAAAACAATGAGCGATACTGATGAAATATTACAGGTGAATGTGATACGGCAGTCAACTAAGGATGACAAAATGTTAAAATCGTTAATAAGGAACAGTATATGCTTGAGGAAGATGATGCACAAGCAAAAGTAATGATTAATTAATAAAGCATGTGATGACGTGCAGAGTGAA
This sequence comes from Macrothele yani, assembly GCA_039090855.1. Classification (NCBI taxonomy): domain Eukaryota; kingdom Metazoa; phylum Arthropoda; class Arachnida; order Araneae; family Macrothelidae; genus Macrothele; species Macrothele yani. Next base: position 18,080,280 of record CM077023.1, on the reverse strand, counting down.
AGCAGAGCACAAAACAACAGGTAAATATATTAACAAGAACATGGCTGTACAACGCAGTGCACAAAAAGAAGGGAACATGTAAAACACAACAAAAGCATATACAATCGCTTACTGAGGGTTCATACGGAAATAGTTCATTTGTTGCCCAAGAGATGGCAAGCATATTACGTCAAAACAAATCCTGAAACTTTCAGAACTTACTGTGTACATACACTTGTGCTCAAAATTAAAGCAAAAACCACCAAAGCCTAGTTGATAGAGGAACCCAACCCCGAAATCACGTGTAAATTTTACCCAAGAAGTCGCCTATGTAAAGCAGAAAATGCCGTGACCAAGAAGTGAACAACGGCCTGTAGGAAGCCACTGGACAGCAAGATTTGCATATGTCACACACAAGTGGATTTCGTATACGATGTCAGAGTCGAATACGTAAGCGGACTTGAGGTTTCTACTGTTTTTTTGTTTGGAGGTTTAACGACCACCGTGAGCAACTCAATGGGCTATGAGCAGTCGCCCGTCCCTAATTTAGGGTCACTGGTTCCAGGGAAGGGAGAGAGCCAGTGCCGTAAGACAAACACAACATCCATGCCTGACCGGGATTCGAACCCGGACCCCTTACGGACGAATGATCAGAGGCAAGCGCCTTAGACCACTGCGCCACCGGGGCGGCGGTTTCTACTGTAAAGTGCACTAATAAGAAGCCATTATGTCTCAGAGTGCTTTTGGATGATTCAGTGCGGTGGAGAACTATAATGAGATTAGAAGCAGGACAGCGTTAAGCTGAAGTGGCCAGATAGTTATACGTTTATCGGTCCGTTATATGCTGCCTCTGTAGAAAATTTCAGGAAACCTGGTAAAGGATGACAGAAGCTCACTTCTGCTCGACAAGATACCTTATTGGTGATAACATCTAGGAATAACTCAATCAACACTGAACTTCAATTGGCCCAGCCATTCACAGCGGCAACTGGACGGGTTGTAGCCCGACATACGGTACATACCAAAGTGTGCATCTGTATGAAAGACGGCATGTTGTGCGTGTTCCCATGAGCGTATTCCAGACACGACCTGCCGTCTCAGGAGACAATTTAAGTGCACTGAAAACATCTCAGACCTGGGCAAGGACGTCGGAGTGTGACTTCTTCTCGACAATATTGTTTACAGGTGTTTATATCTAGGCGCAACTCAATCAACACTGCACTTTAATTGTCCCAGCCGCTCACTTCGGCAGCTGGACAACTGTATCCTGGCATACAGTATATACCAAAGCTTGCCTAACAGTAATCTGTATGCAAGACGGCCTGTTGCGAGTGTTCACTTGAGCATATCACAGAAAAGAGCCAACTTCGAATGATGTCGTCAAACATGTTCATTGTACCTACCAAGAATGGGTATGCGTACTCTTAGCCGATGAGAGCAGATTCTGTCTGCGACCAGATTCTTGGAGAACATTCATATGGCGAAAATGTTAGACAAGATAACGGCCGCTGAACATTCGGGAACGGGACTGTTTCGTAGGTGGTAGAATAACGGTTTGGGCCTTAATCTGTATCAAAGGTAACCCGGGAAAACGATCGAGGTATAACGGCTGGAAGATATCGCAATCTTAAGGTGGACGTCAAGTAATTTTGCTTCCTATACTTTCAATGGAAAAACTTCTGTACACATTTTCTTCACAATTAATGCGTTCCTAAGGATGAAAATTTGAACATCGATTAAAATAGCTTCATTTTATAACTTGGAATACTTAATATTTTCTAAAACATAACCATAATTATGCAATTCAGCATTTGTTTGTCTACTGACGTCATCAAAGTACAGGTAGCGCCATCTTTTTTCTGATTTAACCACCACCAAAAGAAAAGTTGATTTTTAATACAATTATGGTTATATTTTACAAAATATTAAGTATTTCAAGTTATAAAATGAAGCTATTTTAATCGATGTTCAAATTTTCATCCTTGGGAACGCATTAATTGTGAAGAAAATGTGTATAGAAGTTTTTCCATTGGAAGTATAGGAAGCAAAATTACTTGACGTCCACCTTAATCTTGAGAAATGCTCATGTTCGTCTTTTTAGAGGCGCAATGGGTCTGGATTTCTTGTCAATGGACGACAATGTCCCAACTTATAGGGTTTTGCTGGTCAATGGATAACTTTAAAGCAAAGATATTGCACGTATGGATTGCTCGGTACAATCACCAGGTATTTTCCCGATGGAGCATGATTGGGACACTTTAGGTCGATGACTCACTCTCCTCTTCCTACAGCTGTACAGGACTTAGGGCATACTCTTCTGAAAAAAATGGGACTTAATCCGAAGTCTTTTGTGGACACCCTCATTCAAAGCATAGTTCTGTGCTTTGATGCTTGTACTGCTGTCCGTGGTGATCGTATTCCGAATTGAAGACTGCTTTACAGTGGCGGACTGGCGATCCATAAACGTCCCTGAAAGCTATTTTGTACAGACCACTTTTGGAAAAAAATTATCTAGATATCCCATTCCTAAAAAAAGCGGTATGTCTGCATTAACGTTTACTGTGTAAACATCTTTTCAACGCAAGTCAACGAATCATTAGAGTTTTTTTGTATTGAGGTAATAATTGACAAGATTTTATCTATTTTCGTGAACCGCAGATCCCTAGTAAAATTTAACGTAAGAACAAAATTACTCCCGCTTCCGAGAATCAACGGACAAGGTACGCTCTCTGACAGACACTAAGATCTTTTTTTTCCATTTTTATTAATTTTATTGCGATAACTGAACTTAGTACTTGTAATTATCTTCGGTTTTAGTGTGAGCGGAAATCCAAATGTGTCAAAAATTAATTTCTTTTTCAAAACTTATCATTAATAAAATAATTACGAAATAAATCTTGAAAAAAAAAACTTTAAATGTCCAGAATTGCAAGAATTTCACTGCAGATTTAAGTGAGAGAAATTAAAGAATGCGAAAATTAATTTTTATTTGATTACTTTCAAATGGAAAAGGTGTTTTTGCTGTAACTGAAATAGACTTTCCAGAAATGAAGTTCAAGAACTCCTATAAGGCCTCCAAATATAGTAAATCACATGCAGATTTTGTTCCAAAATAATAATAATAATAAAGCATATAAATATAAAAAGCAGCAACCCAAAAATTTTACCGCAGGTGAAACTCAATGCTTTAACGTACACAATGAATTTCGAGTTTATATCCCTTTAGACAACACGTTCGATTAAATTGTCTGATTATTTAACAGGAACAGCAATTGGCAAAAGCGGACTGAGGTAGAGGACATCAGCATAAAGGGACAGGGTTAAAATTTGAAAGTCGGAAGGGAAGGAAGATGTAGCAAAAAACAGTATTTGCCTTAACAGGACATTTGCTACGTAGGTGGTTTTCTTTTCTGAAGCGGTAAACAAGCATTTTTTTTTGATTGGTGATTTAATTATCACCGTGAGCAACTCTGTGGGCTCACGGTGATCATTAAATCCAAGCAGTCGCCCATCCCTAATTTAAAGCCACTGACTCCAGGGAAGGGAGAAAGTCAGTGCCGTAAGACAAACATCCATGCCTCACCGGGATTCGAACCCCGACCCATCTCCGTCGAATCGTCATAAGCCACTGCGCCACCGGGGCGGCAAACAACCACTTTGTCGTTTTAGTACAACTTCTTGGTTTTTTTCTACAGGAATACTGAAGTTCAAATACGTACACATTTTTTTTCTCGAGTTAGCGTAGGGCCTACAGGCCCAGAGCATAGCTGCCCAGGCCGCCCCGGTGGCGCAGTGGTCTAAGGCGCTGGCCTCTGATCATTCGTCCGTCTGGGGTCCGGGTTCGAATCCCGGTGAGGCATGGGTGTTGTGTTTGTCTTACGGCACTGGCTCTCTCCCTTCCCTGGAACCAGTGACCCTAAATTAGGGACGGGCGACTGCTTATAGCCCATTGAGTTGCTCACGGTGGTCGTTAAACCTCCAATCCAAAAAAAAAAAAAAAAAAAAAAAAAAAAAAAAAAAATAGCTGCCCAGCGGGAATTTTCCCGGTATCCCGGCGGCATAGTCCGCGCCTGCTGTTGCATCATTTTTCTGATTTATTGCACTAATTTTTTCACAGGTCCATAATTTGGGCACATTTGCATGCATAGGTCTATTAGTTCTTTCGTGTTAACAAGTGCAAACCATCGTACCACACAGTATACATAAAGTTCCTTTCCCTATGTTTGTTACTTTGTCAGGTATTGTTTATTAACTGGGAGCAGGTTTTTGTGGTGGTTGTTTTAATTTTGAGCTCCAGAATACATATACACTTGGATGTTTCTAATTGGGCCGGCAGATAGCCTAGTGGTCAACGTTCGTGACTGCAACTGAGAAGACCTCAGGTTCGATCTCAGACAGGTACGAACGCTCGAACCACTAAATATCCACCGTGCGTCAGATGGGCGCGTGAAGCCGTCGGGCCCCGGGTACTAGCCCCCGGTAATAAATAAGTGTGTGTGTGTGTGTGTGTGTGTGTGTGTGTGTGTGTTTATTGAAGGTTTAACGACCACCGTGAGCAACTCAATGGGCTATAAGCAGTCGCCCGCCCCTAATTTAGGGCCACTTGTTCCAGGGAAGGGAGAGAGCCAGTGTGGTAAGACAAACACAACATCCATGCCTCACCGGGATTCGAACCCGGACCCCTTTCGGAGAAATGATCCTAGGCCATCGCTTAGACCATTGCGCCACCTGTGCGGCAAGGGCGTCTTCCACCCCCTTTCTACCTCGCTTCTGTGTCACTTTCTTATCGGGCACTCTAGCCCAAATCTCGTAGTTTCCTATTTCTAAGCGTTGTTTAAGACCTGGGGTCAGACACTCCCATCGTAAAATCCTCTACATATGATCTCATCTGATGTTTCTAATTCATAATCTCTGGGGTTCTCAAAAGAATTTATGTTGAACCTAGCGTACTTGATTGTTTGAACGGACTAAAAATTGCAATTAATTATTCTGTAGACGAAAAGTATTTTTTTTTTTCAATCAATGTCCAGAACTGTGTGCGTGGTTTTATACCGGCCCACAGCATTTTGTACTAATTAAATTTTCACTATGATAAGGCTTCTGTGCCGCGTATAATGAGACAAGCCTTCTCTCTTCAAAGACTAGCAACAGAAATAATACATTACTAATATTTTCGCTTCCCTGAAATCCGAAGCCCGAAATTAGGGATGCGCTAATCCTCTTAACGTTTAATACCCAAGAGTGTGTGTTGGGGGGTCGTTAAATTGCAGTTAAAAAATTGTCGTTAAACTATAGATAAAAGGAAAGTTTTTTCGTCCCTTTGAAGGACAATTTGCATGATCATTACTAGACTTCCACGACATTCAAAAATGCAAATTTGGTGCCTTGTGAGACAAATTTACGAAAGCTAATTCAGTAAGGTCTGGTCAATGATTTTTTTGTTTGGTATGAAATTGCCACGGAATTTTCAGAATGCATAAATAAAAGCGAATCTCTAATGCGTTTCATTAATATTTCTGGCAAAATGGCAACACGGCACTTGGCCGACCCGGTCGCCGAGTGTTCAGAGGCGCAGACTTCTGGTTTATAGTTTAATCACGGCCTGGACTCTAGTACCAGACGACGTACGTTGATTTTCCCGTCCCACGATGGATTGTACCATTTCTAGAAGCAGTGACCCCAAATTAGGGTTAGAACTCTCAAATAAACAAACAAAAAAACCTACTGCACTTACTGTTAAGCATGATTGGAAAGCTACTTTCTAAACGTAGCTAGTTACTGCTACAATTGCATTCTTGAAAAAGTAGCTTGATATAGCTACAACTACGTTTCTCCAAAAAGTAGCTATTTTAACTAATACTTTATGTTTAGGCTTACGTTAAAAGTGCAAATCCTGAGGATGGTCTTCATACGTACATTCTTACGTACGGCATTCAGAGCTAAATGCCATGGAAGTTTACCTAACTAATTTGTCTTTGTATTTACTCAGTTCTGAAATCATACATTCAGGAGTGTTTGTTCCAGGCTAGCTAGACTAATTGTGAAGTCCGGGAAATTCAAATAAAAACCATATCAAGAAATACCTGCAGATTCATTCTCTTTTGACTAAGAGAATCGGATCTCGCAATCAACAGTCCTCAACAAAACTGGTAGCTAGAACTTCCCGTACGCGCTTGTTTTCGCAGGCTGATTGCGAAAACCTTCCACTTAACAGTTGGGCTGCAGTGAGGACAGTCAACCCCCCTGTCACAGCCAATAACGCTTCAGGAAATCTAGAAATGTCACGTGATTTGAAAAATACTTTTGTAAAGTAGCACGCTTTGTAGAGTAATTTCCCGCTACAACTACGATTTTCTATTTGTAGTGATGTTACAGTCAACGCTATTTCCGATCACTGCTGTTAACGGATTTCAAACAATGTCACTCGCTTGTTAGTGCTGACGCTTGAAGAATAATGAATTATTGTTCCGTTTCTCCAGACCCAAAATGTCATATCAAGTTGATCCTTATCAGCAGATCTCCTCTGTTAAAGAGAAATGGCGTAAAATGCTGCGTCAGCAAGAGCAGTGCGCCAGCTTCCTGGAAAAAATGATTAAAAACGCATTAACGATCCACCTCATTCGTTTTTGAAATCTCAAATGTTCGTAACAATGAAATGTGTCAAGAATACTAAGACTTTTGAAATTTGCTGTTGTGAATAAATTACTTCCATCGACTGAAGTTTTCAGAAACGCTGCTTAAAAATAAAGGAATGTTTTCGTCAATATACACTGAAGAGCAATTGAATTAGAGATACCTGTCTAGTAACGTGAGCACAAAACTTTTCGCCCTGATGACGGCGGCGATTCGTCTCGGCATGGATTCGACAAGACACCGGAAGCGTTGGGAAGCCATACGGATCCACGACCCCTGAACAAGCTCCCACAGTTCACGAAGATTTCATGGAAGGGGAGGGGGAGGGTCATCTCTCTCGGTGGCATCCCAGATGTGTTAGGTCAGCTGACCTAGCTGGCCAAGGAAGCGAGGTCACGTCGGTGGAGTGTTCATCCAACCATTCGGATACAATTCGGGAGCTGCATTGCCTTGTTGCAGGATGAGGTCCCCAGTGGGATGTTGAAGACGCACAAACGGGAGCAAATGGTCGTCCAGGATATCCCGGTACCCTTGACCTGTGAGGGACGATGTCACACGTACCAGGGGTCCCATTTCAGTCCACATTACACAGTCGTATCAGAAAAATATGACCACACGCGGAAACACAGTGTACCCGCCCAGGCGCGTCACGGAGTGCACGTGGCAAGGTCGACCGCACGGAGATATAAGGAGCCGGCGAAGACAGATGAGCCATAGAGCGTTACGTGAGCACAATAGGTAGAGATAGGGATCTGACGGACGTTCAAAAAGAAATGATCATCAGCTACCGCGCCAAGGGTGGAATCATCTCAGAAAGAGCAGACTTCATGGGCTGTCCGCGAGGTGCTGTAGTAAGGGTGTACAAAGACTTTACCGCTGGCACACCGAGTACCTCCTGACGTCATAACTGTGGAGCCCCAAAGGCCATCGACCTTAGAGGAGAACGCGCCTCCGTTGACTGGTAAAGGGCAATCGACGCGCGACAGTGCAGCAATTGGCCATGCAAATGAACGCTGAGGCACCCAGAACGTGCGCCCGGTAACAGTAGAGCGAACCCCGTTACGCATGAGTTCCCGGAGTCGATGCTGCGTCAAGGCACCCATGTTAACCCAGGTCTATCGGTAACGACACCTGCAGTTCGCATGTGACTACCGTCATTGGACAGTGGAAGAGTGGAAAGAGGTTGCCTTTTCCGAAGAATAGAGGTTTCTACTCCACAGAAGTAACGGGCGGTGGTGCATACTTTGTCAGACACACGAGAACCAACATCCGAACACGCTTGTTGGTCACGTACAGGCCGGCGGTGGCAGTGTGCATGTCTGGGGGATGTTTTTCTGATACGATCTGGGACCGCTGGTACCACTGGATGGGTTTCTGAACACCAATGGATACCTGTCCATCCTCGCTGACCTCATGCATCCCTTCATATTGGACGTTTATTTTGGTGGTGATGGTGTCTACCACAGAACAATGCGCCCTACCATGTCGTTAAGGGGGTGAGCGACTGGTTCCAGGAACAAGACTGCGATGTCTCCTTTCTCCCTTGGCCAGCGAAATCGCCAGAATTCAATCACATAGAGCACTTGTGAGACTATTTGAATCGACAGGTTCGACGTGCCCACCCACAACGACGTCATCTCCGGGACCTCCGTGCTCTGCTGCAATCCGAATGGGCACGTGTGCCTCGTTCAACCTTCCAGGGCCTAACTGAGTCCATGCCGCACAGTCTCGTCGCCGTCATTCGGGACATGTGTGGTTATTCTTATTATTAGGTAGGTGGTCATATTATTGTGTTACGACTGTGTACAAGAACACCCACAATTGAATTAAAAACATTTATGCATGCATATGCACGTAAAGGTCACTTACGCAGCGTATACGCAAAAAACATGGTCACGTGGGTCACCACGTGATCGAGGCAACTAATTAAGACTTCTGCTCGTCAGTAATCGTCAGCAGTGTTGATCATAAAGGGGGAAAAAAGTATATTTCGAAGTACGATAAAGGGATAATTGTTGGCGCTGGTCTAGCTGCAACGACAATTTTGAAAACAGCAGAGCTGGTTCGTTTCTCAAAAGGTGAAACATCCCAGGTCTTCCACTGATTAGTGGAAAAATAACCCACATTGCGTGTTTAAGAGTGGTAAATGTGGCGTGAGGACAATTTGTCAGGAACGAGATCGCCGTCGTCTGAGAAAGCTTGTATGGAGAAGCAGGACTTCCTGTGTGCAGCTATTGACCGACGCATTCAATAAAGGCTGTTGCCGACCCATATATCAGCGAATTATACACAGGAAAGACTTTGTATTGGTAGTTGCATGCCTATATGGAAACCACTGATCTCCACGAAGAACCGGAAAATTAGTCGACAGTGCTGTCAGGAACACAGTGACTGGACACTGGAAGACTAGAAAACAGTCATATGGTCTGACGAGTCACGATACATCTTGCTCCGTACCGACGGTAGGCAGAGAGTTTGGCGGTAGCCCCATAAAGCAATGGGCCTCTCTTACCTTGTAAACACACCAAGGATCTGGTGTCATGATGTGGACCACATTCTGCTGGTACGGTACTACTCTCCTGATATTGCTGGAAGGTTGAGTGTCCTCCAAGGACTATCTGAGCATTGTTGCCGATTAAGTCCATCCTGCAATGTTGACATTTTATCCAGCAGGTGACTGCTGTTTCATTGACGACAGTACTGCTGTACATCGCGCAAGATGTGTTTAGCTAGTATGACAGCGGCTTGCACCATCTATTCTGGCCACCAGAAAACCTGTACCTGAACCCCATTGAGAATTTATGGGACATGTCAGAAAAACAAATCCGCGAGCAAAGTCCTCTTCCGTCAAATCTGAGCCAGTTAAAGGACTGGATAACGTAACCCTTTTTAGGTTATGTGACATTTCCTGCTGAATAGATGTTAAACTAAGGGTAAACGCGATGCAACTAATTGTGCCGGATAGCTCACGTTAGAGTAAAGCTCTTACAAAGGTCACACGAAACATATACACAAGTCTAACTTACGTCTACTTTTTTTTGGTCCAGCAACATTAGACGAAATCCAAAACACACCACTTCACATATCTCAGTCAAGAAGTTTACAGTCAAAACTCAGTGACGATATAACGTCTCCACACACAAAGCAACCTGTGCATAGTCTTTTTATCCAACATTCTTATCACATACATACGTCTCTCTGGTTCCAACCTCAGATTGTTGCCAACGTCATTCTCGTTTGAGGGATAAGACATAACGTTAAGGTTTGAAAATGTCTAAGACAACGAACTCAAATTTACATTGAAAAATAAACTCAAAAGGAAAGTTAAAATAGCATATACGTTACAACTGTTTAGTGAACGCCTAGTATGCTATAGACGTAAATGCACTCCAACACCATGTGGAATCTATGTCAATCCGCATACGTGCTGTAATTCGGGCTAAAAGAAGTTCATACCGGTATTGAGTAAAATAGTGATTCAATGGCCAGTATGTGTATATTTGGCTTTTATGTTACTGCTGACCTATGAGATAATGATTGTCCCCCAGCTCCATCACGAATGGTAATCGATGTTTTTTGTTTTAACCTCCCAACTAAGGTGGGGATGAAAGAGAATCACCGGCGGATCTGCAAGTTTGTGTGTTAGTGAGAAAAGAACCCAGAGAGAGAGAGAGAGAGAGAGAGAGAGAGAGAGAGAGAGAGAGAAATGTTGCCAGCCACTTCCCTAGGGTGAAAGTGGGCAACAGAAGAAGCGAAGCCTCAAAAACCATAGGGTACAAATGGATGACTCCACAAAATACACGCTCTCGGAGAAAACAAGCCGCTGGGTAAAATAAGCGGTGATGGACCTTCTGATTCTCAATAACCTGGCAGTTGTAAAGGTATTATTCAAAATAAGCGAAAATTCAAGCGATTTACTGAGAGAATGATTTCATTCACAAATTACAACTGCATATTTATAAAAATATTAAAAAGATATTCGGAGTGAATGCCATATCAGCATATGAAATGCTGGGTGGCAAATCGTGGGCAGATCACACTTCTTTCACCATAAAAGCCGCGGTTCTTAGCCCGAAAATTTCGGTAATAAATTTAAGGTAAACTTTAACAGGAAAAAAATTCTTACACAAAAAGTGAGAGCTTAAACACCTACGAAAATGGAATTTTCCTTTCTTCTGTATTTACTGAACCGAAGCTTCATGAAGATATCCTTCCGCCGAAAGTTCCAGCCATCTGTGCAAAAGACCATGCAGCCCGCACTTATGCTAATTTCCACATTTTCCTGCCTTCCATTTTATGGTTGCTATCGTTGCTATTGTCATCCGTCCTTAGCAATTGTCCGGCAGTGTATATATATATATATTTTTTTGATTGGAGGTTTAACGACCACCGTGGGCAACTCAATGGGCAATAAGCAGTCTTCCGTCCCTAATTTAGGGCCACTGGGTCCAAGGAAGGGAGAGAGCCAGTCCGTAAGCAAACAACATTCATGCCTCACCGGGATTCGAACCCTGACCCCTTTCGAACGAATGATCCGAAGATATCTCTTAGACCACTGCGCCACCGGGGCGGCTATTTCTTTGTAGAGTTGTACGTACCAGTTAAATGTTTATTTCGCAGATGGTCTTTCTTTAAGAAGCTAACCTCTGAATCTCAGAGGACAGCTTAATGATATGTATGCTAACTGGATGACCCTTTAGATAGAGGATTCATGTTTATCTTCTTTCCTCGAAACTTCTTCGTGATTCCTCTTTTTTTGATAAATGTAAGTCAACGAGCCATGAAATGAATTTGGTGTTTCCTCATTTCGAGTGTTTTTGTTGCGTAACTGTACACAGCAGCAGTAGCTTCATCTGGCGCTTCTCCAGTTTTTTTCTATCGATTTTCTGTCTGTTGATTTTTGGCAGTATCTAAACTTCTGAATAAATGTTGAGCCGTTTGCCTTAGTGAAGGTTGGTTGTATTGGTCTTACAAAATAGAATGCGGTTATCAATTGCAATAAAGGAGTTCTGTCTCCAGTGCAATCAATATTCCCCAGAAAATATTAAACTGCCGTACTTCAGTTGCGGTGAATCTTAATGAAAATAAAGGCAGTTATTCCCATTGCACCTTATCATTTTGCTAATGAAGTAGTTTAGGATATGGTCTTATGTGCTCGTGGACAACATCATCTATCATGTTTTGTCTGGTGAGACAATCAGTTGAAAAATCGATGACAGAAATTAAATAATTTAAGTCGGGGAAGCCGGGTAATAGAATCCAAGCATCATTCCACCCTTACATGTTTGTAGTGAGTTCGCTAAGTTCCTGTAGTTATGCTTCGTATCTTTTTGTTATTACGTAGATGCTCGAAGAAGCTCGATAGCGACTGACGGTCGTGACAAAGATTTTTTGCACATCAACAAGACACTAAAACCAGAAAACCACCTTAATTCAATAGCTTCCTTCCTGTAGCCAATCCTGAAATGTTTAATTTTGGAGAAGATTTTCTGATTTATCCTATTTCAGGTAATACAAAATAATAGCTTTTACCTACTATGGAATATTTGCTATTATTGGGTTTGTCAGATTCGACTTACGTTAAGGTTTCAACTTAAAAAAAAATTGTAGATGTTTTTAGCGCACTTAATTGTTTTCCCAAGGATGACAATTTGCACACTGATAAAAGTTTTATTTTATAGCCTAGTATACTTAATATTCGCTAAAACGTACCCATAAGTTATGTTATTGATATAAATCAATTTTTCCTTGGGTAGTTTTAAGATCTGCTAATTGATGGCGCCACCTGTATGGATCACTTACTAATTGTAATCGTGTCACATTTATTTTACAAACATTTTATTAATTTTCCGAATGGAATCAACACTTGAGTCTGTCCATGCGATAGTCTGGAATGTTTAGAATGAATCGAGCTACTTAGATTACATTTTCTGATAATAATTTAGCTGAAAATGTTAACAGAACAATTAAGTACTGCTACGTTTTAATTCCGAAATACACCAGCAGTCCCATTCTGCAACATTTTCAGATAAATTGTCAGAAAGTTTAATCTAAGTGGCTAAAATCATTCAAAACATTCCAGACTATCGAATGGATAGATTCAAGTGTTAATTCCATTCAGAAAGTTAATAAAATTATTGAAAAAAATGCGACGTGATTGCATTTAACAAGTCACTGGTACATGTGGCGGTATCTATTAGCTGACATCAATGCTACGAAAGAAAAAGTTATTGATTTTTACTGTAATACATATAATTATGGGTAAGTTTATGCAAATATTAAGTACTCTAGCCTATAATAAAAAGTTATTTTGTATCAATCAGCTAATTTTCACATTCTTGGGAATACATTAATTGCAAAGAAAATGTCGACAAAAATTTATGTCATTGGAAACATATGGAAGAGCTTTCAGATGGATCCACCTTAATTCCACTTTGAACACCAGGACGAGTCTCAGTCGCTTGTGGTTTTTGAAACCTAAAACTTAATTTTCGGAAAAATAAACGACGCAGTTAACATGATATCTGTGTTACAAAGAAATCTGAAGTATGTACGCGCGCGCTCGTGTGTGTATATGTGCGTGCGCGTATTTCTCCATTTCGAAACTGTTTTCTTCCATTTTATAATTTCCTTTGTGGACACTGTCTTGCTGGCCATAGGCTGAAGACCCTTGCTCTAAAAGAAGAATTGCGTCATTTCAATAAATCGTGGAGAACGCTTCAGGAAAGTTTGTGGAACAAATTGGAAAGATCTATTAGAGCCCACTTACTCCTACAGACAACGGTGGATAACACAGTTGTCGGATTGAGATCGTCGTTCCATGAGCGGCAATACCGCCATGTTCTCTGCACCACACTGGTTCCGTACCAAAACTTCTGTCTGCTACTGTGACGGCAAAAGGTGGAACAACGCGTTATTAGGTGGGTATACACTGAAGTGCCGAAAGTCATGGAACAGCAGTATAAAATTTTTAACTGGCGCTGCCGTCGTATAAAGGCTTCGACGCACGGTCACAATTCTTATCAATTGCGAGCTGCAATCTCGTGAGTCAGGTTGAACAACCGCCAGTATGATTATCGCAACCAGACGTGAATTATCGGAGTTTGAACGAGGCATTGTAGTGGGAGCCAGACGTATGGGACATTCAATTTCCGATGTTGTACGAACATTCAACATTCCTCAATCCACGGTGTCACGTGTGTACTGAGAATACCTCATGGAAGGTATTATCACCCACCGTGGACAGCGCAGTGGCCGACCACGGGTGCTGACTGATCGTGACCAGCGGCGTCAGACTAGGATTGTTCATGCTAGCAGACAAGCGACACTGGCTCAAATAACATCCACATTCAATGCAGGAGATACCAGAGACATATACATCAGGTCAGTGCAGCGTAATTTAGCATTCGTGGGGTATGGAAGCAGAAGACCCACCAGAGTGCATTTGGTAACACCGCGACATCGGACCTCACCTGGGCTCGTGAACACTGTAATTGGGCTCTGGAAGACTGGTAGCATGTGTCGTGGTCCGGTGAGTCACACTACCAGTTGTTACGATCTGATGGTAGGGTTCGGGTGTGGCATGGACCCAGCTGTCAACAAGGCACTGTGCAACCTGACTGTTTTATACACGTGTGGGGTGTCTTTACGTGGCACGTTTTGGGTCCTCTGGTCCTCGTAAACACGTCATCAACCGGTAATCACTTTATTACTCTGCTGGGTGACCATTTGCAGCCCTTCATGGACTTCATGTACCCCAACAACGATGGGATTTTCCAGGCGGACAATGAAGCATGTCATCGGGCCCAAGTTGTCCGAAATTGGTTCGAGGAGCATTCTGGGCAGTACCGACGGATAGTGTGGCCACCACTTTCGCCTGACATGAACCCAATAGAGCACTTATGGGACGTGGTGGAGAGGTCCATTCGCACTCAAGATCCTGCAGCTACAAATAACCGGGAGCTGTGGGCGGCTGTGCAAACGGCTTGACTCAACATCTCTCCAGAAGTCTTTCTGTCACTCGTGAAATCTATGCCACGTCGAGTTGCTGCACTTCGCCGGGCTAGAGCATGTCCTACACGATACTATGTACGTATCCCATGACTTTTGGCACTGCAGTGTATATAATAATTTGTCCATTCAGTTTATACGCTTTAGTTTTACTTTGAAATGTAGATATGCAGAAACAAAATAGCTTAGTGTTTATGTGTTGCAACGTTTTTCGAAAAGTGTTGTCACACGCTATTTTAATCGGTGTGTAGTTTTACTTTATGATTAACGAGGATGTCCAAGAAATTAGCTTTCAGTGTTATGACAGATGCATAGTTTGATGGAAATGTTCTGCAATCAGCAAAATCGAATTCTACTGAACTTTGACGAATACAGTAAAAACAGAGCTGTATTAAGCGAGCGGCGACGTTATCGGTGTTTGTCGCCAGAGTTATCGTACGAAGCAATAAACGATGGCTCGCGGAATGGCTCGCTTTGCCGGGCTTATTGCTTCGTCTCCTCGTCGCTGCGAGTGAAACTCATGATTCCTCTTTCACGAACGCTCAGCTGTGGATCATAAAACTGAAACAGTCAGCTGGGCCTGGGCGACCGCATAACCTTTGCATCTAACTTTGCTTAATCGATATTAATATCGAAGGAAGGCAAACATCAAACGTTTATGTCGCGAATCACCGAAGAGGCTAAGAATTCTGAGTATGTCATGCTGAAACCACTTCTATCTCTGTTAAAACTACTTCAGAAAATGAGTTCTATTACTTGCAGGCTATTTTTACAGCATGGAGGGCTCCGTGTTTAGCTGTTAACCCCACTTAGTCATCTCCTCAGAAAACTTCGCCACGGAGCAGGAATCGAAGTCACGGAAATTAAAGTAATTATATCATCGTCAATATATGAAAAACATATAAGCAGGTTATTTTTGGGGGGATATAACGCTGCATTTTGACTTAACCTTGTAGCCATCTCCCGGGTGGTGTAACGATGTATATAGCCAGGAAGAGAGATTTTAAAAGAAAATTTCACGTTAAAATTCTGTGCCTTTGTTTCATGCTGTGATTAAAATATAACTATAACACACGAATCGTGAATCTAAGATCTCCTTTAATGGTATAAATATATAAACACTCAATATTTACCAGAGCTTTTTCACTTCTCTGAGAGGTTTGGCTTTGTTTAATTCTCAAAGCCTAGAACGGTAACAGACAACGCTGAAGCAATTCAAAAAAATTTTGATACTGTTGTTCTGTTCACATGAAAGTCCGTGGTTGGCTCACGTAGTATTAGGGGCACACTATTGATTGTTCCTTCGGTATTTGTTCAGAACCTTTCTCCAGGCATCTGACAGGTCCATGAACAAGCATTCGTTGCACAGGTGCGTGATGATTTCAACACATTTCCTCATAGCTGTGCAAATGTAGTTTGTGTAAAGTGCTAGTCTTTTCATACTGTCCCATAACGGCGATGCTCCTTTCTGAATGACCTCCCTCATACAGCGGTTGTAGTTTTTTCATCATTTATGGCTTTTAATGTTCCTTGCTACTTATAATAAGAAGGGATCCTTTTGTCGTAACTCACCCGTACCCATGCTACGCATGCTGGTTCTCTACGTCCCCTGGAACAAGGAGAGGGAGATATCCAGCTCCGTAAGAGACAAACACATAACCCATGCCTCATCTGGGACTCAAACCCAGGCCCAACTCAGGCGAACGGTTTGAACTCAGCTCTTAGACCATTGCAACACCTGGCCATTGCAACACCGGGCCGGCGGCCAATTTGTAACAACACGAGCAGTATGGCATGGTGCATTGTTCTTCTGAAAGATGTGTGGGCTTTTCCGTAAGTACTGCTGCAACGTTAGTAGTACATAATTGCCCAGGTTATCTACGCAGAGCAGAACATCCATGTTTTCCTCCCTAATGACTAAAGGGGCTCCCCAAGCCGTACAACAGAAAACAGCTCAACACCATTACGTTACCTCTACCAAACCTTTGTTTTGGAGTTTAACAACCACCGTGAGCAAATTGACGGGTCGCCGCTCCGGTGGTGCAGTGGTCTAAGCGATGGCCTGTGATCATTCGTCCACAAGGGGTCCGGGTTTGAATCCCGGTGAGGCATGGATGTTGTGTTTGTCTTACGACACTGGCTCTCTCTCCCTTCCCTGGAACCAGTGACCCTAAATTAGGGACGGGAGACTACTTATAGCCCATTGAGTTGCTCACGGTGGTCGTTAAATCTCCAATCAAAAAAAAATTGACGGGTCTAACCAGTCTCCCGTCTGTACTTTTGGCCTCTGGTTCTAGGAAAGGGAGAGAAGCAGTGCCGTAAGACAATCACAACATCCATACCTTGCTGGGATTCGAATCGGGACCTATCTCGGACGAATGCTCAGACGCCAGCGCTTAGACCACTGCGCCACCGGGGCAGCCCACCAAACTTCATTGTCTGGGCGATACAGCCTGGAAGGTACCATTTCCTTGTAACCTTATTATCCCCTACCAAATAATGGGAATAACCGCCTTTGGCCCCGGACGACAGGAGCGAGACGGCGTGGCATGGACGCAATGAAGCCCTGGAAGGTTGCCCGAGGCACACGTGCCCATTTGCACTGCAGCAGAGCACGGAGGTCCCGGAGATGACATGGGTTGCGAGTCGGTACGTCGAATCTGTCGATTCAAATAGTCCCACAAATGCTCTATGGTCGAGCGATTTCGCCGGCCAAGGGAGAACGGAGACATGGCTGCCGTGTTCCTGGAACCAGTCACGCACCTTAGCGAGGTGGTACGTCCTGTTGGTAGACACCATCACCACTAGGGTAAACATCCAACATGAAGGGTTGCATATGGTCAGAGAGGATGGACAGGTAACTGTTGGCGTTCAGGAACCCATTCAGTGATACTAGCGGTCCCAGATTATACCAAAAAAACATTCCCCAGACATGCACACCGCCGGCCTGTACTTGACCGATAAGCGTGTCCGGGTGTTGGTTCCGTGTGCCTGACGCCGTATCAGTCACTTCTGTGGAGTAGAAATCTTGATTCGTCGAAGAGGACAACCCCTTTTTCACTCTGCCACTGTCCAATGACGGTAGTCCCATGCGAACTTCAGGTGTCGTTGCCGATGGACCTGAGTGCCCTAACGCAGCTTCGACTCCGGGTACCCATGCGTAAAAAGGGTTCTCTCTACCGTTACCGGGGACACGTACCTGGCTGCCCCAACATTTATTTGCGTGGTCAGTTGCTGCACTGTTGTGCGTGCGTCGATTGCCCTTTACCAGTCGACGTTCTCCTCTGGGGTCGATGGCCTTTGGGGGCTCCACAGTTATGACGTCGTGAGGTACTCGGTGTACCAGCGGTCCATTCTAATTACACCCTTACCACAGCACCTCGCGAACAGCCCACGATGTCTTCTACTTCTGAGATGCTTCCATCCTTGGCGCGGTTGCCGATAATCATTCCTTTTTGAACGTCCGTCAAATTACTACCTTTGCCCATTATGCTCACGTAACACACACTATGGCTCATCTGTCCTGGCCAGCCACTTATATCTCCGTGTTGTAGACCTTTTCACATGCACTCTGACGCGCCTGTACTGGTACACTGTGATTCCGGGTGTTGTATTATTCTGATACGCCCGTGTATTTCAACTCAGTGCAACTGGCGTGCAGTTTTTAAGATTGTGAGGTGGATGTAGGGTAACTGTTGTGTTTCCCCATAAGGAAGCAGAGAGTGAGCTCAGTGGATTACTTATCTTAGAGCCGATATAGGACAATTTAGGAGAAATGCTTTTCACTACCGTTGTTTTACTCTCGAAGAAGTGCAATCTGAACCACACGGAGTATCCACATTCCACAACTTTATTTTGACCGTCGCCAAGAAAGAAGAGTTCACATTGTCTTTGTACTCTCAAACCCCCTTATATATTCGTGAGACCCCTCTTCTGTGTGATCAGACTGTATCGTTTCATCCTCACAATACTTTTCCTTCTTTACTACCATGAGCAACTCGTAGAGCTATAAAGCAGTCGCCCGTCTCTGATTTCGCGCCACTGCTTTCGTCTAAGGAGTAGATCTAGCGCGATCGGCCAAGCGCATCCTCCATGGCTCTTCCTGGACTTTGTTCAGGCCCGAGCTAGAGAGAGCAGTCGGAGGGTAGCGCCTCAGACCACTCGACCACTGGGATAGGCATCTCTGTAGTATAAACATTTGGTTAAGATAGGAGTATGTTTGCATACACAACACATTTGTATTTCCCCGTTTTTGCATACATGATCTACAAAAAATCCTTTCCCCAGGTTCTCTTACCATTCAACCACGAAAAGTGGCTTAGGTATGCTAAGCCTAAAAAAAATTATGCTTTAGTTCCGCTAAAGCGCGCTAAAACCCCTTTAAATCACTACTTTTTTCTGTCTTGCACTTTTCCCCTCTTAAGTTTTCTCTTTCACGGTGCTGCTGACACAGTCCTTCCATCTCAGTTTAAGTCCTTCCCTAGTTCAATGAGCAGGAAGGTCCAGGTTCAGAAATCCAGGTCCCATGTATTTCTCAAAACACAATTATACCAGCTTAACCCAGTGTCTTGGGCTTTGTTTGAAGCCTTTGTCCTTTTAACCGTTGCCCTTACCCCCTCTCTTTTAATTATGCCCTTTCTTGGGATGCCACACATCCACCTGAGCATTTTGATATCCGCAACATTTCAGCATTTTCTGTAAACATCTTGTCACTGGCCAAGTCTCAGCACTGCTGATCTTATAACAACAGCCTTGTATACACAGACTTTCCCACCCCATTGGCATTGCCCTGTTACATACTACACCAGATGTTTTCCCTCCATCCTGCTGCAGCACTCTGCACTTCATTTTTACCCTTCAGATACCCATCTTCCTTTATTCTCAGTTATTGGAATCTCCTCACACTTGATAATTCCTTCCTGGACAAAACGGATTACATACGCTACTGTTACAATGCAGCATATGTACTCCGTTTTGGTTGTACTTTCTAGGCACAGACACTAAATGCTACAAAGGAGGAACAATGCAAGTTACCCCAAGGAAGTTGAGAAGAATAACGCTAGATATTTAATTAAGAGACAGAAAAATAAATACCTGGACAAAAATATTAAACAAGTATGTCAAACCAATGAAATGTAAATGAGCAGGTCATCTATATTAGTAAGAGGAGAACATGGAAGATGGGCTAATAGAATGACTATGATAAAATCTGAACTGAGACCAAGGAAAACAAGAAAACCAATAGACAGGTGGTTGCATGAAATAAAAAGCACCACATGAAGAGAATGGAGACAAAGCCAAAGAGGGAGATACAGAGAGACGAAGAGGCCTTAAAATGCAGCACAGGAAGAGATTGGAGACAGAGAGACAAAGAGGGAGATAGAGAAAAACGAAGAGGCCTTCTTAAAAAACAGTACAGGATCAGAATGGAGACAAAGCCAAAGAGAGAGATGGAGAGAGACGGAAGAGGCCTTCCAGCAATTGATTGGACAAAAAAGTAAAAATCCTCCAAATACGTGGCGTCAGTAAATAAATAAGTACATCGCTCTTTCCACGTTCCAGAAACACATAGCAACCGAAAAATTGTTTTCAGCCGCCGCCGTGGAATCGGTTACTTATTTAATTGACTGGACAAAAAGAAGGCGTGTATTATTGTACTCACTTTTAAAGTTAGGTTCTTCTGTCCAGTTACTCTAAGACACAGTGGCGTAGGCCGAGCCGGTGACTGAGTGAGTACAGTAGTAGATTTCTGGCTAGTCATTTGAGCTGGGCTTACATGAAGAGATTCAAGTCCCGGGTGGGACATGGCTGGTGTGCTAGTCCTACGACGCCGGCTTTCCCCCTCCCTGGAACCAGTGGCCCCAAATTAAAAACGGGCGACTACTTATAGCCCCGAGAGTTGCTTATGGTAATCGTTAAACCCTAAAACAAAAATAAATGATATAGAAATGCTTTAGATGCTCCAGAAGAAGGATCAGAAGAGACTTTTCAATTGAGAAAATTTTGGAAACCAATTGAAATGAACTTGTAGAAAAATATACGTGAAAGGAGTAATGCAAACGGATATTCATCAGATTTCAGTGAATACCTTATATAAAATATCCCTCCCCCCCCCCAAAAGTCATTGTGTAGCTTCCTTGTGAATTTAAAATTCCTGACAAGGAGAGCGAATGCTATAAATTGTTTTCTTGTGATAGAGAACTTTTAATGGGATTAAATTGAAAGTTCATTATTTCAGTTTTTTTATTTATCAGACATCACTTCTCTATACCTAAAAATGTTTTGTTGGTTTCAAGGCCAGAGTTCTTTTATTTAGAGTTTCTTCTTGTACTTCTTAAGCTATTCTATAGTTTTAAATGAATTCTGCTCTTTTCTTCCTCTTTCGTCATTGATTCGAGATATTCTGAAACCCCTCAGCTATTTACGATGAGTTCACTCTCTTCTTTTCCTTCTTTAAAGTTTGCACTTGACCTGATTCCCTTTCACCATTGATCCCAGTAAGTTCTGCAGTGCCGCACCTTTCCCTGTAGTTTATCTTATTTTTGCCGGTTTTATTTTTATGTCATTCAGTTGTTTCCCTTCCCTTTACTTTCTTTTTTTTTAATCCTTCTCCTCGTCTGTTCAGTAAATTCATCAGATAAAGGAAAATCAGAATAAGAACTGCTGGTATAATAAATGAGGAGTCACACTGGTGAAAGGCATTCTCGCATCAATACCCTGGGTTCATCCCTGCCACTCGGGGGTGGGGGGACAACAACAAAATGATCGGGCAGCTGTACAGGAATATGTATTTCAGAAAGTTTTTCTTCGTTAAAATCTTTGGTACTAGCAAAAGAATGATTTGATCAAATAAATGCAGCCGAGTAGTAATCCAAAAGAAAAGGTGATACAAGAAGTACGGAATTTTTTGCGCGATACAAGGATGTTTATGGCGAAGCATATATCCAGAACTTAGCGTCTTAGGCAAGCCAGTAGTTTTGCGACCCCAAAAATTAATGTTTGTTACTCATTTGTGTGAATAAACATATTGAACTTAAAAATAGTAAAACTATGCTAGTAACCCGAATTTATTGGCGTAAAATGGAACACAAAGTTTCCAAGCGTTCGCGCATGAACCAGATGGCTTTTTCAAGGAACGTAGGCAGAAAACTGAACAACAGAACGCTTCGAACATGGTGACTTGACTTAACAATCAACGAAAAAATGGGAATGTAATTATTCATTTGGAAACTGTGAATCCATTTAATGGTGTAAATATGACATTAATGGTAAGTCAGATAATATCCGAAAACTTGAAAATTTCGTCGTCCTGGAGCGAGAATCGAACCTGCGTCTCCCGGATAGCGGCCTAGTGTCTTTATGTTACCGCTAAAGTGCAGAAATCAGTTATTCCACAGATTATCTAGGTAATATGCAGATTAACTAGGGTGATCCGTTAAAGTGCCGAAAATTGTTTCATTGCTCAAATTACCTAGGTAATCTGCACATTACCTACTAGGCACTCGTTAAAGTGAAAATAAGATCTTTGCTGGAACAACAGCAACGTTTCTGTACGCTTAAATTAGCATAATGTTATTTATTTAATTTTCGATATATAAAGAATCAAGTTAATACAATCAAACAATCAACAAATTAGTTGATAGAATCAATCATCAATCAATTAAAAAACTATAATAAAAAGAATCAAACGGTTTAAAATATTATAATTAAGGAAATGAATTTGCAAAACATATGATAAAATTATGCTTACTTATTAGTGCAGTCTAAAGATTGGTGACACTTTGAATTACAGAGCAATTGGTTTTTGCGACAAGCACACCTATTTGTGGTACATTTAGATTTGCAGTCACATTTTATGAAACCCTGCCCAGTACCAAGGGATTGTTTTATTGCTGTTTGACGTAAAGATATTTCTACAGCAGGGACATCTTCTTTCGTTAAAAATCTCTTTGCAAACACTGAATTCAGATTTTGCACACAATTGTTTTAAAATACCAGTTTTAGTAACAAGTTCATAAAAGCCATCCTCTGTTTTACTAAGAACCACAGTTAAAATCGAGCGGGCATCAGTTCTTGCTCTGTCTACTTCGGGTACTTTAATTCTCACAGTGACACCTTCATCGACATTTGGGTGCTTTGCATTAGAAACTGCTAACATTTTCTTTGCTTGCTTTTCTAAACCTTTCTTGGCTTCATCACGCTGTATTTTCTGATCCATATTCTTTTTACAGATGTTGCACAATACATTCTTACCATACCCTTTCTCTTTAGGATCTATTTCAATACAAATTACGTGAACAAA
Source organism: Macrothele yani (assembly GCA_039090855.1). Taxonomy (NCBI): domain Eukaryota; kingdom Metazoa; phylum Arthropoda; class Arachnida; order Araneae; family Macrothelidae; genus Macrothele; species Macrothele yani. The sequence continues at coordinate 18,057,356 of CM077023.1, read as the reverse complement.
CATATCACACGAAACCAAACTAAAAGTGGAGGGAGAGGGGGAAGGTGTAGGGAAAGGAAATGAGAGAAACAAACTTTTGAACTTTAACGATACGGAAGCCGTTAATGTGCACATTACCTAGGTAAAATGCGGAAAACTCTTGATTCCGCACGTTAACGGAGCAAATCAGTTAATCTGCAGATTAGCTATGTAATATGCACATTAACGGCTTTCGAGCTTTAGCGGTAAGATTTACACCAGTAAACGGATTCACAGCTTTCAAATCTGTATTGTACAATGGTGTAGTCCCGTATTTCATTCATTGATATTCTGCGCCTCCGGGCAATCTCGAGAATGAATTCTAATCCTCCAGATTAGCTGTATACGAATGCCGGTTGCTTTGATTAGCGAATCATGTGATGGTTATATTCAAATGAATCGGAAACTTGAAATTTGGTCGTTCCGGGTGGTGGTGTGGTTAAGCATACTCTGGTGCTATTCGGGAAACGCGGGTTCGATTCCCGCTCCAGTGCGACGGAATTTCCAAGTTTTCGGATAGGATATTATCTGACTTATCATTTATGGTATATTTACACCAATAAATAGATTCACATCTTCCAAATTTGTATTGTATCATGGTGTAATCTCGTATTTCATTCATTGATTCACTGGTAATTAATTATTCATTCAAAAACACGAGACGTCATGTTCGTTTAGCACGCGGAATCCTGGAAGGAAAACAAAAGGCATTCACTATTTAAAGAACTGGCTCCAAACTCGTGGCAATTACAGTGAGACGCCATCATTGCAAGTATCACTGTTGGTAATTATCTCCAAATTTTCTCGAACGGCAGTGGATTTAGGGCCGGAGAAGAAGGCTAACTTCATTATGTCATCCCACATAGGAGCAGCGGATTTGAATTTGAATTCTCTGGATAGGGCCGTGGTCACTTTACCGTTCTTCGTGTTCTACTTACGTTCGTTGACTAATTCTAAATGAACGCTTGGTCATTCCAATGTAGTACCGCTTGGAGCCGTCCGGATATTGTAGAAGGATGGTATTAACACCTTCTTCGTTGGAAAGTAGGGGCTTGTCTGTATTTCCCTTAAGCATGGCATACAAAGATGTTGGAGACCTGATGCCGACACCGAGGTTCATCTTCTTGAGCGCGTTTTTGAGCTAATAAGAAACATTTGGTATGTACGGAATTGAGCCCAGTTAGCGTAGCTGCGGCATAGAAATATTAACATATAATAACTGGTTCTTAGGAGCTTTACATCCTAATTCCTAATCTTGATTATGACGAACTCACTGTCTGCGGCCATCAACCGTTTTTCTAAGCTGAGGATAAAGAATTTCAGATTACTCAACCATTTAAACTTCTTGCTTCGATGCAAGAGATGCCAGATATTATCAAATGTTATCTCTGTGAAATGCAACTTACGACCTTCCCATAACGTCAATAAAGCTGTATCTAATGCTTCGTTTGTTTGCACTTAAGTTATTGTCAAAAGATACGAGAAAGAATATTGCAAACGTTGAGGTCGAACTGGATGACCTACACCTTTTACAGGTTAAAATCTTACCAGATTTTTCTGACCTGGACAGCAAAACTTGATCTAGGAGTTACAGTATGTCGTTTACTCATAAGATGACATTAGAACGAACATTTGAAAAACTATCAAATAACAGCAGCAATAAAGAAAATTCTACTTCGCAATTTGAGGATATCTTTACGGATAATGAAGTAATATCTAACCTTTCCTGTTTTAAGCTGAGCGAAATTCAAAAACGGATTTTACGTTACAATTCGAATTTTGTCATTTCAAAAAAAGTACCAGTATCCAATATCGTTGCGTTGGTTGATGAGTCCCTGATAAAAAGCAATTTAAACATTGATCAAAAAGAAACGATTAGACATTGTGTCAGCCAGATAATAACGTCAAAGTCCTTTCCACCATTTAAACCCAATTTCAACAAGGAAGAATATAATGTTCTAAAAGAATTATAGTCAATCATTACTAAAGCCAATAAAGGTAAACAAGTTGTTATTCTGGACAAAAATATTATGAAGCAGAGGTCGAAAAGCTTATTTCCGAGGGATCCTATAAAGAAATAAAACATTATCCATCGGAGAAACAGTTAAAAGTTCGGAAAGTAGTATCAAATTGTGTAACTCTTGACCAAAGCTCAAAAAGTCATCTAAAGCCCTCATATGCTCGTTGTCTGCGTTTCTATGCACTTCCGTCCCATAATCAGCAATATCGGCTCAGCTACACATAAGTTGGCCAAGTTTCTACTTCGAAACTATTCCACCTTAACGACTTCTTCGTATAAAACAGCTGTAAAAATTCCATTGAGTTTGTCAATCGGCTAAAACGACATCCATACAAGAATCAGTTCATATTATCGTTCGCTGTGAAATCCAATTTCACAAGTATTCCACTGAATGGAGCCCTTGAATCATTGAAAGCTGATCTTATTAACCATCATTTCAGCCAACCGGGAGTAGAAGATATTTTGAGACTAGTGGAAATTTGTATCAGACAAAACAGTTTCCTTTTTCGTTGAAAATATTTCCAACAGACTGGAGGCTTTGCAATGGGTAGCCCACTGTCGCCTATTTTATGCGAAGTCTATATGCGTCACTTTGAGGACACTCTTTCAGCTTGTCACATTCGACCTGTGGATTCGATATGTACACGACACTTTTGTGTTCTGGAATATAATGAATTTGGAGATACCTAAATTAGTTGAACTTATCAATTCAATTCAATTGATCCCCATATACAATTCACATGTGAGACTGAAAACAATGTCCGCTTATCATTCCTTGATGTCCTCGTGTCACACTCTGAAGGATCCTTTAGTGCAATAGTTTATCGAAAACTATTTGCTGTTTCCTTACCCCCACATGCAAAATCAAATTATTCATGGAAACAAAAATTTGCCTTCTACACATACGTATATTGTACAGTCAATATATGCTCAACTGAGGATTCCTTGCAGAAAGAGCTTGATTTTCTTAAACTAATTGCAGTACACAGATGATATAGCCCTTCCGTTATAGACAAAGCTTTCCAAAAATTTAGGAAACCGAAGCCTGTCTGCTCGCTCAAGCCAATAGACTTCTCAATACGAGATAATTGGGCGGTTATACCATTTTCTCCTAAGATTTGCTTCGGAATTTCAAAAATTCTCAAAAGTTTTAATTTAAAAGTTATTTCCAAATCCATAAATAAGATTAATTTTTACGGATCAAAAGACTACGTCGCAGAAAAAATCCTGGGGAATTTATCAGATACCTTGTGAATGTGGACTCATGTATAAGGATAGACCAGCAGGGCTTTAAGGTTTCGTCTGAAGAAACACAAGACCTGCGTACGGAACTATGAACTGAAGAAATCGTCTATAGCCCAACATTGCCACGAAAATAACCATACATTTTTGTTTGGAAATTCTACGCTTATTGGAAAACCCGATTCGACTATCAAGCTTAATGTGTTAGAAGCTTTCCACATATACCGGAACTCTTCACGGCTTGTCAAGGGCTTGAAGTCTACTCCATTTCTTTCAAGAGCGTGGAAACAACTCCCCAAAATCCGTGACCATCAGAACTCTGATGATGTCATTATGATTTGAATGTTTACGCTCCATTCGTCCTAGTGATGCCGAGCCAAACTCTCTGCGGAACTATAGTCGATGTATAATATAATAAACACTTAATTGTGGCAAACGTTGCTATTTTCATTTTAACTGGTTTTGGTTTTTCTATACAGCTATATACCAGATTCGGAATCTATCCTACTTCCATGGCCAATTAATTTTTTCAATTCGCATTGTCTAGAAGGAACATGGAAGGTGACAGCGAAGACTTTTCTGCTTCGAGAATTGAGGAAACCTGTCTTATAATCAGTGGGACAGAGTGAGCTGCGGAGCATCAGGTTGGGGACGGATGTGGGTTTATAATAGACTTTTGTACGAAGGCGATTTACTCGGTAAAACGTCCAGATAACGTAAGGCATTATTGTGTTCTAGCTCCACAATGAATATCATTGATTTTATCTAGGAAAACTGGAGTCTTTTCCTTGAGGCCATATGAAAAATACGGCGTCAGTACATCGCAGCCAAGTCGTAGACCTTGGGGTGATGCTGGTGAATATATGTGCTGCTCGGTTGGACGAAGGATTACTTCCGCGAGTATTGCTGAAAGTGAGGATCCCATTGGAGCGCGATTTGTCTGTTTATAGATTTGACCTTGGAAACTGTAGTAGCTAGAATTTGAGACTAAGTCCATTAACTTGAAGATGCTGATACCCTATTCATATTGATGATTGCACTTATTCAATAATTTCATGCTAAAATATAGCGTAAACTAAATAGAAATAAACTAATGGAAACTACATCTATCTCTACTTACTGGCTCAATGTAAATTAAAATTTAATTTAATTTTGGGTGCTTTATTTTTCCCAATGTTACCAACAAATGTCTTTAAATCTATGTCATGGGTAATATCTTGTTCAATTTATAAAACAGATAGTACAACAATGTTATTTCCTGAATTTTAAGAAAAAAAAAGAAACAAGAATTCCATAGGAATAAATATAGTGGTACAGCTGTTACTATTCTCATTGCAAAATAGTCTGAGTGTGACAGTTGCTAACTTTCAGGCATGGAGGCATACCACTATCTGCGATAGAAGTGGATAGTTTTAATATTTTGATACAGAATACATTTTCTTTAAAATTTTTGTGCCGCCCTCAGACGTTGTCTGACTTGCCTGCTGCATAGGAACGGACCTGATTCTTGGCAGTTTTTCAACAGCCTTTTTTCAAGTCGGCGGCGGATTTACTGAAAGCTGACTTACCTAGTCTAAAGGCAGATCTCTATTTTTTGTTTACTCAAGGAATAAGAATTCATAAGTTATATTGAAAGAACGGAAAACAAAATTGTCTTTGTTTTTATAGTTTTATTATTTTAATTTCTCATATCGATTCTAAATCGTGAGGCCCTACCTAAGCAGCCTCCTAGTGGTTGAACCAGCCCTGGGTAGTCCCCTACTTCTGCACATATTTGCCAGGGTTTAGTACCACGGATTGACTCATACAGCAGATTTTAGTCGTCCTCTGAAGTTGCGGCCAATGGTAAAGCTGGGATGTATCGCTGCGTGTTCTGAATCACATTTTGTTTACTGTGTTTTAAACTCTGTTAATAAAGACAAGTACTGTACTGCCTAACATGAAATAAAAATGGTGAAATCCATTAAAAAAAACAAAGGAGTACATAGAATGTAGTATTTCATAGTTCCCCACTTTTGTTTTCAATTTATGGTATACCTATGCCTTTATTGAACGTAATATTTCCTAACAGCGATGTGACTTTCATCCAGCACGAAAATTATCCGTGTTTGTCAATAACAGAATCTCAACTGATATAATTTTTGTCAAGAGCTTTGATTATTTTCTCTTCTAATCAAACTGGCCATGCGAATAAATTATGATTAAATAAAAAGTTCGGCAATCAATATACACTCACGGACAATGAAATTTGCGCACCAAGAAGGAAGCATCGGATTGAACTGAAATTTTATGGACGTAACGATACAAATGAATGATACACATAATGGGAAAAACAGAGCTGCAGCACAATTACAGAGAGATATTGGCAGCAGTCCGGTCATCTTCAATAGCGCGTTGCACCACCTCGTGCTGTGGTAATGCTGCAATACGGTCCGGCATTGAGGCCTGATGTTTTCCTGCGGCAGACTGGCCCACACGTGTTGGACGGTGTGGTCCAAATCCTGGATAGTGCGGCACGGCGGCAGATGGCGTTTCAACTGGTCCCACACATGCTCGATAGGGGACATGTCCGGGGAGCGGAGAAGTGTCTGGACATGACGTAGGCAGCCATGGGCAACTCGAGCCGTGCGTAGGCGGGCATTATCCTGCTGGTATAGTGCACATGGAATCACCGCCAGGAATGGGAGCACATGGGGCAGTAGAATCTCATTCACAAGCCGCTGGCCCGTCAATGATCCACGTACTACTACTAGAGTTGATCGGCTATCGTAAGCAATGGCTCCCCAGCCCATAATGCCTGCAGTGGGGGGAGGTGGGGAGCTCAATAACAAGGTTAGGATTGTGCCATTGACTCGGGGACCTCCACACCCGGACACGATGCTCATGTCTCCAAAACGAAGCGGCACTCATTGCTAAACACCACACGTCGCCAGTCTGTTCGCTCCACGTCTCTCTGACCTGGCACCACTGCAAACGGAGCCGGCGATGTTCCGGTGTTAATGGCAGCACACGTAAGGGGGCGCTGGGATCTGAGATTCGCTTCAGCGAGGCGTCGCGAAGTGGTTCGTGGTCACACAGGAGTCCTACATCTGCTTGTATAGTGGACCGGGAACCCGTGGGATCCGTTCGTGCCTGATGCATGATCCGTCGATCCTCTCTACCGGGGGTCCTCCTGGTCCGTCCGGAGCCTCTCCGCCATGTGGCAGTGCCGTCACGTGTCCACTGCTCCGAACACAGTCGGACAGTATGGTCAGAACGATCCACGTGGCAGGATATACGCTCGCCGACCATCCTGCGGTTTTCAGCCCGATGATCAGGCCTCTATCAAAGTCCGTAAGTTGCGTAAATCGACGTCTCTGGCGTCTATCCGGCATTCTTGTTACTCTGTACTCTTGCTTCCGTCGGCCGGTGCCTTTCGCTTTCATGTGGCATCGACTACACGCCGGTTTGTGAGGCTGCCGGTTCGTGCATGCAGCGCTACCATTGAGTGTGCAGTCATGTGCAATCACACCAAACGTAGGTCATGTGGATATCATCACGCACTCTAGCTATTTGAAAAGTTTCGCGGTTGTAGCATGTTTCCTTCTAGGTGCGCAAATTGCATTGCCCGTGAGTGTATGTCCGTGACCAGTTCGGTGTGTGTCATTAACGCCTGCTCATCGGAGACGGCGGTTTCTTTGGTGCCAGGAACACAAGAACTGGACACATCAGCAATGGGGTAGAGTTCTCTTTACGGATGAGAGCCGAATTAGTCTGATGAGCGATTCTGGACGTATACACATCTGGAGAGAGCAGGGAACACGCAATCACACCTCCAACATCATCGAAAGGGACCGACTTTGGAGGTGGCGGAGTTCTCGTTCGGGGCAGTATCATGCTTGGTAGCCGTACTGACCTCCACATCTTTCACGAAGGTTCAGTCACTGGTGTCCGCTATTGTGCAGAGGTTCTCCTGCCTCACGTGTGTCTGTTTAGAGGTGCTGTGGGTCCTGAGTTCCTCTTCATGGACGGCAACGCTACACTTCATCGTACAGTGGCTGTCGCAGAGCTGTTGGACAATGAAGATATTCAACGCATGGATTGGCCGCAAGTTCTCCGGACTTGAATCCAATCGAACACGTGTGGGGCCTTCTCGGGTGACGCTTGGCAGCACGTCACTAGCCGCCAGCAACGATTCCGCAGCGGCGATTGCGCTACAAGAGGAATGGGCCGCGATGCCTCAACAGCTCCTTGACAATTTCGTCCTCAGCATGAACAGACGTTGTAAATTCTGCAACGCAGTCAGGGGTGATCATATCCTCTACTAAAGACTGGATATTTCTTGGCAGCCGCCTGTTACATGGACGTTTCTGTCTTCTGTCTAGTTGTGCTCGAAGCTACCTTTTCAATAAAGTGCCTTTGTATTCTTTGGATTCCTTGTTTGGACGGTTTTGCTCACTTGTCCCAATATTCTTACATCTTAGGGGGATCTTATGGTATGATTTGAGTCGATGTGAAGCACTTCTGCACGACGTTACATTCGAAAAACCATCTCGTCCTATTTCGGATGTACAAATGAAGTTCGGATTTTCACGGACGACCATTGCAAGGGTGTACCGTTACTACAAGAATTCCGGAAAAACCACCAATCTACGATACCAGTGTCGCCGTAAAAAGACATTGGGTGAGCGTGACCATTGTCGGCCGTTAAGAATCGTTTCACGCGACACTCTCGCAGGTAGCATCAGAATTCAATGCTGGAGCCTCAACAAGCATCGACGTCCAAACTGTGCAACACGTACCCTGCACGATATGGGCTTTGAGAGCCGACGCCGAACTAGGGTCCTCTTGATGGGTGCACGACACAGAGCTATGTGCCTCGCTTGGGCACGGCAGCACCGCCACTGGACACTTTTTTTATTGGAGGTTTAACGACCACCGCAAGCAACTCAATGGGCTATAAGCAGTCGCCTGTCCCTAATTTTGGGCCACTGGTTCCAGGGAAGGAGAGAGCCAGTGCCGTAAGACAAACACAACATCCATGCCTCACCGGGATTCGAACCCGGACCCCTTCGGATGAATGATCATAGGCCATCACTTAGACCACTGCGCCACCGGGGCGGCCTGGACACTTTATTACTGGAAACAAGTAGCCTGGCTGACGAGTCATGTTTCCAAATGTATCGGGCAAATGGAAGGATTCGTGTGTGGCGCAAACCCCATGAAGCCGTGGATCCCGCCTGTCAACAGGGAACTGTACCGACTGGTGAGATATCCGTAATGGTATTGGGTGTGTTTAGATGGACTTCAATGGGACCCCTGGCACGTCTACAAACGTTTGTGGCCGGGCAACGCTATGTGCGCATCCTTTCTGACGAGGTACACCCGTTCATGTCCTGCATTCATGCTGATGGGTTGGGCCTGTTCCAACAGGACAATGTACCTCCACATAAGTGTCGGGATGCCATATTATGGTTAGAGGAGCATTCATCTGAGTTTGGGGTGTTGCCATTCCCACCCAAGTCCTCGTATCTGAACGTGATAGAACACATTTGGGATGCCATGCAACGCGCTATCGAACACAGGAATCAGAGACCTCGGAATACACCCGAATTGTGGAAATCTCTGCAGGAAGTATGGTGTACATTACCTACAGCATATTTCCAGAAGCTAGTGGAGTCCATGCCCCGTCGTATTTTTGCAGTCCTTCGCTCCCGTGGGGGACCTAACAAGTATTAGACTGGTGTACCAGTCTTTCCGGCACTTCAGTGTATTTCGTTCGCTAGAGGTATTACACAAAACTATTGTTTCAAAAATTACTTTATTTAGTAATTTTAGCAAAGCGTCAGAAAGCGCAGGTTTTTTGGCAGGTAATTTGTAGTGCAATTGATGAGAAAAGCGACGTCCAACTCTCCAATTAAAGTATTTCATCATTAATTATTGTTTTTCTTGCTGCTGCTCGGATTATTCGTAAGCGTCTTACTTGAAACCTGAGTATTAAAGTTTTTCGTATAAGTTAATGGAGTTTTGCCGTAAAGTATATTCTACGAGATTTTGCAATTATCGCAGACTTAATTGTTTTTTATGATTCGCCGTTAATTAATCAAAAAAATTTAAATGCGTTCTATTGTTGTATCCTTCGCGTTGTTTCTTCTCTGCTAAGTCTATTGAATTTCTGTGGTGAAATCTTGACTCCTGCTCACCTAATCAGTGATTAAGAATTCATTTCATGAAGATATTGTAAAGGTCAGGTAAACTCAATTTGGATAACGCGCGAATAGATTTTTAACTAATAGTTAAACATTTTGAGGATACAAAACGATGTATGTTTTTTGACTTGATACAACCACTGTAGATCTTTATATAAGTCTCAGGCTTATAATTGTGTGTTCGCTTCATTGTTTTATAGTGCATTGCTACACAATGTTGCAATTAAGTAACAATACTATTTTTTTTTTTTGTAAAAAACGGAAAGGCAGAAGAACTTACGTGAATCAATTTTATTCGAAGTACATTCCTCTTGCGTCAATACAAGAAGCGGTACGATCGACCAACGAAAGGAAGGACTTGCAGAGGTCATCTTTTGGTAAGGGCGTGAAGAACTGATGTCACAGTTCTTTGTATGTCTCTCTTCAATGTCTTGAAAAACTTTTCCTTTTAAATGCAGCTTTAATTTAAAGAATTAGAAAGTAGTCACACGGTGACAAATCTGGAGAATAGGGGGTTGGTTGATACACTTGTTTTCGTGCCAGAAATTACTGTATACTGACTGCTCTGTGTAAGAACCAATTCCCGTTCTAGTACTCAGGCCTGACCGGAACAATCCTCTACCACGTTCGTTCCAAAATGGAAGTGTAAGCATCGCCAGTTTCACCTTCAGAAATGGACATGTGATGCAGAATTCCCTTGCTGTCATAAAAGCAGTGTCTTGATTTTGAATTTCTGCAACCTGATATTTTCTTTGGGCGATTGCGGCGACTTCCACGGAACACTCTGACGCTTCGTTTCGGGATCACAACAAAAACATGTCGCGTCACCTACCACAACTGCTTTGGAGAAAATTTTGCATTGTTTCTGCAGTCTCCAGTATGTCTTTCGCGTACTCGTGCATGTTTGTGGTCGTCTGACAAAGCACGAGAAGCAAAAATGATCACAAATACCCATCCCGCTCCAAATCTTGCACGAAAATTTGACGAATCGTCTCGTTATTGACACCGAGCTCGCATTCTCAAGGTCACACTAGGATCACTTTTTATCCTTCGGCGAGCTCAGATGTGCACACTGAAATCGGGTGTTAGGGCCTTTCGTCATTTTCTAAATCTTCCCGCCTATCCTTTAAACGTACACACCGTCGGAATATTTGTGCAAGAGATAGTCCATTAGCCCCATACACATTATGCAATAAATTCTACTGTCTCAGATGCAGTTTTACCGATTTTCAAATAGAAACTGATATTTGCTCTCTGCTCTATGACAGAGCAGTGACAGTGTTCTTCCACCGGATGCCGTCACGCACAGCGTACATAATCATCTGCTCAATCCTCACGCGAACGTTGTTGCAAAAGCATAGCTGATAGATTTATCAAGAAACCATGCCTTCCCGGCGCGTGTTTTACCACGAATTAAAAATCTGTCTCGTGACTTTATTGCGCCACTGTAGGCTATGTACTTTGGTGGCTTCATTTCATCGTGATTTTAAAACGTTTTACCGCATTTTTTTCGTGTTACTTTAATTTTCTCGTTCTATGCATTTAAAGCAATTGGAGACAGAGTCACACTGCAGAAAACATTAGCAAATTTATCATGTAAAAATCTACTTTCCGATGTTTGTTTCAGTCCAATGGCTATTGCTTTAGTATACATAATACACTTCTCATAATACACAACCCTAAGCATACAAGAAATTCGTTCGATCCTGACAAAACTCTGCATGCAAGTACCTCAGGGGCGAACATGCAAATGATAAAAAAAAAAACGACCAATGACTAAATATTCGTCCGCCACAGCACATGGGAACCGCGCATCGAGGAGGGTTTATCAAGAGCAAAGCAAGCACGCTGGGACAATAGTGACAGCGTATTGCGGTTGCATTAAACCTCCATGGAATTTAAGGATGTCTCGACGTCGGATCCGTGCAGAGTACGAGCAGTTGAGCGAGTTTGAGAGAGGTCGTATAACGGGAGAGAGAGAGAGGTTGGTCAAGTTGCCGTATCGCCAGGCATTTGGGTCGGAGTAACGCAGCAGTCGAACAATGTTGGCGCCAATGAGTCGAGGAAGACACAACCCAGTGACACGCGGGCAATGGACGGCCGAGGGCAACGACAGAACGCGAGGATCAAGCGATTGCGCCACGAACAGAACCAAATTCGTCGCTCTCAACCATCAGTGGCCATGTTGCGTTGTCTAGAGGTACGGAAGTGACCATCCGGACCGTTGCCGGACGACTTGCGGCACGGGCACTACGGATCCTGCCTCTACCATGGCGTGGCACACGTCTAGCACACCGGGAGTGACTGCCTGGAAGCCATTTCTTACTACAGTCGGAAACCCTTGGTAGTCTTCCGTACCGCAATCACGGCTAAAAGGTTCGTCTACGACCACGACGTTCTACGTGTTTTCATTCCTGTCGCAGCATCGCGAGCAATTTTTTAGGATTATATCCGGGCCACATACGCACGGCTCTCCCAGATGTGCTTCAGTAATGTCGACACTCCTCCATGGCCAGCCCGATCGGACATGTTTGTGACATGATGGGGAAACCACCTACGCTTATTTCGGAATGTCGGCGAACTGCCCCGCAATTTGGACACCATCTGGCATGCTATACCTCCGGATAGTATCCGTGAACTGCATGCGCCTATGCCACGCCGGGTAACTGCTTGTATCAGAGCTAGTGGTGGCGCTACAACGTACTGACGTGTTCCACTCGTGTAGCTGTTTTATCCGAATAAATGGCCCAACTGCTCTGGAATTGCAATAATCTCCTTTCCTATACATTGCACACACCAATTTTCATTTCGATTGGATGATTCCTTCTGTGTGGTTCCTTTTTTTGTTTTTGTTTTGCAGAGTGTATTCTAAATTTACAGTCACCATCGTGATTCACTGAAGTAGAAAATTATTAGAAACACCTGCTCAATAACGTGTTGCTCCCCCGTTGGCCTCCAAAACAGCCTCGATTCGATCTGGCATAGATTCGACGAGGTGTTTATATCGTTCTACAGGTATGTTCAACCGAGCGGACGTGACAGCGTCTGCCAATTGCCGAATGATCCTTAGAAAAGGGTCTCTGTTACCAATGGCTTTCCCAATCTTAATCCACGTGTTCAATTGGATTAAGATTGGGGTACTGTGGGGGCCATTTTAGCCTTTTGAAATAACTATCGTGCTCCCTGAACTACTGTGTGAAGATCCAAGTCTTTGGCATGGCACATTATCCTTCTAAAAAAGTAGCCCTCTGCATCACTGAACACAATACATGTGCGCCTGGTCCGCAACAGAGATGGGAAACGGGTCAGGGGTCTGCTGGTCAACAATTTGTTGCGGGTCAAACGGATCGGGCCAAGGTGTACTTGACCTGATTTCGACCCGGTTTTATTTCAGTTTTGTTTTTGAAAAGAAAAAAAAATATTTAAAAAAATAAATGCGATAGTGGGGAATTTTGTGCTCGATGCTGGTGCCATCGGAGTGAAAAATGATAAGTCATAAAAATTATTGGTGTCTTTCCTCAAGCAAAGAAGATTTCCACCGATCGTCGATACCATATCGTAAAACGATACTTCCTTTGCGTTTATTTTCAGTGCGATTGTCCAGAGTAAGATACAAACAAACAAACGCCTGTCGTCTGCTTTACTGCCGATTCACTCCCTTACACCCTGCGTGTCACATTGTAAGACTTTTCTCATCGTATCTTTTGCATTGAGCATTCAGAAGTTTTTGTTTGACGAGGTAACATTCCGTTCCATTGCATAGAGAGTCAAAATTAATGTCTTACGTGTTAATATGGATGAATTTAATATTAAAGAAATTGAAAATGGCATTGAGGCCAACAAACACGTCCTTGTTTAAAACAAAAAGGGGAAGAGTGAATGCTGGAAGTTTAAGTCTCATTAAGAAACCAGAATATATTTCACAGCAACACAATTTTTACAAGCTTGTGATAAGTTGAAAGTTTCCAAAATGCGAATGTTGATTTCATGAGTGTTCCTTCCTTCTGAAAGGCAATGATGAAATCATTATCCACATTTTGGAAACTTTCAACTAAACAGAAGCTGGTGAAAATTTGTATTGCTGCGAAACATATATTACTTAATTCGAAAATGTTGGCTGTAGCACCACCAAAATTAAGTGGAACATCTAAAATTATTGCGGAGAGACTTTTTGACTCTCGCAGATGTGTTTGAAAACATGTGTAAAACAGGTCAACTGAAGAACGACAGTTTCAACACTTTCTGTAAGTGAGTAAATTATACGTTTCGGTAATACATTTATGTGATTTCTATACAGTATAACCTACGCCCATGTAACCTACGATAACCACTACAGAGCGACATTTTGAACGCTCTGTGTACATATGTATAATTATACATGATTATGTATAATTATAAATTGAGTTTCGAATTTATAGTTCAATGCAAATTTGTCCGGATCAGGTCTGGGTCCACAATTTTTGACCCGTTTCCAACTCTGGTCAGCAATAATGTAAAGGATAACGAGGTATTATTCGAGTACCATTCCTTAAGTTCTACAATATTTGCCCTCATTTACGAAAAATAGGATTTGTAGTGATTCAGCGTGACGCTGCTTTTACAGTACAGCATTGTACATCACACCAAGCATGCATCTTGTCACTGTAGATGTTAAGAATAGAAAAGAACAATCATAATATACACTATATTGACAAAGGTCACCGGACACCTAGAAGGGAAACACAACATAGCATTTATTGACATACATTAGTACGGTGTCGGTCTACCTTTGGCCTTAATATGCATGCACCGACCCTTCGAGACATGCTTTCGACATGGTTTTGAAACACAGCGATAGATATGCACTTCTATTCAGTACATAATGCTGCCGCTAACTGTTGCTTAGTAGTAGGCCTTGGTTCCAAACTTCTTATGCGGCGTTCTAATTCATCCCATAGGTGCTCTATGCTGGCCAGTCCACACACTATGCAGAATTACTGTTAAACCACGCCGTAACAGTCCTTGCTTTATGGATCGGTGCATTATCCTGCTGGTACCAACAAGGCTCGGTTCCATAGTACTGCCATAGAATTGGTAGGGCATAATTGTCCAGAATGTCGAGGTAGACGTGCTGGTTAACAGGTTTGTCCACGATAACCAATGGGCCGGGACCATACCACGAAAAACACCCCCACACGAGTACACTGCCAGCTCCAAACTTGACCGTAGGAACAGTACACTGTGGTAAATAGCGTTCCCCTGGCTGCTGCCATACCCACACATGGCCATCAGACTGACGGATCGTGTATCTAGATTCATCAGTCCACAGAACCCATTTCCATTGATCTACGGTCCACGATAAATGTTCTTTACAGAATGCTAAACGACGAGTAGCATTCAGAGTGGAGATGAAAGGCTTACGAGCAGCCGCACAACCACGATAACCCATGGAATGAAGTTCTCTGCGAATGGTACGTGTACATACCGAGGTTCCAGCATTTTTACTTACCTGTACATTGAGGTCTTGTACAGTACTCGGTCGATTAGCTGTAACGACTCTCCTGAAGCTTCGACGTCCTCTCTCACCGATTTTCTTTGGTCTGCCGGTAGGTTTTGCTGTTTCAGGCACGCCATGTGTCTTCCACTTATTCAGTACATCCAAAACAGTTGCCTTGGGTATGTTTAAATGCCTCTCGATTTTTCCTATGGACAACCCACTAATATAACACCCAACAATCTTTCCTTTCTCAAAGTCAGTTTTCTCCCGCCGCCACACTTTCACTAAACCTCACAGTGCGATATGGTCGCGGTCAGCTGCAGGCTTGTTTTTATACCATATACAGCTATACCGCGCATCTTAACGCCGTGGATCCGTTCATTTGCTTTTGAAGTGGTGTCCGGTGACTTTTGTCAATGTAGTGTATGTATAATAGATGGATAGAATACCCACACAAAGCTTTGAAAGAAAAGGTAAATATCAATCCTCTTTGCAACTTCATACGTGTGGAAAGTATTTTCTACTGCGGCAACGACAAAATCAAAGTAAAGAAGAAGAATGGTTTTTGAGTCTAAGAGCTTTGCTGTTAAATTTTTAAATCCGAAGGTAGAAAAATTAGGGATTGCGAAAATAGAATATAAATGCCACAAATTATCTTAAATTTATTTAGTCTTATGATTACACCTTTTTGGCAGTAGCTTTACATTATCTGGCTTTAAATACGGCTTCTTAACGTAGATTTATGTTTTGCTTTAGTGATGAATATAGCTCATGAGAAAAAAAGATCTGAATGAACGATTTCATTCTATTCATTTGAAACTTCATGGTAGAAAATGTCGATATTATACCTTTTCTCAGTAAACTCTGTGGTGGGAAGCACTTCTCCGGAATGTTATATTTTCTGATCGGGAGATCAGAGCACACCATCTACATCCGTTCATGGTCAACATGCAAATACAGGGCACACAATGGACTCTTTCAGTGGGACAATGCTCCTCCCCACAGAGCCATGGTGACTAGAACATGATGAGAAGAGCATTCCGCAGAAGTTCCCATCATGGAATGGCCTCCCCATTTACCGGACATGTACCCTGCAGAAAATCTTTGGGATTCTGTGGGAAGATCCGTTCGAGCTTTGGATCCTCTACATAGGAATACGACGGAATTATGGACAGTAGTGCAACAAGTATGTGTGGAGATACTGTACCTATGGGGAATGCATTCGCGACGTAGGGAATTCAATGCTTTGCCGTGCGACTGCTCTTATCCGGGCGAAAGGTGAGCCGAACTGTTACTAGATAGGTATCGCATCATTTCTGTCCACTCAATGTATATTATCATGAGAGAGTGCTTCGAAATGTACTCAGTTAAGTTTCCGTCGTCATACTACCCACCATCAAACTCATCAACACACACTGTTTACTCTAGACGTAGTTGTAATTTAATATTTGACTGTCAGTTTTGCCAAAGCGTATAATGAGATTCGGCAAAGTGATGCGCAGTGCAAAAGGAAAAATCCGAAAAGTAATAAAATCTACATAATAGAAACTCAGAAGAAAGGTTAAATTCGAAAAATACGGCACACAAAAATTTTATTCTCGTTTGTTCGCTACAAGAGATCGGTTCAAATTTCTCACCACTGCATTTGCTTACCAGTGAAGTTCTAGGGAAACATCTTCGCTCACACTGTTTGCGGACAGTTTCTCTACCGATATTTAGTTCTGAAATCATTCTAACAGTAAGACAGAGATAATTTTTTTATTAAGTTTCTCGACTTTCTCACATTTTGGTCGGTATATTTAATGTCTTTGGGCATACAGAACTGCGGTTAAACTGAATTATTTCTCTTCCATCTGAAAACGGTTTACACCATTAAAACGTGCGTGCTCTTCACACGACTTCACCCTCACAAACTTCTTTTAATATTTCTAATGCTTCCAATGGTGTCTTCCCAATTTCACCTAAATTTTTCCGGCTAATTCTTTCCACAAAATATTTGTCATCTATTTTCGTGACAAGCGAGAGGGGCATTTCCTTCTAAAACGTTTCACAACTACGCACACACTAGATCTTTCGAGAAGCTTCTACTGTAGAAGAGTGTTCAGAATGAACCAACAGATGGTAGTACGAGTCAGTACTCTTCCGTTGATCTAGGCCTCAGAGTATAGCCTGTCGCGTTATTTAATTGTACGCACTCATAGACCACCACATAAAAAGTACTTCTTTTGGAACCCTCAAAATATTTAGCGAAATGCATATATATCCCTCATGGGACTGCAGCACCCAAATGAGTGTCACCTCCTCTAGTGGTGTAAAATGTTCGACAGCAGTTAATGAAATGTTTTATACTTCCCTCAGCTGCAATACTTCAATGTTTTTTCACAAAGAAGATAGTCAGACATATACACTGAATTTCAAAGGTTAAAGGGACAAACGTCATTATTTCGAATGGATGTTTTTAACACAATTGTGCACAGCACATAACAGAGACTACAATGCTAGGCAAAGTAAAACTAAGGTAATTAAAGGTTATAAAACAAATAGGGTGATCTAAAGGCACAAATGTACATCCACAAAGAAGACTGAACTAATGAAAAACTGCGCTTAATAGCGGTGTGGTCGTCCTGAGAGCAATACAGGGCACACTGTCAATGAGATCGTCCATCTGTTCTGTTTGGAGTAAATTAGGCTTTTCACAAGAGCCATCCGAAAGTAATGGAGGTGGGTGAGAGAGAGAGAGAGAGAGAGAGAGAGAGAGAGAGAGAGAGAGAGAGAGAGAGAGAGAGAGAGAGAGAGAGAGAGAGAGAGAGAGAGAGAGAGAGAGAGAGAGAGAGAGAGAGAGAGAGAGAGAGAGAGAGAGAGAGAGAGAGAGAGAGAGAGAGAGAGAGAGAGAGAGAGAGAGAGAGAGAGAGAGAGAGAGAGAGAGAGAGAGAGAGAGAGAGAGAGACGGTTCTTATCCCCAAAGAACCTCACGCAATTCCAACAGGACTCTGGTCAGGTAATCTTGTAGGCCAGTCGATAAGCTGAATACCCTCGCTTTCAAGAGATTTCTCCATCAGACAAACTGTGTGTATGGGAACATTATCATTCATTAAAAGGGATTCATGGCTCACTGGACTTACAAAATTAGTGAGCAAAGTTCGAGCAACTCATCCTTATATCGCTGAGTTGTCAATGCACCTCCTCCTAACGCGTGGAGATCGGTTCGGATGATGCTACCACCTTCACAGACATCCTTTTCTCTGATGACGTCGAATCCACCTTCTATCCAAATGAATGATTTCTAAAATCCGTCTGCAATGAAAATCTGGACTTATCTGTGAAGAGAAATCTCTCGGATATTCCCATGAATCTGCTGCTGAGTATACTGTAGATATTCTCTTCTCTGTGAGGTTGTCATTGGCAAGCATATTACAATGCGTATCGCATACAGTGTCCTATTCTGAAGCCTTCTTCAGACAGTACAACTTGACATTTTTACTCCTGAGGCCGCAGCAAGCAAGCTTCAAAGCAACTTGAAGAGTTAATGCAGCTAACGTTCCTCTGTCACGTCTTTGAGTTAACAAAAGTTACTGACAGTCTTGCGATGTGGTTGCCCGTTGGTAGCCTTGTACAGGTGGTCTGCCGATGTCACCAGTCTCCAGAGCAGACCATTTTGCAACACCATTGACCAGCTTCCATCATTCCGATAGCAGATTGTCGTAATGAATACTTTCTAAACGATATCCTTGGGACATTTTTAAAACAGCGATATCTGAAGTAAAATTTCGCTAAAACAATTAACTCCACGTTTTTCGGCAGTGTTCAGGTCACATCTTCGATTAGCATTCAACTGAGTGATCTTCGGGAGCTCCCGTACATGTTAAGGGATTGTTTGCGACATAAATACTTCGAACGTGCTTTTTTCGTTGATTTGCATAATCTCCGAACACAATGATATGTTAAACACCATAAATTTCATGTGTATAAATAAATATTAAGTAAAAACTGTTTATAGCTTAACTTTTGCGCTTCAGTGGAGATTTATGTTTGTAAATCTGTGAGATCAGTTGCACTATCTTTAGACCAGAAGTTTCTCCTCACACGAGAATCTTAAATCGTACAATAAAGGGCAACGAAATTTCACTTCGGAAAGTTTTGAGTTTCCCAGCCGCTATTTATTCCTACTATTCTTACTGATGTTTCTGGGCATCCTTTTCAAGCAACACGAGCTTATAAGGCATTGAACGATTTCGCCTTCAGTGAACCTTGACGAGTAATTTGCAGTTTGAAACATGCGTCGCATTTCTCGAAGCATCTGAAGTGTATGCCTATTCTGAAATCCCTAGAGATAGAACCTATCTGCGATTGAGATGTCTTCACCAATTCCCTGAAGACAATCTGGCGCGCATGGTTGCTTAAACATTCCTTGAACCCTAGAAATCCCAGGACTTTTGTTAATGGCAATGATTTATGTTATGGATGTAGTACACGCAAAGGTTTTGGGTAATCTCACTCTTCTATGCTCAGAATCAAGGGACAGAAACGCGTGTACCCTTTTAGATGGAAAGATCAGCAGTTTAAGGGCATAGCGGATTTACTTACGCTTCCTGTTACTTCTCAAAGATTATCCATCAGTACCGAAGTCTTAACAAGGTGGGATTATAAAGTGATCTAGATGTTACCACATTTTCTCTTCATGCCAGATTAGATTTGTCTCAAACTATAACGCATTTGCCCTAAGCAGCTGCTGTTATGTGTTCGACTGTACTTTCAACCTTTATAATAAAATTGTGTGAAATCGCATATTCAAAATCCAAGTTAAAAAAGTGTTGAATTTATTATTTTAACGAGACTGAGAAACTCACCAAAGGTTTAAACTACGGAAAATAAAAAAATAAATAACTGATGAGATGCAGTGAGTTTTTCTTCTCACTTTTGTGAAAACCGTTTGCCATTGAGCTTTGTAACATGTATTCTCTAACGTGGCTTTCCACTTTGGTTTTCTGTTATTTAAATTATATGGTACATCTATATCTGCTTTCTTAATTTAACGTCAGATCAGCGAAGAGTTTACCTTCTCGGCAATTTCTGGTAGACAGTCAAGTCAGTAAGATATAGAGAAAACGTAATGGCCTTAATAATAGGTGTGGTATGCATGATCCAGCTATCAAGTTTGGGACTGGTTGTTGTTCTGTTAACATTCTGCAATTTCTTCGAAGCAGAGTTAGTGGTGTTAACAAAAAGTTTATTACTATATTTTCCTAGACTAAATTATTAATAGTTCAAGTATTCAACGAGTTATCTGTTTGTTTCTTCAAACGCACAAGCTTGGATTGGGCAAGAGCAATAATGTAAAATCATAGAATGTTCAAACAAATTGCTTGTACCACTTACTGGTCGTCCATATAACACTTCTCAGAAAACTTGAAATTCTCATCGTCCCTGAGCGGGAAACGAACCCGGATCTCCCGATTACCAGTCGAGTATGCTAACCATTACACCACCCAGGACAGTGAAGTTCCAAGCAACTGAGACATAGGAATATGAAAGTCCTCAGATTTTCGCTAGTCTAAGCATCCATGCTTCCTCATAGCTCTTTGACCCCATTTCCATCCAGACGGATGTAGGTCGGAGGTCACCAGTACTACAGATAAATCAATGAAGGAAGAAATATTCTTCATAATACATTGAAATTTCACAGAATATTAAAGCAAAGCAAACAGAATTTGCTTGTACCACTTACTGGTCATCCATGTAACACTTCTTAGAAAACTGAGAAGTGTTACATGGACGACCAGTAAGTGGTACAAGCAAATTCTGTTTGCTTTGCTTGAATATTCTGTGAAATTTCCATGTATTATGAAGAATATTTCTTCCTTCATTGATTTATGTAAAGTCATTGTTTCATTCATTCTTTGTTTTGTGTAAACTGAAGATACGACCGAATCTATACGACTGACGTAATAGCTTTCAGGTGAAAAACTTCCCATTGATAATTTTGAGCATTTATGGACATGACACAGTTCTCTGGGTTTTTCTTCTCTTCCTGTTGTTTTCATGCTTTGACGGTTGTGTACTTTTTACCGCCGGCGCAAACCAGAATGAGGATTTGGAGACGGATTCTGCAATCTCTCTCTCTCTCTCTCTCTGCCTACCTACAGGATAAAAGATACTATCTTTACCTTCTTCTATAAGATGAAAATTACTACCTGAATTTCAATGAAGACATTTGTTGCACATACAGATTTTCTTTAAAAATAACCATATATGGATCGTGCATAAATACTTGCACAAGTTCTATACTTTGCACCATCTCACAGTTTTTGGCAGGATTTCATAACAGAACTATATTTAGTTTGAAATGTCCATGCCGGGTTAATGACATTTATTCACCTTAATTTCATGATACGACACGCAGTGAAGTGTGATGTTTTGCATGGGGAAGTACACTGAGTAGACAAAACATTAGAGATAGGGGTGATGGGTAGTTGACATGGACATCCCCCCTCACAGAGTGGAACAGACCCAAGCCGAACGCCGGTTGGACGAAACATTATCTCTAATGTTTGGTCCATTGAGTGTAGAAGAAACCGTATCTGAACGATTTGCGCAGAATAAAGACTTGAGATATAAAGGTTTTTACGTTAAACTTTGGCAGCTTGGTGACACTAACAGTTACTTAGCCCCACTCACATCCTGAGAAAAATGATAGCGTCACTAATGTTTCTTCAATGATTAATTTGATTTAAATTTAGGGAGTAGAACTCTGATATTAATAAATCCTTCTTGAAAACAAATCCGACCTCGTAGATAATGTAAATTGTTATGTAAAGACAGAAATACTTAATAGCAAGAAAAATCTGTGATAACAGGAGTAATATATCTATGAACACATAGTAATTAAGAGAGTTGAATGTCCAGCTAATTACTGAGAACTTCTCAAAATGTTTAATTAAAAAACTATCTTTTTATGCCCATGTTACTCTAAACAATTTCTCCACTAGAGAAAATCCTACTGTTGATTTCTTAATAACGTTTCGTATTTATATAAAAGCTTTATAACGACTAATTTAGAAGTGACAATTTCGGAAAATACGTTAACAGAATGGCTAAAACAAACAATATCTGAAAATCTGCGTTATGCAATATCTTTAATTTTTCTGAAGTTAGACTATTAGTTATTCTCATGTTTTACCTTCCTGTAATGAGCTAAAATGTTGGCATTTTACTTAAAAGGCGAAGGAATTTTGACTCAAGGTATAAATGTGTAATACGATTTGACACAGTTAAGAAGCAAATTATTAGGACCATCTACCTAACAACATATTGAACCGGCCTAGGCCTTATAAACAGCCTTAATTCGATATGGAATCATTTCAATAAGGTGCTGATATCGTCCTAGAGGCATTTTCAGCGAAGTGGACGTAAAGGCGTCCATTAATTGCGGAATGTTCGATGGAGAAGGATCTCTGTTCCGAATAGCTTTCTCATTATCATCTCACAGTTGTTCTCTCAATTGGGTTAAGATCTGCTTAGAGTTGGGGGCCATTTTAGCATCTTAAAGGCATGGTGACGCATTATACTCCAAATCATGTTAAGATACCTCGTGCACTGTAAAACATTTTCTGAAATTCACGAGCCACTTTCCACGATTACTTTGTGGAATTAACTAAGCATATTTCTGATATCTTATCCGTGAAATGATGAAAAGAAACCTGAACTTCACGGATTTTTCGTACCCTAGGAAAATTCCGAATTTTCAGAAACTTGTCCCCAATTACTTTCGTAGATTGATGCAACGAATTCGTGTTAAAATCCAATAGTAGAATAAAATGTCGACTGAACACGATAAAAACAAATGCAGTGCACACGTACCACATGTTAAAATACTTTACTAAAGAAAACACATCATACGATTCATTAGATCCTTCGAAGACACAGTCTTCATCATCAGATGGCAGTCTCACTGTATCATCTGGTGATGAAGACGATGTGTCTTCGAAAGATCTAATGAATCGTATGATGTGTTTTTATTAGTAAAGTATTTTATGATACAGTCTCACTATATCATCTGATGATGAAGACGATGTGTCTTCGAAAGATCTAATGAATAGTATGATGTGTTTTTATCAGTAAAGTATTTTAACATGTGGTACGTGTGCACTGCATTTGTTTTTATCGTGTTCAGTCGACATTTTATTCTACTATTACTTTCGTATATTAATCGGAAAAACTTCGTTTTCACTTTTTCCGTATCCATATGACGAAAACTTTCCGGTCATAGAGATTCGCGAAAATACTTAAAGTTTGATAAATTGTTAAATTTCCGTAGTCTGTCAAAGAATCTGATTTTGAAGTTTTGTAGCGAGATCGGATATTGTGGACAGCATATCGCATGAATATTGGTTATTGTGGCACACCATATGTCTTCTCTCTCCCATTTTTGAGCACCAGCTGTTATACGTAGTACCATAAAAAATTTCCAAGACTACGTACGTAGCGCGTCAACAGATGGCAGTACGCGGATGCGCGAGCAGAGATCAAGGACAGTGAACTTTCACGAGTCATTGTGCCGGGTGGCGTCGTTCTGTGAACATCGGGAGATGTGCTACACGATATTTGGTGACCACGCGCAGAACACAGCTGCGATTTCGGTATGGAGTGCAAACTAGAGCAGTGAGCGAACATCAAATTCTACGTCAAACTCGGCAAATCAGGAACGTAGACGCATGAAATCTTGCGGCAGCCTTATAGCTATGAAGCAAATGAGTCGCGCGAGGTGTTTTGAGTAGCACTCGCGCTTCAAGAGTCGCAAAACGGCACTGGAAGACGACGAGAGATCAGGCAGACCGTCCACGAGCAATACACCCGAAAATGTGGACAAAGTTAGGAAACTGGTGCATGAGGATCGTCGAAGAACCATTCAAGACATTGCACCATCGTCAATGTGTCATACGGAACAGTGCGAGAAATCCTGACGTCGGTTTTGAACATGCACCGCATTGTTGCAAAGTTTGTGCCAAAGATTCCGAACTCCGAACAGAAGGCGCTCCGTGTCGAACTCTGTCAAGATCTTAGTCAGCAGGTGGTGAATGAACCAAACGTTCCTGTCGCGGGTCATCACTGGGGACGAGACTTGGGTCTACGGTTACGGCCCAGAGACCTAACAACAGTCGTCGCAGTAGAAGAGCCAGACATCTCCATGACCGAAGAAGTTCCGGAGTCCAACCAAAAGCATGCTCATCGTGTTCTTCGACATCCGTGGGGTTGTGCACCGTGAAGTCTTCCCCCAGGGCCAGAACGTCACCGCCCTTTTTTACTGCGATGTTCTGCGGCGTCGTAGGGAGGATATTCGCCGCTAACGACCTGAAATGTGGCGTAGGGGCGATTTCCTGCTCCATCTCGACAATGCAGCAGCTCACAGAGCATTAGCAACACGCCAGTTTTGCAGCCGCAACAGCATGACTGCCCTTCCTCACCCGCCATATTTGGCCCCCTGCGACTTCTTTCTGTTCCCAAAGATGAAGCTCAAGGATCGCCGTTTTGAAACTGTGGAAAAGAGCCAGTGTGAATCGCAGACGGTGCTCGACATGATTCGCGAACAGAACTTCCAGCGAGCGCTGCAACAGTGGCAAAAACGCTGGCAGCGGTGTATCGCTGCCCAAGGAGAATACTTTGCGGGAGATCATAGCCAGACTTAAGTAACGTAAGTACTTTGTTGTACATCGGCTTAGTCTTGGAACTTTTTTATCGGACCTCGTATTTTGTGCTACTGTAAGAAACTGGGTACTTAAATCAATTTACAGGTGATTGTACAATGTCTGTATTAGTTTGGGGAGCCTCAAGACTAAAAAGGTATTAGCTACCAAGTGTGAATTTTATATTCAGGAGTTTTCTGAGATGAATCTATAAAACAGTATATTTCATCTTTTCTTAAAGGTAATTGAAAGTCATTGTCAGTTTAAAAATATCTCAAGTTCCAAAGTATTCTTTTGCTTCGAAAAATCACGATGACAAAAATATTTGTGTCCTCCTACAGAAAAATTAAAATTATTACGAGCCTATTCAAAAACCTAATAAAATCCAACAGAAAATAAAATGACTAAATCACTCGCATTAATGACAAAAAGAAATAATAATCGCGCAATTAGTTTTACCATAAACGTCATTCAGATTCCTGAGTTTTTCTGGCTCAGTGGTTACGGTCATAGGTGGAAACGGGTCAAAAATTTCGGACCAGGACTCGTACACCTTGACAAATGTCAACCCCTCGCCTTCTCGTGGTGCATCCTGTTCCCACTAAAGGGGCTCTGACGACCGCCAATAGCGGTATAACTATACCATCGGGATTAGAGGAAATTCTATCCCACACTCACCAACCCGCTTGGCCAGCGTGGTGAGTTATGGCCAAACCCCTCCAAAATGACTCCACAACTTAAATCTTGGCCCTCAGTCTCCGGCAGCTGGAATGTACCTGGCCAAGGCAGCGGCCAGTGCGACATGAAGGCAGAGGGTGCTAAGAATCCCCGGAGGACCGGACTAGGCTGCCATCTGATGCTGACCTTGGCTACGTATAACGGACGCTCCCTATCTTCTGATTAAAGGCTTCTTGAATTGGAAGAGGAACTACAAAGGATTAAGTGGGACATCGTCGGGCTAAGTGAGGTAAGGAGAAAAGGAGAAGATCTCATTGAACTGAAAAGTGGACATCTCTTCTACTATCGTGGGACAGATACTGGCAGAACTAGTGGTGTTGGATTTATAATAAACAAGAAACTGAAGGATAAAGTGGTAGAAGTTGAAAGTTCCTCTGACAGAGCTGCACGACTCGTTATCCAACTATCGAGAAGATACCAGGCTCAGATTATTCAAACTTATGCACCCACCACAAGTCATCCTGAAGAAGAAATTGAAGAATTTTATGAGGAAATTTGTCATCTAAATAATAAAGGTAAGCAACACTTCAAAATAATTATGGGAGATTTCAATGCAAAAATAGGGCAACGGCAACAGAATGAAACTTCAGTAGGTAAATTCGGTCACGGCAACAGAAACCAGCGTGGAAATACTCTCGTTGAGTTTGCAGAGGCAGAAGGGTTTTTCATCTTGAACTCCTTCAAGAAAAAGCCACACAGGAAATGGACATTGAGACATCCAAATGGGACGACAAGTGAAATTGATTTTATTATGTGTAACAAAAAATTCGTCATAGAAGACTGCAGTGTGCTAAACAAGTTCAACACAGGTAGTGACCATAGATTGGTGAGATGTAAGATGCACCTCAACACTAAACTTGAACGTGGCAAGCTCATAAGACAAACAAAATCTATTGACATAACCAACCTTAAAAAACACCATAATACCTTCAAGTTGGAACTGAAGAACAGGTTCTCTGCTTTAGAAGGCCTAACATCGGAAGAAGTGGACATCTCTGAAGTTAACAGAAAAGTAACCAAAGCTCTTATGGAAACAGCAACAAAATTAGCTGGGTCTAAGAACAAGTTGCATGTAAATAAATTATCAGGAAAAACGAAAATGTTGATGCAAAAAAGAAGAGAGATGAGGACAACTAAAGAAGATGTGACTTCCAAAGTGGAATATATAGAGCTATGCAAGACAGTACGAAAAAGTATCACTGAAGACGTAAGAAAATTCAACTGTGAACTAGTTAGGAAAGCAATTGAAAACAACCAAAGCCTAAAGATAGCAAAGGGACATCTCAGTAAGGGAAGAAAACAGATTATGGCACTGAGAAAAGAAGATGGTTCTGTAACAAGAAATAGAGGCGAAATTTTGACAAGAGTGAAAGATTTCTACTCCAAATTATATGAAAGGGATGATACATGCACTCCAGACATCATGAAAGATACCAGTACCAGAGTTCCTCCAGTCCTTCCAGCAGAAGTTGCACATGCAATCAAGAACATGAAGCGGGGAAAAGCTCCAGGAGAAGATGGAATTACTGTAGACATCATACAAGAAGCAAGTGGAGAAATCGAAACAGTACTCGCCCAAATTTTCACTCGATGCCTTAATGAAGGAAGGATTCCTGAGGATTGGAACACCGCTACAATGATCCTGCTACATAAGAAAGGTGACATTGAGGATCTCGGAAACTACAGACCTATCAGCCTCCTATCAGTAGTTTATAAAATCTTCACTAAAGTTCTTTCACACCGCTTGAAGGTAACACTGGACATGGTTCAACCGAGAGAACAAGCTGGATTTAGGAGTGTCTACAGCACAATAGATCATATCCATGTGCTGAGAGAACTAATTGAAAGAGCGAGGGAATATGAACTTCCATTGTGCATGGCTTTTATCGATTATGAAAAAGCCATTGATTCGGTGAAACCATCAGCAGTTACAATGGCTCTGAAAACCTGCGGTATTGAAGATGCATACATTAATATTATTAATAACATCTATGAAAATGCAAGTGCAAAGATTAGGCTGTTTGAAAATACAACACACATAAAAATTGGAAAGGGAGTGAGACAAGGTGACACCATATCTCCGAAGCTCTTTAATGCCACATTGGAGGGTGTTTTTCAGTCACTGAGCTGGGAAAACAAGGGGATAAAGATTAATGGAGATTATCTAACCCACCTTCGTTTTGCTTATGACGTAGTCATTTTTGCAACTAGCCCATCAGAGCTGCAGAGTATGATCCAGGAACTTGCTGACAAAAGTAAAGAGGTGGGATTAAAAATGAACTTTCAGAAGACAAAAGTGATGTTCAATGCTTTTGCAAGAAATGAAGATTTATCGATTGATGGAGAAAAGCTGGAGATAACAGACACATACGTTTATCTTGGACAGCAGATATCAAGTGATTGTCACATTGATGAAGAAATTAATCGGCGTACAAAACTTGCCTGGAGAGCTTTTGGAAGAAACAGCATAATTTTCAAGAGCAATATGCCATTATGTCTTAAAAGAAAAGTGTTTGATCAATGCATCCTTCCAGTGCTTACGTATGGTGCAGAGACGTGGACCTTAACTAAAAGAGACATACAAAGGCTGCAGACAACTCAAAGGAATCATGGAGAGGTGCATGCTTGGTGTAACCAGGAGAGATAAGAAGAGGAACTCGTGGATCCGAAAAATGACAAGAGTGGAAGACATCATGATCAGAGTTAAATCCCTGAAATGGCAATGGGCTGGACATACTGCCAGAAGGACAGATCATCGATGGACAGCCGAAATTTTAGATTGGATTCCAAGGGTCAGGAAAAGACCCAGAAGAAGACCACATGGGAGATGGGTGGATGAAATTCGAAAGTATGCAGGGGTGACATGGAGGAGACTGGCACAAGACAGACCGTTGTGGAGGAAACTTGGGGAGACCTTCGTCCAGCAGTGGATTGATAATGGTTAATGATGATGATGATATAAATGATTTGCCACGAGCAGTATTATGCTGTGGGCGATATTTCCTTGGGAAACTTTAGTCCCCATTATCCCAATAGCTGACAGCTGTCAGGTATCTCAGCATCGTTGCGGACCAAGTTCACCCATTCATGGTGACTGTGTTCCCTGTTGGTGATGGCCATTACCAACAGGATAATGCGCCATGCCATACTGCCAGAATCGTCAAGAAGTGGTTCGAGGAACATACTGGTGACTTTCTGTTAATGCTCTGGCCTCCAAATTCACCTGACATGAACCCAATTGAACATTTGTTGTTCGACTTGGAAAAGCGTGTTCGCGCTAAATCAACCCCCCCCTCCGAAATGTACGGGAACTGGAGGACCTGCTGTTGAAATTATGGTACCAGATACCCCAGGATACCTATCGCCACCTCATCGAATCGATGCCTCCCCGAGTGGCCGCTGTTTTGCTGGCTAAACGGAGTCCTACAGATTATTAGATAAGTGGTCATAATGTAATGGCTCATCAGGTGTATAGCTTAGTAGAAAGCAGTAATCACATCATATCCTTTTTCCACGGAAACGTTTTGTGTCACTTATAATGTGTCTTAACGTTTCTATATCTTTAGCTTGTGAGTAGTTTTTGCATAGTAAATTTATACTGCATGAAGGCTGTCTCTCTCTTGCCACCTGCTAGAAAATGTTACTTGGAACTGCATTCTAGGAAAACAAAAAATCGCACGGAGCGTCCAGGAAAGATGCCATTTTTGAAATGATGTAAGTGCAGCTCTTCCACACACCGTAAAAGATTTACGAAAGCACATTAATAATTAACCTTTCAATTCTAAAAAGTGGAAAGCTCATAAAAATGCAATACATCAAATAAAAATATATAGGCAAAAGTTCTTTAATTAACGTCGTACATGAAACATTATGTCGTATGCTGCGCATTTCCCGGAAGTCAGCTTCTTGCTCGACGAAATCCTGGTGAACAAAAAAGATGGGAGTTTGTTCTCGCACTTTAGAACACCAGTCCTTTTCCTTGACTAGTTTCCGTTCGTCCTTGATTTCACGCCCATTATGTAATACGCCATGGAAATGAAAATCGTGGAAAATGGAGAAGTGATGTGGCCTCGGGGCTTCATTTTGTTCAGTTATTAATTTCCGGCCTGCGCTGAGTTTAGCGAGAAGAAGCGTATAAGGTCTTCCTTCTTTGCCGACGAGTCCCAGAGAGCGCTATGGAAATGTTTTCCCGCCTTTTCAGAGATAAGCAAATATAAAGCTCACCGAATGAGGATCAAGAAAATTCGGAGAAACACGGGAAAGAACAAATGGAAGTTTTCCATTCCAAGCACGTAAGTCTCCTCACCGGCGGACTATGCTCTACTTTATTTAGCACATGAATTCAGAATTGGTCTTTATTAATTGACTTTTCGGATCGATATTACCACAACATGGTCCGAGGATCAGCACCGCCGTTGAGTCCCCACCGCAGTTGCTTTGGATGATGGAGTCATTTGTTATTAGTCTTTTACATGCCATATATCAGCTGCTGTCAACTTTCGAGAACTTTGTCGATTACTGGGGTAAGCCCTAAGGAGTACTATAAAACCTGCTGCTCATCATTTACGAGGGAATAAACCAGAAAAACGTGGTACAGACTTTGATTGCACTTATTTCCCCTGTACAACATGTTTTTCATTTGCTGAGGCACACGAAGAACACAGAGGAATTCACAACATACATTTGTATGATAGCTTGTTAGATCCCCTCTTCTGTTACATGCTAATATTTAGCTGCGTTCCATCTGATCGTAATATTTCGGTGCAAATGTGGCACCACTATACAAAAGCGTTCGCCCAAATATAATTTTCCACGAAAACATTAAAGCATTAGGCAAGAAAGATGACACCGAATTTTCGGTTGTAATGAGCACAGACATAAAATCAAGCTGTTCTTTCTACGTAACAGAAATTTGAGAAATGTATCGTCCTGGAACAGGAATCAAACCCGCATCTCCCGATTTGCGCTCGAATATGATAACCATTGCGCCACTCAGGACAATGAAATACAAACAACTGAAGCATTTAATTTTAAACCGTCAGAGATTTTGATTTCACTGCACTAGTCGAAACAAACGTATCTCATCATAGTGCAGTTGTTTGGATTTCATTGTCCTCAGTGGTGTAATGGCTGGCACACTACAGCGCAAATCGGGAGATGCGGATTCGATTCCCGCTTCAGGATAATCAAGTTTTCAAATTCCTGTGATTATGTTACATGGAAAGAACAGCTTGATTTATGTCTGTATTATTATTCCATGTGTTTCAACTTGTAACGAGCACGTCTTTTTAATCATTTCCGACGCAAATAAAATACGTCTTGTTTCCGCCCAACGGTACATACAGGTGCCATAGCCTCCGTTGGTAATCAGCGTAGCCGCGCCCAGCCGTATACGTGATGCACCAGGTGTCTTGGTTCGTCAGATCAGGCAACTTTTTTCCAATCATTCTCGGCCCAATCTCCATTATCTCCCATTTCATGCGTTGTTGGCGATGACGTGCAGTGAGCATGGAGACCTGGCTGGGTCTTCGGCTACGCAAGCCCATATACAGAAGGCTGCGATGAAATGTGTGCTGTGACACATTGCCCTGATTACCACTGGTGTAGCTGCGGGTGATTTGTCGTACTGTGGCCCTACTTTAAACAATGCGCGACAGCCTCCACTCCCCTCTGGCATCAATGAGCTGCGGACGACACACGGCTTGGCGACGGTTAGTCGTTTGGCCATCAGTGCACCACTTTTGATACGTACTCACTACAGCGGCACACGTGAGTAACCCACAAGCCGCGCAGTTTCAGAGATCGTAGTTCCGAGGCGCCGTGCTATCACAATTTGTCCTTTTTCAAACTCCGATAAATTGGCAGCTTTTCCCATTCTGACTCCGAATGCTCTACTAACCGAAAGCCGGTTCTCGGGTTGTATCTAAATTGCTCTGCGAACTTCATCTGCGCCACCGTTTGATCTCCAGGCGCGCCCATTTCTCTAGGCCGGGGGTAGTCATAATATAATGACGCATCGGTGTATTCGTTAGTTTCTCACTCTGTTTGCAAGAGTGGATTACGTTGAAAAACACGAACACTTTGAAACTGCATGGCTATTAACGAGTGTGTGTATGTGTGCGTGTTTTTGTGGGTTTATCAGCAACATTAGTTTCATGAGGATGATGGGATAGAAGAATTGTCCTTACGAAATGACCTGCGTAAAAGCCACCTCCATTCCAGCGTTTTTCAAGTGAACAATAGCTTCTTACAGTTCAGTGCATTTATTGCACCCGAAGCAGTTCATCACATGGGTAGAGAAATGGTTACAAGTGTGACTTCCGTTATTTTATCTCAGTCTTGTTTTCGACCGAATTCTGCAACAATGGGAGAAAACTGTCTTGAATGTTCACGAAAAATCTCTAATTCGGGAGTAACAAGAAAAAAAAATCTTCCTTCAAGCCAGCAACTTGTCGTGAATCATTTTTCATATTTAGAGAAACGTATTGAAACGTACAATTAGCAGGCGGACAGGATGAGATATCCTAAATGAAAAACGCATGACACTCAGTAAAGAACACAAAAAGTATGGCAAACATAAGTAGTAGCAAGCTCCAGTGTCATGGACAGAATGAATAAACGCCAAATATGGTGTCATTCCTGAAAAGACTCTGCAATTTGAAGTACGTCTGAAAACGGTCACTCATACGAAATTTTAAGTAAAGTATAGCTGGAAATTCTCTCTTGAAGCAAAATTTTAAATTATCACTCATCATTGGGGGCAATACCTATTAGGGGCCATATTACAGGCTTCCGTCGAAATTATCACTCATTATTGGGGACAATATCTATTGGGGGCAAGATTACAGGCTTCCGTCGAAATTATCACTCATTATTGGGGACAATACCTATTGGGGGCCAGATTACAGGCTTCCGTCGAAATTATCACTCATTATTGGGGGCAATATTACAGGCTTCTGTCGAAATTATCACTCATTATTGGGGGCAATACCTATTGGGGGCCAGATTACTGACTTCCGTCGAAATTATCACTCACTATTGGGGGCCAGATTACAGGCTTCTGTCGAAATTATCACTCATTATTGGGGACAATACCTATTGGGGGCCAGATTACAGGCTTCCGTCGAAATTATCACTCATTATTGGGGACAATACCTATTGGAGGCAAGATTACAGGCTACCGTAGAAATTATCACTCATTATTGGGGGCAAGATTACAGGCTTCCGTCGAAATTATCACTCATTATTGGGGGCAAGATTACAGGCTTCCGTCGAAATGTTGTTCAGAAAATTCATACCATCCTTGTTTCTCTAAGTCTTCTTAAAAAAAAATTAAAGAGCTACTGTCCGAAAAGACTTAATTCTAGGAAAAACATTATTCATTCAATATAAAGCTGAACTGTTAGATAAGAAACAGATCCTTTACCCCAATTTTTTTAAGAATCCCTGCCATTGCAGTCACAATGGCAGCGATTCTTTAAAAAATTGTCCATTGCCTCCCTCGCTTACCGCCAGAAAATGATGTGAAAACAAATGTTGGCGGTTTAAAAATGTTCGAAACACTGTATTTTATTATTACAGATAAAAAAAAGATATTCGGGTCAAAGATTGTATTATATGTATTGCATCAGACAATCGGGGGACCTTCAGGTAACAACCCTGCCATGAAAGGTCGAATATACGGTTGTAGCCTACAGCTGCTCACTTGATTCTTTAAAACTTTAGACAGCACTCAATATTTCCTCCGTTGGTTTTTCGACAAAAAGGAATTTAACAATCATTTCGCCTTGACAAAGATATAATACGCGTTTCTTAGGACAAATCAGATGAATTGAATTCGAAATCTTTTAATGAGGAGGAGGACTTAATTGAAATCAGTAGAGCGACCGAGATATTTTATTCCTCTGCTTCTTTGAAAGAAAAGCCAGGATTTGTTTGGCGAAAGCGTCTTTGTTCTTTTCTCTCTTGCAGTGGGACCTAGAATTTCTCTTTTCTTTCTATTTTTGATTTTTACAAATGAGGTTCTTTGCTTCGTTTTATTTTTTAGCTTTCTGGGGATTCATAGTTGTTTAGATCAGACGTATCAAATGGAATGCCTTTCCCAACGTCTTTATTTTTTCTTCCTTATTTTCTCTTTTTAGTTTGCCTTCTAGCTCAGTTTCGTTTTTCATTTTATGAGATGAATTTATCGATTGCTTTAATATAGCTGACTGAATGATGCATACTTTACAGAAAGATCCGAACTTTGGGAATTATAAATTTACTTTCCAGCAAAATTAAGAAAACCGTCTCGAAAGTACTTCGCTACTTAATTTATCAAAATGCCTTAAACTTCTGCATTTCTTTTTTTCAATACAGTTAAAGCGCATTATTTGCACAGTGCGTTTTTAGCATACGTAAGTTTGTAATGAAATAACGTATTAATGTCGTTCAGTTCGGTAGTTTCCCTGTGGATGCGATATCTCCGCTTATGCAACTGGGATTCGAAAAATTGTTTTTACATCTTACAAAGCAAAGCAGGACTAAGTTCAAAAACTCTTATTGCGTATTTAGAGATTAAGGCTAAATGCAAGTGGTTTAGTTGTACGTTTAAATGCTTATTTGCTTAGCTATACGTCTTTGCAATTATTTGTAATGAACTTCATGAACATATATCACATTTGTCAGAACTGTTTACAAACGGACAGGGGAAGAATCAGCTTACGAACAGTTCCACGTCTTTATTTGCCCATCGCTGGAACATCAGATTACTGATACACTATATTCATTAATTCAACAAAAAAAAAAAAAAGACTGCGTAGCATAGATCTCGACACAAATCGCTGTAGTCTCACTCTGCGTAACATGCTTTTCTCCATCTCGCAGCTCTGCTCGCTCAATATTTACATTATATGCTGCTTGACTAATTGTCTGTGGTGTGTGACGTTCCTGCACCGCAGGACGCACACGAGGTAAAGGCAGATAGCAGCGAGACATTCTGTCCGCGTAGCTTAGTTGGGAGAGCGACTTACTCCCGAGTGAGGGGACCCGGGTTCGATGCCCGGCGCGCGCAAACTTGTACGTTATATTAGCGCCCAAACTTTCAGGATGACCCAGCTGTTAAGTTTCTCGCAATGATGTGATGTTCTTTCCACACGGCGAGACAGGAAAAATGAGAACCCCTTCTTCAGTGCTTCAAAAAAATAAATCAGTGTGATGTTACGTTCCAGACCCCAAATTGTCTGGACTTTTTCAAATGCACGTTCTTCATGGGATGACTGCCTACAGCGGCACATGGTCCCGAAACGGAACGACTTTGTATAGCAGGTGAGGCACAGCGCTACAACCCCTCCTTGCTTGCGGCACATGCACAGCCGAGCGTGATACTTGAATCATTTGCATATCTCACGATGTCAAACCTACCCACCAAGTTTCATTCCTGTCGGTTGCTTCCTTCTGGGTGCAACTATTTTTTTGACGACGAGTGTACAATGTACAATAACATAACGAAATCCGTTGACATGTTTAAAGTTTTTGAAAACATTTAGCTCCCACCATCGCTTTTCAACTACACACACTATCTACCAGCAAGTAATGGGACACCCCTGCAATCGACGATATCTGCGGTCCTGATACACGTCATGGCCTCCGCCGTTAAATATCGCGTGGGAAACAACAACGCAACCAGTCGCATGCAAGATGCCGCGCAGTTCGGAGCTCTCTGATTTCGAGAAAGGTGTAATCATCGGGTATGACAGAAATGGCCGATCCATACGTGACATATCCAGCGAGTTGAAGTACCCAAAATCGACAGTGGCCTACGTGATTGGCAAGTGGAAGATGAGAGGTGACTGTCGGAATGTGCCCCGACCCGGCAGACCCACAAAACTGGGAGTTAGAGACCCACGGGTGCTGGCCACAGAAATTCGGAAGAACCGCACAAAATCGATGGGCCACATCCGCGAAGAGTTTCAAGAGGCACCCGGGAGTGTTCTTTCGATGAATACCATCAGTAAGGAATAAATAGTAATGCTGTACTAGTGATCCTGTACTACTGCCGCCCACAAGACTTTAATCACCAAGTCTGATAGCGCTGCTCGGCTAACGTGGTGCAAAGAACGTCGACAGTGGACCGTTGAACAGTGGAAACAGGTTCTCTGGAGAGAGGAATCAAGGTTCACCCTCTACCGTTCGGATGGCAGGGTCTGGGTTTGGCGTCTGCCTGGAGAACGCCTCCTGCCGGAATGTATTGTGCCAACTGTGAAGTTCGGCGGCGGTGAAATTATGTTATGGGGGTGTTTCTCCTGGTATGGCATGGGACCCTTGGTCGCAATTCCTGGTAGACTCAACGCCGAGACCTACTGCACCATTTTGGATGACCATGCGCTTCCTACGTTGTGGCAGTTTTACGGGGTAGACTCACGTTACTTTCAGGATGACAATGCCACCTGTCATGTTGCGAGGTCCACCATGGCTTGGTATGGTTACAATGGGGTTAATCGAATGGACTGGCCTGCTCAGAGCCCGGAACTTAACCCTATCGAGCACCTCTGGGACGAGTTGGAGCGTCGACTTAAGGGGTGCCCCCACCGTCCGAAATCGGTTAAGGAACTGACCTGTCTTCTCCAAGCCGAGTGGAAGAAAATACCGCTAGCCGTCGTACAACGCCTGGTTGAGAGTATGCCCCGGAGGGTCGCAGCTGTAATCGCCGCTTGTGGAGGCTCCACCAACTATTGAAGGTGAATAAACTTCGTTTTCCTTTGCTATCACACGTGTCCAATTACTTGTTGGAAGATAGTGTATCGCCCGTGCATCACGGATCATGAATTTACATAATAGTGAAATATCAAATTACGCATAATTTATCTGAAGATGCGCCATACGTATGGCAACTCGTATGGTACATTCTCATTGCAAGCATTAGGTCTCGTTAGGATTTATAGCAGTTTCCTTTTGGGCGGTGTACTTAGATATACATTTTGCTTTTTGCCAAACAGGTATGGCTGCGTTGAATAAGGCCTGTCTACCAAGAGCAGTAGTCGGGTTTTCATCTTTTATATTCCTGCCATGCTCCTTAATCCTGGTCCTGATTGATCACTTAGTCAGACCTGCATAAAACTTTACTGTTCCGTCCTCATAACGCAGAGGAATGTCATTGATCCCCATGTAGTCTACCATGTCGTTTTCTCCATTCCATTTGTCAAAACTGCGCCAATAGATTTTGGAGATCTAATGCCAGCCTCCGACTCAATATTTCTAAGCAAGTTCATGAAAAAAAAATAGGAAAACCCTGGTATATTCGGAATAGCACCTACGAATTCGGGCTTATTCATATTTTGTACTGCTTTTTTACGCTTTCCAACCGTAGGTGGATGAAGCGTATATGTTCCAGCTTCGTGCGTCTGTCTGTCCGTCCGCACGATAACTCGCGTAAAAAGGGTTCGATTTCGATAAAATTTTAGTATGTGGTAGGGAACAACCTGGGAAGGAACCCTATTGAAGATAGGCGAATTGGGGTCAAAGGTCAGGACATAGGAGGGGATCCATTCCATAGCCCTCATGCGTCATAACTCTTACGTAAAAATGCTCTTTTTTTATTGAAGGTTTAACGACACCCCGTGAGCAACTCAATGGGCTATAAGCAGTCGCCCGCCCCTAATTCAGGGTCACTGGCTCCAGGGAAGGAGAGAACCAGTGCCGTAAGACAAAATCAACATCCATGCCTCACAGGATTCGAACCCAGACCCTTCTCGGGAGAATGGTCATAAGCCATCGCTTAGACCACTGCGCCACCGGGGCTGCTAAAAATGCTTTGATTGCGACAAAACTTCATGTTGCTCCGGAGATATACTGAACCCGTTCTGTTGAATATCTAAATGGGGTAAAAGGTCAGTGCACAAGAGCGAGATTTATTCCACAGCTATTACCGTCATAACCTGACTAAAAATTTTCTATTGCAACAAAACTTTAGTATGTTGTTCCAGAGGTATACTGAACCGGTTCTGTTTAATATTATTGAAGTAGGGTCAAAGGTCAGGGCACAGGAGTGAGATTTATTCCACAGCCATTATCCTCTTAACTTGAGTAATGATTTTGGTATGTTGGAAAGCGTATACCATAATCAATGCATTGCATGATTTTACTAACTTGTCTATTCATGACGTTCTGCACTTGTTTTGGTAGACTGTGTGGGGATCTATGCCATTCCTCTGCGTTATGAGAATGGAACAGTAAAGTTTTATGTTGGATTGAACAAGCGATCAATAAAGACCAAGGATTAAGGAGCATGGCAGGAATTAAAAGGATGAAAAGCTGGCTAATGCTCTTGCTAGAGAGGTCTTATTTAACGCAGCCACACCTGTTTGGCAAGAGGAAAAATGTATATCCAAGTACACCACCCAGAAAGAAGTAGCTGTTTCTATTTCTGGATGTTTTATCGATTGTGGAAATTCGATTATTTTTTTTTCTAACCCGTTCCATTGACTTTTTTCTTTGGCTCACAGTTTGCTTACCAGGCTACGTAAATGTATCATTTGTTCGTCACTGTATGCAATAATGAAGACAGACATCGGAACATCATGAAGTAGTCCCATTTTGAAAACAACTGGAGATAACCATTTATTCCTTTTAATTCCTGTAGCCACTTTAAACGTTAAGTTTTCAGGAAATTTCATAACGGAGGTATCACGTCCTTGAATAAAGAAATTTCTTTTCACATCGAAAATTTTAAAGTTCTTGCACTGAATTTACATCCCTAAGCTTAGTAGAAGACAAGTCGCTTCATGCATTCTATTCACAGATTGTCGTCCAACAATAGAATGCACTGTAAAAAACAAATGGTGTGAATTCACTGAAAGTAGTGTGCAGCAAATTTGACAGTAGGTCTTCGATTTTTAGCGAAATTTCCGTTTTGAGAATTTCGCGTTTCTACCAAGGAGAACTTCAGTATTTTGATAAATTTTCCATTGCAATTAAATCTGTTTTTTTTTGTTGTTTTTTTTCAAAAATCTAAAGTTTTGTATTTTTCCGTTTTTATACGGAAATTTGCTGAATTTCCAAAAAATTCGATCTTGAGTTTTCCAGTCACCATATAGAAATACACGAGGTGGACAAGGAAACTGAAACACCTACGCCGCCCCGGTGGCGCAATGGTCTAAGCGATGGCCTCTGATCATTCGTCCGAAAGAGGTCCGAATTCGAATCTCGGTGAGGCATGGATGTTGTGTTTGTCCTACTGCACTGGCTCTCTCCCTTCTCTGGAGCCAGTGACCCTAAATTAGGGACGGGCGACGGTTTATAGCCCATTGGGTTGCTCACGGTGGTCGTTAAGACTCCAATAATAATAATAAAAACACCTACACAAATAGCCCCCCACGTGTCACGCCGCTGTATGCGCTACCTGGTGGTCAGCTTGCCTCTATTTCGCAGTCGATCAACGAGAGGAGTGTGAAGGTTGCATTAGCACAGCCGGACGGCAAAAAGTGCGATCCACACAACATAATGGGAAACATATCAGAGTTTCAAAGTTACTGCGCGTCTCGCCGGTGCATCTGTGTCCAAGATAGCAAGTCTTTGTGGCGTATCGCGAGCCATGGCATCCAGGGTTATGTCGGCATACCAGCAAGAAGTAACTGCCGATGTAAGAGGAAGCTGTCTAACAGGGACGTCCGGGTGCTAACACTGATAGTAGCCAAAAAACATAAAATCGCAGTTGCCCAACTCACCGCAGAGTTGAATACGCGCCGCCTTTCTCCTGCTTTCACCAAAACTGTTTGTCGAGAGCTTTCCCGGGTCAACATTCACGGTCGTGTTGCTGCTATTGCCAAGCCCTGTACCACCAGTGTGAATAACAAACGTCGGTTGCAATGGTGCCAGCAGCGCAAATCGTGGACTTTGGACAACGTGAAATGTGCATTGTTCTCCGATGAATCGTCCTTCACTGTCTTTCCCAAAACCAGGAGAGTTTACGTGTGGACACATCCCTCACAGGCTTACCACCCAGACTGTTTATTTTCCACAGTGAAGCACGGAGGTGGATCGGGGACGGTTTGGGCTGTAATATCGTGGCAGTCTGTCGGCCTGCTCATTGTTCTTCAGAGGCACATCACTGCCAAGGACTATCGGATAATTCTGGAGGACCTGGTTCACCCAATGGTTCAAACAGTGTACCTTGACGGTGGTGCTGTATAGCAGGATGATAACGCATCTATAAAAGAGCCAAATTGGTGGAAGAGTGGTTTACTGAGCTTGAAAGTGAAGTTGAATTTCTGTCATGGGCCGCCCAGTCACTCGACTTAAACATTAAGCCACTTTGGGGTAGAAGATCTGGAGGAGCTAGTCAGGAAACGTTTCCCTCTACCAGCATCACGTCGTGAACTAGCAACTTTTCTGCCAGAGGAATGGCTTCAAATCCTTCTGGTCACTGTACAGGACTTGTATTGGTACTTCCCACGAAGAATTGCAGCTGTATTGGCCTCCAAAGGAGGCCCTACACCATACTAATAAATTGTTGTGTCCAAAACCCATGTGGTTCAGTTTCATTGTCCACCCCCTGTAGCTTACATTCCCACTTTTGTTTAAGCCTAAATGTACCAGTCGCATTGCATGCTTTTTCTGAACATACGAAGTGAAGGAATCCGTTCCCTTGGCTGGGATCAAGTCCACGATGGTTTGCACGCCAAGACGACGCGCTACCGACTCAGCCAGAAATGCACTTGCCACTAGATCATGTTTAAAGTAGAAACGAAGAGAACTAGAATCGCGCGATGATTAAATGCTTTTGGCTCTATGAATGGATGTTAATTACTCATTTTATTTTTGTAGGAACTTATTTTTCTGAATAGGTTTATAATAATTTCATTTTTTCTGTAGGAAGACTTATCACAAATTGTGTTTTTTTCATCACGATTTTTCAAAGCAAAAGAATGTTTTGGAACTCGAGATTTTTTAAACTGATAATGACTTTCTATTGGATGAAATGTACTACTTTGTAGTATTATTTCAAACCTCCTTTAAATATAAAATGTACTCTTGATAGCTACCGTAGCTTTTGTGTTTAAGGTTACACCGACTGATACGTAGACAATATACAATCACTTGTATGACGCTTAAGTACCAGGTTTATTACAGCAACACAATATACACTAGCATGAGGGATATCCGCTGCCTCGATAACCTTAATATCACGATATGCTATCCACAAAGTATCCTGCCATTATTCATTTACATATGGTACAAATCGTGCATTTGATTTGGGTGACGTGTGATATTTTTTTCTCAGTTTGAGAAAATATCGGACTGCAAAGATTCTGTCAGATGTAGTTAAACGTGCTTAATATTTGAGATGTGTCTACGAGTAGGTCATTCCTCAGGCTTTCAGCCTCTTTAGAAGGTAAACTGGGTCTAAAGAAGATATTCTTGTGCTTGATAAAGGAAAGCAGACGGACACACTAACGGAAGCAAAACGGAAAGGACAGACATCTCGCATCCTGTGCACATACTTTCCTCCATCACATATAGAAAGAATTTTCTGAATCCGTTTTAAAAAAGCGGATATATTTCTGCAGACTGACGGATGGACAGAAAAACTGAAGGGCATCCGAATCTCAGTTCTTGTGTATATCGTTTCTTCATCCGATAAAGAATTTTTGGAGTTCCATGAGCAGAGATATCGGTTTTGCAATCAGAGCGAAAGAAGAATAGATATCTCCAACACGACATACATTCATGTATCAGATTTGCATGTTACTTAGCGTTGGGAATTGGCTCAAGAGGCAATCGACAGTTGTCGCTAACTACTGTTAGCGACAAACTTAAAAATACATTTATTCTACCAAGTGACAAAACTCAGCATCATAGAAAATCGAAAATGTCAGAGACGTGCTTTTAGTAGTCAGCGGTGTTTAATGCAAGAACATCTTTTTAAATCTGACATGTAGATATGAATATATCTTGTCATCACACAAGCCGACAGATGGATGTCGTGATACTCTGAGGGTAATATTTTACTCAGTGCTGTCCAGCTGGCTGCCGGCGGGACGAAATTTTGCGGCCCGCAAATGAAAAAAAAAAAAAAAAAAAAACTATATTTACATGGCCAATGAAAAATAAACCCAATTTCATTTCTAACCGTAGAGACAGAGAATCAAATTTAAAATGTCATATTGAGTTGCACACCGACAACCAACAACCGTTATGCGAGTATTAGCTGGGACTATTAAATACAATGGACCAGATAGTGAAAGCCGCCTCGGTGTCGCAGTGGTTCTAAGTGATGGCTTCTGATCATTCGTCCGAAAGGGGTCCGGGTTCGAATCCCGGTGAGGCATGGATGTTGTGTCTGTCTTACGGCACTGGCTTTCCCTTTCCTGGAACCAGTGACCCTAAATTAGGGACAGGTGACTGCTTATAGCCCACTGAGTTGCTCACTGTGGTCGTTAAACCCCTAATAAAAAAAAATGACACCTAGCAACTTTTAATGGACGCTAATCTTTTACAATGATTTTTGAAACAAGTTTTTTTTTTAATTTAAAATTTCAATTTTTCTAATATTAATTTTTAAAACTTAAAAATTTCATTAATGAAGCTAGGTATGTTTACATTTACATCACTTTATACATACGA
This sequence comes from Macrothele yani, assembly GCA_039090855.1. Lineage (NCBI taxonomy): Eukaryota > Metazoa > Arthropoda > Arachnida > Araneae > Macrothelidae > Macrothele > Macrothele yani. The sequence continues at coordinate 18,015,392 of CM077023.1, read as the reverse complement.
GGGGTATTCAAATTTGATATGGACTTTTTTTTTTAATCAGATATTTATTTACCATACAGCTGATGTTACACCACTTGCTTTTCGAAGTAATCTCCGTCGTGGTCCATGCATTTTTTCCAGCGTTCTAGAAGCTTCCGGATCCCAGTTTCACAGAATTCTTTACTCTGTTGTTTAAACCATCTCAGGACGACACTTTTCATCTCTTCATTTGACCTGAACTTCTGCCATCCCGAAAATTCCTTTAATCGGCCGAACAGGTGGCAGTCACATGGGCTGTACGGAGGATGTGGTACAACGTTCCATTCCAATTCCTCCACTGTTTCCATAGTCACTTTAGCTGTGTGGGGCCTGGCGTTGTCTTGGAGAAGGCATAATCCACTGTTGAGGAGTCTTGGTCTCTTCTTTCTCAGTGCTGCCTTAAGGGAGTTCTTGAGAAGATTTCTGTAATAGATGGCATTGATTGTTTGACGATCTTCCAGGAAATCCGTAAGAATAATACCGTTAATGTTCCAAAACACCATAGCCATTATCTTCCAGGCTGATGCTCTGATCTTAAATTTTTGGGTGGGGAGAATCACTGTCTCCACTCCATGCTTACAAGTTTGCTTTCCGGCGTATGGTGATGAATCCATGTCTCGTCACTATCACCACACGTCTGAGAAGATCTTCTCCTCTCTGATGTCTTCGGAACAATATGTTCGCAATTTGCAACCTGCTGGCTTTCTGCTCGTTGGACAGCTGCTTCGGTACTCATCTCACACACACTTTGCTGAAGTGCAGCTTATCGTGGATGATGGTATGCACGCTGCCGGCGCCGATGTTCAGTGCAGAGCTCAGATCACTTACAGTAATCCTCCTGTTGTTCCTTATGAGCTCATTTACGCGTGCAGTCATGGATGGCGTCGTTAAGAGCAGTTGCCGGTCGTGCCTTGTGCGGTTGTTGGCCGACGCTTTGTCAGCCTTCCTTAAACGCTTTACATGATTCGAAGACGGATGAACAGGACAGACAAGAATCACCAAACTGTGTTTGAAGTCTCTGGGGAATTTCATGGCCACTCGCACCTTCATTGCAAAGAAATTTGGTAATTATTCTCTGCTGTACCGAAGTCGAAACAACTTCGCTCGCCCTCTTTTTTGCAATGCGGGAGTTCTCATGGCAACGAAAATTAACGAAAGAAGTGGCGTTCTGGTAGCTTGAGATACCGGTGTTACCAAACGCAAAGTAATAATACGCACAATTTTTCAAACTAATGTATTAGAAACAAATGTCCAGGTCAAATTTGAACGCCCGTAATATTTTTTTTAAATTTGCCCGCCATTTAATTATGTTATAAACCTTGGCCTGAGGTTCTGCAAAACTTGGACAGCACTGTTTTTACAAATAAACGTATTAAAATGAGAGAAAGCAGTTGTAGTCAATCTCCTGGTGACCTCGGGTTCCGGCTAACCTGGCCCTGATTCGGGTTGGTGGTATGCTCGACAAAGAGCGCTGTTTCCGTCTACGTGCCCGAAGTCAGTGGCTCTATATGAGGGATGTGCGACTACACTTGTTCGTTCACAAGACCGTCATCCCCCCCCTGCCCCAGCAGACACCTTACTAATCTCTCTTTTCGCAGAAGGACCCTTCGGAACTGAACGTTGTTTTGCATCTAATAATCCTACACCATTTTTGAACAGCTTTCTAAGCGAAGATAAAATGCGTTTTCGAAGTTAATAGCTGTTCATAACCTCAGCTTTTTTTTTTTTTTTTTTTTTTTTTACTTAGACCATAAATAAATAGCTTTTATTTTTCAGAGAGCTCTTCGTGTAAGTGCACTATTGGAAATTCATACATCTTGATTGAATGTACCTTTGATACAGTAAAATGTAAGATATATTTTTAAACGCTGTTTTTTAGTGAACTAGGCTTTTAGGTAAATAAGCAGATTGAATTACACAGCATTAAAATCTCGATGCAGTGTGCTAATCTATAGACCTTTTGTCTCGCAATACAATGAAAAATCAGAGCTCTTTATTGGGTGCATGCGAATTTCTGCAGAGTGTACCTTACCCGGAGCATGCATGTATTCATGCGTCTCAACGTATGTTCCAAAAGAAATAGAATGCAGCACTGTTTCCTTTTTTGTCTCGTCGGAGACGAGAGCACTTAAGGCTGATGACGACGTAATTCTTGTGACAAGACCTCTTTCAGGAACGTCGGAAACCCCAAATATGCTTTATATGGACTCAGCAAATTATCGGCCGCAACGTCATCAGAAAATCGTTGTGCATTAGCTACCTTCTCCCAGGGGTTAGTCAAGCCAGCCATTGAAGAAAGACTTAGCATTGCAGCCGAGGAGCTTGCTGCTTTCTTTTGAACATATATTTATTCAAAAATGTTATGCACCACTACCGGTACGGGAATTTCGATTTCAGATAAAGAATAAATAAACGGTGGGGCCAATTTTAGATGTAAAGTCATGCCTTCATGCTGAATTCGAGATCTGCCTAATGTATGCTGGGTAAAACGTAACGTTTTGTTTCAGGAAAAAAAGTCTTCGAAAGGCTTTCCTTCCCAATTATTTCTAACAGCAGAAGAGGGGAGGGGGATGGTAACCGGAGAAGGTGGAGGGAAGAGGTGATGCAATGCTGTATTTTTTTTTTCGAGAGAAACCTATTTTACGATTTACAAAATGAGTAAAAATATTTCTGATGCCATGCATCTTTCCCGACCGCAGTATATTTTATCAAACTACACTGTAAAAAAATTCTGAAATTTACGAGTTATTTTCAGTCATTTCTTTCGTGAATTAACGAAATATATCTCTGGTACAACCTTTTCCGTGAAACGACAGAAAGAAACATGAATTTCACGGATTTTTTGTACCACGGGAAAATTCTGAATTTTCAAACGCCTTTCCGAAGTTTCCTTCTTATATTGACGACAAATTACAGTTTTAGAAATTTGTTAAAGGAAAATTCTGAATTTTCAGAAACCTTTCCCGCAAGTCCTTTTCCTATATTAACGGAAAAACTCCGTTCTCACTTATTCCTTATCCGCATGACGATGAATTACCGGTAATAGGAGCGATTGGTGAGAATATACTGTAGGTTTGATTAGCTTTTAAAATTACAATCGTCTGTCTAATTTTGAAGTTCCGTATCGAGATCGGATATTATGAATATCATATCGCATTAATTTTGTTTATTGTGGCTCATGACATTTCTTACCCTCTCTCTTTTTTTGTGCACCAGCGATTTATTATATTGTGTTAGTGTAAGAAACCGGGTACTTAATTTATTGTACAGATGGTTATACGATGTCTCTATCAGTCTTTGGACTACTCAAGACAAAACCTATTGTAGCTATAAAGAGTAAATTTTATATTTAAGAGCCCCCCCCCCCTTTTTTTTTTGGTGAAATACTACTATAAAAAAGGACATTTCACCTTTTTAAAAAAAAAATAACAAAGTCATTGCCAGTTTAAAAGAATAAAGTTGCAACGCATTTTGTTGCTTCGAAAAATCACGATGAAAAATGCTTAATTTGTGAGAAATCCTCCTACAGAGAAAGAAATTATCACAAACCTATTCAGAAAGAAAATAAGCTCCAACAGAAAATACAAGTTTGTAAAATCATGCAATGCATTGATTATGATACGCTTTCCAACATACCAGAAATTATTACTCAAGTTATGAGGATAATGGCTGTGGAATAAATCTCGCTCCTGTGTCCTGACCTTTGACCCCATTTCGACGATATTCAACAGAACCGGTTCCGTACACCTCAAGAATAACATACTAAAGTTTTGTCGCAATAGAAGTAGTTTTGCGCAAGTTATGAGAATAATGGCTGTGGAATAAATCTTGCGTTTGTGCAATGACCTTTGACCCCATTTCGTTGATATTCAACAGAACGGGTTCACTATACCTCCGGACAACAACGTTTTGTCGCAATCGAAACATTTTTTGGTAAGTTATGATTCACAAGGGCAATGGAATGGGATCCCACTCCAGTGTCCTGACCTTTGACCCCATTTCGCCCATTTTCAATAGGGTTCGTCCCAGTGGCTCCCTACCACACACTAAAATTTAATCGAAATCGAACCATTTTTACGCAACTTATGACGCATAAGGGCAATGGAACAAATCCCGCTGTTATGTCCTGCTTGACCATTGGACCCCATTTTCAATAAGGTTCGTCCCCTGGTGGTCCCCTACCACGTACTAAAATTTCATCGAAATCGAACCATATTTACGCAAGTTATGACGCATAAGGGCAATTGAATGGATCCTGCTCTTATGGCGTGACCTTTGACCCCACTTCACCCATTTTCAATAGGGTTCGTCCCCTGGTGGTCCCCTACCACATACTAAAATTTCATCGAAATCGAACCATTTTTACGTGAGTTATCGTGCCGACAGACGAACGGACGGACAAAGCTGGAGCATATACGCTTCTTCAACCTACGGTTGGAAAGGGTAAAAATTAACCAAATCACCCGTATTAATGACAAAAAAAAAAAAAACCAAGAAAGATGACACCGAATATTCGCGTGTAATAAGCACGTCTTTTGAATCCGTTCTGACGCAAATTAAATTTATCAAAGCTATTCAAAGTCAATGGAACCGGTATGGAAAACAATAGTATCTGACGGGAAAGAAGTTTTTCAATCGGGTCTTTAATCCCTCAGATATTGGTGTAAACGGAATCTTGAGCTTACGAACTCATAGAAACAAAGTTATCGACAAAAATAAGATGTGATTTTACGTCCCTTGGTGGGAAAACCATGCATTATTTTAGGAAGAAAGTATTCACAAAAGGTTTATCCATATGAGCGGTATCAGTCCAAGAAAAAAAATTTTAGTCGAGTTTTCAGGTGCCCAGATTTTGCTACAAATACATCAGAAGTAGAAATTAAGACTTATGACCCCTGGTGGCCAAACCATTCTTTACCAAACATTAGAAATTACGTGAAAAATATTTTCCGTCAGGTCTTGTATGCGATACAGGAAGAATTTTTCAAATCGGAGTTTTAGGAGCAGAAAACGCAATTTACCATTGTGCGCCCTAGTGGAAAGTCTTATTTACTTAAAAATTTTGAATTTATAGGAAAAACATGCGACACGGAAAACACTATCCAACAAAGAAGGAATTTTTCAACTCTGACTCTTAGAAGTCGAGATATTGACAAAAATAAGATATACGTCTACGCCCCTGGCGTAGAAACCGTGGACTAATATAAGAAGAAAATGTTTCTAAAAGGTTTGTCGGCATGAGTAGTATCGGTCTACAAACGACGTTATTTTCAGTCGAGAATTTAGAAGCTCATATTTTGCTGCAAATACATCAGAAGCGGAAATTAAGGTTTGCGCCCCCTGGTGCCCAAACTATTTTTTTTACAAAAATTAGAAATTATGTGCAAGCGATTTCCCATCAGGAGCTGTATCCGGTGCAGATAGAATTTTTCAGAGCGGAGATTTAGAAGCAGAGATATAGGGGAAAACGCAATTTACCTTTACGCCCCATAGCGGAAAGTCTATGAATTACTTGAAAATTTTAAATTATATGAAAAACATGTCACATGGAAAACACTATCGAACAAAGAAGGAATTTTTCAAATCGGACTCCTAGAAGTCGAGATATTGACAAAAATAAGATATACATCTACGCCCCCCGGAGGAGAAACTGTGGGATATTTTAGGAAGAAAATATTCCGAAAAGGTTTATCGATGTGAGTGGCATCAGTCTACGAAAGAATTTTTTCAATCGATATTTTAGAAGCTCAGATTTTATGGCAAATACATCAGAAGCGAAAATTAACACTTACGCCCCCTGGTGGCCAAAGTATTCTTTACCAAAAATTCGAAATTATATGCAAAAGATTGCGCATTAGAAGATGTATCCGCTGAAAAAAAAATTTTTTAAATCGGAGTTTTAGAAGAGTTATCGGAAAAAATGCAACTTACTTTTACGCCCCCTAGCGGAAAATCTACGCGTAATTTGAAAATGAAACTATATCCAAAATACTCTTCGACATAAATGGAATCGAAAGATAAAAGATTTTTTTCAATCGGATGTTTAGAAGCAAATATGTGGAATAAAACGTATTTTTGAATTCGACATCATCTGAGTTTACGCCCTCTAGCGGTGAAATTGTTCATCGTAAAAAAAAAGCGAAATGAAGGTTCATCATTCGCATATTTCAAGCTTTTGAATGCAAAATGGATTTTTCAAATCGGACTAATAGTTGCAGAGATACCATGGGTACAGACGGACGGACTGACGGACGGACAAACCGATAACATAAGCACGATCTGTTTTTACAAAAGACGTGCTAATCATTGTCGCGTAGTTTGTTTTACAATGTATGTGATTCTAGTTCCCGAGTGTCTGCGGCTCAGTGGGTGTAAAAGCGTGCATTACTTGTTCGAGAGGCCCGGGTTCAATTCTGACTAGAGCGGAAGGATTACCTGGGGAAAATGCTAACAAATGCCGGGTCGTTGGTTTTGCGGAATTTCAGTTTAAAAACGGAAAAACCTGAACTAGATTTTTCTGAAATAAACGGAATTTTTGACTACGGAAAATCTGTGAAAATACAGGAGTTAAAATAAACGGGCACTTTTAAAAACTGAAATTTCTGTAAAACAGTTGCAGAGATACCGTGGGTACATACCTACCGGCAACTTTGCTGCAAGTCATTTACAGAAATTTTCCGTGAATTCACACCACTTATTTTTTACAGTGTATCGCCGAACATTATTTCATCACGTTTTACCTAAACGTAACAATATTTCATTGCGATCTGCGTAAATTAATAGAACCTCATGCTGAATGTGATAAAAGCCATTACAGAGATACATTTTGATGCTATGCAGCTTTCCGACAATAGTAACGTATGTGTCGTAGAAACTTTTGGCTTCCTCTCGAGCCCCCAAAGAGAGAGGGGGTACCTGTTATTGATGAGAGCTTTAAAATGGTGTATAACACGATGGGGTTTAATTTGTAGATATCCTAGACCAAAAGGTTACCTATCCCCCTCACTAACACATTTGCGATTGAGCTTTTTCTTGCTATCTTGAGGTAAGTTTTTAGCTTGCGCATGCGGTCTTTCGGATATCACATTTCTTGGGTGTCAGGGTGTCATTTCTTACGTTAGTCTAAATCTGAATAATAAAAATAAATATTGTTTTCGAAAAATAAAACAGTCTAAATACCTACTATTGCCGTCACCATGATTCAGTAAATATTTACTTTTATGACTCATATCTTCTTTCATTAGTTTTAGGACAATAACATTCATTAATCCACCTACCTAAGTACCGCTCAATGCCAGGAATTAGTAAACCTTATTGTTTTTTGTTATGATTTAATTCCACATAGTATGTACCTGGCTCGGTGTGGTCGTGAGCGATGATGTGAATAAATGCAATGTTTTGTACACTCATTGTCATAAAAATCCTCGCATCAAGGAGGCCTAGTCGGATTAAAATGAGATTTTAGTAGAGATGGTACATACAAAGGACAGAAGTAACTACAATATCACAGCAGCAGGAGGACGATTTCCCGCGTACATACGGTACACATTCTGGTCAGCGTTAGTACCGCGTAGGACCGATTCGTGCTCACATACATACGGTGATTTTTTTTTTTTTTTTTTTTTTTTTTGCATGGAGGTTTAACGACCACCGTGAGAAACTCAATGGGTTATAAACAGTCGCCCGTCCCTAATTTAGGGTCACTGGTTCCAGGGAAGAGAGAGAGCCAGTGCCGTAAGACAAACACAACATCCATGCCTGACCGGGATTCGAAACCGAACCCCTTACGGACGAATGATCAGAGGCCAACGCCTGAGACCACTGCGCCACCGGGGCGGCTACGGTGATATGGTTCGGCATAGAGTCAAAGAGACGCCGTATGTTATCCTGGGTCAGATTGGCCAACACTTCTTGCAACTGACGCTCTAAATCACGAACACTGGGACATGGAGAAACTTGGCGTCCCATCTGGTCCCACACGTGCTCGATGGGCGAGAGATCAGGCCATCTGGCAGATCACGGAAGCATCGAAGCATGACGTAGAGTGTCCTGGGGAACCAGAGCCACGTGCGGACGGGCGTTATCGTGTTGCTAAATGGCTCCGGGTCACCACACTAAGAAAGGCAGCACATGGGGCCGCAGGATCTCCTGTACGTAGCACTGGGCTGTCAACGTCCCTCGGATTGCTGCGAGGGAAGTATACGACTGTCATACGCGATGGCTGCCCAGACCATCACGCCTGCAGTTCGGGACGTCTGCCACTGTAGTGAGGTTGGGATTGTATAGCTCACCTGCGGTCCCCCACACTGACACGGTGGTTGTCCGTTCCCGTACAGAAGCGGGATTCGTCGCTGAACACTATACGTCGCCAGTCCGTAGCATTCCACGTTGCTCGCTACTGACACCACTGCAATCAACGCCGACGATGATCAGATATTAAGGTCAGAAAACTTAAGGGCCGTCGAAGCAGGCGTCTGGAAATGGTTCTAGCGGACACGGGAGTCCCTTGTACAGCCTCCACATGTCTCTGGATATTGGACAAGGACGTCGCTGCATCTGTGCGTGCCGCGCTCACGATCCTCTGCTGGTGGTGTGTCTATGTTGAGCAGAGCCAGTCCGCCGTGTTTGGATGCCTTTCCGTGTACATTGCTCCCAACACGATCGCACCGTACTGTCCGACCGGCCAAAATGGCTGCCGATTCGGCGCGTCGGCCACCCGCATCTTTCATCTCGACGATACGGCCTCGTTCAAACTACGTCAATTGCCCGTACGCATATCTACGGCGGCTTCTCGGCATGTCTATCACTCAGGGATCTCACCCAACTCTTACCGTGCACTTCGGCACGCATGCGTAGTCCCCTGCGCGGCGCCTTATAAGCCCCAAAGATTGCGATGGCAGCACCGTTCTTGAACGCGCGGGCATGCGGAATCGCACGAAATTTAATCATTTGCATGTCTGCCTTCCCTGTAGCAATTCGCCGAGTTTCGCATTAATCGCACGTTTTTTTTTTTTTTTTTTTTTGTGTGTTCGGACTTTTATGACAATGAGTATATGTAAATAAATGTATACTCTAAAATCACTCGTTTTATTGAACTCCCACAAAGATCTTAGCTTGCGAAAGATGCATAGCATAAATCAAAGGTAAAGAGTACCAGGGTACTCTTTTTTTCTTCATTTATTGAGAAAAGATCGACTATTGATTTGAAAACTTTGCATCACTGGCAAACCCTAGGTGTAGGCTCTTTATCTATTTAACCATTTAAGTGGCCGATGTACCTGAACCAACTCATGCCCAATAGGTTTTAGAAGTTCGACTTATATTCTGTTTAGGAACTATCTTAGTAATAGATCACAATATACTCAAATTGATCAATTTATTTCACCTATCGCATGTATAAAAATCAGGAGTTCCACAAGGATCCGTACTTGGTCCACTATTATTCAATATATATATTAATGATATCTTTAATATTGAATCTAACTCAAACCTTATTCTTTACGCCGATGATACAACACTCCTCTTTTCAGGACCAACTATTAAGAAAATAATATTTCTATCCACTATTCAACTATCGAAGTACACTGACTAGTTGTCTTCCAATGAATTAGTAATTAATTATCATAAATCTAAAGCCTTACTTTTTTCCAGACAAAAACCTAATCAAACTTTTAATTTTAACCTCTCCCTTCATAATAATCAGATTGAGTTGGTTGATAACCTTACCTATTTGGGTATTGTTTTTCACAATGATTTAAAATGGAATCTGCATATAGAAATTTTATCAAAAAAAATATCCAGAAATATAGGAATAGTTACTCATATACTAACAAGTCTATCTGTTAAAACATTAAATGCCGCCCCGGTGGCGCAGTGGTCTAAGCGATGGCCTCTGATCATTCGTCTGAAAGGGGTCCGGGTTCGAATCCCGGTGAGGTATAGATGTTGTGTTTGTCTTACGGCACTGGCTCTCTCCCTTCCCTGGAACCAGTGACCCTAAATTAGAGACGGGCGACTGCTTATAGCCCATTGAGTTGCTCACGGTGGTCGTTAAACCTCCAATCAAAAAAAAAAAAAAAAAAAAAAAAAAAAAAACCTTAAATTTATTATATTATACATTACTTCATCCACATTTCGATTACTGTTTACTATCCTGGGGTCAAACAACACCTACTAATATTAATCGGTTACAAATTCTCCAAAATAAATACATTCGATTAATTGATTTTAAACATAACTTAAATGGTGGCAACTTACCAGGGCAAAATACGTTCAGTTATTCTAGAGTCAACCGGAACAAATATAATATTCTAACAATTCAGCAACTGTTTCACTTCAACTTAGGTAAAATTATGTACAAACGAATTAAAATGAGCCTTGGACAGGAGCTCATAGAAATTAATACTGTTGCGTACCGTTATAATATTCGTAACCAAGCTTTGTTGAGACTTAAACTACTAAACAAAGCCTAGATCACAAACTACTAAACAAAGCCTAGATTATTCTGGTCCTGAGTTTTGGAACTCTTTGCCTGCAGAATTAATATCTATTAATAACTTCAATTTGTTTAAAAAGAAATTAAAACACAATCTACTTAATAACTGATATCCATTCATTAATGCAAGACGGGAGGTTGATTGATGTGGGGGTTATTCGACTGAGGGGAAGGCGAGAGCCTTACAAGGTGGGGATTCAGTTGCCAAGAGACGGGGGATCTATACAATGAGAATTGGGTTGAGGGGGGGGGGGGGGGACTCATGTTTTTCACTACTTTAACATTATTTTTCTCTTGATGTGCTGTCAATATCATAATATCATGCTTAGATATTTAATTTGATATTTGTTTTCTTTTCGGACTTTGTTGCTGTTATATGAATGCTCTTGTCTTGATTAAACCTAGGGAGATCAAGGCTGATCAGGTCTCTTCAAGGCCTTTTTCTTGATCTTCTCTGCTGTTATTTATATGCTTATGCTCAACTGTTCAGAATTATTCATTTTAATATGTAACAGCAAGAACAATAAATGAAATAAAATAAAAATTTGCGGCTCCCCAGACAGAAATTTTCATAAACCAACGGGTTTTACGAGAGCTACGTCAAAACAACTCCATCCCCTTCATCTCAGTAGTAACAGCTATAAACCTGTCGCAGGTGACAAGCGCTAATTTCTAGTCCTTATTAACAATTCCATGACTTCAGGCATAATTATAAGGGAGGAATAGTTACTCTGTCACGGACATCATGCCACCGCGTAGAAAAGAGTTAAACAACTCTCTCCTTTCTTATATTCGTTGCCACTGTTATAGAACTTTTAGCAGGTAATCAGTCAAAAATGATTAATTTTTTTTTAATTTTTTATTGAAGATTTAACGACCACTGTGGGCAACTCAATGGGCTATAAGCAGTCGTCCGTCCCTAATTTAGGACCACTGGTTCCAGGAAAGGGAGATTGCCAGTTCCGTAAGACAAACAACATTCATACCTTACCGGGATTCGAACCTGGACCCTTCTCGGACAAATCGTCATAAGCCACTGCGCCACAGGAGCGGAAAGTTTTAGTGTCAATCATCCCCTTAAATGACCGCTAACCAGTGTTGGCAGCTTAAATTACATGATACATATTTTACATAAATTACGCGCTATTTATACGTATTTTACATCGCGTAGAAAACTAATTTGTTACACAATTTTCTACACGGCGTAATAATTTATTTACATGAAAATAAATTAATAGCCATGTTAACTCAACTAGAAGTAAGTACTTATTTTTGTTTAGTTTATAACCACAGAAATTAATATAATTATAATGGTGAAATATCAAAAACACACAGGTAATGCGAATGATAGATTTAAAAAAAAAAAAAGATTAACGTTTCTTTTAATTTGGCAGCTGTTGTTTAATGTTCATGATTACCCACCTAAACTAATATTACTCTTAACTTCAGTGCCATTCATTTTATCCAAAGTAACCAGGAAAATAAAATATCTAACAGTTAAACGCACTTTTTTAACACTAAATATGGTATACAGTGACATTAGTTGTGTTCTGAGGAAAACAGAGAAAAAACGTTACGGCAAAAAAGTTTCACCCTTTTTTTTTTTTTTTTTTTTTTTTTTGATTGGAGGTTTAACGACCACCGTGAGCAAATCAATTGGCTATATAAGCAGTCGCCCGTCCCTAATTTAGGGTTACTGATTCCAGGGAAGGGAGAGAGCCAGTGCCGTAAGACAAACACGACATCCATGCCTGACCGGGATTCGAACCCCTTACGGACGAATGATCAGAGGCCAGCGCCTTAGACCACTGTGCCACCGGGGCGGCATTTCACCCTTTTCACTGTCGTCTTTTAAAATTTAAAGATTACTGACCTGTGAATTGTTCACACACTTTTTGATGATTCATAGCATTTATTAATAAATTCTTCACAAAATCCAGGCGTCATTGGGGCTTTTATTTGTGTTTTACTTTAAGTCATAATTTTAATAATTTTATCAAAACTAAAATAACATTTGGCGTCATATCGCTTATTGTCTATATACAATTTGTATAAAATTTGCCTAATAGTTTCATTCATTCGTATTTTTCTTAACACTTTAACAGTCATCACATTTTTTATCTTTCATTTTTAGAGTGCGCCAGTTTCTTAGAATTTTCAAAGGTTAATCGGTTTCTTGTTGCGTTGTGAATGTACGACCAGTTTGGACAACAATCTTTCAAGCTGTGCTGATGCTAGTATGTTGAATAGTCTAATAGCTAATTTCGCGAGCGCTTTGTGATGCCTTTTAGCAAAATGCCAAAATGTTGGTGGAGTTTGAACTTCTTTTTCAAATAGTTTACCAAATATTCCCACACGATCTGTATATTGTTGGTAGCCTATGATTCAGATTGCATCCAAATTCTGCAGTATAAAATTTACTATCACCTCAAGACGTTCTTCATTAAGTTTATTTCCCTGATATTTAGGAGGAAACAAGTTTGACAATGAGGCTGGGTTTTTTTGTTTTTTTTTAAATTTAGTACAAATTTTACATTTATGACATAAATTACGTATTTTTTGCGCGTATTTTACGCATCACGTAGAAAACAATTGTTTACGCGTAACTTTCTAACAATGCAGCTAACAAAGCTGGGGGGGGCAACGCTTCTGATGCGTGGGTTTACCCTTTTCAACCGCGTTTGGACCACTTCTTTGACAGCGAATATATTCATTCTAGCTGATTTCAGCCCATTTTGCTACCACCGAGTAAATTTGCCCCAGCCAGTTAAAAGGGTTAAACATTTTTAAAGAATATTTTATTGTTTACCGTTCTTAATCTACAAGGTATTTTTTTTACTATGCATGAGTACAAAGAAGAAAAAACTTTCATCTTATACAGTTTATGCTTCTAAAAATGCAGTAAATTTACGTGATTGTTTATACGTCTCTGCTAGATGGGGTTCGTAGTCTACTGCATTGAACATATACATAGTCGTATCTGTGACGCCCAGCCGCGTCACAGAGTTCACACGACAAGGTCGACCACACAGAGATATAAGCGGCCGGACAGGACAGATTGAGACACAGTGCGCTACGTGAGCACAATGGGCAGAGGTAGTGATTTGACGGACGTTCAAAAAGGAATGATCATCGGCCACCGCGCCAAAGGTGGGAGCGTCTCACAAATAACAGACTTCGTGGGCTGTTCGCGAGGTGGTGTAGTAAGGGTGTACCAAGAATGAACCGCTGGCACAACGAGTACCTCCCGACATCATAACTGTGGAGCCCCAAAGGCCATCCACTCCACAGGAGAACGTCGCCTCCGTCGACTGGTAAAGGGCAATCGACGATCAACAGTGCACCAATTAATCGCACAAATGAACGCTGGGGCACACAGGTGCGTGCCCCAGATAACAGTAGAGCGAACCCTGTTACGCATTGATCCCTGTAGTCGACGCTGCGTAAAGGCGCCCGAGTTGACCCAGGTCCATCGGCAACGACGCCTGCAGTTCGCATGGGACTTGCGTTGTTGGACAGTGGAAGATTGGAAAAATGTTGCTTTCCCCGACGAATCGAGGTTTTTACTCCACAGAAGTTATGGGTGGTAGCGGATACACGAGAACCAACTTTCGGACACGCTTGTCGGTCAAGTACAGGCCGGCGATTGCAGTGTGCATATATCTGGGGGATGTTTGCTGGTTAGGTTCCTGAACGCCAATGGTTACCTGTCCATCCTCTCTGGCCACATGCATCCCTTCATGTTGGACGTTTGCTCTGGTGGTGATGGTGTTTACCAAAAGTACAATGCACCGTGCTACATTGCTAAGGAGTGAGTGACTGGTTTCAGGAACACGACATCGATGTCTCCGTTCTCCCTTGGCCGGCGAAATCACCCGACCTCAAACCTATAGAGCACTTGTGGGACTATTTGGATCGAGAGGTTGGATGTGGCGACCCAGAACCACATCATCTCCGAGACCTTCGTGCTCTGCTGCAGTCCTAATAGACACGTGTGACTCGGGCAACCTTCCAGGGCCTCATTGCTTCCATGCCACGCCGTCGTCATCCGGGCCAAGAGTGGTTATTCCCATTATTAGGTAGGTGCCCATATTATTCTGATACGACTTTGTATTTTGCTTCAGTAATTGCGTGAATGAGGATTTCAACTGCTAGGGTAAAAGAATCAGCACTTACTGTTTAATGAACTCTTAGCTTGCTTTGTTTCTCTCACAGGGAAGATAAAATCGACATCAACATAATCCACTGCCAGAATATAATCTCGTTAAGCTTCAAAACAGATATCAATCTTAAAACAATCACACTAGTCACATCGATAACATTGTATCTCAGCAGGTTGTATATCAACGTAATATCTTGATATCTGTACAACGCACACTACATTCAATGTGGTCGTTTTATGTTGCCCTAACTGAGTGTCAGTGTTGTTAAAACGTAAAAGCTGCTCGGAAAAGTAATGTGTATTTCAGTGAGAAACGTTTAACAGAAAAGTAACTAAATTTACACCAGAGAACAGAAATTCTAAAGGAAGGTTTATTTAGAGGTGCACGTTACGAATTCTAACGTACAGGGGTTTATCAAAATAACGAAAACACCAACTGAGGCCGCCCCGGTGGTTCAATGGTCTAAGCAATGGCTTATGGCCATTCGTCTAAGATGGATCCTCATTCGAATCCCGGTGAGGCATGGATGTTGTGTTTTTTTACGGCACTGGCTATCTCCCTTACCTGGAGTCAGTGACCCTAAATTAGGGGCGGGCGACTGCTTTTAGTCCTTTGAGTTGCTCACGGTGTTCGTTAAACCCAAATAAAAGAGATACACACACTCAGCCTAGAGTACACGCAGTGCGCCGCATGCAAATCCCAGTGACAACGCCATCCGCGACGTGAGGTATACCCGTATAAAGGGGTGCTGTACGATGTCGGCTGTCTCGTAGCAGTGCAACAGTCGCAAGTGAAATAGCTGTTGTGGAGTAATTGTAGACAATGGCAGATCTCAGTGACCACAGAAAAGGTATGAACATTGCTGCGCGTCTTGCACGAGCTCCAGTAAGTAGAATGACAGAAGTAGTAGGTGTAACACGAGGAACTGTATCGAAGATTACTACTACTCATCAAGAAGAACATGGCGTTGCCTCCAAACGTGCACATTGTAGACACCATACGAAGATATTAGCTAGGGATAAGCGAGCGTTGGCATGGATTGTATAACGGAAGCACAAGACCACGGCAAACAAAGAGGAACAGAGATGACCACCAGTCGGAATGATCCAGTTTCCGATATAACAGTTCATCGAGAACGCCATCGCGCCGTTATTTATGGCCGTGCTGCAATCCACAGACCTCTGATCACCAACATCAATGCAACAAAGCGTGCAAGATGGTGCAAAGCACATAAAACGCTTTGATGCTAAAGACTGACGAATCTTGCTTCACATTGTTTTCGATCACTGGTAGAGTGTACGTCTGGCGAAAACCTGCAGAAGCGTACCACCCCGACAGCGTGTTTTCGACTGTTAATCATAGTGGTGAATCTCTGATGCTTTGTTATGCCATGTCATTGCATTCCTTATAGCCCCTGGTTATTTTGCAAGGTTGTGTCACATCTGCAGCGTACGAATCCATTATTGCAAATCACCTACACCCAATGTTGAAGGTATTGTTCCCTAATGACCGTCCCTGGTATCAAGCAGATAATGGGCTCGTGCATCGTGCGAAACGTGTCAAGTTGTGCTTTGCAGAATATCAGGATGAAGTAGAGCAACTATCCTGCCACCTCAATCTCTACAGACACACACAACAAGGTTATTGATATCTGCGAGAATACATAAATATTAGTCTTATTAGTTGTACGGTGTCCTTTTCATACAACGTTCGATAGTATCTTTGAACATCAATGAGAGATTTTATCTCTGCTAACCACAATATACACTGAGCTTACTTCTGGACGTCATGAGGGAAACACATTCCGCGCATGGGCATGCGTAGCCAAAGACCCAGCCGGGTCTCCATGCTCACTGCAAGTCATCGCCAACAACGCATGAAATGGGCCCAAGATCATAGAGATTGGACCGTGGATGATTGGAAGAAAGTGGCCTAATCTGACGAATGAAGATTCCTGGTACATCACGTAGACGCCCGAGCGCGGGTACGCCGATTACCAACTGAGGCTATGACACCTGGATGCACAGTTGAATGGAAACGAGCCGGCGGCGTCAGCGGCGTTATGTTGTGGGCGATGTTTTCTTGGGACACTTTAGGCCCCATTATCCCAACAGCACAATCCCTGACATCTTTGCGGACCAAGTTCACCCATTCATCGCAACTTTATTCCCTGCTGGTGATGACCATTACAACCAGGATAATGCGCCATGCCACACTGTCAGAATCGTCAAGGGGTGGTTCGAGAACATGCTGGTGACTTTCTGTTAATGCCCTGGCTTCCAAATTCACCTGACATGAACCCAAACGGACATACTTCGACTTGGAAAAGCCTGTTCGCGCTAAATCACCACCACCCCGAAATGTACGGGAACTGGAGGACCTGCTGTTGACACTATGGTACCAGATACCCCAGGATACCCATCGCTACCTCATGGAATCGATGCCTCGCCGAGTGGCAGCTGTTTTGCGGGCTAAAGGGGAAGGGGGTCCTACAGTTTATTAGGTAGGTGGTCATAATGTAATGGCTCACCGGTGTACATGCTGCTTTGTTTATGGTTTATTGAGTTTTGAAATAGTGCAAGTGTTTTTGGGGTACCCTGTACGTATATTGAACGTAGATGTCAGTGAGGCTCGAACGTGTTTCACAATCTTTATTGATTAGCATCATACGGTGAGTGTCGTTCAGCGCCGATAGGGTTTATTCACCTGCAGTCTCATTAATGAAAGTATTAACAATCTTCGCTGACGAGGAAAGGAATTCTTTGCAAATACTTGCGATCGAAAAGATCTTCCTCTCAAAGCAATAGCACACCAAGAGATTAATTTAATGGAGTCGAAGTTCAAAACCATTTTTCCCCCTCTTACCTGTAATAATAATCTATCGCTTTGTAAAACTACTTCATTTCAAAATTACCCAAAGTGGAAGAAATCGAATTAGACTCAGAAACGCTGGTCACATGATCAATGATCGAGGTAATGTGGAATCTCTCCATTCATCTGGCCGACAAATAAAAGAAAATCAGCAGAGTGAAGAAACCTTTCCCCGAATTTAATTTTAAGGAATATTCAGTAGCTGAGGGATTTTTATTAGTTTCTTCGCAGAAGAAAGACGAAATGGTTTCTGTATTTCCACTGGTTCAGCTTACACATTTGAATCCGCTCAATGGCATTAGCATTGAACTTGAGTTGGAGCTGCTCTCTTAACTACCATTTCAAATCTTTTGGGAATAGGAATTTTTTCGTTACATACAAAATTGGCTTAGAAAATGCGTTGTTAATTATATTGTAGGATTATTTCGACGTTATTCACGTATACATACCGACATTTTTGAGTTAACTGCCGCTGCTTTTAAAAGTACAGTTTGCCAGCCAGCCGTGCGACTCCCAAGCAGATGACACGTTTATCCCGATTTTTTTTTCTTTAAACTACTCAGCAAACAGCAATTGTATATATGTGTGCGATACCACTCTCACACTGTTAAAAAACGGGGAACATGTAATACTACATCCCCTATCTTTTTTGCACTACAAGTGGATCTTCTGCTCGTTCTTAATGTCCCTGCAAGGTTAATAAAATCGACCAGAAGATCCACCACTGCAATATTTTCCCAGTGGCACTTTTACACTTCTGCGAAACTGAAGAACTTTAGAACTGGACTAAATCTATCAAAAATACTGAAATTCCGCGTTGTATGTCACTAAATTTTATATTAATGAAAAAAAAACCAGATTATCAGACCTTGAACGTATTAACACTTTTTCATTAATTCATATAGTAATGCGCCTTAATTATAGCCTACAAAAGTATTTATTTTAAAACACTGAATTGCCGAAAGTCATGGGATATCACTATGCAGATTTTTAACTGGCGCTGCCGTCGTATAAAGGCTTCGACGCACGCCGCGATTTTTATTACTTGCGAGGTGTAATCTCGTGAATCAGGTTAAACAACCGCCAGTAGGATTATGGCAAGCCGACGTGAATTATCGGAGTTTGAACGAGACATGATAGTGGGAGCCAGACGGATGGGACATTCAATTTCCGAAGTTGTGCGAACATTCAGTATTTATCGATCCACGGTGTCACGCGTGTACCAAAAATACCTCATACCACCGTATGGGGTATTCTCGGTACACACGTGGACAGCGCAGTGGCCGAGCACGGGTGCTGAATGACCGTTACCAACGGCATCTGGCCAGGATTGTCCATGCTAACAGACAAGCGGAACTGGCCCAAATGTCATCTACATTCAATGCAGGAGGTACCAGAGACGTATCAATCAGGTCAGTGCAGCGTAATTTAGCGTCCATGAGCTATAGGAGCAGAAGACCCAGCAGAGTCCCTTTGTTAACACCACGACATCGGACACAAAGCCTCACCTGGGCTCGTGAACTCTGTAATTGGACCCTGGAAGACGGGCAACATGTGGAGCTGTCTGATGAACCACGCTCTACCAGTTGTTACGAGCTTATGGTAGGGTTCGGGTGTGGCGCAGACTCCACGAGGCCATGGACCCAGCTGTCAACAAGGCACTGTGCAAGCTGGTGGTGGTTTCATATATGTGTGGGGTGTCTTCATGAACTCAACAACGATGGCATTTTCCAGGCGGACAATGCACCATGTCATCAGGCCCATGTTGTCCAAAATTGGTTGTAGGAGCATTCTGGACAGTTTCGACGGATGGTGTGGCCACCACGTTCGCCCGAGATGAATCCAATACAGCACTTATGGGAAGCGATGGAAAGGTCCATTCGCACCCAAGATTCTGCACCTACAAATACCAAGGAACTGTGGGCAGCTATTCAGAATGCGTGGGTCAACATCTCTCCAGAAGTCTTCCGGCTACTAGTGGAATCTATGCCACGTCCAGTTGCTGCATTGCACCAGGCTGGAGGAGGTCGTACTCGATACCAAGAACGTATCCTATGACTTTTAACACAGTATTCACAGTTAACGATAGCAGCTCGCAGCAATTTGGACCCTCTACCTAGAGAGTCTGCTCCTGAGTGCCTGAACTTGGTGGCGACATATGTCTTCCCTTGGTACGCCATGTTTTTTGTGCCTTCGCGTTCTCTCTTGCCTGGTGTTTTCCTCAGGAGTAGCAGGCTAAATTTAGCTCTCTGCTTTTTTATGGGTGCTTTTTTTCTTACTTTCCTCTTAGCTATTACACCATTCTTTTCGTCGTCGAATTGACAAGCAGAATTTTCTCTCTTGGACCCGTATTTTTAGTTAATGCATTGATACATACTGTATAATGCCTAAAACGCCAAAGAACAACGTTTCTTTGGAGTTGGGGGAAGTTTCTCTCATACATTATCAGCAGTGATTTAAAAGCTAAATAGCAATGCCAGAAACCTGTAGCAGTTATCCCACGTTTCTATCATGTTTTAATCTGCAGCACTTCTGACACTTAGAGTTGTTCCATATAACAGGGTTGCAACTGCTATCAGATTGTTGGTTTTACGCAATCAGGAAAGTACTTGAAATTAAAAGCGCACTTGATTCTTATTTCTCCCTTCAGTCATGTTTCTTCAATCATTCAATTATTTACACTTTCAGGAATATTCTTCCATAGGAAGTGGATATTTAATATTTCTCACTATATTTTCGTTCCAGGACGGCCTTTAGACCAGAGCAAGCGGGGCCCTGTTCCGGGCCTCGTGCCCAGGTGGTCCCGCTCTTTGAGGGATCTCGCTCCTTATAAGCTCCAAATATTAAGATAAAAATGAAATATGCAGACAAAACAAAATACGAATTACCTGCACAACCAAGCGAATGTTACCTTATGTGTATGGGATATATTGTTTGGGATAGGAAAAAGACTGAATACACCCAAACTAAAAACGCCAATTACCCTAGATTAGATGGTATAGTCTCTGATTCCGATTGTCCCGGATCCCCGTATATGTTTTTTGTACTGATTCATTGTCAGAGTTTCGCATTGCTTTAAGAATTTTATTGACAATTCCGGTTACTGTTACCACAGCAGAGCAAAGTTCCTTAAACTGAAATGTGCAAAAAAAGCTGTTTTAGAACTACAACGAGTCAAGAAAGATTTAATTTGGCATTATTATCAAGAAGACATGCTTTAAGTAAAAATCTGGATTGCAGCAGCATAATGAATGATCTTGCTGAAATGAAGACAAATATTAATTTTGTAGAATAAACTTTATAATTTATAAATTTTACATACCATTTTATATCTTACGTGGGCTCGTCTATGAATAGAGCATCCAAACATACAATTTCGTGCATAAAAAGGAAAGAGTCTGTTTTGCGATCCGACTTTTAGCCTTACCTCCAGTATATCTCATATTTTGCGTTCTTCCCTGTGTGATATATAGCAATTAGGCTTGCTTGCCAATCAAATCGACAAGTTTTTCTTGATGGGGAAAAGCCCTCCTTTTTAGAACGTCATTTGTAAAAAAAATCGTACTTATGTTATTACTTTATCCGTCTGCGTACACTATGTCTCTGCAACTATTAGTCCGATTCGAAAAATTCTTTTTGCATTGGGAAGCTTGAAATGCGAGACTCATTATCCCCGTATTACATTTTTTCCGATGAACAACTTTGCCGCTAGAAGGCGTAAATGCAGATCCTATCGAATTTAAAATATATTTCATTCCATATATTTGCTTCTAAAAATCTGATTGAAATTCTTTCCCCCTCTCGAAGCCATTTACACTGACGGAAAAAAACCCAAAACCAAGAAGGGGTTGTGTTAGATAAACGACAGTTGGTAGGCGGTGAGAGTACATCTATAAGATGACGTCTATGCAAATTTCGCGCTCGGCGCATACGTGTGGCGCTAGTAGCGCCCCTCGGAACATGCAAAGCAGGTTTGCTGTAAATACTCGCTGTAAAGTTCGTGAGCGTTAGTTCTCGTTGAGATTCGACGTAGGGTGTTGATGTTAGTCAAGAATGCCTTTAAGAAGACGAAGAAGCCATTATCAACAGCTCACGGAGTTTGAACGAGGTCGTGTAATAGGGCTACGAGAAGGTGGATTTTCTTTCCGCAATATTGCAGAACGACTTGGCAGGAATGTAGCCACTGTGCATGATTGTTGGCAGCGGTGGTCAAGGGAAGGTACTACCTCAAGAAGACAGGGTTCCTACCGGCCACGTGGCACTACTGAGAGGGAAAACCGCCGTGTACAGCGTATGGCCGTGGCGCATCGTACCGCGTCTGCGGCAGCAATTCCAGCTGCAGTTGCCACCGCAGTGACACAACGAAGTGTTACAAATCGGTTACTTGAAGGACAGCTCCGAGCCAGACGCCCTGTAGCGTGCAATCCACTTACTCCAAACCACTGCCATTTGTGACGTCAGTGGTGTCAAGCTAGAGCTCATTGGAGGACGGAGTGGAGATCTGTTGTGTTTTCTGATGAAAGCCGGTTCAGCTTGGGTGCCAGTGATGGCCGTGTGTTGGTTAGAAGGAGGCCAGGTTAGCGCCTGCAACCAACCTGTCTGCGGCCGAGACACACTGGACCTACACCTGGAGTTATGGTCTGGGGAGCAATTTCCTATGACAGCAGGAGCACTCTCGTGGTTATCCCACGCACCCTGACGGCACAGTTGTACGTCGGTGTGGTGATTCAACCTGTTGTGCTGCCATTCATGAACAGCATTCCAGGGGGTGTTTTCCAACAGGATAACGCTCGCCCGCATACCGCTGTTGTAACCCAACATGCTCTACAGAGTGTCGACATGTTGCCGTGGCCTGCTAGATCACCAGATCTTTCACCAATCGAGCACGTATGGGACATCATTGGACGACAACTCGAGCGTCACCCCCAACCAGCATTAACCGTCCCTGTATTGACCGACCAAGTGCAACAGGCATGGAACTCCATCCCACAAACTGACATCCAGCACCTGTACGACACAATGCATGAACGTTTGCGTGCTTGTATTGAACATTCCGGCGGTTACACAGGTTATTAATGTACCAGCATTTCACATTTAAAATGGCTCTTCTCGCGCTTACAATAAGCTGTGATCTTGAAACCTTAATCGATTAAATATGTTACCTATACAAATGTATTGCCGCCATTTCATTCCTCTACAACTATTTTTTTCGTGGTGTTGGGATTTTTTTCCCGTTAGTGTATATTGAAGACTATTTGCGGTACACTTTCTTTTTCAAGTAATACATAGATTTTACGCTTGGGGCGTACGGATAAATTGTGTTTTCCCAGATATCTCTGCTTTCAAAAGTCCTATTTAAAAAGTTCTTCCCACACTAGATGCAGCTCCTGATGGGAAAGTTTTGTATGCAAATTCTAATTTTATTTTTGATTGGAGGCTTAACGACCACCGTGAGCAACTGAATGGGCTGTAAGCAGTCGCCCATCCCTAATTTAGGGTCACTGGTTCCAGGGAAGGGAGAGAGCCAGTGCCGTAAGACAAACACAACATCCATGCCTCACCGGAATTCGAACCCGCTCCCCTTTCGGACGAATAATCAGAAGACATCGCTTAGACCACTGCTCCACCGGGGCGGCTTCTATTTTTTTTTTTTTTTGATTGGAATTTTAACGACCACCGTGAGCAACTCAATGGGCTATAAGCAGTCGCCCGTCCCTAATTTAGGGTCACTGGTTCCAGGGAAGGGAGAGAGCCAGTGCCGTAAGACAAACACAACACCCATTCCTCACCGGGATTCGAACCCGGACCCCGTTCGGACGAATGATCAGAGGCCATCGCTTAGACCACTGCGTAACCGGGGCCGGGGGCTTCTAATTTTCGGTAAAGAATGGTTTGGCCACCAGGGAGCGTAAGCGTCTATTTCTACTTCTGATGTATTTGCAACAAAATCTGAACTCCTGAAAACTCGATTGAAAAAATTCTTTCGTGGAACGATACCGCTCATCTCAGAAAATCTTTTGAGAATACCTCCTGCTTAAAATAGCGCCAACTTTTTCCACCAGGGTTGTAGATGTTTATCTTACTTTTGTCGATCTCTCTTCTTCTGAGGGTCCTATTTGAAAAATTCTTTTTGTTGAAGAGAGTTTCCGGTGCGAAGTGTTTCCCATATACCCTCATTGTCATAAAAATCCGTGAGCCAAGAAGCAGGCGTTGGATTGAAATGAGATTTTACTCATGAAATGGTACATACCAAGCATAGAAGTGATTACAATATCCCAACAGCAGGACGATATCCCGCGGACATATGGTACACATTCCAGTCAGCGTTAGTATCGCGTCGTACCACCTCGTGTTCGGATGCATGCGTTGATACGGTCCGGCATGGAGTCAAAGAGACGCCGTATGTTATCCTGGGACAGATTGGCCCACACTTCTTGCAACTGACGCTCTAAATCACGAACACTGGGACATGGAGAAAGCTGCCGTCCCATTTGGTCCCACACGTGCTCGATGGGCGAGAGATTATGCGATCTGGCAGGCCACGGAAGCGTCGAAGCATGACGTAGACAGTCCTCGGAAACTAGAGCCGTGTGCGGACGGGCGGTATCTTGTAAAATGGCTTCGGGCCGCCACACTAGGAAAGGCAGCACATGTGGCCGTAGGATCTCCTGTACGTAGCGATGGACTGACGGGCTGTCAGAGTCTCTGGGATTACTGCAAGGGAAGTACGGCTGTCATACGCGATGCCTCCCCAGACCATAACGCTTGAAGTTCGGGACGTGTGCCGCTGTACAGTAAAGTTGGGATTGCAGCGCGCACCTGCGGTCTTCCACACTCTGCCGCGGTGGTCGTCTGTTCACATACAGAAGCGGGATTCGTCGCTGAACACTATACGTCGCCAGTCCGTAGCATTTCACGTTGCTCTCTGCTGACACCACTGCAATAGACGCCGACAATGGTCAGGTGTTAATGGCAGAAAACGTAAGGGCCGTCGAGAGTGCAGATTCGCCTCTGCCAGGCGTCTGGAATGGGTTCTGGCGGACACAGGAGTCTCTTGTACAGGCGGAACATGTCTCTGGATATTGGACAAGGACGTCGTCGCATCTGTGCGTGCCGCTCTCACGATCCTCTCTGCTGGTGGTGTGTCTGGGTTGCGCATAGCCAGTCCGCCGTGTTTGGGTGCCATCCCGTGTACATTGATCCCAACACGATCGCACCGTACTGTCAGAGTGGCCCAAATGGTGGCCAATTCGGCGTGTCGGCCCCCGCATCTCTCATCCCGACGATACGGCCTCGTTCAAACTAAGTCAGTCGCCCGTACGCACATCTACGGCGGCTCCTCGGCATGCCTATCACTCAGGGATCTCACCTGACTCTTACCGTGGACTTCGGCACACCTGTAGAGTTATCAAATGATCACATGTAGAAGATTTTAGGAAGGGAGTGTCTGACCCCAGGTCTTAATCAACCCTTAGAAATAGGAAACTAGGAGATTTGGGCTAGAGCGCCCGATATGAAAGTGACCCGGAAGCGAAGTAGAAAAGGGGGAGAAAGACGCCCTTATTTATTACCGGGGGTGGTACCCGGGGTCCGACGGCTTAACGTGCCCATCCGACACACGGCGGATATTTAGTGGATCGAGCGTTCGTACCTGCTGGGATCAAACCTGAGGCCCTTTCCGCGGCAGTCACGAACGTTGCCCACTAGGTCGCCTGCGCCGCGCCTTATATACCCCAAGGATTGCGTTTGCAGCGACGGTCTAGGACGCGACGGATCGTACGAAATTTTAATCATTTGCATGTCTGCCCTTCCCGTAGCTGTTCGCCGAATTTCGCGTTAATCGCACTGTTTTTTCTTGGTGCGTAGATTTTTATGACTATGACTAATTTCAAACTTTTCTTAACGCACAAATGTGCCACTGGAGGGCGTAAGTTCACCTTTCCATTTAAAGCAATATCTGTGGGACTAAAAATCAGATAGTAGCATCTGACAAAAAAAAAATTCTTACTGTGAAAATGCGTTTATTTTCTTCACAAAATAATACACAGTTTCGCTTCTAGTGGGCGCAAATGTTTAATCTGTTTTTCTCGATGTCTCTGCTTCTAAATCTGATATTTAAAAAAATGTTTTTAACCCCCATTTACCTTGTAGAGCACTTACTGTTTCTGTTTGAGGAATTTCGCAGCTCATAGTTCTGTCGCTAGTTAGTGTTTGTGTACTTCTGTTTGCAGCTGTATCTCCGCTTTTCAAGACCCTATCGAAAAATATAATGGTTTTTGTTTTAATGAATGATATTCGCTACAATAAAGATGAGAAGCATCATCCTCTTTAAATAATGCAAAATTTTCCTGGTAGGGGCGTAAATGTTAAAACCATTTAGATGTATTTGAAAATTTTATCTCTTAGCACAGCTTTTGCGCCATGAATACTTTTCGCCTGTTTTAAACTTTTTCATTATGCAAAATTCTTCCGCTAAAAGGCGTAGAGTTATATCATGCTTCCTTCTATATTTCTTCTTTTAACTGTTCGATTTGAAAATCTCTCTTCTCTAATACTTCCTTCTGCTATGAGAAACTTTGTGCGCCATTTGTTAATTTTCGTAACGTACGTTTTAGCCGCTGGTGAAAGTAAGTAGCTTTTTCTATTTCTGGATTTTTCATCGATTGTAGAAATCCTGTTGATTTATTTTATTTCACTAGCCGGTTTCCATTGCTTCTGAATAACTTTGACAAATTTTGTTAACGTCGGAAATTATTCAAAAGACATTCTCATTAAAACCAAAAATTCGGTGCCAACTTTCTTGTTGTTCTTTGTTCCATTGTCGTGCACTATTGAAGATGCCCGTGGTTATGGCAATTATACAAACCCCAAGATAGAACATGGTCAACATTGAAGGAGATGACATTCTAGGAATACAGTGATTACCGCCTACAGAGTTCAAGAGAATACAGATTGGCCAATAAACAAATATCTAAGTACCTCTTTTCTAACCATTATTCTAAATCTTCAACGATAGATCAGTATACCTCACACGGGCCCATGAATTTCGTAATGCATTTTTAAATCAAAATGTTTATAAAAACTGGTGCCCCGCAAAAAATATTTGCCTGGGGGCACCACACATCCTTGGGGCGTCCTTGTTTCGTTTAAATAGTTTTTGATGGCACAAATAATTTCTTTCAACTAAAAATAACACAGGTGATTCATGCCACAGAAACATGCCACATTTCGAGAAAAACAGTGTTGGTGTAGTACTTATCATTTACAGGATTTTTTTTTTTATTTATTTTGTGGTACTGTGTCCACGACTACCACTTCTTGGGAATCGTAAAACAAATTGTGAATATCCTCTTCCTTGACCGAAAGTCTTGTTGGAGGATTTGGATACCCAGTTAGTCTTCCACAACCCAAACATAGTTGTTGATCTTTCCGGGAGTTGTATAATAGTAACAAAACCACGTCTTTTCACCTGTGACGCTCTCTGTTAACCGACAGTTAGGTTCAATCATTTCCAACATTTCCTTCAACAAGTAGACTCTAGCCTTTTATTTTTCCTATTCTGTCAGTTTTTGGGATATCCTTTTTGAACTTTATATATTGATGAATATTTTTTTCTACATCGATACACCGACATTTAATCTTATTACCTGAAGGGTGATATGTCTGTCTTCCGTAATGAGTTCACGAATAGCAGCAATAGTTAAAGCAATAGTTTTCTTAAACGTCCTATGCTTTAAAAAAATATTGTGATGAACAAATGCGAGGCTTTTCACTGCAAAGTGCTTTAAAGAAAGGTGAAGCAATATTATTAGAAAAGCAATAGCTATAATGAATATTAAAAACCGATCCTTATTCGCTGAGATTGAAGTCAAGTTGATATTTTTTTAAACGTATCTACAAGCAAAAATTCATGACATTTTATTAAGAATAAAACTGTTTTATAACTCAGTTGAAAAATGTTACATTATACCTTAATATACAGTATTTCTTGGAGTATTATGATCTCAAGAGACATTATGTAACTCGTTTTTCGCTCATTTGTTTTTTTTTTTCCGTGTTAGAGTAAGACAGTTTTAATAAAAGCATTAGGATTTTGGTTTGTCATTTAAAAAGCTTCTCTTAATTTAAGCATCATCTCTGTTTGAAATGTTTGACTAAAACGCGAGAACTCCGTTTTTCATTGGAGAAAAGAAACATTTTATTTGAGAAAAGAGACCTTTCTTACCATGATTTTTTGCTATTGCTTTTAGAGGCGTATTGATTAAACTTCATCACATAGAGCGCACTGACGCACACCGGATGTATGTTCAAGACGTGATAGCAACAATATCCTTCTCCTTAAACTCGCTAGCCACAGGCTGGCTACTTGCTCTCAGCCACATTTAATTAATGCAGAAGAATAACATTCCAATTCTCATTTCCCTTGGTCACAGCCTTCTGGGAACGTAGGGTATTTTATCCACTGGTGAAAAAGCTCATTTGGCAAGCTTTTTATCTCGGTAAGTGATTAACTTTACATTTACATACTGATCAAATGTCAGATTTTCAGTTTCATGGACGCATTTTAAAGAATCTAGCAAGGTAGCGTATCAGAACACAGCATTCTGGCAAACATAGGATACTTTCACTAGTAGTGGAAAAAGTAATTTGCTCCATTTTATCCCCCTCTGTAAGTGATTAACTTTTCATTAAAATACTGATCAAATATTAGACTTTATTGTTAGGATAGACTGCCCCTTTCGAACAGCACATCTTTACCCCTGTATTGTAATACGACTGTTTAATTTGTTTTTGAAATTACTACGTAGCTTCATGCTATTTCTTTCATCAGTTGAGCCATATTTCGTGCTATCTCATATCACAACGTCTAAGTCGAAGCCGTCTCTGCACGATCACAATTATTGCACAGAATAAGTAAAATAATTAAAACCATGCCATGTTTAAAATTTAATTTAAAATATCACAAGTTAAAAACATATACATTAGATCTTTCGGAACCCGCTACGGGTTCATCTTCAGATGTGTACATTATAAATGGAACAGCAAGAACAAAATAAAATATGTAGTGAACAGAGTTAAAAAGGCAGATTGTGACGTTGTGTCACGGTCACGAAGCATGCGCAGTCTGGTTTAAAGTTAAAGTCTGTTATGTTCCCAATGGAACCAGCTAAATTTGTGAATGAATTAGTCTGAGTCCTCATTTTATTCCCCGACATCAGCATTTTCCATGTTAATGGGACGTAACATGGTTCCTGTGCCAACGGAGCCTGGCTCCCGTTGAATTAGGAAAAATGTTAAAACAATCACGGATTTCTATATTTTTGGCAGATAGAAATCACGGATTTTTTTTTTGGCAAATAGAAATCCGTGATTTGTTTTACAAAAGTAAATGCTATTTACAAAAGTAAAACAAATCACGGATTTCTATTTGCCAAACAGCACCGTCCAGAAATCTTATTACCAAAGCAACTGGTCCTATGGACTTAACAGAAATTAATCATATATCCACTAAAAAAGACGTAAAAGAATATAGCTGATCACACTCACAGACGTGTTTGATACGGACATGAACCAACTGCTGCACGATCCCTAAGTTAATTACACTGCTGGCCACCCAAAATGCAACACCAAGAAGAAAGTATCCGATCGGCCTGATATTTACAACATGCGTAGCCCGCGAGAGGACATGCAAACGATTAGCATTGCAGGGCATATGCAAATCATGTGCGCCCGACACGATACCGAGAAGTACTGTAAAAAGGGTGCACAGAAGGCCGGGTGTAAGTAGTGGAAGTGTGTTGCGCTGCCGGACCTGTGCGTGGGAAGCTTTCTTATGCCTCGTCGCAGAATACGGCAGTCATTCCAGCACGTTTCGGAGTTCTACAGAGGACGAATAGTGGCTTATCGCGACAGCGGTTTATCGTACCGAGACATCGGCGCCCGTGTGGGACGACATCCAGCCACAGTGAGGAGAGTATGGATTCGGTGGGTGCAGGAGGCACGGACAGACCGACGTGAGAGATTGCCGCGGCACACCACTAAACGAAAGGACCGGCATGTTTTGCGGCGGGCATTGACGGCTCGCACCGCCACATCACGAACGTTAGCGCAGAAATTGGGGTGTGTTGCGCAACAACCTGTGTCAGCACGTACCGTTCGACGTCGTCTGCAAGAGCTGGGACTTGTCGCACGGTGCCCATTGCTCCGATTACCATTGACGTTACACCACCGGCGAGTGCGCCGGCAGTGGGCCGTTGAACGCCGCACCTGGACTACGGAATGGCACGACATTGTCTTCTCCAACGAATCCCGCTTCTGACGGCAACACCACGAGGGTCGAATCCGCGTTTGGCGGCACCGCGGCGAGAGACTGTATGGCGCCTGCATTATGCATCGCCATACCGGTCCGTCGCCTGGCGTTATGGTTTGGGGCGCAATTGGATATGACACCCGCACCCCTGTGGTACGCATCTCCGGTACACTCAGCAGCCACCGCTACATCAACGACGTTTTGGAGCCTGTAGTCCTCCTTTACCTGCAGGACTTGCCAGCGGCCACGTTTCAACAGGACAATGCGCGCCCGCATGTGGCACGCATCTTGCAACAATTCTTTAAGGCCCACCAGGTGTCACTGCTGCCGTGGCCCGCCTGTTCTCCCGATATGTCACCCATCGAACTCGTCTGGTCGCTGATCGGCAACAGAGTGGCTTGGCAAGCACCACCCGCGGCTACGCCTGATGAACAGGGGCAACGTGTGGAAGCAGCCTGGACCGACATACCCCAAGCCCACATCCAAAGCCTCTTTCGTTCGATGCCGCGGCGTGTAGCGGCCGTTATTGCCAACCATAGGGGCCACACGAACTATTGATGTCTGCGTGTTCCGCAAGTCGCACGGGCCTGTAAGCTCAATCGTTTAATCTTTGTATCTGTTGTTATGTGTCCAGTAAATCTGGCTTTGCTATCTCGTGTCCTTCTTGGTGTTGCATTTTGGGTGGCCAGCAATTAGTGCGCGTGACTCGACTGATTGCTAAACACATGCCAAATGGCGAAAAACTTCGTAAGATTTCAGACGTAACGTTTAGCATGGAAAGCATGACAAGAAGTAACCAAAATTTACATAAATGAAAATTCAACACAATTAGATTAAAAAAGGAAGTATAAATTACAGAGTAAAACAAGGAAGACACCGAATTCTCAGGTCTAGTTAGCACGTTTTTTAATATTTTCCGACGAGAAAATGCTTTTTTTAAGCAGAATCTTAGAAGAAAAAATTCAGCTTAAAAACGAATGCATTTAAGACTCGTAGAGAAAATCTGCGCATAATTTTAAATGCGCAATAGAAGTGTTCTTCACAATGTATTGAACCGGTTCAGAAACAAAAAAAATATTCCGTATTTCTACATACAATCGGTAAAACAAATACAAGTAGCTACTTTCGTCCACTGACGGCTGAAACGTGTGGTGCGAGAAAATCCCAAAATGTGCACAAAGCATATCTCAAAGCGGAACATACCCGAGGCAAAGGGGTTCTCAAACCAGGTTCTTAGAAAAGCTACTGTTCCAAGTACGGTACAAATGAAAATGAACACTTACACTTCTCTAGTGGCAAAACCGTGTGGTACAAAACTGGTAAATATATGAGAAATATTTCTCGCCAAAAACGCTATCAGCACCAAAAATAATTTTTAATCGGACTTTTAGAAGCGGAGATATCATTACAAAGATTTACATAAACATCTCCTAGCTAAAGAAACTAAACGTTATTTTGAGAAGAAAAAAATGACATGTTTCCCGTGGTAAAAAAAAAAACGTTTTTTAAATTAAGTTTTTTAAAGAGGGGATACGATTACAAATATGTTAAAAATAGAAATATACACTTACGCCCTCTAGTGAGAAATCACTTGTCGCAAAATATTGCGAAATGCGTGCGAAATATTTATCGTCGTGACCTCTCTAACGCAAAAAACAGTTTTTAAAATTCGATTTTTAGGAGCAGATTTCGGGAAAATATTCGTTTACGCCCCTAGCGATGAAACCATGCAGTATTTTAAATAGAAACTTTACGTAAAATGGTCTTCGTGGTAAAATGTATCGGAAGGTGAAAAGAATGTCATGAATGGGTTGTTTCAAGCTACTATATAGAGGCGAGGTTATACAACAGAAAAATGCCAAAATGTCTAGATTATCGCTCTCACAGTTTAGGTTTTCAACTGCGAAAAGGAATTTTGCAAATCGGACCAATACACTGGTGTGCAAAATTGAAGTCCGTAAGGTAATTGGCGGCAAATAATCCAAAGCGCTCAACGAAATGTTACGCTGTTCATAGGTTACATATGTTAATGGACACTACAAACAAATGCCCTCAGTGAATTTGCATATCAGTGAGCAAAATGCTGTCCAATACGTAAATTGAATTTCATACTAAGCGCCAATTGGGAATGGCAGTGGCATTTCTCATTGAGAGCACGTGTAAGAAGCTTTCCTGTGGCTGCAAAAGCTTTCCTTATGTCTCACACACGCTTTTTTGTTTTTGTTTTTTTTTCGTTGTTTTTTATTGGAGGTTTAACGATCACTGAGCATCTCAATGGGCTATAAGCAGTCGCCCGTCCCTAATTTAGGGTCACTGGTTCCAGGAAAAGGAGAGAGCCAGCGCCGTAAGACAAACAACATCCATGCCTCACCGGGATTCATACCCAGACCCATCTCGGACGAATGATCAGAATCCATCGCTTAGACCACTCGCCACCAGGGCGGCTCACACACGTGATCCGACTCTATACGGTGACGAGCAATAGGACGACTAGAAGCAAGCCAATCTCAGGCCCAGGTCGCAAGGGACATGGATATCCAGTCTAGAGTGGTTGCACGGTGATAGTAGCAATTCAACAGCCCCGGTGGGGTGTCACAAAGGTCTGGCCAAGGTCGTCCAAGGCGTACGACAGCTGGTGAGAACAGTTATGTCGCTTTAGCTTCACCGCGTCATAAGTACTATAACAACGCGGCAATTGTCTTCGGAGCTCTCCGCTGCCACTCTGACTAGGGTATCAGGGTAAACGTTATATCTAAGGCTTAATGCAGTTAGCCTTTATTCCAGGATACCCATGGTATGAAGGCAAACGATATATCGAAAGCTTAATGCAATTGGTCTTTATGCCAGGAGAACCATGGTTTGTGTCCCGTTAACCACGTCTCACAGGAGAGTTCGCTTGAAATGGTGGAGGCAACATCGCTCCTGGAGCCTAGACGAGTGGGCCGGTGTTTTTACAGAGGAGTCCAGATTCAGTCTAGAAATGGATTCTCGTCAGCATTTCCTCTGGAATAAACCCGTAATGATCCTTCAAACGTCCGCGAACAAGACTCCTCCGAAGGCGGTGCTCTGCTCGCGTGGGGTGGCATTATGCTAAACGACTGCACGCCACTCCACGTGTTCGCAGGAGGCAATGTGAATGCTGAGCGCTATTCAACGAGATCCTAAAGCCCTTTGTCACACTTTTTCGGGAGCGGGGGCTGTTGGCCTTCATTTCCTTTTAATGGATGATAACGCTTGCCAACACAGTTTATCGATTTCTTGCAGTGCAAGGCTATTCGCGGTGCGCATTAGCCAGCTCTCCGAGCCTGAACACTATAGAGCATGCCTGGGATGCTCTAAGACGACACATAGCAGCTCGTCAGCTCCCTATCAGCACCCTTCCCGAGTTACACACAGCCTTTATAGAGGAATGGGTTTCTTTGACTCCATATTTCATGAACAACCTGGTGAGGAGTACGTGCCGTCATTGTGAGAGTTGTCTGTCATTTCAAGGTGGGACATGATCACATTTCTTATTAAAACATTTTTAGGTTACATTATTACATCTCACCTTTGTGACATTTGCAGATGTGGGCTTCTATAATGTGTGCATATTTGTCTGTTATAAAATGTTTATTACCCTTATGATTGTGTCTCTTCAGATACCAAATGTCTACCTGATGTTACGTGTTTTGCTTTTTATCCCTGTGAATGCCTTCCGGATCTCAATTTTGTACACCAGTGCAGTTGGCACATTGACACTATATGCAAATTTTGTTTTTATTTTATTGAAGTTCTTTTTTGATTGGAAGTTTAACGACCACCGTGAGCAACTCTATGGGCTATAAACAGTCTCCCGTCCGTAATTTAGGGCCACTTGTTCCAGGGAATGGAGAGAACCAGCGCCGTAAAACAAACAACATCCAATCCTCACCGCGATTCGAACCCGAACCCAACTAGGACGAATGGTCGTAAGTCATCGCTTAGACCACTGCACAACAGAAGCGGCTTTTTTTTTCAAAAGAATTGCTAAGAAAAAGGTAAAAAGTTCGCAGATATACCAAAATGAGAAAATTTGCTTTCAGATGCACAATTCCTTAAACTTGAATCCCACCTTAAATTTCTTGTTACTTTTTTGATAAATAAAAGATGTGTGTTAAATAACGAAGCCGAACTTTGCGTTGCTGAAAGTGTTGAACCAGAATGTTTTTCAAGAATATCCACTCCATATGGTTTATTCAATATGTCGACAAAATTAATTTGTATATAAAATCATTTCGGTATCTTCAAAACATTCTCATTTTTTATGAAGCACTTCAGTTTTTGTTTTCGTCGTAAATGCAACTGGTGGGATATTTTCCGTATTGATTGCAGACAAAAGATTGTTTTTCTGTTAAAAAATAACACTTCCAAATACTGCGCAAGAATTTATTAGATGTCAATTATTTCAAGAAAGGAAATTAATCCATCGACCCTTTATAGAATTAAACTGATTATAATTTCCCCTGGAAAAAACGCATTTGATATGGGAAAACCTTTTTAGTACGTGTTTCGACAAACTTGTGTATGTAAAAAAAAACATGCTCATCTTGTTATTTTGTTCGCTCTTCTGTTCTTCCGCGTTGGGACGAAATTATTGAAAGCAATCCCTGTTGTTTCGAATAGTTGAGAGTAAGATCAATATTTCCGCAACGCCCCCTTAAAGGCGGGGCAATCGTATGTTTCTGGTTCGGAAGACATTTCTTCTTTTAGGAGTGATAGAGAAAGAATTAGTTCTGAAGAGACGTAAACATACCGAAGATTTTCCATTAGTCTTCCACTTTCTTCTATTGAACAATTTTGCTCGTGGGTGGCGTAGGCATACACGCGGTTTTTTTTTTTTGGTTTTTTTTTATGGTGTCCAGGCTACTGTAAGATGGATTGTAAACATCCGTCTTGGATTTCATAAACTAAAGTTTTGCAAGCTTTCTCTTGTTTTCCCCAGCTTTTTGTGGTTCCGAAATTTCTTGCCGAGTGAGATCAGTGACAAATATGTCTGTTTCTAGAAAACTGATTTGAAATAGTCTTGTTCGAAACGGACAGCCGTAAGTTTGACAGATGTACACTGCTTTGCTAGTTTATTAGGTACACCTGCTCCACGGCACAGAAATGGCTCATTCCAACACGTAAGACGTGATCGCGATGCAAACCAGGCAGAATAGCTCGTTTAGTATTAGTCAGCGTTCGACTGAGCATCGGAATAGGAGAAGCCAGTGGATATCAGGGGACTGTGAACATCGCATGATAGCTGGCATCAGGCGTGCGCGTTTGACTATCTCTCAAAGGGGCACTCCCCTGAGCTTTTGCGCGCACCCATAGCCGGTGTTCACCGTGAATGATGCGACACTCATTAAAAAAAAACAAAAAACCTTCCATTGGTCGACGATGCTATTGCCGAAAACGTCTAGGGGATCACAGGGGTCAATAGAGAGAGTCGTGGAAACGGGCGACAACCGGGGGCAGATTGGACCCACTCGGAACATTTCCAGGTAGATTACTTGAGAAAAATGGCCCACTTTCTCGGTTTTTTTGTTTTGTTTTGATGTTTTTAAATGAACGAATAATTATTTTAATACTTATGAATAATCGTTAACTTTATTCGAGCTTTGTCTGTCCGAAAAGCTATTCCCTCAAAAAAAGTTTGTTTACACAACGGCCGTTCCATAAAAACACAGTAAAATCACGCAAAATGAAGAAATATAAGTACAGCAAAATATATGTTATCCTTTCTCAAAGTATCGTCCTTCGGATGATATGCAACGGTCCTATCGTTCAGTCTACTTTTCAAAGCATGTGGCGAATGCATTTTTTTTTTGATTGAAGGTTTAACGACCACCGTGAGCAACTCAATGGGCTATAAGCAGTCGCCCGTCCCTAATTTAGGGTCACTGGTTCCAGGGAAGGGAGAGAGCCAGTGCCGTAAGACAAACACAACATCCATGCCTCACCGGGATTCGAACCCGGACCCCTCCTGGACGAATGATCAGAGGCCATAGCTTATACCACTGCGCCACCGGGGCGGCCGAAATGCATTTTGTGGAAGCTACTTTCCCTGTACAGCTTTAATAACGTCAGCATCTGTGTTGAATGTTGCACCACGGAACTTCATTGTTGGAAACAACCAGAAATCGCACGGTGCCAGATTCGCACTGTAGGCAGGCTGTGACATGATTTCAATACTGCATTTCATAAGAAACTGTTAAACACAAGCAGCCACATGTGGGCGGGCGTTATCATGGTGTAGGGTCTACTTGCCCACCAGTTGCAGTCGCTTAATCGATATGTGTCGTCGCAGACGCTTCAAGACTGAAATGTAATACTCAGCATTGACAGTAATTTGTGGAGGAACGGCATGCTGGCAGACTACACCTTTATGATCAAAGAAAATTATCACCTTCCCAGCCGATTTTGCTTGGCGGACTTTTTTCAGAAGCGGCGAGCCTGTTTGTTTCCAGACACTCGTTGCGCGCTTCGTGAGGGGGTTGAAATAGCGGACCCATGTTTCATCGGCAGTTATTGCTGTGTTCAGAAAGTTTGGATCCTTTGCAATCATTTCTTTCCACTCATGACACCTCAACTCTGGCTAACAATTGTTCTCTTGTCAGGTGATGAGGTACCCTTCTCAAACACACGATGCAGCAGTAATTTGTCGCGTAGAATGCGGAGTGACTACGTTTTCGAAATATTAGTTGACGCCGATATGTCTTCACTCGTTGATCTTATTGCAGGATTGCCCGAACAGTGTTAACAATACGCTCCGTAACAACACTTTCGGGTCGACCAGGCCTAGGAGAGAGTTCTGCCGACAAACGCCCTTTTTTGAAACCATGGTGCCATCTAAAAATCGTTGCCTCACCCAAACCTTTATCTTTGTAAGCTTATTTCATTAAATCAACTGTCTCTGAAGCAGTTTTACCCAAACGATAGCAAAATTTTATCGCACAACGCATTTCACTTCTTAACTCTGAATCACTCACCTCCATAGCTGTATTGTGAAATGCAGATGTACCTTAAACAACTGCGCGATAACAAAACCAGAATCTTCTGCCACGCCTAATAACTCTTGTCATAGATACTTCCTTAATTCAGTCGTCTGCGTGGTTATTTTTTCCCTTCGCACTGTTGCCAACGCAGAAAAATTACTCTCAGTTTTTATGGAACGGCCTTTGTACATTGGGCGTTTGTTCTGTAAAGACAATGTAAAATTTTCTGTACTTATGTGAAAAAAGTGCTGCTCGACCGAACACATCTTATAGATCAATAAAGTAAAAGCTAACTATGACCAGATGTAGGTCGTTGGACTTTAAAGTCCAGGGTCATTGGTGGGCCCTATACTCCTTTTGTAATTTTTAAAGAGTCGGTAGTACCCATTTTGATAGCTCATCATTCCCACTTACTTATCCACAAACACAAATTGACGCACAGCACAAAGTGATTCAGCCGCCCCAGTTGTGCAGAGGTCTCAGCGATGCCCTCTGATCATTCGTCCGTCAGGGTCCCGGGTTCGAATCCAGAGAGGCATGGATGTGTTTGGGTTACGTCAGTGGCTCTCTCCCTTTCCTGTAGTCAGTGACCCTAAATTAGGGAAGGGCGGCTACTTATAAGCCCATTCAGTTGCTCACGGTGGTCGTTAAACCTCCAATAAAAAAACAAAAAGTGATTCACCGGCAGAAATGTTCCGAAATCCGTGCCACACCCACATTTATATTAAAAGAAACAATTTTCCAGTACTGGTTTATGGTTTAAAATAATGCGTAGACTTAAAAAAGACGTCTACTCAAGTAGGAAGTACCAATACTATCGCGCAGTGTGTGATCTGTAACCAAATAAATACAAAACTTAATTTGCGTGGAATAATTCATGTAGCATGTGCACTTTCAGCTTTCAGAATGACCTTCACGGCGATTGAGTTGGGAATGGGGTCCTCAAGAGGCTCGTCATTTTTTGAAACCAAATCTTTCAAAGACAAATTCTGTCTGGAACAAAACCCCTGTTTCGAGCGTGCTTTGATGCTACATTCAATCAAATACAGATTTTCAAAATTCTTTAACAGTTGAACTGTTACAATTTGCTCACGGCCGAATACGTTTTGAAACGCATATTTCAACAGTTCTTTCATCTAGGATCTAACAGATTTTTTTTTCGTAAGGGAATTTACGAGGGGGCCGTTCCCCTTAAGTTACGTGTGTTTCTGTAGTGATAAAATTCCCGAACTGGTTTGGTTGTTCCCAATTCTATCGTCGTCACAACCTGGCAAGTTCGTGCACAATTCAAGATTGGAGTGACGAGAGTCATCTCTGTATACACCGCGTGAAGAACAGTGTAGCGAATGGGCTTCAACACTTGACCATCATGCCAGCCCCCTTGGAACCATCCGATCAACCAGCTGCTTTTGTCCAGAGGATTGCTAATTGCTAGAAGTGCAGCGATGAAGCCATTACATTATAACCACCTACCTAATAAGCTGTAGGACCCCATTTAGCCCGAAAACAGCGGCTACTCTGCGAGGCATCGATTTGATGAGGTGGCGATAGGTATCCTGAGGTATCTGGTACCATAATGTATAAGCTTTATTTGCTTTCCGCTAAGCTAATTATAATGAATAACCTTTTGTACCAGCTAGCTAAGTATAATGCTTCTGCTACTGAATGATATACATGTACTAAACTTCAAATAGTGAATTCAAATGGTTGTTGTTACTAGTTAATTAAGATCATGAATAAAGTCTCCTGCTAGTAGTGTAGTAATAGTATTGAACAAACTTATAACTGGTAGTAATGTTGTAGCAGTAATTAGAATGAATAAAGTCTTAACGCTGGTTGTTAATAGTAATAAACTAACGACATAAACCTAACAGCCAGACAGAGGTCTGACAAAAACTATGAATTGAGAAAGACGTACTTACGACAAAGCTCTTTTATTATGTAACTCTTGATCATCCAACGCACACACGCAACTCGTTTCACAATAATGAAGAATCAAACTAATCACATAGAACGAAGCTCTCAATACAACAACAAACTCTCTCCTTCACAACAACAACGCTCCCCTAGTATAACAACAAACGCTCTCCCTATAACAAAAGCTCTCCTTGGCTATCGTTGAACGCGCCTATTTATACTGGCTACCACCACGTCATGACTTACACTCATTGCCAGATCTCATTCAGCGGGAGAAATAACGTCTCGTTCAATAAGAAGATAATTTACATAGGAAAATAAAATAACCAGAGATAGTAAAATCAAAAGGAAAGTGAATATAGAGTATACGTTACAAATGTCAACAGCAGGTCCTCCAGTTCCCGTACATTTCGGGGTGGTGGTGATTTAGCGCGAACCTGCTTTTCCAAGTCGAACCACAATGTTCGATTGGGTTTATGCCAGGTATAGTTGGAGGCCAGGGCATTAACAGAAAGTCACCAGCATATTCCTCGAACCACTCCTTGACGATTCTGGCAGTGTGGCATGGTGCATTATCCTGTTGGTAATGGCCATCACCAGTAGGAAACACAGTTGCCATGAATGGGTGAACTTGGTCCACAACAACTATGTTCAAATACCTGACAGCTGCCAGGGATTGTGCTATTGGGATAATGGGGCAGAAAGTGTCCCAAGAAAACATCGCCCACAGCATAAGACCGCACCCGCCGGCTTATTTCTGCCAACGGCTCATCCTAGTGCAATACCCTCCGCTGGTAATCTGCGTATCCGTGCACAGCAGTTTACGTGATGCACCAGGAATCTTGATTCGTCAGACCAGGCCACTTTCTTCCAATCATCAACGGTCCAATCACGATGATCTTGGGCCCATTTCATGCGCTGTTGGCGATTATGAGCAGTGAGCATGGGGACCCGGCTGGGTCTTCGGCTCTGCAGACCCATGTGTCGAAGGCTGCGATGAACTGTGAGCTGTAACACATATCCCTGACTACCACTGTTCGAGATGCGGGTGATTTGTCGCACTGTGGTCCTGCGGTCGCTGTGAAAAATGAACAACAGTCTCCGCTCCCCTCTGGCGTCCATGAGCTGGGGAACGACACACAGCTGAACGACGGTTCGTCGTTTGGCATCTGTGCACCACTTTTGAGACGTACTCACTATAGCAGCAAGTCAACAACCCACAAGCCGCGCCGTTTCCGAGATCGTAGTTTTGAGGCGCCGTGCCATCCCAATTTGTCCTTTTTCAAACTCCGATAAATCTGCAACCCTTTCCCATTCTGACTCCGAACACTACTAACTGAAAGCCTGTCCTCGGGTTGTATATGTACTGCTCTGTGAACTCCATCTGCGCCACCGTTCAGTCTCTAAGGCGGTTCATTTCTCTGGGCTGGGGGTGTGTGGTCAGAATGTAATGGCTCATAGGTGTATTTTGTGTATCGCCCCATTTACGGTAATCCTCTGCTACGGTTGTCGTTTAAAAAACTCAGTAGAACGGCCGTTTGGGAGATTTTCGCATTAGCACACCTAGAGGCAATAATCATGCCACGTTCAAAGTCGCTCAGATTGCTTGCTTTTCCGGTTCGGACCATAAATCGAAAGCTGAGGTTGTTTTAAAGATTTTATGTAGAGGATTTTTGAAAGGGATTGTCTAATCCCGGGGTCTTAAACAACCCTTAGAAGTAGGAAGGGAGGAGATTTGCGCTAGAGTGCTCGAAAGGAAATCACACGGAAGAGACGTTGAAAGGGGGAGGAAGTCAACCTTATTTATAACCCGAGGGAAAGGGGGGCTAGTTACCCGAGGTACGACGGCTTAACTTGCCCATCCGACGTACAACAGATATTCAGTGGCTCGAGGGTTCGTACTTTTTTTTTTTTTTTTGATTGGAGGTTTAACGACCACCGTGAGCAACTCAATGGGCTATAAGCAGTCGTCCGTCCCTAATTTAGGGTCACTGTTTACAGGGAAGGGAGAGAGCCAGTGCCGTAAGACAAACACAACATCCATGCCTGACCGGGATTCGAACCCGGACCCCTTACGGACGAACGATCAGAGGCCAGCGCCTTAGACCACTGCGCCACCGGGGCGGCAGGTTCGTACTTACCTGGGATCGATCCTGTGACTTTTTCATGGCAGCCACCAACGTTGACCACTAGGCCATCCGCGGCCCTGATGATGCTGATGATTTATACTTGGATTTCCTGATATATATTTCACACCTCTCTCTCGTGCCGTCTTACGTGTTGGAGTGGGCCATGCATGTGACGAGGGCAGATGTACCTAATAAACTGGCATCTCGTTGTATATATTTTTCAGCATTTTAGTGAGAAAAGTTTTTCGCCCATTTATCATAACTGTTTTTTTTGTATTTCTAAAGATATCTGTTCCACAGAATGAAATTAAAATATCCTTATTAGGTGAGATAGAGGCAATCATGACTAAAATGTTAGATTTTGTAGCACAAGTTTTATCCTGTAACATACATCATACTTAAAAAGTGACACACGGTACTGTTCTAAGGCGAATGTAATACTACTCAGTTGCTTTGGAATTTGTCCGAAGCTTAGGGTAATCATGGAGTATTTCACAAAAAGTTTTATATTTCTTTACTTAGTCAAAATGCGACATCAAACGCGACATAACTAAAGTTTACGACCTCCCAGAAGCACCATTTTAAAGAAATTTCGCTCATTCATAATTCAATCAGTGGTGGCCTGATTCTTGATAGATGAAAAGTCAAAACCGTAAAAAAAATACCAAATCGGAAGCCAAGCTATTGTGCGTGGGAGACTGTCGTTCTAATAACTCGACTACAGCACGATGTTCGAAAACATTTACACAGTATTTCCGTATTCTTTAGTATCATCCTTTAAATTGTTGCTTTACAGCTGTCTAAAAAGTGAGCTAATTGTATTTAGAAGAAACCGTCAGACATCCCGACAAAAATATATAAATAAAGAATCTGTTCGCAAAGAAACATAGCTAAACAAAGTATCTGTTAGCAAAAGAGAACACTTATGACTAATTAGTTTTCTCTAATTTGTCTAACTGAGCCATATGCAACTAATTAAAAAATTTATGGTCGTTCAAATAAGAAAACAGCATCGGGGATTTAAACTTAGCAAGCTCTCTTAACATTTATCTGGACTTAGTAATAAATATCATGTGTAAGAGGTTTGAGGATATTCTCTCCTTTAGGCCTGATGCACATTTCGAAAATACGCTGTTTTTCATTCTATATGCGTAGACAAAATGTGAAATAAATAGAAAAGAAGTAATTCCGCCAGTTTTCCATTTAAAAATAAAGCAATGCGTTTATTGCAGAATCGGTTAGCAGAATAATTCTGCTCCTTCTGTAAGATGGCGGAATACGGTTAAAATTGTAAATGCTGTATTTTTGATTTACAGCCCGAACATTTTCGTACTTTCAGACTTGGCAAGACAAATTTCCGCTGTAATTTGAAAAATAGTTCTCAATTTAGAATATACACGTTGCTCCAAATACAGTGTGACGTACCTGCTAGTAGGACGCACACGACATAAAGTCAGATAGGAATCAGAATAAAACGTCTGCGTAGCTCAGTTTGTAGAGCGACTTGTTCCGGAATAAGCGGACTCTGGTTCGAATCCCGGCGTAGACCAAAAATGACGGAGAAATTTACTTCGTTATAACAGCTGCTGTTGGATTTTAGAGAAAATCTGAGCAATTTGTTTCCAAAAAATGATTGCAGTACGCTACAGAACACCAATTCCTTATTTCTGAATTTGTTGCAAAGCTCTATCAACAGCTACACGAAATGAATAAATGAATGTTGACTGTAAATTATGCTTTGTGTTCAAGCTTTAGTTAGTTAATATCCTTTTGAATCATCAGGTTCTTTTGTTTTAGTTATTTTTCACTAAATAATCTTTCCTAACTTTCTCCTTGTAGAGACTTCAAAATAGATGCATATGACAACAATGCTTTAATTAATACACAAAACCTTTGGTACCGTTAATGTAAATATAAAGATGTCCTGCTTCATTAATGAAATTTTTAAGTTTTTTAAATTAATATTAGAAAAGTTGAAATTTTAAGTTAAAAACAAAGACTTGCATTTGATAGTCATTGTAAAAGACTAAACTCAATTAAAAATTGCTAGGTGCCATTTTTTTATTAGGAGTTTAACCACCACAGTGAGCAACTCAGTGGGCTATAATCAGTCGCCGTCACTAATTTAGGGCCACTGGTTCCATGGAAGGGAGAGAGCCAGCGCCGTAACACAAACGCCACATCCATGCCTATCCAGTATTCGAACTCAGACCCATCCCCGACGAATGGTCAGAAACCAGATTTTAGACCACTGCACCACAGGAGCGTTCGTGTCATCTTCGATGCTTTTCGTGGAAATTCGAAGTAAATGCTCAACGGGTTATTCATACTACAGTATTACTATGTGTTGACTTGATGCATTTCATGTCAGAAAATGCATCTCTTCATGTGCAAGTAATTCCAAATCTCTTGTTTCGATATCTCCCAGTGAAAAAACAAGAAATTCTGTCCCAGTCCCTGCTTTAGTTCTAGCAAATTCATCTGCTCTAAGTTCATTTGTTAAACGTGCTTTCATTGTCAACATTCAATGGATTGCTAAACTTATGCTTGGGGTATGCTTGATTGGAGCTCATGAAATTGTTCATACCTGCAACCGAAATTCTTGAATAAAAGTATTCAGCTGAAGAACAAATACATACTTTAAAAATAATAGTTTCACCACCTATTGGCAGTTCAACCAAAATCTTCTTGCAGGACTCGAAATGTGACAGATTGTTTCTTTCTGGATTGGATTTTAATAATCACAGTGCGTTCCGAACACCAGCT
Source organism: Macrothele yani (assembly GCA_039090855.1). Classification (NCBI taxonomy): domain Eukaryota; kingdom Metazoa; phylum Arthropoda; class Arachnida; order Araneae; family Macrothelidae; genus Macrothele; species Macrothele yani. The sequence goes on along the minus strand of CM077023.1, from coordinate 17,971,722 downwards.
ACACGATTGTAAATATTAAAACTATTGGTCTTTTCCTTTTAGAGCAATATTTAGTGCATTGAATTGCTGCGTGATAGCTGATAGGAAACCTAGTGAGATAACAAAAGCGGCATCACTGAAACTTTTAGTTAGATCAGTATCACATTTTATTTCTTCCAAAAAAAAAAGATATGAAGTTCTTTCCGAAGTTAGAAATCTCTCACTAAAATCATTTTCCGGCACTCAACGAACGGATTCAGTTGTGCGAAAGAAAGTCCCCGTATTCGGGGCATCACATTTATCTAAAATGTCCTGAATTTTGCGTGCGTAAAAGCATTGTTTCCGCTACTAAAAAATCGTTATTTTCACTACCTTGTCCATTGTATTTGATAGTCCCAGCGAAGACTCTCATAACGCTTGTTGGTGTGCAACTCAGTAACATTTTAGATTTGATTCTCTTTTCGGTCAGAAATGAAATTCGGTTTATTTTTTATTTGCGACGTAAATATAAAGTCCTTATTTTTCATATGCGGACCTTCAAAATTTCGTCCCGCGGACATCCAGCTGGACAGCACTTAATAAAAACATTATCTTCAGAGTATCAAGATACCTATCTGTCTGCGTGGGTGATGACAAGACGTATCTACATGTCAAATTTGAGAAGTTTTTTTGCATTAGAGAGCGTCAATCTTTTTGCATTAGAAACATGTTTGCATCTACATGTCAAATTTGAGAAATGTTCTTTTATCACTACCTTGTCAATTATACTGGGTTGATGCATAAGTTCATGCCATTTTTTTCACCGCACTACAGGAATGTACATTACACCAGAAAGGAAAACTGAATCAATCAACTATGCATTTCGCCCACCCCATTGTTTACGATGGTGTCCCAACGTCTGGATAGGTCTGCAATGCTATTCTTGAAAACACGTGCAGGTTTTGCTGCGAAGAAATCAAGGAAATTCTTTGCGTGCAGTGACATTTTATTCCTGTCACCAGCATTCAAATTACCAGGCGAGTTGCGCGACAGTATCTCTCTTCTGTTGGCTTGTACCATACGCGATAACTTTTGCTAACCTCTAGCATCAATGAGACGTGGTCATCCCACACCTTGCCGGTGATCAACTTTTTGTAGGTACTAACCACGACTGTCCGTGGGCACCTCACAAGCCTTGCCGTCTCGGAAATGCTCTGACCCAGTCGTCTGGCCATTGCAATTTGGTCTTTGTTAAACTCGCTTAAGTCCGCTGCCTTTCCAATCTGAAGAATAAGACAGAGCTCGGTACCAGGTGTTATTTATACCGTTTCATGTCCTTCACACTCGCCGTCGTTTACCTGCAGTTGCTTCGATTTGCATAAAGACTGCGCTGGTCATAACGCTTCGGCTCTTCGGAGTGTATCGCTTTGTACCGAAGACAGTTCGCAGAATATGAGCCAGAAATTGAATTATCGCCTAAACATCCAAAATATATTCCTGACTCCCACAGATGTTCGGCGTTGCTGGCGTTATATATCACTTTGTCCCAAAGATCCCAGGTTATAAGTACTTTTTTAGAAGAAAACTGCTGATTCATAGCTCTTGTGAAATTATTTTATATGATTATATTTTAATTAGGTCCCTTTTCGTCCACTTCGCAGATGCTCATTGTAGTTTTCGAGCTAGGTATTTTTCGGTCAAAGTTTTCTGATATGCGATTTTTGGTCTGGGCTCTCCTTCTAAACTGAGTTTTCTTTTTACTCTCCATCCACACCCTCCAGAGAATGATACTTTCATTTCTGCATGTTAGAAATTTAATTTTTATTCAACTCTTCAGCTTCTAATGGGAACCATTTCATAAGAAGGGGTTAAGGATTGAAAATCTACCTATTCAGAAACAGAATGTTGATTCATTTAGCCCTTTAACGACCATTACCCTAAAATCTGGTATCACTCTAAATTCCATAACGCCCGAAACTGTCTTTTTTTCACTTCTTTGTTTAGTAGCAACAATGGTCACTGACGGTAACTCCTGCTGTTCCCCCACAGGTCGTGCGAATTTAAAGAACAGGTAAGGGTAGGAAATCTGACTCGCTCTAGGCAGACGTTTTGGGCAGCTATGGTCGTTTGCATGTACGGGCGTTTTGGGCGTTATGGCCGTTAAAGGGTTAATTGTGCCCTAGGAAAAGCTCAAGAATTAATAATTTGGGCACACGGATCTCTATAAAATCCAAAAAGAGTTTCTATCTGTCTAAGAAACTGAAAAATGAAAACATTTACACTCTGTACCTATTAAAACAAATGGAAAATACACTGACGGAAAAAAATCCCAACACCACGAAAAAATAGTTGTAGAGGAATGAAATGGCGGCAACACATTTGTATAGGTAACATATTTAATCGATTAAGGTTTCAAGATCACAGCTTAATGTAAGCGCGAGAAGAGCCATTTTAAATGTGAAATGCTGGTACATTAATAACCGGTGTAACCGCCAGAATGTTGAATGCAAGCGCGCAAACGTTCATGCATTGTGGCGTACAGGTGCTGGATGTCAGTTTGTGGGATGGAATTCCATGCCTGTTGCACTTGGTCGGTCAATACAGGGACGGTTAATGCTGGAGTTGTCGTCCAACGATGTCCCATACGTGCTCGATTGCAGAAAGATCTGGTGATCTAGTAAGCCACGGCAACATGTCGAAACTCTGTGGAGCATGTTGGGTTACAACAGTGGTATGCGGGCGAGCGTTATCCTGTTGGAAAACACCCCCTGGAATGCTGTTCATGATTGGCAGCACAACAGTTTGAATCACCAGACCGACGTACAATTGTGCCGTCAGGGTGCGTGGGATAACCACGAGAGTGCTCCTGCTGTCATAGGAAATTGCTCCCCAGACCATAACTCCAGGTGTAGGTACAGTGTGTCTCGGCAGCAGACAGGTTGGTTGCAGGCGCTCACTTGGCCTTCTTCTAACCAACACACGGCCACCACTGGCACCCAAGCAGAACCGGCTTTCATCAGAAAACACAACAGATCTCCAATCCGTCCTCCAATGAGCTCTAGCTTGACACCACTGACGTCGCAAACGGCAGTGGTTTAAGAGTAAGTGGAATGCACGCTACAGGGAGTCTGGCTCGGAGCTGTCCTTCAAATAACCGATTTGTAACAGTTCGTTGTGTCACTGTGGTGGCAACTGCAGCTTGAATTGCTGCCGCAGACGCAGTACGATGCGCCACGGCCATACACCGTACACGGCGGCCTTCCCTCTCAGTAGTGCCACGTGGCCGGCCGGAACCCGGTCTTCTTGAGGCAGTACTTTCCCTTGACCACCGCTGCCAACAATCATGCACAGTGGCTACATTCCTGCCCAGTCGTTCTGCAATATTGCGGAAAGAAAAACCACCTTCTCGTTGCCCTATTACACGACCTCGTTCAAACTCCGTGTGCTGTTGATAATGGCTTCTTCGTCTTCTTAAAGGCATTCTTGACTAACATCAACACACTACGTCGAATCTCAACGATAACTAACGCTCACGAACGTTACAGCGCGTATTTACAGCAAACCTGCTTTACATGTTCCGAGGGGCGCTACTAGCGCCACACGTATGCTCCGAGCGCGAAATTTGCATAGATGTCATCTTACAGATGTACTATCACCGACTACCAACTGTCGTTTATCTAACACAACCCCTTCTTGGTGTTGGGATTTTTTTTTTTTCTGTCAGTGTACGTACTAGGGTTTTCCCTGTTAGGAGAATCCTAGTACATCCAAAGATATTCCCATCCGATGTCCACAAGTACTATAGATATTGTAAGTTGTGCCAACCAACAGTAAAACTGGGCACAAACGAGTTTTGAAAATGAGAAATAAATTGTGGGCATGGCTGCTTCTGTTACAACAATAAAGATGCTTTTCTAGAAACCACGATATCGTAAATAATGCAGGAATATATTTAATCCATTTAACGAGTAAAAAATACTATCAAGAAATGGGAAAAGTGCTTGAGAAACTCTGGAAATGCTAAATGAATGGAAAAGGAATTTTCCCGAAAAGAGAAAAATGAATGCAAAACGAATTTTTCTTATACTACATGTAGAAGCGGAGATATCGCATCTACAGAGAGGGGAAGAAGGATAAACTCAACATCGTACTTTGGTATGTCAAAAGACGTGCAAATAAGAAGGTGCTAAAAGGATTTACGAGTAACCCGCTCACTTACAAAACCGCTTTTCTTTTAATGTAGCTGGAAGTTAAGTATTCTTCCCTACTTCAGATTTCCTTTCGCAGAAACACTTGAAATGTCATTTTATAATTTATATTTCATTTTCAGATCTGATCTAACAGAGTTAGTTTCCGAAAAACGCCTGTGTTTTAAACACTGAGTAGTACACACACACACATATATATATATATATATATATATATATATATATATATTGGTAATCTGAAGAGACAGAATCCTAGAAAAACTGCGTCACGAATCTTTTCCTCAGATCCAACAATTCAAATTAATGTTTTATTTTATCATGCAGAAAATAATGAGCTGACATTTAAGATAAAAGATTTGTTACACCATTGCCTACGCACTAGTGTTTTAATTTGATTCTTTCTGAAGCATGCGAGGGTAGACGTATTCATTTACCTGTGCGGTTTCTGTACGGCTTCTTGAAGCTCAGCAACGACTCCTTCTTTTGCAGATTTCCAGAAGGAAACTGATCCCCGCCAGTTATGAGCTATCCTTTCAAAGGGTCGTTCTGCTAAGACTTCACAGAGAAAATCGTTCGTGAGAGTACATTTCAGAGAAACATCGCAGCCATGACTAAAGCCTACGAATTTAACTGGAGAATCCCGGTGCCGGAGCCGCTTCAAAAAGGATGTGTCTTTGACCGATGGGAAGAGGTAAGTGATAATTTGTACTAGTACATAAAAAATAAGCCAAGCTCCATAGAAAATAGATTATGAAACGCTTTCCTTCACAGATGTAAAGGCAACTGTTGCCGCTTTTAGTCATTTAAATGTTTTTTAATGCACTCATATCGCATGTATTTCAACACAAAATTTGAAGAACTAGTAATTGTCATAGTAGCACATTTTTATTAGAACTAGAATTATTTTTACTCATATTATCAAATGAAATATTGTCCTAAACGTTTTGTTGCCCAACTTGTTTAATACGATATCAGAACACGACTAAAGATTGAATGTTGCAATTGCATCCCATTTGCACCGAATGTTTTTTTTTTTTTTTTTACAGCCAAGCCAGGACTTACTAATCAGCTAAAGTACACTGGTTTGCAAAATTAAAGGATAATAGAGAAAATCGCACTAAACAAGCGGTGCATGGACGGAAATGAAATCTAATGACTATGCGAGTACACGGATACCTAAGAAGAAATCATGCGCATGTGTGTCTCTGTTAAACGCAGCATATACAAATCAGGACAGCGTTACAATGGTGCTAGATCGGATCGCCTTTTACCTCAGCTTGTATTCCTTCTCGAAGTAGGCTGGACAGAGGTATCGTTCATTTAATCGAAATATCACTTGATCGAAAATCAGTTCCCCGAAAATCACTTCATCGAAAGGTACATTTTACCGAAGAGTCACTTGACCGAAAAGCTCATTTCACCGAAAGGTCTTTTCATCGAAAAGTCATTTGATCGAAAAGTTCATTTCACTGAAGGATTGCTTCACTAAAATTTCATTACATTGAAAGATCATTTGACTGAGTGGTCAGTTTATCGAAAACTTAGAATTTTGTAGTTAGAGCCACTCAACCAAAAAACGTTAATTATTACTCAACCAAAAAACGTTAATCTTTAGGCCCCAGGTCCAGATATAGGCCTTTTCAGTGGATTTTAACACTCTGTGCTCATAATCAAACGTTATATAAAAAGTAAAGTTTAATAATGTTGTACTTTTACTCAGGCCCAAAAGTTAATTTTAAGGCACTGGACCTGTTTTTAGCATATTTTAATCATTCGTGGTTATATTCATAAAATTTTCGTAACAAGTCATGTTAATAATGTTCCGCTATTACTCAACCACGAAACTTAATTTTAGACCCTCTGCTTAGATATAGGCCTTTTTAGAAAATCTTAAATCCTCAGTGCTCATGTTCATCGCTGATTTTAAAGCTGTTTTTTGTGTTTGAGTAAATGTACAGTATTATTAACTTGATTTGTTATGTAAACCTTATGATTATGGTCCTGGATTGGAGGCACTAGGTGCTGAAGCACTGATTTCAATTTGCTGAAAAGGCATAAACCGATGCCTAGGGACTTGAAATTAATTATTTTTGTCTAAAAACTAATTCTTTGAGTTCTTTGTGACACCGAAATATCAAAAGAGCAATTTGAGCATGGTCCCCTAACATTTTGGGGGTCTGTCTTCCGAACTGGCACCATGTTTCAACGGATTCTGTAATGAAATCAAAAGTTATCGATAAAGTGACCCTTCGGTGAAATGAACTTCCCATGAAATGAACTCCTAGGTGAAGAGACTTTTCGGTGAAATGAATTTTTCGATCAAATGGTCCTTCGGTGAAATGAACGTTTTGATCAAGTGATATTTCAGTGAAACAATCTTTTCGGTCAAGTGCTCCTTCGGGGAAGTAATCGTCGGGCAAATGAACCAGACCCGCCGGACATTATCGCAGTGTTATATTGAGTTGAAAATATCTCGAAGACAGCATTAAAGCGGCGAGCGTTTGGTAGGTCAATTCCGATCGAAGTTCTCCAGAGCATTAAATGTACCACAAAATGTCCTCTTTAGACTGTAAAAGTGTGAAGGTGGTTCCTTAGTACAGGAGAGGTTAGTCGTCGGCAAGGAGGGCTACCACTGCTTCCGGAGACCTCTATCTGGCTCTAACAGGCAAAAGAAATCGGCAGCTAATAGATAGGCCACTAACTCTGGAGTTTACAGCAGCCACTAGCACAAGAATAACTCAATTTACAGTTTATCTCAAGTTGCACGAGAGACGTCTCTATGTTAAGAGACTTATGATTTGTGTGTACTCCCAACTCCCTTCTCCAGAAGGACGAGTTTAAGATGGAGACGCCATAATTGCCGGTGGAGCCCAGACAATTGGGCACGTGTGCTTTTCCCGGATGAGTCACGAATAAAGCTTAAATATTGATACCCGACGCACTCTCATCTGGTGACAACCAGAAACTCGCGACAGCCCCTCAAATATCCGTGAAAGGTCCAGTTTTCTTTTCTTTTCTGGAGAGGCATCATTACAAACGCTCACACCGATCTGCACATCTTCAAAAGTGGCTCGGTGACCGGCCAGAGATATAGAGATTACATTCTGGACCCTTATGTTAGGCTGTTCACGGGTGCAGTCAGCCCAGAATTCCTCGAGGTGGACGATTATGCCAGACCGCATCGAGCTCAGATGATGAATGAGTATCTGGTAACAGAAGATATCGCTCGAATGCATTGGCCAGCCTATTCGTCGGGCATGAATCCTATTGAAAATGTCTGGAATGCCTTGGGAAGGAGAGTTACAGAACACCGGCCTCCACCTAGGATAGGATCCTCCACGCACTATGAGGAGCTCTTTGAGAAGAGTGGCTGAAAATTCTACAAACTTTAATTGACAGTCTCATTAACCGTATGGGCGTCGTTGCGAGCGTTGTACGTCTGTTAGCAGCAATCATGCGCCTTGCTGACTGTTCCGGACAACGACAATGGTTAATTATTTTTCTCTTCCTGTTTCCATGAGCGTATTTCCTGTTTGGGATAAAACTGCGAAGTTCTACAATATACGAATCTCGTATTATGTCTCGATTAAAGTTCCTGCCAAATTTCAATACATTTCCGTTCGTTCATCGCGAGCAATGTAGGATTTTGTAGATCCTTTAATTTTGTACACTACTGAATAATTTGGAAGCCTCAGGACATTAAGAGAAGAAAAAAAGCATTTCAAGACTTTCTCTGACTTACTGTATTACCTAAAAACACTGAATTATTCCGAAGCTCACCAGAGATGTCAAGAATTTTCACTTCTGATAAAAGAACAAACGCAAAATAATGAAATACTGGTATAATGCTGTGGATTGAAGAAGACAGATTTTCACAGTGCACGACTCAGGCCCAGTTATATTTGATGAGATTTTAAACCTGAAAAAGCAGCAGAAATGGCATGAGCATTCTACGAGAAACCCATGAGCCTGGAGTGTAATTATCCCAATGTGTTTGAAACTAACCTAAAGAGAAAACTAAACATATACGAAAAATGCCTGTAATGCTTTTTGTGTCTTTAAAAGATATGGGTTCTTATGGAGGGCAACCAAATAAAAATGTACATTGTGTTCAAAATGAAAGCAAAAACCAAACAAAATTTTTTTTTAGTTAACCAACACTAACTCACAAAGTAATAAACATAAAAGGAACCTTATGCTTTTTGTACCATGCAATGTTCACAAGTGTACACTGTGTGGTGTTGTCTTTCACGCTTGTGAACGCAAATGGACTAAAACGTGCCCAAATTATGGGCCTGTGAAAAATCATTGAAATAAAGAATAAAACGATATACTATAAATCAGTAAAGAATAATGGTACCATAGCCTTCGATACGGAGTATAGTCCCCACGGACAGCAAGTGATTCACTGCAGAGGTGAAGCACGTGTCAAAACGACAAATATGCAGCGATATGTTCCGTAGGTGTAGTTTGGTTGGTTAGAACAACTGGCTCCAGAGCGAGGACTCCATACCATCATCGATACATTTGTGAATTTCACACAAGCAATGTAAGCGTCTCAGCGCCGAACTATGCTTGGAATAATGGTTTCCACAGGAAACTGTGGGATTAAGTCCCTTTTCCCCAGAAGAACACACCTAAGTCTTATAGAGATGCAGGTGTAGGCGAACGAGCAGCAATTAATCGAATTAAGGTGTCACAAACATAGTAAATCGAATTAAGATCTGGTGACCTTATCAGCCTATGCATACGTGCAAGATCTTGGCTTTCAAGATATTCATCGGCCAACAAAGCTCTGTGGGGTAGTGTTGTCGTACATTAACAAGAAACCCTGACCCGCTGCACCTAAAAAAAAAGAAAACTTTAGGACCCAGAATATTCTCCAAGATTCTGGTTACACACTGAATCTGCTCTCATAGGTAACGAGAGCGCGTATCCATTTTTGTGTGGTCAAATAAATATGTTGACACCATTCGAAGCGAACTTTGGGTATTGCTCAAAGGAACACAAAACAGGCTGCATTTCATAAAGACCCACTGTAATATGCAGAACAAGCAGCCTTTCATACAGATTACTGTTATGCAAGCTTTGGTATATACCGTATGTCGGGATACACTCCGTCCAGTTGCCGCAGTGAACTGCTGGGCGAATTGAACTGCAATGTTGATTGAGTTGCGTCTAGATGTTAACACAAATAAGCGGTCTTGTCGAGCAGAAGTGACACACCGACGTCCTTGTCCAGGTACCGAGATGTTTCCAGCGTCCTGAAATGTTCTCCTGAGACGGCAGATCTCGTCTAGGATACGCTCACGGGAACACGCAGAACAAGAAGTCTTTAATACAGATTACTGTTCTGCAAGCTTTGGTATGTACCGTATGTCGAGATACAGTCCTCCTAGGTGCAGCTGCGAGTATCTGGGTTAACTGACATGACGTATTACTTTCACACCGATAGTGTGTCTTTCGAGCAGAAGTTACTCTCTGACGTCCTTGCCCAGGTCCTGAGATATTTTCAGTGCCCTGAAGTTGTCTCCTGAGGCAGTAGCCAACGGATCGATCTATATTTAACCACCTGGCAGTTTCATCTTGAAACCGTCTTGCTCCAGATCTCGCTATAACTCTCCTGCGCAATGAATCATTTAAACAAATCTCTGATACACAATAACGTCACTGCACCTGACAGTGTAAACCCCAAGATTGCCCACATTTTCAGCCCCTATCGTTTATATACGGAATCCACTTGTACGTGGCTTATGCAAATCTTGCTCTCCCGTTGCTTTTTATAGCGCCGTTTTTCATTTATTAGCCACATCGTTGGCTTCTTTAGGTAACCGGCTGCTCGTGTACCATTTACTTATGATTTCGGAGCAGGGTCCCACTCTTAACTAGATTTTCTTTCGTGTGTATTGCTTTAATTTTGAGCACCAGTGCATGATTTATAATGTACTACTACTACGAAGATGCTGACAAAAACATCGATGGAGATGCTTATATTGAGGACATTTGCATACACTGAAGTGCCAGAAAAACTGGTACAGACGAGCTTATGCAAAATACATAGCAACGTCACCTATGCGCATACTCGGTTGCGTCCTCCAGAGCGCATATAAAGCGATAGACATCCTTGCCAGCTGTCAGAGTTGTTTTTGGCATGAGAATGACAAGTAATAACGATTTAGGCGATTTTCAACGCGGTGTCATAGCTGGCGCTCGTGAGATGGGCCATAGCATTTCGGAGGTAGAAACGAAGTTCGGATTTTCACGGACAACCACTGCAAGGGTGTACCGTGACTACAAGAATTCCGGCAAAATCTCCAACCTACGATACCAGTGTAGCCGTAAAAAGACATTGGGTGAACGTGACCATCGTCGGCTGTCAAGACTCGTTTCACGCGACACACTCGCAGGTAGCATCGGAATTCAATGTTGGAGCCTCAACAAGCATCAGCGTCCGGACTGTGCAACGTACCCTGCAGGATATGGGCTTTGGGAGCCGACACTCAGCTCGAGTCCCCTTGATGGGTGCACGACACAGAGCTATGCGCCTCGCTTGGGCACGGCAACACCGCCACTGGACACTTGATAACTAGAAACAATTAGCCTAGTCTGACGATTCGCGTTTCCAACTGTAACGGGCAGATGGAAGGATTCGTGTGTGGCGCAAACCCCATGAAGCCATGGATCCTACCTGTCAACAGGGAACTGTACCGGCTGGTGGAGGGTCCGTAATGGTATGTGGTGTGTTTAGCTGGACTTGACTGTGATCCCTGGTACGTCTACAAACGTCTGTGACCGGGCAACGCTATGTGCGCATCCTTTCTGACGAGGTACACCCGTTCATGTCTTGCATTCATGCTGATGGGTTGGGCCTGTTCCAACAGACAATGCACCTCCACACAAGTGTCGGGACGCCACATTATGGTTAGAGGAGCATTCATCTGAGTTTGGGGTGTTGTCATCCCACTCAAGTCCCCAGATCTGAACGTGATAGAACACATTTGGGATGCCATGCAACGCCCTATCGAACACAGGAATCCGAGATCTCGGAATACACTCGAATTGTGGAACGCTCAGCAAGAAGTATGGTGTGCATTGCCTACAACATATTTCCAGAAGCTAGTGGAGTCCATGCCCCGTCGTATTTCTGCAGTCCTGCGCTCCCGTGGAGGACCTAAGTATTAGACTGGTGTACCAGTTTTTCTGGCACTTCAGTGCACACTGAAGAGCAATTGAATTAGAGATACCTTTCTAGTAACGTGTAGCACCACCTAACGTCCTGATGACGGCGGCGATTCGTCTCGGCAAGTCACCGGAAGCGTTGGGAAGCCATACGGGTCCACGACCCCTGAACAAGCTCCCACAGTGCACGAAGATTTGATGGAGGGGTTAGAGCCTCGAACATCTCTCGATGGCATCCCATATGTGCTCGATGGGATTGAGTTCAGGTGACCTAGCTGGCCAAGGAAGCGAGGTCACAAAGGTGGAGTTTTCATCCAACCATTCGGGAGCGATGGTACGGTGCATTGTGTTGTTGCAGGATGAGATCCCCCAGTGGGATGTTGAAGACGCACAAACGGGAGCAAATGGCAGTCCAGGATATTTTTTTTGGTTGGAGGTTTAACGACCACCGTGAGCAACTCAATGGGCTATAAGCAGTCGCCCGTCCCTAATTTAGGGTCACTGGTTCCAGGGAAGGGAGAGAGCCAGTGCCGTAAGACAAACAACTTCCATGCCTGACCGGGATTCGAACCCGGACCCCTTACGGACGAATTATCAGAGGCCAGCGCCTTAGACCACTGCGCCACCGGGGCGGCACCAGTCCAAGATATCCCGGTAACGTTGACCTGTGAGGGACGATGTCACACGTACCAGTGGTCCCATTTCAGTCCACGCAAACAGTCTCCAGACGAGAATGCCTCCCCCAACAGCTTGAAGAGTACCCTGCTGGCAAGAAGGATCCATCGCTTCATGTGGTTTGCGCAGTACTCGTATCCTGCCATCCGCATGTACCAACGTGAATCTCGACTCATCAGTCCAAGCAACATTTTCCCACATGTCTAGGGTCCAGTGGCGATGTTCCCGCGCCCATGCTAACTGTTGCACCCTGTGATGTGCGGTCAGCAGCGGTACCCTCGTGGGACGATGGCTTCTGTACCCCATAGCGAGGAGATGGTTCTGGATGTTGTGGCTGCTTACACGTTTTTGTGCACCAGCTTTAAATTGCCGACTGATTTCTTGCACTGTGGCCCATCTATCCGCTGTTACAATGAGAGCTAGCCGACGATGACGCCGCTCATCCACACGCTGTTGTCCACGGCAGTTGGTCCTTGCAGGGATGGTTTTACCGGATTCGATGTACTCACGGTACACCCGTGACACAGTGGCTCGTGAAAATCCTAGTGACTTCCGAGATGGAGTGACCCCTTTGTCGGACCCCGACAATTTGCCCACGATCAAATGCGCTTAGATCCTTCGTCTTACCCGTACTGCGTCCGACTCTTATTGATTCCCGTCATATCAGTCCTTATATTGTCGGATCGCTGCATACGACTTGTCGTTTACGTTTACAGGGCCGCCCACAGCGCCATATTTGCATAACGCCAGCCGTCTCTAAGTCAATTGCTCTTCAGTGTACATGGTGTGCATATATGAAGTATACAACTTCAATATGCTATTGAAAGGAACTACAAAAAATAACTTACTTTTAACGTCAAAACACATGGTTACTGTGAAAGGTTTTTTTCTTTTAAATGTGAGTGGATCTCCACGTGTGCTCCGTTGGTTGCTCGCAGGATGTCTACACGATGGTCCAGTTCCATCCACGTACGCTGCAGAATATCAGGTGTGACAAGGAGGAAGGCTGCAGTAATGCGGTCTTCGAGCTCAGTGATAGATGTAACCTTTTTCTTGTACACAATGTCTTTAATAAAGCCCCAAAGAAAAAAACGCACGGGGGTAATATCAAGAGAAAGGGGTGACCATGCCGTCGGATCCCCACGTCCAATCCAACACCCTGTAAAATGGCAGTCTAAAGATCTGCGTACATTCAAAGACCAGTGCGGAGGCGCTCCATCTTGCTGGTAAATGAGGTCTTGAATATCCTGGAGTTGTTCAATTGCGAATTGTTCTAACATATCCAGGTACGTTATGACAGTAACGGTTGGTTCAGCGAAGAAAAAGGAACCTATGACTTTGTCTTCCATTAGGCCAGCCCAGACATTAATCTTCAGACTCTCTCTCTCGTGTGCTACGACCTCATGGGAATTTCCGTGCCCCATATTCGGCAGTTATGTTTATTCACTCCACCAGAAACATCGAATGTCGACTCATCGCTGAAACAGATTCGTGAAAAGGGTGTGGGGTCTTCGTCAATGAGATTACGCATGTCTACCGCAAATGCTTTTCGATGTGGTTGATCATTTGCTAGATGTTTTTGCACTAAATGCACTTTATATGCACATAAGCGTAGACGTTTATGTAGAACTTTGTGAACTGTTGCTCGCGGTATTTTGAGTTCACGACTGGCGACGCGGACGGATTTCTTCGGGCTCCTTAGTTAAGCCTTACTACGCACGTCTTTCACCTTTTCATCCGAAATGGAAGGTCTCCCAGTGCTTTTGCCTTTCAAGACACTTCCTGTTGTTTTGAATTTATTTACCCAATGTTCGATGCTCCTTCGTATCGGCGGCTGTTTCTTGTACTCCGTTCTGAACTTACGCTGCACTGTTGTTAGAAATTTTGACTCCGCAAACCAAAACATACACGCTGCTTTCTCCACTACTGGGGAAGCCATGTCTGTTGTATTCAGTGTTTGACAAGATTTTTCATTACATGAGACACCTGGCGCCATCTATCATCTGACTAACTTTAACAGACGTGGAAAGTGTTAACGTGTTTTTTTTTCATCTTATTTTTTAATAGCATACTGAAGTTGTATACTTCCTTTATAGACACCCCGTATTTTACTCTACTCAGCAAAACTGGCATATGTAGTACGACCAAAATAACAATCTTTTTGTGTTAACATCAGAGTACTGTCAGAATTTCTGGGCATTAATAACCTTGGCTTAAAATTACGCTGAGTTGCGTCCTAACTTAATGTCAATTTTATCACTCATAAGCTGCTATACTAAATAATATTCTAGATTAGTGTTCCTCAACCTACAGAGAGTTGCGTCTAAGCGTTGTCTGCTTTTAAGAGCATTTTTAACAAAACCTAAGTAATTTAAAGTGCTTTCCTTCGTGAATCTAAAATGAAAATGCCACCCTTGAAAGAAGCAAAATCCATTAAAGGGACAGCCTAAAGTAACCACGACATGGAATTTGGAATCTATTTTCTACGTTTTGAATATCAAAGAAGAGCACATATTCTGCATAGAGTGTGCGAGCTTTTAAAAGCTTTGAGTGCTGATGTAGAAATAAATCAAAAGGCGGAGTTAAATGGTGACGTAAACCTCCCAACTGTTACCCGCTCCAAAAATTGTGCCTCTTCCTTTCCATAATTTGTACACTTCGGTGCCGCAGTCAGTAAATCTATACAACATTGAACTTAGGCTAGGTTTATTAACAAAATGATCAAGTATGGAAATTGCATTACTGTTTGTCATATTACATTAGATTGTGCATTATTTCTAGTTTGTTTTGAATTAATCTTCCTCGATGAACGTGTTTACCAGTTCAGGTACAGAGTAAGTTAATGTCACACCTAACACTTATTTTATTTGCTTCCTTGTTTTTTTAGATTGCTGCTGAATGTTCAAGAATAAAAACAAGTGAGCTGCGGGAAGTTTTAAAGTGTTATTCCACCGTATTTCTTTTTCTACCACACTAATGCGAAACAATATTTATCTGTGTTGCTATGTAAACAATCAAAATATACGAGAAAATTCTGAAGTCTGAGTCACCGAGACGTTATAAAACGTCTGCTGTACTTTGAAATAGTGAATTCTACTTTCGGCAACTGTCCGATTCCAGAAGCTTAGAAATTGAGTCCTCATCCACGAGATATTCCCCTCTGAAAAGTGAATCAATACAATAACCCTTCGCTAGGCCAGTTTTGTTTTTTGATTGGAGGTTTAACGACCACAGTGAGCAACTCAGTGGGCTATAAGCAGTCGCCGCAAGGCAAGTTGTGCTTAGATTTTAGTTGAATGTGGTTCTTTGGAATACTGGACATTCTCAGCTGGTGAAATCGGAAGAGAAAACGAACCAGATTCGTGTTTTTCTAGAAAACTTGAAACATTTTTAGCCGCCCCGATGGCCGAGATGTCAGGGGCACAGTTTTCTGGTTATTCGTCCGAGCTTGGCCTGGGTTAGGCTTTCGGATAAATCCTGGATGGGTGGCATATTTATTTCTCCCTGGAACCAATGGCCCCAAATCTGGAACGGGCGACTACTTACAACCCCTGGGGTTACTCCCAGTGCTCGTCAAACGCCGAAATTAAAAATAAATTAAAGCCAAGACATTTGATGTTGACCATCACATCTTCGCTTCAGTTGGTTGACATCAGTGTCATCTCATACTTTATATTTAATTCTGCATTATTTATGTTGACGATAGTAAGCTTTCCAGAACCCTGAAAATTCAAGTTGTAACCATCGTGTCATGACACGTGTTTATCAGTTTTCAAAACCTGTGACTGACGATCGGTAATCCGGATAAAGCTTACCGCGCATTACAGTGGAACGGAAACGAAATGTCAGAACAGAAACACCGGAAAAAAAGGTAACGATTTCCAATAGAAGCCTGTGAACATTACATTGCAAACGCCTCGGAATTCTTACTTCGGAAATCAACAATCGGAGACGAAATTTTGCATATTGCTCGCTGAGAATATTTTTTCCGAAGCATTTGCGCATGCGTTAGTCAAAGGCATCTGCCTCAGCTGTTCATTTTATCTCTTCAGCAGACAAACAAGCTCTTCGCGCGAAGTGCTCTGTCTGCGTTCACGGACCGGACACTACTTTTTGGAAGTTGTTTGTGATTATTCTTTCATTGCCTTGACGAAAAATTAATCAGCGCTGCGCAAATAAATCTAGTTTTGTACGATATTGGTCATAAATATTTTTACAATAGTGTGATAAAAGAAAGCATTGTGGGATGTAATATCAAAATCTCAATGAATCTTAAGTATTGTTCTTTTTGCATTTATTAAAAAATGTTTAGTTTAAAAAAATACGAACACAAGAAAAATAGCGTCCGTAGGTTATTGCATATTTAGGATCTTATTACATTTCATGGGTCTTTTTCGTTTATGTAGAACCTATATAGCAGTGTCATTTTATTTTGCGTTCATTCAGGTGTTATTTGAAGTCCACAGTTTCTTTTGCAAACAAAGAAAACATCTCTATTCAATATCTGTCTACATATTTTTACTTCATTCTGTGCTTCGCCTTCTTCTGTTTAACACTCCATCTTGTCAGACTGCCGCCCCGTTGGCCGAGTAGTACGAAGCGCTGGCATCCAATCATTAGTCAGAGCTGATTCCGGGCTTGAATGCCGGATGAGACATGAATGGTGGGTTTGTCTTACTCCATTGGCTTTCTCCTTTGCCTGAAACCAGCGACACCAAATTCGGGACGGGCGCCTGCATTTATAAGCTCTTTGAGATGCTCACTGTGAAGCCCCTAAAACAAAAAATCTTGCCTGACTGCCCTGCATTCTAGTGAATTGACTGCCTTGAAATTTTTCTTTAAGTTTAAGTCTTCAAGTACCTCATTACCGCCTAGCATAGGGAAAGAATCTCTTGGCTTTCTAATTCTCTGGGATGGCACAAGTTTCCATCATCACGTCGTAGGCAATTATGCAAGCAGGTTGTTAAGATCAAGTTGCTTGCCAAATAAGCAACCAACCCATGATTACATCAGTTAAGTTAAAAAGATAATACAACTCTTGTAATGTTAGTACGCGCAATACTACTTTCGGCGCAGTCCACGTCTTCCACATAAATGATCCTAATTCCGTTTGTATAATTCCGACCTAGTGTGTGGACAACCTTTGCTTCCGTTCCTACGTAGAGTGTGACGACCTTAAGATTTAAGTACCAGAACCTGGGGCGGAATATCAGAACGCAAGGACGGTTTGCTGTTTGTAAATCAGAATACAAGTCACGGGTTAGACAAGAGCACTGTGTTTGTTCTTCGATTCAGATTCTTTGCCAGTCCCACAGTCAGTAACCACAAAAAATTGGGAACCCTTACTGTCTTCAGGGAACAGAACATCAGAAATTAACATGAAGCAAGTAACTTTGACGCAACTTCCTGAATTGTTACAAGTCGCACTATTGAGAAAGATAAATTTCTTGAAGAGCTGTGTTCCAGACTTAGCCCAGCTGAGAACTAGTATATGGAATTTAAGCTTGGTATGTGGAACTTCAGATAAATTGGCAACAATTCAGAGTCCTCACTAAAACCCGTTACAGAGAATTGAAATCACAGAGCTTCGTAAAGAATGACATCCTGTGTTATCAAGACAATGCTTGTGACGCAGTTGCTATAAATTCTACGAGAGGCAGAGTCCCAACTTCTATACCAAAACCATATTTTTCTGTTGAGATATGAAAGATTTGAAGTATGTTTTTATATGGAGAGAGAGAGAGACAAAGCACGTACTAACTTAAGAAATTCGGGAAGTAATTATGCATTTTTTTACCGTTTAACCTATTGGAACGAATTAACTCGGAGTTAGCACAATTGGCTAAAATCAGCTCGAACGAATATACACTCATGATAATACAAAACAGAACACCTGAAATAATTCAAGCTACGCATCTGATTTATACCGAATATGCTAATCATGCAATGTAGCAGAAATGATTAGCATTTTACGTCATAGGTGCATGCTCACCGCGTTTAGGCAAATCAGATCGCGCAACATCTCGGACCGGAAACCGGGAGTTTTCCTGTTATAAGCGCCGCGTGGCTCCATCGACATGTCAGTGCTTGGTCAGTAGTGAGTAAGGATGCCTCGTCGTCGTATGAGAGTCATACAAGTCACAGTAGGGCGTTCGAACGAGGTCGCATTATCGGCATGAGAGACTGCAATGCTTACCCTCCTGCGGATTGCCTGCCGTGTGGGACGCAGGGTGTCCATCGTGGTAACAGTGTGCAAGGAACGGTATAAAGAAGGGCGTAGGACACGAAGAGAAGGTTTGGGACTTCGTACACAGACAACGCCGAGGAAAACAGTCATCTCATGAGATGTCTTTGAGTGACCATTTTGCATCATCAACGGCATTGGCTCAGCGGTGGATAACTGTTACGCATTCTTCCATGTCAGCTGTAACAGTACGCTGCCGGTTATTACAATTCGGACTGCAGGCTCGTTGGTCCCTGCTCAGGCTACCTTCGACACAGCAGCTACGGGCTTGAAGCGGCGTGACGAATATCACAATATCGTGTTCTCGGACGAAACGCGCTTCTGTTTAGGCAAACATTATGGTCGCTACTGTGTCCGCAAGAGTATTTGCACCAGCCATACAGCACCAACACGAGACATTATGGCTTGTGGTGCAATCTGGTACGAAAACAGATCACCTCCTGTGAGAGTCAGTACCACCATAACGAGTGCCCGTTACGTCGATGACATTCTACGGCCGGTCGCACTTCCGTTCTTGCAGGACATTCCCTGTGCCTTATTTAAGCAGGACAATGGCACACCACATGTTGCAGCGACAACACGCGACTTCTTCAGGGATAACAACCTTCTACTTCTGCGGTGGCCGGCTAGATTGCCAGATTTATCACCCATAGAAAATCTCTGGACATGCTCAAACGACAGGTTCAGCGGTGCGACCGCCCTCCAACAACTCTTTGTGAACTTTGGGCACGGGTAAATACAACCTGGATCACCGATAAAAATATCTTGGACATGCTCAAACTACAGGAGCAGCGGTACGACCATCCGCCAAAACTCTTCACGAACTTTGGATGCTCGTCAATACAACCTGGATGGCTATTCCTCAGGACACCATTCCCATTCACACATTGATTTGATGCACCAGCTCGTACAGCAGGTGAAATAAGACAGGAGGCCACAGCGATTATTAGCTACATCGAAACACCTGGTACGTATGACACCGAGAAGCTAATCATTTGTTGTGTATTGCCTAATTAACATATCCTGTAAAAATCTAAGTCGTAGCTAGACTCCTTTCAAGTGTTCTGTTTCTTTTTTTATGAACATTCGCTGTTTCAGAAGTGGGCCGGACGCGGTGGAACTAGTGAACTTGCGCATCAGAAAGCGCTTCTTAGCTTTGTTATTCAAAGTGGACATTTAGGGGGAAGATTGACACTAATCCTTTGATTATCCGCTAAAAGGGGGTATTATTATATAAGAATCGCGATGAACCTAAAACAAGTGAGAGATGTTTGAGTCCTTTGTTACTACTCAGTGGCGTGATGCCCGTGGCACGGGATTTATCCCTTTCCCATCATGCCTTGGTTCATGGAGAAGATAGTAAGGGACTAGAAGGGAGCACTTTTCACCAGCAACAGGTTTACGGTAAGTACTGTTAAGATGAGAGGGAGGGGGGGGAATTGTTTTGCGTAGCTTTCACAAAATCCGGTCACTATGTGAACATTTCTATTTTTGGGGAGTACCGAAAATTGTGGCCTCCATTTGGTTCATCTACATTGGTCGCTTAAAGTGTTAAGTGGTATTTTGAAATTAGTAAGAAAGTGTCCACAGTAGTTTTCTTAAAGAAAGTTACATTGAAAAAAAAAAGTTTGATACATTGAACTTTCGTCACAGACATACCATTGTAACCAGAGTATCAGATTATAACAACTTTTATAGCCATTTTGAATATGGTGAGTTTAAATCATCTTTTTCCTTAGCGCTTATTTAGATACGGCCCCTTTCCTCTCAATTCCGTGTAGCTGCGTTAATGATGCATGTCACTCTTTTTTACGCTTTCCAACCGTAAGTTGAAGAAGCGTATATGCTCCAGCTTTGTCAGTCTGTCCGCACGATAAGTCGCGTAAAAATGGTTCGATTTCGATGAAATTGTAGTATGTGGTAGGGGACAACCTGGGAAGGAATCCTATTGAAAATGGGCGAAATGGGGTGAAATGTCAGAACATAGGAGCGGGATCCATTCCATCGCCTTTATGCGTCATAACTTACGTAACAAGTTAGTAAAATCATGCAATGCATTGATTATGATACGCTTTCCAACATACCAGAAATCATTGCTCACGTTATGAGGATAATGGCTGTAGAATAAATCTCGATCGTTTGTCCTGACCTTTGTTCCCATTTCGCCCATTTTCAATAGGGTATGTCCCCAGGTGGTGCCCTACCACATACTAAACTTTCATAGAAATCGAACAATTTTTACGCGAGTTATCGTGCGGACGGACAAAGCTGGAGTATACACGCTTCAACCTACGGTTGGAAAGCGCACAAAAATGCTTCGATTGCAACAAAACTTTATCATGTTGTTCTGAAGGTATACTGAACTTGTTCTGTTAAATATAATCGAAATCGGGTCGAAGATCAGGGCACAGGAACGAGTTTTATTCCACAGCTATTATCCTCATAACTTGAATAAAAATGCTTCGATTGCAACAAAACTTAATCATGCTGTTCTGGAGGCATACTGAACTTGTTCTGTTAAATATAATCAAAATCGGGTCAAAGATGAAGGCACAGGAACGAGATTTATTCCACAGCTATTATCCTCATAACTTGACTAAAAATGCTTCGATTGCAACAAAATTTTATCATGTTGTTCCGTAGGTATGTTGAACCAATTCTGTTTAATATCATCGAAATGGAGTCAAAGGGTCAGAACACACGAGCGAGATTTATTCCACAGCCAATATCCTCATAACTTGAGTAATGATTCTTGGTATGTTGGAAAGCGTATCATAATCAATACATTGCATGCTTTTACTAACTTGTTTTGTTTCTTACCTGCCCGATTCGAAGGAATCCCGAGGTCGGTTTTATTGCTATGCGAAGGCGTGAGTGAACAATGATTTTTGTAGGGAGGTATCAAGAAATTCTCACATATTCAGCTTAATGGAGGCAGTTTTCACGGTGGGCCGAAGAACAGTTGATAAATTAGAGATTGCACAGAAAGTAAGGCGTTAAAATAACGGTGTGGGTCAAGGAGCGGCCGATAGGAGAATGAACAAAGCAAGGAGAGTTTTGGACACGGCGTCTGAAGAGAGGTTGAAGGTAAGATCTCCGTTCCAGAGGAGAGAGTCTTCGGCCTCTGCGAACAACGAAGGAAAATAGAGGTTTAAAATGTCTGATGCCGAAAAGTGAGACTGAACAGAAATTAAATTTAGAAACTAAGTCTTAGCAGCAAGATAACTGAAGAAAAGCCCAATAGAGTAATAAGCAGAAGCGTATCCTCGAGTTAATAATACGTACATACAACTTATGATAAAGAAAGCAGGACAAAGCTTTGAGGACCCCTCTTCGTAATAACTGAATAAACCTATTCTTTACTGCAAACAACTTTTAATTTCAGCTGATATTTTGTTTCGTCATATGAAAAAGATACAGGTAAAACCCCGGAACGTCTAAATTCTTTACAAGCGGAAGTCTAACGAACCCTTGGCACATGGCACTGAAAGATACATAATTCAGTGAAGAGTAACACCATCTCGTTTAAAATGCTTTACGCGTATTTACAAAAGCTTTACAAACATTGGTAGAAAACCGTAATGATGTCTCCTGTACTTAACCTTTCCCAGCTAATTTTCTATCAGTTAATATTTCTCTCGATGTCACCTCCTTCGTCGACTGAATTATCAGGTTTTTCAAATCTCTTATTTGAGATCTGTTCTTGTGAAATTTAGAAATCTTTGCCAAATGGCAAAAAAATGTTGAGCAGTTGTTTTCCCATGTACCGCAAGTCAGTAGATAGAAACTTCATTTCTAGACTTTTTCATCGCTTAAAATAATTGATTAATTATGCTTTCAATAATGTATTGCAGCTTTTCAAATTAAGCTCTAAGACCACATGATTCGGTAATTTTATCCGCTAGTCGGTAACAATATTTTTTTTCTATTCTTCCAATGATGACAGAACATTGCTGAAATCTTAAGACGCACATTAATTGCGAAATCGACGCGTATCTTATTAGTCCTTAATGATCGCAGGAAGCAATTAAGAGCCACAAGTAAGTCGAGGCCACGCTATGATAACAAGAGCTGTGGAACTTTATTAGCACGCCTTTTGTAAGAAAGATCGTGCTTATGTTACAGGTTTGTCCGTCCGCTCGTTTGTGGACAGCGTTTCTGCAACATTAGTCCGATTTGAAAAAAATTTGCATTGGGAAGCTTGAAATACGCGAATGATGATCCTTGCATTCCGTTTTCTTTACGATGCACAATTTCACCTCTAGAGAGACGTAAATGCGGATGATATCGAATTCAAACTACATTTTATTCTATATGTTTGCTGCTAAATATTAGATCGGAAAATTCTACCTTTCGCTTCCATTTATATCGAAGATTTTAGGTATAGTCGCTTTTTGAAGTTGCGCAGTTTTTTCCGCTACCGGGCGTAAAAGTATAAATTCCATTTTCTCCGATATCTTTGCTGCTAAAACTCGGATTTGAAATATTCTTTCTGCCCCGGATGCAGCTCAAGATGGGAAATGTTTTGCATACAATTTCAAAATTCTGGTAAAGAATAGTTTGGCTATCATAGGGCGTGAGTATTAATTTCTGCTTCTGATGTATTTGCAGCAAAATCTGAGTTAAAAAGCTCGACTGAAGAAATTGTTTCGTTCACCGATACCACTCACATCGATAAACCATTTCGGAATACTTTCTTCTTAAAATAATGCATGGTTTCGATCTGAAAAATTCCTTCTCCGTTGGATAGCGTTTCCGCTACGAAATGTTTTTCATATAATTTCAAAATTTTCGAAGTCTATGAAGTAATTCATAGACTTTCCGCTAGGGGGCGGAAATGTAAATTGCCCCCCCCCCCCCATACATCTCTGCATCTAAAACTCAGATCTGAAAAATTGATGTATCGGATACAGCACATGATGGGAAATGTTTTGCATATAACTGATTTGGCCACCGGGGGCGTAAGTGTTATTTTCTGCTTCCGATGTAATTTCAGAAAAATCTGAGCTAAAATCTCGATTGAAAAAAATTTTTCTTCAACCGATGCCACTCAAGTCGATATACCTTTTTGGAACATTTTCTTAAAATAATGCACGGTTTCTCTGCCAGGGAGCGTAGATGTAAATCATATTTTTGTCATATATCTCTGCTTCTAAGATCCCTATTTGAAATATTTTTTCGTTTGAGAGCGTTTCCAGTGAAAAGTGTTTATTTCTTAGCGCACAAGTCTGCCGCCAGAAGGCGTAAGTTTAAGTTTTCGTTTACAGCAATATCTGCGGGACTAAAAACATGAAAAACTTTCTTCGATCAGATGCCACTGTGCAAAATCTGCTTGTTTTCTTCCAAAAGTAATGCGCGAATTCGCCGCGTAAGTGTTTAATCTGCCGGTGCGTAAGTGTTTAATCTGCTTTTCTCAATATCTCTGCTTTTAAATGTGCAGTTTAAAAAATTCTTTCAACACCGGATGGAATTTACTTTATAGAACACTTTGGCTAGTATATGAGGAATTTTGCAATTCACAGTTCAGTCGGCAGGTGGAGTTTGCGTACTTCAGTTTGCAGCTGTATCTCTGCTTCTAAAAATCCTATTGAGAAATTTCATTTTTACTGCATGCCATTTGCTAGGATAAAGATGTGGATCATTATACTCTTTAAATAATGCGTATTTCCAGCTAAGGGCGTAAAAGTCGAAAATTTTTTTTTTTTTTTTTTGCTATCTCTGCTCCCAGGATACGTATTTGAAAAGTTTGTTTCCTTAGCATAGCTTTTTCCATAAAGAATATTTTTCGCCTGTTTTCGATTTTTCCGTTATGCAAAATTCTTCCGCTAGAAGGCATCGAGTTATATCATGTTACCTCCTATATGCATATTTCCTCTTAATTGATAGATTTGAAAATCTCGATGTCTCCGATACCCTCCTTGTGCTATATGAGGAACTTTGCATGCGCCATTCCTAATTTTCGTAACATACATTTTACGGGCTGGTGGAACTAATGTAGCAGTTTCTATTTCTGGATGTTTTATGGATTGCAGAAATCCGGTTGATTTTTGTTTTCTAACTAGCTGCACGGACATCGAATATCTTTGATAAATTTCATTCGCATCAGAAAGGATTCAAAAGACGTGCTCATTAAAACCGAAAATGCGGTGTCGTCTTTCTTGTTTAATTATGTATTCGTATTTCAGAAGACCTCGTCTCCCAGCTTTGGCGCAATTATCAGAGTAATTTTTTCGTTCTATACTTATTGAATAAGATAATATTATACAAGGCTATTGCTCAAAAATATTAATCTAAATTTGACTGTTTTTTAAGCTTTCCAGCGGTAGGTTGAAGAAGCGTATATGCTCCAGCTTTGTCAGTCTGTTTGTCCGCACAATAACTCGCGTAAAAATGGTTCGATTTCGATGAAATTTTAGTATGTCGTAGTTTACAACTGGGGACGAACTGTTGAAAATGGACGAAATGGGGTCAAAAATCAGGACATAGGATCCTTACCGAACACCAGTTAGGACGTGATATGCACTTTTGGGCATAGGGAATGCCATACCTTGAAGAAATATGCGAAATGAGACGAGTGAAACACATAAACAAGTACACTGAAGTGCCAGAAAAACTGGTACAGAAGAGCCTATGAAAAATACATAACAACGTCAACTATGCGCGTACTCGGTTGCGTCCGCTAGTGCGTATATAAAGCGATACATTCTTGCCAGCTGTCGGAGCTGTTTTAGGAATGAGAATGACGAGTAATAACTATTTAAGCGATTTTCAACTCGGTGTCATAGTTGGCGAGCGTGAGATGGGCCATACTATTTCAGAGGTAGAAACGAAGTTCGGATTTTCACGGACGACCATTGCAAGGGTGTACAGTGACTACAAGAATTCCGGCAAAACCTCCAACCTACGATACCAGTGTGGCCGTAGAAATACATTGGGTGAACATGACCATCGTCGGCTGTCAAGAATCGTTTCCCGCGACAGGCGTGAAACACTCTCGCAGGTATCATCGGAATTCAATGCTGGAGCCTCAACAAGCATCAGCGTCCAGACTGTGCAACGTACCACGCACGATATGGGCTTTGGGAGCCTACGCCCAACTTGAGTCCCCTTAATGGGTGACGACAAAGAGCTATATGCCTCGCTTGGGAACGGCAACACCGCCACTTGATGACTGGAAACAAGTAACCTGGTCTGACAAGTCGCGTTTCCAACTGTATCGGGCAAGATTCGTGTGTGGCGCAAACCCCATGAAGCCATGGATCCCACCTGTCAACAGGGAACTGTACCGGCTGGTGGGGGGGGGGAAGTGTCCGTAATCGTATGGGGTATGCTTAGCTGGACTTCACTGGGACCCCTGGTACGTCTACAACGTCTGTGACCGGCCAAAGCAATGTGCGTATCCTTTCTGACGAGGTACAGCCATTCATGTCCTGCATTCATGCCGATGGGTTGGGCGTGTTCCAACGGGACAAGGCACCTCCACAGAAGTGTCGGGACGCCACATTATGGTTAGAGCAGCATTCATCTGAGTTTGGGGTGTTGCCATCCTACCCAAGCCCCCAGATCTGAACGTGATGAAACACATTTGGGATGCCAAGCAACACTGTATCGAACACAAGAATCAGAGACCTCGGAATACACCCGAATTGTGGAACGCTCTGTAGGAAGTATGGTGTGCATTGCCTACAGCATATTTCCAGAAGCTAGTGGAGTCCATGCCCCGTCGTATTTCTGCAGTCCTGCGCTCCCGGAGGGGAATTACCAAGTATCAGATTGGTGTACCAGTTTTTCTGGCACTTCAGTGTACCTCAGAGGTGACACACATGTAAAGTCGAAAAAGTTGAAACTACAAACTTAGTCGATGCAGCTTGATTAGGAAAGCATAAGACTCCGAAGCAGAGGGGTGTGGGTTCGATTACCGCGACCGGCAAATGACGTTTACGCTATATTGGCGCCCGAACGTAAAATTAATCTCCTGGCCGTTGGGTTTTTCGGAAAATGCGCAATGCTCGTTCCACACATTGTCTGGAATTAGTCAGAATTCCTTCTTCTACAGTGAGATCTTCTTCAAGTGTGGTTTGCTGGCTGACCCGGAAACTTAAGACTCCGTGTGAGCCCTTCCTAAAGCGGACGGGATATATGTGACGTACCTACCACATAGGTGACCGCACATGTCAAGACGACAAAGTTGCAGTGACGAACTTTGTCCGTGTACCTTAACTGGAAAAGCATTCGACTCAGAAGCGGAAGGATGATAGTTCGAATACCACCAGCAGCAGCAAATGGCCTTTACGCTATAATGCACGAAGCGTAGATAGTAGCAATATGGGAAACACTCGATTTAAGCGACTTTTGAGAGAAGCATGATCGTGGGCGCTAGGCACAAGCATCTGAAAAACGGTAAACCTTCTCGTCTGTACAAGAACAACTGTATCGTGGATGTACAATGAGTGTCGCGCAAACAACAAAACAAGCAGTCAGCGATTTTCTTGTGTTAGGAAAACGACTGATCAATGTTCGAGGGCAACGGAGGCTGTGGATGATTGTACGAGGTAACAGACAAGCTCCATTGCGTCAAATCAATAAGTAGCACACAAAAAATCATGCAGTCAGCGGTCTTCCTGTGTGAGGAAGCCACTGGTCGATGTCAGAGGTCAACGGAGGCTAGAAAAGATTGTACGAGGTAACAGACGAGATCCATTGCATCAAATCAATTAGTACACAAACAACAAAACCAGCAGTCAGCAGTCTTCCTCTGGGAGGAAACCACTGGTCGATGATTGAGGGCAACGGAGGCTGTGGAGGATTGTACGAGGTAACAGACTAGCTCCATTGCATCAAATCAATGAGTAGCGCACAAACAAAACATGCAGTCAGCGGTCTTCCTGTAGGAAGAAGCCACTGGTCGATGTTCGAGGGCAACGGAGGTTAGGGAGGATTGTACGAGGTAACACACGAGATCCATTGCGCGAAATAACCGCGCAGTGCAGCAGCGGTATCGAGAGGACAATTTCAGCATACAGAACCGATCGTATATTGGCTATAACAGAAGATGGCTTTGCGTACCACTCGTCTCTGCTTAAAACCGAAAAATTCATCTACATTGAACACAGGAGCATCAAAGCTGTACCCTTAATGACTAGAAAAAGATTGCCTAATACGATGAATAAAGTTATAAATTAGTACACGCTGACGGACTGGCTAGAATATGGTTTCAACAGCACAAATCGATAGGTCCCATCTGCCTGGCGTTAACTGTAGAAGTAGATGTTGTAATGGTGTGGGATCTGTTTGCATGGCGGAAATTGCGTTCCTAAATACCTCTTACACATCATTTGAATGGCACCAGGTATCTTATCATTGCAGACAAGGCACACCAGCACATGTGCATGGTGTTTCGTGATGGAGAGGGCTATTCCTAGAAAGATAATGCGCCATGGCACAAGGCTCGAATCATCAGTATTGGCTCCAGAAGCACGACAGTGACTTCAATGTGATAAAATGGTAGAGATCGTAATCCAATTGAACACCTGTGGAAGGAGATTAAGAGCGCCATTCATAGCAGAGGTCCTTCCAGAAACATTTGGCAACTGAATGACTCCATCACATCTACTTGGCTGAACATACATGTAGAACGATATCACACCTCGAATCGAGGACGTGTTTGAAGGCCAAGGGCTTATACACTGTCTACCAACAAGTAATTGGACACCTGTGATAGCAAAGGAAAACGAAGTTTATTCACCTTCAATAGTTGGTGGAGCCTTCACGAGCGGCGATTACAGCTGCGACCCTCCGGGGCATACTCTCAACCAGGCGTTGTACGACGGCTAGCGGTATTTTCTTCCACTCGGCTTGGAGAAGACAGGTCAGTTACTTCACCGATTTTGGACGGTGGGGGCACTCCTTAAGTCGACGCTCCAACTCGTCCCAGAGGTGCTCGATAGGGTTAAGGTCCGGGCTCTGCGCAGGCCAGTCCATTCCATTCCATTCGATTAACCCCATTGTCACCATACCAAGCCATGGTGGACCTCGCAACACGACAGGCGGCATTGTTATTCTGAAAGTAACATGGGTCCACCCCGTAAAACTGCCACAACGTAGGAAGTGCATGGTCATCCAAAATGGTGCAGTAGGTCTCGGCGTTGAGTCTACCAGGAATTGCCCATAGCATAATTCCACCGCCGCCGAACTTCACAGTTGGCACAATACATTCCGGCAGGAGGCGTTCTCCAGGCAGACGCCAAACCCAGACCCTGCCATCTGAATGGTACAGGTTGAACCTTGATTCGTCGCTCCAGAGAACCTGTTTCCACTGTTCAACGGTCCACTGTCGACGTTCTTTGCATCGCGTTAGCCGAGCAGCGCTATTGGACTTTGTGATCAAAGGCTTGTGGGCGGCAGCACGTCCATGATAACCGAGCAGATGGTCTTCTTTACGGATGGTATTCATCGAAAGAACACTTCCGGATGCCTGTTAAAACTCCTTGCGGATGTGGCCCATCGATTTGGTGCGGTTCTTTCGAATTTCTCTGGCCAGCACCCGTCGGTCTCTAACTCCCAGTTTTGTGGGTCTGCCGGGTCGGGGCACATTCCGACAGTCACCTCTCATCTTCCACTTGCCAATCACGTAGGCCACTGTCGATTTTGGGTACTTCAACTCGCTGGATATGTCACGTATGAATCGGCCATTTCTGTGATACCCGACGATTACACCTTTCTCGAAATCAGAGAGCTCCGAACTGCGTGGCATCTTGCATGCGACTGGTTGCGTTGTTGTTTCCCACACGATATTTAACGGCGGCGGCCGTGACGTGTATCAGGACCGCAGATATCGTCGATTGCAGTGGTGCCCAATTACTTGTTGGTAGATAGTGTATGTTGCTCCAAGTGGTCGTTAGACCCACAATCAAGCAAAAAATGCCAATGGCGGCTCAACATGCTATTAGATACGTGTTCCTAATAATTTGCTACTTCAATGTACGCACAAGTACAGGGTGTCCCAAAAAGGTGTAACCAATTTCAAATGATAACTTTGGATACAAAATTATCAGCATTCTGTTTGTCGCAGGTGGTAAAGAATACCCTCAAGTTTTTTAGAAATGTACTCAATGGATCCTGCGACGGAAGCACAGACTGTGGAGTGGTTTATTGAAACCAAATCCGAAACGCAGGTTCAGCGGAATTTCAGAACAAAATATGGAAGCAAACCGCCCACACATAACAGCATCAGAAAGTGGTACAAGTCATTCAAGGAAATTGGTAGCGTCCTTACCAAGGAAAGCCCTGGACGACCATCGCTGATTCCAGAAAGAGACAAACATTCACTCGTAGCCCTTGAAAGTCAGATAAGCAGCACGACAGCTGGCCGTCTCCAAGTTGTTGGTTCACAGAGTGTTACGTCAGAGATTGGAAATGCACCCGTACAAACTGCAGATAACCGATCACATAACCCCAAATGATCATGTGAAACGTAAACAGTTTGCTGAAGAGACGTTGGAGAACATTGCAAGTGCTGAATCTTTCCTGAGAAAAATCTGTTTCTCGAATGAGTGCGCTTTCCATGTTTCTGGAAAGGTTAATAAACAGAATGTGAGAATTTGGGGAACTAAACACCCGCATTGCTCTATGGAACATGAACATGCTAGCCCAAACGTGAATGTTTGGTGTGGCATAATGGTCGACCGTGTTATTGGACCCTCCTTCTTTCAGGAAGCGACCGTGAGAGCTGATAATTATCTGGACATGATTGAGCAGTTTGTGTATCCCCAGTTGGATGAACTTGCAACTCCGGTCATTTTACAAGGTGGGGCGCCACCTCATGGGCATTTTGATTGTGAGGAGATCTCTGGATACAACATTTCCCAATCGATGGATTGGGCGTGGTGGTCCCATTACATGGCCCCCACGTTCGCCGGACTTAACACCGTGCGATTTTCTTTTATAGGGATTCATCAAGGGTGAAGTTTACAGCACCCCTGTTGTGGACATCGCTGACCTAAAGAAGAGGATTACACACGCACTGCAAAAAGTTAATACGGATATACCCGAAAGAACATGGTTGGAACTGGAATACCGTTTAGACATTGTTCGGGTAACAAATTGTGTCCATGTCGAATGTCTATAAAACTTCATGGTCTGCTCTGTCAGTTAACACAAGTTGTGTGTTGAGATTATTTATATTAAAACTTGATTATTTGAAATTGGTTACACCTTTATAGGACATCTATATAAGGTACACAGACAAACAAAACGTTAAATTTAATTTCAGTTAAATGTGATGCTAAAGTAACTACGTGAAAGGAGTCAACGCAAAAGAACATTAGAAGCGCTTTGATGGCCCTGGAAGTTGTTGCTGTAGTAATGTGGATGCATTACTGGGTGGTTTTTTAAATGTTTCTCCTTGCATCAACTGCGTCATTAGTAACCGATTTCTGTTTTAAGTCTTTGATTTCACGAACTACACGATTTCTTATTATGTTATGAATGAACGCTGCTGTAGCATTTCAATATGTCCGTCACATATACTTTCAGCCTGTCGTTCATGGGCACTTTCTCAGCTGTGTTACAATGTCTTCACTTTTGTCAACACGATTATCTTAATTCAGAACCATATTAGCTATTTTCACAATCAGTCTAATTTTTAGCACGCCTTTTGTAAAAAAAAAGTACGTACTTGTATTATCACTTTGTCCGTCCTTCCGTCTGTGGACACCATTCCCCTGTAATCATTAGCCCGATTTTTTTTAATTGGAGGTTTAACGACCACCGTGAGCAACTCAATGAGCTATAAGCAGCTGCCAGTCCCTAATTTAGGGTCACTGGTTCCAGGGAAGGGAGAGAGCCAGTGCCGTAAGACAAACAACATCCATGCCTGACCGGGATTCGAACCCGGACCCCTTTCGGACGAATGATCAGAGGCCATCGCTTAGACCACTGCGCCACGAATAACTTTGGCAACCTGATTTCAAAAATTACTTTTCCATTGGAAAGCTTGAAATGTGAGAACGATCTTGGTTTCAGATTTTTTTACTCTGCATAACTTTGCCGCTAGAGGGCGCAAATGCAGATGCTATCGAATTCAAAATATATTTTATTTCATGCATTGGCTTCTAAATACCAGATTGACAATGTTTTCTTCCTTTCGACGCCATATATAACGAATACTATATTTTGGGTGCACTTTCCTTTTCAAGAAATGCATAGATTTTCCGCTAGGGGGCATAAAGGTAAATTGCGTTTTTTTTTTGTTTTTTTTTTGAGATTTAACGACCACCGTGAGCAACTCAATGGGCTATAAGCAGTCGCCCGTCCCTAATTTAGGGTCACTGGTCCCAGGGAAGGGAGAGAGCCAGTGCCGTAAGACAAACACAACATCCATGCCTGACAAATTGCGTTTTTCCCGATATGTGCTTCTAAAATTCTTAGTTTCCACTTCTGGTATCGTGTCGGAGCTCGAGAACAAGTGTAGATTTCAGAATATTTCGGATTAACTTATTTAAAAACTGCAGAGATCTTTTTTCGTTACCAACATTTCTCATGCTATGCGTTTGCGATCATTTGTGTTTTGTCAAACAGCCGAAAAATAGTTTTAAAAAATGAGTTTAATACTCGTAAAAGAGCTATTTGCTTTCTTTTCAAATGCAGACAGAACAGTTATTCTTCTCGAGATTAAAAAAAAAACTTGATATTTTTTAAGCTCGCTGTCTTTCCATGTCTACCCAGTTTTGTAAACTACAAAGAAAGGATTAGAACACAACAAATAACGTACCTAGGATTTCACATAATTGCCATCATTCTGTATGACCTCTTGCTATCTGTCTGAGTAGTATAATACCACACCAGAAAAACTATTTTAGAGTCAAAAAAGTCACATGATGCCGTTTCACATCGTCCACATCATCGAAGGTTTGGACAGCGAAGGCGTTTTGTAGCGATCGAAAAATGGTAGCAGTCAGTAGGTGCCAGGTCAGGGGAATACGCCGAGTGAGGTAACACTTCCCAACCAAAGTCCAGTAATTTTTGCCGAGTGATTAAAGCAGCATCGCGTCTGGCGTTATGATGAAGAATCACGCCTTTGCGTTTGATGAGTGCTAACCGCTTCGATGTCAGTTGTTCTCGCAATCTGTCCAACTGTTGGCAGTAGAGGTCAGCATTTATCGTTCGGTTAGGTGCCAACACCTCCCAGTGGATTATTCCCTGGACATCCCACCAAACACTCAACAAAACCTTTTTGGGATGCAGCCTTCCTTTTGAGGTCGAAGGAGCAGGCTCTGCACCTTGTTAAATGTCCGTCGACGCTTTACATTACGGTACAGTGCCCATTTCTTATCACCCGTTACAATTCGTTCCAAAAACAGTTCATTTCTGTGACGAGAAAGCAACAAACCCCAGTTACGGATTCTCTCCTCCAGTTGCTTTGCAGAAAGCTGGTGCGGAACCCAGTTATCGAACTTAGGAATGAACCAAAGCGCATGCATCAGTCTTTCGACTGTTCTGTGTACCGACAAGCTTTCCTCTAATTCCTGAACGGTTAGATGTGGGTCATTTGTTATGGCTTGGTCCACATCCTCGTCAGAAACCGCGGATGGACGTCCAGGACGTGGTTGTACTTTACAGCTTCTGTCTCCGTCCCAGAATTTCCGAAACCAACGGCGACATGTGCCATCATCAAATGCATCCTCCCCACACACTTGACAGATGTTGCGGCAAGACGCGGCTGCAGTACTGCCTTTATCGAGCTCGTACTGTAAACAGTGTCTAATGTGCTCCTTATCGCATGCCATGTTACACCATCCGTGATACAGAGCGGGAACCCAGATAAGGTACGCTAGGTCGCCTGCCACCACGTCATCGCGGGCTGGTCTCTGGGCCACGGGGGTGGCCAGGGTCCGAACCAGCGTCTCAAGGCAGGATAATTGTCGCAACATTTCAAAATAAAATCCAAGGTGTTCAATTAGTCCCCGTGGAGCCAAGAAACATTGGCGGAACGGGACAAAGAAATCAGTATTTTTTTTTTTTTTACCATCCGTGATTTCCGTTACGAATGACTTACTCGGACAAACTTAGTGCCTCTATATGCCCTACTGCTCCACGCTTTATTGGCCGAAAATTCGGCATCGCAGCGCCATCTGTGACGTAACTACTCCGATCGCAATTGCATCTATTACAAAATCTGGTAGAATTTTTGCACACACATAATAATTCCAGTTTTTAACTAGTGATGCCAGTTCATTTTCCTTTAGGAAGATTATTTTCAATCCTTCATTCTTGTTGAATTTTAATGAATAAGCTGCTAGTTTTCACGAAATATGGTCGGTTTCTTGGTCGAGCTTTGTTCTGAAAATAAGATGCGACAACTTATATGTTTAGTGCAACGTTTCTACGGTGCCTGATTTTCCGATAAAATGTCTTCAAGACCTTTTCTTCATTAAAAACACTGCAAAATATGTCATTCAAAATGGAACCAGCTAAGACATTTTTCAGGCATTTACTTCCTGGGGCAAAAAAAGCCAGGATATCTTCCAGTGTTGTAGCACAGAACGAACTCAATAATAAAAAAAAAGATCTCAAAGTGGAGTATTCAACTCTAAAAAGATAAAACGTAAACCTCATCCAAAACCAGGGAATTCTTGAATATGCCCCCTACAGAATTTTAAGTTCCGCGCTTATAGCCGGAACTTCACATCCTTTGAGCTTAGATGCTTTAGTGCTTTCAATTGAGTGTATAACAGCGGCATCGCTTTTCCACATTCACAAACGGCAAATTCTCCCCAAATACTGAATTTGTGTTTACCTTGCATTATTTACAAAGTGTGTCGTCGTATATATCTTCAGTCTTATGCCCCTTTTATGTACGTCTCTATTTGTACTCACCCTGTGAAAGAGTAACTTAGATCTTTTCAGAATATTTCGACTAAAAAAGGTTTCCTTTGCTGATCATCTGCTACACTTTGAGTGCAAATGATCGGCAAAGATGATTCTGTAAACGACATCGCCTTCCTCCGATGATCGAGAGGAAATAAATGAAGAACTTTCAAAGGGAAATCACCCAGTAAATTGCCTCTGAGCAAAATGCGGGTGTTTTCTTTGAAGTTTCAGCGGCAGTGTAACATGCTGAAGGAACTCGTAATTGTAGCACATTTATTTGCATATGACAAGCAGTGCTGACGCACACTAGATTTAAGAGATAGTTATAACTTTCAAGTTAGTTTGCTTTTAGGATGCATGCTTTTCGTGAACGTTCTGAGCAGATCTACCTACGATTTTTATTCTTCCATATAATTCTGTGTAATTACACAGTAAAAAGCAATATACAGTATTTAGAACCATCAAAGTATGTGTCCTAAAATTTGACCTTCCTTTTGAGTTTCTGTATTTTTATATAAATTTGGTTTCTTTTCGTAAACGTTTTTCTGAATGAACGACACATTCTTACTCCCGACGAGTTTTCCAAGTTGGCAACACTGACAGTGGGTCAAAGATCAAAATAACTGCAGAGGAGAAGAGACAGAGGTTCAACCCTCTTATTTACTAGAGCCTCAGTGGTCGGTCATGAAACTACGTTGGAGTCTGTCGCGTAATAGGATACTAGTAGCTACACTGCTCGAAATGATTAGAAGAGTATGTGACCTTAGCAATACTATGTGAGCCAATCGTATTGATATCTTACCGAAACGTGGAAAACGCATATAACCGAAAGGTGGATTACGCATTACCTTATACAATTTATGTTTGTGATGTGAGAATGCATAAATCAGATTGGGATAAAAACGAAGGCTTTCCGGAAGCTCAGTTATTCTGCAGCGTTTATCGTGAAGTTTCTTTTCTTGAAGTCTTCGCTCCGAAAATGTCTCAACAGCATGATTTACCGAAATAAACTGCGTGGTGTTATTGGCAGGATGGAAGCAGATAAAACAGCGGGGGGTAGCAGGAGCCATTGGAGTGTCACGAAGTGTCATTTCCCGACTGTGGACACTATTCTAGGACACGGAAAGTGTTCGAAGAAGTCAATGTCGTCCATGAGCACCTACGGCAAGGGACAACCGTTATCTATTGTTAACAGCCCGTCGGAACAGGCAACAAAATGCTACTAAGCTCCAGCGAGAACTTCTCCTGTCAACAGAATGCCGGTTATCAACTTAAACTATCCGCAATCGCCTCCATTAAAGTGGCCTTTATGCAC
This sequence comes from Macrothele yani, assembly GCA_039090855.1. Taxonomy (NCBI): domain Eukaryota; kingdom Metazoa; phylum Arthropoda; class Arachnida; order Araneae; family Macrothelidae; genus Macrothele; species Macrothele yani. Next base: position 17,936,273 of record CM077023.1, on the reverse strand, counting down.
GTAGACCAATGGTGTGAGTCTTTTTAACCGCACGACATCGTACGGACAGTAGAAATTTGGCTGGGAACATCGTGGTTGGTACAAGACCAGTGGAGTCAAGTTTTCTTCTCTGACGAGTCGAGGTTCAGTCTGGAGTCCGACAATCTACGAGTTCCTATTTGGAGGGAACCCGGCAAACGAAATAACCCTGCTTTTGTGCAGAAAACATCACATTATGGCGGACATGGATGGATGGTCTGGGCAGGCATAAGTAACGGTAGACGTAAGGCCCTGGACTTCATCCAAAACGGCAGTCTGACGGTCCATAGACAGAGACGTGATTCTCAGACCTATTGCCATGCCGTAGGCATGGCAATAGGTTTCGATGATTCGTTCTTTTGCACGGACGATAACGCTCGACTTCATAGACCTCGGCTACTGGACAACATGCTTCGAGACTACGGATTAGAGAGTATGGAGTGTTCAGCATGCTCCCCTGGCTAAACTCCAATTGAGCATGTCTGGGACACACTTGGGAGATGCATTGAAGCTAGGGTGGCACCTCCGTTGACTCTTCATGAACTGGAGGCTGCCCTCACTGAGGAGTGGCGAAGATACCTCCTAGAACCTCCTAGATGATTTCATCAATTCCATGCCACACAGATGTGCAGCGGTCTTAGCCATTCGAGGGTGCCACACGCCCCACTAGAGGCCATTCGAGGATGTCACACGCCCCACTAGAGGCCATTCGAGGGTGTCACACGCCCCATTAGAGGCCATTCGAGGGTGCCACATGCTCCACTAGAGGCCATTCGAGGGTACCACACGCCCCACTAGAGACCATTCGAGGGTACCACACGCCCCACTAGAGACCATTCGAGGGTACCACACTCCCCACTAGAGACCATTCGAGGGTACCACACTCCCTACTAGAGGTAATTTACACCTTCAGAAAATTATTTTTTTTCTTGTTTTACAGTTGTGCACATTGTTGTATAGCACATCTCTTCAGGTGCATTAAATGATAATATTGCATAAAATTCGCTAATATTTTTTTTTCTTAGCCATATAACTGAGTATTCTGCTGTATCTTACATAAAAATAATATTTTACGTTCAACAACGTCAGTCGTTCATGATTTTCCTTGAAACATATCTTGCTCTTTCTTTTGAGCAGTGTATATAAGTAGCATCGTGGACACTCTTTAAAACAAAGAAAAAGGTAGACTGCTACGGTTACGGCACTTTGGTTCCATATCCGACCACTGGCGCGCAGTTCTGTTGAGATCTTCGGAGTCAAACTGTTTCTATTTGCCTCCATGAAAGTTATACTTCTGGATCTCCTACTCTGTTGATATGGAGTGTAGTTTTAGAAAGTGAAACGAACCTTACGAGTTAAGAGGGCGAGCTAAGAGGAGAAGGATATGTTAGGTGATGACAGTTCTTATTAACGATAAGAATAGAGTTGATATGTTCACCCTTAGAGCAGTTCTTGCGAAATGACTTTTCAAAAGGCAGTTCTTTTCAGTTAAAGATTTGTTGAACGGAAGTTAGATAACGTCTTAATATTGTGTGTTTTCAAGAATTTGTAGTTTAAAGTGCATGCTGATATCAGCCATGATTGTCGAAGTGAATCACAATCAACGTTGTGCGTGCCAGTCAGAGAATTAAAAGGACATTAAACGTAAGTACAGTAGCCTCTTACCCGCGGTCTCTCTTTTCGTGGTTTCAGTCAGCCGCGGTCCGATAATATTAAATGAAAAATTACAGAAATTAACAATTCATAGGTTTTTAATTTACGCCGTTCGGAGTAGCGTGATAAAATCCTCGCGCCATCTCGCTCTGTCCCGTCTGAGACGTGAATCGTCCCTTTGTCCAGCGTATCCACGCTGTACACTCTACCCGCGCGTTAGTCACTTAGCCATATCGTTTATCAGATAGACTGTCGCAGTGCTTATGTTCAAGTAATCCTTATTCTCCTTAATAGCGGCCCCAAAACCTCCAGAGCAGGAATTGGCAATTCGGATATGCTAAAGAGAAGCCTTAAAAAGTGCTTCCTTTTAGTGAAAAGGTGGAGGTTCTCAACTAAATAAGGAAATAAAAAAATCGTATGCTGAGGTTGCTAAGATCTACGGTAAGAACGAATCGTCTATCCATGAAATTTTAAAGAAGGAAACAGAAATTCTTTGCTAGTTTCACGTTCACACGACTATACTGTATATAATATATTACTGCGTAACGGTATATAATTCATATAACGCCTTTTACAAAAGGCGTTCTTGCGTGAAAGTGTTTCAGCCCCCCCCCTCGAAGTTTCCCCATGATGCGATAAACAATCTGTGATGTTTTTCCTTATTCTATAACATCATTAAAACATTACTATCTCCATATGAACAAATTAGATTCCTTTTCTGAATTTTAATTAAAAACAACAGGAAATTTTTGTATGAATCATATATAAAAGATTATATTGGAACCTCGGGTATAAGTTTTTCTACGGGATGACCTTAGAAACCGTATAAATGAAGTATCAAAATGTTAAACACTATTCTAAACTTTTCAATACTTCAAAAAGAAAAACATGGGGGAGAAATTCGTAATTTTAGGTCACGCTACTTTATAATGTAAGACATAAATGCATACATACTTTTTGGTACCTTAAGTCTGTGTGTCTTGACTTTTGTATAAATTTATTTACTGTATCATTATAAAAACTAGGTTAAGACATCCTGTACGATTTCATATTTTCAATACAGTATATAAGAAAAAAACCCTACATTTGAAACACTACGTATTTAATCCAAATACGATTTTGCTTAATATCAAATACCCCTATTACACATTCATCGCTTATAAGTACCGCTCTTTTCAAATCAATGTGTCCACTAGTTGATTTAGTATTAGTGCCGAGTAAAATATGCATGAATATTTTGGTGTTTCAAATGTCTTAAATTCGGAGAAAGTAGAGAACTATGTTTAGTAAATGTTTAGTCCAATCATTATTTCATGGCTGCTATAAACACTGTCATTTCTCACAAATTTACAACATACTGGATTACGTATACAAGAATCAAAGAACCGTGCATTTCTGATAACCTGAATTTCAAAATTTAAAGTATAATCGCTAAAAGCATATAAATAAATTACGTGCAGCCGAATTTAAAAAGCCATAAGCCGCGGGTGGCGTAGTGGTCAACGTTCGTGACTGCAACGGAGAAGACCTCGGGTTCGATCCCAGGCAGGTACGAACGCTTGAACCACTAAATATCCGCCGTGCTTCGGATGGGCACGTCAAGCCGACGGGCCCCGGGTACTGGTGCCCATTTCCCGGTAATAAATATGGGCGTCTTCCTTTCCCTTTCTACCTCGCTTCCGTGTTATGTACCTATCGGGCACTCTAGCCCAAATCTCCTAGCTTCCTATTTCTATGGGTTGTCTAAGACCTGCGGTCAGACACTCCCTAAAATTCTCTACATGTGATCTGATGTGAAAAAGAGATAGAAACTATACTAAAATATCGCTACTAGCGCAGAATTACATATAAAAGTCGAAAATGTATCACGGAAAAGTATAACCGAGGTTCCACTGTAATTAATATGGTGTCATTCGTAATTGCATAATTTATTAGTTTATATACTTCGACAACTTCAGTAATGGACAGAGTTGTTCTAAGAAATACACTTTTCTGGCCACGAGGCGCATCCAGAAAAGAAACCAAAAAAATACAGGGGCATATGCACTCAGTTATCACTGAATTATGGCCACCTACCTAATACTTCAGATCTCCTTTTGCTCTCAAATACAGCAACTATCCGAGGTGGCATCGATTCAATAAGATGCCAGAAGCCGTTGGGAGATATGGCCAACCACGTTGTGTGTAATATGGTCTTCAATGCAGTTATGGAGGCGATTGGTGTATCCAGACGCCTGATATGCCGTTCCATAGTGTCCCACAAGTACTCTATGGGATTGATATCGGGGTGGTTCGGAGGTCAATCGATATTTTGGAAGTCTGAACTGTGTTTCTCAAACCATTCCTGCACAACATTGGACCTGTGGCTCGGCGGATAGACATCTTGGAAGACATCGTCGCCATTCGGGGAAAAGTGCAACGTTGCAGGGTGTACAGAGTCAGCAAGCAATTCACGATAGTGGGAATCAGTCATACGTTGCTCCACATGCACTAGGAGTCCAATTTCCTGCCAAGTAAACATGCCCCACACAGTACAACCGATTCTCCACCCTCTTGCACTGTGGAGACCATGCACGATGGGATCGAGTGCCTCATGTTGTTTGCTCCAAATACGTACACGACCATTCGCGGGAGTGGAGTGAAAGACGCGATTCGTCAGACCAGCACACTTTTTTCCAGTCATCTGTATGATCTTTGCACCAGGCGAGGGTTTTGCGCTGATGAACCTTGGTTAGGAGAAAATGTCGCCGGGGTCGTCTGCTGTTATAGCCCATACGTACGAGAGTGTGACGCATGGTCATGACAGATACTGTTCCGGGTTGACCTCTGTTGTGTTGGATAGTCAATTGTTCAACAGTACTGTGTCTGTTGACCTGTACGAGCCGTCGAGCCCGGCGCTCACATCAACCTTTTGCTGTCCTGTACAATTTTGCCTCTGGGTCGTTGTTTGACCATTTTCATGTCAATCCTGATACATTTTAAATTGGCGGTTCGCGTACAACCCACCAATTCAGCTGTTTGAGAAATCGAAGCACCCGCTCTCCGAGCTCACGCAATCTGTCCTTTCTCAAAATCCGATAATCATTCCCTTTACCCATAACGCTTCGAATTTTACTACCTACTGCTTCACGTACACCTCATATATGCTACGTCGCTTGAAATATTGCGCCCCTCTCGGAAATCACGTGGTCAACGGGCCGCATCCTCTTTTGATAGGGGTGGTCATAATTCAGTCATCACTCTGTGTATTATGACATATATAAAAAAATCGTGTTGAATGTAACAGCGAAGCACAAATATCTGTCGATTAACACGATAAGAAAAACTTGCAACTGACCTTTGTAACCTCAAGAAACGTTGCGTCGATGTAGATTTTAATTGGGCTAAAAAGACATACACTAGTTAAAACGATACTTTAAAATACAATAGTTAAAAGTACTAGATCTTTCAACCAACACTATGTGATCTTCATCAACTGAACAAACTAAACAGAATGTTCATGCGAGCACAACAATATAGTTCGTATACATAATGACAAGAGCGTGATGACGTATTATCACACAGGAAAGCAGCGTTACCGAAGAAACACACAGGAGAAAAACGTGGGTGATCTGAAAGAACTATTAAAGTTTAGAGTCAATAGGGAAAGGTAATCAGGTTGATTGGATGGTCTGGTTGAAAAATAAAGTCAAAATACGCTGTTCACCATAGCGTTCCAGAAGTTTAGTCCAAATACATGAAATGTATGAGCGTATGTCGTCGTTGCAACACCTTTGCTTAAGAAGGCAAATAAACAAGCTTTCAGCAAAAATAGTTGTAAATCTGTTGTTGTAACATGCGAGGATCAGAGTTTCATCCCATACAGGTGAATGCGATCCGTTACAACCAACCTAGATAATGCCGTTGATCGAGATCCGGTTCGCATATCGTACAAATGTTCAGACATACGGGTTTTAACCGTTCTAAGAGTCGACCCTATGTACAATTTATCTTCGACATTGGGCTCTACGGCTTTAAGTGGGATTGAAGCCTTTAAGTGGACGCCGCTTTTAAGTGTTGGTTTAATAGGGTATCTGTCGTGTCTGATCATGGAGAATAAATTGCGAGTCCTTAAACCCAAGTCCAAATTGGATCTAGCACAAATATTTCTTAAAGCATTGTTGCAGGTAGGAGAATAATCCATAAACCCCACATAGTGCTTGGAATGAGTGGTTCGTTCTAAAGAAGTGAAGGAGCAGCGTCTAAATTTACGCAGAATTGAAGGCAGTTTTCCTTGGGTATCCAAAGTCACTAGCAACACTCAGGATCCGATGTAACTCAATCTTACGCAAACGAATAGAAGAAGAGTGCGAGAATGATCTGGGTACCAAAAGTCTGATTGCAGCGAGTTTAGCAGACTGCGGTTGAAACGAAAAGTGAGGTGCAAGAACAGGTTGGTAAGTTGGTTTCCGATATACAGAATATTTTAAGGAGTGGTTAGAAGGTTGTCTTTTAATCAATAAATCCAAAACCGGAAGGGCATAATTTTGTTCCGATTCTAAAGAAAGATTAATGGAAGGGTATTTAGAATTCAATAATTAAAATAAAATGAAGGAGTTCGGTTTGAGAATGCTTCCAGATGAGAAGGCTGCCATCCACATATCGTAGAAAAAGAAGCGGTTTTAAGGGACAAGTAGTAGGAACCTCATTTTCAAGATTTTGTAAAGCAAATTACAGAACAAAACCTATAGGGGTACCATCCATTTGCCGGTAAATAACTTCATTAAATTTAAAATAAGTTCTAGAAGCAGTAAGTTTGAGAGCCGATATAACTGCTTCAATTTCAGTTAAAGGAGGAGGGGAGTCAGTGAATGTAAACGCTCCTCAATAAGAGTATATGCTGTACCCAGGTGGACATTGAGGTATAGGGAAATAGCATCCAAAGAAGCGAGTATGAAAAGGACATTTTGGGGTTAAAAGATTTAAGGCGATGAATAATCTGGAGGTAGCTGTTGAAAGAATATTGTGAAGAATGCAATACGGAGGATAGGTATGAGACCAACGCCTTTTCAAGGGGACTTGTGGGTGAGGAATGTGAAGATGCCAAAGAGTCTGATTAGGTGGAGTGGTTTGTGTAACTTAATTTTACCAAAGATCTCAGTTCCTGTGGGGGATTCATAATGTCGGAAATGCATTTTGGTAAGTGTCCTAGATTTTTAAGTTTATTAATGGCTGTAATGGTTGAAGCTGTAGGATCATATCTTATGCGGGATAGCTTCTAGCATTTTTTGTTGATACGTAGTTTGATCCAAGATAACCTTTTGTGACGTCCGCTGTAGTGATGACGAGAGCAGGCTTTTTGCGCAATTTAGACAACTGATGTTGTTCCTCTCTAAAGCTGTGGCAGGTAGCTGCTGAAGAAAAAACCTCACTATTATGAGTTCTGTAATGAGGAGAAAAAGAATTCAGCATGGTTTTAGATATCTTGGATCTTGCTTCGTCTTGTTGTACGGGTGGTAGTGCACGAACAATATGTTCTGCTTGTGGTACAAGTCTAAGTGGGTTAATTTGAGAGAGGGGATAGCAAAATTTGTAGCCACGAAATAAAGCACAGTGCTGAATGCTATTGAATTGATAAGAGCTAAGATTAAGGTATAACTCAGCATTGCATTTTGTATTAGCTTGGTGGTGATAAATGTCAATAATAATCCACAGCACTTGGTGTATGTTGTGCATTATTATTGACACGCCTTCGTACAATGTGACTCCCTTGTAAACAGACTTTTATACGAATTGAGTGAGTACTGGGTCAGTATGCTGCTTGAGTTCAAAGCACTCAGTCGAATGATGTGTTAGGATTGGGTCACAAAGTTCTGACAAAACTGCAGTACTTATTACTGCGGGAAATATTGCAATAATTGTGGTGCATCGAAGTGCTGTAAAAGGAAGCAATTTAAGTACCTGTTGATTTTTCTACAAAGCTTAACACTGATGCATGTAAATTCGCAGCAAAACATGTTTGCCTCTTAAACTCTGAAATTTTGTTGAACTATAATACTTATGTTATTGTACAAATTGCTGGTACAGTATTACTTATTCGCGTCAGACAGTTCCAGAATTCGTTATTCGCGTCAGGAAGTTCCATAATTCGTTATACGCATCAGGAAGTTCCATAATTCGTTATTCGCGTCAAGAAGTTCCACAATTCGTTATTCGCGTCAAGAAGTTCCACAATTCGTTATTCGCGTCAAGAAGTTCCGTAATTCGTTATTCGCGTCAGACAGTTCCAGGACAGGAACAAACTGAAGGCAACTGATTGAGGACTCTGGGATTTGTAATGGTGGCAGATTTGTTGGAAGGTGATAGTTTCTAACCAAACTCGAATCAAACCGGTTGGCATAAGCTTGTATATTAAAACGGAATTGTTATTCAATTTTTAGTATGATACACTTACGAACAGCCATGCACTAGGTATTTATTCTGTATAAAGTTCGCACTTAGTTTTTTTCATTATGCTTTTGATAATAGGTAACAGATTCTTATGAAAAGCATCCTACACTGCTACCCACAGAACGGCAGTAATGCACTAAAGTTTATTATCCACGTATTCTTCGTAATAAAATTCCACATTTCTAATACAAACCATTTTGACGCACAACAAAAATTTTGAAAAATACTAATGGGAAATCATAATTTAAAGACGGAGTTTGACAGGTTTAATCGAGCCATTTAACTTCATTTCTTCAAAAATTTCAAGCCATGAAAGGAAGCTAATTTATGAAGTCAGATTTAAGAATTATTAATTGCGATCATTTTCCAAAATATTTTATGAACTAATGATTTAATAAAGGGAAAAGGATTGAGTGATTAATAGCAGTCAAACCGGTTTCCTCACGTACTCTGCAGAAGATTGATTTAGGTCTAAACCTATCCATTAATCAACAAGAAAGATGACACCGAATTTTTTGTTGTAATGAACGTCTTCTGAAACTTTTCCGGCAAGAAAAAATATTTCAAAGTTATTCATAGTCAACGGAACCAGTTACAAAAAAATAAACCGGATTTCTACAATCGATAGAACATCTTGAAATACACTGGAGTGCAAAAATTAAGGACGAGACGGTTTTTCGAATGTAACGTCGTGCAGAAGTGCTCCACATCGACTCAAATCATACCATAAGATCCCCAAGATGTAAGAATATAGGACAAGTGAGCAAAACCGTCCAGACAAGGAATCCAAAGGATACAAAGGCACTTTATTGAAAAGGTAGTTTCGAGCACAACTGGACAGAAGACAAACGTCCATGTGACAGGCGGCTGCCAAGAAATATCCAGTCTTTAGTAGGGGATATGATCACCTCTGACTGCGTTGCAGAATTTACAACGTCTGTCCATGCTGAGGGCGAGGTTGTCAAGGAGCTGTTGAGGCATCGCTGCCCGTTCCTCTTGTAGCGCTAATTGCAGCTGCGGAATCGTTGCTGGCGGCTCGTGACGTGCTGCCAAGCGTCTCCCGAGAAGGTCCCACACGTGTTCGATTGGATTTAGGTCTGGGGACCTTGCGGGCCAATCCAACTGGACGTCGCGATAACGGACGTCCAGTTGTCTGTGCCTTGCGATTTCTCCCGCTGTCTGCCATCTGTCTCTTCTCGCCTGTAGGACAATATATCGGTCGTCCGCCTACGTGGTTGCTCGTGGACGACCACTGCTAAACTCTTGAACAGCTGTTCCTGTCGTTTGAATGCTCTCCAAGCTCGTGAAACGATGCTGTGAGCGATCCCGAACTCCTCGGCCACACTAGTCACACTTCGACCTTCTTCCAACTTCCCAATGACGCGACCTCGGGTAAAGTCATCCAGATGTCGTCTACTGGATTGCCTGTTGGCCATATCACACGGTGGCAGCAACTCGAAGTCGTTCAAACCGATGTACACCGTGCAATAGCTTTCACCGAATTGCCGAGCGTACACCGCCCGTGTGCTTTATACCCTTCCGACACTCCCCCCTCCACGTCATGCTGCATATATACGCATGCCGTACCGTACCGGACCCTAGTCTATCTCCTGAGTGGTCTTATGGTCCGTTCTCCCTGCTCGCTCCGCTGTTATGCTCATTTCTCCTCTTAGTCCTTAATTTTTGCACACCAGTGTAGTTACTTTCTCCCGATAGCGACTGAAAAGTGCTTCGAAAATTAGCAAATTGTTTGCACAGAAAGTTTCTCATAACACAAGGAAGGTATAAGAGGCAAAAGGATTTTCAAATCGAACAGTTTACGACCCCATAGTGGAAAATTTTACTTAATGGAAAAGTAGAAAATATGCGAAAAGTATTCTTCATAGCAAAAGCTCTTCTGAGGTATTCTTCATAGCTAAAGCTCTTCTTTCGTTGAAGCAAGAAATTACTGTGTCACGATAACAATATGTTTGGTTGCAGCAAGAAAAAAAAAAAAAAAAAAAAAAAAAAAAAAAGAAACGTTTTATCACGATAACAATACATATTGATGTTTTTTTGTTTTTGTTTTTATTGGAGGTTTAACGACCACCGTGAGCAACTCAATGGGCTATAAGCAGTCGCCCGTCCTTAATTTAGGGTCACTGGTTCCAGGGAAAGGAGAGAGCCAGTGCCGTAAGACAAACACAACATCCATGCCTCACCGGGATTCGAACCCGGACCCCGTTCGGACGAATGATCAGAGGCCATCGCTTAGACCACTGCGCCACCGGGGCGGCATATTGATGTTGGATCAAACAAATTCCAAAAAATCGACCTAGGCATTTTGTTAAATGAACAAAATGTTTTGTCATAATAAATTTTGTAGAATCAACAATAATTTTCAACAAAATAAATTTGTAAGTTCAACAAACATTTTTTTGACTGTATATCGACAAATGTTTTTGGTTTATTCAACAATTTTTTTTGCGAAATTAACAAAACGTTTTCCTCAGTGCAGAAGGTATTCTCAAAAGGTTTTCCGTGGTAGCGGTATCGGAACCGCGAAGGAATTTTTTAAATCTAGTTTTCAGTAGCACAGATACTGCTGAAAATACACGAGAAATAGAAATGTACGCTTACGCCCCCTATGGTCAAATCGTTGTTTACCAAAAATCAAATATGCAGAGCATATTCCACCAAGAATATTATCTGACGCAGAGACAATTTTTCAAATCGGGCTTTTTGAAACAGTGATATCGGGAAAACCTCAATTTAACTTTAACCCCTCCCCTCCAGCGGAAACACTATGTATTACTTGAGAAACAAACTACCAAAAATAGTATTAGTTATAAATGGTATCGAATGGAGGAATTTTTTTTAAATCGGATATTTTACATGGAATAAAATGTTTTTGAATTCGAAAGCATCTGCATTTACGCCCTCTGGCGTCGAATTTCTGCATGGTAAAAAACCCGGAAAGCAAAGAAAAAAAAATATTTTTCAAATCGGACTTGTAGTCACAGAGATAATGGCAAATTCGACGCCAGAGGGAGCAAATGCAGATGCTTTCGAATTCAAAAAACATTTTATTCCATGTAAAATATCAGATTTAAAAAATCTTGTCCATAGACAGACGGAGAAAGTGACACCATAAGCACATTGTACAAAGGATGTGCTGAAAATGTGAGTAGCTGCCTCCATCTTATTTGTGGAGTGCCCTGTTTTAAGTCTATAGAGAATTTGCTACTTAAGTAAAAACGGAAAATTTAACATACCTTTCGGGGTGGGGAAAATTCATTTTTTATAATCTATTTTTTGGATAAAAATATTTAACCGCATGAAATGGGAATGTTATTAACCTCAGAACGATTGCAGAACTTTTCTCTTAATCATTGCTGTACCTCTTCGAAAACATAAAAATGTCGAAACTTTGGGTAGTTATAGTTTCGAAACTTAGCAAAATCAAATTTGGTAGTGTTTTCGCCGAATAAGCGTTGTCTTTACTACCTATCAGGTCCGGGAAGTATAAAAAGCTGTATCGCAGTGTGTTTTTTATTGTTGTTGGAGGTTTAACGACCACCATGAGCAACTCAGTGGCCCATCCCTAATTTAGGGTTGCTTGGTTTCAGGGAAAGAAGAAAAAGCCAGTGCCGTTAGACAAACAGAACATCCATTCTTCACCGGGATTCGAACCCGTACCCATTTCGGACGAATGGTCAGAAGCCAGCGCTTAGACCACTGAGTCACCTTCGGGCGCCCCGGCTGAAGTCTTTCAGCCAAAATCTTCAAGAAAAGTATCTTCCATTTCGTACAAATTCTAAACACACTCGTTTCAGCAGCGAAATTTTTTGAGATAATTTTTAGAAACGACGATTCCTTTTCTTTGCAGGATCTGAGTTCTATAAGAAATTTGATATTCTTGGTGTCGCAATCAGATTCGCAACTGCAATTGTTGAGGAAATTAAGTCTTCCCTATGAGTGAACTATTTTCCGAGATTTTTCATTTATGTATACATGAAGTTGCAACATTGTTCTGCTCTTTACTATCTACTTTTGGGAGTTTTAATTTTACAAACTCCTGGTTTCTTTGAAAAACGAATCAAAACAAAAGTAAAACTAGATAGAAACCGGGTAGTAATACGCCAAACAACTAAGGAAAGAACGGTAATATCCGTTTATTGGCATAAAACAGCAAACAACTGGTTGCACGCTTTCAGCACCCAAGGGTGCCTTCTTCAGGCTTAGACGTGGTTTTAGAACAACGTTAGTAACCTAAAGGAATTGACAGAAAATTTAAATATGCATGTGAAATGTATAAAATGTATATACGTTTTTATACATTTCACATGCATATTTAAATTTTCTGTTCATTCATTTAGGTTACTAACGTTGTTCCAAAACCACGTCTAAGCCTGAAGAAGGCATCCGTAGGTGCTGAAAGCTTGCAACCAGTTGTTTGCTGTTTTATGCCAATAAACGGATATTATCGTTCCAAAACAAAACTACTTCTAAAGCCCTGAAGTGTTTTGAAAAACATAATCTCTTTGCATTTCCTAACATTTGCTTCACGACTTTAAAAATTTATTTTTTCTCGTTAACTACCAATGTTAATTTGCCGTTGCGTGAGTACACCGATCCACCGCACAATATTATCATTAAAGTTTCTTGTTTTTAGAACGCATTTTGAAAACAAAGAACATGTTCACAGTATCACTTTTACCGTCAGACAAAAAGTGTGACATCACCTCAAGACCGATTAAAAATATTGCTTTTGCTCAGGATAGAAATAAGGACCAGATAGATGATCCATGCAGTTTAGAATTATCGTGACGCACAGTTTTCCACTAGTTGGCGTTAGGCAGTTTTATGTCGGGCATAATACCGTATATTTGTGCATGAATGTTTTTTTAAAAGGGTTCGAAAAATACAGTAAGGTTTTTATGGAGATAATGGGATGTTCATTTTATTCATCTCTAACGAACTATCTGTGCATCCTACTTAATTCATTTTAACTTATAATGGGTTAGGGTGTATTTACTGGGATAATTTTTTTAGTTCACATACAACGGTGTTACTACAGAAACCCGTGTTTTACTAAGTCTTTTTAGAAACGAGAGAGGGTTATCTATGCTGGGGTCCTTAAAAAAGGCATGGATAACAACTCAAAATTTCTGCAATCCTTTCTATTCGTTCCAACATAGCTTTGCTGTTTTATAAGGTTGTTGTTGTTGTTGTCATTGTAGTTTAAACATTATAATATTATTGTTCGCTTGCAGCTTTTGCAAACTGTTAGCAGCTTATGCGCGGTTAATTTTCAATGGTTTCGCTGCTTTTATGAGAACTTTTTTACCCTGCTATATATATAACTGCTGCGTTGCGCGTCATGATCTTAAGGATTTAAAACCAAATTTGCAAAAAAAACCTGAAGTAAAATTTTTTTGTCTTTGACTCTGCTCTAGGGTGTATATATATGAAAAACTTCAGGTCAACTCCAAATCACACCACCATGAACACACAAAACTCTAGAAGTATATATATTCAAATTAAGGGCATTCCTATGGGTACATGTTACTCCAGTGTTTTGGCAAATTTATATCTACATTTCTATGAATTTCGTTCCACACTTATTGATACTTATCCTTTTAGATATGTTGATGATTTGATTATTTTCAGTTCAAATTATTTGGTATTTAACGCAGCAAAGATCTACCCAAAACATTTAGTTTTGATAAGGCAGATTCAGGTTATTATTCATATTTTCTTGATTTGGCTATTCACTCAGACCACTTTGGTATTATTACTGATGTCTACGATAAAAGAATGTTTTAATTTTACTGCTATTTTTTTTTTTATGAGTAATTGGTTTTCTAACCTTTCCATTAGTATTCATAGAAATATTATTTCTCAGTTTTTAAGAATTACCAGGATTTGCAATAATAAATAAAAAAATATTACTAAACAGCTTAAATTGCTTTTTTTTTGTTGTGACGTATATTCTAAATTAACTTTCCTTTTTGGTTTCTTTCCCTATGTAAATCTTGAGTTTATTCTGTTATACTTCACTCTTAACGTGATATCTTTTCTCTCAAAGGAATACTGTTGGCAACGTAATTGAGGTTGAATGAACGTGACGTATGCCTGTTTTGATAAGAATGAGAGATAAAAGCGACGACTAAACTGTTGTATGAGAGCGATTATTGCGACCGTTGAAAGAGTGCGTTGTAAAGCTAGCGTTGTGTTAAGAGCTGTGAAGTGTGTTTAAATATTGATATCGTTCTGTTATGGACGTGCTACAACCTTGAATAAAGCATCTTATCCGTAAGTTTGACTTCTGTTGTTTACATGTTTCGTCCGGCCGTTAAGGTTTCTTTCATTTAGGAACTATTTCTTAGTATGTTGATGTTTTAAATTAACGTAGAAGTAACGAAAAGACTTCTACGTCATACTGTATGTATTAAGAACAATTATCCATGATTTCTGCGTATTTCATTTTAGAAACCTTTTAAACACTTTTAATCAAAATTATTCCTATAATATTAGATTATGTAATATAATCAATACAACACCTCTCTCTTCTATCTGCTAATAATATTTTCAGGCTACATAGAAAAACTGATTTCTTCCGAGTCACCTCGGAAATTTAACTACATATTGCTTGCATTCATTGCCGAGTATTATATTATACAAACTAGGTGTCACCTCTGTACATAATTGGAGTTTCTTTTTTTTTTGGTTGGAGGTTTAATGACCACCGTGAGCAACTCAATGGGCTATAAGCAGTCGCCCGTCCCTAATTTAGGGTCACTGGTTCCAGGGAAGGGAGAGAGCCAGTGCCGTAAGACAAACACAACATCCATGCCTCACCGGGATTCGAACCCGGACCCCTTACGGACGAATGATCAGAGGCCAGCGCCTTAGACCACTGCGCCACCGGGGCGGCAAATTGGGGTTTGCTAGGTTTTTCAGTTGGTTTGGTGTTTCAGTTGGTTTGGTGTTTCAGTTGTTTATACTTTTGATCTTTATGTCTTCCGACTGTCATTGAAGCTTTGGTAAGTGTTTAATTTGTTATTCCAAGTCAGGTAAGGAAGACTGGGTGAACCGAATTTATTTCTAAATTACTTCTAAATTTACTAATCTTTACTTTTGGTTAAGATTTTTGTTCGCCCATATGAAATCTGACTGGATGTGGTCAGGGGTCGGTGATGTCTTTCCCTGAAGAGTGGTTACAGACTGCAGACTCCTTTTTGTTTTCATTTTTAATGTGGTTCTTTGAAGTTTCCTTTTGCTTGTTGTGTGGTTTGCTTTTGAGTTGTTTAGAGGGTTTTATCCTTGTTTTGTGTGTT
Organism: Macrothele yani; assembly: GCA_039090855.1. Taxonomy (NCBI): domain Eukaryota; kingdom Metazoa; phylum Arthropoda; class Arachnida; order Araneae; family Macrothelidae; genus Macrothele; species Macrothele yani. Next base: position 17,920,851 of record CM077023.1, on the reverse strand, counting down.
CATGGTGTTGTGATTTGGAGTTAACATGAAGTTTTTCATATATATATATTCCTTTCCTAGTTCCTGCATATATATATATATATATATACTATAAAGATACCTAAGCAAAAAAATACATATATAATTTTGACTCACACCTAGTACAACATAGAAAAGGTTATGTATCTACCTGCGTGAGTAAAAGGAGAAAAGAAAAAAAGAAAATAAAACAACTGAATGTAGAAGGTGTCGAGAATACTGAGCCTTGGCTTATATATATATATATATATATATATACACACACACACACAAAAGTTTCCGGGCACCCCTTCAAAAACAAATGAACGGTTCTGCTTCGTTGTTAAGATGCCCGGTACAGCTGCAAACGGTATAAAAACAAAACTGCACCTGACCGCGATCATATCGCACTGTGAGAGGTTGAGTGAAAATGTCGCGGCGGGAGAGAACTTTAAGAAAGGAAAGATTGTTGGGTGTTATATTAGTGGGTTGTCCACAAGAGAAACCGAGAGGCGTTTAAACATACCCTGGGCAACTGTTTTGGATGTACTGAATAAGTGGAAGACACATGGCGTGCCTGAAGCAGCAAAACGTACCGGCAGACCAAAGAAAATCAGTGATAGAGGACGTCAAAGCCTCAAGAGAGTCGTTACAGCTAATCGCACAAGACCTCAGTGTGGAGGTGAGTAAAAATGCTGGAACCTAGCTATGTACACGTACCATTCGCAGAGAACTTCATTCCTTGGGTTACCGTGGTCACGCGGCTGCTCATAAGCCTTTCATCTTTACTCAGAATGCTATTCGTCGTTTGGCACGGTGTAAAAAACATTTATCGTGGACCGTAGATCAATGAAAACGGGTCCTATGGACTGATAAATCCAGATACATGATCCATCAGTCTGGTGGCCGTCTGTGGATATGGCGGCAGCCAGGGGAATGCTATTTACCACAGTGCACCGTTCCTACGGTCAGGTTTGGAGCTGGCAGTGCACTCGTGTGGGAGTGTTTTTTCGTGGTATGGTCCCGATCTATTGGTTATCGTGGACAAACCTGTTAACCAGCACGTTTACCTCGGTATTCTAGACAATTACGCCATACCAACTCTGTGGCAATACTATGGAACCGAGTCTTGTTGGTACCAGCAGGAAATACACCGAGCCATAAAAAGCAAGGACTGTTACTGCGCGTAATTCCGCATCGTTTGTGGACTGGCCAACACAGAGACCTGATCTTAATCCCATAGAGCACCTATGGGATGAATTAGAACGCCGCATAAGAAGTTTAGAACAAAGGCCTACTACTAAGCAACAGTTAGCGGCAGCATTGTGTATTGAATGGAAGCGCATACCTATCGCTGTATTCCAAAACAATGTCGAAAGCATGTCTAGAAGGGTCAGTGCATGCATTTGCAGCGACGCTTCAGTTCCCGAACCGGTTTATCACAGTATCATCAACGAAACCAACCGAAATCTGCATCACATTAGCTACCTCCTCATTGGTCATTCTGCGGTCTTCGCGAAGGAGTGCCTCGATGGTTTTAACATTAACATCCCTAGTCGACATCGAAGGGCTACCGGAGCGTAGCGTATATCCAGACACTCTTCACCATTTACAATTTCTTGTGCCACGCAAAAACTCTCACGGGACAAAGCATCTTCGTTATAAACTGTTTGAATCATTTCGTGCATTTCTGTAGCGGTCCTATTCAAACGCATGCAAAATTTTATAGCTGCTCTTTGCTCCAGTTTTAATTCCGTACTGGGTTACAGAAACACCTCTGAGCTCTACGCAGTCTACTACAAGAATGAACTACCGGATCGCTGTAACGGCATGTCGTCACGTGACTGACGTTACAGGTGTTCCGACACAGGCAGCTGCATTTTCTGCGTGGGTTTGTTTTGGCGCTATGATGTCAGTCTCGTTACTTCTTGAACCACCAACGTGTTTCTTTGTTTGTGTGATTTTACTTTGCTCCTTCGGTACTTCGGCGACATGGATATGACAGGGACAAAGAATATTGCTAAAGGAACTTGCCTCAGGCAGGATGGGTTGGATTACGGCTGGTACAAAATGGTGTGCATAAGTGAGAAGAAAGTAGTTAAGAAGTTTTGGGCTATGTAAGGAAAGCTCCAGCTCCCGTATATGTTTCAATCGCCACCACCCAGATGCTGTGGAGTGGGTTTCAGGTAACTGGAACATTGCCCGTTGGCTGCAGTATATCTTTCGCCTTGGTCTCTGTCGGTTCTGTTCCTGCTTTCCTGCGAGCGGCTAGATAACTGTGCAGTTACACTTCATTATCCAACATTTTTCTTCCTTATAGCGTACCCTAATCCTTATCTTGGTATTCGTAAAAACTGTTTAAGAAAAGACGTCATACACTGCTTCCTTAAAATCCTCTACACTATGATGTATTTATTTTTTATTCAGCTCTCAGCATTTGGAGAAAGCACTACAACAGTTTTCCTCGTGCATAAACTTTGTATACTTATTCTTTTGTACAAATGCAGCGGACTAGCAATGTTAACTTCCGAACAACGGCCACCTCCCAATAACGGTATTTTTTTTCAGTCCGACCCACTAGCCGTTTTTCGGAGGTTTTGACTGTATATGTACGTCGGGTTTTTTTTTTTTTTTATCTTTTTCGTATTCGGTCATTTATACGATTCGGTTTGTAACCTGAAATGAGTAATCGTTAACTGTAAGAACGGTACCGTCGATTAAAAAGAAGCGTATTGGTCGGAGTTTGTTGAAATAAGAAATCATTGCATTTTTTTTAAGGGGTGGATGAGAACAAGCCTGTCAAGAGCAGTTCTAATGCATATAAGCTGTTTCCAGGCTTGTTTCAGGGAAGGGAGACTTCCAGGGCCGCATGAAAAGCGCACCAACTTATGCCTCATCCGGCTCTGACGGGTAGCCAGAAACCTGCGCCTCTGACCACTCGGCCGGCTCGATGCATTCGGCGTCTATTCTAAATTAAATATTTGAACTCTTTGAGGGGGAAAGGAGAACTGAGAGAAACGTTGGTAGACTGCAGCCTATCCTAGCCTCCATGGCGTCGCGCTGGATAACCCTTTAATCAATAGCCGGAAAAAATTACGTGGTAATAACTTTGGACACAGTCTTCCACAGATATTTGTGTTTGCCTTCTGTAGAGTACTCATTCCCGTTCTCCGAACGGTGAATCTATTAAGTCATTTTTTAAACATAAAATTAAAGAAAAGGAAAGTAATTAAGGGAAAAAAGTATTTTAAGATCCGTAACTGTTTTATGATTTAGAAGAGGTTCGTGACGTCATTGCATACGGTTTGGCGTAAAACGGTAGCAGGCTTTGTTGCCCCTTGATTTTAAGTCAAAATTTCATGGCATTTTTCAGCATTTCAAGGTTTATGGCATAATTATCTTTAATTTATCAATCAGCATTTTGAACAGTAAAGCTGAGCCACCCTTTCGAATTTTTTGGTTTTCAGACTTCCAAAGCCGCCATTTGGATTATATAATTTTTTTTATCCTTACCATAACTTTTCCGCTGCTTATCATTAATCTTCCTTTGTAATTCCGGTCTCCATTCCTCTCGCTGAACAGAATGAAGCAAACAGGTTTTAAACCACTTGAGTAAGAGAGTTGAATTACTCTGCATTAGTCGGCATTCATACGTAATCAAATGCATCTGTGAAGTCTATTGACAAAAAAATAAGACATTCCAAATTTATATGAAAATATTCAAATGCTTATCAAATGAAGCCGATCGGGCAGATGGTTGTGCTCTGTTTCACGTCATTTTTTTTTTGTTGCTGAAATGAAGGATTTGTATTTCGCTCTGGAAATATGTATACGAAGGAGCGGGTCTTTAAGGAACATCAGTGAAAATCTGACTCGCAAATAAGCAGAAGAAAATAGCTACTCTCGTTGGCTAGAGTTGCATTCTTATGGAAAATTCCGAAGCTTAAGAGCTCTCGAATTTTTCCCCTCTGCTCAAAACACGCTTCAGTCCTATCGAAAAGGGAAACGTTGAAGCATATTTTCGCCGTTCTTTACGCATTACACGGTGGTGGTGCCAACGAAGTAACATTAATAATAGTACGAAAAATTTGAATCGCATCCTTTAACGAACGTCCTTTTAATCACAGTACATGCATACGCATTTCGAAATAAGAAACGGCCGCATGAATTAATGCTTCGACACACGAAGGAAATTTAATATCCGCTAAATTCTTAAATTAGTTTTGCCATGAAAAACACTTTGCCCTGCAAAACAAGCAAACCGCTACACTTTATTTTGCGTTTAGGGGTTTAATGCCGAAAGTTTATTCATTATTTGGAGGGGACATTTATTCTGCAACGACTATGTTCCACATGTTGTACTGAGACCTTGGACATTCTTGTTTTCGGACAATGCTTTTTATAATTCGACAGGTCAACCTGATACAGTTTAATGATTTAATCGGTATTTTAATCGTGTGTTTTGTCAGTTTGCTCCGATTCCACACTAGGTGGCATTTTGTAGTTACGTCATATACAACATTATATATGTGCTTGGGGTTAGCCCATCTTTCTCTTTTTTACTGTATCTGATGATGGCTACCGGTGCGGGTGTTCGAAAGGTCTTATAATTTTAACCTTTTACTTTTGTGTTTTAATAAAACCTGTCTGGGTGTTCCAGTATGGACCCCGGAGTATACCGTGCACAGACGGCATTTTTTCATTATTGTACAAGTTCTGCACGTTGTTCTTCATTATTACCCTAGTGCTATTTGTAGATAATTTATGCTATGCATTTCTCGCATGCCAAGATGCATAAACGTCGTTGGTTTGAAATAAAATGTCAGATTCGAGAGCATACATTTATTTGCGTAAAACACAATGCATTTATTCGCGTCACTCACGACGACACCGAGATACAGTCCGGTACGCACCAAGTGAAATTAAATAATAAACAATAAGGTTTACTAATTCCTCACATCGAGCGGTACTTACGCAGTTGGATTAATGAACGTTATTTTCATAAGACTAATGAAAGAAGATATGTGAGTCATAAAAGTAAATATTTACTGAAATATGGCGGACGCAATAATAAGTATTTCGACTGTTTAGTTTTTCAAAAACTATTGTTATATATTCAGATTTAGATGTGGCTACATCATGCACTGACGGAAAAAAAATCCCAACACCACGAAAAAATAGTTGTAGAGGAATGAAATGGCGGCAATACATTTGTATAGGTAACATATTTAATCGATTAAGGTTTCAAGATCACAGCTTAATGTAAGCGCGAGAAGAGCCATTTTAAATGTGAAATGCTGGTACATTAATAACCGGTGTAACCGCCGGAATGTTGAATGCAAGCACGCAAACGTCCATGCATTGTGTCATACAGGTGCTGGATGGCCGTTTGTGGGATGGAGTTCCATGCCTGTTGCACGTGGTCGGTCAATACAGGGACGGTTAATGCTGGTTGGGGGTGACGCTGGAGTTGTCGTCCAACGATGTCCCATACGTGCACGATTAGTGAAAGATCTGGTGTTCTAGCAGGCCACGGCAACATGTCGACACTCTGTAGAGCATGTTGGGTTACAACAGCGGTATGCGGGCGAGCGTTATCCTGTTAGAAAACACCCCCTGGAATGCTGTTCATGAATGGCAGCACAACAGGTTGAATCACGAGACCGACGTACAACTGTGCCGTCAGGGTGCGTGGGATAACCACGAGAGTGTTCCTGCTGCCATAGGAAATTGCTCCCCAGCCCATAACTCCAGGTGTAGGTCCAGTGTGTCTCGGCCGCAGACAGGTTGGTTGCAGGCGCTCACCTGGCCTCCTTCTAACCAACACACGGTAATCACTGGCACCCAGGCAGAACCGGCTTTCATCAGAAAACACAACAGATCTCCACTCCGTCCTCCAATGAGCTCTAGTTTGACACCACTGATGTCGCAAACGGCAGTGGTTTGGTGTAAGTGGAATGCACGCTACAGGGCGTCTGACTCGGAGCTGTCCTTCAAGTAACTGATTTGTAACAGTTCGTTGTGTCACTGTGGTGGCAACTGCAGCTCGAATTGCTGCGGCAGACGCGGTACGATGCGCCACGGCCATACGCCGTACATGGCGGTCTTCTCTCTCAGTAGTGCCACGTGGTCGGCCGGAACCCGGTCTTCTTGAGGCAGTACCTTCCCTTGACCACCGCTGCCAACAATCATGCACAGTGGCTACATTCCTGCCAAGTCGTTCTGCAATATTGCAGAAAGAAAATCCACCTTCTCGTAGCCCTATTATACGACCTCGTTCAAACTCAGTGAGCTGTTGATAATGGTTTAATCGTCTTCTTAAAGGCATTCTTGACTAACATCAACACCCTACGTCGAATCTCAACGATAACTAACGCTCACGAACGTTACAGCGCGTATTTACAGCAAACCTGCTTTGCATGTTCCGAGGGGCGCTACTAGCGCCACACGTATGCGCCGAGCGCGAAATTTGCATAGTCGTCATCTTACAGATGTACTCTCACCGCCTACCAACTGTCGTTTACCTAACACAACCCCTTCTTGGTGTTGGGATTTTTTCCGTCAGTGTATTTCACCCTAAAACCGGTGAAATATGATGTAGCCACGAAATTCCATCTGCGTATGCGCAAGCTAAAAATTGGCCTCAAGATAGAAAGAAAAGCTGAATCGCAAGGGTGTTATTGAAGGAGATTAGTAACTTTTGGTTTAGGATATGTACAGGTTACACCCCATCGTGTTATACACCATTTTAAAGCTCTCGTTAGTAGAGTAGCAGATATCCCCCTGCCCCTTTAGGGGTGTCGAGAGGATGACAAATGTTGCTACGACGCACCATTTTCACAGTATCAACAAATGCATTTTTTGCAATGTCTCTTATCACATTTACAATGAGGTTCTCGTAATTTACGCAGATTGCAATGAAATATTGTTACGTTTATGTAAAACGTGATGAAATAATGTTCGGCGATAAGCATTTAGTAAAATATGCTGTTGAGTAACAATGCAATTAACTATTGTTACGCCACTTGATGGGACAGCATTCAAAAATCAGACTTCAACAATGGTTTTGAATACTTTCGTTACCCATTTTTGTTACATCGAAAAACTGTAGTTGGGATTTACTTTACTACTGACGGGAAAGATGCATAGCATCAAGAACTCTGAAATCTAGAGAACGATCGCCAATGCTTCGATGATGTCTCAGTCGTAGGTACACAATATCACCAGACGATCAGAGTAGAGATTAGCTCGGGCCCGGCCCGGGCGGGCTCAGAATTCATTACTACCGAAAAACCCGGGCCTTGGCTCAGAATTACAAGTCTTGAATCCGAGCCCGGTTGAATTATACGCGTTGAATTTCATTGTGGATTTGTTACCATGGTGGAAGGATTTTCAATTTCCTAAGCTAGCTGCCACTGCAAGGCAAATGTTGCTTAGCAAGACTTGCATTATGCAAAGCTATGGCCCAAGCAAGTATTAGTTTAGGAAGGTCTGGTATCGAAAAACTGGGGGAAAAAAATCACAATCCCAGTTTTTGTATTTTATTAAAAATCAAGAATCTTATCTTTAAAATGATGTATTAATTTCCAAAATTGTGCACTTAGAAGTATTGTTATTTATTTTTTAAAATTTCCTCACTCCCGCGATTTTTGGGATGACGCTGGTTTTTAGTGCAGCAGGTCGAGTTTTACAGAAAAGAAGATCAAGTTGAAGCGCTGAGGCATTAGATGCAATTCCCTCTCTCTTTTCATGATGAACTTTATCTGGAAACTGCACACACATATGATAATATTGTGATTATTATACTGTTAAGCGCAAAGCTTTGTTAATATTACAAAATGCAAAATAATCTGGTCTGGAATGCTTTAACGCTCTTTTTCTCTTTAATTTTGGAAATTTCCCTACATGCTTTTTTTATATTCTACTACATCACTCTAAACTACCTTTACCAATTAGCATATATGTAAAATATATTGCAAAGATTAGTTTTCTAGAGTCAAAATTTCAAACACTTGCAACTGTCTGTACGGCGTTGTACGTTTTTTATAATGCAATTTATTCAAAATAAAGTAAATTTAGAAATCAAAAAGAAATAACGAATGGAATTTTTTTGTTTCTAAACGATTTTCTTTTCTTCAACTTTTAACAAAGCTACTGATTTCTTTGATACGGTCGAAGGGCGCGTTGATTACTTATTTTCAAATCCACATTTTAGAACATTTGACTTTATGCGTTGTATTTCTAAAAACATTAATATTGTGAAGTGGATTAACTGAACTAAACTTTTTAAACTAATGATTTTTAAACTAATTCTTTCTTTGGCCATATCTTTAGCCAGTGTATAATGCATAAATGCAAGCCTCGATAAGCAAAATTTTCCAAGAATCCGGGCCCGGGCTCAGCAAACACATGTAATCAAACAAAGCGAGCCGGGCCCGGGCTCCTAAAATTGAGCTCGAACTCATCTCTAAATCAGAGCACGTGCACGCACCTCGTGTCTACGAAATTCTGCAGCACCACGTATTGGGACGGCTTGCCAGCTGCAGCAAGTTGCACGAGAGTTACCTAGGAGAAGAGAAGTAGAAAAACATGGCTATATTGCCGGAAGGATACTTCTACTCAGTTATATGCAACAAATTTCAGTCAATTACCAGTGAAACGAACAACCTGTACCAAGTGGTTCAGGGGCTGTGTTGCAAGTTTTCCCTAAAAACTAGAACAAAAAACGACACCCTGACACCGAAGAAATGAGATCTAAAGTCCACCAGCGCAAGCTAAAAACTGACCTCAAGGTAGTTAAAAAAAATGCTAAATCACAAGTGTGTTAGTGAGGGGGATTGATAACTTTTAGTCTAGCATATCTACAGGTCCCACCCCATCGTGTTATACACTAACGGAAAATAAAATTGGCGCACCTAGAAGAAAACATGCTACAACCGCGAAACTTTGCAAATATATAGAGTGCGTGCTGGTATGCAAATGATCCAAATTTGGTGCGAGTGCGCATGACCACACAACCTGTGGTGGTGCTGTAAGCACGAACCAGCAGTCTTATAAACCGGCTTGTAGTAGATCCCCCAAGAAAGCAAAAAGCACCGGCCGACGCAAGCAAGGGTACAGAGTGACAAGAATGCCGGGTAGACGCCAGAGACTTCGATTTACGCAACTTACGGACTTTGAGAGAGGCCTGATCATCGAACTGAAAACAGCAGGGTGGTCGGCGGCACGCCGTATAGCCCGCCACGTGGATCGTTCTGACCATACCGTCCCACTGTGTTGGGAGCAGTCGACAAGTGACGGCACTGCCGCACGGAGGAGTGGCTCCGAACGGACCCGGAGGACCACCTGTAGAGAGGATCGACGGATCCCACGGGGACCCGGTCCACTACACAGGCAGATGTAGCGGCTCCTGTGTGCCCATGAACCATTTCCCGACACCTCACGGAAGCGAATCTGCGATCCCAGCGCCCTTTACGTGTGCTGCTATTAGCACGGGAACATCGCCAGCTCGTGTGCAGTGGTGCCAGGCTAGAGCGACGTGGAACGCCACAGACTGGCAACGAGTGGTGTTTAGAGATGAATGCCGCTTCGTTTTGGGGACAGATGATCATCGTGTCCGGGTGTAGAGGTCCCAGGGTCAACGGCACAATCCCAACCTCGCTATCGAGCGCCACACCTTCCCCACTGCAGGCATTATGGTTTGGGGAGCCATTGCTAACGATAGCCGATCAGCTCTAGTAGTGGTACATGAATCATTGACGAGCCAGCGGTATGTGGATGAGATCCTACGGCCCCATGTGCTCCTATTCCTGGCCGGAATTTCAGGTGCGTTATACCAGCAAGATAATTCCCGCCCGCACACGGCTCCAGTTGCCCATGACTGCCTACGTCATGTCCAGACACTTCCATGGCCTTCCCGCTCCCCGGACATGTCTCCTATCGAGCATGATTGGGACCAGCTGAAACGCTGACTGCCGCCGTGTCGCACTATCCGGGATTTGGAGCACACTGTCCAGCACGTGTGGGCCAATCTGCCGCAGGACAACATCAGGCGTCTGTTCGCCTTCATGCTGGATGCGCTATTAAACATGACCTGACTGCGTGCCACAGATCCCTGTGTAATTGTCCTGCAGCTCTGTTTTTGCCATCATGTGCATCATTCATCTGTATCATTACGTCCATAAAATTTCAGTTTAATCCGATGCTTCCTTCTTGGTGCGCGAATTTCATTGTCAGTAAGTGTACATCACTTTAAAGCTCTCGTTAATAGCAGGTAATTCGATCGAGAGGAAGCCAAATTTCGCTACAACGCATACTATACACACTCTGGAAAGATGCATTTTTTTCAATGGCTTTTCTCACATTTAGCGCGAGGTCCTAGTAATTTATGCAGATTGCAATGAGATATTGTTACACTTATGTAAAACGTGATGAAATAATGTTCCGCATTAGTTTAGTAAAATATAATGTTGAGTAACAATGAAATTAGCCATTGTCGCGTCTCTCTCTCACTTGAAGGGACAGCATTCAAACAGATTTCAACAATGGTTTGTTTTTACAATGACGCACCGTTACTCATTTTCGTGACATCAGAATTTTTTTTTTACTTGGTTTTTACTACTGTCGGTAAAGGTGCGTAGCATCTAAATCTCCAGTTGCTTTTGAATGGTATGTGAAGCATTAAAAAATCTCATGTTTAGGAGTCCACCAAATTTTTTGTTCAATCTGGTTGATGGCATACTTCGATTTCTTATCTTTCCCTATTTCAAGTACTATTTTGAAAAGCCTTCCAAAGCTTGCAATATATCGGAAATATGCAAGTTTTCTCCTATTGATATTCTGAAGAATCAGTTCTCTTCAGAACCCACCGATGTGTTTGTCGGTATGGCAGCAGATTTCATGTAGTTAAACAAAATCTGTCTTGCACAGAAACAAAGAATTATGTTCACTGCGAATAACGGCAGAGACATGGAGGGAAAAGAAACATGCACTCAACTTTGTACAGAATGACACTGCAAGAAATGTGATCCAGTCAGTACGTGAATTACAACAGACTCCTCATTTTACACATCCAAGAAAGGATGATACTTTCAAAACCCTTTGTGAAGTTTTAATGCAGTACAATACCAGAAGACTTGCTTATTCTGAAGCTGGAACCAAGAACGCCTGAGCCAAAGAAATTTATGATAATTGGTGGAAGACTAAGTAAATTTATTTGCAAACCTGAAACAGGGTGATTGTAAACTCCTTCAACAAAACAAAAGGGGTGATGATACACATCAAGACGAACAATATTTGCAATGGAACCTAGAAGCCGCATTCTACACCTAGTGCCAGAAAAGAGCACGTTCGAAAAACATCCAGCAATCACACGGCGTTCCAACCAGTGCATGAGAAGCACAAGATGCAAATCAGGTGCACTGAACACGTGTGTAGACGATGAGGAGCAAACATTTGAAAACGCAGCCGAACCCGTTCAGCGATAATACCGTGCGAACATCACATGAGAATTGACGTATACGTCTGACCGGTGCAGCGTACCGTGTGTTTCTGGAGCAAGTGCTTCCCGGTCTGTTGCAGGATGTTCCTCTCACCACACGGTGGGGCATGTGGTTTATGCATGATGGGGCCCGAGCACACTTGGCCACCGAGGTCAGATACTTCCTAAATGCGACATATCCCGGGCGGTGGATTGGACACGATGGACCTGTGTCTTAGCCTCCACGCTCCCCGGACCTTAATCCACTGGACTTTTTCTGGGGCACATGATAACATTGGTGCACGAGACACCTGTGGACTCCTTGGAAGATCTCGTCGCGTGAATCTCTGTTGTGCGGACAAGATCAACACAACATCGGGCGTCTACGAGAGGGTACACGCCAGTCCTTTATTCACCGGTGTGGGCTGTGCAACGACGCCCTTGGATGCCAGTTCAAGGAGCTCCTTTGAGTTTTTCTCTGATGCGATTGGAATTGTGCAACTCATAAATTAAGCATGTCTCGTTGTTTTCACTGTTGAAGTCTCAACGTGGATATGTAACTTTACTCTTTTCTGGCACTAGGAGTGGAATGCGGCCCTAGGTTCCATTGCAAATATTGTTCGTCTTGATGTGCACTATCGCCCTTCTTGTTTTGTTGAAGGGATTTACAATTATCCTGTTTATCTCTGAACTATGTCTGCGGATTGCAAAAGCCAGGCCGTTATGTTTCTAGCGAGTGCGCTGCCACAAAAGCTAAAAGACAGTATCTTAAAGAAAACCAAAAAAAAAACCGAAATGGTGTATTGTGAAATGATAGTCATTGCCACATTGTTTTCAAAATTAAAGAAAAGTTATCCTGAAGAACGTAAACAACAATACAAAGCAAATATAAGCTCTTGAGCAGGAACACTATTTCTTAATATTCATGGATTTGATGTTTAATTAGTCATAAAATATTTCTTATGCTGTGTCATAGCCAAATATAGTTAAAGAAAGCTGTGTTACACTGCCTCAATAAAAACAGCGATAATAATAATGATAACAGCGGTATTATTAGCAAATGTAATGACCAAACGTATTTGTAAAAAACGCGACTTCCGGTCATTAAGTTTTAAGGTGCGGTAAATTAAGTGCTTGAAGGAGCTAAAAAAGTATCACCTATAAATAGCAAAGTGTAACAGATCTCCTCTGGGGCCTGTAATGTTTGTCTTGATTTGAAGCGGCGGTTGCCATGGCATCCTTGGACAATGCTCGATGGTCTCTAGAAGAAAAAAGGAAACAAGAAAAGTGAAGGAAAAGATCTGCGGACTCATTAGGAAATTTCTCGAGCTCTGTGCTGTCTAATACATTTCAACTGTTAGACATAGTCGGCTTAATAACAGCCGTTGTTATGCAGTTTGAATGATTTCGTTCTTTTTAAAACCTCTCTGGCACCGGAAGATAAATTGAGAAATCTTTGAAAAACTCTTTGTTAAAGAAATTATTGCTTATGCATGAGCTTTAATGGAAATTCCGAAGAAACCTTTTCAATACCCTTGAATTTATTTTATGTCACTCCGCGTTGCCAAAATATTGCGGTCACGCTTGCATGTATGAAACTCGAGTGCTTGGAATGAATGTTAAGTATACATTATGAGGGCGTGGGTAATCGTAACCGCTGTTTGCTAGTAAACGACTCCCTAGTACTTTAACATTCAGGTTAAAGTGTGGATTTAAACCGCCAGCGCCAGCTGTGCTCACATAATGGGGCTATCATCATCAATAGGGATTTCTCCCATTACAATTAGATAAAAAAAAGGGTTAAGCAGGTTAGTAAATTACTATGAGTAAAACCGTGAGTTTTCCAGACTAAACTAATTACAACAAAACGAATATAATCCGTATTTATTGGTGTCTAGTAGGAAAGTAAAATCTTCCCCGCAAGCTTTCTCCGTCAACAGACTACTTCTTCAGGCGGTTACAAAAGAAAAACAGAATCAAATGACATTCTAATTAGAAATAAATAAATAAGCATACAACCACGCTGGTAATAAATTGAAATGTTATATGATATATGATCCAAGCACGCAGAGCCGTTAAAGTATACAGAGTCACTGTATCCTATATGTGATGCCAAGCAGATGTTTCCATGCCACAGGGAGATCTATTGAGACCTCTTTGTTGCATGCATCATTGCGTGTTAAGATTTCTACAGTTTCTCTAATGGCTGATGTTCTAGCATCTCTGTGCGGAGAAATCCTGCGTATGCTCTGCAATACGGATTATATTGGTTTTGTTATTAGTAAATTATTATAAAGTATTGCTGTAATATAGTTTTTGTTGCTGTTTTAGCGTTTAACGACCACTATGATCAACTCTAATGACTATATGAGCAGTCGTCCATCCTAAATTTACAGCTACAGGTTTCAGGGAATGGAATGGACAGACATCTGACAGACACACCACCCATGACTCATCCGGGAGCCAGGCGTCATTTTGGGAGAATAGTCAAAATTCAACACTTCAGACAAGTCGGTCACCGACCGGCCGTATTAACGTAGGTCGTTCAAAAAGTAACGAGACTAACGCCATAGTGCCAAAATAAACCCATGGAGAAAGACGCAGCAGCCAGTGTCGGAACACCTGTGAGGTCAGTCACGCGCCCATACAGCGCTTCGCTAGTACATTCTTGTAGTAGACCGCGTAGGGTTCAGAGATGTTTCTGTTAAGCAGTATGCATTTAAAACTGGAGCAAAGAGCAGCTATAAAATTGGAAGATGCGCCACGCTCTGGTAAACCTTCGACGTCGATTACGGAGGCTAATGTATATACCATCGAGGCACTTTTGCTAATGTGATGCAGATGTCCGTTGGTTCCGTTGATGATATTGTGAAAAACCCGGTTGGGGTACCGAAAAGTTGCTGCAAAGTGGATTCCCCACTTGGGCTGAATAAAAGGCAAATCGTGTTATCACTTGTCGCCAATGGAAGAGCCGGCCATGACGTGAACCACACTTTTTGGATCGAGTCGTCACATATGATGAAACATTTTTTCACTGTTTCGATCCAGAAACAAAATGACAGAGCACCTGATCCAAGAAAGCAAAGGTTCAAGCAAATGCAGGAAGTTCATCCACCTGATGGTTTCCTTCAATAAAAAGGAATTGCGTATGCTCATGTTGTTCCACAAGGGAAAAAACTGTTACCAGTGACTATTATTCTGAAGTTCTCAAAGGCCCTCTAAAGAAATAAGTTTCCCCAAAACGCCCAGAACATGCACAAACTGGTTGGATTTTGCATCAAGGTAATGCCCCTGCACATCATGCTTTGCTTACCCAGCAGGTTATCTAAGATCTAGCCATTGAAACGATGGTGTACCCCTCCGTATTCATCGGACCTGGCGTTGTGTGACTTCCACTTATTCTCTGAAGTGAAAAACCTTCGTGGGACTCTGTTTGCATCAGTTACTGAACAGAACAATGCTGCGATGGGTTTCCTGAACCATATATCGAGGGAGGAAAGACTTCGAACAAAACTTTCGGAAGTGGATAGAAATGTGGGACCGGTGCATTCAGGGAGAGGGAGGATACTTCGAAAGTATGTTTACTGAATGACACTTCTGCCCCATGTAAAATCAGTCTTGTTACTTTTTGAACGACCTTCGTGAAATAAATTACTTCGAAGTCTGAATTTCAAAACCGAAGTTCACAATAAATTGTTACACTTCTTTCCATAGTAGGTCGGATGCACCTCTGGAGATTTTATCCACATCCTCGCAGTCTTAACTTACAGTCTGTCATCTCAAATTTCCCTAACCATCCCGGTGCCCGAGTGTTTAGAGACATAAGCTTCAGGCTAATCGTCCGACTCGGGTCTGAGTTAAAGTCTTGAATGAGGTACGGATGGTACATTTGTCTTACGACATAGTTCAAGCCGTTTCGTGGAAAACGTGGCACTAAATTAAAGACGGGCCACCCATTAAAGTCTGAGATGCGCACACACACACACTCTTGGTTGTGAAATTCGCTCTACTCTAGATGTATTTTAGACTCCCAGCTTATTCTAAGCTGGAGGTTGGAAATAGCCGAACCTCTGGCGCCTCAGGCTGCTAGTTGTCAGCGGCTAGCGCCCACAACCAGGGGATCAGGGTTCGTGGTACATCAACCACTGCCACTAAACACCGTTTGGTGTTCGGAAGTCACGCTAAGCTAATTACCCCGCCCGAGATAAAGACCTTTAGTCATAAGTATACCCATCCCTCTTTGACAGCATCATCCCGGGACATTTAGCCTCCCTGTATGGAGAAAGTGGCAACCGGCCGTCGGCAAGTAAACCAGTTTTGGTTTTTGGCACTGCTAAATGTAGGTTTGACTCTTCTAGAAACAGCAGACATGTTTTTTACGGTGATGGTTCACATCTTTTACTGAAATGTGTTTCTCATGATTTGCTGCTGTAGCTCCCTCTAACCTCGGAGTCGTTAATTCCTACACCCCAAAAAGAAAAACCATGCCTATGCTGAAGTTATGCTTCAGACTGGCTCTTATACACTGAAGAGCAATTGAATTAGAGACAGGTGGCGTTATGCAAATGTGGCGCTGTGGGCGGCCCTGTAACCGTAAACGACATGTCGTATGCAGCGATCCGACAATATAAGGAGTGATGCGACGGGAATCAGTAAGAGTCGTACGCAGTATACGAAGGATCTAGGCGCATTTGATCGTGGGCAAATTGTCGTGGCCCGACGAATGGGTCACTCCATCTCGGAAGTCACTGGGATTTTCACGAGCCACTGTGTCACGGGTGCACCGTGAGTACATCGAATCCGGTAAAACCATCCCTGTAAGGGCCAACGGCCGTGGACAACAGCGTGTGGATGAGCAGGGTCATCGTCGGCTAGCTCGCATTGTAACAGCGGATAGACGGGCCACAGTGCAATAAATCACTCTGCAATTTAACGCTGGTGCACAAAAACGTGTAAGTATCCACGCCATCCAGAACCATCTCCTCGCTATGGGGTACAGAAGCCATCGTCCCACGAAGGTACAGCTGCTAACCGCACATCACAGGGTGCAAAGATTAGCATGGGCACGGGAACATCGCCACTGGACCGTAGGCATGCGGGAAAATGTTGTCTGGACTGATGAGTCGAGATTCACGTTGGTACATGCGGATGGCAGGATAAAAGTACGACGCAAACCACATGAAGCGGTGGATCCTTCTTGCCAGCAGGGTACTCTTCAAACTGGTGGGGGTGGCATTCTCGTCTGGGGACTGTTTACGTGGACTGAAATGAGACCCCTGGTACGTGTGACATCGTCCCTGATAGGTCAACGTTACCGGGATATCCTGGACGACCATTTGCTACCGTTTGTGCGTCTTCAACATCGCACTGGAGACCTTGTCCTGCAACAAGACAATGCGTCGTGCCGTCGCTCCCGAATTGTATCCGAATGGTTGGATGAACACTCCACCGACGTGACCTCGCTTCCTTGGCCAGCTAGGTCACTTGAACTCAATCCCATCGAGCACATCTCGGATGTCATCGAGAGAGATGTTCGAGGCTCTGAACCCCCTCCATCAAATCTTCGTGAACTGTGGGAGCTTGTTCAGGGGTCGTGGATCCGTATGTCTTCCCAACGCTTCCGGTGTCTTGTAGAGTCCATGCAGAGACGAATCGCCGCCGTCATCAGGGCGAAAGGTGGTTCTACAAGTTACTAGACAGGTATCTCTAATTCAATTGCTCTTCAGTGTATATGGATGTGTTACATTATGTTTAATAATATAATGCCACAACGGAGACAAAACTCATCTACTTGTTGTGGCCAATCGAAGCAAAGCATGAATAATACTCTCTCTCACATAGTATTTGCAGTAAGTAATGCAAGTAGGTTTAATAATACTTTAATATAAACTATGTAGATAAAAGTATACGGACACATCCCCATATGCAGACAACAGTGGAGTTGCAGAACCAGACGCGCACGTGCGGGATTTATCGGGTGCTGTACCTAAAAAGGTGCATTGGCACGCCTGTCAGCTCCACGCGACTACGCACTAAGCAGCGTGGAGCTGAACTAACTACTATTTTTTGCTTGTTTAACGACCATCATGAGAAACTCAATGGGCTAGAAGAAGTCGCCTGTCTCTAATTTAAAGCCACGGTTCCAGGTAACTGAGAGAGAGAGCCAGCCTGGTAAAACAAACGCAACATCCATGCCTCACGGGTTTCGAACCCGGACACATCTCGGATGAATGGTCATAAGCTAGCGCTTAGACCACTGCACCACCAGAGCGGCTAACTGACTTTGAAAGGGCATGGTGGTTGGTTTCCACATGAGTAAGAAATCAGCGAGTAGCATTACCGCTCTTTTCAGATTCCGAGAATTCACTGTAGCTGTTGTTAATTGATGGAAAGCAGACGCTGCACTACAGCGAACAGCGCTCTGAGTGATCGTGCTAAACGAAGCTTACTGCGGAATGTAAAGACGGCACACACGTCCTCTGCCATTACTTGGCCGGTGCCGTTGCACAAGCCAATGGAACAGCTACAGTACTTGCACCAGACCAATCAGATAGGAACTTGATGGCAAAGGTTACTATGCTAGGTCAGCTGCGTGTGAGCCCTATATCTCTCCAGGCAATGCCAGACCACGACTTCAGTGCTGCGTCACTCGTCGCTCGCGGACAACAGAAGAGTGAAAGAGGATCTTGTGGAGTGACGAATCATGCTAATAACTCTTTTGTTCGAATGGATCTATTTGGTCGTGGTATTTTTGCCGGAGAAATGTTGTCAGGTGGACTGCATTTTTTCCTACGGTCAAGTTTGGAGCGGGATCTGTGATGATGTGGGGCTGTTTCTTCTGAAAGAGCTCGGTCCTTTGGTTGTGATACCTACCAGCCAAGTACGAAGGCATTCGGGAAAATTCCACGCTACCTTCGTTTTGGCACTATTTCAACACTGATCTCTGCCTGTTTCAATAAGATCAAGCGCCTTACCACGCTGCAAGATCTGTCGAGGCCTGGTTTGAAGAGCAGCGCGTCTGATGTTGAATTGGAAGCCCCAAAATTCCAATCTAAATCACACAGAACATCTCTGGGACGAGCTGGAACGCCAATACCAGTCTCAGCAGGTAAGACCTTTCTCTACGACAGCTGTGGCAGAAGCTTTTCAGAAGAAACATTCCCGTACAGACGTACTGGCGTCTCGTGGAAAGCATGCCCAGAAGAGTAGTTATAGTCACAATAGCCAAAGGTGGGCCGACTATGTGCTTATTTCTGCTAATAAATGCTTTCCTCAGTTCGACATAGGTGTCCGAATACTTTTGTCTACATAGTGTATACGTGCTCGTAGTGAAAACATGAAAGAATGGAGAATAAAGGAAACTAACGTCCATTTGAAAAGAATCGCACGTTCCAAGAAGTTGTTAAATTCATTGAGCCAGTATATGCCCTATAGCATTAATGTTTTCAGAACTAATCACGCTTTCTATATCATATCATGCCTTGCTTCGCAAAAGATCAACGCCTGATTATAACAGGAGAATGCGAGGGCAGCCTCCACTTCAGGGGGGCCCCCAGATTTATCTACAATACTCCAAAAATATTAACTGTTGCTTTCGAAAGTTGCTACACTTTATTATATATAATGGATGCAAAAAATTTACTGAAATGTTATCCAACGAATTTAGATTTTCCTGATAAACTTCTTCAGTACTATTGTGGAAATGACCCAGAAATATTCAAAACATTAAAGTATCTGAATTTATAGTCAGCATTCGCTGATGTGAAAACCCCATTTTTAACAATTCTCATATCCAATTATAATGGGGTAAGGTTATTCCATTATTGAAGAAGCTAAAATCACCGTTTAGAGTATCTTAAACGAAAAAAAAAATCACCATAGCTTTCGTTGGTTTGCGTAAATAGGGATATAACAGAGGCTGATTATAATAACATTACAGATACTATTTTTAGAAAGTAAAGTCCGAATAAAACTGCTTGACATCTGAATATACACTATATTGACAAAAGTCACCACCCCTTCAAAAGCAAATGAACGGATCCTCTGCGTTGTTAAAATGCGCGATACAGGTGCAAACGGTATGAAAACAAAAGCCTGCAGCTGACTGAGATATCGCACTGTGAGGTTGAGTGAAAATGTCGCGACGGGAGAGAACTGACTTTGAGAAAGGAAAGATTGTTGGGTGTTATACTAGTGGGTTGTCCATAAGAGAAACCGAGAGGCGTTTAAATATACCCAAGTCAACTGTTTTGGATGTACTGAATAAGTGGACGACACATGGCGTGCCTGAAGCAGCAAAACGTACTGGCAGACCAAAAAAGATCAGTGATAGAGAACGTCGAAGCGTCAGGAGAGTCGTTACAGCTAATCGATGGAGTACTGCACAAGACCTCAGTGTACAGGTGAGTAAAAGTGCTGGAACCTCAGTATGTACACGTACTATTCGCAGATAACTTCATTCCATGTGTTACCGTGGTCGTTCGGCTGCTCATAAGCCTTTCATCTCGACTCGGAAGGCTATTCGTCGTTTAGCATGGTGTAAAGAACATTTATTGTGGACCGTAGATCAATGGAAACGGGTCTTATGGACTGATGAATCCATATACACGATCCATCAGTCTGATGGCCGTGTGTGGGTATGGTGGCAGCCAAGGTAACGCTATTTACCACAGTGTACAGTTCCTACGGTCAAGTTTGGAGCTGGCAGTGTACTCGTGTGGGAGTGTATTTTGTGGTATGGTCCCGGCCCACTGGTTATCGTGGATAAACCTGTTAACCAGCACTTCTACCTCGATATTCTGGAAAATTATGCCTTACCAAATCTGTGGCAATACTATGGAACCGAGCCTTGTTGATACCAGAAGGATAATGCACCGAGTCATAAAAAGCATGACTGTTACGGCGTGTAATTCTGTATCGTGTGTGGACTGGACAGCACAGAGCCCTGCTCTTAATCCCATAGAGCCCCTATGGGATGATTAGAGCGCCGCATAAGAAGTTTGGAACCAAAGCCTACTACTATGAAACATTAGCGGCAGCATTATGTACTGAATGGAAAGTCATACGTATCGCTATGTTCCAAAACCTTGTCGAAAGCCTGTCTCGAAGGGTCAGCACATGCATTAAGACCAAAGTTGGATCGACACCATACTAATGTATGCCAATAAATGCTATGTTGTGTTTTCTTCTAGGTGTCCAGTGACTTTTGTCAATATATATATATATATATATATATATATATATATATATATATATATATATATATTGACATAGGCTGATTTTGTAAGATATTGCACATTCTAATTTTTATTCAATATAACAAAAAGTCATTGAATAGAATGAAAAAAGAACTTTTTCAACAAGTCAGGAGTCAAGATTAAATATTAAGCACTGTTTTAGAAATATATCAATACAAAATAAATGCTATGCAAAACTACTTGAGAATTTTAAACGGGGAGCTCTTTAAGAAATGCCTACTCCGGGCCCAATACAAGCTAAGTCAGGACCTGCAAAAGACTCGAAATGCAGCTCGACCTGTAAAACAATCAGTTTCTCAGAGACCAGGGACTGCAGTTTTAAAGAGTCACGTGTCAGAAAAAATGATGTAATTAATTATATGTATTGAGCGACTGCGGCGTGCGCTTGCCAAAACGGAAGGGTCAGGTGGCCTTTTGCTTCCCATCCATCTGCTGTTTTAGTTTTGTTTTTTTCCTTTAGCATTGCGTGGACCAACCCCACATGCGTGCTTGCAGCCCTATCGTTAACAGTGTCCATTAATTAGGATATTTGTTTTTTCTGTCTGATCAATGATCAACATCTCCCCAACAGCATGTAGCGGATGCAAAGCATAATGTCTACAGGAGAATCAATCTTTTGAAAATTAAGACCGCTTTCGCATAAAATACAGCACACTATCTTCCCAAGTATTAAAATTTAAAAATCCAACTTATCATCGGTGAAAGTTCACTCCTTGCACGGGTCATTTTCTGTCTTCTACTATTTTGAACCGATTTATTTCGTCTCCTCTTAGGTTTTGTACGAAGACAAATTAACATTTTTGTTTAGATTTTTTTCATTTAACATTAATGCATTGTTATGAGCGTTTCAGGACATAAGCAGGGAAATATGTTTAACCCGTATACAATATCTTTCCATCAAGTGGCAACAGTCATTGAGAAGAAAACCCAAATATGGCCTGCCTGAGTTTGTTCCGAAAGAATAAACATAATTTATTTCAGACTAATTATTGCTACTCGTATGTAGGGCATTTGAAATACATACCCTTATTTGAAACAATGTTTAAAGAATAAGATTCAAATCCAATATTCTTTACACGAAGGAGAACATGTACTGCACTGCAAAATATTTCCTGAAATTCACTAGCGATTTACCGTGATTCCTTTCGTGAATTACAGAAGCATAATTTTGATCATAATCTTTTCCGCGAAATGTCGAGAAAAACCTGAATTTCACAAATTTTTTCATATGGAAATTGACAGAATTGCTCCTGTTAATTTTTGTCTGGTTAATAACGGAATATGTGACGTACTACAGAGGTGAAAGCATATGTGAAGACGGCAGAGATGCCGCGATAAACTTTAACGGCGTAGCTTAATTGGGAAAGCATTCAGCTCCGGAGCTGAAGGATGATGGTTCGATCACCACCACCGACGAATTTATGTTTTCACAAATACTGCACTTTTTAACAGGTGGTGTCGGAAAATCCTGAATTTTCTGGGAAGTTTTCTGTGATTTCGTCCATACATCAATAGAAAAACTCTGCTCTTGCTTTGTCTGTACACTAAAAATAAGTGATGTGAATTCACGGAATATTTCTGAAAATAACGTGCAGCAAAGTTGCCGGTAGGTATCCGTGTTCTTCAGAAATTTCCATTTTTAAAAGTGCCCGTTTATTTTAACTTCCGCATTTTCACAGATTTTCCGTAGACAGAAATTTCGTTTATTTCAGAAAAGTCAATTTCAGGTTTTTCCGTATTTAAATTGAAATTCCGCAAAAATTACGACCCTGTACAGCACTGCACTTAATCGAACACCCGTCGTTAGAGCTGGCTCAACAAGTAACTTGTGCGTTTAACAACTGAGTCACGAACGCTCGGCAATCGGAGTCGCGAACATCGTAAAACGAATTTCGCGACGATTAAATTTTGTTTTTTGTCATTAATGTGAGTGATTTAGTCATTTTATTTTCTGTTGAAGTTCATTATTTTCTGAATAGGTTTGTAATTTTTTCTGTAGGAAAACTTCTCAAAAATTAGGCATTTTTCATCGTTATTTTTCGAAGCAACAAAATGTTATGCAACTTGGTTTTTTTAAACTGACAGTGACTTTCAGTTATCTTTAAATAAAGGTTAAATGTACTTTTTATAGTATTATTTCACAAAAAAAAAATTATATATCAAATTTACTGTTGATAGCTATAACAGCTTGTCTTAAGTTGTCCATAGACTGATACAGAGCAATCGTATAACCATCTGTACAATAAAATTAAGTACCCTGTTTCTTACAGTAACACAATATATACACTTAGTGGCCACTTTATTATGACCACCCCGTTAACACTTCGTTGGGCCACCTTTTGCCTTTAATACTGCGTCGATTCTTAGTTGGCATGCTGGACTCTACGAGATGTTGATAGGTGGTTTGTGGGATTTTTTTTTTTTTGATTGGAGGTTTAACGACCACCGTGAGCAACTCAATGGGCTATAAGCAGTCGCCCGTCCCTAATTTAGGGTCACTGGCTCCAGGGAAGGGAGAGAGCCAGTGCCGTAAGACAAACAACACCCATGCCTGACCGGGATTCGAACCCGGACCCCTTACGGACGAATGATCAGAGGCCAGAGCCTTAGACCACTGCGCCACCGGGGCGGCGTTTGTGGGATCTGAGATCATGCTTGATGAACAGCACTTTCCAGGAATGTGAGATTGCAGGTTTGTGGATCGAGCTGTCTGATGGCTCGTTCAACTTCATCCCACAAATTTTCAATGGGGTTGAGATCTGGAGATTGTGGGGGCCACCTAAGCAAAGTAAACTCATCGGCATGTTCCTCAAACCAATCCTGTACAATACGAGCACTATGGCAGGACGCATTATCTTGTTGAAAGTAGCCATCGCCATTTGGATAAACCACATCCACATGACAGGATGCACTTGGTCCGCAACGATGTGTAGATATGATGTGCCAGTCAGACGTTGATCAACACGAATTAAAGGGCCCAAAGCATGCCAGGAAAATATTCCCCAAACCATAATGTTGCCTCCACCAGATTGAATTGTTGTAGCAATTCATTTGGGGTCCATGCTTTCGTGCTGTTTCCGCCAAATTCTCACTCTGCCATCGGCATGGTGCAACTGAAAACGTGATTCGTCGGACCGCGTAATTTGTTTCCAGTTATACTGTCCAATCCTTGTGCACCTGTGCGAACTGGAGACGTTTTCTCT
Organism: Macrothele yani; assembly: GCA_039090855.1. NCBI lineage: Eukaryota > Metazoa > Arthropoda > Arachnida > Araneae > Macrothelidae > Macrothele > Macrothele yani. The sequence continues at coordinate 17,896,915 of CM077023.1, read as the reverse complement.
TGTTAACTGCAGACAGCAAAAGTGTTCAAACAGGCCTTCGGCTGCCATATCCCATCCGATGCAGTGTACGGCGAACAGTGCGTGCAGAGATCATTTGAGGGGATCCTTGATTAAGATTGTCTGTAATTTGCTGCACTGTTGCCCTTCTGTTGTCTGTTACCAGTCTGGACACTCTCCGTTCCGCCCGAGCAGTCACTAGTCGATGACGACCAAACGTTGCAAGTAGAGACCCAGTTTTTTGGCTGACAGTCCAGTCTTTTAAACATTTTAAAAACAGCTGCTCTGGAACATTTCACGAATGCGGCGGTTTCGGTGATACTCGCTCGGTGGCTCCGAGCTCCTACAATCATCCCACATTGAAAGTCCGTCAAATCGCATTGTTTTACCCATCTCGTCACCCAAAAATCACTTTACTACTGTCGCAAGCACTAAGCTTTCCCTTTTTATACTAGCCAAGCCCTCTGGCGGCAACAGCGTGCAGCCATCGCTCATTTGCTTAAAACTGTCAGGTGGTCATAATAAAGTGGCCACTCAGTGTATAATAAATAGGTGCTGCACAATATAGGGAAGAGGAGAAGAAATATCCCGTGCCACTAATAAAATTCATGCGATATGCTATCCACAATATCCGATCTCGCTACGGAACTTCAAAATTCTACAGACGATTCAAATTTAAAAGTTAATCAAACCTCAAGTATTCTCCCCTCCTATTACTGGCGATTTCGCGTCATACGGATACGGAAACAGTGAGAAATTAGTTTTTCCGTTAATATACAAAAAGGAATTGCGGAAAGGTTTTTGAAAATTCAGAATTTTCAGCTAACACATCTTCTAAAACGGTACTTCACCATCAACATAAGAAATAAACTACGGAAAGGTTTCTGAAAATTCAGTATTTTCCCGTGGTACGAAAAATCAGTGAAATTCTGGTTTCTTCCCGTCATTTGACGGAAAAGGTATCAGAAATATGCTTCGTTAATTCATGAAAGAAATGGCGGAAAGTGGCTCGAGAATTTTTGATATGTTTTTAGTGTATGTAAATAAATATTGGCAGGATATTGTAGATAGCATATCGTGCGATACTAAGGTTACCGAAGCAGCGAGTATCCCTTCCAGCTGGTGCGCCTGCTATTGTACATTGCTGGCCACCCAAAATGCAACACCAAAAAGGACACGAGATAGCAAAGCCAGTTTTACTGGACACATAACAACAGATACAAAGATGAAACGATTGAGCTTACAGGCCCGTGCGACTTGCGGAACACGCAGACATCAATAGTTCGTGTGGCCCCCATGGCTGGCAATAACGGCCGCTACATGCCGCAGCACCAAACGAAAGAGTAGTCGGATGTGGGCTTGTGGTATGTCGGTCCAGGCTGTTTCCACACGTTTCCACAGTTCATCAGGCGTAGCCGCGGGTGGTGCTTGCCGGGCACCCGCGGCTACGCCTGATATGTCGCCCATTGAACACGACCAGACGTGTTCGATGGGCGACATATCGGGAGAACAGGCGGGCCACGGCAGCAGTGACACCTGGTGGGCCGTGAATAATTGTTGCACGATGCGTGACACGTGCAAGCGCGCATTGTCCTGTTGAAACGTGGCCGCTGGCAGGTCCTGCAGGTAAGGGAGGACTACAGGCTCCAAAACGTCGGAGATGTAGCGGTGGCTGTTGAGTGTACCGGAGATGCGTACCAGAGGGGTGCGGGTATCATATTCAATTGCAACACAAACCATAACGCCAGGCGACGGACCGGTATGGCGATGCATAATGCAGGAGTCATACAGTCTCTCGCCACGGTGCCGCCACACGCGGATCCGACCATCTTGGTGTTGCAAGCAGAAGCAGGATTCATCGGAGAAGACAATGTCGTACCATTCCGTAGTCCAGGTGCGGCCGCACTCGCCGGTGGTGTAACGTCAATGGTAATCGGAGCAATGGGCACCGTGCGACAAGTCCCAGCTCCTGCAGACGACGTCGAACGGTACGTGCTGACACAGGTTGTTGCGCAACACACCCCAATTCCTGCGCTAACGTTCGTGATGTGGCGGTGCGAGCCGTCAATGACCGCCGCACAACATGCCGGTCCTCTCGTTCGGTGGTGTGCCGCGGCTGCGGCAATCGCTCACGTCGGTCCGTCCGTCCCTCCTGCACCCATCGAATCCATACTCGCCTCACGTGGCGGATGTCGTCCCACACGGGCGCCGATGTCTCGGTACGATAAACAGCTGTCACGATAAGCCACTATTCGTCCTCTGTGGAACTCCTAAACGTGCTGGAATGACTGCCGTATTCTGAGACGAGGTATCAAGAAGTTTCCCACGCACAGGTCCAGCAGCACAACACACTTCCACTACTTACACCCCGCCTTCTGTACACCCTTTCTTATAGTGCTTCTCGGTGGCGTGCCGGGCGCACATGATTTGCATATGCCCTGCAATGCTAATAGTTTGCATGTCCTCTCGCGGGCAACGTATGCTGCGAATTTCAGGCTGATCGGATGCTTCCTTCTTGGTGTTGCATTTTGGGTGGCCAGCAGTGTATATTGTGTTGCCATAATAAACCTGGTACTTCAACAAGTGTCGCCCAGGTGATTGTATGATGTCTACGTATCAGTTGGTGGACCACTTAGCACAAAAGCTACTATAGCTATCAATAGTACATTTTATAGTTAGAGGTTTTGTGAAATAGTACAACAAAGTAGTGAATTCCAGCTTTTCTTAAATGTAATTGAAAGTCATTGGCAGTTTGAAAAGTCGCGAGTTCGAAAACATTGTTTTGCTTTGAAAAATAGTGATGAAAAATATTCATTTTGCGGTATGTCTTCCTACAGAAAAAATAATTATAAACCTCTTTAGAAGAATAAGTTCCTAGAGAAAATAATATGACTAATTAGCTCGCATTCATAGCGAAAAACATTTCATTTTGTGGCTCCAATTTGCTTCGTTCTTTGCCTTAAACGTGATGTCGTGGCAATTGTCTTATTCCCGACAAGGGGTAGGATTTTTCTTCATTTCATAAGTCAAGAAAAGGTCCTGCAATACGACGGATCCATTTAAGATGAAAAAAAATGTTAGAGCGGAAGTTTCTACAGCATAGGGACTGGAAAAAAACGAAGCTTTTGGGGCAAGTTTTGTTGAAAAACGGAAAAACCCGAAACTGGCATTACTGACAACACAAAATCAAAATGCTGAAGTTCCCATTATTAGAAACTCAAACTTTTCAAAATGAAAATTTTGTTAAAAGTCTGAGACCTACCAGCAACTTTGCTGCATGTTATTTTAAGGAATTTTCCCCTGAATTTACCCCACTTGTTTTTAAGGTGTGGAAAAATTAGTAGGAAGCTAGCGATCAACTCCCATGTTACGGATGTGAGTGAGGTTAGGTATGCGTCAATTTCAGCAAGTTCACGAAGAAAAAATGTGCAATCTTAAAAAAGAAGTAAGAGCACGTAAAATTCAACAAGATCACTAACTAATTGCGCTAAATGCAAGTTTAGTTAGACGGGTTGATCAGAGAATTACAGTTTTCGCAGATGATATTTGTAAATGAATCACATTCTTTTTGCTTAACCCTTTAAGAGGCCAATGTACCTGAACCACCATCTGGTGCCCAAAATTTTCTGCCCTCCCCAAACAGAAATGTTCACATAACAGCTGGGTTGTTCTTTCTGTGCGGCAAGTCATGTTTTCTTTTGCAGAAAGGTATGGCAAAAATATTCCTTTCCTCCTCTCATCACAGCAGCACCAACCATAAACCTGTCCCAGGTGATAAGCTATCTCATCAAGTACTTTATTCTGTGTTCAATAACAGTGCATGAAAAAGCCAGTTCTCTTGACATGGACATCATGCTACTGAGTAGAAACAAGTCCCTCAAAAACCTCTCCTTCCTTAGGTTCGTCGCCATTGTTATACATCTTAGCAGGTAATCAGTCATAAAGGATTAATGACAATAATTCCCTAAATAACCAAAAACATCGCTCTTTCCACGTTTTATCAACGCATATCAACCGAAAAATTGTTATCCGGTCACCGCTGGGAATCCGGATCCCAGATCTCTCGATTTCTAGGCGAGCGCGTTAGCCTTACGCTACGGTGGCCAGCACCACCCCACTGGCATCAGAAAGTTTGAAATTACCTCAATGAAAATCTTCCACAGCGCTGGTTTGGTTGCGCAACGGGCGATAGGATACATCACTCGCATGTTAACCACCACCACGGTGTATGGTAGTCAGGTGGTACGACTCCGGAAACAAAAAATCGCCCGTTAATGCCATTTGTCACCAGATGGCGCGGACAACGTGTAGGCCGATGACTGGACACAACTCGTGTTTTCTTATGGGAGGAAGGGGCAGAAGTATTAGTGTTTTAAGAATGCTGTTTTGCTTGGAATTGAAAAAACAACCTGAAACGCTTCGTAAACATGCACTTTTTGTGCCTGCCAGGTGGGATGTCAATTATAGCGATATACATATATGCATATTTATGTTTGATAATCCCACTGATTAGTAGGCACGCACTGAATTTCATGTTTCCACACCTTTATGTAGGATAATTTCATTTTTTATATGTAGATCAGCAAGTTTAAAGTGGCGGTTGATAGTTTCTTCCATCGTAAAATAGCTTTTTTCTTAATTAGAAAAAAAAAAAAAAAAAAAACGAAATGATTATCTATGCGCGATTGCTATGGTTTCATGCAGGTCGCCATTTATACATTTAAAAATGGCGGCGCGCATGTATAACGTAAACACATTACACTGCCAGAGTTCTGTTGACATCAAAGGACAAAGTGGTGATCGTCTTTCATTCCTTGGGGCTTTAGAAGTTGATATACGTTTTAATGTCGAATAATCTTCCCGATAGTTCGATACAAAACGATTTCGTCCCATATCAAAAACGTAAGAATTGAACTGATCCTAGTCTGACATACTAGAAAATTTAGTCTCCTATATTAAAATGAACTGACGTGCTTTAACTTCTGTAGTGAAACTTCAACGTTTCTGAAATTTCAATACCACACATCTACACAATATAATTAATCAAAAATACTTGTGATAAACACAGATTTAGCACTGATGAAATTATATACGCTATGTATTCCTATGACGATTAGGGTAAAAAATCGGCCCACATCTCCTGGCAAGCTATGATATTAACGACCCATTTTTCTAACTATTAAACTCGATGGGGAGTTGTATCACCTGACTACCATACACCGTGACCACCACGAAGTCCGGATCTAACACCCTTTGACTTTTATGGGGTTATGTCAAAGATAAGGTATTCGTCCCTCCCTTTCCTGTTAATTCAGCTGATCTGAAACAACGTATCGCAAAAATTACTGCTGGAGTTGATGAAGATATCTTAACGCGTGTTCAGCAAGAATTCGACAGCTGCGTGTATATATGCAATGTGATAGAGGGTACACACATCGAGCATCTGTAAGTTGCTGTAACAAAGTTCAGGAGTTTCCCTACGAAACGATGCGAAGTGAGTATCAATATCTTAAACAGCTTTGGTTTTATAGGATGTTGAAACTGTCCATTTCGTTTGTAATAACCTGTGACGTACTACAGAGGTGAAAAACATGCGTCAAAGACGACAAATCTGCAACGAGACATTCTGTCCGCGTAGCTCAGTTGGGAGAGCGACTTACCCCGGAGTGAGGGGACACAGGCTCGACGCTTGTCGCGGACAAACTTGTGTTTTCACATTGACACCAGGTTGTGGAAAATGGATCCACTGGTAGTTGGGTTCTTCGAAAAATGTGTGATGTTTGCATGTGACAAGACGACAAATCTGCATTCTGCCTGCGTAGCTTACTTGGGAGAGCGACTTACTCCGGAGTGATGGGGCGCGATCTCGATTCCCGTCGCGGACATACTTCTGTTTTCACAAACCCTATATATTCGATCGAGCTGACTTCACCCCATTTTGCTAACTCCGAGTTAATTTGTTCCAGCTGGTTAAGGTGGTTCCACATAAAATGTGTGCCTTATGTTTCCAATGGTAAAATTTCTTTACATATTTTCTTCGTAATTAATGTATTCACAAGGATGAATACTTGCACATCGATAAAACTGACTTTAAATTACAGCATGGGATACTTAATACTTGCTAAAACATAACCATAATTATATTAAAAATCAATCATTTTTCTTTGAGTAATGTTCAAACCTGTTAATAGATAGCGCGACCTGTTCATTGATGACGTCAGTAGACAAACAAATGTTGGATTGCTTAGTTATGGTTATGTTTTAGCAAGTATTAAGTATCACATGCTATAACTTAAAGTTAGTTTTATCGATGTGCAAATTTTCATTCTTGGGAATACATTAATTGCGAAGAAAATATGTAAAGAAGTTTTACCATTGGAAACATAAGACAGAGATATCAGGTGGAACCACCTTAAATGGTTGGATTCGGAGAATGTGTGTCTTAATTGATAGACTAGTATCATTCCAAATTTTAGCCCCCATAAAAGAAAAGCTAAACATTTTAAAGTTTGTCCTTACCGACGGAAGAGAGAGATGAACAAACTAGAGGCAAGTTTGGTTTTAGCACCGTGAGTAATAAAAGACAAAGGAAAATCGAAGAAAATAGTTTTTAAGCAGTGGGATTTATCTCTCAAAATGTAACATCACCTGATACTTGCAGACGGCTCCCGTAGGGAACAAACTACGGTTATACCTTGTACTTTTATTACAAGCTACATTTCTGTTGCGAACTGAAAGGTCAAAGATATCTCAAACGCTGCTGCAAAAATGAAACAAATTTGATTCGACTGAAAGCTCTCAGCATAAATATTATAAAAAGTGTGCAATGGCTTTTCGTAACATCAGTATACTAAAGAGTGTGATGTTCTGCCAGTTTTATTTTACATTCAATTAGTATAACTTCAGACTCGAGCGATTTATTTTTAATGCCTTTATTTTCCGCTACATAACGAGTTTGCCTTGAGTTTCGTAAACAACAGAATGTCGGTAAAAATATGCATGTTTGATTGGAGTCTGATGTAAGAATTATGCATAGAATTTAAAGCATGTATGGGGGGGGACTATACTGATACACAGCAATGACATTTCAATTTCATATTCACCGCGATGACATTTTAATTTTTCGTTCACTGCGCACACAAGCTGTCTGAATGGTTACAAGGCATGCGTTTGCTTCTCATCAATACGCTATCCGAATTCTATTCACAGGTGAGACATTTTTATCCTATTAGTTTCTTCCCCCTGAAGAATAAGCACTGATGGGAAAGGTCTCACTTAACTTTTGGTATTTATATAATTCGATAAAATACCATTCAAAAACTGAACAAACAAAAACATACAGTCGAGCCTTGTCAAACCGCATGTTTTGTTCACCATGCTAAAATGGCGGTAAGCAAGGATGGCGGTTTAACGAGATTAATATTAAAAAAAAGGGTAAAATTAATTGGAGGAATATATAAAGGAAGAAATAATTCTGAGAATGTAGGGATTGAAAACTGTGATTAACGTACATGAAGACAATTCATAAAAGGTGGTTTTCTACATTTTCTATAACATCAATACTTGTTTTAACTGTGCCATCGGCATTTACACCATGTACTCTTGTTATATTATTTTTCATCTTTTTGCAACCTCTCTCCTTTTTGTTTGAAATCGATTTATCTGATATTCTACAACGGCCGTTCCATAGAAACGGTAAAATCACACAAAATGAAGAAATATAGGTACAGAAAAAGATAAGTTACTCTTTGTCAAAGTATCTTCCCTCGGATGATATACAACGGTCCCATCGTTCAGTCTACTTTTCAAAGCATGTGGCAAAGACATTTTGTGGAAGCTGCTTTAGCTACCCCTGTACAGCTTGAATAACGTCAGCATGTGTGTTGAATGTTGCGCGCCACGGATCTTCTTCATTGTTGGAAACAACCAGAAATTGCACAGAGCGAGATCAGGACTGTAAGCATGATTTCAATACTGTATTTCATAAGAAACTGTTGAACACAAGCAGCCACATGTGGGCGGGCGTTATCATGATGTGGGGTCCACTTGCCCACCAGTTAAGGTCACTTAATCGATATGTGTCGTCGTAGACGCTTCAACACTGAAATGTAATATTCAGCATTGGCAATAATTTGTGGAGGAACGGCATGCTGGTAGACTACACCTTTATGATCAAAGAAAATTATCACCATCCCAGGTGATTTGGTTTGGCAGACTTATCAGAGAAGGCAAGCCTATGTGTTTCCAGACACTCGTTGCGCGCTTCGTGAAAGGGTCGAAATAGTAGACCCATGTTTCATCGGCAGTTATTACTGTGTTTAGAATGTTTCAATCCTTTGAAATGATTTTTCCCACTCATGACACACCTGAAATCTGGCTATCAATTGTTCTTTCGTCAGGTGATGAAGTACCCATCTGGAACACACGCGATGCAGCAGTTATTTGTCACGTAGAATGCGAAATGACGACGTTTTTGAAATATTATTTGACGTCGCTATGTCTTCGCGCGTCATTCTTGCAGGATTGCCCAAACAGTGTTAACAATACGCTCCGTAACAATTTCAGGTCGACCAGGCCTAGGAGCGAGTTCTGCCGACAAACGCCCTTTTTTAAAATCATGGTGCCATCTAAAAACCGTTGACTCACCCAAGCATTTATCTTTGTAAGCTTTTTCATTAAATCAACTGTTTCTAAAGCCGTTTTACCCAAACTATAGCAAAGTTTTATCGCACAACGAATTTCACTTCTTAACTCTGAATCACTCACCTCCATAGCTGTATGGTGAGATGCATACGTACCTTGAACAACTGCGGAATAACAAAATCAGAATCTTCTGCCACGGCTAATAACTGTTGCCACAGATACTTCTTTAATTCAGTCAGTCGTCTGCGTGGTTATTTTTACCCTTCGCACTTGTTGCCAATTCAAAGAAATATTACTCAGTTTTTGTTTGTTTTTTGTTTTTTTAATTGGAGGTTTAACGACCACCGTGAGCAACTCAATAGGCTATAAGCAGTCGCCCGTCCCTAATTTAGGGTCACTGGTTCCAGGGAAGGGAGAGAGCCAGTGCCGTAAGACAAACACAACATCCATGCCTAACGGGATTCGAACCCGGACCCCTTTCGGACGAGTGGATTAGAGGCCATCGCTTAGACCACTGCGCCACTGGGGCGGCCTCAGTTTTTATGGAACCGGCCTTTGTATAAAAAAACCGCGATTCATCCGTGGTATACACATCTTTTAATTCATAGCCAAACATGATATGCCATTTTTTCTTGCCTCATCCACTGAACTTTCAGAGATTTCTGCCATTTTACGGTGCCGTACCTGCTGATTTTTGAATCTTTGAAGACAACCATTACAATAACTGAATTCTTGAATTTGGTATTCTTTCTCAAACTGTCTCGCTTTTTAAGGAATAACTTCATCAGTAATTACTCCATGCTAGGCCTTTACCTGGCCAATACATGGAACAAGAGCGTCTCCAAATTTCTTGCTTGCCACTTCATTTTTTATCTGAGGGCAGTTGCTTTTCAGATCCAACCAATTTGTATTTATGGCTTAATGTGTCTCCTGCTGTTCTTCTGCTTATTGGCTTGTCGGAAAGGTTGAAACAAGAATTTGCTATATTGTCTAAGATCTACGATTACGACCTTTGAATTCCCATTTCAAAATTTCGTCATGAGCTTCCAAACAGTGTTTTACCCATTTCAGAGTGCTTTAAAATAAACAAAAAGGGATAAATGAAAAAGCCCACGCAACAAGCAGTCCCTGCGAAAAACAATGACTACCGAAGGCGTTGGATAAGAGGTTTTAGAATACAAAATCTGAGACAAGAAATGTCTTTTTCTGAGAGTGACCACGATCGAAATGTAAGACCGAGCAGTTAAGGCATTATTTGCTTTGGTCAAATCGTTTACATGGGCAGGGTAATTAATCCCTACCTCTCCGTTTAGCAAACTTCGATATTTAACTTTTATGATAGCCTCTAGAATCGTAGAAAACAGACTCGTCGTTGAAGACAGACAGAGAGAGAGAGAGAGACACGCACACTCGTCTCACTTCTGTCAAGTGCAAAAAATCACAGAAGAGTCTACATTCGGTTTTCGGCTACTGACTACACTAGGCAAACGGCACAATTCTTTGGGCCGGGGGGGAGGGGGGGGTCATCTCACGCATTCCGCAAATCTTTGAGGAACTCCCGTCTAACATGGTTTCTGGGCAGATTTTTTTTTTTTTTTTTTTGATTGGAGGTTTAACGACCACCGTGAGCAACTCAATGGGCTATAAGCAGTCGCCCGTCCCTAATTTAGGGTCACTGGTTCCAGGGAAGGGAGAGAGCCAGTGCCGTAAGACAAACACAACATCCATGCCTCACCGGGATTCGAACCCGGACCCCTTACGGACGAATGATCAGAGGCCAACGCCTTAGACCACTGCGCCACCGGGGCGGCTGGGCTGATTTTAAAAAGTAGGATAGGTGATTCGAAATGTCTATTGCAAATGAATATTTGGAAATTACACAGATTTTGAGAGGCGGGGTTCTACTGACTGTTCTCCCGAAAGAAAACAAAATGTAGCTAGAATGTCATGGCGACTGGCGGGGTGGCGGTTTAAAGGAAGAAATTTGCATTTAGTAGAATAGGATGAAATTTGTGACCCGTGAACGGAATGCAGGGGTGGCGGTTTAAAGGGGAAGGGGGCGTTTAACGAAGTTTAATCTAATCTGTAATTTTTTTTTTTTTCTGATTGGAGGTTTAACGACCACCGTGAGCAACTCAATAGGCTATAAGCAGTCGCCCGTCCCTAATTTAGGGTCACTGGTTCCAGGGAAGGGAGAGAGCCAGTGCCGTAAGACAAACACAACATCCATGCCTCACCGGGATTCGAACCCGGACCCCTTACGGACGAATGATCAGAGGCCAACGCCTTAGACCACTGCGCCACCGGGGCGGCTGGGCTGATTTTAAAAAGTAGGATAGGTGATTCGAAATGTCTATTGCAAATGAATATTTGGAAATTACACAGATTTTGAGAGGCGGGGTTCTACTGACTGTTCTCCCGAAAGAAAACAAAATGTAGCTAGAATGTCATGGCGACTGGCGGGGTGGCGGTTTAAAGGAAGAAATTTGCATTTAGTAGAATAGGATGAAATTTGTGACCCGTGAACGGAATGCAGGGGTGGCGGTTTAAAGGGGAAGGGGGGCGTTTAACGAAGTTTAATCTAATCTGTAATTTTTTTTTTCTGATTGGAGGTTTAACGACCACCGTGAGCAACTCAATGGGCTATAAGCAGTCGCCCGTCCCTAATTTAGGGTCACTGGTTCCAGGGAAGGGAGAGAGCCAGTGCCGTAAGACAAACACAACATCCATGCCTCACCGGGATTCGAACCCGGACCCCTTACGGACGAATGATCAGAGGCCAACGCCTTAGACCACTGCGCCACCGGGGCGGCTGGGCTGATTTTAAAAAGTAGGATAGGTGATTCGAAATGTCTATTGCAAATGAATATTTGGAAATTACACAGATTTTGAGAGGCGGGGTTCTACTGACTGTTCTCCCGAAAGAAAACAAAATGTAGCTAGAATGTCATGGCGACTGGCGGGGTGGCGGTTTAAAGGAAGAAATTTGCATTTAGTAGAATAGGATGAAATTTGTGACCCGTGAACGGAATGCAGGGGTGGCGGTTTAAAGGGGAAGGGGGCGTTTAACGAAGTTTAATCTAATCTGTAATTTTTTTTTTTTTTCTGATTGGAGGTTTAACGACCACCGTGAGCAACTCAATGGGCTATAAGCAGTCGCCCGTCCCTAATTTAGGGTCACTGGTTCCAGGGAAGGGAGAGAGCCAGTGCCGTAAGACAAACACAACATCCATGCCTCACCGGGATTCGAACCCGGACCCCTTACGGACGAATGATCAGAGGCCAACGCCTTAGACCACTGCGCCACCGGGGCGGCTGGGCTGATTTTAAAAAGTAGGATAGGTGATTCGAAATGTCTATTGCAAATGAATATTTGGAAATTACACAGATTTTGAGAGGCGGGGTTCTACTGACTGTTCTCCCGAAAGAAAACAAAATGTAGCTAGAATGTCATGGCGACTGGCGGGGTGGCGGTTTAAAGGAAGAAATTTGCATTTAGTAGAATAGGATGAAATTTGTGACCCGTGAACGGAATGCAGGGGTGGCGGTTTAAAGGGGAAGGGGGGCGTTTAACGAAGTTTAATCTAATCTGTAATTTTTTTTTTTTTTTCTGATTGGAGGTTTAACGACCACCGTGAGCAACTCAATGGGCTATAAGCAGTCGCCCGTCCCTAATTTAGGGTCACTGGTTCCAGGGAAGGGAGAGAGCCAGTGCCGTAAGACAAACACAACATCCATGCCTCACCGGGATTCGAACCCGGACCCCTTACGGACGAATGATCAGAGGCCAACGCCTTAGACCACTGCGCCACCGGGGCGGCTGGGCTGATTTTAAAAAGTAGGATAGGTGATTCGAAATGTCTATTGCAAATGAATATTTGGAAATTACACAGATTTTGAGAGGCGGGGTTCTACTGACTGTTCTCCCGAAAGAAAACAAAATGTAGCTAGAATGTCATGGCGACTGGCGGGGTGGCGGTTTAAAGGAAGAAATTTGCATTTAGTAGAATAGGATGAAATTTGTGACCCGTGAACGGAATGCAGGGGTGGCGGTTTAAAGGGGAAGGGGGGCGTTTAACGAAGTTTAATCTAATCTGTAATTTTTTTTTTTTTTTTCTGATTGGAGGTTTAACGACCACCGTGAGCAACTCAATGGGCTATAAGCAGTCGCCCGTCCCTAATTTAGGGTCACTGGTTCCAGGGAAGGGAGAGAGCCAGTGCCGTAAGACAAACACAACATCCATGCCTCACCGGGATTCGAACCCGGACCCCTTACGGACGAATGATCAGAGGCCAACGCCTTAGACCACTGCGCCACCGGGGCGGCTGGGCTGATTTTAAAAAGTAGGATAGGTGATTCGAAATGTCTATTGCAAATGAATATTTGGAAATTACACAGATTTTGAGAGGCGGGGTTCTACTGACTGTTCTCCCGAAAGAAAACAAAATGTAGCTAGAATGTCATGGCGACTGGCGGGGTGGCGGTTTAAAGGAAGAAATTTGCATTTAGTAGAATAGGATGAAATTTGTGACCCGTGAACGGAATGCAGGGGTGGCGGTTTAAAGGGGAAGGGGGCGTTTAACGAAGTTTAATCTAATCTGTAATTTTTTTTTTTTCTGATTGGAGGTTTAACGACCACCGTGAGCAACTCAATGGGCTATAAGCAGTCGCCCGTCCCTAATTTAGGGTCACTGGTTCCAGGGAAGGGAGAGAGCCAGTGCCGTAAGACAAACACAACATCCATGCCTCACCGGGATTCGAACCCGGACCCCTTACGGACGAATGATCAGAGGCCAACGCCTTAGACCACTGCGCCACCGGGGCGGCTGGGCTGATTTTAAAAAGTAGGATAGGTGATTCGAAATGTCTATTGCAAATGAATATTTGGAAATTACACAGATTTTGAGAGGCGGGGTTCTACTGACTGTTCTCCCGAAAGAAAACAAAATGTAGCTAGAATGTCATGGCGACTGGCGGGGTGGCGGTTTAAAGGAAGAAATTTGCATTTAGTAGAATAGGATGAAATTTGTGACCCGTGAACGGAATGCAGGGGTGGCGGTTTAAAGGGGAAGGGGGCGTTTAACGAAGTTTAATCTAATCTGTAATTTTTTTTTTTTTTTCTGATTGGAGGTTTAACGACCACCGTGAGCAACTCAATGGGCTATAAGCAGTCGCCCGTCCCTAATTTAGGGTCACTGGTTCCAGGGAAGGAGAGAGCCAGTGCCGTAAGACAAACACAACATCCATGCCTTACCGGGATTCGAACCCGGACCCCTTACGGACGAATGATCAGAGGCCAGCGCCTTAGACCACTGAGCCACCGGGGCGGCTGTAATTTTGGAATCTATTAGAAATGAAGTCGCCGCCTTGGTACCGCAGTGGTCTAATCGCTGGCTTATGACCATTCGTCCGTGAAGGGTCCGGGTTCAAATCCCGTTGAGGCATTGATGTTGTGTTTGTCTTACGGCACTGGCTCTCCCTCCCGTCCCTGGAACCAAAGACCCTAAATTATTGGACTAGTTGCTCACAGTGGTTGTTAACCTCCCAATAAAAAAAATGAAGTCTTGCTAGATTTATCATTTACTTGTGTGGCCAGTGTCCTAACAAAAACCATGAACTTAATCCTCCCGTGGCCCCGTGATCTGACATGAGCCTGAGATAGAGCCTCTGATGAGAAATTTGTGGTGTGTTCGACTGGTTCTGTCTCTTTCCTGGTACCAGAAACACAAAATTAGGAACGGGCAACTGCTTATAGTTCTTTGAGCTGCTCGTGGAGTTAAGCAAAACAAAACATAGCCCATTACGTGCTGTATTCAGGCTTACCGTAATCTTACCACAAATTATTTCGCCAATCCGTTTTCATGGAGTGGATATATCAACTAAATACAAGTTTACGCCGCAGATCGGAAAACTTGTGGGTTAAGGAAATTGTAAAACGTATTGGTACATCTGTTCACAGGGGAAGGGGGAGCACAGCCCTCCAGTGCATTTCTGTATTTCTCAGACTCCTAGAAGTCGAGGAAAATACATATATAATTCGAGTCACCCAGCTTAAATATGCTTTTACGCCACCTAAAGGGAAAATTGGGTAATGAAGAAAATCTCGGACATTGTTACATTACTACTGATGTAAAACGAATTTTCCAATTCTACTTTAAAAGCAGATATATCGGAAGAAAATATGGATACATTTTTAGGCGATCAAGCTGAAACATTCTACATCAGAGAAATTCAAAAATACACTATCTACCAACAAGTAATTGGACACCTGTGATAGCAAAGGAAAACGAAGTATTCATCTTCAATAGTTGGTGAAGCCACCACGAGCGGCGATTACAGCTGCGACCCTCAGGGGCAAACTCTCAACCAGGCTTTGTACGACGGCTAGCGGTATTTTCTTCCACTCAGCTTGGAGAAGATAGGTCAGTTCCTTCACCGATTTCGGACGGTGGTGGCACCCCTTAAGTCGACGCTCCAACTCGTCCCAGAGGTGCTCGATAGGGTAAGGTCCGGGCTCTGCGCAGGCCAATCCATTCGATTTACCCCATTGTTACCATACCAAGCCATGGTGGACCTCGCAACATGACAGGTGGCATTGTCATCCTGAAAGTAACATGGGTCCACCCCGTAAAACTTCCACAACGTAGGAAGCGCATGGTCATCCAAAATGGTGCAGTAGGTCTCGGCGTTGAGTCTACCAGGAATTGTGACCAAGGGTCCCGTGCCATACCAGGAGAAACACCCCATAGCATAATTCCACCGCCGCCGAACTTCACAGTTGGCACAATACATTCCGGCAGGAAGCGTTCTCCAGGCAGACGCCAAACCCAGACCCTGCCATCCGAACGGTAGAGGGTGAACCTTGATTCCTCGATCCAGAGAACCTGTTTACACTGTTCAGCGGTCCACTGTCGACGTTCTTTGCACCACGTTAGCCGAGCAGTGCTATTGGACTTGGTGATCAAAGGCTTGTGGGCGGCAGCACGTCCATGATAACCGAGCAGATGGGCTTCCCTACGGATGGTATTCATCGAAAGAACACTCATGCTGGATGCCTGTTGAAACTCCTCGCGGGTGTGGCCCATCGATTTGGTGCGGTTCTTCCGAATTTCTCTGGCCAGCACCCGTCGATCTCCAACTCCCAGTTTTGTGGGTCTGCCGGGTCGGGGCACTTTCCGACAGTCACCTCTCATCTTTCACTTGGCAATCACGTAGGCCACTGTCGATTTTAAGTACTTCAACTCGCCGGATATGTAACGTATGGATCGGCCATTTCTGTGATACCCGACGATTACACATTTGCGTTGTTGTTTCCCACACGATATTTAACGGCGGTGGCCGTGACGTGTATCAGGACCGCAGATATCGTTGATTGCAGGGGTGTCCAATTACTTCTTGGTAGATAGTGCATGTAGATCATTATTGTGGCTGCATCTATCAGATGCAAAAAAAGACTGACATACAAGCTGTGTTAATAAAGTTTGGTGAATGCACGGTAAAAATAGAACAGGTAATATTTAAGAAAACTTCCTTTAAACTAGCTTTCCAAACTAATCCCCTCAGATACAAGACACTTTCGACATCGTTCATATAAATTGCTGGAAGCTATGAGTAAAATTTTCCTTTGCTATCGGCTGCAGCTTGGTAGTCACGTTGACTTGAATGAATGTCCGAAATGTGCACAAATACCTTCCCGTTCAGTACTATTTTCACTCGAGAGACAAAAGGTAGTCAGATGGTGCTAGTTCAGGCGAATACGGTGGCTATTCATCGCAGTATCTGCACAATTTGAAGCGGAATTTGATATTGGTTCTTTGCTCCGCTTTTGCCCGCTAACAACGTGCACCTACATCCGCTGCCGCGACACACTCTGTGCCACACCCTCCCAGTTCCGTGACGGTTACGGACACGTTTGTCCATATACTTGACTGCGTAGTGCAAGTTACCGCACCTTTCACAACCTTTTCTTTCACGCGTTACGACAGTATTCAGTAAACTTCGTTGACACACCTTGCGTGAACGAGGAGATATCGTGTCCACCGAGGGAAAGCGAGAAAGACTGAAGATATGCACGAAATTTTTTGCCATACATATGGGGGAAGATTCAATAAGTTCGCAGTCCAAATATGACGCAATAACACATATGGGGTTTGACAGCGCATGTTATTACTGTATCGTCCTTTGTAAGAAAATAAACTCTGCGAGGTAGCCACCACATAGCAGTTATTGCAGTTCAACAAATTATTTTATTACAAGGAAGGAAATTCCAAATGAGAAGCACCGTCGGCAGTGATTGAATTCTGAACGAAAGAGGGACTGCACAGACTAGTATTAACAAGCAGGTGGTTAGAGACCTTACACATTTTGTAACTTAATATGCCATCCTAGAGCACTTGATCGTAGAATCTGAAACAATGGAATATGGACTAGAAAGAAACTGATAGGGAGTGGCTATGCTTTTGTTTGGAGGTTAATTAATGACCATCTTGAACAACTCTAAGGGATATAAGCAGTCGCCCGTCCCTAATTTGTAGGTCCCCTGGTTCCAGGGAAGGGCGGGGAGGCCCCAGTGCCGCAAGACAAACACAACACCCATACCTCATCCGGGGCTCGAGCTCGGGCGAACATTCAGAGGCCAGCCGCTTAGACCTCTTCACCAGGTTGGCACTTTAAAACATGAAAACGTATTACTAAGTTTCGGCACAGCTGGAATAAGGATGTGCTAATGAAGTGCTGTTACATGAAAAGATGTTTGATGTGGAAAACTAATGATGCAACATTCCCAGAGTACAAAAAACAAATACGGTTTCGAACATTTTGAAAGCCCTTCTTACACGTACGTCAAAAGTCGTGCTATGAACGGTAATGTCGTACTATGGGAGAAGCATGTTTCCCATAACTTGCATTCACCCTCCACACTCTACTCAGATTTTGATCATCTACAAACAACTTCGTTTTGCAGAAGGCAGTCTTCGAAATATTGCGGTTTGCACGCGTCTGATTATGATGTTACTCAGGAAGACGAAACTGGAGTAAAAATGTCAAATTCAAGTATCGGAAAATATTCCTCCTGTCATTTATTTTCAAATTTAGTCCGAATATAGCGATTTCAAAAACAGAAGCAAAATTAATTATATATATTTATGGAACATATCAGAAGCTTCCATATTTTAAAATCAGTATTATAAAATAAATACTCTAAGAACAAGTTCTCAAATTTAACAAAACGCTTTTTTATCAAAATTAGAGTTACAACGTAACATAAATTTCATCCGTTCTCAACTTGAAAGATTATATGCAATATTTGCTTAATACCAGAAAGAAGCAGAACTCTTATGATTCAGACGCGTTTATTGAATATGAAAGTATTCTTGTATGACGGCTTTTTAAGACTTCAGATTCAAAAAATCTTCCACTTTAGTACGTATAAACCTTTGAGATCAAACCAATAAATAATTAAATCGCATATCTTTGAGCCCTCATGTAGCTGTTATCTGGTAAATCAACGATCTTTGAATGATTACCGGATGATGTTTTTTTTTTTTTTCGTTCTTGTTTGCTTCGGAATTAACGACCACACTGGGCAACTCTAAGCAGTCACCCGTTCCATATTTCGGGTTACTGGTTCCAGGAGGTAACAGAGCCAGGTGCCATAAGATAGTCGCACCACACATGTCTAATCCCGTGCTCGAAACAGACAAAAATCTGACGACTGGCCGGAAACTTACCCCTTTGACCATTCCGTCACGGGGCGGCTTCTTTTCAGATTTTGTGTATGTAAATTCCGTCTTAAATAAGTTATCAGTATGATTTCTTATTCCATTTACGATCCCATGTAATGGCTTCTACAAAATATTTTTTTAAATGGATCGTGTGTCTTCGTATCCATTTAATTACGCCTGTTGTCCAACGTTAGTTCGTTAATCTACCAACCTACACAGTTCATTATTACTAAAGAATTCTTACACACACTGTCGGATCAACATTTTCGGACACTCACTTATCCACAAGCTTCCTGTAATAGAAAAGGAATTAATATGAAACTGGGCCACCCTCTGCTGCCATCACAGCCTCCATTCTGTTGGGAAGGATTTTTACGCTTTTCAAACGTAGGTTTAAGAAGCATATATGCTCCAGCTTTGTCAGTCTGTCTGTCCGCACGATAACTCGCGTAAAATGATTCGATTTATATGAAATTTTGGTATGTGGTAGAAGACAAGCTGGGGACGAACCCTATTGAAAATAAGTGAAATGGGGTCAAAGAGTTAGGACATAGGAGCGGGATTCATTCCATCGCCCTTATGAGTCATAACATACGTAAAAATGCTTCGATTGTGACAAAACTTTTGTATGTTGTTCCGGAAATATACTGAACCGGGTCTGTTGAATATCATCGAAATGGGGTCAAAGGTCAGGACACAGGAGTGAGATTTATTCCGCAGCCATTATCCTCATAACTTGAGTAATGATTTCTGGTATGTTGGAAAGCGTATCATAATCAATGCATTGCATGATTTTACTAACTTGTTCTACTATACTTTGGTAGGCCTTCCACTCTTCCACGAGGGCATTGATCAGGTCGGTCAAAGATGTCTGACGGTTCAGCTTGGCTCTCCAGTCGGCGTTTCAATTCATCCGAAAGGTGTTCCATGTGGTTGAGATCGGAACTCTGTGCAAGCCAGTCAAATTCTACAACACCCATCTCATCAAAACCCATCCTTGCTTTGTGGACGGGGTACAAAATCTTTTCTAAGGGAAAGGGGCTTCACCAAACTGTTGCCATAATGTTGGGAGCACAGAATTGCCGAGAATGTCATTATATAGCCCGCAGCAATAAGATTCACGGCTACTAGAACTAGGGAGACTCATCCCAAACCATGAAAACCAGCCTCCAGACAAAAAATAATAAAATTCACAACTGGCACCACACAGTCTGGCAGGTGGCGTTCATCTGGCATCCTACACTACCGACACTTGTCTGTTGGACTGCTATATAGGAAAGTATGATTCATCAGTCCAGAGAACGCATTTCCACCATCGAGTTTATATTAGGTGGAGTCACCACTCCTATCCACACAGCACTGCAGGTGACGTCATATCCAGGCACTTCGAAAGCTGCTTTGAAACTACTGAAACCAATGGAACAAAAGCTTCGCGGCGTATAGATAAATAAAAATGGATTTAATAATCAATTATACAAGCTTACTGTTCTACCAACTGTACAATTTAATTTGTTTCGCCTGTATGTGAAGTCTCTCCGAAGATTAGCAATGAACTATAGCGGCAGAGCCAGTGGTGTCTCCACCTAATGTAAGCTCGATGGTTTCCACTGCTCCAAAGTCCACTGGCGTCGAGCTTTACACCTCTCCAACAGACGCTTGGCGTTGATCTTACTGATGTTAGGCTTGTGTGCGGCTGGTTTGCTGTGGAAACCCATGCCTTTCAGCTCTCTATCAGCATTAGGGTGCTGGCGTTGCTTCCGGAGACAGCTGGGAAATCGATAGTGAGTGGTGCAACTGAGGACAAGAGATTTCGTCTGTCATTTTACATTGATTTTTTCGCTCTGTCATTTTACATGGTTGCCAGGTCGCGATTGCGTTGTTGTTGCTCCTAGGCGTTTCCATTTCCCAATAAACATCACTTACATTTGATCGGGGCAGCTGCAGAAGTGCAGAAATTTCCCGAAATGACTTGTCAAACTGACAATGCCACGTTGAATGTCACTGAGGTCAGACGTTCACAATTGTCTATAATGTCTACTGTCCATGATTGTCTATAATGTTTTCCAAGCCACTTGCGTCTTTTTTGTACCTGTACGGGCCATGGGTGTGACGCATTTCGGCAAACCCACTATTCAAAATAGTGTCAAGACAGTTTTGATCATATAGCTATTTTTTTTTGTTACCTGCAACTTCTTGATTTTTCTAATCAATACGTTTTCCCTTTATATTTCCTGGTTACCATAACCTTTCACTCTTTCATTTCTCTTTGAATTGCTTGCAGTATTTTTGTCCGAGTTAAAGTCTCTAACACACAAGTTAGAACTGGTTTCGGCACGTTGATTAAATGCAACTATTCTTGGATATAATCAAGACCAAACCAGGATTATACCTAAATGGAATTGTATCCAAATTTTATACGTCGGTTAATCTGGACTGAGTGACTTCCATGAAGTACATTTCATACGTCTATGGAAAAGCATGCTCGCAGAAGGGCTGAATAAAGTATAACAACTGCGTGTAAGAAATCTGACTTACTTTAGGATTTACGCTTAGGGAATATTAAATATGACGAAATCTGCGTAAAATACTCTAAATATATCACTTGTTTCACGTTTCAAGAATATAAGAAAATATATTAAATGAGCTTTATGTCATACAGATTCTGTTCCTAAAAATGGCTAAAACGGGAGCGAAGTCGTAGTTTGAATGAATTCATTACGTGTGAATCCCTTCTTGGGAAACAATCTCTTTTTAAGATTTGATGATTTAACAGAAAAGCGTACCAACCGCCGGAAGTGGTATGAACGTTAAATAAAAGACAAATGGAAAAACGAGGGCAAATTGAACGACAGATGCGTCTACCTAGACAAGAAGCGATCAAACAACCTAAAACAAGTAGTGCAGAAGATGTTCTGAAAAGTTTCCCCAAGGCTTCAAATGTAATTGTTGCGTGCAGTTATAACAGAAAATGCAAATTTATAAAGTGCAGAACCTGGGGACAATATGCCGAAAAATATTGCGCTGCCTTGTCTAATAAGAATGTGAACATCTTATCAGTGCACAAAGACAAAGCTTCTAATCATACCTCGACTTTTAAAACAGGTATCATCAGCGGATGGCACAGGAAACTGGAAATATCATGCAAAGACATTCCCGTCAAGTTACGGGATGCTTCCCCTGTGGACTTTCGGCTCTGAATAGGCTCTGGCTGAATGTCGATCGCAACTGTTGATGAATTATGGAAAGCTATTGCAGAAAATGGAACCGATTGTATATGAGAGTTCTTCTCAAAAGTCAACTGAACTATAAGGCACAGCGTAGGAACTACATGTACACTAGAGAGTGAGATCTAAATCATCAAACAAAGATCTTCGCTCTTTCCACGTTTATAAGTGAGTCACGGAAAAATTCTCATTGGCCGCCACCGGGAGTCGAACCCAGGGTCTTCCAGTTACGCGCCGGATATACTTCCGCTACACCACAGCGGCCTCGAATTCCTCCAGACTCACACACGCTAACTGCCAAGCCAAGTTGGCAGGTTGCTTCTTGGAGCCCCGCACAATGCTGGGGATTCACCATCTTTGGTGAATCCCCAGCAACACGCTAACTGCCAAGCCAAGTTGGCAGTTAGCGTGTGTGAGTCTGGAGGAATGAGAGGCCGCTGTGGTGTAGCGGAAGCATATCCGGCGCGTAACTGGAAGACCCTGGGTTCGACTCCCGGTGGCGGCCAATGAGAATTTTTCCGTGACTCACTTATAAACGTGGAAAGAGCGAAGATCTTTGTTAGATGTCCCTGGTCCACGTTAAATGTCTGTATTAATGAGAGATCTAAAGCAGAAGTGACAAAAAAGGCAGGTTATTCAATTGGAACGTCAAAAGTATCATTTTGTGAACTGATATCACTACCGCTCACGATGCAGTAGCTAGCGCCCAGGGGCATGCTGTTGATTGGAATCTTAATAGAAGGAACCGGAGGAACCATGATGTCCCTTACAAAACACTACACGAAATTGGGGTGTTACAGCAGTGATGCGGTTTGAATGCATCGTGAGCGGTAGTGATATCAATTAATCATCATCTTCCTGAGAGTAAGCAGCCCAACAAAAAAATGGTAACATCAAGCCTCGTTGGAGCCTAAACAGTTTATACAGATACGCTTTACAGAAAAAGCAATGCCAACTGTGAACAACACGGGAATCGTTCTCACGAGTTATCTGGGTAAAATTAGTTTTCCGTAATACGTCCTACTTCTATTTACTTAAGAATGACCTTAAACTTGCAATCCGGTCCAAATGTCTGCACCTGGTATTGTTACCGTTAACAAAATCGCTGTTCCTCTGGCAAAATTGCAAGGCTCATTCACAGAATCCCTGTGGAACTATGTTTCTGAAGAGTTCCCTAATCCAACTTACTCCTCGAATCTGGCACCAAGTGTCCCTATCGTTTTAGTCTACTCTGAGACATTGCGAGGAAAACACTTCAGCTTCGATTGTGCAGTGCAATAAGAGGTGCGCGGGTGGTTGGTCGCGCAACCTAATAACTTTTGCTCTGACAGAACAAATGCGTTCGTTTCGCGACGACGAAAATTGTAAGAGAATGGCACTGTGTCGAAAAGTAAATGCTTCTGTTGTTCGATGTATGAATAAAATATTTTTTCACCTGCAGTTTTCCTTTGAAGCACCTTGGAAGATTATGCGACTAAAATTGCAGTCAATGTATTCCTTCTCGTAAAACGTATTCAAAATTTCACACTAACAATGAGGGTTCAATTCTACAGAAAAACCATAAGGATGTATTTAATAAAGTGACAAGTGTATTTTACCTTATTTAATGCTACACTCAGCTCATGTGTTTCCCCAGAGGTAGAAGCAGACAACAAAAACTGCAACTTCCACTCTGTAGACCTGAAATTTTTTCTTTGGCTATATATAAATGGAAGCATAACTGTTTTTATTAGCAGTCAAAATTTCAAATAGTGCCTTCTGAAATTTTTTTCTTGTCAAAGCCTTTCATGTTCTCTACAAATTCGCTTTAGTTTCGTTCTTTTCCCTGATGTGCATTTTCTTTTTTCTATTACATTCCACACCACTACAAGAAATTTTAACAGTCTCTGAACTGCTTTTCAAATTTCTTTGAAAATTTAACTAGAAAATCCTAAGTGCATAAATGCACATAGTGAATAATACGTGGCTAAAGAATATGAATCTATAACTACTACTTACAGTAGCAAAATACTGTTCTTCACGTGTTTATAAACACGTGAAGAACAGTATTTTGCTACTGTAAGTAGTAGTTATAGATTCATATTTTGAAAACTTGTTTCCTGTAACAGTTTGTAAAATTTCCCAGTTAGAAATTCTTAGTATTTTATTCTTTTAAAGTTTTTCAGTCTGAAAAACTTAAAATGGAAAGTCTCAAAATCTGGAAGAATTCTTTTAAAATTTTCAGCTTGGAATTTTTTTTTTTATGTTTTTTTTTTACGTGAAAATTTCTGAACTTACTTTTCCCTCTTTTCATTCTTGGAAACCCGGAACCACTCACAAAAAACAGAAAGGATTTCTGGTAAAATAAAACGGAATAATAATCATTTATTGTAATTTTGGAAGCAGAGACGGCAAGAAAACAAGGCACACATTTACGTCCCCTAGCGGGAAAACCATACAGTATTTAAAATGGTTAATGTTCTCAATCTTCAACATAGCGCGAATCGCATTCATTTCAAAACGAATGTTTTCAATCGAATTTTTAAAAACAGATACACTTGTAAACATAAATGCGCACTTAAGCCATCTTGTAGCAGAAGTAGTGCATTATCAAAAATTCAGAAGTGTATGAGCAGTGTTCTTCGCCCTGAATAGTACCGGATGTAAAAAAAGAATTTTCTTAGTCGGAATTTCACAATAACGGGTATCGAGAAAGTTTAAATACTACTCAAATGACTACCGTCTGTGCACGATTAAAATAAAAGTAAAAACCTATACAACTTTTAATGGATATAGATAAAACCTTACATAAGACCTTTCGGATCGTAAAATACGATCCATCATCAGATGTTACAAGTGCTGGCAATACACAAAATATATATATACGCAACGGGAACAGCCCTCAACGTAATTGGCGTGATCGCTGGGAGGAGTCAACATAATCCAAAATTTGATTGGATATTGTAGTTGTTGGAGTCAGAGTTGTTTGTACAGGAATTCCTCCGGTAACAATGGTGGGTATAATCAGGAAGTGCCGATTTCCAAGGAAGCGGTATGAGTTCTTGTGTGTTATCGTTGCACACCCTATCCCAGAAAAAATGAATGAAAATGCTTTCTGTGAACCTGAGGTGTGATCTGGACATTGGAACGTTCAGTACAGAAACATGATCCCAAACTGGAACGTGGTAGCCCTGGCTGACTAAACGTGACATCGCGGTCGAATTTGCTTTCATTCTTATGTCAAACTTATGTTCAGCCAACCTAGTCCTGAGAGTCCGAAAAGTAGATCCTATGTATACTTTTTCTGTTTCTGTGGGCAGCACATGCTCCAACGGTATCAGGTATAATAACTCCATGCTTATGTTTTAAGTCCACTGAATCACGATCGCTTTTGATGGAAGACAGCCAGTTAATAGTTCTTTCCCCAAAATTAATGAGATGTCTTTTACAGATCCTTTTTAGGGCAAAGTTGAAATATATATTTACTCCCCTAGATGGAAAATTGGGAATTAATCAGCAGGTAATGAGCACATAAAAGGTATTTCGGGATGAGTACAGTCTGATCAAAAATACTTGTTGGTCACCACTAGCAACTCTAGGGAGCTATAAGCAGTCGTTCACCCAAAATTTAGGGCCACTGGTTAAATGAACGGAACACAGCCGTCAGAAAAACACCACCATGCTTTACACCTGGGACTCTAGGGAGGGCCACATCTCGGGCGAACGTTCAGAAGCCAGCTATCGGACAACTCGGCAATGTTTTTCTCCGATCGGATTCTTACCAGCAGAGATAAGACTGAAAATATGTTGCAAATACAGTAGAATTATGCTGTTATCCTATGGTTGCAAAAACGAGCACATAATGATGAAAACTGGGAAATTATATGTAAAATGTTCTTCCCCATGAACGATATCTAATGAAACAAAATTTTCACATCGGGCATTTAAAAGCAGAGATATCTGGAAACATGAAATACACATTTACGCTCTCAACATGTTACATCTTCTGAAATAGAAACTTACGGAGATTGATCTTCGTGGTCCCCAGTAAAAAGAATTTCTCAATCGGATATTTAGGAACAATGTGATACGGAGCAACATATTTTTAATTCAACATCATCAGCATTTACGCTAATAGAGGCAAGATTATTCATCGGAGAAAGACCAAAAGGGAGTGATCTTTGTTCTAACACCTGTAAGCTTCCAAAGCAAAAAGAATTTTTCGAATTGGAATAATATGTGCAAAGATATTGTGTCCAAAATCTGACAAATGGACTGATTTAGATACTATAAGCAATACTTGTTTTCAAAAGAATTGCTAAACAAAAGAAGCTTACGATAAATTGTAAGACATTTTTTTTAAAAGGGTATATAAAGAAGTTCTGATGAAAAAAAACAACTAGGTGTGTCGAACAGTGAAAATCACTGAAATTAATAATGCTGTATGTTAGAATTTGGGCTATGATTTTTTTTTCTTCTGTGAGGTAGCATTTTTATCACGAAACTCTTTTTTCATGAACATTTAGCGATCATGTTTCGCAGCGCTTAACTGTTATTTACAAAAATAATGTCATCCTCAGAAACAAGAATTATCAACTTTCTGTGCTTTCGGGTTATCGACTAGAAAATGTTTTGACGGATGACACAGCAAAACTTATAAAATCAATCGAGGCTAAAATTGATAATGCAAGAAAGTTTACTTCATATTAAACACGTATTCGGGAAAAATTTGTATTCGTGAAACTGATTTCAAAGTTATACGATTTCTAATTCTACCTTCCACAGACACAGATTCCCAAATTACAGAAAGAACTTCGGCTACTTTCTAGCCTGTGCGCGAGATCACTTTGGTTTGTTTTCTTTCTTTATGACGCCATTCCGTATGGAGTTCACACGACATACAAAAAGGAAGAAAGCCCCGCCTGAGATGCATAGCTTTCACGAACATCAACGCAGAGGCGTGGTTCCATAAAATTCGGAGCTCTTTCGCCCTCACAAAACAACGATGAAGAGAACAGCATTCCAGCAGCTGAGATGAAAATAGAAACCTTTCAGATGCGGGAAAGGCGTGCATTTATCAAAAGCTAGAGGCGTCCAAGATCTCTTCCATCAACAAACACATATGTGGAATGAAAAATATGTAAGGCAACTAAACGGGACGTTTACTTGACAGGAACCGGCGTCGTGCTACATGGAAATAGTATCAAGTCAAATAAAGACGCCTGAAATCAATTCAGCACGCTCTTTTATTTTCTTTACTCGTTTTATTAGACATGGGACAATGATGTCAGTTTTCCCCGATGCTTAAATTGCATATCGTTATAGAAGAATTCCTCTTCCCGCTTATTCTGTCAGTACAAGAGGATAAATGGGCAAAAAGTGCCGTGTCTTCTAAAAAATTTTGCGGCGACAGACAGTTAGGAATAAGCAAAGAAATACAACAGAATAAATAAAAAGAATAAGGAAGATAAATTATTCATGTCATAATCCATGTTTTGCTTTCCAACGCAATAAAATAAGTAACAAGATATGATGAAATCTTAAAGTTTGAAGCTTTCCACTTGTATATTCGGGATTTAAAGACAACCATGAGCAACTTGTGAAAACACAGGTTTGTCCACGCCGGGAATCGAATCCGGGTCCCCCCCCTCACTCCGGAGTAAGTCGCTCTCCCAACTGAGCTACGCGGACATGTGCTCTCAATGCTATCTGCCTTTATCTCATGCGAGTCCTGCGGTGCAAGCACGTCACCCCCCTCCCATCCCGAAAGAGGGCCAGGGGCATGGCCCACGGGGCAGCCGGAACCACGTGTCGCTGTAGACAGTCATCCCATGAAGAACGTGCATTTGAGAAATTCCAGACAATTTGGTGTGTGGAACGTAACATCACAATGATTTATTTTTTCGAAGCGCTGAAGAAGGGATTCCCATTTTTCCCGTCTCGCGGCGTGGAAAGAACATCACACCATTGCGAGAACCTTAACGGCCAGGTCATCTTTGAAATTCCGGGGCCAATTTGAAAACACAGGTTTGTCCACACCGGGCATCGAACCCGGGTCCCCCTCACTCCGGAGTAAGTCGCTCTCCCAACTGAGCTCACCGGACATGTGCTCTCAATGCTATCTGCTTTTATCTCACGTGCGTCCTGCGGTGCAGGCTCGTCAAAAACTCTGAAGGCTATAAAGAAGTCACCCGTCCCTAATTTATGGCCACTAGCTCCAAGAAAGGGACGGATATAGCATCATTAGACAAACACACCATCCAAGCCTCACTCGGGAGTCAAACCAGAGCCCTTCTTGGATGAATGGTCAGAAGCCCGAGGCTTTTGGTTTTCCAAAAATCATCCTACACTAAAATTGAAATTGTGCGCCAAAAGACGGAACTTATTTTTTTTTAAAAGAGGCAAAGAAGGAAGTGGAAAGATGCATGTTTGACTTAACTAAGAAAAACAGTTAAAGGATCCCATGGATTTGGAAAATGATAAGAGTGGATGACATCATGTAAAAATAAATACCCTCAGGTTTCAACGGGCTTTACATATTTGAACAACTGAAATATTAGATTGGATACCAAGGGACAAGAAAAGATACAGAAGATCACGTGGGGGATACGAGGACGAGATTCTAAAGCATGCCGGAGTGACGTGAGAGAGAACGGCACAAGGCAGAATTGTGGATGATACTTGGATGACTTCCATCCAGCAGTGGATCGAGAACTGATTATGATGTTCATACACTGAGTGGTTGACTACGTACCTATTAATGTGCTGAACAATCTTTGGCCTTTAGAAAAGCAGAAATTTGTCTCAACATTGATTCGACAAAATTTTGGTTACGTTCAGGTGAAATATTGGGTGGATGCATAAATGCATGCCGTTTTTTTAACCGCACTACAGGAATGTATTACATCAGAAGGGAAAACTAAATCAACTATGTATCTCCCCCCCTTGTTTACGATGGTGTCCCAACATCTGGATAGATCTGCAATGCCATTCTTGAAAAAGGCGTGTAGGTTTTGCTGCGAATAAATCATCAAGGAAATTCTGGAGATCAACATCATTGTTTAACGTTCTGCCACTGAGTGCAATCGACAGATTTTTTTGTTGTAGGTTTTACGACCACCGTGAGCAACTCAATGGGGTATAAGCGGTCGCTTGTCCCTAATTTAGGGCCACTGGTTCCAGGAAAGGGAGAGAGCCAGTGCCGTAAGACAAACATCCATGCCTCACCGGAATTCCAACCCGGACTCCTTTCGGAGAAATGATCAGAAGCTATCGCTTAGACCACTGCGCCACCGGGGCGGCGGACAGAGATCGGAACAGGTGATAGTCTGAAGGGGCGACATCTGGGGAATAGACCTGATGTGGAATGATCTCCCATTGCATGTCCTGAATGGCCATTTTGGTCATGTTTGCACTGTAAGGGCGAGCGTTATGTTGAGAACATCCTGGTCAGGAGCGTACTGATAGCCCACGCAACCCCGCAGTGGCGAGAGGCCTCATGGTTAAAACCGGCCACTAGCCTAAGCAAAAAGATTTTACAGAAATTTTGGCGGAAACTTCGTTTAAAACTGGTTAAAAAAAATAGCCAAGAATTAAGGCAGCTTTGAATGAAGTATTAAAAAAAACCATTTTCTCCGTAAATATGTAAAATCTTCAAATATTTTCATTGCTTTATTTCATAAAAACTAGGGCCGCGGGTGGCCTAGTGGGCAACGTACGTGACTGCCACGGAAAGGGCCTCAGGTTCGATCCCAGGCAGGTACGAACGCTCGATCCACTAAATATCCGCCGTCCGTCGGATGGGCACGTTTAGCCGTCGGACCCCGGGTACTGCCCCCTCCTGTAATAAATAAGGGCGTCTTCCTCCCCTTTTCTACTTCGCTTCCGTGTCACTTTCCTATCGGGCGCTCTAGCCCAAATCTCCTAGTTTCCTATTTCTAAGGGTTGTTTAAGACCTGGGGTCAGACACTCCCTTCCTAAAATCCTCTACATATGATCATGATCATTTCATAAAAACTGGATGACGGGAAGGAAGCTATTCAAAAGAACTTGAGGTCCCTAGTAATAGCCCTTGCTGGTACAAGGGGCCTCAAAATTTCACAGCCTTTGCAATAGTTTCTATGCAGATATGTTAACAAGAGAATGTTAAAAAAATATCAATTCAATGAGCGGAATGTTTATAAAAATGAGGATAAGGTGTTATGTAATGCAGTTGTTTACATATAACTATGCGTCCTTCTGAATATATAGTGAAATAAAAGGTGCTCTTCGCGAGAGCAAAAAATCAGACCTGTCGTTTTTTTTTTTTTTTATATCAGAGTCAAAAGATTTTTGTCTACTATGTGCAAAATATTGTGGCATTATGTTAGGTGTGGTTTTTCTATTCCAGAGTAAATAATTTAAGTAGTTTTACGTTTTTTGTGCTAAAATTCTTAATTTTTACTTGGTTACTTATGTAGTAACATTTCGTATAAAACGGAAGAGTCATTGGACATTGTCACACGGCAGTTGCGTGTTTTTGTCTGTGCAATCGTGAGGAATTTCAAAAGGAAGGCCTTAGTTCTTTAAAATAACAAATTTTGCATATGATTAACTTTGACGCAAGTATTTTGTAGTAATTTATATCGATAACCAGGGCAATCATTTTAATTATAACGTACCCATTTGTGTTTCACGCAATAAAGTGAAATAATTTTGATTTTACGAAAACTACACGCAGGTTCCAAAGAATTTGAGTTATTAAGACACCCGTAAAGCCTAGTTAATAGCATGGAAGCCTAAATTTTGAGTGTCGCCCCAGTGGTCTAAACGCTGGCTTATGGCCATTCGTCCGAGAACGGACCGGGTTCGAAACCCGGTGAGGCATGGATGTTGTGTTTGTCTTACGGCGCTGGTTCTCTCCCTTCCCTTGAACCAGTGACCCTAAATTATGGACAGGAGACTGCTTATAGCCCACTGCGTTGCTCACGGTGGTCGTTAAATCCCCAATCCAAAAAAAACTGAGTAATTCAAAGCTATTGGATTTTCGCAAAAGCGCCTCGAAAACATTTTTTGCAGGAGGGCCTAGAGATTTTCCGGTACGCCACTGACCATGGCGCCGATCTGGCCATTTCTGCTGAACTTCTCCCCACACGGTGGGGTTGCTCACAATAGAGTGCAGCGTTGATGGTCCGATTCCTCGGCAGCATTTCCCAGTGAAGAATGCTTTCCATGTCTCACCAGACACACAACACGATCTTCGCAGGATGAAGGTCATGTTTTAGACGTGGTGTGGGAGTCTTGTTTTGGCTTAACCATTCCCTCCGATGCCTGAAATTCACGTACATGCACCACTTTTCATCTCTAGTAGCAATACGTGACAGAAAGGGTTTGGGTTGCTGAGAACATTCGCGCTAACGGGCGAGCAAGGAACCACATATGGCAACACGCTGATTCTTGTAGTCCTCGGTGAGAGTGTGAGGCGCCCAAGACCCCAATTTCTGGACCTTTCCCATACGTTCCAGGTGTCGCACCACTGTGGCCTGATCACAGTCCATCTCAGTGGCCAATTCGCGTGTGGTTTGACGCGGATCCAAGTGGATCAGATGGTTCAAACGATCCTCATTAAAGTGAGATGGACGACCTGAGCGTGGAGCGTCGTTGAAGTCAAAATTACCACCTCAAAACCGCTGAAACCATTTGCGGGCTGTCCGCGGAGCAATAGCATCCTCCCCATACACTGCACAAATTTGCCGAATAGCCTCGGCAGCTGTGGATCCCTTGTTAAACTCGTAGAGGAGCAGAAGTCTGAAATTCCTCTACTTGACACTCCATATTTCCGGACCTAAAAACCAAAAAACTATCAGCCACAATCACATAAAGCAATATGATTTAGATACAAGATATTACTGGCTACATTTTGATATACAACTGGCCATTTGCACCGCCACTACTGACCTGGGAAACATTCGTGAAATAAAACTGCATGAACTTATATATCAATCCAGTACTAGCCCAGTCATGCAGAATAGCATCTTTCAATTCGTGCACATTAGATCGCAGTGATCCAAAACCCTGATGCCTCGTTCAATATCATACCAGATATTACTCCACGGAATTAAAATTTGGGTATTGTGGAGACTATTGAAGCAGGAAAATGACTCAGTCACTTGTTTCCGAAGCCACCGCGAAACAATGTACTATGGTGTGTTGTTCTTTTAGAAGTGTCCGTCACTACTTCACTTTTGCGCCTCCGATAGATCATGATCGGAAGGAGTGATGAGTCATGACTCTGCCAGACTTTCTAGACATAGATGGTCCGACATTGTAATAAAATTAAATACTGAATGATTAAACTATGGTCTGAAATTTGAATAATTAAACAAAAATCGGATTATAAAATATGACGAAAAAACAAAACAAATTACATTAACTACGGACTAAAAACTGCAAGTGAACTGGCAGACATCTAGCAACAGGACACCGGTATGTTATTAGTGACCGTCTGCAGAGCAGTCGTCCAAAGAAGACAGAGGAAAGTGAAGCACCTTCTGCAATGCCGGTCTGGACACTAACAGTAAAATCAATGCAACAGGCTATTACTTTTATTAATAAGGGATGAGATCTTCTGTAGCAGTCACCCCAAATGGGAGCGGAGCTCATCCGTTAAGAGAGGAACTGAGACAGTTCTACAGTCATGCTATATAACGTCGGAAAAGAAGAAAACCTAACAGACATCTATCTGATTCATATGGCGAATTTCTACGATTGATATTTAGCGGGTTTTTGGATTAGTCAAAAACAAGTCTTCGACATGGTTGATCATATATACCTCTCTGAAACACTCTTGCAATTTGGTTTCCCCAGATCATTTTCGATTAACAATGGTTTTCGACACGACTATGTGTGACGCGGTTCCTCAACGACGACTGCCATCCCTTTTCATAAAGACACCAGTCAAGATTTTCACTTGTCCAGACAATTATTCAAGCTTGCTCCTGAGCCTTTCTTACGAGTACATCATCTTTGTCGAGTTTACAGCCACATTGTGATTACATTTGAACAGTACTAACGTCAACATAGTGTCGTCGCCTCTGTCTGGTTTCCATGATTTAACCTTGTTTCTCCTTACAAAGAGTTTACTCCTCTTGATCGTGCGCATTCTACCTATGCTATGGCGTCTAACACATTCTGAATAAACACAAAAGTCAGGTTCTTTGCTGTAGGGGCCTTTGCGTTTTCGCACGGATTTCCCCATGGACAAAAAATTGGTCACTTTCCCATCAGAAGTTTTTAGTAATTATTCTTGGAAGTACTGAAGGCAGGACTCTGCACAACTGAACAGAGTTGTGTCAAGGTGTAGACGCTACCTTGAATAGTTTAGGTTGGCGGCTTGCGAGAGATTTAACTCCTTTCCGAGATAGGACTTGTCAATACACTAGTTCCCTTCCTCCTACGATATGCGTGCAAAAAGCTCTTCGACCTCCACCGTTGTTTCTATCTCAAGTTCAAGAACTATGGTGGCTTTATATAGAATACTATTCATTGGATATTAGCCCAAGATTTAGTACTGCTGTTCAAAATATGGGAGACAATACTTTGTTTGCCTCTCTCATTGATGTCAATCTATGTATTTTCATGACAACGTTACCTCAAAGTCTACTCCACACAGATTTCACAGCGTTTGCACTTCTCAATGATATTTCTCGGACAAACAAATATCTGACACTGGGTACACTTGTAAGGCTTGTAAAGGTTGGGCATATTTCATTTGGTTTCTTCTTACCTCATGTAATTAATTGGAGCAAGTTTCTCTTGGAAATCGGCGAATATCACGCGGATACCTCCTGCTACGTCCACTGAGCTGTTGCATGAGCCATTGTTTTACAGATTACTGCTTCATCCCTAAAAGCAAACTTATTTTTGTAGTACTTCTCGGACCAGGGCTGGCATCTGCGTGCAGCAGTTTGTCGACGAGGATTGGCTTCGGAGATCCTTACAAGATATCTCGCCGGCTACTTATCCTACAGTCATTAACGAACAGAAATAAGGGTTCTACGATCAGAGATGCAATTATTGTATCCAGATCTGGCAACAGTTGACTGTATTGTGATTCAGTCTACAGTTTCATGTGATATTCCCTTCCTTGATCCTGCCATTCCTGCTATTTGTTTCGTCGCCATTATTTGCTGCTTCACTATTGATAACGGTGCATGGATCGGGTTGATAATCTTCCACCTCCTAACCAGTGTTTGTAAACGGTCATACGTTACACAAAATCGTCGAAGGGAGATGTCTGCGTGAAAGATTGCCAGTACCTTCCGTTTTTTCACCGCTTTTGGTGTTATTTCAGGGCAATATGCCCCACATGTATCTGCAATGTGCGTTCGACATCATAACCTAAATTTATTCATCTCAGCACAAAACTTCTTAGTTTTCTACGTTGCTGTATGGGTCTTCAGCTCCGTCGAATTCGAATTCATTATGCACTTTTGTCTTTGTTCTCATGAAGCATGTTGTACATAGCTTTCATCATACCCGCCGTTTCCCATGAACTCGCCCGAGTATGCACATTGCTCAAAGGGCGTTAAAAGCTGAGTTCAGTCTTCGCAGTATAGTCTATAGTTAAAATATTGTCACGCTGAATATCATGACGGGAATAAGCTTTTTTTTTTCAATCTGAGGTTGGGGGAGGGGGCGATGAGACTTGAAAAATTATGTTCCTCGGAGTTCAAAACTTCCCAACTTTCACTTAAAGAATACACAGTTTTGATTTTCTTATTCCTACGTTGCAGGAGAGTATGATCTTTCAAAAACAACTGCACTTCCGAGTTTTGATAATTTTACTAAAAATTAGCTAAATGCCCAAAACCCAATGCGTGTAAATATCAAGTGAAACGTATATGCGAACGCTGACAGCTCTGCAGAAATGCAAAACAGAAAACGAGCCATGACAAAGGAATATCGGATAGTGAACTTAATAAAAAGATTTCTTCGGGGATAGATGGCTTTGAAGAATTCCGTTCAAGGGCTTTCTGCGACAGAGCACAGATCACTAAGTAGCTCTTCACCACTATAACGTATTCGGAAAGGTTACGGAGATTATGTATATCTGGATATTGTTCTGTATGCCTCCATCCACTGTTTCGGACAATTTTCTTTCGGGCATATGAGTGGTACACACCTTAGAGTAGGTTATTTTGCAACCTGGTTAGTCGCGCAAAATACTGTGAGCGGATAACAAGTCTTAAAAATAAAATACTGAATTGTATATCTTCCTTTTTGAATTATTATATTAATAAATACATTCATATCTTGGGCATTTAATATTTTTTGTGCTCCTCAGAGCATGAATGTACTCTTCTGGTATGGCCCATCCTGGGAGAGAAAGCCTTACCTCAGTAGCTACGGCTCAGCTGAGTTGCAAAATCAAGTGGATGAGTTTTTCACTACCTGGGTACCAACGGACCATCCAGTTAAACACCGTACTCGTCACTATTTGGGGTTCCTCCTTTTGTGAAGATTTTGGGCCTTTCCTTTTTTTTGGGGGGGTAATTTTATGCCTACTGGCTTCAGGGATGGGAGAGAGCCAGCTCCGCAAGACAATTACAACATCAATGCCTCACCGGGATTCGAACCCATCTCGATGAATGATCAGAAGACCACTGTGCCACCGGGGCAGCCTTCTTCTTTGAGTGTTTTAACATTATTTTCACCTCTTGCTATTTGTTCCTTAGATATTTTAAAGTTTTAGAGGGAAATACGTTTTTATACACATTCCTTTTACGAGTAGTATCTGCCTTACTATTTGCTATGTTTCCATTATTAACGATTTGTGCGTATACTGGCCTGATATGATACTGTACATATTTGTTTTTTTTTTTCTTGCTGCTTCTCATCCCTTATACATAGGTAGAGTTGTGATTACTTTGTATTTTCTCTCATTCAGAGACCTATTAGCCTGTACCTCTAAGTGCATTCGGCATTTACTTTCATATTGTTTCTTTGTTTTTCCATTAGTAACATTGCTTTTTTTTTTTTTTTTTTTTTTTTTTGGTTTGGAGGTTTAACGACCGTCGTGATCAACTCAATAGGTAGTATCCAGTCCCTAATTTAGGGACTATAGTAACAGGGAAGGGAGAGCCGTAAGACAAACACACCGTCTATGCCTCACTGGATTCGAACTCAGACCCATCTCGGAAGAATGATTAGAAGTCGGAGACTTGTACCACTCTCCCACCGAGGCGACTTGCTCTGCTTTCCCCATTTTCTATGACGTCATGAGCACTTGCAATCATTTTTTTTTATGTATATGTTTCTTGTTTGTTCAACACGTATGATTAATACCTGTGATGCATTTGGTGTGAGGTAGAGATTTGCACGGGCCTGACCGGACCTGTGTTGGAAGGTTTAACATTTTACTCCTGCATTAAAACAAACTTCTTTTGGTCTCACAAAACGAAGACTGACTTGTTAAAATTATCAAATGGCGAAATTCGCTGAGTAAAACGAATCTTCCACTAGATGCACTGATTAATTACAACTTAAACCGAGAAGTCGAGCTGTAAGAGAACAGTCTGGAATGGGATGGTTTATCTCTTAAGAATGAAATCAAATTCCGTTTTCACGTCGTTGGGTTTAGAGACTAAATCGCGTGGCTTTTTCTTTTCCGAGAAATGTTTACATGAACACAGTTATCAGCTTCTCAAAACCAAAATGAACTTCTGGCGCCATTTGTTGCTACAGTGGAGATGAAATTCGAAGTATTTAACCAATTAATAAAAAGGAACTATACACTAACGTTACTCAAAATAATACAATTGTACTAGTGATTCGAATTTCTTGGAGTAGAATAGAAATCCAAGTTTCCAAGCTTTCGCACATCATTTTTCAAGGAAGGTAGACAGCAAACTGAATAATAGAACGCTTCAACAATTTGAACGCGGTGACTTGACTTGACAGTAAACGAACAGATGCGAATATAATGATTCAAAGACTCGAGGAGTCATGTTCGTTTAGCACGCGCGAAATCCTGGTAGCAAAACAAAGGCCTTCACTATTTGAAGAACTGGTTCCAAATTTGTGGCAACTCCAGCGAGACGCTATAATTGCAGAACTCATTGTTGGTAATGATCTCCAAAGTTTCGCGAATGGCAGTAGATTTCGGGGTGGAGTAAGAAGCTAATTTTTTTATGTCATCACACATAGGAATAGCCACAAATTTGGAACCAGTTCTTCAAATAGTGAATGCCTTTGTTTTGCTACCAGGATTCCGCGTGCTAAACGAACATACGACGCCTCGTGTCTTTGAATGAATACTTACATCCGCATCTGTTCGTTTATTGACAAGTCAAGTCACCGCGTTCAAATTGTTGAATTATTCAGTTTGCTGTCTACCTTCCTTGAAAAAGCCATCTCGTTGATGTGCGAAAGCTTGGAAACTGATTCCTATTCTACGCCAAGAAATTCGGATCACCAGCACAGTTTTACTATTTCGAAGTATTTGTTTAAGTATTTGAGGATAGAGGACTACTTTGTAGTAAGTGTAGAAGTGGAAAAGCATTTACATTTGTATCAAAAGTATGCATTTTGGCCAAAACTTCAACCATGTGAGGAATTCCAATGAGAAATGGAATCTCTCTCTGTATAACATTTCGTCTACAACTAAGATAGTTTTGTTCGGTACAGCAAATTTGTTTCTCTAAACCTGGAGGTTTAGAAACTTTCCTGAATAGCGGACAACATGACAAAAAGGAATAAGACTCTAGAGACACGTGGAAAAGAGAAGTATAAATGCATGTATTAATTATGAGTATCTATTATTTCAGACAGGTTTTGAATACTAAAACTTAACTTTTGGAAAAAGGAACGATGCAGTTAACATGCTATCTATGTTACAATGAATTCCGAAATAGGTACCTGATACGCCTACATTTTTCGGTATTATTTAAAACTTTATTTGTGTGAGTGTGTATATTTATTTCTCCATTTCGAAAATACATTTTCTTCCATTTTACAATTTCTTTTGTGTACAACGTCTCGTGCGCCATTAAAACGTGCTCCGCAGGCCACGGGTTGAAGACCCCTGCTCTAAAGGCAGAATTGCGTTATTTGCAATAAATGGCGGAGAACGCTTCATGAAAGTATAAAACGGGTCAAGCCGTAAATTGGAAATTCTGAGCCGGGCTTTCCCAATTAAGCCCCGTATAGACCTCTAGTTGTGTGTGTGTGGGGGGGGGCGATTCTCCTCCGCAAGGTCGTGGAGACTTCATGCTGTTCTCTTGTGTGCATAATGAACGCTAAATTATATCGTACTGTAAGCACTGCATGTTTATTACCTAGAAGGTGCCTTTGATTCTCTCTGCTGTATTGTATTTTATCAGTTTCCCTGTGTACGAGGTATTTCACGCAAGTTTGTGAATGATATTCAGTTGTTTTACAAGGTATTGTGATACTTTGTACTGTATATCATGTTATGTATTATTATCTCTGTAATCCTATTTTTAAGGTTCATTATATTACTGTACACTATGCAAATTTTTCTGTGTTGAGCAATTTCCCTCGCAATAAATTACACCTTTGTCTTATGAATGGAATACGGGATTACACCATACAATACAAATTTTGAAGATGGCAATCCGTTTTTTGGTGTAAATATGACAAGCATGGTAAGTCAGATAATATCCGAAAACTTGAAGATTTAGTCGTCCTGGAGTGGGAATCGAACCCGCGTCTCCCAGATAGCGCCCGGGTATGCTAAAATTTCCAGATTCGCTAAACATAAATGCCGGGTATGGGTATGCCAGAATTTCCAGATTTGCTAAACATGAATGCCGGTTGCTTCGATAGCGAATCCTGTGATGATTATTTTCAAATTAATCGGAAACTTGAGACTTGGTCGTTCTGGGTGGTGTGGTGGTTAGCATACCCAGGCGCTATCTGGGAGACGCGGGTTAGATTCCCGCTCCAGGAGTACGAAATTTTCAAGTTTTCGGATATTGTCTGACTTACCATCTTTGTCAGATTTATACCAAAAAACTGATTGTCATCTTCAAAATTTGTATGTTTGTCTTATTTCAGTGTCACTTTCATTACTCAATGATAGTTATCCGCTCATAATTGTCTCCAGTTCTTATGTGTTATGAGCAGTAAAGCATTTTTGGGATCTTTCTGTGTGGTAGTTTGTATATACAGTAGAACCCGCTTATAACGCTCCCGCATTTAGCTGGATCGATCCCGGATTCAACGAGCAAAAACATGAACTTTTGTTTGGTATAACGTTAATGTTAATTCAAAGATAATTTGATCGTCTTTAACAAACAAAACTTAATGAAATACGTGTATTTAACGAGGAAGAGAAAAGCGAAGATGATCACTTTTAACAAGCAAAGTAACAAAATGCAAAAAAATTCCATATTTAAAGAGGCAAAGGAAATCTGTTGCGTATTGTTTTGGAGGAATAGAAATGGTGGCATACATGATGAAACTGCAACAGCGTAGGTCAATCTTAGTGTACTAGTGGAAGAATGTTGATGGAAAAGTAATAGGGAGAGAGTACACCAAATGCTAAACAAGGGAGTTCTGCAAAGACCCTCTCAGCCACCCACACCGAACACATTTAGAAAAAGATACACGCCTTGGGAGTACCCTTTTTAAGAAATGTGTCCACGTGATGTCTGCTGTAGGATTCGCTGCTACTATGTATTCTTGTAAGGGCTTATTTTACTTGAATTTGTACTACTTGTAGTTAAACTTTCTAGTTTAGTGATTATGGATGTATA
Organism: Macrothele yani; assembly: GCA_039090855.1. Classification (NCBI taxonomy): domain Eukaryota; kingdom Metazoa; phylum Arthropoda; class Arachnida; order Araneae; family Macrothelidae; genus Macrothele; species Macrothele yani. Next base: position 17,857,590 of record CM077023.1, on the reverse strand, counting down.
ACGAACTTATATGCATATTTTTATACGTTGGGGATATTTGAATTTTTCACCCCAAAACGGGTTTAACCCTTTAAGCGGCGATCGATACCTGAACCAAAAATTACCCAATTTTTCTTGCGCTCATCAAACAGGAGTGTTCTCATAGTGACCGGGTTATACGAAAGCTGCGGTAAAACGATTCCTTTCCCTCTTTCATCTCAGCAGTAGCGACTATAAATATGTCGCTGATTGTAAGTGCTTCCCTACAGTATGTAGTCTGATTCTCTTATAGTCCTTTATTCTCTATTCCATTACCCAAGGAATGATTCTGAAGGAGTAGTCTCCCCCACCCCGGGACATGGACATCATGACACTGGGTACAAACAAGTTACTCAACTTTTCTCGTCTTTCTGAGATTCGTCGCTCATTTTATGGCATTCTTAGCGGAAAAGGTAATCGGACAGGATGGATTTAATGACAATTATACCTCTCAACTGACCACTTAGAATGACAAACAAAGTAAAAGCAACGCTTTCTGATGCGCAGGTTCACTCGTTCCTATCGCGTTTGGCCCACTTCTTAGACAGCGAATATATTCGTTCGAGCTGATTTCAGCCTATTTTGTTAACCCCGAGTTAATTCGTTCCAGCCCGTTAAAGGTTTAATGAAGATTTCCGTTGGTTTCCGAGCTTCTCCTAATAAGAGGGTCCTCCTATATTGTACATATTGGTTTTCTTAGTTGTTTCAGTTATTTTCCCCCACATTATTGTATATATCTGTTTTGCTGGTTTCAACAATAAAGTTTCTTTAAAAATGATATAAAAAAATTAGCCTTTCTTATGCCTCTCACTCCGTGCGGTCACTTCCACTTTTGGTCGACTCTTCTAGTGTAGAACTACTGCTTCAGTTTTTTACTCCATGAACACCTTCATCGCCGTGCTGCGTGCACGGTCAGCCAGACGTAGTATGTCAGAAAAGGAGGGCATCACCCCTCTTTGAAATTTCGACAAATTAAGCTTTTTCCCACAAACTAGCCAGGTCACCACTCTGTACACCGGGCCGTAGCTTGGGGGCCGTTAAGGGAGGCTCAGCCTTCCCTACGAAAGACTCAACGAACGCAATGATAGTTAGCACATGCCATATTTGAAAAAAAACATTAACGAAAAACATTTCCATATCACACTTAAAGCGCTATATATCGATCTGACTCAGAGGCGAAGCTCATAAATCAACTGATTCAAGATTATCGATTAAACAGTCAGTCATTTCATTCTGGAAAAAAAAATCCCGAGGGTACCTCCTCTTTTGATGTCATTAAGGGAACCAAAAAAGGTACTCTCGGGATTATATATCTCCCGCGAGTACCTCCTCCTTATATATACATATATCTTTGAAAAATATTTTACAATAAATACTACTATATTATGTTAAAATTAAGCCATCAGTATGGAAATTACTAGTTCTAAAGCACCGAAGTGTTTTTACAGAAGCTTATTTAAGATGGCCATAAAAGTTCGCGGATCAGTTTCTCGCTCTGACTTCCATGAAAAACTGTTACAATCGCATATTTTATGCCCGTCCACTATCCCATAGTCATTACAATTACTCATTTTTGAAATGCTTTGCATTCACTGAAGTCCGGCGCAAAGCTTCAGGCACAAATAAATATAGACGCTAAAACGTGAAAATACGAAGGAACAAACTTTGGAAAGCAAGTGAAACACTTCAAACGGCGTCACACTACGCAATGGAAAACTAATACATGCAGTGGATATAATTATACATAGTTATGTCGTGAAAAGAAGAGAGTCTACGTGTCATGTTTCAAAAAGTTTAGACACAACAGAAACGTAACGCAAAATAGCCATTATTATACATGTATGGTATTTTCTGCCACTTGTATCAGTCCAAAAACAAGTTTCTCCGCGGAATAAATTAAATTCGGTAATTTCCGATTAATACAATTTTAAGTTAATAGTTATTTAAGTATTCATTGCATAAAAATTAAACAGTACGTTGTGTTCGGTCTTACTTGAATGATTTTCATTTGGAATTCTCAAAAACATTTCATCCGATTTTTTCTTTTAATTGCCGTGCCTACAGTAAGAAAACAACGGTATTGCATTACATCATTTTTGTCTAATTCCAACCAAAGCTACTATTTTAACAAAGCTAGGAAATATTAAATTTAGTCTTGATCGGTTCAACAGTGAGTAATTTCATTCTGAAAAAAGATCCTGAGGGTACCTCCTCTTTTTGTATCATTAAGGGAACCAAAAAAGGAACTCTCTGGAATATATATCTCCCAAGAGTACCTCTTCATTTGGTGCCCTTATATATACATATATCATTGAAACAATATAACTGTACTTACAAATTTTATAAAAAATACTGCTATATTAGGTTAAAATTTATTTACCGAAGTAATTAAAATTTTTCTAGCTCCCTCTACATTACTAGTAGCCTCCCCTAGAATTTACCATTAACTACTGCCCTATTTGTACATCTGCAATGCGACCCAGCTGCATTTCTTTATTGTCTCCCAATGAATGCTATTAGAAGTTTGGTGATGGTCATTTGTTATCTCAGTGTATTGCAAAATACAAGTAATGACCAATGTGTAACAGAATAATGATTAATTGTTCTATAATGCAAATAGCACTGCAATGATAAAACAAATGCAATTGTGTTTCCCTGTTTTATAGGAAAAGGAACAGGTGATATACGAACCTGAGGCATTGTTCCGTGTGGACGAAATGGGATTTTTCATCTATTGGAAAAGCGAAGGACGGGTAAGTATCAAATTCTTGCATTAGCGTCGAATTTTACTGCCATAAAATACCTTCACGAAACATGGATGAGTAGCATAAATACTTGTGTTACCTGCATAAAGTTTATAGCACCATAAACCGTTTCTCAATCAACATGCACTTCCCTTTCTTCTAATACAGCAAAAAGATTTTTCTTTCGGGTTTGAACGACTACCTCTTAAGGGCAACAAGCAATCCCCAGTACCTACTTTAGGGCCACCGCTTCTAAGAAAAGGATAGGGCCTCCAGACAAGCAAGACACTCATGCCTCATACGGGACTCGAACCAGGGTCCATCTCGGACGAATGGCCAAAAGCTGGAGTCTCAGACCACTCAACCATCGGGTACAAAGAATTTTTCAAAAGTGAATATACTAGCTTATCCTGACTTTCCAAATTAAAGATCTTAACAGAAAAGAAGAGCGATACCTCTTGCAGAAGCAATTTTCACAGTTCAGCGGCTTTTAAAATACATGCAACAGAAATCAGCATATACAGCAAAGGTTTTTTTTTTTTTTTATTGGAGGTTTAACGACCACCGTGACCAACTCAATGGGCTATAAGCAGTCGCCCGTCCCTAATTTAGGATCACTGGTTCCAGGGAAGGGAGAGAGCCAGTGCCGTAAGACAAACACAACATCCATGCCTCACCGGGATTCGAACCCAGACCCCTTTCGGACGAATGATCAGAGGCCATCGCTTAGACCACTGCGCCACCCTGGCGGCCAGCAGCAAAAGGTTGATCGAATAGCGAAACAATTGTGATGGCATTCTCAAGACCACCACGCCAAGTGGCATTCTGTAACATTCGCTAAAAAATAGGATAAATAAAGGAAGTCTAAAAAACCTTGAGAGTGATAGAAAATGGTGATCGTGGTTACTGCAATCAAAATACGAAGAGAATTTTTCAAGATTTTGTGGTCAAGTGTCTCAAGGTATCTACGTCTTTGATCAAATCCAAGAACAAAACAGTTTGTACTTTCGATAACTGGTCCTCTCCCTTCCTTTGAACTAAAGGCTCAAAATTAGAGGTGTATAACCACTTACGGCTTTAGATGCTTATGGGTATCTATTAACCACGAAACAAACGGAAAAAAATACTGGACTCTTAGGAGCTTAGAGAGTGGCCAGTAGATATATATTGTAACACTCCCAAGTTGGAGAATAATGCGCTTAGGAAATCAGAAGAATGTACAAGGGTCATTTTCCTTGAAATAACATTGCTGTAATTTATATATATTGAAAGAGAACATACCTATGACTGTCACAAACCTTCAGCTTGGTAGACGACTGGTAGCCAAACATGTCTGGAAGCTGTCGAACGCCGCCGGTCGCATAGTTTTGAGCTAATGTCTGCAGAGAATGTCTTAACGCAGACATGATGCGGTCTACAGTCCAGAAGCACTATTGTTCTGACAGGCTCTTTAATTTTCAAAAACAAGTCGAAATCGCGCATATCCACCGCCATTTGCCTAGCAATGTCTTCAGTGTTTATGACTCGTCAAAACAGCGTACACAGTCGAAAGTACAATGTTGCCATAGGCAATCGATTCTTGGCATGTCCATCGACGATCATGTTCCAGTAAACCCCTCCACATGTTATTGATCTTTCCCGGACAAAAGATATCCAACATCGTGCCGAAGCTCAGTATCCACCTACATGGTGACGGAACGATGTTTTAAAACTTCATAGCCACATGCTTCCTGTAGTCCTTGGTGACACTGACAAGCATTTGATCTTGATGCAACTTCAACTTTGATAAGCATTCTTTGCTCTTGTCGAGTAAACATGGAGGCTACCGATACCCTTGCGCATTTCGACATTCGCCACTTCTGAACTAGCAGCGTCAATAATCTCCACCTACACCACTGATAACATGGAACAACACCATTGCACAGGCTTGGCTAATGGCGTCCTAATCATAGATTTCTAGTGGTGTTTCCAATAACAACCAAAAAAATGACTCCTGTATATATATATATATATTTTTTTTTTATTGGAGGTTTTTTTTTTTTTTATTGGAGTTTTTTTTTTTTTTTTTGATTGGAGATTTAACGACCACCGTGAGCAACTCAATGGGCTAAAAGCAGTCGCCCGTCCCTAAATTAGGGTCACTAGTTCCAGGGAAGGGAGAGAGCCAGTGCCGTAAGACATACACAATATCCATGCCTCACCTGCCGCCCCGGTGGCGCAGTGGTCTAAGGCGCTGACCTCTGATCATTCGCCCGTAAGGGGTCCGGGTTCGAATCCCGGTCAGTCATGAATGTTGTGTTTGTCTTACGGCACTGGCTCTCTCCCTTCCCTGGAACCAGAGACCCTAAATTAGGGACGGGCGACTGCTTATAGCCCATTGAGTTGCTCACGGTGGTCATTAAACCTCCAATAAAAAATGCCTCACCGGGATTCGAACCCGGACCCCGTTTGGACGAATGATCAGAAGCCATCGCTTAGACCACTGCGCCACCGGGGCGGCTATTGGAGGTTTAACGACCACAATGAGCAACTCAGTAGGCTATAAGCAGTCCCCCGTCCCTAATTTAGGGCCACTGGCTCCAGGGAAGGGAGAGAGCCAATGCCGTAAGACACGCACAACATCCATGCCACACCAGGATTTGAACCCGGACCCTTCTCGGGCGAATGATCAGAAGTCATCGCTTAGACCACTACGCCACCAGGGCGGCCAAGTAGGATTTGAAAAATTATCTTAGCGGCGGCTAGACCTATTCGCTATCAAGGGATAAGTAAAATATATATATATATATATATATATATATATATATATACACACACACAGGGGCCGCCCCGGTGGCGGAGTGGTCTAAGCGATGGCTTCTGATCATTCGTCCGAGAAGGGTCAGAGTTAAAATCCCGGTGAGGCATGGATGTTGTGTTTGTCTTAGGGCACTAGTTCTCTCTCCTTCCCTGGAACCAGTGACCCTAAATTAGAGACGGACGACTGCTTATAGCCCACTGAGTTGCTCACGGTGGTCGTTAAATACCCAATAAAAAATCCTACTTGCAAGACCTGATGTATTGTCTAACAAAAGAAAAAAAAAAAGAACGGAAACGAAAAAAAAATATTAACGTAACCTAACGCAAAACAGTACACCTGAAAAATCAGAAGCGTTGTAAATAATATCAATTTCTTGATCGCAATGAGCCCTCAGCCACTGTGTTAGTTTTGGGGTTTAACTACCACGGTAAGCAACTCAGCGGGCTGTAAGCAGTCGCAAATCCATAATTTGGGCCACTGGTTCTAGAGAAGAGAGAGAGAGCCAATGCCACAGGACAACTATTTTTTTTTTTTTTTTTTTGATTGGAGGTTTAACAACCACCGTGAGCAACTCAATGGGCTATATACAATCGCCCGTCCCTAATTTAATGCCACGGGTTCCAGAGAAGGGAGAGAGCGAGGGCGTAAGATAAAAACAACATCCATGCCTCACTGGGATTCGAACCCAGGCCCCTTTCGGACAAATGATCAGAGGCCATCGCTTAGACCACTGCGCCACCGGGGCGGCCATATTTTTTTTTTCGGAGTTTAATGACCACCGTGAACAACTCTTCTAAGCCGTCTTGGTGACGCAGCTGTCTAAGCGTTAACTTCTGACCCTTCCTTAGAATCAGTGGCCCTATATTAGGGACGAGCAACTGCTTATAGCCCATCGAGTTGCTCATGGTGGTCGTTAAACCCCCAAACCTAAACGGGTCTGGTTCATTTGCCCGACGTTTATTTCACCGAAGGGTCACTTGACTGAAAATCACTTAACCGAAAAGATTGTTTCACCGAAAGATCACTTGATCGAAAGGTACATTTCACCGAAGGGTAGCTTCATCGAAAAGTTCATTTCATCGAAAGGTCGTTTCACCGAAGGGTCAGTTTACCGAAAACTTTGGATTTCATTACAGGATCTGTTGAAGCATGGTGCAAGTTCGGCAGACAGACCACCGAAACGTTAGGGTTTTAAACTCAAATTGCACTTTTGATTTCTCCGTGTCACAGAGAGTGCAAAGATTTAGTTTTAAGACAAATCTTTTTTAAGACAATAGAATAGGCCTCTGCTTAGGCCTTTTTAGCAAATTTTAATCATATTCATAAGGCTTACATAAAAGTCATGTTCAGTGCTCATGTTCATAAGGTTTACATAAAAAGCAAAATTAATAATGTTGCACATTTTTTCAGGGAAAAAAATCTATTTGAAGTCCCTAGACCTTGGTTTAAGCCTTTTTAGCAAATTTTAAACGTGCGTGCTCATATTAATAAGGTTTACATAAAAAGTCAAGTTAATAATGTTGCACATTTTTTCAGGCAAAAAGAATTAATTTTAGCTTCCTAGGTCTCGGCTTAGGCCTTTTTAGCAAATTTTAACCGTGCGTGCTCATGTTCATAAGGTTTGCATAAAAAGTTACTTTACATTTTATGTAATGCTTATGAATATCAGTAGGGTTAAAATCTGTTAAAAGGGCCTGGATCTAGGCCTACGGTCAAAAAATTAATGTTTTGTGGTTGAGTAAAAGTGGAACATTATTTACTTGATTTGCTATGTAACCCTTATGAATATGAGCTCCGAGGATTAAAATTTGACAAAAAGGCACAGATCTAGGCTTTATAATTAATGTTATATCTCAAAAAACCTGCTCATCGGGAGGTATTTCATAGAAATTAAAAGTGTATTTTTTATACAATCCGATAATGTTTAGGTGGCCAGGTTTTCAAAAACACGTTTACACTCCAACAGATCTCTAACAACAAAATTCTAAGTTTTCGATAAACTGACCATTTGGTGAAATGATCTTTCGATATAATGAACTTTTAGGTAAAGTAATCCTTCGGGGCAATGAACTTTTCGATCCTATGTCCTTTCGAGGAAATGAACTTTTAGCTGAAGTGACCTTTCGATGAAATGAACTTTTCGGTCAAGTGACCCTTCGGTGAAATGTACTTTTCGGTCAAGTGACCTTTCGATCAAGTGAACGATACCCAACCTAAACAACAACAACAAAAATTCTAAGTACTATTAAAGTCACCAATCCTTAATTTGCTGTCCTAATTGACCCAGGTGCGTGAGACAAACACACTACCCCATGCCTCATTCGAAACTCGAATGCTGAACCAATTCTGTGTACTAGCCAGAAACCTACGCCTCTGACCACTCGGCCACCTGGGTGGCTAAATCATATTCACGATGAATTTTCCCAATTGCGTTTTTCGAAGCGAAGGTGGAGCAGTGGTCTAAACGCTGGCTTGTGACCATTCGTCCGAGATAGGTCCGAGTTCGAATCCCGTTAGGCATGGATATTGTATTTTGTTTTACAGCACTGACTCTCTCTCCTTCCTTGGAGCCGGTGGCCCAAAATTAGGAGAATGCTACAACTTATAGCCCATTGAGTTGCTCACGATGGTCGTTAAACCCCAAACAAAAAAACGCAGATATACTAAAGGTTTCCGAAAAGTGAAGCAACATTTTTGTTTACTCGATAAAGGGAAATTAAATAAAGCGTCACAGACATGTAGAAGTATGCATGTTGCGTTTGTCTTACGGCACTGGCTCTCTCCCTTTCCTGGAACCAGTGGCCCCAAATTAGGACGGGCGACTGCTTATAGCCCACTGAGTTGCTCACGGTAGTCGTTAAACCCGCAATCAGAAAAAAAAGCGAAAGGGACTTCACCAAGTGACATTAATCTGGAACTGGTTTTGTGTATGGAGAAAAGGTTGACGTCAAAGGAACGGGTGTGTGTTTTGGCATCGAATATGAACGTTGGGCCATGTAGGCCTACAACGAGCAGGACAAAAGGCAACATTTCGCACATTAAGGACATCGTTCTTGAAAAAGGAAGCACCATGAAATTGCACAAGTTTATGATGACTATGCTTTCAATAGCTTTACGTTTACATGCTTAATTATATCTCTCTGCTAGTTTATATTCCTAGTGACTTCATTGTACATAAATTTCATTTTGTAAACAATTAGCTAAAAGGGTCAGAGCTAAGAATCAGGAAGAGAATTTGTGATTTTTTGATTGAAGGTTTAGCGACCACTGTGAGCAGATCGACGGCTATAAGCAGTCTCACATCCCCAATTTAGGACCACTGGTTCCAGAAAAGGAAGAAAGCCAGCGCCGTAGGACATGACGGGATTCGAACCCAGACACGCCGCCCCGGTGGCGCAGTGGTCTAAGGCGCTGGCCTCTGATCATTCGTCCGTAAGGGGTCCGGGTTCGAATCCCGGTCAGGCATGGATGTTGTGTTTGTCTTACGTCACTGGCTCTCTCCCTTCCCTGGAACCAGTGACCCTAAATTAGGGACGGGCGACTGCTTATAGCCCATTGAGTTGCTCACGGTGGTCGTTAAACCTCTAATTAAAAAAAAAAAAAAAAAAAGAACCCAGACACATCTCGGAGTAATAGTTAGAAGCCAGAGCTTAAACCACCACACCACCGGTGTGGCCATTATAAAAATTGACTTACATTGATCCAATCGTGTATTCCTTCTTTCTAGGAAAGGTTAAATTTGCTGATATTAGGTGCGCAACTTAATTCTCGGCCTTTAACCGCAAGCGATCATAGAACGTCGGCAAATGCAAATAGCTGTGTGCGATAATGGCAGATTGCAGCGACATCAACAGCTTTCCAGGCAACCGTAACCGCTCGCAAATGTAGTGACAGAAGAGACGAAAGTTGACGGTGAAAGCAATGTCGTTTGAGAAGCAACATTTGAGGCACTGCCTCCTGTTCGCGTTTCAGCTGAAACAAAGGTGTCCAGCAAATGATCTGTGCTGCTTTGGGTGAGGCTGCTGTGTACTACAGTACGTGTAAGAAGTGGTTCCAGCGGTTTGGGCAGGGAAATTTCAATCTGCGTGATGCAGAACGTCCGGGACAGCCACAGAAAATTGACGATGAGGAACTGGAACAACTGTTAGACGCGGATCCCTGTTGCACATAGTCAGAGCTCGCCCAGGAACTCGGGTTACACGACAAGCCATTGCAAAGCACCTGCACAAGCTTGAACGGATTCAAAAGGAGGGCCGTTGGGTGCCCCACCAACTCACAGCTGCGAACAAGTCTAGGCGCTACTATGCTGTTGTGTCCTTGCTCTCCAGATTCAAGAAGAAGGATTTCCTCCACAAGATTATGACCTGTGACGAGAAGTGGATCGATAATCCTAAGCGGCGCAAATCGTGGGTTTATCCAGGTCAGCCTACCACCAGTACCGCCAAACCAAATATCCATGCCAGGAAGTTGTTGCTGTGCATATGGTGGGATCAGCGCTGTGTCGTACACTATGAGTTGCTCAAACCTGGTGAAACAATCAATGCTGAGCGTTATTGTCAGCAACTCATTCGTGTGAGCGACACAATGGAGGCGAAAAGGCCATACACCGACAAGGGCAGAAAGTCGGTCCTGTTGCTTCAGGATAACGCGCGTCCTCAATCCGCGAAAACGACTTTAAACACGATCACCGACCTGGGATGGGAGATTTTGTCACACCTGGCGTATTCTCCAGACATCGCCCCGTCGGATTATCACCTCTTTCGCTCCCTGCAACATCACCTGAGTGATACGCACTTCACTTCTCTCGAGAAGGTCCACACAAGTATTGATGATTTTATCAACTCGAAACAGCCCTCTTTTTTCCGCAGTGGGATTCGGCAGCTGCCTGACCGATGGCTCAAATGTATCCAACACGACGGGGATTATTTCCCTGATTAGGTACGTATTCGATTTTCCAATAATTTGCTGTCAACGTGTCGTGCCTGTGGCCGAGAATTAAGTTGCACACCTAATACATCGTGACTCTCGAGTTTTTACACAGAAATCGATCCACTGAAAGCAATAGTCGGTAACATGTAACTCACCTAGCTTATATCAACGTTTTATAATCTCAACATTTAAAAATGTGTTATCTTTACAATCTATTCTTTAATCACTCTGTCGGTTATCTCTAATCTATTTACACTCTTTACAGTCTACTGTTACAATCTGCTCTTCCCTACATTCAATGTTTTTTTTGTTTGTTTTTTTATCTTTCTGTGACCCACTGTCAGCGTTGCCAAATGGTAACGAGAATTGTGTGGGTGCTCAAGCCCTTTAGCATCCGCATAATCTATGCCTGTGGGTTTAAAACATTAAAATGTTTATTTATGAATATGTGGTATTCATTTATTTTTGAGATGTTTTGCTAAATATTAGGTAACAATGTTTAAATGCTGGAACGTAACAAATCTAAAGAAACACAATTTGACTGCTTAAAAATAAACAAGTTAGTAAAATCATGCAATGCATTGATTATGATACGCTTTCCAACATACCAGAAATCATTACTCAAGTTATTACTCAAGTTATGAGGATAATGGCTGTGGAATAAATCTCGCTCCTGTGCCCTGACCTTTGACCCCATTTCGACCATATTAGACAGAATTGGTTCAGTGTACCTCCAGAAGAACATGATAAAGTTTTGTCGCAATAGAAGCATGTTTACGTAGTCGCCCCGGTGGTGCAGTGGTCTAAGTTATGGCCTCTGATCATTCGTCCAAAAGGGGTCCGGGTTTTTTTTTTTTTTTTTGATTGGAGGTTTAACGACCACCGTGAGCAACTCAATGGGCTATAAGCAGTCGCCCGTCCCTAATTTAGGGTCACTGGTTCCAGGGAAGGGAGAGAGCCAGTGCCGTAAAACAAACACAACATCCATGCCTCACCGGGATTCGAACCCGGACCCCGTTCGGACGAATGATCAGAGGCCATCGCTTAGACCACTGCGCCACCGGGGCGGCGGGTCCGGGTTTGAATCCCGGTGGGGCATGGATGTTGTGTTTGTCTTACGGCACTGGTTCTCTCCTTTCCCTGGAACCAGCGACCCTAAATTAGGGACAGGCGACTGTTTATAGCCCATTGAGTTGCTCACGGTGGTCGTTAAACCTCCAACCAAAGAAAAATGTTTCGTAAGTTATGACGCATAAGGGCGATGGAATGGATCCCGCTCCTATGTCCTGATCTTTGACCCCATTTCGCCCATTTTCAATAGGTTCGTCCTCAGGTTGTCGCCTACCCCATGCTAAAGTTCACTGAAATCGAACCATTTCTACGTGCGTTATCGGGCGGACAGACAGGAGGACAAAGCTGGAGCATATACGCTTCTTCAACCTACGGTTGGAAAGCGTAAAAAAATATGCTAAGTAAATTAAACAAAACAACACTGATACAATAGAATATATTCCTAATTTTGGTTTTTAACTACTATTTACGTGGACGTAAATTCGTCACTGTAATTCTACTCTCACAATCGTATTTATTCTCAAAGTACGTGTAAAACTCAGCATACAGTCTAAGTTAATCAATAACGGAAAGTGGAGATGATATTCTCATTGAAACTCACCTTGTTTTCATTTTGCGGTCTTCTTCGTTCCTATATCATATAAACAGCATCGTCCTCCTGATAACGTTTTTGATTACAGAACTTCTGTCATGCACAAAAGTTCCATTCAAATCTCAAACCATTAAAAGGTAATTAAAAGAAGGTGTATTATAACACAAGTAATATCATGCTGTCAGTCTAAAGACTCCACATCTCCGTGCTCTTAATTTGCATGTGTAGCCTCACATTCTGGCTTCGTCAATGGCTGCATATGCAAATTATAAGCACAGAGAAGCGGGGGCCTTATACTGAACGCGTGGCATTATATTATTGCATTACAACTTCTTTCAACTACCTTTTTCATAGTTTTAGATTTTAATGGAAGGTTTTTACAACCCAGGGGGTTTATCGAGAAGTTTCAAATTGGAGGGGAGAGGGTTGCTGAAAACGTTTGGGAGGGTGTTGATTTTTTTTCGGGGAAGGGTGGGTGTAGGACCACTGTGAACCACCGAATGTGCTGTAAGAAGTCTCCAGTTCTTAATTTATGGCCACTGGTTACAGGGAAGGGAGAGAGCCAGTGCAGTAAAACAAACTAACCACCATCCTTCAACGCGGGGTTCGAACCCGGGCCCATCTCGGACGAATGATTAGATACCAGCGTTTTCTACTACTCGGGAGGTGGGGTGAAAGGAAATTTTTCAAATCCTGAAATTTTCTATAGTGAAATTAATTATGTTTTAAACCTACGAATAAAAATTGGGAAAACTTGGAAAAATAAAGAACTGTTGAATATTTAGCACATCTTTTGTAAAAAAAGTGCGTGCTTATTAGTATTACTTTGTCCTTCAGTCTGTGTGTCCGTCCTTCCGTTGCCACCCCGGTGGCGCAGTGGTCTAAGCGATGGCCTCTGATCATTCGTCCGAAAGGGGTCCGGGTTCGAATCCCGGTGAGGCATGGATGTTGTGTTTGTCTTATGGCACTGGCTCTCTCCCTTCCCTGGAACCAGTGGCCCTAAATTAGGGACGGGCAACTGCTTACAGCTCATTGAGTTGCTCACGGTGGTCGTTAAACCTCCAAACAAACAAACAAAACCGTCCTTCCGTTTGGGGATACCCTATCTCTGCAACTATTAAACCGATTCGAAAAATATATATATATTTTTTTTGGATTGGAGGTTTAACGACCACCGTGAGCAACTCAATGGGCTATAAGCAGTCGCCCGTCCCTAATTTAGGGTCATTGGTTCCAGGGAAGGGAGACATCCAGTGCCGTAAAGCAAACACAACATCCATGCCTCACCGGGATTCGAACCCGGGCCCCTTACGGACGAATGATCAGAGGCCATCGCTTAGACCACTGCGCCACCGGGGCGGCAAAATATTTTTTGCATTCGAAAGCTTGAAATATGAGAAAGATGATCATTGCTTCCCGGGTTTTTTTTTTTTTTTCGATGAACAATTTGCCACTAGGGGGAGTAAATGCAAATGGTGTTGAATTCAAAATGCATTTTATTCCATATACAGTATATTTGCTTTTAAATATCCAAATGAAAAAAAAATCTTTTTTTGGATGCAGTTTCTTTTTTACGCTTTCCAACAGTAGGTTCAAGAAGCGTATATGCTCCAGCTTTGTCCGTCTGTCTGTCTATCCGCACGATAACTCGCGTAAAAATGGTTCGATTTCGATGAAATTTCAGTAAGTGGTAGGCCATTGCTTAGACCACTGCGCCACCGGGATTCGAACCCGGTGGCACAGTAGTCTAAGCAATGTCCTCTGCATTCGTTCGAAAGGGGTCCGGGTTCAAATCCCGGTGAGGCACGGAGGTTGTGTTTATCTTACGGCACTGGCTCTCTCTCTTCCCCGGAACCAGTGACCCTAAATTAGGGCCGGGCGACTGCTTATAGCCCATTGAGTTGCTCACGGTGGTCGTTAAACCTCCAATAAAAAAAACGTGGTAGGAGACAACTGGGGACGAACCCTATTGATAATGGGCGAAATGGGGTCAAAGGTCAGGGCATAGGAGAAGGATCCATTCCATCGACTTATACGTCATAACTTACGTACAAATGCTTCGATTGCGACGAAACTTTATCATGTTGTTCCGGAGGTATACTGAACCAGTTCTGTTGAATATCATCGAGATGGGGTCAAAGGTCAGGACACAGGAGCGATATTTATTCAACAGCTATATCTTCATAACTTACGTACAAATGCTTCGATTGCGACAAAACGTTAGTATGTTGTTTCGGAGGTATACTGAACCAGTTCTTTTTAATATCATCGAAATGGGGTCAAAGGTCAGGGCACAGGAGCGATATTTATTCCACAGTCATGATCCTCATAACTTGAGTAATAACTTGAGTAATGATTTCTGGTATGTTGGAAAGCGTATCATAATCAGTGCATTGCATGATTTTACTAACTTGTTCAAGCAATGCATAGATTTTTAGCTAGAGTCGTAAAGATAAATCGCGATTTCCCCGATATTATCTCTGCTTCTAAAAGTTCTATTTAAAAAATTCTTTCTACATGGGATGCAGCTTGTGGTGGAAAATGTTCTGCATATAATTTCTAAGTTTTGGTAAAGAATGGTTTAACCACCAGGTGCTAAGGTATTTATTTGTGTTACTAATGTATTTGCTGTAAAAACTGTGCTTCTGAAAACTCCATTTGAAAAATTCTTCCGTAAAACTATACCGTTTACCTTGGGAAACTGTGAGTGTGTGTGATTGAATACCATCTGCTTAAAATAGTGCATAGTTTTTCCGCCAGGGGCGTAGATCTATATCTCATTTTTGTCTATATCCTTCTAAGAGGCCGATTTCAGAAATTTTTTTTTATCGGAGAGACTTTCTGGTGCAATATGTTCTGCATATAATTTCAAATATTTCTTAACGCACAAGTGCGCCGCTAGAGGGCGTAAGCTTACGTTTCTGTTTACAGCATGTTTGCAGCTATATCTGCGGAACTAAAAACTCCATTGAAAAAAAAAAGGTATGTTTTTTTTTTTTATTGAAGGTTTAGCGATCACTGTGAGGCAACTCGATGGGCTATAAGCAGTCGCCCGTCCCTAATTTAAAGCTACTGGTTCCAGGGAAGGGAAAGAGGCAGTGCCGTAAGACAAACACAACATCCATGTCTCACTGGGATTCGAACCCGGACCCTTCACTGACGAATCGTCAATAGCCAGCGCTTAGACCACTGCGCCACCGGGGCGGCAAATTCTTTTTCGGTCAGGTACTACTGACTATGAAAACATTTTGTATATATAGTTAGTAGTATCTGACTGAAAAATAATTTTTTCAACTGGGTTTTAATTCCTGCAGATACTCCATAAACATGTTTTAAACGACAACGTGAATTACAGAAGATAATTTTAAATGGTTATCCGAGGCAAAAAGTATCGGTCCACGAAATAATTTTTTCAGGCAAGTTTCCAGAAGCTCATATTTTTCGCAAATACATCAGAAACAAATAAACACATACGCCCCCTGGTGGCCAAATTATTATTTTCCAAAAATTAGAAATTATATGTAGAATATTTGCCATCAGAAACCGTATGCGCCGCAGAAAGAATTTTTTAAATATAACTTATACACTGGCGTGCAAAACTTAAGGACGAGACGGTTTTTCGAATGTAACGTCGCGCAGAAGTGCTCCACATCGACTCAAATCATATCATAAGATCCCCAAGATGTAATAATATGGGACAAGTGAGCAAAACCGTCCAAACAAGGAATCCGAAGGATACAAAGCCACTTTATTGAAAAGGTAGCTTCGAGCACAACCTGACAGAAGACAGAAACGTCCATGTAACAGGCGGCTGCCAAGAAAAATCCAGTCTTTAGTAGGGGATATGATCACCCATGACTGCGTTGCAGGATTTACAACGTCTGTCCATGCTGAGGACGAGATTGTCAAGCAGCTGTTGAGGCATTGCTGCCCATTTCTCTTGTAGCGCCAATCGCAGCTGCGGAATCGTTGCTGGCGGCTGGTGACGTGCTGCCAAGTGTCTCCCGAGAAGGTCCCACACGTGTTCGATTGGATTTATGTCCGGGGACCTTGCGGGCCAATCCATGCGTTGAATATCTTCACTCTCCAACAGCTCTGCAGCAGCCACTGTACGAATTGGTGTAGCGTTGTCTTCCATGAAGAGGAACTCAGGACCCACAGCACCTCTAAACAGACGCACGTGAGGCAGGAGAACCTCGGTACAATAGCGGACACCAGTGACTGAACATCCTTGGAAGATGTGTAGGTCAGTACGGCTACCAAGCATGATACCGTCCCAAACGATAACTCCGCCACCTCCAAACCGGTCCCATTCGATAATGTTGGAGATGTGATTGCGTGTTCCCTGCTCTCTCCAGATGTGTATAAGTTCAGAATCGCTCGTCAGAATAAATCGGCTCTCATCCGTAAAGAGAACTCGACCCCATTGCTGATGTGTCCAATTCTTGTGTTCCTGGCACCACAGAAACCGCCGTCTCCGATGAGCAGGCGTTAATGGCACACACCGTACTGGTCGTCGTGCAAATAGACCACCTTTGTGCAGCCTCCTGGCCACAGTAAAACGCGATAACGGACGTCCAGTTGTCTGTTGCACGTGCCTTACGTTTTCTCCCGCTGTCTGCCGTCTGTCTCTTCTCGCCTGTAGGACAATATAGCGGTCGTCCTCAGCCGTGGTTGCTCGTGGACGACCACTGCTAAACTCTTGGACAGCTGTTCCGGTCGTTTGAAATGCTCTCCAAGCTCGTGAAACGATACTGTGAGTGATCCCAGACTCCTCGGCCACACTAGTCACACTTCGACCTTCTTCCAACTTCCCAATGACGAGACCTTGGGTAAAGTCATCCTGATGTCGTCTACTTGATTGCCTGTTGGCCATATCACACGGTGGCAGCAACTCGACGTCGTTCAAACCGATGTACACCGTGCAATAGCTTTCACCGAATACTGAGCGTTCAACGCCCATGTGCATTATACCCTTCCGACCCCCCCACCTACGTCATGCTGCATATATGCGCATGCCCTACCGTACCGGAGCCTAGTCTATCTCCTGAGTGGTCTTTTGGTCCGTTCTGGCTGCTCGTTCCGCTGTTTTGCTAATTTATCCTCTTCGTCCTTAATTTCTGTACACCAGTGTAGAAGCAGAGGTACCGAGGAAATCGCAATTTACCTTTACGCTACCAAACGGAAAATCTATTCATTACTTGAAAAAGAAGCTGTACCCAAAGTAGTCTTCGCTATAAATAGCAACGAAAGGAAGAAAAAAAAATGTTTAATCGGATATTTAGAAACAAATACACAGTTGAGTCACATTATTGTGACCACCTCCTACTTTTGACGTCAACAGTGCGTAGCCAATGAGTGAAGGCACGTGTCGTGAGCTGACTTGGAGGGTATATAAAGTGTGCTTTAGGCATTCTGAAAACATAACACTCGTTGCTGTCAGGGTAAAAGGAGCGATTTATCAAATTTTCAAAAAGGGATGATTATCGGCTTTCGGGCCAAGGGTGGCAGTATTTCTAAAACAACGCAGTTTTGAACAGTTCGCGTGCTGCTGTAGTTAAAGTGCATCGTGATTGGAGAAATGGCACCTTTGCGAATAAGCGAGGTTGAAACTGCTGAGCACCACGTGCCATCGATGTGAGAGGCGAACGTCGGTTTCGAAGGTGCATGAGGGCCGATCGACACGCTACAGTGGAGCAACTCACTGGCCGAATGAACCAGGGCCTACCGGAAGTGTGTCTAAAACGACAGTTCAGCGAATCCTGCTGCGAATGGGGCTCCGATGGAGACGGACGGGACGGTCACTGCGCCTATGCTGACGAAGGTGCATCGGCGGAAAAGGCTTACATTTGCACAGCAGCATTGGAATTGGACCTCCGCTGATTGGCAAATGATTGCCTTCTCCGCTGAGTCACGTTTTCTGCTTCATCGAACGGATGGACGTCCGCGTATAAGGCGAAAAACATCGGAGAACAAACACTACAACCATTGCTGGAAGAACACAAGCTGGTGGGGGCAGCGTCATGGTCTGGGGAATGTTTTCGTGGCATTCCCTGGGTCCACACATACCTGTAGAATATCGATGGATTTTTTTTTTGATTGAAGGTTTAACGACTACCGTGAGCAACTCAATGGGCTATAAGCAGTCGCCCGTCCCTAATTTACGGTCACTGGTTCCAGGGAAGGGAGAGAGCCGGTGCCGTAAGACAAACACAACATCCATGCCTCACCGGGATTCGAACCCGGACCCCTTTCGGACGAATAATCAGAAGCCATCGCTTAGACCACTGCGCCACCGGGGCGGCATCGATGGATTCATAATGATTTCGGTCCATAGGTATGAGTGGACGACTTCGGTTCACTCATACCTATGGACCGAATTCGTTAGATCACATCCATCCTTGCAGATCACGTACACCGATACATGCTTATTGTCTTCCCTGTGGCGGTTGGGATTTTCCACACGACAATGCGACATGTCACACAGCTAGAAATGTCCGAGAGTGGTTAGAAAAGCACGATGAAGTCTTCAAAGTACTTCCCTGGCCCCATAATTGCCCAGACTTTAACCTATTTGAGCATCTGTGGGACCACCTTGATCATGTTGTTCGCTCTATGGATCCTCCACCACGCAACCTCCAGCAGCTGTCAGATGCACTGCAGGCAGCATGGCTCCACATACCTGTGAACATCTTCCAGCCTTCCAGCACCTTATTGAGTCACTCCCGGCCCGTCTAGCTTCTGTCCGCGCTGCACACGGCGGTTACTCTAGATGTTAGCTGGTGGTCACGATAATGTGACTCGACCGTGTATATGGAATAAAATGTATTTGGTGTTCGATAGCATGTGCATTTACACCCTTAACCGGAAAGCAAGGATCATCGCTCTCATATTTTAAGTTTTCCGATGCAAGTAGAATTTTTTAAATAGGACTAATAGTTGCAGCGATTTGGTGCAGCAGACAGAAAGACGGACGGACGGACGGACAAAGTGATACTATAAGCACGATCTTTTTTTACAAAAGACGTGCTAAAAAAAAAAGGGTGAAGTAATGTGTCATTCAGCAAGAAAACGGTTCACGAAAACTAACTAATTTTACGTAAGAGAACAGAAATTCAAAAGAAAGATTAAGTAGAGGTACGTGTCACAAATTAACTTCTCGAAGGCACTTCAGGAGAGATGAGGAATTCCTTCAAGACGTGCACTGTGGTTTAGTGGGTTTGGGCAAAGACTTCTGTAGCGAATATGATGAACTTAACAAATGCTAGGACAAGTGCCTCCATAAATGTGAAATTCGTGTATACTTCTTCCTGTGAAATTTCAACTTCCTCTAATTAAACTTTGCGGAGATTAAAAAATGTGTTACCTTACTTTTCGGAAACCCCTCGTAGTTCCAAACGGTGTTACCACCCCTAGCGTAAAATTAGTGCATCTAGAAAATGAGGTAGTATATGTATTATGTTGATCATAGCAAAACTAACCTGTATTAAAACAACTTTTGAAATCAGTCTCTTCGAAACGGAGCTTTAGCTGAACGAAAAATATCTAAGTTTACATCACCTGCGGAGAATATTTTACATTAAAAGTAGGTTAGAAAAAGAGCGAAATACTTTTCCCGTAATTATAATTATGGGCAGCAAAATGATTTTTTCCTAAAAATGGTCTGTTAAAGCGAAAGTATGAAGCCAAATGCGAATAGAAATACAAAGGCTGGTCTATAAAAATAGAGAGTAATTTTTTTTGAGTTGGAAACAGAACGAAGAGAAAAATAACAACGCAAAATACTAACTGAATTAAGGAAGTATCTATGGCAACAGTTATTAGCCGTGGCAAACGATTCTGGTTTTGTTATTGCGCAGTTGTTTAAGGTACGTCTGCATTTCGCCATACAGCTATGGAGGTGAGTGAGTCAGAGTTAAGAAGTGAAATGGCCGCACCGGTGGCGCAGTGGTCTATGCGCTGGCTTATGACTATTCGCCCGAGAAGGGTCCGGGTTTGAATCCCGATGAGGCATGGCTGTTGTGTTTGTCTTACGGCACTGGCTCTCTCCTTTCCTGGTGTCAGTGTCCCTAAATTAGGGACGGGCGACTGCTTATAACCCACTGAGTTGCTCACGGTGGTCGTTAAATCTCAAAAAAAAAAAAATCCAATATTTTCTTTGAGTCTTAAATACCATAAAAGGACATCAGTAGGGAGTATCAGCGCACAGCCGGTAGTTCCAGTTGGCGACTCCACCTAAGGGTTCTGAACCAAAAACCCAACTCACTGGGTCTTTATCCAACACATCTCACGAAGATGTGTTGCATGTCTTGCATCTTACGAAGACGTGTTGTAGATCTGTAGTTTGAAGAAAAATATTGTTGGTAAGGATGAGACAAATAATATGAGGCCATGTTGAAAGAATGAGTGGTGAGATGCTTCCTAGGCAGCCCCTCTGGCGCAGTGGTTTAAACGCTTGCTTCTAACCATTCATCCGAGATGTGTCTGGGTTCGAATCTCGGTGAGGCATGGATGTTGTGTTTGTCTCAGGGTACTGGTTCCCTCCCTTAGCTGGAACCAGTGGCCTTAAATTATGGACTGTCTGAGTTGCTCACGGTGATCATTTAACCCCAAACAAAAGAAGAAACCATAAAAACAGGATGCCTACTAAGAAAAATTATTCAGGCCAAGTGGCAAGAAAGAAAGGTAGAAGAAGGTCAAAGAAATCATGGGAGAACCAAATTAGATATAAATTAGTGTATGAAGTACAAAAGGTCTTGTGTGAAACGTGTGATGGATGCTAGTGATGCTCGAGCTGTATGCCAAGATCGCTGTAAATCGAGAAGTTTCACACATCGTAGTAAGTAAAATGTAGCACTATCAGTTTTTAAGTTTAATCTGGCAGATAAGCTTTCTTTGAGGAGCTAACCTCTGAATTTCGGAGAACAACTTAGTGATATTTAAAGTATATTTTAATCTTAACAAAAATGTCGAGGAGATAGCTTGAAAAAAATGTGTATACGTATTCACTCTGAGTTAGGAAACTGTGCCTTTTTATTAAAAGTGGAAAATATTAAAAAATATCCTACACCTAGGCCCTGTAGTACATAATTATAAGTTGAAAACGTATATAAAGATTAGTCATAGCAACTGGTATCCAATGCAAAAAAAAATTTTAATCGATATTCTGAAAGCAGAGTTGAGACTTCAAATAGCAATATGAAGCCTCATCAATGCGCATTACGGAAAAGCAGAAAATGCACAAGTAATGTTTTTTTTTTTTTTTTTTTTTGTTGGAGGTTTAACGACCACCGTGAGCAACTCAATGGGCTATAAGCAGTCGCCCTTCCCTAATTTAGGGTCACTGGGTTCCAGGGAAGGGAGAGAGCCAGTGCCGTAAGACAAACACAACATCCATGCCTCACCGGGATTCGAACCCGGACCCCTTTCGGACGAATGATCAGAGGCCATCGCTTAGACCACTGCGCCACCGGGGCGGCAGTAATGTTTTTAACGCCTAACGCTAAAAGAGCTTTTTTTTATTGCAGGTTTAACGACCACCGTGAGCAACTCAATGGGCTAAAAGCAGTCGCCCGTCCCTAGTTTAGGGCCACCGGTTCCAGGGAAGGGAGAGAGCCAGTGCCGTAAGACAAACACAACATCCATGTCTCGCCGGGATTCGAAGCCGGATCCCTTCTGGACGAAAATAACTTTTCAAGTCGGACTTTGTGAAAACACAAATTTGTTCGTGAAGGGGATCGAGCACCCTCACTCCGGAGTAAGTTGCTCTCCCAACTAAGCTACATGGACGCAATGTATCGCTGATGACACGTGCTTTACCTCTGTAGTACGTCACAACTTGTAGAGGTAAAGATAATCCAGAAAGAATTACATTTATAGCCCCTAGCAGGAAAACTAGGCATTATTTAAAATGAAAAATGATCACGAAATATTCTTCGTGATGCACGGCGTCCGATAAAAAAAAATATTCCAGACTGGCTTTTAGAATCGTGAAAAATAAAATGAATATCAAGGTAAATAAGATGTGCATTTACGTCCTCCAGAGGCAAGGTTTTGCACTAAAAAACGACCAAAAATTATCTATCATCGTTCGCATAACTCCCTTCCCACAACAACAACATTTTTTTTGTGTAAAGCTAACACGAAGAGGTGTGTTGTCCACAGACAGACTCTTCGATACCAACAGCGAGACTTCTTTCGTGCAACTTATGCTAAAATAAGTGCTACAGATACGCAATTCATGAGAAGTAACACTCAGAATACAATCTTATTTACACGTAACATATCATTAATCTTTTGTTCTCTTATAACTCTCTCTGATGTTGTTCAAAAAAATAAAGTAAGCAGTGAGCAATTAAAAACACACGTACAGCAATAGAAAGTAAGGGCGTGGCACGTCTCTCGACTCTTAACACCATTGCGATGGATTAATAATTTTGGCGAAACAAAGAAAAGCACAACTGCTGAGTCATCTGAAATAAATGTGAATGTTCTCAATGTTATTCATTTTGCTCACTACAATAATAGTTCACGTAATTTTACCTGATGTCGTGGCTGCAATATTTGCTGTAGCTTCGTATTCTGCTGTACTTACTGTATGAACTTACTTCTTTTTTCCTTTTTTTAAGATTTCGCAAATGAGCATTAGGTTTTCAGCTTTCATATTTACACGTAGATTAGTGAGAAGTACAGGCAAAACACAGGAACATGGGTCTTACAACACTCAAGAGACGCATATGGCGTATTGAATCCGATTATTTTTGTGGCGTAGTAAGTACAAAGATTCGCCAAGCTTTCGCATTCCACTGGGAGGATTTCTCAAGGCAATGGTAGACATATTATGTCTACCATTGCCTTGAGAAAGCCTCTCAGTGGAGTGCGAAAGCAATATGTCTACCATTGCCTTGAGAAATCCTCCCAGTGAAATGCGAAAGCTTGGCGAGTCTTTGTACTTACTACGATACAAAAATAATCGGATTTAATACGCTATATGCGTCTTTTTAGTGTTCACAGTGTGGTGTATTTATAATTATGGGTCTTACAATTTATGCTTCTGCCGCCATGCGCATAAGCAGCATTAGTTGCAGCGCTTGTAAAGCTTTTTGTCATAGGGAAATTTCAGTTTCCTCTTTTTTTCGGGATTTAACGACCACCATGAGTAACGGTGAGGAGTATATACAGTCGCCCTTATCTACAGAGCGTGAGTCGAAAGTTTTGCAATATTTGGATCACTTTATGTCTTCATACGTACCTTTACGACGAAAGCTGAGTAGCATTCAAAGTATAGGCCATAGTGTTGCAGCGTCTTTAGCCATCTGTCTACCAGTTCTTCGATTTCGCAGCGGTACCTGTTCTTGTCCTTCGAGGCGAAGAACTCTTCACCCCAGCTGCCACCTCCTCCTGGTTGTTCAAGTGCCGGTCGCGGAAGATGTGGGCCATGGAATGAAACAATTAATAATCCAATAGGGCAAGGTCCGGACTATATGTTCAGTGCTGCATTAGTTCGATGCCCTCAAGTTCCTGGAGTTTTTCCCGGGTCGTTCACGCGGTATGAGGCCGAGCGTTGTCCTGCTGTAGGAGAGCGCGCTTTCTGTTCACTAGTGCAGGGTATTTCTCTTCTAAAACGGCATACATTCGCTCTAGCTGTTCAGAGTAGACGTTGGCGTTGATGGTCCGACCGTCTGGAACAAATTCGTAAGGTTTATCCCCTCGAAATTCCACCAGACGCAGAGCATCACCTTGTGCCCGTAGCGCCGACGTTTGGAGACAGGTTTTGGAAGTTGGCCTGAGCTCAACCACCACCGTTGTGGGCTAGGATTACGAACATAGACCCACTTTTCATCGCACGTAACAATTCTCTTGATGAAACGTACATCGCGCGGGTTTTTTAGGAGTTTCGTGCACACTTCCACTCGGCGGTTTGCTTCAGATGCCGTCAGTTCGTGAGGGACAATGCGGTAGCTCCTGTAGACCTTGCCAAGGTCCTGAAGATGACGAACCACGGTGGTCTGGGATATGCCCAGCTCGCCTGATAATCTCCAAGTGCTGGTCGTCGTATTTGCTTCTACGGCCTGGCGCAAATCCACAGTTTACGGCCCATCTGACCTTGGCTGATCATCGAGGTTCCTGTCACCTGAGCGAAATATTTGAACCATTTGGTTGAGGTACTGTGGTCTACGGAGCCTTCCCCTTTCGCATGACAAATTTTTTGTGTTGCTTGAGCAGCATTATGGCAGAGTTCAAATTCGTAAAGCAAAAGTTCCCTAATTAGCCAGTTGTGGCTGTTCATCTTTTAGGTGTCCCAACCACAGACAGAACGACGACATGCAATGCTGTTCACAGCAACGACTATCATTTTATCCTTTCGACTGACTGCAGTGCGCGACTTGAAGTAGTTTAAGCACACGCGACATACCAGCCGCAGCACATGCGTTCATGCAAATATTGCTGAACTTTGGGCTAACCTTCTGTAATTTGGACCACTGGTTCAGAGAATCTAATAGAGAAAGGCATCATCAGGCAAACAAACCCTTCACACCCCACCCGGAAATTTAACCAGGACCTAGCTGGACGACTTAACAGGTACTAGGGTGAGACAAAAGTTCGTTCCGTTTGCAGCTAAAACGTTTCATGATGCAAAAAAGTCATACATGCTCACCTCATTCTTCAAAGTGCAGACCTTTGTTTTCCGTAGTCCTTTGTCAACGTTCCACCAGAGCCACGATCCCACGGAAAAAACACTCAACAGGTTTCATGATGCAAGAAAGCCATACATGCTCACCTCATTCTTCAAAGTACAGATCTTTGTTTTATGTAGTTCTTTATCCGTGGTCCGTTCTACTAGCAAGATGTCCAGCCCATGCAATTTCAGGGATTTCACTTTGATCCTGATGGCTTCCACTTTTGCCATTTTTTTTTATCAAGAGTTCCTCTTCTTGTACTTCCCAGTTATGCCAATACTATTAACTTGACTTGATATGTAAACGTTATGAATATGACATTAGTAGAATAAAAACTGTTTAAAAGGCCTAGGCCCTATGAATTGTTACTTAGTGCCTAAGTAAAAGCGTAATATTATTAACATGAGTTGATACGTAAACATTGTGACATCAGTAGAATAAAAACTGTTTCAAAGGCCTATGAATTAATATTTTGTGTCTAAATAAAAACGCAACGCTATTAACTTGACTTGATGTGTAAACGTTGCGAATGTGACATAGGCAGAATAAAAACTGTTTAAAAGGCTTAAGCCTAGGTCCTATGAATTAATATTCAGTACCTAAGTAAAAGCGCAATATTATTAACATGAGTGGATACGTAAATGTTGTGAATGTAACATCGGTAGAACAAAAGCTGTTTTAATGGCCCAAGCCTAGAGCCTATGAATTGATATTTAGTGCCTAAGGAAAATCGCAATATTATTAACATGAGTTGATACGTAAACGTTATGAATGTGACATAGGCAGAATAAAAACTGTTTAAAAGGTCTAGGCTTAAGGCCTATGAATTAGTATTTAGTGCCTAAGTAAAACACAATACTATTATCTTGACTTGGTATGTAAACTTTATGAATATGACATCGGTAGAATAAAAACTGTAAAAAGGGCCTAGGACTATGGCCTATGAATTAATATTGTGCCTAGGTAAAAGCGCAATGCTATTAACTTGAGTTGATACGTAAACGTTATGAATATGAATTCAACGGATTAAAAACTGTCAAAAAGACCTAAGCCTAGGGTCTATGAATTAATATTCCGTGCCTAAGTAAGAGCGCAATATTATTAATTATTTGATGTGTAAACGTTGTGAATACGACACTGGTAGAGTAAAAGCTATCAAAAAGGCCTAGGACTAGGCCCTGTGAATTAATATTTCGTGCCTAAGTGAAAGCACAAATACTATTAACTTAACTTGATATGCAAACGTCGTGAATATGACATTGGTTTAATAAAAACTGGTAAAAGGGCCTAGGCCTAGGGCCCTTGAATTAATATTTCGTGTCTAAGTAAAAGCGCATTATTATAAACTTGATTTGACGTGTAAACGCTGTCAATATTACATTGGTAGAATAAAAACTGTTAAAAAGGCCTAAGCCTAGGGCCTGTGAATTAATATTTAGTGCCTAAGTAAAAGCGCAATGATATTGACTTGATTTGATACTTAAACGTTATGAAGATGAAGTCGACGGATTAAAAGCTGTTAAAAAGGCCAAGGTATAGGGCCTATGAATTAATTACGTAAAAGAAAAATATTACAAACTTGACATGTTATGTAAATATTTTGTGCCTAAGTACAAGTGCAGCGTTATTAAAAAATCCCAC
This sequence comes from Macrothele yani, assembly GCA_039090855.1. Classification (NCBI taxonomy): domain Eukaryota; kingdom Metazoa; phylum Arthropoda; class Arachnida; order Araneae; family Macrothelidae; genus Macrothele; species Macrothele yani. The sequence continues at coordinate 17,831,115 of CM077023.1, read as the reverse complement.
CTTATCGTCCTTTTCTTAACACAGCATAAGTCATACTGTGATTCCGTTGTTTCGTCGAACGCTGTAGTTTTAAAAAATGTGCTCAGTCACGGCAATTTATTTCTTCAAAGTAAAGTAAAATTCTCGCTTGGCTTGCATAGAATGGTTTCTCGAAATTTGTTTGGAGTTTCCAATTCAGTTCACTATATAAGCCAAGAAACGCCGATCTTCATACCCCCCCTCTCCCCTTGAACTTTCGTGTCCAGTTACCCTAAACTGGTATGAACCGGCGTGAAAATTCAGCCAAACAAAAGAGCTCCTTCCAGTCGTTAGGCACCTTGGAAAATTGCCACACATCATTAGGAAACTTGGAAAACTGCCACACATTCAAAGTGTTTCTCGGAGGAACAGTAATTTGTGCCCGGGCCCTTAATGAAAAACGTGTGGCAGTTTTCCTGTGCGGCAGTTTTCGTGTGGGGCGGTTTTCGTGTGGGGCGGTTTTCGTGTGGGGCGGTTTTCGTGTGGGGCGGTTTTCCGATGTGTGGCAGTTTTCCAAGTCGCTGAAAGACGTGTGGCAGTTTTCCTGTGTGGCGGTTTTCCGGCAACCCCACCACACTAGGTAAATAATGAAAGTATGTCCCCCCACCCCCACCTCAACATTCAAACAGTATGTCAAATCGACTTATTAGCATGACCATGATAACAATCAAAACGCCCATCTCGGACTTTTTTTTCCTGGACTTTTTTCCGCGTTTTTCAACAGTCTCGGACATTTTTCCCTCGGACATTTTTTTTTCTGGACTCTTTTCCTCGGACTTTTTACCGATCACCGTTGCAGAAACGTTATTAAGAAACTCGATATCCATGGGCTTTGATCTAGATTCCGAAATGCGCCTTTACCTTTTAATGCGCCTTTTACCTTGTACCTATGAAATGCGCCTTTACCTTGTTCCTCTAACATAATGCCACGTGTTTTATTATTGAGATGGTGTGCAAATAATTGCGTCACAAGTGCTGCTAAAACAGGACATTATGCAACCATTCTGAGCATTAAAGGCAATACTTCTAAAACTTCTTGCCGCAATATATTTGATATTTTCAATGATATAAAATTTCAAAAGAATACTTTTGAAGTGTCAGCAACTGTGTCAGATTTCAAACAAAGAAGAGAGTTTAATTCACAAATGACATGAACGCTAGCATGAAACTTCATTCAAACCATTTCATTGCTTCCTGATATATATGATGATAGGATGTTATTTTATTCTCAGTTTATTCCGTCTTCTGAAGTTCGATCATGTATTCAGATCAGACAACGAAGAAATAAATAACTTACAAACACATATCCAAAGACAAAAGCCCCGAAGGCATGGAAAGTTTGCCGAGTCACTGTATTTCAAAAGCATGAAAAATTCAATATTTACTCATTTCGAAATTTGCGATTCTTTATCGCATAAACGGTAGAATCTCCGCAGGCACCGGTGTTATGTTTAGGTAAAATGCAAGGACACGACACATTTTGCGTATATGACTTGTATGTATCCAATGACCCCTTTAAAGCGGCAATGTGAGTCCCTATTAAAAATATGAGAACTTATTTTAAAACGCAAACCAAAATCTCGAGCTGAGATTTACTTCATACCACTGTTATTATTTTAATTGAAATAAAATATGGAAAATGCAATATAGTACAGAACAAACACAGTTGTAACTAGAAACTTGATTATATGCACTAAAATCTGCAAAATATGCATTTGGAATGAAAAATATGCATTTATAATTTGTGTGTAGTTTTCTTAAGATAAATGCTGTGAACGCAGAAACGACTTTCCGAAAAAGAACTGATGAACCACACACATATTAGTACATTACTTTTAAATATAAAGACGTATATTAAGTAATAATTGATATAATTTAAAAAACGCTCCATAAATAATACAGCTTCTTTTTTTTTTTTGATTGGAGGTTTAACGACCACCGTGAGCAACTCAATGGGCTATAAGCAGTCGCCCGTCCCTAATTTAGGGTCACTGGTTCCAGGGAAGGGAGAGAGCCAGTGCCGTAAGACAAACACAACATCCATGCCTCACCGGGATTCGAACCCGGACCCCTTACGGACGAATGATCATAGGCCTGCGCCACCGGGGCGGCTAATACAGCTTCATACGTGATACTTTTTGTTGCGTTTCTAAGTGTTTCACTGATAAGTTTCACTGTTTGTCGTGCAAAATCAATTTTATTGCAGAAAATGTTCTTTCTACTTTTACAGACCTTTTTGAGCAGCACTAATGGTGTTTCGCTTTCCTTGTTGAAACTTGTGCTAGCAATTTGTAACCATCATCGTTGATCATCAACTGTTCTCCATTCCTTAAAGTCAGGGTTTTTATTTAAAGCAGCCTTCAGGTTCCCTTTAGTTTTTTCTCCAGTTTCACCAGGAACGATGAAATGGCATTTCAACTTCATTTGTTTCTTCTGTTGTATCGCTTAATAACATGCCTCGAGTTTCCAGCTTTGCATATACGCGTAATGTTCGCTGTTAGTCAGGAAAAGTGTGGCTTGATTGTTGGCAGAATTTTTAATGGGGTTGTCAGAAAACATCTTAGCACAAGCAATGGCAGAGGCATCTGCATTGTCTAACGAGTTTACAACATTACTTACTAATCCCAAATTCTGCGCATAAAACAAAGCTGCATTTATCCACGTTCCTCTCCTAGTTAAATCGGAGATATAAATTTTGATCCGCATCGGGGCATTAAAAAAATCGTTTTCACATACGAGATAAGGTTGTTAACTTGAGTGAAAATTTCCCAAATATGTTTTTCAACTCAATATAACCGATACACTAATCAAATTACATGCAAAATTCTAGGATAAAATATTTTCCAGATGCCGCCGCTTTTACCTTGTAAGAAGCAGAATCACCGATAACAAATAAACATATTCGTAAAATGAAACGCTTCCTGGCCATAAAAGCAGCTAGATATCATTTATAAATTTAGGTATTGGCGAATGATCAACTGTTTCTAAATCTTTACAGGTAAACATATGTGAACGAGATAATTGAGTGATCACTGAAGTATGACCACCTACCTAATACTTCGTAGGTCCTCCTTTTGCCCTCAGTGCAGCATCTATCCGACGTGGCATCGATTCAACATACACTGAGTGATCACTGAATTATGACCACCTACCTATTACTTCGTAGGTCCTCCTTTTGCCCTCAGTGCAGCAGCTATCCTACGTGCCATCGGTTCAACATACACTGAGTGATCACTGAGTTATGACCACCTACCTAATACTTCGTAGGTCCTCCTTTCACCCTCAGTACTGCAGCTATCCGACATCGCATCGCTTCAACATACACTGAGTGATCACTAAATAATGACCACCTACCTAATACTTCGTAGCTCCTCCTTTCGCCCTCAGTACAGCAGCTGTCCGCCGTGGTATCGATTCAACATACACTGAGTGATCACTGAATTATGACCACCTACCTAATACTTCGTAGATCCTCCTTTAGCCCTCAGTACAGCAGCTGTCAGCTGTGGTATCGATTCAACATACACTGAGTGATCACTGAATTATGACCACCTCCCTAATGCTTTGTAGGCATCAGCACAGCAGCTATACGACGTGGCATCGATTCAACATACACTGAGTGATAACTGAATTATGACCACCTACCTAATACTTCGTAGGTCCTCCTTTCGCCACCAGTACAGCAGATATTCGCCGTGACATCGATTCAACATACACTGAGTGATCACTGAATTATGACCACCTACCTAATACTTCGTAGGTCCTCCTTTCGCCATCAGTACAGCAGCTATCCTACGTGGCATCGATTCAACATACACTGAGTGATCACTGAATTATGACCACCTCCCTAATGCTTCGTAGGCATCAGCACAGCAGGTATACGACGTGGCATCGATTCAACATACACTGAGTGATCACTGAATTATGTTCACCTACCTAATACTTCGTAGATCCTCCTTTAGCCCTCAGTACAGCAGCTGTCAGCCGTGGCATCGATTGAACATACACTGAGTGATCCCTGAATTATGACCACCTACGTAATACTTCGTAGGTCCTGCTTTCGCCCTCAGTGCAGCAGCTGTCCGCCGTGGCATCGATTCAACATACACTGAGTGATCACTGAATTATGACCACCTACCTAATACTTCGTAGGTCCTCCTTTTGCTCTCTGTGTTGCAGCTGTCCGCCGTGGCATCAATTCAATAAGATGCCGGAAGAATTTGGGAGGTATCGCTACCCAAACTGTGTTTAAGGAGGTTTTCAATGCAGGTATGGAGGGGATTGACGTTCCAGATACCTGATGTGTCGTTCCATCGTGTTCTATAAGTGCTCTGTGGGATTGATATCGGGGGAGTTTGGAGGCCAATCAATATGCTGGATGTCGGAACTGTGTTCTTCAAACCATTCCGGTACAACGTTCGACCTGTGGCTCGGCGCATTGTCATATCGAAAGACACCGTCGCCATTCGGGGAAATGTGCAACACTGCTGGCTGTACTGAGTCAGCAAGCAATTCACGATGGTGGGCGCCAGTCATACGTTGTTCCACTTGCACCAGGGGTACAAGTTCCTGCCAGGTGAACAAGCAGCCCACCATACCACCGCTTCCACCCGGTTGCGCTGTGGAGAGCAGGATGGATCGAATGTATCATGTTGTTTGCGCCAAACATGTAAAAACCCATCCACGGAGTGGAATAAAAACCGCAACTCGTCGGACCAGCACACTTTTCCCAGTCATCCGACGCCCAACTTGCATGATCTTCGCACCAGGCCAGTCTTTTACGCCGATGACCCTCGGTTAGGCCAGTATGTCGTCGGGGTCGTCTGCTGTTATAGCCCATAGTTGCGAGCGTGCGACGTGTGGCCCTTACAGACACTGTTCCGAGTTGACCTCTGTGGCTGTCGATTTCATCACTGTCCCTAAGAAGGAAGAAATACTCATGAAATCAACATTCACCATTTGAAAACTTTCAACTCATCACAAGCTTGTGAAAATAGGTGTTGATGTGTAACATATTTTAGTTTCTTAATGAGACGAAACAACTTCCAGGATTCACTCTTCCTCTTTTTGTTGTCAACAAGCACGTATTTGTTGGCCTCGACGCCTTTTCTTTATCTCTTTAATATTAAATTCATCCATATCAACAAATAAGGCATTAATTTCGACACGACATGCAATGGAACGGGATGTTAGCACGTCAAACAAAACCCTCTGAACGCTCAATTCAAAAGATGCGATGTGAAAAGTAACTCACAGCCTTACAATGCGACACGAGGTTTGTGAGAGAGTCTATCACCTGTGACGTACCTGCCAGCAGGACGCACACGACATAAAGGCACATAGCAATCAGAACAAATGTCTGCGTAGCTCAGTTGGTAGAGCGACTTGTTCCGGAATAAGCGGTCTCGGGTTCGAATCCCGGCGTAGACCAAAAATGACGGAGAAATTTACTTCGTTATAATGGCGCCCGAACTATCCGGATGACCCGGCCGTTCAAAATCTCGCATTGGTGTGATGTTATTTCCACACCGCGAGACAGGAAAAATCAGAGAATTCCTTCTCCAGCGCCTCGAAAAATAAAAATGTGTGATGTTGCATTCCACACAGCAGATTGACTGGGAGTTCTCAAGTGCACGTTCTACAGTGAATGGCTGCCTGCAACGATTCATGGTCACGGCTGACCCGTGGGCCATGCCCCCGGCCCTCTTTCGGGGGGGAGATGTGACGTACCTGCCAGCAGGACGCACACGACATAAAGGCACATAGCAATCAGAACAAATGTCTGCGTAGCTCAGTTGGTAGAGCGACTTGTTCCGGAATAAGCGGCCTCGGGTTCGAATCCCGGCGTAGACCAAAAATGACGGAGAAATTTACTTCGTTATACACCATAGAAGCAGGTGACAGGCGTTTGCCTGCATCTTGCTCCGGGAAATTGCACTGAAACCAAACGCAAAGGAAGTATCGTTTTACGATACTTTCTTTGCGTTTGTTTTGAGTCTAGCGTCGTATCGTCGGTCGGTGGAAATCTTTGCTTTAAGAAAATAAAATGGAAATAAACTCTGGGCGAAATCGGATCAGGAACACCTGGACCCGGGCCGTTTGGTCCGCAAGAAATTGTCGACCCGTTGACCTGTCACCCGTTTCCATCTCTGATAGGTAAGAGGGAGTACTTCAGATTAGAAAGTGTAGCCGAAACATTCACCCAAAAACAGGCAGATTTCGATTGCAATACTCACTTCAGTGCAAACAATGACCGGTCACATCAACTCTCCATTTCAGCCAGCTACCCTGCATAAACGAAGAAAAGTGCAGATCATCCTCATGTCAAGCGATCATCCTTCTATATGTAGTACGTGTGCGCTATAGATTTATTAACTACTTTGCTTTACTGGCTACTTCTGTAACGGGAATTTATATTCGAACAACCATCTACTTTACAACAAATTATGGCTGGCTCTTATTTACAATTTTATTAAAACTGTAACGAAGTTTTTAACAGCTATTTTTGATATACGTAATGCGCTTTTTCAAAATTTGGAGCTCATGTATATTTTTTGAAGTTATGCTGCACAGTTCACGAAGTCAGAACACTTGGCCGCCTTAGATTCAGAACCGGAACAACCATTCTTCTTCCTTGACCGAATATGGTTATTTATGTTGACGTGAACAAACCGATAGAATATTCAATCTTTTTGTCAACAGAATAAAAAGTTTCCCATTACTAACAACCTTTTTCAAATTGCATGATAAATGGTTTTACCATGTGTGATATCATCTTGGGAGATAAGTGTATCGTGCCTGCTTGGCGTCCATTCTGGAGGTAAATTGGATGTAAGAGAAAAAGAGATCTTTGATGGGAGGCAGTTCTGTTCGATTACCGGAAGTATCTTCGATGAGTTTCCTCTCTGGGGAGATGTGACGTTTGGTGCATTTCCTAGCAATACTCATCACCATAGCAACCACAGGAAGAAGTACTTCTTATCTCTCTTCTCCTCTCTCTCTCTCTCTCTTTGCGTTTCCGTTCAGTTCAGAAATCCATTAACGGCTAATGTTTAAGAAAGAGACAGCATACCACTTGTGCGAGAACAACAGCTGAACAGATGTTTTCCTGTGTTCTGAATAGGTATATGTCCTGAAAACGCGACATTCTTTCTCTTAGATAAAGAAAAGCTCTCTCCTGTGTACAACAAGACCAAAAAGATAAGTCACCTTCGAAAAGCATTACCAAGATAAAATTGTTCCATTAAGGACTTCGCAACATTAGGACAATGTAAAGCAAACCCTAACAGATTTTTGTCATTGTCTCCGACTGCGATATGAGTCCAGCAAGTAGATTGGGAAAATGTAGTACATTGTTTTAACTTTTTTCGTTCGAGTTGTGCGCAGTAAAGGCAAACAGTTCACACTATGGAGAATGTGCTTGTGATGTATTAAAATTTGGAGCTATTGAAGAGATTTGCAAAGTGAGAAGAATTTGTGAAGAAATATGAAGCTGTGAAAAAGTTTGAAAATTGCAAAGCCGTCCCAGTGGCACAGTTGGCTTCTGACCATTCGTCCGAGATGAGTCCGGATTCAGATCTTGCTGAGGCATGGAGGTTTCATTTCTCTTACAGCACTGGCTCTCTCCGTTCCCTGTAACCAGTGGCTCTAAATTAAGGACGGAAGGCTGCTTATAGCCCGGTAATCGGTAAAAAAGTCCGAGGAAAAAAAGGCCAGGAAAAAAGTCCGAGATGGGCGTTTTGATTGTCATCATAGGCTAACTAATAAGTCGATTTGACATACTGTTTGAATGTTGGGGGTGGGGGTGGGGGGACATACTTTCATTATTTACCTAGTGTGATGGGGTTGCCGGAAAGCCGCCACACAGGAAAACTGCCACACGTTTTTCATTAAGGGGCCGGGCACAATGTGCTATTCCTCCGAGGAACACTTTGAATGTGTGGCAGTTTTCCAAGTTTCCTAATTATGTTTTAGTTTTCCAAGGCGCCTAACGACAGGAAGGAGCTCCTTTGTTTGTCTGAATTTTCGTGCCGGTTCATACCAGTTTAGGGTGACTGGCCACAAAAGTTCAACAGGAGAGAGGGGGTATAAAGATCGCCGTACATTTTTTTTAAAACTACAGTGTTCGACGAAACAACAGAATTACGCATGACTCATGCTGTGTTTAGAAAAGGACGATAAGGTGGGATTTTTTAATAACGCTGCACTTGTGCTTAGGCACTAAATATTTACATAACATGTCAAGTTTGTAATACTTTTCTTTTACTTAATTAATTCATAGGGCCTATACCTTGGCCTTTTTAACAGCTTTTAATCCGCCGACTTCATATTCATAACGTTTAAGTATCAAATAAAATCAATAGCATTGCGCTTTTGATTAGGCACTAAATATTAATTTATAGGCCCTAGGCCTAGGCCTTTTAGCAGTTTTTATTCTATCAATGTAATATTGACAGCGTTTACACGTCAAATCAAGTTAATAATAATGCGCTTTTACTTACGCACGAAATATTAATTCAAGAGCCTAGGCCCTTTTACTAGGTTTTTATTTAACTAATGTCATATTAACAACGTTTACAGAGCAAATCAAGTTAATAATATTGGGCGTTTACTTAGGCACGAAATATAAATTTATAGGCCCTTTTTAGTGGTTTTTATTCTACGGATGCCATATTCATAACGTTCACATATCAACCCAAGTTAATAATATTGCGCTTTTACTTAGGCACGAAATATTAATTCAAGAGCCTAGGACTTTTTACTAGTTTTTTATTTAACCAATGTCATATTTACAACGTTTACACAGCAAATCAAGTTAATAATATTGGGCGTTTACTTAGGCACTACATATCAGTTCAGAGGCCCTAGGCCTAGGCCTGTTTAGTAGTTTTTATTCCACGGATGCCATATTCATAACGTTTACATATCAAATAAAGCTAATAATATTGCGCTTTTACTTAGGCACAAAATATCAATTTATAGGCCCTATGCCTAGGCCTTTTTGACGGTTTTTAATCCGTCGACTCCATATTCATAACGTTTATTTATCAACTTCAGTTAACAGCATTGCGCTTTTAATTAGGCACTAAGTATTAATTCATAGGCCCTAGGCCTAGGCCTCTTTAATACTTTTTTATTCTACCGATGTCATATTCATAAAGTTTATGTACCAAGTCTGGTTAATAGCATTCGCATTTACTTAGGCACTCAATATTAATTTCTAGGCATAGGGCCAATAAATTAATAACTAGTACATAAGTAAAAGTGCAATATGGTTAACTGCAGTTCATACATAAACGTTCGTTAGAATAAAAACTGTTAAAAAGGCCTAAGCCAAGGGCCAATGAAACAATATTTAGTGCTTTAGTAAAAGTGGAATATTATTAACTTGGGTTGATATGTGAACGTTATGAATATGGCATCCGTAGAATAAAAACCACAAAAATAGCCTATGCCTAGGGTCTATAAATTAATATTTCGTGCTTAAGTAAACGCCCAATATTATTAACTAGATTTGCTCTGTAAACGTTGTGAATATGACATTGGTTAAATAAAAAACTAGTAAAAGGGCCTAGGCTCTTGAATTAATATTTCGTGTCTAAGTAAAGGCACATTACTATTAACTTGATTTGACGTGTAAACGCTGTCAATATTACATTGGTAGAATAAAAACTGTTAAAAAGGCCTAGGCCTAGGGCCTATAAATTAATATTTAGTGGCCAAACAGAAGCGCAATGCTATTGATTTTATTTGATACGTAAACGTTATGAATATGAAGTCGGCGGATTAAAAGCTGTTAAAAAGGCCAAGGTATAGGCCCTATGAATTAATTAAGTAAAAGAAAAGTATTACAAACTTGACATTTTATGTAAATATTTAGTGCCTAAGCACAAGTGCAGCGTTATTAAAAAATCCCACCTTATCGTCCTTTTCTAAACACAGCATGAGTCATGTGTAATTCTGTTGTTTCGCCGAACACTGTAGTTTTAAGAAATGTACGGCGATCTTTATACCCCCTCTCTCCTGTTGAACTTTTGTGGCCAGTCACCCTAAACTGGTATGAAACGGCGTGAAAATTCAGACAAACAAAGGAACTCCTTCCCGTCGTTAGGTGCCTTGGAAAACTAAAACATAATTAGGAAACTTGGAAAACTGCCACACATTCAAAGTGTTCCTCGGAGGAATAGCACTTTGGCCCGGCCCCTTTATGAAAAACGTGTAGTAGTTTTCCTGTGTGGCGGTTTTCCGGCTACCCCACCACACTATACTCGGGGCAAAGCTATCCTGGCAATGGGGCCAAAGCTACGGTGACCTTTTCACTCCCAGTATTACTCCGCACTAATGGTGTGTAATTAACCTTCACTCGGAAAACTTCTCCCACAAGCCCTCAGGGCTGGCTGTCTGTCACCGTGATCCCTTACCAAACCCCTCTATTTTAACCCCCTCCCCACCGCCGCGCGCTTTGCAGACCGGTAGACAAGCAGTTTATTTCTCCCTCTCTTATCTTTTTTTTTTTTTTTTTTTTGGAGATGTTACAGAACGTGTAACGTTTCTTTCTTTCTTACTTTTAAAATGAAATTATCTTTGCTAAACACGGGAAGCAGTCTTAAGTGGCCTAATTTTGTTTTCACATATTTTTCCATTTTTTGTTTATATATTTCATATATTTATACTTATTGCTTGAAGATTACCAACTGCGGGATTTAATTAAAAGTAATTTTACCATGTCATCAGTTATGCGTAAAATTTCGTTCTTTCAAAAATTTTGCCTTGATTAGATTTTTTTTTATAACAGACATCCGTTAAATGTGTATGCATTTTTAACTACCCCGTGTTGCCATAAGTACTGGACAAGAGCCCGTCTCTGTGGTAAATGATATTTTAGGGTTCACTGTAAACTGCCACACATCTTTCAGCAACTTGGAAAATTGCCACACATTGGAAAATTGCCACATGTTTTTCATTGATGGGCCGGGCACAAATTGCTGTTCCTCCGAGGAACACTTTGAATGTGTGGCAGTTTTCCAAGTTTCCGAATTATGTGTGGCTGGGGAAGGAACTCTTTCATTTGTCTGAATTTTCATGCCGGTTCATGCGCGTTTAAGGCAACTGCGCACAAAAGTTCAAAAGGAAAAGATGGCCGTTTCTTGGCCTATATTGAGAACTGAATTGGGAACTCCAAACTAATTTCGAGAAAACGTTCTATGTAAACCAAGCGAGAATTGTATTTTAATTTGAAGAAATAAATTGCCAATGGATCTGAGGTACTTCAGTACTAAATTCAACCTTCATTCTCGCAATGGTGCGACTTGAAACGCCAGTGAGTTCTGCCGTAAGAACTGTTAATTCATTTGATTTATTCGGCGAATGTTTTTCCATCAATTTAGTGAAAACATTCATAACGATCACCTTAGCAGAGCTTCGTAGTGATTTCCCACGTTTATGCGGCTGAAATACACTCGAGTGACCGGCAGATGCCATTCGAAAAAACCGAAAAGACAGAAGAGTGTTTTAAAACAACAATCAAGAAGGAGAAACGCGAAATGCCCTGGGAAACACTTTTTTCGCCCTCATCCTTCCACTAATGACCCCCCACCCCCACAGCAATAAATATCCCCTGGGTTGACAGCTTAACTCTGACCCAAACAAGAATGCTGTGACAGAGAACCATCAGTGACGTCACCAAAGCACGAATATATGTATTTTTTAGAAATGCCGCTGAAACTGAGATCTGAATTTTTTAAATGCACACACACACAACGTATTGAACATCTGTGTCATTTCTAAGTGCCAGTTGAAGCTGGAGTACGAGCTTTTAGACCGGAACTATTTTATGCAGAGGAAGTATACACTCTGTAGCCTTCCTTCCAATGACAGGTTAAGCTTGCCCCGAGTATAGGTAAATAATGAAAGTATGTCCCCCCACCCCCACCCCCAACATTCAAACAGTATGTCAAATCGACTTATTAGTTAGCCCATGATGACAATCAAAACTCCCATTTCGGACTTTTTTTCCTGGCCTTTTTTTCCTCGGACTTTATTTCCTAGACTTTGTCTCCTGGACTTTTTTTCCGCATTTATCAACAGTCTCGAACTTTTTTCCGCGTTTATCAACAGTCTCGGACTTTTTTTCCTAGGACTTTTTTACCTGGACTTTTTTACCTAGATTCTTATAGCCCATCGAGTTGCTCACGATGGTCATTAGACCCCCAAACAAGCAAACACAAATTAAAGACGATAAAACACACAAGGTTTTATTAATGATATGAAAAAACGAACTGCCTCAAAGCTGATAGTCTAAAACTACGAGGGCTGTTTCAAACGTACGTGGACTGCTGTCACTGTTCTAAGTCTGTGTCACTTGGAGGTTTGGGGTCGTCTTCCATTTCGAAATAGCGACCTTCACATGCCATGCACTGTTTACAGCGGCCCACAAGCTTCTGAAACACGTGTTGCAGTCCATTTTGTGAAAGTCGCTTCAAGTTAGCGGATGTGGCAGCCTTCACTCCCTCATTTGTCCTTTCATCGAGGTCTGGGCTGTATAGAGGATGTGGTAGACGTTGGCCACCAATTTTCTTCAAAGCTTGCATTGTTACTTGGCCCACATGCGACCTCGCATTATCTTGAAGAAGAAACCATTCTTGATTAAGCAGTTCCGGTCTGTTCCTGCGCATATGTTCCTTCAGGCGAACTCTCAAAATGTGAGCATTATACTGTGAACTAACAGTTTGTTTCTAAAGCACACAATGCTGCAATACAATCCCACGGACGTCAAGAAACAGATTTATAGTTCTTCACTTTGCGATACTGTAGGACATGCTTGTTTTATTCGGGAATATTTTTCTGATTACGAGAATCACGCCACTTTTGTTATAACTCTGACTTGTATCCAATTTCTGCATCTTGTACCCACGGCTGTTCTAAAACAAAATGACGCAGCCAAATATCATTGCGAAAAAATTTATTTAATTTAGAAATTGTAAGGTTTGAAAAACTGCAAATGTGAAATGGGTATATTGAAAAAGTTTCAAATAATGAAATAGATTTTCTTACAAAAAAGTAGAATTCAATAAGCACCGGTAAAGTTTTATACTTGGTATCCAATGTCTTCATTACACATTCTCACCAGGAGCTGTACCAAAATCATAAAACTATAACTTTGAAATATTTTTCTATATCCGGCGATGAGAAGACATCGGTTTCCAGCTCTTTTGCATTTGAGAATTACATAATGTAACGTACCAGGAGGTGTGACGTACCTGCCAGAAGGACGCACATGACATAAAGGCAGATAGGAACCAGAATAAAACGTCCGCGTAGCTCAATTGGTAGAGCAACTTATTCCGGAATGAGGGGATCCGGGTTCGAATCCTGGCGTGGATAAAAATGCCCATTATAACGAAGTAAATGTCTCCGTCATTTCTGTATCCGCGCCAGGATTCGAACCCGGATCCCCTCATTCCGGAACAAGTCACTCTACCAATTGAGCTACGCGGACGTTTTATTCTGATTCCTATCTGCCTTTATGTCGTGTGCGTCCTTCTGGCAGGTACGTCACATCTCCTGGTACGTTACAATAAACATTTCATGATGTACGAACAAAAACTTTATCTTTAGAGTTTTCCGACGGGATTTGATAACACTGCACTTAGTAAAAATTTTGGAGATGTTATTCCATTTATTGGTGTAAATCTGACATGGATATTAAGTCAGATAATATCCGAAAACTTGAAATTTAGTCGTCCTGGAACGGGCATCAAACCGACGACGTTTCCCGGATAGCGCCCGAGTACGCTAACCACTAAACCAACCAGATCGACGAAGTTTCAAGTTTCCGATTAATTTGAATATAACCATCACAGGATTCGCTAGTCGAAGCAACCGGCATTCATATGAAAATTTTCAAAGTCTTCGGATATTATATGACTTAACATCCATGTCACATTTACACCAATAAACGAATTCACATCTTCCAAATGCGTATTGTACAATTGTGTAATACCGTATTTCATTCATTGACTGCACTGTTCGGGTACGGAGAACTGGCCACCGGAGAACTGGCCCCCTGAGAAGTGGCCGCCGCATAGGTGGCCACCGGAGAACTGGACACATTGCAATTTCAGTGTCATAAAATTGTTCTGCATAAACAAATTTCGTGTGGCTATATTCCCCACTACTTGAGCAACTATTGTTCATAATTTTTTTTTAATATTTCATTTTTAGTAAGAAATTTACACATTTCCATGATTTTCGGAGCTAAGACAAAGCGGAGAAGTGGCCACCCGGAGAACTGGCCACAGAAATTTTAAGGGGCCGTATAGAAATTGCGTTCTGGCTGCTCCGTGGCCACGTCTCCCCGCGATTGGTTATCTGACACACATAAAATGTCCGTAATTTCGTATTTTCTTATTTACGATATTTTTCTATGAACTATATCTAACCAAATTCTCTGCGAGTATGAGCAAACCCAGGAAACTTGTCGGGTGGGGCGGGGGGGGGGGTGCTTAAAACCTAAAATATGAAATACACTGACGGAAAAAAAGTCCCAACACCACGAAAAAATAGTTGTAGAGGAATGAAATGGCGGCAATACATTTGTATAGGTAACATATTTAATCGATTAAGGTTTCAAGATCGCAGCTTATCGTAAGCGCGAGAAGAGCCATTTTAAATGTGAAATTCTGGTACATTAATAACCGGTGTCACCGCCAGAATGTTGAATGCAAGCACGCAAACGTTCATGCATTGTGTCGTACAGGTGCTGGATGTCCGTTTGTGGGATGGAGTTCCATGCCTGTTGCACTTGGTCGGTCAATACAGGGATGGTTAATGCTGGTTGGGGGTGACGCTGGAGTTGTCGTCTAATGATGTCCCATACGTGCTCGATTGGTGAAAGATCTGGTGATCTAGCAGGCCACGGCAACATGTCGACACTCTGTAGAGCATGTTGGGTTACAACAGCGGTATGCGGGCGAGCGTTATCCTGTTGGAAAACACCCCCTGGAATGCTGTTCATGAATGGCAGCACAACAGGTTGAATGACCAGACCGACGTACAACTGTGCCGTCAGGGTGCGTGGGATATTCACGAGAGTGCTCCTGCTGTCATAGGAAATTGCTCCTCAGACCATAACTCCAGGTGTAGGTCCAGTGTGTCTCGGCCGCAGACAGGTTGATTGCAGGCGCTCACCTGGCCTCCTTCTAACCAACACACGGCCATCACTGGCACCCAGGCAGAACCGGCTTTCATCAGAAAACACAACAGATCTCCACTACGTCCTCCAATGAGCTCTAGCTTGACACCACTGACGTCGCAAACGGCAGTGGTTTGGAGTAAGTGGAATGCGCGCTACATGGCGTCTGGCTCGGAGCTGTCCTTCAAGTACACGATTTGTAACAATTCGTTGTGTCACTGTGGTGGCAACTGCAGCTCGAATTGCTGCCGCAGACGCGGTACGATGCGCCACGGCCATACGCCGTACACGGCGGTCTTCCCTCTCAGTAGTGCCAAGTGGCCGGCCGGAACCCGGTCTTCTTGAGGTAGTACATTCCCTTGACCACCGCTGCCAACAATCATGCACAGTGGCTACATTCCTGCCAAGTCGTTCTGCAATATTGCAGAAAGAAAATCCACCTTCTCGTAGCCCTATTACATGACCTCGTTCAAACTCCGTGAGCTGTTGATAATGGCTTCTTCGTCTTCTTAAAGGCATTCTTGACTAACATCAACACACTACGTCGAATCTCGACGATAACTAACGCTCACGAACATTACAGCGCGTATTTACAGCAAACCTGCTTTGCATGTTCCGAGGGGCGCTACTAGCGCCACACGTATGCGCCGAGCGCGAAATTTGCATAGACGTCATCTTACAGATGTACTCTCACCGCCTACTAACTGTCGTTTATCTAACAGAACCCCTTCTTGGTGTTGGGATTCTTTTTTCCGTCAGTGTATAAAGAATTTCTGGTCCGATCGGGAGATTTTCAGCCATTACAAGCTACAAAGTAATCGAATTGTCTGAGGGCATCTGCTGCCTCAGGAAACTAGTCGGGGGGGGGGGGTACCAAAAGCGTAAAATATCAAGCATTTCTCATTTCTCTGCCGATCGGGAGATCTTCAGCATTTACAAGCTGCAACTCGACAAAATTTCTGTTTTGAGCGCATGTGCCTACGCGTAGCAGCAAACCGCCCGGGGGAGGGGGGGGAGGTAATTTCAAAAGTGCAAAATATAAAAAATTTCTCGTCCGATCGGCAGATTTTTGGCGTTTACAACTCGACACATTATTCAAGGGTATGTGCCTACTCAGCAAACCTGTGTGTGTGAGGTGGAGGGGGGGGCATGCCAAAAGTGTAAAATATGAAGATTTTTTCTCGTCCGATCGGGAGATTTTCAGCATTTAGCAGCTACAACTCGACACATTATCTGAAGGCATGCGCGTACTCAGGAAACCTATCGGGGGAGGGGGTTGTAGTTTGTAAATGCTGAAGATCTTTGGATCGGACGAGAAATTCTTCATATTTTAGAGTTTTGGTATAACCCCCCCCCCTCCCCCGACAGTATGCTGAGTAGGTACACGCCGTAAGAAAATTTGCCGAGTTGTAGCTTATAAATGCTGAAAATCTTAAGATCAGACGAGAAATTTTTCATATGTTCCACTTTTGGTATTAACCCCCCCCCCCCGGACAGGTTTTTCAGAGTAGGCACATACGCTCAGATAATGTGCCGAGTTGTAGTTTGTAAATGCTGAAAATCTTCGGATGGGTCGAGAAATGCTTTATATTTTACACTTTTGGTACACTCCCCCCCCCCGACAAGTTTCCTGAGTCAGTACATGCGCTCAGATAATTTGAAGACTTGTAGTTTGAAAACCCTGAAATCTTCTGTTGAAATGTAGATCATAAACATTTAAAAAAAATTACATTAATTATCGCAATTAAGAAAAGACGAAATAACAGAAACTTTTGTATGACTTAGATAACCAACCTCTGGGGGTCGTGGGCATGAAGCGGTCAAAAACACAATTTTTATACGACCCCTTAAAACTTTTGTGGCCAGTTCTCCGGGTGGTCAGTTCTCCGGTGGCCACTTCTCCGGTGGCTTCTTCGGTGGTCAGTTCTCCTACACCCCTTGGTGTTATGTCATCTCCGAAAATAGCATATCTGCTGTTCGTACAGACACCAAAAGAGAACGATAAAGCCTTGTGACTTTTTTTGTGATTCCAAGACGTCACACTGATGTTCGTTTTTTTACGCTTTCCAACCGTAGGTTGAAGAAGCGTATATGCTCCAGCTTTGTCCGTCTGTCTGTCTGTCTCTCTGCCTGTCCTCGCGATAACTCGCGTAAAAATGGTTTGATTTCGATGAAATTTTAGTATGTGGTAGGGGAAAACCTGGGGACGAACCCTATTGAAAATGGGCGAAATGAGGTCAAAGATCAGAACATAGGAGCGGCATCCATTCCATCGTCTTTATGCGTCATAACTTACGTATAAATGCTTCGATTGCGACAAAACTTTATCATGTTGTTTCGGAGGTATACTGAACCAGTTCAGTTGAATATTATCGAAATGGGGTCAAAGATCAGGGCACAGGAGCGAGATTTATTCCACAGCCATTGTCCTCATAACTTGAGTAATGATTTCTGGTATGTTGGAAAGCGTATCATAATCAATGCATTGCATGATTTTACTAACTTGTTTATTTTGGAGCTTTAACGGTCAATGTGAGTAACTCAATGGGCTGGTTTCTGACAGCAGTCGCCTGTCCCTACTTTGGGGTCACTGGTTCCAGAGAAAGGAGATAGCCTGTGACGTAAGACCAACACACCATCCATGCGTCCTCCGTAATTAGAACCCAGACCCATCTCGGACGCCCAGTCAGAAACCAGCGCTTTGGCTACTGCTCTAACACTAATGCTCTAGGTCACAAAAACTGAGCAAAATTTCGTTGTTCCTTTTTTATAGACAGTGAGTGGAGAGACAACACCATGCTAAATGGTGCCGGTCAAAACACCGACAGGTCGAAACACCGACAATCAAAACACCAACAAATCATAACACCGACATTCATAACACCGACAGGTCGAAACACCGACAATCAAAACACCGACAATCATAACACCGACAATTACGTATATAGACTAATATAATTGTACGGAGAGTGGAGGAACTTTACTCCGAGCGATGGCAACATCAGAGTGGGTGGGAAGGGGGATGACAATACCCAACACATTTTTATTCCAAGCGATGGCAACATCTGAGTGGATGGGTTGGAATAGGGATGCATGAGTGTTGGATATGTCGATGCTTATGTGCTGCCCCTAGCGGTGAACGATGGAACTTTATTATTTTTATTCCGAGAGATGGCAACATCAGAGTGGATGCACAAATGCGTTGGTGATAGAAGGGAATGACAACAACCAAACCATGCTATGTGCTGCTCCTAGCGGTGAACGACGGAAATTTATTAATTTTTATTTTGAGCGATGGCAACAAATTTTTATTTCGAGCGATGACTACATCAGAGTGGATGGGTGGGAAGGGGGATGCATAGGTGTTGGATATGTCAATGCTTATGTGCTGCCCCTAGCGCTGAACGAAGGAGCTTTACTATTTTTATTCCGCGAGATGGCAACATCAGAGTGGATGCACAAATGGTGGGTGATAGAAATGGATTACAACAACCAAACCATACTCATGTGCTGCCCCTAGCGGTGAACGACGGAACTTTATTAATTTTTATTTCGAGCGAGGGCAACATATTTTTATTTCAAGCGATGGCAACATCAGAGTGGATGGGTGGGAAGGGGGATGCATAGGTGTTGGATATGTCGATGCTTATGTGCTGCCCCTAGCGGTGAACGATGGAACTTTATTATTTTTATTCCGCGAGATGGCAACATCAGAGTGGATGCACAAATCAGTGGGTAATAGAAGGGGATGACAACCAAACGATTATTTTGTGCTACCCTAGCGATAACCGATGGAACTTCATTAATTTTTATTCCGAGCGATGGCCACATCTGAGTGGATGGATTCCAAGGGGGATGCATAGGTGTTGAATATATCGATGCTTATGTGCTGCCCCTAGCGGTGAACAACGGAACTTTTTCAATTTTTATTCCGAGCGATGGCAACGTCTGAGTGGATGGGTGGGAAGGGGGATGCATATGTGTTGGATATATCGATGATTATGTGCTGCCTCTAGCGGTGAACTACGGAACTTTATAAATTTTTGTTCCGATCGATGGCAACATCTGAGTGGATGGGTGGGAAGGGAGATGCATAAAGGTGCTGGATATGTCGATGCTTATGTGCTGCCCCTAGCGATGAACGACGGTACTTTATTAATTTTTATTCCAAGCGATGACAGCATCTGAGTGAATGGGTGGGAACGGGGATGCATAAATGTTGAATATATCGATGCTTATGTACAGCACCTAGCGGTGAACGATGAAACTTTATTATTTTTATTCCGAGAGATGGCAACATCAGGGTGGGTGCACAAATGGGTGGGTGATAGAAGGGATGACAACAACCAAACGATGCTTATGTTCTCCCGCTAGCGGTGAACTTTGTCATTTGAAGAGACAACATTTTCGCTACGCCGTTCCTGTGACGTCGGATATTTTCTGTCGCCGCATCTTCTGGTTCAGATTCCTCTGCGTTGATTTTATTGTAGCCGTTGTTTTACGATCTTTAAAATGAAAGGAAGTGCTTCTGAAATGAACAACAACGCTGCTTCTTTTCCTACCAATTTAGCTACATCCACTTCTCATGGTATATCTCTGGGAAACCTATCCGAACACCACGTTTCATTGGCAGGAAATAAGGTGGCAAAAGTGAGTGATTTCACGGGAACTGTTAGGTTTCATATTCGAATTTGTACCATGAAAGACTCGGGACTATACCCTTCCCAATATGGTGTCTCATTGTCTCCTAAGACATTTAAGGAATTCATTGCCAACTGTTATATCTACGGCGGAAGAAATGAAATCGCCGTATTCAACAAAGAGTTGCTTATGAACTGTTCCCCTTCTTTTCGAGAAATCGATTACCGTTTCCAACAACTTCACCTACAGTCTGATGATTCATTGATGTTGAATCGGTTCTCAATGTCATTAACAAGTGACCAATTTTGAACTCTGAGAGCTGTGTGTGATCAACTTTGGAACAGAATGAAAAAATTACAGTTTGGACCCTTTTCGAGGATACAGTGGTTCAACATCAAGAAACTTTTGTTGCGTTTCCTGAAAACATCAAGCTAATGAATTCCATTCTCGTGAATGTCGTAAGAGTTCCGTCAAAGAAAATGTGGGAAATATATTCTACTGCACTGAATGGAGGGGTTGATCTTGTATTACAGCGTCCCTCCTTCAAACGGGCGCTCGGAACCATCTGACGTTAGAATTTCTCGAAGCAGCGAGTGAAAACAGCGCAAAAAATCTTTGATCCACCCACAGTATCATATAAGAGAATAGTTTGTCTGCCCGCTATTTCTGTAACACTTTTACGATGTGGCATCAAATAGCCACATTGAGCGGGTCAATTGGAGAAAGGCTTCTGTTATGATGATGCATGTTACAAGATATACAAAATGGTAAATGCTTGTTCTGCTATAAATTGCAAATGCCAGAGATAATGAAAAAACTGCAAAAATAAAAAAAAACCGGACGTCACTTTACAGGAGAGTGTTTGAAGTCACTTTTACGAATTTTAAAATTTCTGTGAAATATTAAGCTGACCCGGTGGTAGTGTGTAAGATTTATCTGATTGAAATATACCGCCTATAATGAATATAGCTTTTTCTACTAATATTATAATGAATACAACTTCTTCTACTACTAATGGTTGTTGTGTTATTAATTATATCATGAATAAACTTTCCTGCTAGTAGTGTAGCAATAATAATAAACAAGCTTTTAACTGCTAGTAATGTTGTAGTAGTAATTAAGATGAATAAAGTCTTATGCTGGTTGTTAATAATAACAACTAATGAAATAAACCTAACAGCCAGACAGAGATCTGATAGAACTATGAACTGAGAAAAACGTACTTACAACACAAGCTTTATTCAGAGAAAGTCCTGGTATCCTCCAACATACACGAAGCTAACCAGAGATAGTAAAAATCAAAAGGAAAGTGAATCTAGAGTATACGTTACACACCTTTTAATTCGTAATAGCGTTAAAGTATAGTTAATTAATATAAATTACAGTTTGTATAAATAAAAAGAATTCTAGGTTAATTACTTCATACTGTATTAGCTACGTATCTCTACAAATAGATCTAAGTATCAAAAAATTTTGAAAATTGCATATTGTTTATTAATATTACTTAAAATGTTTGGAACTGCAAAATGTAAGTTGCTTATGTACTATACCCTATACGAAAGATATGTATGTTATATACATATGTAAGATACTTATGTTCTTTATATATATGTTAATTAAGGCCTTGTCACCTTGTAAAATACATCTTATGTGTTTGAAGACATGAAGAGATGCAATGAATTATCATTTTTAATATTTATTACTAAAGAAACAGAAACGCTGAATCAAGTATAGACAACAGAAATTAGAAATGAATGCACAAAAACAAAAGTTCACACACAGTTCAGGAGTTTATGCTTGTCTTTAAAATATCTTTTTTCTTGCTTTGAGAACCGCGAAGGAGAGCACAACATCATCGAACGATAATTACTTAGCAATACCTCTAATGACATGATAGCAAGACAATTAAGTCTTTGTTGAAGGACTGTCGATCGTAAGTTATATTTTTACCAAGGCCATTTTCGAAAAAGAACGCTCTGCTTGACAGTTGGTTATTGGTATTACCAAATATAGCTTTAATATGGTGGGGTATTTCGGTGGGGTATTACCAAATATAGTTTTAATCCGACTCTGTGTTTATGTGAAATGTCTGGTGCTACAAAGACCACTTAAGTGATGCTGAGTGGCAGTCTTTAAGTAATGCATTTTATAAATGGAAAGATTTAAAACAATATTTTAATTACGTAAAAGTTCAATATATTTTGCTAATGGGTCTATTATGAAAATTTCTTAAACTGTATATGCTAATGTTAAGTTCAGATGTGCCCAATGTAAATAAGCCTGTTTTAGAAATTTTAAATAACCGAGTAAAAGACCAGAGAACTAATCGATTAATTAACATCGGAACGGGCAATATCCACATTATTCATAATAAATTTGGCCAAAGTTTGAAACTTGAAAAGCTCAGCAATGCCACTGACGTTTTGGAAGGATGTACATTCTTGGTTCCGGAAGTATCCTTCACGACGGGAAGACTTGAAAAATTCTTCGGAGAATTTGGACGCAGATCATGTTACAATGCTTACATATGTCAGCAATCGGTGGCTTTCCATTATTCCAGTTTGTGAACATAATCTGGAGCGATTTTCAGCTCTAAAGACATACTTCCTATCAAATTTCCCAGAAGACAGAAACAGTAACAAATTACTTAGATTAGGTAAATACAAAAAGTTAGTCAAAATGTTGAAATATGCACTTACTCCTGTTTATTTGCACTTTTTGGTAAGTGTTGTTACCATTTTTGACCATTTCCTTCAACTTTTGCAACAGAAAACTACACTGGTGCATGTTCTAAGTACCACCAATTTTCGTAGCTGTTTCCATAAGAGCCTTGGTTAGTTTTCTGTTAACTTCAGAGATGTCCACTTCTTCTGATGTTAGACCTTCTAAAGCAGAGAATCGGTTCCTGATTTCCAATTTAAAGGTAATATGATGCATTTTAATTTTGGTCATGTCAGTACATGTTTCTTGTTTTATGAGCTTGCCACGTTCGAATTTAGTGTTAAGGTGTATCTTACATCTCACCATTCTACGGTCGCTACCTGTGTTGAATCTGTTTAGCACACTGCAGTCTTCGATGGCAAATTTCTTGTAGCGCATAATAAAATCGATTTCACTTGACATCCCATTGGGGTGCCTTCATGTCCATTTCCTATGTGGCTTTTTCTTCAAAAAGGAGTTCATGATAAAAAAAAACTTTCTTCCTCTGCAAACTCTACGAGAGTATTTCCACGCTGGTTTCTGTTCCATGACCGAATTTACCTACCGAAGTTTCATTCTGCTGCCGTTGCCTTATTTTCGCATTCAAATCACCCATAATCATCTTCAAGTGCTGCTTGCCTTTGTTACTTAGAAGCCGATTTTCCTCATAAAATTCTTCAATGTCTTCATCAGGATGACTTGTGGTTGGTGCATATACTTGAGTAATCTGAATCATGTATCTTTTTGAGAGTCAGATAACGAGTCGGGCATCTCTGTCCGAGGAACTTTCAATTTCTAGAACACTGTCCTTCAGTTTCTTGTTTATTATGAATCCAACAGCACTAGTTCTTCCAGTATCAGTTCAACGATAGTAGAAGACATGTTCACTTTTCCGTTCAATGAGATCTTCTTTTTATCTCCATACCTCACTTAGCCCGACGATGTCCCACTTGATCCTTTGTAGTTCCTCTTCCAATTCAAGAAGCCTTGAATCAGAAGATAGGGAGCGTCCATTGTAAGTAGCCAATGTCAGCATCAGATGACAATCTAGTTCAAATCTCCGGGGATTCTTAGCACCCTCTGCCTTCATGTCGCACTGGCCGCTGCCTTGGCCAGGTGCGTTCCAGGTACCGGAGACTGAGGGCCAAGTTTTATGTTGTGGAATCATTTTGGGGGTATTTGGATATAACTCACCACTCTGGCCAGGCGTGTTGGTGAGTGTGGGATTATTTCCTGTAATCCCGGTGGTACAGTTATACCGCTGTTTGGCGGTCGCCAGAGCCCTTTAGTGGGAACAAAATGAACCACGAGAAGGCGGGGTTGACATTTATCAAAGACAGACTATAAAGTTTATATATATATATATCATCAACCATTATAAATCCACTGCTGGATGAAGGTATCTCCAAATTATATATATCATCAACCATTGTAAACCCACTGATGGATGAAGGTCTGCCCGAATTTCTTCCACAATTGTCTGTCTTGGGCCTGTCTCATCCATGTCACTCCAGCATACTTTCAAATTTCATCCATTCATTTCCCATGGGGCTTTCTTCTGGGTCTTTTTCTGTCCCTCGGAATCCAGTCTAAAATTTCGGTTGTCCATCGGTGGTCCATTCATCTGGCAACATGTCAAGCTCATTGCCATTTCAGTGATTTCACTCTGGTCATGATGTCGTCCACTCCTGTCATTTTCCTTATCCACAAGTTCCTCTTCTTATCTTTCCTGGTTACACCAAATATGCATCTCTCCATGCTTCTTTGAGTTGTCCGCAGTCTTTGTATGTCTTTTTTAGTTAAGATCCATGTTTCTGCTCCATACGTCTGTCAGGCCCAAGACAGACATTGGAGCGAAAACATATATACTCACGGCGAATGAAATTTGCGCACCTAAAAGAAAACATCTTACAACCGCGAAACTTTGCATATATTATTAGCTAGAGTGCGTGCTAGTGTGCAAATTATCCACGTTTGGTGCGATTGCGCATGACCGCACAACCTGTGGTTTCGCTTCAAGCGTGAACCTGCAGCCTTATAAACCGGCGTGTAGTCGATGCCCCATGAAAGCGAAAAGCACTGGACGACGCATGCAAAAATACAGTGACAAGAAGTCGGGTGGACGCCAGATACGTCTATTTACGCAATTTACAGACTTTGAGAGAGGCCTGAGCATCGGGATGAAACCCGCAGGGTGGTCGGCACGCCGTCTAGCCCGCCACGTGGATCGTTCTGACCATACCGTCCCACTGTGTTGGGAGCAGTGTACGACAAAGAGGACCACCGGTAGAGAGATCGATGGGTCGTGCGCCAGGCACGAACGAATCCCACGGGGACCCTGTCCACTATACAGGCAGATGTAGAGGCTTCTGTCCAGCGCCACTCACTTGTGCTGCCGTTAAAACCGGATTATCGCCGGCTCCATGTGCAGTGGTGCCAAGCCAAAGCGACGCGGAACGACACAGACTGGCCACGTGTGATGTTTAGCGATGAGTGCTGCTTTGTTTGGGGACAGATGATCATCGTGTCCACGTGTGGAGGTCCCCGGGTCAACGACATAATCCCAACCTCGCTATCGAACATCACACCTGCCCCACTGAAGGCATCATGGTCTGGGGAGCCATAGTCTACGATACCCGATCAGCTCTAGAAGTGGTACGTGGATCATTGACGGGACAGCGGTATGTGGATGAGATCCTACGGCCCCATGTACTCACATTCCTGGCCGAGATTCCAGGGGCGCTATACCAGAAGGATAATGCCCGCTCGCACACGACTCGGATTTCCCAGGACTGCTTTCGTCATTTAAAGACGCTTTCATGGCCTGCCTGCTCCCCGGACATGTCCCCTATCAAGCATGTGTGGCACCAGTTGAAACGCAAGGTGCTGCCGTGCAGCAATATCCGGGATTTGGAACACATCATTCAACACGTGTGGGCCAGTCTCCCGCAGGACAACATCAGGCTTCTGTTCGCCTCCACGCCGGACCGTATTGCATAATGTGTCGCCGCGGTATTGAAGATGACCGGACTGCGTGCTACAGATCTCTCTGTAATTGTCCTGCAGCTCTGTTTTGCCATCATGTGTATCATTTCGTCCATAAAATTTCTGTTCAATCTGATGCCGCGTTCTTGGTGCGCAAATTTCATTATCCGAGAGTGTATATTTATATATATACACTTTTGCATATACATATATATAAATGGACCTTTAGCTTTTATCGTGAACTTCAATGGCAAATCAAGATCACTAATGCCATCTTTGAATTATCTCGAACGACTTATGGCCAGTGTCATGACTTTGTTACTCTGCAAACAAATTGAAATAAAACTATAGAAAGTGAAACAAAAAGCGTGAATTAGTTAAAATTTGAATTCGAAACAAGTCCTGGCTGCTTTTACATGCTATTTAGGATTCAACCTTGTCACTATTTTGACTAAACATCAACAAGAATGAAACCGTGTAACCGACAAGGCCTTAACTTGTAACCATCCTCCATCACCAGTAAACAAATAAGGCAGAAGAATAAAGGCTTCTGAGAAATAAAAACACATACATATAAAATGAACTGGCGGTAATCAGGGGCCACATGCTAACATAACCAGGGCCGATCCTGTACTTTGGGATAGAATTCTGGGTTGTTTATTGTCAGGTGACAGAAAACAATAAATTTATATTACCAGTTACATCTATTACTTCCGCAAATTAAGTGACAATAAATTGACTTCTTTAACTAATGGTATTGTCCATTGAAACATGATATTTGTCGCATAAAAAGAAATAGCTGGTTCCTAAAATTTTGAAATATTTGAAACACAATGCTGTCGAAAATTCCACACTTTCTTCCATAAACATCGTTTGGCTTTTGCCTTTCCCTTCTATCACCAACCCATTTGAACATCCACCCCGATGTTGCCATCTCTCGGAATAAAAATAATAAAGTTTTATTGTTCACCGCTAGGGACAGCATATAGGCATTGACATATCTAACACCTATGCATCCCCATTCCCACCCATCACCTCTGATGTTGCCACCGCTCGAAATAAAAATATGTTGACATCCCTCGAAATGAAAATTAATAAAGTTCTGTCGTTCACCGCTAGGGCCAGTACATAAACATGGTTTGGTTGTTGTCATCCCCTACTATCGCCCACCCATTTGTGAACCCACTCTGATGTTTCCATCTCTCGGAATAAAAATAATAAAGTTCCATCGTTCACCGCTAGGGGCAGCACATAAGCATTGACATATCCAACACCTATGCATTCCCTTTCCCACCCATCCACTCTGATGTAGTCATCGCTCGAAATAAAAATTTGTTGCCATTGCTCGAAATAAAAATTAATAAATTTCCGTCGTTCACCGCTAGGAGCAGCACATAGCATGGTTTGGTTGTTGTCATTCCCTTCTATCACCAACGCATTTGTGCATCCACTCTGATGTTGCCATCTCGCGGAATAAATATAATTAAGTTCCATCGTTCACCGCTAGGGGCAGCACATACGCATCGGCATATCCATGACTTATGCATCCCCATTCCAACCCATCCACTCAGATGTTGCCATCGCTTGGAATAAAAATATGTTGCCGTCGGTAGGAATAGAAATTAATGAAGTTCTATCGTTCACCGCTAGGGTGAAGCACACCTATCGATTGGGAATTGTCAGCCCCCTTCCCACCTACTCTGATGTTGCCATCGTTCGGAGTAAAGTTCCTCTACTTGCCGTACAATTATATTAGTCTATATAATTGTCGGTGTTATGATTTTTGGTGTTTTGATTTGTCGGTGTTATGATTTTCGGTGTTTTAATTTGTCGGTGTTTTGATTGTCGGTGTTTTGAACTGTCGGTGTTTTGAACTGTCGGTTTTTTGATTGTAGCTGTTTTGATTGTCGGTGTTTTGAACTGTCGGTGTTTTGATTGTAGGTGTTTTGAACTGTCGGTGTTTTGATTGTCGGTGTTTTGTACTAGAACCATGCTTAGAATATCGTAGCCGTAGGTGAAACACTGCTGGAGAAAAAATACCTAATGCATTCATAAACGATGTTTTTTTCATTTGTGTATCCTTAAATCTTTATAAATATGAAAATATGCTAGAAATGTTACTTAGCTTTGTATAATGAAAATGTCTGAATATTTTTAATGTGCCATACGTATCTTACGTGCTGTTACAGAGAAAGGTAGCAAGTCTTACTTAACACGAAATACATCCTCGAAACCTTGAGATATGTTCCCTCTCTGCTACTTCAAAGAAAAGCATTAAGTCTTACCTCGCACGAAGGCTGTCCTCGAGATATTGAGACACGCGTTTTGGGTGTTAATTCAGAAAAGGGAAGTAATTCTTAATTTGTGCGAAAGCAGTTCTCGAAGCTTTGAGACACGCGCTCTACCTAATACTTCAAGAAGTGCAGTGGATCTTATTTTACGTGAAGGCTGTTCTCAAAACCTAGAGACACGTGACTTACGTGCTACTTCAAAGAGGTGCAGGGAGTCTTACTTTATACGAAGGCGATTCTCCATAACATTTGAGAAACGTGTTTCTGGCAGCCTCTGAGGTTTGGGTTTCTTCATAGTTTGTTTTTCCTGCTCTTTATGACCGAAGTAAAATACGTGTCACCGAAAATGAAATACCCTACCCAACCAAAAATATCCGGACACCCACCCATTGATAGTGAATTAGGTCTTACGCAAGCACCACCTTACAGACCCAACTATACATTTTATCATAGGACTATGGTAAGACAACAGGACAACTGTGAATGCAAGGTGCCTAGATCGACAAAGTTAACTGCTTTCCATCGCCGGATGGATAATATGGTGCCACATAATCAATCGCTCCGCGCGTGATATTTCAGAGGCATTGAAGATCCCTACATCGACAATTTGGGGTGTGATATACAAATGGAAGCAAACTGGGACTGTATCTGTCAAGAAAAGACCGTCAAACCTTCGAAGCTAACAGAACGTGACAGAATAGTTCTGCAAAGGATGGCCAGTGGGAACGCAAATCAACAGTCTCTCAAATTATGCAAATATCAGGTAATCCCAAAAATACAGCATTTTTTCAACGTGTGAAGAAAAGAAAGAACAACGTACCTGGAACAGATGCTTTAATCTACACTGCTGGCCACCCAAAATGCAACACCAAGAAGGAAGCATCCGATTGGCCTGAAACTCGCAGCATGCGTCGCCCGCGAGAGGACATGCAAATGATTAGCATTGCAGGGCATGTGCAAACCATGTGCGCCCAGCACGCCACCGAGAAGCACTATAAGAAGGGTGCACAGAAGGCGGGGTGTAAGTAGTGGAAGTGTGTTGTGCTGCCGGACCTGTGTGGGGGAAGCTTCCTGATGCCTCGTCGCAGAATACAGCAGTCATTCCAGCACGTTACGAAGTTCGACAGAGGACAAATAGTGGCTTATCGCGACAACTGTTTATCGTACCGAGGCATCGGCGCCCGTGTGGGACGACATCCAGCCACAGTGAGGCGAGTATGGATTCGGTGGGTGGTAGAGGGACGCACGGACAGAAGTGAGCGATTTCCGTAGCCGCGGCACACCACCGAAAGAGAGGACCTTCATGTTGTGCGGCGGGAAAAGACGGCTCGCACCGTCACATCACGAACGTTAGCGCAGGAATTATAGTGTGTTGCGCAACAACCTGTGTCAGCTCGTACCATTCGACGTCGTCTGCAGGAGCGGGGACTTGTTGCACGGCGCCTATTGCTCCGATCACCATTGACGTTACACCACCGGAGAATGCGGCGGCAGCGGGCCGTTGAACGCCGCATATGGATTGCGGAATGGCACGACATTGTCTTCTCCGACGAATCCCGCTTCTGCCTGCAACACCACGATGGTCGGATCCGCGTGTGGCGGCACCGCGGCTAGAGACTGTATGACACCTGCATTATGCATCGCCATACCGGTCCGTCGCCTGGCGTTATGGTTTGGGGCGCAATTGGATATGACACCCGCACCCCTCTGGTACGCATCACCGGTACACTCAAGAGCCACCACACCATCTCCGACGTTTTGGAGCCTGTAGTCCTCCCTTACCTGCAGGACCTGCCAGCGGCCACGTTTCAATTGGACAATGCGCGCCCGCACGTGGCACGCATCATGGAACAATTCTTCACGGCCCAGCAGGTGTCACTGCTGCCGTGGCCCGCGTGTTCTCCCGCGATTACGCCTGATGAACTGTGGCAACGTATGGAAGCAGCCTGGACCGACATACCCCAAGCCCACATCCAAAGCCTCTTTCGTTCGATACCGCGGCATGTAGTGGCCGTTACTTCCAGCCATGGGGGCACACGAACTATTTATGTCTGCGTGTTCCGCAAGTCGCATGGGCCTGTAAGCTCTATCGTTTCATCTTTGTTTCTGGTGTTATGTGTCCAGTAAATCTGGCTTTGGTATCTCGTGCCCTTCTTGGTGTTGCATTTTGGGTAGCCAGCAGTGTATATAACAAGTGTCCCCGGTAATTACAACCTTCTTCTATTGATCGACAAGATTTTGAATCCCAGACTTGTAGAATGCTATGGGTTTCGATGCAAAAAAGGCAGACAGGGTTCGCTGTACTTCCTCCACATTTCGAAGTGTAGTCCCAGCAAGATGGTTTTTCAGGCTGCGAAAGAGGTAAGAGTCGGATGGGGCGATGTCAGGGGAATATGCCGGATGCGGAAGTTTTTCCATCCGAAGTCCTGCAACGTGGCACTGGTCATTTTTGCTGTGTGGGATTTTGCGTTGTCCTGTGCAGCAGCACGCCTTTACGATTCACGAGTGCTGGACGTTTATCTTGCAAAGCAGTGTGTAGACGCTGCAGTTGCTGACAGTAGACTTCCTCTGTACTGGTTTTGTTGGGTGGAAGCAGCTCGTAATGAATTATGTCTTGCATATCCCACCACCAGACATCAAAACCTTTTGTGGGAAAGCGTTCTGGTTTCGCCACTGCTGCAGGCACTTTCCCTTTGGGAAGCCACTGCCGTTTATGCTTAATGTTGTGATAGACAATCCATTTTTCATCGCCCGTGACAACTCTGTGCAAAAACGGCTCCCTTTTTCACGGGAGAGCAAGGAAGTGCAAATGTCCACATACTGTTGCAAGTGTTGTGAAGTGAGATCATGGGATACCCCCTTATCCAGTTTTGACACATAACTGAGGTCCTGTAGATGCTGGTGAACAGTGGAATGGGTTGAATGAACAAGTGTTGCTAATTCCTCGACTGTAGCCTGCGGATTTTCCTCAATAGCAGCTTTCAGCACGTCGTTATCCATCTCAACAGGCCGTCCGGGTCGCTGCATATCCTTGAGACTGGTGTCACCCCCCCTTCGAAATTTCTGGAACCAGCGTTGACATTTCCTGACCTCCAGGATACCCGGGCCATATACGGCATTGATGTTTCGTGTTGTCGCCGTCGCTGAATGTCGATGGTGGAACTCATACAGCATAATGTGCTTAATGTGGTCTTCCATTTCTTCCAACACTGCCATTTCCTATGCGGTTTAAGTACACAACGACTGCACCTAGAACTCCCGTTTGCGGTCTCAAGTGACTTGAAGGTCTGCTCGCTTGGTCGACGTCATAGTCTGGGCACCAGAGGGATCCTCTTATACTCACCGTGGACGACGTCTTAGTCTGGGCACCAGGGGACTCTGCAGGACCTCGGTTATGTGTCGAAACTGGCTTGCGCAAAACGACATTACTTCTGGGATGACCTGATACTATGTGAGACTTTTGGGACTAATGTTAGCACCAATACAGGGCACTGAGTGCTGCACGACATGGGTTACCATGATCGAGCAGCCACCCACAAGTCGCTAATTACTTCGACCAATGCCGCACGCTAATTAGCGTGGTGTAAGGAACGTCCATCTTGGACTGTAAACCAATGGAAAACTGAGCCTCGAACTTACGAGTCACAGTACACCAGTCTTGTTGTCGTTCTTGTGTGTAGCGTATGCCGGGAGAAAGGTACCTTTTGGACTGTATCGTCCCGACAGTGAAGTTTAGTGTAAACAGTGTGAAGGCATGGAGTTTTTTTGTTTTTCTTTTCCCTTTTTACGTAGGACTACGTCTAATTCCTCTAATAGTATGGGGCGACTTACGGCCGACCGTCTCTGACAAAAATAGGTCCCAATTGAAATCATTATAGCGTTCAAAATATGTGCCGCACGCTAATGGCGTTAACATATTCAAAAACATCATGGAGTCCAATTCGCGTACTGCTCAATACATCGTGCGCGCGACGCTCCCCTCGCTCTCTGTGAGCGGGGGACATGATGCAATATTTCTGGGTGTACCGCAGCATTTGGCTCAGTCTGTCTCGGCAACCGTGAGCGCCACACAACTGTGCTTGGTATTGTTTTAAAGCTCTCGACAAGATCTATTCAAATATACGAAGAACATTTCGCAGTGGTTTGAACTGAATATTTTAAAAATTGTTTTCTTGTAAACCGGTGAATACTTTCGACAATATCGCAATTTATTTGGACAACCGTGAGTGCAAAACGACTCTGCGTGGTATCGTCTCAAAGCTCTCGACGAGATAAAGAACATATCACAGTGGTTTGAACTAAAATTTTAAAAAATTGTTTTCGCGTGAACGGGTTAACGTTTTCGACAGTGCCGCGGGATTCGCAGAATGAACGCAAGGAAAAGTAGAGAAAATCAAAACGAGAGGCAAGAGCAAGTCATGAGGAATGTAAGGAGCCCAAGAAGACAGAGAACCACGTTGAGTAGTTCGTGTATCGATCTGCTTTGTGTTCGCAATGTATCCAGCATTATTTGTAAAAATTGTGTAAGCTACTTTTCTTATCATGGCCCTGTGTTGGCTATAAAAATTAAATAAACTCTTTGAAACCATACTCGATTAGTTCATTTCAACTCTCCGATGTGCAAGTCGTAGTCCTACGATCTAAACTAACAGCTCAATCCGAACTGAGCCTACCTGTTTTTTTTTGTTTTTTTTTTTTTTTTGTGGTTCCGGTTATGCTCATTAGTCGTTTTGGACAAGACCATGAATTCTGGGTTCTGTTTAGACGTCCTGGACAATTATGCACTACTAACGTTGTGGCAGTACTTTGGGGAAAGTTCTATCAAATGAACGAAGTACCATGTCACGTTACTCCCGTCATTACAGACTGATTTGAGGACATGGATGTCAAAAAGTTAGACTGGACAGTCCAGAGTCCAGACTTGAACCCTATTTTAGACATACGAATGTATTAATATTGAAGGTACGGCAGTGTTCATTGTATTCATACACAACTGGCTAAAAATTAGAGATAGGAAGAAACACAATCTGGTAAATATATTCCAGACTTTGCATACAGAAAGCTGTTTTCTCAGGTAATAACATTACGCTCTTGTAAAAACCCTAACTGTGCTTTAAAAAGGTCACCTTCTACAATACATCCTTTTTGCTTGCTGTTTTTCTTAAATATTCGAGTGTATTAATATCGATGGTACGGCAGTGTTCATTCTATTCATACACAACTGGGTAAACATTAGAGATAGGAAGAAACACAATCTGGTAAATATATTGCAGACTTTGCATATAGAAAGCTGTTTTCTCAGGTAATAACATTACGCTCTTATAAAAACCCTAACTGTGCTTTGAAAATGTCACCTTCTACAATGCATCCTTTTTGCTTGTTGTTTTTCGCGTTCTTTTCAGCTCACTTTTTTGCCCGTCTTATGGCACCGCTGTGTGTGTCCTTCTATCTCTCTCTGGGCATCATGCCTATTCAGCTATTAATCCAATTTACACTGCTGGCCACCCAAAGTGCAACACCAAGAAGAACACGAAATGGCAAAGCCAGATTTACTGGACACATAACAACAGATACAAAGATGAAACGATTGAGCTTACAGACCCGTGCGACTTGCAGAACATGCAGACATCAATAGTTCGTGTGGCCCCCATGACTGGCAATAACGGCCGCTACACGCCACGACATCGAACGAAAGAGGCTTTGGATGTGGGCTTGGGGTATGTCGGTCCAGGCTGTTTCCATACGTTGCCACAGTTCGTCAGGCGTAGCCGCAGGAGAACAGGCGGGCTACGGCAGCAGTGACACCTGGTGGGCCGTGAAGAATTGTTGCATGATGCGTGCCACGTGCGGGCGCGCATTCTCCTGTTGAAACGTGGCCGCTGGCAGATCCTGCAGGTAAGGGAGGACTACAAGCTTCAAAGCGTCGGAGATGGTGCGATGGCTGTTGAGTGTAACGGCGATGCGTGCCAGAGGGGTGCGGGTGTCATATCCAATTGCGCCCCAAACCATGAGCCTGGCGACGGACCGGTATGGCGATGCATAATGCAGGCGTCATGCAGTTTCTCGCCGCGGTGCCGCCACACGCAGATCCGACCATCGTAGTGTTGCAGACAGAAGCGGGATTCGTCGGATAAGACAATGTCGTGTCATTCCGTAGTCCAGATGCGGCGTTCAACGGCCCACTGTCGCCGCACTCGCCGGTGGTGTAACGTCAATGGTGATCGGAGCAATGGGCGCCGTGCGACAATTTCCCGCTCCTGCAGACGACGTCGAACGGTACGTATTGACACAGGTTGTTGCGTAACACACCCTAATTCCTGCGCTAACGTTCGTGATGTGGCGGTGCGAGCCGTCAATGCCCGCCGCACAACATGCCGGTCTTCTCGTTCGGTGGTGTGCCGCGGCTGCGGCAATCGCTCACGTCGGTCCGTCCGTCCCTCCTGCACTCACCGAATCCATACTCGCCTCACTGTGGCTGGATGTCGTCCCACCCGGTCGCCGATGTCTCGGTACGATAAACCGCTGTCGCGATAAGCCACTATTTGTCCTCTGTCGAACTTCGTAACGTGCTGGAATGACTGCCGTATTCTGCGACGAGGCTTCAGGAAGCTTCCCACACACAGGTCCGGCAGCACAACACACTTCCACTACTTACACCCCGCCTTCTGTGCAACCTTCTTATAGTGCTTCTCGGTGGCGTGACAGGCGCACATGATTTGCATATGCCCTGCAATGCTAATCGTTTGCATGTCCTATCGCGGGGGACGCATGCTGCGAATTTCAGGCCAATCGGTTGCTTCCTTCTTGGTGTTGCATTTCAGGGGGCCAGCAGTGTAATTTTTTCCTTTGGAGGGCTTGAGCTAACTATGAGAGCGGCTATTTATATTTTGGTCTTCCTTCGATACGCAAACTTACTCTCACGGGGTCTAAGTACAGATACTAGTGTCTTCCAATTTTATTTTATTCCACATCGTTGCTTTTAAAAATCCAACGGAAAAAGTCGTATTTTCAATTGGATTTTTAAAGCAAAGAAGTTCAAATATTGTACAATGTTGACGGTAGGGAGTAAATGTATATTTTATTTTTCCTTACCATTTCTGCTTTGAAATTTCCATTTGTAAAATTCTACTTCCCCCCCCCCCCCCCTCTGTCTGTCTGTCTCTCTCTCTCTCTCTCTCTCTCTCTCTTTATTATTTGCTTGGCAAAGCTTTTAGAGCGTGAAATTTCTTGCGCATGATTTTCTGCTTTTTCACAGCGAGCAGTCCCGCCAAGGATAGTAACCACATATTTCTATTTGCAAAGGTATCCTCCTCTTCGGAAATCCACCTGACACAATTCTTTTTCGGTCTGATATCACTAACTGAGAAAAATATTTTCAGCTCAAAATGATGCGCAGAACATACTTTTACGCACTTTGATGGGGATGTAAACATATATTCTATTTTGTTCGCTATTTCTATTCCAGAAAGTCCAATTTACAAACTTTCTTTACAAGTCGTATATCTTCCATCCACTACAGGAAACATTTCACACATATTTTCCAATTTTTCATAGTCCACAGTTCTTCCGCAAGGCGGTGTAAGTATTTATGTTTGAAACTTGATAACCGCTTCTAAAAATCTTATTAGAAAGTTTATTTGCATCGGATACAAATCGCTATGTTCATTATCATGCACATTATCATCTTTAAGTCATTTATATTTTCCCGCTTGGAGTATAAATGCAAAACGTATTTACGTCTGCTTCTAAAATATCGATCTTTAAAAATGAAATTTACAAAGGATTAAGAATCTGCAGCTTGTGCTTTCTACTTTTTTGCGCTTTCCAACCGTAGGTTGAAGAAGCGTATATGCTCCAACTTTGCCCGTCTGTATGTCTGTCCTCACGATAACTTGCGTAAAAATGGTTCGATTTCAGTGAAATTTTAGTATGTGGTAGAGAACAGCCTGGGGATAAACCCTATTGAAAATGGACGAAATGGGATCAAAGGTCAGGACATAGGAGCGGGATCCATTCCATCGCCCTTATGATTCATAACTTACGTAAAAATGCTTCGATTGCGACAAACCTTTATCATGTTGTTCCGGAGGTATACTGAACTGGCTCTGTTGAATATCATCGAAATGGGGTCAAAGGTCAGGGCACATCAGCGAGATTTATTCCACAGCCATTATCCTCATACCTTGACTAAAAATGCTTGTATTGCGAAAAACCTTTATCATGGTGTTCCGGAGGTATACTGAACTGGTTCTGTTGAATATCACATTGGGTCGAAGATCAGAGCACAGGGGCGAGATTTATTCCACAGTCATTATCCTCATAACTTGAGTAATAACTTGAGTAAAAATGCTTCAATTGCGACAAAACTTTAGTATGTTGTTCCGGAGGTATACTGAACGAATCAACAGTCAGGGTAGGGAGGAGGGTTTGTCTGCGCGCGATTTCTGGTATGTTGGAAAGCGTATCATAATCAATGCATTGCATGATTTTACTAACTTGTTCATTAATTCTACTGCTAGGGATGTAAGAATGCATTGCTATTTGCCCAATTCACTAGGTAGTACGTTTTTAATTCTGCACGCATTATGTATTTTAACCATTTAAGAGACTGATCTTCCTGAATCAAATGGTGCCCAAATGTTTCTGCGCTCCACTGACAGAAATTTTAACATAGCGGCCGGGTTTTGCGAAAGCTACAGCAAAGTAATTCCTACGATTCCTAACTTTTACTACAAAACATTCCTATGGGGAAACCATTCCTTTCTCCCCTGTCATCTCAGCAGTGCGGACAATAAACCTGGTAAAGGTGATAAGGCCACCCCGGTGGCGCAGTGGTCTAAGGTGCTGGCCTCTGATCATTCGTCCGTAAGGGGTCCGGGTTCGAATCCCGGTCGGGCATGGATGTTGTGTTTGTCTTACGGCACTGGCTCTCTCCCTTCCCTGGAACCAGTGACCCTAAATTAGGGACGGGCGACTGCTTATAGCCCATTGAGTTGCTCACGGTGGTCGTTAAACCTCCAATCAAAAAAAAAAAAAAAAAAAAAAGGTGATAAGAGCTCGCTTCTAGCCCTCTATTCTCAACTCCATGACCCAAGGCATGATAGGGTAGACCTGGTCCCCCTGACAAGAAACATCATGGCACTGGATAGAAACAAATGACTCAAACAGCCTCTCTTTCATTTCTCGGTTCTTCGCCATTGTTATAGGCCTTTTAGAAAGTAATCAATCAGAAAAGAGTAGTGTCCATCATCCCCTTAAGTGGCCACTTCCAATAGCTAAGCTGAGAGAAAAGCAACTCATTCTGACGAACTGGTCACTCGTTCCAGAAGCGGTTGGCCCACCTTTTGGACAGTGAATACGGTATATTAGTTCAAGCGGATTTCAGCCCATTTTGCTAATACCAAGTTGATTCGTTCGAGCCGATTAAAGAGTTAAATAAAACCAGATTCTCTCTGAGAAGGGAGAAAACTGATATTCTGCTTCTCTGATTACCTTCTCTACTAAAATTTCAATTGGAAAAAATCTGTATGTGTCGGACAGCGCACCTATTTATGAGAAACGTTTGATGTGCACCTTTCAATTCTTCACGACGCACAGTTCTGCCGTTAACGGGTAAACATGTACATATGAGTCCGAAGTTATAGCTTTGCTTCTAAAATATCGAATCCAGAATTTTTTTTATCGCGTGAGGTAAAGTCGCTATGTCAAACATTTACACACAGATTCTACTTTTAATGATCCACAGTTTATCTACTGCGCATCGTAAATATGTATTCCTGTTTGCGACCGTATTTCCGTTTCAAAGAAACTGGCCGATATATATACAGTCAACTACGCTTATAGTAAACCTGTGCGGACTCGCACATTTCGTTGACTATGTCCGAGGTTCACTAAAACCGAAGTGTCTTCCCTTAACCTAAAGCGAATGAAATGGTGAGTCAAAAAATAAAATATGTACATATGTATCTAAAAAATAATCTTTTTATGTACGTAGTGTATATTCATTAAATTAAGTACACAGAATTAATTTTACATTACGTTAACACGAAAATAGTCTGTTATGTGTCGTTGCTTGCTGCAAACAGTTTTAATAAATAATAAAACTGTTATACATCCTTTGTCATTTTCTAGAGTCTGTGCTTTTGCTACACTCGATTCTATAATACATTTTCCATACATTCTAGGAACTTTAGCCTCTTTCACTGTTGGAACACGTTCTTCATTATCAACGTCGTCATCTCCAGCCTCGTTTTCTTCCGCGCTGCAACCGCCTTTCACATTATCGACATTAGCTTCATCCGACGGTATTTCATTCGTTATAACTTCACAGTCAGCATCGATAAAATGTTCAGCTTCAGTGGAATTCGCGCCGTTATACTGAAGCAGATCCTTGAAGGGCACATCATCCTCCACTTCGAATGCCACACGTCCAGTGGCCAAACCAGACCTCCGGAAACGGTTCTGTATAGTAACAGTTGACACGCTGCCCCATGCTTTGCTTCCAAAACGTACAGCATTCAGAACATTTATTGATGTGTTCTGCTTTGTTTCCACGGCTTGGATAAAATGAAGCGTTACTTACCTTCTATAATATGTTTTAAAGCTGCGAATCACACCTTGATCCATCGATTGGAGGACTGACATGCTGTTGGCAGGCAGGAACACCAGCTTGATGTTACTGAAGTTTTTAATCCTACCTTTCTCCTTCAATGCACTTAAGGGGTAGTAGGCCTACAATATTGTTCTCAACACATTCTTTCAAGTTTTTACAAGAAGGTTTGTTTTGAAATAACTTACAATTTCATGTTACAAGTACATTCTTTTCTTTGAAGTT
Source organism: Macrothele yani (assembly GCA_039090855.1). NCBI lineage: Eukaryota > Metazoa > Arthropoda > Arachnida > Araneae > Macrothelidae > Macrothele > Macrothele yani. Next base: position 17,792,453 of record CM077023.1, on the reverse strand, counting down.
TTATTTTTTGGTTCACTATAAACGAAACTTGTTATGTACATTTCCGATGTTGCGGGTCGGGACCAATGATTTAGGTTCACTATAGCCGAATATTCACTATAACGGAGTTCACTATAACTAGAGTTGACTATATTTTTTCTTTCTGCTTTCTTTTGATTTCTTTGAACAGCATGAATTTCCTGTAGAGGATGTTCACATATTTTTAGAATGGCTTTGCAGCAATATAATTAATGTTTAAAATAAAATTATTTCTTTCTTAAATGTTCTATCTGATAACTTTTTCTCTGGACTAGAACCTACATCTAGATTTCCAAAATAATAGGGCATTTCTTAAAATTGGTTGTCATATTTTATTCCACTTCTCTTAAACTGCTTTCCATAATCCAATCATTGTTTTAGGTCTTCGTTTAGGAAGCGCTCTTTTTAGCAGTCCGAACAATAGTCCATTCGTGGTACATCAGGGGACTTAAGGAATATGAGCAAATGGTATGGACTTGATACCCTTGTATTTTTCATTTTTTCAAGAAATAGAGTGGTAGATTTGGATGTATGACTGGTAGCCTTATGCTGATGGAGTTCTACTCTTTGAAGGCTTTGTGGATAAAGGAATGGTATTTCCTCTTTAAATATAGGAGTTAGAACATTATTTTGGTAATATGTAGAATTGATTTTAACGTTATTTTCAACTTTTCTTAACTTTAATTTCCCATTGTTCGAGAAACCAGCACTAATCATGAATCCTTTACTGAAACTTTCTTTGGATTCTTGGAACAACGTTTGTTAAGTCTTTTTCTGCCCTTTTGCGATAGTGAATTGGCCTTTTGTTATTACAGTCGTTTAGGCAGATCCATGCTTCATCAATAGTGACAATAAATTTCCATCTGTCTGTATTTAAGTGGTTTTCGTAAAGAAGTCTACACCGTGTTCTGCGCTCAGCTACGTGCCTAGGCAAAAGGCGGTGAACATTATGTTTTTTTTTGGGGTTTTTTTTTTTTTTCAGATTCAAATCTTTGTTTATTACCTTGTTCACAGTTGATACAGATGTTTTTAACAACTTAGCCATTGATCTTTGTATCGGTGGATTTTCTTTTAAGACCAGAGACCTTACTTTTGAAATTGTCGTAAAAGTACCTACCTTCTTTGGATATTCTGTTTCCTGTTCAAAGCAATGCTTGACGATTTCCCCCTCTATTATTAATAACATTGCTTATTTTACATTTAGAAAGGCTGATTCCATGATTTTCACTGCGTCTTTTAATTACAGAATACGAATATTTCTCTTCGTAAAAGGCAAAAGCACAACCTTCAATCCCCAGCTAGTTTACGTGCGCCATTTTCTTAGCAGACGATATTTAACGACAGCAGATGTTTCTTTCGTGTTCATCTAACACGCTGTTGGCAGTTTCAATTATTTGAACTTCTTTTATTTTCTGTAATTTCTTATTAAAAATGTTCTAAAAATGTTTGAACATCCTCTGTAACGCAGTAATTCCAGCAGGGACTCAGATGGATACTTATGTTTATAACTGTATCTCCGTTTCTAAAATACCGATTAAATATTTTTTATTGCATCGCATTAAATACACTGCGACAAATATTTATTTCTTATACAATGCAATTTTAATTAAAAATATTCATACCTATTCATGTGCTGCGCCCAGACAACGACGTGGGTGGTTCATCACCAAGAGCTACACTCTAGTATGGAAAAGTACGCTACCTGATCAAAAGTATCCGGGCACTAGCCTTTTCACAAACTCCATGTAATGAGAAAGGAATTAATATATATTTGGTACCTCATTAGCTGCTATCACAGCGTTCACTCTGCTGGCCGGCCTTCCACTAGATTTTGGTTCGTTGGTGGAGGAATTGCCTTCCATTCTTCCACAAGACCATTAGTCAGTGTGAACACCCGTCAGGGGCAGTTCGGCCTGGCTCGCAGTCAGTTTTCCAATTCATCTCAAAGGTGGGTTGAAATTAGGGCTCTTCTAGCCAGACAAGTTCTTCTACACCGATCTCATCGAACCATTTCTGCACAGACCTATCTTTCTCAATGGGGGTATTGGTCTGTTGGTAAAGGAAATGGCCTTCACCGAACAGTTGATATAATGTTGGGACCACATACTTGTCGAGCATGTCATTAGAGGCAACAACGTTAAGATTCCCCGACACTGGAACAAGAGTACCCAGCACAGACCATGAAAAATAGTCCCAGAGCATGATGCCTCTTCCACCAATTACGTTCAGTTAGGAGGTAGGCGTGATAGTATTCTGGGCATGAATGACTAGTCCCAGAGTTTCCCAACAGAACATTGACCAAAACATTACACTTCCTACACCGGCTTATTTTCGTCCTACGGTGCATCCTTGTACGAAACATTCCCCACGTAAACGTCCACATTGGGCAACAGGAAAAGAGACTCACCGGACCAGACGAATTTCCTCCAAGCATTCAAGGCCCAGTTCTGATGCTCGCGTGGCCATTGGTTAGCATGTGCTTTCGGAGCGGCTTGTGGCTATAAAAAATGTACTGTGTGTTGTGACCAAGGAGGTTAGAATAATACTTCTGGAGATGCTCTGAGTCACTTAACCGTGAAGCTGCAAGGTGTGGGAATTTGACATTGTTTACATGACACCCATGTAATTTCAACTGTGTGTATTTTGGAATTGCGGGTTTTGGGTTGCAGGAATCGTGTTAATATCAAACCGGAATGATTTATACTTCTTACACGAGTGAAGTTTTCAATTTTAACGTTATATTTTATTTAAAATTCCCACTAACGTTCCTGTATTTCAATTTAAAATAGAAATGAAAAGGAGCCTCAAAATAACAAAGAAATTTATAAATTCAGCATTTTCTCACACATCGGGAGCAAGTTACGATGCGAAATTTGAAACTTTTGCGACGAGAGAAGGCGATTCGGCCAACTCAAAATGCATTGTAATAACATTGAGAACCATCAGTTTTCCCCCACTTTAACGACCATCGCTCGCGGTTATAGGCTTCATGCAAAGTGGTACTGTTCCATTAACAAGGGTATCTCCAGATACCTTATTCTAACCTCCTTGGTTATGACACATTACTCCCGTCCCCAGGATTCAAATTACAGGCGAGTTGCGTCACGGTATCCGTTCTGTTGGCTCGTACCATTCGTGATAGCCTTCGCTCACCTCTAGAACCGATAAGCCGTGGCCGGCTCACACCTTGACGGTGGTTCGTGTTTTTTTCCCACATCGGAAGAGTTTTTGAAAGTACTAACCATGCTTGACCGTGAGCACCCCACAAACATTGCTGTCTCGGAAATGCTCTTACTCAGTCACCTGACCATCACAATTTTGTCATTGTCAAACTTACTTAAGACTCCTGCCTTTCCCATCTGAACAACAAGAATCACTCATTAACAGATTTCAGTGCAGGTGTTGTTTATACCGTTGAATGACCTCCACAAGGCCGCCCCGGTGGCGCAGTGGTCAAAGCGCTGGCTCATGACCATTTGTCCGTCGGTCGTGGTTAGAATCTCGGTGAGGTTGTGTTTGTCTTACGGCACTGGCTCTCTCCCTTCCCTGGAACCAGTGGCCCTAAATTAGGGACGGGCGATTACTTTATAGCTCATCGAGTTGCTCACGGTGGTCATTAATCCTTCAATCAAAAAATAATAATAATAATAATAAAAGACCTCCACAAGTGCCGTCTCTTACCTTCAGTTGCTTCGTTTTGCATAAGGACGCGCTGATCATAATATTTTGGCTCTTCGGTGTGCTTCGGTTTGACTTTCTACTAATGCCAATATACCGCTCTGGCGGTCGTTTTGTGCCACTTCGATCACTGGAACAGTTAAATGGTAGTCAGTCTTCTATTTTAAGCAACACCGGTGACAACAGACTTGTTTCAGCAACATCGTAAGAAGGATACAATAAAATATACGTACACTCTTCGTAATCATCGATTATGTCAACAAGCTAGCGGAAAAACTTGAAAGTAACTTCACACGCGAAAAACAGAAAGTAGATGTCATTATCAGATTCTTTCTACTGTGAAAGCACAAGTTTGTCCGTGACGCAGATCAAAAACACGCCCCCTCACTCAAGAGTAAGTTGGGAGAGCAACTTACTCTTTGACGCGAACAACGTATTTTCGTTAATTCTAGAAGATGTGTGGAACACACATCACACATTTTTTGAAGAACCCAAAGGACAGTAGATCCCTTTTACGTTCGGGCGCCAATGTGGAAACACAGATTTGTCCGTGACGGAGATCGACGTTGCGCCCCGTCCCCTCACTCCGGAATAAGTTGCTCTCCCAACTAAGAATTTGAATTTGAATTTTATTTTGTCATGTTACACCATCTAGTATACAATCAAATAGCACATGCAATTTCTGTACCAAACAAAGATTAAATAAACACTAATCGCGCCATATGCAAACACAAGAGAAATCATCATCATTGTCAACCATTATCAATCCACTGCTGGACGAAGATCTCTCCAAGCCTCTTCTACAACGGTCTGTCTTGTGCCAGTCTCCTCCATGTTACTCCCGCATACTTTAGAATTTCATCCACACATGTCACATATGGTCTTCTTCTGGGTCTTTTCCTATCCCTTGGAATCCAAACTAAAACTTCGACTGTCCATCGATCGTCTGTTCTTCTGGCAGTATGTCCAGCCCATTGCCATTTCAGCGATTTTACTCTGATCATGATGTCTTCCACTCTTGTCATTTTTTGGATCCACGAGTTCCCCTTCTTATCTCTCCTGGTCGCACCAAGCATGCACCTCTCCATGCTGCTTTAAGTTGTCTGCAGCCTTTGTATGTCTCTTTTAGTTAAGGTCCACGTCTCCGCACCAAATGTAAGCATTGGAAGGATGCATTGATCAAACACTTTCCTTTTAAGACATAATGGCATATTGCTTTTGAAAATTATACTGTTTCTTCCAAAAGCTCTCCAGGCAAGTTTTATACGCCTATTAATTTCTTCATCAATGTGACCCTCACTTGATATCTGCTGTCCAAGCAGAGAAATACAATACATTACAACGTAATTTCTTTTCGTGCTGAAATGTTGTCGTTCTTCTTACGTTATTTCTAAATCATTAAACTAGCATACGATGAAATAGTTCCTAAATGAATATTTACGGCCAGACGAATCATTAAACACAAGTCAACTTACGGGAATTGATTCTTTATTCCACCATTATATCAATAGCATAGATATCGCACTTTCAATTATAACGTAATTCACATAGCCACATTTCACATATCCACCACACACGAGCAACTGTTATCTCGTTGTTTTTATCTATCGTTCTTATCTCATACATTCATGCGTCACGTTCACTCTGACCTCAAAGGTGTTGCCAACCGTATTCTTGTTTGAGAGAAAAGATGTCACATTAAGTTTCGAAGCAGAACAAACTCAAAATTTACATAGGGAAAGAAACTAAAAATGAAAGTTCATTTAGAATATATGTCACAACATATATGTAAGAAATACAATAATGTAACACATAAATGCAGAAATATGAATAATGATACAACTAACGCAAACACGTGAACCATCAAACATGCAAATAAAAATATTATACAATAATAATTTACATATAATGCAGAGTACAAATGAAGTTGTAGTAATAGCAAAACATGTGTGACAATACGAATAGTACTACGTACAATATATTACAAGCACTTATTCAATCAAATCTAGTGCAACATAGCAGGGAGCCAGGGGAAAAGGCTGGTGTAGGCCTGACGAGCCCCTGGTCCCCTAGTAAAAAACAAAATTGCCAAGTCAAGAGATTATCTTCCTATAGAACTGCCATTTACATAGTCGGAATTGCAGACAATGAAACTAGAAACATATTAACTGTATATCAAGTATTCCTTAACTCTCTTTTAAATGAAGCATAGTTGACAATTAATCTAATATAAATCGGCACCCCGTTCCAGAGTCGAGGGCAAGTGGCATTGATATTATAATATTAAACGTTTGTCCGAGCACTGGGGATCACCAAATCGGTATATTTACGAGTGTGATAAGCATGCTCAGGATGACACACAGTAATTAGATTTAAATGCTTATTAGCGTAGACACGCTCATGCATTACCAACATAAGTCTGAATATGTATGGTTTCTCAAAAATCAGTAACTTATAATGGTAGAGCAAACTATCCACGTTTCCCGATTGATTTAACAATCGAGCAAATGTTTTTTGAAAGGTGAAAATTCCATTAATATTTCCTCTAGTTGTCATTCCCCAGGCTAAAAGACAGTAAGACATAAGCGAGTAAATAAAAAAATAATAAAGTACTAACTTTATTTTAATTGGCAAGCAACTCGAAATCCTGGACAAAACTCCAATACAAGATCTCAACCTACTATACTGTGCAAATTAATTGGGACAAAGTAAAAAATCACTCTTTTTTCCAAAACTTTGCCCTTATATCATTCTATGTCTTGATATACACTGATAAATACCTGTATTAGTATGAAGTAGGACCTCCTTTAGCAGAAATTACCTCTTGAATTCGTTTTGGCATTGACTCCACTAATTGAGTGCACATATTTTTGACTTCATAATAGTGGAACCACACTTTTATAGCATTCGTTAACATGCGTTTTTTGGTTGTACAGTCCATTTTACCTAAACGTATCTTCAAAATATTCCACAAGTTTTCTATGGGATTTAAGTCTGGTGAATTTGCATGCCAATCAAGCAAATGAATTTGATTTTCCAGCATGAAATTCTTGACCAATTTCGAATTGTGACATGGGGCCAAGTCATGTTGAAATGTCCCGTCAAAAGTTTGCAAGAATGGAACAATTCTACGTTGTAATATTTCTACGTACTTTGCTAAATTCATCATACCTTGAGCAGGAACTAAGCTTCCAGTGCCATTCGATGTGAAAAAACCCAAAAACATCTGTTTCAGAGGGTGTTTTACAGTTTGTTTGACATGCTCAGGTCTTAAGGGTTCACAGTTGCTTCGTCTAACGACATTTGCTTGGTAACCCTGCACAAATAAATGAGTTTCATCATTGAAAATTACCTTTTTCCAGTCGTGAGCAGTCCATGATTTATATTTTTTGGCCCATGCAAACGTTTTATCTTCATTTTCGCATTCAAATATTGTTTCTTCGTTGGTCTTCTTGCCTTCCGGCCAACTTCCAGAAGCCTACGGCGTACAGTTGAATCACAACCACTAGCCAATAAATCTCTTTGAAAGTCGGTGCTTGTTTTTTTGTTTTTTTTTATTCATTTTACTATTTTTAATTAGATATTTATCGGTTCGTGGAGTTGTTTTTCGTTTTCTTCCACATTTACCTCTGCTTTTTGGAGACGATGATCCACATGCATTGCATCGCGTAAGCAGTCTTTATGCACTTGATTTGCCTACACCAACTTCAGAAGCGATATCTCTCACTGTCATAGAAGTGTGATCCTTCAGAGCAATTATTTTTGCACGCTTCCTTGGGGAAATATCCATTTTTCAATACACGAAAGCAACACGTACTCACAGAGCAAAAACTAACATCCACCTGTCACACACGAAATCTCACAACTGAAGCTGAAGTGTTTATTACCTGTTTAAAACCGGTCAAATCACATTCTTACTGCCAAGTTGTAACAGTCACACCACCTCACAGCTGATAAAACCGGTTTACGTGGGTTTCCGACATCAACTGGCGATCTCATTACAATTCTGAGAATAAAATAGCTTGTCCCAATTAATTTGCACGGTATAGTAACTGCCAAGTGCATCCCACCGTAAATCTGCAGCGATACATTCCGTCAGTAACTACACGGACGGAATGTATCGCAGCAGATTTGTTGTCTTGACACGTGCTTTACCTCTGTATTACATCACTACTGACCTAAGTTTTATATCGTTTTATATAGTTCACTGTTAAGTTTAACGAAAGACTAAGATTTGTTACGAGTTCTTTGCAAATTCCGAAATTTGAAAAGTTGCGATATCTAAAGTCTCCATTTTAAAAGTTGTTTGAAATTTTAACAAACACTCGGGGACTCCAATTATTAAATAAATAAATAAATAAATAAAAAGAAATTAAAAGAGGTACAGAAGACGAAGAGAATGAAAGTAGAGAAAAGCGGTAGAGAGTCGAACTGATCGTGATGTTTTTAAAGACAGTCTGTTTATGCTAAGTCTCGCGTAAAGATTAGAGGGAAACAAAACACTTGGAAAAATTTGTAATACTGATGATAAGTAAAAACAGTGGAATGACTGATGCCGAAAAAGGCTATTTTTGTCTATCGCCATGAAAACCTCCTTTACCTAAATCATTTAGATGTACTGTTCCGCAAAGTTGATGAAACTCGTCTATTATTTACCCATTGGTTTCCTTTCTTCCCCCAAAGGCATTAAATCTTCGGTCCCTGCAGATATTGGGACTCAGCACCGGGACTCTGATTAGAGGATTCGCTGAGCTGCAAACACAATCAGTTGAATCGATCAAGCTGAATTTCCTGAGCTTTCTGTTTTGAAAGGAAATGGCAGATAGACAAGGGAACATTTTCTTCCTCTGATGGAATCCTATCACTGCAGTTCCGTCTGTTATATGCATTTCCCCATTTGTTTTCCTTTTATTTCTCTTTCTTGATCACTGTAAACCACACCTCTCCGTATTCATTCATTCTCTGTCATCTGTTTCTGACTTCAACTAGTTTGAATTTCCAATGTAACAGCTTACGATGCCTTTTGTTTTGTCACATTATTTCAAAGAGAAAAGCCCTATTTCATTTTCCTGGTTTAAAAAAAAACAAGTTTTACTGATAACATAGAGAGCCGCCCCCCCCCCCCCCCGGTGGCGCAGTAGTCTAAGCGATGGCCTCTGATCATTCGTCTGAACGGGGTCCGGGTTCGAATCCCGGTGAGGCATGGGTGTTGTGTTTGTCTTACGGCACTGGCTCTCTCCCTTCCCTGGAACCAGTGACCCTAAATTAGGGACGGGCGACTGCTTATAGCCCATTGAGTTGCTCACGGTGGTCGTTAAACCTCCAATAAAAAAAAACATAGATGCACAGGGTGACAAAGAATGATTTATTTCGGGAGGGGGGGATATAACAACCAGCAACTCGATTGGCTATAAGCAGTCGCCCGTCCCTAATTTAGGGCCACTGGTTCCAGGAAAAATTTAGGGCCACTGGTTTCAGTTTATTTATTCTAACGTAAGACAAACACAACATCCATGCCTCACCGGGATTCGAACCCGGACCCATCTCGAACGAATGGTCAGAAACCGAATAAGTTCAAGCTACTTTATTGTGTGGGTAAAACGTAAATGAGTTAATGGCTGTTTTACTGCATTCATCTCTGAATCGCAGAGCAGTTACATCTACGTTAGGTGTGCCAAAACTTTCAATTTAACATTTCGATTAGAAAAAAACTTATTGCCGGAAGAGAATAGTTACGGAGGCACGAAAGTTATTGCAGAATGGAACTAAAATACCCGCCGGGTTTGAAATAAAACAATACACAACCTGTACAATTGAAATTACAATACCATCAAGAAATGATCAGAAATGCCTGAAAATTAGTAGGCCGCTAAGTTCAGCCAAGATGTGGCCGTGATTAAAACATGGAACAAATCGGATTGCAGCGTCTGCCGATATAAGAGAGAACATCTCTTCCGTAACCTGGGGAAATTACTGTGCTTAGGGGTGCTGAAATAAATCTTGCGGGGTGGGGGCGCACTTTGTGCTGGTTACGCCACTGCTGATCATAGATTCTCGTTGTCCTACTAAAAAACTGCAAGCTGTTGAAAAAGAGCAGATGAAGTCAGCAGTTTATTTATTCTATTTAACGTTGACCTGGATGCGCTCTAATGGTTTTCCTTTCTGTCACCCCGGAAATTAAGGGTGAAATAACATTCAAGGCTCATACGCCATCTCTCGCCCACTCGAAATTAAGTCCGGGCCTTGCTTTCCTTCACGGAAAAATCCTTTTAATTCAAGAGTGATTGCGTGACAAAAACAGCAGTAGATTTCAAGTAAAAAAGTTTACAGAGCAACTGAAAGACAGCCAAGGAAATTACGTTGTGCGTTGACGCGAATCCCTAACAAATGGAAGAACAAATGCGCTCTGCGGCTGTAGAAATTCGTAAGAAAGCAGTATGTTAATTAGGTTCTCTACTTCGTGGTTTGTGGTGTCTCTGGTACAATCGTTCTCCAAACGCCGGATGAGGTTCATCACCGCGCGGAATTCTAGGACAAGAAAAGATGATAAATATTAATAGCATTCATATCACAACTCTTCGCGGGAGTTCCACTTCCCAGATTATTCTGTATAGAAAGATCTTACACAAAAAATATCAATGCTATTATCTTACGAGTAGAGATTAATCCAGTATATAAACAAAAAAGCACTTCAGCATGAAGTAGAAAAAGCGAGAAATATTGTGGTTTCGTGAAGACAGAAGAACCACGGATGCAATCTTCATAACTAGAGGGTTATAAGAAAAGCATTTGGAAAATAGGAGAAACTTCTCCCATATATTCTCAGATGTACAGCAACTATAAAGACTAGCTGATGACCATTAACCTGTACCGTCCAATTGCGGACTCCACAGGGTTAAACAAACTCTCTCGATATTAAAGGTGACGGCGTTGCGAGTAATCCTGCCAGAATCCGACATTCCCCCATCCGGACAGAATCGGTCCGTAGACCTGCAGCTTGCTGCTACCCCCGTGGGCCGGCGCTTCTCACCTCTCCGTTATGACCCGTGTGTGCGTATCATTCGGGCAGGGGTTAGAAAATGGCTCTACCCCTGTCTGGGAGAATCGATTGCTAGCGCGAATTGTTTGGGCGTCCGCCCTTTATTCAAACAAAAATACATGCACATATATACACTGAGGAACTCATCTTTACGTGGGGGTTAGTCCTTTGCTCAATGAGCCCTCTCTCACTGCATAACATTGATAAATATTTACATTGAAATTATTTACATTTTTATTTACACTGCCACAGGAGTTCTGTGGTGATTTCTGTGGTGATGACTCTGGGCTCGAGTCATCAGTTCCTCTTCTCAGTCTTCATCCCTCTTCTATCTTCTTTCTTCTTTCTTGTGCGGTCATCCCTCACTTAGGTAGACCGTCTGCTTCTCTAAGAGGTGCTTGACCATCTCGATAATTCCCTGTCGCGCTCTTGGGTACGCAAGCAGGATCGAGAGGTCCCTCGTCTTTGCCAATTCTGGCACCAAAGTTGTTCTCTTTCCTAACAGAGAAGCACATTCTAGAATCATGTGTGCGACATCTGCAGTCTGGGCGCCACACATGCACACTCGCTCCCTAACCGCAAATCTGCGGAAGTACTCCGGCGAAACACCATACCCGGTTAGTACCTGGTTAAGGAAGCCATTACTCTCAATGCGCCTTATCAAAATTCGGGAGAAAATACGGAGTGTTCTTCTGCCCGTATCCCCTTCATCCCATCTTTGTTGCCATTCCACTAATGTGGCTTTTTCAGTTGTGTCCGCACGCTTTGCAACGGCGTTCGTATCTGAAAATCTATGCCCTCTTTACCAGCAGCTTCCTTCGCTAGCTGGTCTGCACGTTCATTTCCAACTGTACCGACATGAGTTCGGATCCAGTGGAAGGTAACACAGCAAGCATAAGACAGAGTTCCGCGAGAAGTCCTATGCTCTTCACTAGGAAAGAAAGAAAGAAATGTCCGAAAAACTAAAGCTGGTACAATGTTCGCAAACATAAAAACAGCTGTTAAAACTAAACACACTGGCCACTGACTTAGAAACATTTATGTAGATGTAAGTAAAGATCACTTACGCAGCGCATATGCAAAGTGTGTGGTCACGTGCATGGAGTAGAAACCTCGATTCGTCGGAGAAGTCAACCTTTTCCAGCTGTTCCATTGTCCAAAGACGGAAGTCCCATGCGAACTGCAGGCGTCGTTGCCGATGGACCTGGGTTAACATGGGCGCCTTTACTCAGCATCGACTCAGGAGATCCATGCGTAGCAGGGTTCGCTCTACTGTTACCGGGGACACGTACCTGAGTGCCCCAGCGTTCATTTGCGTGGTCAGTTGCTGCACTCTTGCGAGTCGATTGCCCTTTACCAGTTTACGGAGGCTACGTTCACCTCTGGTGTTGATGGCCTATGGGGCTCCACAGTTGTGACGTCGGGAGGTTCTCGGTGTGCCAGCGGTCTATTCTTGGTACACCCTTACTACAGCACCTCGCGAACAGCCCACGAAGTCTGCTGTTTCTGAGATGCTTCCACCCTTGGCGCGGTAGCCGGTAATCATTCCTTTTTGAACGTCCGTCAAATCAATACCTCTGCTTATTATGCTCACGTAACGCATTATGTCTCATCTGTCCTGGCCGGCCGCTTGTATCTCCGTGTGGTCGACCTTGTCACGTGCACTCTGTGACGCGCCAGTGCGAGTACACTGCGATTCCGGGGGTGGTCAAATTATTCTGATACGACCGTGTAGTCAATAACCCTCAAAAAATACTACACTGCGAATAATTATTGATACGCTCGGAAGTTTTATTCTATGTGATGCAATTGTTACCGTACCTAAATACTGTATATACCAAAATGGTTCACTTGAACCGTATGATCTGATGTAGCACATAAAGAAACAAGCACTAGTAAATATGCTGAAATGCGTGGATTGGTTTTGATGTTCCTTAATATGAGTTACCTGGCTGCATCTACAGTGCGGTCAATCTATAGAGTCTTTCATTTTCATATGAATTTTCTTTCCTTGATAATTTCCCACGCTTCGTCAAGTATTTCCTCTTCGCATAGTGAGCAGTAATTTAATATCAGTTTTCATACCGTCTTTGTAATTTTTTGTCAGATACTGTTGATTCTCAGTGTTTTAACACGCCTTTTGAAAAAAAACGTACTTGCTTATATCATCACTATGTCCACCCGTCTGTGGACACCATATCTCTGCAAATATTACTAGTCGGATTTGAAAAATTCTTCTTGCAGCTATTGCCTGCTAGGAGGGAACGACTATTCATACGTTTTGGTTTCTTTCCGAATGCATAACTTCGTCGCTAGGGACGTAAATGCACATGCTATTAAATTAAAAATATATTTGAGGAGCGCGCAAGCAAAACCAAACATGTACATCAGATCGAGATTTGCAGTAGGCAGGAAAAAGTTCATTGACTTAATGCGCAATGAATTTCGTACTGTTCAACTATCAGCCACTTTCCTTTTGATGCTCCAAACACGTCTATGGATCTGATTCAGATCAAAAATGTAAAAATTAAAATACTAAACTTTTTGTTGTTGACATGTTTGTTTTTGTTCGGGCTTCAAGTGACATGTTTTTTTTTTTTTTTTTTTTTTTTTTTTTGATCAGATGCCCTAGTGACTTGATGAATTTTGCTTGAACGTATTCTGACTTTAATCTACCTATCTATGTACCTATCTATTCTATAATCAACCTGCCTTGAATAAAATACCTATTATCTGACAAAAATCTCAAGGTTTGAAAGAAGAAGCTGATTGAGAAAGAGAAGCATTTTCACTTTTCAGTTGATATATATTTTTTTAATTTTTGTTCATTATTTACCAAAGTTGCTGTCACATGTTGGCATGTCTTTATTTCACTCAATTTATTACAAATTAACGAAAATAATAGGTGGTATAAAAAACGCTTGACTGAGAAGAACGGATTTTTATTAAACTTAGAAAACAAGTACATTAATAAATATCAAATATGTAGACCACAGTTGTCCTCCAAGCAGTCACATTTTTCCTGATCATCCATTTCATAAGGCTGTGAATAAGTTCCATCAATCAGTCTTGCGTACCAAATTCTTCGTGGGAACTTCGCAACTTCTCTCCATGCATTTCCAAAAAGGTCTTTGAGAAGGAAATCCACATCCTTTTTTTTTCGCATCTGAAATTCCATGCTCCAACGGTAAAACGTGCGTAATAAACTTCATAGCTGCACACGAAGTAATCCCTTTTTTTAAATGAGTCACTGGTGCCTTTTCATGTTCAAATCTATAAAACAACTAACCAATGACTTGCACGCTGCAAGTGCCTCTTTACCTCTTACTTTGGATATTTTCACCTTCTTCATGCCATCCAAAGTCTTGTAGATTACTCAAAGTGACTTACACCCAATCTTTTCCTAGGCGATTTTGGGACCTCACTGTCCCAAAATCGCTATTCACTTTCAGGTACTCATCTGTCGTATAAATGGAAGGAATTTTCTTTTGCTGTTTTTCGATTCCCCCGAAAACTCTGTCAACTGGTAAAAAACTATTGGCTGCGTACTAGAAAATACAAAGTGATGTTTTGGACAGAACACGTCGGGTTTTTAGCCACAACGTTCATTAAGGCATGAACGTTTTTATCTTGACATAGCAATAAGTTTTCACGAATGAATAATGCATCACATGGACGAATTTCATAGCACGAGAACCGAGTGTTCTGATGTTTGGAACCCACAAAAACTTTAGAACCATCTGGTGCCCAATAGCGTTCTCTCTTAGCTTTTTCTTTCGCACTTTCTCTTTTCGTTCTTTTCCTTTGTCCTTTTGAAATTCCCTTCACCGTTACTAAATTATCTCCGACCTCTTCCAAATCTCTAAAGCTATGACGAACGCACGAAAATAATTTTAATAGAACACGTCGACTGTCTGAAAACATGAATGCCACTCCGTCACCTTTATCAACTTCGTCACATGACCGAATTCTGGAGCTCTCATTGGTTCACTCGACATGTTTGATTTTGCTTGAGCCAGCTACTGGGACATTTTCGTTTTTGCTCCAATCGCGCATTTTTCGCCTATAAAATGAGTAGGAGCTGTTTGGTTTGGGTCAGGTTAGAATACAGAAACGGAATCAGACCATCATCCTTTATGATATCCAACTGTTACTTGATAATTCACATTTTTTGACATGTTTGGTTTTGCTTACGCGCTCCTCATTTAACTCTATACAGTTTCTTCAAAAATCCGATTAGAAAACTTCTTTTAATCTTCCGATACATTTTCCCACGACGACCACTTTACGTACAGTTTCTATTTGGAACAATACATGGCATCCGTGGTAGGAGGCGTAAATATGAACCGAAGAGTCAAAACATTATGTCCACTTGCCTAATATGATGCTGGTCCTCTACGTACCACCAAAACAGCTCTTACCCGGCGAGGCACAGACGCTATACGAATTGTAAAGGTGTTTTATGCTATCTGGTACCATCATGTAACCAACAGATCATTTAACTCTTTTACGGGGGTCCTAACAAAAGTTCTGCACGCTGTCCATTTTTGAAAAAAGTGTGAAGTAACGGAAAAACCTACCTTATTGCCGTTCAATGTACTCCCCTACGCTGCTAATGACAGCTTGCCAGCGGTGATGTAGGTCCTGGATCCCCCGTAATACGCCATCTTTGTTCAGCTGTCGTATTTCTCGGCTCACGCCCAATGACATTTCGTCCAGAGATTCGTAACGGATGCCACGGAACCGATTTTTTAACGTTGGGAAAAGATCAAAGTTGGGTGGACTGAGATCAGGGCTGTATGATGGGTGCGATAAAGCTTCCCAGCCATACTTCGACAAAAATCCCGGTACCGACGCTGCACCATGGCACGATGCGTTGCGATGCAGCAAGATCGCTCCCGCTTCCAAAAAGTTGGGGCGATTTTGACAAATTTCCGGTCTCAACTTTGTCCTCGGAAAGAAATTGTGCTCCTACGAAGAGTTCCTTCCCAACAAACTTCTTGCAAGGCAGTGTGGATCTGTGTTGGAGGTTATCCCCGCAGAGTTTCTATTTTCACGTACGAGTGCTGGTCTAACGCCGTGACTCGACCTGAGTAGCTGCACGCTTTCATTTCCAAACCTTCCCACGTCCACGCAGCAAATGATAGCGCGTCGTTCTGTCACCACTGCGTTCCCGAGAGTCCTGACCTTGGCATGGCGCAATTATTTTCCCGATTGCATCATCCACTTCCGTTTTCGATTAACGTGTGCAGAACTTTTGTTATGACCCTCGTAGGTTACGTGGTTGAGCCGCTATAGATCGCCTTTGCTGTTCCAATACAAGCCGCAGATGTTCGATTGGATTTATATATGTGGAACTTGGAGGCCAGGCAGTGCCTGGAAGTCTTCCTCATGCTCCGCGAAACATTTTCTAATGATCCTGGCATGGCACATTATCCTTCTGAAAGAAGGCACTACTAGAATAGAATACCGTTGCCATGAAAGGTTGTACCTGGTCTGCAATTATGTTTAGGTAGGTGGTGGACGTTATAGTTACCTGCACACGAATGACTGTTCCCAGGGTTCCCCAGCAGAACATTGCCCAGAGCATTACACTTCCTTCACCGGATTGTCTTCGGTGCATCCTGATACCAACACTTCCAGAAGGTAAACGACGCACACGTAACCGGCCATCCACGTGAAGCAACAGGAAACGTGATTCATCGGATCAGACAACCTTCTTCCAATCATTCAAGGAACATTTTTGATGCTCGCGTGTCCATTTCAGCCGCTTTCGAAGGTGAACAGCATTTAGAATGTGCATTCGCTTCGGGCTGCGTCTACGCAGCTCCAATTCCAGCCGGGTTCGATGTGCTGTGTGTTATGACACGTTACTTCGTCACCAGCATTCAAATTACCGGTGAATTGTGCCACTGTATTCCTTCTGTTGGCTCGTACTATACCGGATAGCCTTTGCTCAACTTGAGCATCGATGAGCCGTGATCAGCACTGACCTTGCGAGCGGCTCGTGGTCTCCCCCACTTTAGACCGCTTTTGGAGGTATTAACTCTGGCTGAGCGTGAGGTCCGCACAAACCTTGTCCTCTCGGAAATGCTCTGACTTAGTCGTCTGACCCTTACAATTTGGCCTTTGTCAAATTCGCTTAAGTCCGCTACCTTTCTTATCTGAAGAACACGAATAACACTGATTAACAGAGCTCAGTATCAGGTGGGATATTTTCGTACCTTTTCGTGACTTGCACCCAGACTGTTACCTGTATATTTTGTCTGCTTGACGTTAGGCTGTGAAGTTCCGCTTCATTCCCATGTCTAAATTCCTGCTTTAAACGTCTTTGAGCAATTTTAAACAGGGGTGTCAAAGCAGTGTACCTTCTGGGAAATCAAGGTACAGCAGGAGACCAATGCAAATCTTTAACAGTTTGTCTGAATTTCCCACAAAGCCACACCTCTGTATCTCTTTCTGAACAAAGAGAACTGACTGACTCCATGGTTAGGCAAACATTAAAGGGGAAAATAGAAACCACACTCTCTGCTGTGATTCGGCGTTGGAAGTATAGCGTGATACAAATATCCTGGACGACCCAGAAAAAAGAGGCCCCCTGCGAACGCCTAGTTCGCCATTCAATGAAACGTTGCCGCTTACGCGTAAGCCAAATAATTACTCTTATCGCCGAATAATTACTGTAGTCGCCGTCCTCACCATAGCTGGCCAAACCCCAAAAACTGAATACAATGTTCCAATATCTTTGTGATTCGTCGAATACAGTCATCGCAGTTTTTTTTATTGGAGGTTTAACGACCACCGTGAGCAACTCAATGGGCTATAAGCAGTCGCCCGTCCCTAATTTAGGGTCACTGGTTCCAGAGAAGGGAGAGAGCCAGTGCCGTAAGACAAACACAACATCCATGCCTCACCGGGATTCCACCCCGGACCCCTTTCGGACGAATGATCAGAAGCCATCGCTTAGACCACTGCGGCATATAGTTTAATAAAAACAATGAATTGCAAGTTCTTAACTAAACAAAGAAATCTTCAAGATGGAAGACTATAAATCTCCTCACGTCACATTATAAACCTTGAAAGCTTACAGATTTAATTTACCTTACTTTCTTTTATACCCCCACTAACAATACCACCAAGGGCAAAATAAATTTTCCCAATATCCCCCAAAACCAAAAACCACCCCTAATCCATCAACCCTCATTTCTACTAATCCTATAGCCCCCCCCCCCAACAAAATTACCCGTAAATATACATAAAATATAACCAAAGAACTCATCACCATCCCTACTCTAGAAACCACGTCATGAACCACCGCTTCTCTTAACACCACTCACTTCATTACAAACCCCAAAAGAGGGGGTATCTCCCATATAGAAAGCATTCTAATTAAGACCACCTTTCGTAGCATCATTTTCATGATGGTCACATTCCGGGGCAAAAATATTTTTTTTTATTTGAACTAATAGATGTGAAGATATTGTGTCTACCGAAAAATAGACTGGCTGACGAAGAAAGTGCTTCTCTAAAAACAGAAAAAAAAAACGAGCTAAAACCCGTTAAACGATTTTTTGTTTAACCGGTTTTTAGTGCTGTGTTGTGGATTATTGAAGGGGAGATGGTAAAACTCAAACGCTAAAGAAAAAGGATTTCTTCAGCTCTCAAATATTTAGGGAATGATCTTGCGTTCGGAAATAAAAAGAAAAGACAGAAGAAAGACGTTAAAAGTAATTCCAGTAGTTTTATGGTAGCATGTCTGCGGAAACCGTAGAAGCTCAAACTTCGAGTAAATGCGAAAGAAGCTGGCGGTTTAAATGCCTTATTTCTTTTTCTTTGGCAGGAGGGGCTGGAACCCACTCAAATGCATTATTATCCACCTTTCCGATCAATGAAAAACTGGCTGTTATGGACGGCAGCCTTTGTCTGCTCTAAAAATCCCTTACTTGTGCAGTTCGGCCCCGATGGCAGTGATTACACGTCATTTAACAATCGCTGTGCAAATCTGGCAAACCGCCATTCCTCAGGAGAAGGATTTTACAAACCCTCCCGGTTTCCCAGCTTCTGTGACATTTCAGATGATTTATTAGGACTTAACTAGGTTGGACAGCTGAGGGCAAAAGGGGTGCAGACAAGGGCTCTCTACATTTCCTTTCCTATTGCAAAATTTCGGCATTTTGCTTTCGAAATTCCAGCGGAGTTAATGATTTGCTGAATTATCCTCATTGTGTCAACCACACACGAAATAACACTTGCTTATTCACGTGTAGCGTTGCGGCACACGCATATGTAATAATTTGTGTTAAATTCTTTGGCAGTACCGAAGAATTCCTTTTCGATTTCTTCTCCGACAAATGCACACAATTTCACTTTTCGTCGTACCAACAGATTTTTCATTTGGTAAGAAGTGAAAGATTTGAACGTAAATGAGAATTCTCCACCTGGTCACAAGAAAGTGCACAACAGAAGTGTAAAACAACTACAGTGAAATTTCCGAACAATGGCCACCCTTCCGACTGAAAAAAAGTTACTATTGTTGGAAGGTGGCCGTTGTTCGGGGGTTAGGTCTAAGTTAATCAGGGCCGTAGCTAGTGCTAAATTCTAAAAGAGGCTACACATAATGCACGAGAGGCTAGAAAATTTACTTATGTATTACACAATGTAATAATATATTATACACTGAGTGGCCACTTTATTATGACCACCTGACAGTTTTAAGCAAATGAGCTATGGCTGCACGCTGTTGCCGCCAGAGGGCGAGGCTAGTATAAAAAGAGAAAGCTTACTGCTTGCGACAGTAGTAGAAGTGATTTTGGGTGACGAGATGGGTTAAAAATTGCGATTTGACGGTCTTTCAACGTAGGATGATTGTAGGAGCTCGGAGCCATGGAGCGAGTATCACCGAAACCGCCGCATTCGTGAAATGTTCCAGAGCAGCTGCTGTTAAAAAGTGTTTAAAGACTGGACTACCAGCCAAAAAACTGGGTCTCTACGTGCAACGCGCGGTCGTCATCGACTAGTGACTGCTCGGGCGGAACGGAGAGTGTCCAGACTGGTAACAGACAACAGAAGGGCAACAGTGCAGCAAATTACAGATCATCTTAATCAAGGATCCCCTCAAATGATCTCTGCACGCACTGTTCGCCGTACACTGCATCGGATGGGATATGGCAGCCGAAGGCCTGTTCGAACACCTTCGCTGTCTGCAGTTAACAAGAGAAAGCGTCTCCAGTTCGCACAGGAGCACAAGGATTGGACAGTCGATATTTGGAAACAAATTATGTGGTCCGATGAATCACGTTTTTAGTTGCACCATGCCGATGGCCCAGTGAGAATTTGACAGAAACGCAGAAACAGCACGAAAGCGTGGACCCCAAATGCACTGCTACAACCCTTCAAGCTGGTGGACGCAACGTTATGGTTTGGGGAATGTTTTCCTGGCATGCTTTGGGCCCTTTAATTCGTGTTGATCAACGTCTGACTGGCACATCATATCTAAACATCGTTGCGGACCAAGTGCATCATGTCACGTGGATGGTTTATCCCAATAGCGATGGCTACTTTCAACAAGATAATGCGTCCTGCCATAGTGCTTGTATTGTACAGGATTGATTTCAGGAACATGTCGGTGAGTTTGCTTTGCTTAGGTGTCCCCCATAATCCCCATTGAGAATTTGAGGGATGAAGTTGAACGAGCAATGAGACAGCTGAATCCACAACCCTACAATCTCACACTCCTGGAAAGTGCTATTCATCAAGCATGGTCTCAGATTCCACAAACCACCTAACAACATCTCGTGGAGTCCATACCACGAAGAATCGAAGCAGTATTAAAGGCAAAAGGTGGCCCAACAAAGTACTGAGGAGGTGGTCATAATAAAGTGGTCACTCAGTGTATACAGGCTAGAAAACTATATTATATTATATTATATTATATTATATTATATTATATTATATTATATTATATTATATTATATTATACAAGGGGCATCTTGAAAGTAATGCCTCCTCTTTAATAACTTTTGAAATCTTGACGTGATTTTAATGAAACTGCACTGACATGTACTATGATATTGATGCTACGCCCCGGGGCGCCAGACTATCGAATAAAAATAGCTTTAAGAATTTAGATGTCAGGATGTCAGGCAATGGCTGACGACCCGGAGGTAGACATTAGAATTTAAAATATTTGTGAGACCTTTTTATTGCTGAAATCTTATGTACAGGTGAAAATAATTTATCCTGCAATTTAGCCAATTAAAACCAAGAAATTCTGACACCCTTTAATTATTCATGAAACTTCAGGACTGGCACGAGACAACAGACGTTTAATCAATTAAAAATAAAACATAAAGATAATGATGAAGGCGTCTATATACAGAGGATGGTGAAGGAGGGGCGTTAAATAGACTCGCCCCTTTCGGGATAGCTCTGAGGCTGAATTTATCATTAAAGCCAATTATTATTTGTTCGCATCATTTTTCACTGTCCGGCTTTAAAATCAGTTCTCAGCCGACGAAAGTCTATTGGCTGACCGGAGCCAATTTATTCACAACTGGCATGCATACACAAATTCAGTACTTACAGATATGCAGCTTTTCCTAGAGTATCCATGTTTGATGCACTCACTAATATTTGATGTATCAAATATTAGTGAGCGCGCACTGTAACCAATGGAGAGGGGAATCGAACCCCGTCTCCCACTTACTCTCGTGCACACACCTTTGTTCATTCACCTGCATGATCAGGTACGCATCTATGCGCACCAATGTCGAGGTGGAACGAAGCCGCTGACGTGATAGCAGGATCCGTCCGTCTGTTCGTCCCAGCTAATCCGTCCGTCTGTTCGTCCCAGCTAATCCGTCCGTCTTTTCGTCCCAGCTGATCCGTCCGTCTGTTCGTCCCAGCTGATCCGTCCGCCTGTTCGTCCCAGCTGATCCGTCCGCCTGTTCGTCCCAGCTGATCTGTCCGTCTGTTCGCCCCAGCTGATCCGTCCGTACTAGCTTTCTCTTACGTGCAATCTAGCATCAGGAAAAAAGGTATCTTCCTCCCTTCTATTTCCTCGCGGTAACATCAACCGCCCGGCTGCTCTTTGTATAGCTGGCCGACTTCGGGCAGAAGCATTTCTTCCGCCGCAAATATACTGCGCTGCGGGATCTCCTTGGTCCCGCACGAGACCAGCTACCTTCACGAGCTTGTTCCGGACTAATCTTTTTCGCTTGTTCACATTTCATCAACAAATTCCTTGCTTTGTCGTTAGGGGTCTGTTTTAACTCTCTTGTCAGTCTGATTGTTTCCTAAAAGCATTCGGCACGGTGAAGAGGTAAGAAATGCATGTCTCTGCATTCGGAATATGTGGTGGGTCCGCTCAACGATAAGTACGGAAACACATAACTTAACTAACACTTCTTTGTCCGGGCCAATTTTCGGATAAGCAAACGCCATAAGTTTTCCGAACTGTGACACTCTAACGGTTTTTCCAAACATCCTACCATCTGATACTTACACGGCCACCCAAATTGACCGACACGCACTTAAAGGGCAACGCATCGCGTTCTCCACACCAGGCTAAGATTTCTCCCTTCCAAGAAAAGGGACCCTTATCTCTTCTCCTCTTTTGTAATGCAGGAAACCACTAGCTGTTAATTTTCAACCAATAATTAATGCTGTTCCCGCCTCTTGCAAAACCTGCTAATTGAATTAATTACCGTACCCCAAAGTCGTAATAATATGTTACCAATGTGGGAACAATTTTTTTTCAGAATCGGAAATAGAGATCATGAATGACAGAGAAAAGCAGCGAGCCGTAATTGAATTCCTGGAACAAAAGAGGGATGTGAGGCTCCAGAAATCTACAGAAGACTCCTGGCGGTGTATGGAGCTACCTCAATCGATATCAGTAATGTCCGAAGATGAATGAAGAGTGAAGAGGTTTCGAGAGGAAGAAAGTTTAGTGTCGGACAAACAACGGAGTGGAAGACCCGCAACTGCAGTGATAGGTGCCAACAGGCAACGAGTAGAAGACCTCATCACAGCTGATCGTCGTATCACCATACAGGAGTTGAATCATTAAAGAGTGCTCCCTGTGTGCAGACATTGAAGATGCTAAAGGAAGCTATTAGAAGGAAAGAACATGACATTCCACTTCATAGTGTTGTTTTACACCATAATAACGCACGTCTCCACACCTCAATGGAGACTTCACAGGCTATTGCCAAAATGGGGTGGACGGTGATTCCCCAATCCCCCATACAGTCCTGAGTTGGCTAATTTAGACGTTTTCCTGTTTGCCCCTTTTGAAAAACACGCTTTCGCGGGGAACGTTTCGACGATGTGACAGACGTTAAACTGGCTGTGAACTCATGGGTGAAACGACAGCCTCAGGAATTTCCTCAAAATGGATTTTACCAATGGGTTCAAAGATGGCGGAAATGTACAGAAAGTGATGAACAATACTTTGAATAGGCTAGCATTATTAACAATATGTCCAAGTATTTTGCCACCAAATTTCACGTTTTTGCTGCTACAAATAAAAATCTTATGAGGAAAGAGGCATTACTTTCAGGATGCCCTTTATATTATATTGTATTATATTATAAGGCTTCAGACAACTCAAAGCAGCATGGAGAGGTGCATGCTTGGTGTAACCAGGAGAGAAAAATAGAGGAACTCGTGGATCAGAAAAATGACAAGAGTGGAAGACATCATGATCAGAGTAAAATCCCTGAAATGGCAATGGGCTGGACATACTGCCAGAACGACAGACCATCGATGGACAGTCGAAATTTTAGATTGGATTTCAAGGGACAGGAAAGGAACCAGAAGAAGACCACATGGAACATGGGTGGATGAAATTCGAAAGTATGCAGGAGTAACATGGAGGAGGCTGGCACGTTTCGGTGTTCGACCGTTGGGGAAGAGGCTTGGAGAGACCTTCGTCCAGCAGTGGATTGATAATGGTTGACATCGATGATTATATTATATTATATTATATTATATTATATTATATTATATTATATTATATTATAACAGCGTTTATGGAAAAATTAATAAGCACCTTCGGTATATTTCTTTTCTTTTTTTTTCTTTTCCTGTTTTTCGTTTTTCGTTTTGAATGAAAGCCCGCGAGAGGACATGCAAACGATTAGCATTGCAGGTCAAATTCAAATCATGTGCGCCCGGCACGCCACCGAGAAGCACTAAAAGAAGGGTGCACAGAAGGTGGGGTGTAAGTAGTGGAAGTGTGTTGTGCAGCCGGACGTGTCCGCGGGAAGCTTCCTGATGCCTCGTCGCAGAATACGGCAGTCATTCCAGCACGTTTCGG
Organism: Macrothele yani; assembly: GCA_039090855.1. Classification (NCBI taxonomy): domain Eukaryota; kingdom Metazoa; phylum Arthropoda; class Arachnida; order Araneae; family Macrothelidae; genus Macrothele; species Macrothele yani. Next base: position 17,768,397 of record CM077023.1, on the reverse strand, counting down.
AGTTCGACAGAGGACGAATAGTGGCTTATCGCGACAGCGGTTTATCGTACTGAGACATCGCGCCCGTGTTGGACGACATCCAGCCACAGTGAGGCGAGTATGGATTCGGTGGGTTTAGGAGATACAGAAGGACCGACGTGAGAGATTGCCGCAGTCGCGGCACACCACCGAAGTAGAGGACCGGCATGTTGTGCGGCGAGCATTGACGGCTCGCACCGCCACATCACGAACGTTAGCGCAGGAATTAGGGTGTGTTGCGCAACAAACTGTGTCAGCACGTACCGTTCGACGTCGTCTAAAGGAGCGGGGACTTGTCGCACGGTGGCCATTGCTCCGATTACCACTGACGTTACACCACCGGCAAGTGCGGTGGCAGTGGGCCTTTGAACGCCGTACCTGGACTACGGAATGGCACGACATTGTCTTTTCCGACGAATCACGCTTCTGCCTGCAACACCACGATGGTCGGATCCGCGTGTGGCGGCACCGCGGCGAGAAACTGTATGACACCTGCATTATGCTTCGCCATACCGGTCCGTCGCCTGGCGTTATGGTTTGGGGCGCAATTGGATATGACACCCGCACCCCTCTGGTACGCATCGCCGGTACACTCAACAGCCACTGCTACATCTCCGACGTTTTGGAGCCAGTAGTCCTCCCTTACCTGCAGGACCTGCCTAGAGGCCACGTTTCAACAGGCATCGTACAAATCGTACAACAATTCTTCACAGCCCACCAGGTGTCACTGCTGCCGTGGCCCGCCTGTTCTCCCGATATATCGCCCATCGAACACGTCTGGTCGCTGATCGGCAACCGAGTGGCCCGGCAAGTACCACCAGCGGCTACGCCTGATGAACTGTGGCAACGTGTGGAAGCAGCCTGGACCGACATACCCCAAGCCCACATCCAAAGCCTCTTTTGACCGATGCCGCGGCGTGTAGCGGCGGTTATTGCCAGCCATGGGGGCCACACGAACTATTGATGTCTGCATGTTCCGCAAGTCGCACGGGCCTGTAAGCTCAATCGTTTCATCTTTGTATCTGTTGTTATGTGTCCAGTAAATCTGGTTTTGTTATCTCGTGTCTTTCTTGGTGTTGCATTTTGGGTGGCCAGCAGTGTATATATCAGTGGCGTATATTCGAGGCTAGCTAAGCTAGCTGAGAAGCCCAGAGAATGCACGAATAAAAGTTAATTAAATATACACAAATAAAAGTCAATTATGAACTGTATTAAGATATGTGAATGCTTTCGGTGCGAAAAAAACACGAGCGGATTCGCTTCTTTCGATTATGAGATTCAGTCTGGCGAGCGATGATCAACGGCACAACGTAACGCAAGTAGGTCTTCGAGAGGCTTCGCTGTTCTGATGCGAAGAGCTTCAATACTATCTCCTGCTAGCGTTTCCATGGCAATATGAATGAGCTACGGAGCTCGTGAGTGGTCATTGCTTCGTCCAAGGGTTCGCTCCGAAAAAACGAAGCCTTCGGACTACCTCAGTCCCTCCATGCTTCCAGCGCGTGTTTCGCGAGATTTCTTTCAGTTTGTGTGAAGTGTCAATGAATTAAAACCAGTGATATCAAATCTAAAATTCGTGGTTTTGTTGGATTCGAACTGTTTCGATAAACTTTGTGCAAGCTTCCCTGAACATCTACTATCAGAGCTTAAAGAAATCTATGCTTCAAATTTTGATACAGCTCGATTAAAAAGTGAACTGAAGGTGTTTTATTCCCTTGATGAATACAAAACAAATCAGTAAGAAGCATTACTTGTTACATAAAGTTGAATAATTGGACATAGTGTTTATTTATTGAGGTGTACAAATTAGCAGATCAATATTATACTGTTCATCAACAGCTGCAACTGCCGAAAGAAGTTTTTCCGTGTTAAAAATAATCAAGGACATGCACATTCGAGCAACTTGGCTGGTTTGTTAATAGAGAAAAACATTATTTTAAAATATGAAAAAGTACTCGGAAAAAACATTTTTGTGGAAACGTAGCACTCAAGTTTACACAAAAGGAAAGAAGAATGGAGTTCGTGTACGAATAAGTGTTCAAATCCTAATCCTCATATTTATTTGGTATCATGTTAGCAATAGCATGTACCTAAAATTTAGAAAAAAAGATTTTACTTCTATTACTTAGCAATTAAAAAATAAACTTTGCAATTTTTTTAAAAACAGTACTGTGGGGGGAGTGGGGAGATAGCCCAAGTCTCAGACCCAAGATAAGCCACTGATATATATATATATATATATATATATATATATATATATACACTGCTGGACAATTGCTAAGGACGGATCATAAACGGCTATATAGCGCATATAAAAGTAAGTGTGGTTGGATGCCAAGTGAAATAAAATAATGTCAGAATGCCAGGACATTACAAGAAAGACAATTTATTGTGCTCTGAAATCTAGATGGCTTTGGAACGTGTTCAAGGGACAAACAGGCCATTTTGTGCAGAATACGTAAACGTGAAAAAAATGTAATTACCGTCCGCAGGCGTTCCGGCGTAAGATGTCAATACGGGATATGGCCACCATGGAGGGCGATGCAAGATTCCACACGTCGTGTCATGCTTTGCACAACATTATCAAGCAGCTGTTGGGGTGATTTATCCCATTCCTCTGTCAGTGCACGGATGAGGGTGTCCTTGTTTATTGGAGGGCATTGGCGACCAGCAAGACTCCTCCCTAAAGCATCCCACACATTTTCAATGGGATTCAGATCTGGAGAACGTGCTGGCCATACGAGGCGTTGAATATCCTCGCTCTCAAGACACTCCTGGACAGCGACTATTCGATGACATGTTGCGTTGTCGTCCATGAAAATGAATCTATCACCGACAGCACCACGGAACATGCGAACATGAGGTAGCAGAACATCATTAATGTATCGTTGGCCAGTCATAGTCCCAGTTGGAAGCACATAGAGGGGCGTACGGCCATTGATCATGATGCCAGCCCATACCATGACACTACATGTCGGATATCGGTCCCTTTCCTGTATGTTTGCTGGACAATATGCAGTACCACTATCACGCCAGATCAGTTGTCGTCGACAATCAGACGATAGACTGTATCTACTCTCATCTGAGAAGAGGACAGCAGACCAGTCGTTATCAGTCCAATTGCGATGTTGATGGCACCATTGCAAACGGGCGGTACGGTGACGTCTGGACAATGGGATGCACACAACAGGACGGCGGGCGTATACTCCTCCTTCATGCAAACGTCTGGCGACAGTTTTTCGGGAGATCCGCTTGCCAGTAGCAGGCATAAACTGATTTGCTACCTCACTAGCTGTGCTGCGCCGGTGTCTTTTTGTTGATAGCACTATGTACCGATCTTCTGCAGGTGTCGTACTGCTAACACGACCTCCCCGTGACGTTTGCTACACTCTCCATTTGTTTGAAATGATTTCCAAAGCCTTGAAACAACACTGTGGCTGACGTCGAACTCCCTGGCAGCATCTGTTATTTTTCGCCCTTCTTCAATCTTGCCAAGAATACGGCCACGCGTAAAATCATCTAGGTGATGTCGGGAAGACATACTGAAAATTGCAAGTTCGTCAATTGATTCTTTCCCTTTCAACTTTGCGTTTGAACAACAACGGTCAATACGCGTCAAATCCTTTATATCTCTTATCAGCGCTATGACGTCACGAACAAGTTCGGCAATCCAAAATTTGCATACGCACAACAGGTCTTACTGTATCCCGCACTTATGCTAATTTCCACATTTTCCTGCCTTCCATTTTATGGTTGCTATCGTTGCTATTGTCATCCGTCCTTAGCAATTGTCCGGCAGTGTATATATATATATATATATATATATATGGAGAAATCGAAACAGTACTAGCCCAAATTTTCACTCGATGCCTTAATGAAGGAAAGATTCCTGAGGATTGGAACACCGCTACAATGATCCTGCTACATAAGAAAGGTGACATTGAGGATCTCGGAAACTACAGACCTATCAGCCTCCTATCAGTAGTTTATAAAATCTTCACTAAAGTTCTTTCACACCGCTTGAAGGTAGCACTAGACATGGCTCAACCGAGAGAACAAGCTGGATTCAGGAGTGGCTACAGCACAATAGATCATATCCACGTGCTGAAAGAACTAATTGAAAGAGCGAGGGAATATGAACTTCCATTGTGCATGGCTTTTATCGATTATGAAAAAGCCTTTGATTCGGTGAAACCATCAGCAGTTACAATGGCTCTGAAAACCTGCGGTATTGAAGATGCATACATTAATATTATTAATAACATCTATGAAAATGCAAGTGCAAAGATTAGGCTGTTTGAAAATACAACACACGTAAAAATTGGAAAGGGAGTGAGACAAGGTGACACCATATCTCCGAAGCTCTTTAATGCCACATTGGAGGGTGTTTTTCAGTCGCTGAGCTGGGAAAACAAGGGGATAAAGATTAATGGAGATTATCTAACCCACCTTCGTTTTGCTGATGACGTAGTCATTTTTGCAACTACCCCATCAGAGCTGCAGAGTATGATCCAGGAACTTGCTGACAAGAGTAAAGAAGTGGGATTAAAAATGAACTTTCAGAAGACAAAAGTGATGTTCAATGCTTTTACAAGAAATGAAGATTTATCGATTGATGGAGAAAAGCTGGAGATAACAGACACGTACGTTTATCTTGGACAGCAGATATCAAGTGAGGGTCACATTGATGAAGAAATTAATCGGCGTACAAAACTTGCCTGGAGAGCTTTTGGAAGAAACAGCATAATTTTCAAGAGCAATATGCCATTATGTCTTAAAAGAAAAGTGTTTGATCAATGCATCCTTCCAGTGCTTACGTATGGTGCAGAGACGTGGACCTTAACTAAAAGAGACATACAAAGGCTGCAGACAACTCAAAGAAGCATGGAGAGGTGCATGCTTGGTGTAACCAGGAGAGATAAGAAGAGGAACACGTGGATCCGAAAAATGACAAGAGTGCAAGACATCATGATCAGAGTTAAATCCCTGAAATGGCAATGGGCTGGACATACTGCCAGAAGGACAGATCATCGATGGACAGCCGAAATTTTAGATTGGATTCCAAGGGACAGGAAAAGACCCAGAAGAAGACCACATAGGAGATGGGTGGATGAAATTCGAAAGTATGCAGGGGTGACATGGAGGAGACTGGCACAAGACAGACCGTTGTGGAGGAAACTTGGGGAGACCTTCGTCCAGCAGTGGATTGATAATGGTTGACAATGATGATGATGATGATGATATATATATCCCGAGGGTACCTCCTCTTTTGATGCCGTTAATGGCACCAAAAGTGGAGGCACTTTCGGTATATTTCTTTTCTTTTTTTTTTTCTTTTCCTGTTTTTCGTTTTTGAATGAAATGACTCAAAAACTGTTTAACTGATAAAGACGAAATTTGATGTTTCCAAGCTTTGTTGAAAAAACGCTTATAGTCGATTTGGTTAAAAATAAACGAAAGTATCCTTCACATAATGCGAAACCATTGTTCGTTTAGCCTAGGCTAGACGATTTAAAAAATATCGGACGAAATGTTTTTAAGAACTCCCAAGGTAAATCATTCAAGGACGATCGAAGATAACGTACTAATAAATTTTTATACGATGAATAGTTAATTAACTACTAACTGAAAGCTACATTAAACGGAAACTCTACAGAATCTACACTGTGTAAATACAGGGTGTTTCAAAATGATTTGAACGATTTCACATTGTTACATATATTTCATAAATTGTCAAAACAAGATATAATTTCACACATACGTAATGGAACTATCCAAGTATAATTGTCAGTGGGTAACATGAAGCTGGCTGTCACAGATGCTCAATGTGAGCTCCCTTCGTTACTCTGCAAACGTCAATGCAGTAATCTAACTCCGTCCAGTCTCCCAAATGCGAGCATTTTGCTTGTACACCTTCCCACTAAAAAAAATGTAGCCTCATTACTGAACCGTAACTTCTCTAAAAAGCCAACGTCACTGCTCAACTCTTGAAATGGCTCACAAAACAGGATTCGGGAGACGTGGTCTGCCAGTGTTAGGTGCTGAAGCAACTGTACTCGATAAATGTGCATTTTTAGACGCTTACGCAATACGCGCCACACAGTTGTCTTGGAAATTGCAAGCTCCCGGCTCGCTCTCGCTGTAGACTTTCGAAGGATACGCTGAAAACATTCCCTAAATCTCTCCACATTGGCTTTAGAAGTCGAAGGTCTGCCAGACGATTTACCCTTACAAAGACAGCCTGTTCGCTGGAATTGATCATACTACCTTCGAATAGAGTTCTTTGCTGTTTGCTGGCCGTTCTTTATGAAATCGTGTACGAAACTGACACTCAACACTGACCTACTCGCATGAAATTGTAAGACGCAAAATGCTTTCTCCTCACCACTGGCAGCCATTTTCACAACTAGTCCGCTTGCCACCTGGCGGTGGAATTATGAACGACTGGGCCTGTTGAGAAATAAACTTTAGGATGTGTTCCAATGTATTTCACCGGATATTCGATCGCTGGTAATGTTACGTTTTTCGATTGGCGAATAAAAGGGACTTTAGTAGAACAACAAAACAACAGTGCGTCTTTCTTTATTTTAATTAAATAACGAGTGTTCAATAACTAAAAGCAAATAAGGCTAAAATATCTACTTAATTTTTAAAAATAGAAAATTCAGTCCAGAGTCGCTGTAAAACAATTATAAATACAATTCAGAAAACGGCGTTAAAGAACGACATATGCGAATTTCCCTTACGTAGATTACGTTACTTTTGCTACGCAGATCCTCCTGATTTCTTTTTTTGCAAGTATTAGGGGTATGCAAAAATTTCCGCCGTCCCCGCTAGCCGGCGCTGTAGAGGTCTAACCGGCATGCGACCCTTGCTGTCAGTTCGTACATAAAGCCAAGCGTGGCAAGTTTATTTGCGGCACTGTTTGTTACTCATGTTAGGGATTTAGGGAAACGTGCAAGTTTCCCTAAATTAAACATGAGTAACAAAGCATACGGCTCAATATGTCAGGCCTATGGCGAAACGGTTATTTGTGAGCGGACGTGTCGAGAATGGTTTGTCAGGTTTAAGAAAGGTGATCTAAGCTTGGAAGACAAGCCACGTGCAGGTAGACCGCAGGAACTCGCAGACAAGAAGCTGAAATCGCTGTTGCAAGAGGATGCTACACAATCGACCACGCAACTCGCGAAACGTTTGAAAGTGGCTCAATCGACGGTGGTACGGCGCCTACAGGCCTTGGGGAAGATCCAGAAGATTGGTAAGTGGGTTCCGCATACTTTAACAGAGCGTAATATTGGTCAACAATTAGGCATCTGCATGTCGTTGCTGAAGAGGTCTCAAGGGAAGAATTTCTTGTGGAAGGTTGTTACCGGGGATGAAAAATGGGTCTATTGCGACAACCCCGTACGCAAGCGACCCTGGGTCGACCCAGGCCAGCCATCAACATCCACTGCAAAAGCAGGATATCCACTGGGAAAAGGTGCTGTTGTGTGTGTGGTGGGATATGCCTGGAGTGTTGTACTTCGAACTCTTGAAACCAAGCAAAACTAACACTGCACAACGATATAGCGATCAGTTCATGAAACTGAACGCCGCAATCAAGCAAAAACGCCCATGGACAGGCAAAGGACGCCACCCAGTCATCCTGTTACACGAGAATGTCAGACCACGTGTCGGTGCCACCACGAAATCAACCCTTGAACAGTTACACTGGGAGGTTTTACCGCACCCAGCTTACTCCCCAGACGTTGCACCCTCAGATTTTTATCTGTTTCGCTCTATACAGCATTCCTTAGCCCAACATGGGCTCACCATAGTTCCAGAGGTTGGAAATTTCGTCACTGCGTTCAGCTCAAAACCCGAGTCCTTCTATCACAGGGGCATTCATTTGTTGCCTGAAAAATGGCAAAAGGTCATTGATGCTAACGGCCAATATTTCGTTGAATAAATGTGTACTAGTTTCCTGATTGTTCCTGTCTAATTTCTCCTTAAAACGGCAGAAACTTTTGCATACCCCTAATAAAAAGACTTCTACTGCATTCTGCGTTAACATGCCGAGGGGTACATAGTTACGTGAGGAAGATGTCAGAAAATTGTTATTTTATATTGGCCAAAAGAAATGTTATAGGGAAATTGGAAAGTTAATCGAAAGATCTTTACGAGCAGAGCAAAATATTGCAAGGAATAAGGATAAACCTTGTAAAACGAAAAGGACAGGATGAAAACTATCACTGAGTGCAAGAGGTAAACAACTTATTTTTCATTTAGTAAGTGTTGATAATATGTCTACACGAAAAATTGTCAGATCTTTGCCTACAATAGTGTCTCATACGGCAGTCGCAAAATCTCTAAAACAAAAATGCTGCATGTATTAAAATGAAGGCAAAGCCTTTACTCGCTGTTGAATATAAAAGCTGAAGATTGGACTGGGCCAAAAACGTAATGACATGGTCTGAAAAAATGGAAAAGTGTTGTGTTCTCAGATGAGAAAAAATTTAATTTAGATGGGCCCGATGAAAATAAATGTTACTGGAATGATTCACGGAAGAAGCCCAAAAACTTTTAGCAGACAAATGGGAGGAGGTGGTGTGATGGTGTGGGCGGCGTTCGTCTATAGAGGTAAATCGGGTATTGCCATTAGCGATCACCGTATGGCATCCAGGAGTCACCAGGCTATGCAGTACGAACATTTAATTCCATTTGGACCCCTACTAGGTGGAAACAGTTGGATTTTCCTATAAGATAATGCGCCCTGCTATGTTCCTAATTCAACGAAACAGTGGTTTATAAATGAAACAAGACAGATGACACCGAATTCTCGGGTAATGAGCACGTCTTTTGAATCCGTTCTGACGCAAATTAAATTTATCAAATCTATTCAAAGTCAATGGAACCAGTATGGAAAAAAGCAGTATCGGACCGAAGAAAGAAATTTTTCAATCGGGTTTTTAATTCCGCACATACTGCTGTAAACTGAATGGTGCACTTACGACTTCTGGTTGCAGACTTTTGAGTTAAGAAAAATTTGAATTAATAGGAGAAACATTTGGCAGCGGAAACGCTCTCCAACAAAGAAATATTTTTTTCAAATCGGACTCTTTGAAGCAGAGATATGGACAAATATAAGATACGCATCTACGTCCCCTAGCGGGAAAGCCATGCATTATTTTAGCAAGAAAGTATTCTCAAAAGGTTTTTCGATGTAAGCGGTATAGGTCCAAGGAAAAAAAATTTAGTCGAGTTTTCAGGAGCTCAGATTTTGCTGCAAATACACCAGAAGCAGAAATTCGTGCGATTCGGAACTTATGTAACCAGTCTGGATACTTTTTTTTATCACACCTCGCACTAGCTAACCCAAAACGTCTGCAAACGACTAAGACTTATGTAAAAGTACTTGTCCTTCTCAGACAATCAACCCGCAGACAGTAGTTAATAAAATAGACTTTAGTTTTCCTCTGTACCTCTCTTTTATTATTGCTATGTCCTGGTAACATTATTCTCCACATTAGAAAATCTTGTTATCACTCTTAGGTGATAAGAAATCTAAATAAGAGACCACAAAGCCTATCTTGAAGCAACATGAATCACTGATTCCACCATTTTTTCTATTTGGAAACTTTAGCATTTTGAAAAGAATTTTCAGCAGCTAATTTCAATGCGAAGCAACACTTTACTTATAGTTTGCTGCTGTTACAAAAGCTCGTCATGGATCACCTCTTTTACTAGAAGCGAGAAAAACTTTTCTTTGAATTTTATTTCACTTAAATTCCCTCTATAAATACTAAAATATAGTCTTGCTTGCTTTTTCTGTGGGTCTGACGAAATTCCTCTTAAGTTTAATGCGCATCTGTGGCGCGTAAACGTTCTTTCGAGTGATTCAGTAGCTGATTTGTCGTATTATTTTTCCTTGGAGTTGAACTGATGCTTGCAGCATATGTCACTTGCACACACACAATAAGTAAACAAATAGCAAGTGGTTCGTACATCAGCTTTGCAAAGAAAGAAGTGCCATCATTCGCAGATCTCCAGAAACATTTGGCATTTATATCCATCGTGATTAATCCGCTTTAATAAAAACAGAAGTGGTCGTGAGACACGTGCCTCAACGCAACAGAATTATATATAGCATGTTTCGACACAAAAAAAAGGAAGATTGGCTTTTAAACTGAATTTCGGCAAATAGCCATTTGATCTCTACTTCATGGTCATGACAAACGACTTTCGTTTCTTCATTAATTTTTTTAACTCAGTATTTTAATTTACCACTGACACAATAATCCCCTCCATAAATCCTTTCCAGTATGTAGGTATACACTGAGCCGCCAATTTATTAATACCAGCACACCATTTTATGAGAATAAGTTGATTTTTTTAGGTTTAACGACCACCGTGAGCAACTCAATGGGCTATAAGCAGTCGCCCGTCCCTAATTTAGGGCCACTGGTTCCAGGGAAGGGAGAGAGCCAGTGCCGTAAGACAAACACAACATCCATGCCTGACCGGGATTCGAACCCAGACCCCTTACGGACGAATGATCAGAGGCCAGCGCCTTAGACCACTGCGCCACCGGGGCGGCAGAATAAGTTGATACATCGTCTATTGTCATCACGTTACCCAATCAAGAACACTTCCAGTGATAGTTCGGAATATGCCTTTTTATTTCGTGATTTATCGACCACATTGAGTAGCTTTATGGGCTATAAGCAATCGCCCGTTCTTAATTTGGAGCCACTGATTTCAGGGAAGGGACCTAGCCAGTGTATTAAGAAAAACACGCCATTCATGCTTAATCCGGACTCGATCCCAATCCCATTCCGGTTTTGAGCTACACATAACGTTGGGCCTTCATTCCTGAGACAACCACGAGCCATCGTGATGACGTGGAACAGCCTAGGATGCTGACGTGCATTTGACACGGGCTACATTGCGTTATCAGGTGAGAAGATAATGGAATTCGATAAACGTGATCTTCGGGTGCTCCTACACCTTTATTGAAAAAAGTTAGTAAAATCATACAATGCGTTGATTATAACACGCTTTCCACCATACTAGAAATCATTACTCAAGTTATGCGGAAAATGGTTGTGGAATAAATCTCACTCCTCTGCCCTGACCTTTCATCCCATTTCGATGATATTCAACAGAATTGGTTCAATATACCTCCGAAATAACATGATAAAGTTTTGTTGCAATCGAAGCAATTTTACGTAAGTTATGATGCACAAGGGCTATGGAATAGATCCCGCTTCTGTGTCCGAACCTATGATCCCATTTCGCCCATTTCCAACAGGATTCGTCCCCAGGAAAGTCCCTTCAACATACTAACATTTCATCCAAATCGAAACATTTTTACGTAAGTTATGACGCATAATGGCGATGGAAGTGATTCCGCTCCTATGTCCTGATTTTTGACCCCCATTTCGCCAATTTTCAATAGTGTTTCTCCCCAGGTGGTCTCCTACCACATACTAAAATTTAATCGAAATCGAACGATTTTTACGCGAGTTATCGTGCGGACGAACATACGCACACAACGCGTCACGTAATGAGGCAGATGGGAATCGCGACCATCTGCTTGCAAGAGTGTGACGTCATAGAACTTTAATAGGGTCCACACACAACGCGTGACGTAATGAGACAGATGGCGTGACCGCGCGCCAACATCTAATGGAACGACGCCATGACACTACACTAAAAACGTGGTAATTCGGGGTGGTTATTTAACCCACTAAAGGAATTTTCCTAAAGCCGAGATCAAGCTAAATCGATTTCTAGTACCAGAAAACGGTAGGTTTACGACTTTCATCAAAATCCTTAGAGCCGTTTTCAAAATAAAATTTACATACATACAAGAATTGATCCTTTAAGGTGAACGTCAAGTAATTTTGCTTCCTGTACTTCGAATGGAAAAATTGCTGTACACATATAACGAAGTGAATTTCTCCGTCATTTTTGCTCTATGCCGGGGTTCGAACCCGGGTCCACTCATTCCGGAATAAGTTGCTCTACCAATTAAGCTACGCGGACGTTTTATTCTGATTCCTATCTGCCTTTGTGTCGTGTGCGTCCTTCTGGCAGGTACGTCACATCTCCTGGTACGTTACATCATCTCCCCTTTATTTTTTTATTTATTTTTTTCGAAGTGCTGGAGAAAGGATTCTCTTATTTTTCCTATCTCGCGGTGTGGAAATAACATCACACCAATGCGAGATTTTGAACGGTCGGGTCATCCGGATAGTTCGGGCGCCATTATAACGAATTAAATTTCTCCGTCATTTTTATCCGCGCCGGGGTTCGAACCCGGGTCCACTCATTCCGGAATAAGTTGCTCTACCAATTAAGCTACGCGGACATTTGTTCTGATTCCTATCTGCCTTTATGTCGTGTACGTCCTTCTGGCAGGTACGTCACATCTCCTGGTACGTTACACACATTTTCTTCCAAATTAATGCGTTTCCAAGGATGAAAATTTGAACATCGATTAAAATATCTTCATTTTATAACTTGTAATACTTAATATTTTCTAAAACATAACCATAATTATGCAATCCAACATTTGTTTGTCTACTGAAGTCATGAAAATACAGGTAGCGCTATCTTTTTTCTGGACAATTAATGCGTTCACAAGAATGAAAATTTGAACATCGATTAAAATATCTTCATTTTATAACTTGGAATACCTAATATTTTCTAAAACATAACCATAATTATGCAATCCAACATTTGTTTGTCTACTGACGTCATCAAAGTACAGGTCGTGCCATCCTTTTTCTGTTTTTAACACCACCAAAGAAACGTTATTGATTTTTAATATAATTATGGTTATGTTTTAGAAAAATTAAGTATTCCAAGTTATAATATAAAGTTATTTTAATCGATGTTCAAATGTTCATCCTTGGGAACTCATTAATTGTGAAGGAAATGTGTACAAAAGTTTTTCCATTGGAAGTATAGGAAGCAAAAGTACTTGACCTCCACCTTAGTAACATGGGATAAGGGCGATGGAATGGATCGCAATCCTATGTCCTGACCTTTGACCCCATTTCGTCCATTTTCAATAGGGTTCATCACCAGGTGGTCCCCTACCACATATTGAAATTTCATCGAAATCGCACCATTTTTACGCACGTTATCACGCATAAGGGCAATGGAATGCATCCCGCTCTTATGTCCTGACCTTTGACCCCAATTCACCCATTTTGTATAGGATTCGTCCCCAAGCTGTCCCCTACAACATAGTAAAAGTTCATTGAAATCGAACCATATTTACGCAAGTTATGACGCATAAGTGCATTGGAATGGATTCTGCTCCTACGTCGTGACCTTTGACCCCATTTGTCCCATTTTCAATAGGGTTCGTCCTCAGGTGGTCCCCTACCACATACTAAAATTTCATCGAAATCAAACCATTTTTACGCCCGTTATCGTGCGGACGGACGGACGGACAAAGCTGGAGCATATACGCTTCTTCAACCTACGGTTGAAAAGCGTAAAAAAGGGTTAAACGCGGTAGCATCAGCGAGAGAAATGTTTGCAGTTGCAGGCAAGCATACAGCAAATAACTGCACTGCACGAAAATTGTTCTGGCCTTTTAATGCTGGGAACACCAGTCTCGAAGTCAAGCCGAGGTCAGGACGTCCAACTACGACTAACACTGAAACCCAGGTAAGAGCTTTGGCAGCTATCCCCGCTAGGTGGGATCTTCTCAATCCACCGTCGGTCATCCAACGACCACTAAAACTGACACCCATAGGTAAGAGCTTCGGCAGCTATCCCCGGTATCAATACAGGACAACTGGCAGCTGAGGTGCTGGTGGGAGCTTCCTAATCCACCATCGTTCGTCACCTGCACCAACTTTACTTCTCCTCCAGGCACTATCGAATTGTTCTCCATAATTGACACCGAACTGACACGACGTATCGCTCTGTGGGGCAGATTGCTGTCAACTCCAAAGGACGATACGTTTTGTTGACGTATTGTCACAGGTGATGAAAAAGAAATATCCCTACGTTGTTCTACCACTGGTAACAGTATCTGAGGCCACACCAGGAAACACAGCCTGTGATGCAGAAAGAGCAGTTCTTGAGGAAAGTCATGATGTGTATTTGATGGAATTGTGAGGGCCATGTGCATTGGTAAGTCGTGCCAGATGGTCAGGCTGTGGACGGGAAGCTCTATGTCAAACAACTGCATCAATGGTACCCAGCGCTCATCAATAGGAACATGCAAGTAGATATTGCCTCAAGTCACACCTCCAGAGTGGTTCGCCGTAAACTACAGGAGTTGGAAAGGGTTGACATCCTACCATATCTTCCACATAGTCCGGACCTTGCCCCTTTCCGACTATCATCTGCTTTACTCCATGGCTCATTTCCTAGAATGATGGCACTAGTTCTCAGTGGTGGATGTGGAATTAGAGAGTTTCTCTCCTGGAAACAGCCTGTGGTGCAAAAGAGGTGGTTCGAGAGGAAAATCATGCTGTGCATTTGGTGGAATTGTAAGGGTCCTGTGCATTGGTAAGTCGTGCCAGATGCTCAGGCTGTGAACGGGAACCTCTATGTCAAACAACTGTAGTGGGTTCATAATGCTCTGCAACAACGGTTCCCAAACTTTTTGACTCGCGAACCCCTTTCAGCATCATATTGTTATCGCGCACCCCTGCACTTATTTCTGTTCACATAAGTAATACAACAGTTGTGTATGTACTATATTCTTAAATGCCTAAACGATTTCTTTCACGGAAGTAACATTTTTTAATTCAAGTTCCTGTAACTTCATTACAAAATGTTATTTCAGGAATATATATTTTGTAAAACTAAAATGATTTTAACATCAAAAAGTATACCTACTGTATTATAAAATAAATTAATGGTTAAATAACCTGGAAATAAGTAAGAAATATTCTTGAAACAAATGTTAAACGATTTATGATGGTAACAAGTAAATACAGAAAAATTATTATGATATTAATACTTACGAATCAAAGTAAATCACAAATTTATAGGTGTCTCTGGGCTTATTTAGTAGAACAAAGTGCATCAAAGTTATTTGTAACTATGCCTACTTCAACATGCAACAAGTTGTTAATTTATTTCTTCTCTGTATTTAAACCTAGACAAAGAGTAGTTTCATGATTAAACATGTTAAACTTTTATGTACTGCTTATTGATTTCTTTTAGTTAAAATATCAGCTTTCATACAGTTCTCGATCTATCGGTCGAACTTGCTGGTTCAACTTCATGGTTTACGTTCAGCAGAGGAAATTCTTCAGTAATAATTTCTGCTAATGAAGCCTAGGAAATGTAACAGTACATTTTAATCATTTATGGAAATACATAAATGGTTGATAAGTGCCTCGCCTAAGTAAGCATTAAATAACTTTTGCTCGGTTCTAACTATCAACGTATAACGAAGTAAATTTCTTCGTCATTTCTATCCGCGCCAGGATTCGAACCCGGGTCCCCTCATTCCGGAATAAGTTGCTCTACCAATTGAGCTACGCGGACATTTTATTCTGATTCCTATCTGCCTTTATGTCGTGTGCGTCCTTCGGGCAGGTACGTCACATCTCCTGGTACGTTACAAACGTTACCTGTCATTTGCGACAAACAACGCTAACTCGTCAACGATGTTCTTATGTGAATTCTGTTTTTCCGCTTCTCTGTACTTCGGGCTTTATTTTTTGACGTAGTAAATATAGGCTTCCTTAGAAATGATGTTTCACTCTTTGGTTTTCCTATTCACCGCACACACACCATAAAATTTCATCTAAATTTCAGCGTTCTAGAGCTGATATCTTATTACGAAATGTCGGATATGGTGGCGATGTGATTTCCTCGTTAACAACGTCTTCTTTACGCAGAGTAAATACAGGATTTCTAAGGATTCCCACGGAGGAAACGTTATATGTGTGGTCTTGGGGTATCGTGATAAATGTCAATCTGAAGACCCTAAGTGAGATCCTTCGCTTTCAATACTAGCTCAGCCACATGATTTATGTTTCCTGAGACTGTTGCTCCACGGTACGACGCGAACTACTCTACTTCGTTGAAGAATCGATCCATTCTCTAGCCTGGGAAGCGAACCTCCTCTTATTGGTTTCAGTATACTTTCGAACCTTTAACTTCTCCCGATGCAGTTAAGGTATCACCAGTTCTCCGATATCTGCAGCAGACAACTTCTACTCAATATAAATTTGTTATTCAGCACCTTGTTACTGATTTACAGAAGCTGTCCGATACTACTAAAGTTATTTCTAACTTTTTATTTTCACCCTAATTCTAATAAATTTTTCCATTCGTTTCAGCTAACGTGAGAATTTTTGATACACGCACTTATACACAAACAGAATAAAAAGAGCGTTGAAACCAGAGAAAGAAAACAGAGACAACATGAGACTCAATCCTGTTGTAGTCTAGACAGAGTTAGAAACGGGTCAAAATTTTCGGACCCGGACCCAACCCTACCCGATCCGTAGCCATAACTGACCCGGGCAAATCTGCTTTGAACTATAAATTCGAAACTCAATTTATATATATAAATAGTAGGTTAAACAGAAGTAAATGCAATAACCACACGAATATATTTGAAAACTGTAACTGAAAAGCGAAGAATTATAACTGAAAAACGAAAAAACGAAGCCAATATCTCGGTTGCAGAGTATGCAGCAGACTGAAGGAATTAGCGAAAATATAGAATAGTGGAAAACGACCAAGGAGACAAATGGATATCAAATAAAATTATTAATGGTGAAATGAAGAACGTAGAAAACAAAAATTAAAAAAATTAGAAATTAAAAATTAAAAAAGCCTTGGTTTTATTAAAAATTGCTCGGTATTATTAAAGGCTGCCTTCAAGGCAGCCTGGTAAAATTAAAAAACCGGGCGGCCTTGAAGGCAGCCTGGTTTTGTAAATTTTAATTTTTTGATTTTTGTTCTCTGCGTTTTTCATTTCACCATTAATAAATTTATTCGATATTCATTTTTCTCCTTGGTCGTTTTTTCACTGTTCTATATATATACACTGACGGAAAAAATCCCAACACCAAGAAGAGGTTGTGTTAGATAAACGACAGTTGGTAGGCGGTGAGAGTACATCTGCAAGATGACGTCTATGCAAATTTCGCGCTCGGCGCATACGTGTGGCGCTAGTAGCGCCCTCGGAACATGCAAAGCAGGTTTGCTGTAAATACGCGCTGTAACGTTCGTGAGCGTTAGTTATCGTTGAGATTCGACGTAGTGTGTTGATGTTAGTCAAGAATGCCTTTAAGAAGACGAAGAAGCCATTATCAACAGCTCACGGAGTTTGAACGAGGTCGTGTAATAGGGCTACGAGAAGGTGGATTTTCTTTCCGCAATATTGCAGAACGACTTGGCAGGAATGTAGCCACTGTGCATGATTGTTGGCAGCGGTGGTCAAGGGAAGGTACTGCCTCAAGAAGACCGGGTTCCGGCCGGCCACGTGGCACTACTGAGAGGGAAGACCGCCGTGTACGGCGTATGGCCGTGGCGCATCGTACCGCGTCTGCGGCAGCAATTCGAGCTGCAGTTGGCACCACAGTGACACAACGAACTGTTACAAATCGCTTACTTGAAGGACAGCTCCGAGCCAGACGCCCTGTAGCGTGCATTCCACTTACTCCAAACCACTGCCGTTTGCGACGTCAGTGGTGTCAAGCTAGAGCTCATTGGAGGACGTAGTGGAGATCTGTTGTGTTTTCTGATGAAAGCCGGTTCTGTCTGGGGGCCAGTGATGGCCGTGTGTTGGTTAGAAGGAGGCCAGGTGAGCGCCTGCAACCAACCTGTCTGCGGCCGAGACACACTGGACCTACACCTGGAGTTATGGTCTGGGGAGCGATTTCCTATGACAGCAGGAGCACTCTCGTGGTTATCCCACGCACCCTGACGGCACAGTTGTACGTCGGTATGGTGATTCAACCTGTTGTGCTGCCATTCATGAATAGCATTCCACGGGGTGTTTTCCAACAGGATAACGCCGCCCGCATACCGCTATTGTAACCCAACATGCTCTACAGAGTTTCGACATGTTGCCGTGGCCTACTAGATCACCAGATCTTTCTACAATCGAGCACGTATAGGACATCATTGGACGACAACTCTAGCGACAATGTATATGTTTCTCTCGAAAGGGTTCATCTTCGTCTAATGTTGACTTGATATCGACGTAAAAGGTTTAAAATTCGACTTCGAAAAGACGTAACAAAAGCGGACATGGATATCTGTATATTCGAAGTTTCATATCGGCCAAAAACGATCAAAAATTCGACGTCGAATCGATGTAATGTGCTACCGGGGTAAGGTTCGAGTTTAAGTCCCGAGTCCGGCATGGGAAATGTGCATGTCTTACAGCGCTGGATCGGTCCATTCTCTGGAACCAGTAGACCAAAATTAGGACGAGCGAATGCTTACAACTCCTTAGAGCTGCTCACAGTAGTTGTTAAACCCTCGAAACAAAACAAAATCCTTCTTATAAAATAAATAGAAAATTATTATATACACCTACCTGATAACGCGCTGTTCCACCTTTCTCCCTCGCAGCAGCAGCCAGCCGTGTTGATAAGGGCACAATGGGGTGTTGAAAACATGGAGGTGGTATTGCCACCCATGAAGCGAGGATCGTCTGAATCAGAACATCCACAGTTGCCAGTGGGGTTGGCAGGCTCGAATAGATCTTTCCAATTCGTCCCACAAATTATCAATCAGGTTGAGATCCGGAGATCGAGGGAGACCATTCGAGTATGGTAAATTTACTTGAATGCTCTTTCAGCCAATTGGTCGCATCTCTGGAAGATGTGGTGTGGCATTTTTCTGTTGAAATATGGCGTCTTGTTGCATAAAGAGAAACGTTACGAACAGGTGCTCATGGTCGGCTAGGATGTTCACATACCTTGCGTCGGTGACGGAGGTATTAACGGGTGCGAGGAGCACTCAGGGAAGCTCATATAAACGCACAACAAACTGTTACACCACGTCCACCTGCCAGCATGACCCCAAATTGGGAAGCTGAGTCCATCGCTTTATGTGGTTTACGCCACACACGCTCCATCCCATTGGCTTGAAAGAGTTGAAACCGTAATTCGTCAGATGATGTGTGTCCAGTCCTCTATACTCTAGTTGGGGTAGACCTTTGCCAACTACAGTCTTTGGACGTCGACTGCTGTAGCCTACTTTTTTCATGGTAAAACGGGATAGTCTTTGTGCAAAAGCTTGTGGACGCGTCTGCATTAAATTTCAACGTTATCTGTTCCGTGGTAACGATGTGATTCCTTGCAATGATGCGAGACAGTCTGCGCTCACTTCAAGAGCCAACTGGACGTTTAAAGCCACATTTCTCCTTTTGCTTGGAAGTTTTGCGTAGTCTTGATATACACATGCAACGGTCTGACGTAGAAATCCCAACAATTCAGCAGTTACTGGGATTGAATAACCGGCCTTCTTCGCTGCTACTGTCTGTCCACGGTCAAACTCGCTTACGTCGCTGCCTTTATCCATGATTACTTTTCCGTGACTGGTTTTCAGGACATTGAGACCTGTTCTATTTATACCCATTGCTGGTTTCAACATTCCATGTGACTGGAAGCGATACTTCTGCTTTGCATGTTGTTATCAGATTGTATATTATAATTTTTCAATTGAGTGTATTGTAGCACCAACTAGCAAAGCGAAGGATGTTACTTAAAGCGTTCAGGCTGCCAAGTGGGCTGAATCTGTGGCAAATGATACACCTAGGGCCCAGGATCGAGACATGGGTGTTGTTTCTGCCCCATGGGGTTGGAATCGACTCTCCCAAATTTGCGGTCGTTGATTCCTCTCCCTGGAATCAACGACCGCAAATTAGGGAGAGTCGACTCCTTGTATCCTTTTCGGAGGTTGTTAACAGCCGCTCCCTCAAACGTTTCTATTATCACAGCGATTGTTACCTCAGAACCTAATATCGCTGCAGGCTCGACTTTTGGAAATTGAAGTTTTCTTTCGTTAAGAATGGGACTCTCTAATCAATCGCTCTCCAACGGAATTACATCGATCTCACAGTCTTGCCAATTTCTAACGAGTTCCCTGATATATCGTAAACATCTCTCTCTCACCTGTCTCGTTAACATACGTCAGTCAAATGTTGACATGACGTCAGGTTGCCACAAACATTTTTAGCGAGAGAGGAAATGTAGCGTTAAGTTAAGAAAATGCGTAACATGAATGAACCAAATTTAAATAATATAACAGGAACCAAAAAGGAAAGTTAAATCAAAGTATACGTTAGAAGTTTTTCTTCTCATGAAAAACGTTTCGAGGCGGATTTTTTTATGTTGCGTTTGCTCTCTCTTGGTATTACGAATTCCTCATTGCGCAAAAACATTCCTGTATACACCAAAGAGCCAAAGCATTACGAGCAGAGCGTCCTTATACAAATCGAACTAACTGCAGGTAAACGACAGTGCGTGTGAAGGTCATCTAGCGGTATAAATATCCCCTGATACTGAGCACTGTTATTTAGTGTTATTCTTGTTCTTCAGATAGAAAACGCAGTGGACTTAAACGAGTTTCACAAGGGCCAAATTGCTGAAAATGGGGCTGCGTAGCCTTAGGCCGCTCCGAGTGTCCATGCTAACCTCGGTTAACCGTCGAAAGCGCCTACAATGGGCACGCGAGCATCAAAACTGAACCTCCGATAATTGGAAGAAGGTGGTCTGGTCCGATCAGTCTCGTTTCCTGTTGCACCATGTTGACGGCCGGGTACGTGTGCATCGGTTACCTGGAGAAGAGTTGGCACCAGGATGCACCGTGGGACGAAAATAAGCTGGTGGAATCATTCATCCAAGGTGGGTCTAGATTCGAATCCTGGTGAAGAATGTATGTTGTGTTTGTCTTACGGGTACTGGCTCTCTCCCTCCAGTGGAACCAGTGACCCTAAATTAAGGACGGGTGACTGGTTATAGCTCACTGAGTTGCTCACGGTGGTCGTTAAACTTCCAATAAAAAAATAAGCTGACGGAGGAAGTGTAACCCTTTGGGCAATGTTCTACTGGGAAACCCTGGGTCCAGTCACTCGTGTGCAGGAAACTATGACGTCCACCACCTACCTGAACATCATTGCAGACCAGGTACATCCTTTTATGGCAATGGTACTCCCCTCTAGTAGTGCCTTCTTTCAACGGGATAATGTGTCACACCGCACAGCTCGGACTGTTCGAGAATGGTCCGTGGAACATGAGGAAGACTTCCAACTATTCCAAATTCCCAGATGTCAATTCAATCGAGCATCTGGGGTTTGTGTTGGAACAGAAAATCCTATCAGCGGCGGCTCAGTCACGTAACTTACAAGAGTTAGAGGATCTGCTGGTAATGTTTTGGTACAAGACACCTTTAGAGACCTTGCAGCGTCCATTCATCACCGAGAAGAGCTGTTTTGGTGGCATGTGAGGGGGACCAGCATCGTACTAGGCAGGTGGTCATCGTGTTTTGACTCTTCGATGTATTTGTTGAAACTTGAAGCATTGAGCTGACATATCCAAATATGTCCTGCAGGAGACAAATCCGATTCGTTGGTAACAATGTTGATGACGGTCATGATGGGTGTGGTAAAATGTGAATGGAATCCACGTGATAAAAACTTTGCAGATAAAATCTTGTACAACTGAAAAGGATCTATCCGAATTTAGTGATCAGTTTCAGCTGCTGTTCACCGCTCATGCGCATAGTGGGTAGAATGACAGCACGTCCATAAGGTGCTTCAGCCCGTTTTGTTGCCGTATCTCAGTGGAATCCCTGATGTCAGTTTCAACAAGATAACGTCCGCTTGGACACTGCCAGCAAGGTGTCCAGGTGCTGCCTTGTCCATCACGAACCCCAGATTTCTTTCTAATAGAGAACATGTGAGACATTATTGGAAGACGACTTAGCGCCTCTGCATGACCTCTTTGCAGTGTCAATGAATTGTGGACAGAGTTCAACTATGCATGATTAGCGATACCTCGAGACTCCATCCGGAAATTTCTATACCATTGCTGAATGTATAATCCAGCATGGCGGTCGTATGACTTACAGTCGTAGGCCGCATTGTACTATCTCCTCCCTCACGGCATTTATGTAATCCTTCATAAATGAAATCACTTCTTTTCCATCTACAATGGAAGCCGGATATAACGCGGTTGGTTATACCCCGGAATCGGATATAACGCGGGTCTGATCGTGTCCCCCAAACAAAATGCATACACAGACAAATACATACTCAGATTCGGACATACCGCGGGTATCTCTATAATGCGATTATTGCTTTGTCTCCGTATGCCCGCGTTGCAACAGGCTTCCATTGTACTTTTCAACGTATGTGGTAAGTTTCGTCTCATTTCGGTGCTTCCTTCATGGTGTGGCATTTTCTTTGTCGAACATTGCACTAAAAAGACGTTCTCTGAGTTGTTTCTTACGGAAACAACGTATAAACATAATGTTGTTATAAAATAGATTACAATCACTGAACATATCTTCTAAGTATTATGTATTTTCACTCATGTTGTACAGGAGCAAGCAAACCGAATTTTGAGTTTTGCCTTTCTTTAAGACATTATTTTTATCTTTCAAAAGAATTTAGAGATAGGCACAAAATTCTCTCTAGCTTTTTTTTATTATTACAGCATTCACCTAAGCTTTGATCGTTCTCTGTAATCTTCGCAGAATATGTATCAGAGTGATACGCATTAAAAACCATGTTTTTTCTTTTTTAAATCCCTGCCAAACAGATCTTGTGAGTATAAGGTAAAAATATTTCAGATTAAAATACTTACAAAACGTATTACAGAGGTAAAGCACATGCCAAGATGGTAAAAATGCAGCGATAAAGGCCGTCGGTGTAGCTTAATTGGTGAAGCAATCTGGCTCCGGAGCAGAAGGATGCTGGTTCACCGGCAACTTTGTATTTCTGCATACTTTTCAGAAATAGCTGTGAGTTTCAGTAATCCGTACTGAAGATTTTTGTGCTTTTAATATACGCTGAAGCGGTAACACCAAATAGCAATAAAACACATACCATCCTCACATACGCACTATAACGTAACCCTTTTTCGTGAGCAAGATTGGTGTTACGCTATGTCTAAAACCATGACAAAAGAATGTTGAACTAAATAAGAATACGGTGCAATAGTTTACGGCCAGACGAAACATAAACAGAAGTCAACTTACGATAACCTTTTATTGGTCCAACAATATTTTAGTAGATCCACAATAGAGCCACATATGATCTAGTTTTTACATAGAGCGGACATCTCCACACCCACACATACACTGTGCAACTGTTGTATCGTCTTTTTTATCTGTCGTTCTTATCACATTCATACGTCACTCCCTCTGACCTCAAAAGTGTTGCCAATCTCATTCCTGTGAGAGAGAAGATATCACGTTAAGTTTGGAAAGTGTAAAAGAGAACAATCTCAAATTTACATTAGAAAGGAACTAAAAATGAAAGTTACTTTAGAATATACGTCATAGTACGCAAGTACGAAATTGATATTGTTTTATAAACAGCTCACTGCAAAGGATACAGACGTGTACGAAGCGTAGATAGCGGCAATATGGGGAAAGACTCTGTTTTAAGGGACTTTGAAAGGGGCATGGTAATTGGAACAAGGCGGGCAGGTGCAAGCATCTCAGAAACGACAAACCTTCTCGGCTGTGAAGAAACAACTATATCGTGGGTGGATGTAGGGGATTTTCAGAGGTAACAAACGAAATCCATTACGCCAAGTAAACGCGCAATACAACAGCGATATCGAGATTCAGCATATGCAGGCCGAAGCACATTCGCACGAATGAGCTATAACCAAGAAAGTTATAATAGATGGAGTAAAGGCCAGCCGTTCCCCTCGTGTAATGAAAGTGAAGCCACCGAAACGTCACGATCATGACGTCACAGTCAATCACAGCCTCTGCCGCTGTGTTGGTGAGACGATTGAGAGTTAAAGTCGTCTGCTCAAAGTGCTTCAAGTTTGTGACGTCATCCGTACTCCATCTATTCTAACCTCCTTAGGTAAAACAGCTGACGTCCTCTTAGTGTACCATTCATCTCTGCTAAAAAACAAAACAAATTGCCTGCGGTGGGCACGGAAGCTCTAAAACTGGACCCTTGACGACTGGCAAAAGGTCATCTGGTACGATGAATTGTGTTTTCAGTTAATACACACCAACGGACTGGAAAGAATACGGCGTCAACAGCACGAATCAGGGAACCCCAGGTGCCTAGCGTTAGCTGTACAAGCTGGTGGAAGCGGTGTAGTTGTCTAGAAACCATTTTATGGCTGACATGTGGCTCCTTAATTCCTCTGGAACATCATTCAGATGCCACGAGGTATCTTGACATTTTTTTTTATTGGAGACTTAACGACCACCGTGAGCAACTTAATGGGATATAAGCAGTCACCCGTCCCTAATTTAGAGTCACTGCTTCCAGAGAGGGAGAGGGCCAGTGCCGTAAGACAAACACAACGTCCATGCCTCACCGGGATTCGAAACCGGACCCCTTTCGGAAGAATGATCAGG
Organism: Macrothele yani; assembly: GCA_039090855.1. Classification (NCBI taxonomy): domain Eukaryota; kingdom Metazoa; phylum Arthropoda; class Arachnida; order Araneae; family Macrothelidae; genus Macrothele; species Macrothele yani. The sequence continues at coordinate 17,743,836 of CM077023.1, read as the reverse complement.
TGCCGTCGCTTAGACCACTGCGCCACCTGGGCGGCTATCTTGACATCATTGCGGACCATTGGTACTTGTACATATGCATGGTGTTTCCTGACAGAGATTGCTCTTGATAAAGATGGCAACTTCCACCAGGATAATGCGCCATAACGCAAGCCTCAAATCGTCACGCAGTTGCTTCAGAAACACGACAGTAACTTTAAAGTGCTATAATGACCCTCGTAGTCCCCATATCTTAACCCAATCGAACATCTGTGAGATCAAATTAGGAGAACCATTCGTAAAGACATCATCCTCCAGAGAACGTCAGGCAATTGAAGGACGCCATCACATCCACTAGGTTGAACGTACCTGTAGAACGGTATCAGCATCTCGTTGCCTGCGGTGGGTACGGAAGCCATCACATCCACTAGAGTGAACGTACCATCACATCCACTAGAGTGAACGTACCATCACATCCACTTCATAGACAAAATGCAGAATCACTTACGTCAACTTTTCCATGCCAGATCAAGTCGAGGCTGTATCGAACGCTAAAGGGTGTATAACGTAACCCTTTTACGTTATGCGAGATTTGTTGTTATGCTAAGTTCCAAATGTCCGGCTGAAGAAAATGTTGAACTAAGTGTAAATGTGATGCACTAGTTGCGCCGGATAACTCACTTTAAATTAAGGCTTTTAGGGCCAGACGAAACATAGACAGAAAGCAGAATCACTTACGTCAACTTTTCTTTTATTGGTCCAGCTGTGCACTTATACTTCAAGCAACTTTAGACGAAATCACATAATTTTATACAGCGTGATACTAGAACATCTACAACATATTACAGGGAGTTTCACCCTCACCTCACACAGACAGCTGCTGCTTAGTCATATTATATATCTCTTTTTTTTTCTTATCGCAACAAGCTTACGTCACTTTCACAGACCTCAAGTGTTGCCAACCGTATTCATGTGGGAGAGAAGATATCACGTTAAGGTTGAAAGGTGCTAAAGAGAACGAACTCAAATTTACATAGAAAAAGGAACTAAAAATGAAAGTTAGATTAGAGTATACGTCACAGTTGTAAGGTGTTTTTAATAATTTGATACTTCTGTGTAAGTGATTTCGTGTAAAGCCTGTTCAAGCGCATTCCAAAGTTCTGAGACAACCTCAAAACAAGTGATTTTTATAATTTAAAGAAATATTTACAACGGAGAGTAAATTATTCCTATCTTCTGGAAAGTCCTGAGATAAAAATCTTAAGCTCCTATTATCTCTACACTTTACATTTCCATTTTAAAGGGGAAATAGAACTTATGAGAATGCTGACCATCTCTCATATGCTTTTCCAAATTGTACTAATTGTTTCATTCTGTGCTTCTAATGACCTTAAAGAGTTTGAAAAGAAAAAAAGGCTCAATACGCTTTATCTTTCCCAACCATTTTTCTTTCTAAAGAAAAGTAATTTAATGATGATCCTAATGAAATTCTCAAAAGAAATACCGTTTGGTAGTTGTAATAGCACCGCCTAGTGGATTACCATAAAATTCCGTCTTAGGTAATTTTTATTTTAGAGGGCGTACCTGACGTGAAAAAATAAAATCATTTAGATTTAAATACAGATAATGTTCACACATTTTTAAAATGATTTTCCAGCAACATAATTAATGTTTAAAATAAAATTATTTCTTTCTTAAACGTTCTATCTGATAGCCCTTTTTCTGGATATGAGCCTACATCTAAATTTCCAAAATAAAAGGGCAGTTCTTAAAATAGGTAGTGTCATTTTATTCCACTCGTTTTTCACTGCTTTCCGTAGACCAATCATTGTTTTAAGTCTGCAATTGTTTTAGCAGTCCGAAGGCACAATAGTCCATTGGTGACACATCAGGAGACTTTGAAGGAATATGAGCTAAAGGTATAGACTTGATACCCGCTGACTTTTTCAGTTTTTCAAGAAATACAGAGGCAGATTTGGATGTATGTCTGGTAGCCTTATCCTTGCGGAGTTCTACATTTGAAGGTTCTGTGAATAAAGGAATGGTATTTCCTCTTTAAATATAGGAGTTAAAACATTATTTTGGTAATATGTAGAATTGATTTTAACGTTCTTTTCAACTTTTCTTAACTTTAATTTTCCCATTGTGCGAGAAACCGGCAATAATCATGAATCCTTTACCGAAACTTTCTTTAGATTCTTGGAACTAAATCTGCAAGTCTTTTTATAATATTTTCCGATAGTAAATCCACCTTTTCTTTTAGAGTCGTTTAGGTAGATTCACACTTCACCAATAGCCACAATAAATTTCCGTCTGCCTCCGACTTATTGATTTTGATAAAGAAGTATACACCGCATTCTGCCCTTAGCTGCGTGCCTAGGCAAAAGGCGGTGAGCATTATGGTTTTTTTTTCTCAGATTCAAATCTTTATTTATTACCTTGTTTGCAGTTGATATAGAGAATTTTAATGACTTACTCTTGCTTTTTGGGTCGGTGGATTTTCTTTTAAGACCGAAGACCTTACTTTTGAAATAGTCGTAAAGGTAGTTCCTTCTTTGAATATTCGTGTGGTGTTCTTTTTCCTATTAAAATAAATACTTGACGATTTTTCCCTCTATTATAAATAACATTGCTGATTTTACATTTAGAAATGTTCATTCCATGATTTTCACAGCTATTTTTATTACAGAATAAGAATATTTTTCTTCATAAAGAGCAAAAACATAACCTTCTAGCCACAGCTTGTTTACGTGCGCCATTTTCTTAGCAGACGATATTTAACTGCAGCAGATGCCTCTTTCGTGTTCCTTTAACACGCTGTTTCCAGTTTCAATTCTTTGAACTTCTTTTATTTTCTGTAATTTCCTATTAAAACCGTTCTAAAAATGTGTGAATATCCTCTGTACAGGATAAATGTTTCAACAAGGTGAAGTGTCAATGGAATGGAATGGTTCTTTTCCCCCGTCATGTTATCCATCTGGTAAGCGTAGTTTCTGAATAAAACTACGATATCATATTTCTAGAATGAATTAGAAAAATTCCCGTTTTATTAAAAAAATATATGCTGCATCGAAATTTCGTAAAACAAATGGTGCTAGTTAGCTGATTTTTTGGTGGTTATTTGTTCAAATACGTACATACTTCGCATAAATCACAAATTCAATTATTTTAAAATCAAAATCGATTCACATTTTTGAACGTTAAAATTTTGATTTTATATTCACGATCAGTCTGCTTTTTGTCACACATCTTTTGTCAGAAAAACAATTATTAATTTTATCTTCTTTTGCAGGATGGACAAGTCTTGGAGCTTTCTCAGGTTAACGATATTAGAACAGGAGGAATCCCAAAGGTAATAACTTTTCATACTCACAGGAAGACAATCTATTGAAAAAATGCGTCAAAGACAATTAAGCGCGTCAAACTCTTATTTAGCCGTGCAATGTGTTGCACGTAGGCATTAAATTTGAAGATATTTTATTTTTATATCGGCCGACTGTTTAAAAATTATCACCTTACATCTGGAATGTAATTGAGCACAATTTTTCATTGTATGATACATTTTGCATCATAATATCTTTATATCACGATGTTATTCTATCTTGAGAGCATGCTATCATACTACCTTGATAGCATACCGTCTTGATGTTATTATATCATTCTATCTTGATATCATGACATTGTACCATCTTTATTATGAAACCATACTATTTTTGCATCATAAAATCGTACTGTCTGTATATCATGAATTCTTACCATCTTCATATCACTACATCATACTATCTTTATAACATGATATCGTGCTATTTTGTATCATGCAGTCATCCTATTTTTATATCATGATGTCCTACTACCTTGCGCTTTTGGGTGGTGGTTTAGCATGAAAACGTACCACCTTTATATCGTAATGCCATACTATCTTGATATCATTATATGGTACTGTCTTGGTATCCTGAAACATACCACCTTTATGTCAAGATGTCATACTATCTTTATATCATGAAATCATACTATATTGATATCATGAAATCATACTATCTTGATATCATGAAATCATACTATCTTGATATCATAAAATCATACTACTTTTACAGCATGATATATTATCTTGATATCATGAAATCATACTACTTTTACAGCATGATATATTATCTTGATAGCGGGATATCATACAGTACTATCTCGATATCATGCTATATTGGTATCCCGAAACACACTACCTTTATAGCATGATATCATACTATCTCGATATCATAAAATCACATCATTTTATATCATGAAAACATACCATCTCTATATCGTGAAATCATACTATCTTTATATCGTGATATCCACACTACTTTTATATCAACATATTTTACTATCTTTATAACATAAACGTCTTAACTCATGTTTGTATCCTTTGACTCTTTTGACGCATAAATACATCATGAGAGCTACAGAAGTACGTTAAATTTAATGAAATTTTAACTGCGTTTTCTTGGTAAAAATGAAGAATGAAACCCACATAGGGAAAAGCTTCTCAATATGCCAAACTTTCTGATGACCAAAATTTATTCGGCCTCAAAATACTACAACACTAATTAGTTTATTAATTTTTCTTTTAATTTTTGCTCGGAGCTTTCAAATTATCTCTCTTAACATTAGTGTCACTAATTGACGTCAAAAGAGTGGTCAATAAGAAAACCAAGAAAACCAGAGTTCTTTAAAATTGTAATTTATACCTTTAAGTTTTAAATAAAGGAAACCATAACCTTCACTAAACTGTCTTTTGTATCTTTGTAGTTACCTAGGAGTCATGATAACACACACGCATAATTCAATGATACAAAGTACATCGTTCGCCGGGAGCGCAGTGGTCTAAGCGCTGGCCATTGATCGCTCGTCCGAGCTGTTCTGGGTTCGAGTCCCGAACGAGACATGAGTGGTGTGCTTGTCTTATGGCACCGGCTCTCTCTCCATCTCGGAACCAGCGTCCTCAAATTATGGACTGGCAACTGCTCATAGTTCCTACAGTTGCTCACGATGGACGTTAAATCTTCCACCACCCAAAAGCGCATCTTTCGTGAAAAAAATTATATCAAATATGCAGATGAGAAAGGACTGCTGCCCATGGCTTGCCAACACCAAGCATTTCATCTAATTCATCAAAGTTTCCATTTTATTTGGTGATAATTTCTTAACTTATTTTTGTTCATAATAATCACTATACAACAAGCCTGATGCTCAAACTATCTACTTCACTTGGTGCTGGCTGTGTGTTTAGAAAATACGATTCTCTCACTGAAAGCCTTCCCTGAACTCCCTCGTGAGAAGTGTTTGATCTCAGATTCTGATTCCCTCCCTTTCCCGAATCCGGTCGCCATGGAAACTCCTCTTATCCTTATTACTATGACGGTGTTTCAGGTTGAAATGGTCTTCAACTAAAACGTTCACGCGCGATAACCTTGTACAAAGCCTAAAACTGAACACTAAAGGGTTCTTTACGTGTATCGTCCGAAATATTCACAAGTAGTTCCACTTAAAAATGTTAAAACCGAGTCAGTTTTTCTCGGTGGTGCAAGAGTAATAAAAGATGTAAAACCCAACTTTTATCTGCGGACAGAAAAGCTTGCAGAAGATGCGTCTCATTGGCGAGGCTGCCTGTCTCAGAAATGCGTACACTGTAAAATCATACCTGAAATTCACGAGCAACTTTGCGTGATTCCTTTCGGAAATTAACGAAGCAAATTTCTGATACAACCTTCCCTGTGAAATGACGGAAAGAAACCTAAATTTCACGGATTTTCCGTACGACAGAAAAATTCTGAAGAATTTTCAGAAACCTTTCCGCAATTACTTTGGTATATAGATCAATTGTTAACTATGCATCATTTATTTAATAAAGACTTAAGGGAATAATTGATATATAGTTAATTTGTTGCTGGTTTGTCTATCTACATTTGTGGTTATCTAAACTACAGTTCTACAGATTGATAATTTTTTGACTTGGTACTTCTGTTTTTTATTAGGGAACCAGGGGCTCGTCAGGCCTACACTGGCTTTTTTCCCTGGCTCCCTGCTATGTTGCACTACAGATCTTTATATAAGTGTTTGGTACTATACGTAGTACTATTCTTATTGTCATATGTGTTTTAGTATTACTATTACTTCACCTGTATTTTGTATTATATGTACACTATATTGATAAAAGTCACCGGACACCTAAAAGAGAAACACAACATAGCATTTATTGACATACATTAGTACGGTGTTGGTCCACTTTTGGCCTTAATGCATGCACTGACTCTTTGAGACATGCTTTCGACAAGGTTTTGGAACACAGCGATATGTATACGCTTCCATTCAGTACACAATGATGCCGCTAACTGTTGCTTAGTAGTAGGCCGTGGTTCCAAACTTCTTATGCGACGCTTTAATTCATCCCATCAGTGCTCTAGGGGATTAAGATCAGGGCTCTGTGCTGGACAGTCCACACACGATACGGAATTATCGTCACGCCACGCCGTAATAGCCCTTGCTTAATGGCTCGGTGCATTATCCTGCTGGTACCAAGAAGGCTCGGTTTCATAGTATTGCCACAGAGTTGGTAGGGCATAATTGTCCAGAATATCGAGGTAGACGTGCTGGTTAACAGATTTGTCTAGGATAACCAATGGGTCGGAACCATACCACGAAAAACAAAACCACACGAGTACGCTGCCAGCAGGAACAATACACTATGGTAAATAGCGTTACCCCGGTTGCCGTCATACCCCCACACGGCCATCAGACTGATGGATCTTGTATCTGGATTCATCAGTCCATAGAACCCGTTTCCATTGATCTACGGTCAACGATAAATATTCTTTACACCATGCTAAACGACGAGTAGCATTCCGAGTGGAGATGAAAGGCTTTTGAGCAGCCGCACGACCACGGTAGCCCATGGAATGAAGTTATCTGCGAATGGTACGTGTACATACCGAGGTTCCAGCATTTTTACTCACTTGTACACTGAGGTCTTGTGCATTACTCCGTCGATTAGCTGTAACGACTCTCCTGAGGCTTCGACGTTCTCTATCACTAATTTTCTTTGATCTGCCAGTACGTTTTGCTGCTTCAGGCACGCCATGTGTCTTCCACTTATTCAGTACATCCAAAACAGTTGACTTGGGTATTTTTAAACGCCTCTCGGTTTCTCTTATGGACAACCCACTGATACAACACCCAACAATCTTTCCTTTCTCAAAGTCAGTTCTCTCCCGCCGCGACATTTTCACTCAACCTCACACTGTGATATGATCGCGGTCAGCTGCAGGATTATTTTTATACCGTTTGCAGCTGTACCGCACATCTTAACAACGCAGCGAATCCGTTCGTTTGCTTTTGAAGTGGTGTCCGGTGACTGTTGTCAATATAGTGTATATAGCTTGAGTAAATCTTAATTACTCTAGAGTGCATAGCCAAGTCAAACGTCCTGAACATGTAAAATTTACGCATATATGGTCTGATTAATAATTTTGTACTATTAAATTTTATATCTTAGTTTGTTAGCAAATATTTTTTATTTGCTTTCTGAAATAATTATAATTATTGATATGTGTTAGTTGACAAGGTAGATTATTCCTTAACACTAATCCCTGGTGATCAATAAATCTTTGTTGGGTTAAAGTGTTAGGCATTGGTAACAAAAATGCATTTCTGTTTCTAGTTCGATAGTCATGACCCGCAGTGTTTAACTGAATTAAATGTTGATACCTATTCTCTTTTATTTTTTTATACCTAAATCCTAATAATCTGTATTGCCATAATTTTTCAATATCTGAAAATCCATAGATATTAATTAATCCTTACCCCCATATTCAAATTAAATTCCCTCAAAGTTATTTAAAATTTTGACCATCCTATTTTGTAACGATTGTAATTTATACAAATTAGTCTTAGTAGTTTGACCCCATACTAATAAAGAATAAGTCAAACATGGATAAATCAGACAATAATACAACATTTTAATATTTTAATTGTTAAATTATTTGAAATTCTTGTAATTAAACCCAATACACTTGAAATTTTATTTACAATATTTTGTATATTAATATTCCATTTTAAATTATCCTTATTTATTATTCCCAAATATTTACTTAATATAATTTACTATTTCAAGGGTACAATTTCCCACAAAAATAGATGGTGGCCCAACAATCTGTCTATCTCCCTTTTTAAAAATCATAATTTTAGTTTTTTCAGTATTCAAACAAAGAAAATTTGTATCCAGCCATTCCATCAATTTTTTAATAAATTTATTACATTTTATTTTTGCCTCATTTATATCTGTACTTGTAATCATAACTGTGACATCGTCCGCAAATAAATTAAAATCCTCATTACGTTCAATGTAAAAAATGTCATTAACACAAATTAAAAAAAGTAATGGTCCCAGAATTGAGCCCTGCGGTACTCCTATTTTATTAACTAACTTTTGCGATTTTGTTATCAATATGTACATACTGTTTTCTATTATGCAAGTAGTCCTCTAATAAATTGCAATATTAATTTCTTATTCCATTATTATAGGGCTTATTCAAAAGTATCCTATGATCGACGGTATTAAATGCTATTCTAAGGTGTAAGAATATTGCAATGGTTACTAACCTCTTTTATCTATTATTTAATATGATATTCTGAAAAGATAAAATGGCTATTTCTGTTGATTTTTCCTTTTGAACCCCATACTGATTTTTATTAATAATTTGATATTTCTCAAAAAAATTGCCTAATTTCGTATAGAATAGTTTTTCCAAAACCTTAGCAAAAACGATAAGTTAGAAATTTGTCTGTAAATATTTATATTTACAGAAAAATGGACCCAGTCTTATGTTTTGGAATTATTTTTGTTATTTTTAATTCTTCAGGTATTTTTCCAAATTCAATCATCACATTAAATATATGACTGAGAGGTTTATAAATTATTTTGGAAACCCATTTAATTGCACTTGGATGTATGTCACCTGATCCCATAATGTTGATTTAATATTTCTTATGCATGCCTCAATTTCTGCTGTTGTGAAATATTCAAAATAAAACGAATTTTGTAATGTTTTTGTTGGTTAGTAGTTTTCAGTTTTCTTTTATTATTAGTGTTAATTTACTTTTTTTATTTCTTTAGGAGCATTTATAAAATAGCCGTTGAGTTCATTAGTTACAGATTTAGCATAAATCGAATCGAATCGAATCGATGCTTCCTAGTCTAGGTTTAGTGACCTGAACCTTCAGCGCCGCCTTTTGGCTGGTGAAAAATGGAAAAAAATTAAGAAGTGGGAACAGTGTGCAAAAAAGAAAAGTGTGGAAGAATTAGAGGGCAAGGGGTATACGGTTTCCCGTTAAGTAGTGAAGTTATAAGCTAACCTAAATACTTACCTGCATCAACACACTCCGAGCAATATCATTAGCAGCCAACATCCGGCCGCGGAAAAAGCGGAAAGGACAGGGGAAAGGGAAACCTGAAAAGAAACAGACAGCACACATGAAAGAAAAAGTCCCAGGGCAACAACCATTTTTCTCACATGACAAAACTATTTAATTAGTTTCATTTTTTAATGCTAGGCACCTGATAAAACAAAATTGCCGTTTGCTCAGTGTTCTGGTAGGAGTCTGCTATTTGCCTTGTTGCTCAGTAGCCAATCAGGGAAAAGAATTTTTCCCATGGGCTGCAGAGAGATTGGTACTTTTTATTACCAACTTATTTTCTTCACATGTGGGAAGAATACTCTCAACTCTCTAGTCCCAATTATTATTTTTTTTTTACAAGAGTAGCTATGAATAGGGTTCTTTTTGGGAACTTTATTTAGTATAGCTTTCGGCCTTTTATATCTGTCAGTATCACTAACAGTATAATTAAGAGCCTTCCTGACAAGAGGATTGGGGTGATCCTTAGCTTTTTTCATAGTACCTTTTTGCTAAATCATACATAGTGTAATGAATAGAATTAATATTTAACATGCTACGGATAGTATTGTTTGAGGTTCTTCCATCAATTCCAACCATCATACGTAAGGTTTTATTTTGATACGAGGTAATGCTATTTATTTGCTGCTTTTTGCAGTAACCCCAGATAGAACAGCCATAAGTAACAACAGGACTGTGGCAGGCTTTCCATAGCAAAGTTTTATTTTTTCTGCTGAGCCTTTTATTTTTTATTATAGGCTGGAGACAACCTCTGAGTTTTATAGCTTTGGCTAGGGTTTCTTCGATATGCTTGTTCCAATTCAGGTTGTGATCCATAATAAGGCCTAAATATTTAACATCTTTTACCCAAGGTATATTTTCCCATACAATTCAATTTCAAAGTCAGGATTATATTTATATGTTCTGCGTGAGAACATAATTGCTTGGGTTTTATCAGTGTTAATTTTAATTTTCCAATCTAAAAACTACTTCTCCAGCTTTCCCACATAATGTTGTAGCATCAGATTCAGCATCAGGTACTCTCTGACCATTTATACTCAACGTAATTGTTTCAGTTCCAAAAGCTGTGTTTTCAACTGAGAAGATAAGAACTCAAATTTCTGGAAATACTTCGGTTTTGTCAAGTTCTAACACTTTTATTTCTTCAACAAATTGAACGGCAATGACGAGCTGTTTAACAAAACGATTTTTTAGGTACCCTAATAAATTGAACATCAGTTCATTTAATGAATAGCTGACATTAACTTTTATCTCTTGAAATGGATTGTGTCAAATTCTACAACTTTTCTATGGCCCGGTTTCTTTTTTGTTCGTGAAACTTTTTAAAACGGTGCTGATACGCCAATCCAGGGACCAAAAACAAGGAGTTCTTGGGTGCTGTAGTTAATGCGTTTGGTCATTCTGATTTCGTTGTTTTTCCAAAGCATTCCGTAGACCAGAGTAACAATACTTCGAACGTTTAGGAATGGAATATTCACCATTATTTCGGAAACTATCTTCTTTATCAGAGGAGCAAATTGAGAAGATAATGTCTCCTCTGCATAACGTTTGCAGATACGATGCGTTTTCCGAAGTGACTGGAGTTCTCTCATTTGGGCTAAAGCTTATCAGTTCTTAAACAGAGTATCGACAAGCAGTTGATATTCTCGTGCGGCGGTTTCGTTTTATGATGCCCAACTTAGCGGCGCTCCTTGCGTGATTGTTTAACGTCAGTCGCAAAGCGTAATGGCGTTTTTTGTCGAAAATGGACCTAACGAGCTGTAAAAGAGTCATTCGTCGCTGTGTTCGATTAACGAAAGTTATCTTCGATGAGTCTTTCTGCTGTCAGGAAAACAGCATTAGGTTTGCTTCCGTGTAAAGATCATTGCTATAGCAACCGTGGAAGAACAAGCCTGCGTTTCATCTTAAAAACCCATTAAAACTCTAGAACAGAAAATAGATCAGACAACACGCTTACACTCATACACATCAATGACTGTAAAAGCCAAAAAGATGTTTCTGCTCGGTCTGATGTGGGGTTATTTCCCTGTTTTTTTTTTCAGCTTCATTGTCTGAGATAGGCCAAAAGAAAATGTCCTTAGAGCTAGAGTCTGTTTTCCTTGTTAAAGCTGAGTACACTTAAAAGACAAAAAAGACGAATACCTGAAAGAAATGTTCCCTCTAAGCTGTGGCAGCGCAGCGACTTAACTTCCTCCGCGCAGTGAGCATTTCAGATTAAAATTCCCAAATCCCTAATTAATTTTCATAAATCGAAAATCAATTACCTGCAAAAATAATAAATAAATAAAATTCGGGCTCTCAAAAGTCAAAACAACACTTTTCTTAAATGCCGTTCGCCTCCTCCTAAGTTCGTCTCATTGTCCTCTTCATTCTCAAAGGCTTCATAGCGATCTTGAGAGAGTCTACAAGTTTTGGAAAAATCACAAAAGCCGAAAACATCAGCCGACAACTTCCTTATAAATGATAAACAGTATTTTCCGAGTACTCTTAAAGGTGGTCGAGTCCTAAATTCCCACGGTCGAGTTTTCGGTTTGGAGGGGAAAATCGAGAGACGATTTATTCCTTAAAAGAACTGTCTGATCAGAACGACTTTGCACTTGTTCTGTGGTATTGGTCTTACTTAAATATATCAGAGGCTTTGAAGTGATAACTTTATTAGGATTTACAACATACACTCACAGGCACTCACGCGTACATCCACAGATTCTCATAGTCTCCCCTGCTCTCGTCGGATCACATAAACAAACCTCTTTGCCGGTTTCGAATGGGGATGTACAGCTCTTCCACTTCTTGTAGCATATGAACTCCGCGGAATGTGCTTTGGAACACTAGGAATGGATTAACCGTAATCACCAAGGAGGTTTGTTTATGTGCTCCGACGAGCGCAGAGGAGACTATGGGAATTAGTCTCCTCTGCTCTCGTCGTTGAAGCACGCGTGAGTATCTGTGAGACGTGCTGTAAATCTTAATAAAGTTACGTCTTCAAAGCCTTTGATACATTTAAGTGCAATCGTGGCCATAAGTCCTGCACCAGTAGACCGAAAGTCACATTTTTGATCTTTGAAGTCAACTTATACAGCGTAATGGTAAAGTAACGAATACATATTATGCCCCATTTTAAAGGAAATTTTATGCTGAATCCAAATATTTTTACAGAATGTTATTACCAGTAACAGAAGTGATGTTACAAGCAAAAGTACAGGATCTAGTCATAAAAAGCAAAAAATAGTGAAATTAGTGTGCAATGCATTTAACGTAAAATTACTGTACAGTACATTACTGAAACTTGCAGGTCACCTGAAATAACTTACCAACAAGCAAAATACGTTTTAATATTTAATTGGATAACCACGGTTATCTAGTAACAAAGTGCACCATCGTAGCATGGAACTAATGAGCGTCTCTAATTGTCCATTGGTGATAACACGGCACCATACGGCCCTTACAGACTCAATTAAAGTCTTTAATTGAAAAAAATATTTAATTGAGTCTGTAAGGGCCGTAATGCACCGTGTTATAACCAATGGAAAATTAGAGAAGCTAATTAGTTCCATGCCAAGAAGGTGCACTTTGTTCCTAAGAAACCGTGGTTATCCAATTAAATATTAATGCGTATTTTGCTTGTTGGTAAGTTATGTCAAGTGTCCTGCAAGTTTCAATAATGTAATGTACAGTAATTTTACGTTATATGCATTGTACACTAATTTCACAAATTCCGCTATTTGTTGCTTTTTATGACTAGACGCTGTACTTTTACTTGTAAAGTCACTTCTATTACTGGTAATAACATTCTGTAAAAATATGTGAATTCAGTATAAAAGTTCCTTTAAAATGGTGCATAATATGTATTCGTGACTTTATTATTACGCTGTATAAGTCGACTTCAAAGATCACAAATTTGACTTTCAGTCTACTGGTGCAGGTTTTTTGGCCACGATTGTAACACTAATACCACAGTTCTAATTATTTTGCAATTACTTATTATTTGTTTCTTATTCTCCTTGGTATTTTGATATGCAAAGAAACTGTGTATTATGCGTAAACATGTTTTTAATAATTTGCAGTGTTTGTATTCCAGATGTAAGTTTGAGCTTCTCACTTTTTATAAAATAAAAATTTTAATCAATGAAATGTTTTTAATAATTTTTTTTATTAAAAATCAATTACGGAAAGAACGGTGATTAAAATGGGGGGATTATAAAAAATAAGGGTTCCAATCCAAGTTCCAACTTCTACTGCATTAGTAAGAGAAGCTGAGAAAATAAATTTTTTTACCCAAGTGGTTTTGATGCCTGCCCAGCTCATTGGGTCAGAAAAAATAAGGGTTCCAATCCAAGTTCCAACTTCTACTGCATTAGTAAGAGAAGCTGAGAAAATAAATTTTTTTACCCAAGTGGTTTTGATGCCTGCCCAGCTCATTGGGTCAGAAAAAATAAGGGTTCCAATCCAAGTTCCAACTTCTACTGCATTAGTAAGAGAAGCTGAGAAAATAAATTTTTTTACCCAAGTGGTTTTGATGCCTGCCCAGCTCATTGGGTCAGAAAAAATAAGGGTTCCAATCCAAGTTCCAACTTCTACTGCATTAGTAAGAGAAGCTGAGAAAATAAATTTTTTTACCCAAGTGGTTTTGATGCCTGCCCAGCTCATTGGATCAGAAAAAATAAGGGTTCCAATCCAAGTTCCAACTTCTACTGCATTAGTAAGAGAAGCTGAGAAAATAAAATGTTTTGCCCAAGTGGTTTTGATGCCTGCCCAGCTCATTGGGTCAGAAAAAATAAGGGTTCCAATCCAAGTTCCAACTTCTACTGCATTAGTAAGAGAAGCTGAGAAAATAAATTTTTTTACCCAAGTGGTTTTGATGCCTGCCCAGCTCATTGGATCAGAAAAAATAAGGGTTCCAATCCAAGTTCCAACTTCTACTGCATTAGTAAGAGAAGCTGAGAAAATAAAATGTTTTGCCCAAGTGGTTTTGATGCCTGCCCAGCTTATTGGGTCAGAAAAAATAAGGGTTCCAATCCAAGTTCCAACTTCTACTGCATTAGTAAGAGAAGCTGAGAAAATAAATTTTTTACCCAAGTGGTTTTGATGCCTGCCCAGCTCATTGGGTCAGAAAAAATAAGGGTTCCAATCCAAGTTCCAACTTCTACTGCATTAGTAAGAGAAGCTGAGAAAATAAATTTTTTTACCCAAGTGGTTTTGATGCCTGCCCAGCTCATTGGGTCAGAAAAAATAAGGGTTCCAATCCAAGTTCCAACTTCTACTGCATTAGTAAGAGAAGCTGAGAAAATAAATTTTTTTACCCAAGTGGTTTTGATGCCTGCCCAGCTCATTGGGTCAGAAAAAATAAGGGTTCCAATCCAAGTTCCAACTTCTACTGCATTAGTAAGAGAAGCTGAGAAAATAAATTTTTTTACCCAAGTGGTTTTGATGCCTGCCCAGCTCATTGGGTCAGAAAAAATAAGGGTTCCAATCCAAGTTCCAACTTCTACTGCATTAGTAAGAGAAGCTGAGAAAATAAATTTTTTTACCCAAGTGGTTTTGATGCCTGCCCAGCTCATTGGATCAGAAAAAATAAGGGTTCCAATCCAAGTTCCAACTTCTACTGCATTAGTAAGAGAAGCTGAGAAAATAAATTTTTTTACCCAAGTGGTTTTGATGCCTGCCCAGCTTATTGGGTCAGAAAAAATAAGGGTTCCAATCCAAGTTCCAACTTCTACTGCATTAGTAAGAGAAGCTGAGAAAATAAATTTTTTACCCAAGTGGTTTTGATGCCTGCCCAGCTCATTGGGTCAGAAAAAATAAGGGTTCCAATCCAAGTTCCAACTTCTACTGCATTAGTAAGAGAAGCTGAGAAAATAAATTTTTTTACCCAAGTGGTTTTGATGCCTGCCCAGCTCATTGGGTCAGAAAAAATAAGGGTTCCAATCCAAGTTCCAACTTCTACTGCATTAGTAAGAGAAGCTGAGAAAATAAATTTTTTTACCCAAGTGGTTTTGATGCCTGCCCAGCTCATTGGATCAGAAAAAATAAGGGTTCCAATCCAAGTTCCAACTTCTACTGCATTAGTAAGAGAAGCTGAGAAAATAAATTTTTTTACCCAAGTGGTTTTGATGCCTGCCCAGCTCATTGGATCAGAAAAAATAAGGGTTCCAATCCAAGTTCCAACTTCTACTGCATTAGTAAGAGAAGCTGAGAAAATAAATTTTTTTACCCAAGTGGTTTTGATGCCTGCCCAGCTCATTGGATCAGAAAAATAAGGGTTCCAATCCAAGTTCCAACTTCTACTGCATTAGTAAGAGAAGCTGAGAAAATAAAATGTTTTGCCCAAGTGGTTTTGATGCCTGCCCAGCTCATTGGGTTATAAAAAATAAGGGTTCCAATTCCAGTTCCAACTTCTACTGCATTAATAAGAGACGCTGAGAAAATAAAAATTGTTGCCCAAGTGGTTTTGATGCCTGCCAAGCACATTGGGTTATAAAAAATAAGGGTTCCAATCCAAGTTCCAAGTTCTACTGCATTAGTATGAGAAGCTGAGAAAATAAAATCTTTTGCCCAAGTGGTTTTGATGCTTGCTTAGCTCATTGGGTTATAAAAAATAAGGGTTCCAATCCAAGTTCCAACTTTTACTGCCTTATAAGAGAAGCTGAGAAAATAAAGTGTTTGCCCAAGTGGTTTTGATGCCTGCCGAGCTCATTGGGTTATAAAAAATAAGGGTTTCAATCCCAGTTCCAACATCTACTGCATTAGTAAGAGACGTTGAGAAAATAAAAATTGTTGCCCAAGTGGTTTTGATGCCTGCCCAGCTCTTTGGGTTAGACGCGCATTGCTCATGGACGCTTAGAAGGAATATTGCCTGGAAGTTTCATCGCAAGAGTTTAATTCCACTAGCCTTGAACGAAATGCACAACTGTTTGTGAAAATTGCAACACCAAGAAGGAATCGCGCTATTCGAATGAAATTTATATCACGGATTTCTTATGTTACAGGAGATAGCTGATTACATTTGTAGAGCTAAACATGATTGCTTCGTTTCAAAACTCAGTATCGTGTGAAGCCACTACGAGTAACAATAACAGCCTCTATACGGTGTGGCATTCAATGAAAGAGGTTTTAGATACCGTCCTGGATAATAGCCTGCCAGGATGCTTCCATGCGAGACCACATTTCATTTGCGGTGACTGGCAGAGGCGCTTGAGGGGCCAGTTGTTTAACTACCATGTCTCAAACATGCTCGTTCAGGGACATAACCTGCGAAGGTGCAGGCCAGGGAAGAAGCGGCATCTACCGTGCATGGAAGAGGTCTTTGACATTCCGGACCACATGTGGCCAAGCATTGTCCTGCTGGAATACAGCGCTAAGACAACTCTGAAGGAAGGGTATCACCTCTGCCTCTAAAATATCCCTGATGTATCGCTGACTGTTGAGAGTTTCCGCAATTCGCATCAGGCGAGTTCGTGAATCGAACCCAATGGCGCCCCAAACTATGATACTTGGCACTGGGCCGGTAAGACGCTGCAAGGTGCCGTTCAACACGATGTCTTCCTACACGTATGCGACCATCATAGTGCATCAAGTTTAATCGTGACTCGTCAAAAAACACGACTTGTTGCCATTCAGCGCTGTCTTTGAGATCCAATTGCAGCCTGAGGCGTCTGTAGCTAACAATAAAAGGAATGCGCAGCAATGGGCGGCTAGCGACCAGTCTCCTGTTAAGCAAACGATGTCGAACTGCGCTGGAGGACAAAGCCTAACCTGTGACAATGCTGCACTGTTGCGTTAACACCGTGGGTATTGCAGTGCGATCGGTCACTGCCATGCGGTAGAGGTGTCTGTCGTCCCTTGTAGTGGTGCGATTTTGCATGTCCATTTCCCAGATTTTTGTTTGTCCGAGCCTCATCTGTCCACTGACGTCATGTTTGCATCACCCTTCTGGCGATTCGTCCCATACGAGTGGCAATTTCGCGGTAGGAAAATCCAGCTTCTCTCATCCCAACATTCATCCTTCCTCGCTCAAAGTCCGCCAGATGTTCATAATGTGACCTTCTTCGGCGACGGTGCATAGTGAGACACAAGAAACATTCTTCTGACTCATTATGGGCTCTTCACAGATTGCAACATCTCACCACAAAACGTAGTCACTCGTACAATACAGAATAAGGTAAATAAAATGCCGACGATGTACGAAAAAATGAATCCGTCAAGTAAACCAAACAATATCACATCAGTTATATTATCAGGTACTGACTTTAAAACCTTAAAATCTAAAATACATACACATAAGTACTTTCGGTCCACCGAGTGGACCATCTTCAGATGTATAAAGCGCCAGCAGACAACATGACAATATATATGTGTACAGAAGACGAGGTGGCACAGGAGCAAATATGTAAATGAATTAACAATAGGTGTCACATGGTCCCAACATAATTGCAAGTGTCCAGGCCATAAATTAGGTTACTAAGTTTGAATAATGTCCTCCCAGACTTTGGGTAGCTCGTAAGGTTAATTGTCGTTGCAACAAGTATCACCATATGTGCAAATAAATATGCTTTCAGTGATGTGAAGGGAAGACTTGTATTTTGGAGTGATCAAAAGTTTAATATTATCCCAGTCTGGGTGCAGTTCCCCTTTTGCAACAGTCCTCGCGATCAAGGGTATATAATACACTCCCTATCTTTGAATGATTGGTGTAAGGAGACGATCTTTTCTGACCAGTGAGATGAGGTTAGGCGATCTTGTCCCGAAATCCAAATTAAACCGTCGACGGATATTTTTCAGGGGATTGGTGACTGATGGGATATAATCCAACGAGGTAATATAACGTGAGGTACGATCAGATATAGGTTGTAGTGTGCTGGCCAAGCTGGAACGGACCCTTGAGTGTAACCTATTAAATACATGTGAGGGATATCCATAGTGGTTAGCAAGCGCTGAAGTCCATTTTATTTCTGCAAGGCGAGCAGCACGAGTTGAAGAGTAAGTATATGCTCTACGAAGGTAGAACCTAAGAGATGCAAGTTTCTGAGAGAGTGGGTGATTTGGTTGGTTGGTTGATTGATTTTTATGGCGCAAGGGCCATGTTTGGCCAAAGAGCGCCGGTGATTTGATTCAAAAGGAATAATAGCGTGAGTACTAGAAGGTTTTTTGTAAACTGAGAAATTTGATGGACTTGTTGAGTTTGGGGAACGAGAAATTAAAATGTCGAGGAAGGGAAGCTTGTAGCTTTGTTATAATTCCACAGTAAAATTTATTGACGGGACCTAAGAAGCAAAACAGTCAGCAAAAGTTAATAATTCAGTATGGGTGTAAGTCCACAGGATTAAAATGTCGTCAACATAACGCGCATATAGGAAAGGTTTTAAGGGATAGCTAGATAAAAAATCATTCCCTAGGTGTTGCATGAACATTTCGACAAGTACTCCTGAAAAGGTGATCCCATGGCGGTGCCATCAGTTTGTTGATATATAACATTTTGAAACTGAAAAAATGAGCGTTTTTTAATAAACCTAAGGGCATTCATAACTGCCGAAATCTCAAGGTGGGTGTATCCAGATGAGTGTAAACTAGTTTCGATAGTGCTATGGGTGAGGTCAATGGGAACATTGGGGTAAAGTGCTATGGGTGAGGTCAATGGGAACATTGGGGTAAAGTGCTACGACATCACGTGAAGCTAGGATGTAAGAATTCGCAAGAGGTGGGAGACTTTTTAATTTTGAAATAACCTGGGGGAAGTTTTTTACTGAAAATGCAACATCTCGTTTGAGCCAGCTCTTTTATCCAAGACCAGACAGTTCAGAGACCGGTGCTCCGAAATCCATGTGCGTTTTCATTGATATTTTAATCATTTGCATTTCCTAACCTATTGCACATATGCGGTAAGTTTCAAGCTAATACTAGCAATCCTTCATGGTGTTACAATATTCACAAACAGTAGTGTGATACTTCTTTTATCGCGTATTTTTCAAAATTCCTTTATTGAAGAAATTGTCGCATTGTTCTGTAGCTGAATGATCTAGAGCGAAGGCTTCCGATTCTTGGTATTGCTATGTCTAGGTTCGAATCACGAGTACAGCATGTATATTATATTCAGTCATGTGGAGCTGGCTATGACCCTTCCATGAAAAGAGCGTTTCTGACTTGGGACGGTGACTTCCTCTACCGTTAGATGATCATATAGGCTTAAAGGTCTGCAGGAACCTTAATTTGAAAAGCCCAGCCTGGACCACTAAAACTTTGCCGTTTACGGCCTGGTCCGTTTCAGACTTTCGTCTCCCGTTCTCCGCCACTTACAGTAACTAACGCAAGGTTTCCACTGGAAAAACAAAGTTTTTGTACTGGATAGAACTACCGCAATAGTAAAGGGAATGTAACGCAGAGAGACGTGCCATTTCTCGTAGGAATTCCTCCCACAGATGAATTTTAAACCTGACTACCAACTTATGTTACCCTACTGAGATGAACTACCTCAGTAGTAAAAGGAATGTAACGCGGAGAGACGTGCCATTTTTCGTAGAAATTCATCCCACAGGTGATGTTCAGACCAAACTACCTACTTATGTTACTCTACTGAGATGAACTACCTCTGTAGTAAAGGGTATGTAACTCAGAGAGACGTTCCATTGCTCGTAAGAATGCCTCCCACAGATGAGATTCAGGTCTGACTACCTACTTATGTTACTCTACTGAGATGAACTACCTCAGTAGTAAAGGGAATGTAACGCAGAGAGACGTGCCATTTCTCGTAGGAATTCCTTCCACAGATAAGGTTTAGACCTGACTACCTACTTATGTTACTCTACTGAGATGAGCTACCTCAGTAGTAATTGGAATGTAACGCAGAAAGACGTGCCATTTCTCGTAGTAATTTCTGCCACAGATCAGGTTTAGACCTGACTACCTACTTATGTTACTCCACTGAGATGAACAACCTCAGTAGTAAAGGGAATGTAACGCAGAGAGACGTGCCAGCTCTCTTAGGAATTCCTCCCACAGATGAGGTTCAGAGCTGGCTACTTACTTCTGTAACAAATGTAAACACATTTCCTCTTCTGTATTTAATTATAAACAAGATACAATATGTGTAAAGAAATACTTCGAACTTCCTCATCTCCGTTGAAGCAGCGAATCGCGCCAGAAGCTCGATCATCTGGTTTCGTAAAGCTGAAAAGTCTGTTTATGTAAACAGTTCTCGGAAAAGAATAAGAGCCACGTGTTTTAGTCGCTAATTCTGTGTACACAGACATCACTGGGAAACAACACTAATGTGCATGGCATCCAAACACCCTGACTAATGTCGAATCCCCAGTGATTATTGCATTTTACGTGAAATCTTTATAACAGTCAAGTTGACCTCTGCTGGAGTTCTAGGTATAAATTCTCATAACTGAGTTTCTTTTGCAAATATAAATAAAAAAAAACGAAGTCATGAAGTAACTACGTCGTGTGTTTGTGTTTGTGTGTGTGTGTGTGGGGGGGGTGTATCCCCACTACTAGTCCCTACCCTTTGCCGCAGTCATAGTATTAAAGGAAATTAGAGCCAACGAAGTGAAAACGGAATTTAATTTTAACCTTTAAGGTGGACGTCGATACTCGGGGCAAGGCTAACCTGACTATGGAGTTAAAATTACGGAGTGTGTACTACCACTGCATAATATATTGGGTTGTAGGAAAAGTCATGACGTATTTTAGCCATGTTTTGCAAAGGTCATTTATTGATAGAAAGAGCAAAGATAAATCAGTGATATAATGCTGCCCGTTTTGTTCGATAACCTTATACCATCTTTCAGGGAGCTGCAGAATGCCTCGTTCATAAAAGGACCTGTCTTTCGTGGCGAAAAACTGTACAAGGTGCTGATTTACAGCCTCATCTTAATTGAACGTTATACCATGCAAGGACTGTTGAAGAGAGCGAAACAAGTGGAAGTCTGACGGCGCAAGGTCAGGCGAGTATGCTGGGTGTGGCAACACATCCCACCCAAGCTCCAATAATTTTTTGGCGGGTGATCAAACTTGTGTGTGGTCTCGCGTTGTCGTGATGAAACACAACACCTTTGTCAACACGTTGTCGTGATGAAACACAACACCTTTGTCAACACGTTGTCGTGATGAAACACGAGCTCTGGACATTTCTGGCTGATGGATTCGTTCAAACTGTCCGATTGCCGACAGTACACATTCGAATTCATTGCTTGGTTCCGTGGTAGGAGCTCGAAAAACACGACACCTTTAAAATTCCACCACACTGAGACTAGAACCTTCCGCTGATGAATGTCTGCTTTGGATGTCGTTTGAGGCGAAGCAGCACGTCGGGACCAAGACCGTTTGCGCAGCACATTGTTGTACACAATCCACCTTCCGTCACCAGTTATCAGTCGCTTCAAAAAAAGGATCGTTTTCCTTACGTTTAATGAGCATATCACAGATGTTTATACGCGCCGTCAATTGAGCTTCTTTGAGTTCATGAGGAACTCACACATCGAGCTTGCTTACGTTTCCCAGCTTCTTCAGGTGGTCGTGAACGCTTGAATGATGGATGTGCAATGTGTCTGCAATCTCTCGTGTCGTGTAACGTGGGTTTGACTCGATCAATGCCTTGATTTGGTCGTCATCAACCTCGGTGGGCCTCCCCGACCGAGGAGCATCGTTGAGGTCAAAATCACCAGCACGGAATTTTGCGAACCACCGCTGGCACTGACGTTCTTTTAGAACATTATCACCGTACACTTTACGCAACTTTTGATAAGTTTGACGCGTGTTCTTCCCTTTACGGAAGTAAAAGAGTAAAATATGGCGAAAATGCACCGTTTAGTCTTCCATCTTCACCTTGGTGTCATTTCTCCGCAAATCAACCAAATCGCTCACTGTTCGGATTTTCTTATGCAATACATCATTGTAAAGGTAAGATTCCAAACTTTCAGTACTCTTTCGTCAATTTTAGGGTGCCGGTCTCCTTAATCAATTTTAAAGTATCGACAGACTCTAATGCAACATTACAAGGCGCAGCTGCAGGAAGCAATATCCTTGTAGTAATTAAAATGCAGTGGGTCTAAGGCACGTGTATCAAAGAATATCTAACTGATAAGAAGGTAAGGCTCAGCGAGACGTAACTAGCGCCACTATATTATGCGGCAAAGAATTACTACACAGAAGCCAACATTACAGGCTGATGCCGCAGGATGCCGAGCAGACTGAGTTAGACTGAGCATGCGTGTTTGTGTTCAAAGAATATAAACGCTTGTTTGTGTTGGCGTTTTGTTCAAAGGTTTTGTTGTTCTCATCTAGATCTGAGTTTATATTACAGCCATGAAATACACCCACTCCATTCCGATGAATAACAATTCATGGAATGGAGTGGATGAATAACAAGAACAAATTTGAAACCGTTTGAAACAAATATCCTGGAAAACCATTAAAACAACGTTTGCTGAAAAAAAAAAAGCTATCGTTATGTTGAAAAAATTAATTTATCAATTATATGAAACTGACTTTTATGAAAAATACCTCGTAATATTGTAAAATGAAAGAGGGAAGCATTCGATTACACAATGCATACCAAACAAACAGCTTTAAGCATACACTCAATCGTGGCGAGTTAGTCCGGTCGGTAGAGAGCTCAGCTATCACGCCAGCGGCCCAGATACGAACGGATGTTTTTCCGATCTGTTGAGAAAATTTCTTCAGCGCAGTGCGTTTAATTTACAAACTTCGGAAGGGTAGAAAAAAAATTGTAGCTTTGGGAAACTGCGATTGTCTTTGGTTTTTTTTTGTTTTTTTTTATTATTATGGCTGCTACTGGGAAACCAGCCTCAGCATTTTTGACATTTAAGGTATATTGTAAATATGAAATTCATGCCAAGCAACCTGGTATTACTACGGTGCTTAAAGTGAGAATAAAACTGCTAAAATTTCCTTAAAATAATATTAATTGCTAATGTATATATTTGTTTCACCAAAAGAAGGGACAGGAGGGATACTCAGAAAAGAACAACAAAAAAAAATGCTTTAGCAGACCCAATGAGACCGAAGGAAACAGTCGCAGATCAAAGCTTAGCTTCCTTTCCGTGAAATAGGCTTCCCGTCCCGTGTCTCCTACGCTTTTTGCGCCTGAATGTTAACTTTCCCGCAGAGCATCTGCTGCCGCATTACATGGTGGCGCTGCTGTCGCCTGTTTTACATTATCTCTGCGAGAGTTGAGCTACTTCACGCGAAGCGTTTATATTCTTTGCGTGTATCATTCAGAGAGTTTTTCCAGACACAGGTTTGGAATTGTGCTCGTTTCATTTTTTGCTGAAAAGCAGTTAGCCGGTTGTAGTTAGCAAAGCTGTGGAGGCTGAGAATGATTTCTTCTCATTTTCGCTGACAATCATTTGATCCATGCTTTTCTTTTTTTCTTTTTTTGATTGGAGGTTTAACGACCACCGTGAGCAACTCAATGGGCTATAAGCAGTCGCCCGTCCCTAATTTTGGGCCGCTGGTTCCAGGGAAGGGAAAAGCCAGTGCCGTAAGACAAACACAACATCCATGCCTCACCGGGATTCGAACCCGTACCCCTTTCAGACGAATGATCAGAAACCATCGCTTAGACCACTGCGCCACTGGGGCGGTATTCATGCTTTTGTTGCAGGCAAACGTTTAGATTTACTACAACATGCATTCATGAATTTTAAAGCTTTATGACGAGGTAAAAAATACATTGTCAACAAAAATCACCGGACACCTAGAAGAGAAACACAACATAGCATTTTTTTCACATACATTAGTGCGGTGTCGGTCCACCTTTGGCCTTAATGCATGCACTGACCCTTCGGGACATGATTTCGACAAGGTTTTGGAGCACAGCGATAGGTATGTGCTTCTATTCAGTACATAATGCTGCCGCTAACTGTTGCTTACTAGTAGGCCTTGGTTCCAAACTTCTTATGCGGCGCTCTAATTCATCCCATAGGTGCTCTATGGGATTAAGGTCAGGGCTCAGTGCTGGTCAGTCCACACACGATACGGAATTATCGTCACACCACGCCGTAATAGCCTTTGCTTCATGGCTCTGTGCATTATCCTGCTGGTACCAAGAAGGCTCGGTTTCATAGTATTGCCAGAGAGTTGATAGGGCAGAATTGTCCAGAATATCGAGGTAGACGAGCTGGTTAACAGATTTGTCTACGATAACCAATGGGCCGGAACCATACCACGAAAAACAAAACCGCACGAGTACACTGCCAGCTCCAAACTTGACAGTAGGAACAGTACACTATGATGAATAGCGTTCCCCCGGCTGCCGCCATACCCACACACGGCCATCAGACTGATGGATCGTGTATCTGGATTCATCAGTACATAGGACCCGTTTCCATTGATCTACGGTCCACGATAAATGTTCTTTACACCATGCTAAACGACGAGTAGCATTCCGAGTGGAGATCAAAGGCTTATGAACAGCCCACGACCACGGTAACCCATGGAATGAACTGCTCTGCGAATGGCACTTGTACATACTGAGGTTCCAGAATTTTTACTCACCTCCACACTGAGGTCTTGTGCAGTACTCCGTTGATTAGCTGTAACGACTCTCCTGAGGCTTCGACGTCCTATATCACTCATTTTCTTTGGTCTGCCGATACGTTTTGCTGCTTCAGGCACGGCATGTGATATTCCACTTATTCAGTACATCAAAAACAGTTGATTTAGGTATGTTTAAATGCCTCTTGGTTTCTCTTATGGGCAACCCACTAATATAACACCGAACAATCTTTCCTTTCTCAAAGTCAGTTCTCTCCCGCCGCGACATTTTCACTCAACCTCACAGTGCGATATGATCGCGGTCAGCTGCAGGCTTGTTTTTATACCGTTTGCAGTTGTACCACGCATCGTAACAACGCAGCGGATCCGTTCATTTGCTTTTGAAGGAGTGCCCGGTGACTTTTGTCAATATAGTGTATGTCAAGATGACAAATTTTCACAACGATAAAGTCCGTCGGTGTAGCTTAATTGGTAAAGGCTCTGGAGCAGAGGGGTGCGATTTCGACGTTCGTCACCGGCAAATTTGGGTTTTTACAGCTTGCCGATTGGCATCACTAATTTAGACAGTTCCTTATCCCAATAATGAGAGAGTTATTACCTCGTTGTAGTGCTTTCATTATGTTTCCATTTCCTATGCCAAAACAAGAAGCCATGGTATCACAGCAGCTCAAAGTTAGTGCAGCTAACAGATCTTGGGTGATTTTGTTATGCTTTGCAACGGAAGCACCAATACCGATCACAGTTCTTCCTTGAAGAGGCGAATCCATGAATATTTTCATTGAAATATTCTGCATACAGTAGTGATGCAGTAGGAGAAGGAAGGCATTAGTATTATCTGAGACTACTTTTTCACGTGTGCTTCCATCATTTCCTACTTTAATAGCTTCTGGGGGAATAATTACTTCTGCTTCTTTATGAGCAATTGCCAAGTCGAGCCTCCCAATTACAGTTTTTTGTCGTTGATGTTCTGTTTCGGCCTTTAACGACCACAATGAGAAACTCAATGGGTTATAAGCAGCCGCACATCCTAAATGTAGTGCTATTTGTTCCAGAGAAGGGAGAGAGACAGTGTCGTAAGACTCACCGTGAATTTGAGTCTGGACCCATCTCGGACGAATGGTCAGGAGTCAGCGTTTTGACCACAGCGCCACCGGAACTCCTTAATTACAGTTGAACCACACACTGCTGGGAAGTATCACCCTCTCCTGTTATATGTGTATAGCGAAACAATCCCTTTTTGTCGATGGTGGATTTCGAAACCACTTTGTCCTGCCCTTAAGCCCGACATTCTCCCAACTGAGCAACGCATGCAAAGCTTATTGCTGCAACTTGCCGTTTTTGACTCATGCAACCCCTCAGCAGTACGTCACATAACAAAAATGTGAAAACAGGCTGTCAAATCACGGTGAATATCACGATCAGGAACACCAAGGTTTTGGTTACTAAAATATGACATTTATTTACAATTTAAAAGATGTACACCACACCAAGAGGTTAAAAATCAGTGACAAGATCTTTCGGGGCTCTAAAGCACCCATCTTCAAGTATAGTGACACAGAATGAAACGCGCACATGAACATCTATATACAAGTTGAAAGTAGACCATCATGCCCTGCCATGGGAGGGAGTAACGTGTTGCCAACGGATAATCTGTAATCATGTAAAAAAATAATATTTGAACAATGTGAAACTTTAGTGTTTTATACAACATTAGTGATGTGGTCGAACTAGTTCATTAAGTTCAGCCAGGTTTGGGGGACGAGCACAGGGGGCTCATCATTACAGCAGACTGAGGCGAATTAGTAATACATAAGCTTTCTGCAAATAATAAGGCATATTTATTTGGAGCTGTCGCAATAATTGTTGTTGGTGCCCAATTAGGGTTATTTTCACCTTCAAGAACAGTCCTACTTAAAGCAGTTGGCAGTAATCCTCGTCGTAACATAATTCCCCACTTGAGAACCGGGCACAAAATCGCAGGTTTCGGGTCTGCCGACAAACCATGCTTGAAGGCGCTCACTGTAGAAGAAGGAACTCTAATTCCATACAATGTGCGGAAGAATCATTGAACATATTTTTTCGTACCTCACGGCCAGGACGGTGTCTCTATGTGATTGATATCTTGCTGTAACTCAGCTCCATCTGCACGAATTGCCTGTATGCTGCATCCATTAAGATTCTGGGAATTCATTATTCGATGGAATGTCCCTGATGAAGGCAAAATCCTTCTTTCTTGCTTTACGGGAAATAAGCAAACGATTATAAACAATCTTAAAAAAAGATGGGGATTTCATGGCAGCACTTTAAGGCATTGTAGATTTGCTAGGGCCGTAACATCGAACAATCTGTGGTTCGTAAAAACTAGCTTGTGACATTTGTATCGTTTGATTCGCATGATTCGCCGCTGAGTGGATTCTGTAGTTTAATTGTGTAGTCAGTTTCGTTTGTTCGTGCAGCACATTATCCAGTCATACCATGAGTAATGTCGTTTTGTGCACGTGTGAAGAAAACAAACAAATACGAACCTGAAACAGATCTTTTAACTATTATAATAAGTGCCCCCGGCACTGATAACCTTGTCCGACCGTTCAACAAATGTTTGAATACCAGATTTGTAGAATTCCATGGGTTTCGATCCAAAAGGTCAGACAGGGTTCGATCCACATCCTCGAGATTTCGAAGTGTTTTCCCAGCAAGATGGTGTTGGAGGCTGTGAAACAGATGGTAATCTGACGGCACAATGTCAGGGGAATATGCTGGATGTGGAAGTTTTTTCCATCCGAACTCCTGCAACTTGGCACTAGTCATTTTGGTCGTGTGTGGTTTTGCGTTGTCCTGGTGGATAACCACGCCTTTACGATTAAGGAGTGCTCGACGTTTGTCCTGCAAGGCACGGCGTGGACGCTGTAACTGCTGACAGTAGACCTCATCTTTAATGGTTTTGTTCGGTGGCAGAAGCTCGTAATGGATTGTGCCTTGCATATCCCTCCAAACAGACAACAAAACCTTTTGTGGGAAACGTCACAGTTTAGCCACTACTGCGTGCACATTCCCTTTAGGAAGCCACTGACGTTTCCGTTTAATGTTGTTGTGGTAAAGAATCCATTTTCTGTTTCCCGTAACCATTCAGTTCAATAACGGCTCCCTCTTTTCACGTAGGAAAAGCAAATGTCCACACGCTTTTGCAGGTTTTGTGAAGTAAGCTCATGGGGTACCCACTAACCCAGTTTTTTGCCACATAACCAAGGTAATGTAGATGCCTGTGAACAGTTGAATGGGTTGAATGGACGATTGTGGCTAATTCCTTGACTGTTGCCTGTGGATTCCCCTCAACAGCAGCTCTCAGCACATCATTATCAGCTCAACAGGTCGTCCTTGCATATCCGTGAGAGTGCTGTTCCCCATTCGGAATTTCTGGAACTATCGTTGACACTTTCTGATATCCAGGGTACCCTGACCATATACGGTATTGATGTTTGGTGTCACTACAGTCGCTGTATGTTCCTGGTTAAATTCATACAGCATAATGTTCCTGATGTGTTCTTCAGACACCGCCATTTCTTATGTAGTTTAAAGGCTCAACAAATGCACCTACAACTCTTGGTGAGCTCTGTCTCAAGTGACAGGAAGGGCTTGCCGCGCAATACGTCTTATCATGACCGTGGTCTACGTCATAGTCTGGTCGCCAAAGGGAGCAGTTCTGTTGGGCATGCGGAAAATGACATTACTTATGGGATGACCTAATATAATAAATTAGTATTTTAAAAACTTAGTATTCAAAACTATATGTTTTAATCCCTTAAGCGGCTGATGTACAAATAGTGCCCAAACTTTTCTCCGCTGCCCAAACAGAAATGTTTACGAAAGTTTTGGCGAAAAAGTTCCTTTCGACCTCTCGTCTTAGCAGTACCGATCAAAAATCGCTTCTAGTCCTTTTTTCTCTGTTCTATGATCCAAGGTATGAATAGAAAGAGGTAGTCCCCCTGCCACAGACATCATTCCACTGGGTAGAAACAAGTGACACAAACATCCCTCTCCTTTCTTAGGTTTGTGGCAATTGTTATAGCCCTTTTTGTAAGTAATCAGTCAAAAAAGATTTGGTGTCCATCATTCCCGTTCATGGACACTTTCAATAGCAAAGCTCACGAGAAAGAAAAGCTTTCCGACACGCTGATTCACCTGTTCCACCCGCGTTCGGCTCACTTCTTAGATAGCGGATATACTCATTCCAGATGATTTCCGCCCATTTTACTAACTCCGAGTTGTTTCGTTCCAGTCGGTAAGGGGGCTGATTTTATGCAATTGTATTACTAAGATGGGCGAAAATTATATGGAATGAATATATCCGCCATCTAAGAAGTGGGACGAACGCGGCTGCACCTGCATCAGCGCATCAGAAAGCTTTTCTTTTTCCTTAGGTTTTGTTATTTAAAGTGTTTATGAAAGGGAATAATGGACACCAAATCTTTTTGACTGATTACTTGCACAGTCACTTAGATCACCTTTCGGGAAAAAAATCAGGTTGGTGGCCTACGATATTATGTTTAAGATTTTCCTTAATATTCTGTAAGCGTTCCTGAAGTTTTAACTTGAAAAATAATTAAAAATATGGTCCAAATCCGATCGTTACATTAAAAATTATTCCAATTACTTATTCTTAAAGATGGCGATGGTGCCATCAAAATTAGGCGCAATGCCAATAAATGCTATCAGCCATTCCATTTCTTCACTATGTATACCGTACTTTACCAATTCAGCAATAAAAATAATTGAGACAACAGTTTTGGGTTTTCATTGCGGCTGCTGAACTAAGCTTGATTTTTTCTGTTAAGCGCTACACACACAGAGTGACACATGCTTCATCAAAAATTGAAATATCTTTTGAAATAATGAAGCTATTGCGATGCAATAAAAAACAATATCAACAAGTGAACAGAAGCTACCAGTGCGACTGCGGAATATACATTCCTCCAAAGTTTGCCGGAGAGGGGAGGTAAAAAGAAAACAAAATTCTCCATTGATTTTTTTTTCAATATATAGCTCATGTCAAAAGCGACTTCGTACGTGAAAGCCCCTATTACAAGGAGATCATTATCGACAAAGCAGATTCGAATTTCAAAAAAATGTCGGGAAACGGCGGGTTTCAAATTTAACGAATATCTAGATCTCCCTCGGCTCAAAAAATCGAACAGTATCCCTGAAAGAGGCTCATTGCGTTAAAGAAGGAATTTCTCATTATAAACGTACGAGAATAAAGGCATAAAAAAACGGAAAGCTGTGTCTGGGCACGTAAGTAACCGTCAAATCAAAAACTTTCATGCTGGCGTTCGACGGATTATGCAAATTTTATATGACGCTACTTACCAAGCAGCGCGATATCAGAATTTCATTGTTCTACAACACTTAGGTTGTTATTGCTGGAGCAGCGTCTTTCTGCCATTTGTGCTAACTTTGAAACACCACTATCTTACGACATTTTGGTTAAGCACAATTCTATTTTCTCCCTAATGATCCCTCATGCGATGTCGTTTGAAGATATTTTTACATTAAAAAAAAATTAACGCGGTCTTTCGTTTTCTTTTACTTCCCCCTCTCCCGCAAAAACGTCAGGAACTTAAATTCCACCATCATTAGTAGCCTGTTTTCAGCTGTTTTGATTGCATTTCGTAGCATCGCAATAGCTTCATCGGATCAAAAAAATATACACTGAGGGATCACTGAATTATAACCACCTCCCTAATGCTTCGTAGGTACTCCTTTCGCCATCAGCACAGCAGCTATCCGACGTGGCATCGATTCAACATACACTGAGTGATCACTGAATTATGACCACCTACCTAATGCTTCGTAAGCATCAGCACAGCAGCTATACGACGTGGCATCGATTCAATATACACTGAGTGATCACTGAATTATGACCACCTCCCTAAGGCTTCGTAGGTACTCCTTTCACCATCAGCACAGCAGCTATCCGACGTGGCATCCATTTATCATACACTGAGTGATCACTGAATTATGACCACCTACCTAATGCTTCGTAGGTACTCCTTTTGCCATCAGAACAGCAGCTATCCAACGTGGCATCGATTCAACATACACTGAGTGATCACTGAATTATGACCACCTACCTAATATTTCGTAGGTCCTCCTTTCGCCCTCAGTACAGCAGCTATCCGACGTGGCATCGATTCAACATACACTGAGTGATCACTGAATTATGACCACTTCCCTAATGCTTCGTAGGCATCAGCACAGCAGCTATACGACGTGACATCGATTCAACATACACTGAGTGATCACTGAATTATGACCACCTCCCTGATGCTTCGTATGCACTCCTTTCGCCATCAGCACAGCAGCTATCCGACGTGGCATCGATTCAATAAGATGCCGGAAGAGGTTGGGAGGTATGGCCAACCAAGCTGTGTGTAATGCTGCCTTCAATGCAAGTATGGAGGTGACTAGTGTATACCTAATACTTCGTAGGTCCTCCTTTCGCCATCAGCACAGCAAGTATCCGACGTGGCATCGATTCAACATACACTGAGTGATCACTGAATTATGACCACCTACCTAATACTTCGTAGGTCCTCCTTTCACCCTCATTACAGCAGCTATCCGACGTGGCGTCGATTCAACATACACTGAGTGATCACTGAATTATGACCACCTCCCTAAGGCTTCGTAGGTACTCCTTTCGCCATCAGCACAGCAGCTATCCGACGTGGCATCGATTCAATAAGATGCCTGAAGCAGTTGGGAAGTATGGCCAACTAAGCTGTGTGTAATGCTGCCTTCAATGCAGGTATGGAGGTGACTAGTGTATACCTAATACTTCGTAGGTCCTCCTTTCGGCATCAGCACAGCAAGTATCCGACGTGGCATCGATTCAACATACACTGAGTGATCACTGAATTATGACCACCTACCTAATACACTGCTGGACAATTGCTAAGGACGGATCATAAACGGCTATAAAGCGCATAAAAAAGTAAGTGTGGTTGGATGCCAAGTGAAATAAAATAATGTCAGAATGCCAGGACATTAAAGAAAGACAATTTATTGTGCTCTGAAATCCAGAAGGCTTTGGAACGTGTTCAAGGGACAAACAGGCCATTTTGTGCAGAATACGTAAACGTGAAAAAAATGCAATTACCGTCCGCAGGCGTTCCGGCGTAAGATGTCAATACGGGATATGGCCACCATGGAGGGCAATGCAAGATTCCACACGTCGTGTCATGCTTTGCACAACATTATCAAGCAGCTGTTGGGGTAATTTATCCCATTCCTCTGTCAGTGCACGGTTGAGGGTGTCCTTGTTTATTGGAGGGCATTGGCGACCAGCAAGACTCATCCCCAAAGCATCCCACACATTTTCAATGGGATTCTGATCTGGAGAACGTGCTGGCCATACGAGGCGTTGAATATCCTCGCTCTCAAGACACTCCTGGACAGCGACTGTTCGATGACATGTTGCGT
The DNA here is from genome assembly GCA_039090855.1 of Macrothele yani. Taxonomy (NCBI): domain Eukaryota; kingdom Metazoa; phylum Arthropoda; class Arachnida; order Araneae; family Macrothelidae; genus Macrothele; species Macrothele yani. The sequence continues at coordinate 17,711,418 of CM077023.1, read as the reverse complement.
TGTCGTCCATGAAAATGAATCTATCACCGACAGCACCACGGAACATGCGAACATGAGGTAGCAGAACATCATTAATGTATCGTTGGCCAGTCATAGTCCCAGTTGGAAGCACATAGAGGGACGTACGGCCATTGATCATGATGCCAGCCCATGCCATGACACGACATGTCGGATATCGGTCCCTTTCCTGTATGTTTGCTGGACAATATGCAGTACCATTATCACGCCAGATCAGTTGTCGTCGACCATCAGACGATAGACTGTATCTACTCTCATCTGAGAAGAGGACAGCAGAGCAGTCGTTATCAGTCCAATTGCACTATAGAAGGCATCATTGCAAACGGGCGGTACGGTGACGTCTGGACAATGGGATGCACACAACAGGACGGCGGGCGTATAGTCCTCCTTCATGCAAACGTCTGGCGACAGTTTTTCGGGAGATCCGCTTGCCAGTAGCAGCCATAAACTGATTTTCTACCTCACTAGCTGTGCTGCGCCGGTGTCTTTTTTTTTTATAGCACTATGTACCGATCTTCTGCAGGTGTCGTACTGCGAACACGACCTCCCCCGTGACGTTTGCTACACTCTCCATTTGCTTGAAATGATTTCCAAAGCCTTGGAACAACACTGTGGCTGACGTCGAACTCCCTGGCAACATCTGTTATTTTTCGCCCTTCTTCAATCTTGCCAATAATACGGCCACGCGTAAAATCATCTAGGTGATGTCGGGAAGACATACTGAAAATTGCAAGTTCGTCAATTGATTTTTCCCTTTCAACTTTGCGTTTGAACAACAACAAATGTCAATACGCGTCAAATGCTTTATATCTCTTATCAGCGCTATGACGTCACGAACAAGTTCGGCAATCCAAAATTTGCATACGCACAACACGTCTTACTGTATCCCGTACTTATGCTAATTTCCACATTTTCCTGCCTTCCATTTTATGGTTGCTATCGTTGCTATTGTCATCCGTCCTTAGCAATTGTCCGGCAGTGTACTTCGTAGGTCTTCCTTTCGCCATCAGCACAGCAGCTATCCGACGTGGCATCGATTCAATAAGATGACGGAAGCAGTTGGGAGATATGGCCTTCAATGCAGGTATGGATTCGTTGGGAGGTAATGCGACCTTCGATGTAGGTATGGAGGTGATTGGTGTATCCAGACGCATGGTATGCCGTTCCATAGTGTCCCATAAGTGTTCTATGGGATTAGTATCTGGGGAGTTCGGAGGCCAATCCATATGCTGGAAGTCTGAACTGTGTTCTTCAAACCATTCCTGCACAACATTGGATCTGTGACTCGGCGCAATGTCATCTCGGAAGACACCGTCGCCATTCGGGAAAGGTGTAACAGTCCTGATGATTCACGATAGTGGGCACCAGTCATACATTGTTCCACATGCACCAGGTGTGCAAGTTCCTGCCAGGTATTCATACCCCACACCATACAACCGCCACAACCGGCTTGCACTGTGGAGACCCTGCAGGATGGATCGAGTTCCTCATGTTGTTTGAGCCATATACGTACACGATCATCCACGGAGTGGAGAAAAACACGACTCGTGAGACCAGCGCACTTTTTTCCAGTCATCAGACACCCAACGTACGTGATCTCTGCACTTGGCGAATGTTTTGCTCCGATGAACCGTGGTTAGGAGAGGATGTCGTCCGGATCATCTGCTGTTATAGCCCATATGTGCGAGCGTCCGACGCATGATCATCACAGATACTGTTCAGGGTTGACCACTGTTGTAGTGGGTAGTCAGCTGTTGAATAGTGCTGCGTCCGTTGCCCTGTACGAGTCATCGGACCCGGCGCTCAACTCTCACATCAACCTTTCGCTGTCTTGTACAGTTTTGACTCCGGGTCTTTGTTTCGCCATTTTAACGCCAGTCCTGATGCAATTTAGCTACGGCGGCTCGCGAGCAACCTACTAGTGCAGCAGTTTGGGAAATCGAGGTAACCTCTCTCCGAGCTCCCACAATCTGTCCTTTCTCAAAGTCCGATAAATCCTTCCGTTTTCACAGCACGCTCCGAATTTTACTACCTAGTGCTCCTCTCACACCATATACACTGCTCGCCACCCAAAATGCAACACCAAGACGAAAGCATCCGACTGGCCTGAAATTCGCAGCATGCTTCGCCCACGAGAGGACATGCAAACGATTAGCATTGCAGGGCATATGCAAATGATGTGCGCCCGGCACGCCACCGAGAAGCACTATAAGAAGGGTGCACAGAAGGCAGGGTGTAAGTAGTGGAAGTGTGTTGTGCTGCCGGACCTGTGCGTGGGAAGCTTCCTGATGTCTCGTCGCCGAATGCGGCAGTCATTCCAGCACGTTTCGGAGTTCGACAGAGGACGAATAGTGGCTTATCGCGACAGCGGTTTATCGTACCGAGACATCGGCGCCCGTGTGGGACGACATCCAGCCACAGTAAGGCGAGTATGGATCAGGTGGGTGCAGGAGAGACGGACGGACCGACGTGAGCGATTGCCGCAGCCGCGGCACACCACCGATCGAGGGGACCGGCATGTTGTGCGGCGGGCATTGACGGCTCGCACCGCCACATCACGAACGTTAACGCAGGAATTAGGGTGTGTTGCGCAACAACCTGTGTCAGCACGCACCGTTCGACGTCGTCTGCAGGAGCGGGGACTTGTCGCACGGTGCCCGTTGCTCCGATTACCATTGACGTTACACCACTGGCGAGTGCGGCGGCAGTGGGCCGTTGAACGTCGCACCTGGACTACGGAATGGCGCGACATTTTCTTCTCCGACGAATCCCGCTTCTGCCTTTAACACCACGATGGTCGGATCCGCGTGTGGCGGCACCGCGGCGAGAGACTGTATAACGCCTGCATTATGCATCGCCATACCGGTCCGTCGCCTGGCGTTATGGTTTGGGGCGCAATTGGATATGACACCCGCACCCCTTTGGTACGCATCGTCGGTACACTCAACAACCACCGCACCATCTCCGACGTTTTGGAGCCTGTAGTCCTCCCTTACCTGCAGGCCCTGCTAGCGGCCACGTTTGAACAGGACAATGCGCGCCCGCACGTGGCACGCATCGTGCAACAAATCTTCACGGCCCACCAGGTGTCACTGCTGCCGTGGCCCGCCTGTTCTCCCGATATGTCACCCATCGAACACGTCTGGTCGCTGATCGGCAACCGAGTGGCCCGATAAGCACCACCCGCGGCTACACCTGATGAACTGTGGCAACGTGTGTAAGCAGCCTGGACCGACATACCCCAAGCCCACATCCAAAGCCTCTTTCGTTCGATGCCGCGGCTTGTAGCGGCCGTTATTGCCAGCCATGGGGGCCACACGAACTATTGATGTCTGCGTGTTCCGCAAGTCGCACGGGCCTGTAAGCTCAATCGTTATCTTTGTATCTGTTGTTATGTATCCAGTAAATCTGGCTTTGCCATCTCGTGTCATTCTTGGTGTTGCTATTTGGGCGGCCAGCAGTGTGTATGCTACGTCTCTCAACTAATCTCGCCTTCTTGGAAATCACAGGGTCAATGGGCCGCATCCACTTTTGATAAGGCTGATCATAATTCAGTGACCACTCGGTGTATTTCAGTGTCTAATGAGCTGCGAAACACCTGCTGTGTTTTTGCTGTAAAATCTTAAGCAGTGAAATTCCCGTACGTATTCGCGTTTCCCCTGACTAATAAATAGTTAAAACAGAACAAAGCAAAATTCCATGAATAAAAAGCTTATAGCGTAGTACAAATCCGTTTATTTAGTGGTGTAAAACAGTATTTATAAGTCCCAGAGCGTTTGCTCTCCACTAGGAGGCTTTTTTAAGGTAGCGGTCAGGTATAAAATGCAGAGAATTGGAACACGTAAGAAATAAGGTGGATTTTTTGAAATAGCGTGAAAGACATCATGAACGGTATTACATGTTATTTATCGTGCAATTATTTGCTGCGTTCCGACGTGTTTCAATTCTTTAATAATGCATTCAAACCCGTTAACAGTTCCATAGAGACAGCATCATTGCATGCTAGCTTATTGGGGGGGGGGGTATTTCTACTGTTTCCCTGATGGCAGTCTCTTTAAAGTTCCTGTAAGGGGCAACTCTTTTAATATTATTTCTTCTAGTAGCGGCCGACCAATGCATGATTTCCCTGCCAAGTGCCGTATTCCGCATGTCAGTGTTACACTTTTCATGTGTTCTTCACTTCTATTGGCTGAAAATTGCTTTCTCTTCCTATACATAACATTTTTGTGTTGTGAGGGTATACGAACTGTATAGCGTACACACAAGCGTTTTCTTTCTCGTATTGTTTTTGCTTGCAGTTAGATGTTACACGTGATAAAGGGTTCCGTGGTTTTTCAATTACAGTGATATCATACTATAACGAAGTAAATTTCTCCGTCATTTTTGGTCTCCGCCGGGATTCGAACCCGAGTCCGCTTATTCCGGAACAAGTCGCGCTACCAACTGAGCTACGCAGACGTTCATTCTGATTACTATGTGCCTTTATGTCGTGTGCGTCCTGCTGGCAGGTACGTCACATCTCCCCCCCCCCCGAAAGAGGGCCGGGGGCATGGCCCACGGGTCAGCCGTGACCATGAATCGTTGAAGGCAGCCATCCACTGTAGAACGTGCACTTGAGAACTCCCAGTCAATCTGGTGTGTGGAATGCAACGTCACACACATTTATTTTTCGAAGCGCTGGAGAAGGGATTCTCTGATTTTTCCTATCTCGCGGTGTGGAAATAACATCACACCATTGCGAGATTCTGAACGGTCGGGTCATCCGGATAGTTCGGGCGCCATTATAACGAAGTAAATTTCTCCGTCATTTTTGGTCTACGCCGGGATTCGAACCCGAGTCCGCTTATTCCGGAACAAGTCGCGCTACCAACTGAGCTACGCAGACGTTCATTCTGATTAGTATGTGCCTTTATATCGTGTGCGTCCTGCTGGTAGGTACGTCACAATACTTACGGACTAGATTCTTCAAAAAATATGTTAGTCCTGGTCCACAAGAAGTATACTGCATTCTATGTCTGTCTTTGCATATTCTAATTCTCTGCATTTTAAAACACTGACCGCTACCTTGAAAAAACCTCCCAGTGAAGAGCGAAAGCCTCCACTAGGATACGAATATTGTACTGCGCTACTAAATAAGCCGATTTATACTACTCTATAAGCGTTTGGTACAAAATTCCATGGTTTCCATAAAACGCATTTTTGCTTCATATCGAGCAGAGGGTCACGCATATACTGAGCTTACAGTGAAAGAAACTCTCTCAACTTAAATTCTAAAAAAAATATTCTAACAGGTAGAATTTTAATTTATATTAATTAATTCGATTTTAATGCATAATCGCTATTATGTTGCGTCAAAATGTGTTGCGGGATGCTGGAGGAAACATTGTAAAACCATTTTTATCTCAAAAATCAGAAATTACTTTGATAATTTGTTGTTTATTTTACTTTAATTTTTTTGCCACGTGCTATTGTTATATTCATTTTAATGAATCATTTTTGAAAGTGTCCTTAAAAATGATTAAATGAATTCCCTTTCTGTTTGTGATAGTTATTTTCCTATCAGAGTTACTTTTCTATTAGAATTTCATTCTAAGATTTAACATTTTATGTTATCTGTCTTAAATAAAAGAAACGTAACGGCATTTTTCTTTCGCCCTCTCTCTCTCTGTCTCTCTCTGGATCTCTATATTCTTTATCTCTGTCCTTCTTGCTCCCTGTATCTATTTCTCTATTTTTCTCTCTCTTTGCCTCTTTTTTTCTTTCCCTCCCTTTCTACCTCTCGCTTTATCTCTCTTGTTGTTATCTCTTTTCACTTTGTTGTTCTATCTGTGTTTTGAACAAAATGCGTAACGGCAATTCTTGCCTTTCTCGCCCTTTCTCCTACTCTGCCTCTCTATCCGTCTGTTCTTCTCACTCTCTATTTTTCACTGCTCTCTCACTCTCTGTAATATATTTTTTTGCATTCTTTATCTTTCTGTTTCTCCCTTTTTTTTCGTCTCCGCTCTGTCTTTTCTCTTTATTTATCTCTTTCGCTCTCTGCCTTCATTGCTCTGCTTAACTTCCTCTATCTCTCTCTCTCTCTCTCTCTTTTGCTCTCGCTCTCTCCGTCTCCCCACTCTCGTTTTTCTCTGTTTATCACTTCCTTCGCCTCTCTTCTTATCTTTCTTTCTTCACCACTCTAACTAACTCTCAAACTTTCTCTCGTTTTTCTCTCTGTGCCACTGTTTCATTCCGCTGTCTCTGTGCAACTACCTCATTTCCCTGTCTCTGTGCTACTATCTCACATTATTGTCTCTGTATCACTATCTGATTTCTCTGTCTCTCTCTCTTTATCACTCTTTCCCATCATTTTCTCACCTATCTCTCTCTGTCTATATTTAATTCCAGGATCCTCGACTGCTAACTGAGTTGATGTCCCGAAGCAGATTCAACTTAGAAGATGTGTCTTTAACAATCTGCAGTGGAGCAGATATGGTGAACATAAACTACGCCCACGTGGTTTGTCCTGATCCCGACACAGCTAAGGTAACTAACTTTCTAAATTCACTATGTGGGTTTGATGATTCACGTGTTTCCCTATGAGGAAACAAGATTTCCTCCCCATCATTGTGTTACTCCATTGAAACCAATATGTCTTTTTCATTTCTTCTGTAGTAACTGATGTTCTTTCTCTAAAAGAAATGTACATCAAAGAATAGAATGCTAACTTCGAGCAAGGACGACTCTTTAAAAGATTGTGTTTGCTCTTTGGTGGTCTTCGTTTCAGTAACTGTAAGTCAGGAATGTGGAGCCTCGCTCCTCTACCTAAATTTCGATGTTCATATTAGTCTTCAAACTACAAAAAGAGGCCTCTCTCTTTAACGTTAACAGTAGCCTGAAACTACTGAACAGTGCAATTTCCAAAAGTTGAATATGATATGTGAAAGACACAAGAAGAAATCTTTTCATTCCTTTATTCCCAGCTGATAAGAAGACAGATGCTTTCCTTCACACCCGCCATTGAAGTTTTCACAGGTTTCAACCCGACGGCACTGGGGGTTTTTGGTGAAAGGCTCTTTTACAAGAGCAAGTTCCTTTTTCAGCGATTTAATTTTAAATTATGTGGCGGCGCAGGTGACGTTCACTGAGTAGTATATATACAACCCGAGGACCGACTTTCGGTTAGTAGAGTATTCGGAGTCAGAATGGGGAAAACTGCTGATTTATCGGAGTTTGAGAAAGGACAAATTGTGATGGCACGGCTCCTAGGAACCGGCGGGGCTTGTGGGTTGTTCACGTGCTGCTGTAGTGAATACATATCAAAAGTTTTGCACAGATGTCCAAACGCCGAACCGTAGTCCATCCGTGTGTCGTCCGCAGCTAATTGATGCCAGAGGGGAACAGAGACTGTCACATATTGTTCACAGCGACTGCCGGCCACAATGCGACAAATCCCCCGCAGCTACAACAGTGGTGATCAGGGCAATGTGTCCCAGCACACAGTTCATCGCAGCCTTCTGCGCATGGGCCTGCGTAGTCGGAGACCCAGCCGGATCCCCATGCTCACTGCACGTCATCGCCAACAACGCATGAAATGGGCCCAAGATCATCGAGATTGGACAGTGGATGATTGGAAGAAAGTGGCCTGGTCTGACGAATGAAGATTCCTGGTGCATCACGTAGACGGCCGAGCGCGGATATGCAGATTAACAACTGAGGCTATGGCACCTGGATGCACTGTAGGGCGGAAATAGGCCAGCGGTGACGGTGCTATGCTGTGGGTGATGTTTTCTTGTGATACTTTAGGCCCTATCAATAACACAGTCACTGACAGCAACATCGTTGTGGATCAAGTTCACCCATTCATGGCAACTGTGTTTGGACCACAGTTCTGCTTCCTATCGAAACCAAACCTAAAAAGCCTCGTTTCTGAGCTTGAGAGCATAATATCGCGAATTCCAGAAGACATCAAAGATGAACTGCGCCAACTGTGCCGAAACGCACTATGTGCGCTCTGTAGTTAGATGACCACAGACGTTTCTAATCTCGCAATGTACGACGAAGTCAATTTCTCCATCATTTTTATGCCAGGGGCGGGATTCGAAACCACAACTCTCGGCTCCGGAGCTCCGAGTGCTATCCACTATACTACACTGGCATGTGCTCTCACTGCTATCTGTCTTTATCTCATGTGCGTCCTCCGAGTCAGGCACGTCACAAAGAGCCTTCGCTGTCTCCTCCGTTGTTCGTTCTAGACAATCCGAACTAAAAAACATCGTCGAACTGGCCACTGAGGCAGTATATACGTTGAACCAGAAGCATAACTTTATCGGAAAACCCAGAACCTGCCATGTTAATTTATCTATGCCGCACCTTCGCCACCTGGGCTCTATTCCCTACATACCAAATGTTTCCTGTCAACTCAGAAACGTGCTCAGGAGGATGAACTTCCGTGTCGTGATAATGTCTCCGGCATGTTTTTATATACGATGCTTAATAGAAATATTGACAAGCCCCCTCTTCTCAATGAGACAGGTGTTTATGCCATCCTACTACAATATTCGGACGGCTCCTGGCGATACTACATCGGAATGACCAAACGTTCGTTTGGAATTAGAATCAGCGAACATAAAAGAGATACAAAAAGACGGGAAAATAACCACTGCCCTATCAAGAGAAGTCAAGTTTAAATCCGCTGATCTTATGTGGAGTGATATAAAGAAATTGGCTTCATACTCCACACCCAAATCTACTGCCATTCGCGAAACCTTGGAAATCTTGACCAGCAGCGAGGCTTGCAATGATAGCGTCTCTCTGAAGTTGCCACGTATTTGGAATCAGTCCTTCAAATAATGCTGCGTTTTCTACCATGGTACCGCGTGCCCAACCAGCGTGACCTCGTTTCTTCGAATTATCACGTTTGCGCTTATTCATTCATTGTCTAGTCAAGTCACCGCGTTTAAAGTGTTGAAACGTTCTATTATCCAGTTTGCAGTTAGCTGTCTACCTTCCTTGAGAAAGCCATCTGGTTGATGTGCGAAAGCTTGGAAAGTTTTATTTCTATTCTACGCCAAGATATTCGGATCATTAGTATAGTTATACTATTTTGAGTATACATCAGTATTTGGGTAATGGTAGAAGTAAACGGTTAGCACTAGATTTGCTCGGCTTATATTTTTCTTCTGTTTGTAAGTGAACAGTGGATGAATTATAAAAAACCTGCAGCTCGAAATTCCCATGGGCACGCGAGAAAAACTTTTTCTACGATAATCGCCAATTTGGGCACACGATATCCCAAACGTTCGCCACTGTTGACATATAAACGGTATGCAAAAGTTTCCGCCGCCCCCGCTAGCGGGCGTTATATAGGTCTAACCGGCCGGCGACCCGTGCTGTCAGTTCTTACATGAAGCCAAGCATGGCGGTCGATAAAGTTCATTTGCGGCACTGTTTGTTATTCATGTTTAATTTAGGGAAAAGTGCGAGTGAAGCATACGGTTCAATATGTCAGACGTATGGCGAAACAGTTATGGGTGAGCGGACGTGTCGAGAATGGTTTGCCAGGCTTAAGAAAGGTGATATAAACTTGGAAGAAAAGCCGCTTGCAGGTAGACCGCAGGAACTCGCAGACGAGGAGCTGGAATCGCTGTTGCAAGAGGATACCACACAATCGACCATGCAACTGGGCGAAACGTTTGAAAGTGGCTCATTCGACGGTGGTATGACGTCTGCAGGACTTGGGGAAGATCCAGAAGATTGGTAATTGAGTTCCGCATACTCTAACTGAGCGTATTATTGGTCAACGATTGGGTATATGCACGTCGTTGCTGAAGAGGTTTCAAGGGAAGAATTTCTTGTGGAAGGTTGTCACCGGGGATGAAAAATTGGTCTATTGCGACAACCCTGTATGCAAGCGATCCTGGGTCGACCCAGGCCAGCCATCAACATTCGCTGCAAAACAGGATATCCACGTGGAATAGGTGCTGTTTGTTGTGTGTGTGGTGCGATATGCATGGAGTTCTGTACTTCGAACTGTCGAAACCGGGCGAAGCAATCACTGCACAAAGATATAGCTATCAGTTGATGAAACTGAACGCCGCGATCGAGCAAAAATGCCCATGAACAGGTGAAGGACGCCGCCTAGTCATCCTGTTACACGGTAATGTCGGACCACATGTCGGTGCCACCACGAAATCAACCCTTGAACAGTTACACTGGGAAGTTTTACTGTACTCGACTTACTCCCCGGACATTGCACTCTTTAGACTTTCATATGTTTCGCTCTATGCAACGTGCTCTAGCCCACCAGCGGTTCACCACAGTTCCAGAGGTGGAACATTTCGTCACTGCCTTCTTCAGCTCAAAACCCGAGTCCTTCTATCACAGGGGCATTCATTTGTTGCCTGAAAAATGGCAAAAGGTCATTGATGCTAACTACTAATATTTTATTGAATAAATGTGTACTGGTTTCCTGATTGTTCCTATCTTCTTTGTCTTTAAAACGGCGGAACCTTTTGCATACCCCTAATATATAGTAACCGGGTGTCAACTCCATTGAGCAAGAGAACGCCCTGGAAAGTAGCGAAGGAATAGTTTGAGGTTCATAACTAGCATTTCGTGAACTCCCCTGATAGCCAAATCCCCCGGATTTGAATCCCATGGAACATTTGTGACATGACGCCGGTCCACGTCAGCGCTTCGCTTCGTCGCTGAACTTCGGGAAATTATTTTGTCCAGCTCGTAAAGAATACCTGAGGACGCCGAGTGCAGAAAGTTATCGCGACGAAAAAGACAGCTCAACAACAGTAAATGGTTATAATATTGCTGCTCGTAAGTGTATCTCTTACAATGTAGTACGCAGGCAAAGGGAAGAACAATGTTTTAGAAATCACATCCAGTTTGGTTTTAGAAAATTAAGAAAATTAAAGTTTAGTTTTAGAAATTTAGAAGATTTTTTGGTGTTCAAGTGATATAAAAAAAGATGGGTAGTTATAACTAATTGTGTCAGAGTCAGGTGCTTAGAGACAGGATTATCAACCTTCATGTTTTTTTTAGAGGAAGGATAAAAAGTTCTCTTTCACCGTGAAAATGCTGCGGGGCATTGATCCGTATTCCAGACATGACGAAAACAACATCAACAGCCATACGTTAAAGGCAACGATAAGGTCTTTAAAAAATCAGAAACTAGTTGCTTATCACGAAAGCATTAAATTCGCCGGAGGTCAAAACGAATGCCTCTGTTTCAGAACTGAGAAAGAAAGCTTTATTTTATAAACGTTTCACCTCAGGCGGCTGAAAACAAATATTTTCATGCATTCTTCGTTTTACTCGTGCGTTCTGTTATTGACTGGATCTGATTATTTTCTTGTCCACAGATCACGGAGATCAACCCATGGGCTGTTTCGCTTCTTTTACTAAAGACTTATTGCCTTTTCTCTTTTCTTGGAAGGTGCAGGACGCACACAATGAAGCTCATAACATTTTCCTCGAATCATCCCCGGAGGTAATCATGTAATCAGTCTTCTAATGTCAGTAAGCACGCTTATTTCAATCGATGCCGACGGTTGTTGAGGGATGCCCCTCCTACGTTCTGGGAATTACTATTCACTGGTGTTTACCACGTAGTTTTGTTTCAGACAAAACCATCTGCTAGCGACAAAGAAACAGAGATATACGATATATATTCCTTATTCACTTGTAGCTTCTAGAGAAAGCTAATAGAAAGATCTCATCTACACAATAGAAGTGTTAGCCAACAAGAAAGTAACTAGTGTTTTATTTATCTAAGTTATTTTTATGTGATATGATGTTGTTCTTACCCTCCCTGCAGAATGTAATTCGATCATACCGACTGGCTTACCTTGGACTGTTTCTAACCCATTTCACCAGAAAAAGGGGTTGGGTTTGTCCCAAAAAATATGTCACTAGAACATGGGAATCAAACGCTAGACTTGATTTAAATGATATTTCTTTACCTGTACAAGCGTATAACGCAAAGGATTAAAATTCGGTGTATGTTGTCTTGCTTTTATTTTCATACGTACCGGACAAAACATTAGTCACCCTGGTAGAACTTACCTAATAACGGGTGACGCCGCCTCTTGCCTTCATAACAGCACGAATGCGGTGTGGAAGAGACTCCACGATGTTGTGGATGTATTGAACATCGATTTGCAGCCACACGTGCGTCAATTGGTTCCGAAGTTCCGCCAGAGTACGTGGGTGTCTATTCCGGCGTTTCACCTTCTGTGCCAAATGATCCCAGAAATCTTCAATAGGATTTAAATCTGGGGATTCGGCGGGCCAGTCGTGGTCATACAGTGGGCAGTTTTAGTCCTGTGCAGTTGTCGTTTTGGAAGACAGGAGAGGCAATTCGGTGTTGCTCCTGGAGATGTAGGCCAAAGGGCAACACTTCGTCATTCAGAATGCGCATGCTGGTTCAAATTCATCGTCACTGCAACGAGTGGGCCCACTTCGTGGTACGAAAAATATCCCCAAAACATCCCAGAATCCCCTCCAGCTTGAACAACACCTTCGACACAATCAGGATTAAAGGCTTCGTTGGGCCTGTTATGCACTCGTCGCCTCCCATCATTGGAATACAAACAAAAACGAGACTTGGACCAAATTACTCGTTTTCCAAGTAACGTTTTGCCGCCTCTGAGCCCATTGATAACGTGAGACTTTGTGACTTGCTGTTAAAAGAAGCCTCTTCCGTGGTACTCGGCTCCAGATGCCCATCGTATGCAGTTCTCGTCGCAATTTTCTTTCGGAAATTGTTTGGAGTGGACTTTCATTGACTGTTTGGAGCAATTGTTGCCTGGTTTGAAACCTATTTGCAGTTACTAAGCGTGAAACATGGCGACGGTCCCTGTTGGTGAGAATCGGTTTCCGGCCGCAGTTACGTGGCCGATTTTCAGCTGGCTGCGAACTATACCACTGTTTGTATACCCGTTGGAGAATACGCTTCAACACATCAACAAATCGGGCGACCCTATTTACTTTGTGTCAGTGGGCACGGCAAAACACGATGGCTCCTTTTTGCCACTCAGTAACGTCTGTCTTAGGACCCTTATTGCAGATTAAATTCAACACACACGTTGCTCTTCACCACTGCACGAAACAGAAATGATCCCGTAGACTACGTCAGTGCTATTTATCTCCCAGCAATGCTATCGCAGCGCCGTCTGTGCAACCGGTAACTTTCTACTGTTATTTATGTTAGGGGTGACTAATTTTTTGTCCGGTGTGCTTATAATTGAAGACTTTACTGCAACAATGGGCTAACCAAGAATGTAGCAGAACATGCAATAATGGTGGAAATGGAGGAGTGACGGCGCCCTTTATTTGTCCCAGAAGTTAGGCGAACCCACTGTTATTCCTAGGTATCTATTGGAATATGCTACTATCCGGTCAGTCTCTGAATCTGTGTCCCCGATGGCTGCAAAAGTGCTTTTACAAAATGTGGGTTATCCCACTATTGCCCTAAGGTCTTCGATTCCTTTTATGAAGACAGCTCTCCAAGCTGTTAAAACGTCACGATGTATTTCCGCCCGCTGTACTCAGAGGTACCGTGGAGTGCAAAAGTATTGCACGACCTGCAAAAAAGGTGAATGTTTACGTTTAACTCTTTGTTTAACTAACTAGTTATTTCATCATTTATATGTCATTAGATGTAAAATTTAATGGAGATTTCAAAAAAATGTCTTAGTTTTTCCTGTAGCTACTTCTGTTCTTAAGATGCATTACAAAAATCACTACCAAGTCGAAATTATTATGAAAAAGATCATTTATCCAATACTTAGGTTTACAGCTATAAATCATTTTTCTAATAAGGAATGAAATAACATTTAAATACAGAAATATAATGAAGCAAAATTATGAAATGTACCTAATATTTTGTTTATCAGTCTTTAGTTTTAATCACAGCTTTGCCTCAATCTGGGGTACTGTGAATAGGGTTTTGTAAAAGATTGGATTGATCAACTCGATTTTCAAATTCATTGAGTTGAATTTTGGTTGTTCGCTTCTTTTTTGATAGTTCATACGACATTTTGAACCATAAATATTTGATCGGGTTTAAGTCCGGTGACTGTGGTGGCCAATCAAGATGCTAAACATTTTTTTCCTGAAACCACTTTTTCTCACTACTTTAGCATGATGACAGGGAGCATTGTCATCTTGAAAAATAAAATTGCCGTCATGAAGTCTTCTATACTATGGTAGCATCTTGTTTAATAATATCCAGGCGTATTTCTGGGCATTTACTATACCATCGACAATATGGAGGCTCCCAACGCCATGTGCACAGATGCAGCTCCAAACCATGACCCTCACCGGATGCTTAACTGTCGTCACTCAGCAACTTGGATGGAATTGTTCATGCTTGAATCTCCTTACATAGGAACTACTCTGGCTCCCATTAAAGCAAAATTCTGCTTCATCCGTGAAAAGAACATTTTCCCATTGCTGGGTTGTCCATGAGACAAGCTGTTTTGCCTACTGATGTCTACGCTGCCTTTGATTTGCAGTTAACGGTGGTTTGCGCCTGTCTTTGCAGCAAGTCATAGTGAAGTAGCCTCCTCCTAAGAGTAGATGTACTAACTGTAACATCAGTCCCTTCAAACCATCTGTGAAGCAATTCAGGTGAATTGAGCCTCCTGTCTGCCAAGCTTAGCTTTCTGAGCACACTGTCCTGACTGGGCGTAGTGGATCTGGGCCTTCCAATGCGACGAATATTTTTAATATCATCAGTGTCTTTTACTTTTTTCAGTAGCCTAATAACTGTAGATTTTTTTTTAGGTTTAACGACCACCGTGAGCAACTCAATGGGCTATAAGCAGTCGCCCGTCCCTAATTTAGGGTCACTGGTTTCAGGGAAGGGAGAGAGCCAGTGCCGTAAGACAAACACAACAACCATACCACACCGGGATTCCAACCGGACCTCTCTTGGGCGAATGATCAGAGGCCATCGCTTAGACCACTGCGCCACCGGGACAGCTAACTGCAGATTGATTACTATCCACTCTTTCAGCGATTTGCCCTTGAAGAAGGCCCTTCTTCAGGCAGAGCAACTATTTTAACTCTGTCAGCTGTGGACAATTCCGCAGTTTTAGCCGTTATTGAGAATGTACACAAATTATACCCTAAAACCTAACAACAAGAAGCGAGCACTACAGTAATCTAGCAGTTCTGCGTCAACGCTTATAAAGGCTGGAGTAGGAATTAGAATAGCATTAGGAAGCAACCAATCAGGTAAAAGAATGTCTATGATTGGGTGTAACAACTGATACTCAGCTAACGGGAATTTCAATGTGTTTGTCAAACCTCGTATTTTATGTCATATCTTAAGAACAGAAGTAGCTACAAGAAAAACTAAGACATTTTTGAAATATCCATTTACATTTCGCAGCTCATGACATATAAACGATGAAACAACTATGGAAATTAGCTGAAACAGGAGTTAAACTTAAAAATTCACGGTTTTTGCAGGTCATGCAATACTGTAACGAGCGTGGAAGCAGGATAATTTACTGCAGCGCATGCCTAAAAGTCGTCCCAGATCTTTTATTGCCAACTATTTTTATATTAGTTCATTACGCTTTGGCTGTAAATGAACGTGATTACTACCATGTGAATTTATGCACTATAAATCACAGAAATGGTAACATCTCGAGGTCGCCGTTCCTGTGACTGAGTGATCAGAGGTATAGGTTTCTGGCTAGTTGTCGAAGCAGGGTCCGGTTTGAGGCATGAGTGGTGTGATTGTTTTACGGCGCCAGCTTTCCCCTTTCCCTGGATACATTAGCCCCAAATTAAGGAAGGTGACTGCTAATAGTCCTTACAGTTGCGTAAGATGGTCTTTAACTCCCCTTCCCCAAAACATTTATTAAGTTACTGAAGGAATGCTATGAAATCGCTCACATGCATAACTGATTCCGTACTCCCAACAACAAGTGTGGCACACTTGCTATCCCCAAAGTATCTGTAATAGGAAAGGAATTAATATCGAGTAGGTCAATCCTCTTTTGCTATCACAGTCTCCACCATGCTGGGAAGACTTTCCACTAGATTTTGATACACACCGACGAGCCATTACATTATGACCACCTACCTAATAAGCTGTAGGACCCCATTAGACCGCAAAACAGTGACCTCGGCGAGTCATCGATTCGATGAGGTAGCGATAGGTATCCTGGAGTATTTGGTACCATGATGTCAACAGCAGGTTTACCAGTTCCCGTAAATTTCGGGGTGGTGGTGATTTAGCGCGAACCCGCTTTTCCAAGTCGAACCACAAATGTTCGATTGGGCTCATGTCAGGTGAATTTGGAGTTCAGGGCATTAACAGAAAGTCAACAGCATGTTCCTAGACCCACTTCTTGACGATTCTGACAGTCTGGCAGGGCGCATTATTCTGTAGGTAAGGGCCATCACCAGCAGGAAACACAGTTGCCATGAATAGCTGAACTTGGTCCGCAGCGATGTTCAGATACCTGACAGCTCTCAGCGATTGTGCTATTGGAATAATGGGGCCTACAGTTTCCCAAGAAAACATCGCCCACAGCATAATAACGCCGCCGCCGGTCTGTTTGCTCCCTTCAGTGCATCCAGGTGTCATAGCCTCTGTTAGAAATCGGCGTATCCGCGCTCGGCCGTCTACGTCATGCACCGGGAATCTTGATTCGTCATACTTGACCCCTTTTTCTAATCATCCACGGTCCAATCTCGATTATCTTGGGCCCATTTCATGCGTTGTTAGCGGTGACGTGCAGTGAGCATTGGGGACCAGGCTGAGTCTTCGGCTACTCAGGCCCATGCGCAGAAGGCTGCGATGAACTGCGTGCTGTGACACATTGCCTTGATCACCACTGTTGCAGTGTGGTGATTTGTCGCATTGGTGCCCTGCGGTCCCTGTGGACAATGAGCGACCTTCAGCTCCTCTCTGGCATCAATGAGCTTCGGACGACGCACGGCTGGACGACGGATCGTCGTTTGGCCATCTGTGCACCACTTTTGATGCGTACTCACTACAGCGGCACTTGAACAACCCACAAGGTGCGCCGTTTCCGAGATCTTCGTTCCGAGGCACCGTGTCATCACAATTTGTCCTTTATCAAACTACGATAAATCGGCAGCTTTTCCCATTCTGACTCCGAACACTCTACTAACAGAAAGCCGGTCCTCGGGTTACTGCTCGGTGAACTTCACCTGCGCCCCCGTTCGGTCTCCAGGCGAGCTCCTTTCTCTAGGCTGGGGGTAGTCATAATTTAATGGCTCATTGGTGTACGTTGCTGCGGAAATTGCCGTTTATTCTGCCGAAAGAACTTCAGTCAGATTGGTCAGCGATATCCAGCGGTGGCAGTGGCTCTCAATCAGCGTTTCAATTCACCCCAAAGGTGTTCCATAGAGTTGATATCGGAGCTCTACCAAGACCAGTCAAGTTCTTGCACACCCATTTCATCAAATCATTCTTTGCGCAGACCTTGCTTTTTGGATGAGGACATTGTTTTGGTGGTAAAGGAAAGCGCCTTCACCGAACTTTTGCCATGATGTTGGGAGTACAGAATTGTCGAGCATTTCATTGTAGGCCTCAGCGTTAATATTCCTGGGCGCTGGGATCTTAACCACATTTCACAGTTGGCACAACACAGTCGTGCAGGTAGCGTTCACCTGGCTCCCTCCACACCCAGACTAGTCAGTCGGCTGCCAGATGGTAAAGCGTCATTCATCACTCTAGAGAACGCGTTTTCAATGATCCAGAGTCCACTGCTGCCGAACTTTACACAACTCCAACCGACGGTTGGGGTTGGTCTTGCGAGTGTTAGAATTGTGTGGCTGTTTGGACATGGAAATCCTTCAACTCTCGTTATGGTGCAAGCGCTGCTTCCAGAGACATTTTGGAACTCGAAGGTGAGTGATGCAGCCTAGGGCGGACGATTTTGTCGCATCCCCCTCTTCAGCACTCGGCGCGCGGTGCCGCTCTTTCATTTTACGTGACCTGGCAGGTCACGAATGCTTTGTTGTTGCTTCTAGGCGTTTCCACTTCCCAATAACATCCCTTACAGTTGCTCGGAGCAGCAGGGTAGAAATTTCCCGAACTAACTTGTTGCATCCTATGATCGTGCCAAATTGAAAGTCGCTGAGCTCTGCTGTACGGTCCGTTGTACTGTTTATGTTTGTCTATGAATGATGTTTTCCAGGCCCCGTGCGTCTTTTTATACCTGTATGGGCAATGGCTGTGAGCAAGTCCACTACTCAAAAGAGGTGTCTGAATAATTTTGATCTTATAGTGTATACGTCGAAGGAGATTATAATATTGAGAGGCAGTCATATGCAAAACGAAAACGCTTGCTTTCAATGTACTCGCCTCTGGCGGTAATATATTGGGTTGGTGCGAATGAAATGTCCGGCAAAGGAACAGCACACGTGGACGGCGAGAACGAAAAATTAGGACAACTTACCTAGGCAAAATAATCCTCCTTGGCATTGACACCTAGTTGCCATCTGTCCCGCAAGGTCATAATCCCGGAACGAAAAAACTCTTGTGGCTGGGACCCGAAGAAGTCATCAACTGCATGGTGAACCTCGTTGTCCGTCGTGAACAGTTTCCCGGACAGGAAGTGATCCAGGCGACGAAACAGATGACAGTCTGTCGGAGACAAGTCGGGAAAAGAGACAGGATGAGGCAGTGCTTCATAGCCCAAGGCGCTTAGTGTCAGCATCGTTCGTTGTGGGATAGTGGGAAGACATGAGGGCGGGCGTTGTTCTGGAGCATAAGAACACCATGTCCGTTGACCAAAGCCGATTGTTTCTGCAGACATTTGCGGTGCATCTGGTGTAATTCAGCACAGTAACGTTCTGCAATGATGGTTTGGCCTCTTGCCAAGAAACTCCGATGAATTATCTTGGCTGTGGACCACTAGACAAGGAGCATCCCCTTCTTGGTGTATAGGGGTGGCTTAAGATACCGTCCAGCATGCTGTGCCTTGCTTAACCATTGTGCAGATCATTTCCGATTATCATAAAGGGCCCACTTCTCGTCGTAGGTTGTAACGTACCAGGAGATGCGACGTACCTGCCAGAAGGACGCACACGACATAAAGGCAGATAGGAATCAGAATAAAACGTCCGCGTAGCTCAATTGGTAGAGTGACTTATTCCGGAATGAGGGGATCCGGGTTCGAATCCTGGCGTGGACAGAAATGACGGAGATATTTACTCGTTATAAGGTAACGATTCGATGCAGTAGAGGTTCCTGTTTATTCCTGGCAAGCAGCGACGTGCAGACTTCCAAACGCCTAGTCTTGTTGGGAGTTGTCAACTCATGTGGCAGCCACAACATGTCCAGCTTTTTGACCTTACCCAGCGCCGCCAGACGCTGAACAACTATCGTGTGGTTGACACCCACCTCTGCCATTATCTCAAGACACGATTTTCCGGGGTCTGCTTCAACCACACGTAACAGAACATCGTCAGAAACAGAAACAGGTTGGTGAACACGTGCTTCGTTTTGCAGGTCCGTATCTCCGCTTCGAAACTTCACAAACCATCGCCGAATGGTTCGTTCGTTGGCTGTATTCTCCCCAAACGCTTTGTTAACGTTTCGAGCGGCAGTTCCTGCAGAATGGCCCAGTTTAAATTCATACAGGAAGATGACTCTCAAATCCGGCGTCTGCATGTTTCCTTTGCAAGCCACGTTAAGTCCGAACAAACCATGCCTGAACCTTGTTCTTCACACACGTGCTAGCTATTTATAGTAACTCTGTGACGTAATACCCGCAACACCTGTGGGTGGTTCCATCCATTCCGCTGTGGTGGGGGCCTGTCCCACTGATCGTTCGCGCTGGACATTTCATTCGCACCAACCCAATAGGTACTTCCGCGGTGAAGTATGCTGTCAACCAGACAATGAATCATGTTCATAGGGATACTCGTCCACTCAGAATCGATCTGTGCTTATCGATCCATTAAGCTGCGGACAGGAATGATCCTGAGGAATTGTCATTCAACGGTGTTCCATATGTGTTTGGTGGTGGCTAAATTATGCCGTCCTGCTCGGCATAAATTTTATGTGAGATTCCTAAAACATGCAAGGTAAGCATTGTTTTAGTAATCTAAAACATGCTTGTATCGCTCTCCAGCATACCAACTGGGTCTTCCCGGGAATTGCAGCACAGCTATCTACATAACAACGTTCGAACCACTGTCCAAGATTTTTGGTATCCAGAATGTGTATCAACAAAATGTGCCTTACGTACATAACTCAGACCCACACTTACACATCGATGATTGATTTTACACGGCTTTGCAAGCCAGGCTATTTCGACCCGCTTGGACTCGTCGAACTGCCTCGACATGCTGGACACATCATCTTAAAGTTTTATTTATTTTATCGTGACGAAATCTGGATCCCCCCTGCACTCTATGGTGAAACATGAGTGACCATCCTGAAACTCATGTCAAATACCATCGGAGCCTCTATCATGACTGTCCATGCTGCAGGACATCAAGATTTTATTCCACGCATTCCAATCGTCCCATCCGATCTTCCATTTTTTACCTTTTCCAACCGAAGCGCATATGATCCAGCTTTGTCCGTCTGTCTGTCTGTCCGCACGATAAGTCGCATAAAAATGGTTCGATTTCAATGAAATTTTAGTACGTGGTAGGGGACCACCTTGGAATGAATTCTAATAAAAATGGGCGAAATGGGGTCAAAGGCCAGGAGATACGAGCGGGATCCATTCCGTTGCCCTTATGCTTCATAACTCGCGTAAAAAATTTTCGATTTCGACCAAGTTTTAGTATGTGGTAGGAGACCACCTAAGGACGAATTCTGTTGAAAATGGGCGAAATGGGGCAAAAGTTCAGGACACAGGAGCGGGATCCCTTCCATTGCCCTTATGCGTCATAACTTACGTAAAAATGTTTCGATTGTGACAAAACTTTATCATGTTGTTCCAGAGGTACACTAAACCGGTTCTGTTGAATATCATGTCAAATGTCAGGACACAGGAGCGAAATTTATTCCACAGCCATTATCCTAATAACTTGACTAAAAATGCTTCTATTGCGACAAAACTTTGGTATGTTGTTCCGGAGGTATACTGAACCAATTCTGTTGAATATCATCAAAATGGAGTCAAAGGTCAGGGCACAGGAGCGAGATTTATTCCACAGCCATTATCCTCATAACTTGAGTAATAATTTGAGTAATGATTTCTGGTATGTTGGAAAGCGTATCATAATCAATGCATTGCATGATTTTACTAATTTTTAATAATGCCTACAGTTTCCGGTTATTCTCAGTTTTGCTACAATGTATCAAGAAGACACACGTTCAATCATTAAAAGTTGTCGGATACAACTTGCAAAATTCATGCGTTTTCCATGCCCATCGCTCTTTCTTTTTTGGTCCCGAGTTAGTAAAAATAAATACCGCTTCTTCTTGGTTCCAAATAAAAGAACACTCAACGTCGTTGACCCAGAGACTCTTCAAGGGAAAATTAATTGCGCTTCGAATTAACTGCACGTTAAGCTGATCACAACACGATAGAAAAATGTTGATGATATCTCAAATATTTCAAATTTCCTATATTCACAGTCGATAAAGTTAAGCAAATTGTGCTGGCACAAGTATATATTTTGTTCGGTTTTTTCATCTTTTTCTTTTCATTACCAAAACATATTTCAGTTAAATATTTGTATGCGAAATGCCCTATTCAGGAAAGCTCGGGAAATGCTGACCCAGAAACTGATTCATGAATTGTTTGTTTAAACCGGGAAACGTCGAGTACCTCAGCTAGTTTGGCCATAAATTTTTGGTTTTGCGTTATGCGATACTTGAACTTCTGCAGATCCTATTTCAAAAATTATTTTAGTACCCTCTAGTTTTAACTGCGACATGAGACCACCACTTCCAATTTTGAAGATGCATTGTTTTTCCACTCTGGAGGAGGCAATACATTTACATTTCTACGCCTCTAAAAATGCTACTTTTAACACTCCTTTTTCAGGCTATTCTTGTAACCACTACTTGTTTGTTTGTTTTTAATGAGGTGCGCAAGGACCATATTTAGCCAAAGTGCGCATCTACATATGACAAATACACGGTCGTATCAGAATAATATGACCACCCCCAGAATCACAGAATTCCCTCCCGGGCGCGTCAAAGAGTGCACGTGAAACAGTCGACCACACGGAGATATAAGCGGCCGTCCAGGACAGATGCGCCATATTGCGTTACGTGAGCGCAATGGATAGAGGTAGTGATTTGACGGACGTTTGTAAAGAAATTATCATCGGCTACCGCGCCAAGGGTGGAAGCAACAAAGAAACAGCACTCTTCGTGGGATGTTCGCGAGGTGGTGTAGTAAGGGTGTACCACGAATGGACCACTAGCACACCGAGTACCTCCCGACTTCATAACTGTTGAGCCCCAAACGCCATCGACGCAACAGGTGAACGTCGTCTCCGTCGAATGGTAAAGAGGCAATCGACGTGCAACAGTGCAGCAATTGTCCACGCAAATGAACGCTGGGGCACCCAGGTGTCCCCGATAACAGTAGAGAGAACCCTGTTGCCGCCCCGGTGGCGCAGTGGTCTAAGCGATGGCCTCTGATCATTCGTCCGAAAGGGGTCCGGTTTCAGATCCCAGTGAGGCATGGATGTTGTGTTTGTCTTACGGTACTGGCTCTCTCCCTTCCTTGGAACCAGTGGCCCTAAATTTGGGACGGGCGGCTGCTTATACCCCATTGAGTTGCTCACGGTGGTCGTTAAACCTCCAATAAAAAAAAAAAAAGAAGAAGAACCCTGTTACGCATCGGTCTCTGGAGCTGACGCTGCGTCAAGGCGCCCATTTTAACCCTGGTCCATCAACAACGATGCCTGCAGTTCACATGGGACAGTAGAAGAGTGGGAAAATGGACAGTAGAAGAGTGGGAACATGTTGCCTGCTCCGACGAATCGAGGTTTTTAGTCCTCGGAAGTGACGGTCGGCGGCAGATATCGCGTCAGTCACACGAGAACCAACACCAGAATACGCTTGTCGGTCAAGTAGAGGTCGGCGGTGGCAGTGTGCATGTATAGGGGATGCTTTCCTGGTATGACCTGGGACCGCTGGTACCACTCGATGGTTCCTTGAACGCCAATGGCTACCTGTCTATCCTCGCTGACTACATGCATCCCTTCATGTTGGACGTTTACCCTGGTGGTGATGGTATCTACCAACAGACAATGCGCCCTGCCACGTCGCTAAGGTGGTGCGTATCTGGTTCCAGGAACACGACAGCGATGTCTCTGTTTACCCTTGGCCGGCGAAATCGTCCGACCTCAATCCAATAGAACACTTGTGGGATTATTTGGATCAACATGTTCGACGTGCAGGCACACAACCACGTCATCTGCGAGACCACCTTGCTCTGCTGCAGTCCGAATGGGCTCGTGTCACCCGTCTCGTCGCTGTCATCCGAACCAATGGTGGTTATTCCCGTTATTAGGTAGGTGCTCATATTATTCTGATACGACTGTGTATATCTAAAGATCGGCTCGGACCGCGGTGTTGCAACCACTAACACAGCTTTACTAATGCAATTTTTTTTCTCCGGGCGACTTAAAACGTTTTTGGTTTTTCTTGCTATACTGTCATTCTATTTAAAAAAAATTAAGATAGCTTCACCGTAGCAAGTCTTACAGTTTTAGCAAAAGACGTGCACAGTGTAACAGTTAATTCGGTGACATCCTTCCTGTTCTACACTGACGGAAAAAAATCCCAACACCACGAAAACATAGTTGTAGAGGAATGAAATGGCGGCAATACATTTGTATAGGTAACATATTTAATCGATTAAGGTTTCAAGATCACAGCGTAATGTAAGCGCGAGAAGAGCCATTTTAAATGTGAAACGCTGGTACATTAATAACCGGTGTAACCTCCAGAATGTTGAATGCAAGCACGCAAACATTCATGCATTATGTCGTACAGGTGCTGGATGTCAGTTCGTGGGATGGAGTTCCATGCCTGTTGCACTTGGTCGGTCAATGCAGGGACGGTTAATGCTGGTTGGGGGTGACGCTGGAGTTGTCGTCCAATGATGTCCCATACGTGCTCGATTGGCGAAAGATCTGGTGATCTAGCAGGCCATGGCACCTTGTCGACTCTCTGTAGAGCATGTTGGGTTACAACAGCGGTATGCGGGCGAGCGTTATCCTGTTGGAAAACACCCCTGGAATTCTGTTCATGAATGGCAGCACAACAGGGTTGAATCACCAGACCGATGTACAACTGTGCTGTCAGGATGCGTGGGAAAACCACGAGAGTGCTCCTGCTGTCATAGGAAATTGCTCTCCAGACCATAACTCCAGGTGTAAGTCCATTGTGTCTCGGCCGCAGACAGGTTGGTTGCAGGGGCTCACCTGGCCTCCTTCTAACCAACACACGGCCATCACTGGCACCCAGGCAGAACCGGCTTTCATCAGAAAACACAACAGATATCCACTCCGTCCTCCAATGAGCTCTGGCTTGATATCACTGACGTCGCAAACGGCAGTGGTTTGGAGTAAGTGGAATGCACGCTACAGGGCGTCTGGCTCGGAGCTGTCCTTCGAGTTACCGATTTGTAACAGCTCGTTGTGTCACTGTGGTGGCAACTGTAGCTCGAATTGCTGCCGCAGACACGGTACGATAAGCCACGGCCTTCTTCCCTCACAGTAGTGCCACGTGGCCGGCCGGAACCCGGTCTTCTTGAGGCAGTACCTTCCGTTGACCACCACAGCCAACAATCATGCACAGTGGCTACATTCCTGCCAAGTCGTTCTGCAGTTGTGCGGAAAGAAAATCCACCTTCTCGTTGCCCTATTACACGACCTCGTTCAAACTCCGTGAGCTGTTGATAATGGCTTCTTCGTCTTCTTAAAGGCATTCTTGACTAACATCAACACACTACGTCGAATCTCGACGATAACTAACGCTCACGAACATTACAGCGCGTATTTACAGCAAACCTGCTTTGCATGTTCCGAGGGGCGCTACTAGCGCCA
The DNA here is from genome assembly GCA_039090855.1 of Macrothele yani. Classification (NCBI taxonomy): domain Eukaryota; kingdom Metazoa; phylum Arthropoda; class Arachnida; order Araneae; family Macrothelidae; genus Macrothele; species Macrothele yani. The sequence continues at coordinate 17,686,380 of CM077023.1, read as the reverse complement.
CACGTATGCGCCGAGCGCGAAATTTGCATAGACGTCATCTTACAGATGTACTCTCACCGCCTACCAACTGTCGTTTATCTAAAACAACCCCTTCTTGGTGTTGGGATTTTTTTTTCCGTCAGTGTATTTGTCATTCTGTAGATATGATATCTGAGTTGCTCAAGTTTTCCGTGATTGTGAAATATCAGAAATTTCAGTCACTTTTGTTATCTCTTAAATGAAGTATTTCGTGGTATTACTTTTGGTTTTTACTCTTCCCCCCCCCCCCCCAAATATATTATATTTCAGATGCAACTGCTTGTTATTGCGAAACTTTCGCTTTCGTGATCACAAACGAAACTGATTTTTCATTGTGTCGTAGAGCTGAAGCAATTCACCAAAGTGCCCTTGAACGCTTATCTAAATATACATACAAGCTTTCAGGGAAACAAGAGGGCAAAAACAAAAGAAGTAACCCTCTTGAAGATAATTAGGTTCGGCGAACAGTTACGAGTGCTTAGAACAGTAATTAGATCCTTAGAGGAGTTGTTAAAATGCTGAAACTTAAAGATTGGCTGCTGGAAAGATTATCTTCTTTCTTCGCTTTCCTTCGTCCTACAGAGCGAATGGTGCCCTGAAGCGAATTTATTGCACCCAGTCTCCAGATACTACAGTAATGAGTGCCTTAATAGGAATACGATTTAGAAATCTCGCATGTATCGGGTAACATAGGCCATGTTACGTAAAAGAAGAAATGAGGAAAATTGCTTCCAAGGTTGTTTTCGAAACCACAGAAGCATCTCCAACTGAAAGCAGCTACAACTCGGAAAAACTGGAAGAAAGCTGGGTTGCCAAGGGTCTGATAACAAAATTAAACTACGTCGTGGCACTGCGAAGCACAGTGGTGAATCGAAACGCCTTCAGAAAATCAGACTGGAGGAGCGCTTCCGTTAACGTTGCTCGATGGAAGGACGTGGATTCTGACTTCGCGAAAGACCTGGATACAGCATTCGTTAGTGTTGCACAGGTTCTCCTGAATTTCCTGGAACTGGTACACCTAAATAAGGACAGGACGAGTTTTTATTTCCGTAGATGCTCTAGGAAATCATTAAACTCTCAAAAGTAAAAGCATTTCGTAAGCGAGCATACTTCCACCAGAGGAAACCAAATGATTTTATTTACGTTTTCTTCTATTTCCCCACCATCTTTTCTTTTCATTTTGCACTTATGTACTCTTTTTCTTTTACATTGTTGTTTTTTCTACGTCAACATCTACTCAAATTTAATAGCAAAGTAAGAAATCCTGTTGATGCTTTCTCTGAATTCTGCCTCAACAGCTTCTCAGCGACATGAAGGAAATCTAATCTTTCGATTTGATTGCTCTTCCATCCCCTTTTTATTTCTACGTCAACATCTATTAAAACTTTTGTAGAAAACAAGATATTCTATTTGTTCTTTCTTCCCTTTGTTTTCTTTCTATCTCAATATACACCGAAGAGCCAAATAATTATGACCAGAGCGTCTTTATGCAAATCAAAGCAACAGCAGGTAAAAGACGGCGCGTGCGAAGTTTTTTCTTTTTTTATTGGAGGTTTAGCGACCAGCGTGCGCAACTCAATGGGCTATAAGCAGTCGTCCGTCCCTAATTTAGGGCCACTGATCCCAGGGAAGGCAGAGAGCCAGCGCCGTAAGACAAGCACAACATCCATGCCTCGCGGGATTCGAACCCGAACCCATCTCGGACGAATGATCAGAAGCAATCGCTCAGACTACTGCACCACCTGGCCGGCCGTGTGAAGTTCATGAAACGGTATAAAGAACATCTATACTGAGCTCTATTAGTGTATTCTTGTTCTTCAGATGGGAAAATCAGCAGCGAGTTTGACAAAGGTCAAATTGTAATAGTCAGACGACTGGATCAGAGCATTTCCGAAACGGCAAGACTTGTGGAGTGGTCACATGGTTAGTACCTTCAAAAAGTGCTCCGAGGAAGGAAAACCAACGAACCGCCGACATGGTGTGGGATGACCACGGCTGATCGATTCTCCAGGTGAGTGAAGGCTATCCCGTACGATACGAGCCAACAGAAGAGATACTGTGGCGCCACTCGCTGGTAATTTGAATGCTGGTGGAGGGAGTAATGTGTCACAACACACAGAACATTGAACCCTGCTGAAAATGGAGTTGCGTAGCAGCAAGCCACTTCGAGTGCCCATGCTAACCTCGATTCACCGTCGAAAGCGCTTACAATGGCCAAGAGAGCATCCAAACTGGACCTTGAATGACTGGAAGAAGTTCGACTGGTCCGGTGAGTCACGTTTCCTGTTGCAACATGTAGACATCCGGGTACGTATGCATCGTTTACCTTGGAAAGTTTTGGCACCAGGATGCGCTGGGACGAAAACGAGCAGGTGGAGGAAGTGTAATGCTGAGTAGTAAGAGAACTGACCTCATTGGTTTCCAGTTTAATTAACGTGAAGTCTTGCCAAATTCAAACTTTCTCCCTGTGACGGGGTGTAAGGGATACGCAAAGTGCTGGTCGCCTAGCATGAAGACCTTCTTCGTGAAGCCTTCTGAGCATAGTGAAAGCAGATACCACCATTCGTGTAGCCTCAACAAGGGCAGATCGTAGCTGTGTCCTGGTAGCCATCCTGTTCTTCAGTTCAGTTAATCGGAGATACCCCTTATAATGAATAAAGTCCTCCGCTGGACGTGTAGTGCAGGGAAGTTTACGTTAAGTCACGTTAGGGTTACTGGAAGGTTACTTGACGTAGCTAAAGTGTACCTAATCTTCAAAGTGCTAGAGTTTGTTTAGGTAAGACTCGCACGTGCAATAAATTCATTGAATATTGAACTTCATTTTACTCAGCGTTCCTCATTATCTTGACTATCAGTACTTATTCCGGAATGAGGGGATCCGGGTTCGAATCCCGGCGCGGATAACAATGACGGAGAAGTTTACTTCGTTATAATGGCGCCAACACTATCCGGATGACCTGACCGTTCAAAATCTCGCAATGGTGTGATGTTATTTCCACACCGCGAGATAGGAAAAATCAGAGAATCCCTTCTCCAGCGCTTCGAAAAAAATTGACTGGGAGTTCTCAAGTGCACGTTCTACAGTGGATGGCTGCCTGCAACGATTCATGGTCACGGCTGACCCGTGGGCCATGCCCCCGGCCCTCTTTCGGGGGGAGGTGGAGATGTGACGTACCTGCCAGCAGGACGCACACGACATAAAGGCACATAGCAATCAGAATAAACGTCCGCGTAGCTCAATTGGTAGAGTGACTTATTCCGGAATGAGGGGATCCGGGTTCGAATCCTGGCGTGGACAGAAATGACGGAGAAATTTACTTCGTTATACCCTCATCTATAGATGTTTTAGCCCTAGGCTTTCTTTCAGAGCTTACAATGTACTTTCAGGAAGCAGACTGCGTATTTTGAAATTGGTTTCACTGTCTGTGGACCACAGAAGGACTCACATGTAGCCATCTTGCTACATCCACCTGACTTTACTGCATCTAGCTTTCCTCTGGCTATCCGCCTCCGTTCATCCGTTAATTGATGTCTCGCCGTCATACAACAAACCTGCTTTCTCAAAATCCTTTCTTTATACTCCGCAAACGATGTGACGCACACCTCTCCAACAGCCCTTCTTATGCTGCGGCTCATTTGCATAAACCCTGACTCCGCACTACATTTCCTATCACATATCCAAGTTTCGTGCATGTCCAACTTTTCTTTCGCAAATAATCGCGATTTTTTTATATATTTTCTTGAATTCGTGGAAGCTAGTGCACTTAAGGTATCTTTATATTCTAAACAGTAGCGTTGGTGCAGACGTCGAAGCTGAAGAACTTATTTATGTAATGTAAACAACAGTTTAAAGTCAATACGGTCCAGAACTCAAAAATCACAGAATTCTATACTTAAAAACTCAATCTCATTTTATTCAATCTCCAAGTACGTCAAGTATGTAGTACATCGAGGTTACAACGTTAGTAACAGTAAGATGGAAACACTTCAAACGACTATTTCCTAATAATATATGTTTGACAATAATCGCTCGCCGTCACCAATTATAATCCACATAATCAAATTTTACCCAATTTATCGCACTTATACACGGTCGAGTTACGAGTTATATTATTCGACCACCAGCTAATATCCAGAGTAACCGCCGTATGCAGCGCGGACAGCAACTCGACGGGCTTGGAGTAACTCAATAAGGTGCTGGCAGGTGTTCGCAGGTATGTAGAGCTATGCTGACAACAGTGCATCTGACAGCTGCTGGAGGGTGCGTGGTGGAGGATCTATAGAGCTAACAACATGATCGAGGTGGTCCCACAGATGCTCAGTTGGGTTTAAGTCTGGGGAATTAGGGGGCCAGAGCAGTAGTTTGAAGTCTTCATCGTGCGACTCTCGGGCATTTCTAGCTGTGTGACACGTTGCATTGTCGTGCTGGAAGATCCCATCCGCCCCAGGGAAGACAATCAGCATGTATGGGTGTACGTGGTCTGCAAGGATGGAGTTATAACGAATTCGGTCTATAGTGCCTTCCACAGGTATGAGTGGACCCAGAGAATGCCATGAAAACATTCCCCAGACCATAACGCTGCCCATACCGGCTTGCGCTCTGCCAGCAACGGTTGAAGAGCGTTTGTTCTCTGATGTTTCTCCCCTTATATGCCAACGTTCATCCATTCGATGAAGCAGAAAACGTGACCCATCGGAGAAGTTGCCAATCAGCGCAGGTCCAATTCCGATACTTCCGTGGAAATGTAAGCCTTTTCTTCCGATGCACCTTCATTAGCATAGGTGCAGTGACCATCCGTCTGCATAGGAGCCCCATACACAGCAGGGTTCCCTGAACTGTCGTTTTAGACAAACTTCCGGTAGCCACCTTGTTAATTCGGCCAGTGAGTTCCTCCACTCTAGCGTGTCGATCTGCTTTCACACACCTTCAAAGCCGACGTTCACCTCTCACATCAATGGCACGTGGTGCTCCGCAGTTTCCACCCGCTTATTCGCAATGGTGCCATCTCTCCAATCACGATACACTTTAACCACAGCAGCACGCGAACAGTCCACAAACTGCACTGTTTCAGAAATACTGCCAGCCTTGGCCCGAAAGCCGATAATCATCCCATTTTGCAAATCGGATAAATCGCTCCTGTTATCCATGACAGCAACGAATGATATGTTTTCAGATTGCCTACAGCACACCTTATATACCCTCCAAGCCAGCTCATGACACGTGCCTTTTTTCATTGGCTACGCGCTGTTGACGTCAAAAGTAGGACGTGGTCACAATAGTGTGACTCTACTGTGTATAAAGCATAGTATATCGTAATTAGAACATTACATATCGTCCTCCTTTCATAGCGTATGTTTCACTAAATAGCTCTCTTCTCATAGCTCAGAACATTTCTCTCGCTTATCTTTTATTTACCTTTGGCTGAACTTTGACCTACTGTCAGGTTGCCAACTTTGGGAAGCTCGTGGAGATAAATAAAGCGCCGTTAAGTGAGGAAATACTTAACGAGGAGAAAATAAATTTATATGAGAATACAGAAACTCAAAACGAAAATTAAAATAGAGGTATACGTCACACTGTAGATAAAGTGCATTGTGTTCTTTATGAGTTCCATTAAGGGTACTACGTCACAGCTGCGGCTTTTCATGGGAGACTCCATTACTGAACACATGGAGCACAGATGGTTCGTAAAATTCATAGAGGGGAGTTTGCAAAATGAATCTCGACCAAAAAGGCCGTCATAGCTTGGCAGGGACGTTTTGCGGGTACAATTGGAACCAGGCCCTTACCTGATATCTTTAGAATTAGGAGACACGTATGACGCCTTTCATTCTGCTATTTCCCAAAGCATTCATTAGATGGGATGTTTCGTGAAGTATGCAAGATGAGTCCCACATGAGTTGATTAAAAGAAACCTAACGTACCGTCTGCGAGTTTGTTCTTCCCTTCTCATGTGATAAGAAGACTACCAGATTCTGGACGGGTTAGTTACTAGAGATAAAAATTTAATACTCTTCAGTAAGAAAAAGAGGCTACTGCAATCCCGGAGATTCAGCTCCAATCAATTCGAAACCGCATATTTATTAACAGAAGCTCATAATGTGCATCTGGTGGAGCAGGAAAGACCCTATGAATTATAAGGTCTTGTCGTCTGGGGAGACCATCGGTGCAGCAATAAGAGAAAAGCGTCTTATGGTGGCCAGCATATAAGATATTGTGTTGTTACACGATAATACCTGGTTACATCTGTTCTTGACGAAACAGGAAAAGCTCACCTCATTACCCTGGGAAGTTGTAATCACATCCCCCACATATTCATCAGATATTGCAAAATCTGTTTTTTATCTGTTACGTTCTCTGCGAAACTTTCTAGCGGGAAAAAACATGCCGGAATGGTGAAGAAGTTCACACGGTCGAAAAACCAAAGCACCCCCAGAAAGTCGTTCCATCCTGATGAACTCCACATGTAAGTTCCTCAGGGCCGAATTTGCAAATGATTAAAAAATAAAGACCAGTGACTAAATAGTGTCCTGCCACATCGCATGCGACCAACCCACCGGTGCAGTAGTTTGGGAAATCGAGGAACCCACTCTCCAAGCTCCCACAATCTGTCCTTTCTCAAAGTCCAATAAATCCATCCGTTTACCCATCACGCTCCGAATTTTACTACCTACTGCTCCATTCACACCTAATATGCACTATATTGACAAAACTCACCGGACACCTAGAAGAGAAACACAACATAGCATTTATTGACATACATTAGTACGGTGTTGGTCCACTTTTGTCCTTAATGCATGCACTGACCCTTCGAGACATGTTTTCGGCAAGGTTTTGGAACACAGCCATAGGTATGCGCATCCATTCAGTACATAATGCTGCCGCTAACTGTTGCTTAGTAGTAGGACTTGGTTCCAAACTTCTTATGCGGCGCTCTAATTCATCCCATAGGTGTTCTATGATATAAAGATCGGGGCTCTGTGCTGGCCAGTCCACACACGATACGGAATTATCGTCAAACCACGCCGTAACAGTCTTTGCTTTATGGCTCGGTGCATTATCCTTCTGGTACCAACAAGGCTCCGTTCCATAGTATTGCCACAGAGTTGGTAGGGCATAATTGTCTAGAATATCGAGGTAGACGTGCTGGTTAACAGGTTTGTCCACAACAACCAATGTGCCGGGACCATACCACGAAAAACACCCCCACACGAATACACTGCCGGCTCCAAACTTGACCGTAGGAACAGTACACTGTGGTAAATAGCGTTCCACCGGCTGCCGCCATACCCACACCCGGCCATCAGACTGATGGATTGTGTATTTGTATTCATCAATCCATAGGACCCGTTTCCATTGATCTACGGTCCACGATAAATGTTCTTTACACCATGCTAAACGACGAGTAGCATTCCGAGTGGAGATGAAAAGCTTATAAGCAGCCGCACGACCACGGTAACCCATGGAATGAAGTTATCTGCGATTGGTACGTGTACATACCGAGACCCTAACATTTTTACTCACCTGTACACTGAGGTCTTGTGCAGTGCTCCGTCGATTAGCTGTAACGATTCTCCAGAGGCTTCGACGTCCTCTATCACTGATTTTCTTTGGTCTGCCGATACATTTTGCTGCTTCAGGCACGCCATTTGTCTTCCACTTATTCAGTACATCCAAAACAGTTGACTTGGGTATGTTTAAAAGCCTCTCGCTTTCTCTTATGGACGACCCACTAATATAACACCCAACAATCTTTCCTTTCTCAAAGTCAGTTCTCTCCCGCCGCGACATTTGTACTCAACCTCACAGTGCGATATGATCGCGGTAAGCTGCAGGCTTATTTTTATACCGTTTGCAGCTGTACCGCGCATCTTGACAACGCAGCGGATCCATTTATTTGCTTTTGAATGGGTGTCTGGTGACTTTTGTCAATATAGTGTATGCTATGCTGGTCGATTAATCGCGCCCTCTCGGAAATCACGTGGTCAACGGGCGGCGTCCAGTTTTCGTAGGGGTAATCATAATTTAATGATCATTCCATGTATGTCACATGTTTCCGAAAAACTGAATTTTTGGGTTTTTAAGAGAAACGGAAAACGAATACTAGTACAGATAAAGCAGCGATAAGAATAATACAGAGCTGGAAAAATCTCGTCGTATTTCGTTTCTACTCCGCGCAAGTGGGAACGAGATATCGGTGCCATTTTGTTTTATTTGTTTTTCCATTCATTATCCAAACATAAAATCTTTAAAAGGAATTTAATTTCTTTCGTCGTGACCTGCGCAGTGGGTTTTGGGATTATATCGGTGTTTGTGATTCCTTATTCTGTTTCTGCAGCTCATTTACTTTCCTGCAGATGTATTTGTTGAATTAGTAAGGAGCCAGGCAGCACTAAAGCAGTACGTAACGTTCCGCCAAAGAACCACTGCGCTGGTATACACCCTGTAACATTAAAATTGCAACCGGTGAGAAAATTCATTTAATGATCACAAATGGAGCAAAGACAATAAAGACGTGATTAACTTTTGAAAACTAATGGCAAATTTTATTACCTGGAAAATGAGGCACATCCGTACGAAGCACAAATTATGTCTGGTGGCATTTAGCCGGACATACGTCTGATGGCTTCTTGCGGCACTACCACCATGCTTCGTGCATCTGCCAAGCTGGGCGTATCTTGTCTGCGCTGGTTGCGGGTGAATGTTGGGATACCGTCCAACCATGTCCCATGCGTGCTGTATTGGGAAAACATCCGGAGATCTTGCTGACCAATGAAGGACGTCAAATGTGCCCTACAGATATTTGCTTACGTGGACGTGCATTATCTTTCTGAAACATTCTGCCAGGTGCAACGCTAACGAAAAGGAAAGCAACAGCATCCAGCATATTCTCCACGTACCATTGATCTGTTATACTACCTGTGAGGAATACTGGAGATGTTTAACTTTCACAGCTGATTGTATCCGAGAGAATGACCGCTGCCACTTCCCGCCGCGGTGGCGCAATGGCTCAAGCGCTGGCTTCTGACCGTTTGTCAAAGTGGTTCCGGGTTTAAATTCCGACTGAAGCATGAATGGTGTGCTTGTCTTACGGCACTGGATCTCTCCCTTTCCTAGAACTAGTGACTCTAAGTTAGGGACGGGCAACTGCCTATAGCACACTGAATTGTTCACGGTACAACGCAAATCAATTCCTTTTGAAATGGTACTTTCGTTCCGTCATCTCCATATGATGTGAACGGTAGTCATCAGACCCCAAGCAAAAGCGAGTTCCGTCGCTGAAGATCCCACGAAGCTATTCATTCTCCTAGTTTGCTCGAGCACGGCCCCACTGCAGATGCTAGCGGCGGCGATGCAATGGACTCCGTGCATGAAATCCTGCTTCCACCAGTTTCCGAGATGGGGTCTGTCTCGTGACGGAAAGAATTAGAGCAACATTTACTGGTCCTATGGTGGTAGAGACAGTGGCTGTACGGGCAGCAGAATAGTCTTCCTAGGTGCTCCCTTTCCAGGCCGACGAGAGGCCGTATCTTCTTTCAAAAACTGCGGACAGCTTTGCTGCACTGTTACAGTGCCACTGCCCAAATGCTGAAAAATACAGCGATTCGAACGTCTATTCTCTTGAAGACCAACAATCCGTCTCCTTTCAAATGCACTCATCTGGCGATATGGTCGGCGAATTTGGGTCCTAAGCATTCTGTACGAAGTTGGCTAGAAATCGTAGCCCAAATCTGGAAGACTATTTTCACTAGAGAACCATTCTTAGGCGTGATGTTACGACGGATGCCTTCTGGCTCATATTGGCGAACGCTGCAAAGGCATTTCATCAAGTGCATATCTCGACTCAACTTAGCAGCGTACTGATTTGCATGAGCTTCCGAACATTTCTTTATTGCAATTTCAGTGTTCACAGAATGCACAAGGAGTGATTCATCGACCGATGTTACTTATCGTTTTTCCATTATAGGCTGCGATCTAGCCCAAGGTACTTAGAAAGGGGAGAGGTAGGTCCAATCGCCTTTGCTTCCGTGCCGCCGGCGAGCTGTCACCCTACGTGCTGGAGTTTGACGTCACAGTGGCCATAAACGATCTCTTGAGCATTCGGAGCTTGTGCTTTAGTGTCGATTACTCGCTGCATTTCTTTGTCAATTTTAGACCTGCTTTGCCGTTTTATTCATTTTTTTCTTCATTTGTTTTCTGTGTACAACTATCTCGAAAATACCTGGATACGCTGTTGCACTTTGTCGTAATAACAGTTCAAAGGAAAGGAAGTTAGATGTTATATACCATGTTTTCCCATAGGATAGAGATTTCTTGAAGCAATGGGTAGCGAAATGCTGTCGAAAAGATGTATTCGATGCAAAGAAAGCTCCAATGTGTTCAGAACTCTTTGATGTCTTGAAGTAAGAGCGAGATCTTAGAAATGAATTGCTGAACTTGCCTCCCAGAAAAAAACTTAGAAAAGATGCCGTGACTACAAATAATATGCCTTAGCAGATGGAGGAGCAAACTTCTGTTCGAAGTGAACGGTTTAAGATCGGAGGTCAGATAAAATATGCATTAAATCGAATTGAAAGTATATCTCCAATTAAACGTCAAATCACAGGTCACAATGAAAGTGACATCATTCCTGATCAATATTTATCACACCGTCAACGTTATGTGAGAAGTGCAAATGTCTGAACAAAAATATAATGCAACTGAAGAGTGAAAATATTTCACTACGGGAAGAATTATCAAACGTAAGAAAACAGTTGGTAATGGTAAAACTTTTGCCTCGAGAAATAAAACCTGAAAACGGAAATTAATATTATGAAACGCAAATGCAAGAATAGAAATTTGCTAAGCAACAGTAAAAGGTGGCCAGCTATCATAAATTTGCTTGGCCATTGTTTCACTGAAGTGCAAATTCAAACTCTTATGTCAAATAAGAGACCAGCAAAATGGAATGAGGAAGATATAAGTCAAGCACTTGTTTTGCATGATATTTCTCGAAAAGCATATCTTTTCATCAAAAATAAAACGCACATACTGCTTCCAAGCATTCGAGCCGTTGAGCAATCGGGTTATTTAGTGCATGGAGTGGTAACTGATTTGGGTGGGGGTATCAAGGTTTGGAGGCAGCTTGGAATAACCAAAACATTGTCTTCTTTTCCAAATCCAGTAAATTAAAATCGAAAATATGGATGTTTGCCGATGTGCCCCATCTAATTAAACTTCTCCGAAATCATATATTTGATCGCGGAACACGCTGTAGTGTGGAACCATCACTCGCCAGATATTTGACATTTTGCTGGAACGTAATAACTCAGAATTAAAGGTGTTTCATAAAATAAAATGGATCCACACAAATGTAAGAGGCCCCACGAGACAGAGAATTAGTTTTAGCGCCCCAGATGCAATCTAACAACGTAAGCAAAGCTGTAGAGTATTTTTTCCTGAAAGAAAACAAATAGCTAATTTTAAAAAATTGGCAAATGACTGATTAGACGTAGTGAAATGTAGATTTCCCAGATCCAAAGAGCCATTGCAGTGTGCTTTTGGAAAAAAAAAAAAAAAAAAAGATATTCAGCAAAAATGCACCGAACAGTATTCATGTCATATTCCCGTTTTTTCCCAGTATATATATATTTTTTACTCTATTTTGAAAAATAGTTGGATGTTTGTACAATTTTTACTTAAAATTTATTTACTCAGAACTAGCTCTGTTACTTCGATTGAAAATTCACAGAGCACACGACACTTTCTCGGCATGGCTCCGTGCGCTTTACAGCTTCGCTTATGGCCACCGTGACGTCACAGCGCAGCGAAGAGAAGCGGAAAAACGGCGCGGTTACGATGGACCTACCTCTCCTCCTTCTAAGTACCTTGATCTAGCCAACGATTTGTCTCAGACGAGATTTTTTAGTGCTATTGCAGGTGATTTAGGAAGACATCCTGAAGTATTTTACAGCCGTAGACGAAAATTGGATTGCAATCTGACTGCCACGGAGAAGAACTCGGGTTCGATCCCAGGCAGTTACGAACACTCGAACCACGTTAAGCCGTTGGGCCCCGGGTACTGCCCCCCCACGGTAATAAATAAGGGTGTCTTCTTCCCCTTTCTTCCTCGCTTCCATGTCACTTTCCTATGGGGCACTCTAGCCCAAATCTCCTAGCTTCCTATTTCTAAGGGTTGTTTAAGACCTAGGGTCAGACACTCCCTTCCTAAAATCCTCTACATATGATCTGATCTGATCTGGATGGAAATCTTGCTTGTTCGTTTGCTGTAACTACCAACACTAGTCTGGGAAGTTATCTGCCATTTTTTTTTTTTTTATTAGAGGTTTAACGACCACCGTGAGCAACTCAATGGGCTATAAGCAGTCGCCCGTCCCTAATTTAGGGTCACTGGTTCCAGGGAAGGGAGATAGACAGTGCCGTAAGACAAACACAACATCCATGCCTCACCGGGATTCGAACCCGGACCCCTTTCGGACGAATGATCAGAGGCCATCGCTTAGACCACTGCGCCACCGGGGCGGCTATCTGCCATCGAGACATCTCTTCGTTAGTGAGACGCAATTTCGTATACGTTCGAATAATACCATTTAATCCCTTGTACTGTTTATTTTATTTGATCTGTAGCTACATTTCTGTGTATAACTTCAACTTTTTGCACCAGACTGGGACATATTTAATATGAAACACTAATGTAGATATCTTAACTTTTTCAGATATGGCAATCCGGACTTCGTAAGATCACTTGCAACATCAAAGCAAGCAATGTTTGCCCATCTACATGCCTGAAGAAACAGTTAAGTAGCGCGTATCATTTGCAGGCTGATTATAAATGCTATCTTTTTGTGTTTATTTGCTAAAGTACACTCATGAGCCAGATCATTGTGACCAGCCTTGTCTCCACTAGTGGATGCGTACCACACTTTGCAATGACGTCACTTATCGGCGTAAATTATCTAAAGACGGCCCGGGCAGGGAGTGTCCGTTCGCCTGCTGGAAAACAGAGGGAAAAGATGGATTTTTTTAATGATTATAGGAGCGAGGAAATCAGAGACCAGCATCTCAGCAACCGGAAGCATTATTGGCTGTTCAAGGGACGTCGTGGTAAAAGTATGGCAGGGATATCCAACCAGCGGGCTGTAAAGTGGAGAACACTGCTGGTTGACGTATGACTGTCAGTAGATTGTTCACGATCCCTCAGTTATTGGCAGACTACAAAGAGGACGCAAAGCTAAACGTTTTCGAGCACACGGTCCAGCAGATGTTCTTGCAGATAAGACTGAAGTGTGTGTGGCCTGTTCACGCGCACATGATGATCAGAAGTCATCGACAACTCCAGCTGCAGTGTACGTCAGAACTGGGACTGGACACTGGATGACTGGAAAAAGGTCGGCTGGTCCGATGAGTCCAGGTTCTACCTCCAGCATACCAGTGGGTGGGTACGTACTTGACGCCGTGCCGATGAACAGCTTTAAGTAGACTATACGGTTGGACGAAAACAGGCCAGAGGCAGCTAAATATATCGTGGTGTGGGATTGTTCTTGAAATGGCTGTGTCCTCTCATCTCCGTTGAACACACTCTCATCCGTAGATCCTACGTAGGCATTGTTTTGGACTTAGTGCTGCCCTGCATTATGGGTAGAGAAGCTAAGGCTAGCGGTATGCAGTGCCACTGCTTGATTCTTTAAACCACACCCATGATTAACAAATATATAATGATTATCGTGACTGCTAAATGAAACAGCTGTTACTCTCGGATGTTTCCTAGTTTTGAATGTTGGGATACTTTAGATAATTACAGCTAGGAAAGAGTATTTGTTTCAGCTTAATGAGTTTCCTGGGGGAGAGAGCCCCAAAATAGGGCTTCCAGCCAGACAGCGCGAAGATGACAGTTCGCCGAGTACGTCTGAGAAGGAGCGTGGAGGGATTCTTCCTCGTCGTAATTCGAAGGAACATCGGCGGATAAAAGAAGTGTGGGGCGTTCAACGACCACTGAAGCACGCGTCCGATTGCCTTTCGTCATGGGGCAGGAGGAAGTGGGACCTGCTGTTTTATCTCCGCTCTTTTGCTAGCGCCGAGGAGTGCAGTTAGAAGTGTTCATGTGTCGAGGCCATTCACGGAGCTCATGGCTAAATGAAAGCTCCACATCGTTATGCTGCCTAAATCAAGTCATCACTAAGTAGGTATACTAGCATCCACGCAGGATAATATCCTTTTTGACTAGTTTGATTTCTCCGGTTTCCATCTACTGCCTTCAACCGGGAGTAACATATCATTATAGGACATTTTCATCTGCTCGTATTCGTGAAAGGTATTACGACTTTCGTTCTCCACTGTTGTGTTACTCCGATCTTTAACTCGTGGTTTTGCACAGCACATTTCTCTGCATTGCCACAAAAGAATTATGACGCATAATGTTCCACTGTCAGTATTTCCAGTTGGTCACTTGTAGCCAAACTTTATAATCAAAGCAACTGGAGGTAAACGGACGGGACCGAACTTTTATTCAGATTATAAACACAGTGCGGCGAAGGATGAATTTAGAGATATACACCGAACAGCTAAAACATTATGACTAGCGCGCCTTTATGCAAATCGAAACAACTGCAGGTAAACGATGGAGCGTGTTAAGGTTATGAAACGGTATAAATAACACCGATACTGAGCTCTGTTAATCAGTGTTATTCTTGTTCTTCAGATAGAAAAGACAAGTTTGACAAAGACCGAATTGTAATGGCCATACGACTGGGTCAGAGCCTTTTCAAGACGGTAAGGCTTGTGAGGTACTCACGGACAGTCGTGGCTAGTACCTTCAAAAAGTGGTCCGAGGAGGAAAAAACCACGAAACGCCGGCGAGGTGTGGGATGCTCACGGACGCTAGTGATGAGCGAAGGCTATCCCACATGATACGAGACAACAGAAGGGATACTGTGGCGCCACCTGCCGATAATTTGAATGCTGGTGACGGGGGTAATGTGTCACAGCACACAGTACATCCATCCCTGCTAAAAATGGGGCTGCGTAGGCACTGGCCGCTACGAGTGCCTATGCTAACATCGGTTCACTGTTGTGACGTATATTCTAGATTAACTTTCCTTTTTTAGTTTCTTTCCCTATGTAAATCTTGAGTTTATTCTCAGTATTCTTCACGCTTAACGAAATATCTTTTCCCTCAAACGAATACGTTTGGCAACACAATTGAGGTTGAATGCACGTGATGTATGCCTGATATAAGATAAGAGCAAGAGATAAAAACGACGTCTGATCTATTGCAAGAGAGCATTGTAAGAGAGGGCGTTGAAGAGAGCTATTATTAAGAGCGTTGTACGAGAGCGTTGTATTGTAAACTGATTATTATTGATACGCGTGTTGTGATCATGTGTGGAGTACATTGTGATGTTATCGTTCAGTTATGGAAGTGTTTTCTACAGCCTGAATAAAGCTTTTCCGTAAGTTGACTTCTGTTGTTTCGTCTGACCGTTAAGGTTTTCTTTTATTTAGGAACTATTTCTTAGTATATTGATGTGTTAAAACAGCATAGAAGTTAGACAAGACTTCTTTTACGCTACACTGTCGAAAGCACCTACAATGGGCACGCGAGCATCAAAACTCGACTTTCAATGATTGGAAGAAAGTCATGTGGTCCGATGAATCTCGTTCCTGTTGCACCATGTGGACGGCCAAGTACGTGGGCGTCGTTTACCTGGGGAAGTGAGGGCGCCAGGATACACCGTGAGACGAAAATAAGCTGTTGGAGGAAGTGTAATGCTTTGGGCAATATTCTGCTGGGAAACCCTGTGTCCAGTTATTCATGTGCAGGAAACTATGACGTCTACCGGCTACCTGAACATCATTGCAGACCAGGTACATCCTTTCATGGCAACGGTATTCCCCTCTAGTAGTGCCTTCTTTCAGCTGGGTAATGCGCCATACCACACTGCCATGATTGTTCGAGAATGGTTCGCGGTACATGAGGAAGATTTATCGGTATTGCCGTGGTCTTGAAATTCCCCAGATATCAATTCAATCGAGGATCTGTGGTTTTTGTTGTAACAGCAAATCAAATCTGCGGCGGCTCAATCACGTAACTTACAAGAGTTAAAGAATCTGCTGGTAACGTGTTGGTACCGCAAGACACCTTTAGAAATCTTGTAGTGTCCATGCCTTGACAGGTAAGAGTTGTTTTGGAGGCACGTGGAGGACCAACATCATATTAGGCAGGTGGTCATAATGTTTTTGGGTCTTCGGTGTAATTTTGTTTAAAAATTCCAAGTGGATTTTCTTTGGCTTGGGAGAGCAGTTCACAGCCAAACTTAAATATTCTGTTTTCGTAGAATATTCCTTCTGTTGCTATGAGGTATTTTAATGACAAACACCATGATTTGGGAACCAACAACACTGACGCTATTTCCAGGATCACAGGCGATATCATATTGCATATATTAATGAAAAATATCCAAATTTACCATATTTAATCAGACTGAACTTGGAAGCTCAAATGAAATATCTTAGGGTGTTTATGGATGATAAAATATCCTGTACGTTTCATACGAAACATGTGATTAAACATAAATACAGCTACAAGACGCACTTAGTCTCCAAGAAGCAACCTGCCAACTTGGCTTGGCAGTTAGCGTGTGTGAGTCTGGAGGAATTCGACGCCGCTGTGGTGTAGCGGAAGCATATCCGGCGCGTAACTGGAAGACCCTGGGTTCGACTCCCGGTGGCGGCCAATGATAATTTTTCCGTGACTCACTTATGAACGTGGGAAGAGCGAAGACCTTTGTTTGAATTTCCTGGTCCACGTTAAAAGTCTGTATTAATTATTCATTCGCCTTCTAATTATTTCTTCAGTTGCTGCTTACCATCTTTGGTGAATCCCCAGCATTGTGCGGGGCTCCAAGAAGCAACCTGCCAAATTGGCTTGGCAGTTAGCGTGTGTGAGTCTGGAGGAATTCGAGGCCGCTGTGGTGTAGCGAAAGCCTATCCGGCGCGTAACTGGAAGACCCTGGGTTCGACTCCCGGTGGCGGCCAATGAGACTTTTTCCGTGACTCACTTATGAACGTGGAAAGAGCGAAGACCTTTGTTTGAATTTCCTGGTCCACATTAAAAAGTCTGTATCAATTATTCATTCACCTTCTAATTATTTCTTCAGTTGCTGCTTACCATCTTTGGTGAATCTCCAGCATTGTGCGGGACTCCAAGAAGCAACCTGCCAACTGGGCTTGGCAGTTAGTGTGTGTGAGTCTGGAGGAATTCGAGGCCGCTGTGGTGTAGCGGAAGCATATCCGGCGCGTAACTGGAAGACCTGGGTTCGACTCCCGGTGACGGCCAATGAGAATTTTTCCGTGACTCACTTATGAACGTGGAAAGAGCGAAGACCTTTGTTTGAATTTCCTGGTCCACGTTAAAAGTCTGTATTAATTACTTAGTCCCCTTTTCAAGAAAAATTTACGCTTAGTACTAAAAACAAATTAGTTTTACATCAGACATGTTTCCTTCCCATATTTGCATATGCTTCCACCTCCAGTAGCAAAATCGCGGCGAGGGGCGTCAGAGATTTATTTTGGTCCTGCAGCCAGAAACGATATACCCAGAACCCTATTAAATCCGTTTGAAGACTCCCGATCATGGAATCAAATTTTTCAAAATTTCAGAAACCGGAAGTTAGACGGAGTGAAGATTTTTCCCATAATCATAATTTTTTCTCGCGATGTACCCTCGATGTTCCAAGAGAGGATTGCCCGGTAATGTTGCCAAATATCATATTATTGCATAAATGATTGTGTTTCAGTTTGGAAATGGAGGCAACAATTTCCCAAAATGGAAGTTAGGCGCAGCCCTATAATCTTAAATTCGTTGTCTCGCGATGTGCCTCCTTTGCCCTGTATGGTCGTTCAATATAATTTTATTAGATAAATGTTTGCATTTAAGATTAGAAATGTACGAAAATTTTCAAAAAACAAAAGCTGGACCGCGCGAAAATTTCTCCCGTAATCGTAAAATGGAGGCAAAAACTTTCGCAAACGGAAGCTAAATGCAGCGATGATTTCTGCCCTAATTCTCCACGCTGGTTTTTCCTACACTGTATTATTGTTTAATCATCCTTTAATTACATAAATGTTTGTACGCATTTAAGATTAAAAATCGAGAAAAAAATTCCGAAACCGGAAATAGAACGGAACGAAGATTGTTCTGGTAATTGTAAATTGCTTTTCTATGGATACATCTGTCCGTTATTGTTGTTAAATATAATTTTATTCCATAAATCTTTGCGTTTCAGCTTGAAATGGTGGCAAAATTTAGGGACATAGGGCTAGAGTGTTCTTGATCCCAGTTATCATTACATTTGCTGTAGCACCTAAGTTAGACATTTTTTTAGATTGAAGAAACATAAGGTGGTCAGTTCTTTCCTCTCTTTTTTTAAATTTCTGCCTGTGCAAAATTTTATTGTTTTTCGCATCTAGTAGTTATTTTGCCTTGTGACCACCAGCAGAATATTTTGTGGCACCATGTTATCTGTCGCAGACTGACCAGGAACTTTCTGCTATGGGGCTTCCACCGTATGGTAATGCTGCCGAAAATCTTATATAGCAATGCTGAAATTTGCCGTTTTGTTTTACTGAGAACCTTAAGGTGGTTCCACCTAAAATCTCTGCCTTATGTTTCCAATGGTAAAATTTCTTGACATATTTTCTTCGCAATTAATGTATTTCTAAGAATGAAAATTTGCACATCGATAAAACTAAATTTAAGTTATAGCATGGGATTCTTGCTAAAACATAACCATAATTATATTAAAAAATCATTTTTCTTTTTGAGTAATGTTCAGACCTGTTAATAGATGGCGCGACCTGTACATTGATGACATCAGTAGACAAACAAATGTTGGATTGCTTAATTATGGTCATTTTTCACAAAGTCATAAGTATCCCAGAACTTAAAGTTAGTTTTATCGATGTGCAAATTTTCATCTTTGGGAATACATTAGTTGCAAAGAAAATATGTAAAGACGTTTTGCCATTGGAAACATAAGGCAAAGATTTTAGGTGGAACCACCTTAACCAATTCTCAAATTGATATAAGCAGGAAAGCATTGGTAAAGAAACAAAACTTGGAAAAAATTTCTTAAGGAATATATACTGCCACACCTACCTTTTACGAGCAACTAGATCAGCATCATAGTGAATAGCTAATAAAAGCAATATGCTGGAACATAACTATTAAAGAAATGCTCAAAAGAACATGCTCCTTGAATCTCGTGAGATTTCGTTGCTGTCCACCGACCACCTCTGGTAGTCTTCACTTAACTTGTCTCTGTCTTTTAGAACTTTTTGGTGTCCGGTGTGTGTTATGAGAAGATAATCTGTTGTTCAAACATTTTGAATTCCCCTTCGCTTTCATTTCGACCTTCCTTGCGAAACGTTATAGCTGTGGCACTCCACACTTCTATTTCAGTACAGGTGGTATTGTTTGCTCGACAACGATGAGATACAGCCCTGGAAAAAAACATTAGGCCGCACACAGTTTATTACATAAGTACTACAATTCTAGAGGTCCTAAAATTTAACACAGTATCAAAGCAATGTATAATCGGAGTACAGACGAAATATTTATACGAATGTTGCATTATTAACAATGAAATATAAAACTGTAATTATTAAACCATTTTCATTTTGGAAAAAAATATAAGGTCGGCATACATGTTTGAGCAATTTAGTACTTAATAGTCTAACAGTTTGCCTTTCTTTTCAATGACTGCAATCAATGTATCAGTCATAGAGTTTGCAAGTTTCGATAGAGTCGGAAGTTCGATGTTTGCCATGCTGTCTGCATGGCTACAATAAGGTCCGCTTTTGTCTGGAAATGTCTGAAATCCTTGTAGACAGAGCCCACCATTATACCCCAAAGGTTTTCCATCGGGTTAAGGTCGGGGCTCTGTGAAGGCCAGTCCAAAACACGAACGTCATTGGCTTCAAACCACGCTTTAGTAGACCGTGAGTTGTGGATGCTGGCATTGTCTTGCTGAAAAATCCAATCTCACGATGCCATAAGGGGAGCAACAGGTAGTAAATTATCCGCCATCATATCTTGGTACTTGTCGGAATTTATTTTTGTGTCAATAATCACAAGTGAGGTTTTTCTAGTAGAAGAAAAGGTTCCCAAACCATGACCGAGCCTCCGCTGAATTTGCGCTCTGAAAAATAGGGGTTTCCTTTCCGCAGATCATGCCAATATTTAGCGAAACCGTCAGGCCCGTCCAAATTAAATTCCTTTTCATCGGAAAAGACCACGTCTTTCCACTTATCTCCGAAAGAAATATGCCTTTTTGCAAACTCTACTCGAGCACATATATATTTAGCATTCAGGTAGGGTTTTACCTTTAGCTTAATGTATTGGATGTTCTAATTGCTGGCTAAAACATTTCGCACAGTTCGGTCGCCGCAGGACAAGTTCAGTTCACGAACAATTTCCCTGGACGACTTTTTGTTAGCACATGGAAGTTTACAAACTCTACGTCTCATGCGATTTGAAATTGATTTTGACCTACCTGTAGATTTCTTTAGTCCATAAGAAGATGGATTTAGCAAATAATTGTTCACTATGGTCTTGGATCGGCCTATAGCCTTTGCAATTTCCGCACCACTCTTCCCACTCGCATGCAATCCTTGTATTTTACCGCGTTCAAAATCCGACAATTTTTTGCCCTTCGCCATAGCAATACTCTTCTCAAAGCGAACACTGACGTCTCCACGTGCTCTGCTTATCAAGGCGCCTGTTCCTACGCATACATGAAACAACCTAATTTTCATACTCTTCGGGAAACGTTCCTGACCTTATAATTTTTTCCAGCTGCAAATGTAGTTCATTCGGTTTTCTTCTTTTTAGTTTTTTTCCGCAAACATTTTTATCGCATTATTATTTTAGATGGGTTTGAAACTTCTTTTAGCACTATTTCAACGGTTCGCCCCATTAACTTAGTCATCTATTGTCTGCATTTCCGCATTTCTTTACACGACCTTAACATTTTTTCCAGCACTGTATCTTCCTAAATCCTCACCTTAAATGTTCTGGAGAGGCAGGAAACTATGGCACTGTTTACAGAAAAATATAATATAATTTTCGCACACAAGAAACAGAAGATTTGCGGTTTAAACCAAAGCAACTTTATTGGTATCTTCCACTCCTAAGTTTATTTTAAAATGTGAATTAATTATATTAGGGGTGTGCAAAAGTTTCCGCCGTCCCCGCTAGCAGGCGCTGTAGGAGTCTAACCGGCCGGCGACCCGTGCTGTCAGATCGTACATGAAGCCAAGCATGGTGGTCGATGAAGTTCATTTGCAGCACTATTTGTTATTCAGGTTTAATTTAGGGAAAGATGCGAGTGAAGCATACGGTTCAATATGTCAGGCGTATAGCGAAACCGTTATGGGGGAGCGGACGTGTCGAGAATGGTTTGCCAGGTTTAAGAAAGGTGATCTAAGCTTGGAAGACAAGCCACGTGCAGGTAAACAGCAGGAACTCGCGTACAAGGAGCTAGAATCGCTGTTGAAAGAGAATGCCACAATTTCGACCACGAAACTGGCGAAAAGTTTTAAAGTGGCTCAATCGACGGTAGTACGGCGTCAACAGGCATTGTGGAAGATCCAGAAGATTGGTAAGTGGTTTCCGCATATTCTATTGGAGCGTAATATTGGTCAACGATTGGGCATCTGCATGTCGTTGCTGAAGGGGTTTCAAGGCAAGAATTTCTTGTGGAAGGTTGTCACCGGGAATGAAAAATTGGTCTATTGCGACAACCCTGTAGGCAAGCGATCCTGGGTCGACCCAGGCCAGTCATCAACATCCAGTGGATATCCAGTCCATCAACATCCAGTGGATATCCTGCAAGAGCAGGAAATCCACTGGGAAAAGGTGCTGTTGTGTATGTGGTGCGAGATACATGGAGTGCTGTAACTCGAGTTGTCGAAACCGGGAGAAAGAATCACCTTACAACAATATAGCTATCAGTTGATGAAAATGAACGCCGCGATCGAGCGAAAACGCCCATGAACATGTGAAGGACGCCGCCCAGTCATCCTGTTACACGATAATGTCGGACCACATGTCGGTGCCACCACGAAATCAACCCTTGAACAGTTACACTGGGAGGTTTTACCGCACCCGACTTACTCCCCGCAGACATTGCACCCTCAGACTTTCATCTGTTTCGCTCTACGCAACGTGCGCTAGCCCAACAGCGGTTCACCACAGTTCCAGAGGTTGAAAATTTCGTCACTGCGTTCTTCAGCTCAAAACCCGAGTCCTTCTATCACAGGGGCATTCATTTGTTGCTGACAAATAGCAAAAGATCATTGATGCGAAATGCCAATATTTTGTTGAATAAATGTGCACTGGTTTCCTGATTGTTCCTGTCTCTTTTCTCCTTAAAACGGCAGAAACTTTTGCATACCCCTAATAATTTTTTTTCCAAAATACCAAAGAAAAACTTACGTGAATTATTTTGACCCAAAAACGTTATTCATTGGTACATGCAGCGTGAAATGACATATTTCTCTTTAAAAGTAATGATTTCAGGAACTGGATGGCATTGCTAGTATAAATTCATTCTGTCAGTGCTAAACTGTTTCCTACCGGTAAGCTCAAAAGTAACACTTCAGCTCGATAACAAGTTTGTTTACTTATTGCCCACTTGAAATGTTAATATGCCATTCTCTCTTGATATAATAACAATAATAATGGTAATAACTATTATTACTCGTTTTCCTATGTTTTTCAGTTGGGTGAAACTAGGATTTTTGGTCGACCCAGAAGGAAAAATTCCTGTGAGAAGGTACTGTTTTGCTTTTTCATGTTTCATTCATGTCTGTTTTGATTTGTTCTGTACATCTATTAAGTGCTCCATTTATTTATAATGTGACACGAGTTGCTCCATTTTTGCAACCACTTGCAGAAAATTTATGATGAAAGCTACCATAGTCTTATTAAACGCTGTCATAAAAAGAAGTTCTCATGTCTCTTTAACCAAAATACAGTGTTTATGATGTATACTGTAATTTAACTTTCATTTTTAGTTTCTTTCTCTATGTAAATTTTTAGTTCGCTCTTTTTAAGTGCTTCAACCTTAACGTTATTGATAAATTACTGTAGCAAGTTATTGTAATTGGTAGATCAGCTGTAAACTTGTTGAACACAAATTGACAGATGTTAAGTATTCTGTATTGTGCTGATGACACGCTTTTGTTGAAGTTGCCTTGCGAAAGTGCTGTGAAATTACACCAATAAAGACTGTTTTCCTTGTAAGTTGTATGACGAAGTAAATTTCTCGATCGTTTTTATGCCAGTGGCAGGATTCTTACCTCCAACTCTCGTCTCCGGAGCTCCGAGTGCTATCCATTTTACTACATTGGCATGTGCTCTCACTTCTATCTGCCTTTATCTCATGTGCGTCCTGCGGGGCAGGCACGTCACATCACCCCCACCCCCGAAAGAGGGGCAGGGTATGACCCACGGGGCAGCCTGGACCATGTGACGCTGTAAGCATTAATCCCATGAAGAACGTGCATTTGATAAATCCGAGACAATTTGGTGTGTGGAACGTAACATCGCGCTGATTTACTTTTTCGAAGCACTGAAGAAGGGATTCTCAGTTTCCCTGTCTCGTGGTGTGGAACGAACATCACACCATTGCGAGAAACCTATAAGTTAAGTCATCCTTGAAGTTCGGCGGTGTGGAAAGAACATCACACCATTGCGAGAAACCTATCAGCCAGGTCATCCTTGAAGTTCGGCGGTGTGGAAAGAACATCACCCCATTGCGAGAAACCTATCAGCCAGGTCATCCTTGAAGTTCGGCGGTGTGGAAAGAACATCACACCATTGCGAGAAACCTATCAGCCAGGTCATCCTTGAAGTTCGGCGGTGTGGAAGGAACATCACACCATTGCGAGAAACCTATCAGCCAGGTCATCCTTGAAGTTCGGCGGTGTGGAAAGAACATCATCCCATTGCGAGAAACCTATCAGCCAGGTCATCCTTGAAGTTCGGCGGTGTGGAAAGAACATCACACCATTGCGAGAAACCTATCAGCCAGGTCATCCTTGAAGTTCGGCGGTGTGGAAAGAACATCACACCATTGCGAGAAACCTATCGGCCAGGTCATCCTTGAAGTTCGGCGGTGTGGAAAGAACATCACCCCATTGCGAGAAACCTATCAGCCAGGTCATCCTTGAAGTTCGGCGGTGTGGAAAGAACATCACACCATTGCAAGAAACCTATCAGCCAGGTCATCCTTGAAGTTCGGCGGTGTGGAAAGAACATCACACCATTGCGAGAAACCTATCAGCCAGATCATCCTTGAAGTTCAGGCCCCAATATGACGAAGTAAGTTTCTCCATCCTTTTTCTGCCAGGGGCGGGACTCGAACCCACAACTCTTGGCTCCGAGTGCTATCCATTATGCTAAACTGGCATGTCCTCTCACTATTATCTGCCTTTATCTAATGTGCGTCCTGCGGGATAGGAACTTCACAGTTGTTTCCAAGACTTTTCTTCTGGTCGTTAGGTCGCCTAATTTAGTTCAGTGTGTAATTAAGATTTGTATATGTAGTAGCTATCCGAAGATTAACAGTAGGAAGTTCTAGAGATACAACAGATGTTACGAAGGTAATACTTAAGGAGTAACATTTTAAACGAAAAACATATGTTCGAAATGTGGTTTCTGTTTCGAAGAAAACAGTAACTCTGTTGCCCGAACTGATTCTGTCTCTACCTGTCTCACTCTTCCCCGGTTTCATCTTGACCCTATTAAGCATGATCATTAGAATTTTTACCGAACCATCATTGCACTCTGTAATGTGTCCCCTTTTATACGCTTACAAGGTACTTATTTTTGTCTTGAAGGTTAATAAATGAGTCATTTGAGTAGGCAGTTTTACATTCCTTAGTCTCTCGCAAAGTTCCTCTATACGTCACAGAAATATCAACACCTCAAAGTCTGGAACAGAATCCAATGAAATGATACATGTGTATGACGGAACATCATGCGAAGTAAGTGATTATACACTGACGAAAAAAAATCCCAACACCAAGAAGGGGTTGTGTTAGATAAACGACAGTTGGTAGGCGGTGAGAGTACATCTGTAAGATGACGTCTATGCAAATTTCGCGCTCGGCGCATACGTGTGGCGCTAGTAGCGCCCCTCGGAACATGCAAAGCAGGTTTGCTGTAAATACGCGCTGTAACGTTCGTGAGCGTTAGTTATCGTTGAGATTCGACATAGGGTGTTGATGTTAGTCAAAAATGCCTTTAAGAAGACAAAGAAGCCATTATCAACAGCTCACGGAGTTTGAACGAGGTCGTGTAATAGGGCTACGAGAAGGTGGATTTTCTTTCCGCAATATTGCAGAACGACTTGGCAGGAATGAAGCCACTGTGCATGATTGTTGGCAGCGGTGGTCAAAGGAAGGTACTGCCTCAAGAAGATCGGGTTCCAGCCAGCCACATAGCACTACTGAGAGGGAAGACCGCCGTGTACGGCGTATGACCGTGGCGCATCGTACCGCGTCTGCGGCCGCAATTCGAGCTGCAGTTGCCACCACAGTGACACAACGAACTGTTACAAATTGGTTACTTGAAGGACAGCTCCGAGCCAGACGCCCTGTAGCGTGCATTCCACTTACTCCAAACCACTGCCGTTTGCGACGTCAGTGGTGTCAAGCTAGAGCTCATTGGAGGACGGAGTGGAGATCTGTTGTGTTTTCTGATGAAAGCCGGTTCTGCCTGGGTGCCAGTGATGGCCGTGTGTTGGTTAGAAGGAGGCCAGGTGAGCGCCTGCAACCAACCTGTCTGCGGCCGTGACACACTGACCTACACCTGGAGTTATGGTCTGGGGAACAAATTCCTATGACAGCAGGAGCACTCTCGTGGTTATCCCACGCACCCTGACGGCACAGTTGTACGTCGGTCTGGTGATTCAACCTGTTGTGCTGCCATTCATTAACAGCATTCCAGGGGTATTTTCCAACAGGATAACGCTCGCCCGCATACCGCTGTTGTAACCCAACATGCTCTACAGAGTGTCGACATGTTGCCGTAGCCTGCTAGGTCACCAGATCTTTCACCAATTGAGCACGTATGGGACATCATTGGACGACAACTCTAGCGTCACCCCCAACCAGCATTAACCGTCCCTGTATTGACCGACCAAGTGCAACAGGCATGGACCTCCATCCCACAAACTGACATCCAGCACATGTACGACACAATGCATGAACGTTTGCGTGCTTGCATTCAACATTCTGGCGGTTACACCGGTTATTAATGTACCAGCATTTCACATTTAAAATGGCTCTTCTGGCGCTTACAATAAGCTGTGATCTTGAAACCTTAATCGATTAAATATGTTACCTATACAAATGTATTGCCGCTATTTCATTCCTCTACAACTATTTTTTCGTAGTGTTGGGATTTTTTTTTCGTCAGTGTATTTGTAGATATACACCGAAGTAGCAAATTATTAGGAACACCAAATAGCAATTAGACACGTGCCATCCTCACTTACGTACGCAACTATACCGTTGAGGAGTTTTTATAAAGAGCTCACTGCAAAGGATTGAGATGTGTACGAGGCATAGATAACGCCAATACAAAAAAGACTCGTGATTCAAGCGACTTTGAAAGAGGCATGATAATGGGCCCCAGGTGGGTAGCTACAAGCATCTCAGAAACGACAAACCTTCTCGGCTATGCAAAAACAACTGTATCGAGGGTGTACAATGAGTGGTGCACAAACAACAAGACAAGAAGTCAGCGCTCTTCCTTTGGGCGGAAACGACTGGTCGATGTTTGAGGGCAAACGAGGCGGGAGAGGATTGTACAAGATAACAGATGAGCTCCATTGCGTCAAGTAAAGCGCTGTTCAATAGCTGTATCAAGAGGAGAATTCCAGCATACTGAAGCTGTCGCACATTGGAGCTAATGGGCTATAGCAGCAGACGCATCTTTCGTGTACCACTCGTCCCTGCTAAAAACCTACAACGTCGTCTGCATTGGACACTGGAACCTTGAGAACCGGAAAAAGGTCGCTTGGTCCAATGAATAATGTTTTTACTTAACAAACGCCGATGGACTGGACAGAATATGACGTCAAACAGCACGATTCTATGAACCCCATCTATCTGCCGTTAATTATACACTCAATTGCCAAAAGTCATGTGATATGTACCTAGTATCGTGTAGGCCCTCCTCTAGCACGGCGAAGTGCAGCAAGTCGACGTGGCATATCGATTCAACAAACGGCCGGAAGACTTCTGTAGAGAGGTTGAGCCACGCCGTCTGAACAGTTCCCTGGTACTTGAAGGTGCAGGATCTTGGGTGCGAATGAACGTTTCCACCACGTCCCGTAAGTGCTCCATTGGATTTATGTCCGGCGAAAGTGGTGGCCACATCATCCGTGGGAACTGTCCAGAATGCTCCTGGAACCAATTTCGGACAACTTGGGCCCGATGACATTGTGCATTGTCCGCCTGGAAAATCCCATCGTTTTATGGATACATGAAGTCCACGAAGAGCTGCAAAATGGTCACCTAGCAGAACAACAAGGCGACTTTATAACATGTTTACGAGGACCAAAGGACCCAGGCCGTGCCACGTAAAGACACCCCATACATGTATGGAACCACCACCAGCGCCTTGTGGACACCTTGGGTCCATGGCTTCATGCGGTCTGCGCCACACCTGAAACTTACCATCAGCTCGAACAACTGGTAGCGTGATTCATCGGACCACGCCACATGTTTTCAGTCTTCCAGGGTCTAATTACCGTGTTCACGAGTCCAGGTGAGGCGCTGTGTCAGATGTGGTGGTGTTACCAAAGGCACTCTGGTTGGTCCTCTGCTCCCATACCCCATGGACGCTAAATTACGTTGCACTGACCTGATGGATGTGTCTCTGGTACCTCATGCATGAATCTGGATGTTGTTTGAGCCAATGTCGCTTATCTGTTAACATGGGCAATCTTAGTCAAACGCCGCTGGTCACGGTCATTCAGCACCCGTGGTCGTCCATTACCACAGTGTGTGGTAATGAATTTCATAAGGTATCCTCGGTACACACTTGACATCGTGGATCGAGGAATGTTGAATGTTCGCACAACTTCGGAAACTGAATGTCCCATCCGTCTGGCTCCCACTTCTTCGTTCAAACTCCGATAATTCACGTCAGCTTGCCATAATCCTACCGGCGGTTGTTTAACCTGACTCACGGGATTACACCTCGCAACTGAGAAAAATCGTGGCGTGCGTCGAAGCCTTTATACGACGGCAGGGCCAGTCAAAAATTTGCATACTGCTATTCTATGACTTTTGGCACTTTAGTGTGCAAGCTGGAGTAGGCGGTGGAATGGTTTTGGGTCTGTTTTCACGGAGAGCATTGGGTTCCTGAATAACTCTGGAACATCCTTTGGATGCTATAAGGTATCTTAACATCATTTCGGACAATCAACAAGCGTACATGTGAATTGTGGTTCTGCATGGAGAGGGCTACTTCCAGCAGCATAATGCGCCATACCACAAGGCTCGGATTGTCACATAGTGTTTCTAGGAGCACGACAGTGACTTCAGGGGCTGAAATAACCCCCGACGCGACGTCCCCAGACCTTAAACCAATTAGGCTCCTGTGGGATGAGAATAAGAGAGCCATTTTTAACAGAGATCCTCTTCCAGCGACCATTCCTCAACTGATAGACGCCATCACATTCTCTTGGTGGAACAAACCTGTTGAATAATATCAGCAACTCGTTGAATCCATGCAACACTGAATCGGGATGTTTTGAAGGCCAAGTATGGCCCAAGACGTTATTAGTTAAATGTTCCTAATTATGGCTACCTCAATGTCTGCTTTCAAAACAGTCTTCTGCATTCAATAAATAGTACACACATCCCTAGGCAATGGAGGCAATTATATACGGTGTCGATACGACATTAAATAATGTTCACCGAGATATACAACGGTCGTTTCTGAGAGTAAAATCACACAAAACGAAGAAATATAGGTACAGCAAAATATATGTTAATCTTTCTCAAAGTACCTTCCCTCGGATGATATGCAACGGTCCCATCGTTCAGTCCACTTTTCAAAGCATGTGGCGAAGGCATTTTGTGGAAGCTGCTTTAGCGACCCATGTACAGCTTGAATAATGTTATCATCTGTTTGGAATGTTGAGCCACGGAACTTCTCCTTCATTGTTGGAAACAGCCAGAAATCGCGCTGGGCGAGGTCAGGACTGTAGTCAGGCTGTGGCATGATTTCAGTACTGCATTTCGTAAGAAACTGTTGAACACAAGCAGCCACATGTGGACGGGTGTTATGATGGTGTAGGGTCCACTTGCCCATCAGTTCCGGTCTCTTAATCGATATGTGTCGTCGCAGACTCTTCAAGACTTGAATGTCATACTCAGCATTGACAGTAATTTGTTGAGGGACGGCATGCCGGTAGACTACACCTTTATGATCAAAGAAAGTTATCATTATCCCCTTTCCAGCAGTTTTGTTTGGGAGACTTTTTCGGAGGAGGCGATCCTGGGTGTGTTCCAGACACTTGTTGCGCGCTTCGTGATAGGGTCGAAATAGTGAACCCATGTTTCATCGGCAGTTATTACTGTGTTTAGAAAGTTTGGATCCTTTGCAATCATTTGTTTCCACTCATGACGCACCTGAACTCTGGCTAACAATTGTTCTCCCGTCAGGTGATGATGTTCCCAACTAGAACACACACGATGTAGCAGCACTTTGTCGACTAGAATGCGGAATGCCGACGTTTTTGAAATATTAGTTGACACCGTTATGTCTTCACACGTCATTCGTCCATCTTCTTGCAGGATTTCCCAAAGAGTGTTAACAATACACTCCATAACAACACTTTCAGGTCGACCAGGCCTAGGAGCGAGTTCTGCCGACAAACGCCCTTTTTTGAAATCATGGTGCCATCTAAAAATCGTTGACTCACCCAAACATTTATCTTTGTAAGCTTTTTTCATTAAATCAACTGTTTTTGGAACCGTTTTATCGAAACGATAGCAAAATTGTATCGCACAACGCATTTCGCTTTTTAACTCTGAATCTCTCACTTCCATAGCTGTATGGGGAAATGCAGACGTACCTTAAACAAATGCGCAATAACAAAATCAGAATCGTGTCTGCCACGGCTAATAACTCTTGGTACTTCCTTAATTCAGTTAGTCGTCTGCGTGGTTATTTTTCCGCTTCGCACTGTTGCTAGCTCAAAAAAAATTACTCTCAGTTTTTATAGAACGGCCTTTGTATATTCTACAAAGTTCTTTGAAAATATTTAGCTAAGAACTGAGTTTAAGAAAATTAACATACAGCTATTATTAACTTAAAATACAGCAAACAGATAGCTTAAACGCTGTAACGTTTTTTTTTTGTTTTTTTTCAAAGCACAGTCTTCTTCTGGTGATTCATTGCATAGAGTTCCGATATCTTTTTCTTTTTTCTCTAATGACTTTCATTCATATTATTTATAAAGGATTGGGAAAATTTCCATTCGTCTCATGTTTGGTCACTTTGCAGAACTAGTGAGTTCTCCATTAGCACATGACTCACGTCACACAGCGTCCAGTTCTGTGCCGCTGGTTGAATCTCAATGGTCTACAGGAAATAAGCAATACTGAAGACAATGCGCCGGAAACGGAATAAAATGTGTTATAATTCGATAGGGTGTGTAATGTTGTAACTAAGTACAAGGGTTCTTAAATATGCACTGAAGGTAATATCAAAAACGCGTTACAAGTTCTCCAGTCCAAATCTTATACTGCCACTCTTGTCGAGTGGATACGTTCATCCTGTTGATGAACACAACGACGATAACTTGACATGGATTCCACATCTGCACAACACTCTGGTCGCATAACGGATTAGTGGTAGCACAGAAGACGCTAACACAGGTTATTAAACTTTCAACTATTAACTTCGATGAAACACAATGACAGGATTACTAATAAACTAACTATAACTTCAAACTAATAGCAAGAAAACGGTGCAGATTAAAAGAATCTCTCTGATGTAGCAAGCAATATTGAAAACACCTAATGCAGTAGAAATCTAACACATCAAGCGTGATGTATTATAACGTACTACGACTTGTCGTAGATGACGTATTACTGAGGTGACGCATGAGTCAACTCGACAATGTTGCAACGATAAGACTGCCGACGTAGTTCAGTTGGGAGAACAGCTGCTCCGGAGTACAAAGACATGCTTCGAATTCTACCACCGGCAGAAGGTTATACTACTATGTTCAAAATGTTTCGGAACTTTTTTTAATATTTGCCAAATTTCAATGAATTACGTCATTCCCCGCTGAGCAAGCGAAGCACATCGTGTGATCGACCAGCCAGAACCGGTTTGATCCAGATCCAACACGTACAACGTATGTGCGTAGTTCGTGATTACAGGCATTCGAGACTTTCCGTCGCGAGGACAACGATGTCGAATTTTGAACAGCGTTCAAGTGTAAAATTTTGTGTTCTGCTGGGAAAAATCTTTCGCTGAGACTTTTCAAATGATTAAGTCAGCGTACAGTGAGAGTGCACTGAGTCGAACTACAGTTTATGAGTGGCATCGACGGTTTGAAAACGGGCAACAGGATATCGAGGATGATGAGAGGTCAGGACGATCATCAACATCCACAACGGATGAACAAATCGCCATTGTCAAAGAAATTGTGAAAAATGACCGTCAAAAAACTGTTGCAGCGATTGCAGAAGTTCCCGGCATCTCAGTTGGAAGTTGCCATGCCATTTTAACAGAGAAACTGGGCATGCATTACGTGTGCCAATAAATTGTTCCCAAAAACCTGACACAAGAAAAATTGGATGAGCGCATGAAAATTTGAGGGGATAACATCGATGCAGTGGATTCAGATCCCGATCTCTTGAATGTATTGATCGCTGGCGATGAGACTTGTTTTCTGTACGACCCCCAATCCAACAGAGAGTCAAAAGTGTGGAAATCACTGTCGTCACCACGACCAAAAAGGTTCAAGGCTGACCGCTCCAAAGGAAAGATTTTGTTAACAGTTTTCTTCGATTGCAAACGGGTCGTACACAAGGAATTCCTTCAACATGGTCACTAAAAAAGAGTACGTCAACGTCCTGAAAAGTCTCCGAGAATCAGTGAGACGCAAGCGACCCGATCTTTGGAAGACCAACTCGTGGATGCTCCATCACGATAGTGCGCCGGCTCACAAATCCCTTCTGGTGTCCAATTATCTGTCCAAACATCACATTCCCGTTCTTCCACAACCAGCTTATTCCCTGATCTCACCCCCGTGTCACTTTTTCCTTTTTCTCTGGATGAAGAATTCGCTTAAGGGGTGACGCTTCTGAAGTTCCAAAGAAGTGCAACGAGCGGCGACGGAGGCACTGGTGGATGTGGCAAAAGAAGGTTTGCAATCTGTATTTAAATCCTTGTATGAGCGCTGGCAAAAATGCATAGTTGCACAAGGTAACTACTTCGAAGGAAACACCGCATAAACAGGTATTATCTGTACTCATTCTGTTTTAATATAAAAAGTTCCGGAACTTTTTGAACGTACTGGTATGTCATATTGGCGCCCGAACAAAAAAGAATCTCCTGAAAGTTAGATTTCGAACATTTGTGTGACGAGTCTTCCGCACAACGCACATAATTTAATGAAATGAGATGGTCTTTCCAGCGTGGTTGTCGGCTGACTCGAAACCTGCGATGTGGTGTCCTCACCAATCTCAAGGTAATGATGATGTAACGTAGTACGTGACATGACGTAGATGACGTATAACTGAGGCGACGCATGAGTCAAATAGACAATGGATTAGAGATAAGCCTGTCGGCATAGTTCAGTTGGGAGAGCAGCCGCTTCGGAGTAGGAAGTCGTTTGTTCGAATCCCACCATTGGCAAAAGCTTAGTTGTTAAAACATATCATATTTATCCCACTTGCCTGACCTCTGACTGACTACCAGTGTTGCCACGTGTAGAAGAGAAGCTTGGGAATTCAGACGTGGGGTTAAATTCGGAAAGCATAACGACAGATGATCGAAATTTATACAGGGTATCCCACTCACTACTTTACCCAAGTTTTTATTAATAACATCGCGAATACTTGCAGTAATTGAGGTATTTGGTAAGGACATACCTTCACCCATGGAAAACAGAACCATATCATAAGAGATGTTGAACGTGTCCACCCTGCGCATCGAGACAGGCGTGAACACGAGACTTCACATTTCGGAAAGTTCGTGCCAGTTGCTCCGGCGTATTCGCTGCCAATGCTTCGCAGGTGCTGTTCTTCAATGCCTCAAGGGTTGTCTGCTTGTTCTAAAACACCGCTGATCTCAGATACCCCCAGAGAAAGAAATCAGGGGGTGTTAGATCATGAGATCAAGGTGGCCACATTTCTTTAGAAATCACACGATCTCCAAAAAATGACTCAATTTCGGCCATACTCACACGTGATATATGGCAAGTTGCGCCATCTTGTTGAAAATATTTAGTGGTCAGCTCTTCAGGGTTTAGTTGGTTTAAGGAATGCTTGAAAAATTTCCATGTGGACGGCTATTGTGACCGTATCCTGAAAGAAGGTTGGCTCAATGATCCGCCGACGTCACACAGACCAATATACTCCAATTTTCTGTGCATGAAGTGGTTTCTCGATAAATGCGTGGATTTTCTGCTTCCCACATAAGCGTGTTTTGTACATTCATGTATCCTGATAAGTGAATCCACGCCTCATCGGAAAAAAGGTGTAGTCCAAGATGTCCTGTCGCTCCGCAACAAATACCTGAAACCACTGACAGTACCTCATTCTTTGCTCCTGGGCTGGCGCTTTCAGTTTGTGAACAGCAGAAAAACGCTACGGATAAATTCCAACGTTCTTCACTGCTCTATGACACGTGCTCTTTGACGTACAGGTTTCCTGGGCAACTCTGCGCAAAGATTTCCGTGGCGAAGCAAGAAGTCTTTGCTAGACGCCCTGCACTACTGTTTCTGAGATTTCGGGACGGGCCCCTCCATGCAAATGATGTAACGTTCCATGGGTCTCCAGCTTCTTAACCTGTTGCAGAATACACGGTTTACTTGGTGCTGTCCGACATCCGAATTTCCTAGGAAATTCACACTGACACTTCTTTATCGACTTACTCTCCCAATAAATACGGACAAGAAACACACCCTCGGGTATGGTTAATCGGGAAGACATTGTTAACGCATATGATCAGCTTCGCGACAAACAAACAACTGAACTAACCCCTGGGGAACACGAACCTGACATGCGCGACGTCCAAGGTCACAACGAGCACCCCAACAGGCATTGAGGAACAACATCTGCGAGGCAGTGGAAACGATTACGCCGGAGCAACTGGCGCGAAGTTTCCTAAATATGGAGTCTCGTGTTCAAGCCTGTCTGCCGCCCCGGTGGCGCAGTGGTCTAAGCGATGGCCTCTGATCATTCGTCCGAACGGGGTCCGGGTTCGAATCCCGGTGAGGCATGGATTTTGTGTTTGTCTTACGGCACTGGCTCTCTCCCTTCCCTGGAACCAGTGACCCTAAATTAGGGACGGGCGACTGCTTATAGCCCACTGAGTTGCTCACGGTGGTCGTTAAACCTCCAAAAAAACAAGCCTGTCTCTACGCAAAGAGGGCGGAAACTTTCAACATCTTCTATGATACGGTTCTGTTTTCCATGATGAAGGTATGTTCTTACCAAATATCATTCAATTACTGTAATACCCCATGTTATTAATAGAAACTTGGGTAAAGTAGCGTGTGGGACACCCTGTATAAGGAGTGATGTAAGTTACAGTGTGATGTGATTTTGATTCAACTTCACCTTTATGTTTTTACGAATGAAATAATCCCGTATCGTTTCTGAAATGAGAATAACCTTCACGTCTAAAATTGCCATTAATTTTCATGTCATTTCATTTATTAAATTTTAATTATTACAACAATAATATACAATAGCATGATACATATAAGAAGTAATATATAGTGATAACAACAGCGAATGAGGAGGGGAAATGCCATATAGGCCTCACTTGGCCCTCTTCTCCCAAAGTAACAAGAGTAGCTTAACAAACAAGACGACAAGCTGGCATGCTGTTGAAGAGCGGGTGAAAATATAACACCGATTTTCAACAATATTATTGCACTATGCAGCTTTAGTTAATAAATAACACTTTAGTTTTTTCTTAAATAACGTAATATTATTAAGGGACGGAAGATCACAGAGCAACCAATTCCATAGCGTAGGCCCTGCGTAATTGATACGTGTTTTAAAACTCTCTGTTGTGGGGAGCTTAGGAAATAATGATTTTTTTTATTTTTGGTATGAGAATGACTTCGTGTGTTAAGTAGGATTAAATCCTGATATAAATTATTCTTAATTCTCTTGAATATTAATTTTCCTAAATTGTAGTCATGTAATTGCTGTATTGATAAAATATAAAAATCACTGGATTTAAGTCTGGAATGAAAAACGTACTAGAA
Organism: Macrothele yani; assembly: GCA_039090855.1. Lineage (NCBI taxonomy): Eukaryota > Metazoa > Arthropoda > Arachnida > Araneae > Macrothelidae > Macrothele > Macrothele yani. Next base: position 17,650,815 of record CM077023.1, on the reverse strand, counting down.
TAATGATTACTTGATAATTTAAGTTCTAAGAGTCTAATAAATTTATTCTGAAGTATCTGTAATCTATTAATATTATATTTCGTAGTCTTACCCCAGACCGAGGTGCAATAATTAAGAATTGGTGTATTATGTAAGAGAGCCATCAATTGAGGGGTCAGATTAGTCAATGCACTGCTAATGACTCCAATGTTCCTGGAGATCTTACTGGAAAGGTAATTTATATGGCTATTCGATTTCAGGTCATGTTGAATTAAAATCCCCAGATAATTGTGACTCTGAACAACTTCGATAGGAGTCCCCTTTAGAGATAACTGTTGATATGGGGGTGAAAAAATTAATTTGTTAGAAAAAAATCATAATTTTAGTTTTATTAAGATTGATAGCAAGGTCATTCATAGTCAACCAATCAGTCATCAAAATGAAGAGATCTTCTAGTTGTGATATAGGTACATCAATATTATTTCCATGTAAACATTTTTAAGGACGTTTTCAGAAAATGTAACTGTTGATTTGAAAACAATATTCTTCCCGTTTTGCATTTTAAAATAAATAACTGTTTCTTTCTAATTTCCTTTTCAGGATAGCGCAGACTTTTGCATCTGGAAAGACTGAGAAATTGGTATACCAGTGCCTGGGTGAAGTTGGCTTGCCTAACGGAAAGGTGAACTTTCAAATTATGAACAAATACTTAACTCTTAACTTGTTGTTAACTTCTGCTATGCAACTACTGTAGTGGTCGTCAAATTGATCGCTTATAACTTTTCCACGTGAGAACATAAATCGCTTTTTTTAAGCCCACGAATATGTCTTTTGCATTTTGTGTAGACTTAGAAGACCGGAAATATTTGTTAACATACCTTTCGTGATGGCACCACACACACTCATGTGGCATATCATTGTAAACATTCTGAACTGTCGTTGATGCTTTGCTAAGTGTAATGCACTTAGCAAAGCATCAACGACCTGCGCGGAAGATTGTGTAAATGACATTGGTAGAGCGTGTCAGAAGGTCGGCTTGATGCCCGTGCAGTGAGGAAAGGAGGAGACTTGTCAGAGTTTAAAAGGGAAATTGTTACCGACTACAGGGCGGAGCGAGGCAGAAACTCATCGCCTTAGCGATTAGATGGAGAGAATGATCCGAAGAGTGACACACATCCAACCAACTTACTGGAAAGGGAGGTCATCACTGGTTCACAGTTTAATAGCGTCCGGTAAGTGCCATCCCGGAAAACAGACGGCCCGCGAACCCTCAACTCACAGAGACTACAACCAGGATGCGCAGGGAAACGTTTTCGGAAGCACAATCTACCAAATTCTCTTGTGGATGAACCTAAGGAGTCAACGGCAAGTTCGTGTGCCCATGTCGAACGACCGTCTGCGACATCTCCTCCTACAATAGGTATGAAAGTACAGTGACTGGACATTGGAAGACTGCAACAGTGCGTAAGGAATGAGAATGCCTAAGCGATGTCATATCCTACTAATCACACGAACAACTTACCAGGAGCTTCATCATAAGCCTACATACTAATAGTTGGTTCCTGCGTCGCATCGCTGCAGAAACGCATCGGGGTCCAAGAACTGCCAGCCGAATATGGTAACAGCGGTTGTAGAAATGTAACGTGCGTTGTCGTAGTGGGACTGGTGTACGCAAATGGACTTTCGAACGCCTCGATCGCCGCATTCGATGGCAAGCCGTAGCAGCCCCGCAATCCTCAGCCGACGACATTCGATGAGATGTACAGGAAGATATGGACATCCTCGTATCGCCACGGACTGGAAGTCATAGATTGGCTAACGTAGATGTTATGACTTGATGGAGGTCTTAATCTCACTGCTTGTCAATAATTTTTAATACATGTGGTGGTTTTGACTCCACTCACACATATTATTGTCTATGGTAGCGTCGGCCAGACATATTTGGCACTTATCATCACCAGACTTATAATTGGAATAATATGCAGGAAATTAAATGGTTTTTAATAAAACCAGACGAACACAAGGACGGTACAACACATACAGATTCCTTAAAATTACAATACGCTGGAATTCTCCGCTTACGGAGAGAAACAACAGTTCAAGACGCCAAGCAACATCTGCCTGCCCGCATCGCCTTCAACAAAGCGAATCCCTCTCCCCGAAACTCCTCTTTTGTTTTCTAACTTACCGTTTTTTCGCAGGTGTCACCATAAATATAAACAAACTTCACGCTGCTAAACGTGCTAGATCAGGCTGTACTTAACTTAATGACAGAAAGCTTTTACCCCTTTGTTCAATTTTACTCAGCTGGGTGGTTGTTTACATAGCCCATAAGTTCTTCACTTCTTTTTTTACGATCGCTGTTCACATCATCACAGCAGGTTTGCCCTCTCGACAGCCATGCGACGACAGACAGTAGCAGCAGCACTTTGTCACGCAGGGTTTTAGTGACGCCGTACCAGACATATGTGGAGGGCGAATGGAGTCATGTCGTATTCGGCGACGTGGCTGGCTTCTGTCCCAGCTTCGATGACCAACGATTGAGAGTCTGGAGACGACTTGGTCACAGTGCTGATCTTCCTGCATTAGTTAGCGTCATGCGGTTCCTCAGCCTGGTGTCATGGTTTAGGGCGATATCAGTTTACAGCCGTTCACTGTTCGTACACATAGTGGATACAAAGAAAGCACGATGATAAGTGGATGAGGTGCTTCAGCCCATTTTGTTTCGGTATCGACGTGTTATCCCTGATGCCCTGTTTCAACAGATAATGCCAGCCCTCACACTGCCAACATCGCTAGACAGTGCTTACAAGGTGTCCAGATGCTGCTCTAGCCAGCGCGATCCCCAGACTTCTTCCCAATATAGAACTTGCTGGACATCATTAGTAGAAGATTTAGCGCCCCTGCAGAATCCCATCACAGTGTCGATGAACTATGGACACAGGTCAACGACGCATTTTCAGTGATACCACAGGAAAACATCCGGGAGCATTTCCACTCGATGTCACGCCGTGTTATCGATTAGCCCAGAATGGCGGTCATACGACCTAATGATTCATTCCACATTACACTGTCTTCTTGCCTATCGCATTCATGTAATCCCTCAGAAACTAAATAACTTCTTTCCCACCTACTTCTCTACATGTTTTATAAGTTCGTCTCATTTCGTGCAATCCATCATGGTAGGGCATTTTTTGTTTATGTCGAGCAGTGTATGTCTTTAGGAGCAGGCAGTAAACCCATTCTAGATATCCACTTCTTCACTTTCCAGTGCTTTCTTTGGCCCGCTGCTCCATCTGCACAAAAACAAGGCCTTTTGCGCAACCAACCTGTTGCAAAGCAATAGACCCTTCGCTTTAAAATCGCCACACAAACACCATCCATACAAAACCATCATGTTCGTCGTGTTTTCAATAAAAAGCTTCAGGTTTTCTTAGGTTTCTTTTAAATGCGCAGAATGTGTACTGGATATGTATATATATATACATTTCCATTACGTAACAAACAAAACTTTTAAGCTTCTTTTAGAAGAGTCAATCGATAAACGCCATTCAAAATGGGTGTAAACAACATCGGAATATTTCGTTATTCCAGCTACGTTATAACAATATACCAAGGATTCTTCCTCAGAAAAATATTGAACGAACTCTCATTCGCGATTCCTGTACCATGAAAAACGTGTTCTTGGTGATAAAAGATTTTTTTTTATTTCTGTCTAGAAGCAAGGAACTCAGCACTTTCTTTCGATAAGTTCAGATCTCGTACAAGATAATTAAGTTCGGGCTACGTAAACAATTGTGGAGTGATCTTACCAGCCTCAGGCATATAGACTTCCAATTCTTCTTCTGATTCACTGTTCGCTGTTGTTATATTCTCCAACCCAGTTGACGGGCAAGGAATAAAAAGATCGCCTCAGTGACGCACTTGTCTAATTGCAGAGGGAATGCTAAGGTAAATAATGTTTTCCTTTTTTTTTTTTTTTTCCACTGTAGGCGGCAACTTTTATTAAGTAGAAATAACAGTTGTCTATAAGATTTTTAGGTTCTCTCGATGAATTTTAGGTTTTCTCGACAAGTGCGGCACAGTACTTTGTGAGGAGCCCATGATTTGTCTTGATATCCTAATTTAATTTCAAAATAAGCGAAGAACAGTATTTTTCACAAAATCTATAGCATTTTGCCTTTTCTCAACTACAACATCGCTTCCACATATGTATCAAAATGTGTCAGGATTATTCAATCACAAACGGGAATACATTTTTGCAGACAATGCCCAGGGATCGCAGCGTTCCTACTTTTTCCTACTTTTTCAAAACCTGTCCTTATTTTCCTACTTTTTCGCAAAGCAAAAGGCAAAATTAAAAATATTTTTTTTTCGACCTCTTTCGCCGTCTTGGTTCATTGAAATTTTTTGTACGCGATTCCTCTGATCGCCGCGTCATTAGGTTACGCGTACGTCATCAGCAAAACGCCGATGACATAATACGTTTCTGCTGGACATACTCGTGTGCGACTGAAGCCAATCACAAACAGTTCATTAAGTGGGAGGAGCCTGAATTGAAACTAAAAAGTTGCCGTGTCTGAACTGAAGAGGAAAGTCTTATTCTTTGTTTGTTTTCTAAACCTTACAGGTTCGTGCGTTTTGGCGATTCGGATTGATTGACGAACTGTTTGTAATCGGAAGTTCATCAAATTAAAGAAGGTAAGTACTTTTCTTTATAAACAATTAGGATTAATTGATTGTGTTATAAAATGAGAGTAATTGAAGTTTCTGTGCATGAAAGCTATTTAATTTCGTAAAATTGTTATATATTCTGTACTATCTTGTACCCTTAAACATCGATATTTTATCGTGGGTGTAGATAGGTAACTGAAAGATTTGAATTGCTCTGTTCTTAAAATGGAACAGACCAAACCTTTCTTTCTTTGAGAAAGAACTCTCCTCCCTACCCCTTACTCGAAGGACGTGTGCAGGCAGTAAGATGTTTTATAATCTAAATGCATACCTGCCAACCTTCCCGATTTCTCTTGTAGGCTACTCTTCCGCCAGCAAATTGGTCGCCGTAACGAGACCTTCGTTTCAGCGGACCAAGCTTCGCGTGGTCGCCGTGTATTGTGTAGAGCCTGCCGCAGCGGTGTTCACGTCGTCGTACTTGGAGGTCAGTTTTATGGTAAAAATCTTTAAAATGCATTTCACAGATGAAATGTTTTCACCATTGCCATGAAATTGCATACTTTAAAATCTGTACCTCTCACTTTTTCGAAATCCTTCAACATTTTCAACGAAATAATTTAAGACGCTAAACTACACACCTTTACCCTGCCAACTACTACGGAATGTCCATAGTTTCTACGGATTTTGTTGTTTGACTATGGAACTACAGAACTCGCTGTCGCAACTACGGATTCTACGAATTTTCATTTTGTTTATTATAATTTTTTTATTTTGCTATTACGAAATAACACGAAATGCCGTCTGCGGATGGTATTTCGTGTTTCAAAACTGAAATGGTAATTAAATGGAGTAAAAAAAAATTCCGTAATCGTAATTTTTTCTCCCGATGTTGCCTTTATGTCCAGTAGTCTTGTTAAATATCAATTTATTGCAAAAATGTTTGTATTTCATCTTGAAACTGTAGGCAACAATTTGCGAAAACGGAAGTTACACGCCGCGAAAATTTCCTCGTGATCTTCTTTCGCGAATTCGAGGAATTCTGCCGTTTTCGTTATGATTTTGATCATTTGCCAGATCGATGCACAAGTGAACAGAAATGTTTGGGGAGTTAGTGACAAGGGGGGTGTTCATCGGGGGGACGTAATTCATTTTTACGAAACTTTCGCAACCGAGAGTTCGACGGAGTTCAGATTTTTTCCGTAATCGTAATTTCTCCAGTATTGTTGTTAAATAACAATTTACTGCATAAATATTTGTATTTCAGCTTGAAACTAGGGGGAAAATTTTCAAAATCGGAAGTCTGATAGAACAAAGAGTTTTCCCGTAATCCCCTTCACTCCTCCGGCGCGATGTTCCCGCTCTCCTGCGTTGTTAAATATCCCCTGTCCCATAAGGTTTTGCACTCAAGTTTGATAAGGGAGGGGAAATTCCCCAAAACAGAAGTGACCAAGTTCGAATATTTGTAAAAATTGAGGCATGCTGTTCAAAAGTATTAATAATCTCAAAGTTACACCAACTTCATTTGTGGAATTGATATTTCTTTCACATTCTCTTGTTAATATGTACAGGAATTTTTGCTATGGCTGTAAAAAGGGGCTTCAGTCCTCTGGATGAGATTTTCTGTCATCGTTCTATATATATAAAACAATGACACAAAATCCAATATATATATATATATATATATATATACAAGACAGACCGTTGTGGAGGAAACTTGGGGAGACCTTCGTCCAGCAGTGGATTGATAATGGTTGACAATGATGATGATGATGATGATATACTGATTTTACTTATTTATGGAAAATAAAATCCAGAAAAAAAGTGTTTTTTCTTTTTAATATTTTTTAAAGGATGCCGACAAAATTCTGGGGCTATTTTCTTCAGGTCCCCCCCATTTTTTTCAGCTGAGGCCAGAGGCCCCTCTCACAATGCAGTGTTTGTTGTGTGGTTTATCAGTATGCCACTCTTTCCAACTGTAGGTTGTAACATTTATGCTCTAGCTTTTAGTTAACATAGTTTTACCCAATTTCTTCAGTAAAAAAGAGTCTGATTTCAATGACATTTTTTATTGCATTATTGGTGCATGTATACTTAATGAAGTAGCAACACAAATATATAACATGTGATATTTATTACTGTCTACCTTCAGCCATTATTTACACCTTGTCCTTCTGCTAGCTAAAATCTCCCCACCCCAAAAGCAAGATGTTTTTCTGTGGCTTTGTTCTGGCATGTTGAAAAGCATTTCACAGTTGAGTGTAAAATTACCACTAAACCCTTAGTGCATTCATTCATTGGCTGGAACTTTCGCCCAGATATATTTTAAATGCCCCCAAGTTTACTATTGCTGTGCAATATTTTCTTATGTCCTTTACATGTTTAAAAAATGATATTATTTGATATTTATTTATTTTCAGTTGATTGAATATTCTTTGTTTCTTCCTCTTTTTAGTAAAATGCCATGTGGAAAGACAAAGTTTCAGACATCCTGGTTAAACACTGATGATTTCAACAAGGATAAAATTGGTTCCTGGTGCACGCAAGAGAATAATGAATATGAAGTATACTGCATATATTCATTCATCGAAACAGAAACATATTCAGAAGAGAAATGCAATTAAAGGAACTCGTTTGCTACTGGACACACAAAAGCAGGCAGGTGCTGCATCTAGTTTGTGTTTACAGTTAACCTGGCTCAACAGATTACCAGGGCTGAAACCATTTGGTGTTTAAATGTAGCAAGGTCAAGCTTTTCATTTGCTTCTTGCACATATGTTACAAATGTCTTCCGGATGATGATTCCCAATGATCCTTAGTGAAAGAAAAGTTTCCTACATAATTTCCCAGTGTCTTGCCAAATACTTTGATCAGGAGTTAACAAGTGAAATCAGAAAATGCACTGATAATAAAGGTATATTATATGGCATCGCCTTTGGTGAAACAACAACTGTTCAGGTGAAAAAACAATTTGATATCTTTGTTAAATTTTGGGCCTTAGAAAACAGGATCAGAACTGCATATTTATCAAGTGAACTTTTAGGCCATGCAGATGCAGAGACTATTAAGCATTGCCAGTTGACAATACTACAAAACAAAAAACTGCCTTTAGATAAGTTACTTATGCTCTCAATGAATGGGCCAAATGTGAACAAAGCACTGCAAAGAAAGGTGAATGAAGAGTTGAAGCTGCATGGTGCTGAAAAACTTATTAGTATTGGCACTTGTCCATTACATACTATGCATAATGCCTTTTCTCAAGGTTTGCATGTGTTAGATCTAAATGTAGATGAATTTGCAAGTGACATATTTTCTTTCTTTAAAACAAGTGCAGCACGGCAAGAGGATTTCAGATCTATTCAGCAAATCTTGGATGTTGAACAGCACTTCCGTCTTCATCATGTTAACTCACTCTGGTTGACATTAGAACCTGTGGTCCACAGAATTGTGGAGCAGTTTGATGTACTGAAAGGGTACTTCAAATTGATCGAAAAGAAATGGTCTAAGGATGTTCTAAATTTTCCACGATGTAGGAGAATTCGAAATTGTCTCTAGGATTCAGCAACATTGGTGTATCTCAGGTTTATTTTATCTCTAATGCCAATCTATGTTGAATTTCTTGCTCTTTTCCAAACAGAAGGGCCTTTAGTTCATGTATTGTACAACAAAGCCAGTGATCTATTGTTAGGTATTTTAAGAAAAATCTTTGAAAGATGATGTTATTGCAAACAAGGAAGGTACAGAGCTACAGCACATAGATGTCACAAAACGAGAAAATGTACTTCTCTTAAGAAAGATGGATATTGGAATAGGAGCTAAGGACCTGCTGCATACTCTTTCAGAAAATCAAGTTCAAAAAGTGCTGCGCAATTTCCGACAGTGTTATTCCAAAGTGGCTGAATATCACAAAAAAAAATTGCCACTTGACTGTCAGATTCTAAAAGATCTTCGAGTTCTGAATCTATCAATGAAGAACAGTGCAAACACAGAGCACGCCATTAGTAGGCTGTATGTAGCTTTCTTTGAAACTGACTGACAGTGAAATTGATGCCATTGTGCAAGAATGGAGAAAGTACAAATTAAAGAAGATCGATTATTATTTTATCAAGTCTGAAGAGATTATTAGTGGTGTGCCAATGCAAAATGTGGAACACCAGCAAGCTGACATATACTGGGGCAAAACTTTTCAGATTGTAGATACTGATACCGGGAAACCAAAGCATGGAAATTTACTCAAACTTGTTACAACTTGTCTTACCCTTTTCCATGGGAATGCTGATGTAGAGCTTGGCCTTTCCATGAATAATGCTTTACTAACTAAAGATCGATGTCAGTTAAATGAAAAAACCATTGTGAGTGTAAGAATTGTAAAGGACAAAATCAGAAGAAGTGGGAATTGCATTTCTAATATTCCAATTACTCGGCTAATGTTGAAATCTGTTAGAGAAGCTCATGCATCTTATCAGGCTGATTTAGAATATCAGAAAAAATGTGTGGAGCAAGCCAGGAGCAGAAGGAAGCAGAAGAAATTAAAATTTTAAAAAAATGTGCAGTTGAAAAGAAAGGTAGATTTGGAGTTGGAAATTAAAACTTTGACTGTAAAAGAAGGTCAGCTTAAGGTTGAAGTCCAGCTTGGCCAAACATTGCTTGATGAAGGAAATGAAAGACTCAAGAAAGCAATAATTGCTAAGAATATGAAAGAGGCATCTATTGCAAATTCAATTATTGAAGCTGGTACAAAGAAATTAAGGGGAAATATGGAGCTTATGGATGAAACTCATCAGAAGCTAAAAGATATTAAGACTGAACTTGGATCAGTAACTAAAAAACATAAGTAAATTTTCAAAAATTAGGGATCATATTGGGTCTAAGCAAAAGTTGTGTTGTTTTTCTGATGGCCACTAATGTGTGTTTATAGCATGCAAACCAAGCTTGTGTACATTAATGTAAATCAGTTCGAGATAAGGTTGTGACTTATGTTGGTCAAGCATTCAGTTTGACTATTCAGTGTAAAGTGGACCTGTGCATTCAATATGTCTGTGGATAAAGTTCATTTGAGACAGTGTCTTTTAGGAGTTCCAGAAAGGAAACAATACAACAATCGCAAGTCAAAACTTATATGAAGTGTTTGTAGAGAACACTGTTACAGTTTGCACGTGTCAGAAATAGTGTACCAGATTCCGTTCTGGAAACTTCAGTTTAGAGGATGATTCACTATTTGGATGTCCCACTCTTGTCAGTGAATTACGGACCATCATTCAAGAGTATCCTCGCCGAACCTCTGCAAAATGCAAAAATTGGTGGGGAAACTCGTATTTCACAGGCAGATGGCCTATAGCACATTCATCGGCTTTTTGTTATGAGCAGCACTTGGGTACCAAACTATTTGTCCCAAAAGAACTTGTTTGATCAGGTTAGAACATATGTTATGCATCATGCCCGCCATCTGGCATAGTCCTTTTTGGATTAAGAGATTATTAGTGATTAAAAGTGGGTTCTGTACAATGATGTTCAATAAAAAAGATAATATTGTGAAGCAGGGTGAACTCCAATTTCTACTCCAAAGCTCAAAGCGAGGTTATGCTTTGTTTGTGGTGGGATCGTAATGGAATTGTCTAATACGAGCTTCTGAGATCCAACAAAACTGTTAATGGAAACAACTCTTAAGGCTCAGCTCAACACCTGCTTTTATAAAGCATCCATCTTTGGTAAACAAAAGAGTCTTCATATTCGACCAGGACAACAGTAAATTGGGGCAAAATGGAAGGTATTACATTTTTAATAAAATCTTAAGTATTATATATATGTATAAGTTTCTGTTTTCAAGTATCAGCAACAATATGTTGCATTTTTGGATTTGATGGCAGTATGTTAGATTGTTGTTTTACATAGCATAACTGCAACATGTTGAGACTGCTAAACTTTTTAATAAAAGGGCAACCACTGATTATTGATGAATCATTAATATTACTCTTCAGAGGAGATACTTCAGAAAGGAGGGTTTCGAATATTTTTACTTCTAAAATTCTAGGGTGGAGATTTCTCAAAGGGAATTAGCTAATATTTATGCATAGCACACTTTATAGTGAAAAATAAACCTCTGATAGTTGGTTTGTGCTAGTATGTATTAATTTGCTGTTTGCACTCCATTTTGAAGATTCCTAATTTTTGCCTACTTTTTTTTGTGAAATTCCTACTTTTGTTCCTCCTTTTTTCTGAATGATGGCTACGATCCCTGAATGTCACTAAATGCTCAGCATTTTAGTTGTTAACACAACCGCCAACAAGAAAGCTGGCAAAAAAAATGGTTGCAAAAAGATTTGCATAACGGCTTTTAACACAGAAATTGACTTGTTAATAGAACGGTCATAACTAAAACACTAAGCTGTGGAGGAAATGGAGGGATAATTCAAGGTTAACTGTCACGTGACTAAACGCTGAGCTGTGGAGGAAATGGAGGGATAATTGAAGGTTAACTGTCACGTGACTAAACGCTGAGCTGTGGAGGAAACGGAGGGAGAATTCAAGGTTAACTGGTCAGGTAGCTAAACACAGGAGGAAATGAAGGGAGTATTCAAGGTTAGCTGGTCACGTGACTAAACACTGCGCTTTCTGTTTGCTAAATTCGAAACTCATCGCCAGAATATTGTCTGGATCATGAATGCATTTTACTAACTTTGTTAAAATAAGTAACTGACGATATTTTAAAATCCTGACGTGACAGTAAAAATCGGAGTACATTGCTGATATCAACAGAGAAAATTGCCTAGAAACATTATTTCAATAGGAAACATCAAAATCCATGCAGACCGGTATATTTTTTCTCAATACATTTTGCATACATTGAGAAACCGTGACAAATGCAAGCGACCATTAGATTTACTGAACTGAAAAAAAATTTAACTAGAAAAAGCTGGAAATTATATAAAAATCTGAATGGTGTTTTCCTGCACTCAATCAAAAATCAGTTCATCTTTCAGAAATCGCGACAAATTCAATTATACACTTAGGCCACTTGTAGCGTTCTCAACTATTTAAAACGTATGTAGTCTCGAGAACACTACTTTAGATTTCCTCTTCTTATTTACTCTATCTCTTTCTCTCTCTCTCGAAGAGAAACAAAAGTCACTCAAATAATGTTTCAGAAAGTCTTACTTACTGTTAACTCTTTTATTCCCTTAGTATCGTATATGCCTCCACAAATGCTAAATATATAACAACACCACTCTAATACGCAGCCTTCAAATAGACACAATTTCAGGTAACGCAGCTTCCACGATTATAAAATCACACCACCACACCACACTTCTGGCTGTTGCTTCAACATTATATATCTCTAGTTCTTACCTGTCAACATGCAAACGTCACGCTGTCTGACCTCAAGATTGTTGCCAACCTCATTTCGCAAGAGAGAACATATAACTTTGAGGTTGAAAATGCTAAAACAGAATGAACTGAAATGTACATAGAGAAAGCATCTAAAAATGAAAGTTAATTTAGAGTATACAGTTCGCAGGAAACTGTGCTGAAGACGGGAAGGATTGGCCCACAGGGACGTTTTCCGGTTGACCACTCGAGAAATGGCCTGCTTTCCGATATTCTTTTCTGAATGTTTTGAAACAGGCGAATAATTATTTTAATATTTATGAGTAATGATCGTTAACTTCATTTGAGCTATATTTCTGTCTAGAAAGTTTTTTTCTTATAAAGAAAAGAACCTTTCCTTCAATCTGTTTGTTGGACGTTTTCTCTGAAATGACATAGAAAAAATTCTCTGTACTTATGTGAGAAAAGTGGCGCCGGACCAAGCACGCTCTTATAAATTAATTAAGCTAACTACAGTTAGACATAGATCCTTGAACTTGGAGACCACGGTCATGGAGTGCCCTACCCTTCTTCTAATCTGAAAAAAGGTACAGTAGTACCACTCTTATGGAAAGATACACTAGTACCACTCATATACTATAGCGTAAAAGACAATTTCCAGTGACGCGAATTCGCATTCTTTTGCTCCGTTGACGAATGCTTTCCCAATTAACTACACAGACGAAGTTTGTCCCTGCAACATGTGCCTCACCACTTAGGTAGGTACGTCACAACACTGACTGACATATAACACAAAGCGATTCTCCCGCAGAGATATTCCGAAATCTGTGTTCCACACACATTTATCTAAAAAGAAACAACAATTTACTAGTATTGGTTCGTGAATCAAAATAATGGGTAGATTTAAAAAAGGCCGTCAAGGAAGAGATACCAATATCAATGCGCAGTAGGTGATCAATAGCCAAATAAGTATAAAAATTAATTTAATAGGAAAATTGTTTTTTGGCATGTGCACACACATTTCAACGTTCAGAGTGATTTTCATGGTGATTTAATTTGTGTCTTCAAGGGACACGTGATTTTTTTCAATACCGAATTTTTCGAAGGAAAGTAATTATTTTGTACAACACCCCGTTTTGGGCGTGATTTAATGCTACATTCAGTCATGATAGAATTTTTAAAATTCTTTCACTGCTAAATTGTTGTTAAATATTTTTTTCACGACTGAATTCGTTTCGCAAAGCATATTTCAACAGTTGTTTTTCATCCAGGATCTAAAAATATTTTTTTTCATGAGGGAATTTATGAAGTGCTTTCCTGTAGCACGTGTGCTTTTGTAGTGAACCTAAAAACTAAACTTCCCGGTCTGATTTAGTCATCCCATTCCTATCCTAGCTGAAGAATATACGGTAAGTCTTGACTGTGGTTTCGTTTAGATACAAAAAAAAAAAAAAAAAAAAAGAAAGAAAGAAAGAAATTTTCCAACTCATTTTCTGAAAACTGGTACATGATGATAAATATTTTCTCCACTTGTGAAGAAAAGAATGCCCTTTATTGTTTCCCCGACCCCCTCAAAGAAGGTTGGTAAGTATGAGGGAGATTGCGGTTTGGTGTAGGTCGGAAAAGAATTGTTCTTGGCCGTCTTCGCCCAGTGTTTGGAGTAGGTCAAAAAATAATTGTTCCTGGCCGTCTCCAGAAACATAAATATCATGACTAATCGTAATTTGTGTTTCAACGTCCTCTATCGTAAAACATTATGCCCCAGTGAAATCTTCTGATCATATACACGATGGATGCCGTATGAAAACACAATTTTTTTGGTGACGCGATCATATTTTCGCGCCTCCTCGCTCCGGAGTGAGTTGTTCTAACCTACTAAGCTATACCGACGCAATGTATCGCTGCAGATTTGTCATCTTGACATGTGCTTCACCTCTGTGGTACGTCACAGCAAGGAAAATTTTCCAATTTATTTCCCTAAAACATGGCTATAGTAACAAACACGTTTATATATGCGCCATCTAGTGAGAAAATGGTGCAACAGAAGAAATTGAAATATGTTAAAAATCTCAGTTATGTTTGCCCCTATGCAAAGCAATTTTTTCCCGTTGGACAGAGAAAAAATTGGGCTACCGTGGTCACAAATAGACTGATAGCACAGGCACAGTTTTCGTCTTTTGATGAAAAAGCACAGGCACATTTCCATCAAAAGACGAAATAAATATTAATATAACGGAATGTTATAAGCAGCATTCTGACGCGCCTTTCTTTCCGAACATAGCATTATCCCTTTTCCTCAAGTCCCATAAAATTGAGAAAAAGGCTGCTGAAAAGTTAACCTACACGTTGATCCAATTGCAGCGATTGCTCTGAAATATCAGTTACCTATTTTCAAACCAGACATCTGCTATACTTTGTGGAAATCATCCCGTATATTTGATATTTTTTGTTTCTTCTGCGTGCTGTTTAATTCTTCGTGAATATACTGATTTATGTTGAATTTCTCCTCACATCTACTGCAATACTAATGCTATGAGTTCTTTCGAATATTATGAGGTCATAATCGTGAGTACTATTTTTGATCCCTGAATGTCTAGATTAAACGTTGTTAATCGAAATCTGCGAATTCGTTGGGCGAAATATCCACGTGAATTTGCGAAAGATTCTGAGCAGTCACTGAAACCCACTTTATGTACCCAACAATATCGATGCTTATTCCGCCCATTGATGTAATAATTCATCTAGAAATTATTGTATCCCACAGTTTAAAATGCAAAGTAGATGAGTCACACTTCACGCAACAATGAAGGGTCGAATATACCCTTCATTGTTGCGTGATGTGGGACTCATCTGTGGATACAATCATTATATCGACCAATGAAGGGTCGATGTAATGACTGTATCCCACAGTTCTATCTCCAGAGTGGATGAGTCCCACATCACGCAACAATGAAGGGTCGAATATACACGGCCGTATCAGAATAATATGACCACCCCCGCAATCACAGTGTAACCGCACTGGCGCGTCACGGAGTGCACATGACAAGGTCGACCACACGGAGATATACGGGCCGGCCAGGACAGATGAGCCATAGTGCGTGACGTGAGCACAATTGGCAGGGAAGTGATTTGACGGACGTTCGAAAAGGAATGATCATCGGCTACCGCGCCAAGGGTGGAAGCATCTCACAAACAGCAGACTTCGTGGGCTGTTCGCGAGGTGCTCTAGTAAGGGTGCACCAAGAATGGACCGCTGGCAGACCGAGTACCGCCCGACGTCATAACTGTGGAGTCCCAAAGGCCATCGACCCCAGAGGAGAACGTTGCTTCCGTTGACTGGTAAAGGGCATTCGACGCGCTACAGTGCAGCAATTGACCACGCAAATGAACGCTGAGGCACCCAGGTACGTGTTCCCGATAACAGTAGAGCGAACCCTATCACGCATGGGTCTCCGGAGTTTACGCTGTGTCAAGGCGCTCATGTTGACCCAGGTCCATCGGCAACGAAGCCTGCAGTTCGCATGGGACTACCGTCATTGGACAGTGGAAAGGTGGGAAAAGGTCGTCTTCTCCGACGAATCGAGGTTTCTACTCCATAGAAGTGACGGGCGGTGGCGGATATGACGTCAGACACACGAGAACCAACACCCGGACACGCTTGTCCGTCAAGTACAGGCCGGCGGTGGCAGTGTGCATGTCTGGGGAATGTTTTCCTGGTATAACCTGGGACCGCTGGTACCACTCGATGGTTCCCTGAACGCCAAAGGCTACCTGTCCATCTTTGCTGACTACATGCATCCCTTCATGTTGGGCGTTTACTCTGGTGGTGATGGTGTCTACCAACAGAACAATGCGCCTTGCCATATTGCTAAGGGTGCGTGATTGGTTCCAGGAACACGACAGCGATGTGTCCGCTCTCCTTCAACCGGCGAAATCGCCCGACTTCAATCCCATAGAGCAATTGTGATCGACAGGTTCGACGTGCCGACCCACAACCACGTCATCTTCGGGACCTCCGTGCTCTGCTGCAATCCGAATGGGCACGTGTGCCTGGGGCAACCTTCCAGGGCCTCATTGCGTCCATAACATGCCGTCTCACCGCTGTCATCCGGACCATGGGTGGTTATTCCCATTATTAGGTTTGTGGTCACATTATTCTGATACGACTGTGTATATAAATGACACAGACAGGGCATGCTAGTTTTCTGTTTTCATGTTGTTAGTTCAAAATTGTTCAATTTATTAAACTTTCGCTTTCTCGTTTTGTTAGCGTTTTTACTTTTATTTTTTGAGGCATTCTGAGCTCACCCTCTAATTTTTCTATCTCTGGTGCATAGAGTGTGACGTATATTCTAATTTAACTTTCACTTTTGGTTCCTTTTCCTATGTATATTTGAGTTTGTTCTCTTTTGTGCTTTCCAAACTTAACGTGCTATCTTCTCTCTCACATGAATGAGGTTGGCAACACCTTTGAGGTCAGAGAGAGTGACGTATGAATGTGATAAGGACGATACAGCAATTGCTTAGTGTATGTGTGTGTGTGTGTGTGTAGATGAAAACTGGCCCCAGACCTTTACACTGCTTTCACCAGCTTGTACAGTTAACGGTAGTCAGCTGGGATACATCGATTTTTCTTGTCAATACCATATTCTGGTTCGTCGATCAGCGCGTACTAACTGAAAATGGGATTCATCGGACTGGACGGCATTTTTCCAGTCAAGGTTCTAGTTTTAGTGCTCCCTTGCCCAATATAGGCGCATTTTTCGAATTTAACACAGACGAGTGGAGCACAAAGGGGACGGACGTCTGCTGTTATTGCCCATTCATGCCGATTTCCGGTGGGCTGTTGTAAGCTGAAATTCTCCTCTCGATACCATTCTTGTGATGCACGGTTACTTGGCGCAATAGGGCTCTTCTGTTACCACGTACAATCCTCCACAGCCTCCGTTGCCCTTGAACATCGACCACTCCCACAGGAAGACCGTTGACTGCTTGTTTTGTTGTTTGTGCATTACTCATTGATTTGATGCAATGGAGCTCGTCTGTTACCTCGTACAATCCTTTCTAACCTCCGTTGCCCTCGAACATCGATCAGTGGTTTCCTCCCACAGGAAGACCGCTGACTGCTTGCTTTGTTGTTTGTGCACTACTCATTGATTTGATGCAATAGAGCTCGTCTGGTACCACGTACAATCCTCTCCAGCTTCCGTTGCCCTCGATCCTGATGTTTCTGTCTACAGGAAGACCGCTGACTGCTTGCTTTGTTGTTTGTGCACTACTCATTGATTCGATGCAATTGAGCTCGTCTCTTATTTCGTCCAATCCTCCCTAACCTCCGTTGCCTTCGAAATTCTATCAGTGGTTTCCTCCCACAGGAACACCGCTGACCTCTTGTTTTGTTGTTTGTGCACTACTCATTGATTTGATGCGATTGAGCTCGTCTGTTATGTCGTGCAATCCTCCCTAACCTCCGTTGCCCTCGAACATCGACCAGTGGTTTCTTCCCACAGGAAGACCGCTGACTACTTATTTTGTTGTGTGTGAACTACTATTTGATCTGATGCAATGGAGCTCGTCTGTTACTTCGTACAATCCTCCCCAGCCTCAGTTGCCCTCGAACATCTATCAGTGGTTTCCTACCACAGGAAGACAGCTGACTGCTTGCTTTGTTGTTTGTGCACTACTCATTGATTCGATGCAGTTGAGCTCGTCTCTTATCTCGTCCAATCCTCCCTAGCCTCCGTTGCCTTCGAAATTCTATCAGTGGTTTCCTCCCACAGGAAGACCGCTGACTTCTTGTTTTGTTGTTTGTGCACTACTCATTGATTTGATGCGATTGAGCTCGTCTGTTATGTCGCGCAATCCTCCCTAACCTCCGTTGCCCTCGAACATCGACCAGTGGTTTCTTCCCACAGGAAGACCGCTGACTACTTATTTTGTTGTTTGTGAACTACTCTTTGATCTGATGCAATGGAGCTCGTCTGTTACCTCGTACAATCCTCCCCAGCCTCAGTTGCCCTCGAACATCGATCAGTGGTTTCCTACCACAGGAAGACCGCTGACTGCTCGTTTTGTTGTTTGTGCACTACGCATTGATCTGATGCAATAGAACTCGTCTGTTGCCTCGTACAATCATCCCCAGCCTCAGTTGCCCTGGAACATCGATAAGTGGTTTCGTCCGACAGGAAGACCGCTGACTGCTTGTTTTGTTGTTTGTGCACTACTCATTGATTTGATGCGATTGAGCTCGTCTGTTATGTCGTACAATCCTCCCTAACCTCCGTTGCCTTCGAACATTGACCAGTGGTTTCTTCCCACAGGAAGACCGCTGACTGCTTGTTTTGTTGTTTGTGCACTACGCATTGATCTGATGCAATGGAGCTCGTCTGTTACCTCGTACAATCCTCCCCAGCCTCAGTTGCCCTGGAACATCGATCCGTGGTTTCCTCCCACAGGAAAACCGCTGACTGCTTGCTTTGTTGTTTGTGCACTACTCATTGATTTGATGCAATTTAGCTCGTATGTTATCTCGTGCAATCCTCCCTAACCGCCGTTGCCCTTCGAACATTAGTCATGGTTTTAGACATAGCGTAACACCAATCTCGCGCACGAAAAGGGGTTACGTTATATTGTCCTGCATTGAGACTATCTACCCTTCGTAAACCTCTGAATCTTATCCGTTTAAAGCCATCTCAACGTCATATTTGCGTACGTAGGTGAGGATGGACGTGTCTGATTGCTATTTGGTATTCCGAATGATTTGCTACTTTAGTCATGATTCACCTATGTCCGTTTTTAGATATAATATCTCCAGTGATTTAAATCGGTTCAAGGAAACTCATTTTGTTTCTGATCGAGTCAAGTATGATAAAGGTTTTACTTATATTCTTGTTTGATATCATTTTATTTTATTTTACTCAAGTAAAATAAAATAAAATGAACGATTTTTGCGGATACGTTACCATTGAGGAAGTTGTGACGTATGCATAAGACAGATAAGAACTACAGATATATTAAGGTTTCCCACTACGTTGGAGGCACTCTTTTTGAAAAAATGCAAGAATGGGTAATTTTTATTTATTTTTTTTTTTTTTTTTAGGTAGGCCAACAAACAAAAACACATAAACGTTGAAAAAAAATGATATCAATAAAAAAATTTTAAAAATTGGGAAATTTGTGAAAGAATTTAAAGAAATATGTCGTTTACGGTAAACACTCTAAACAAAAACGTTACAGATATATGATGGCATTTTATGCATCAGTGTATGCGCATAACTATTATCTATGCGGTGAACTAAAAGGTAAGTGGTGTTCCTAAACAGTGCTGACATACACTCATTCCTACATGCATTATTAGTGTGAGTTTTCGTCAAATTTCTTCGCTATGTTGAATGTAAATAGCTATAACCTAACTTCGAACTGGCAAACAGCGTAAAGAGTTCGAGACAAAATTTTCGTCCTGCAAAAAACGCGTTTCAAGTGTCACTTCCCGTTCGTTTGACACCTTTGACACCCGGGTTTAGATCTTCCGATTGCTATAACTCTGTATCTATTCATCGTAGACAAGAAACAAAGGCAGTTTTGAAATCCTAAAGAATGGGGCTTTAAAATGAACGCATTTTTACAAAATGCGAAATTTGGCCCAAAACTACCTTTTCAATGTAGTGGGATACTTTAATGTTGAAGCAGAAGCCAAAATGGTGGTGTGGTGGTGTGATGTTATAATCGTGAAGCTGCGTTACCTGAAACTTTGGCTATTTGAAGGTTGCGTACTAGAGTGGTGTTATTATATACAGTATTTAGAATTTGGAGTTAATCTAGTTTTCTGCTTACTAACTCTAGTTAATTAGCTTTGAAGTACTACTATCTGCTTCCTCTTTGGTCGTCACACCCTTGCCACTGTTTCACCGGGATTTCCGCTTTATCGTTCACGACCATATCAAGCGAACGTGGCGGAGTCTGTGGGACCAAGAGGTGAAAAATAAACTGCATCGTATTAAACCTAATCTTGGAATCTGGAAATCCTCATTTCGTCAAAACCGTATGGAAGATGTGGTGCTTGCGCGTCTCCGCATTGGGCATTGTCGTTTCACTCACCGCTTTTTGCTGTGTGGCGACACTGCGCCGATGTGTGAGACGTGCAGTTGCCGACTCACGGTCACTCATCTTTTGTGTAGTTGTGTTCGTTTTCGTGATGTGCGTTTTCATTTCTTTCATTCTCATGTGTTGACCGAGGATGACGCTACACTGCAGCGGCTCCTCAAAGACCACTGCGATACTGTTGCTGTCTTTTCATTTTTTAAAGAAATTGACTATTTTAAACGTATCTAGATTTTAGCCCTATCATCATCCTCATTTCTCAGTTTAACTGAATCAGCTAGATTTATCATGTTTTTAATACTGTTTGTTTCATTATCTTTTTTAGCCCTTCCATCGTTCTCATTTTTCAGTTTTACTTGATCAGCCAAATTTTAAGCTTTTTACCCCGTTTTTTAATACTGTTTGTTTGTCTTGTGTCTGGCGCTCTTTGGCCAAACATGGCCCTTGAGCCGTAAAAATTAACCAACCAACCAACCAACCGAAGTACTACTGTTATAGTAGTACTTCAAAACTAATAACAGTATTACTACCTTTATAAATTATGTGTGATTAGCTCCTCATGTAATCTGGAAACACTCAAATAAAATGTCCATACAATGCTGATGAATACACAGTAAAAGTAAGTCTGTCTGAAATTTTCTTTTGACTGACTTTGTTTCACTTCAAGAGAAATCTTCAGTAGTTTTTTTTCTCAACGTTTTAAATAGTAAAGAACGCTACAAAGTACAACTGCCGTTCCACAAAAACTGCGAGTAAAATCACGCAAAATGAAGAAATATAAGTACAGCAAAATATATGTTATTCTTTCTCAAAGTGTCTTCCCTCAGATGATATTCAACGGTCCCATCGTTCAGTCCACTTTTCAAAGCATGTGGTGCATGCATTTTGCGGAAGCTGCTTTAGCGACCCCTGTACAGCTTGAATAACGTCAGCATCTGTGTTGAATGTTGCGTCACCGAACCTCTCCTTCATTGTTGGAAACAACCAGAAATCGCACAGGGCGAGATCAGGACTGTAGGCAGGCTGTGGCATGATTTCAAGACTGAATTTCATAAGAAACTGTTGAACAGTAGCAGTTGCATGTGGGCGGGCGTTATCATGGTGTAGGATCCACTTGGCCAGCAGTTCCGGTTGCTTAATCGATATGTGTCGTCGCAGATGCTTCAAGACTTGAATGTAATACTCATCATTGACAGTAATTTGTGGAGGGACGGCATGCCGGTAGACTACACCTTTGTGATCAAAGAAAACTATCACCATCACCTTCACAGCTGATTTCGTTTGGCGGACTTTTTTCGGAGAAGGCGAGCCTGGGTGTTTTCAGACACTCGTTGCGTGCTTCGTGAGGGGGTCGAAATAGTGGGCCCATGTTTCATCGGCAGTTATTACTGTGGTTAGAAAGTTTGAATCCTTTGCAATCATTTGTTCCCACTCATGACACACCTGAACTCTGGCTAACAACTGTTCTCTCGTCAGGTGACCCATCTTAAACAAACACGACGCAGCAGTAATTTGTCACGTAGAATGCGGAATGCCGACGTTTTTGAAGTATTAGTTGACGCCGCTACGTCTTCACACGTCTTTCGTTGACCTTCTTGCAGAACTTCTCAAACAATGTTAACAATAAGCTCCGTAATAACACTTTCAGGTCGACCAGGCATAGGAGCGAGTTCTGCCGACAAACGCCCTTTTTTTAAACCATGGTGCCATCTAAAAATCGTTGACTCACCCAAACGTTTATCTTTGTAAGCTTTTTCATTAAATCAACTGTTTCTGGAACCGTTTTACCCACACGATAGCAAAATGTTATCGCACAACGCATTTCACTTCTTAACTCTGAATCACTCACCTCCATAGCTGTATGGTGAAATGCAGACGTACCTTAAACAACTGCGCAGTAACAAAACCAGAATCGTCTGCTACGGCTAATAACTGTTGCCGTGGATACTTACTTAATTCAGTTAGTTATCTGCGTGGTTATTTTTCCCCTTCGCACTGTCGCCAATTCAAAAAAAATTCTCTCAGTTTTTATGGAACGGCCTTTGTACATTTGCATTTGTCATGATATTTCTGTATCTAGAAAACGTATTATACAAATGCTCGTTTATTTGATAAAGTAAGCGTAACCGAAGTTTACGTGTGGTTTCCATCTTTTCTTAGTGCCTAATACTTGTATTTTCAAAATGTCTTTTTTCGTGGGTCTAATGCATGGTTTTTTAATTAGGTTATATGCACTCCTGTCTAAGTTCTCCGCATATTCGCCAGCTTTTACGGGTAGGCGATTTTTCCGCTCGTGGTGGTAATTGTATATTTGAATTTGTCGCATATCTCAATTACTAAAAACATCGATTACGAAGGGTCTTTATGCATTGAAAAAAAAATTACGCATTACCACGGATTTTCACATTTCCTAGAACCCAATTCTTTCGCAAATTTGACAGGATATCTCTGAGTTTAGAGATACTGGAAAATTAGTTTTCCTAATCTGGAGAAAGGTAAGCATGCCCAAGATTTCTAATATATTTTCCAACTTTTCCTGTTTGTCAATTTACCCGCTTGGTAACGTGAATGCCTACTTGTATCTGTCAGAAGACATTTGTTTTGGAAGAATTATTGGAAAAACATTCTCTTAAAATGGAATGAAGGTAAGCATGCCAAGTATGTTTATATAATATTCAAGCTTAGCAATGTTTTCGTAAATATTTGTTTGTTCTTGTCGAAGCATGTTCTTGAAAACAGAGTGGAAAACTGACTGGATAATAGGTAAGCACGATAAAGATTTTCCAGTTTTCTTAGATTAATATTTTTCAGTATGAATGTCTTAATCTAAGTGGCAGAAACGTATGCTGCAGTTGAAAAAGCACAAAGTTACCCTCTGTCTTTCTGTGAGCCATATCTTTGTTGCCTTGAAACTTCCGATTAGTTTTGAGGTAATAGTTACAAAAGATTTAACATGCGTCTTTCGTTTCGTTTGTAATTCTAAATATATGGCAACGCTCCATAGGTTTTGGAGACTGCGTCCCTTTTGTTATATTTAATACGATAAAACCTCTGTTTTGCAATGCCGCCCTTTCTGAAGTTATTTTTGCTATAGGGTTGCTTGCAGAGAAATGCAAAAATCATCGAATTTAATCAATCTGAAGTAAACTTCGCTTTCTCTCAGTAATCAAGTGGTCTAGAAGATGGGTTGTTAGTCACTTGTAGGCGTTCCACCTAGGTTCGAATCCAGGGTAAAACATGAGTGACGAGCTGGTCCCGTCCATCTCTGCAGTAAGGGAACAACTCCGTGTTACTCCGGTTTAGAACATTCCTAGATCTCGCTTAAAACGGGCTGCCGCTTGAGACCAGAATGGGCGATTGCCAACAAGGCTTTAAAAATTATACTTCATTTAATTTGCCTTGGATGATACCCGTCATAGACCGTTTTACTAGATGTAAAACATTCCCAAAAGGAAGAATTACTGGTTCATATTTCAAGCTTTGAGGGTCATTATTTTAACGTTCATTCTAAATGGTGCATGCGCTATCAGGCGTTGCAATTAAATCCGTCGCTTACATTATAACAATTCCGATCGAACAGTTCCATTGTTCGTCGTGGCGAGACTTTACTACAAGCCAGACGTCAGTGATGAACGTGCTCACAGCAAATGAGCGTAATTGGAAAGTTGCCGCGGTATACTGTATGTACCACTGAAGTAAATATCAGCTGGTTGGAAGGGAAATTCAGTAGCTGCTGGATTGCAACCAGACTGATGAATAAAGGAGCTCCAGCACTCTTGATTTACGAGGAACTCCTTTTTTTCCAGCGCCTTTAAATTTTGAAACTAACGAAAAACTTAAGATAGTTCACTACATTTTCGCAGTCACGCACTTGTGCGATGAATTTACTTGACTGGTTTGTGCCGTCATTGCGATTCTACAGTGATTAGATTTTCAGGTATTCAACTGTAGAGATTTTTGCGATTATGTGTTCCTGTTCCTGAAGAAGCAGTTTCTGAATTAAATTATCCTGAACAGAGGACAGTTATTATGTCTAATAATGTTAATTGTGCGTGTCCTGTTTAAGATCAGAATATAATTTTTGCAAGGGCTCTGTCCTTTCAGCTCCCATTAACGTCAGAGCAAGTAAATAGTTTGGCACCTTACAATTAGAGCGCTGCGTCACTGCGGAAATATACAGTGTGATGTGCTACATGGGATTATGGGATATGTGAGATCTTTAGTTGGTGGTAACTAACGAAATGCAGCTGATTATTGTTATTTTCCAGGATGTTCTGTGTATGGCATTCTTTTAGCTCACTTGGCCGTTACAACCTAAAATTTAACGAATCATTTAGTCTGGATTAAATGATAGCGTGACACGAAAAACATTGTCATCGTTCTCTGGACACGCTTCTTGAGGTATAATTCCCCTACCAAGATTTATGGCTTTCATTTTACAGGCCGTTGTTATGAATGTCGATTTAAGCAGCGTCGCTTTTAAAAGTTTTCATAAAGACTCTGGTACCTCATTTGGGTTTCAGACAACTAGGGTTTTTCTCCAGTTTCGAAACACTTTAGTATCCGAAGCATGAGGAAACAAGGGAATCCTCTCATTTTTTTATTAATGATAGCATTAAAAAATATATCTATTAAAACGTCCACAGAACACAGTCTTCTTTAGAATATGCTAAGCTACAGTCTACTCGTAACATTAATGTTAACTCTTGAGCTCCTGTCTATGAACTCAGTTTTTGATTCTTAACGTTTCCACTCAAATCTTATTCCCACTCAGCATGTTGTATTGTATGGAGGAAAAATCTGTCACCTAAGTTTAATTTTAATCAATTGCGTCATTAGTTTTAACTCATTTAATAATAACAGACATTTTCCACCCTTTTTTTTCCAGAATGATGTAATCGAATCTGAAGATTTCACCTTCGAAAAATTTTACCAAATATATCATAAGTTATGTCCGAGGAACGACATAGAGGAACTCTTTCAATCCATGTAAGTAAATTTTTACGAGCAGTTTTAATTAGTGTTTTCCGAACTTTAAAAAAAGCTGTTTGCACAAAAAATTAGGGCTTTTCAGGGATTAGTCGGAATCCAGAAATGAATGCTCAGCGGAATCTTTATTTAGGAGTTAATTCCATTGAGAACTCACCTTGTTGAAAATAAACACTTCCAAATATTAAAAAAAGTGCTTTTCAATTCATAACGGGAGAATATCCCGGTTTCTATTTAATTAACTTACCGAAGATTCAATTTCTGTTCCCTAATATGTTACGGTATTAAGAAATAATATTATGAGCGAGACAATAAGTCGTCTACAATGGTGCAGCAAACATCATAACCCTTAACACGACGATTAAGTTGTTGGCTTCTCGTTTTCATTTCGAGACGAAACATCGGTTTTGTGTTTGTTTCACAGTTCTGGTTTCTTTCCTTACCTTAAATTAGGAAATATTGACTCCAACCAGTCGTGGATATTTAAATTACAGGAAAAAAGGGGAAAGTGAACAAATATGCAACTCATTTAACCCCGCACAAAAATGCAACTTCTACAACAATGGTCATTTTGTGAGGTAATTTTGATATCAATGAAAATATCTGCATGATATATTACGGTATGCTTTTATTTGGAAAAGGGGAAGTATAAAAGCAAGTTTTTACATGCATAGCAAACCTTCATTAAACTTGAGTTTGTCTAACACATCTCGTACACAGATTTCATTACGCACCTAAAAATAAATGCCAAGTATGGCAAATTTTATGAAACTTTATTTGACAGTCTTTTAAGCACCCATTGCTAGTATTTTGCATGCGCTATCTACTAATTCATTTTTCTTTAAAACTTATTGAACGTATCCTCACGTTTCTTTCCTTTATATAACGTATCACTTCAAAGTTTCTCATGGTACCGTGTTAAGTTGTGTTACTTTGTTCCCTGTGTTTTGTTGCTTTGTGATATTATATTTAGATAACATCTTAGAATCAACACGTAAGTATAAAATTGGAAGTGGAGCAAGAAATGTCATTTCTTTGGTATTATGCAGGAAATTAAGGATTCCGTGAAGGATAAGATGCGCCGTGTTATAAATGCAGCACAGCTTCGAAGTCCCTTTCCATGTTATCGCATGCTCTACTTGCTTCATTTAAACGTGCGATTTTGAAAAACGATATCTTATTTTAATGCACAACTTGCAAATGATATTTTGCTGTGTTCATGAATGGGTATCATTAAAGTTCATTCATGTTTCTGTTATATTAATTTACATAACAGAAATATACTGTGATCAAGTCATCCGAAGCAAAGTCACCGCACACTCCATTTTTTCAAAATGTAACTCTAGTGTTTGACGAATTGGTGCAATGTGAAGATATTTTTTAAAGACAGTCGACCACAGAGTTCGGTCGCTTTTCATAGTATATGTCTTGGTAACTTAATTAGGAAGCAACGTGTCCAGCAAAAATGGGAATGGGTTCACTTCTCAAAGAATCAAAGTGATCAGGTCGAGAACTTCGTGACCCGATTTTGTACCCTTTAATTTCTTAAATGGATCAAGTGTAGAAAACATTGACGAACTTTTGAGTAATTTCTTATACGACGGTTTACTAAACGCTTGCTTCCAACATTTCCATTGAGATATGCGAAAGAAAAATAACTACCATGTATCTTCACCACTTAGCAACATCATACTGTAGTATTATTCCATTTACATATGAACAAATAATACTGTATTACTCTTGTGCATTTCGTTGCTAATCATATCCTTTATTTGAATTCTAAATATAATAAATTCACTTAATAGGAAGCCTTGCGGCATTTCAAAATTTGCTACTATAATTCCCTCTTAGTAATTACTTCAGTAGCTCTGTATACATTAAAAACTGGCATAACGAATGTGTGTTGTATTATACGGTATATTTTATGTAATACAAGTGCCAAAAATTATAAGGTTAAAGTTCGGCGGTATTAGTGTGATAGGCAGACCATCAAGACAGTGAGTTGGCATGCAGGTAAGTTGCCTGTAATTTCAATTTAACTTATGGTATTAGTAGTTCAAAGTAGTATGCTCCGTGTTGGGCTGAGCTGGGATTAAAATAGCTCCAGAGTTCAAATCATAACATTTGAGCCAAATTTCTTCTCTGGCACCAGGAAGGAGCTTATTACGGAGACAAATTTTTCACATCGCCCGAGACAACTATCACACTGTCGAAAGATAAAATTGCCAGGTAAGGTCACCATTAAACTGACAACAAACTTCGTTATTGATTTTATTTGATGTACCGAATAGTGGCATGAATGTAAAAATAATGAACTACAACTTGAGGGCAGCACATATTCGAAGACACCTTAATTCACCTTGCAAGCAAAGGGTTAGAAAGTGGATAATCTTGAACTCCACTGCAAGATCTAAAGAGCAATTGAATTAGAGGCAGCTGGCGTTATGCAAATGTGGCGCTGTGGGCTGCCCTGTATACGGAACCGACATGATGTATGCAGCGGTCCGATAATATAAGGACTGATGCGACGGGAATCAGTAAGAGTCGGACGCAGTATGGGTAAGACGAAGGATCTAAGCGCATTTGATCTTGGGCAAATTGTCGGGGCCCGACAAATGGGTCACTCCATCTCAGAAGACGCGCACGCACTGGGATTTTCACAAGCCACTGTGTCACGGGTGCACCATGAGTACATCGAATCCGGTAAAACCATCCCTGCAAGGGCCAACTGCCGTGGACAACAGCGTGTGAATGAGCGGGGACATCGTCGGCTAGCTCGCATTGTAACAGCGGATAGACGGGCCACAGTGCAAGAAATCACTCGGCAATTTAACGCTGGTGCGCAAAAACGTGTA
The DNA here is from genome assembly GCA_039090855.1 of Macrothele yani. Lineage (NCBI taxonomy): Eukaryota > Metazoa > Arthropoda > Arachnida > Araneae > Macrothelidae > Macrothele > Macrothele yani. Next base: position 17,622,895 of record CM077023.1, on the reverse strand, counting down.
AGCAGCCTCACCATCCAGAACCATCTCCTCGCTATGGGGTACAGAAGCCATCGTCCCACGAAGGTACCGCTGCTGACCGCACATCAAAGAGTACAAAGATTAGCATGGGGACTGATGAGTCGAGATTCACGTTGGTACATGCGGGTGGCAGGATACGAGTACGGCGCAAACCACATGAAGCGATGGATCTTCTTGCCAGCAGGGTACTCTTCAAGCTGGTGGGGGTGGCATTCTCGTCTGGGGACTGTTTACGTGGACTGAAATGGGACCCCTGGTACGTGTGACATCGTCCCTCACAGGTCAGCGTTACCGGGGTATCCTGGACGACCATTTGCTTCCGTTTGTGCGTCGTCTTCAACATCCCACTAGGGACCTCATCCTGCAACAAGACAATGCAACGTGCCATCGCTGCCGAATTGTATCCGAATGGTTGGATGAACACTCCACCGACGTGGCCTCGCTTCCTTGGCAAGCTAGGTCACCTGACCTCAATCCCATCGATCACATCTGGGATGTCATCGAGAGAGATGTTCGAGGCACTGACCCCCTCCATCAAATCTTCGTGAACTGTGGGAGCTTGTTCAGGGGTCGTGGATCCGTATGGCTTCCCAACGCTTCCGGTGTCTTGTCGAGTCCAAGACGAATCGCCGCCGTCATCAGGGCGAAAAGTGGTGCTGCACGTTACTAGACAGGTATCCCTAATGCAATTGCTCTTCAGTGCACATTGCGTAACATGTGCGACGTAGAAATGATATCAGCCGAATCAACTTAAAGCCTATTTCTGTTCATCGTCTCTTTTTCTAGAGCCACGGTTTTTTAACTATCTGGATGCCCACCTTTCCTTACAGTTTTCACATCAGCAGACGTGATAGTGCCTTTAAAATAACGATATTTGCCCTTTATGAAAGTCAGATAGATGGTGTCGCCGCCTGTGCATGGTTAAGAGAACCAATGCCAATGTAGTTCATTGTTCAGCTGTAATCACCCGCAAATAGCTGGAGAAATAAACAGACATGGTGCATATTCAAAATGGTTGGGAAGATTCTTCAACCACAACAAGGACGGCGATGCCGTGAACTTGTGAAGTAAGAACGATTTCAGCTTTAGGGCTCACTGTGACGTCTGCTTGATACATTGTATTAAACATAGCTTACATTATTTAAACCCTCACGTTTGGTGAAGAAGATATGTTTGGAAAAAATAGTAATAATAGAGTGCAACTCTTTTCTTGAGTTTAAACAATGTCCCCGAGCCATCAGGACCTATTTTTAATACACAGCAGCAAAAACATAAAATTAAAAATGTGCCCTAATAAACTGGAGACTTATACTACCCGACTCACCAGATTTATGAACTGAAACATGATATGTTGTTAATTTCATGACTTTTGGATCTGTTGGCTTTCGGTTCTTTTCCTAATCACTTATGCTTCATCTAGTAATTTAGAATACCCAATCCTTTTGGCGATATGCCCCGGTAGACTTCTGGTCTACTCCTCAGGTTTTTTGTCATGGGTTCAAAATCGTTACGAAATATAGATGTTCTATTCCTCTTCACGCGACGGCGCTCTTTTCCTCTCCCTCCATCTGGTAGACACGGAAGAGTCTTAGCTTTAAATACTCATGGGCGTCGTTAAATCTTCCCTGAAGTAAGAAGTAATCTGTTTTATATTCTTGATACCTTAGATGCTATTGATCATACGCAGTGTGGCAAAGAATTTTTAAGACTGGGTCTGTAAAATGAAATAGAAACAAGAAATTATAATTTGTTTTGGTTTGTTATTCAAAATAAGTCCCTCCGGCTTCAATACACTTATTAAAGCGATTTAATAATGATTCGAATGCCTGTTCCAGTTCACTTTGCGGAATTGCCTCCAAAGCACGCGTCGAAGATGTTTGTATGGTCGAAATATCATCAAAATAACACCCTTTTAACGTCATTTTAAGTTTTGGGAATAAAGAAAAGTCGCAGGGTGCTAAATCAGGCGAATACGGTGGATGATTCAACACACAGACGTTATTTTTCGCTAAAAATCTATGAAGAAGAAGTGAGGTGCTACTGTGTGCATTATCGTGCAACAAACACCAACTGTTTTCATCCCGATATTCTGGACGAATGCGACGGATTCTGCCCATCAAACGCCTCAAAACACTTAAATAAAACTCACCAGTAATTGTTTGTCCACTTGGAACAAATTCTTTGTGGATAATAACCCTTACTATCGAAGAATGTAATGAGCATCGTTTTGATTTTCGATGCAACTTTTCTTGTTTTTGGCTTGTGGTGAATTTTTTGACTTCCATTCCGCACTTTGTCGCTTTGTTTTAGGATCATATTGAAAACACCATGGTTCATCACCTGTAACAATCGTTTTTAAGAAATTTGGATCATTTTCAGCGGCTGAAATGATGTCTCTGCAATGTGCACTTCTCCTTGATTTTTGTTCATTGGTTAACGTGTGTGGAACAAATTTAGCACAGACTTTTGTTTTGCCCAAATCTTCATGCAGGAAGGTTCGAATCGTTTCTTTGTTGATGTTTAAAGACTCTTCAGTCATTCTTAGTGACGCACATCGATTGTTTGCCACGAAATCACGCACTTTTTCAATAATATCAGGTGTCCTAGATGAACTTGGTCTTCCGGTATGCTTATCATCTTCTAGCGTATCTCTTCCGTCCAAAAAACGTTTGTGTAACAGGAAAACATTTGATCTACTTAAACAAAACTCACCGTACACTTGTTTCATCATTTGGTACGTTTCCGAGTCACTTTTACCAAGTTTTGCGTTAAATTTAATAACAGCCCTTTGTTCCATCTTAATAATTCAACATGAAAACAATTTTACTTCTCTAATGAACGGCCGTTTGGTTTGAGTTAATTTAACAACTGCGCAGTACTTTTGGCAGAAAGCAAGGAGATGGTCACGGTTTATAACGCATTCGCGATTACACTGGTGGTGCCACCGTAGGCTGAAATCTAGCGCCAGTCTTAAAAATTCTTTGACGCACTGTGTATGCTTATTAACATCTTTCATGTGTCTTCCACTTCATCTAACACTTAATTAATGCTGTCGGTGTTGAAAGACACTTTAAATTCTTCAAGCTACCAAAATAAAACAGGGCAGCAATTTTTTTCAGCTAGAGTAGAAGCATACCCTGTGTACTTCTGGTGGCAGACCTTCAAAAAGCATTTATTTTGATCCTCCTTCAGTTTTGCAGTTACAATATGAATTGCCCACTAAGTGTTTGGGAAGTCGGAAAGCTTAAAATCTTTAAACTGGAACAGTGAAACAGCAAACTGGGAAGCTGAAAAATGACATTAGCTAGTCGCCATCCCTATCGATCTGGTTCTCCGGAGCCTAGCGATCCTCAAAAGGATTCCAGTAAGAGATAATATACGTCTTTACATTTATCCTTTGTCACCTTCTGACCAAGTTTCCATGAAGTGAGGAAATATCAAGGATAAAGAAATCACATTTTGTAATGAACATTGAAAAATTTTTATTTTTGAAGAAAACACACACACACACACATTTTGCACAGTACTTTGACTAAACTTAAAACTATGCTAGATCTTTGTTTACTGGTAGGAGACGGGATGGACAAATTTGGATAAGTGGAGTATGGTGCCGTTTTTTCTAATTTGCATCTTTTTCATAACTTCACAATCTCTTGCCCAATTTTAAAAATTCGCAATCTTTACAGTCGTCTTCATTCAGACATAAATGCTTTATTTCGCTTGCCTTTCCTCATTCTAGCACAGTCTGTGAAACTGATTACAAGGAACACCAGAAATGTGATCTGTTTCACAACGATGGCAAAATTAGTTACACTCGTAGAGGAAGTAAACGGAAAATTTTGAAATATGGTAAGATTCAAAAGTACTTTGTCAATGAAAATGTCATCGTCTATTTTTGCTTATTTCTTTTTTGTGTGTTTGTTAAGAGTCTCTTTGTGCATTCCAGAAATTTTATTCAACTGATTAAATGTTTTCAAAAAATCTTACTAGGACTCCATACAATTTAAAGTACTTATTTCGCTTTTCTATGCTTTTTTATTTTGTAGAACACAAGGAAAAGTTGATACGATTAACATCAAGCAGTTAGTTAATTTTCTAAATGAAGTAAGTGGATTTTATGTCTCAAAATTAATTTAATATTTGCTATGTAATGCATTTAACTTTATTCACTAATTTTTTCATGCCGCTTTTAAAATGATTCTTTACTGTTTATTATTTCATATAATTTTTAGGGAGTATAGTTTTCTTCCTTTTTTTTCATAAATTTTGTCTTCCAACTTCGATGCAAGTTGTCCATTAAAACTATCACGCACAAATTGTTCAAAATTGATTTTAGACTCATTCGTTTAAAAAAATATATTGTTTTATTTAAGTGCGTTCAAGGTTACGGAATGAGAACATTCTGGAAACCTTACAAAGAAATATTCTCTGGATAAAACTGAGTAAATATATTTTGGAAAAATATGTAGTGACATGCCAGATGGAAGAGAGAGAAAGTGTGTGTGTGTGTGTGTGTGTGTGTGTGTGTGTGTGTGTGTTGAATTTAACATAATAAAGTAGAAGCCATTGTTTTGCTTGCTTTGAAGAACTTGAAACACAGTTTTTCAAGAATATCGTTAAAGAAAAGATTTGTATTGAAAGATATTTGTTTCGTATTGCATATCATATTATTGATTCATTCGTGCAATAAAGTAAACAAATACAAATTTATGAAAATTAAGATAATTTATGAAATCATGGAAATTACTGCTTAAATTTATGAACTTATTACGAACTTTAAATTATAAAGCAGCTAATGTGTTACCATACTGTGTCATCATTGCTGTGATTTCAGTTTCTTATTATGAACTTTTAATTGTAAAGTAGCTAAGACGTTAATGTATTATGTCATCATCGCTGTACATTGTGACGTGCCTACAGCGCAGGACGCAAATGAGATAAAGGCAGAGAGCAATGAGCGCACATGACCGTGTAGCTCAGTTGGGAGAGCGACTAACTCCGGAGTGAGGGGGACCCGGTTTCGATTCCCAGCGCAGACAAACTTCTACGTTATAACACTTCAGCTCCTCATTATAAACTTTAAAATATAAAACCGCTAACGCGTTATCATACTGTGTCATCATTGCTGTAATTTCAGCTTCTTATTGTGAACTTCAAATTATAAAATACACTGGCGGAAAGTGAAAAAAGAACACCAAGAAGGAATTGGCGGACGATCATGAAATTTACATATGTTAATGGGGTCGAGTTTACGTAGGTGTGATGTTAATTTCGGAACCAACCGGTGAGCGCTTACGCCACAGCACGGCATAATATGCAAATTATCGTAGGTGGTAATTAAGGAGTACGGCGAAGTGAATGTAATCAGTCGTCGGCGTACGGACACGTGCCAAGACCCAGAAGAAGCTGCAATGCCTGGACATGGAAGACGTGTACGATTTCAGCAGTTATCGGACTTTGAGCGAGGTCGTCTAGTCGGACTCCGCGAGGCCGGGTAGTCGTATCGTCGTATTGCGGCGCGAATTGGACGGGAAGTATCGTGGTAGTACGATGGTGGCGTAGATGATCCGAGGAACATTCCCACACGAGAAGACGTGGAACCGGGAGTCACAGACGGACTGATGAGCGGACTGATCGACGCATAAGAAAAGCGGCGTTGTCAAGCAGAACATCCACTGCTACGCAAATCCGAGCTGCCGTTGCACCTGAGGTGACTGTGCGAACAATCCGCAACCGTCTACTGGATGCAGGACAACGTGCACGTGTACCTCTGACTCCAACCCACCGTCAGGAACGGCTGCAGTGGTGTCGCCAACGTCTGCACTGGAGAACGCAAAAGAAGATCTGTCGTGTTCAGCGATGAAAGCAGATTCTGCTTGGGAGCCTCCGACGTCCGTATGCGTGTTCTCAGACGCACAGGGGAGCGTCTCCACCCTTCTTGCATCCGCCAGCGACACACAGGGCCTACACCTGGTCTCCTGGTGTGGGGAGCGATCAGCTATCACTCCCGTACACAACTAGTGTTTGTACCGGGTACGTTAAACAGCACCTCCTACATCAACAACATCATTCAGCCCGTTGTTGTGCCATTTGTACGGTCGGTCCATCATGGTGTTTTCCAGCGAGATAACGCACGCCCACACACGGCACGTGCAACGCAACATGCACTTCAGGGTGTGAGACAACTTCCATGGCCTGCACGTTCACCGGATATGTCCCCCATTGAGCACGTGTGGGATTTTATGGGACAACGACTTATCCGGTCTCCACGGCCAGCCACGACCATCCCCGATTTACGCGTCCAGGTTGAGGGTGCTTGGAACTCACTACCCCAAACTTACATCCAACATCTGTACGACAGACTCCATGCCAGAATTGCACAGTGTGACGCAGTTTATGGCGGTTCAACCTCGTACTAACCATGTTACATGGAATTGTTATTTTTCAGTTTACCAGCAAATACAGCTGTATTTGGCCATTATGTTTTGATCACGTTATCCTCTGTATTCCGTTATTATGCTGTATAAATTTCGTTGGTATCAGACGTCTCCTTCTTGGTGTTCTTTTTTCACTTTCCGCCAGTGTAGCTAATGCGTTACCATACTGCGTCATCATTGCTGTACGTTACAGCTTCTGTCGTTAGGTCTTTTTTTTACAAATTTTTGGCAAGCCTTTCTCTACTGCAGGGGTGTCAAAAGTTACGGCCCAGCGTTTCTAAACAGTCAATGTGAACAAACACAGGATGTTTTTTTCTGAAAATGTCACTCACAGCTGAAACAGTTCAGACCAAAGAAAGACCTTTGTGATGTGTGTACGTCTAATTTAACATTCTTCTAGAGTTCCTGTGCCCTTATGTAAATCCCTTCTCACTAATTTTTTTTTACTTAAAGGCACATTGTTTTTCCCTACTCACTTTATAAGTTTGGCATCACTGGCAGTGGATCAGAGACAAATAAATAAAAATTCCTGAATGGTGCACAAATAAGTTTTCAAACGTTTTTTGTGTGGCGTACACCCCTAATTTACATATCAGACATTCTCCAGCGTTGTTGTCATGTGACCGTAACTGGTCCAAAGTATAAAATGTGACACAGAAGTTTGTCCAACAGTCAAACGCACTTACACATCGGTAGGTGAAAGATGGCAAGCGATACTGCATTTATTTGACACTGCATTCGTTACGAATTTCATGAACGAAAAAGCGCTGCAAAAGCATGTGCATCGATTTGTTCTTTTCTGAGGGAGAAATATTGTATGGAAAACAGTTTAAAGTAGAGGATATATTGGAAGAATATTGTTTAGATGGTTTAAAGCAGGTGATTTGGGTGTTAGCGATCGCGAACGTAGCGGCGCTCCGCAGAAGGTTGCACATGAGGAACTGCAAGCATTGCTGGATGAAGATTCGTCTCAAACGCAAAACGAACTAGCTGAACAACTGGGGGTAGCTCAACAAACCATTTCCAATCGTTTACGCGCAATGGGAAAGATTCAGAAGGATGATAAATGGGTGCCACATGACCTGAGCCAGAGGAACAAGGATGAGCGTGTCATGAAGTGTTTGAATCTGTTGAATAAACAACACAGAAAGTCTTTCCTGTGGAAAATCGTTGCGGGTGATGAAAAGTGGATATGGTACGACAATTCCAAGCGCACAAAACTCTGGGTAGACCCCGGTGAAGCAACGACTTCGACACCGAAACGCAATATTCACTCCAAGAAAGTTGTGCTGCGCATCAGGTGGGATATGAAGGGTGTGCTCTATTAAGAACTATTGGAACAGGGTCGAACTGTTACTGCTGATCGCTACAAGCAATAATTGTTGCAAATCTGTCGGAAAAAACGTCCATTCACAGGCAAAGGATTGCGTTCTGTGAAATTACTGCATGACAACACTAGTCCGCATGTCGCGAAATCGGTCATGGAAACGTTATTGACGCTTGGCTGGGAAGTTTTGGAGCACCCGGCGTATTGTCCCGACATAGCCCCTTCAGACTATCATTTGTTCTGATCGATGCAACAGGGTTTGTCTGCTGTACGGTTCCGGACATGTGACGAAGTGCAAAAATGGGTTGACGACTTCATCGCGTCACACGACGAAGGCCGGAATCCGTCAGCCGGAATCCGTCAGCTGCCCGACCGATGGCGGAAGGTGATAGATAATGACGGCGCATATTTTGATTCGTAAAGGTATTGTTTTCTCTCAAATTACATGTTGCCTTATCTTAAAATGCTTTAAAACTTATTTGTACACCTACTTTAATAGTAAGTGGGCAGTTTTGAGATAACGATTTGTTAGGTGTGCATCTTGTGATAGTGACTGGTTAACGGTAAGAACATTATGTAGATAACATCTTGTTAGTAATAATTTTATTTGGATAGCTGTTCTTGTTAACGATAAGGGCACATGAGGTAGCGATGTGTTATAAACGAATGCTACGATTTCGAAGTATTTTAACTAATAGATGATTTAAAGCCAGAAAGTATATGTATTCTAGATAGAGTTGCTGTACTGAGTCGAAACGGAATTGATGAACAAATACACGTCGACTCATGTATAACGAAGTGAATTTCTCCGTCATTTCTATCCGCGCCAGGATTCGAACCCGGGTACCCTCATTCCGGAATAAGTCGCTCTACCAATTAAGCTACGCGGACATTTTATTCTGATTCCTATCTGCCTTTATGTCGTGTGCGTCCTTCTGGCAGGTACGTCACATCTCCTGGTACGTTACATCATCTCCCCCTTATTTTTTTTTTTTTTTTTTTCGAAGTGCTGCTCTTAGTTTTCCTATCTCGCGGTGTGGAAATAACATCACACCATTGCGAGATTGTGAACGGTCGGGTCATCCGGATAGTTCGGGCGCCATTATAACGAAGTTAATTTCTCCGTCATTTTCGGTCTACGCCGGGATTCGAACCCGAGTCCGCTTATTCCGGAATAAGTTACTCTACCAATTGAGCTACGCGGACATTTTATTCTGATTCATACTTGCCTTTATGTCGTGCGCGTCCTTCTGGCAGGTACGTCACATCTCCTGGTACGTTACACATGTAAGTCGCGTTGTGTCGATTGATTCTATACTTTGGCCGTTAGTGTTTTTCTATAGTTACTAGTATTCACAATATTATGTTCACAGGTTCATAGCTTAAGAAATGTTAACATTTAAGCAAGTCAATCTTTCAACTACTGCTAATAGTTCCAGTTTAACCCTATATGACAGTGAAACCAACTACAATTACAAATCAAATCTTTAAGCCTAACCAATGCGTCAAACTATGAAACAACAGAAAAATCGGTATTATCGCAGAATATAGTAGAAGAGTTTGCTATTTTGGCTTTAAACTGCGTAATTTAGTGTGCTGGTTTCCGTAAAATAAGGGAAAAAGCAGTAATTTGTCGCGTAGAATGCGGAATGCCGACGCTTTTGAAATATAAGTTGACGCAGCTATGTCTTTACACGTCATTCGTCGGTCTTTTTGCAGGATTGCCCAAACAGTGTTAACAATACGCTCCGTAATAACACTTTCAGGTCGACCAGGCTTAGAAGCGAGTTCTGCCGACAAACGCCCTTTTTTGAAACCATGGTGCCATTTAATATCGTTGACTCACCCAAACATTTATCTTTGTAAGCTTTTTTAATTAAATCAACTGTTTCTGGAGCCGTTTTATCCCAAACGATAGCAACATGTTAGCGCACAACGCATTTCACTTCTTAACTCTGAATCACTCACCTCCATAGCTGTATGGCGAAAAGCAGACGTACCTTAAACAACTGCGCAGTAACAAAACCAGAATAGATACTTCTTTAATTCAGTTAATCGTCTGCGTGGTTATTTTCCTCCTTCGCACTGTTGCCAACTCAAAAAACATTACTTTCAGTTTTTATGGAACGGCCTTTGGTAGATAAGTGCTTCTCTACTAAAATGACCCCTCAGCGTATACTGTATTAGATCAGCTTCTTCTATGTACGGTTCTACAAAAGTAAGCGTTTAGGCACTAAAGTAGTAAATTCATCCTCCTCGCTAGAATAGATATTAAACCGAGCAAACGTGTAAGATCTAGCAAATTATACACCTGGGTAGAATGTCTTTGAAACTTTAAAATTTTGGAATTTTTAATATTTTTTTTACATTTCATGTAAATCATTTCGGTTGCTTTATTAAATTATTAATTTTTAGCCTTAGATAAAGTTTGCTTTAATTTCTTTGAGAGCTTAAAGTACGAATAATCCGTGAACTGTTTACATACGAGCATATTACTTATCACGGAAACGAAATTAGCAGCCTCATTCAAAACATCGATGGTATTAATACCTGCTTAATGGCCTTTCGTAAGCCTGTTGTTAATTCGACCAAAATGTCTGCTAAGAACTCTAAGGTCTTTTGAACAAACGAGAACAAATCTAAAGTCCTTATCTTTCAAAGAACACGTGTCTGTTGCATTAATCCGGATCTATTTTTCTTCCACGTGCTTCGACTGTTGCGTCTGAAAGCAACATGGCACGAGCACTTAAGTAAACTATTTGCCCATCACTTTGGTTCTCGGAATTCCTCTTTCACTTAATCCCTACCCTTCTGAGACAAATTTCTATTTACTTGAAAAAATTAATCAATAGGTCAACAGTCTGAAAACAACTCCACACACAAGAACCCAGTTGAAGACTCACATAAAAAAAAAGAAAGCGCAAACGATCATGATTTAAATATGAATGAATAAATTAGAAGAATATACTTTGATGGCCCAATAGGTTCTATTGAATAGTGCATTGCAATCAGTTAAAGGGAATATGCTTAGTCTTTTGAGAAAAAAAATTAACAGAGTTTATGACGCATGCTCTAAATTAACATTGCTTTCTAGTTTCCTTTCCCGAAGCAAATTTTGAGTTCGATTCTCCTTCAGTGTCTGAATCTTAACGTTGTATTTTCTCACTCACTGTGGCAACAGTCTTTTAGGTCGGAAGTGAATAACGTGCATATATTTGACAAGCTAATAACGCAGTACACAATCTACGTCCAATAAGTTCCACTGATAGCGTAGCTGACGTAACGGTAGTGATGATAAATATCACGTGTATGCCTGAAGAAGGATAAAATATCAGGTGTATGCCAGAAGACAGCAGTCCTTGGCCAATCAGCAAACAGCTTGAAACCGGTTTATACCGCTACCGACAGGCGGCATACGGGAATTAAGGAAGTCCTAGCAAGCGTACTCGTCCCATTTCATTTCAGCCATGGAAGATAAGAGAGTAAACATCCGTTTTCATTGGAGGCGGTAAATCAGCTACTGATACCGACAGAATGTTAAACGAAGCGTATGAAGACATAGCATTATCCCACAGCAGAGTTTTCAAATCTTCCATGGCTAAAATGAAATGTTATACAGAGTGTCCCACTCGCTACCTAACCCGGCATTTTTTTTAATAATATTAACACCACCGAAGATATTGTAACGAAATTTGAAGTGGACTTACTTCATTTCGTGCGAAATGTGATGACATAACAACATGTGCTGGAAGTGGCCACCATTTGCGTCCAGACAGCATTGAGCCCGGCGCTGTCCGTCAGTCAGCCAGTCAGCCGGAGTGCTCCTTAGCGGCAGACACATTCCCAAGCGTGGCGCCACTGAGGAGCAGTCCTCTAGCCAGCCGGACGCGCCTCTCTGCTGCTTTCTTATGCCATTTCGCTGAGTGTGTCTACACAATACGGTTGTTGATCGTGAGTTCTCGTAGCTGTTCGCGTACGTGTGAAAATGTATCGGTATACTCTGGAAGAGCGAGTGTTTGTTGTTCGCACTTATTGGAAAACCGATCGATAAAGTCTTGTCAACAGCAATTCCTGGAGAGGTTTGCAGGCAGGCATCCGCCGAGCAAGTCCACCATTTGGGCATTGTCGAAGAAATTGGAAACCAAGGGAACTTTATTAGACGACCATGCAGGAGGTCGTCCACAAATGTCCGAGGAAACGATCCATAATGTGAAGGGCCGACTTCTTGCGTCTCCCAGGAAGTCACTTCGCCCGCTGTCACAGGAAACAGGGTCGTTCAAAAGCACTTGTCAACGTGCTGTGAAAAAAAGCGAAGCTTCATGCGTGAGAAAAACTCAGGCAGTGGCGGCGGATGTACTGGCGAGGACTTTCCACAATACGGTGCGCCGGGTTCAGTGCTGTCTGGACACAAATGGTGGCCACTTCCAGCACATGTTGTGATGTCATCACATTTCGCACGAAATGAGGTAAGTCCACTTCAAATTTCGTTGCAATATCTTGATTTGATTGGAGTTAATATTATTGAGGAAATGCCAGGTTCGGTAGTGAGTGGGACACCCTGTAGAGCGTATGGAGACACAGCATTATCCCGCAACAGAGTTTTCGAATTGCATGCACTGTTTCGCGACGGACGGAAATCCTTTGATGATGATTCGAGATCTTCGATTGTGTGTACAGTGAAAAAATCGAAGAGGTGCGGAATCAGTTAAAGAAAGATCGCCGAGTTACAGTGAGACTTTTGGCTGAGTCGGTGGGCATCAGTAAGTCTATGTGTCATGAAATTCTACGCTAAGATCTGGGAAAACGAAAACTTCATGCCAGATTAGTGTTCCGCATTCTGAAAGATGACCAAAAGGAGGCTCATTCATCGATCTGTTCCGATCTGCTGGGCACTGCAGCTGAAGATCCTGATATTTTGCACCAGAATTATTTGCAGGAGATGAAACATGGTGCTGGCAGTATGATCCCCAAATCAAGCGACAAGGCGCTGAATGGAGAGGTACCCACTCACAGTATCATGCAGACTTTTCATCTATACAAGCAGCCGTGACAAAACAAATTGTGGGCATCCTGGAAAGTGCCTTCCAGAGCTGTTTTCAAGATCTTCGGAAACCCTGGAAACTGTATATTTATTGAGAAGGGCGGTATTTTGAATGTGACTAGCATTAATTGTAAGTATGGTACTATTTTATTATCTTTATTGCGCCAATCCTGGAACTTTTCTGACGTAGGTTGTATAATGTATGAAGCAAGCAATGTTAAAATAGGGTAAATTAGTATAGCTTGTGATACCTTCTAAGAATTACATGCTATATCTTTAGTGTTGTATTCAGAAGTTAACTTGAAAGGCATACTAGTTATGATGTAAAGTTATCTCGACGAAGATGTTTTAAAGAGGAATAAATCTCTTTCACTGTTACTGTAACTACTTTGAAGATCTTTGACTAACTTTTTATGCCGTGAGCTATCCAAAGTGAACTAGGACAAGATTCACGTAGTGTTTTGAGGTTGAATTGCCTATACACACATGTTGACACCCTTTCAAACTTAGGAGCATTACTGGTTCGTTTTTGGATCCTAAATTTCCAGATACTGCGGGAGAAGGTAAAAACAATTGGCGGATGCTGAAATTCTTTACAAAAACTCTTTTGCTTTCATGAAAAAAAAACCCATCCAAATTGAATGTCAACAGATGCTAAAACTTTCTTTCACATACAGGAATGGAATCGGTATGCTAGTCATCATTAAACAAAAGGCGTAAGGATTTTTAGGCTTGTTTTATATTTCTTTGCGAAGTTAAACTAACAGACTGCTTGTATCTAATTTAGAGCCGCTGGCCCCAGAGAAGAGAGAGAAGCAGCGCGTTAAGGAGAAACGAAGAATCTATGTCTTGACAACCCCGGTGGTACAATGGCCTAAGGCCTGGCATCTGACCATTCGTCTAAGATGATAAGTCTAGGTTTACATTTGGTCAAAAACTTTTGTACAGCAAAATCTGCCACATATTTTTTTAAATAGCAATTTCTTGATTTTGCTTTGCAATGTTTTTTAGAAATTTCCGATTTACGACGTATATAACAATGCTAACAGATCTTCTTACCCCATGATGGCCTGGGAATAATTTTTATCTTAATTCCTAGTCTTCCATGCTTTTTTTCCCTGGAGGTACTTTATTTTGTCACCATTAAAAATCAGTCACTTTTATGACAAGTGAGTGAAAGTAACATTTTCAAAATCACTGTTAAGGTTTCACAATTTTCGCGTTGTTGACATCGCGTTCTAGAATAGATCCCCCCTCTTCAGGAAAATTTTACCCTAGGGTAGTTGATCGCTCAATATGAGCTGAGGAGTTAAATCGTTATCACCCTAATCCCGACGGGGAAAATGGCGGGGAGGTTGGGTGGTGAAAACGCTGGTCCCGTTTTACTGAATAGGGGTGCCACCCCGGTGGCGGAGTTGTCTAAGCGCTGGCTTATGACCATTCGTTCGAGATGAGTCAGGGTTCGAATCCCAATGAGGCATGGACTTTGTGTTTGTCTTACGGCACTGGTTCTCTCCCTTACCTGGAACCAGCTGCCCTAAATTATGGACGTGCAACTGCTTATAACCGATTGAGTTGCTCACGGCGTTCGTTAAAATTCCAGTCAAAAAAAAAATGAATAGGGGAAGGAAAGTGTTAAACTATAGTTTTATCGAATACGATAACCTTTTGATTTTTTCATTTAACTTCGGTTACAGTGTTTTTCCGCTGTGTTCCTGCTTTGTATCGTATCCATCACAAGCGTTGTTTCTGTCAATGTTACAAGGAAGACCGTGACTCTCACTTTCGACTTCTTTACAGTTCCGTCACCACAGTCGTAAACCGCGATTTTTCCACAGTTCAGAGTGACCTTTACTTCCGAGAAACTGTCACTGTCGACCCTGTAACAGAAAAAACACTGTTACGGTGGACGTCTACTGATTTTGCTCCCTATACTTCCAAAGTAAAAAAATCGACTCTATTTCCTCAGCGAAGAAAGATTTCCCATACACCAAAATTGGCCCACTGATGAAAAGCATTGCAACTTAGATTGTACAATTGGTGTTTTTCGCAAAAAACTTTCCTGGGCTACAGGGTGATTGTAAACTCCTTCAACAAAACAAGAGGGGTGATAGTACACATCAAGACGAACAATATTTGCAATGGAACCTAAGGCCGCATTCCACTCCTAGTGCCAGAAAAGAGTAAAGTTACATATCCACGTTGAGTCTTCAACAGTGAAAACAAAGAGACATACCTAATTTAGGAGTTTCACAATTCAGAAGAAGAATCAAATGAGCTGCTCAAACTGGCGTCCAAGGGCGTCGTTGCACAGCCCACACCGGCGAATGAACGACTGTCGCACCCTCTCGTAGACTCCCGGAGTGGTGTTGATATTCTCCGCAGCAACAGCGATTTGCGCGACGAGATCTTCCAGTGAGTCCACAGGGTGTCTCGTACACCAATGTT
This sequence comes from Macrothele yani, assembly GCA_039090855.1. NCBI lineage: Eukaryota > Metazoa > Arthropoda > Arachnida > Araneae > Macrothelidae > Macrothele > Macrothele yani. Next base: position 17,607,624 of record CM077023.1, on the reverse strand, counting down.
TTCATGTGCCCCAGAAGAAGTCCAGTGGATTAAGGTCCGGGGAGCGTGGAGGCTAAGCCACAGGTCCATCGCGTCCAATCCACCGCCCGGGATATTTCGCATTTAGGAAGTATCGGACTTCGGTGGCAAAGTGTGCTTGGGCCCCATTATGCATAAACCACATGTCCCTCCGTGTGGTGAGCGGAACATCCTGCAACAGACCGGGAAGCTCTTGCTCCGGGAACACACGGTACGCTGCGCCGGTCAGAAGTATACGTCAATCCTCATGTGATGTTTGCACGGTAATATCGCTGAACGGGTTCCGCTGCGTTTTTAAATGTTTGCTCCTCATCGTCTACGCACGTGTTCAGCGCACCTGGTTTGCATCTTGGGCTTCTCATGCACTGGTTGGAGCGCCGTGTGATTGCTGGATGTTTTTCGAACGTGCTCTTTTCTGGCACTAGGAATGGAATGTGGCCCTAGGTTCCATTGCAAATATTGTTCGTCTTGATGCGTACTATCACCCCTCTTGTTTTGCTGAAGGAGTTTAAAATAACCCTGTATATCAAAAATAAATAACTTTACTTCGATGTAATTATGATACTTGCTTACAGGTGGCGCCACTCTTCCTTACCACTACATCGAAGTAAAGTTGTTGATGTGAAAATTCTCCAAATACGTGGCGTCAGTGAATAAACAAAGACACCGACGACACGTATTTGGAGGAATTTCACTTTGGATCTCGCCCTTTGGATTTCACTGCTATAATTTATATATAGCTAGTGCCGTTAATGCCCACCAGATGGAGACGTCTCAGTAGCTGAGCCCATCTTACGGATTTATGATGTCAGAAGCTGACAGAAAAACACACATAGCGCCGTGGATTGTTGGCCACCGTGGTGTAAGGCTAACGCGCTCGGCTAGATATCGAGAGATCTGAAATTCAATTTCCCAGCAGTGACCGAATGACAATTTTTCGGTTGCTGTGTGTTGCTAAAACGTGGAAAGAGCGATGCCTTGGTTTAAAGTCATTGTTTTTTAATATAGTTCAGGGAAGTTTTTGCAAAAAACACCGACTGTACAATCTGAGTTACGATGTTTTTTTTGTTTTTGTTTTTTTATCAGTCGGTCAATTTTAATGTATGAGAAATCTTTCTTCGCTAAGGAAACAGGGTTGACATTTTTTCGATTGGAAGTATGGGGAACAAAATCACGGACGTCCACCTTAAGCCCGCCGCTAGTCTCAGAAGAGCTGAGCCTCTGCCCCTGTCCGGCACCTAACCTATGCTGTTAGTTGACTTTGAAAAATGGCGCCTCTGGCACTGGTTATTTTTATTTGGAAACTGCCGTTCACAACAGAAAGATCGAATTCAACAATGTGCACGCTCGCTTTTATCAGCAGTCAAAAGTATGCTCTAAAAAGGGGCTCATTATTTTTAAAAAAATCCCATTTCTTTTGCGTAGCTATAAAACTTGCATTTCAAAACTGCGCTATACAAATCGCCGATTGTATGGCAACTCCTTGTGGAACTCTGTGTTGTAATGCTCTTAGTGTATTTGGCTGAAGATACAGGGTTTCCCAAAATTTACCTACCAAGAGTAAGGCGATATAACTGAGGAGTGAAGAAGACCAGAAAGAGGAATCTGAGTGTGTGGGAATCTTTAATGCCAGGAAATTACATGATAACATGTTAAATGTGTCTGCCTTCGACTACAATGACATTACGTAACCGTAGTACAAAATAGGAGACCACACGGTCCTCGAGTTCAGTTGAAATGGCGCAGATTTCGTGTTCAGTAGCTGTTCGGAGTTCCTCCGATGTCCGTGAGTTGGACCAGTACACATATTCTTTAAATATAACCCCATGAAAAATAGTCGCACGGATTGAAGTCTGGAGAATAGGGTACCCAATTCACTCCGGTGCCATAGTTTTGCGGGCTTTTTCGGGATTCTGTCAAATGTTTCTCGCACTCTTCCAACGTTGGTTTAAGTCCTTAATGTGGAGGGCCTGCCACTTTGGGTCCGATCGTCGAACACCAACCGCGTTGTGTGACATTCGGCGACGATGCTCCTTATAGTGTCTGTCAGCCCCGACTTTGACGCTGAACTTCTTCTGGAATGCCTTCCTCACCTTTTCCCGGAATCTCCGATGATCGATAATTCCGTACTCTTCCGCGATGAAGATACGCTGCTCTCTTGTATAAGTTGTCATTTTCTCGACTCCTGAAAAGAAACAAACACACTGGTGTATCACAAATTCGAACTATCTCTGAGTACAATATTAAGATTTCTTCACATTCTCTATATCCGTTGTGGTGTTATCTCCGTTTAATCTTGGTAGGTATCTTTTGGGACACCCTGTATCTATTAAATGTCTATGTTACACCAAAACACTAGTATTACTTAAATGTGAATACTCTTTGTACTGAAACGTTCCGTTTAATACAAGGGGCATTCATACACGGTCGAGTCACATTATTGTGACCACCAGCTAATATCCAGAGTAATCGGCGGGTGCAACGCGGACAGCAGCTAGACGGGCTGGGAGTGACTCAATAAGGTTCTGGAAGGTATTCATAGGTATGTGGAGCCATGCTGATTGCAGTGCATCTGACAGCTGCTGAAGGGTGCGTGGTGGAGGATCCATACAGCGAACAACACGATCGAGGTGGTCCCACAGATGCTCAATTGTTTTTTTTTTTGCTTTTGTTTTTTTTTAATGGAGGTTTAACGACCACCGTGAGCATCTCAATGGGCTATAAGCAGTCGCCCGTCCCTAATTTAGGGTCACTGGTTCCAGGGAAGGGAGAGAGTAAAGTGCCGTAAGACAAACACAACATCCATGCCTCACTGGGATTCGAACCCGGACTCTGTTCGGACGAATGATCAGAGGCCATCGCTTAGACCACTGCGCCACCGAGGCGGCTCAATTGGGTTTAAGTCTGGGGAATTATTGAGCCAGGGAAGTACTTTGAAGTTTTCATCGTGCTCTTCCAGCCGCTCTCGGACATTCCTAGCTGTGTGACACGTCGCATTGTCGCCCTGGAAGATCCCATCCACCCCAGGGAAGACAATCAGCATGTATGGGTGTACGTAGTCTGCAAGGATGGAATCATAACGAATTCGGTCCATAGTGCCTTCCACAGCAATGAGTGGACCCAGAGAATGCCACCGGAACAATCCCCAGACAATAACGCTGCCGCCACTAGCTTGTGTTCTGGCAAAAATGGTTGAAGAGTGCTTGTTCTCCGATGTTTCTCTCCTTATACGCCAACGTCCATCCGGTCGATGAAGCAGAAAATGTGACTCATCGGAGGATGCAGTACTTTGCCAATCAGCGGAGGTCCAATTCTGATACTGCCGTGCAATGTCAGCCTTTTCTGCCGATGCACCTTCGTTAACATAGGTGCAGCGACCATCCGTCTGCATCGGAGCCCCATACGCAACAGAGTTCACTGAACTGCCGTTTTAGACACACTTCCGGTAGCCTCCTGGTTCACTCAGCCAGTGAGTGAAAATTTGCACAGGGACTAAAAATGGTTCACTCTGCCAATGTAGCATGTAGATCGGCCCTCACGCACCTTCGAAGCTGACGTTCACCTCTCACATCAATGGCACGTGTTGCTCCGCAGTTTGTACGTCACTTATACGCAATGGTGCCATTTCTCCAATCACGATACACTTTAACCACAACGGCACGCGAACAGTTCACAAACTGCGCTGTTTCTGAAATACTACCACCCTTGGCCCGAAAGCCGGTAATCATCCCTTTTTGCAAATCTGATAAATCGTTCCTTTCATCCATGACAGCAACGAGTGATATGTTTCCAGAATGCCTGTAGCCCACCTTATATACCCTCCGAGCTAGCTCACGACACGTGCCTTCTTTCATTGGCTACGCGCTGTTGACGTCAAAAGTAGGAGGTGATTACAATAATGTGACCCGGCTGTATATTTAAGTAATGCTAGTCGTGCTCTTGATAGTTTACTTAAACATTTAAAGCAGGTTTAGGAACTAAATAACATAACGGCCAGTAAATCAAGTCTACTTACTATTTTAACCTTTTATTGGTCTCGATATGTATTTCATTAGCAAATCGAAACATAATTCACTTTGTACTCAATTATCTAGTACTTCGGCAGCGAGATATAACAAATTTTCAAAAGTACTGACTACTCCTCAATTTTTTTATGAACTCAATAACAATTTAATGCTTCCATATCAACTAAATACAGCATTCAACGTGAAAGAATAAATCATTCAAACTCTCTTAATATGTCTCCAAAGCAACACAATGATATCACAATCCAGACAATTTCTAACGAGAGGGGGCTTCCCAACGAGAGCACGGCCGCCCCGGTGGCGCAGTGGTTTAAGCGATGGCCTCTGATCATTCGTCCGAAAGGGGTCCGGGTTCGAATCCCGGTGAGGCAGGGATGTTGTGTTTGTCTTACGGCACTGGCTCTCTCCCTTCCCTGGAACCAGTGACCCTAAATTAGGGACGGGCGACTGCTTATAGCCCACTGAGTTGCTCACAGTGGTCGTTAAACTTCCAATAAAAAAAAAAAAAAAAAAAAACGGGAGCACGCATACAATCGTAAGCATCATTCTTATCTATCTCGATAACACACCTCATTCCACATTTAACCTCAAGTCAAGTTGTCACAAAAACATTCAGCGATGGAGAAAATGTAACGTAAAGTTCAAAATATGCTTAAAAAAGAATAAACCAATATTTACATAAGATAACAGAAACGAAAAAGGATAGTAAAATTAGTATACGTCACAGTGTGACCGGTAAAATTTCCCCTTGGATGAGTCCAGGTTAGAATTCCGGGTGAGACATGGATGTTGTGTTTTCCATACGGCTCTAGCTCCCTGCCCTCCATGAAACCACTGGGCCTAAATTAGAGACGGGCTACTGCTTATAGTCCATTGAGTTGGTCACGGTAGTCCTTAAACCCCCAAACAAACAAACAAAAAGAATCTATGTCTGGTTCCTGTATTCGAACCCATGTCAAAAAGTCAAAGTCCCACGTCCTGTATGATTGCACCACAGGAAGACAGTTTATGCGGCACACGTATTGGCTGCAGAAGGAAATTTGTCCAGAAAAAAGTGTACGTTATTCATTTTTTTCTTTCGACGAGAAATTCGAATGTTACCTGATTCTTCTGTTGGAAGCTATTCTAGTACTACAGTAGAAAGAAACACAAATTTTGCCTTTGTCCGTGCAAAAGATTTCATGCTAATAACATAAGTCTTGCACAAAGAAGACGAGGAAACTTTATTGAACATCAGCCATAACGACAAAGTAAGAGGTGAAAAACATCTGTAAAATATTAATCCTAAAAATGTAAATCGAAAGCAAACATTGTTTTTGTTTCAACATGGGAGAATTTTTAAGCTGGTGCTTTGAATACCGTAGTGACGCTACTGCATATTAGTCCCACAACAATGACGTCACGATTTCGACACACAGGTGTTTTGGCATTTGATGAAGGGAAACATTATGGCCGCCCCGGTGGCGCAGTGGTCTAAGGCGCTGGCCTCTGATTATTCGTCCGTAAGGGGTCCGGGTTCGGATCCCGGTCAGGCATGGATGTTGTGTTTGTCTTACGGCACTGGCTCTCTCCCTTCCCTGGAACCAGTGACCCTAAATTAGGGACGGGCGACTGCTTATAGCCCATTGAGTTGCTCACGGAGGTCGTTAAACCTAAAAAAAAAAAAACATTATGCGAAGTCTACAATTCCTTGAGAAATTTATGTGTATTTTTATAAACGAATATTTAGAAAAAACATTTTGCTGTTGACTGCATCCATTTTTTTGCACTGCAAATAGATCTTTTGCACACTGAATTATTAACATTTATCAAACAAAACAATAATAACTTTTAACCGATTTCAGAAATCGGTCAAAGTTATTCTTGTTTAATACCCTGCTGGCCACCCAAAATGCAACACCAAGAAGGAAGCATCCGATTGGTCTGAAATTCGCAGCATGCGTTGCCCGCGAGAGGACATGCAAATAATTAGCATTGCAGGGAATATGCAAATCATGTGCGCCCGGCACGCCACCGAAAAGAACTATAAGAAGGATGCACAGAAGGCGGGGTGTAAATAGTGGAAGTGTGTTGTGCTGTCGGACCTGTGCGTGGGAAGCTTCCTGATGCCACGTCGCAGAATACGGCAGTCATTCCAGCACGTTTCGGAGTTCGACAGAGGACAAATAGTGGGTTATCGCGACAGCGGTTTATCGTACCGAGACATCGGCGCCCGTGTGGGACGACATCCAGCCACAGTGAGGCTAGTATGGATTCTGTGGGTGCAGGAGGGACGGACGTACCGACGTGAGAGATGGCCACAGCCGCGGCACACCACCGAACGAGAGGACCGGCATGTTGTGCGGCGGGCGTTGACGGCTCGCACCGCCACATCACGAACGTTAGCGCAGGAATTGGGGTGTGTTGCGCAACAACTGTGTCAGCACGTACCGTTCGACGTCGTCTGCAGGAGCGGGGACTTGTTTCACGGCGCTCGTTGCTCCGATTACCATTGATGTTACACCACCGGCGAGTGCGGCGGCAGTGGGCCGTTGAACGCCACACCTGTACTACGGAATGGCACGACATTGTCTTCTCCGACGAATCCCGCTTCTGCCTGCAACCCCACGATGGTCGGATCCGCGTGTGGCGGCACCGCGGCGAGAGACTGTGTGACGCCCAGCTGATGCATCGCCATACCGGTTCGTCGCCTGGCGTTATGGTTTGGGGCGCAATTGGATATGACACATGCACCCCTCTGCTACGTATCGCCGGTACACTCGAAAGCCACCACTACATCTCCGACGTTTTTGAGCCTGTAGTCCCCCCTTAGCTGCAGGACCTGCCAGCGGCCACGTTTCAAGAGGACAATGCGCGCCTGCACGTGGCACGCATCGTGCAACAATTCTTCACGGCCCACCAGGTGTCACTGCTGCCGTGGCCCGCCTTTTCTCCCGATATGTCGCCCATCGAACACGTCTGGTCGCTGATCGGCAACCGAGTGGCTTGGCAAGCACCACCCGCTGGTACGCCTGATGAACTGTGGCAACGTGTGGAAGCAGCTTGGACCGACATACCCGAAGCCCACATCCAAAGCCTCTTTCGTTTGATGCCGCGGCGTGTAGCGGCCGTTATTGCCAGCCATAAGGGCCACACGAACTATTGATGTCTGCGTGTTCCGCAAGTCGCACGGGCCTGTAAGCTCTATCGTTTCATTTTTGTATCTGTTGTTATGTGTCGAGTAAATCTGGCTTTGCTATCTCGTGTCCTTCTTGGTGTTGCATTTTGGATGGCCAGCAGTGTATATTCAGTTGCATAACACATTATGTAACTTGCTCAAAAAAGTCAGAGATGTGATTTATAACCCCTGGCTCGGGTTTATGCAAATATTGTCAAGTCAGAATGGTAGCCGGGAGAGTAAGAAACGCAACGGTATGCAGATTATAGGTTCCACGTTGTTGTCACGTGCGTGCAGGCGTAAGAAAGGAGTACGAGGAATAACTGGACTTCGAAGGAGTTAGTGTCTGGGTCGTCCAGAGCCAGTCCGCCATGTCTGGGTGCCTTCCCGTGTCCATTGCTCCCAACACGATCGCACCGTGCTGTCCGACTGGCCCAAATGGCGGCCAATTCGGCGCGCCGGCCACCCTGCCTCTTTCATCCCGACGATACGGCCTCGTTCAAACTCCATCAGTTGCCGGTACGCACATCTAAGGCGGCTCCTCGGCATGTCTATCGCTCAGGGATCTCACCTGACACTCACCGTGCACTTCGGCACGAATGTGGAGTCCCCTGCGCGGCGCCTTATGAGCCCCAAGGATTGCAATTGCAGCGCCGGTATTGGACGCACGGGCATGCGGAATCGCACGAAACTTTAACTATTTGCCATGTCTGCCCTCCCCGTAGCTATTCGCAGAGTTTCGAGTTAATCGCACGGTTTTTTCTTGGTGCGCTGATTTTTATGACAATGAGTATATGAGGTTGCTTTACGTGCGATCAATCTTACCTTTTCTGTAATACATCCCACTTTTTTGAGCAGTATATTTTATCTCCATATCGTCCACGAATTTGTAAATTTATTATCCAGCTGTAGTCATAGGTATGATCACTGCCTGTCGAAAACAAAAGATTGTATACCAATGCTTTAAGTAGCGTGCCGACGATGTTTTGCTCTATACTACTATCGTTTCAAGTTCCTCATTCTGTTGAAGTAAATCCCTGCATTAAAAATCGTTGTAATTTAGCATGTGTCACTGATGAATTGCCGCACTTTCTATCCAACTGCACGAAAGAACGCCTCTCCATGCATAAACAAATGCATCCATTAATGAATAGAGATTACCGCAATCTAAGCGTAAATCTCCAAAATTTTACTGTGTGTGCTTCATAAATTATGAATGAATTAATTTCGAGATGAAGTTAATTGCCCGAGTTTCCCTCTCAAATCACGAAAGATATACGGACTTTTCCCATCCGCATAATCGTTTGTAAGCTGGTGGACTGCAGTAAGACACATTTATCAAAGTATACACATCAATCCGTTAATAAAACTTTGGGAAAATACTACGGCGTGTGTAAGTAACTCAACATACACTATATTGACAAAAGTCACTGGACACCCAGAAAAGAAACACAACATAGCATTTATTGGCATACATTAGTACGATGTCGGTCCACCTTTGTTTGGACTTAATGCATGCACTGACCCTTCGAGACATACTTTCGACAAGGTTTGTGGCTTCCATTCAGTACGTAATGTTGCCGCTAACTGTTGCTTAGTAGTAGGCCTTGGTTCCAGACTTCTTACGCGGCGCTCTAATTCATCCCATAGGTGCTCTATGGGATTATGATCAGGGCCCTCTGTGCTGGCCAGTCCACACACGATACGAAATTACACGTCGTAACAGTTCTTGCTTTATGGCTCGGTGCATTATCCTGCTGGTACTGTTACAGTGGTCACCCCCCCATCCTAAAACCTGAAGAAAACTTTAAAATTTGTCCGCCATGTCGCGTATGGTATGAGGTAGCTAGGAATCACAGTTCGGCAGGATCACATGTTCTTTTACAGTTCACAGCTTTTTTTTTTATTTATTTCTCATTTACGTTGTTTTTTCTTTCGGATGTTCTCTAAATTAATTAACAAAATTGCGGGATAATTGGGAAGTCGCTCCAATGCTCTTGAAGGCAAGAAACGCAATATGTTTGCCATTTTTTATTGTTTCTACCTGTGGGAAAAGGTAGCACTCAATGGTTGCTCTGGAAATTGATAAGAGCAAAGCGATAGGCCCAGAAGAGGACTTCTGGATTTCTTGAGGAGGGGCCGATGTTACGACTCCACACCCGCCATTAATTTAGTAATTAATGGGCGTGGTTGATGTGTGAAATTAATTAAGTATTAATTATGTTCGAGGCTTGATTGGAGTTTAAAAGTGTAAACAGCAGATAAAGTTTTATCTGGGGGTTTGGAAAGAAAAGAGGCGAAGAATTCTCTCTCTGGCTGGGTGGTCTCAGAATAGCTCTGTTAGGTCATAAATATCAGGGCGCAGCTGACGGGAAACTAAGCAACACGGAATGGTACCTTTCGAAGAGGGGTTTACTTGAGTAAATGAATGAAGATGGGGACAAAAGGTTTAGCGAATAATCGTAAATTCGTCGATTGTTTGGGGCATTTTCGAGAACAATTGCTCTCTGTGTGGTCCGTGCAGAAAAATAAGAGTTCGCACTTAGCGTGAAAATAAGGAAGAAAGTTTAGTTGTCTGTATGCTCTCCGATGTGAAAGGCTGGATGCCTTGGATCTGCAAAAAATGAATTGGGAAAATGAAGCAGCAAACCTCCCCGCATTTGGTAAGAAATGGAGACAACTCGAGGCAGCTGGAGATGCCAGTTTGCCACAAAGACAGCAGAATGCCTAAATCCGCGTGATAACGCAGAAATTTCTAGGCTGGAGCGTAATGGAAATCAGCGACTGTTTGGACTAATGAAAGCCAAGTTACAGGCAAATTAAGAAGTCTGCGAGTGGACAGTGGTCATTCCAATGAGAAGCGAAGCCAAGCAAGGTCGGGTTCGGATGCCAACCACTGCAGTGTGGAATCGTCACCCCCATTCATCCCCTACTGTGGAGGAAGTGAAGAGATGCGCTTGTCTTACGGGGCGAAGCGAGGCCCCATGTGTGCGTGTGTGTGGTCACGTAAGCAGCGAAGCCACTACGTGTAAGTGCGACGGGATAAAACATGGCGAAAGAAAAATATGAGCGTAAGAGCGGTGGCTTCGATACCTAACAAATATACAGGTGAAATGCTCAGTTGCCGATATACGCTTAAGGTAAAAGCACGTCTGATTTCGCTCGGCCGAGAAAATTAATCTCAGGGCTGGCGGTCGCAACTCGATAAAAAAATGGAAACGAAACCTGCGAGTGGCATATTTGAACTGCGTACTCAGGCAGGGTAGTTTTTTTTTTGCGAACGGAAAGGAACTGACTGAATTGGGAATGAACGGTCAAAAAGGACGGAAGGTAGCGACGGACGGAATCAACTATAGCAGCAGCGGAATTGAATGTGTCCCACTCTCCCAGCAGTCGACGTTCACAATTATTTCTTCACGACAACAAAAATCATTTCCCAGGAACACAGAAAATCAATCTTGGAAACCGCAACAGCAGATGTGAGAGGGCCTATTTTGTTTAACGGCCACCTTCAAATCGTCACGAGAATAGATCAGTGTGCACTCTAATCATTGCAACAAAGGGCGGCGTGATATTACCATTTTTAAGTGTGTGCTTCATTTACATCAAGCGTCAAAGTGAAGTGTTGAATCATCGGTGCTGCCACATGGTGCAAGTGTCTGTGTGTGTGTTTGTTTTTTTTTTTTGTCGTGTGATATTATGTGATGCACAACGGATTTGCACAGCAAAGTCACGTAACTGTAAGTAGATGAATATTTCCTTTTTTCTTTCTTCGCACATCTGCGAACTTGTGCCATCCCGACACCCAAAGCTGCATGGACATAGATGCAGTAATGCTGAGTGACTGAACCTCAGAGGAAATACCTGCACATACAGATTTCAATTTCTTACCGGGCCCATTTCCTGATTATTTTTTTTACATGAATAAGGGAGAAGGTGTGGCCACAAATTCCGCTGGGCGGGACAGTTTCTTTTAACTTTGGTTCAGGGCCAAAGCTAGCGGAGAAGGGATCTGCATGTGCATGCTTATTAGATTTAGTTAATTAACTTTGGCAGTATTTCGCACCTATAATCTTATACCGCAAATTAACGTGCTTGTGTATTTTGTGTCGCGAGTATTTTTAATGTGATCGTTTGCATATAATTTTTTTTTCATTCTCTAAGCAATTGTATATGAATATCACCTGCAGCTCTATTTAGTGTGTAAACGAGTAGTATCTCTTGTTCAGATAGTCCGGTGGAGACTCAGTCGGCTGCGTTATCCGACAGTAAAGCGTGACACCGTATGCTGCCCACATATGAGGGGCAATTGTCTATGCGCCTAGAGAGCGCCGGATCTGTTTAAATCTCGCAGAACGTTATTAAATGTTGTGTTGTGTATTTGAGAATCATGTGTTATTTGCGAAAGTGAGTGTTGTACTGGCTGGTTGGGGATTGAATGTACCGGAGTAAGATCCGGACCACTACACTCAGTCACGAATTGGTGATTGCGGGTGAACCTCATCACAACTCTGATCCCAAAGTATCATTTTTTTTTTAGATTATTTTATTTTTTATTTGTTGTTGTTATTTTGTTCACAAGGTGGATTCACCCAAGCCTTATGCTTCGGGTCATTCTTCAACTTTTCATTTTTTATGTTCTGGTGTGAATCTTTGAGTGCAGCAGTGCACCTGAGATTCTCACCTGGTGCCGTGGCCAACTAAATTGTACTTCAGGTCTCAAGCACCGTTACCGGCCGACTCGGCAGGAACACTGCTAGTGCCGTGTAACAGTACCAACAACGCTCTGTTCCATAGTATTGCCACAGAGTTGGTAGGGCATAATTGACCGGAATATCGAGATAGACGTGCTGGTTAACAGGTCTGTCCACGATACCCAATGGGTCGGGACCATACCACGAAAAACACCCCCACACGAGTACACTGCCAGCTCCAAACTTCACCGTGGGAACAGTACACTGTGGTAAACAGCGTTCCCCCGGCTTCCGCCATATTCATTAGTCCATAGGACCCGTTTCCACTGATCTACGGTCCACGATAAATGTTCTTTACACCATGCTAAACGACGAGTAGCATTCGGAGTGGAGATGAAAGGTTTATGAGCAGCCGCACGACCACAATAACCCATGGAATGAAGTTCTCTGAGAATGGTACGTGTACATACCTAGGTTCCAGCATTTTTACTCACCTGTACACTGAAGTCTTGTGTGGCTTTGACGTCTTCTATCACCAACGCTGTACACTGAGGTCTTGTGCATTACTCCGTCGATTAGCTGTAACGACTCTCCTGAGGCCTCGATGTCCTCTATCACTCATTTCCTTTGGTCTGCCGGTGCGTTTTGCTGCTTCAGGCACGCCATGTGTCTTACACTTATTCAGTACATCCAAAACAGGTGACTTGGGTATGTTTAAACGCCTCTCGGATTCTCTTATGGACAGCCCACTAATATAACACCCAACAATCAACAATCTTTCCTTTCTCAAAGCCAGTTCTCCCCCGCAGCGGCATTTTCACTCAACCTCACAGTGCGATATGATCGCGGTCAGCTGCAGGCTTGTTTATATATCGTTTGCAGCTGTACCGCGCATCTTAACAACGCAGCGGATCAGTTCATTTGCTTTTGAAGGGGTGTCCGCAAAACTCTATTCACCTACGTCATAAAATACAAAAGGACTTGAACAGTCCAGATTTAGTGCATATTTCGTGAATCCGAATATTCTTATATGCATCCATAAAATCAATGAAATTTTGCAATGATATTTTTACCTAATAATCTGTATTTTGATGAACAAAATACTTAACACATCCTGAATGTCCTTTTTCTATTAATTAAATTATATATTTTAAGTCCCTTATTTCGTTATTGAATTGTGTTTAAATTATATAGAAATAAATAAAATATTGGTTATTGAATTGTGATATTATTGGTTATTGAATATTTGGTTATTGAATTGTGTTTAAATTGTATAGAAATAAATAAAATAATAATAATAATAAAATAATTAAATTATTAATTGTTTAATTAAAGAAAAACGTGGAAAGAGCGATGGCTTTGTCAATTTAAATTATATAGTTCGATCAAGTGCGTAATATCTCGTAAAAATATCAGGGTGTTTCAGAAGTCGTTGCCGTTTTCTGACCATTGATGAAAACGGGTATAAAAAAAAATGAAGAAACGTAAAAGCTTAATCTTCGCAATAATGTCCATCGTGCTCGACGGTCCTACAACATCGTGATGCCATGTCTTGAATCCCCCTGAAAAAAATACCTTTGGTTTCTAGGTGAAAAATCTTGGACTCTTAAGTTCAACATTGTGGATATTTTGGAAGTGTTTCCCACTTTAAAAATGTGCCATGGACCGGAATAAGTGGTAGTCCGAAGGCGCAAGATCAGGACTATATGTAGGGTGAGGAATTAACTCAATATCCTGCAGTTCCTGCATTTTTTCCTTAGTTGACCGGGCACGATGAGCAGGAGCATTATTCTGTTGGAGGATAACTCGTTTACGGTTCACCAGAGCAGGGTACTTTCGGCTTAAAGTGGCATACAGCCGCTCCAACTGGCAAAAGTACAGTTGTGCATTAATGCCTCGGCCATTTAGAACAAATTCCCAATAAATGGGTCAATCAAATTTCCACCATGCGGATATCATAACTTTGTGCTCGAATTGTCCCCTTTTTTGGGACTGGTTCAGGTGGCTTTTGGGGATCTAACCACTGAAAGATCCCCAAAAGCCACCTGAACCAGTCCCAAAAATGGATATTTTCCCGGAATCTTGTCAGGAAAATATCCACTTTTCGTCGTATGTCACAATTCGTCTAAAGAAACAGTAGTCCTGGAGATTTTCCAGCAATTAGCGAAGCACATGCACAAATCGCTGAGCTTGAGCAGCAGCCAGTTCATGAGGTACATGTCAACAGCTTCTGTTCGTCTTGCGAGCTTGTGCAGGTTGCGAATAATTATGGGCTGAGGTATTCCTAACTCATTTGACAGTTGTCTAGTCTAGTGCTTGTGCACAGACTTGACTTTAGGACTTGGCGTACAGCTTCAGAATTTAACGTCGAAGGTTTTCCAGCTCGTGCTTTGTCTTCAAGGCTCCCGTCCTCATTTTTAAATCGCTGAAACCAAAATCTTGCAGTTCTTTCAGACACTGCTTCTTCACCTTCTACAGCAAAATATCCCTCGCTACAGCTACAGCTGCAGCTGTCAAATGTTTTAAATCAAAACCGTAACAGCACTTGGATCGCGTATTTCTCGCCCGTAGCTTTTGACAGCAGAAAATTTTCCGATAAATCACGGCAGCGTGTGTGCTCCTATGTATACCAATTAGATGATACCGGTTTTTCGGCCATGTGCTGTTCTTACCTGCATAACGCATGCCCACGGAGTAATTGCCCGACACAGGACGAGTCTTCAAAACGGCAATGTCTTTTGAGTCACCCTAACAGTGTGAAAAAAAAACTAAATTTCTCAAAGTTAAAATCACTTTTATGTTTAGTAAAAATATGATTTTAGGGATTCATACAAAATATTCCGATGACCATAATGCATCGATGTAACACCGATAATTAAAATTAAGATATCATTCCATGTGTATGGAAACACACATCTAAACAGCCATGGAACTGGAGAACATTTTTATTAGGAAAACTTAATCAGAAAAGTTTCGAAAACGTTTTTTTTTTATATATTCTTTGTTTTTTGTTTTTTTTTGTTGTTTTTTTTGCAACTAGAGGTACTGGATCACTTTCTGTAGAGCCTTCCAGTCTTTCACTGTAGGTTTTTGCACTTTTCTTCCTAGTAAACTCAGTGCGGTGGCAATATCTGGTCTGCTAACTATTGACAGGTACAGTAGCGCCCCACTGTTTCATGACTATGTTGCCAGAACCAGTTTAAACACTTGTACTATGTTGCCAGAACCAGTTAAACACCTGTAATAGTTAAATCTTGCTTTAGTGGTGATGGATGATATATATATATATATATATACACTACATTCACAAAAGTCACAGGACACCCCTTCAAAAGCAAATGAACGCATCCGCTGCGTTGTTAAGATGCGCGGTACAGCTGCAAACCGTATAAAAACAAGAATGCAGCTGACCGCGATCGATCGTATCGCACTGTGAGGTTCAGTGAAAATGTCGCAGAACTGACTTTGATAAAGGAAAGATTTTTGGGTGTTATATTAGTGGGTTGTCCATAAGAGAAACCGAGAGGCGTTTACACATACCCAAGTCAACTGTTTTGGATGTACTGAATAAGTGGAAGATACATGGCGTACCTGAAGCAGCAAAGCGTACCGGCAGACCAAAGAAAATCTGTGATAGAAGACGTCGAAGCCACACAAGACTTCAGTGTACAAGTGAGTATAAATGCTGGAACCTCGGTATGTACACGTACCATTCGCAGAGAACTTCATTCCATGGGTTACCGTGGTCGTGTGGCTGCTCATAAGCCTTTCATCTCCACTCGGAATGCTGCTTGTCGTTTAGCATGGTGTGAAGAACATTTATCGTGTACCGTAGATCAATGGAAACGGGTCCTATATTATATTAATTTTCACAGCAAATATAGTCTACTAGTCAAGCTTTCGCTTTCATATAAATTTCTCAAAGCAATCCATATATCCCTAGAATGAGGACAGTCAATTATATGAACGAGTTGGTCATCTTCTAATAATAGACAAATATTAGCTTTTGCGATACTATCCTTTTTAATCCATTCATCAGTTTTTATGTCGAGTGGTTCATCGGAAACAAACTTCTAAAGATCCTCTTTAATAAGAAACATTTGGACTTTGAACTTCCAAGTAGCATAATTGCTACAACTCAGTTTCGAAATGGAGAGGTGCGTCGCCATTGTGCAGCTTTTTATTTTTTTCAAGCACTAAATAAGACTATTGTTTTTGTTTTTCGTTGATTCAGTCTCATTAACTATTTTAATATGTAAGCGGGAGTCAATGCGATTAAGCATCCCCGTCTTCCTCAATAGTGCCATAGAGAAAAACAAGCATAGTCTCGATTAGATGAAAAAGAAAAATGCACTTTCTTTGGCGGAATGATTCAGCAAATACAATGTATAAATAAGAACTCACCTGATGAAAGGATAATCCGTTTTATAGATACACATATGATGACACTATTTAAATTGTTGAAGGATAATAATAGGACTGATGACTCAATATAATATAAGTACGATTCTAATTTTACACGTAATATGATGTGAAAAACTAAGCTCCATTTTCTGGGCTTGTTGAGACAATATTTGTCATTCTGTTCTCTTCAAATACGCAGGACTTTCCCTCACATGGAGAAGTACAGAAGAGAAGTGTTTACAATCTGCTACAAAAGTAGGTCACAGATGTTTTTCTCTGGGTGGTGATGCGCGCGCACGTATTAGTTCTGCAAAGAGTGAAAAAGTCGTGGGAAAGCTTTCTGTTTATGTTTCTCGAGTTACTTTCTACCTCGATGTATCGGCACACACGCGCGGAATCTTCCAACAAAAATAACCACCGTCGTATTGCACACATGACACATCACGTAGAATCATAACCTCAAGAAAATAAGCGTGACTTTCTAAATAATTTCCGACGCATGAGATTTATTTCACAAAATTCATATTATTATTGTTGGCTGCACTGATTCTGATACAGTCCGACATAAAACGAAAAAACGTCTAATGAAGACAAATCAGGAAATCTTAGGATGTTGTAGTTCTTTCGAAATCATGCATTCTCTACCCATGATGGATAGATCGGCCATATAGGGGTTGAAGTGTGAGTTGACGCGCCATCTTGAAAAAATACCAATATCCTCTGCAGTGAAGCATCCATGAAATGTGCACTTTAGTAGAGCTCAGTAGGATGCGTAACATTAAACAAAAAATTTTGGCCTTTGATAAGTCTGGAACGGACGGATGAATCAACTTTTCGTTTTGTTCACGTGGCGTGGAGTCCAGCTAGACTTTAGTAAGTCTGCCAAATTTCATTCGAATCTCTTTATTGGGTTCTGAGTTACAGATACCCCGTTTTTCCACTTTATTGTAGAAGAAAAGAGGAATGAGAGGCGACTAGCGACAACACAAAGCAAAGACCAGAGAAGATACGGATACCGTCGATGGCTGATTGGAAAGGTCTTGACCGAGTTTTGGGGACAAACGCAAGGCGGCAACCAGAGAAGATACAAACGTCGTTGATTGCTTATGGGAAAGGTCTTGGTCGATTTTTTAGATAACCGCAAAATGGCAACCAGGGAAGATACAGACGTCGTCTATGACTCATTGGAAAAGTCTTGGTCGAGTTTTGGGGGCAATGCAAAGCTGTAACCAGAAAAGATACAGACGCCGTTGGCACCTCATTGGAAAAATCTTGGTACAGTTGGGTTTTTTTTCCAAACGCACATGACAGCTCGAGAAGATACGGATCTCGTTCGTAACTCTTTGGAAACGCCTTGGTTTAGTTTTTGGACAATGCAGAGCCGTAACCGGAAAAGATACCAACCTCGTTGATGAATTATTGGAAAGGTCTCGGTCGAGATGTTTTAGATAACGCAGAGAGGCATCCATAGAAGGTTCAGACGTCGTGGATGGCCCATTGCAGTGGTCTTGTTATACACTGCCTGACAGAGAAAATGTCCACACCACGAAGACGTGAGACGTAAACGCAGCGCCATGCAAATTGCAGGGTGGGTGCACACGAAGAAATTATTCAAATGATTGCATTTGCAGGCCAATCGCACGAACGGCGCGCGAGATTTAAGCGGACACCCAGGCCATGTGACCATCAGTCGAGACGTTGTCACGGCCGCGAGAAGTGAGTGGTTCTGCTGTAACCGTGTCTGGAAAACGAACAAGGGGTGCCAATGCCCTTAAGACGCCATCGTACGCGATTTCGTCAAACGGATGAGTTCACGAGAGGTGTCATCGTAGGCCTTCGAACCGCCGGATTGTCCTTGCGTCGTATTGCGGAAGAAACGCAACATGATGCCACAATCGTCAGTCGCATTTGGAGACAGTGGTGCCAGGAAGGATCTGTGCAATGTCGTAGGGGGACCGGAGCACGTACACACACGTCCGAGGGCACGGATCGTCGCATCCGACGTCATGCCGTAGCGGACCCACAGGCCACAACGGGCAACATTTTGCGGAGTGTGCGGGGAGGCTTGGAAGATCCGATATCGACGCACACAGTGTCGCGCCGATTGGCTGCGTCTGTATTGCTGCCCAGCCGTCCGTTGCAAAGGATACCCTTAACAGCGAGCCATCGTCGTCACCGCTTGGCGTGGTGACGCTCTAGAGCTACGTGGGCTGCCGAATGGAACAGTGTGGTGTTCAGTGACGAATCGAGGTTCTGTCTCACCACAG
Organism: Macrothele yani; assembly: GCA_039090855.1. Classification (NCBI taxonomy): domain Eukaryota; kingdom Metazoa; phylum Arthropoda; class Arachnida; order Araneae; family Macrothelidae; genus Macrothele; species Macrothele yani. Next base: position 17,589,059 of record CM077023.1, on the reverse strand, counting down.
ATGATTGCCGTGTGAGAGTCTGGAGGGGAGGGGACGTGGCCAACGGACGGATTCCTCCGCCATTGTGGAGCGCCACACGGCCCGGAAACGTGGAATCATGGTGTTGGGTGCTATCAGCGCCGACAGCCGCTCACTGCTGGTACGCATTACGGGCACAATGACGGCACGCCGCTGTGTTGGCGAGGTGCTGCGGCCCGTGGTACTACCGTATCTGCAAGGCATCCCAAACGACGGTTTTCAACAGGATAACGCCCGGCCGAATACCGCTCGGATCAGCCTGAATGCTTCGCATGGTGTGAGGATGCTTCCTTTGGCAGCACGATCCCCCGACCTCTCGCCCATCGAGCATTTGTGGGACACGATTGGACTTCCTTTGATTAATCTTCCATCCCCGCAATATGAAGATGAACTGTGCACTCGGATTAACACCACTTGGTTCACGATACCCCAGGACTCTATTCGGACTCTCATTGCCTCGATTCCACGTCGGATTCAACGCTGTATCGCCCGAAATAGGGGCCACACTGCTTATTGATCATCCTGTATATTCTGCCATTGGAGCCTAGTCTGCATGTGACAATTAAATCATTTGTTCAGGACCTACTTGGCTATCTGTGTGTGTGCGGTTTGGGTGTTTTCGAGCATTCCTTCATGGTGTGGCATTTTCTCTGTCAGGCAGTGTAGTTCGTTTCTTGAAATCGAAAAGCGGAAACTAGAGAAGATTAGACATCGTTGATGGCTCATTGAAAAGGTCTTAGTCGAGATCATTTTTTATCTCGAATGTCAAAAGTTCAAAATGTTTAAAATTGGGGATATTGTAGCTGAAAAAAAGAAGTCAATTTTAGAGCTTTTTTTCACCAGAAAATTTTCCGACTGAAGCCAAATTTGGCCTGTTGGTTGCCGATGTTCCAGCTAATAAGCGTGCACAATTTTTTTATCGACTTTGCCACTAATAAGTTTGCAAATTCCTAAGCAAGAAGCTTCCAAATTTGAGGAGTTATGGTCTTCTGCATTTGGGCTTAGATACACCCTGTGCTGTTTAAATTCCCACCTTCCCCATCCACATTATTACGATATTTCGCAACTGTATCGGCTCCCGTGAAATAAATACAACGGCCATAATTTTCAGGTGGTAATTAGATGACCAAGTAAAAGGGCTACAGAAAAGTTTCCTAATTTAAAAATCACCCTAATCCAGTTGTGTACCACAGCAATAAAGCTGTTTATGTTACTGTAAGCTGACAGGAGTGCGTCATGGCTATGTTAGATCATACATTCAAAGTATATGTCATCGTGTTGACATCGTTTCACCACCTGCCTAGAAACACGGAAAGAAACATGTGACGGCACATGTCTTTAGTTTTCTAATTATCTATCATAATAAACAACCTTTTGGAAACAAATAAATGAGTTTCGCAATAATAAAATGAGATGTTTCTTTTGGTTTTTGTGTAGTTGTGCACAAAGGTCGGTGAGGTGAAAAAATGCGCACAATTAGTTTCCATTCGCGTTTTCAGTAATGGTATTATCGAGGTGCAACTGACTCAATCTGGAGCTGTATTCATAAACGTGATTTGAAACACTGCGACCCAATTTTTTCCTCTGTTTGTTTATTTATTGGGTGTATGCATAAGTTCTACCCGTTTTTGTAGGATAAAAAGAAAGGAGGAGAACACAACAAATAACGTACCTAGGATTTCATATAATTGCCATCATTCTGTATGATCTCTTGCCATCTGTCTATGAGTAGGTGAATCCCATGCCGGAAAAACTCCTGTGTTTTAGAGTCAAAAGAGTCATGTAATGCCGTTTCCACATCGTCCACATTGTCGAAGGTTTGGAGAGCGAAGGTGTTCTGTAATGATCGAAAAAGGTAGTAGTTCGTAGGTGCCAGGTCAGGGGAATACGCAGGGTGAGGTAACACTTCCCAACCAAAGTCCAGTAATTTTTGCTGAGTGATTAAAGCAGCATGAGGTCTGGCGTTATCATGATGAAGGATCACGCCTTTGCGATTGACGAGTGCTGGCCGCTTTGATGTCAGTTGTTCTCGCAATCTGTCCAACTGTTGGCAGTAGAGGTCAGCATTTGTCGTTCAATTACGTGCCAACACCTTCCAGTGGATTATTCCCTGAACATCCCACGAAACACTCAAAAAAACCGTTTTGGGATGCAGTCCTCCTATTGAGGTAGATGGAGCAGGCTCTGCACCTTGGCACACAGTCTGTCGATGCTTTACATTACGATACAGTACCCATTTCTCATCACCCGTTACAGTTCGTCCCAAAAACGGTTCATTTCTGTGACGAGTAAGCAAAGAAACGCGAGTACGGATTCTCTCTTCTCGTTGCTTTGCAGAAATCTGGTGCGGAACCCAGTTATCGAACTTGATGATGAACCCAAGCGCATGCCTCCGTCTTTCGACTGTTCTCTGTACTGACGTTTCCGCTAATTCCTGAACGGTTGAATGTGGGTCATTTGTTATGGCTTGGTCCACATTCTCGTCAGAAACCACGGATGGACGTCCAGGACGTGGTTGACCTTTACAGCTTCTGTCTCAGTCCCGGAATTTCCGAAACCAACGGCGACATGTGCGATCATCAACTGGCTGCATCCTCCCCATACACTTGGAAGACGGTGCGGCAACAGCGGCTGTAGTACTACCTTTATCGAACTCGTACAGTAAACAATGTCTAATGTGCTCCTTATCGCATGCCTTGTTACACCGTCCGTGCTTTCCGTTATGAATCACTTACTCGGACAAACTTAGTGCCTATATATGCTCTACTGCTCCACGCTTTACTGGCCGAAAATTCGGCGTCGCAGCGTCATCTGAGACGTAACTACTCCGATCACAATTTGTATGTATTGCAAAAACGGGTAGAACTTTTGCACACACTCAATAGTTGTGTATTAATTCATTGCAGAACAGTCCAAATTCCACAGCAGAGAAGCGACTGCGATCCCATTTAAAAAACTGGTGAAACCCGAACAGATTAAGTAGAGCCCAATGGAGTGAGCTGAGCTGTACTCGGCGCCATTTCTTCTTGGTGTCTGTTTCACCAGTGGCTGAGTCTTCTATAAAGGAATATTCGAGACACACAACCTTCGTGCACTTTTTGCCGTGGTCAGCATGTGATTTCTTGGGACGTCATGGTCTGTAAGACATGCCTACGGGTGATTTTATGCATGACAGCTTCAGAGAGCTATAAGCAGTCGCCTGTCTCTAATTTTGGGCTAATGATTCTAGAGAAGGGAGAAGCTAGCGCCGTAGGACAAAGACACAGCCTGCCTTACCCAAAACTCGGACGAATTATTAGAAGCCAGTTCCTTAGATCACTGGGATACCGGTGCGGCACCAGTTTTTTAATGGGATTATTCATGAGTTGTATCAATGCACGTCTTGACTTCATGGCTCATGCACACAAATGGTTGGTTTATTACTCACCACGCTTCAATGTCTCTTCACATGGTACAAAAACAGTTTATAGCCCCGTATAGGGATTTCTTATGGACCGTGGAAGAGAGCGTTCTTAGAGTTTATCCACAATTCAAAATTAAATCAACGCTAGAAGAATTTAGAGTCTATCATTTGAGGATAAACTAATTTTTTTTATCAGTCATTCATATAAATAGCTTCGTTTTTCAAAGTCAGTGGTTGCACTACATACACTTGGTGCTTGCATATTTTATTTTCGGCTATTATCGTAGTATTTTCATATGGACTGGCACAGATTTGCTGTTCGTTTCTTGATAACCTACGCAGTACTATCCTTAGTCCGTACAGTCGACCAGGCAACATCTCCCACCATTCTCGTTTCTTACCTTCCTGAACATCTTCACAAGCTTGTATAACAGGGTTCATCAATATATTACGTTGTCCAAAGCACCTTCTATTTCGGACGAATGGTAAGAAGCCAGAGCCTCAGGCCACTAGGCCACAGGACGACGACGTGGTTGGATGAACGTAATTAGTAGCTGTTTATATACATTTGACATTCTAGCGTTGGTCCACTCGAATCAAGGTTTCTGAAATGTCAATTGAAACCATGGTCCACATCATTACACTGCCTCCGCCAGACTGCGAAGTCGTGACCATGCAAGATGAATCCAAGCTCCAATACAGTTGGTCCCAAATTGTCTCGCTCACATTGGCATGGCGCAGTTAAAAATGTAAGTCTTCAGAACACGTGACCCTTTTCCAATGGTTAGGTTCCAATGCGTTGATTTGGGGCAACTGGCTCCGTCAAAGGGAGAGTAATGGTATCGTAGAATGAACACTCCACTAATGTAGCATCCGGGACTCAAACTCGGTCCCAGATAACTACGATAACTACGAACTCTCTCAAAAGTTATGTGGAGACTGTAATTGGTCTGGTGAGAATGTGGGACTGCTTATGATGCCAGGAACATCTTTAAACGGGACAGATGTGATTGTCGCGGCGTCATGATGTACACCGGTATTATGGTCAATGGATGTACCGAACTTCAGGTGATGGATGAAGGGACAACCATCTGGCAACGGTAATGGGATGGATGAAGGGACAACCACCTTGCAACGGTAATGGGATGGATGAAGATACAACTACCGGACAACAGCAACCACTGGGCAATGACAACCACCGGACAACAGCAACCATTGGGCAATGACAACCACCGGACAACGTTAATGGAATATTGACAACCACCGGACAACGGTAATGGAATAGGGACAACCACCGGACAACGGTAACCACCGGGCAATGACAACCACCGGGCAATGACAACCACCGGACAACGGTAATGGAATAGGGACAACCACCGGGCAACGGTACGATGTGATTCTTTGCCGCGTTCGTCTGCTCCATGGTGCTGTAATCGCAGATTTCATTTTTATGGATTAGCACCCGTACTTGACGCACAGCATCTTTTGATGAAGTACAGGGTGTCTATAAATGAAGTATACAACTTCAGCATGCTATTAAAAAAATACTATAGAAAAAAACCTACTTTAAAAGTCAAGAGACGTGGCAAGTGTTAAATGTTTGTTACGTCAGATGACATATGGCGCCAGGTGTCTCATGTAATGAAAAATCTCGTAAAACACGGAATACAACAGAAATGGCTTCCCCAATGGATGATATTCGTAAGATCGAGTGACCAGTGCGCTCCCATGATCTCAAAGCAACAACACGCTTGGGTGCTCTGTGGAAACGTGTGGCGCAAAGGAAGTCCCCAGAAGAAACCATTTCAGCACTTATCAGGGTGCTCCTGCAAGAGTGGGATAATTTATCTCAAAAGCTCCTAAAGCACTTGGCGGTAAGCATGCTACACCGGTGCCAAACATGCATTGCGGTGCAGGTTGGACGTATTCTCTACTGAGGACTTCGCCTTGTAATTTGTTTATGCAGTGCTGATGGAAGGGTGTCACTGGACGACAGATCAGCCTGTGCCTCCTTCGTAACAGTTGTTCGGCTTCGGTCTTCATACATAGTAATCATGAGCTTTGATGCGCATACCGTAGGTGATACAAGGCAGAGGTGACCACACCGATTATTAGCTACATAGAGGCACCTGGTATGTATGACACCGAGATGGTAATCATCTATTCTGTATTGCCTAATAAACATATCCTGTAAAAGTCGTAGCTGAACTCCTTTCAGGTATTCTGTTTTTGTGGACGTGAGTGTATGTTTTAACTTCTTTTATATGAAAAAGTAAATATGCCACGTGCATGCTTATTAGACATCCCACCAGCCAACCCGAGACACGCACGCACGCACTCTCTCAAAGCATGGAATTTCCGCCTGTCATGATGAATTTCGACCAAACTTGCGCAAATGAGTTTCATTCATCGTTGCTTCCTTTATCAGTGTTTGGGGTTCTATGGAATAGACCTGTAATGAACATATTGTGTGCACGTGGAACTCCCTTTATTTATTCCGGAGCTAATTCAAGGAAGGGCTTCAATGAATGAAACAGATGCCACGACAAATTGCCGGAAATAAGGCGTTCTTTGCAGAGCAACAGTTCATTAATCGAGCTACATGTCGATTCTTCCTATAAGCGCGAGGAATGGTGCTCGCTACAGTCAAAAATAATTATCCAGAAAATACTATAAATTAGATGCGCAGGCTTCCATGTTTTCTTTTTTATTTCCTTGATTCAGTTTTGATTTTATGTACAGACCTCAAAAAAAAAAAAAAACGAGCCACCACCTTAACTTTTGAACCGTTTGTCGCATGTAAACAAGTAAGGTACCGTTAGAAAGCACTTGAAGGAAACTATCATGTAATGTGAAGAAACATGATAATTAAGCTAATTAACGTGCTAATTAGCTCTATATCTCAGAATTTTTACATATAAGAATTATGATATTTTACACACATTCTATTTATTTATTTTTTTATTTTTTTTTTGATTGGAGGTTTAACGACCACCGTGAGCAACTCAATGGGCTATAAGCAGTCGCCCGTCCCTAATTTAGGGTCACTGGTTCCAGGGAAGGGAGAGAGCCAGTGCCGTAAGACAAACACAACATCCATGCCTCACCTGGATGATTCGAACCCGGACCCCTTTCGGACGAATGATCAGAGGCCATCGCCTTAGACCACTGCGCCACCGGGGCGGCAAATTCCAAATTTCATACGAATCGACCAATAAATACGTGTACAGTTAGCTACGGAAAAAAGATGCCGCTAATGTTGAACTGCGAAAGTTGTTTTTGATTTGTATCATTTAAGTCGAGAACAGATACAGTGATTCGGCGTTGCAACAGTAAAACACAAAGAGGCCCAAATAATATGAGCCGCTATTCAAGAACAGAACTGGTATATTAAGGGGATTATAAATTATGAAATATGATCATGAAAAAAATGAATTATGACCATATCAGATAAACAGTCCATGGGATGAGAAATATTATTAAACCCCTAAATCCAAATTTACCGTATGATAGCATAAAACCTTGCTGAGATATAAGCGAAAACTCAAGCATACATCCATTAAGGGGGCATAAAAAACATATTTTCCTTTACTTACTGTAAAACGGTTTATCTCGCAATACTTATAACTTATAAGCACTTAGGATAAAGTGTTTCTACGTGAAATTGTTTTAATTATGAAGCTGTATTAATACGAGACTGAATTTAGGGGGTCTAACGTACAAGTTTGTCAGCGCCGAACATCAAACCCGGTCCCCTCACTCCGGAGTAAGTCGCTCTCCCAACTGAGCTACGCGGACATGCGCTCTCACTGCTATCTGCCTTTTGCTCATGTGCATCCTGTGGGGCAGGCACGTCACACCCCCCTTTCCGAAGGAGGGTCGGGGACATGGCCCACGGGACAGCCGGAACTATGTGTCGCTGTAAGCAGTCATCCCATGAAGAACATGCATTTGAGAACTCTCAGGCAATTTGGTGTGTGGAACATAGCATCAAACGGATTTATTTTTTCGAAGCACTGAAGAAGGGATTCTCATTTTTCCTGTCTCCCCGTGTGGAAAGAACATCACATCATTGCGAGAAACTTAACAGCCGGGTCATCGTGGAAGTTCGGGCGCCAATATAACGTACAAGTTTGTCCGCACCGGGCATCGAAGTCGGATCCCCCACTCTGGAGTAAGTCGCTCTACCAACTGAGCTTCGCGGACATGTGCTCTCAGTGCTATCGGCCTTTATCTCATGTGCGTCCTGCGGTGCAGGCACCTCACAGGATATAATATTATTATATCCCTAAATTCAAAATTGCGACTTTTAATTATGAACATTATAAGTTAATAATTTTGCACGAAAATAACTTAACTTACGATGTAGTTCCGGCAGTCACATATTTATTTATTTTTTCTATTGGTTACATAGCTGACTCCTGTATATTGTTTAACTCAAAAACGCAAATAAATTGTACGTTCCATAAAACGAAAGCTTCGTATAAATGTGTTTTCTGTATATTTCTTACATAAATACCTTTACAGCTTCGTGAAATTAGGAAACTGTGGTCATGCAAATGAAAACTGTAAATTATTTCCTGCGCGAGTGAATCCGTGTGCCTGATTTTTTTTATAGTGCAGATTTGCTCTTGTATCCATTCCGTCTCGTTGTTTATTGTTCCGATTCATTGATATTTTCCATTGTAGTTATACTGCTTAAACTGTCTGTAATATACAAAACGGAAATGCCTTTCGCCTCAATACAGAAGCCGAATCTACGCGTGTAGCTTTGATCTGTACGCAAATCGCCTCTTCAGCATTAGACATTTTCGACTACCGGTAAAGAAAATAACGGTAACGACTAGCGTCTGGGGCATTCAGCTTACTTAGTGCAGTTTAATACAGATCCATTTGTATTTTAGCACGTTTTTTGTAAAAAAGATCTTGCTTATGTTATCAGTTTGTCCGTCCCTTTGTCCGACTGTGGACACCATATCCCTGCAAATATTAGTACGATTTGAAAAATTCTTTCTTTGTTGGAGAGTGTTTCCACTGCGAAATATTTCTTATATGATTTCATATTTTTCTTAATGCACAATTTTTCCACCAGAGGGCGTAAGTTTACCTTTCCGTGTAGAGCAATATCTACGGCACTAAATCCTCTATTGAAGAACTTTCTTCGGTTAGATTTGTCAGGTTAAGAACTTCTTTCTTCGGCCTAACTATGCAAACTCGGTGTGCGCATTTTCTTCCAGAAATAATGCACGATTTTGCCGCAAGGGGATGCACACTCTTAATCTGTTTTTCTCAATGTGTCTGCTTCTACATGTGCGATTTAAAAAAAATATTTCAACGCCGGATGCCATTTATCTTGTAGAACATTGTTGGCTAATATATGAGAAACTTTGTCGTCCACAGTTATGTCGGTAGGTGGTGTTTTCGTAGTTCAGTTTGCAGCTGTATCTCCGCTTCTAAAAACGCTATTGAGAAATTTCTTCTTTACTGTATGCCATTCGCTACACTAGATATGTAGAACATCATCCTCTTTAAATAACGCGCATATTTCCCACTAGGGAACGTAAAGGTCGAAACGTTTTTCTCGCTATTTCTGCTTCCAGGTGAAGTTCATTTCTTTTTCCTCATCATATCTTTTTGCATGTAGAATAATTTTCGCCTATTTTTAAACTTTTCATTGTGCAAAATTCTTCCGATAGAAGGCATAGAGTTACATAATGTTTCTTTCTGTCGTATATTTATTCTTTTAACTGTTCGATTTGAAAATATTTTTGTATCTAATACAATTTTTTAATTTTTGAAATATGTCTTTTAGCCGCTGGTAAAACTAAGCAGATGTTCCTATTTCTGAATGTCTTATCGATTGTTGAAACCGGTTGATTGTTTTCCTAACCAGTTTCATTGACTTTGAATAGCTTTGATAGATTTAATTCGCGTCAGAACAGGTTCAAGAGGCGTACTCACTAACAACCGAAAATTCGGTGACATATTTCTAGTGTATTTTCTTTTATCTTTCTATTTCATTTCTTTTACAAACATAAATGAAATAATAACTGGTTATACTCTCCGAAAAGAATTTACTGATATTCTGAGAATTTCATAGTTTAAGGAAAAAGGTAGTTCCCAAATCATGTTTCTTCAGCATGCGCATGAAATAATAAAAACACTACTCTATTGGAACTGCCGGCCATCTAGTCTGTGGTTTTTTCGTGGTTTTTCGCAGCCTTCCTGGGCTTGGGGACACGACTGCCTCGATGGTTCCCTGTAAAGTCGGACCCGGACGCACTTTTTCCCTTTCTCCTCATGCTAACAGTAGCAGAATAACGCATTTCCCAAGCCGTCTGGTCAGCGTGGGAAATTAGGCCGTTACCTTCCCGAATAAAGAATTGGGAGATACCTATAGCCACAAGTGGCTATGAAAAGGGTTAACAGACAAACAGACAGACAAACGATAGGATTCTAAATGAAAAATTCTATATGTCGTTTATGAACGACAAAGTAGAACCAAAATTCCTGACGTAACATTTTCCTGTTTCAACAGAGTTGATTGTGTGACGTAATGCATCTCTGACGTCATGTCAGAATGATTTAAAGGGCACGGCGTCACACCAGCAGCTGTGGAAAATCGGTCTTTGTTGCTATAACAACAAAGCAAAGTGGTAAACGTGTGCGCTGTACGCGACAAAATGGGGCAAACGTTCATACTTTCGAACAAAGAAAATTATATTGTTTTAGATTGACCCGTGGAATTTGTGTCAGAGGTGCAAATTTAAATTACAAGACCTAGCTGTTCCCATTAATTCGCATGTTAAGCACGATAACTATGAAAGCAAAGTGAGTTTTTGAGGTGGGAAATACCAAATAAGAATTCATTTGGAATAGCTCGCACACTTCCGTAGCATTTTGCGAAAGCAATTTCCAAAAATAGGGTGATCAATGCATTCTTCATACAGTATGTTCCCAAAAAGTTCCGAATGTGTATCAATCTGTTCCGCATGTGTTATCAAAGCTCTTTCCACCATAAAATGTTTTATGATAGAAGATACTATTTTTACCTAACACATTCAGGACACTTCATGGCAAAACGATAGAACATTGTCGTAGCGCACTGCGAACACATTTTCTAGAATTACTTTCTCGATGTATTCCGAATGAGTTGTCAACCTTTTCTTCACAGTTATCAACCGTTTTCTCCACTGGGAACACATTGATGTGCTACATATTCCGAAATGCCACGGACGGCTAGAAAAGAAATTCTCGAAATAGGCCATGGCTCAAGCATCTGCATCATTTTAACTGTGCTTATGCGCTAATTTACTTAAATATTGGATTTTTGTTAATAGTGGAGCAGATAAGTGCGTATTTTCAGATGAATTGTTAAAGATGTGGATACAAGTACCAAAGTTGGCACACATACTCATTGAAAATCGCACTTTTCATATAAAACGTTAGCCACTCGACAATTCAAAATGACCGCCATTTTCAAGATGGCCGACACATGATAATCAAATATTTCAAAGACATCGTTCTAATATTTATGCAAGTAATAAACTTTATCATTGAAAATCACACTTTTCGTGTAGACCACTGGCAATCAAAAATTCAAGATGGTGACCTTTTCCAATATAGCCGACACCGTTACGAGGATAATACTCCATGTTTAATGTTTGAACATTTCAATAAATGTTTTTATTATTTTCCTGTTTGTAATGTTAGAAACTTCAATTACGTGTATGATCTTCTGTTCCAGGTAGTGAAAGAATAAATCGTCGATAGTGAAGAACGTACAATTCAAGAACATGCCGAATTTCGTCCAGGTTTCGTCTATTGCAACAATTCTGTCCAAAACTGCTCGCCTTCTGTCTCGTACCGCTAAAGCAATTCTTCTACGATCCCTTTGCGAACTGTTTGCTGCTCTTCACTCAGATTATGCGGAACCCATTTGACAGCCACTTTTCTCTTCTATAATTTTTCAGTTAGGATTCTGAAAACAAAGGCGGTAGACATGTGTGCTTCATATGCAATCTCTTCACATGTTTTCCGTCGATCTTCTTCCAAAATGCTGTTGACGATAACCACAGAAGTGTCGTCCGTTGCATCTGATGGCCGGCCGCTTCTTGGGTCGTCTTCGATGCTTTCCTGACCTTGGCGGAAACGAGAAGCCCACCGACACCGTGCTACGATCCACTACACTAACCCCACAAACTCCACACAAAGCTTCATGAATTTCGGTAGGGATTTTCCTTGCAAAGTTTCAATTTTAATATAGGATCGCTGGTCGCTACGCGAGATCTGACCTGACTCACGTTCTTCCTCCATTTCTGGGCAGAATTTTTCGGAACAGGAACAAATTAGACATCAAACGTAGACGCAACTTTGTATACTGAAGTCTGACTCACAACTGGAGTAACGATTGAAGCGATTGCATCATCCTCCGGGCAGCGCCTGCGCAGTGTGCAAAACTTTTGAAATGACCTTCGTATTAACAGTTCCTGACACTTCAAATGTCTACTCGTCACTAAAAAGCAAAGCACATGTTTAAAAAAGTGTTCGTCGATATCTAAGTAATCCGTTCAGTTACAGGGAAATTCGAAACGTCGAGATTATCGTTTTCCTCCAAAGGAGCGCAATTTTGTTTTCGTATGCGTATAACCGCAGTGTTTTATGCAAAATTTGCGTCTTTGTTGTGCGTGGAAATCCCAATTGTGCAGCTGCTTGTCGGATCGACTACCTCGAACTCTAACAAAATGCTTTTTGCATTCGTTCCCCGTCGTCTTCCGAACGACTGAGATGTTCACTTCTAGGGTTGTCCAACACACTCCCAATTTCTAGAAATTCATTTTTCCAAAGCTTAATTATTTTCGCATCAAGGGAATTCCTGCCGAAAAGTGAAAGAAAATTTATTTGCACTTGAATTACTGATTTCGTTTCAAAAGACTACGCCACGCAAGTTGCTTTTTCCTGCACATTCGCCACTGTAGCTTGTAGCGATTAACAGGAAGAATAACTAGCGTCATCTACGCTAAATCATAGACAACAAAACTTCAGATGTTTAACTTTAAAACTCTGCAAATCTTATTTCTCTAAGTGGTGTAATTATTTTTCATTTTCTAAAAATAGGACAATACTGTTGGACCACCCAGTACAATAGCTGCAATAAAAACGAGACGCTAGTATATATAGAAACATAATACAGAAAAAGAGAAATATAATAAAACGAAACCTAATAATAGAAATATAGCGAATTTTCTGTTTGGCGATTATGTTCAATAATTTTGCGACTTCGTTACATGAAAGATCTACTGTAATACGTAATTTCAACTGAATTCAGAATCGCAGGTTAACATTTCTGTCACAGCATTTTTACTCTTTTCATGACTTACAAGACTGGATGACTAATTTTCCCCTTTCTTTTTTGGTTGACAGAAACAAAGAGATCCAAGACTTAACGAGATTTTGTATCCATTTTACAATGAAAAAAGAGCCCGTGAAATATTGAGAGCCTACGAGACGGTTGAAGAATTAGCCAAAGAAGGTATGTACGTGCAACTAATAGCTTCCGTAACTGCAATTAAGAAATTAGTTTTTTATATGCTCATTACTTTGTACGTATTATGATTGTTTTTCACCATTTTAAGTTCTCAGTATGTTAAAGATTTTTTCAAAATAAGGAGGGTAACCATAAATTTATTTGCCATTGTTGAATTACGGAAAAGTTTGATACGTAGAGAATGATTCATGCTTTTGTTGATAGGACTGAGCTTCTTTAGGTGACTTTTCATAATGTCCGTATGAATAATTTGTGTCACAAATAAGCAAAAGATAGTCTTTCAATTCAAATTGCACGCTAAGTACTTACAAAGCCAATGTTTTAAAATTATGTAATTTATCTGTGGAACATCTGTATAAATTTCAATGTTTTTGAGACCACTCGACGTCAAAAATCAATGTAAAATAGCAGTAGAACTCGATACGTTTTTTTTCGGGAGGAAAGTTCTCATGGGGATACTTCAGGGAAAGCAAAGTTACATGTACCACAAAAATTCGGATTTTTATTGACGCCTCAAAAGCGAATTCTTAACACTCGAATGAACTCACTGTTGACAATTTTTTTTTTTGTTTATTTTCCGTTTTGAATTTTGAAATCTTGCACAGATTTTCTATTTTAACGTTCTACATTCTTGTAATTCCATTTATCTGATGATGCTTAATTTTAAGGCTTCACCTGAGCTGTCTTTCTGTTTCCTTTGTGGGAACTGCTCTACATGGGGATTCAGCTAAGCGTGTACAAACTTCTGGGAGGGATAGGTTGCAAAAAGACAAATCGGGATCACATAGCAATGCAGGGTCGGAAACGCCATCTTCATGCGGTAGATGGCGTTGTTTGGCCGCGAGACTGCTCATGCGTTCTTTCAGGATACTGTCATTTGTAAACCGTCCACAGAGGTAGTAGGATGGCTACGTTCACGAACGCGGAAATGGCTGATTGCACCTCGCATACGGAGCAGCGGACTGCAACGGACGAGCCGCCGTGCGACTTTACCAGGAACGGTACCCGATGAGACAAGTGCCAAACTACCAAGTGTTTGCACGGCTGCATCAGGTTATGCGACACTAGTTCTTTCCAGGGGCATGCCAGGTGACGGGAACGATGGGTACGCACTTCTGCCATCGAATAGAATGTGTTAAGTCATGCAGCAGACACTCCAAGTGCCAGCACACGAGCAATTGTCCATCGGCTCGGTCTGTCCCAATCCACTGTATGAAGGATTCTGCACGAAGACCAATTGCGTTCATATCATGTGCAGCGCCCTCAGACACTAAGCCCTGAGGATTACCCTCAGAGCATTGCATTTGCGCAATGGTACCTGCAGAGGAGTGCGGCAGAACCCCAATTTCCTGCTTCTGTGCTGTTCATAGACGAAGCGGGCTTTACACGGGAAGGTTGCTTTAATGCACATAACGCACATGTATGGGCAGTGGAGAATCCTCATGCTGTACGACCACGTGCAGCACAAAACCGTTTTGCTGTTAATGTTTGGGCCGGCATTGTCGAGGACCACTTAATTGGCCCATATCTCATGTAGATGGCCGAACAACGCCATCTACCGCATGAAGATGGCGTTTCCGACCCTACATTGCTGTGTGATTCCGATTTGTCTTTGTACAACCTACCCCTCCCAGAAGTTTGTACACGCTTAGCTGAATCACCCTGTATAAGCTTTTTATTATGAATATTTTCGGTGAAAATGGGAAACGTAAAGGACAGTACTTGGAGTACGTACTTATTCTGATAGATTGTACAGAATTGCTCTCAGAGTTTTCACCGCCATAGTGTAATTGCTTTCATTTTCCCGTGGAATGTTTTTATGATATATTTTTTGTTAGATTTCCATACATAAAACTGAAGGAGTTCGATAGGGGCGGTTTCGTGCCCGAAAAACTGAAAGTTTTTCCTACGCACACAGAAATCATCCACCATACATCGAACTACAATGGATTTCTTATTTAATAGTGGACAACACAATTACACACTGTTTTTAATCCACCAATTACTTTTTATGGGATTAATCATGAAGTTCTACATCACCGTGATCAGTTTCTTTTAGCCTTCTTTAAACGTGGAACTATCCTAAAGTAGTTTGTTTGTCCTCGATTTAAACAGCTGAAAATTCTAATTGGCTGTCATTTTAACAGAAAATTCGTCGTGCCATTTAACAGTAGAAATCTCGGAAGCACAAGATCTGGGAGTACACACACTTCGTTCGAAATCCCGCAGTTGTGACCCCTTTTAGTTACCCCTAGTTAAATCTTAGCCTCCACTTTCCTCAGCCACTTTTGTTATCCAACAACGGCCGTAAAGTCACGTTAACCTTTCTCACTACACAATTTTAACGATATCCTCACACTTGCAAAAGTAAGATGCTAACATTATCCTGATCGCTTGACGCGTCGAGCCGTGGACCGTTACCCCTGCGTTCTACCTCCACATAGCAACAAGCTTCTTTCTGGTTTATTTCCTTTTTGTTAGGGTGGGCTACCAACCTTCAATTGTTTGCAGAAATTAAAGTTGTCCAGACCACTTGCTAACAAAATTAATTACAGCACTTAATGCCCATAACATTACTATTCTGCCCATTGTGTACCAAAGATTCATGACTTGAAATACAGCCATGTTTTAAAAGGTGATTAGTGTTTCATTCAATTTGGCTCATATCAATGTTAGAAAATAGAGCATGTACGTTACCTCTCCCTATATATAGTTTTGTACATATCTGTGGCTTTCGTCAAGGATATAACATATAACACTCCAACACGTAATAGATGATTTATAACCTCCCATTGATTTTTTCTCGAGCTAGAACTTCATTTTTCCAGCAGCTATTGTGAAGCAAACGAACTTGTTTGTTGAACAATCTTCCATGACGCATCAAACGATTTATTTCCTTTAGTTTTTCTAATGTCTTAATGCAGCAGTCTATATTAATGGTTTTCCCACACCGCAAAAATTCAACCAGAAAAATGGTATCGCAATCGAAGGATGATTTTCTTTGTTTTTAACTTTTTTGCAACCGGCTACCCAGGTGGCCTCCATGTCATGGATTCTCTCTTTGAAACAGCCGTGTTTCAACGTATGTCACAAAAAAATTTTCTTCGGTTTGAAGATGATGCAAATTTTCAAAGAAAACCCCCACGCTCATCTTTTCGTGACCTTGGATGCTTTGGTACTCTTGAGCACTATCGAAATTCCAGTTGTTCGGGAATAATTCGATGAAAGCTTACCTTGGGAATAACCAACTGAGTTACAGGGGTTTGTCGAAATAATGGAAACACTTACTGTTTGTAGAGAATTTTGTATTAACAAAGCCGTAGGCCCACCTCAGGCTTTCGAAACAGAAGCAGTTCGACTTGGAATAGACAAATACAAGTCATGCCCATACCAAAATGTAATTTCTGACCATTCTTTCTGTACAATATGTCCCAACTGTGCCAGTGATGTTGGAGATAAGAAATGTGATCTGACATTTCGCTCCAGATATTCCTACAAATGTTCAATAATACTGAGGTCTAGAGATTGAAGTTACATTTTTTAAATACACTCATCCTCATGCTCTACAAACCACAACTTGACACGTTTCCCACAATTTCACGGATGCATTATCTTCAGGGACGGTCATAAGGGAACAATATCTGCATCGTGGAGTGCAGCTGGTCCACAAGAATGGATGCGCGCATTGCAAATGTGGCACGGCCCTGCAGAATAACCAATGGCCCTAAGGAATGCTATGATACGGCACCCCATAACATCAGGGATCCATCTCGATGCTTCACAGTTGGAACCAAACAGCCGAGGGTACACTTCTGCAGGTTTTTGCCAGATGTACACTCTACCAGTGGGGGAAAACAATGTGAAGCACGATTCATCAGACCAGTCTTTAGCATCTCAGTTTATATGTGCTTTGCATCACCTTACACGTTTTGTTGCATTAATATTAGTAATCAGAGGTTTAGGGATTGCAGCACGGCCATAAATAACGGCCCGACGGAGTTCCCGGTGAACTGTTATGACGGAAACTTGATCATTCCGACTAATGGTCAACTTTGTTGCTATTTGCGGTGGCGTGGTGTTGTGCTTCCGTTATACACTCATCGTCAAAGAAATTAGTTTCACCCAGAAGGCCGTGTCCGATTGCAATGCTGTTCGGGAGGAAGGTAAGTAAAGGTTACCAGGAACAATAAATGATTAAATATTGAGACTGATATGGACAATATTTATTGAGCTACACGCCAATAAGTAGTGTCTCTAAGTATGGCGTCGGGCCACCATGTTTGCTCACACAGCATGCCAGACGTCTCGGCATGGAATTGTACAGCTTCCTAAAGGTGTCCTGCGATAAGTCATCCCATGAAGCTTGAATCTCCTCACGCAGTTCCTGCAGATTGTGCAGTAGGGGTGGAGTGTAGATAGTGCGTCCAATAGCATCCCACACATTTTTAATCGGCGAGAGGTCTGGCGATGCGGCTGGCCACGGCAGTGTCTGTGTCTTGAAGGCAAGCTCTCAAGACAGCAGCAGTATGCGGAAGAGCGTTGTCCTGTTGGAAAATCGCACCGGAGTGAGCGTTCAGAAAAGGTAGGGCCACTGGTTGCAGGACCTCATGAACATAACGTTGGGCTGCTATCGAAGTGCCAGAAATGATCTGGCATCGTAGGCAATTGCACCCCACACCATGACACCTGGCTTTCTGGACGTGTGACGCTCGACAACAAACCGTTTATCTTGGCGCTGACAACGGTACCTCCACACACGGATTCGGTGGTCGTCTCCTCCAAGACAAAAGCGGGACTCGTCACTGAAGATCACCCGCTGCCATTCTGAGTACCCTCATGACAGCCTGGCACAACAACATTGCAGCTTTGGCGACGATACCATGGTTTTAAGGGCAGTCGTCGTAACGGTCTGCGTGCATGTAGACCTACATCGTGCAGCCGTCTGCCAATGGTGCTGGTACTAATCGGACGATGCATGGAGGGCACCACTGGTCACTGAATATATGTTGGGTCACTCCGCGCATGTCGGACAACCCGTCGGACCTCTCATCCGTGTTTCCTCTAGGTTTCCCAGATCCTTTCTGTCGCTGCCGGGTGCCTTGTTCTATCCACTGCCGCCAACAGCGTGCTATGGTGATATCCGCACAACCGGTATGGCGCGCAATACGACAATAAGACCATTCCTCTTCCCGGAGCCCGACGATGTGGCCCCTATCGAATTCCTCTAACTGCTCGAATTGCTTCCGAACTTTTCTTTGAGGCGTACTTCACTTGCAAAGGATGCAACCAACACAACAGCACGAGTCAGAATGGCAATCACGCGCAACGGGACGACCTTATGTAGCCGGTCAGGCACAGCGCTACGACCCTTCCTTGCTTGCGTCACATGCGCGGCCGAGCGTGATACTTGAATCATTTGCATGTTTCACGATGTCAAACCTACCCACAAAGTTTCGTTCCTGTCGGTTACTTCCTACTGGGTGCAATTAATTTTTTGACGATGAGTGTACAATTTGTGACAAACTGTCGCCTACCCCTATCAGACATCTTCGTATGGAGTCCGCAATTTGCACGTTTGGAAGCAACGCCGTGTCCTTTTTGATAGGTGGTCATAATCTTCGATATGGTTCCTCCTGTTCCGCTTACTATTTCTGCCGTTCTAGTTACTGAAGCTCCTGCAAGACGCGCACCAATGATCTTGCCGTTTTTGGAGTTTCCTGAGACCTGATATTATCGACAATTACTCCACAACAGCTGTTTCACCTGCGAATGTGGCACTGCTACGTGATAGCTGGCATCGCACTGCACCCCCTTTATATATCTCACATCGAGGGTGAAGTCGTCCCTGTGATTTGCATCCGGCGCATTGCTTGTACTTCAGTCGCAGTCGGTATTTCCATTATTTTCATGAACCTTGGTACTATTCACGAGTCTTCTGTCTGAGACAGCCAAATCTAATAGCAGAAATGACAGGTGGGTGCGAAGTGGTTGGCCTTCCTTCTTAAAACTCTTCAGAAACTGTCCTATTTTCACCGCAAACACGAAACATGAACTTGTTTCCTCAGCAAAACTTCTGAACCATACACCATAAATTTCTATGCGAATTTCAGTGGGATTCAAACCTTTAAAGTTCAGAAAAAAGAAGTAAAACAAATAGAAGCTTGCGGCTTCCCTGTTGTGTGCGTTAACCACTTAGTGGCCATGTTTGTAATCTCATGGCTCACGAAGACGTTCGGCTGATCAACCGTTGCTGACGCATAGTCTACCATCTCCATAGGACCACGCAATCGTTTGAAACATATGCAAGTATTCGTCTACGTACAAACAGTGTGGTTTTGGACAAACCTTCGTACTTTGTCCTGTTTATGTTCACACGACGGGATGCTGAAAAGTTCTCGGCCTAACCCACTTTCTGTAATTGTAGCATTATTTTGTCACTGCAGCTAGACATAGTGTTCTTTTGTATTGTAAAATGCCAATTTTCAGACTAATAGCTCTTTTTTTTTTTGCAGATGTTTGACGTCCTGAACTGAATCATGTCAATGCAAAGTGTTGAATTTTCGGATGTGGAACTCGTGGCTGTCATGAAATGTCCGTTACTGCAGAAGAAAACTGCAAAGGAAATCCATACGTGTATGACGCAAACATTAAGTGACAAATGTCTTTCATATTCCACTGTGAAGAAATGGTGTGCCAACTTTCACTGTGGAGACTTTGAGACCGAAGATGCAACAAGATCTGGGATGCCTTCAACAGTAACAACACCCGAAATTGTTGATCGTGTTCATGACTTGATTTTGTCAGATCGGATAATCTCGGCTAAAACAATAGCTGATGCATTGGAAATATCTAGGGAACGTGTTGGGTTCATAATTCATGAGCACTTAGATATGCAGAAGATGTCGGCGAAGTGGGTGCCAAAATGTTTGAACGCCGATAAGAAACAAAAACGAGTTGACACTTCCAAATCGGTTTTGCAGCATTTTAAGCGATCTGGTGATAATTTTTTGCAGCGACTTGTCACATTTGATTAAACGTGGTTACATTACAACGATCCAGAGACAAAACAACAGTCCCTGCAGTAGCGGCACACGAGTTAAAGAAATTCAAGACTCAAACGTCTGCAGGAAAGGTCGTGGCAACGGTTTGGGGCGGGATTAGGAAAGCGTTTTACTGACTGACTATTTCCGGAAGTGCCAAACAGTAAATGCTAAATACTATTCCAACTTTCTGTGCGGATTAAAGGAGGCGTTGATGGGGGAAAGGCGAGGAAAACTGCGGAAAGGTGTTCTCTTTTTGCAGGAAATGCGCCTATTCACAAGGCTGGCATGTTTTGAGGGATCTGGGATTTAAATGCATAGACTATCCATCTGTCCATCTGGCTATTTCCTCTTCCCAAACCTTAACAAAAAGTTTGAAAGGAAAACATTTTTCGAATGATTCAGAGGTGATATCAGCAGCAGAGCAGTATTTGAGTGATCAGACTTTTTTTTTGGAAGGATTAAAGAAACTCCAGAAACGCTGTGGCAAGTGTGTTGAACTTCGGAGTGAATACGTGGAATAGTCTGTAAGTTTCATGGCTCCAGCCCATTTCCTTCTTGGTGAGGTCGAGAACTTATCAGTATCCCCTCGTAATAATGATGCCTAATATTTTTTTCTAATGTCATGTACTTGATCGCAGATAAGATGAGTCAAGATGGATTTATTCGTTACCTGATGTCCGACGAAAACGCACCAGTTTTCTTAGACAGATTAGATATCTACATGGAAATGGATCACCCTCTGGCTCACTATTACATCAACTCATCGCATAACACGTACCTCATAGGAAGGCAGTTCGGTGGAAGGTCCTCTGTGGAAATATACCGTCAAGTTCTTCTAGCCGGATGCCGGTAAGTATCTGCGCCGTACTTTTATTTCTTTATTTGAAAATATGTTGTTTTGGCTGTGCCTTTTCCACATGTGAAACTGACAATTCGTTTCTCTACCAGAAGATGATTAAGCTCTAGATCAGGCTTAGCACAACACATATCTTCAAGTGGAGCAACCTCGGTGTAATTTAGGGCTACACATGTTGCACAAAAATGGTGCGCACGCATATGACTTTGCCAGGGTACTACTTTGCCTTATGTAAGATCATTATATTATGCATCAATCTCTTATGAATACTCTTGGAATATGAGACCATTCAATGCTCTACCCAGAAAAACTAGACGAGTGACAAACTTTATGCAGTCGTCTAAACCTTTTCCAGAGATAATTTCTTGGTATACAAAATAATGGCATTGTTAAGTTCCACCACCTTAACGTAAAGCCCATTCCCTGCAGCCACTGGATGTCGAGTGGTCAGAGGCTTAGGTTTCTACTAATCGCCCGAGCTGGCCCCAGCACAAGTTCTGGAAGAGGTATGAATTATCCTTGATCTCAAAACCTTCTGACGATAATATATATATATATTAAGATAATTCAACGTAGTATGTCACAAATATTTATTTTTTCAAGCCGACCATGGTTTCGCTGGGTATTGACCTAGCTTCATCAGGACGAATGGCACGTAAATATTCAAATTGTATATGATATCATAAATGGTGTTTACAGTCACGTGTTTTGGTTAGATGTTTCCACACGCTTGATAGAAATGGGGTGGATGCCATGTCATTAACAAGTTGCGAAGACTTCTAATATATATGGAAAGCTTCCAAAATATCAAGTTAGGTGGTTGAATCTAGCTTGTCAATTAGTTTTGCTTCGCCCAAAAGGAATTTATGGTGCTTTTCGTAACAGTGTTTAGCCATCGATGACTTCTTTAGGTCAGAATTCCTAATGTACGTCTTGTGCTCCTTAAATCGGAAACGCAAGGTTCTACGGGTCTGTCCTATGTATATACGAAGCGCCACATTCACATGGAATTTGATCAATTCCCCACGAGTTTTTGTCTTCAACATAGTCCTTTGATCCTAAAAAGATCATTTTGTTTAGGGGTTTAAAAATCACCTTAAAATTAAAGGTTTTGAGAATTTTTGAAATTTTGAAGGTAATGTCACGGGAAAATGGAATAGTGGCAAAATTCTCTCGCAATGGGTGCATCACAGGAGTTAACATGGAGATAGGTTTCGGTTTCCGGAATTTTGTTAGAGCCTTGTCTAAGTATAATGGATGGGTTGTAACCTCGCCGTACTGCAACACATTTAAGGAAATAAAGTTATTTTTCCAAACTATCTTTATTTGAACCATGGTCGGCTTGAAAAAATAAATATTTGTGACACACTACGTTGTATTATCTTAATATATATGTATTAATTATCCGTCTGTCTCACGCCGATGACCATGTCCACTCCTTGGAACGATATGCTGTAGTTTAGGGGAGTGCTACTCCTTGTAGCCTGAGATGCTACTGGGGATCGCTAAACCCCCGAAACAGAAAGGTAGGTGTCGCATTTGAAAATTGTGATTGCTCCTGTTATTTCTTAATTGTTGTGCATTATGAACTATCACTTGTGACGTACTACAGAGGTGACGCAAATGTCAAGACGGCAGGTAGCAGTGGTAAACCCTTGCCGGCTTAGCTTAATTGGGAAAGAATTCGGCTCCAGAGCAGAAGGATGTGGCTTCGAGTGTTACCACCGGCAAATTTGGGTTTCACATTGGCTCCAGAACGTAAAAATGGGTTAAACCCCGAAACCTGCGATTTCGTGCCCCTCCCTTTCTCAAGAGGGAGGATATGTCACGTTATAACGAAGTAAATTTCTCCGTCATTTTTATCCGCGCCAGGATTCGAACCCGGATTCCCTCATTCCGGAATAAGTTGCTCTACCAATTGAGATACGCGGACGTTTTATTCTGATTCCTATCTGTCTTTATGTCGTGTGCGTCCTTCTGGCAGGTACGTCACATCTCCTGGTACGTTACATCATCTCCCCCTTATTTTTTTTTTATTTTTTTTTTCGAAGTGCTGGAGAAGGGATTCTTTTATTTTTCCTATCTCGCGGTGTGGAAATAACATCACACCAATGCGAGATTTTTGAACGGTCGGGTCATCCGGATAGTTCGGGCGTCATTATAACGAAGTAAATTTCTCCGTCATTTTTATCCGCGCCAGGATTCGAACCCGGATTCCCTCATTCCGGAATAAGTTGCTCTACCAATTGAGCTACGCGGACGTTTTATTCTGATTCCTATCTGCCTTTATGTCGTGTGCGTCCTTCTGGCAGGTACGTCACATCTCCTGGTACGTTACAACGTACTACAGTGGTGACGCACATATCAAGACGACAAGTACCAGTGATAAGCCCTTGCCGGCGTAGCTTGTTTGGGAAAGGATTTAGCATTCCAACGGGAGCCGTCTCGCCACCTGGCAAATTTGGGTTACACACATTTCAGATGCCAACTGGTATCTTTGAAGACCGCAACTAATTCTTCATGAATGCCTTCGTCAGTAGAATAGCAGCACAGCGAACGCAGATCTTCAAGTTTTTTGTGATTCCTAAATTCTTGTTTGTCCCAGGTGTTGTGAAAACATAAGTTCGTCCGCGGCGCCCGCTCACCCCGGAGTAAGTTGTTCTACCAACTAAGCTACATAGACGGAATGTATAGCTGCATATTTGTCGCCTTGACACGTGCTTTACCTCTGTAGTAGGTCACAGTGTGTACAGCAGTAGCTGAACAGCGTATTTGGTATCGAAATTCCCTTATGACGCAACGGAGTAACACGAAAATTCTTCACATTGCTTTTGCTATTTATACATGTATATCAGTTATGCTACCGTCACATCAGAAATTTTATGCTATACTGACATTTCTAACTTGCTTACCTCTCCGAAAACAGATTCTTTTTTCTGAACATATCTCTTTCGAGACCTGCCACTGACGAACCCTCAGATGTAGATAGACGCGGGGGACAAACCCGGAGTTATACTCATTTCCGTTCGAACATGCTCCCGTTACACCACCAGGGCAATATATTCCCGAGAAATTGCAATACATGAATCTGAAAAAAGCAGGACATTGCTCTAGTCGACGTGCTCACTTCATTTTCTTGCAAATAACAAAGGCATTCTTGCATAATGTTTCGGTAAGTAGGAGTATTATTAATCTGATCTCACAGCATACAGGTTGCAAAACTCACCACCGAGATTCAACAAGACTCTGCAAGCAATGCCAGCATCATAACGATTCGTCAAGAGGTGAAGGGAATGGGCTTCTATGGCCGACAAGCTACACACAAGCTTAATACGTAGTGCGATCAAAAAGTTCCGAGACTAGGTACGTAGCACACCAACACATGGCACTACGCGGATGCCAGAGCAGCGGTCAAAGACAGGGACCTTCATGAGTCATTGTGCCAAGTGGCGTCGTGCTGTGAACATCGGGAGCTGCGCTGCACGATATTTGGTGACCACGTGCAGAACACAGCTGCGATTTCGTTATGGACTGCAAACTAGGGCAGCAAACGAACATTACATTCTGCGTGAAACTCGGCAAATCGGGAACGGAGACGCATGAAATATCGCGGCAGGTTTATGGCAATGAACCAATGAGGCGTGCGAGGTGTTTTGAGTGGCACTCGCGCTTCAAGAACGGCAGAACGGCACTGAAAGACGACGAGAGGTCAGGGCGACCGTCCACGAGCAAAACCCACAAATATCTGGACAACATTAGGGACCTGATGCACGAGGATCGTCGGAGAACAATTCAAGACATTGCTACTATCGTCAATGTGTCATACGGAACAGTGCAAGAAATTCTGACGTCGGTTTTGAACATGCGCCGCATTGCTGCAAAGTTTGTTCCAAAGATTCTGAACCTCGAACAGAAGGCGCTCCGTGTCGAACTCTGTCAAGACCTTCGTCAGCAGGTGGTGAATGATCCAAAGTTCCTGTCGCGGGTCATCACTGGGAATGAGACTTGGGTCTACGGTTACGACCTGGAGTCCAAACAACAGTCGTCGCAGTGGAAGATCCCGGCATCTCTACTACCAAAGAAGGCTCCACAGGTCCGGAGCGCAAACAAAAGAATGCTCATCGTGTTCTTCGACATTCGTGGGGTTGTGCACCGTGAATTCGTCCCCCAGAGTCAGAACGTCATCTCCCTTTTTTTACTGCGATGTTCTGCGGCGTCTTAGGGAGGACATTCGCCGCAAACGACCTGAAATGTGGTGCAGGGGCGATTTCCTGCTCCATCACGACAATGCAGCAGCTCACAGAGCGTTAGCAACACGCCAGTTTTGCAGCCGAAACAGCATGACAACCCTTCCTCACTCGCTTTACTCGCCGGATTTGGCCCCCTGCGACTTCTTTCTGTTCCCATAGATGAAGATGAAGCTCAAGGGTCGACGTTTTGAAACCGTGGACGAGATCCAGCGCGAATCGCATACGGTGCTTGACACGATTCGCAAACAGGACTTCCAGTGAGCGCTCCAAGATTGGCAAAAACGCTGGCAGCGGTGTATCGCTGCCCAAGGAGACTACTTTGAGGAGATCATAGCCAGGCTTAAGTAACGTACGTACTTTGTTGTATATCGGCCTAATCTCGGAACTTTTTGATCGGACCTCCTATCGGCAAAATCAACGTAACTTGTCGGTTCGAATGATGTAAAGCTCCACGCCAGTGGACTCTGGAGAAGTGGAAACGCGTTCTGTGGAGTGATGAGTCGTGCATCACCATCTATCAATCCAATGGACAGGTATGGGTGCGAATGATGCCATCTGAACTCTACCATCCCGACTGTGTTGTGACAACTGTTAAGTTTGATGGAGGAGGCATCATGGTTTGGGCTAGGCGCCCTAGTTGCAGTTCCAGGAAATTTTAACCCCGAGGCCTATAATGACATTCTTGGCAATTCAGTGATCCTAAGATTATGACAACAGTTCGGTGAAGGGCCTTACCTTTACCATCAGCACAATGTTCCCGTCCGAAAAACGAGGTCCGTGCACGAATGATTTTAATGAGATAGGTGTAGAAGAACTTGACTGGCCTGAACAGAGCTCCGATTTCAAACCCTTGGAGCACCCTTGGGATGAATTGCAGCGCTGACTGCGAGCCAAGGCGAACCGCGCAACATCGGTGATCTACCTGACTAAAGCCCTTGTGGCAGAATAGAAGATAATTCCCACAGCAACGTAGAAAAATCTAGTGAACAGCCTTTCCAGCAGAGTGGAAGCTGTGAAAGCAACAAAGAGTGGACTAACTCGATATTAATTCTTTTCCTACACAGTGCGGCAATTACGTAATGAGGCTGATTTTTTTAACAAGTTAGTAAAATCATGCAATGCGTTGATTATGATACGCCTTCCAACATACCAGAAATCACTACTCAAGTTATGAGGATAATGGCTGTGGAATAAAGCTCACTCCTGTGTCTTGACCTTTGACCCCCTTTCGATGATATTCAACAGAACCAGTTCAGTATACTTCCGGAACAACATACTAAAGTTTTGTCGGAATAGAAGCATTTTTACGAGTTATAACGCATAAGAGCAATGGAATGGATTCCGCTCTTATGTCCTGACCTTTAACCACATTTCGCTCATTTTTAATAGGGTTCGTTCCCAGGTGGTCTCCTAATACATGCTAAAGTTTCATCGAAATCGAAGCATTTTTACGCAAATTATGACGCATAAGGAAAATGGAATGGATCCCACTCCTATGCCCTGACATTTGACCCCATTTCGTCCATTTTCAATAGGGTTCGTTCCCAGGTTCCCTACCGCATACTAAAATTAAATCGAAATCGAACCATTTTTACACGAGTTATCGTGCGGACGGACGGACAAAGCTTAAGCATATACGCTTCTTCAACCTACGGTTGGAAAGCGTAAAAAATCCTGGTAAAACACCGGTTGGGAAGGCATGGTTTTTGATAACTCATTTATCAACTATGCGGTGGTAACAGAACTTGCGTGAGAATTGCTCAGATGATTATTTACGCTGTGCATGACGTCATTCGGTAGAACATTGTCACACTCCGTCGTGGAGAAGAGAGAAATATCCTGTTCTGTTTGAAAATGCAAAACTACACTGTTAAAAATTTTGTGGTAGGTTCCACCAAAAAGTGGTGCAACCCCAGCTGCACCACTTTCTGAGAAAAATACCCCATCGTGTTTTGCAACAAAACCCAACAAAGTGGTTCAACTTTTCAGCACATTATGATACAATGTTGTTTGGTTTATTTTGCATCACAGAACGGTGTATCTTTTCTAAAAAAGTGGTGCAGTTGGTGTAGCCCCACTTTTCGGTGCAACTTATCACAAAAGTTTTAACAGTGCACATCTTAGTTGAAATGTTGTGTGATGTCTATGGGGCTAATTGCCTATCTCGTGCACAAATTTTCCGATGTATGCACGTTTCGAGGATGGGTGGGAAGATTTGGAAAATAACGAAAGGCCCTGACGCCTGATTTCAGTACACACGTCTGAACTCATAGAAAGTCTGCGAACGGATAAAAAGTGATCGTTGTGTGACCTTGAGAATGCTGGAATATGAGCTCTGTGCTAATAAAGAGACGATTCGTCAAATCTAAGTGCAAGATTTGAGAGGGGGAGTTTGTGCTAGTTTTGTTCCGCATGCGTTGTCAGACGCCCAGAAGCATGTACGAGTGGAGTACGCCAAAGACATCCTAAAGACTGCATAAACAATGCAAAATTTTCTCCAAAGCATAGTGGCAGGTGACGAGAGAGATGTTTCGCTATGATCCTGAAACGAAGCGTCAAAGTGCTCATTGGAAGTCGCCACATTCACCCAAGGGAAAGAAGATCAGGTTGCAGAAGTCCAAAATCAAGACAATACTTGTGTGCTTTTACGACAGCATTGGAATTCTCTATCACGAGTTCATTCCTGAAGGTACAACTATCACTGGAAATGCTTACACATCTTTTTTTGGAACGATTGTGGAAAAAAATTGTTCGTGTCAGGGCTGAATACAAAAACGGGCAATGGTTCCTTCTTCATGAGAATGCACCCGTACACAGCGCAGTCGGTGCACAGCCATTTCTGCCAAGCTGCCATTAAAAGAAAACGTTTCTCAAGACATGGAAGGCATACAAAGAACTGACATCTGCTCTTCACTTCATACCAAAAGATGACCTCTGCAAGTCCTTCCTTTCGTTGGATGATCATGCCACTTCTTGTAATAACGCAGGAGGAAAGTACCTCGAATAAAATATATTCACGTAAGTTTTTTGCTTTCTTATTTAAAAAAGAAATTCAGTCTCGTTACTTCACTGCCGCACTGCGTATTACAGGGTCTTTGTAGATAGGCAAGCGTCCGGATACTTTTAATCAGACGGTGTATTTTTCTTATCAAGCCTACAGAGATAACCTCGTAATAATCCTTTTGTTAATCTCTAAAAGAGAGGCAGAAATATGGAGAGATCTGCGAAAGGTTTTCAGGCATTATAGTAGTCCTGGTCATTTGAGGTTTAAAGTTATGGCCATACACCTTTCACTGCAGAAATACCAACAGCACCTAGCTAGCTCGAGGATCTTCTGGTGGTTGCATTTTCTATCTGGTGCCGTAGCTCCGGCAAAACAAGGATTTGCTCTGTGAAAATAATACCGCTTCGTTCATTTGTCCCAGTTAACGGATTTGTCGATGGGAATGCTTCACAGAAGATATACTTACGAACTCACTCTGGTTTTAAAAATCACATTCCATTGCTTTTTAAACAGCTATCTATCTCTTACTCCTTTAGACGGGAACATTCGAATAGCTATGGATAACACGCGTTTTACCAGAGTTGTACCACACCATTTCTGCCTTGTTTCTTCCACTCTCTCTTTAGACCGAAAGTAGTCGTAACTTAGAATACAACTCGCTCCTTCAGTTCATTTTATCGATTGAAGATATGGTGTCATCTTACGATAGTACTCTTTACACATAAAGATAAGAGAAATTGCCGTTAATGCACGATATCATTAAAACCTAAGACTCAAGTTTAAAATTTATTACGAAAAAAAATTAAAACACATTGACACTGGAACTTTCGGACCTTTAAAAATGTCCATCATCAGATATAAAAACCCAATGCACGGAACACAAGCTGTTATAAGTACGTGAAACAAAACTTTACATGGCGTAAGTATTGATGTAATCAAGTAATGTCCAATAAGCTGGCTTGGTGAGATAGTTCATGTTAGACTAAGTGTCCTGATGGGAAAGATTTTGTTCCTAGGAATGCTCCCAAAAAATATATGTTACAAGCACAATGTAGACTTTGGGACAAAAACTGGAAATATCCTTTCCATGATCTTGAGGGACCGCGGCCCTAGGAATTTGAATTTCAGTGTATTCCATACCTCTGAAACTTGTGAATCAACACGACCCTACAAAAATATATATCGGTTCTACTTTTAGAGCTTTACAGACCCGATTGGCAGAGCACAAATATAGTGTAAAGATTGGTGCCAATACTACTGCTACTTCCCGTCCTGTAAACCAGAGATCCTATTATCTAGTATGGAAGGAAACTATTGGGTTGTCGAAAAAGTCATGACGTATTTTAGCCATGTTTTGCAAATGTCATTTATTGATAGAAAGAGCAAAAGAACAAAGATCAATCAATGGTATAACGAAGTAAATTTCTCCGTCATTTCTGTCCACGCCAGGATTCGAACCCGGATCCCCTCATTCCGGAATAAGTCACTCTACCAATTGAGCTACGCGGACGTTTGTTCTGATTGCTATGTGCCTTTATGTCGTGTGCGTCCTGCTGGCAGTTACGTCACAATGGTATAATGCCCGTTTTGTTCGATAACCTTTTGTCATCTTTCAGTGAGCTGCAGAATGCCTCGTTCATAGAAGGACCTGTCTTTCGTGGCGAAAAACTGTACAAGGTGCTGATTTACAGCCTCATCTGAATTGAACGTTATACCACGCAAGGACTGTTGAAGAGAGCAAAACAAGTGGATGTCTGACGGCGCAAGTTCAGGCGAGTATGCTGGGTGTAGCAACACATCCCACCCAAGCTCCAATATTTTTTGGCGGGTGATCAAACTTGTGTGTGGTCTCGCGTTGTCGTGATGGAACACAACACCTTTACGATGAACGAGCTCTGGACGTTTCTGGATGATGGATTCGTTCAAACTGTCCAATTACCGACAGTACACATTCGAATTGATTGTTTGGTTCCGTGGTAGGAGCTTGAAAAACACGACACCTTTAAAATCCCACCACACTGAGACCAGAACCTTCCGCTGATGAATGTCTGCTTTGGATGTCGTTTGAGGCGAAGCAGCACGTCGGGACCAAGACCGTTTGAGCAGCACATTGTTGTACACAATCCACTTTTCGTCACCAGTTATCAGTCGCTTCAAAAAAGGATCGTTTTCCTCACGTTTAATGAGCATATCGCAGATGTTTATACGCGCCGTCAATTGAGCGTCTTTGAGTTCATGAGGAACCCATACATCGAGCCTGCTTACGTATCCCAGCTTCTTCAGGTGGTCGTGAACACTTGAATGATGGATGTGCAATGTGACTGCAATCTCTCGTGTCGTGTAACGTGGGTTTGACTCGATCAATGCCTTGATTTGTTCGTCATCAACCTCGGTTGGCCTCCCGGACCGAGATGCATCGTTGAGGTCAAAATCACCAGCACGGAATTTTGCAAACCACCGCTGGCACTGACGTTCTTGTAGAGCATTATCACCGTACACTTTACGCAACTTTTCACAAGCTTGACGCGCGTTCTTCCCTTTACCGAAGTAAAACAGTAAAACATGGCGAAAATGCACAGTCTGGTCTTCCATCTTTAACTTGATGTCAAATCTCCGCAAATCAACCAAATCGCTCACTATTCCTTTTAGACTGCAGCTAGAACTGGCACCTGTCGAATACCATAGCAATAACAGAGCCTCTAGTACTTCGAAAACCACCCAACCGCCATCGGGTGCCAAAATACGTCATGACTTTTCCGACAACCCAATACTATTTTGAATACCCCAACCTCCAGATCTACGTTACGGTTTACAGAAAGTGCTTATATTTATAGTTATGGAAACAAAGTGTACAATGATATCCTTCCTGAGTTTGTTCCAATCCCTTGGAAGATTATTTTCTCTGGAATTGCCCGGGAGCATTCCGAGGAACAATATCTTTCCCATCCGGACATTTAGTCTAACATGAACTATCTCACCAAGCCCGCTTATTGAACATTACTTGATTACAACAACACTTACGTCATGTAAAGTTTTGTTTCACGTACTTTTAACATCTTGTGTTCCGTGTATTGGTTTTTTACATCTGGTGATGGGTCTTTCTTTAAGGTCCGAAAGATCTAATGTCATTGTGTTCTAATTTTTTTATCGTAATAAATTTTAACCTTGAGTCTTGGGTTTTAATGATATCGTGCATTAACGGCAATTTCTCTTATATTTATGATTCATTCGCACGAAGTTTTTAATACTCACACTTTACACAAACAACTCTGAGCAAATGCTTCGCTTGAGTGATGTGACATCTGTGGTAAGTACTTTTAAACACTTACTCCAATATACGTCGGCAGACTGTTAACCAGACTTTCTCTTTTAATATAGTACATGAAAATACTGTATATTGAAAAGACTTCATTTTTTATTCAGACGCAGAGAAGAAACTTTTATATAATTGAATTTTCTCTTCTATCTGTCTTCGCTTGAAGTCTCAGTAAAAGTGTTACATAAATATATGATCAAGGGTGTATCTTTGCGAGGAAGGCGTCACTGAAAAGCCATTATCCAACATAAAATCTTGTTGGGGTTTTTTGGGGATTTTTTTTTTTTAAGAAACTGCAGGTTTCAACTTGTGTGAAAAGTTTGAGCACAGGTCAGCTCTTGTTCGAGTTCATAATGCAGAAGCCAGGAGTCTGTGGTAAAGAAAGTCACGCAAGCAGTATCAAACTGCAGTAAGAAGAAAAATATATTGATTCCTGAGAAAAATAGCTTCACTGCTCTAAAGCAGAAGCATTTTTTACTACAAAGCCAAAGCGCGTATTTTTTTGTTTTCCTGCTTCCGCTTTTCCAGACGTGATCAATAGCGTGCCATTTACCGCATTTTTATCTGTCTCTTAAAAAAGCAAAAGAAATAGGAATGGAGTGAAATCGTCGAAGAATTTATTTTATTTTTGAAATTCTGTTTTATCAAGAAAATACACAGCACAACTAGAATTGCCAAACCAGCGTTGTTTATTCCGGCATTAAAGTTGTATGATTTCTTGGCGCAATCGGTGCGGCATTGAAATTCATGCCTGCTGTTATGTAGATTGTACACTGAAGAGCAATTGAATTAGAGACAGCTGGCGTTATGCAAATGTGGCGCTGTGGGCGTCCCTGTAAACGGAAACAACATGACGTATGCAGCGATCCGACAATATAAGGAGTGATGCGACGAGAATCAGTAAGAGCCGGACGCAGTATGGGTAAGACGAAGGATCTAAGCGCATTTGATCGTGGGCAAATTGTCGGGGACCGACAAATGGGTCACTCCATCTCGGAAGTCGTGCACGCACTGGGATTTTCACTAGCCACTGTGTCACGGGTGCACCGTGAGTACAACGAATCCGGTAAAACCATCGCAACAAGGGCCAATTGCCGTGGACAATAGCGTCTGAATGAGCAGGGTTATCGTCGGCTAGCTCGCATTGTAACAGCGGATAAACGGGCCACAGTGCAAGGAATCACTCGACAATTTAACGCTGGTGCACAAAATCGTGTAAGAAGCCACACCATCTAGAACCATTTCCTCGCTATGGGGTACAGAAGCCGTCGTCCCACGAGGGTACCGCTGCTGACCGCACATCACAGGGTGCAAAGATTAGCATGGGCGCGGGAACATCGCCACTGGACCCTAGACATGTGGGAAAATGTTGCCTGGACTGATGAGTCGAGATTCACGTTGGTACATGCGGATGGCAGGACCACATGAAGCGATGGATCCTTCTTGCCAGCAGGGTACTCTTCAAGCTGGTAGGGGTGGCATTCTCGTCTGGGGACTGTTTACGTGGACTGAAATGGGACCCCTGGTACGTGTGACATCGTCCCTCACAGGTCAACGTTAACGGGATATCCTGGACGACCATTTGCTCCCGTTTGTGTGTCTTCAACATCCCACTGGGGACCTCATCCTGCAACAAGACAATGCAGCTCCCGAATTGTATCCGAATTGTTGGATGAACACTCCACCGACGTGACCTTGCTTCCTTGGCCATCGATCACATCTGGGATGCCATCGAGAGAGATCTTCGAGGCTCTGACCCCCCTCCATAAAATCTTCGTGAACTGTGGGAGCTTGTTCAGGGGTCGTGGATCCGTATGGCTTCCCAACGCTTCCGGTGTCTTTTCGAGTCCATGCCAAGACTAATCGCCGCCGTCATAAGGGCGAAAGGTGGTGCTACACGTTACTAGACAGGTATCTCTAATTCAATTGGTCTTCAGTGTACATCCTACACGAACTGTGTGCAGAAGAAGTGTTTAAACGCCGCCCCGGTGGCGCAATGGTCTAAGCGATGGCTTCTGATCATTCGTCCGAGATGGGTCCGGATATTGTGTTTGTCATGATGTTGTGTTAGTCTTACGGCCCTGGCTCTCTCCCTTACCTGGAACCAGTGGCCCTAAATTAGGTACGGGCGACTGCTTATAGCCCATTGAGTTACTCACGGTGGTCGTAAAACCTCCAATTAAAAAAAGTGTTTAAACAATGTAACCACAGTCACGGTTTCTCATATATTTTCCTTTCCATTTCTCTGACGGAAGATTTCTATTTAAAATAGGACTTCTTTTTAGAAAACTACGACATTGGTCCCAAAAAATTAGGGATATTGCGGTTTCAAAGGAAGACGTGTGACACGCAAATTTAGCGACTACTAGAGATCGGTTGTCAGCGTGGTAGCTACGTCATATGTAAATTAGTATCATGCCAACCCAGCATGCGGCATGCGAGCTCCGATAAAAGTACTTTGCGAGAAGTGGAAAACTGATCGTTTCACCGCTTGGTCAACAAGTTTGCTTAGTGTATTGCCTTCAGTGTGGGATTAACCTGAAATGCTGCCCATACGACGTTTAAGCATTAACAACAGAAATAGGGCTGTTAGGATGTTACAGACAGGTGTACTGCAGATAGATGTGGCTTCTGCTTTAGCAGTTTCGCAAAGTGTAGTAAGTCGACTACACACAAGGTTTCTACAGCATAGAAGTGTTGTAGATCGACCCAGGAGGGGTCGCCTGAGGATAACCACCAGGAGGCAAGATCGTTACCTGAGAGTAACTGCTCGGAGAAAGCCTAGCATCACCAGCAGCTGAATCTGAGAATCACTTCAGGCTGCTTCTGGTGTCATAGTATGTACTCAATCGGTACGAAATCGTCATCAGGAGTACGTACTCGAAGCAAGGAGGCCACTGAGATGTACAGTATTGACATCAGTTCACCGTCGTCAAAGATGTACCTAGGTCCAACAGTACATGCCATGGAATACACAATAGCGCCATCTACTTTTCACAGACGAGTCCCGTTTCGCTCTTTAACCTGATACTCGACGAGGACACGTGTGGAGGAGATCTGACACACGAATGCAGCATGCGGTGTGTTTTAATGGCCGTACTTCCTCAATGACAATGACAGTGACCGTGCCTGGAGCGTGCTTCAGGAGCTCGAAAAGCGTGGGATTGAATCGTTAGAGTTGCCTCCGAGGTCTCCTGACCTTTATCCTATTGAGAACATTTGAGACTCTGTACAGCGAGTTCTGAATAACTACTTCTATATCCTAGTACACTGGCAGACTTCCGTAACGTGTTGCCTATAATATGGGACGAACTTCCCCAGACACTCGTTAATAATATCATTGCAAGTACGCCTTGTATGTTTAAAGACGATCTCCAACAGAGAGGTGGTGTTACCGGGTACTGAAATCCAGAGGTATGGACATGCTCCGAATTTACCACTTTACCTATATTGCAGTGCTAATTTGTTGTGTGTAAAAATTGCCCAATAAACTGTTTTTGTTAATTTTTAGCACGTCCTTTGTAAAAAAAAGATCGTGCTTATGTTATCGGTTTGTCCGTCCGTCTGTGAACACCATATCTCTGCAACTATTAGTCCGATTTTAAAAATTCTTTTTGCATTGCGGTTCTTAAAATATGCAAATGATGATTCTTTATTTTGCTTTTTTTTTCACAATGTACAATATTGCCGCTAGAGGGCGTAAATGCAGATGATATCCAATTCAAAAGGCATTTTATGTCATATATTTGCTTCTAAACTTCCGATTGAAAACACTATTTTACCTTTCTATTCCATGTACACTCTGGACAACGAAATTTACGCAGCAAGAAGGAAGCATCGGATAGAACTGAAATTTTATGAACGTATTGATACAGATGAATAATACACGTGATGGCAAAAACAGAGCTGCAGGACAATTACAGAGGGATCTGCTGCACGCAGTCCGGTCATCTTCAATAGCGCGTCTCACCGCCTCGTGCGGCGATACATGCTACAATACGGTCCAGCATGGAGGCGAACGTACGCTTGATGTTGTCCTGCGGCTGACTGGCACACACGTGTTGGACGGTGTGCTCGAAATCTCAGATAGTGCGACACGGCGGCAGTTGGCGTTTCAAGTGGTCCCACACATGCTCGAAAGGGGACATGTCCGGGGAGCTGGCAGGCCATGGAAGTTTCTGAACATGACGTTGGAAGTCCTGGGGAACCCGAGCCGTGTGTGTGTGGGGGGGGGGTGCATTATCCTGCTGGTAGAGCGCACCTGGAATCCCTGCCAGGAATCGGAGCATATGGGGCCGTAGGATCTCACCCACATACCGCTGGACCGTCAATGATCCACGTACCACAACTAGAGCTGATCGGCTATCGTTGGCTATGGCTCCTCAGACAATAATGCCTGCAGTGGGGAAGGTGTGGCGCTCGATAGCGAGGTTGGTATTGTGCCGTTGACCCGGGGACCTCCACACCCGGACACGATGATAATCTGTCCCCAAAACGAAGCGGCACTCATCGCTAAACACCACACGTCGCCAGTCTGTGGCGTTCCACGTCGCTTTGGCCTGGCACCACTGCACACGGAGTCGGCGATGTTCCGGTGTTAATGGCAGCACACGTAAGGGACGCTGGGATCGCAGATTCGCTTCCGCGAGGCGTTGGGAAATGGTTCATGGGCACACAGGAGCCGCTACATCTGCCTGTAGAGTGGACCTGGTCCCCGTGGGATCCGTTCATGTCTGGCGCACGATCCGTCCATCCTCTCTACCGGTGGTCTTCCTGGCCCGTCCGGAGCCGCTCCGCCGTGTGGCAGTGCCGTCACGTGTCCACTGCTCCCAACACAGTCGGACGGTATGGTCAGAACGATCCACGTGGCGGGCTATACGAGGCGCCGACCACCCTGCGGTTTTCAGACCGATGATCAGTCGTCTTTCAAAGTCCGTAAGTTTTGTAAATTGACGTCTCTGACATCTACCCGGTATTCTTGTCACTCTGTACTCTTGCTTGTGTTGACCCGTGCTTTTCGCTTTCATGGGACATCGACTACACGCCGGTTTATAAGGCTGCCAGTTCGTTCTTGCAGCGCCGCCACAGAGTGTGCGGTCATACGCAATCGCACCAAACGTGGATGATTTTCATACCAGCACGCACTCTAGATATTTGCAAAGTTTCGCGGTTGTAGCATGTTTTCTTCTAGGTGCGCAAATTTCATTGTCCGTGAGTGGATGTCGAAGAGTATTTTAAATGTAGTTACTTTTACAAGTTACGTACAGATTTTCCGCTACGGGGCGTAAAAGTAAATTGCGTTTTCCTTGATATCTCTATTTCTAAAACTCCAATTTGAAAAAAAAATTCAAATTGAAGTTTTTTTCAGCGAATACAGCTCCTGATGGGAAATCTTTTGCATATAACTAACAATTTATAAAAAATTATTTTTGATATAATAATTGATAATATTTATAATAATTTTTGACAAAGAATGGTTTGGCCACCAGGGAGCGTAAGTATTAATTTCTGTTTCTGATGCATTTTCCACAAAATCTGAGCTTCTAAAATCTCAATTCAAAAAATTCGTTCGTGGACCAATGCCACTCACGTCGATAATAATTTTCGGAATATTTTATTCTTAAAATAATGCATGATTTCTCCGCCAGAGGGCGTAGACGTATATCATATTTTTGTCAATATCTCTGCTTCTAATGGTACAATTTGAAAACATCCTTCTTTATTGGATATAGTTTCCGATGTGACATGTTTTTCATATAATTTTAAAATTGTCAAGTAAATCATAGACTTTCCGCTAGGGGGCATAAAGGTAAATTGCCCCTCCCCCACCCCAGCTTCGATATCTCTGCTTTTAAACTCCGATTTGAAAAATTCTTTCTGCACCAGATACAGCTCTTGATAAGAAATTTTTTGCATACAATTTCTCATTTCTGGTAAAAAAAAAAATGTATTTGCAGCAAAATCCGAGCTCCTGAAAACTCGACTGAAAAAAGTATTTCGTGGACCGACACCGCTCACATCGGAAAACCTTTTTGAGAATACTTTCTACTTTTAAAAATGCGTGTTTTCCCACCAGGGGGCGTATGCATATCTCATATTCATCGATATCTCTGCTTCTAAGGATCCGATTTGAAAAATCCTTTCTTTGTTGGAGAGCGTTTCCTCTGCGAAATGTTTCTCACATAATGTCAAGTATTTCTTAACGCACAAGTCTGCAACCAGAGGGCGTAAATTCACGATTCCGTTTTTCGTTCAGATACTACTGTTTTCCACACCGGTTCCACTGACTCTGAATAGCTTTGATGAATTTAATTTGCGTCAGAACGGATTCAAAAGTCGTGCTCATTACACCCGAAAATTCGGTGTCGTCCTTCTTGTTGTTTTTCTTATCGTTTGTTTTACTTTGCCTCACTGATGTTATTTCAGTGCGTGTTACTTGAGTCAGATGCATACCCTTTATTTCATGCAATATCCCTAAATTTTTGTGACGATTGTGTTGCGTAATTTGAAATTTTTAAATAGAAAGATTTTAAATCACTTTTATGGTATAAGGTTTGAGTTTTTTGACAAAGGATTTTCTCACTAAACACGGGCATTCGGTGTGTAATGAGAAGGTCATTACACACCAAATTGCTAACATATCGATTTGATTAGACATCCGCGGCCCCGATGGCCGAGTGGACTGGAGCGCTAGTTTCTGACCATTCATCCGAAATGGGCCTAGGTTCGAGCTTCGGATGAGGCAGGGTTGATGCGTTTGTCGGATGGCGCTGGAGCTCGACCTTCTCTAGAGCCGTAGCCACAGTTTAGGGAGCAGCGACGGCTTATTGCGCTTAGAGTTGCCCATGGTGGACGTTACACCCCGAAACAAAATTTAAATCGACGATACTGTAATGTTACTTTTACCAGCCCGCCAATAAAATCCAAATCAAAAAGTGCCTACGAACCCATTCATCTGACCCAGTGCATTTACAGTCCTCCTTTGCATTAATTTAATTTTAGGTAAATTATCCTTTGAATTGTAATTATTCTTGAAATACACTGGGGCTCGAAATTGAAAGATGATTCATAAATTTGCACACAACTCTCCGATGAGCCATTACATTATGACCACCTACCTAATAATCTGTGGGACCCCCTTTAGCCCACAAAATAGGGGCCACTTGGCGAGACATCGATTCGATTAGGTGGCCAGTGGCGTAGGAACGGGGGGGGTACAGGGGTACAATGTATATAACGAAGTGAATTTCTCCGTCATTTTTATCCGCGCCGTGGTTCAAACCCGGATCCCCTCATTCCGGAATAAGTCACTCTACCAATTGAGCTACGCGGACGTTTTAACGTTTTATTCTGATTCTTATCTGCCTTTATGTCGTGTGCGTCCTTCGGGCAGGTACGTCACATCTCCTGGTACGTTACATCATCTCCCCCTTATTTATTTATTTATTTTTTTTTCGAAGTGCTGGAGAAAGGATTCTCTTATTTTTCCTATCTCGCGGTGTGGAAAGAACATCACACCAATGCGAGATTTTGAACGGTCGGGTCATCCGGATAGTTCGGGCGCCATTATAACGAAGTGAATTTCTCCGTCATTTTTATCCGCGCCGTGGTTCAAACCCGGATCCCCTCATTCCGGAATAAGTCACTCTGCCAATTGAGCTACGCGGACGTTTTATTCTGATTCCTATCTGCCTTTATGTCGTGTGCGTCCTTCGGGCAGGTACGTCACATCTCCCGGTACGTTACATGTACCCCCCCCAAATTTTGGAGAGGGGTACATTAATATCTACTGTACCCCCCCCCCCCCCCAGATATGAGCAAACACAAACCAATCATTCATAAAGAGTGAACTGTAAAACTTATATGCTACTTTTTGTTTTATTCTCTTTTTTCTCAAAGAAATATCACGGGTCGTCTGGGGGTTTTTTTATATCCGAAGCTTGTA
The DNA here is from genome assembly GCA_039090855.1 of Macrothele yani. Lineage (NCBI taxonomy): Eukaryota > Metazoa > Arthropoda > Arachnida > Araneae > Macrothelidae > Macrothele > Macrothele yani. The sequence continues at coordinate 17,549,677 of CM077023.1, read as the reverse complement.
GTGGGAGACTTTTCATCCACCAAAAACTGGCCAACCATCTGGGAAACTCCAGCAAATTAGTTCTGCAGGGAAACGACGAGTGCGAGGTTTTTGTTAATAACTTCAAGCAACATATGGTAGGGCTAGGGCTTGATAACATACTTGTGATCAGTGTTTCTTTTCTCTTAAAATTCCATGCATTTTGATCAGGTCGTCCTTTCTGCACTTTTAAAAAAAAATTTAGTGCGCAAGTGGACATTTCAGCGCCCGCAGCACCGGCACTAAATTTGCTTTCTGTCTTAAGATCTGTAGCAATACAACAAGTGCATTACGGATTTCACATACCACTCATAGAACTCCAATTCCTCGATATCTCCACCATCATTTAGCTTTGCACCAGATCAATGTGCTTTTTACATCAATTGTCAGCCTATGTATCGTTCAAAGTTTTTAATATAGACTCCATAATGCTTCAATGGTACTGTCTTCGAGGGTAGAGCAGTTTTTATCTTACTGCGGTTTTACTTTATTAACGTAAACAAAAATGATAAGAAATTTAATTCGTTCTTGTAAAGAGTTATATAACATTTCCTGAGAAATCCCTCTTTTCCAAACCCTGCTGACAGAAATTCATCCTAATGTTGACTTGTCCCTCCTCAATATTTAAATGGAAAAAAAAGTACAAAAATTAACAAGAGAGAACACTAAAAAAAACCTTCTCCATTCATTTTCTGATAAGAAATTAATAATGTGAACTTCTTGTCAGCAATAAAAATAATAATGGTAATAATTAATAATAATATGATGATAACAATGTTCATTCGGATGAATTCCTGATCAGTATACGCATTTTATAAAAACTTCAATATACTACCCCCCAAAAAAACAATTCGGAGGGGGTCATGCATAGATGGCTTAATCCTTGAGATGTAAGGTTCATGAGCGTGTATCCCCCTAAATCAAAAGCGTTCCTACGCCACTGGAGGTGGCGATAGGTATCCTGAGGTATCTGGTACCATAATATCAACAGCAGGTCCTCCAATTCCCATGCATTTCGGGGTGGTGATGATTTAGCGCGAACCCTCTTTTCCAAGAGAAAAGCGGGTTCGCGCTAAATCACTTTCCAGAGAACAACGTACTTTTAGCTATGTATGTATCGATACACATGTATTCTACTTGACAATCTCACTGTATATCTCCCTCTTTGTCTGTTACAGATGTGTGGAACTGGATTGTTGGGATGGAAAAGGAGAAGACGAAGAACCAATCATAACTCATGGAAAAGCCATGTGTACTGATATCCTGTTCAAGGTACGGAAAATATACTGTATATGTACGGCACGTTGAAGTTTATTTCGGGTTTTGTACGTTCACTAATATCCTCTATTCTTATTTAATTTGGGAAAATTGCTTTTCACTCATCACCGTGGCAATTATTTTTTTACTCTACGCATTTATTACTACTCTGTCATTCATAATTTTGCACACTGTTATATGCGATGATTATTAGCTCTTATGTGTGCTGTTTAATGTCTAATTTTGGGGGTCGCTAATTCCTAAGCAAAAATAATGTCCATACCTTACCTATAATTCGAACGCAAATCAGAAATAATAAGAGCCGCGACTTACTGAGAAACACTGGTGATAATCTGTTACGTACATACCTGATTTCCTTCTTGAAATAATTTCGTCGTTTTTCATCCGTATAAAACATGGCATTTTGAAATTTTATCACGTGTGATGTGCCTACCTCAGACTTGACACACATGTCAAGACGGTAAAGTTGCAGCGACAAACTTCGTCGGTATAGCTTTATTGGGAAATCATTCGGCTCCGGAGCAGAAAGCTACGGTTTCGGTAACCGCCACGACCAAAGGACTTGTTTCGCTATGTTGGCACCCGAACGTAAAATGAATTTCCTGGCCGTTGTGTTCTTCGAAAAATGTGTAATGTTGGTTCCACACGTCATCTGGAATTAATGAAAATTCCTTCTTCTGCAGCGACCTCCTTCAAGCGTGGTTTTCCGGCTGACTCGAAAACCTACGATTCCTTCCCACACCTTTCTCAAGGGGGATACGTAGTGCTATCAAAAAGTTCCGAGACTAGGTACGTAGCGCGCCAACAGATGGCAGTACGCGGATGTGCGAACAGGGTGCCGAGTGGCGTCGTTCCGTGAGCATCGGGAGCTGTGCTACACGATATTTGGTGACCACGGGTAGACACAGATGCGATTTCGGTATGGGCTGCAAACTACGGCAGCGAGCGGACATCAAATTCTGCGTGAAACTCGGCAAATCAAGAACGGAGACGCATGAAATGTTGCGGCAGACTTATGGCAATGAAGCAATGATTCGTGCGATGTGTTTTGAGTGGCACTCGCGCTTCAAGAACGGCAGAACGGCACTGGAAGACGATGATAGGTCAGGGCGACCGTCCACGAGCAAAACCCCCGAAAATGTGGACAAAATTAGGGAACTGGTGCATGAGGATCGTCGGAGAACCATTCAAGACATTGCTGCCATCGTCAATGTGTCATACGGAACAGTGCAAGAAATTTTGACGTCGTTTTTGAACATGCGCCGCATTGCTGCAAAGTTTGTGCCAAAGATTCTGAACCCCAAACAGATGGCGCTCCGTGTCGAACTCTGTCCAGATCTTCGGCATCAGGTGGTGAATGAACCAACGTTCCTGTCGCGGGTCATCACTGGGGATGAGACTTGGGTCTACGGTTACGACCAGGAGACCAAACAACAGTCGTCGCAGTGACCACGTTGCGCTCCGGACCTGTCAGGCCTTCCTCACGACCGAAGAAGGCCTGACAGATCCGGAGCGCAAACAAAAGCATGCTCATCGTGTTCTTTGACATTCGTGAGGTTGTGCACCGTGAATTTGTCACCCAGGGCAAGACCGTCACTGCCCTTTTTTTACTGCTATGTTCTGCGGCGTCTTAGGGAAGTCGTTCGCCGCAAACAACCTGAAACGTAGCTCAGGGGCGATTTCCTGCTCCATCACGACAATGCAGCAGCTCACAGAGCGTTAGCAACACGCCAGTTTTGCAGCCGAAACAGCATGACAACCCTTCCTCACTCGCTTTACTCGCCGGATTTGGCCCCCTGCGACTTCTTTCTGTTCCCATAGATGAAGATGAAGCTCAAGGGTCGCCGTTTTGAAACCGTGGACGAGATCCAGCGCGAATCGCATACGGTGCTTGACACGATTCGCGAACAGGACTTCCAGGGAGCGCTCCAACAGTGGCAAAAACGCTGGCAGCGGTGTATCGCTGCCCAAGGAGACTACTTTGAGGGAGATCATAGCCAGACTTAAGTAACGAAGTGCTTTGTTGTATATCGGCCTAGTCTCGGAACTTTTTGATCGGACCTGGTATATGGGACGTACCCAGTGGTGGAAATGGGAATTATTCGCTGCCGGAACCCAACGTACAAGTGAATGCCTTAAAACTTTAATATGCACAATTCCATTCGCAGTAGATATAAAACCATTCAAGGAAATTTCGTTATTCAACTTTAAAATGAAATACTCACATTTGGCTGAAGTCAGAGCTGTTTTCTTTATTCAGAAGTACGTTTCTTATTGTAAAAGGCCATTTGAATACCGATGCAATTAAAAGTGTCCGCTTTTAATAAACATGGAAGAAAAAAAGTAAGCTCGTATTTGAGGCGGAGATATGCAATTGTCTTCGGCGACAAAATAAAGAAACTCTGCTCTGTCTGAAATATCCGTTTATTTTAATTAAAATATCTATAATAACTTCGATTTGACCAATAGCTAAAATATTAATTTTTGAAAAATTTTAGAAAAACTAATATATACAAGATTAATGCCATACATACAAAAATATAATATCATCAATAAAAATCAATTTGGCTTCCAACCGAATACATAAACTGAACTAGCACTTCTACACTTACAAGATTCCATTCAAAAATATTTAGAATTAAAAACAATTACCTTTGCGATTTTTCTAGACCTTTCCAAAGCTTTTGATACTATAAATCATAAAACTCTTTTAACTAAATTACGAAACTTAGGTATCAGTGGAACATCATATAAATTAATGGAGACTTACCTAACGAATAGGTATCATTATATTATCATTGATAATTTTCAATCATCTAACTTTAGAATTAACTCGGGGATTCCGCAGGGATCAATTCTAGAGCCTTTGCTTTTGAACCTATATATAAATGATATATTTAATGTTGATACTCCTAATAATTTACTGTTATATGCAGATGATAGAACAATACTAAAAAAAGGAACAAATATTAATGATTCGATTATATCGGATATGCAATTACAAATATACTCTGAATGGTTAACACAAAATGATTTCATACTTAATCTCAATAAAGCAAAAATTATGGTCTTCAGTAGATTCAAAATAGAACAATTACAATTTCATCAATTAGTACTAAATCACATACCCATCGAAATAGTTCACAGTTTCAGATTCCTGGGAATAATATTAAACCCAACCTTAAAGTGGAGCATCCATGTGCAAATAAAACTACCAGGAACATTGGCATTCTAATTAAAAAAATTATTATGTTTCACTCTTAAATCCCTAAAAATGTTATATTACACACATATACAGACACATATTAACTATTGTATTACCTCATGGGGTCAAATTACTCAAACTGATTTATTAAAATTACAAAGATTACAAAATACGTTTTTCAGACTAATGCACTTACAAAATAATTCTTTACACACAAATAATAACCTACAAACTTTTCAATATCATCACGTACATGTGGATCCCAATAAATACCGAATCATGTCAATATCTCATTTTTTTAATTTTAACATTGGCCATTTAATGTTTCAGAGAATAAAATATTACTTACATACCAATATTTTAGTTACTCATAACTATGGAACGAGGGGTAAATCTCTTCTACGACCTATTAACCCAAAGTCCTTAATGATGTAAAAAAGTATGAATTACATTGGCCCGGAATTTTGGAACAATTTACCAACAGAATTAACTGAAATAAATAACATTAATTTATTTAAAAAAACTAAAAAAATGTCTAATGAATTGCTAATACGAAAAAAGGAGGGAGTTCAAAGTCCAGATTACAAGGCAATGATATGCTGAAACTAATGCAATGTGTTTAATTTAACCACTTACCACTGTTGACATCCCTGTGACTGCCTAATTGCAAGCGGGGAATCAAAGCTTGTTAGTCCTTATTAGGCCTTTTCCTAGTTTCCCCTTGCTGCAATGTAAATTAACTATGAAATGACATATATGTATGAAACTTAAATGTAACAGCATAAATATTAATAATAAAATAAAATTATAAAAAAAAATATGTATTTAAAAACACAAGGGTGGCACAGTGGCCTAAGCGATGGCTCTGAGATGTGTCCGAGATGGGTCTGGATTCGAATCCCAGTGAGGCATGGATGTTGTGTTTGTCTTACGGCACTGGCTCTCTCTCCCTTCCTTGGAACTAGGGGCCCTAAATTAGGGGGACGGGCGACTGCTTATAGCCCATCGAGTTGCTCACGGTAGTCGTTAAACTTTCAACAAAAAAAAAAAAAAAAAAAAAAAGGAAACAAACATTATCTCCTAAAATAATTGCCAAAGTCTCCCGATCGTCTGGTGGATAGCGGAGGAGGTCCGCCGGACGGTCGGCGATCAGCTCCTGTCGTGAACTTTGCGCTCACCAGAGCTTTATTAGATTAGAAAAAAAAATATTTTTGAAGCGACGAAAAATTCATACAAGATGGCGTCACTAATTGAAATGTGTAACGCATGGCGAAATGTTTTATTCAAATTAAATGCTCCCTTTCTTTTTGTGTCTCATTGCTCCCAGAACGGAGTTCCGCTGAGTTCTGGCCCATTTCCACCACTGGACGTACGTAACTCAGAGGTGAAGCGCATGTCAAGACGGCAAAGTTTCAGCGATAAATTCCATCGGTGTAGCTTAATTGGGGAAGCATTCGGCTCCAGAACAGAAAGATGCGGGTTTGAAATCGCGCCAACGGCAAGTGGCTTTTACGCAATATACGTATATTACATTTTATTATACATTGAGTGGCCACTTTATTATGACCACCTGACAGTTTTAAGCAAATGAGCTATGGCTGCACGCTGTTGCCGCCAGAGGGTGAGGCTAGTATGAAAAAGGAAAGCTTAGTGCTTCCGACAGTAGTAGAAGTGATTTTTGGGTGACGAGATGGGAAAAAAATGCGATTTGACGGACTTTCAACGTGGGATGATTGTAGGAGCTCGGAGCCATGGAGCGAGTATCACCGAAACCGCCGCATTCGTGAAATGTTCCAGAGCAGCTGTTGTTCAAGTGTTTAAAGACTGGACTGTCAGCCAAAAAACTGGGTCTCTACTAGCAACGTGTGGTCGTCATCGACTAGTGACTGCTCGGGTGGAACGGAGATTGCCCAGACTGGTAACAGACAACAGAAGGGCAACAGTGCAGCAAATTACAGACCATCTTAATCAAAGATCCCGTCAAATAATCTCTGCACGCATTGTTCGCCGTACACTGCATCGGATGGGATATGGCAGCCGAAGGCCTGTTCGAACACCTTTGCTGTCTGCAGTTAACAAGCGAAAACGTCTCCAGTTCGCACAGGAGCACAAGGATTGGACAGTCGATAATTGGAAACAAATTATGTGGTCCGATGAATCACGTTTTCATTTGCACCATGCCGATGGCCGAGAGAGAATTCGGCGGAAACAGCACGAAAGCATGGACCCCAAATGCATTGCTACAAGCCTTCAAACTGGTGGAGGCAACGTTATGGTTTAGGGAATGTTTTCTTGGCATGCTTTGGGCCCTTTAATTCGTGTTGATCAACGTCTGACTGGCACATCATATCTAAACATCGTTGCGGACCAAGTGCATTCTGTGATGTGGATGGTTTATCCCAATGGCGATGGCTACTTTCAACAAGATAATGCGCCCTGCCATAGTGCTCGTATTGTACAGGATTGGTTTCAGGAACATGCCGGTGAGTTTACTTTGCTTAGGTGGCTCCTATAATCCCCATTCAGAATTTGTGGGATGAAGTTGAACGAGCCATCAGACAGCTGGATCCACAACCCTGCAATCTCACACTCCTGGAAAGTACTATTCATCAAGCATGGTCTCAGATTCCACAAACCACCTAACAACATCTCGTGGAGTCCATACCACAAAGAATCGACGCAGTGTTAAAGGCAAAAGGTGGCCCAACGAAGTACTGAGGGAGTGGTTATAATAAAGTGGCCACTCAATGTATATCTCTTTTCTTACTGTTACTATATTTTTTCATCGGGCCCAACAATCTCTGTCTGAAGCTATGTGGAGTACAGATTATCTTCAACGAAATACCAAATCCTAGAGTAAACGATTTTTTATTGTGAACATAATTTTGACACGAACAAAGTTTATTATACGGAAAGAATATATACTTGACCCTAAAAGAAAGTTTCGACATTTTTCCGATGTCTGTCAGCGATTACGATTGTAAAGGAAATCGATAGTCTCCTACGAGAGAGGGATTTGTGCTATTTTCATATACCTGAGATTTTCTCTCATTGCTCCTATGCGTAGTTTTATTTTTCTTTGTGTTATTCCCCTCGAAAAAGTTGCTGAGCGTCGTCATCCACACAATGGACCTTTCTTCAATCTTTTCTTTATAGAGAATAACAGACATACTTTTCTGCAACTTTATCGAGAACCAGCAGATCCCCGAAGGAAAACGTACTTCGCCTTAACAACTGAGCATTCTTGTTAAAGTAAAATTCTACGCTCGCAATGTGCTTGGTCGATCATCGATCAGACTTGCAGGTGAACCATTTTTACTTCCTATAAAAAAGGAATTACGACTACTCTGAAATAAAATCTCTATGGTAGCGTCACGGCTTTGATTCAGTAACTCCTGATGAATCGAAGTATTCCCTAATCTGCGGGGTAAAAAACGTTTACCATAAATAAATGTTCCCTCTGAATTTCTTCGTGTATGTGCATCATTTGGTCAAAATGGTGATATTCATTATTCAGTGTAAATATCTAAACAAATTAACTGAATTGCCCATTTTTTATCAGTTTAGAGTCTTCCATCACGTGATGGAAGGGTGTTATTTGGTTCTGGTATTCTTTCTGTACTGGAGCACGTTACGGTACACCTGTTAAACATAAGCGTTTGGAAAATTACCCTAAAAACAAAGACACCGTACTGAAATGAGGCTGCATATGGATCAAATGTATATAGCATATGGATCTATTGAAGACTATATATCTGCATATGGATCTATTGAAGACTCAAGAAAATAATTTGAAATCTTAGAACTCATAATATTCACTTCGCCTTTCTCACGGAGAGCGATGTACGAGTTAGTAATGAGACCAACAAGAAGCCATATACAGTAGTCAAATAGATGTTACAGGCAGATGGATGGCAAATTAATCATGCAAGTAGACATGCCTTAGAAAACTTGAAAATCACATATTCAACGTAAGCCGGGAGATGCTGTTCCGATTTCCGTTCCAGGACAATGTAATTTTCAAGTTTTGAGGCATGTCTACTTGCTATGTTTGCACATAGCCATGGGTTAGTTTGGTCGACATGTATTTTATAAAGGAAGGCACAAGAGCTAATATGAAACGTCATACATCGAACAATAAAGAGGTAAGTGGTCAACTGTATCCTACGTTGGCGAGCAAATTAAAAACAAACTACTGTATATCAAGAGACCTGCTTAAACACGTTTTGTATTAACGTCACTAAACTTTTAGAACAGCTCCTGTAGGCGATATGAAGCCTACGTTGCAATGAAGTTGACTGTCTAACAGAGGTCAATTGAACTTCAAATTCAGCTTATCGAAAGTTGAAGTACGCTTTTCTGGTGGTTGAAATGAATATCATTCCGATCCGCAGGAATTTTTAAATGTGACTCGTATCCCTTGAATAATGTACAGCCATCTACTAAGCTGATTTTACCCTGGTGATTCTCCATGGCTTAGCAGAAAGCAGAACACCTTGGCGCATCCACGTGGCATTCACCTCTTTGGTGCCGCGCAGGTGTTAGAGCATTATTTGCGCACTCATTCCAATGGAACTGATGGTTCATATAAGTTGGGCACTGTAGGATTGTCGCCTGTTTGCAGCATCTTCCTTTTTTACGTTTATCAACCGTAGCTTGAAGAAGCGTATATGTTCCAGCTTTGTCTGCCTGTCCGCACGATAGCTCGCGTAAAAATGGTTCGATTTCGATGACATTTTAGTATGTGGTAGGGGACAACCTGGGTACAAACCCTATTGAAAATGGGTGAAATGGGGATTAAAGGTCAGGACATAAGAGCGGGATCCATTCCATCGCCCTTATGCGTCATAACTTACGTAAAAAGGCTTCGATTGCGACAAACCTTTATCATGTTGTTCCGGAGATATACTGAACCGGTTCTGTTGAATATCATCGAAATGGGATCAAAGGTCAGGGACGTGCCTGCCACGCAAGATGCACATGAGATAAAGGCAGATAGCAGCGAGGCATACGTCCGCGTAGCTCAGTTCGATGAACGACTTATTCCGGAATGAGGGGACCAGGGTTCGATTCCCGGTGTGGGCAAAAATGATGGAGAAATTTACTTCGTCATAAAATATAGCAAAGGAAACAAAGGGAAAATGCCAACCAGGCCTGAGAAAGCCCCGAGGTCCCTATACAGCAGTGTTAAAGAAAGAAAATGCATTAAAAGAATACAGACAAACCAAAGTGTCAAGCATGATCTGTCTTGTGTATGGAAATGCAAGCAAAACAGGATTAGTAGGTTAAGTGTAATTTGTTTTGAAATTAGTATTTTTTTCTTTTTTTATTAATTTGTTAATAACTGTGATTCATTATGTAACTTTTTAATTTATTTTTAAAAAGGTTGAACTTATTTAGTGTTGTTAGTTCCGTTGGTAGTGAATTTTAGTAATGAGGGCCAGTGTAGTTTAGACTTTGTTTCATAGTTTCCGTTTTTGGATGAATCGGTCGAATATGGGATTTAGTTCGTGTGTCGTGAGGGTCTGTGGAATAATTTTTATTATATCAGTGTGTAGATTATTTTTTTATTCTCTTGAACATGATTTTGCCAATGTTAAAATAATAAAGTTGGTTGATTGTGAAAATATAATATTTATTCGGGTAAACTTTTGTTTTGTTGTATAGTGATAACTGTGTGCTTGTATTGAATTTAAGATCAATTAATCTAATATATTTATTTTGAAAAGTTTTAAGTTTTTTTTAATTGTATTTTGTTGTCTGTTCCTATGTTAGTATGGCATAGTTGATGTGTGTCTGGAACATAGTATAATATAAAAGAATAAGAGTATTTGGAGAAAGAATTGTTAGTACTGAACTAATAACTCCAATGATTTTAGATAGTTGTTTGCAAAGCAGATTGTTCACATGTTTTGTTCCATTTAAGGTTGTTATCAATAGTAATCCCCAAGTAAAGTATAGAACTAACCTCTTCAATACTTTTGCTATTTATGAGGGAGATATTTGATAATTGTGTAAAATGTTCGTTAGTAAACATCAAAGATTTTGTTTTAATAATATTTAATAATGGTTCATTAGTCTGAAATTTTGTTAAGTTGAATATTAATTTTCTGTGTGATTTCAGTAGTATTATTACATGTTGTATCATCGGGATATAAAAGAAGATCCATATCAGTTATACAACCGAAAATGTCATTAATATAAATATTAAAAAGCAAGGGACCCAAGACTGAACCCTGAGGTACTCCGGTTAGTATAGAATGAAATGACGATTGATATTGGTCGATTTGTGTGTATTGCTGTCTTCGTGATAAATAGCTTTCAAGTAAAGAATGTGCTTTATCCCTTATTCCCAGATTATATAGTTTATCTAACAAAATTTTAGGTTTCAATGTGTCAAAAGCTTTAGATAAATCTAAAAATAGAGCAAGTGTATTTAAATTATATCCAAAATTACTTTGGATAGTTTGTTGGATGTAGTATAGCTAATTCTGTGGATTTGCCAAGTTGAAACCCATGATGAATAATATTAAATTTATAAATATACGAGATTAATCGGGTATATTATAAATTTAATATGTGATTTAATCTGTTAACGACCACCGTGAACAACTCGATGGGCTATGACAGTCACCTGTCCCTAATTTAGGGCCAGTGGTTCCAGTTAAGGGAGAAGACCAAACACATATCCATGCCACACCGGAATTCGAAACCTGGCCCATCTCGGACGAATGCTCAGAAGCCAGAGCTTTGACCATTGCAACCCCGCGGCGGCGATTCGGAGTCATTGAATAATGAGATATACTATATATACACTGCTGGCCACCCAAAATGCAACACCATGAAGGACACAAGATAGCAAAGCCAGATTTACTGGACACATAACAACAGATAGAAAGATGAAACGATTGAGCTTACAGGCCCGTGCGACTTGTGGAGCACGCAGACATCAATAGTTCGTGTGGCCCCCATGGCTGGCAATAACGACCGCTACACACCGCGGCTTTTTGCAAAACCTGGTGGGCCATGAAGATTTTTTGCACGATGCGTGCCACGTGCGGGCGCGCATTGTCCTGTTGAAAAGTGGCCGCTGGAAGGTCCTGCAGGTATGGGAGGACTACAGGCTCCAAAACGTCGGAGATGCAGCGGTGGCTGTTGAGTGTGCCGGCGATGCGTACCAGAGGGATGCGGGTGTCATATCCAATTACGCCCCAAACCATAACGCCAGGCAACGGACCGGTATGGCGATGCATAATGCAGGCGTCATACAGTTTCTCGCTGTGGTGCCGCCACACGCGGATCCGACCATCGTGGTGTTGCAGGAAGAACCGGAATTCGTCGGAGAAGACGATTTCATGCCATTCCGTAGTCCAGGTGCGGCGTTCAACGGCTCACTGCCGCAGCACTTGCCGGTGGTGTAACGTCAATGGTAATCGGAGCAATGGGTGCCGTGCGACAAGTCGCCGCTCCTGCAGACGACGTCGAACGGTACGTGCTGACACAGGTTGTTGCGCAACACACCCTAATTCCTGCGCTAACGTTCGTGATGTGGCGGTGCGAGACGTCAATGCCCGCCGCACAACATGCCGGTCCTCTCGTTCGGTGGTATACCGCGGCTGCGGAAATCGCTCACGTCGGTCCGTCGGTCCGTCCGTCCCTCCTGCATTCACCGAATCCATACTCGCCTCACTGTGGCTGGATGTCGTCCCACCCGGTCGCCGATGTCTCGGTACGATAAACCGCTGTCGCGATAATCCACTATTCTTCCTCTGTCGAACTCCGAAACGTGCTGGAATGACTGCCGTAATCTGCGACGAGGCATCAGGAAGCTTCCCACGCACAGGTCCGGCAGCACAACACACTTCCACTACTTACACCCTGCCTTCTGTGCACCCTTCTTATAGTACTTCTCGGTGGCATGCCGGGCGCACATGGTTTGCATATGCCCTGCAATGCTAATCGTTTGCATGTCCTCTCGCGGGCGACGCATGCTGCGAATTTTAGGCCAATCGGATGCTTCCTTCTTGGTATTGCATTTTGGGTGGCCAGCAATGTATATATCAAAGAGAGAGAGGGAGAGAGGTAGAATGCAGTGTCACACATTTCCTAAGTTTTCAAGATCTACCAGCAAGCAAGATGATACCATAGTTACAATAATGTTTCATCCTGCTTCTTGTTTGAGCATCAGTAAATTAGTTGGAAAGTTCAAATGCCCAAAAATTTCAAACCTAACTCTCTCTCTCTGCCTTTTATGGAAGGACGTTAATGACTCCCATGAGCATCTAAGGCTATAAAGAGTCGCCTGTTCGTAATTTAGAGCCACTGGCTCCAGGGAGAAGGCAGAGGCAGCACCGTCCGACAATGATATCACCCAAGCCACAACAACGACTCGAACCTAGGGTCAACTGGGATGATTAACCAGAAGCCCGCGGCTCTGATCACTCGGGGCTCTGAGCTGAAATCTTTCTTAGGAAGATGATTAAGAAGAATATTGTGCTATACTAAGCACAAAGTAAGCAAGTATTATTTCCTTTTTTTTTTCTTATTCTGCAACTTTTAAATGTATTACTCTTACGTTATAGTTATTAAAATATTAGGCATAAAAATTTAAATCTGTTTCTTTTTTAAACTTTCAGGACGTTATCTACGCCATAAGAGACTGTGCATTTGTTACATCGGATTATCCGATTATTCTGTCTTTTGAAAATCATTGCTGGTAAGCTGTTTTTGGTGCCTATTAGAATATCAAGAGCATTACAATTTTACACAGCCACATCATTATAAATGAGTGCTATTAACATATTCTAGGATAGTCTGTTTGGAGAATGACAGACTCGAGAGTTGCACGGAGAAAAACGTTTTGTTAATTCAGGAAAACAATTGTTGAATCAACCAAAACATTTTGTCGATATTCAGTCAAGAAAAATGTTTGTTGAATTTACAAAAGTATTTTGCTGAAAATTATTGTTGATTATACAAAATTTATTGTTATCGTGACAAAACATTTTGTTCATTTAACAAAACGCATAAGTCGATTTTTGGGAATTTGTTTGATCCAACAATATGTATTGTTATCGTGATAAAACGTTTTGTTGCTGCAACCAAACATATTGTTATTATGACACAGTAATTTCTTGCTCCAATAAAATTTAGAGTTATGTAGCTGGGCCACTTTGTCTCTAACTTTTTCCGATGGCAACACTTTGCCGGTGCAGTAATTTTAGGCGGTGCCCTTCGACCCCGAGTGTTAGCCATTACCCCTCCCCCCCCCACACACACACACCGTTTTTTAATTTCTCCTGCCAATATTTTCCCGCCGTATTTATTTTCTAGTGGTGTTTAGATGCTAGGCAATAATTATTCGTGTATACACAATATGGTTAAGGTTCAGAATTCTGTCGCTACATGATCCCTTAGATGAATTTGGGCGGTGTTACGTCACGAAATCGAAATATTTTTCTTAACGTTCTATATGTTCCAGGGTACTATCACCATGCAATCTTTGGTTGCCGCACGAATTTTGAAACACCCTGTATATACCTCATGTGCAAATTTTTATTTGCGATCAGAGACCGATCGCAAATGAAAATTCGCAGTCAGCCATAATTCAAAACGAAATCTTAAGCGCAGAACGAGATTCTTCTGGTCAGTGGTAGTCTGGTAGTACCCGTATGGAGTAGCTAGTAATCACGTGCGCTTTGACGTAAGGTCGATGCCACCTCTATATAGTTAAATTAACAAAATATAGCCAACGAAATAATTTTGTGTTGCCAACAAAACAATTCCGATGGAGTTTGGCTAAAGCAACAAAATAAATCGAAAAAAACAGCTCAACAAAACTATTTTGTTGTTTCAAACAAAGTTCTTTTTCTCAGTGTAAGCCTGTGAAAGCAGCGCTCCGTACGAAGGGCCTTTGTAATGTTTATTGATTAATAAGTAACTCTTTAAACATAAGTAAGTTAGGCGACCTAACGGCAGGAAGAGATAAGTCTCCGAAACTACTTACAAGAAAATGGTCTTTATTGCAGAAACTTCACTGCACTTCAGGAACACAACGTATCAACAAACGATCTCATCAGCACAATTTATTTGCATATGCCCTGCAATGCTAATCGTTTGCATGTCCTCTTGCGGGCGACGCATACTGCGAATTTCAGGCCAATCGGATACTTCCTTCTTGGTGTTGCATTTTGGGTGGCCAGCAGTGTATATATAAGGCTTCCTAAATGATGTTATTTCCAAAACGATGTGTGGCGGTTTACCGGCAACCCCTTTTCTGAATTAGAATCAGTCTTACTATAATTCTATTGTTTCACCGAACACCATAGCTTTAAAAGATCTACAAATTTAGGCTAATTTGTATATGCCCCCGTAACGTCGTAGCAACAAATGGGTACCAATCTCCAGGGTACGAGTTGGCAGAGTACCACGTTGACCAATCTCCCGGGTACGAATTTGCCGTTTACCAGTTTGCCAAGTTCCAATCTTCCGCGCACGAATTTACCGTTTCCCTAATGGGAAACCCGTCCAAGGAAGTGCTGAAAAACTGCTGAAAGTTTGTATGTCAGACTTCAGTTGGCTTGTAATGTACTACAGAAGACAAACCGGTTGGGGTAACTGTGTGTTTTTGAGATAGATAATTTTTATGCTACACAATAATAAATATGGACAGGTTTCACGCTTATGTGCCTTCTTATTGCACACACACATTTTTGAGCTTCAACTACAAACTTTTCTATAGGATTTTAGTGGAGTACAAAAATGTCACGTTTGATTTCAGTTGGGATTTAAGTACACCAAGAAATAAGCAATTTACTCAAAGGGCCCCTGGGGCCTTTTTTAAAATAACATCTCTTTGAAAGTCATCTGTATAGGTTGCATTTCAGTACAAACAATGTCACGTCTGCGTTCAATTGGGATTTGAATACACAAATAAATAAGCAATTTGCTCGAAGTTCTCATATGGCATTTTGGAAATATCTTTTTGAAGGCACTTCCTATAGGTTATTGAAGTACAAAATTTTTTACGTTTGCTTTCAGTTGGGATTTGAATATACAACGAAACAAGCAATTTGGAAATTTATATCTTCTTAACGTTTCTTGCAAATTTTTTAAATAGTTCTCCGAGTTCAGTGAATCTTTAATCCTGGTAACTGTGCGCCCTGCTGTCGCAGCGCCCTTTTGTGGTATCGCCCTTTTCTCGCATCGCTCTTTTATTTATCGTGCGCACTTTCGTCGCGTCGCCTTTTTGTCGGGTCGCCCTTTTGTCGTGCGCACTTTCGTCGTGCGCTCTTTCGTCGTTCGCCCTTTTGTCGTGTAGTCGTACTGCTGAGCCTACATTCGAATCCCTAGTAAGACGTAAATGTTGTGTTCTTCCTTTCTGTAATCACTCTCTCCTTTTCTTAAAATTAAGAGCCTTTATTGAGGAAGGGACAAACTTCTAGCTCTAGGTACTTATGATGTGGTTGGTAAACACTTCCTTATTTGTGAGTTGTGGTTGCCATCTTTCTGGCCCGTAAAAGATCAAAGATATGTGTGAAGAAATGCCCTTGCTGGCGCTTTCAAAACCACGTCTTCCTACTCCTCAGCGGAATGTTCTCCTGACTAAACTACGCCGGCAAGGCTCATTCGCTGCAGCTTGCCGTTTTTGACTCATACTTCAGCTTAGTAGTACGCCACAGATGTAAACGAAAACCATAAGATTTGCACAGCGTTTCGTCCGTTTACTATCTGGCATACGCATGAATACGATAGTCATGGTCTTTTCTGTGTTTTCTTTTACCAAAAAAATATATGTTTTTCGTAATTCTTCAATCTTCTATTTTCATATTTATTGAAGTTCAGTTTGTTCACAACAATAAATCCTCCGAACTTCAATTTCCTTCGTGAGTTTCTTCAGCAGTTTTAAAACAAACTCAGCACCCGTTAATAATGATTGATGATATGATTGATGATTGATGATATGATTGAAATGAAAACCAACTCAAGAGCAAACCAAAATTTTACATTATATTGTACGGGGTGATCTTTTTATCACGCAACCCGGCATTCAATGACGCAGAACAGGGCATTTGATTGTTGTAAAGAGAGGAAATGTGTGGCATGCCGGTAGATGGCAGTACAATGCTCCCGAGATAGGAAGCGCAGGTGCGTGGTTAGTTGTGTTCCTGACCAGCGAGAAGAACGCTGTGTTTGCGGAAGTTGCTAACGGACATTAGAAGATGCCATTTTCAACGGCACGCACTGTGGAAGTGTATTTTCAACAGCAATCATATGCAAACTAACAAAAGCAATTTCATCGAAAGTATCCTGACGTGCCTGTGCCCAACAAATCCACAATTTATGCGAGTCATTAGCCGTTTTGCAGAAACTGGGAGTGTTGGTGAAAAGAAGAAGGCGATGAGGTCCCGTGTGTTAACGGACGCCAAACTCGAGGAGTTACGGGCAGCATTACAACATTCGCCAACGAAGAGTTTGTGTAAACTGGCGGCACAACAACAGATGTCGTATGGGAGTGCACATAAGGCCATAAAGAAATTGTGCCTCCGTGCGTACCGTGTCCACTGTGTACAAGAACTCAAAGAACCGGACACGCACCAACGAACTGCGTAATGTAGGTGGCTAACGACATTGGTGAGATGTCACGGAATAGGCCTGTTGAATAAAGTGTTTTTCAGTGATGAGGCGTATTTTCACCTTAGTGGATACGTCAACAGTCAGAACAACAAATATTGATTGACAGAAAACCCACATGTGTTGCACGAAACGCAGTTACATGCATTCAAAGTCGGGGTGTGGTGTACAATTTCACGACGACGAATAGTGGGGCCCATATTTTTTGACACGACCTTCAACAGCCAGTCGTACCAGGACATCATTATGCAATTTGTTGCACTTCTGGAAGCAGACGAACGTTATTGTTACCTGCAACAGGACGGGGCAACGTGTCATACGTCTCGTGACACCCTGCAGTTTCTTGACGACATGTTTGATGACCGCCTGATTTCAGAAGGTTTGTGCCCCCCACCTAATATCACCTGATTTATATCCACCGGATTTTTTCTACTGGGGGTTTCTCAAAGGTTGTATATACCGACGTAATCCATGTACTGTAGACAAACTGAAGCGGCGCATTACCAGCGAGATTATGTCTATCAACTGTACGCTCCTACGCAAGGTGGCATCCAACATGGTTAAGGGGCCTCGCACCTGCCTTGCAGCTGCGGGTGGACATTTCGAACACCTCCTGTAAACGAGTATGTACACAGTGTGGCAAAGAATTTTTAAGACTGGGTCTATAAAATGAAATAGAAACAAGAAATTATCATTTGTTTTGCTTTTTTATTCAAAATAAGTCCCTCCGGCTTCAACACACTTGTTACAGCGATTTAATAATGATTCGAATGCCTGTTCCAGTTCACTTTGCGGAATGGCCTCCAAAGCACGCGTCGAAGCTGTTTGTACGGTCGAAATATCATCAAAATAACACCCTTTTAACGTCATTTTAAGTTTTGGAAATAAAGAAAAGTCGCAGGGTGCTAAATCAGGCGAATACGGTGGATGATTCAACACACAGACATTATTTTTCGCCAAGAATCTACAAACAAGAAGTGAGGTGTGACTGGGTGCATTATCGTGCAACAAACGCCAACTGTTTTCATTCCGATATTCAGGACGAATGCGACGAATTCTGCCCATCAAACGCCTCAAAACATTTAAATAAAACTCACCAGTAATTGTTTGTCAACTTGGAACAAATTCTTTGTGGATAATACCCTTACTATCGAAGAATGTAATGAGCATTGTTTTGATTTTCGATGGAACTTTTCTTGTTTTTTTGGCTTGTGGTGGGTTTTTTGACTTCCATTCCGCACTTTGTCGCTTTGTTTTAGAATCATATTGAAAACACTGTGTTTCATCACCTGTAACAATCGATTTTAAGAAGTTTGGATCATTTTCAGCGGCTGAAATTATGTCTCTGCAATGTGCACTTCTCCTTGATTTTTGTTCATTGGTTAACGTGTGTGGAACAAATTTAGCACAGACTTTTGTTTTGTCCAAATCTTCATGCAGGATGGTTCGAATCGTTTCTTTGTTGATGTTTAAAGACTCTTCCATTATTCTTAGTGACGCACATCGATTGTTTGCCACGAAATCACGCACTTTTTTAATAATCTCAGGTGTCCTAGATGAACTTGGTCTTCCGGTATGCTTATCATCTTTTAGCGTATCTCTTCCGTCCAAAAACGTTTGTGCCACAGGAAAACATTTGATCTACTTAAACAAAACTCACCGTAAACTTGTTTCATCATTTGGTACGTTTCCGAGGCACTTTTACCAAGTTTTGCGTTAAATTTAATAACAGCCCTTTGTTCCATCTTAATAATTCAACATGAAAAAAATTTTACTTCTCTAATGAACGGCCGTTTCGTTTGAGTTACTTTAACAACTGCGCAGTACTTTTGGCAGAAAGCAAGCAGATAGTCACGGTTTATAACGCATTCGCGATTACGCTGGTGGCGCCACCGTAGGCTGAAATCTAGCACCAGTCTTAAAAATTCTTTGACGTACTGTGTATTTCATTTGGTGCCATTTGTTGTCGGTATCTCGTTTTCCTATTAAACCCATGATATGTCTGTATTTCACTGGTTTTCTACATGTTGAACACATTCTAAGTGCCGGGCTGCGTGATAAAATGATCAACCGGTATAATCTAGTAGTGCAGATACCTGCCACTGAATTATAAACTTTTATTCAATACCAGATAGGACCTCCTTCATTGCCCGAATTACAGCACTGTGCGATTTGGCATAGATTCTACAAGGTGTTGGAGTGTATCTATGCGTACAGCATACCAGGAGTTCACCACACAGACCTTTTACTGGCTAAAATTTGAAGCAATGTTCCAGGTTCAGGTTTTCTAGCATGCCCCGTACATTCTCAATGAGTTTCAGATCCCGGTTTTGTGATGGCCAGGAGAGACGGTGGAAGTCACTATCTTGCTTGCTGAACCACTGCGGGACACATCTTGCGCGATGGACACTAGCACTGTTCTCCGTAAAACAGCCGTCAGTTGCTGTATAAAACATCCACATTATAAGATGGACTTGATCGGTTACAGAGTTTAGCTAATCCTTGGAGGACACCCGACTTTCCAACAATACTAAGAGACCTGTTCCGTACCATCAGAACATGCCCCTAACCGTGACACGACCTCCAGAAGCTTTAGTTGCATTTACAAGACAAGCTGCACCAATTGCTTCAACGGGCTCCCGCCAAACTCTCTGCCTACCGTCGATACAGAACAATATGCACCACAACTCGTCGGACCAACATGACTTTTTCAGTCATCCAATATCCAGTCACGGTGTTCGTGACACAACTGTAATCGAACTTTCCGGTTCTTCGCAGACTACAGTGGTTTCTGTAGAGACATGAGACTGCCAGTACCGATCCTCTCAAATTACCTGCGCATAGTTCGCTAAATATGGGTCTGGAAACGCTTTCATTTAATGCTTCTGTTAATTGTTGCACACAGGAAGTCTTGTTTCTCAGAAGACGATGATTTCCGGTCTTGGGTATTAACAGCTGGCTCAAACAAGATGTTGTAAACAGTGAAGAACCGACATTGCGTCCAAAAGGTGTTTCTTGAGTCTCACTATGCCCCGTCGCCGACCAAGGTCGCATTATAAACACTTGACGGACTTTGAGCGGGGAAGGACTGCTGTGATCATAGGAGCTGGATTTTCCTACCACGAAATCGTCACTCGTACGGAGCAAAATGCCAGGGCAGTGATGCAAACGTGTCTTTAGTGGAGATATGCGGCTCGGACGCATACACATGCACAGGATGACAGATACCTCTACTGCACAGGATGACAGACACCTCTACTGCACAGGATGACAGACACCTCTACCGTATGGCAGTGACCTATCGCACCGCGACACCCACGGTGTTAGCGCAGCCGTGGAGCATTGTCACGAGTCAGGCCTTGTCCTCCAGCACAGTTTGACGTTCTCGTTCTCTGCTTAACATAGGACTGATCGTTAGCATCCCATTGCTGCACATTCCTTTGACCCTCAACCACAGACGTCTCAGGCTGCAATGGGGTCTCGAACACAGACACTAACGCGCTGATTCGCAAAAGGTCGTGTTTTCTGACGAGTCACGATTCAACTTGATGTAGCAAAACGGTCACATTGGTGTTCGAAGATATCGTGGTTAACAGCACCTTGCAGCGTCATACCAGCCCAACGCCAAGTTTCATGGTTTGGTGCACCATTGCGTTGAATTCGCGTCCTCGCGTGATACGAATTTAGGGAACCCTTAACAGCCGGCAATACGTCAGGGATGTTTTAGTGGCAAATATGATACCCTTCCTTCAGATTTTTCCTGGCGCTATATTCCAGCAAGACAATGCTCAGCTACATGTGGCCCGAAATGTCCAAGACATCTTCCATGCCCGGTAGATACCGCTTCTTCCGTGGCCTGCACGTTCACCGGATATGTCCCCCATCGAAGATGTCTGGGACAGGGTAGCTAAGCGACTGGCCTGTCAAGCGCCTCCGGCAGTCACTACAAATGAACTCTGGTCTTGCGTAGAAGCAGCCTGGCAGGCTATTCCCCAGGACAATATCAAAAGCCTCTTCCATTCAATGCCACGTCGTGTAGATAGATGCTACTATTGTTGCTCGAAGTGGCTTCGCACGATACTGAGTTCTAAAGCGAAAAAATCTTGTATAGCGCTACAAATGTAATCAGTTACCTCCTGTAAGATGAGGAATCTGTGATACAAATTTTATTTGAATAGCTTGATTCTTTCTTTGTGTTGCAATTTTCTCAAACAGTAGTGTACATTCCTGAAGTTCTTTATAAATACCTCTTGAACCTGGGATTGTGGCACATAAAAAATAATGAACACATTTCCATTTCGTTGGAATTCTTAAAAGATTTAGAATGAAAGAAGAAATATTTTTTAGGTAAGCCTAAGGTTTAACAAGGATTTTAATGATGTTACGAGACTTCAATCGGATTTGAAAGCTAAAATTCACAAAGAACAATACAGATTACTAGTGAGCTAAAGGAACACTTGGTTGTTGCATTTAGTGAGAAGCATATGAAACATTTCAGCAAATATTTAAATACATAACAGCGTTTCCAATTGAATGGAACTTATGAATGTTTCATTAAGAACTAACTTAATAAAAATTTCAGCAACATCTGATCACGAATCGTCAACATTCTGTGTGGAAAAATCGATTTTAAATCTCTAAGGAATACAAAGATCAATGTTATTTAAGTTTTGTCGTGAAGGTTTAAATTCCAGGATTAATAATAAATGTTCGATGCGCATCTCATATTATATAAATAATTAATGCTGCCCGTTCCTTGAAAAAAAACTTTTTCAAAATATCGGAAATATTTACTTCCTACGAGTAACTTATGACCTTTACGTAACAAGCAAATTTCCGAAATGATTCTTCACTGAGAAAGAAAAGATTTTGTGCATTTTTACTGCTTTTCTTATCGTTGGGATTCTGTTTTGTTTTTTTTTACCTTCACAGGTTCAATTTGCGAATAGTGTTAAGCTCTCGTTTATTCTGTTCCGTGTACTCGTTTGGAAATTTTATTATCGTTAATTTTCTTTGTGTCCTTAATGAAGCTTGAGTTCCTTGGAAATAAGAGAAAAGGAATTGTTTGATATTACACACGGATTCTTTCATACAAATCGAAAATAATGATGCACCTAATATAATATTTGCGCAGTCTTAAACTCTTTCATTTTCCCCCTCTTTTGATTCGGGATTTAGTGACAACCATAAGCAACTTTAAAGGCTGTAAGGCTGTCGCCCATCCCTGATATAGGCCATTGGTTCCGGTGAGGAAGCGAACTCCGTTCGGCATGTACACTAACCATGTCTCATCCCGAGCTCGAACCCAGCCCTGTTCGAGTGACTATCCAGAAACCAGCACATCTATCCACCGGGGAGGTGCTATATTTGATATAGGAAGATCTAGGAGAAAACATTTTCGAAGTATACACTGATGAGTTATTAAATTATGACCAACTACCTAATAAGCTGTACGACCTCCTTTAGCCCGCAAAACAGTGGCCACTTGGCGAGATATCGATTCGATGAGGTGGCGATAGGTATCCTGGGGTATCTGGTACCATAATATCAACAGCAGGTCCTCCAGTTCCTGTACATTTTGGGGTGATGGCGATTTAGCGCGAACCCGCTTTTCCAAGTCGAACTACAAATGCTCGATTGGGTTCGTGTCAGGTGAATTTGGAGGCCAGGGCATTAACAGAAATTCACCAGCATGTTCCTCGAACCACTCCTTGACGATTCTGGCAGTGTGGCATGGCGCATTATCCTGTTCGTGGTAATGGCCATCACCAGCAGGGAACACAATTGCCATGAATGGGGGAACGTGGTCCACAACGATGTTCTGATACATCACAGCTGTCAGGGACTGTGCTATTGAGATAATGGGTCCTAAAGGGCCCGAAGAAAACATCGCCCACAGCATAACACCGCCGCCGCCGGCCTGTGCCATAGCCTCCGTTGGTAATCGGCGTATCCGCGCTCGGCCGACTACGTGATGCACCAAGAATCTTGATTCGTCAGACCAGGGGTTTTTTCGATTATCCACGGTCCAATCTGGATGATCTTGGGCCCATTTCATGCGTTGTTGACGAAAACGTGCAGTGAGCATGGAGACCCGGCTGGGTCTCTGGCTATGCATGCCCATGCGCAGAAAGCTGCGATGAACCATGTGCTGTGACACATTGCCCTGATCATCACTGTTGTAGCTGCGAGGGATTTGTCGCACTGTGGTCCTGCGGTCGCTGTGAACAATGCGCGACAATCTCCGCTCTCCTCTGGCATCAATGAGCTGCGGACGACCCACGGCTTGACGATGGTTCGTCGTTTGGCCATATGTGCACCACTTTTGATACGTACTCACTACAGAGGCACGTGAGCAACCCACAAGCTGCGCAGTTTCCGAGATCGTAGTTCTGAGGCTCCGTGCCATCCCAATTTGCATTTTATCAAAGTCCCATAAATCGGCAGCTTTTCTCATTCGGACTCCGAACACTCTACTAACCGAAAGTCGGTCCTCGTGTTGTATATAAACGGCTATGTGAACTTCAACTGCGCCACCGTTTGGTCTCTAGGCGGGCACATTTCTCTAGGCTGGGGGTGGTCATAATGTAATGGCTCATAGGTGTAATAACCATAATTTCGAAGTACAGTTTTCATTTGTAAAACTTGGCAAAAATTCTCTAAAGCAGAAAGTGTAGCCATTCCTAATCACAAAATAGTCTCGTAAGCCAGAACATTTCGATCACCCTTGTCTCCACTCGTGTACGCGTTCCACAACACGTTTCAGTTGCATCACCAACCAGCGTGGAATAAATGTATGTAAATATCAAAGGCAGGGCGTGTCATTTTGCAGGTACGAAGCTCTTGCAATAGGGAAAGGGCAGGACTAATCGAATTTTGAACGGGAAATGTTTATATGCTTGAGGAATGAGGGGAGTAGCATCTCAGCGAGCTTGAGCACTGTTAGCTGTTCGAAGGACCCAACAGTAAACGTGTGGCGGGATTAGTCCAAAAGAGGGGCATATATCAAAGTGAGCACCACCATTGGTTGATAGTCGAGGAAAACGCCGGTTAGCACGTGTTGCCCAGGACAACAAACAGCTCAGGATCGCTCCGTTACCTGCAGACTACAACGAGGGTACACAGAAAAACCTTTCGGAGCACGCATTCCCTTTAACGTTCTTGGGCGTGGAGAATATCTGGTCGGCGGCCCATTCGTTTGCATTTGTTGACAGCACAGAGCCACAGAAGCACCATAACTGGACAGTATATGACTAAAGATGAGTTGTCTGATCCAATGAGTTCAAGTTCCAGCTCCGATGTGCCTATGGACCTGTCCATATTCGACGCTGCGCGAGTGAGCAGCTGCAACCAGACTATACGGTCGGATGGAAATAGGTGTACAGCGGTGTCATGTCATGAGGACTTCCAGATCTTTTTACGCGCTGTTTAGGACCAAATGTTGTTCTACATGGTGTCCATGTATCCGGATTATAGTGGACTCTTTCAGGAAGGCAACTCCCCGTGTCACAAGTCTCGTGTTGGGCAGGAATGATTGGAGGATCATGTCCAAGCATTTCGTGTGCTGCCTTGGCCCCCAAATTTCTTTACCTGAAAACTATCGAATATTTGTGAAATTCAGTGGAATGCAAGATTCGCCGGTGTACGCCTGTTCCTCCCTGCGTTGCCAATCTCCGCGAAGTTATTGTGCTCAGCTGGTACAGAATGCCTGAGGACACCACCCTCGGTGGTCTAATGGGGTTGATCACACACAGGGTTTAAGCGGTTTGCGCGGCAAAAGGCCGCCCAACAACCTGCAGATTACGTTGTCATAACATTGCAGCTCATGGGTTATACATCCTTTTTCCGTCTTCTTTTACCTTAGTGTTTGGCATTATGTCCTGAATGGACGCTTTAGACAAAGATGACTCAACGAGGTGGTGTACAGCAAGCCACGAAGGGCTGTCTGCATCACTGCCAGGGGTGACGTGATAACCTACTAAGTAATGTTCAGATGCTTTTCCCTATGTGTTTTTTTTTTCAATTTTTAGGAACTGTAACGTATACTCTATATTCACTTTCCTTTTGATTTTTACTATCTCTGGTTATTTTATTTTACTATGTAAATTATCTTCCTACTGAACGGAATATTATTTCACCCCGCTGAATGAGATCTGGCAATGAGTGTAAGTCATGACGTGGTGGTAGCTCGTATATAGGCGCGTTCATCGAGAAGTGGTGTTGTGTGTTGTTGCGTTGTAGTTGTGTTGTTGCGTTGGAGGTGAGTGTTGTTGGTGTAGTTGGTGTTGCGTTGCGTTGCAGTGTGTTGTTATGTAGTAGTGATATATGAGTGCCTTAGTTGACCAGGAGTCATCATAATAAACAAGTTGTTCTGTAAGTTCAGTCTTTTTCAATTCTTAGTTTTGTCAGACCTCTGTCTGGCTGTTAGGTTTATGACTTTGATTACTTAATATAAATAACCAGCGTTGAGACTTTGTTTAAGTTCATAATTAACGAGTAACAACACCCTTTTGGGAATTCATTATTTTGAAGCTTAGAACATTATTCATTCATAATAATTAGCTTAGCAAAAGGATAAACAAAGCTAATTCATTATAATTGGCGCCCGAACTTTTCTCGAACACGAGATCCTGACTATTATTACCCATGGCTTCCTTACCTGAGACAACTTCAAATTTCCACCATCCGGCAAGTCTCGAGGGTAATGGTGTTTTTTTGGACAATTTGTACGAAGCCTGTGGCTCTGACTTGGATATGAATAATCTACACATACCCACGCATTCTTCACCATTTCGGAATGCACCAGCTTCTTATCACTCTGAGTCGCGGGTCGTAGCTGAGGGAATTCAATCCTCTCAGCGAAGCAGAATGCTTGCCCATTTCGTGCCGCATGCAGGAACAATTTATTTCAATGGTTTGGAGGGGTCTTTAAAGTTCCTCGAAGATCTGGAAGACCATTTTGATTTATATAATATTCCGGAAGACTGCAAGGTCCAAATTGCCGGAACTTGCTTGAGAGATACCGCCAAGACCTGGTATTGGCAGTGGCGAGGGTCGAACCCGGATTCTCATTATGAGAATTTCCGTGCAGAATTCTTGGAGGTCTTTCCTTTCGGCCTCAGTCGAGCTAGCCTTGCTCAACAGCTGTTTTCTCGTCAGCAGGGTCCCAATGATAGCCCTGTTGCATTTGCGTTGGAAACTACACGCCTATATAATCTATGGGATCCACATGCCAGTCATGTTGACATGTTGGATACCCTTGTACAGCAGCTCGACCCATTCTTACAAGATTTTCTTGAGGTTCGACACCCTACCACTATTCATGAATGCCTTCGCCTCATACGCACGTATGAAGAGCGACATGGCAAACATGCTTCAACTCACCATGCTCGGGCACCCCGCGAGGCTTATTCCGAAAACCCTCAGCGGCATAATAGACAAAACTTTCAGCGCGAGCATACACACGTGCCCACCCAAGCTTCATACGTTCCACCACACAGAAGAGTGGCGAACCAGCAACGAGTTTCGGAGCAAGCTACGGGGTATCGTCATAATGCACAGTATGCTCGACCCCGTTCCACTCAGCAGCATTCGGAACGTTATCATGCTCAGGGCAAAAATAATTTTTCTGCCCGTGCTGAGGGCAAACGTAATTTGAAATGAAAATAATAAAATTGTTACTGTTAGGCAGCTCCAGGTAAATTTCGCTGCTGATACAGTTGTTCTGTATTTCAACGCATGAGGCAAACGTAATTTGAAATGAAAATAATAAAATTGTTACTGTTAGGCAGCTCCAGGTAAATTTCGCTGCTGATACAGTTGTTCCGTATTTCAACGCATGAGGCAAACGTAATTTGAAATGAAAATAATAAAATTGTTACTGATAGGCAGCTTCAGGCAATCTTCGCTGCTGATACAGTTGTTATGTATTTCCACGAATGAGGCGCACGTAATTTGAAATTAAAAAAGTGATTCCTGCTAGGCAGAATAAAAGGAAAGTATGCCGATGCAGGTTTGGTTTGTTCTACACTACAAATTTCACAGTCGAATACAGATTCGTAAATTGTTATGCCAAGTTGATAATGTAAATACGGCTACCACCAAACAACAAATCAAAAAAAGATCGAGAAACGTCAATCATCGAAATGTAAGACTTACACTCCAAAATTGATAGATTTTTCGGAAACCAAAAAAAAAAAAGAAAAAAAAAGAAGAAAAAATTAAGGGGGAGATGATGTAACGTATACTCTATATTCACTTTCCTTTTGATTTTTACTATCTCTGGTTATTTTATTTTACTATGTAAATTATCTTCCTACTGAACGGAATATTATTTCACCCCGCTGAATGAGATCTGGCAATGAGTGTAAGTCATGACGTGGTGGTAGCTCGTATATAGGCGCGTTCATCGAGAAGTGGTGTTGTGTGTTGTTGCGTTGTAGTTGTGTTGTTGCGTTGGAGGTGAGTGTTGTTGGTGTAGTTGGTGTTGCGTTGCGTTGCAGTGTGTTGTTATGTAGTAGTGATATATGAGTGCCTTAGTTGACCAGGAGTCATCATAATAAACAAGTTGTTCTGTAAGTTCAGTCTTTTTCAATTCTTAGTTTTGTCAGACCTCTGTCTGGCTGTTAGGTTTATGACTTTGATTACTTAATATAAATAACCAGCGTTGAGACTTTGTTTAAGTTCATAATTAACGAGTAACAACACCCTTTTGGGAATTCATTATTTTGAAGCTTAGAACATTATTCATTCATAATAATTAGCTTAGCAAAAGGATAAACAAAGCTAATTCATTATAGAACCGCTGAAATGAAAAATAGTTTCACCCTTTCCGTGAACAGATATTTCTGTAATGCAAAACTTTAAAGAAAAGACACATCATGAAAATTATATTATCATGTTTTAGAACCTATTCTCGACTTTTCGTATAGTCTACACTTGCGGACAATGAAATTTTCGCACCAAGAAGGAAGCATCGGATTGAACTGAAATTTTATGGACGTAATGATACAGATGAATGATACACATGATGCCAAAAACAGAGCTGCAGGACAATTACAGAGGGATCTGTGGCACGCAGTTCGGTCATCTTCAATAGCGCGTCGTATCACCTCGTCATCTTCACCTCGTGCGGTCATCTCCTCGTGCGGTCATCTTCACGAGGTCATCTTCACCTCGTGCGGCGATACATGCTGCAATACGGTCCGGCATGGAGGAAAACAGACACTGGATGTTGTCCTGCGGCAGACTGGCCCACACATGTTGGACGGTATGCTCCAAATCCCGGATAGTGCGGCACGGCGACAGCCGGCGTTTCAACCGGTCCCACACATGCTTGAAAGGGGACATTCCCGGAGAGCGGGAAGGCCAAGGATTTGTCTGGACATGACGTAGACAGTCCTGGGCAACCCGAGCCGTGTTCGAACGGGCATTATCCTGCTGTATAGCGCACCTGGAATCCCGGCCAGTAATGAGAGCACATGTGGCCGTAGGATCTTATCTACATACCGCTGGCCTGTCAATGCTCCACGTACCACTACAAAAGCTGAACGGCTATTTTAGGCAATGGATCCCCAAACCATAATGCCTGCAGTGGGGGAGGTGTGGCGCTCGATAGCGAGGTTAGGATTGTGCCATTGACCCGGGGACCTCCACACCCGGACACGATGATCATCTGTCCCCAAGACGAAGCGGCACTCATCGCTAAACACCACACGTCGCCAGTCTGTGGCGTTCCACGTCGCTTTGGCCTGGCACCACTGCACACGGAGCCGGCGATGTTCCAGTGTTAATGGCAGCACACGTTAGGGGCGCTGGGATCGCAGATTTGCTTCCGCGAGGCGTCGGGAAATGGTTCGTGGGCACACAGAAGCCTCTACATCTGCCTGTAGAGTGGACCAGGTCCCCGTGAGATCCGTTCGTGCCTGGCGTACGATCCGTCGATTCTCTCTACCGGTGGTCTTCCTGGCCGGTCCGGAGCCTCTCCGCCGTGTGACAGTGCCGTCACATGTCCACTGCTCCCAACACAGTTGGACGGTATGGTCAGAACGATCCACGTGGTGGGCTATACGGCGCGCCGACCACCCTGCAATTTTCATCCCGATGATCCGGCCTCTCTCAAAGTCTGTACGTTGCGGACATTGACGTCTCTGGCATCTACCCGGTATTATTTTCACTCTGTACTCTTGGTTGCATCGGCCGGTGCTTTTCGCTTTCATGGGGCATTGACTACACGCCGGTTTATAAGGCTGCCGGTTCATGCTTGCAGCGCCCTTACAGGGTGTGCTGTCATGCGCAATCGCACCAAACGCGGATCATTTGCATACCAGCACGCACTCCAGCTATTTTCAAAGTTTCGCGGTCGTAGCATGTTTTCTTCTAGGTGCGCAAATTTCATTGTCCGTGAGTGTACATATTCATTCAAAAAGGTTTAGCTATAACTGAGGCACTCAACTAAACGAATTTGGTATGTACCAAAATTGAGATACTGGCACCACATCACGCAGAAAATAAGTCAAGCTGATTCTTAATATGAGACTTATAAGAAATGTGCTGTTATATACAATCTTCCTCAAATTCCCTATGTAACTGATTTAAGTACAATGTTACTCTACTTGCTAACTTTCTCGCCTTTCTAACACAGATCCACGAAATTTTCGCAAGCTCACCCTGTGAGCCAAAGCTTCATCTTTGAGCCAACGGATGGCATTTCGCGCATGCAAAGAACTGTTACGATTGTAATCTTTCTAATGTTATTCCAGCTACCGATTTGCTTACATGTGACTTTTGTCATCTAGTGGTTTACTTATTTGTATCACTCTTAAACCATATTTGAAAAGCATGAGAGAGTGTGTCCATGGAAATGGGAGTGCCAGTAGGAAGAAGCGAAACGTCACGGTTGAGATGAAAATACAGTTCGTTAAGCTGAAGAGAAAATCGTGAA
Organism: Macrothele yani; assembly: GCA_039090855.1. Taxonomy (NCBI): domain Eukaryota; kingdom Metazoa; phylum Arthropoda; class Arachnida; order Araneae; family Macrothelidae; genus Macrothele; species Macrothele yani. Next base: position 17,519,600 of record CM077023.1, on the reverse strand, counting down.
CATGGTAACTGCATACGGCATGAATAAATTTGCGATTCATGCAGTTAAGTTGTAAAGGACATTGGGGAGCGTGTTGCCTTTTGGATGAGCAAGTTAGTACTTAATCCCGTTTTTGTACCTTTGGTCGAAAGCACACATTCAGCTTAGTAACAAGGGCTGGCTCATCGCTTTGTGTTTCTGGTGGTTGAAGTGGTCCTCCCCTGTGCTGCTCAGTGACGTCACGGGGATGCATGCCACTTGTCAGTGCGCGATTTAAAGCTCTCGGTGGGTGCCGTTTAACCCACGTTTGTTACATTCGAATTAGTTATCTGCTGTTTATTAGGTTGTATTTCTGACATCGAATTTTTTTATTTAATTTCTTTAGTTCATTGTTTTCGTGCAATGGCTTCTTGCGCTGTTGCTACGTGCTGAAATACCTGCAGGAATCACTAATTCCGTAGAAACGACCCAGTAATTACAAAAAAACTGTGTTAACAGGTGTTGCAAGGAAGATTATTTTAATGAGAAAAATGCCAGGATTTGAAGTGAGCACTTTTTAAATGGTAAGTACGAAGACGATATGATGAATCGCCTGCTTGGTTAACCAATGAAAAAGATATTGAAATCGTCGGCTTTACGAACAGTCAATTTACCGAGATCAAACGTTGAAAATGTCACTGCAAGAGGTGAAAGACAAAGAAGGAGAAAAATACAGCATGATGCTTTTGATATATTTAAAAATCTTAGTCCCAAAAAAAGGTATTTTGGAGAAAATGTGGCCCCAATTCAACCTGCAGCAGATGAAGAGACAATTTTCTGCATGAAATATGATATGTTAAAAAAAAATTAACATTTTTTAAATGACAAATTGTCAATAATGTAAAAAGAGCTAAACTTTCTGAAAACAGGGGGGAAAAAGGAAATTTTAAAGAGCTTTTCTAGCAAAGACAGAAGAGGAAATCGTTCGCGCCGGCTTTTATTGAAACAAATCAGAGAACTGAAAATTAGCCGCCCCGGTGGCGCAGTGGTCTAAGGCGATTGCCTCTGCTCATTCGTCCGAAAGGGGTCCGGGTTCGAATCCCGGTGAGGCATGGATGTTGTGTTTGTCTTACGGCACTGGCTCTCTCCCTTCCCTGGAACCAGTGACCCTAAATTAGGGACGAGCGACTGCTTATAGCCCATTGAGTTGCTCACGGTGGTCGTTAAACCTCCAATAAAAAAAACTGAAAATTAAGGTAAAAAAACAAAATACGAAAAATAAAAAATTGAAAAAAAAGTGACAAATGCTTTCGAAACATATTTAGAAAAACACAGGTAACCTCTTTTGTAGAGGGTAAAAGTCGAATTAAATGGACACCTGAATAGCCGAAACGTTTCACAAAAATTACAGTAGCCGAGATTTTGTTATTAACAAAAAAGCATTATTTTCGCGTTTTATGGAAGTAATACACATATATACAACATAAAAGAGAAAACAATCAATGATATATTCTGCTTCACTCCTTTTGTTTCTTTAAATCATTTGACCATTTTGTTTCATATTCGGCAGCTCAGCAGTTGTATTTATCATCAGAGTTCCCCGCACAGAGCAAAGCAAATGCGATTCCTAACATTCAGGGTACATCCCAGCTACGTCACCAGCCGCAACTTCCGGGGACAACTGAAATCTGCCACATGAGCCAGCCCTTGTATCTAGAGCCCTGAGCACACATACTAGTTGTAAGGTGACGGAGTTCCAGCTCCCAATGGTTATTTGCATGTAGTAACTTTTTTTCCACCAATTATTATTTCATGAGACATGTAAAGCAAATACCAGCGCACGTGGGCGCCACGTGTCCTTTTTTTCCTTTGTACGTTATGTTAAGGAACGCCGAGAAAGCGTGTGCCTTGCGGCGATACGACGACCTTCACCTGAGCCTCAGGATCGGCATATAAAGGTAAAAAGTCACCGCTCCGTTTGGAGAGGCAACCTCCACTAGGGCAAAGAATATCTAACGCTTAAAGAAGGTCAAATCTCATAGAGATAACGTAAAACAGGCGGCAACAGCGCCACCACATCTTAAAAGATAATATGCTCTGCGGGAAAGTTACATTCAGGAGCACAACACGTTGGGCGGGACTACGGCAGTGAAACTTTTCTTTGATCCACGATGGTTTCCTTCGATCTGATGACTATTTGCTTAGAGCAGTTTTTTGTTGTTATTGTTGTTGTTGCTGTTTTCTGATATCCCGCCCATACCTTATTTTGGTGAGAAAAATATGCAATAACATTAGTATTACTATTTAAATTAAATTTCAGCAAATATTACAGTTAGGCCTACGGATCCGTACAAAATGCAGACATTCCCTAGTATTTGGCATTACTGAAAATGTTTCTGAAAAACTGAAGAACAAGCAAAAGCCTTAACTAACCCGGTTGGCGTAACAAAACTAACATATCCGATTTGCGAAGTGATTATGCTACCGAGAAGGTAACAATCACGTGCTGTGAGTAGCTCGGCTGACTGTTCTTTACCCAAAGAATTGAAGTCAACGGAAATACGCATGCGCAGTCTGCTCCGGCATCAGCCTGTATGTTGGCTTCTGTGCACTGCATGTTTTCCCTGAAGATATTTTTTTGATTGGAGGTTTAACGACCACCGTGAGCAACAATGGGCTATAAGCAGTCGCCCGTACCTAATTTAGGGTCACTGGTTCCAGGGAAGGTAGAGAGCCAGTGTCGTATGACAAACACAACATTCATGCCTCACCGCCGCCCCGGTGGCGCAGTGGTCTAAGCGATGGCCTCTGATCATTCGTCCGAATGGGGTCCGGGTTCGAATCCCGGTGAGGCATGGATGTTGTGTTTGTCTTACGGCACTGGCTCTCTCCCTTCCCTGGAACCAGTGACCCTAAATTAGGGACGGGCGACTGCTTATAGCCCATTGAGTTGCTCACGGTGGTCGTTAAACCTCCAATCAAAAACAAAAAAAACAAAAAATTCATGCCTCACCGGGATTCGAACCCGGACCTCATTCGGACGAGTGATCAGAGGCCATCGCTTAGACCACTGCGCCACCGGGGCGGCCCTGAAGATATGGCTGCGCTAATTACGTCTCGCTGAGCCTTAACTTCTTCTGGTTAGATATTCTTTGACTAGGGTGGGGTTTTTCCAGAGGCGGTGGGAAGGAAGGACAGGGATAAAAAGGTAACGGCGCGTTTGCTCTGTCGCACAGGGCTTTTTGTGTCTTCTCTCCCGACTGGTTCGGACGGCGCTGACGGAGGGCAGGTACAAACGCTCGAACCACTAAACATCCGCCGTGCATCGGATGAGCACGTTAAGCCGTCGGACCCCGGGTACTGCCCCCCCCCGGTAATAAATAAGGGCATCTTCCTCTCCCTTTCTACCTCGCTTCCATGGCACTTTCCTATAGGGTATTCTAGCCCCAAACTCCTAGCTTCCTATTTCTAAGGGTCATTTTAGACCTGCGGTCAGACACTCCCTTTCTAAAATCCTCTACATATGATCTGATTTGGACGGTCGAGTTGCCCGGTGCCGCTCGTGGACCGGGAGATTTCAGGTGGGGCGTTAGCAGGGCGACAGGGTTCGTGAAGCCGCTTGGGTGATACGTTTGTGACTGACGTTGGAGTCGGTGGTTCGGTGTTCGGAGCTACGACACCCATAAGGTACGGAGATACTCGCGGTAGTGTAAGGAAGGGTCCTCCGGGAATATCTTCAGTGTAAGGAAAAAGTACTCGTCTCTGGAAACCTGTTGCCTTGGGGAGGTATCCGATCTAACGGAGGTTGTTTACTCATTCATTAAATCTTGTTAAGTTTGCAGCTAAGGACTGTTTATTGGAGTTATTCTTTGCCTTGGAGATCAAGAAATTTTCAGCCTTAAGTTCCGGAAAATTCAGCGATTGAGATCAGCCATCTACGCATCTGAAAAGAACCTACGTAGGGACCGTTGGGAAGTACGGAATTGTCGGGCCTATTAGCAGACTAACCCAGTGGTATCCGACAGTAGTACATATTTACTCCGAGATACCAACAAACGTTTCGATATGCAAGACAACTCTATGTCCCACTTAAATTCGCAAGTAGGGTAACAGCTGTGCAGAATAGAAGCGCTAAACATAACTTCTTTCGATGCTAGTTTGCTTTGTGTAATATATCTCTTTTTCTTTTTTCTTGCAGCAAAAAGCAACAATACAAACTCGCTAAATATTGTGATGATATTCTTGGTGACTTGCTGATGAAAGAGCCCTTGCCAACGCACCCGGTAAGAAAATTACATAAATGCTCATTTCTGATTTGTGTGTGTGAATGAATACTGATTTATGAAGCCCTAGAGTACAGATGTTGTCTACACTGACGGAAAGTGAAAAAAGGACACCAAGAAGGAGACGTCTGATACCAACGAAATTTATACAGCATAATAACGGAATACACAGGATAATGTGATCAAAACATTATGGCAAAATACAGCTGTATTTGCTAATAAACTGAAAAATAACATTTCCATATAACATGGTTAGTACGAGGTTGAACCGCCATGAACTGCGTCACACTGTGCAATTCTGGCATGGAGTCTGTCGTACAGGTGTTGGATGTAAGTTTGGGGTATTGAGTTCCAAGCATCCTCAACCTGGACGCGTAAATCGGGGATGGTCGTGGCTGGCCGTGGAGACCGGATAAGTCGTTGTCCCATAAAATCCCACACGTGCTCAATGGGGGACAAATCCGGTGAACGTGCAGGCCATGAAAGTTGCCTCACACCCTGAAGTGCATGTTGCGTTGCACGTGCCGTGTGTGGGCGTGCGTTATCTTGGTGGAAAACACCACGATGGACCGACCTTACAAATGGCACAACAACGGGCTGAATGATGTTGTTGATGTAGGAGGTGCTGTTTAACGTACCCGGTACAAACACTAGTTGTGTACGGGAGTGATAGCTGATCGCTCTCCACACCAGAAGACCAGGTGTAGGCACTGTGTGTCGCTGGCGGATGCAAGAAGGGTGGAGACGCTCCCCTGTGCGTCTGCGAACACGCATACGGCCATCGGAGGCTCCCAGGCAGAATCTGCTTTCATCGCTGAACACGACAGATCGCCATTACGTTCTCCAGTGCAGACGTTGGCGACACCACTGCAGCCGTTCCTGACGATGGGCTGGAGTCAGAGGCACACGTGCACGTAATCCTGCATCCAGTAGACGGTTGAGGATTGTTCGCACATTCACCTCAGGTGCAACGGCAGCTCGGATTTGCGTCGCAGTAGATGTTCTGCTTGACAACGCCGCTCTTCTTATGCGTTGATCGGTCCGCTCATCAGTCCGTCTGTGACTCCCGGTTCCACGTCTTCTCGTGTGGGAATGTTCCTCGGACCATCTACGCCACCATCGTACCAGCACCGATACATCCTGTCCAATTCGCTCCGCAATACGACGATACGACCACCCGGCCTCGCGGAGTCCGACTAGTCAACCACCCGGCCTCGTGGAGTCCGACTAGACGACCACCCGGCTTCGCGGAATCCGACTAGACGACCACCCGGTCTCGCGGAGTCCGACAGACGAAATCGCTCAAAGTCCGATAACTGCTGAAATCCTACACGTCTTCCATGTCTAGGCATTGCAGCTTCTTCAGTGTCTTCGCACGTGTCCGTACGCCGACGACTGATTACATTCACTTCGCCGTACTCCTTAAATACTACCGACGATAATTTGCATATTATGCCGTGCTGTGGTGTAAGCGCTCACCGGTTGGTCCCGAAATTAACATCACACCTACGTAAACTCGACCCCATTAACATATGTAAATTTCATGATCGTCCGCCAATTCCTTCTTGGTGTTCTTTTTTCACTTTCCGGCAGTGTATTTATTAAGAGATAACTGAAGTCAGCATATCATAGACATTTACTGTTACTATTACATCAAACAACTCCAAAACCTTTTGGCTGCTACCAATACAAAGCTACGATGATAAATTAAACCGTCTTTTCCAACATTTTTTATTTGACGTATTTTATTGTTATAAATATGAAACATTTTTGAAAATCGAATGAAACTTAATACAAGTTAAATGAACTGAAGGAACAAGGCATCTACTCAATAAAAAAATTCACAGTTTTCGTAAAATAATTTATTAGTCTAAGAATTACTTTGGTAATGCTATTTCTGTTGTTTTGTTCTAGACATTGAAGTTAAAAATGGATAAAAGAGAAAAAACAATACCTTTTTATGGGGAAAAACTAATTATCCACCATTATGAAAAAAAACATAATCCAATTATTGGATTCAGCACCGAGTAAAGCAATATATATCCTGTTTCTATGATTGATAAACTCTAGGGTTGATTTTCGTTTTTAGCGATGAACTACTCAAAAAAAAAGTGAAACATTGCATTTGTCCCTATTTCTGCTTTGAAGAGTGGTTACACACGTCTCCAGCGGAAAACACTTTTCGAGGATGAGCCTATATCGAGTTATAAAACACTGCAATCGTTTCGTAACTATTACCACTTTTTTCACCGATCCCAGGTGTTGGAGAAAATGCATCCAACTTCTCTATAGTTGAGCCCAGATCCCCGAGACTTATGCCTTTTAACTTCTGACACCCTGGTCAGTTGATCTCGGCTTGAAGAGAGAATCGGCCGACCCGGTGACGCAGTGGTCTAAGTGATGGCTTCTGACCATTCGTCCGAGATGGGCCAGGATTCGAATCTCGGTGAGGTATGGATGTTGTGTTTGTCTTACGGCACTGACACTCTGGCTTCCCTCGAACCAGTTGCCCTAAATTATGGACGGGCGATTGCTTATAGCCCACTAAGTTTCTCACCGTGGTCGTTAAACCCCCAATCAAACAAAAAATCGAAGGAGACCTTTTCGCTGTCCATCTTCGCTGCCCACAAGCGTAAAAGAAAAAGACATTAACAAATAGCAGTTTCTCGGCGTTGCAGTAGCACGGAATAAATGAATGCTCAGAAAAACAAAATGAAACCAACTGCTGGCACCACTTAACATCTGCTAACAATGATCATAATATTTTTCCTGAAGATGGCGTTATTGCACTTATTATAATGTTGCTTCCAGCAGTTTTTTTTTCATTAAAGTCCAGAGAGACAGGAACCACACAAATCGCTCCGCGCATTTTGGTTGCTCTGTCCGGCAGTCGATTAGCAAAGTATTTTAGTAAACATCACGAGACATACACTGAAATACCAAAAAAACAGGAATACCTCTCTAATACCGCGTTGGTTCGCCTCGCGATCCGATAACGGCAGCAACGCGACGGGTCATTGGCTCCACGAGCACTCTGTAGTATTGTGCAGACAGTGCAAACTATGCTTCCTGAAGAGCGTCCCACAATTCTGTAATATTCGCCGGTGGAGGATTCCTGGCATGGACTCCACGAGCTCTCTGTAGTACTGTGGAGACAGTGCACACCATGCTTCCTAAAGAGCGTCTCACAATTCCGTAATATTTGCCGGTGGAGGATTCCTGGCATGGACTCCACGAGCTCTCTGTAGTACTGTGGAGACAGTGCACACCATGCTTCCTGAAGAGCGTCCCACAATTCCGTAATATTTGCCGGTTCAGGACTCCTGGCATGGACTCCACGAGCTCTCTGTAGTACTGTGGAGACAGTGCACACCATGCTTCCTAAAGAGCGTCCCACAATTCCGTAATATTTGCCGGTTGAGGACTCCTGGCATGGACTCCACGAGCTCTCTGTAGTACTGTGGAGACAGTGCACACCATGCTTCCTGAAGAGCGTCCCACAATTCCGTAATATTCGCCGGTGGAGGACTCCTGGCATGGATTCCACGAGCTCTCCTCTGTAGTACTGTGGAGACAGTGCACACCATGCTTCCTGAAGAGCGTCCCACAATTCCGTAATATTCGCCGGTGGAGGACTCCTGGCGTAGACTCCACGAGCTCTCTGTAGTACTGTGGAGACAGTGCACACCATGCTTCCTGAAGAGCGTCCCACAATTCCGTAATATTTGCCAGTTGAGGACTCCTGGCATGGACTCCGCGAGCTCTCTGTAGTACTGTGGAGACAGTGCCCACCATGCTTCCTGAAGAGCGTCCCACAATTCCGTAATATTCGCCGGTGGAGGATTACTGTCATGGACTCCACGAGCTCTCTGTAGTACTGTGGAGACAGTGCACAACATGCTTTCTGAAGAGCGTCCAACAATTCCGTAATATTCGCCGGTGGAGGATTACTGGCATTGACGGCACATTGAACAGCATCCCAGATGTGTTCGATGGTGTTTAAATCCCGCAAACGTGGGGGCCAAGTCAGGATGCCAAACTCTGTGGAATGTTCCTCCAGCCATAATTGGGTGACTGTGGGCGTGTGCGATGGCGCATTGTCAAGTGAAGGAGGACTCACCCGACGAAGTGGTTGCATGACATGAACGGGTGCAAATGATCTCAAAGGATAGTTACGTAGCCTCCACCGGTCAGATCGATCTGCAGAGATATGAGGGGGTCGTAATGCGTGCTAGCTGAAAACACTCCACACCATAACATAGCCACCGCCGACCTGCACTGTCCCTTGTAGGCATGCGGGATCCATTGCATCACGGGATTGTCGCCACACCTGGAGTCGGCCATCTGCCCAAAACAGTTGGTGCCGCGATTCGTCGGACAAAGCTACACTTTTTCAGTCATCTCGCGTCCAATAGCGGTGTTCCCGAGCTGGGCGAGGCGTACAGCCTTGTGTCGTCGGGTCAGCAATGGCACTCCGGTGGGTCGTTGGGTCAGCAATGGCACTCCGGTGGGTCGTCGGGTCAGCAATGGCACTCCGGTGGGTCGTCGGGTCAGCAGTGGTACTCCGGTGGGTCGTTGGGTCAGCAATGGCACTCCGGTGGGTCGTCGGGTCAGCAATGGCACTCCGGTGGGCCGTCGGGTCAGCAATGGCACTCCGGTGGGTCGTCGGGTCAGCAATGGCACTCCGGTGGGTCGTTGGGTCAGCAATGGCACTCCGGTGGGTCGTCGGGTCAGCAATGGCACTCCGGTGCGTCGTCGGGTCAGCAATGGCACTCCGGTGGGTCGTCGGGTCAGCAATGGCACTCCGTTGGGTCGTCGGGTCAGCAATGGCACTCCGGTGGGTCGTCGGCTCTGAAACCCCACAGAACACTGGGAACTTTGCACTCTCCAAACGCTGTTCCTACTACGTGCCCCCAGCATTGAATTGCGCTGTGATTTGCGGCAACGTTGCACGCTGTGCGGATGTTACGATGTGTGCCATACGCGGCTATCCGCGATCGTCCAGGGATTTTCTACCACCACACCGGTCACGCACTCTGGAATTTCCCCCTGAGTTTGTGTAATCTAGGTACACCCTTGAAATTGTTGATCGTGTAAATCCAAATTTCGTGATAATTTGCGAGATGGAGTGACCCATCTCACAAGGGCTGACAATCATACCACGTTCGAAATTGCTTAAATCATGATAAGCTACCAACCGAACTGGGAATTCTAGTATTTGAACGTGCGGAGATGCTTCTATATATATATATATATATATATATATATATATATATGTCTCTTTTAGCTCTTTTAGCTAAGATCCACGTCTGTGCACCATACGTAAGCACTGGAAGGATGCATTGATCAAACACTTTTCTTTTAAGACATAATGGCATATTGCTCTTGAAAATTATGCTGTTTCTTCCAAAAGCTCTCCAGGCAAGTTTTGTACGCCGATTAATTTCTTCACCAATGTGACCCTCACTTGATATCTGCTGTCCAAGATAAACGTACGTGTCTGTTATCTCCAGCTTTTCTCCATCAATCTTCATTTCTTGTAAAAGCATTGTACATCACTTTTGTCTTCTGAAAGTTCATTTTTAATCCCACTTCTTTACTCTTGTCAGCAAGTTCCTGGATCATACTCTGTAGCTCTGATGGGGTAGTTGCAAAAATGACTATGTCATCAGCAAAACGAAGGTGGGTTAGATAATCTCCATTAATCTTTATCCCTTTGTTTTCCCAGTTCAGTGATTGAAAGACATTTTCCAATGTGGCATTAAAGAGCTTCGGAGATATGGTGTCACCTTGTCTCACTCCTTTTCCTATTTTTATGTGTGTTGTATTTTCAAACAGCCGAATCTTTGCACTTGCATTTTCATAGATGTTATTAATAATATTAATGTATGCATCTTCAATACCGCAGGATTTCAGAGCCATTGCAACTGCTGATGGTTTCACCGAATCAAAGGCTTTTTCATAATCGATAAAAGCCATGCACAATGGAAGCTCTTATTCCCTCGCTCTTTCAATTAGTTCTCTCAGTACGTGGATATGATCTATTGTGCTGTAGCCACTCCTGAATCCAGCTTGTTCTCTCGGTTGAGCCATGTCCAGTGCCACCTTCAAGCGGTGGTGCAGAGACGTGGACGTATACTGCAGAGACGTGGACCATGCATCCTTCCAGTGCCTACGTATGGTGCAGAGACGTGGACCTTAACTAAAAGAGACATACAAAGGCTGCAGACAACTCAAAGAAGCATGGATAGGTGCATGCTTGGTGTAACCAGGAGAGATAAGAAGAGGGACTTGTGGATTCAAAAAATGACAAGAGTGGAAGACATCATGATCAGAGTTAAATCGCTGAAATGGCAATGGGCTGGACATACTGCCAGAAGAACAGACCATCGATGGACAGCCAAAATTTTAGATTGGATTCCAAGGGACAGGAAAAGACCCAGAAGAAGACAACATGGAAGATGGGTGGATGAAATTCGAAAGTATGCGGGAGTGACATGGAGGAGACTGGCACAAGACAGACCGTTGTGGAGGAAACTTGGGGAGACCTTCGTCCAGCAGTGGATTGATAATGGTTGACAATGATGATGATGATGATGATGATGATATATATGTATGTGGTTTTCGAACGATACCGCTGACTGAGCCGCGGGTGGCCTAGTGGTCAACGTTCGTAACTGCAACGGAGATGTCTCAGGTTCGATTCCAGGCAGGTACGAAAGCTCGAACCACTAAATATACGCCGTGCGTCACATGGGCACGTTAAGCCGTCAGACCCCAGGGTACTGCACCCCACCCTGTTATAAATAGTGGCGTTTTCCTCCCCCTTTCTACCTCGCTACCATGTGGCTTTCCTGTCGGACACTCTAGCCCAAATCTCCTAGCTTCCTACTTCTAAGGGTTGTTTAAGACCTGGGGTCAGACAATCCCTTCCTAAAATCCTCTACATACAAGTGTATGATCTGATACCGCTTACCGTATGGGTGTAGTGGCATGTAAAGGAAACGGTAGTGCCCTTCCGAGTTTTTTTTTTTCACCTGTATAGGTCGATTTCTTTCATTGATGATACTAGGGTAAAAATAACTACCGACATTGGCTATATTCGTTGGCATTCAAAGTGAAAAGTAATATCATGTACGCACACAAATCAAAAAGTATTCCTTCATTTCTGAAATAATATTTTTAGGCCGAACTTTATTAAGGAAACTGATCTCACATCTAAGTTTAAAGTACAAATTTGACGATGGTTGTTGACTATCGATTTACATATGAGAACGTGGAAAGCTATACTTTCATGTTTCTTTTCCGTCTTAGTGATGTGTTCCTAAATCTGATGTAAACAACAAATAAATGATGCAATTGTCACAGATATATTTTAAATTAACAAACAAATGATGTGCGTTTGTGGGCATTTTATCGAGTTCAGCTTTTCTTTTGTGTAGAGCTCTTCATGCAAACACTGCGTCAAAATTGTTGGTCTTCAAAGCGCCTTCTAGTAAATATAACAAAAAAGTGTTACTTGGCTTTGTCAATCCGTGTGGAAATTATAAATCGCGGTTTTCTAATCTACATTCTTGGCAAGTTCTAAATGTTCTCGAAACTGTTGGTTACATTTTATTTTTAAATACACCAGAGTTGAATAATTACGAAACGCATATAGCGTATGAAATCCGTTTATTTTCGTATTGTAGTCAGCACAAATATTCGCCAAGCTTTCGCACTCCACTGGGAGGCTTTTTCAAGGCAATGATAGACACAAAAATGTGTGTCTATCATTGCCTTGAAAAAGCCTCCCAGTGGAGTGCGAAAGCTTGGCGAATAAAAAAATGTGTGTCTATCATTGGCTTGAAAAAGCCTCCCAGTGGAGTGCGAAAGCTTGGCGAATAAAAAAATGTGTGTCTATCATTGCCTTGAAAAAGCCTCCCAGTGGAGTGCGAAAGCTTGGCGAATAAAAAAATGTGTGTCTATCATTGCCTTGAAAAAGCCTCCCAGTGGAGTGCGAAAGTTTGGCGAATATTTGTGCTGACTACACCACGAAAATAAACGGACTTCATACGCTATATGCGTTTCGTAATTTCTGTTGGTTACAGTTTTCAATTTTAATCTAACGCTACGAAAGTGACACATCCGAAGATCTTAACGTCAATCACGCCGCCCCAGTGGCGCAGTGGTCTAAGCGATGGCATCTGGTCATTCGTCCGAAAGGGGTCCGGGTTCGAATCCCAGTGAGGCATGGATGTTGTGTTTGTCTTACGGCACTGGCTCTCTCCCTTCCCTGGAACCAGTGACCCTAAATTAGGGACGGGCGACTGCTTATAGCCCATTGAGTTGCTCACGGTGGTCGTTAAACCTCCAATCAAAAAAATAACGTCAATCACAGTTTCCGTATTTTGCGTCTCCTAACATCAGCATTACGAGTCCTGTTGTTTCCATTCTGATGAAGAGAAATCGCATTTTGAGAGTTAGATAAAATATGTTGTTCATAACGAAGTATTCTGATGTAGAAAAAAAAATATTAAATTTTTTTTTCCGTGACATTTGTGAAACCCATTTGCAGCGTACGCATTCGTTCAAAGTATGTTTTTAAGAACTGTCAAAATGTATTTGCTGCTACTGAATTGCTCGAAAACGCACAAAATAACATTTGTTTCTGTTCGTGATAAACGCACCAAAAAATTCTATTTTTACTACTGCTGTTTTTATTCTCTGCGAGTGAATCAATGATGAAATTCTGGAAAAACTTCTTTTCCAATGACATGTGAGTTTAAATGTTGTGTTGAAATTTTCTTTCCCTTGTCTTATGAATTTATATCCTGAAAAGAGTAAAACGTGAAATTAGAACAGACATCAGCAAGCTTGAAATACCTTGAGTCTGCCACATGCCTGTGGACAGATTTTTGCGGCTTCGCATGATCCCATTTTAAAAAACAATTCCTGAGCTTCGAAGGTAAACAGATAAAGATAGATCATGAAAGGAATACGGGATTACGCCATATAATACGTACAAGTTTTGAAGATGACAATCCGATTTTTGGCGTAAATGTGACAAGTATGGTAAGTCAGATAATATCCGAAAACTTGAAAATTTTCATCGTCCTGGAGCGGGACTCGAACCCGCGTCTCCCAGAAAACGCCCGGGTATGATAACCACTACATACCCGGGCGTTTTCTGGGAGACGCGGATTCGAGTCCCGCTCCAGGACGATGAAAATTTTCAAGTTTTCGGATATTATCTGACTTACCATACTTGTCAAGCCGCCCCGGTGGCGCAGTGGTCTAAGGCGCTGGCCTCTGATCATTCGTCCGTACGGGGTCCGGGTTCGAATCCCGGTCAGGCATGGATGTTGTGTTTGTCTTACGGCACTGGTTCTCTCCCTTCCCTGGAACCAGTGACCCTAAATTAGGGACGGGCGTCTGCTTATAGCCCTTTGAGTTACTCACGGTGGTCGTTAAACCTCCAATCAAAAAAAAAAAAATACTTGTCACATTTGCGCCAAAAATCGGATTGTCATCTTCAAAACTTGTAGATAAAGATAGTTTTACTTCTATAGAACATGTAAGATCAAAAACCTAGTAGTTCCATAGGAATAGTAGCACGTGAAAGTAGAACATAGGTCACCAACTTTAAAATAGCTTTGTAATGAGTAAAGTCGTGAGCCACGGCATCTTCTTTAAAACATATTTTACAGTCATACTGAATATATTGTAAACTGAACAGACAAATTACTATCACCTTTTGCCTTCACAACAACAGCCAGTCTGCTAGGTAAGTACTCGGTGAGGTGGGTGGGTCGAAAGTTTCCTAATATTTGCAGAAACGCATGTTCTGCAGCAGGTATGTCGCGTGTTTAAATTATTTCAAATCGCGCACTGCAGTCAGTCGAAAGGGATATAAAGTGATAGTCGTTGCTGTGAACAGCATTGCATGTCGTCGTTCTGTCTGTGGTTGGGGCGCCTAAAACATGAACAGCCACAACTGGCTAATTAGGGAACTTTTGCTTTACGAGTTTGAACTCCGCCATAACACTGCTCAAGCAACACGAAACATTTGTCATGTGGAAGGGGACGTTTACGTGGACCACAGCACCGCAACCAGATGGCTCAAGAAATTTCGCTTAGATGGCAGAGACCTCGACGATCAGCCAAGGTCAGGTGGACCGCGAACCGTGGATTTGGAGGCCGTGAGCCAGACCGTAGAGGCAAATCCGACAACCAGCACTAGGAGATTATCAGACGAGCTGGGAATATCCCAGACCACCGTGGTTTGTCACCTTCGGGACCTCGATAAGGTCTACAGGAGCTTCCGCATTGCCCCTCACGAACTGACGCCAGGTGAAGCCAACCACCGAGTGAAAGTGTGCACGAAACTCCTGAAAATCCCGCTCGATGTAAGTTTCATCAAGAGAATTGTTACGTGCGATGAAAAGTGGATCTATTTTCGTAATCCTAACACACAACGGCAGTGGTTGAGCCCGGCTAACTTCCTGAACCTGTTATGAAACGTGGGCGCTTCGAGCACAAGGTGATGTTTTGCGTCTGGTGGAATTTCGGGGGATAATCCATTACGAATTTGTTCCAGACGGTCGGACCATTAATGCCAACCTATACTCTGAACAGCTGGAGCGGATGTATGCCGTTTTGGAGGAGAAGTACACGGCACTGGTCAACAGAAAGCGCGCTCTCCTACAGCAGGACAACGCCCGGCCTCATACCGCGCAAACGACCCGGACAAAATTCCAGGAACTTGAGGTCATCGAATTGATGCCACACCCAGCACATAGTCCTGACCTTGCCCCGTCGGATTATTACTCGTTCTGGTCCATGGCCCACTTCCTTCACGGGCAGCACTTCAACAACCAGAAGGAGGTGGCAGCTGGGGTGAAGGAGTTCTTCGTCTCAAAGGACAAGAACTGGCACCGTCGTGGAATCGAAGAACTGTCAGACAGATGACTAAAGACGGTGCAACACGATGGCCTATAACTTTGAATGCTAGTCAACTTTCGTCGTAAAGGTACGTATGAAGACATAAAGTGATCCAAATATTGCAAAACTTTTGACCCATCCTCTGTAAAAACACGGAGTGGTAATGTCTCTCATGAAGCGAGGATCGCCTGCCGTAGAGTATGCTCAGTTGACGATAGGAATTGGCGGGCTCGAACATAACTTTCCAATTCGTCCCACAAATTTTCAGTGGGGTTGCAGAAGGAAGCCGTTCCAGTGTGGTAAACCGGAACTCCCGGGACTCACTCCTCCTGTGTTTGTGGGATTGGCCATCGTATTTGTGACGTCACGCTAAGCGATGGAGTTGTGTACCCAGAAGACAGGGCTTAGTAACAAGGGCTGGCTCATCGCTTTGTGTTTCTGATCGTTGAAATGGCCTTTGCCTGCGCCGCTCAGTGACGTCACGGAGATGCATATCAATTGTCAGTGTACGATGTAAAGCACGCAGTGGATGCTGTTAATCCACGGTTGTTACATTTGCATTGGTTATCTGCTGTTTGTTTGGTTGTATTACTGACATATTTTTTTATTTCATTTCTCTAGTACATCGTTTTCGTACAATGGCTTACTGCGCTGTTGCTACGTGTCGAAATACAGCAAGAATTTAAAACGGCGAAACATAATTGTTCCCTGTTTCCCTCGAAAGGACCCAGTAGTTTCAAAAGACTGGGTTAACAGGTGTTGCAGAGCGGATTCTTTTAATGAGAAAAATTCCAGGATTTGCAGTGAGCGCTTTTTCAATAGTGAGTACGAAGATGATATGATGAATTGCCTACTTGGTTTACCAATGAAAAAGATATAGAAATCGTCGGCTATACCAATAGTCGATTTACCGAGATCAAACGTTGAAAATGTCCCTGCAAGAGATGAAAGACAAAGAAAAAGAAAGATAGTGCATGATGCTTTTGATAGGTATAACGAAGTAAATTTCTCAGTCATTTTTGTCCACGCCGGGGCTCGAACCCGGGTCCCCTCATTCCGGAATAAGTCACTCTACCAATTGAGCACACACATTTATTTTTCGAAGCGCTGGAGAAGGGGTTCTCTTATTTTTCCTCTCTCGCGGTGTGGAAAGAACATCACACCATTGCGAGATGACCCGGCCGTTCACGGCCGGGTCATTCGGAAAGTTCGGGAGCCATTATAACGAAGTAAATTTCTCCGTCATTTTTGTCCACGCCGGGGCTCGAACCCGGGGTCCCCTCATTTCGGAATAAGTCACTCTACCAATTGAGCTACGCGAACGTTCGTTCTGACTGCTATCTGCCTTTATGTCGGGTGCGTCCTGCTGGCAGGTACGTCACATAGGCTTAAAAACCTAAGTCCCAAAAAAAGGACATTTTGAAGAAAACGTGGCCGTTATTTGACCTGCTTCAGATGAAGAGACAGTTTTCTGCGTGAAATGTGATATGTTCCAAAAAAAGGTAAATTTTTTTAAATGACAAATTGCCAATAATGGGAAAAGAGCTAAACTTTCTGAAAACTGAAAAAAAAGGATATTTTAAAGAGCTTTTCTCGCAAAACCAAAAGATGGAATTTTTCGTGTCGGCTTTTATTGTAAAAAATCAGAGAACTGAAAATTAAGGTAAAAAACCCAAATAAGAAAAACCAAAAATTGATTGATTGATTGGAGGTTTAACGACCACCGTGAGCAACTCAATGGGCTATCTCTAATTTAAGGCCACTGGTTCCAGGAAAGGAAACCAGTGGCCTTAAACTATTATTTATTATTTAAGATTTAACTATCATTGCTCACGGTGGTCGTTAAACCTTCAATAACAAATAATAAGAGACCACGCTAGAACAACACGAGCTTAAAGCTTGAATAATTACGGAAGTTCCTGCTACCCATCGACCTGTCCATCGCTTAGCGTGACGTCACAAGCAAGTTTTTAATCCGGTAGCCTGGCCAATAAAGATATAGAGAAGGTGGTAGGGTGTGTACCGGCGGACTAAGGTAAGTTCACTTGAACGTTCCTGAAGCCAGCCGGTCGCCACTTGGGAAGTATGACGTGTGGCGTTGTCCTATTGAAAGATGGCATCACGGTGCAGAAAGAGAATTGTTAGGAACGAGTGTAAATGATCGGCAAGAATGTTCACGTATCTCTTGCCGGTGACGGAGGGCTTGATATATACGTTGGGCCCCAAGGAAGCCCATGTAAATGCAGCCCAAATTGTTACACCGCCTGCATCTACCTATATGACCCCAATTTAGCAAGCTGGGTCCACAGCCTCGTGTGGTTTTCACCACAAACACACCCTCCCATCGGAGTAGTTGAGTTGAAACCATGAAACGTCAGACCAGATAGCGTGTTTCCAGTACTCCGCACTCCAGTTGACACGAGCATTTGCAAATTGCAGCCAAATCTTTATGGCGCTTTTGAGTCAACAAGGTAACACGATGTGGAAGTTGACTGCAATAGCATACACCGATGAGACATTACATTATGACCAACCCCAGCATAGAGAAATTAGTGCGCATGGAGACCCAACGGTGGAGCAGGGGAAGTTCACAGAGCAGTATATATACAACCCGAGGACCGGTTTTGGGTTAGTATAGTGTTCGGAGTCAGAATGTAAAAAGCTGCTGATTTATCGGAGTTTGATAAAGGACAAATTGTGATGGCTAGGCGCTTCGGAATTACGATCTCGGAAACGCCGCGGCTTGTGGTTTACTCACGTGCCGCTGTAGTGAGTACATATCAGAAGTGGTGTACAGATGGCCAAACGACGAACCGTCGTCCATCCTTATGTCGTCCGCAGCTCATTGATGCCAGAGCGGAGCTGAGACTGTCGCACATTGTTCACAGAGACCGCAGGGCCACAGTGCGACAAATCACCCACAGCTACAACAATGGTGATCAGGGCAACGTGTCCGAGCACGCAGTTCCTCGCAGCCTTCTGCGCATAGGCTTGCGTAGCCGAAGACCCTTCCGGGTCCCCATGCTGACTACACATCATCGCCAACAACGCATGAAATGGGCCCAAAATCATCGAGATTGGACCTTGGATGATTGGAAGAAAGTGACCTTGTCTAACAAATCAAGGTTCCTGGTGTATCACTTAGACGGCCGAGCGCGGATACTCCGATTACCAACGGAGGCTATGGCACCTGGATGCATTGTTGGGTGGAAACAGGCAGGAGGCGGTGGTATTATGCTGTGGGCGATGTTTCCTTGGAACATTTTAGGCTCCATTATCTCAACAGCACAATCCCTGACAGCTTGCATGTATTTGAATATCATTGCGGACCAAGTTCACCCATTCATGGCAACTCTGTTCCCTGCTGGTGATGACCATTACCAACAGCATAATGCGCCATGCCACACTGCCAGAATCGTCAAGAAGTAGTTCCAGGAACATGCTGGTGACTTTCTGTTAATCCAAATTCACCTGCCATGAACCCAATCGAACATTTGTTGATCGACTTGGAAAAGCGGGTTCGCGCTAAATCACCGCCACCTCGAAATGTACGGGAACTGGAGGATCTGCTGTGGACAATATGGTACCATGTGCCCCAGGATACCTATCGCCACCTCATCGAATCGATGCCTCGCCGAGTGGCCGCTATTTTGCGGGCTAAAGGGGGTCCTACAGCTTATTAGGTAGGTGGTCGTAATGTAATGGGTGATCGGTGTATGCTTTCCATGGTAGGACGGATAGTCTTTGCTTTCCATATTAGGACGGATAGTCTTCGTGCATAACCTTATGGATGCGCCCTCATTAAATTACGACATTATCTGCTCCTCGGTAGGTGAGCGATTCCTTGTAACGATGCGGGACAGCCTACGCTCACCTCTAGAATCAGTTGCACGTTTACGACCACATTCTCCCAGTGGCTGCAAGTTTTGCGTAGTATTGGTATATACGCATGCGATGGTCTGACGTGGAAATCTCAACAGTTCAGCAGTCGTGTTGATTGAACAACCGGTATTTTTCGCATCTCTAATCGGTTCACCGTCAAACTCATTTACATTTCTGCTTTTACTAACGATAACCTTTCCGTGACTGGTTTCCAATGCGTTGAGACCTGTTCTATTTATAGACACTGCCAGTTTCAGCGTCCCGCATTACTCGACGCGATACTTCTGCTATCCATATTGTTAGCGGGGTATATATTATACTGTATAATACGTACACTTATCATAAAAATCCGCGCACCAAGAAAAAACTGTGCGATTAACGCGAAACTCCGCGAATAGCTACGGGGAAGACAGACGTGCAAATGATTAAAGTTACGTGCGATTCCGCATGCCCATGCGTCCAACACCGACGCTGTAGTTGCATTCCTTGGGGCTTATAAGGCCCCGCGCAGGGGGACTCCACATTCGTACCAAAGTGCACGGTAAGAGTCAGGT